>LR990510.1:1905000-4491410 GCA_905147785.2 Thyatira batis
TCCAAGTCTTTCAGTTCCACAAAATCATTTCTACAGTTCCTCTCCATTCAATGGTTTCCTGGAAGAGATTCCTATCAGTAATAAAGTTACCCTTTATAACACTTTGTTATTTTGTTCTATTTTATATATCTTTTATTTTATGTAGTGTTCAAAATTATCTACCTAATTTGAACAGTAATTAAATCTTTGATAGAACCCTTTATCTTTTTTATTCATCTTTATATAGCCAGTAATAGCTTAATTTATTAGTTTTATTCTGTTACCTATAGTGTTTCCAATGAAGAATAGTTATTCTATTTCATATATGAAAATTATGGTACCTACTTAAATTTTACATCACTATAAATAGGTACATTTAGTAGAATAATCGACGATAGATTTCGATCAAAAATCAATTATTAGGTAAGAAAAAATACCAGCATACCTGAATTAAACAACAAAAACCTGAATTAAATAAATAACAATATAATTATATGGGTATCTACCATATAATAAAATGAATATAATATCTAAAAATAAGACAAAGTTATTGTCTATTACATACCCAACACCTAAATTCCTTGTACCACCTAAAACTTGTGCTCACCCATACAAACAAAAAGGGGCCAAGTGTTGCAAATAAAACCGGGAACAAGTTACCGACAACATGTCCGCGTAATAGCCAATAGCCTCAGATAGCAAGTTCCGACAAGTTCTACGCCGGTTTCAATTTGAAGCCAGTTTCAGGAGCAGATGTGTTGCGACAAGTTTGGCTAAGTTGTCGATACAGGCTTTCAGCGATGTGAAAAAGTCACAGCGCCGGATGTCGGGGAACGAGCTGATACCCCGTTTATCTCCGCGCTGTTATCTTATAATGGATTATTTATTTGGCCATTTATTGGTATTTTTCTCGAAAACTAGTCCGATTTTCGTGCAGTTTTCAGTAGAATAACTACTTTTGGGTAAGTGGGTTAATTACTTCACTCAAATTAAATAGTTTATCTTCAGTTTTTTTTTTATGATGGCGGTTTAATATAAGCTATCGTTTAATAAATAATTCCAAGTTAATCAGTTATTCAATTATTAGCAGATATCTAGATAAAGTATATCTTTTGGGCAATTAAGTACTTAGCATTTTTACTTCAAATGATTTGCTTACATTGTAAAAGACGTCCATCGTCTTTTGAATCTTCTTAATCCTGAATTTCTATTCCATTCTCCCCGATCAATAAAATACCATAAAAACAACAATAAAACCTACTTAAAAACCACGTGCTACAAAGTATAGAACCTATAGCCAAGTATCCCGCATCCGAGACAACCACAATCCCTGAACAATAGGCCGTATATCAAATGCCTCTAATTTATTCGGAATGTTCTTGTATGTGGATTCCAAGGCTTATCCGTATTAAGGATGATATTGTTATCCTATTTTCTTCTTTTTCTCCATTGTAATAAAGGTGATTGTTTGCCTTAATTCGGTCCGATATATAAGGCTTTGGCGAAGGTCTGAAGTGCATCTCTGGCATGGTTAGAATTTTATTTGTTTTCCAAAGTTTAATTGTTTTAATTATATAATGTTATTTATTGAAAATAAATAAATTTATTATGTTAGAAAACGCTATAAATATATTAATGCGAAAGTGTGGATGGATGTATGTTTGTTAGTTGATTACGTATTAACGGTTGAAATAGTGTTTAGGATTTTTATCCTTGGAAAATTGGAAGAACCAGGAGTGAAAGCTTGTACTGTATAAACAAAAACGACGTATCGATGATAAAAGTAACCTTTTTGAATATGAAATACATAATCAAAAACAACTTATGCTGAAATGTCGTTCACAAAATCCAATATTGATTTGAAAAGGGAGTATCGAGTACGTAATAGGATTAAAGTTAACAAGACAATATTTAGTCATACTAATATTATAAACGAATGTTTGTATGTATGGTTATTTCTTCATCTCACGCAAAAACTACTGAACGGGTTTGCTTGAAATTTGAAACACCGATTTGTAGCCAACATCTGTTATGTATTTTGTTCCTAAATTTTTTTTTTTTTTTATGTTGTCACAAATAATAGTTATTTGTTATACAAGAGTGCAAAGTTGCTTTTTAACCGCGTGTTCAATTTTGATGACCGAGCAAGCGAAGGATTCTAAAATTGAATCACGAGCGCAGCGAGTGATTCAAAATTAGAATCCTGAGCGTTAGCGAGGGAATCAAAAGAGCACGAGGTGAAAAATCTTTGCACTCGAGTGCAACACGTAACTTTTCATTCCACCTCAGCGAGGAAATGACTAAATACTTCTCGCGTCGCGTGATTGTTGAGGGAGAAAGCTCATTTGCGCATTATTAACAGTTTCAGTCAATTCTGTTGGCGTCAAGCAAACTTCCTCGTCGCTAGAATCACTCATTTTAGTTTTTTCACTTGTTTTCAAGTTTCTTGTTTTTAATATAAGGTTTAACAATGACGTGAAAAAATGCCGCGTAAAGAACCGCGTACAAAGCAAATTGAAAAAAGAACACCAAGAAGGTGCCGAGTCTGAGTTTTTAACAAATTAAAAAAAAGTTGTATGATATATTCGGCACCATAGAGGTAGCAGTAAATAGGTTTAATGTTTTTTTTTAATTCACAAACTTAGTGCACACGATGTTCCAAATTCAATTTACTTTATCCTCTAGAGAATAAAAACGGCTTTTCCACTCAGATATTGAAGATTAAAAATACTCTTTCCGAGATGGTGGGATGAAAAATAGTTTTCTTTCTTTCTTTATTTCTATCTTTCTGAAAAATAATTTACAACCTGAATACATAGGCTACTTTTTCTTCAGAGAATTTAACATATCCAGGGAGCGCGTGTGAAACCGCGGGGAGCCACTAGTCCATAATATATCGATATTAACAAGACGTATGTGGTATACCGTACAGTGAAATATCTTTAGTATGCCAACAAATATTAATTTCACATGTAGCTAATAGTCCTCGGAGCGGAGTAAATTATTTCCGAGATAATGCTTGACATCACATGATATAGTATTACACAACTATGATATATTATAGCTATTTGTATATTGTTTCCTCGGTTTATTAGATTAATAGACTAATATTGTTATACAGTAAAATTTTGGTAGGTAAATTGGTAACTGTTTCATAATCCTACTTCTATACTAATATTATAAAGAGGAAAGATTTGTTTGTTTTTTGTTTGTAATGAATAGGCTCCGAAACTACTGGACCGATTTCAAAAATTCTTTCACCTTTGAAAGCTACATTCCCGAGTAACATAGGCTATATTTTATCTCTGTATTCCCACGGGAACGGGAACTACGCGGGTAAAACCGCGCGGAGGCAGCTAGTATATTATAAATGCGGAAGTTTGTGAGAATGTATGTTTGTTACTCTATCGCACAAGAACGGATGAAGGGATCGCAATGAATTTTAAAATACGGATATTTTATAACCTGAATTAACAGAAAGGGTTCGTTTTATCCCGGGAAAATAAAAGATCTCCTGGGAACACGGGAAGTCAATAGTATGTAATAAATTGTAACTTTCGCTTCAACAAAATATATTTTATGAGTGCAAGTGAATGGTATATCGATGATATCTAAATCACTATGTAGATATACCTATAATAAGTATTAGAGATGTATCAATTCTTCATATGCAAATTTTTTTGAACAAAATAGAAATAGAGTTTAGAATTGAAATGGGACCAATCAGAAAGCATGCCCATTCAAATAAAATAAAAATATTTATTTAAATCGATTCATAACTGAGGTAAACATAAAAAAATCAGTTGAATAGATAACCTCCTTTTTGGGAGTCAGTTAAAAAACACTCAAGCCTTTAAGTGTGTTCATAAGGTTTTCTATAAAAGGCCGAGCCCAAATAGAAATTATTTCACCAATAGAATTCTCACACTGAATGAGAGAAAGCGCTAAGGGATTCGTGGCCAGTGGTTTTTCTGAAAAAGCGACTCAAACGGATGGCATTCAACTAGATGCGACACGCTTGGTCGCGCCGCCTCTATAGGCGTGACACACGGACAAACAGTTCTGCTAATGTTGGTCTATTGTTCAATTTAATATTTATTATATTAAACTAAATTAAAGCTGATGATGGTGATATTGAAGTATGAAAATTGCTTCCACATATATTGTTTAAGATAAAAGAAGTAGTTAAGTAAGCGGATCGAGGGAAGGAATTGGTAAGAAATAAGTAAACAACTATTTGAATGTCTTATTTTGTATAAATATGTATTTAAACATAATTACGTTTTGCTAATTGATGATGTGTCCGAAGACCTTAAGCACTAAAAAATCATGTGTCATTTAACTTAAACCATTCTTTCTCTCGCACCTCAGTCTTAATGTATTTATTTCTTGTGTACGCGTGTATGTAACTGAACTCCTCCTAAACGGCGGTTCAAGGGGATTTGAGAATGTTATAGATTCACAATTGGACCCGGTAGGTGGCGCTGTTCGGGCAAAACGAAGTCTGACGGGTCCGTTAGTAGGTACCATATATATCTAAGATGAAACATCGTTTAATCATCTACTTGATTTGGCTGTCCAACCTCACAAGCAGTGTGTCACCAAAAGGTTTAAGATACCCTTTTTTGCAAAATTAGATTGCACCCTTCCCTATACGGAACCCTTTACTTTTATTCCCGGGGGCGTCCCTATTTATCTCTGAATAGTGTTGTGCCGGGCGCATTGTCCGTAATTAAGTTAGCCATTTGACAAACAATAAGGGATTATTTAGTTGAGATTTGGGATGGCCAGTTAATTATGTTGGTTTTATTGTGGTATGAGCTGTTGGCTATTTGGGGTAACACTGTGGCATTTTGAGTCATAAATTATATAATAAATAGTTCCTCGTAGTTTTACCCGCGTACCCGGGAGATTTTCCATTTTCCCGGGATAAAAAGTAACCTACGTCCTTTCTCAGGCTGTAGACTATCTGTGTACCAAATTGTAGTTTTAGCGTGAAAGCAAGACAGACGGACAGAGTTACTTTTGCAATTATAATATTAGTTAACATTAGGATGAGGTCAGTTTTAAAATGCACAGAATTTTATTCGAGGTCAATTCCGTATGACTGAGAAATCTCCTTTTTTCAGTCTTTAAAAAATTTGCTATTCATAAACAGATTGCGATCGAAATTTGTATACCAACCAACATCCGGTTTACGGCGTTCTAACTACAATATGAACATACGAGCCACCTAATCTAATCCACCCGGTGGACTTCCTTATAAAGGTGTCACAGGCTGAAATGAACCCCCATTCCCCAGAGTCGAGACTCCGGGATGGCATGCTCTATTGTACACGAAAAGGCTTGAATTTTCAATAAAAATATCTCGCATATATTGGAAACGATTGGTACGTATTCGATATCTACGAGTATATTGAAACGAAATATATTTTCAAATTTGGTATGTAAAATACGGTCTTATTTCATTTATTAAATCGCGATACCTAGTACGTTGTTTATTTTGTATGGATATCATTTTATTTGAATATTAAATTGATAAATATGTTTGGAGATACACAACATTAAGTAACTTAGGTATCACAATTTAATTCATCATCATCAGTATTGAATATATACGTCTCCACCGAGGAGCTCGAGCCTCCCCTAACAACGAGGGAGTCTAGGCTATAGTCCACGCGCGCCTAGTGCGATGCGACTTCACATGCCTTTAATTGTGGCATCTCGTGCATGCAGGTTCCCTCACGATGTTTTCCTTCACCGAAAGCTAGTAGTGTGAATCCGTACGTAAGTTTCTTTACTCTGAAGTACGGGCCGGGGGCTTGAAACTGCAACTCATGATTTTGAGTCTGTTCACAACTGAGCCACCATGGATCTTATAATTTTATAACTAAAATATAATTTCCAAAAATATCAATTCTGTAACATCTAGAGTCTATCTAAAAAATCCCAATAGTAAATACTAACATAACAACAATAGTAACCGAAAACCGCGATAATTAAAAATCTTCACAACTAGTGTGAAATTTCGCCCGCATCCGTAAACTACAGGTTGGAAACTGAAAAGGTTGTGTCAAAGCCGTCAAAAGTCGGTAAACAATGGAAGCGGAGCCACCTGCATTCGCTAATGAAGGTGGCTCCTCGTACATAGGTAATGAAGGTGGCTCCTCGTATATAGGGTGTTCGTTTTATACGTCCCACTTCGGCAACTATGCTGTGTACAGAGTGTTAGTTTTAATGGAATGCTGGTACTCTCTCAACTGTTGTACGGAATGTTTAGAAGAGATGAAATTGTCGCGTTCGATTTGTGAAGTTTTTTTTATCGATTGGGAAAGGATTGACAGTTTTATATTGAAATGCATTTTTTTTGCTCCAAAGTAAGATTTGACTTTAACGTCCGCTATATTATTTATGTATATATAGGTTAAAGTAGTTACTTTTATTTTAATTTGTCTCAGAATTATTTAACAACAATTTTCCATACATAATAATTTTAGAATACCTACTTAAAATTTAATGACTTATATTTTTTATGATTAAAAAGCGGTATCGTATCAAAAGATTCCATTATAAAAACATTGCTCACAAAAGTAGAATATAAGACTAAAACATCTCTTATCCCGGGAAAACATTAACAAAACCTTACATTTTCCGACCACCGGAAGTAATAATTCAATTTATAACGGAAATGCATTATAAGTTCTGTGACTGATTAAATGGCTGCCGAAAGTTTGATTATTAACTTGTACAGTGCGTCCTTTAGGCCGTTAATAGTTCTTTTTATTTGTTCCTTTCGCATTGTGGGCGTAATGATGTATCAGACAAGTTTGTTCTATGTGTTTATAGTCTTCATATATATACAATTCTATATATTGGCAGCCCGGTTGGCTTTGTGGTTGGTGACCCTGACTTTCAAGCCGCGGGTCCCACCCAGGACATAGCCACACACAGCATGAATATGTCTGTTTGTCCTGTGTCTGGATGTAAATATCTATATAAGTATGTATTCAAAAGTATTATATGTAGTAGGTACTAGAAAATCTGTCCCCCCCTTTAACCATAGTAAAAAAGTACCTACGAAATTTACCGATCATTGCCGAACTTTGCCGAACTCTGCCGAATCACGTGTCGGGTCTCAATTAAACCTGTCATCGGGGTGAGAGAGCGAGACGGGAGATATCCAGGGTGTTTCCCGGAAATTGCCCTCTCGACGGGAACTTGGTAACTGGGAGTGAATTAAAGAGTGTCTGGAGGTCTGAGAGTTGCTTAAAAAAGAAGTTTGTTTACACAAAATCGTATGGGTAATGCATAAATACTTAAATATGTAGTAATATAATAATGTCATTAGCTTTTGGCACGCGGTTTCACCCGTGTAGTTTCCGTTAATATAAGAATACGGGAAAAAAATAAAGCATGTGCTACGCCGTGATAATGCAGCTTTTTATTGGTGAAACTGTTTTTGTAATCGGTTTAGTGTTTTCGGCGTAAAAGGGTTACAAACAAACTCATATTCCCATGATAGATAGAATTCATATTATTGATGTTATAAGCGACTTACGGTATAAATATATTGCATTTTTAGAATGTGTATAAAAGTTTAACTAATGTAATAAATATACACGTCCTACATTTAGGCAATATCAGGCACCAAAGTATAAAAATAATAATAAAATTCATTACTCTGTAGGTACATCCTTATTTATTTGTTTTACCATAGAAAAACCGTCACATAATTACGATCAACTTAAAAAAAAATACGAATTTACTTTAAGCAGGAAGAGTAAAGAAAAAAAAAGATTTTTCAATTGAACACTAGCGGCAACTACAATGGTTCGACCATTTATTTTAGGCCGGTTCCACACCCACGTTTTTGATAAGAGATCTACCGTGTGTACCGGCTTTATTTCCGCAAAAAAACCATAGTAGTGAGTTATTTTTGAACGCAAACATTTGGGGACAGTTGATTGCAAAAGTTTTCATATGGCACGAAAAGATATAAGTCGAGTGTGAAAACGATTTTAATGCTTTAGGTTCCGTAGAAAATGGGTAATACATTTTTAATTTCAATAAATGCTTTCTTGCATGCTTCTTTGCTTGAACAACAGGTTTTTTAATGATAGGTACAAACTAGACTACAAATGAAATAAATACAATTATGTATAGGTATATTACAAATTCATATACTAATAATAATAATGCGTTAGTTTGTAATACTACCTACTTATATGGATTTGTTTGGTTCTCTTTCACGCCTGAAAGGATTCCGATGAAATTTGCAACAGATTTTGAATATGTTCTGGAAGAAACCACGGGGAGTCACTAGTAATATATTAAAAAACTGTTCAGGTACAGGTTAATACCTTCATAAGTTGTATTAAATAAATAAATTAAGTTCCAAACTAAGCAGAGCTCGTGATGGTAACCAGATAGCTAATATACTAAATTGGTACAGATTCATTAAAATCAAGCATTTATTCATTAATTACTACATTGCAGTCCTATTTTCGGAACAAATTATAATTGTATAAAACCTAATAAAAGCTATAGAGATAAATTTTAAACCGTTTTTGACACAATCAAATTAATAAATACACTAAAATGTGGTCAAATCAATTTTGCATATTTAACATTGACAAAGATAAAATTATTAATATTATTGAAAATTATATGTATGATACTAATCCCTCAAATAAAGTTTTAAGCTCATGTCAAGGGTATTATAAATAATTACAATTATATTCGTTGGAATGGGATTAGTCATGTTGTAACGAATTGGACCCACACTTTCATAATAATAATATATATTTAATTTAAATATTTACAAAATAATTATAGCTTTCAGTACGTATCTGCACTTAAAAAAGATAAAAAGCTTGCGAGTCAGTAAAATAATGTTCATGTTAAACAAAAATCCCATCTAATATTATTAATGCGAAAGTACTTAACCCTGTCTGTCTGTAATGCTTTCACACCTAAACCACTCAACAGATTTTAATGAAATTTCTCACAGATATAAACTAGACCTTGGGAAAGGACATAGACTATCTTTTATCCCTAAAAAATTGATAGCTAGTTCAACATCTAGCTTATCCAGCTCTTCTCAAAACAACTTTCAGAACCGAGTCTTATAGTGACTATTCATAAGTGCTTGATTGAGGCCTATTTGAATAAAAAAGAATTTGATTTGATTTTTGATTTTGATAATATACTCAATTATAATGTATGTAAATACAGTCTACTTTCGCTTAGCTATCCTATATCTATACTAATATGATAAAGAGGAAAGATTTGTTTGTTTGTATGTTTGTTTGTTTGTTTGTTTGTTTGTTTGTTTGTTTGTTTGTTTGTTTGTTTGTAATGAATAGGCTCCGAAACTACTGGACCGATTTCAAAAATTCTTTCACCTTTGGAAAGCTACATTATCCCCAAGTAACATAGGCTATATTTTATCCCTGTATTCCCACGGGAACGGGAACTACGCGGGTAAAACCGCGGGGAGGCAGCTAGTTGTAAAATAAAGTGGAGCTTATACCGCCATTCAAACGGAGATGTTAAAAAAAGTAGAATTTCCAAAGAATTTAATCCAGCTATGGTAAAAAGGACCCCTAAAAACGGTACCACAATATTTTCACCCCAAGAGCCTTTCATTTGCGGTGGGTTAGCGAAGCTTCGGTTTTTAACCGACTTCAAAAAAAGAGTACCATGTTCTGCTGTATATGTTTTTTGTGGCGTTTTGTTTCATACGAGTTTGAATTTATTATTGAGTTTCTGTTTACTAAAAGAATTCGTTCGATGCTTGCATTTATTTTTGACTAATTCTTTGCTTGAACAATGAGATTTTAATGGTAGATACAAACTAGACTAGTAATGAAATAAATTCAAATTTGTATTAAAAATTCATCATACTAAAATTATAAAGCATAAGTTTGTGATAAGAAATAGAAGATACCCTGGGAAAGAAACTCTTCTGGTTTATAATATAGCTGCAGCGCCCCGCGGCTTCACCCGCGTAGTTCTCGTTCCAGTAGGAGGATAAAACACTATGTTAGGTACTCCCTGATAATGTAGCTTTCCATAGGTGAAATATTAGTTAAATCGTTTCATTGGTTTAGGCGCGAAAGCGTAACAAACAAACTCACATTCGCATTTATAATATTAGGTAGTATATATTGTAGGTTACCATCAAATAATTCATCTTCTGTAACATCATAAGTCCAGGACATTTTCATATTAAAAATTCTCTTTTGAAAGTAAGTCTTCCCTCCCATCAGCTGATTAAGCCCTATGTAAGTATTACCTGCGTCTCCTCTAGGTAACAAAGGGCGTAGTACATAGGGTGAGTAGGGGAGTTAGGGAGACTTGAAAATAAATACTGTATTGACTCACATCAATACTTACAAATTTTTGACTTTGAGGGACCTTAAATTTTCCCGGGATAAAAGGTTCCCTATGTGTTATTCCAGAACATATTCTAAGTCTTTGCCAAATTTCAAGCAGATTCCGTCAGCCGTTTTGGCGTGAAAGATTAACTAACATAAATCTATAAAAAATTTCGCATATATAATACTAGTTGACGCGCGCAACTTCGTTAGCGTCACTTGCCCGTTTTTCCAACAGTTTTGATTGATGCTCCGCTCCTATCCGTCATAGCGTAATCCTACTAATATTATAAATGCGAAAGTTTGTAAGTATGGATGTATGTATGGATGTTTGTTACTCTTTCACGCTCCAACGGCTGAAGGGATCTGCTTGAAATTTGGCACAGAGCTAGAATATGTTCTGGAATAACACATAGGCTACTTTTTATCCCGGGAACGCGGGTGAAACCGCGGGGAGCCACTAGTGATTTATACATAAAAACCTTCCTCTTGAATCACTCTATATATTAAAAAAAACCGCATCAAAATCCGTTGCGTAATTTTAAAGACAGGGATAATAGACTATGTAGTGATTAGTAGGAAGTAGTGAGATTAAGTTTTAACATAACTTAACCGTGTTAATATCAAAGTAGAAAAGCGATAAACAAAAAAAACATGTCAAACCAAATCTGTCCATCATCACTCGACACATACTTCATCGTAACATACAAACGTACGCGATAAGTATTTATGTTTGTCCGTCTGTCACACGGCCGCCTACGCAGTTCTCGGAAACACATTTTGTAATGCAAATAATGACAGCTGCCTGTCTATCTGTATGTTCGATCTTTTAACGGGATCTACAGTGAATTTTTAAATTCTCAGAATTTTTATATTTGGGTACGGCCTTATAAATAGAGGTATGTTTATGGCCTAATTATGTTGCCATGTTAAACTGTTATTGAAAAAAAAAATAATTACGTGAGGCACTCGGGGACTGCCGCGGTAAAGCTATTGCATTGCATAGCATTTTGTATCAACTTATGCAATTATAATTTTATTTATTTATTTTAATAATAAATGCACTTTGTTCATTCATATTCAAAACACTTCATACACAAATTTTACAAGTACAGCTATTCACTGTTGTACATAAATACATATACACCTATATACTTTCTCATAAGCAGCTTATGTATTCGTCCGATTTCGGAGCAGCTCGTCTCGATTCGTGCGAGTTTCGTAGAGTCGTACAATACGTCTAATCGCACACAACGCCGTCGAAGACTGCCGAACTGAAACGACGTTAGACGATGCACGGCCTTCAAGCCACACCTCCTTGCCCGTCGGAGTGGGGGGTGTTAGGTTTTTTTCGTTACGGAATTTCTTGATTCGGTCGCCGCGCTCAGAGCCCGCGATAAAAGCTATGCAATAGCTTAAAAATATATAAGTACTAGCTCATATAAATCTTAGAGAAAAGGTCTAATTTCATTGCCATGTTGGCCCAACGTACAAACATTTGTACCAATACGCCAACATCGCGTGCTTAGAAATGCAAATGGCCGCTACATGTACTAAATAAATGATACATTTGGATTTAAACAAAGGTTAGGTTAGAAAGGACGCCTTGTACATTGTAAAAATACTTGAGCATATATTTTTTTTAATAATATGCATTCTGATGTGCATACGTATTTGAATACTTAGGCTTTATGACGTGGTACCCTTGCCACGAAATAGAAACAAAATAATTACGCGCGAATACGGAAATTGAGTTTTGTTTTTTTTAAATGTCAAACGCCATTTTTTCAAAACGTCAAAGAGTTAAGAAGATAGCAAACAAACACCGTGCCGAAGTCTGCCGAACTGAAACGATGTTAGACGATGTGTTAGGTTTTTTTCGTTACGGAATTTCTTGATTCGGTCGCCGCGCTCAGAGCCCGCGATAAAAGCTATGCAATAGCTTAAAAAGTTTTTATGGCACATTATTTTTAATCAGTTTTTAAAACACTATAAATACTGCCAATTAGGTGTTCATTTCCCCAAAATTAAGGTTATTTTCATTTCATTACCAATAAAAAATATATTTATATGGGATATTTCTGACACTGGCTTCGGTAAAGAGCCCTCTGCGCTAACCGAAACAGTCCGTGTAAGGGTGTAAAAGCCACCTGAGGCTAACACTTTCTAGTCTATTAAAATCAAAGAAATTTAACACCCGGTCAATCTGGTTGCAAACTAAGCAAGCCATGGTATCCATATAGCTAAACCACTTTTAAATTCATACACATTAGAGTACAAATGTTTATAAATATATTCAAAACTAGCTGCCTCCGCGCGGTTTTACCCGCGTAGTTCCCGTTCCCGTGGGAATATAGGGATAAAATATAGCCTATGTTACTCGGGGATAATGTAGCTTTCCAAAGGTGAAAGAATTTTTGAAATCGGTCCAGTAGTTTCGGAGCCTATTCATTACAAACAAACAAACAAACAAACAAACAAACAAACAAACAAATCTTTCCTCTTTATAATATTAGTATAGATATAGATGTCACCTGTCGGTTACAAAAAAGGGGAAAAAATAGAAAACAATTTCCATGTAAGATTAATGTTGCAGGCGACGACGCCATTCATTCTCACGTATGCAGTGCTAGGGTCTTTTTAGGGTCTGGTCTATGTCACGAGAAACGCCTAATTGAATAATTAAGACGGCCATATTGGATTTATAAAAAAACTCTTTAAGAAAGACAATGACATAGGTAGGTAAGCGCAAATCGGAGTTCGCTTTTATTTATTTTATAGAGTAAGAAATGTATAATAAAGTATACATTTAGTGGAAATTTCAATTACGGATTATGAGACATTATGTCACAGCCCGGTGACAGACAGACAGCGGAGGCTTATACAGGATAGGATTAAACATATTTCTTGTACCTAGATTTATACGAGTCTATTGTCCTCAAACAGTTTCAATAATTAATTAATACATTTTGAAATCATTTTTCCATGTGTAAATAACATACCGGAATAAATATTTAAAAATGAATCGCTGGCTCTTAAAACCTTGTGGCACACTTCAGACTATGAGGGTCGCTTAAGTATTCAGCCATCACCCACCTGGAAGTGACTCCAGAGGCCCCATGAAGGGCCTATTGTGAGGCCCAGACAGACAGGCCGACTTTATTATGTATAGATAGCAGTCGAGGCGTGCTCTTAGTAATTTTCCTTGAGGACATCATTTATATTGCACGGCCTTTGATGAAGTTTAATTTTATTTTTGCGTTTTGTACAGCTTTGTTTTATAAGGACAATGCTGGTAAAATTAGATTTTTTTCTGACAAACGTGATTTGTTTTATGATTTTTGATAGTGTTGTACTATTTAAAAATGTATCTGTCTATAGATACTAATTTATCGGACAAAAATTCGTTGTCATATAAAAAGTAGGTATAATATTTTGCACTGAAAATTTATTACGTAATTATATAATTAATAAGGAATTAGTATTAAAAGTTAAAAAGGAGGTGCTTACCTAAATTAACTCAAAGGTTAGATAAATAAGCAAATATGTCGCAACACATAATCGAACGAGGAAAACCGGTACAATGCAAATAAATACCGGTTAAATACCGGTTCAAAATCGTAAATTTTCACCATACATAACTCTCCGCCATAACTACGTCCGGTTCGCGTTCCCTCCCTTGTAATTGTTACTGTGCATCCGTTGCCTATGATATATTATACTATATTATTTTTATAACTGCGAAAAATAATGAGGGAATACGAAAAACGCATTTAGTATTTGACATAGTAGCCGAGCTTTCTTGTTAGTGACCCTTACTTAAGAGAGTTGTGAGTTCGAATCCAACCGTGAACTTTTGTGTGCATGACATAGTTCCGTTTTTTCTGTGGCCGGATGAAAATATTGATTTAAAAGTATTATCAGTTATCTGGTTATCATAGTACAAGCTACTTAATTTATTATCAGATTCATCGTGTGTGAAAAATCCGCCATGATTTTTTTACTATCTCTAAGTGATGCTCTCTTTAACCTGTAATTTAAGTCTGAACTAATAACTAGATAATACATATAGCTAGACATAAAAAACAATTTTAGACCAAAAACATTGGTAGAATCAATTAAAACTCCTTCCATTTGGCCGTTCGCCAATCCTATATCGCAGTTATCAGGCCAATACGGTTTCGACTTTATAACGAGGATACAAGGTTGTTAATTAAATGGGAACACGTTTGTTATAATTAAAACTGCTAGCTGCTCTCGAAGTATTGTATTTCAGATATGAGTAATTGATTTTAGTGTTTTTTTCGCTTTAATTGATGATATTTCTAGTTTACTTATGATTAGGTGGACCGTCTGCCTATTTTACCAGCTTAATCTTATAGGAATATTCCAACAATGGATGAAGCAAATTGCATTTTATTATAGAAAAGCTTCGGTGAGCTTACCGGTAACTTAATTTAAGCATTCGAAGCTGGAACCTGATAAACAGAGTACTAGGGTGTCTCGACGGCTTTTCACTTTATTTTGTGGTAGAACTGACTTAATCAAATGACTATCAAAAAGTAAATCCTGAAAATAATGTACTAGACCATATGGTCTATAAAAAAATTCTGGTTATAAAAGATTAATAAGATATGTCAGAAATAATATCTATAGAAATATCTTAGTTAAGAAATAATTCGTACGGTTGTTAACATCTCTTTTCTCTAATTCTCAGTATCTAAATGACAACAAATTTTTTGTACCTTTTTAAAGTACCGTGGTAAGATTTTACTAAAAAAGTTCCTAATTTCATTGGGGAAGTCTAGTATTTCAGACTTTATTTACTTAGTTATAAATAATATTGAAGTTACCATTATTTTAGTTATTAAGAATAAATTAATTCCGTTTTTAGTTCCTATTGATGGAATTTATTTGAGTTTACCATAAAGATTGATGATATATTATTTTAACACATTGCAAGAGAAGCCATTTAGCGGATAAAAAGGACTACTATCATATTATCTAAGTACTAGCTGCCGCCCCGCGGTTTCACTCGTGTAGTTCCCATTCCCGTGATCACTTAGGGGTATGAAAAATAGATAGTAGCCGATTCTCAGACCTACCCAATATGCATACAAAATTTCATGAGAATCGGTAAAGCCGTATCGGAGGAGTTTAATCACAAACACCGCGACACGAGAATTTTATATATTAGATTTCCATCCAAATGTCACCTTTCTATCTGGTTGGCTAAACTCTGCTTTAGAATCAAATTCTACATTTAGTACCTACCAAACACGAAACACCAAATCAATCTGTTCCCATTTCGATCTGTCATACAGACGGACCGTTATACGGATTCGAACCCGCGGCTCCACGGTGGTGGATCTAATTTAGCGGTCGGTCACACACGGAATGATTTAGTGGTTGTGGTCCCGGTTCACGCATCACGGCGCGGGTGCAAGTTCGACCCCGATATAGGAGTGTATACACTATGGGTTTTATGAAGCTGGACTTTTTGAACTAGTGTTTTCCGTCGGTTTTATATGTTAAAATAAGTGTTTTTTTTTTGGTGGATTGTAAAATATTTGTGGTTATATATGAGCACGAACAAACAGACAAAATTATAGTCACATTATTATTTGTACGACTTTTTCTGGTGTTTTTTGTGATTGGTATATGGTTAATTTAATTCTGCGCTAGATTGGCCTCAAAAAGAATATACCTATGTAAAAATAATGCGGCAAAGAATAAGTGTAAATTTTGTACCTAAAGGCTGTTCAGCAGTGGATGTCCTATGGCTGATATTATGATGATGATGATGATGATGATGATGATGATGATGATGATGATGATGATGATGATGATGATGATGATGATGATGATGATGATGATGATGATGATGATGATGATGATGATGATGATGATGATGATGATGATGATGATGATGATGATGATGATGATAATGATGTGTATTTATTATTATATTTATATAATTAACCATCATTAAATGTTACAGAATTCTTAACACGCGTAAGAAAATACTATAGTATCTATGCATTTTGCTGAGGGATACTTTAGATTTCTTACCCTCTCACCTGATTGGGTATAAACAAAAGAGATAGCTACATGACTTTTTATACGGAACCACAACTCTGGAGCAAAAATATCTGATAGTACTTAGAGGGTGTTTTTTTTCAATTTGATTTCAAATCCCATGGACATAGAAGTCAATCCTCCATCGTTATTCATCGAACAGCTAAGTGTCAAGTCAAAAATAACCAATTTCATATTTTACCCTGCCATTTGTGGTTATATATTTTAACGACCACGTTTGATGTGGGTTCAATTCCAGCAGGAAATCATGATTTTTGATATGTAGAACATATTTTATGAACGTGTGTTCGAGTCGCATCTAAAACATTGAGCTTGAAAAAGCCTGTTTGTCCTTTGTTTAGATGTATAGGTAAATAATTTCCCATGTTTTGGAATCCGATTGGCCATGTGTCAAGAATCCCAAAGAATATGGGAATTCCTCAAGAAATTCCGAAATTTTATTCCTGAGTCTGATGAGTTAATTATGGCTCTTTCTTATTAATTTTAATTTATGCTGTCCTATACTACCATTGCTAAAAAAGACAACGTAATACGACTAATGAAAAAAAATATTTACTATATATTTTCATCTTTATAATACTCCAAATCACTGTTCAAAATACAATCTTAAACTAGTACCTAATCTTTAAAGTCTAAAACCAAATAACACATACATACGAAATCATCAAAGAATTTTTCAATTAACCCCATAGGAACGCACGTTACACATCGTTACTAAGTGCGTTACACATCGCACACTAAGTGCGTTACACAGAACGCAATTGAAAATAGAATTGGCTATTAGAAGCCCCTCCTTAAATCACAGGTTTCATCAGAATCTATTTTACCGCACGCTTAAGGCAACGTATCACGGAATCGTATCAAACTTTCGTTCACACATAATAAAACGCATTATATTAGCCGTCTGTTACACAGTGTCGTAGGTTTTGAACACCTGTGTAAAGGAACGTGTGGAAAATTCATCGCTTTTGAATATAAAATGTTGGTAGAGTAAGTGTAGACTTTAATCCTCAGTTTGTGAAAAAATAAATAATATATTTATAATTTGATTATCCGAACTCACGAATCATATATAAGCCCATAAAGGCTTTTGTGGTTTTTGTATAAGTACGTAAGAAACATGTATATTGTTATTTGGATCTTAAATAAAAAAAAAATATTAGGAGAGTTTACTAGAAATCTTAAAATCGTTTTTGATCACATTAAAAAATAAAATGACAAGTCAAGAGAAATAAGGATGCAAATGAAAGTTTCAATTTTATTTAATCAGTAATAAATATTGAAAAAGTTTTTATTTTATCGTCGATTGCATTAGTGACAACTTAAACACGGAATCGATTGAAAAATCATCAAAACAATAACAAAATAGAAATATCCTACTACTATTATAAAGGCGAAAGTTTGTAAGTATGGATGTATGTATGGATGTTTGTTACTCTTTCACGCTCCAACGGCTGAAGGGATCTGCTTGAAATTTGGCACAGAGCTAGAATATGTTCTGGAATAACACATAGGCTACTTTTTATCCCGGGAACGCGGGTGAAACCGCGGGGAGCCACTAGTAATCAAATATTGTTATTATCGGTATCGCGTATTTAGGGACTTTATTTTAACTGACATTATTATATGAACTATAAGCAATCTAATTTACAATCTGATTTTTCCTTCATCTATTACGCAACGGTGTAAACGCAGCACGAGCTCTATTTAGACATACACACACATCCTGGGGGTACGAAGCAATCTCTCTTCAATTTTACACGCGTTTGCACCTAATACTATCTGTGTGAAGGTATGCCAACCTTAACATATATCCTATCCTCTCCTACTAACCTACCAATATTATAAATGCGAAAGTTTGTGACTATGATTTTTTTTTGTTAGTCTTTCACGGAAAAACTACTGAATGGTACTATAATACTAAAAGAAATACAGTCATCATCATCATCAACAGCTCATATACATCTCCACCGAGGAGCTCGAGCCTCCCTTAACATCGAGGGGGTTTAGGCCATAGTCCACCACGCGGGCCTAGTGCGGATTGGCGGACTTCACATGCCTTTAATTGTGACATCTCAGGTATGCAGGTTTCCTCACCATATTTTCCTTCACCGAAATCGGTATCAATCAAATTCGAATTTATATTAAAAATTATTTCTATATACTTTAATTTGTGAGAACCTCTTGTTGTTTAATTCTGCTAAAAATGAGTAACAAGTAAGTAAATTAATTACCATATAGCTACGACGTCACAGATATTATCATCCTTTAAACTTAGTTCTATAGATAAAGAGTAGCAAATTTCATATGTCGCTTTTCAATAAAAAAAATATCCTTTAAATATTACTTCTATAGATAGAAGAGTAGCTAATTTAACATGAGGCTTATCAAAAAAAAAACATTTCAAAAGCAATCAATTAACAGTTTCATGTCTATTAGATAGCACCGCAAATCCCTGCAGCCAAATTAAAATAAGTCCAGTACAAACGAAATAATTAAAATCTCGTATAAAACCCGTTAATCCGAGGGTCATCAGCAATTATCCGGGTGTTCCACGGGCGCAGGCCGCGCCGGGCGGCGATGCTATCATATAATTACACTAAGCCTAGAATTTAATTATAACGCTGGCTATTGAGAAGATATTGGGTTTTTGATCCATTGATAGATATGCTAGAGAGATAGCTTTTTGGATACCCTTTTTATGTTAGGGTTTTTCTACGAAGTAAATTACCAGATCAAAAAGAATGTGAGTGTTCAGAAAATAAATCACATAACGTGAACCAAAAATAATTTCATCAGTTGCATATGCTTGATAAAGTACAAAAATAAATAGGTAATTAAAAATTAAGTGAAAAAACACATTTTGTTGTGATACTTGTTATTTCTATCTTATATTAGGAGTAACATTGTTGGTGCTCCAGAAATAAGACTTCTCATTTCTTATACCCATAAATTAACTATAAATGAAAATATTTCAGCACTTATATTAAATGCGGAAGTTTATAAGTATGAATGGATGTTTATTCCTCTTTCACGCAAAAACTACTTAACGGATTTGGATGAAATTTTGAACACAGATAGTTTATAACCTGCATAATAAAATATACTACTTTTTATCCCGGGAAAATTGATGATCCCCGGGAACGCGGGTGAAACCGCAGGGAGCCACTAGTTTGCTATAAACATCGCATCGCACCGCCTCGCCACTATACAACCAGCATAACAGCTGGTCATTTCATGAATTTTAGAATGTCATTAATTAATTAAGTGAATTTCCAACCGTATATTGTTTGGTTCATTAATTTAAAGTATTAATTGTCTGCGGTCCACTATTGGATTGCTCAATTAAATGTGGTATATGTATGTGTGATTTCATATAGTTTTAAATTTCCACCTCATATAATTTGGTCTCACTTTATTGGTACATATTGTATCGCGTTTTTGCGGTTTTTATTGTCGAGTTAATGTATTGATACTGCGGTTAAATTAACTATATATTAATGGGGCAAATGTCAATTGTATATTAAACACAATTTTATTTTTTGAGGTTTTAATTATAAATAGGTGATTTTTGATATGGACATTGATTATTTTAAATATAATGTTTTTTTACGCTACTGGCTTTGGGTGAAGGAAAACTTTGTGAGGAAACCTGCATGCCCGAGGTGTCACAATTAAAGGGATGTGAAGTCCGCACCGCACTAGGCCCGCGTGGTGGACTATGGCCTCGTTGTTAGGGGAGGCTCCTCAGTGGAGCTGATGATGATGGACGATGATAATTTTATTTGATATGAATTTCAAAGATGTTTTGAGATATTTTAACTGCCTAGTCTACCAAATAAGTCAACTTTACTATCTTTTATACTCACTATATTTTTTACCCTTTTTTTATTTTAGGCTAAAACATTCAATACTTTTTAACATAATAGTGATATATTAAAAGATGTATGTATGTATGTGTTAATAGTCTCAGTACTTTACGATTGCGATGTGGAGCGGGCTCGGTCGTAAAACGGGGTATTTTTTACGTAAATCACACACTTTCATGTGTTTTTACGCACTGACATGTCATATTGTTCGCGTAAAATGAGTTCAGTTTGGGTTTTTATTAAGTTTCGGTATTTATTTTAGGTATTTCATCGAAACTGATGAATGTTTTAAACTTACGGGTGTTCCAAAACTTGAGAGACAGTTTTTCGACTCTGTGATACATTTAAGGTAAAACGCAGTCCAATAATTTAAAAAAGATAAAAAGTATCAGATGTTTTCTGCATTTTTAGTGGATTTTTTATTGTGCCAAAATAACCTTATATGTTGAACCAATCCAATTCCATCGTTGCGCCAAATTTAGTCTGAATATTTTGTTTACGTTTTAGCGTTAGATAGTAACAAAAATCCTCACCTCAAATATTAGTAGTAAAATATGGAAGTAAGTAAGACAGGATTACACTACAGTGTAACAGTCGGCCACGGTAATCGTTGCAGTATTCAAGCTTATGCGTTTAAAATCAGGTTTACTGGCACAGTTAACTGCCGCATTTAAAAACACTTTAAACTTGCCTGTTATTTATTTAGCTGTGGTTTTTTAACCTATATAAATGTTTAAAAAGTGTGAGCGAAAATCTGGCTCGACTGCATTTATGAGATTAGCCACGGATGGGTGAAAACTTGCGGTTTTCGAGTGTGAGTTCAAATAAATTTTCTTGCGTTAATACATTATTTTCTCCTTCCAAAAAGTATGTAGTTTTTACAAATACATATTAATATTTTTGTATGTATCGAATAAACTTAAAAATAACTGTAGACTTATCAATACCTTAAACGCATTTAAGATCATAAAGCAACATAACACCGTTTAATAGGGACGTTAACAATACTTACTAATACTATAAATGAACAAAAAAAATGCGTAAGTAACTCTGTCTGTCTTTCTATGATTAAACTATGAACCAATTTCAATAAACTTGAACAAGTACCTAAAGCCAAGAGCTTAGGTTAGGACATAGGCTACATTAAATCCCGAGTAAAGAAGGAAACCAGAAGCCAGTAAAGCATATTTTAAACACCAATCAACATCGAACGATTCTCGCCAATTTCCGAACAGAAAAATAGGGTTAATAAACGTCCCGCATATCATTGTGTTTTCCATAGTTTCGGGATACGATCGGACCGAGCTGTCATCTACCGAAATGAATGCTGATAAGCAATAATGTGTCAACCCACAAAAAGTCGAAAACTAATATTGAGGTATACGAAGATCTGTGACCTTATGTCAGTCGCAAATTATAAATGTCATCGCTAGCCGTGTTAAACTGTTTATGTATAATTAAACTAATAAACTAAGATTAAAGTGAACAGAACTCATGTATTTATTTATGCCCTAACACAAAGGTTTTGATATATTTTTATAATGCATAGCGTATTTAACATTCTACAAAAGTGTTTCAAGTCATCTAAACATGAAAGTACTTATAAAATGGACCTATGATAGCAAAAAGTCCTAAATTACATAGACATTATAATTTTTAAACGTAATTTTCACAAAATCAAGTTTATGAGGGTTAACACATTATTGCTTATGAGTATCCAAATTATGCAACCGCTCTCGTATTGTGTCATCGATGTAATAAACCATTATTTATGGCCGAGCCCGCACGCCGTAACGGATTTAACGTAAATATTTTCGGAAAGATTAAAAATGGCCGCAGTTTACGTAACGGAAGCGGTTAACGGTGCAACTTGAATAAATAAATAGGATGGTTTTCTTACGCGCGGTCTAAAAAATAGTAGTCTTTTCGGGTACTAAATAGTTAGAAGTATATTCAACTAGTGGATCCCCGCGGTTTCAATCGCATCGCGCGGTTTATTCAATTATCGAAGTACTTGTACCCTGCGGTTTCACTCGCGTTCCCAGAGGATCTTAAAGCCTATTCCAGAACATTTCTAAGTCTGTGCCAAATTTCATCGCGATTCCTTCAGCCGTTCTGGCGTGAAAGAGTAACAAACATACATATATACTATACATTCATACAATCTCACAAACTTTCGCATCTTTAATACTCGGCTTCCCGCGGTTTCACCCGCGTTCCCGGGAGATCTTCAATTTTGCTGGTATAAAAAGTAGCCTATGCGGTAATCCAGGTTATAAACTATATGTTCAGTAGTTTTTTTTGCGTGACAGACTAACAAACATCCATTTATCTACACATCCATGCAAACTTTTGCATTTATAATATTAGTAGGATTCCTACAGTCGAATGTAATTACACTGTCAAATGGATGTAATTATCTACGAGTATATAAGTTTGTTTTTAAAAACGGAGTATAATAATGTAGTAGGTATATGAGCTATCTGGTTACCATAACACAAACTCTCTTTGAAGCTTACTTTGGAATCCGATTAGCCGTGTGTGAGAAATGTTAGGATATTTATATTTTTAAATAGAAAAATATCCATATTGTATTCTTTTCCAAAACAGAAACTTAACTATATCATATATCTACAGTTTAAAAAGTAAAACATAAAAGTATGTCCTCCAAACACCGCTGCCAAGTCTCAAACAGTTTGTTAAGCGAAATGAACAGCTCTTAAATATTGCAGTTTCAATTTCGCTCCGCCGGGTAGCGGATTCGATTCGGCGTGTTGACATTACAGCTGCCGAGTTGAATATTAGAAAAGTCTCATAGTGTTATACAATGTTGGCACTTTGGGAATTAGATTTTTAGCGTTGTTAGCTTTGGCTTTTATAAAAGCTTTAGTCTTGTGGTTTCCGTCCGGGGGATTAAATGTTTCCCGGAACACATGGTGATGTATTACAATGTTTATATTGTTGATTAATTAATGTTTTTTTCTTGTTACAGGTATGTCCATTTCATATAAATAAGTAGCGGTAAATTGAAGGTATTTCTAAATTTTAAGTTAATACATATGATCAAAACAGTTCTTGATGAAAATGACATAAATCTGTCTTAAACTATTTCGGTAACTACCTTCAGATTTTATATAATTCACGGGAATTTAGCTTATAATTTGACGACCTAAAGTTTTTTCTAAATGCCAATGGAATTTCATTATAAATTTCCCACAATTACAATACATGAGTAGATTTTAAATTGGTTGTCGAGATTTGATTGTCATCGGTATAAATTGGCCGCAGACTGTATCGATAGGAGCATTCTGTGAGGTGTGACTCATGTGACCACTAGGGTGACCATTGTTGTCCATCAGGCTGGTAATTCTTGTATTCGTGTTAACGGTTTTAGATATACACCACGATAATTTGCAAATAGATACAATGGATAGGAAAAAAATTATATCTAAAAATATGTATCAATAATAAATAGCAAATTAATGTAAGTTTTTACAGTAAAATAGAAGATCTTATTTAAAAGCTTAATTTCGGTAAACTCGCTTTAATTAACAGAGATAAATTGATGGAAATTATCAATGTATTTTTAAGTCATAATAATCATATTGCGCTTTTTAGGCTTCCGTAGTAAACTACGAACCCTTATAGTTACGTCATGTCCGTCCATCTGTCTTCAGGTAATCTCAGGGACGGTTAATACTACAGAGCTGTAATTTGGCATGGCAGTAGATATTAACAGCGTCGACAAAGTTGAAACATAAAGATATAAAACAATGGGTACCTACATAAAAAAATCGATAAAAATACCTACAGTAAGCATGGTCACCCTTCCCTTGAGTCATGGCTCAGTCAACCGATTACTGTCGTGGGATCGTCGGACAATAGGTACTAACTATTCGTTATTGTGAGATCTGTGGGTGGCGGCCTTTAGCAAGGCCGTCTGAGGTCGTCATAGGCCTTTTGGGGCCTTTATGTGACTCTACCGGTCTTTGAAAACTAGTATCTTTGATATGCTTTTTTATTTATTTTAATTTAGCACTAATAAAACCATTTTTTATATCCTTTTTAAACCTGTAATGATGCTTTTTCATGAACATAAAGGGTTGTTAATTCAGTAATTTTACTAAAATTATAAATGGTAATTTGGATGGATGTATGTTTGTTATTTAATATCTCCAGAATGGCTAAAAGGATGTAAATAAAATTTGACACGGAGATAAAATATGTTCTGGAATAGCGTATAGGCTACTTATTATACCGGATAAATAAAAAAAAAATTATCCTGGGACGTTTTTCAGACACGGCCAATCTGATACAAGCAGAGCTTGTATTATGGTAACCAGATAGTTGATATACTACTTTTTTATATTCTAAATAGAAATTTAGTGTAGTTTTTTTAAACATTACTCAGTTATAATATAAATAAGAATCAATCTCAGTCATTTCATCACACCGCGACCTCGAAACTAAAGTACCTACCCACTTGGCCACAGCGTGTTTTTATAGAGTATACATAACGGTAGGACCGTTAGACAGGGCGATATTTTCCGAAGGCAAAACCTCGTCTGTGGCCATATTGCATGTCATCATTTGTCCCGGGATTCGGAATTTTCGGGTGTGTGGTACAAGTAAGAAGAGATAAGAGAATATATGGTAACTTATTAAAATACCTAGATTAGGTATTAAATATTCTTTTTGGAGTGCTTGTAGTGTATGCACAGTTCGTATTAGTCGTAGTACCTACAAGTAAATGTTTATCCTGTGTGGGATTCGAAACCACGACCGGCGGCTTGAGAGTCAGAGGCACTAACCACAAAGACTTGTCAATCATTCATTCATGCCATTTTATCACATAATTTTAATAGCGTTGGATTGTTTTTTAAATTTGGACTGCCGAGTTGAAAGTCAAGCTCACAGACCACAAAGCCACCCGGATTTTTACAGATAACGCCTGTTATGTATTCTTATAATTATTGTGGTTATATTTATTGTTATTCTTGTGACTTTATACCACATGCCGGGTCCGGCAAAAGATGGAGATTAATGAGGGCAGCCCCGCCCCCCGGCATCTCATAATGCGATTATCTTGTACCTAAAACAATGGTTGAGCATTACAATTTTTATTTATTGTGTTTGTTAAGCAATTTTGAACCGTAAATGATGAATTACTTGTGTCGATATTGTGTATAGGCTTTAATGAGGCTTAGGGCTATGGATAGAGTAGGTAGTGAATACAGATAATACGCGATAGTTTTTAAGTAGTCGCTGATGAGATGAATGACTTTGTAAAAGTTTGTAGTTATAAATTAAATGAATTTTATAATTCTGAAATAGTAAATTTGCCATAAAATATGAGGGGTAGAAGTAAAAGGGTGAAAAATACTTAGGTAACAATCTATTCACAGACCTAGCAAATATATACACAAATAAATTATATAAATCGGAAGTCGTTTCGAATTAGATAATAAAATTATTAAAATAGTAGAAAATTGTAAATGGCTATGATTTTTAGTGTGTTAGTAAATTGTGTATATATAAACATAAACAAAATTCTTCACTTCAAACAAAATAATATGTACATTATTGTACATATATATGTTTCTTACCCTACTTATTTTTTACTAAAAATATTCCAGCATAAATGTTTCGTAACTTAGCTATTATGTAAATTCTCAAATAACTTTCTATACTTTATCATTTAAAAAAAATGCTTACTTAACTTAAAGTCACAGAAACCAGTCCAACTTAAATACCTCAGTATTAACTGACAACAACGCATTACGTACGTTTATCTGTGCGCTCAAATCTCAGAAACTTGCCAGTCGTTAATCAGACGTGTTCCTGTCGCGTCTGTCTGTCTGTCTGTGTGTGTGTCACTGCACTCGTGTGGACGGGACCATTAGTCATTTGGACTATTCTACAGGCTGACGTGGATTTTCGTTTAAGACTTGCGTAATTTTTATCTTTGCACACCGTTACACAAAATGAATTAACTTCGGGGTATTTAGCGAGATTTTTTGGTTTTCATATAGGTGTTATAAGTAATTATGCACAAATCCATGAGATTAATTAAAAATAAATATTATAAAGAGGAAAATTTTGTATGTTTGTGTGTACGTTATAATGCTCTGATTACTGTATGAAGCCTAGAAGGGTCGGTAAATCTTTTAATCTACAAATATTTATAAATGCGAATATTTGTGAGTTTCTCTTTCACACCAAAACGTCTGAAGGGATGTGTTCCTGTCGTCTGAATCGACTGCATATGTTTTTGAATAACTCATTGTCTACTTTTTATCCCGGGAAAGTTGAAATCCCGGGAATGCGGGTGAAACCGCGGGGAGCCACTAGTACATAATATATTTACGACAATCAGAACAAATAGATATGAAAATCAATATTTTTTAAACATGGCGACTTGAAAACCAAGTTTGAATAAGTATTTTTTTTATTTATATGAAAGTAAAGGCTTATCCAAACATTATTCTCTGTAAGCTATAAAGGCGGGTACACACACTGCTCGGGTCACGTTCGGCTCGTTTTTTCTTTGCATATTCCAGTGTATGGGCCCAATTAATTAAAGTTTGAGTGCGGATCGTGCCTTATCGTATTTAGTGAACTAGTGTAGTGTATGTGTGAACTTAGCATTGAGGATTAGTGTTGGGACACTATCGATATTGTATTACGAGCTTCATGTACTTTTTAGTCGAACGTCACTATTAAAAAAATGGAGTACTTACGTCTTTAATCCGTTAACGGTAAATAATAAATATCCTGGGTAATTTTTCTCACACGGCCAATCTGATTCCAAACCAAGCCGAGCTTATGCTATGGTAACCAAATAGTATATCAACGACATATATTAGATACTTTTAAACACATAATTATATAGATATTTACAAACAGACACAGAGCAAACGTTTGTGGATGGATTTGAACCCACTAGGCTTTATAGGCTACTTTCATAAAAAAATATATACATATAATGGAAGCCGAGTGAAGCCGGGGCGAGTCCTATCTCTACAATTTTTAACAACCTTTTCTAGTTTATTATTCTGTGCAAACACCATATTCATCTGTGTCAACTTTTGTGTTAATAAATGTGTTTTCCCCGCCGCAGCTACTTCTAAACTCGCCCTCATTCGTATTCCAACTAAAAAGTGCATTAAAAGGTGAACAAATTTAAATACTTTGACACTACGGTGAGAACGGTTTATTGCATTTAAAATGCAAACTAAATTTTGTTTCTTCATAATAACATTTTAGAAGTTGTCGAGTCACGCTCGAAACTCCAACTAGACGTATGGTTAGGTCTGTGTGTTTGTTAGTTTAGGAGCTTTTCAACGTTTTTGTAGATAGTGTAGCTTTGTAAAGTGAATTTTGTCTATTTATATTTTAAAATACCTTCGTAGGTTTTGGACTAACCTACGTACGTACTTTGTCTCTGTGAAATGTAATGTGAAAGAAATGAAATGATTTAGATTAGATTTAGATTTTCCTACTGAAAAAAATAATACCTAATTAAAGTGGTTTTTTTAAATCAAATAATCTTACAGCAGCTTATCACGCTTGCAAGTTAGGCCAAAACATAGCTTAATACATTATTTGTCATTTTACTAATTGTTAATTTATTACTGGTTTACATTATAAATGTCAGAATCCTCGCTCCCAGACTGCGCACGCGCTGGATATTTGTCGCATCGTCGCTAATAGCCCACCTGGCGTTAGTTTGCAGAACTTACCCACGTTAGCGTCCGTGGACAAACAGTTTCAGTGATTAACGTGCAAATTTGAATATTGAACGTAATGCGGTTCAATTCAGCCAGTTAAAACTAGTACCTATAATTTAAAAAATGCTTAAAAGTGAAACTGAAACGTTTTTTTCCAATTGCAATTTTGATATTTATATCTATAGCTAATATGTATTTTTGTTTGGTTTCCTTTATTTTGTATTACTTTTTTAATATAAAGATATCTTTGCAGGTGCAAATCAATCCAGGTCCCTTTAGAAGATAAGAGGTAATAAATTCACAAACAAACATACATACCTATATCCAAGAAACGTTTACCTACCTCTGATTATAATGGACAAATTTCCACAGAAGAGAGAATTCGTATAGTTTCAGTTAATTAGTAGTAATAGATTTATGATGACACCATATATTTTTGGCGGTAACTTTAAGGGTAAAATTTATATGAATAGCAAAAAAAATATTTCATGTTTAATTTTATTTAGAACACCCCGTTTCGGAGAAAAAAAATATTCGCATGTCCAAAAAGATGAATACCGATTTTAATGAAAATCTGCTCCCCAGTTGCAATACCTACTGTAAACAAACACAGGTACAGTTTAATAATTAAAATTTTCCAAACAGGTTTTGCTAAAAGTCGAATCGTGTTTCAACGGAAATAGCTTTCAGTGCTAACTTACCTACTAAAATAAGCAGTTAATTTAAATAAAAGCTTTTTAAAATTCAACTAGTCCTCAAATTTCACTGTGAACACGCGGGACGCATTAAACGTTTTAATTTTAACGTTTTTAAACTGTATTTTTCAACTTCGTTAGCGACACTTACCCGTTTTTGCAACATTTTTTATTGATGCTCCACTCCTATTCGTCGTAGCGTGATGATATATCGCCTATGCTTTCCTCGATAAATGGGCTATCTAACACTGAAATGATTTTTCAAATCGGATCAATAGTTCCTGAGATTGACGCGTTCAAGCAAACAAACAAGTAAACAAACACTTTAGCTTTATATATTAGTATTGATAAAATTCTCGTGTCACAATGTTAGTTACCATACTCCTCCGAAACGGCTTGACCGATTTTTATGAAATTTTATATGCATATTCAGTACGTCTGAGAAGCGGCTACTATCTATTTTTGATAGCCTGTAATCACGGGAATGGGAACTACGCGGATAAAACCACGGGGCGGCAGCTAGTTAGAAGAGATAAATTGCGACTCACTCAATTTTAAATGGCGGATTTAAAACGTCAACATTACAAATTCATTTAGTAGATAACTAAATTTAGTGCAAAATAAACTAGAGTGCTGAATATATCATTGCACTTCACTATTTAGTGCTGGTGCTGACAATGGATAAAGCCGGGCACACACCGGCCGGCGGCGGCGTTAAAACAGCGCGTTGCCGGCGGATAATCTGATTGTGTCATCGCATTGTTACAAATTTAAAAAATATTCGAGTACCGTTAAAAAAATATCTGATACGGACCCGGCAGACTTCGTTCTGCCCACCAGCGCCATCTACCGGGTCCAAATTGATGTATTATACATAAAAACCTTCCCCATGAAATACTCCGTAATTTGGTAAAAACCTCATGAAAATCTGTTCAGTAGCTTTTGTGTTCATCGCGTTCATACAGACAGACAGAGGCGGCGGGGACTTTGTATTATATATAAAGGTAATAATAGTACTTAAATCATTGTGAGGTATTTTTGTTAATGTTTTGATAAGGATTCTTATAACCCTTAAACCTGAGTAAAATCTTGGGTCGTTTTCATACATGGGCAATCCGATTCTAAATTAAGCAGAGACTATATTACCAAATAGCTGAAGTATTAAATACTAAAATATTTAATTGCCTAAATTGATACAAAACCCAGAAACAAACCCAACAGAATGCGCACATATGTTGGTCCTATGTGGGATTTGAACTCACGACTAACGGCTGATACTCTGGCTCGCTAACCACAAAGCGGTTAAATCTAATTCAATTAGTATTTAATGGACAGAATGATATTGAGCCTTGGTATTTAACGTTACTATTATTGATACTTGAGCTTGCGTTACATTAGTTGTAACCACATATTATATAATTGTTAATAATTAGCACAATTATTAACACAAGCAGTTATATTGCACTAAACGCCTAAATTCGGTAGATAATATGTAGCTTTTAAACTATATTTCTAACTGTCCAATGTTCACTCACATTTCCCGGGAATGTTAAGGTTCCCGGAAAAAAAAATATTTTCGAAAATTATTTTCTTTAATTAAAATATGTAAGTACAGAGGTAGAAAGTATTTGGAAATACCAAAACGATTTAATATAGAACGAAATAATTAGAGCATTATAACATTAAAATACTATTCACTGAAGATATTGTTAGTTTAAGTCAGCTAGTTACTATTTACATAGGTAGTACTAAACCTAAATCCCTTGGTAAAACAATTATTTACGTTCTAACGTAGGTACCAACATTTTTTATTCAGCAATTTCACCACCAACCACCAATCTCCGTTTTCCGCCGTCATCGCGGTCGCTTGCAAACGTGATTATAATTAAAAAAAACCATATCCTATATTCTAAAATGTTCTCATCAGCTGTTTGTTTAGGATGGGTGTCGTAAAAGTCAAAACTTCACATGTGGATGCTGATAAGCAATAATGTGTTAACCCTCATAAACTTGATTTTGAGAAAATTACTTTTTTTAAATAATAATGTCTATGTGATTTACGACTTTTTGTATGATATAAATTCATTTTTTATGTACTTTTTTGTTTTAGATGACTTGAATCACTTCTGTAGAATGTTTAATACGCTATGCATTATAAAAATATATCAAAACCTTCGTTTTCGAACTTTTGTGGGTTGACACATTATTGCTTATCGGCATCCATGTGTTCACAGCTTAAAGTTCATTTCGCGTACACCCGCGAACACAAGTGCTAAGTACGTATTTAGCGCTTTCACATAAAAGGCGGCCTTTCGTACGTCCACACTAATGGGCCTCGATTTTATCGCGCCAATAACAACAGTGGAATTTACTTTGCGACTGTACAATAGTGATGTAACTGTAAATAAGCATTTTAGTGATGCTAGAGATGGGGGGATTTTTATATGCTTTTTGAAATAAGCTCCTTATTAATAAATGAATTGAGAGACTGCATGACAGTATATATTTAGTAACTAGCTTCCGCCCCGCGGTTTTACCCGCGTTGTTCTCACACATGGATAAAAAATCCTTTGTCGTTAAATGGGCTATTTAAAACTGAAATATTTTTTCTAATCTGAACAGTAATTACTGAGATTAGCACGTTCAACCAAACAAACAAACACTTTAGATATAAACTTGTAACAACAAAATGGTCGTTACTTTTATTTACTGTAACTGAAAATTAATAAATAAATAAATATCCTGGGACATTTTTCACACACGGCCAATCTGATTCCAAAGTAAGCTTCAAAGTAAGCTTCAAAGTAAGCTTGTGTTATGGTAACCAGATAGCTGATATACTACATATACCTACTATTTTTAAATACATACTTATATAAATATTTACATCCAGACACAGGACAAACAGACATATGCATGCATACAAATGTTTGTCCTGGGTGGGATTCGAACCCACGACGCGCGGCTTGAGAGTCAGGATGACTAACCACAAAGCCAACCGGGCTGTCAATTCGAAATGATATCCGCAAAGTGATATCCGAAAAAAATATCCGCCTTAACCGCAGCGTGACATCACTACCGCAATTTATTCTCCGACAATATTATTTACATTGTCAGCGATCGTCCGATATACGAGCCAATATTTGTTGTGTTACGTTCAACGGATACAATGTTGCGGATTTCAAAATTATATATTATCTTATTACCTACACTAGAGCTTTAGCAATGGAACTTGGAATTTATACTAGCTTCTGCCCTGCGGTTTCACCCGTGTTCCCGTGGGAACTTACACTTTCGCAAAAGAAAATTCAATAGGGTTTTATAAGCACTTATAAATAAATAAATATCCTGGGACATTTTTCACACACGGCCAATCTGATTCCAAATTAAGCATCAAAGTGAGCTTGTGTTATGGTAACCACATAGCTGATATACTACATATAGTACTTTTAAATACATACTTATATAGATATTTACATCCAGACACAGGACAAACAGACATATTCATGCATACAAATGTTTGTCCAGGGTGGGATTCGAACCCACGACCCGCGGCTTGAAAGTCAGGGTCACTAACCACAAAGCCAACCGGGCTGTCAATAGTTTCATGAGTTGATATAAAACGTAGAATATGACCTTTTCCAAGCTCGATGTACAAAATTTCATAAACATCGGTTCACCAGTTAAAAACGGTGCAAAAAGCTATAGTTACTTTCGCATTTATTATATTAATATAGATTCTATTGCCGTTATGTATATGTGTAATGCAAGTAATTAACCTTTCGAACCAAAGATTACTTACAGTTGAACTATTCATAAGTGCTTTTAAGCGCATATTTTAATAGATAAATATGTTACATTCCTTGACACGAATAACTAATAAAAATTCGGTAATTTTTAGGTAAATGGTTGAATTCTAAAATGTGACAGTAAATACATATTAAGATTTCTAAGGACATTTAATATAATAAACACACTTTACGTTGAAGAAACTTTCGATATTAAACAACTATGACACACCCTCTCAAATTCGTGTCAGTTTGAGTCGTGACTCAAGTGCGTCTCATGCATGCAATACTTCATGAGCAGTTGTTTAAATACAAATTATAAATATTCAAAAAGTTTACCGAGAATACGAGAAGGAAACCTTTTCGTTGTTTTTAATGATTCAAACAAACTCTGAGTCAAAATAAATAGAAATGTAGAAAGTTGTGCGCGTAGGGTTGTTACCTTGTAGCGGATACGGCGGATATTTTGCATACTTTATTCGGATTTGGCAGATATTAAATTGTTACGGATATAAAGTTTATCCATGTTTTTTATTAATTTGTAAACCATATAGTCAGTCTTTAGAAATCCAGGTAACGTATATATAGCTACACTGTTCCAGATTTACTTCAAGTGGCAAATAAATTAGCTAATGCAAATTAACTATGATAAATGATAGATTATAATCGTTATAGTGATGATGATTAATGATTTCCATGGAGACCTAGTTCTTGTGGCTGGTTAAATTAATGTTAAAGTGCCCATATTTATTTTAACGACTTGATATTTCAACAGAGTTTGTGGTGAACAATTATTTCATATAAGTAAATTAATAGACTTAATAACTAGGCTAAGTTTTAGGTATTTTTGCAACCAAAAAAATATCGAAAATCTGACGGCACATAGATGTTAATAACATATAATACTTGCTTCCCGGGATAAATAATACTATTCCTAGCGTATTCTAACTCTATGCCAAATCACATCCAGATATCATCAGCCATTCTGGCGTAAATGGCTAACACACATCCATTCAAAATTTCTCCAAATAAATTTAAAGGAAATTCCATATGCATTACAACCAGCTACTAAATTTATTATGCTGTTATTTTTCGGATATCCGCAAATGACACGGATATTAACAATGGAAAATTGACATCCCTATTATACATTGTAATGTTTAACTTTATTTGTATATCATTTTAGTAATTCAACATGGCCGCTTGTGGTCGACTGTTTATTGGCCATGTTTATAGGGAATTATGTAAATTACTCATGTAGTCACTATTTGCATTAAACATAAGGCAAATTACGCATGGAGTTAGTGAAACTGCTTTTCTGTGAATTTGTTTTGGAGTAGGTATTAAATGGGGACTAAGACGATTACTCAGTAAGAAGTCTGTATGAAGAAATACAATCTAGTTCTATTGTATTAATCTTTTAATATATATATTTGTATGTATTTTGTTTGTTCATATGTATTTGAACTGTAAATTTTTTATGAAGTATGTGGTGGGTCTGAGATTCTGCCGTAAAATATGCTCTGGAATAGTTCATAGGTAAATTTTTATTCCGGGAATTCGCAGGGCGAAAGTTAGAGTCTAATAATTACTTTAGAAATTGTCTACCCAATTACGTGGAACAAATTTTTCAGGAACAAGATACTATCTTGAAGGAACCCCTTGACTGTAACTCCATTAATTCATACCTTAGTTATTTACTATATTAACTGATAAAAGCAAAGACAAAGCTTTGACAGTTAGATTGTCTTTTTTTTTATACCGCAACGGTGGCAAACATGCATACGGTCCGCCTGATGGGAAGCGGTTACCGTAGCTTATGGACGCCTAGTGTTGACTAGGGGCGTTACTCACGCGTTGCCGAAACTGTAAAAATCTCTTCACTCCCTTCTTGAAGAACCCCATACTGTACTCTTTTCGCTTTTAATGAAAAAGACCTAACAATTTAAGCCACAAGCGCAAAAATACTTCCATAATAGTTTCCAAACTGTCCCTTCGAAGCGACGAGTTTATTTTTTAATTTTCCAAACCTCGTACCATAAAATTGGAAACGTCTCACACTCTGGCCACAATTTTATTTCCCACAAACTATTCCGATCACGTTCCGATCCTCAAATCGGGACCTTTTGGGTACGTTCGGGAACGATCGGGTACTTTCGGGAACGTTCGGGAATGATCGGGGACGGCTTTCGGACGCATCTTGTTTTTTTTTCTCAATTCGTGGCTGCAACTCTTGATTTACGGCGCGCGTGGTTTGATCCAATTTTGAAATTGGTTGATTTGATTTGACAAAGGTTTTGCAGTGATTGGGAAAGTTAATTCGGTTTTAGTGTTGATTGAAAGACGTACATATATATAGAACTGTCTCCCTGCATTGTCAATTTGTCACTAGAGTTCCCTGGGATTTTGATTTTTCCCGGAATGAATATTGACGGTGGGATCGCGATCAAGCTCTAGTTTTTAGCCGTTAAAAAAAAATCTCTGCCGATTTCAACCAGGTATTTTCAAGCAGTAGTCGATTGGGGAGGCCTATGTTCAGCAGTGGACGTCCTACGGCTGATATGATGATGATGATTTTAAAGCATCCCGAACATCAAAATTTCAAAAGCTATGAGATGTATGTATAATATAATTACGTATGCACTGTGTATGAACATGTATGGGCGTTGTATGGCCTTGTAATTCACTTGTATTAATAGACAATCAGTGTAGCCATCTACATTGTTTTGTTTTTGAAGCATGGCTGTTGCGTAAGGTAAATAAAGGATACCATGACTTAGAACTTCAAAATTAAATGTTCGATTTAAATTAAAACATTTAAAATGGAACAATTGAAAAGAATATATTAATGAGACTACGATGAATTAGACGAAGAAAATTTTTGTTCTAATTAATTTAAGCCAGTCCCTAAGATAGTAATTTTGACATTTTAAAATCAATCAAGCCTTAAAATAATGAACCGTAATGAAAATAGAGGAAAATATTGTATTTTTGTGTGTGTGTGTGTGTATGTTTTTAACGAATAAGTGCCGATTCCTAAAAATCTTTCACCATTGAAAAGCCACATTATTAGGCTATATTTTATCCCTGTATTCCCACGGAAATGGGAACTACGCGGGTGAAACCGCTTTATTGACCTAGAAACAACGGTAAATAATTAGTGCCTATTTTATGTGATCTTCCATTTTGAAATCGGTCAAATATTAAATTGTCCAAGTCAATAGTGTATGTGGTACATATATTAATGTATTTGACCTTTCAATAATGAAATTCGATTAAACCTGACCATTGTGAGCTGCTGATAATATCGTCACTGCTACTCCTGCTATTGATAATGGAATTTGAACTTTAATCACTGAGCAATAAGCCTCAATAAGCGTTTAACATTGAATTATCAAAATTCTGAAGAAGGAATTCGTAATTTGAGCTTTTTAAACTTTGACACAGTTTCGGAACTTGCTGGTCATCATTAAATGAGACGAGAAAATATGATAAAGATTTTATAAACAGGTCAGTTGGTTATGGACCCTGACATTTAAGCCGTCTTGGGTTCCAGTCCCATCTAGGAAAAACGTTTGTGTGCAAGAATACGTCTATTTGTTCTGTATCTCAATGTAAATGTACTTACTAGCTAAACAATTTACAAACAATATATAGCTTTCTTCGATAAATGGGCTGATGATGATTGGTCCGACCGATTTCGGCCATGGCGACCACTTTGACTCCTAGTCAGTCTGGCGCTGGTGCGCCCGAAGATGGCTTATGTAGCCTATTTTCGCGGCGAAGCTCCGTGCACACTGAGGGCACGTGAGTACGCCGTTCTCATAATTATATGCTATGGCGGCAGGCGGGCGAGCCTTTAACTGGTCGCGTTTGGTATCAGGGTCAGCTTTACGCTGAACCTCGAACTCGCGTACTTGGCTGTTCACCATCCTGCGCCATTCTAGCCGCTGTGCTGCCAAACGTTCCCAACAAGAGGGCTCTATGTTGCATCTCTTCATGTGTCGCTTTTGGACATCTTTGTACCGGAGAAGGGGACCGCCATGATTCCGTTTGCCCTTCTCCAGTTCTGAGTAGAGAATGCGCTTCGCCACTCTTTCTTCCGCCATACGAGATACGTGAACGCACCACCGAAGCTGTCGACGTATTAAATAGGCTTCAATGCCACCAATGGGCTATCCAACACTCGAATAAATTTTCTAATCGGACCAGTAGTTCCTGAGATTAGCGCGTTCAAGCAAACTCTTCAGCTTTATTTATTATACTAGCTGCCGTCGTGCGGTTTTACCCGCGTAGTTACCGTTCCCGTAGGAATACGTGGATGAAATATAGCCTATGTTATTTATGAATAACGTAGCTTTCTATTGGTGAAAGAATTGCGAATATCAGTCCGGTAGTTTCAGAGCCTATTTGTTACAAACAAATCTTTCCTCTTAATAATATTAGTATAGGTAGATTAGTAATATAGATTGGCAGATTTCTTAGTACATTGGAGACATCTTCATCCGGGATATTCCGGGACCAATTCAATATGATATTGTGGGTAACGTGTATTTAATTACTTGGGACACAGTGACGCAAGATTAATGCAGATGGAGGCGTATGGATGGAGGCGCACAATACGACGGGGTGCGAACGATGTAGGAATGGATGCGGTAGTTATTTTTTATCGTTTATAAGTATTTACTAAAATTATCAAGATGAGTACTAGTTAATTGAAATTGCATTAAAGTAAATACTATCCTAATGTTGCGGAAAATAGGAAGTCATATCTTTAACTGATATGATTTAAACATAATATATATATATAGATACTACATTATTTTTGAAACTACAAAACGGCGGTAGTTACATAAATATATGAGGGATAAACCCAACTTGTAATTATCGTAAATTCAGGAAAATAACTATAAATATTTTTATTTTTCGACTATTCACTGTAACTAAAAAACCTTTTAAACACTATTAAAATTGATTAAAACCAATTACAAATAAACATTACTCTACTTCAAATATACCTTCTCCACAACCTCAGTTCTTATCATAACTCCTGAACCGTTGTCTCCACGCATCGAATAGCATCAAGGCACTCCCTTTGTATTCTCAAGTAAGTAAAGCACATCTCAAGAGGTGGATCGTGATATTGAGTTTTTTGTAAACATGTATTCAACAGACAGGTTACCTAGACTATTGTCTAGAAAATAATAGGTCTTGTCTTTGGATGAAAAGATGTTTTAACACAATGTATTTTTGTAACTTAATGTGTATGAAAGTTTTAGTATGATAGGTTTTTATTGAATATTAGTTTAAGTACGGGTTAAGGGTATTGAACCTTTCTCAATAATAAGTATGTAATTGTTCGATTATTTTTATCTTCATCTATAGGTACACCTATCTACATGTTATCTCATCTGTACCTACTTACCTACTAATCTGTACTTACCTATTATATAAAAATATAGAACATAGACATATGCTATAAAAAGAGACTAGTAATTTAAAATCAAACCAATAACAGTAAGTAGAAAAAAAATATGTCATTATTTCGTATAAACATAAATATATTCAAAAACTTTATAGGTTAACAGTTATAGGTCAACTAAAACTAACCAATGGTTTAAGAATAAAACAGCTTTTTAACTTAACAACAAGTTCACAAGATAATTTAAAAGTACCTACAATCGAAAAGACAATACGCTCTTAAAAATAACTTATACCTAATATAACCTTGTTTAAGTTAGATAAAGATACAAAAATCTAACCTTACCATTTGAAAATCGAATACAAACGTGACGTAACAACAAAATCGCTCAATCATAATCACGATGACCTTTCCTAATGCCTCTTAATGACTAAATGCATCAATCGAATAACAACTCGATAATAACTCGATATGAAATCGATTGCGTATCGAGACGAATCGCATCGGTGTGGTGTAGTGTTGTAATACTGACCCGGTGAACTCGTAGAATCGATTTCGTAATCGACTCGTGAGAATCACTAACGGACTGTGTGTGTGTCTTCATGTTGGTACACGTGTCGCAGTTATGTTGTGTCTACGGACATTTTTTAGAATAGATATTTATCCTGGGATATTTTTCACACACGGCCAATCTGATTCCAAACTAAGCATAGCTGGTGATATGGTTAATAGGTAGCTGATATACTACTTTTAAATATATACTTATATAGATAATTCAGACACAGAACAAATAGATTCATATACAAGTGTTTGTCCTGGGTGGGGTTCGAACCCACAACCGGTGGCTTGAAAGTTAGGGTCTAACCACAAAACAAGCGGCTGTCAAAACAACTATCCCTGAACAAATCCATAGTCCGAAATAATGAAAGCTTGTATCTGGTGGTATACTACTTATAAATAATATTAAATTGCTGTGTCAAAATGTATGTCCTGGACGGGAATCGTATAGATGCCGATTTCAAGGTCGATAACCACAGGCAACGGTTAATTGAAGTTTTTTGACAGTTGCGTCGATTTTTAATTGTGATAAGTCATTTTGAGTAAATTTTCGATAAAAATCTAGGATCAGACTTTTATTAAAGTTTACGCATGTAAAGCTTCGTTGACTTTCTGACGTCCTTAATTAAATGATACTTAATTTAGTACCTACGTTCATTTAAGGCAGTTTTTTTTGTGCCTCGTCTAGTCCATTATGATTTGAATTTTGTTGGTTTCTAAGACAACAGAACTTGGATTTTATTATTAAATAATATTACATAATATTTACTGTATAATGTTTATTAATTTAATTTCGCATTTTGGTACTATTTATGCCCATAACTACAATTTAACATACCTATATCTTTAATTGTATTGTGATCCATATTTTAGTACCAAAACATAGAGAATCAATCAAGAGTCATATTAAAATTTCACTGCTAGTTACATTATTTTAAAACACAGCCTTATATTTAAAAGGCCGATTACACCACATAACCGTAACATACGCTAATCGTGAATTCTATGACAGGCGGGGTCAATCATCATGACATGATATTAGTCGAAAGCTTTGCGAATTTTCTTGACAGCTTTAAAGCTCTGCTATGTTATAATCTGTCAAAGTATATATTTCATTTTTAGCGATTAATATCTGATAAGAATAATGCAATACCTATATACGCCAGTTTTAGAAATCTTTAGTCAGAAAAGAACATTATATAGAAGCCCCGTGATTTTGCCCGTTTTCTCGGAAATTTTTCCCAAAGTAAAAATTAGCCTATGTGCTTTCAAAATTGAACTATAAGTTACATTAAAATAGGGTGTATTTTTGAACTTTGACATCAAAATACTTTATAGCATTAGCCCTTTGGTCCTGTAGATTGAAACGAACAAAAAAACGATCGTTCGTTTTATATACGCTTTTCCAGGAAAATGTATTACATAAAGTGACTGGATGCACTAATTATTCTTGCAAAGTCATTAAAAGAAATGCAAAAGTGTTTTACAAGAAAATGAGCGCTCATTACGTAAAGGTATTGAAAGAAAGATGGCCGGAAATAGATTTACTTTGCACCGTCAGTTCATTGGCGGATTTAATACTAGTGGCTTCCCGCGGTTTCACCCGAGTTCCCGGGGGTTCTTCTACTTTCCCGGGATAAAATGCCTCTACTTGATAGGTTTTAAAGGTTTTAAAGAGCAACAAATTAATTATATATTTGTTTAGTTAAACTGCTACATTAAAAATGCCTATACCTATAAGTAAGTGAGTTATTCAGGATAAAAACTTAAGGTATTTATTTTTATCAGATAAAGTAATTTGTAATTGTTTAGGTAAGTTGGTGCTTGTACTTATAAAACTAAATACCTATATAAATATAGATAAAATTTATTATCTAATTAATTTAACTACTAATCCTCGAAATTTTAGATATTTCCTGATTTGAACTTTTCGCTGTTGGATTAACCATAACATACTTGACGCAATTTTTTTCCAACACATGCCCTATCCAAACACACAACATCCACGCCTCAAAACCAGTTTATCCTACGTGTTGATCTCATGACGAACTAGTGTTAGAGGTCGCAGGTTCGAGTCCCGACCTCTTCCTTTCACTTATGGTCATGAGTCAGATTATGTAATGTATGATTGTATGTATTGATTTAAATGGACATACGTTTAAGTAATACTAGATTTTAGATCGTGTTGTCTCCCTCTCGCATTATACACCTTATTCTGTCGCAAAGTGTAGGTAATAGCTAAATTTATTGCCAGAAGTAAAAACAACCTTATATTATCGTGTTAGAGTCTATAACAGTTCATTATATGATTGAATTATGTAGTATTTAGTATATTGGAGATTACTATAGTATGCTTCCGTGTGATAACTTTAATGCTGACTTTAAACCGATTTCCAAAAGAGGAGGACACTCTCAATTCTACTGAATATTGTATGTTTTTTATGTATAATGTTGTAAATGTTTGTAATTCAGACTTAATGTCATCATAAGAAATTCTGACTCTATATTGTATAGACATAAAAATATTTGTTGCTAGACACTTAACTCTTCATATGAGTTAATTTATATTTTTTGTAAAGAAAAAACTACATTTAGAATGTACAAACTTAGACCTAGAGCTAACCTTCAAAAGAAAAATTTACCTCTAAATTTTTTGGTCTAAATAAAAAGCTTCCATTTCTTTAGCTTTAATACGTTTGACAATTACAATACAAGCTTTATTAAGCTCAAATGTTGGTACATGCATTAGAGAATACTCAGAAACTATACAAGTGACGTTTTAGATTCGCCACTTGATAACACATTCCGTATCAGGTTTTGGTACACGCAAAATGGACATTAGTTAGTGTTTGTACCACGCATTATGTAAACAAGGAGATATGGTTGCAAAAATAGATTGGTTTACTGCTGTAATTATGATGAGCGGTCAATTAACTCTGTGTATGTTGGTAGGGCATTTGTAGTAGAGTAGATACATAACATTTTTAGCTTTTATAGTAGGTAGTAGAGTAACCTACCTAAAATACAGAACCCCTTTGATATTATATTATTATGTAAAAGTTACTGCGAATGTTAATAACCTTGATAACGTATTTCGCAAAGCTTTATTTCATATCTCAGTTAGGTTCTAAATTATTCTTTAGACACTGCCTGATTTTCAATACAGTATAGCATTTATCATAATAACTAACATATCGATTTTTTTTGCAAACGACATCTTTATACATAGAACGGTTTAAAAACGAAAGATAATATGTAGGTACTCCTTGTTGCAATGCTCTGAGGTGTGATGTGTTTCGTAAGCTAGTCACACGCGCGAGGTTGCATTGTAAATGTATGCTAAATATTCTCTGGGAAGCGAACTGACACTCCTTCGCAATGATGTCATACCGCGCGCCGCGGACAGTTGATTTGAACGAGCTTTGTGTTTGTGGAAAATAGAGGGTAGGTGGACTTTTTAATAATATTTAGGATTGAAATTAGACTATGATATGAGTTATTGAGAAGAAATTATTGAGGTATTATTTTGCGGTGTCATTTTTATGTAAAAACAATTGTTTTTGTTAGCCTTCATTATACGATTAAGGTGGGAAAAAAGTGGTTGAAAATACTGGTATATAAGACTAGACTATTTTATTATAACAGTAATTCTGGTAAATGTGCAATATACCAACTTTTAATAATCTTGAATTAAAACTCAATAATCGTAAAGTATCCCGATTCCGAACTCAGCAAAAAATCTGTAAGTACAATGATAACCAGGCTACCCTTGTACTTACCTACTTGCTAGATACTTACATACATCCAGACACGTTCACCACCATACAATAAACTAAAAAACAAATAAAAAAAAACTAAAACAACATCAAAATATACACTTTCCTCACACCATTCATCAAAAAAACAGCAAAAACGCGTCTACACGAGGACTCGTTAAAAAAACCGCAACATGATTCAGCGAAAACACGGAAACCCCTTTTACGGCAAGTTAAAAGCCACACATAAATAACGTCATAAAATCCGCGACAGAAAACTCATTATACCTCCTTATAATTGCACCTGTCGGGTAAAATTATCGGCACTAACTAGGGCGAGGCCATTTCGTAATTAAGTTAATTAGAATGGTCCGGATTGGCAGTTGGCTCTCGGACTATACATGCATGGATGCATGTCTTTCAATCATTATGTATGTTACATGATAAGCTTCAGTCATGCGGTTTCACTCGCTTTTGACGGCTATAATTATGTAGATGTGAAATTGTCATGGTTATTGTCAATTTGTTTCGTTTCGGAGTCCTCCTGTAACAATGGCTTAGGCCATAGTCCACCACGCGGGACTACTGCGACGGCAGACTTCACATGCCATTAAATGGAAGTATATCTTGGGGATGGTGGTCTTGCTTTTCGTCAAATTAGAAGGAGATTATTAATCTATCTATGAATTACATCTTGAGCGTTCTAAAACCTTTTGTGTTCAAATTTGTATATAGTAATTTCTATAGTTATCGTTTTAAAAGCTGTGTCTATGTCTCAAGATTTTTAATTCCTAAAATTGTAATCAACATCTACGTTTTCCTTTAATACACCTATTTACTGTATTAATAAATATAACTTTAATTACTAAGTTTGCATAATGAACAGTGCTCACAGACGATACACACCACCACCGAAATAAAAACAAAATACAGATAAAATAAAGAGTAATTGACCGAACGTCCCTTTCCGTTCACTCTTCCATTCCCGAGCGGAACGACCTGAAGACTCCGGTCTTAACTATCATCTGTTTTAAATGATCCCAAATTACTTAATGTAAAGGACAAAAAGACTGAAATGTAGTAAATTTTGTTTTATTTGTATCTGCATTGACGGATATTGTAGCCATCTGTGACAATAATTTAGTTTTGGTTAATTAATTTTGTCACAATAAAATGTAGCAAATTTTAGTGATATTTTCAAGTCTCTAACTTTCCTTTCAATATTATGAATGCGAATGTTTTGTTATATCAAGTAAAACGTTTGAATGGATTTGGATGTTATTAAGCATACAAATAGCTTATTCCTTAGATTGACTCATATGATACATTTTATCCCGGGAATATTAGCAAAACTGCGGATCTTTTTAGGTTTCTGTCCCAAAAAAAATAAGTTTTAGGTGTATTATATAATAACTTATTTGTTGAACTTTGTGGTAATGCAACGCGTTTTAGTAGCAGCTACTTTTAATATAAATAAGCAATCGTTAACAAAAATTCTGTAAATGTTATATAAACATGCATCAAAGTAACCAAAAATTGTCTAATATGAAGATTCATATAGGAATAAATTGCTCAAATTGTATTTCTCGCAATTAACTCTTAAAGCAAAGCTATTTAAGTATAGTGTATCATAATTCAAAATGATTAAACAAATTATTCCCATCACTAAACAACTACAACACTGAAATGACACAATGACAATTAAAGCCCATTCTATGACTGAATCAGTGAGTAAGAAAGCTCACGCCTGTACAACAGTGCGTAGTTTTTCGAACCATTTGCTCCACGTCTATTGTTGGCTGGAACTGCAATTATGGGGGTGATGAGGGGGGGGGGGGACCTTAACGGTTCCATGATCAGGTATTAATAATTATCTGTCCTTAGTTAGTTGCATTCACTATGTATGGAAGGCGATTCGGCTATGGATGGATAGGTTTCAGAAATAGGGTTATGCTGTGACTTAAAAAATGTTGTGTTGTATTAACTTTAGCTAGATTGTGTGGAGGGAGTGAAAGCAACAAGAAGAAGGTTCAGGTTATATGGGAACTTGAGTACCTCTCTGTAGTTTTGAGAAGTGCTAAAACTATAGCATACCGTGGCGAGAAAATAGTCTGCCTTATTTTGAAATTAAATAAATAGGTTAGGTTACTATATATAGGTATAGGTTAAAATAGGTTATTTAATAATATTAGATAGTATACAAAATACAGAGTACCTATATTTATAGTTAAGTTGGCTAAATCATAATGTATATTATTGTTATGTAGTTAAAAGTTAGGTGTTTATTAAGTTTTAAGTCTTAAAAGCCTCGTCTCTTTCATTAACTAAATTATGTGTGTATTTCAAACCTGACTTTCACTATCATGTCAGCAATATTGTAAAAGGAATTCAAAATACATAACTTAATATAACGTAAGCTATAATATTGATAAACTTAAAAACCATATAACAAAGTGCCTATAAACTATATTTGACAAATATTACGAGCGTTTCTATACGGAACGGTCCGTCCGTATGAATAAAGATTGGCCTCATATCTCAGGCTTCTGAGGCGTTTTACTTATGGAGGTAGTTGTAAATTTTCTTCTCTATGACCCACACAAGTATCAGTGGATATTAAACTCTAAGTTAGTGGATTGAAAGTAGCTTTTACTATAGCACATGAGGTAATAAATCGAAATTAATACGTAAGCTTATGTGGAAAATATTTTTAGTTTCTATTTGGGAATTGTTTTATAAGATTTTTCGGGTTCTAATTAAAAATCTACTCAAATATTTCCTTTCCTTTATACCTACTTATGATGATTCAAAATTATTGTGTTAAATAAATTTAATATTCCCTCAGTCCTTTGTTCACCAGTCCATGAATTGATTGCTTGTCTTGATTAATTAATTATTAATTTGATTTCACAGATCATAAAATTAGAAGGTTCACAACCGTGTTATTTTCCATCAAATTTGAATTTCACATTATTAAGTACCTTAAATATATTTTTGTCTATAAGAACGCTGTTTTAATCCAAGTATTATAAAATGGTGGCTTGTTACATAAAAAATAGAAACAGGTTTTTTGAATCCGCCTTATACAGCGTGTTTGCCCATTCAAGCTACCACATTATCCTGTTTAGGTAATGTTTAGCCTAAATACATACAAGGCCGCTATTACAGCCTGTATAATTCTCATTTCCCCGGGGGACCCCTAAAATAACTTACATTCTCACTCCCCAAAGCATATTGTGAGTTACGGCGTTAATATAACTAGAATAAACAAAGTGTATAACGAAATTTAATTATTTCCAACAAACTTGCTGAGTGAACGTTTTTCTTTGGGGTCTCAGTGGGTCCTTAAATCATATCAGATCATAAAGTTGTGTTTGTATTTAACGTTACGAAGGAAGATCTGTGTTTGTGTTGTTAATTCTGTTGGAAAAGCTCCATTGGGCTCGGCTAGATCTGCTGATTTATGAGCTTATCATATTAGCGCTTAGTCTGCTAAGCTTTTACAGGGCTTTCAGCGTTTTTATATTATGCAGATTAGCGGGCGTACTTGCAGTGAAGAGCTTTGAGATTCCGCCTTTTAGTGTTAGTTTGTTTTAGAGAATTCTATGGGTGGTAATTTTGTAATGGATAAAAGATGATCGATAGAACTGAGCTAAAACCCAAGACTCATTCTTTTCACATATATATAAAGGAAAATACTTACATCTATCTATGAATAAAAATTTGACTATTATTCGTTATAGTCCAAAATACATTCTAACTGAAAAAATCTACAAGTTTAAAGGTGAATCCGCGGTTCAAAATTAAGCGTACCTACATGAATTTTGTAACAAATAAAACTACAAAATAGTCCATATGATAACTCCCAACATTAACTATGCACAAATCCGGCACAAAGACTGACCTAAATACGTAGAAGGTACCTAAAGTATGTTTGTCTGTTACTATGCAAACAAGCGTTTACGTTAAAACCCGTAGGTATGTACTAGTGGGTAAATATATGGAAATGCGTTCAGAGGTGTGTCTGTTCTGTTTGCGTATGTTGGATTTGTTCATTGTATGATTGTGTGAAGGCACAATTTTTGATCTTTATATTTCTAGCTGTACCCTGCCACGCTTCGCTGTGACTGATGCAAAAATTAGATAAATACAATCCTTGATGCGGATTATATATCATTCTAAAATTTCAGCTGGATCGGTGCAGAACTTTTTGAGTTTTTGAAGCGTACACAAACCATCACAACATTTTTATTTATATAGATAATGATTAATAAATATCCTGGGACATTTTTCGCACACTGCTAATCTGATTCCTAACTAAGCAAAGCTTGTAGTAAACTACTTTTAAACTACTACTTAACCTACTACTTTTAAATAAATACTTATGTAGATTACTACATCCAGATACAAAACAAACATCTGTATATATAAAACAAAGTCTGAACATAAAATGTAGGTACAGTTATGTATAATACATCAATTTGGACTCGGTAGGTGGCGTTGGTGGGCAGAACGAAGTCTGCCGGGTCCGCTAGTTATAGTATAATTAATAAAAACATTTCATTTCATATTATTTCCATTTCTATATAGAAATGGTGATCAGTCGCATGTAGACTTACGAGAATAATTCCTTAAATACATATTAATTAATGCCTTGAAATAAATGTAATAAATTCTTCCATTATAATTCATTTATGAAACTCCAATAATTTTAATATTTTCCTCATTTTGCACAGTTCCATCCATTATCAGGTGCTTATTTAATGAATTACATAGGATTTATCGTTAATTCGTAAAATGAATTGAATTCAGACATATTTGTTCTGTAATGATATTTTATTCTTATACGTTGAAAAATATGGCAACCGCACTAGATCTCGCTTCGCGGTTTCACTCGCGTTCCGCGGCTTATTTAATTATGTATGTACTTATACAGAACATATTCTATTGGTGTGACAAGTTCGGTCTCAATCCCTACAAAGAGTAACAGACATTGTCACAAATTTTGACAATATAATCTTCCTCTCTTCCGCAGTTTTAACCATATTTTGAGAGACAAAGACAAAATATTTTTGCAACATTTTCGATTAATGCTCCGTTCCTATTCGTCGTAGCGTGATGATACATAGCCTATATCCTCTAGCCTTCCTCGATAAATGGACTATCTAAACACTGGATTAGTATATTATATATATAGATATATATTATATAGATATTTTCAAATAGCGGACCAGTAGTTCCTGAGATTAGCGCGTTTAAACACTCAAACTCTTCAGCTTTATATATTACTAGTGGCTCACCGCGGTTTCACCCGCCTTCCCGGGGATCTTCAATTTTCCCGGGATAAATAGTATCCTCTGTCCCTCTCCTGGTTCTAAGCAACATCCCCACCAATTTTCAAGCCATGTCGCTTCAGCAGTTCTTGAGTTATAAATAGTGTAACTAACACGACTTTTTTTATATATAGAAGTATAGATATAGATTCTATGAATATGTATGGAAATGTTAGGTTTCTCCGTGTCGATAGTACCCTCTGACCTCTGGAGGGTTCTTCGGGGAGTAACGCAAAGGTGAATTGAGGGTACTTAGATATATATATACCTATAACTCATTGTTTCGTCTACAGGGTTCATTGAACCCCGTATTGACGTGTGTATTGTATTGAAAGTATTTGGATGTGTCAATGAACTTTTATTTTTTTGGTTGGTTGATAAAGGTTGACATTTTTAAATATTTTCTATATCCAAACTAATATTTAATTGGAAGTGTGAGTTTGTTTACCCTTTCACTATTTTGCCATTCAATAACATAGTTATATTATTTTGACTTTAATTTTTGTCTCTTGGGAACGCGTGTAAAATTGCGGGCGATAATTAGTAGGAATATAAATTTGATAGTTTTAATAAACAGTAAAAGTAAATTTCTTTATTTATAAAGATGTTTTTAAAGGGCTAATGCCCTAACGCCGAAATATGAAATAAAAATACTGCCGATTTCATATAATATTTCCCTTCAGATAATTCGCAATTATAGCAAGAAATTACATGTCAAAATGAGTTCACTGACCTCAGAGGGTATTAAAAAAACAAACCGAAATGAATGGTGAAATCACTCAGGATAATTTGGAGATTACCATAAAGAAAAAAGCACCTACAGTTATTTGAGCATTATTTATTTCCATAGATTATTTACAAATAAAGCTAATCTCAATCAGTCACTTAACTTTCCTCATGATCTCTTCAACTTGACCTTTGACCTTTCACCTTGACCCTTGCTACTTTATTACGAATAGTATCGTAGGATTTGGGTGGTAGGGTTGAATATCAATTAGCAAATTTGAAGTGAAAAATAAAATTATCATAGGAGTTATTATGACAGCCCGGTTGGCTTTGTGGTTAGTGACCCTGACTTTCAAGCCGCGGGTCGTGGTTTCGAATCCCACCCAGGACAAACATTTGTACGCATGATGTCTGTTTGTTCTGTGCCTGGATGTAAATATCTATAATATGTATGTATTTAAAAGTATTATATGTAGTATATCAGCTATCTGGTTACTATAACACAAGATCACTTTGAAGCTTACTTTGGAGTCAGATTAGCCGTGTGTGAAAAATTTCCCAGGATATTTATTTATTTACACGTTAAAATATTTAATATGTAAAAATCTCCCTTCTCGAAGGAAGTAAAGAGACTTAATCGCGCTAGATCCCTTCAGCCGTTCTGGCCCGATTAAGAAACAAACAGTCATCCAATTTTAGTAATTGTTTCAAGTTAAAATTTAAAGTGTATTTGTAAATACCTACCTCAAAACTATATAAAGTTCACCATTTATAGAGTTGAAATTATATAATAATATCCCTTGAACATTTGTACAGTGTACAAACAAGTAAACCCACGCTCGCTCTCAAGTGCGCGCTTGACAATGTGAGTCATAAATATTTTACTGCCTAGACGAATGTTTAAGTGTTTATATATGTACTGGGACGGATATTTGTATGAATAATGTTTATACCTTTTTAATGGAAAAGGACTAAGTAAATCCTAACTAATATAATAAATGCGAAAGTAACTCTGTTTGTGAAAGTATAAAGCCTGTGAAAGGACATGGGCTAGTTTTTATTTTGATCTCACGGGTACGCAGGTGAAACCGCTGTGAGCCACTAGTATAGTAATATAAATTAATTTTTTTTATTTTTATTATATGCTTTATTTATTTGAGTGCATTTTAAATGATTTTTGTGAAACATTTCAATATTGTGTTTGGATATTTTTGTTAAAAGTTTGTGTAGTTTATAATACTTAACTTAGAATGAATTATTTAACAAAATAAAATAAAACTTAACGCAGTTTATTGTATTTAATCAAAAATATATTTTAAGAAGTATATACTCTTTCGAAGATAATCTCTTTATTACACGCATTTGTAGAATTTTCATTATTAAAAGTTGGTTAAAAAAATGTTTTATTGATTATATTTTTTTATTGTTTCAGGTACGCCTTAAAGCTGAATTTCGTTTATAAGTGTTTTAACTTATATCAAAAGAAAATATGGTATGGTTTTTTTCACTTAGGTACAATATAGACGCAAAAAGTTTCAATTCAATTACTGGTTTGTTATGAAATCTTTGAATACTAGTGACTTGGCTATCCGTGGTTTCACCCGCGTTCGTGGATCTTAAATTTTCCCGGGATAGAAAGTAGCCTCTTCTCAAGCTCTAGACTATTTGTGTACCAATTTTCATTTAAATTGGTTCAGTATGAAAATGAAAAATGATTTTTTATTCAAATAGGCCTTCACAAGCACTTATGAATAGTCCGACTCTAACGCTCGGTTCGGAAGGTGGGATTTGCTGAGAAGAGCCGCCAATAACCTCCGCAATTACTAGGTATTTTTAGCGTGAAAGCGAGACAGACAGATTTACTTTCGAATTTAAAATATTAGTATAGATTAATTTAACTACCCTGCAGCTATGTTATATTAGTTGTGAAAGAAGATAAAAGCTTGTTGAATCCAATTATATTTTAATCGAAGTTGTGTACATTCGCAATGGCTGCCGGCGATCCGTACCATTGACTGTATTTTATTTTTTTAAAGTAAAATTTTTATTGAACTTTTAAATGAAGTAATTATTATATTAATAAGGGGAGAAACGGGGCGCAAGAAACCTTAGTAAAGAAGTCTCTATGGCTAAATATAAAATCAAAGATTCTAAGATAAGTTGTTAGGTATTGCCCACAAGGCTTAGTACCAAATTAAAAAAGTAAACTTTTTAGAAGGTAGTAGGTACTATACCTAGCTTTCAAATAAAAAAATATTCTGATCACACACACTCACAAATTAAAATAAGCATTTGCTAGATACTAGAGTAGTACCTAATAACAAGTAATCAAATACTTGAGGCAAAGTAATATAAAAGAACGACATAGTCACAATAAATAAAAGTTAATTAGCATTAGTTCCTAAAACGGAAACGAGAACTCAAATAAGCTAAGCTTACACAAGTCTTTATTATCATAAACATTGAAGTACACAGTCCAATTGTTTTATTGCGTTCATAAAATATGTACTAGCTGCCTCCCATAGGGATATGAGGTTAAAATATAGTCTATGTTACCCCTTGATAATGTAGCTATTCGTTGAAGAATAAAGTTTTTAAGTTTATTCGTTACATACAATACAATTCTTTCCTATTTATAATATTTGTATGAAAAAGAAAACTCCAAAATAATCGTTCACATACATTCTACCCTCAATATGGGTCATCAAATAAACGTATACATAATAGTAACAATGGGTGGAAATGAAAAATGGCGTCGTACATGACGCTAAACATAATTTAGGGGAAGCCGGCCCAATACGGGACACACCGTTCACTCCACTATAACCGATAAATCAATAACGCGATATTTAATAAAATTCCACGTCGTGTATCATACGTGCGTGTTGTGAGTTGATTCGACCAGTTTACCTTGGCATGGTGAGTGAAGATCGATCAGCTGAGATTTAATACGCAGTTTTCGTCTAAAGGTTATAGATATTTAACTAAAATCTAGTTTTTAAGTGTGTTTTCAATTTTTCTATCCTTTACTAGTCATTTAAATTATGTTTTGCTATACTACATGATTACTTGGTATAAGTAGCTTTAGAAATAAAGCCACCGAAATTGTTAAAATTAAAACAAATATATCGTGTATTTATAAATTAAAACAAATATTTCGCAATTTCTTATGTAGTTAACAATAATTGACTACTCCGTATTTTTTTTAGAATATTATACCCGTGATATATTTGTGTTGCGAAAATTCTAATTCCCCTAAAGTCCATTTCACAAAATGCATAATATAGTACCAAAGGGGAGTAATGAGCTATGAAAGCGAGAGGCCCAGCTAAAATGGCCGAGTCATCTGTCAAATGCGAGTAATGCCGATTTAATAAGAGGACTTATTGTGCTTATTAGGATTCGATTGTGAACGGTTTAGAACGAAAATTTATTGCTTTTATAAATAGCGTTTTCAATATTGAACGTAAACTGAGTTAGACGTTTATTACTGTATTAGGAATTTTACGCCTACGTAATACGATATCAAGTTACTGTGCGTCGCGTGGAATTATCCTCTGTTTATTATTAAATTAATTTCAATAGTCAAGGTTTACCGATAAGATAAAAGTAATATAAATTCATTATGTGTAAGAAAGTATTTAATAATATACTTGATTAGATTTAGATTTGGTAGAAGATTATTGATGTATCTTCGTTACTTTATTTTTATAAAAAATATCTAAGGTAAACGTTATGAAACATTTTATAAATATGGAAGAAAGTGAAGTATATAAGTTAGTAAACATAACCTAGTTGTCGTTCTAACATTTTTTGGCGATAACTTATTATTGTTTACATTTCTTCAAAGAATATTTCATAAAATGATAAATATAATAGATATGACATAAAAAAAACTCCTCCACAAACACTTTAACATATCGGCCACCGACACTCCAAACTGTGCAAACTATTACAGTCAACAAACCAAAATGGCACCCGAATTTAAGTAATAGGCCCCATATACCTAATCTCGATTCGGGATCGGGGGAAAGGTGGGAAAATTGGCCCTATTGACGAAACTTCCGGCCCTAATACGGCGACAAAGGGTCGAGTTTGTTACCCAATATTGTTGTAACGTCGCGCTATTTATCAACCGTTCCGTTTTTCCCCCTACTTCCCCTATGATTTGTGTAATACGGTTATGTTGTACGCCAATACGAGTAAAATAATGTATTTTATTTTATTTAACTTTTCTATTCATGATTATATGAAAATACATGTAGTTAAACGTTACAGAGTTTGATGTGAATGACTGTCTCAAATGCATATACGATTTATATACATACTGGGACGATTCGCGGGTAGATTATTATTAAAAATATTATATATTATTTTGCATTGATCGTGGTCACCAGAAGACAGGAATAGCGCTTCGATGTATCATCATCATCATCTTCAGCCTATTCAGTCCACTGCTGGACGTAGGCCTCCCCTAATGCGCGCCACTATCCCGGTCCTCCACTCTCCGATGTATATCCCACTAATATGAAATAAATATGAAAGTTTGTGAGTATGTTTGTATTCTTACTCTTTCACACCAGAACGGATGCAATAATTAACGGCTGTAATTTGGCTTAGACTTAGAATTATAGCGAGGAGCCTATAGTTAATCATAAATTTAGTTCGCGAAAGTATAACAAACATCAAATCATTATTTCTATGTTAGTTTATGTTACTTATCATCCTTTACAACCGTGTGTCCGATAACATTTGGTGACAATATATAACATGAAGTGACGTATAAAAGCTCATAAGCTTTCCAATGTGTGATATTATGTTTGGCAAACGTTGGCGGTGTGTTTGAATTATGATAAAAAAACTTATTATTTTGTACTTGCTTCTTGCAAACGGTAACACTAAGGTCTTACCGTATCCCTACTAATATTAATGCGAAAGTAACTATGTATGTCTGTGTGTCTCTCTGTTACGCTTTCATTAAACAACAGAGCCAATTTTGAAGAAATTCGGTACAGAGATTGAGTTTTGGAAAGGACATTTTTCCCCGGAAAAATTTAAGCCTCCCGGGAACGTGGAAACCGCGGCGAGCCACTAGCCGGTCTTACTTATATTATAAATGCAAAAGTTCCTACGGATGTATGTTTGTTACTCTGTCACGCAACAACGGCTGAAGGGATTTAGTTTAAACTTGGTAATCCAAGAAAACAAATTCTGATTTGAAATTTTTGGTTCTTTCGTCACGAATAACGAGAACTCAGCAAAACCCCGGGGCAAAAATTTGTATAAAATACAAGTAGAATTTATACCATCTTAATTTGGGATCTCCATTTTGATGTTTAATGAAATAAATAACACAAAAGCTCCCATAAACAGGTCCTATTTATAAAACCTGTCTTTAACAATACCATTTTACAAACGTTATTAAATTTACTGGAAATGTAATTAAGTGCTGTTCAATTATTATTAGGTAAATATATACTACTTACTTATTTACTGGAAAACCTTACTATAAATTAACTTTTATAATAACTTCTGACCGCGGTTTTACTTGGTTTGAGAACGATTTTAGATCGGTTGACCTTTTTCTATTAAATTAAAATTCGGAGGAAAAGGCGTGGTGGCTTAATTGGGAACGCACTTACTTACGATCTTGAAAGTAGGTTCTGGTTCGAACCCCTGGCACTTACCAATGACTTTAAAAAAAAATCTTCCGTACGGTTTCACACCACTGGCTTTCGATGAAGGAAAACATCGTGAGGAAACCTGCATGCCCGAGATGACACTATTAAAGGCATGTGAAGTCCGCACCGCACTAGGCCCGCGTGGACTATGGCCTACACCCCCTCGTTGTTAGGGGAGGCTCGTGCTCCTCGGTGGAGACGTATATGAGCTGATGATGATGAAACAAAAAAGCTCTTGTTACAAATTTGTATCTTTTACGAGGATTCCGACTCAACAGACATAAATATTAATGTTGCTCACAAATTAATTAAGTCATAAATAAAAAGGCTACCATTGAAATTGATAGAAACGGATAGAGCTATATGTAGAAGGATAAAATATCGTCACATTAAATTAATTCATTCATCACATTAGTTTAAAGGCAATTTCTGCTTATATTTTAATATTGAATATATTATTTTTTTACTTAAAATGTCAGTTTTTTATTAGTTAAGTTACTGGCTTGAGGTGACCCACACGTACAGACGGTCTTAAATATTATTGTTATTAGATACCGAGGCAATAGTCAAATCTACCAGCGTTGCCAGACGTCCCGCTTTTGGCGGGACCGTCCCGATTTTTATACCAAATTGTAATGTCCCGCGCGGGACAGCCTCTGTCCCGCTTTTCGGGAAAAACTCGACCGTGTGTGCAGCGTACTGAGAAAGCGTGCAATGAATTTTTGTGACGTTTATAAGGGCACCAAATTGAGAGACACGACTAAAAAAAAAAAAAAAAAACGACGTCAATATTTTGTGACGTCTATAAGGGCACCAAATTAAGAGACACGACAAAAAAAAAAAAAAAAAACGACGTCAATATTTTTGTGACGTCTACAAGGGCACCAAATTGAGAGACACGACTAAAAAAAAAAAAAAAAACGACAATATTTTACTATGTCCCGCTTTCGACAATAGAATCCCGCTTTTGTCACTCAAAAAGTTCCAAAATCCCGACTTGGCAAAACATAAATCTGGCAACGCTGAAATCTACATACATATTCATAATTTAATTATACATATCTTGTACTAATAACTTTTGCGGTTGGATGTATGAAAGTTTGAATGTGTTTATTTTAATAGTGAATATTATTTGACTAATAAGAAATTCTTATCCTGAGACGTTTTTCACACACGACCAATCTAATTCCAAACTAAGTAGACCTTGCACTGTAACCAGAAAACTGATATAGTTCATAAACTACCATCAAATAGGTATTTGACTTTTAAGCCGCCGGTCGTGGGCTCGAAGCCCACGCAGGACAAACATTGTGTATGGATGAATATGTCTGCTTGTTCTGTATCTGGATGTAATCATCTATATAAGTATAAGTATCTATTTATAACGAAATATATGTAGTATATCAGCTTTTTAGTTACCATAACACAAACTCACTTAGCAGCTTACTTTGGAATCCGATTGGAAATGTCCCTGGATAATTATTTATCTATATAAGTACAAAGCCACATCCAAAATTTCTCACATGGTCGTCAACAAACAATCCATTGTGCTGTCCAATATAATTAATTCAATAATTTATACGTATGAAGGTTCTCGAGTAGTTATAAGGGCTCAGCCAATTACTGCTTATGGCAGAGCCCTTTTGATTTGACATACTGTCAGCTTCACTAGGCTTTAACTTACCTTGGCATGATAAATCCACCTGGGGAAAGGGTTCATTATCTTTATTAAAAAAAAATATCTGAAAATTTCGCTTTTATTTAACTGACTGATTTATTGATGCTCCACTCCTCTTGGTGGCAGCGTGATGTTGTATAGCATATAGCATATTGAAAAAATACCACTTTTTTTTTAAATGGACCAGAAGGTGTTAGCCTCAGATGGCTGTTACACCGTTACGCGGACTGTTTCGGTGAGCGCAGAGGGCTCTTAACCGAAAGAAAAAAACAACACCAAACAAGTAGTTTTAATATAAAACAATGACGATTTAAAAGATACGACTTCGTTCTTAATTCCGCTTCAATATATCACGTTAAAACGAAAGAGGTATATAAGTAGCCATTCTTCACACAATATACAAGATCCTATAGATAAAGTACAACTGGCGAAAGATTATTTTTAAAACCCCGATCCTCGAGATAAGATCACTTCACTTTACAACGGCCATTAAATTAATTTACTTTATTATTGTATAAAACAATAAATCGAGATAAAAGCTTCACTTGCGAGGGACAAAGCTCGTTATCTGATAAGAGCTTATCTGCCGAGTTGGTAACAAGCTTAAAGCATTAAAGTGATAAGGCACACGATATTGCTTATTGAGGTTTTGTGTGATTAATACAAGTTAGCGGCGCGACTTTGTTTGCGGAAATGTTTCTTGAGCTTTAAAGGGCCCGGTTTGAGTTTGGTATTTGGACTTTTACGATGTTAGTCGTGGGTTCGATTCCCGAAAACATATGTGGTCTTTAACATGACCATTTGCTCTGTAAGGATAAGTAGGTATCTGATTAGTATCTACGTATTTATATACCTATAGTATTTTTTTTAATTGAAATCTAATTTTAACTTAAACAACTGAATGTTAGTTTTTTCAGCCTTCTAATTAGATTTTTAGGGCTATGTTTACCTATATTCACTGACTTTAGTATAAAAATATTCTCACATCTTTTCATATCTTCTCAGTAAATGGTAAAAAAACAACACAAGACCTCACGCGTCGAGTGTTTCAATTTAATTAATAGACTATAACAATAATTGGCTGGCAACAGATTTGTTTTATGCAAATCAATTGTACCCCTATTAGCATAGTGGTTTGGTTTGATTCCGGGTCACTAGTGATGTTACCCACCTCGCCGATAGTTATCGATAGTATTTTAACGAGTCGATAATTCATAATGTCGATAATTATTGTAAACTAGCTTCCGGTTCGTGTTTTCCCGGGGAATTTTAATTTTTCCGGGATGAAAAGTAGGTGTTGCCCTTTTCCAAGATCTAGTCTATATCTGTACCAAATTTCATGATAATCGGTTCGGTGGTTTTGGTTAAAAGACTGACGGGGCTACTTTCGCATTGTTAAATTTATTTAATAAATCGCTAGCTTTGACATGTTTAATTTAATTGTTATAAATGATAGAGCTAACTAATATTTTTACAATAAGAAAAAAATAGGTTTTGTCGTCGAAAAGACAAACCGTAACAAATAAACATGTCAAAACTAGAAACGCCGCAACAATTTTAATTTTAAAATATTTATAGCTCCACACGTACATAAATAATAAATAGATACAATATTTCATTCGTACGATGCAGTTGTTGTTTTACTTGACAAATGTCAATAATAATAAATGTTAGAGCCTCAAAAAAGGTATATAAAATTCAATTCGTATTCAGCTTAAACTTTTTTCCCGACTACATTGAATCCGACAATACCGGGGGATACAAAAAAACAACAATTCATACCAAATTGAGAAATTACAGCGGTTTAAGGGATTTTGTCGTATTTTTTCTGTTTTTTTCGGTTTGTTTTTTAACTTTTCGACACGTCCCCGTTATTTTCCATTTGAATAGGTGTATAATTGTTTTACGGTCACCCGGGGCGGCCGAGTGTGGTATGACAGCCCATTTCAATTTGAATGTCAAATTCGCTGTATAATTTTCAAACCACTCCCGGACCCTGCATATTTTTAGGTGCGTGTGTTACGACAGATTTTTCATAATTTTTGCGTGCTGATTTTTGAAAGGCTTTTTGATTTGCACTTGGCTTGATTATGCTTTTATCTTTCTGATAAATGTCAATATAAAGGTGTGTTCCTTTAGTCTAAATTGTATATAATTTCGTTTTGATACTTTCGGTTTATATCAGATATCTGGTTTCAGTAGTAACTTAGGTTTTGGGTCAGTATATGTCAGTAATTTTACATTATGAATTTTACATTAGTTAAATGCCGATATTTAAAGTAAAAAGTAAATCCATTTCAATTTATCGTTACATCATACTAATGATCACGTCACTATTTTATGTAATAGAGTTGATCGCTATATATTTCTTTGTTTCTTTTTTAATATCAGGTTTTATTAAAATGTATTCACGTTCATTTTTTCCAAATTAAAGTGTGATCAATAAATGTTCTGATTGAGTTCGTTATGTATGTACATACTTAATCTTTTCAATTTTACGCTTATTTTATGTAAAAACATATCGTATCACGAAAACCTAATATCATTAGATAGAAAAATAATATATACCTATACATATTTGTAATTGTTTTTAAATAGGTACTTTAATCGAGGAAGATATTATATATGTCATATAAGTATGAAACTACTTTTTGTAAGCTTTTAAACTATGATGATACTAATTATTTTATATATAAGGTTATTTAGTCATCCCTCATTGAAAATGTTTTTTCTATATTTTTTTTCTAACTAATAATTCCTTAATACAAACTTGGTAATGGGAGGTGTTACGTCAGGTCATAGGTTCGCTTTTAATGGTATTTATAGGTAAATAAACACTCTACATATTCCATGTCCAATGTAAATGTGGAGTCTAATAAAATTTTACGAGCTCGCTGTGACATGCCAGAATAATTATCATTATTACTTCGCGATACGTTTCCAAATAGTTTTAAACTCACAAATAGGTAAAACATTGTAAATACGAAAGTAAGTCTGTCAGCCTGTCTCGCTTATACGCTAAAACTACAGAACCGATTTAAATGAAATGAAAACATCCTAACTAATATAATAAATTCGAAAGTAACTCTGTCTATCTGTCTCGCTTTCACGCTAAAACTACTAAACTGATTTAAATTAAATTTGGTACACATATAATCAAGCTAGACTCCTGAGCCTGATAAAGGACATAGGCTACTTTTTATCCCGGTAAAATCTTCCGGGTACGCGGGAGAAACCGCGGGCAGCCACTAGTTTCCAAAAAACATATTGGTCGCCACCCACACACTTCACATTGATTAAGTGTATAAATAAACAGAAATGAACCCATAACGAAGTCTATTCGTACCAATATTCAATAGGCATTAATGTATGGGGAAATCGGTCAATGACCCCGCCCACGCGACACCGCCATGGCATTTTATATCCCATAAACAATATACAAAATTAATTACTACACTCAAAGGCACGAATGACATGTGATTAGTAAAGAAATATACTCTATGGTATCACGATTATGTCGATAGATTTTCTGATTTGTCGATAGATTTTGTGATTTATCGATAAGTGTGTACGTGCTTATTCGGGGAGTGTTTAGTGTGATTTGTGGTTTTGAGCTTTTACAAATTAAGACGGTTTTTGATGATGACTTTTGACGGTTATAGCTTTATTTATGTTGAAAACTATGTAAGGTGGTTTTGACATGGATTTACCTAGTAAGTAGATATTATATAATGAACTGAAAAATCAATTATGTATGTAGTATTAATAATGATAGATTAAATATGTATCTTAAACTAGTATCCGCCCCGCAGTGTTACCCGTATTCCCTTCAACTTCCGCGGGATAAAAGTAGCTTTGACCTGGACCTTTGACCTTGTCTATATCGGACAGAGTTACTTTCGCATTTATAATATTAGATATTAGTTTTTTTTTACTCTAAAAGTGCATGGAATATTTTCAACCATCAAAAAATCAGATCTCTCTACAATTGATTATAGAGTCCCAATAAAAAAAGATTTTATTCGCCACAGATTGTACAAGCAATACGAGCAGCTGATGAGGTTAATGACCTCGTGTCGATTAGTTGATAGTTGTGACTACTCGAGACGAGACATGGCCGTCAATTCCGGCCAATCGCGGCCCGTACATGGCATTTGACGACTTCTTACTGGGGTGCTCAAAGATTGACAATTTTTCTTAATTTTTTTGTGTTAATGGTAGGTATTTGGAATTCAAAATAAGGTTTTTTATTTGGCACGGCTGTTTTTCCTTTTTTTGTGTTAATAGTGTTTTGGGAAATTGTTCTAATTTTTTTGTTTTTTAATCTATACTAATATTATAAAGAGGAAAGATTTGTTTGTTTGTTTGTTTGTTTGTAATGAATAGGCTCCGAAACTACTGGACCGATTTCAAAAATTCTTTCACCTTTGGAAAGCTACATTATCCCCGAGTAACATAGGCTATATTTTATCCCTGTATTCCCACGGGAACGGGAACTACGCGGGTAAAACCGCGGGAAGGCAGCTAGTATGGAATAATGAGATTACTGTCTATAAAGTAACATATTAAAAGAGTATTCATTATAATTATTTTCATGCAAAGTAGATAAAGAAAAATATTTGTAAAATCAATACGTACATACCTTTTTTAAGTAACTACTAATATTATAAAGGCGAAAGGTTGTATGTATGGATGTTTGTACCTCTTTCACGCAAAAACTATAGAACGGATTTGGCTGAAATTTGAAACACTGATAGTTTATCGAAGTTTATTAAAGGTCTCCCGGGTACGCGGGTAAAACTACGGCTACCTACTATGATATAATAAAATTATATCGGTACCCAAATTTTTACATAAGATTAGAAAATAACCTAAAAACTATACGCATTAAAAACTAAACAATTCCATTTTCTATTTTATTTCAATCGTAGACAATATAAAAGTTTGACAATCACATGTCTTTGACAGATCCAATTGTAGCTCGAAGCATTCCTCGAGACCACTTAAAATGTCCATTGTCACTTAACACTGTCAAATTGTCACATTCAAGCGGCGAAGTGATTATTTGTCGATCATTCCTGTTTGTGTGTCGATCATTTTTACTATGACCGAATCCGTTATGCTGGTCTATTCATAATGTTATGATATTTTTTTAACCACAAAAAATAGATTTTTACAAGGTCGGTGAGTGAGGCCCTGGTAGTTCCGGTAACCACTTCCCATCAGGTGGGACCGTATGCCGTTCCATTTTACCAGGATTAAAAAAAGCCATGTATTAATTCATGGTTAGGTTATTATATTTAAAATTTCATCTAAATCCGTTTGGTAGTTTTTGTGTGAAAGAGTAACAAACTCAGAAACTTTCGTATTTATAATAGTAGGACAGCTTAGGAATCATTTACCTGCCGAAGTTTGTATATAAATCCTAATCCTAAATATATTTAACGGAACTAGTCTTAATCAAGAAAATAATTGTCATCCCAAAATAATGTGCCAAAGCGGAAATTATTAAGTTAAACTTAACACATAGTTTACTTACTTAACGCTGACTTTGTAAGCCTTTAAGTTGTATAGGTGTCAGCTCCCATATAAGGGTTCATTAAATCATTTTACTAAGGCTTAGTCTACACTGCGGAGCTTAGATGCGTATTTGCCCCTAATGTTGCAAGCGTCCATAGGCTATTTATTTATTTATTTCAAATGTCAACACAAACTCACAGTAAAAAACCAAAACGTTTGAGTCACAACAATACAAAACCTAAAGTACAATATAATATATACTTAAATAAACTAGGTTAGTAAAAATTTACAGATTTTAATAAAATTACAGATGTTAGTAAAAAATATATCAGTATCTGGGTAGTGAGCAAGCACGAGAGTTTATGAGTGTGAGTGCATGCTATGGTAACCGCTTCCCATCAAGTGCGACTGAATACCTGTTTGCCTTTGTAGTAGCTATTGAAAAAAAATTATATAAGCATGGCTTACAGCTTATAAACAAAAATATGTCTATTCTATCACACTAATATTATAAAGGCGAAAGTTTTTATGTATGTATGTTTGTTACTCTCTCACGCCAGAACGGCTGAAGGGATCAACAATTTGGCACAGAGTTAGAATATATTCTGGAATAACACATAGGCTACTTTTTATCCCGGGTTAAATGAAGATCCCTTAGGAACACGGGTGAAACCGCAAGCCTCTGTGTGCAATATTTATAAGTTATTTTTCTTCGTTTTATTTTTAACTACTAACCCGCGCAACTTCGTTAACGTCACTTGCCGGTTTTTGCAACAGTTTTGATTGATGCTCCGCTCCTATTCGTCATAGCGTAATGATTTATACATTAAAACCTTCCTTAAAAATCACTCTATCTATTTAAAAAAAACCGCATCAAAATCCATCGCGTAGTTTTAAAGATCTAAGCATACATAGGGACAGATAGACGCCGGATAGCGATTTTGTTTTATACTATCAAGTGAGCGACGTTTGGCGTAAGTAAAGAGTATCTATGAAGTTAGTCATCTGTGGACAGTAGGCCTAAGTTACAAGTTTTCTAAGTTGCCACTATCTGAGGGATTCAGAGGCCATTTGTTTTACTTGTGCTAAGTTGCCGAAGTCGGCCGTTAAGTTAATTTGTTAGAGAAGCATTTATTAGGGAGTTTGTGATATTATAAATGTGAAAGTTTTGTGTTTGTGTCATTAATACTCGTAGCGCAAAAATGGGGAAGGAATTTGAAATGCTATGTAGATGATATTATGTTATTTTCATTAGTGTTGATGACTTTTATAGTAATGGTCGTTGGTTCGATTCTTAGGAGAAGCACATTTGAGTGGTTAATCTGAAAATATATCATTTAGTGTTGATATGTAATTTATGAGTATTGGAATCATATCTACACTAATATTATAAAGAGTAAATTGTAATTTTGTGTGTATGTTTTTAATGAATTAACACAAAAACTACTGTGTTGATTGAAAAAATTAATTCACCATTGAAAAGCTACATTATCAGGGAGCAACATGGGCTATATTTTATTTCTGTTTTCCGGCGAAACCGCGCGAAGACAGCTAGTCATCAATATGGAGCCACAGTAGCTCCCCTTAGTTACATACCAGAGCGTTTCTTTTTCAGTATGTTTAGTCCTATTTGGAAATAAATAAAAACTTGAATTTATATCATAGGGTCATTGACCTACAAAACCCCCGGAAAATCCCCAATGTAAACACAAGTGAGTAACCAGGTCATACAGACTTGAGCTGAGGACGTTACTTAACAAAGTTTTCAAGCAAATTTACGAGTTTTCCAACTCGACATATAAATTGGATTATTGTCGCCTAAATGTTGAATGTCGCTGATGTTGTGTGGCCCAAGTTATTCACATCACTATAAATACCTACTAATATTACTAGTGGACCAGGCAGACTTCGTTCTGCTCACCAGCGCCACCTACCGGGTCCAAGTATATGTAAGCTATCCTATCTCTCAAGTTGGATCGAACTGCACATGGTGTGCGAATTTTATTATAATCGGTTAAGTGGTTTATGAGTCCATTGAGGACAAACATTGTGACACGAGATTTATATATATTAAGATAAATACGAGTTTGTGAGTATGCATGGTCTTTAACACAAAACGGCTGTAGGGATCTGTAATCTGTGTGTGAAATTTGGCACAGAGTTATAAATTAAAGGAGAGTCATGGAAGGAGTGGATAAAAATACACTTATATAGAGAAAACACACGGTTGGTATAGTACAGTCTAAGCATGAGTGACACAATGTACAATCTATCAAAAATAGATCAAAAATCTATCAAATTGACTTATATACATAACTTAAGTTTGTATATTCAACAAGAAGTTCTGGAGGACTTTTTATCCCGGGAAAATTTATAGGAAGTCTGTATTTAAAATGTAATAGGTACATGTAGTATCATACTACAATGTCTGCTTAGTTTGAAATCAGATTGACTAATACATATCCCCGGACATTCATTTATAATTTAACTATATGGGTTTTGTAGGATGACAATAATACTTTTACGGCTAATTTTAAATCAGTTGCTTCGGAGATTGGAGAAAACATCTGTTTATATTTTAAGGTTATATAAAATAATCGCTTTTGTCTAACAACTTGTGCCATATGCAAAGGGATTGCGATCCGAAGGCATCCCGGGACAATCTTTATAGGATTCCGGCTTAATCCATCCTAAAGTGTAACATCATACCCGTTTTATATAATATACACATGGGCATTATTGTTTTAACCATGTTTACTAAATTATCTCAAAATACAAGTGTTATGTTTAACTGACGTCCTAAAATAAGAGGTTCTCTAATCGACATATTTTTTATCTAAACTATTGTTATAAAAGGAAATATTTGTAACAAATTAACTGAAAAATACGAGACCGATCTGAATATTTCTGTCACCTATGGAAAGCTACATTTTCAGGGAGTAACATGGCTATATTTTATCCCCGTATTCCTACGGGAACTACGCGGGTAAAACCGCGCGAAGGGAGTGTTAAATAAAATTATTACGTAAGTACCATATACCTAGATGTTATGGCACTTTCACCTCAGGTGGAAGGTATCTGGATGATTCTTGCTACAGAGATAAAATATGGTCTGGAATAGGAATAATGATGGTCCCTTAGGAATACGGGTGACAGGAAAGGTAGATAGTGCAACGCTCAAGCATTCTTTTAATAGAACTTGTACTATAGAAACAGTGACTGACGTACCTACCTACTATATACTTATTATATATCTAATAAAATATCATACTTTTCCTGTTGTATAAAACAAAAAAAAAGAACTCCTTACTATAGGTAATCTTCCTTTTACGTTTCCACTGTAAAGTAATAAAATCATTTTACAACAAAACAGCGGGACGTGGAACGGTAAAAAATATAATAAATCATAATTAGACCAGTTTTAATTAAAAAAGAATGGATGTAAAAAAAAATGGTGCGCGCATAAAAACCATATAAAATGCAAATCATTCCCATTTCATTCGATCTAAAGCTTGCAGCGAGTAATTGGATTAAGTGAGTGAATGAATGAGCGGAATCCGCAAGTCATTCATTTGTGCCGAGCGTTTTATTAATAAAAATGATGTATCAGACTTGTTTAGTATTGTTTCAGTTCGGTTTTAAAAGTAAATCTTTTAAAAGCATTATCGATTGTTCTTTCATAATGGACATTTGACTGGGGTTGCCATATTGAAGAGTATTAATAATATTACTATGGTTTATGTATTTATTTCTCAAAGATCACAAATCACTTATTAAAAACATTTCTAAGCAAAAGCAACCTTCCGTTGCGAGCATTAGAATCGACGTTTCATAAGTGCCTGTGAAGGCCTATTTGAATTAATAAATATATTTCATTTCATTTAGGAATAGGAGGTATATGAAGTATTTCAGCTATCTGGTTTCAGTACAAGCTCTGCTTAGTTCAGAATCTGATTAGCCGTGTGTGAAAAATGTCCCGGGATATTTATTTATCTTAACCTTCCTGCAAAGGTATGATTACTTGAGACTAAAATCTTGTATAACCTACATTATTAAACAAATAGCTATCCCGGGACAATCTTGTATTATAACCTTGACAATATGAGTTGTTCATCATCCAAGGAGTTCCTCGTCCATTAAGGCCCCACACAAATGTTACGGCCTATTTAGATAACAGGCCGGTTATATTGTACAAATAGACATTTTCACGTGTGTTAGACCTTTATTAAAGTGTGTACCTACGTAATTTAAATATTAGGCTTATGTTCATTGTCAGATAGATTACATCCAAATACAAAACAAACATCCATTTTCACTGTTCAGGGTGGAATTCGATTTGAACCCAATGGGACCCACAATTTTGTAATAACATCTAATGTATCTACCTACATGTAATGCAATGACTTTGACTTTGGAACACAGTAAAAATAACATTTAGGACCTTTCTTTTTCTTTAAGACAATAATCCATACTAATATTATAAATGCGAAAGTAACTCTGTCTGTCTGTTACGCTTTCACGCTAAAACTACAGAACCGATTTAAATGAAATTTGGTACACAGATAATCCAGACCCTAAGAAAGGACATAGGCTTCTTTTTATCGCGGGAAAATTGAAGATCCCCGGGAACGCGGGGGAAGCCGCGAAGAGCCACTATTTCCTATATACGTCAAGTACCAAAACTATAAATCCACACTACACGTCTTAAAATTAAAAATTCAACCCTAAAAATACTGGAAAACGCGTCTTAATGCAAATGGGGTAACTCGCGCCGCGTCATCTCAACAAACATATAATATTAGCAAATTAAACGGCAGCTTTTTGGCTGAAGATTGTCACTGTTAGAGACATTGTTAAATTGCCCGGTTATTCGGGGCGGGTTTAACCCCAGGGTCTTAAGCACCCCATGATAACATTTTAATTAAGTACAGAGTTTTCCGTTTGTTTTCTTGATACTTTCTGTTTTTCTTGCCTGTAATGAGATTGTGGAAGCTTGCAAGCTTTTTTTTTAAGGGATTAGCATTTAAAATAATTTTATTGTTGCATGTATATTTTTTGTTACAAAAAAGGCCGCTAAAGTCTCTAAAATAATGGTATTTTAAAACGTTTGCGAATTAAATTTATAACTCTCTCCCGAGTGCATATATTGATATGATTTTGGTCTTTATTACGGGGTGTTTGGACCAATCCTAGATCAAATAACAATAGGTATATTAAAATTTAACCAAACTGACACACTCATATGATAGGTAGGTATATGTCTTATTATTTACTTTACAATAAAATAACATCAAAACCCTATTATAGGTACATTAGCAAATATAATTTCTCGTTTCGCTTAAAGTGAAATTTCGTTCATAAAAATGTACGCGAAGAAAATTTTCTTTTTTTTTTACAACCAACAACGAAAAATGTGAAAGTACAAAACCAGATTTTTTAAATGAATGTACGTGTTACCGTAAAGTTTTGAATTATTTCACGGGGAAGTACCGCACCGCCTCATGTTGTAGACCGGAAGCTAGGCGACACGAATTGATTATTATGAATATTTCACACCCAATGTTCCTATAAATTTTTAAATAAATACATGTTTTATAATATATAGGTATGTAAATTTAAATTTTTTTTTCAATAAAGGTACCTACCTTTTGTAGTGAAACAGTTAATTCAAAATTTAAATTAAGCCGAAAAAGGATTTCGTAATTACAATCGCCTTTAATCTTTTGAATACTTAATCGTTACATAAAAAATAAAGTTTATTAAAAGCTCTGCAGCTTTGCATAAAAACGAAGCTTAAATTGCACGCCTCCACTGGACTACAAGAGCGAACCATAAAACTTTATGTTTTTGTGTCATAAAAAATCTTGTAAATTCTTATTTCCTTGGCATATTCCATTTTGTTTTAGGGTAATTTTTTGGTTGTATTATTATTAACGTTAATAGACGAAAGTTATTTCATATAGTGGATGTATACTTAGGTTCTTCTGCCCCGATATTGGGCGTTAGATGAAAAAACTTTTTTCATATACGCCCTCGCCGTTCGAACAATATCCCAAAGATCACTTATCTGCACTAATATTATAAAGATTTGTATTTTTGTAATAAATAAACTCAAAAGATGCTGAACCTCTCGCCATGTTTTTATCCTGGGAAACATTTAATACCCCTTCCCCTGGGATGAAACTAAAGATAAATTTAACTAGTTTCGTATTTAAAGTTCAATATATACAGTGAATTATAACGGATTTAACTAAAAACGACACGCACTTAATATACGTAAACAGACATTTAAACTATGAAAATTGTCGGCCATTTTCATCGGGCCAATACCGGATCTATCTGATTAAATCCGGATTAACCCGGTCGGGGTATTCGGGCACAAGAATCATAGGACCCGATGAAGCATAAATTAACTTCTGTTAAACGTCAAAGGCTAATCTGATGTTGGAGGTAATACGGCCCATTTATGATACACATTTGACAGCGATTCGCTTTTATTCGCCGTCTCTATTCTTCTCTACCCTGTCACGTGAGAGGTCCGCTGTCTTAAGATATTGTTCGTCGTCTCTTTGTATCAGAGTATGCGAGTTCAGGTATTGTCAACCTTTTTAGGGAGCTCTCCGGGTTCCGTATAAAAGATTAAGCTGTCCCTTACCGAATGCCGTCTTCACTTTGTCATGATAGACTTACAAATGTATTTAAAGTGGGCCTATTTACTTTGAATGTTATCTCGCCGTTTTGTGTTACGGGTAGCGTAATCTTTATAGAGTTATCTTCCTTAGTTTTATATGAAAAGGGAGAATATAATTTTATGCCTGATGAAATAAGGATGGAATTATAATCTTGATTTTATATTATATAATGATAAAGATCGTTTGTCGGAAAGTTAGCTTCAAAATTCTGTTTTTATAGACAAGATTTTGCTTATTTTTGTATGGAGATCCAAGTTATTTGAAACGAAGCAGGTAAGTTTGGCGATTCTGCTTGCAAATAGGAGTCAGTTTTTCGCACGTGCCTAATTATTCTAAGACCCAAAGACTTCGCGGCCTCAACAAAAGGCCCCATAAATATGCCATCCGCCCTTCTTGCCCCATAATACTATTATGAATATAAAAAAAAACTCAACAAACAATGTCATAAATTAAAACAGGGCCCACTTGATGCAAACTCGGTAGAATTTATCTCATTTTCCCTAAAGTAGGGGGTAAAAAGGGGAGGGGGAGCGGTATTACCCACCATTTCCCAGAAAATAAATTAGCATGCGTAGATTGAATTGTCAACCAAGTTCGGCAAAGCTCGTATTATGTTAATTTCGGGCCGAAAAGTTTTTTCTTTTTTCAACTGTTAATTTTTTAAGTTGAATTGCGAAAGCAAACATGTTTATTTGGGGTTTTTCTTTGGTACCAAATTTTTTATTTGGCCATTTTTTTGTACGTTGATGGTAAATTGACTTGTGTTTCGGAATTTTATTTAAAAAAGTCATTCCGTATTGAAATTGAATCAGATTTTCAGTTATAAATTCATACAATATTCCAACTTTTATAGCAACACAATACATTATTATGATCGAGAATGTCTACATCATTAACTATGTTAATTATAATTTTAATTCATTAATAACATTTTATGCTTTTGACGTGAAAGTTATAAAATGATTTCGGTAGGTATTATGTTTACTTGTCGAAGTTAACATGAAATTAAAGTAGGTATTATAATTAACTGCCGAAATTCCTGTAGTTTGGAAATTGAGTTTTTTTTTAATATCTGACATATTACTTATGTATCGATTAATCGATCAAAATTGAGTTGATATAATATAACATTAGGACATATTTTATATGCCCTGGCAGCCATTGTTCTTCGCCACATAAGAAATACTAAAATCGCGATAGAAAATAGGGAGGGAAGGTTAGGAGGGTAAACAATACAAAACGTTCTATTAAAGTTAACAAATATATAAAAAAAATCATAAAAATGATCGGGCAAGACCACAGATCTATAATATATAACATGCCATTTTGCGTAATGAACACTTGTTCATATAAATTATTAGATATTTACCATGACTATTATTTTATTATTTTATGTTGAGCTCCTGAATAATTTTATTACTAAAACAACAACCTTCCCCAGTATTTTCCACGTATATTGCTACAATAAAATTATATTTCGCTGAAAACGATGCGGTTTGCATTTATATATAGTTGGGCAAAGAGAGTGTTAATTCAACCATCAGTTGGTATAAAAACACTAGTTGTGTAACGGTTACGACCCCGAAACTGGGGGTTAACTGCCCGTTTGGGGGTTAAAGGTGGTGGTATAGCAATTGGGGATTTTTTCAACCCCTGTATGACGAGATGGAATTTTTGCTACGTATTTTTATATTTACGTACAAATATGTACCTATATAGAGAATATATTAAAACGCTATCATGTTTAGTATAAAAATTGAAATAAATCTTATTTGAATTTTCACACAAATAGAATACAATAAAAAAATCTAAATATAAGGAATACCTCGGGAATGCATTTCTACACAATCAAGCAACATATGTTATTATTAAATAATAATATCCTATGTTGTCCCACTGCAGGGCAAAGGCCTCCTCTCCTTTTCTCCACTCTTCCCGGTTTTGAGCTTTGCTGGACCAGTCCTTTGTGAAGAGGTCCAGCTCTTAGGTCTGCCGCGATGTCGTCTAACGTTTACTGGGTCTCAGTTTGTTTTTATTTTAGCCCACAGCAACATATAAGCATACAGTAAAACAATGTTGTTAAAAAGTTTAGTACTAAATTCAGAATATTTTATTATCATACAAAATTTTAGAGTAGGTAGCTAGGTAGGTATGTGTTTATTAGACTACTGATAATCGTACAATATGTTGCTACCTAAAGACAAATTAATTATTCATACCATTAAATCACTATTTGATACTAATATTATAAAGCGGAAGAGTTTGTTTGGTTGATCGCGCTAATCTCAGAAACTACTGGTCCGATTTGAACATTTTTTTCAGTGTTAGTGAGCCCATTTATCGAGGAAGGCTATAGGCTATATATCATCACGCTACGACGATTAGGAGCGGAGCATCAATCAACAATGTTGCAAATACGGGCAAGTGACAGTGTACAGTACAAATTATCTATATACCGATGCTATTTACCAATATAAAAATAGTTATTTTAAACAATTGATTAAAGCTTTCTCTCATTGCATATCCAGCTGTATTTCCAAAGAGACCGGTCGTTTGAGTTCCAAGATTGAGGTTCCCAATTCCATTGGTGATCGGGAACCCTAAATTACGGTGCGGAACCCATTATAGTGTTCCGTTTGTGTTGTCGATTGATACTGCGGTCAGTTCCACATATATTATTCTTATTTTAGTCTTCATTTAGGGGATGGGCGTTTGTGAACCCTTATAGTCACTTTGTTTTTTAATGAAGTATTTCTATTGAGCGTTTTTGAATGGGATTTTGTTGTGTTCATGAGTTGGTAAAGTGTAGTTTCTTAATCGTATGTCAAAGCTAATGATGAATAGTAATTGAATATTAAGTAAATAATTATACGTATTGGTATTGAGTTTGGTTGGTGGAAAATGTACCTAATGATAGTTATTATTGTAAATTGGAAACAATAATAGAGTAATAATATGCTATAGATACTCTAATTTTTTATTTATTTACAATACGAGACACTAAAACGACATCTATTGATATTTTTATACTTTAAAATTGCCCTTGTCGTTCTAAGTAATTACTGTACAAATGTACCTACCTAACCTAAGGATGTTACTTAATTGCATTTATTTTTATTCACAGGTAAGTTCCAGATATTTCCAACAATAACTCTACGGCAATATAAAATTGTAAGTGACATTTTTCTTTTTATATTTTAGCATATATTTATTTACTAGCTTCTGCCCCGCGGTTTCATCTGCGTTCCCGGGATTTTCGGGATAAATAGCCCGTATGTTAATTCAGGGTATCAGCTAACTCCATAACAAATTTTTATTAAAATCGCTCTAGCCGTTTAGACGTGATGAAGTAACAAACACACTCACAAACTTTCGGCTTTATAGTATTAGTGTGGTTTTCTTCAGTAACAATTGTACGATATTTATAGTCAAGTTTCAAACGTTGAATAGACCAAGAATATACCAGTATCATGTTCCAAAGGTTCCATCTCGTCACTAAACCCTCTGCTGCACACGCGTTTCCAATAAGACCCCAAGTGCACTCTTAACCCTCCAATCGTTACATGTGTTTCATTTGACACAATACGCCCTGAACCCTCAGACTTTCCAAGGGTCCTTTCGACCCCGATGAGACGACGACTTAAGGTTCTTATTCGGTAAGGTGAAACAGGTTTTTATGCTTCGTCTCTGTCATTCGCTACGGAAACAAGTGAGACGCCTGCTGTTAGGAGTTCGTTCGTCGAAAATGTTCGTATTAGAGAATACGAGAGGAAATGCTGAAAAGGTTTTGCAATTGTGTACTTAATGCGTTTCCTGAAGTATTTGGGAGCACTTATCCGCTGGGTTGTAAACTTTTTGACATTTTATTTATGTCTATATCTACACTAATATTATAAAGAGGAAAAAAAGGTCTGTGTATGTTTGTAGTCAATAAACTCAAAAAGGAATGTACCGAATTAAAAAATTATTTTACCACTGGAAAGGTATAGTATAAGGAGGCTTGGAAAAGAAATACGTTAAATTTTGGCTCTCTCTTAATTTATTTTAATTAATTAGTAATATTGCACTTTTATTACATTTAAACAAACTTACATGTACATGTAAGTGTTACAACCGCCTGCAGATATTATCCTTTCCTCTTTCCACAAATTCACACTGGACACTACAATGGACACTCTTAAACAGTCAATGGAGTCTATGACAGAGCTCTTCCAAAAGCAAATGGAAGAATTTCATGCTGAGCTCAAGAAGCGGGAAGCACCAGTTGCTGTTTCAACGTCATCACTTGCTGCGGACTTTAATATCTTCCGTGACTTTATGATGAAAGCGCTCAGTACACTCCAAATTCAGGTGACCATGTTGGCTAAGGAGCAAGACCGCCTGGAGATGCGGGGCAGGCGAAAAATATTGCTTTTCCATGGAGTAAAGGAGCAAGATGGTGAAAACCTTATTGAAGCCATCGTAAAGGTTGCTACAGGTACCCTGAACATTTCTAATTTCGGCATATCTCATATAAGTAGATGTCATAGAATGGGCAAACCCGATAAGAGCAAGCCCAGGCCCATTTTAGTTAAGATAAAGGACACTCTCATCAGGGACAAGCTCTGGTTTGGCAAGACTTCTCTAAAGGGCACAGGTATAACTTTGTCCGAATTTCTCACTAGAGAACGTCACGTCGCTTTTATGGAGGCCCGACAGTCTTTTGGCTTGTCTAAATGCTGGACCAGAGACGGATGCATATTTGTTGTGGGCCCCGACGGTACTAGGCACAAGGTTACGTCGGTAGCTGAGCTCCACAGTATTCCCAAGCCTCATGATGTGGCTTCAGGCGTGTCTACCAGCTCATCCAAGGAGGCGTCTAAGACCTTGATTGCTAAGGTGAAGAGAACAACAAGGAAATAGATTGTTTTCCACATTTGTACCATTCCCTTAAACTTTGCAGTTATTACTATTTTCATACCGTAGTTTCCAGTTATTAACTACCTACTGGTACCTAACCAACTATTTGTTTGCTATTTGCGGGTAATTTATTAAACCTAATTGTATTAACGTTTGTTTACTTTTTGCAAATTGACACTGACAGCTCACTGTTCGTTTAGTTACCTGTCAGTTTTATTGTTGTGTTGCCAGTACTGTGATGTTTATAATAGCCGATTTCATTTGTGTTCCTATTTATATCTTTTTTTTTTTTTTTCTTTTTCTACTTTATGTTTTCTTATGTGTAGTTTATTACAGTAATTATTAATACTGATGTTCTGCAAGCGGCTAGCTATTTTTATTTAAACTTATACTCAATTGGAGTAGTTAAACTCTGTGTTAGTTTTTTATTATATATATATATTTATATTTTATACATATTTTTTAGTTTTTTATTACAAGGATATTTTTATTTTATGATTGAAGACGATGACAATTTTAATTCCTTTCACTCTTTGACTAATTCTTCTGATGATAACCTGAGCAGTGATGACAGCTTCCACAGTTTACCTCCTCCTCTCTCTACTTCTATAGCCTCTATTTTCCAGGATGTCCCTAAGAACTTTAATATTATCCATATTAACGCCCAAAGTATTCCGGCTCACTATACTGACATGCTGACATCTTTTTCTGATAAAAATATACATGCAATTTTGATTTCAGAGTCTTGGCTTAAGCCTTGTCTACCCTCGACCGCATACTCTCTGCCTGGCTTCCAATTAATACGCAACGACCGCGTGGGCAAGGGAGGCGGGGGTGTAGCCATTTACCTTCGCAGTCATATTCCATTTACAATTGTAAACTTGTCTCCTCAAAGTCCTGACGGTGCTGAATTTATTTTTATTGAAGTACAACTTTCTGGAGCCAAAACCCTTCTTGGAGTTTTTTATAGCCCCTCTCTTCTTGTCAACTACTTTTCCTCTCTTGAAACACTACTAGAAAATTTAGTCCCGCTATATAATCACACCATTCTACTGGGTGATTTTAACACTTGCCTTCTAAAGCCTAATAACCGCTCTGCTCAACTCAAACATATAGTTGATTCTTGCAATCTAAATATTCTACCACTTAATGCTACTCATTTTTTTCCCCATTGTGACCCATCTCTTTTAGACCTAGTAATTGTATCCTCTTCTGATCACGTTGTTCAACATGGTCAGTGTTCAGCGGATGCTTTTTCTTTTCATGACCTTTTGTTTCTTACTTATAGGCTTTCTCCTCCTAAACGCAAATCTCGAGTACTGTTACAGCGCAGTTTTGGTGCAATGGATGTGGATGTTCTTCGGGAAGATGCGGAAAAAATCAACTGGTCACTAATTAAAGATGCTACGTCAGTCGATAAACAAATTGACATATTCAACACCTTGCTGATCAATTTATATGACACCCATGCTCCTGTTCGTCCAGTCCGCGTAAAACACCTTCCTGCTCCCTGGCTGACAGATGAAATAAGGTCTTTGCAAGCAAAGAAAAGCACAATCAAAGCTAAATATAAATTAAACCCTGACAAATACAAAGAAAAATACAGACTGACGCGGAATCAATGCAATAAGGTGTGTAGAGATGCACAACGTCGCCATATTCATAAATCTGTTGACAATGGAGATCCAGCCAAAGTCTGGAGATTCCTAAGATCGCTGGGAGTTGGTAAATCTAATCATACCTCTATTTCTCATAATGTAAACCTAGATTCATTAAATCAACACTTTTCATCTGCTACCATATATGATATAGCAACTAAATCAAACACAATAAGTAATCTTATTGCAATAAAACCTCCCACCGGTCCCTCATTTACTTTTAGTCAATTTACCGATTGTGATGTTAAGAAGCACATTCTTTCTATATCTTCTAATGCGGTTGGCTGTGACGACATCAGTCGGAAAATGATTTGTCCTCTTATAGATGTAGTAACTCCCATTCTAACTTATATTTTAAATTGTTCTATTTCCACCTGCTTCTTTCCTACTCTATGGAAAGAAGCTTACATAGTTCCACTGCCCAAAAATAATAATCCAACTTCATTCAAAGACTACCGACCTATTTCTATTTTACCCTTCTTGTCGAAAGTTTTAGAACGTCTTGTGCAGCATCAACTTGGTTCATTTCTTAGTAGAAATAACCTGTTGAATCAATTTCAGTCTGGTTTTCGGCCTGGACATAGTACAGTGACGTCACTTGTTAAAATTACTGATGACATCCGTTCCGGTATGGACAAACAACAACTCACTGTACTAACTTTGCTTGATTTTACCAATGCATTCAACACGGTTGATTTTGATATTTTACTAGCTATACTGTGCTCTCTTAACATATCTCCAACGGTGATTGACTGGTTTCGTAGTTATTTGTATGGGCGCCGGCAACGTATTCGCGTTGATGAGTTTTTCTCCTCTTGGTGTGCTACGACTGCTGGTGTCCCACAAGGCGGCGTCTTATCTCCAATGTTGTTTTCTCTTTTTATTTCCTCTATAACTAATAATATTTCTTCATTCTACCACCTTTATGCTGACGATCTCCAAATTTACCGACAATCCTCTTTGAACGACCTTCCTTGCGCAATTCAGTCTACAAATTTAGATCTTGCTATAATCTCTGAATGGAGCAGAAAATTTGGCCTATTAGTTAATCCAGCCAAAACTAAAACTATTATTATTGGTAGTAAATGCCTCATTAGCAGAATAAAACGGGACCAATTACCTCCAATTATCTTTGATGGTGTGGTTATTCCATATAGTGATGTTGTTAGGAACCTTGGTATTTTAATTGACCAAACCTTATCTTGGGCACCGCAAGTGGCAGAGGTTAGCCGGAAAGTGTTTGCTGCGGCTGGATCACTCAGACGTTTAGGCAATTTCCTACCCATTGACACCAAGATAGCGTTGTCTCAGTCACTACTCCTGCCTTATCTTGATTATGCAGATGTCAGTTACTTAGACCTAACAGAGGAGCAATTAAATAAACTTGAGCGTCTCCAGAACTTCTGTATAAGGTTCATATTTGGTTTGCGCAAATATGACCATGTTTCCGATTTTCGCAATCAACTCAAGTGGCTTCCTATTTGCCTTCGCCGGAATACTCATATTCTTTACTTTCTTTACAGCATTCTTTTTAACCCCAAGTCCCCCGCTTATCTTAGAGAACGTTTTGAATACTACATTTCAGAACATCATCTCCTTCGTCAGTCTAGCGAGCTTCGACTGAAAATTCCAACTCACACTTCCCATAGCTATGCTCAATCTTTTACTGTGCAAGCTGTTGGCTTATGGAATTCTCTTCCAATAAACATAAGACAAGCTCAGACATTGGAAGCTTTTAAATCACGAGTTGTCTTATACTATCAATCTCATTAAATTTTCTGATTTCCTTCTTTATTCTTCAATCTTTTGATATCCGATTTTAAATATGTATTAGTATATTTTATATATCTGTCATATAGTTATTTATTCATTTAGATATTTTGTGTATTAGGATTTAAATATTTATGTATCTATTATATTATTATGTAGATATTTAATATTAATATAATGTATTATTGTGTACCATGCCTGCCATCTCTATGTCCTGTGGCTGAAGGTTGTCTGGTAGAGATCGCTTTAGCGATAAGGCCGCCTATTTTGTTTTCACTGTTTGTTTTATTTAATTAATTATTTTGTTGTCTATTCTCCTTGTATGTGATGTGCAATAAAGAATATTTGTATTGTATTGTATTGTATTGTATATTATCAGGGAGTAACCATATAGGCTATATTTTATCCCTGTATTCCTATCGGGACGGGAACTACGCGGGAAAAACCGTACGGAGGCAGCTAGTTATCTATATAGTCGATAGCTAAACATTAAAATAGTTTTTTTAAACATTTACTCTGGCAGAAATATCGGTGAAAGATATGCAGCCTTTAATAATAAATTGTATAATTGTATTTAGCCACAGACTGCCGTTTCCTTTTATCCTACTTATATTATAAAGGCGAAAGTTTGTAAGTATGGATGTATGTATGGATGTTTGTTCACGTAAAAACTACTGAATGGATTTGAATGAAATTTGGAATAAAGATAGCTTATAACCTGGATTAACATATAGGCTACTTTTTATCCCGGGAAAATGGAAGACCTCCCGGGTACGCGGGTGAAACCGCGGGGAGCCACTAGTAATATTATAAAGAGGAAAGATTTGTTTGTTTGTTTTTTTTTTTTTTTTTTTATTATTTATTTAAAGTCGCTTTTTAACATCAAAGGTCATTAGCGACCACAATAAACAATTACATTTACACCGAATCATACACATTAATGTAATGAATAGGCTCCGTAACTACTGGACCGATTTCAAAAATTCTTTCACCTTTGGAAAGCTACATTATCCCCGAGTAACATAGGCTATATTTTATCCCTGTATTCCCACGGGAACGGGAACTACGCGGGTAAAACCGCGGGGAGGCAGCTAGTTATACATATATGGCATATTATTTCTTAGACCTTAATATACCTATTCCTCAAGCAGTTTAACACAATACCAATCAAAAATCAATCACTTCAAGTCACAGACCCAATATTCAAACAAATAATGTTTCTTTTGTTACTTTTTATTTCACATGATGTATGTACTTGTACTTGATTAGTTATTTGAGTTGGCGAAAGACACGGTTGCGACTAACGGCCATTAGTAACGCAGCTGGTATACGCGTTTGCGACAAAAATAAAAGGCGTAAGTGAAACATCAATCGATTGTGTTAGGCTCGGTACAGACGAGACGACTTTTGCTAATTATATCTGTTGGTATTTGAATATTTTATTTGATATATGGGATAGAAGTTATAGATAGATTGAGTTATTTCTCTATTTAGATGGAAAGTTGGAATTCAAATCATGAATTGATTTTAAGCGCTTTAAATTTTTATTTGTGTGGTATCAAAGATCTAAACAAACATTTAAACAGGCTCTAAATGAAGCAATCACTATCATTGAAGCAAGCATCAAATTTTAATATTTACATATTAGATTTCTAGATACGTTAAATTATTTTCGAAAAAAATGTCCTATTTTCAAATCGAAAGGATACCTACCTACTTATGTCTGTTTGAGTAACCCACCATACATTTTTTTTTATAAATATTTTTTTAATCGTAAGTTTATAGACATCCTAACCTGTCGTCGTATAAATTAATCCGGCCAATACTCCGCACCTCACAGTTCGATGTGTGACAAAGCAAGTATTCACACTTGCAAAACAAAACTACCCGCTTTTCGACCATTAATTTGTATTGTGACTTGTGACACAGATATGATTCTATTTAACTAGACTGTAGATATTTGCAGTATTTATCATTGAAATAATAATTATTTATTTAAATTAATAAAAATCCTAGGTCGTTTTTACACATGGTTACTTTCATTCCAAACTAAGCAAAGCTTAAACATAGATAACCAGATTCTTATTTTTTATACATATATGCATAAATTAGTCATGTTTACGACTTAAAAAATGAATTCGGCAGTTAGTCCTTTAAAAACAGACTTAGATTTATTACATTAAATATTTCGTTCCCATAAAAAATACAACAATACAAGCTTCGCCCCGCGGTTTCAACCGCGCTCCAGGAGACCGTCAATTTCCCGGGATAAAATATAGTTTATATCGTTTTCCAAGTTCTAGTCTATCTGTACCATATTTCATCATTATTAGTTGGGATAATATATATTATGCAGTTATAGTATGGATTAAAAATATTGATTTTCTATATAAATAAATAAGGTACATCTATAGTACTTAAGTCTGCAATTTTACATCAAAGCTCAAAATAGTCGGCCGATGTATGCCGACCGCGACACCCGCGACAATAAATCGCACTCTTGTCGCCCAGCCACATTAGTTATACGGAACCGACTGGGGCGCATTCAGGTTAGAACGCCCCTGGGGCAATAGTGAATGGCCTCTGATTGCTTAAGATTCATTGACTGTACTTTACATGCACCATATCCATCTGCAATAGTAGTTTAGTTTTATTGCGTACGTCTAGTTTGCTAGGGTTAGTAAATAGTTTTAGTCTCTTTACTGACAGCTCTGCTACCTATTTTTTTACAGAATATTGAACGTGAAGTTATTCACATTTATAGTCATAAAAAAAAAACCTGGTTTGTAACAGGTAAATATAGTCAGAAGTAACTATAATCAAAATGATGATCCTATTGAAAAAGCTCAAGAGGGCTTCAGCCCTTATCGCCCCATCCCGAATGCGGCCCTGGATAGCTGCCATTGTTTTATTTATCGACTGAAGGTCTGTTGAATATCGTATTTGTTTATATCAATGATGAGTGGTGATTGGAATAAATTAAATCGATGACAGAACAGACGGACAGACATATTCTTATTGTTTACATAATATAAACATTTGTATGCCCGTTTGAGTACGTCCATTAAGTGAACGTCTTGTAAGGTGTGTGTTTGTTAATTTTAGGGTTCCTTATATAAATGGTTTAATCCTTTGTTAGTGTTATATAGGGTTGGCAATTAAAAAAAAAAGTATCTATGGAAACTAAATTAATGTGTACGGGTTTAATGTCAGTTTAAGTATTTAATTAAGTATGTATTTAGTAGTAATAATGAGGTATATCAGTTATCAGGTAAAAAAACTTGTTACTTCCTATTTTTTTCAACATTTTACATTGATGCTCCTATTGGCTGTAGCGTGATGATATATAACCTATAGGCTTCCTCGATAAAAGGGCTATCTGAAACTGAAACAATTTTTCTAATTTCTCTGTTAGCGCGCTCAAGCAAACGGACTCCTCAGCTTTATATTTTAGCAATAAGTAGATATAGATTAGTATTTTTATATTCTAAGACCAAATACCAGTTATTTCCTTAGTCTATTGAATAGAATAGGCGTCGATATTTATCGCCCTTCTATGTACGACCGCAACCCATTTGCTACTGAGACAGCTAGTACCCACGTATCCTAGTACCCTAGTACCCGGGTACCTGGGCACAAGAGCCGATAGAAACATTTCTCACATGTGATAGATAAATGTAGGTGCACTATTTTTGTAGGGATGGCGTTTTTTAACATATATTTTTAAAATTTGTTATTTTTTTCTATCTCATATACGATCGATGGGGGAGGCCTATGTTTAGCAGTGAATGTCCTACGGCTGATATGATGATAATGATATAGATACTAAATCCAATATTTTATAGGCATAACAACATTGATTACGATTAAATAAATAAAAATTCCTATATTTTAATTGTTAGATACCTTTTAATTTGCATTTGTGTGTATTTTTTGAGAATCATACTATTTTTCATCTTTCTTTAACAATGTCACTCACTTTTATACAAAAAAAACTCACGTTTACTTTTATCCTTCCATATATATATATTGTCTATTTTAAATTGCAATCCATACAATTCGCTTACACCCGTAACACGCAAACTTTCAACTTACCTCCGACACCCATCAATCCTAACCCTAATTCTGTCTGTCTTCACCCTACGGAACCTACTGACAATTTGTTACGTGGCAACCCTGTTCGTGGCTCATTTGAATCACTCTATTGTAAATTGTTGGTTGATGACTCGATGTTTGTAGGGTTGAACGGATTTATTAATAAAAATGGTTTTATTGATTTTGAATTGTAACAAAATATGAGTTATTTAATTAGAGTAATAGAATAGTATATTTATATAGGCAACATTAGAATTTTAGCTCAAATCCGTAGAACTGCCTTTTTGACTTATTTAAATTTGTATCTACCTGTGTTTAGCAAATTTTTGTTACATTTTATTTGAAAAATGTTTTTCATATTTTGAAATTTGTAATAAATCATATAACCGTATAATATCTTATAATTAAGGTGAGATATCAATATATCAGAAGTATACAGACAAACATACAAGCTAACTACTCTCCACCTTACTCAATAAACAATATAAAGCGTCCCATTCACTTGCTCTCGAACTCGGAAGACAATAAAGCCGACCATTCAATTCCAATAGACTTATTTTTTATTTTATTTGAATCATTCGTTTTGTCACATCTGACGTCTATAATCGCTTCACTACATATAATATATTATTATCGCTTTGTTAGTCATTCATTAGGCTTATATTGATGATGCTACTTTGATCTTAAGTTAGGAATAGAATTGAGTCTAGAATTTGTGGTCGTTGATTTTTGTCCTCGGGCCAAATGCCGTTTTATAAAACATTAATCTATTTTATTTTAGCGACCCGCCCCAGCTTCGCACGGGTGTAATGCTTATACATCACATTAGATACCTCCAAAATTGACAGTGTATCAAACTTACGCATTTTTAAAATTAGTAGGATGTTGAAATTGTTTGTTGTTTGTTGTTTAGTTATGGGATGTTTGTCAGCCATAAATTGAAACTTAGTTGATTGTTCATAAATATGTATGTATGAATCATATTAATTTAAATTAAAATAATAGAGTATCATTTTTAAAGCAATAATCATTTGGCAGACTTATCCTTAATATTTATTACCACTGAAATTCTAGTTAAGAATAAAATATTCAAGTTTTATTTCAATTCGAGCAATTTATAAAGATTATTTTTTAATAAAAAAATACTTTTAAAACTTACATCAAAAGGGATCTTCAGATTTACAATAGTGATAATATTGAGACACGCGAAACTTTCACAAGTCATCGAGCACAGTCAGATGCGATATATTATATTAATCTGAAGGATAACGACCTCCACCTTGGCCATGGAGGTAAGAAAACAGGTGGAACTGCGATCTTTGCGATGCGCGCATGTCACTTTTCACGAAGCTTTTCGTACATATGTTTATAAAAGTGCGTTTAGTCGGTAGACTCGTGCTCCTTTTTCAAAAGTAATGTATTGATTTAAAATGATTCCCTTTAGTTACTTATTTATATACCCCATTGCCTAGAACTATTATATATTTTTTAATAATTTACGTTGGCGCCAGTACAGTAAAAAATCCACAATTATGCCACTTCTACCAATTGTTTTTTGGCGAATCTTTCGATATGAAAGTTAAAATCCAAAGGTCACGAAGGGCGTGAAGTAATGAAATTATTTCAAGAAACACCCTTGACTTTAGTCTGTCAAGAGTTTCGAATATTGAAAACTTTTATATATCTCATGCATTCTTTCAATTTCATTGTTCTCAGACAACTTTTTTTTATGTAAAAGTATGCAATTAATTTCTCTCTTATAAAATTCCCTTGCTTAGTTTTCACTCTGTACTGTTTTCGAAACTGCAAACTTCACAGTAAAAATGTAAAACAAAGCCATGGGTCTGCATTAAAACTGGAAGTTTTCACATATGTGCATAGTTTCCAACTGTTTCGTAACTCACAACTGAATTCAATATTTCAGTGAGAGACAAAAGGATTTACTGGAAGGAGACTGGAGTTCAGGAGACTTTCGGATCACTGGACGGACACACTTGTACCTACTTCAAATATCGGATTACCAGTGAATTGCTGATCTGTGGAGTCATAGGAGGTTAAAGCTATCTTATATACTGCATAACAAGACTCTAATTTCAATATTACATGGTTACAAGTATTTGTTTGTATGTTTGGGCACTAATCTATGCAATAATCCCTCATTTTGTATGACGATAATTAAGTAAAAAAAGTGTAGCAAACAAAATATTTTTATATCTAATGCCCTTAATAAGTGTCAAAGGACATGAAAAGAACTTAATGATACAGTGAACAAAAGCTTCTTTTAAGGTTTTTGATGTAAATAAACTGCCAAAATGTTATTGATTGTTACGAAGTTTGCTTGGTACAAACTTAAACTTTACTTACTTATGCAAAGGGTGCATTTTTATGTGTAGGATGTAAAGCCCTATAATCTAAGCTATAAGACGCGTTTACCGATTACAGCGACGGAAGGAAGGATTATATTTTTAAATGATATTTTTCCTTCACAAAGAGGAAAAATCTTATAGCTTGCTCGGGTACCAAGATGAAATTGCCTCGCATGTTAGCTTCGACCGTAATAATAATATTAGATACCTACCTACTACCTAGATCTACGTTAAGTAGGTATTAAAGATATAGTCGTCAAATATTAACAACTTCCGCTCCGCGGTTTTGCCCGAGTTCCCGGGGAAACTTCGACTTTCCCGGGATAAAACAACCTATGTCCTTTCCTAAGCTCTAGTCTCTATATCTGTACCAAAATGTATCTATCGGTTTAGTAGTTTTAGCGTGAACTCGTAACAGATAGAGTTACTTTCGCATTAATACGTACGTAGGGAGTACGTTTTGAGTAAAATCACTTAAAATAAGTACCTAAGTAAATGTCCTTAACTGTCAAAATAATAATCATCTCATCTATCATATTCTAAGTAACTCTAAGGTACGTAAATCCAACGTGAGTTATGATTTTGAAATGATACTTTCATAAACATGAAAAATATGTATTTCGTTTTCAAATTGAAATAAAATGTTTTGTATAATCCTTACTAATATCATAAATGTATTCCTCTCTGTTACGATTACACCTGTTTTGGTGTAAAATACTTACTCAATAAAATAGACCAAAACAGTTTTCAAACACAAAAATCCAGCACATAAATTGTAGAAACTAACTTACAAGCAATTGTCGATACGTACGTTTAATTTAACACGCCTCAAGCTGGCAAGGACCCGGTGAAAAATGTGCACTCTGCAATACTGTAAAATAGTGTAAAACACGGGCGGAGCAAGGTGGGCGGGCATGTGCCGGTAAGTGGGGAAGTACAGCTATTTCTCATTTTGTTTCACAGCTCGTGAAAATGTGGAGGTTTGTTTTATTGTTCAATTTAAGTGCTCCCCAACCCACAAATATTTAAAGTGAAATCAAATCCTTGTTATGTAGGGTAGGTATATATATCTATGTTAGTTTTGAAAAGAATTAATTGAAGAGTTTATTGCCGGTTCTTCTCAGCAAGACTAATCTTTCGAACCGAGCGTTAGTCTGACTATTCATAAGTGCTTGTGAAGGCCTATTTGAATAAAAAAATTCATTTTCATTTATTGATCAATACACATTCAGAATTTTTGATCAAAGACAATGTATATTTGGTCAAAGACAATTGTGTTCTATCGGAATATATAATTGTTGTTGACTGACCAATTGCCTTGATTGGTTAGGTCCCAGGTTCAATTTCCATAGAGGACACACTTGTGTGGACGAACATGCCAGCCTGTCGTATCTAGGTGTTACTACACATGTAACTAGTAGGTTCCGCTCCGCGGGTTCACCCACGTAGTTGTTATTCCCGTTGTTATACAGGGATAAAATATTGCCTATGTTACTCTCTGATAATTTAGCTTTAGTTTGGTGAAATAATTTTTAAAATCGACATAGTAGTTTTGAGTTTATGCACACACAAAAATAAAAGAAAAATCCGCCTTATAATATTAGTGCAGAAAATGCACTATTTCAAAGTAGGTATATCAGCTATATATTATCAAATCAAATCAAAATATTTTTTATTCAAATTGGCCTCAATGAAGCACTTATGAATAGTGACTATTAATGCTCGGTTCTGATAGTTGTTTTTTACTGAGAAGAGCCGGCAATAAGCTCAGTAATTACTCTTTTCAAAAAAGTATATAGTTCAGTGCTTAGGAATTCACCGTGATTTATAAAAATCAGATAAGGAAAAGTCAGATTCTGGTTTCCCCAGATCATATATCTTTTAGAATTGTTATTTTCACCAGCTCCATAACATTGTAACTGTGTGTAATAACCTCACGAGACCACAGTTTATACGTGGTTCTGTGGCTCAGGTGGCATAAACAGCATACAGAACATACCAGAAGCCAAACATAGCTTATTTATCGACTATGTACTGACTTGTATTTAACCTCTATTCCACTACTATGATGAGGTCATACAGCCTAGAAAGGATTATGGGTTTTAAGTTATTTAAGTATTTTAAATATAAATATAAACTAAATAATATGGATAATAATTATATCTGATTTTAAGGCCAGTGGGTTTAGTGGATACAGATTTAGTATTTAGTACGTAGATTTGAATTACTAATTATTATTTACTTTCTCAAACTATGTTTCTACTTGAGAAATATTCATAAAAACAAACCGTTTTACGAGAAAATTATTAGTAACACTTGTCACTAACATATTTACAGAATAAACTTAAAACACTCAATACGTATAATAACATCTGGTAAACATGATCATTCGGTTCAAATGTTTCTTTATTTAACTTAATTTATGCAGTTTCTAGTTATTCCTATAAGCTGTGGTCCACAGCTCTCCTTCGCTGTTCTCCAACACTCTCTGAATTGGTATGGCAATACAAATGAAACAGACATCTTGCGTCGCGGTTACTCGTGTTGTCTCCCTCTAGGGTGACAACTGGAAACGTTTAGCTAAGAGTTGTTGTTTTTAACTTCCACCGAAAATTGGTTAGAACTAGATCTAGTAGTTAGTTTTTTTTTATTGTCATAAATCTTAAACGGCTATTAAAATGATTGATCAAAGTTACAACGTACTACAATAACTGTTATATTATCTTACTTGCTTCTACGGATCCCTTCAGGAACGAGTCTGACTTGCATTTAGCCGCGTTTTTTTATTTAGAATCAGGTTTAGCAATAAATATGGATAGGTATTTGTTTTTGTTTATAATCTAGTCATAGTAATAGACTTGTAAGTACCTACTTATGAATTGAAATGTACTTAATGTTACTGGGGAATAATGTAGCTGTCGATAGGTGAAAGAATATTTAAAATCGGTTTAGTAGTTTTTGATACAATTTTAAATCTTTCCATTTTATAATATTAGTGTTATATTCGCGTACTATTTGTAAACACATTTCTGTTACTATAAAGATTTACTGTATATATGAAGTACATGTTACCCTAGTAAGGGACTATAGCAGCCTACGGTGATTGCTATTGCAGCTTTCTTCGAAAGCTCAAGCTTTTATTGATCTCGTTCCAAAAACACAGTCATCCTTTCGATCGAACGTACGAAAGATGCATCTTGGCACCATCACCCCATATTTTCCGTAGCACTTTACAAAGAATATTTCATACAATATTGTTGCGAAAATCCGTATTTGAATTTGGTTTTATTAAAATTGAAAAAGGTAAGAATGGGAGGCATCTCTTGGAACAATTCCAGAAACGAACAGAAATAACTTTGGAATTTAAACGTATAATAGTTATTTGAAGTTATCATCGCTTTTCCAGTATTTTTGGCGGAATAAATTTCTCATGTGGAAGAGAAGTTGAGAGAATAATTGGATAGTTTAGCTTATAAAGCCAACAATATGCAACTATACAAAAAATATGGTGAATATAGAACCTCCTTTTTTGTGACATCGGATACACAAACGATTAATAACATAAATAAAATAATACCAATACCTATCTAACGCCCGATGTTAATAATCTATCTCCTATCCGAGAGTAAAACCAACGAGTTGTCAAAATGGACGGATAGCTTATTGGCAAGCAAAATCTATCATTTTCGAACAGATTCGATCGATCGTAGATCTAAGATAGATTGATTTTAAAGCTTCACCCAGAAAATGGAATGATATATCAATCTTAGATAGCAAAAAATGGATCAGGATTGATTATTGACATCGGGCGTTAGACAATTTGTATTCAGATAGCTAGGATGTATCCTACATTATTTTTTTGGATAAAGATGAATTTTGGTACTAAGAAAGTTAATTAATCATCCATTTGAATGGCTAAAATTAATATTCGAAATATCTTTATAAAACAATTATATTTACCAGTATGTCCGTAATATGGCCTCAGGTAATTTAATAGCTTCATATTATCTTGTCGGATCTTTGAGATCTAACGAGTGAATGGCTTCCTCGCCTTGTACCTATTATTTCGCTAGTCCATTAAAGGCAGTCATTCAATTCGATATGGTAGAATTATAGATTATACTCAACAAAACCTGTGCAACTTCATCTGCGTAACAACTTCACATGCTCCGCTCCTATTGGTCGTAGCGTGATGTTATATAGCGTATAACCTTTCTCAATACATGAGCTATTCATCACTAAACTGCCAACCAGTAGTTCCTGAGATATGCTCTATCTATAGTAATCTATACTAATATATATGTAATACTAAAGAATTTGTTTGTTTGCTTGATCGCGCTAATCTCAGGAACTATAGATCCGATATGAAAAATTATTTCACTGTTTTATAGCCCATTTATCAAGGAATGCTATATAGGCTATATCTATAGCATCAATCCAAAATGTAGCAAAAACGGGCAAGTGACGGTAACGAAGTTGCGCGGGTCAACTAGTAAATAATAAAAACATATATTATGGTTCATCCTTTCCTCATCTGCGACAGATCTATAATAAAGTCATCAATACTGTTCACAAATTCCGTTCCAGTTTCCGTTTCCATTTCGTTTTTTTCTATGTTTCCAATAGCCTACGTATTATTTGAGTGCGACCAACTAATCCCCAGTGGGTGCCGTCGCTATGAACTAGTTGCGGTTTCCATTTTCCCTAGTTATTATTGTTCTGACTGTAGTGGTTGGTGTCTGTATGGTTGTATGGGTGTGTATGGGTGTATGGGTGTATGGGTGCCGGTGGATTGGATGAGGCAATTGCTTGGAAGTGACCATGGTTTTGTGAGACTGTGTTTGTGGTATAATATTTTTTTATATGTATGTACTTTATTTTTGGTAATGGCGGTCAAGGTGTTATTTTGGTCAAATGAAATTTGGATCTATGTAAAATATTTACATATTTATACAGATATCTACATCCATGATGTATTTTATTTTGAAATTTATTTTGCATAGTCTTACTCTAGTTTACGCGCTATTTCACCCGCGTAGTTCCCGTTCCCGTGGGAATACAGGGATAAAGTATAGCCTATGTTACTCCCTGATCCCTTTCCAATGATGAACGAATTTTCGGAATCGGCACAGTAGTTTATGATTATTCATGACAAACATACAACCATACAAAAATATAATTTTTTCCACTTTATAATATAAGGTACTAGTGTAGATTAGTAAAAACTTTTAAATAGTCCTGATATCCAAGAATTTAATAAAACATGGCCGGCCATCGGTACAGTCACGCGCAGCGCGGTCACGGCTCTGCTTCATTACCGCGATGTTATTTTCAATCATAACTACAAACAGGTATTGTTCCTAACTGTACTTGAGAGGTACAGGGTACACTCGAGTTCAGTGTCTTTAAAGCAACAAAATCAAAATAATTTTATTCAAAGAGGCCTCTACAAGGTGAAGGAAAACATCGTGAGGAAACCTGCATGCCTGAGATGTCACAATTAAAAGCATGTGGAGTCCGCCGATCCGCACTAGGCCTGCGTGGTGGACTATGGCCTAAACCCCCTTGATGTTAGGGGAGGTTCGAGCTCCTCGGTGGAGACGTATATGAGCTGTTGATGATGCCCGGTTTTACCCCTGCCGCGGACTGAATGAATATAATATCCCTTGCCAATTTAAATCATTTTCTATTCAAGTCTCAAGTGTCATACAAGATTAAGAAGTATCTTAAAGCTTAACTGAATGACTGAAAGCTTAGTTATCTTTCACATAAATAGATAGTAAATAACTTAACATACAGAAAAACGTGTTTATCCGATATTAAACTAAGCGTATAAAGTTCAGGTACGTACAAAGCAACGCTCGTATTAAAGCGGAGCTTAACAAACTGATGCACAAACTTGGAAGCTTTGCAGCATCTTTAGCTTTGGTGGTGGCATTGTGATGAGCGGAGCGAATAGCGATTATTTGAAATTTATGTGTGTCTTAAAATTATGTATCTAATTGACTTTAATATTGTGTTAACTTCATCATCGCTCTCTGAATATACGAATAATGAAGTTATAATTATTTTCTGCTAAAAATGCTTAAATTGTTGGCTAGTTAGATTTAGTATATCTCTTAAAAATATGAACACGACACTCGACACTTAGGTAGGTATATCATTTAGTTAATACAAATCAAAAAGTAGGACAGACAGACTAATTAGTAAGTATATGAGTAAATTTGAATTTAAAGAACAAAGTTATTTAGAATATCTATGTTTACCTATTGTGTCATTCATGTTTAGACCGTGCTATACCAATAATATACCGTGTGTTATCTCCATATAACTGTATTTTTATCCTCTCCTTCTATGACTCACCTACATATATAATCTATAAAAAAAATTGCGCCATATAAATTTGATATTAAATGAATTCCAACCCGCTCCCCGCTCCGCTCGTGCCCGTACTCGCCCCCTTATAGCAGCCATTGTAAAGCACGTAGGTAAATCGTGATTTCTTCTCAGCTGTACGCTGCAACGTGCCCAGCTCCGTTTTATTCTAGCTAGAACAAAACTCAGGTATTTAACTATAAAACAACTATGTTCTATAGATCCGCCATTTTGTGTTAATGTTACGTCACTTCAGATTTGAATCGGAAAGGAAAAGTGCAGTTTTTGAATTACCTACGTTTTGTTTTCGGCCTGTTATTTTTTTTTGTAAACGTTACTATGTATCTATACTTCATAGTGTTTTTTATTTAATTTAGAATTCGAGTATATACATATATATTCGAACGAGATTTTCTTTTACTTAAAAAACCGGCCTGTATTTTAAATCTCGCAACACATTCTTATATTTTTTTAAATATATTTTTTTATTTTCTCTCATTTGATGTTTCATTGAGATGTAAAAGTCTTCTATAATAACATATTTAAATTGTAAATATGCCATTAAGTTTGTGAGAAACGATCCTATCGGAATTATTTATATTTACTACATTATAAGACGTTAAAATTAATGTTTGAACATTTACAATTAATTCGCATTGGATTTCTAGCCCGAGAGCAATTTACCTGACATTTGACCATTAAACCTGCCAAGGAAATTGAGATTTTATTTGCAAGATTATAAAGTTCGATTTTGAATGGTTATACGTGTTATACGGTCAAAGGTGTGACCATAATGTTGGAAATTAAGTTTTATGATTACATTATTAAGGTTGAATTTATTTGATTCGTTAAAATAACCTTTAACTTTAGATATGTTGTAGGTATTGTGTTGCAAATCTTGAACCTTTATTGGTATATAATTTATTATGTAATTGCTAGCTACTGCTCGTGTATTTTCCCAGTATTTATCTATATTTTTGCGATGTTTCATCTAAATCATACAAACTCAAGAATGGACATGTTTAAGTACTATGTCTTAAGTGAAATCGAATCGATGACTAGCGACTATAATATAAGTACATATAAGTGTAAATGTCAATCATTTTTTTTTAATATCTTATTATGATTATTGTGTACTTGTCAGTCAAGTGGTTATTAAAATATTATAATACAATTTGCAAAGCTTGTTTAATTTGGATACTTATTACAAATTTATTCATCATCTCTCATTAATGTACCTATCGATTGATGTAAGAAAAAGTGTGTATTTCTTAAAAGTCAATTTCAAAAAACACTTGCGGTCAATTCAAAATGATTAATAATACGTACTAATGTGATTAAAACTAATTGCTTTGTATATAAAAGGTTAATAAATGACATGGATTATCCGACACGTGGAGTGTTTTTTTCGCGAATCGATAATAACTGTGAAGGTCGATCCAGTGTTTTGATTTTTTCTTACAATTAGAAGTAATATATTTTTTTAATAGTTAAATTTAGCTATGTAGTAGAAATAAATTCCTAACGTTTCTATATTTTCGTAGAAGATTCTGAAGAAAATCATCTTACATAGATAAAAAAGTTATACAGACAAATCGTAATCCCACAAAAAACAATAAAATTTCCACAACTCGTAAAACAAGAAAATTTATTTCTATTCCAAAATGACGAGAGCATTTCCTTAATTACGGGTATATCTGTAGCATACCTTCAAAGGGCATTTTTCCTTTAAGGACAGATTTCTTCAAAGAGGAAGAAAAATATTAATCAGCGCAATAGATTCAATTAAGATATATTTTTAATGAACAAAAGGTCCCATTTTGTTATCAAAGAGTGCCTCCGTAGGGCCGCCCTTTTGTAAGGAAATAAGGGTTTTTAAAAATAGCGTTTGTAACCCGAAGACGAGGGGATACTTAATTGTGAAATTAACTCGGTTTTGAGTGGAAAGAAAAATCAACTCGGGATCAAAGAAATTTGCAGTTTGTTTTGGTAATCGATGGAGGATTAAAGGGTTTTCCTTCAGTCTATATAGGCCTAAGGCAATTGGTTTCCTTTTTTAATAAAAAAAAATACTGACTTACCTTTGCGATGATTTCTGTGTCGGGAGACACAGGTTTTTTCTGCGAATGAAATTGCTACAGCTTAGAAAGAAAACAACATTTATTAGTGATGCCCAGGAAAATATTAATAGCTTAAGAGATAACATGATAGTTAATTTAATTTTCTAATTAAATTATAAAATTATCTAGGTAGTATGTTTAAGACGATACAATAAAATTTACAATCAGCCTTATTTTTCACAAAATATAAAAAAATATGTTACTACATTAAAAAATATAAAGTTCAAAACACCCAAATAATATACTACGGCTATTTAAAATACGATCCCTGCAAAGGAAATCTGTAACAAAATACTGACCTCTCCAATTCCCTCGGGTATTAACACCGCCAGTGACGTGGCGGTGCAATCTTACTGCAACAGACGACCGATACTTTACTGTTATTTACCAAAAAGCTCACTTTATGCCATTATTTATGGCGAAAATAAGGTCTTTATGGTAACACTTTGTTCTAGTATTTTCGAGAATGGATACTGGAAAGTTCCTATCCGTTTTATAAAAAGTACAGTAATCCTGTCCGTTCGTCTTGTCCATATCGAGCGATATTTCTTCCGAACACATGTCGGGGGCGGGAAGCGCTAAATTATCTCTGCGCCGCCCCCCTGTCAAGCGTGTTTGTGCCCGATGGTCCTTCGAGCCGGATATTGTACGAAAATATGCTTTTTTATTTTGGAGGAATTACCGTTATTTATGACGTTTATAATGATGAATGGTTTGTTATTTAATCATTTTTGGTATGTTTCGTAATTAGCTGGTTTATTGAAGACTTAAAATCATAAGGATAATGTTTTTTTGTTCTTTATTTTTAAAGGGGGCTTTGTTTGTTTCTAGGTATTTCATATAAAATTATGTTACAAACACACTATGATATAATAAAAATACAGTTTCCAATATTTAACAAAGCATTTTCAGATCTGGAATTTTGAATAGCATAAGTACTAAAGTATCAACTTTACGTATACATAAATTTGTCTGTATAGTTAGTTTTATAAAATAATTTTAACTAACCATAATTTTAATAGGAGTTTCATATCAAGTAACAATTTTAATTAGTTGCTCAGGAAATCATTACAGGCAACTACATACACAATTAAAACAGTTTATATCTATTTATTTTGTGTCTGTATTAAATATATACTATAAACATATATGTAATGAAATTATTAAGAGAATAATGTTGATTTTTGTTTGCTTGTTTGTTATGAATAGGCTCCGAAACTACAAGACCGATCTAAATGATTCTTTCACCAATAGAAATCTTCGTGATTTATTAGTGTCATAGGTTATTTATTATATTATTTTCCTGTATTCCTACAGAAAGTACCTATTTAATTATAGTATATCAGCTATCTGAATACAGCACAATCTCTGCTTAGTTTGGAATCCTAACTAATATTAAAAATGCGAAAGTAACTCTCTCTGTCTGTCTTGCTTCCACGCTAAAACTACCTAACCGATTTAAATAAAATTTGGTACACAAATAATCTAGATCCTGGGAAAGGACATAGGCTACTTTTTATCCCGGGAAAATTTTCGATCTCCCGGGTACGCGGGTAAAACCACAAGTTATCAATAAATGTTTCAGGATATTTATTTATTTGTGAACTAACCTCAGAATCGGTTAGCGCGTGTGTAGTATATATATACATACGGATACGGAACGGGTACGGGACGAGTACGGGAAGGATCCGGGACGGGTACGTAACGAGTTACAGACTCATCTCATAACAAATGATCGTTGTATGTGCGTCGGATGAGCGCCGCGAGCGGATCGGATTATTGTGAGCTATGATCTCGTACGGATTGCAAAGGAAATGTGTGTGTTCGTATGTTTCGGGTTATTTCTATGTAATGTTAGGGGGATGAAAGAAATGCATTTATTTAATGAATACTCTACTCTAACGCTCGAATAGGATATGTAGGATTTTCTTTATTTATGTTTTAGTCTTTTACTAGCTGAGTGAATTAATAATTAGCATATACATTTTTCGTGACTGAAAGACCTATCGAATCCCTTATTCTTTAATTCGTCATATTCCTCCATCTGTCCGTATGTCACAGCAACAGTCATGACTTATCTATGATAGATTAAACTATAGAACCGTTTCATTAAGACATAAATAAGGTGTAATAGGCAGCTGAAATAAAAAAAACATTATTCAATATTGGGTTAAACATTGAAGGTTAAAAAGGTTTAAGAAATTATTTTAAATCTAAGCTTCGCAACATAAAATGGATACCTTACTAAAAGCTTACGGTTAAGGAATTTATGATTTTCAGTGGGTATTTTCACAATATTTTTTGCTGACGCTACATAACACTCGGCACTGAGGCGGAAATCCGATGAAAATCCGAGTTCAACTCGCAATATTCTTTGACACAGCGGTACCATAGACCACTGATGTATCTAGACGCCGCATAAGTCTATTTGTCCTGTTTGTATACAACTAAAGTGTGTCGCATTTTTTTTCATATTGTTGCATTTGTTGTCGAAATTCTTTCAATCGTCCTGTCAGAATTTATATGGCGAAATTACGTATTTTCTGTATGATTTCACGTGTGATGTGAAATGTATTCGTTTGACGCTTTAAATTATTCACTTTTGCTTTCCACCACTATGTAATAGAATCTAAAAGTATTTATCTTTACCATCAACGATTTCTGGAAAGTACATCAGGGCATGTACCACATACGTCATAGATAACCACAGATCAATTTGCAACTGAAAACTGGCGTATCATTACGCGAAATTAACGCTCTCGCGGTGTCTAATTTAACGTTTAGTCTATGGCAAGTGTAGAGAGAAAAAAAACGAATAATTTTATAAGTCGCAGCCGCTCCGGCCTTTCGAACGGCTTAAAATCCATTTATCTCCCACCATGTCTTATCTGACATAAAAAATGACTAAACGAAGTTCATTCAGAGATTTTCTGTACACCTTTTTTTAGCTGAATCGCGACTCGAGATATCTAATGATGTTTAGCAGCTTTATGATGTTGGTGCTTTCATAATAGTCATTGAAAAGGTAAAGGATTTAGCCAAAATGATGATGGTGGTTAGATGGTATTCCTAATGGAGTACAGTATGGGGTTCTTCAAGAATGAGAAGAGGTTTTTACAGGGTCGGCAACGCGTGAGTGACGGCCCTGGTGTTGCAAGCGTCCACAGACGTAGCCTACGGTACCGTACCCGCGTTCTTTGTGAGGGATTTTTGAAGCGTTAGGTGTCGCTGCATTCGGTTGTAGTCAAAGAACATAATAAAATAATAAAATAAATCAAACATAAAATATGTTAAGGTTATAAAAATATGTGGCATATAATCGTAAAGTAGCCTATTTAAGATTATATAGGCAACTAAACACGCCTAATTATAATTCTACGTATTATACGATTTTAAATTACGAATTACTATGATTTTTCAATCCTTAATCATGGTAACATTCTAGGTATATACACATTCTTAAACATAATTCTTTTAAAATGACAGCAGTCCATGCTAACATCAAAACATAAGTTACACAAAAAAAATCTCCAAAAATAACTATACAAGTTACTAGTTAAAATATCAGTTATTTTAACCATAGTTTACTAAACCCTCCCATAAGAGGGTCCTCCCGCAGACGCGACCACGTGGTTAGAGATTACACGTTGCCATGGCAACGGGCCCTTAGCCCTCCGAAGCCTTGGGGCTGTAATTACAGGGCCTCGTAGGTCATTTATTATTTTGTAGGTTATCAAGGGTCAGATGGACCTTGGAAGATCCCATCCGTTTGATATGGGGTTCGAATACAGCGTTACGGAGTTGGAATTTAAATGTGTTTGATGTTGAGTTGAAAGAGTATATGTAGGTAGTGAATTAGTTATCAGATTTTCATAGTACAAGATTTTTCTATTTCGCTATTTATCTAAAATGGTAAAAAATATCAGTATTTAAATAATGTTCTGTGATTTTTATACTTAACTAGTATCAACCCGCGGTTTTACATGCATCGGGATATACATACTCATACTTTTTCTATACTAATATTATAAAGAGGAAAGATTTGTTTGTTTGTTTGTATGTTTGTTTGTTTGTTTGTTTGTTTGTTTGTTTGTTTGTTTGTTTGTTTGTTTGTTTGTTTGTTTGTAATGAATAGGCTCCGAAACTACTGGACCGATTTCAAAAATTCTTTCACCTTTGGAAAGCTACATCATCCCCGAGTAACATAGGCTATATGTTATCCCTGTATTCCCACGGGAACGGGAACTACGCGGGTAAAACCGCGGGGAGGCAGCTAGTTAGTTATAAATCGGTTAAGTCGTACTCATGTCATGGCGGAATTCCAATTCAAAACTTAAATTCATTAAATAATTTACAAAATAACTTATAACATAGGTCCATTATTACCGAGTACCAATTACACAGACAAACACAAACTTTCAACACCTTTTTCCGATATTCAACCGGCAAGCAGACACAACAATATAAATAAACATAATATTATATTCGATAGAAAATTTCCTATCGAATAATGTGATATTCCCCGGCTCCTGTGTGTCGAAGCGTGAAGATATAATGAGATGAAGTCTGCGATGCTGCGTCTGTTTATTAGGGTTCCTTTATAGAGTACCTTCTTCACTTCAAGATGTTTATTATTTGAAAGTATTTACGATCAAAATTATTTTACAAATATGTATAATTACTACATATTATATAACAAAGTAGCTTTCCGCTGTCTGTCGCTACGTCTTCATAAATCTTTAAAACTACGCAACGGATTTTGATGCGGTTTTTTTAATAGAGAGAGTGATTCAAGAGGAAGATTTTTATATACAATACTTGCATAATATGTTAGAGAAACACTGACAATTTTGGAGGTTTCTAATGTGATGTATAAGCATTGCACCCGTGCGAAACTATCGCTAGTTAAATTTTAATGCGAAAGTTTGGACAGATGAATGGCTGAAATGATATGTATACATTTTTACTATCCGGGGATAATTAAAGGTCTCCCAGGAATGCCGGTTTTCACAGTTTTAAAACTTAAAGTTTTATAGATTTTAATAAATTTACTTTTCAACTAGTTTTGTCATAATATTTGATGCTATCAAGCTAGCTGGCTTTGTGGTTAGTGACATTCAAGTCGTCGGTCGTGGGTTCTAATCCCACTCTGAACATACATTTGTGTCCTTGAATATGTCTGTTTGGTCTGTGTCTGGATGTCGATATAGATATAATTAAGTATATATATATATATATATATTATATATACTATATATATATTATATATACTATATATATAATATATATATATTATATATAGTAAAAGTAGTATATGTCGTATATCAGCAATCTGGTAACCATTACACAAGCTCCATTTAATTTTGAATCATATTAGTCATGTGTGAAAAATTTAGGAGAAATTTATTTATATATATCTTATGTTAAGTTTAGTTATATGCACATAAGAATTGCGGCCAAATATTAACTCGAATGAGGCCACATACCGAACAAAACCGCAACTAGTGACTTGTCAGTGTTTGTCACGATGTTGCATGACGGTCTGTGACACGGCGTGACACAGTGTGACACAGTGACACGCTGTGTCTAACCGCGTGTCTCATCGTGATGGTGTCCATTGCATTATGAAATGTTTATTGACTGACCGGCTTTGTGGTTAGTGAGTTGTATCAAGCTGTGGTTCGGTTTCCAGCTGGTACAAACATTTGTGCATGAACATTGTTTTGAGTCTGGATTTAATTATCTATATAATTGTGTTATTAAAAGTTGTATATTAGCTATCTGGTTACCATAGTACGGTATAGTTTTGGATCAGATTGGCCATGTGCGAAAAATTATTAAAAATTTTAAGAATGTGATTATTAAAGAAAAGATAAATCAAGTAAATAAGTATTCAGAGATAATATTTCATTTTTAAGGCTTTATATGCTATATTCTATTCAAGTCTAGTCTTATCTCTTATTTCTTAGTCATAACATTTTTATAATAGTGGAAGTAAGGTAATGGAAGGTCATTATGTTTGTTATTTTATCTTCTTTAACTAATATTATAATATTTTTTTGTTTCAGGTACGTAATTCTTTTATTCAAGTTAATGGCTGGTTTGGTAAGCTAATGAAATATTAGTAAGTTTAAAACCACTTTTTCTATTTACAATCATTTCACTAAAATATAATATACTTGATAATTAAACATGATTTTAATCCCAACAATACATGAACCATCTACATGTTAAAGCTACAAACAAACTTGTATCTATATAGAGCTCTAAATTTACAGCAATAAAGTTCAAATATGCTCGTAACATATTTAACAATGGCGTTAATATATTTGTTGTCATGTTTATGACAGGTACTGTCCTTTGACGATAATTTCTGGTTTTGATGTCTTAATAAAACCCTACGAATGCTGTCTGAGGGTCCCATCGCCCTTCAATACTGAAGGCGAAGGGTTAATTAAAGTTGGCATTGTTAGGACCAGGATACGGGTTAAGATTCGTATTTGACAGAGTATTTAATAAATTAATTGTCGTTTCATTTTTTACTAGTGACTCCCCGCGGTTGCACCCGCGTACCTGTGAGATCTTCCATTTTCCCGGGATAAAAAGTAGCCTATGTCCTTTCTCAGGCTCTAGAATATCTGTGTACCAAATTACATTTAAATCGGTTCTGTAGTTTTAGCGTGAAAGCGTGACAGACAGTTACTTTCGCATTTATAATATTAGTTAGGGTGAGGATTTTGTACTAAAATAGGTTTTAAAGTATATTTTTAAATCGACTTATAACTGTTTACTTCAAGGGTTATGGCATTTTGGACTCTGTTGCATATAGTCATAGAACTCAAAGTAATTAAGAATTCAATTCAATTGTTATATTCTTATATTTAACCAAAGGTGTGCTCCCCAAAAAAGCGGGCCCCTTTTCAATAAAACATCACTGTCTTTAACAGATATTATCGGCGACAATGATAAGAGTTTCCACCGAACTGTTTATTCGCTATTGGGAGGAAAATAGGACACGGTATAAGGACGGCCGCGTGTCACACCGTACTGTAATATTTCATATTAACAAAGTATTCATCCTAAATTCAAACATCATGTTTGTTATTATATCACGCAACGCAATAACGGTCTAAAGTATTTTGACAAAACTTCTCACATTGATAGAATATATTCTAGATTAGCACATACGATAATTATTGTTAAGTGAAAATCAAATAAATCAAAGTTATTTTCTGCCAGACATGTTAGTCTAAGTCAGTTAAACCTTTATAAGTAGAAAAAAAAAAGATTTAAGAAAACAATTTAGAAAAATAATGGCTTATCGTAACAGAGTGGTAAAGCTGTTTATTTTAGGATAAGCCTCAAGTGCAATCGTCAACTTAAACAGCTGAAAGTAATATTTCTATTATATAAGCTTATTATTGTATACTGAAGCATTAAGTTAAGTAATTTCAATGTAAAATAATCATTTTCAGCTTTATATTGTTGATACTTAACTAAAGACTTTTCAATGTGAAATAAACATTTTGATAATATTATTAAAGGTTCCACTTTTATTTAATTCTGTATGAATAGAGTAGATTTATTTCTAAACCACTTTTTATAGATTAAGACTTTTTTCTCACAAAGGAAAATACAAAGGAATTGATTTTGATGAAATTTTATACAGATATACCACCTTGGGAAAGAACATAAGCTACTTATAATCAAGGTCATAAGCTACTTATATAATAGGTCCCCACTAGTAGCGGAAGCCAGTAAGAATTTAATGATTATATTCCTATAGTTCGTGTCGGTGTGACATACAGCCAACACAGAGGATCGGCAGAAGTGGTCGCGACAAAGGGGAAAAAAAACTTTGTTTTTCCACGGCGAGCCCGTACAATCGACTATCGACTTATTTTTTGAAGTATTTGCTTTCATCTATTTAGGTCAAAGGCGAAACGAAACGTGAATCGAGTTTTATTGAAATACGGACAATGAATAAGGAGTATTCCACTAGTAACTAAATTTTTTGAATTTTTTTGGTGTACCGGGATAATCGTGATGTGACAATCAAAAGTAGGTGATGTCACCGCCGCACTGGGTCCGCGTGGTTGGTTCTAAGGTCTCAGCTATGGGGGTTTAAGGCATGTAAAGACCTCAGGTCTAAAGTCGTAGCTTGAAGAAAGTAGGTTGTGAAAGAGAGGTTCCTATCGTATACTTGGAATATTTTTATTATCATGAAAATAATACATTTTACCCCAATTATACATGACTACTTGATCCACCCGACTTCGATTTGCTCCTATTGATCGTAGCGTGATGTTAAAAAGCCTTCGATAAATAGGCTATCTAACAATAAAATGTTTTTCAATTCGAACCTGTAGTTACTAAGATTAGCGCGTTCAAACTTTTCAGCTTTATAATATTATACTATGAATATTTATTTTATTTATTTATTAAAGGATTTACTAAAGATAAGATATATAGTATTATTCCTCGGGAGTCCTTTTTCTCTCTTTTCCTTGGACCCATGGGTTTTATATAGAATTAGAACAATACACGTGATTAAACGCTTTCCTACCCATGGCGTTCACATGTAATCATATTATGGTGTCCTATGGGGTTTGGTATGTTATTATTAACTAGCTAGTCCCCGCGGTTTCACCCAGATTTCTTCAGTTTCTGTTTTATACCAGAACATGGTCTAGTATGTGCCAAATTTAATCACGATCCCTTTTGTCGTTATAATTTGAAAGAGTAACAAACATAGCACGTCACTTTTATGTGGGTTTTTTTATCAAAGTAAAAAAAAAAATTGTTATTTTTTTATGTTTTATAGGTTCTTCCGTGTGATTTTATATATTGGATAATATGTTATGATCAGAAGATTTTTTATTTAGTAAATTTTTCCTTGTAACATGGTAACAACAACGGTAGTTAAGGTCATTTTATAAAAGGGCTTTTGGGTGAATTAAATAAAATACTCCATACTACAGACCTACCTACTTTTTATATATGATTCTCATACAAAAAAGATAAAAATAAGGATTTGTAATCTACGGTCGAGTAGACATAGACTGCATTATTCCATATATAAATTACGAGATAGAAATCGTTTGTTTGTCACCGATATAATAACGAGGGTCAGCAAAAACCGATTCTCGTTAGCACATAAATCTATTGAGCTATTTTTTTGCTATCGGTATTGAGATGTCCACGGCCTTTGTTTTTTCATTATCTCCAAAAGAATTAGTGGTTTTACACTTACGTTATTTTTTCGCGTTAAAACGTAATTATTTTATGGTTTATCTATATTGCATATCCATAGAGAGACGAACTTCTTAGCATTCCATGGATTCACCGTGCGGGTGCCGGGTCCATCGTGTGACAGAGAGAGAAACTCCGAGCAGATCCCGAGACTTGTGACACGGGTGTAGGTTTAAGGGGCCCCTTTCCGACGTACAACTATCTGAATAAATACGAAGCTATATAAAAGTGTTTTTTTGTATTGTAATAGCTAAGTAGTTACCACAGTACCTATATAAGTATGTATTTAAATGCAGGGGAGGCTCGAGCTCCTCGGTGGAGACGTATATGAGCAGTTGATGATGATGATGATGATATGTGGTATATCAGCTATCTGGTTACCATATCACAAGTTCTGCTTAGTTTGGAATTTGATTGAGTGAGACAATATTTATTTATTATTTATATATTCCAAATACAATTATATTTTTATACTGCCCTAAATAAACCTGTGAGTTAACAGAACCTATCGTTGCAATTTTTTTTAGCAATAAATCCTGTGATGACAGCTGACATGTGACATTCTATTTTTTGTCCAATTATTCCAAATTCTAAAATGGAGTCCATCAATTACCCTTTCATGACATTGAACTAGATCTGTTACTTTTAGCCGCGAATTTAGAGTTGTTTCTACTGACAGGCAACCGCTCGGTTTTCATGATCGTTTTTTGTTCCCGTCCAGCGTTTAAAAGCGCAAATGTAAAAGCCGAAACGGTTTTGATTTATGCGTACCGACTTGCGTTGAAAAGCGTTGTTACCGGCTAAATTGTTATTGCTTTTTGCGGAATTAGCGGAAAAGCGCTTTTCCAAATACAACACGTACATAAAAGCTCTACGGTAAACAGGCACCTTATTTTAATAGCATTACGACTCAAAATCGAATGTACACGAGAATATTGGACCGCAAATGCCTTAGGTGGAGTTAGGTGATGAAATTTCTGCGTACCTACAAATATTTTATTTATACCTTTTGTTATAATTTTGATAAATTACCGTTGGTTGCGTCATGTAGGTTGTATGTTTTATATTTTATTGTCTGGTGTGATTTAAGGGATTCTGCCTCTTATTTGCGGTATTAATCATAAGCAGTATGGTATGACTTAAATATAATATGAAGTACCTACTAAGTTACATTAATTTCCATAGTAAATAAAAGTTGTGAACGAATATAAGTTTTCTGGTGACTATAATTTTTGTAATAAGAGATTTTAATAGATGAAAAGGAAACGTAAAGAAAACATATATTGTTATTCCTAAATATATATATTTACTAGCCGCCGCCCCGCGTTTTCACCCGCGTAGTTCCCGTTCCCGTGATCACTTAGGGGTATGATAAATAGATAGTAGCCGATTCTCAGACCTATTGAATATGCATATAAAACAAGCCGTTTCGGAGGATTATGGTAACTAACATTGTAGCACGAGAATTTTATTTAGAAGATTTTATGACTCAATCGTTCTAATCTTGAAAATCATACAAAACAACATCTCTTATAATTTATCTCGAAATATTCGAAGTGTCAAAACAATTGCCACAGCAAAAAAAAGCATAAAACCCATGTCCCACCTGACAGGGAGTCGTCTAAATAAAAAGGCGAGCACACACGATAGACGAAATTCATTTATATCGGCTCTCATGTACCCGCGAGCCGGTTTACTCGGGGGAAATACACTCTTATACAATCTCCAATCTATCTTCACAAACAATATTGGGTATGTCACACCCGAGCCGTGTGTGTATAGCTTTATCTGTAAATCATTTTGAATTTGGTAGTATTTTAGATGTAGTGTTGACTGTGTTTTGTTCTTTTAGACAAGCCAGTGTTTTTTTATGGAACAGTACTTTAAACTTTAGCTTTTTTTTTTACTTTAATAAATGGGACAAATATCCTGGGACATTTTTCACACACGGCCAATCTGATTCCAAACTAACCAGATAGCTGATATACTACATTTACTACTTTTACCTAAATACATACATTTATAGATAATTACATCCAGACACAAAACAAACAGGCATATTCATGCATACAAATGTTTGTCCTGGGTGGGATTCGAACGGCGGCGGCTTGAAAGTCAGGGTCACGAACCACAAAGCCAACCAGTCTGTCAAAAATATGATGTTTGATAGTGCAAAGATGTTGGTAATCTGCAACGGTTTTTTTTGTAATTTTATTATGAAAACATTTATTATATAATTTTCTTTGTAATTTCAGTTTACAAACTACATTATTATAATACCTACTAACATACTTGTACAGTAACATACATCAAAGTTAATTTGAAACACTTGAAGCGTGAAATTCGCAAAGGAACAGCGTATTCTAAGGGCCATTATGTGCATTTGTGTATGTATGTATGAATGTGTATGTATGTAATATGGCAGACATTGTTTTATTACTATAGAGCCGAGCTGCGTCGCTGATTTGGTTAATTTGTTGTTATAATTACAAAGTAGTTGCCTTCGGGTTCCGGGACGACAGACGTGGGTTCGAATCCTACTATTAGTGCTCAAGGTGTTTTTTAATGACCTACTATTTTTTGCAAAACTCTTATGGTAACCCCTATTTAAAAAAAAGTGTATCATTTTTCCAGTAGTTTTAATGTCAGCGATACGTCTATCTCTTTCTTGCATTACGTAATCACATGAGACATATATAGTCACCCCTTATTAAAAAAAAGTGTATATTTTTTTCAAGTAGATTCGATGACGTCTATCTCTTTCTTTCATTAAGTAATCACATGAGACATATATAGTCTATATTTTAGTATATATTTGCTCTAATTAGCCAGTTGGTTTGTTGCTCAATCACGATTGAACGGCTGGATGGTTGATGGTTGAATTCAGTAAATACAATCTAATCCAGTTATCTATATTCTAGGATATTACAATTAATATTATACGGGATTTTACCATGAAACGATTTTACCGAGAAATTTAATTTCCAAGTTCTCGTAATGTAATATCTTCTAATGAACCATTATGTAACTGAAATTGAAAATAATATATCGAATAAGTATTAAAGATATAATAAATATGCTTTGAAATAAGAAACACTATAATACACTAGTGGTTCCCCGCGGCTTCACCCGCGTTCCCGGGAGATTTGCATATTTTCCGGGATAGAAAGAAGCCTATCTGTTAATCCAGGTTATAAACTATCTGTGTTCCAAATCCGTTCAGTAGTTTGATTTAGTGAAAGAGTAAAATATGGTTTTTCCAAAAATAATCAACAAACAATATCCGATGAAATCGTTTTCTATCATCGCGTCGTAATACCATAATAAGAAAACAAAAACGTTTGGTCGTGCGTTAAGATGACATCAAACGATTTTATTGATCTCAAAGGGTTACAAATGTTACAATTGCCTTCCGCTGTGCGGGTGGCGTCGCCTTTAGAGCGGACATAATGCTAGAAGTAAAAAATAAATCTATATATATAACAATTTTATGTTGGTTTGTGTACGCTTCAAAAACTCAAAAAGTTCTGCACTGATCGAGCTGAAATTTTAGAATGATGTATAATCCGCATCAAGGATTTTTTTTTCTAATTTTTGAATCAGTCACAGCGAAGCGTGGCAGTGTACAGCTAGTATATCTGTATAGGTATATATAAAACAAAGTCCTCGCCGCCTCTGCCTGTCTGAACGCTATGAACACAAACACTACGAAACAGATTTTCATACGGCTCTCACCAAATTACGGAGTATTTCATGGGGAATGTTTTTATGTATAATACATAAATTTGGACCCGGTAGGTGACGCTGGTGGGCAGAACGAAGTCTGTCGGGTCGTAGTCTATACTAATGCTGAATAGTTGGTTTTGTTGAAGGCGTTAATCTCAGGAACTACAGGTCCGATTTGAAAATCATTTCAGTCAAAGTCAAAGTCAAAGTCAAAGATATTTATTGCATTACAGGTTGGTAGATACATTAGATTAGATGTTATAACAAAATTGTGGTCAGCTGTAATATGCCGAGTAGGCGTGCAAAATTTCAGTATTAGATAGTCCATTTATCTAAGAAGGCTATAGACTATATATTTCATCATTTATAAAGTAACCATGAATTTATTACTGGCTCTTCTCAGGTGAATCCCTTAACAGGTTGTAGCTTCAGAAGTGCCTTATGCATTAGTCCCTTAGTCCTATCATTATCAAATACAAATGTTGTATCACAAATACAATTTATTTCAAAATCCCCTTAATACAGGATGCGTTTATAATATTTTTTTTTAAATAGGATTTTGTTTTCTAGACTAATATTATAAAGAGGAAAGATTTGTATTTTTGTATGTCTATACTAATATTATAAAGAGGAAAGATTTGTTTGTTTGTTTGTTTGTAATGAATAGGCTCCGAAACTACTGGACCGATTTCAAAAATTCTTTCACCTTTGGAAAGCTACATTATCCCCGAGTAACATAGGCTATATTTTATCCCTGTATTCCCACGGGAACGGGAACTACGCGGGTAAAACCGCGCGGAGGCAGCTAGTAACGAATAAACTCAAAAAGTACTGGACCGATTTTCATAATTCTTTTTTCATTAGAAAGCTACATTGTCACTGAGTAACATAGGCTATATTTTATCCCTGTATTCCCACGGGAACGGGAACTACGCGGGCAAAACCGCGCGGAGGCAGCTAGTATGAAATAAAATTTTAGGAAATGTAACATTTCTTTTCGGTGTCTTTGATCCGATTTTGTGTATTGAAGTACTTTGTCTCACCAAAGGATAAGATAAGACGATTACAAATATATCCAGATTTATTTGTATATGTTGCGTTTGAATATTTTGTCAGCGCTTGCACCCTTAATTGCTTAAGAACGGAGTAAGGCACTCTATTTTCATTATTTTAAGGTCTAAAATTTAAAGTCCTCTGTATAACTTTATGTTGTATAGTCAAACGGCTGAACCTGAAAGAGATAATTAATAATAACTGGTAATAATTGGAAAGCCTTCTAAAATATACATTATAGAAATACTACCTTCCGCCTCTCCGTATCACCCGGGGACGTTCAACCCGGGAAAATTGAAGATCCTCCTTTGTTAGCGTTACTTGCCCATTATCGCATAATTGTTTGTGAATGCTACGTTCCTTTTCGTCGTAGCGTGATGATATAGGTGATATATAGCTTATAGCTTTCTTCGATAGATGGGCTATTTAGCGCGTTCAAACAAACTCTTCAGTTTTATATATTAGTATAGATATGTAGAAGGTATAATGCTACAAAACGGTTATTTATTTATTATATAATAGTGCATTATCCCATACAGCGAGTGGCTCTGGCTCTAACTCGCTAAAGTCACAAGTCGGCATCACAAAGCGATCTGTGCTGTGCAGTATCAAACGCTGTCCGCCGCAGGTGGGGGGGGGGATGCAGTTCACACCAGGGTTGGCACTGTGCTGGATACTTTGGCCTTTTATATATTTTCGGTGGTTTTGAGATGCGACGCATGTAATTTAAATTGTTTTTCATTTGGAGTATACTTAGTATTAGTAATTACTAACATGACTAACTATTAGTAACTATTAACATGTAACTATTAGTGTAGAACATGGTTAGTATGAGATATAATGTAGGTTTTATTTTAGTGTTCTTTAGGCAGAATTCGCATTTACAACGAAAATCAATAGTGTAATTAATTGTAATTTGTATGGTTAGAAGGGTGCTTAAAATTACGAACAATTTAGAGAGATTTTAGAGACCATTAAGCGGATCTACTTGTCAGAAACACATAGATATATATATAAGTATTATATCCACTTACAAAAAACTATGTAAGCACAGCCCTACACACGCCCGCCCGGCCAACAAGGCCGCTAACCCTACACATAACCCAGTTATTCGAGAGAGGCCTGTGCAGGCCTATGCAGGCCTCTACAGGCCTCTGTGACACTATCGGCCGCTACACACGGATAACTTACTGTGGCATACTTTTGTGTATTTCATAGAATTATTAATAATCGGGGTTTATTAATTTAGAAGTGGCATACTAAAAATATTCTTAAAATGGTGGCTGATTAGGTCTTAAGCTTCCTAATAAATGTTTATGTAATAGAGCAATTGTGTATTGTATATGTTATTATAGGATAATAAACAAAAATACATAATAGCAGATATTTAAATTTTAGAATTGGAAAGTACAGTTCTGGATATTGATTTAGAATTCTATGAATAAAATAGTTTTTGTTAAGTCTTTATCTAGTGCTGGTATGTTGACAAAACTGTTTAGTTATTATTCTTTCGAGTTGGTATATAAAGGTACCCTTAAATGCCTAAAACATATATTTTAACAGTTATTTTACTGAGCATAGCTATCTTAGAAGCCTTTTTTGAAACTGTCAATTTAAAAGTTCTAAATCACAAACAATTCTATTCCCTTTCTGTAGTACGCGGACACCGAACCCGCTCACCGCTCCACTCGGGCGACTTATCCGCTGGCGTCACGCCAAAGCATTTGAGATATGACTACATGTAGGAATTCCACGGGAATGTCCCTGTTGTTTTTAAACCAGAATTTATCTTCACACTTCTCAGTTTTGGTCTGAGCCATTTTTAATAGCACTTTGGAGTTTCCATCACTGAAGTTTACGATAAGTTGTGATGTTAGTGAAAAATGTGAGAGTTAGTGTGACCGTAAGTTATGTGGGGTTTATTTTAGCGAACGACTTGAGTTATGGCAGTTTATTCTAACAGTTGGTTATACAATGGGTTTTTAAAGGGTCGGCAACGCACCCGTGATGCCTTTGGTGTTGCAGGTGTCCATAGGCTGCGGTTACCGCTTTCCATCAGGTGGGCCGCATGCCTGTTTGCCACCGTCGTGGAATAAAAAAAAAACTTTGGTACATACGTCTGTCTGTAAATATTGTTTTAATTTACTACTAACAAATATCTAAGCTATTTATTAAATACAGAAGGTACAATCTGTATGTAGTTTAATGTTTACTTTAGCCGTGTGAAAGAATTTCCCAAGTTATTAATAACTAGCTGCCTCCCCGCGGTTTTACCCGCGTAGTTCCCGTTCCCGTGGGAATACAGGGATAAAATATAGCCTATGTTACTCGGGGATAATGTAGCTTTCCAAAAGTGAAAGAATTTTTGAAATCGGTCCAGTAGTTTCGGAGCCTATTCATTACAAACAAACAAACAAATCTTTCCTCTTTATAATATTAGTATAGATTTATAAAGGTTCGATGGGTGAAGGTAACTCAAACAGTGGTTTAGGTTTGATTCCTGTGTCGGACATGGTGCAACGAAAATTTCTCACAACATTGCCATTTCCTACCTCTTCGGGTATAATAGGCGTGAAGACATTAAAAAGCACTTTACATAAACACTGGCCAATTTCATACGCCAGTTATTTTTTATTCGAAAGCAGGAACATGCAATTTTACTCTACTGCACCCGTGTTACCGTTTTAAATAAATAACTTTATACTAACGGTTTTCTTTATATGAATACTCAAATAAATGTTACCGTAAAATTATGATTATTTATTTATAAAATACTAGCTGCCCCGGCAGACTTCGTACTGCCCCAATCTATCTATATCTATATACTTATAATAAATCTGTAGAGAGGTCAATTCTGTACATGAAATACATTTTCAAAATAACTATCAGGGGGTGATTAGTGATCGATACTGATGCCAAAAATGCATTCAGTAAAATTTTTGTCTGTCTGTCTGTCTGTCGTTCTGTATGTTCCTTATAGAAACAAAAACTACTGGACGGATTTTAACGAAACTTGGTACAATTATTCCTCATACTCCTGGGCAGGTTATAGGATACTTTTCATCACGCTACAATTAATAGGAGCAGAGTAGTGAAGGGACTTTTGGGAAAACGCGAGAAGTTACTCCATTTTTTAAGCTTCCGTCGCGTGTGCAGCCTTAATGGTTAATGTTACATAGATATTATTAAGACGGAAATATTCTACATAAAATTTCCTAAAAAATATCCCGCAACAGCATATGTCTGTCTTTTATAGTTGACTCAGAATAACACGTGTAACTCCTGATAGCTTAGCAGTTCGGAGCATTCTGGTTATATTTGTTTACTCTTACGTTTATAACACTCTCACTAATCCCTAATTTAAAAAAGTTAACATTATTACCTATTCAATAAAAAAGAATCATAGGAATCGGTATAGAAACACCAAAATTATAGAAGAAATAAGCCATCGCGTCGTCACACGTGAATACTAAATCATGTTATAAGTAAGGATTATTTTTAAACGACTTAAAAAAAAGGAGGAGGTTCGAGGAACGAAGTCGTGGGTTAAAGTTAGAGTTAGCCCAAATAAACTATTCCACGCGAACGAAGTCGCTGGCAGAAGCTAGTCTATACTAATATTATAAAGCGGTAGAGTTTGTTTGTTTGTTTGCTTGAACGCGCTAATCTCAGAAACTACTGGTCTGATTTGCTAAATTATTCCAGTATTAGAAAGTCCATTTATTGAAGGCTATAGGCTATATATTATCACACTACGACCAATAGGAGCGGAGTATCAATGAAGAATGTTTAAAAATCCGGAGATTTTTTTTCCTTTTGAGAGCTTCCGCTGCGTACGTACGTACGTAAACGGTTTGATGTGCACGAACACCGAAAGGCTACTCTACAGGTGCAAAAGCTGACAGATTTCGTCCCCATCAAGCGAGGTGTGAGGCAAGGGGATACTCTCTCGCCAAAGCTCTTCACTAATATGCTAGAAGACGTAATTAAATATCTAGACTGGGAAGAGAGAGGAATAAATAAAAATGGCACACGCATGTCGCACCTGCGTTTTGCTGACGACCTTCTTCTACTATCTGAGAACGTGGCTGATCTTACAGAACTACACGAAGCATCCCTGAAAGTGGGTCTACACATGAACATGTTCAAAACCAAGCTCATGGCTAGTCATAGCTACCAGTAATGTGGGTAACTCCCCAATAGAACATGTAGACCACTACATCTATCTTGGACGTCGTTTGACCGGGAGTCTCAGGTGAAGGAGATTGCTAGACGGCTCCAGTTAGGTTGGGCTGCATTTGGGAAACTTGATGACATGTTCCGCTCTAATATTCCTCAGTATCTGAAGAAATGCTAAATGCCTTGGGCATTTAATCAGTGCATTCTGCCTATCGTCACCTATGGTGCTGAAACATGGTCGCTTACAAAAGGCAACATGTATAAAATAATGGTTGCTCAAAGAGCCATGGAGCGAACCATGCTGGGCATCTCCCTCGTGGACCGAATACCCAACAGTCGAAATACGACGTAAAACGCAAGTCGTGGATGTGGGTAAAGGTATCACGGGATTAAAGTGGGGTTGGGCGGGACATCTGGCAAGGCGGGATGACGGAAGATGGGCTAAAGCTATTACAGAGTGGTGGCCAAGAGAGAGAGACACAGGAAACCGGGTAGACCACCGCCGGCCCGGTGGGTAGACGACATTGTCCGAGCAGCGGGTAGGCAGTGGATGAGATGTAAAAAGAAAGAGGCCTATGGTCAGCAGTGGGTTATTACGGGCTGATTAGATAGATACATAGAAAGAAAGTTAAATAAAAGGATGCACTCATAGATATGGTAACACAATATCGTAAAACTTTTTTCCGTGTTTTGAAGTGCGACAGGATGGATTGACATAGGTATTACAGTTGCCACATTTGGTTGTCAAATCTAATGTCAAATATTGTGATTGCGTTCAGAAGTTTTAATTGTGACAAAACTTAAAATGGATCAATTTAAAAACCGACCAAATTAAAAATCAGGTATTATTAGGTATTATTTTCGGAAATTAAAAATTAAATAATTAATAAATAATTTACACAAATAAAACAGTAGAACCTGAACTTTCGAGACATTTTACAAAAAAATAATTTCTGAACGCACATAAATAGTTGTTACAGTATTTGACAGTATTGGACAACAAATGTTTGACATGTAATAAACAAATCAGCATTTATTGAAATGATTAAGTATTTATTACACACATCCAGTTTTCATTCTTTTTAGGATGTATTCTGCTATTCGGGGCGGAGACAAATCCAACGAATCAATAACCATGAAAATTGGTTCAGCAGATCTCGAGTTATAAGTGTTGAAACAAACCCGACTTTCTTTTATATATATAGACTAGTGACCCGCCCCAGCTTCGCACGGGTGCAATCCATCACATTAGAAACCTCCAAAACTATCAGTTTTTCTCTAACATGTTATGCATGTATTGTATATAAAACCTTTCTATTGAATCACTCTATCTATTAAAAAAAACCTTTAAAGATTTAAGAAGTCGTGGTGGCTCAGTTGGGAACGCACCTACTCACGATCGTGAGGGTGCAAGTTCAAGCCCCTGGCCCGTAACCCTGAGTTGTACGGATTCACATCACTAGCTTTTCGGTGAAGGAAAACATCGTGAGGAAACCTGCATGCCCGAGATGTCACAAAGACATGTGAAGTCACACCGCGCTAGGCTCGCGTGGTGGACTATGATCTAAACCTCGTTGTTATGGGAGGCTCGAGCTCCCCGGTGGAGACGTATATGAGCTGATTATGATGATTTAAAAATAAACGTCCCACTTTTAAATTCAAATAACACAGACACGAACCATAAACAAAATAAATCAAAATGGCAACGTTGATATTGTGAAGAAACTTTAAATATGGTAAGGTATGATTTATGCATACAATTTAAAATACAACCCTCAACTGCGGCTGACATATTTTATGAACAACCCGTCAGCTTTCAATATTTCGTTTAACATGGCCGCCCCGGTCGCCCGCGGTTAACGGATAATAAATAAATAAAAAAAAACGGAAACCGTACATGTGTATGTTCGGCTTGTAGCGGGATTCGTTAGAAATTGATGCTTTAGGATATACACGCAACATTTTCAATAGGATTTTGCATACAGAATTGATATTAAAATTTGAAATAGATCCTACTAACATTATAAATAAGAACTACTGAACGGATTTGGATGACATTTGGAACAGTTTATAAGGTACTTTTATCATGGGAAATTTTAAGATAGCACGGGAATGCGGGTCGAACCGCGGGGCGCTAGTTAAGTGTGAATGTATTAATTACCTGAGAAAAGTAAGAAATATACATGTAGATAAATATAATTACTAAATAGAAAGAGTTTTATTTAAAAACACGACATAAGTAGTATAAAAATGGCGCTCAAACGGTTTGAGACTTCGACCTCACAAAACACACGACTAGATAATTCCACAGAATTTGAATAACCTCGTTAAAAAAAAGACATTTTACATACAACCGTTTCCTTACAATTCGTTCCCTATCGCATGACAAAACGATGTAAAAATGACACAGTGACACAGCCCTAGGCTACGGTAGCTATATTTCTTTTTTTTAGAATCGCATGAGCCGCGTGTGTTTGACGTCACGCCCGCACTAGCGTCGGGCCACACTGACCCACATTTGTCATTGAAGGGTCGGACGATAGAGATTTTTTTTTATTGTTTTCATTTTTAATGTCTCTGGCCAGTTTATTGGCCACTTTGTATCGCCGTTTCGTTATGAAATGTTTTTTTTTATTGATATTTGTGGCCTGTGTGTTATATGTAGGATATGTCAAAAAAGGAGGTTTCAAATAATTATTATGCTGTATGTATTTTATAAAAAAAATAAATGATTTGATTTTGACTTTTATATGTGTTATTAAAAGGTTGTATGTCCTTTCTCAGTTTTTATAATACTAGCTACCTCCGCGTAGTTCCCAATCCCGTGGAAATACAAGGATAAAATATAGCCTATGTTACTCCATGATGTAGCTTTTCATTGGTGAATTATTTAATGAAATCGGCACAGTATTTTCGAGTTTATTCATTTCAAACACATACAATATCTTTTCCTTTTTATAACATTGGTGCAGACATAGCATACAATAGTATAAAGGTATTCGAAAATATCATATACCGTATTGATTAAAAAAATATATTTATAAGAGCACTCAGGCATTGTTAAAAAACACATATAAAAAAAGTTATTTATGACAGCATCCAAAGCCTATAGAGGAATATTTAAATTTTTAACATAATATTTTAAGTAATATCTGTATAAATTTATGCCGGGGCATAAAGTAAAATATTGACATTTTTATTTTTTCATTCAAAGAGATAGAGCTCGATATTAACAATTAATAGTATATTTCGTTACAAGTGCGGAAAGGCTGTCATTGCAAAGAGTTCCGACGAATGACTACCCGAGCCGCGGCGCAGCCGAAGGCGAGGGTTGGCAGTCGGAACAAGTTGCAATGACGGTTCCGCAAGTGTACTGAACGACTATTTTTAATACAGTTGCGAAAAAATAAAGCAATTTAATAAAACAATAAAAACACAATAAACTAAACTACAATGAAAATTTCTGGAAAATGGCGCCTACGGTTGGCGCCATTTTATAAGCAGAGTTTTTTTTACTTCGCCCATTTTGGTAGGCAAAGGGAACTATCTATACAGCTTAGTCTTCAGTATATTTTTTTTATTGATATGAAATGAAAATGATATTTAATGAGATGAAATGAAACCTAACCTAAATCATTAAATCTGATATTGAGATAAATTACAAGCTTCTTTTTAAAAATATACGTACTGTATTAATCATAAAAACTCTTTAGTAAAACCTTCATGGTTAGTTTTTCTTTTTAATAGACATTATTTTGACAGTTGGGAAAGATGCACGCACGAGTTCGGGAAAGGTAAAAAAAAAGCACTAGTGTGTAATAGCCCACTTTCCGAACGCTATACGTCCCTGCAATACACCACTTTTTGAGCAACTGTATTAAAAATATATTTTAACTGATATAAAGTATAGGATACAGTGAAATATATATATTTTTATATTGCTTATAAAAATAATTATGTCTGTCCCAATTGATAAGTGGAAGCGCTCTGATCATACAATCGCGAGTAGTGTGTTCGATTTCCATTTAAGACAAATATTTGTGTGTATGCTTATGCTTATTAATTGTAAAAATAGCTGCATCTTGTTTGTCTTAGCGTTTCTTTTTTATACAATATGTAAAAAGTATTATTACATATGTCTATTGGTTTATATATGTCTATTGGTTTATATGGACACAGAGATTAAAAAAAACATTAGTTTTTTTAAATCGATATAATTTATTTATCAACCCAAATTAGAGACGTTACGAAAATAATTTGACTACCCACATATTGCATAACATCACTATATGACATTACTATGGGAATTCATATTTAATACATAAACAGAAACTTTCCATATAAAGCTTAATGACCACATGAAACTCATGACCACGTACCATTAAATTGGACAACGGAACCGAACCCGCACCTAACAATAGTGGGGCAATTGTAACAGCAATTAAGCCTGTACTTATCCGAGAGAGAATTGCTTTCTTAGGGTACCTACTGCGCCTTTGTGTCTCGTTTGTGTCTTTCCAGCTAGTGGAGCGAGTACTTGTATCTCTAATGATTTTGTGTTAAACTTTTATCGGCTAGATTTTAAGACTATCTATACTAATATTATAAAGGAGTAGAGTTTGTTTGTTTGGTTGGTTGAACGCGTTAATCTCGGGAACGAAGGTGGTTGAAAGTTAGCGTTAGCCCAAAGTAACTATTCCACGCGGACGGAGTCGCGGGCAGAAACTAGTATTAAATAAAACAGATGGAAATATAGACTACTTTTTTATTTATTTACATTTAATATTAATAGCACATTAAAACACCAATAACAATATTTAAAGAATAAACTTGTGTGACATTAAGTGCGAGATAAACAAACAAACATAAAAACTTTCACTAGTATAGTGAATTCTCGTACAATGTTCACAGAAACGTCACAATATAACGAAGATAACTTGCGGTTTAGTTACTTGCCTGTCAAGTGGTGAAGGCGAGTGCGTTAGTTGACAACGGGACGGGACGCGTGTACACGGTCCGTTGTCCACGAAAATTACATTGTTATGCTCCGCTCACCCTTAACTGCGGGTAGTGCGTTCGATTAATAGATGTGTGTTGATTTTAAAGCTGAAAAAACAGTATTTTTAAAACCTCAAAAAATACCAAAAGCTATAAATTTCACTTGTAGCTAACTTTTCGCAGTACAGTAGTAAAAAAAACGTATTTTTAAAACCTCAATAAATGTCAAATGTCACATTTGACTAGTATCTGTCATTCCATAAATAGGTCATTCACAATACCCTTAAATATTAAAAAGATGATGCAATCAGTTCATTGAATAATAGAAATTCGCAAATAGGTCTCTCACAATACCCTTAATTTTAAAAATATATACCGAATGCTATCTAGGTATTTATAAAGTAGGTATGTAATAAATTCAAATTGAACAAAAATTCTTGACATTTAGAAACAAATATTATTTTATTTTTAAATTACCCAGTAATACTGGTATTAAATATAATAAAATATTAAAACATAACCCGTTCCCCGGTCCAAATTCGGAACGGCCCGTGGCGCATCGTATGAATTGTGTATACCCGGGCATTATTACCCGGTTCCCGTACTCTTATAACAGTTAGTACACCCGGGCGGACCGTTCCGACACGGTTGCGATCTTTGAACCGGGTTATATAACTACGTACGGGTTGTTTCTACCATATGTTGTGTTGCAGGGTTAATTCTATGTAACTATAAATTGCCTCTTTATCATCTCTATGTCATTCTACTCATCAACCAAATTCAAAATGTAATTAAAGGTAATTGTTGTTTTTAGCTTTTAACTGCATTGGGTACGTTCAAAATGCAGGTTAAATTTAACTCCATACTATAAACAAGTTATCTAAGTATTACATACTACATTATTACCTATTACAATACTTACTACTTGATGTAATACTGTTGATAGTTATTATAAAAACCCCAGTAATTAAATATAAGTTAATTGTATTAAAAAAGTAAGTAAAATCTTGATAATAGTAAAAACGTTTGAAATTAATTAGTATTGCCAATCATAAAATACGACCCCACTACTACTTTGATTACATTCTAAGTTTGTATAGTGTAATTTATACACTAATCTGCTTTCAGGGAAGACACAAATCTGGACTAAACCCTACAATATCCAATAGTTAACTTAAACCGTGTAACTTTACAACAGTAAATTATGCACAAACCAAAAGCTCGTATCCTCGCGGGATCCGCATCCGCATCCAGATCCGCCGTATAAATTGGATCCGCCAAATGCAATAAGCTAATTCATTTAGATCCACTAGCTGTCGCACCATTAGTGCTGCCGATTGAAATATGACGCTATAGTTGCGTTTTGCGGATGTTATTATGCGACATGCGGATGTGTTTGTTGTATGTGTATGTGATTACGAGTATAATCTTATCTTATAAGTTGAATATGGATGGATTTGTTTGTTAAGCTTTTATGGCTTAACTACTGAACTGATTTTGAAAATGAATGTGTCGAGTCACAGTGTTGGTAATCGGGTCGACAGATTTAAATGTTTTTTTTTGTGTATATTTGGTTTGTCTGGTCGTATATTATGTATTACTCTCTTAACTAGAATTATTTAATCGCGATTTATATATATAGATAAATTAATTGATGAAAAAAGCTAATTTTTAAACATAATAATATTTAAGTATTATCTAGATACTACTATGTAGGTACCTACTAAAAAGAAATATCTTAAAAACTTCAGATATATTGTATATATTATACTTCAGGGATTATATCTAGAAACACGTATAGGACATTACACCTTTAATCTTGAGATAGAAGTACGTTTTTATCTAGTTTTCAAGTTAAATTCTTTTAAACTTGCTTAAAAATTTAATAAAAAATGTATACACGAAACTTATTTCTTTAGTTCGTGTTCATGAAATTAAAATCTTTAGAACGATGGCTAGTACATTATAATTCTAATGGTAGGTTTATATTAGTAAAGTATCTGCTAATTTGTTTTCTCTAAATTATATTTTCATTCTTTATAGTCTATTATATAAATAAAAACCGGCCAAGAGCGTATTAGGACACGCGCTGTATAGGGTTCCGTAGCTAGATTGAGAAAATTCAAAACTTTACGTATACATATACGATTCACTTAAACATATTTTTAATATTGAGGTGGCAGCGAAATGGTTAAACGTTGTAATCGGTTCATTTTGGATCTTTTTTACTTGGGCGACTATAACTCTTTAACCTGTAAAGCCAACTTAACCGTGATAGTTTTCCTTTAAAATTCATACTATTAGCATGATTTTTTTTTTTATTATTTATTAAACTCGTCATAAATCCAATTCCATCAACACCCCCCTCAAACCTCTACAGTCGATATCTATATCTATACTAATATTATAAAGAGGAAAGATTTGTTTGTTTGTTTGTAATGAATAGGCTCCGAAACTACTGGACCGATTTCAAAAATTCTTTCACCTTTGGAAAGCTACATTATCCCCGAGTAACATAGGCTATATTTTATCCCTGTATTCCCACGGGAACGGGAACTACGCGGGTAAAACCGCAGGGAGGCAGCTAGTCTACAGTATGTTCACAGCTTTAAACCAGTAAAAAAAACCTCTCACTTTAACAATCTGTTATCAGTTATAGTATTATATTATATATGTCGTCTCCCTCTAACGGTTCATGCCATCTCTTACCGCGGTGGTATCAAATTTTCAACACTTTTCCAGCTGAAGTCGCTCAACCAAGTAATTTCCCACTTGGCTTACTGTTTCGTTCGTTTTAAAATTCTATAAGACTGCTGTATAGTACCTGCAGTTGCAGTGAGATGTTGTTAAGGAAAAATGAACTCTATTGCTACTGTCTTTATATACTACTAGCGACCCGCCCATCTTCGCACGGGTGCAACACTTATACATCACATTAGAAACATCCAAAATTGTCAGTGTTTCTCTAACATATTTATGCATCTTTTGTATATAAAAACCTTCTTCTTGAATCACTCTATCTATTAAAAAAAAGCGCATCAAAATCCGTTGCGTAGTTTTAAAGATTTAAGAAGGCATAGGGACAGACAGCAGAAGGCGACTTAGTTTTATAATATGTAGTGATGCCAAATAGACTAGCTGACCCGTGTAACCACGCCAAAAAAATCTCCGTCTTTATAAATATCCATTGATGCTCCGCTCCTGTTAGTCGTAGCGTGATGTTATATAGCTTTTAGCCTTCCTAGATAAATGTGAAACACAGAACCAACATTTAAAAGCCATACGGCTATCTAGTAAATTAAACTAGGGTACCTAAATAAATACATAACATTTTTATTACAGATAGGTAAACATTAGTGTTTTCAACAAAAAATAAAATCCATCTTTTGTTGTTTTTCCATAACAATGTAAACAATAACTATTAATAACAATTATTATATTATTCTCATTCGCTTTACCATTTATCCTGGATGAATGATGGAAAATGGAAATAATTACCTTTAAAGCTTTGTACGTAAACTTTTTTGTAACCGAAAATAGATATGAAAGCTCTTTTTTGTAACGACGGAAAAAGCTCGATGTATTTAAATTAAAGTCAACATGAGGTAACATATGAGTACAAATATTATTGGCGAAATTTTCATATACATATTATCTATATATAAATCTCTTGTCCCAGTGTTTGCTATCGAACTGGAAGAATGTTTTATGTAGTTGTTTGTTTCTATAAATAAATAATAGTTGAAGTAGTAGTTGTAATATGCTCCGAAACTACTGGACCGATCTGAACAATTCTTTCACCATCAGAAAAAAAAAAAAAAAAAAAAGAAAAAAAAAAAAAAAGAAAAAAAAAAAAAAAAAAGATACAAGTGACATCTATTCATTATTGCTCCGCTTAATTTACAGTTGAATCGCTTATTATTTGAATATTCATACCTAATTCTGTGGTACATGTGAAGTTGAGTGCGTGGTGCTATCTATCTAATGTTATCCAGCTGATTAGTCCGGATTAATCAAAGAAATTACGTAAGATAATATCACAGTTTGACCTTATAGTTTCATCCTACCCTCAAGAAGCTGTTTATATTTCGTCGTTAAGGCGCCCAACGTTTTTGACGTTACTACGGCTGTCACTGACGTCAGTCAAATTGTGACAGCTGACTTTGACATCTGTGGGGTTACCATATAAAGAAGATTTCCACCACATATTGCAAAACAGAACGATTTTTGGGCACTTATAATTTCTAAAGGTTTGGCAGACACAATGTTGAGATCGCCACCCAAGGATAATAAAGATGCTACTCCTGTGCGAGTTACTGCTAATAAGGACGGCAATGTCACTATAAGATCAAATAAGCGTCAAGCGTCCTCATCACCTATGCAAGACGTAAGCAGCCTGCCCTCCTGTGATAATATCAGGGAGATAGTGAAAGAGGTCCTTAGGTTGGAGCTCTCTGGTCTTGTCACTCAGATAACGCAAAATATATCTTCAGAAATCCGAGTGATCAAGGATGAGATAAAGGACTTCAAAGAATCTCTAAACTTTATTCATTTACAATATGAAGATCTCTTACGGGAACAGAAAACATCTGCAGAAGCAATTAAGTCTTTACAGTCACAAAACGCATTGATGGATTCTAGTATCAAGGATTTAAATAGCCGCATCAATATAATGGAGCAGCGTGCCAGGGCCAGCAATCTTGAGATTCAGTGCGTGCCTGAAGTGAGAAATGAAAACCTTTTAACTGTAATAAAGCAAGTGAGTTCTTTGGTTGGCTGCACACTAGCTGAAAATGAAATAGTGAATTGTAGTCGTGTTGCAAAACAGAACTACGCAAGTAAACGTCCTCGTGCAATAATAGTACAATTCGCTACTCCTGCCGTTAGAGACAAAGTTTTGGCTGCGACGATCAAGTTTAATAAATCTCATCCTAATGATAAACTTAATACTTCACATATTGGAATAGGTGGAGATAAAATGCCTATATACATCGCCGAGCATTTGTCAGTTGCAAATAAAGCTTTACACGCGGCCGCAAGACAGACAGCCAAGGAGAAGAACTATAAGTTTGTCTGGGTGCGTAATGGTAAAATTTTTATGCGTAAAACCGAGGACTCGGACTACAAGTTTATCAGAGACACAAATTGTCTAAAGGACATTACTGACAATTGATTAAATAATTTCAGTGAGTATTATACGGAATAAAAATAGTCGAAATGTCTTCATTAAAGGTATATTATCAAAATTCACGTGGTCTACGTACCAAAACAAATTCTTTTTTCCGTAATAGTAATAGTTGCGATTTTGATATAATAGTATTGACTGAAACTTGGTTAAACTCAAATGTATATGATACGGAGCTTTTTGATAATAGATATAATGTGTACAGGAGGGATAGGGAATCATCATCTATTACGGGTAAGAAGGAAGGAGGAGGTGTGTTAGTAGCCGTATCAAAATTAGTAAATTCGAAAAGGTTATCAATTTTTGAAAGTAATTGTGAGGATTTATGGGTCAGTATCGATGTTGAATTTGGTGAAGAAAGAAAAAAACTAGCTATATGTGCCGTATACTTACCGCCGCCTGTTCAAAGCTCCATTATGGAATATTTCCTCGATAACTGCAATTTAGCATTTGAGCGGTTGCATAATTCAAAATTTTGTATTATAGGTGATTTTAATTTGAGCTGTTTAAAATGGAATTTGTCTGTTCAGCACTCTAAATTAAATCAAGTCCCTCTTCAAGGTCAGCTATTATTGGATTTTATTGAGTTAAATAATCTTACTCAATGTAATTTAATTTGTAATGCTAATAATAAAATACTTGATCTAGTTTTGTGTGATATTCCAAATTGTGTTGTTTCAAATAATTATAATCCACTAAGCAGCATTGATCCATTTCATCCTCCCATTAGTATTATCTTGTCTAACTGTCATAATAATAATCTAATGCATAATTCGATAATCCGTAGACCAAATTTTCATAAGGCAGATTATAAGTCAATTAAAGAATTCTTCTCCAATTTTGACTGGCATCATTTATTCAAGGACTGTTTCGATGTTAACGAAATGGTTGATAGGTTCTATATAATTGTAGAACAAGTTATAGACCAATTCGTGCCACTAACTAGACCGAAGAAGAATGATTATCCTGTATGGTACACCAAAAGTTTAATAAGGCGGATTAAAGAAAAGGAAAAATTAAGACGAAAAATTAAGATTTATAATAATCCTATGGATGCTCTGTCATTAAAAATTATTTGTAAACGTTGTGATAAATTATCAAAACGCTGTTTTGATTCTTATTTAGAAAGTATTGAGGCAAAAATTTTCGAAAACTCTAAATACTTCTGGTCTTTTATTAAAAGTAAATATAAATCAAAAAAATCTACTTATCCCTCTAAAATTACAGATGGCACTACTTTAGCTACAAACGGTGAAGAAATCTGTAACTCATTTGCCACCTATTTTTCATTGGTTTATGAAAAGGATGAGGATTTACAGGATAACCAATCGATAAAGTTATACTATTCTAATATGGACATTTTTTCTCGGCTTCAGCTAAATTGTTCGGAAATTGAAAATAAATTGAAAACATTAGATATAACTAAAGGGTCGGGACCTGATGGTATCCCTCCATCGTTTTTAACAGCCTGCTTTTCTGAATTGGTTGTTCCACTAAGTTATATTTTTAATAAATCTTTAGAATCAGGAGTATTTCCTACTAAATGGAAATCTTCTCAAGTTGTGCCAATATTTAAATCTGGGGACAATACTCTCGTTCAAAACTATAGACCGGTTTCGATTCAATCTGCGTTTGGTAAGGTATTTGAAGCTTTGGTTTGCCCTTACGTACAACATCATTTTCAGAAATACCTCTCGGTACATCAACACGGTTTTGTTCACGCGAGATCAACCTGCACCAATCTTGTTTCGTTTACTGAGGTAGTATCAGAAGCCTTAGATAAGGGTAAGGAGGTGGATATTATCTATACAGACCTTAGTAAGGCCTTTGATAAAGTTTCCCATTCGATTTTAGTCCAGAAGATGGCAAATTATGGATATTCGGGAGCGTTACTGAACTGGATTCAATCGTATCTTGAAAAGAGGGAATTTTATGTAGTGGCTTGTGGGTTTGCGTCCCCTAAAAACAAAATATGCTCTGGTGTCCCACAAGGCTCGCATCTGGGACCTATACTCTTCAACATTTTTATTAATGACGTTATGGACTGTTTTCATAACTCAACCCCATTTATGTACGCAGATGATTTAAAGTTTTTGAGGGTTATTGAAAGTACTGAGGATGTAATACACCTTCAACATGATTTGAATAGGATGGTTGATTGGTGCGGGGTGAACAAGATGTGCCTTAACGTAAACAAATGTTTCACTATGAAGTGTACACGAAAAATTAATCGTATTACAGCTTCAAAGTATCACATTTACGGACACTCTTTGAATATAGTGGAAAGCATCAAAGACTTAGGAGTCACCTTTGATAATAAACTCACGTTCGTGCAACATACAGATAATATTATAAAAAAATCTGCCAGGATGTTGGGTTTCGTGATTCGGAACGGAAAAGACTTCAAGAGCCCGGTTACTAAAGTACTGCTGTTTAATGGTCTGGTTCGAAGCGTCCTTGAGTATTGCAGTGTGATTTGGCGACCACATTATGCTACCCATTCTCTCCGCATTGAACGGCTACAGAAACGATTTCTTTACCATCTTACATATTCAGTCGGGAAGTTAAAAACACTGAAATCATACGAAGATAGATTAAAGCATTTCCACTTTAATAGTCTGGATAAACGCAGAGATATACTTGATCTTTTATTTCTGTACAAGATTCTTAGAAACAAAATTGATTGCCCTCAGCTTCTTCAACGCTTGAATTTTAGAGTACCTATTCGCTATCCTCGTCAAGTGATTACGCCATTAGTCCCTCCCCTGCGAAGAACTGTACATGGGTGCAACTCTCCCATACCGCGGATTAGTAAATTATATAACCGCGTGAGTTTACTAACTGATGTGCATGTTGACTCCTTAGCGACGTACAAAAAATGCATCAACGCTGCTCTAGTGTAGGAATTGTAATTTAGTCAAATGCGTAGATTTTTTATTTTATTTTGATATTCTAATAATAAGCATAATTAGGTTTAATATAGGTATTAAGTAGGTGTGTATCAAGTGTTTGTGCAAGAGGTGTTTACCTATAATTGGTTGTGCATTTAGTTTTTGTTTATGTTTAGCTTAAGAATTGCATGTAATAGTGTAACAACTGCTGGTGAACCATATTAAATAAATAAATAAATAAATAAATAAATAAAGCTTCATTATCAGGGAATAACATAGTCTAAATTTTATGCCTTTATTCCCACGGAAATGGGAACTTCGCGGGTCAAACCGCGCGACGAAAACTAGTTTTATATATAATGTTCTCGTGTCACAATGTTAGTTACCATACTCCTCCGAAACGGCTTGACCGATCTTTATGAAATTTTATATGCATATTCAGGTCTGAGAATCGGCTACTATCTATTTTTGATACCCCTAAGTGATCATGGGAACGGGAACGGGAATGACGCGGGTGAAACCGCGCGACGGAAACAAGTATCATATAAAATGTTATCTTATTCTGTGGGTAGAATGTTAGTATGTGACATTATATATATGTTTAAGTATTTCCTTATTTTTACGACAAAACAATCGTAAATAGGAACTGGCCTTCGGGATCCAATTCGGGATATTTTCGGGCATCCCGACCGTCGTTAACTATTCGCACGGAAAAAACATACTTTTTCCCCACAATGGTAGCGGGTGCATCAGTATGGTGGGGCCACTATATCTTTATTGTTTACCTTTTTAAATATTTAGCACTTAAAAAAAATACCTATTTATTTTCTTATATATGTGGGAAATATTTTAAAATAGTAAATTCTTGTCCGATGAATTAAAGGCGACCTCGATACCTATTTTAATAACAGCGAAGAGAGGAGAGTAGGATGGGAGGCTTTCGCCCTGCAGTGGGACAATCCATGTTTGAAATAAATAACAAATAATTGTTGTATGGTTTATATGAATGTATAAATGCCCTTATAAGTTATACATGTGTCAACTTCAATCGATAAAAAAGTATATAACTTTTTGTATGGAACGAATCGAAATTAAATCCCAATCCGGAATAGTTGAATAGATTCGTATGAAAGATATAAATGAGTAAGTTACATTTTAAATGACATTAACTATCATTAAGTAACAGTCAGAGTCAAAGATATTTATTGCATTATAGGTAGGTAACATTACATTTTTATTTTATTTACATTAGATGTCAAAACAACATTGTGGAAAAACAGAATCTAGCATTATATGTGATGAACTAACTTTAACTCAAATAACTTATTTTACATACTATCGCAATCATCATCTCATTCGACTATATGTAGGCAATAGTTGTCTTGACAGCGTGATGCACACAATACCGGAGGTCACACAGAAAACGACGGCTCATGGTCTGAATAATTCATTACAGCTCGAGAGGCGATGACGGAAAAAAACGAGAAATGATAATAAAGACTTTAGCGGCTTTCCAAAAATGTTTAGCGCAGAAATCAAAAACACTTGGGCTGTTTTGATTTACTATGGCATTCGAGTGATAATTGTGTTGTAGTGATGACTTTGTGGCCCTGACTTTATACCGCCGGTTAAAGGTTCGAACACTACCTAGGATAAATATTTGTATACATGAACAATGAACATGTCCGTTTGTTTTGTATCTGGATGTAAATAATAATATCTATTTGTGTAAAAATGGATGTACAAAAGGAGCATATGATAGTGGTGGAAATATGAAGTATATCAGTTATCTGGTTGAGAATATGACTGGCCGTGAGTAAAAAATGTCTCAGTATATTTTAAACTAGTAAATTAGTAATGTAGTTAATCAGCTATCAGGTTGCTATAGCACAAGCTCTGCTTAGTATGGAACCAGCTTAGCCTTGTGGTTCGTCCTGCAGTCGAATATTTGGCCTATTAACCTATATTTTTTTATACCACAAAAGTACAACAGGCATGGTCAGGTCCCACCTGATGACGCGCGGTTACCATAACCAATGGACGCTTGCAACACCAGGGGCGTCACTCACGCGTTGCCGACCATTATCTATTATACATAAAACAAAGTCCCCCCCGCCTCTGTCTGTCTGAACGCGATGAACACAAAAACTACTGAACAGATTTTCATGCGGTAATCATCAAAATGCGGAGTATTTCATGGGGAAGGTTGTTATGTATAATACATCAATTTGGACCCGGTAGGTGGCGCTGGTGGGCAGAACGAAGTCTGCCGGGTCCGCTAGTATCATTTATATATATCTTTACTACTTTAGGGCGGAAATAAGTTGACTAAGGGTTTATTTGCCTCCACATAGCTTGGTACAGTTTAATTTAAAACCGATAAACAAATATCAAATAGGCGGTGCGTTTGTGTGAATATTTCTTCCCTTTGCCGATTATTGGGTCGTTGAGTCGTGAACATATCAAAGTGGAGTATCAGACGCGGAGGCAAGTTCCTCAGAATGAGAATATGGTACTTATTGAATGGATACGTTGATGTACTTAACTTAATATAGGTACCTACCATTTTTTTTGTTGGGTTTTTTAATGGAGAGAATGTTAAATTTTTTTTTTGTTAACTAGTAACTTTGCGTAATAATGGATTTTGGGAACGCTTTATTTGAAAATTTTATGTATTCCAGGATTTTATCTATAGATTTGAACAGTAATTTAATATGACAGGCTAGAAATTAAATAATTTCGGTAGAACTAAACTAAAAATATTAATTAAAAATTTGTATGCATGCTAGTTACTCTTGCACGCCAAGACAGCTAAAGGGATCTACATATATTAAATTTGGCACAGGGTGAAAATCTGTTCCGGGTTAAGACATAGACTTCTTTTTATCCAAGTAAAAATTAAAATCCCATGACAACACCGCAAGTTTAAAAAAACATCCCATTTATGTAACACTGCATTAAATATATATGAAGCGGTATCACAAATCGATTATGACCTCGCAAAATTTATAATATACCTTCGATGTAGGGTAGTAAATATGCCATCGAAATGCCATGGCCTCCACGGAGGGACGCCATACCCTCCCGAGACAGGGAGCGATATTAAAAAGGGTACCTGCTTGAATAAAATCACTACATATTATAAAACAAAGTCGCTTTCCGCTCTCCGTCCCTATGTCTTATGAAATCTTTAAAACAACGCAACGGATTTTGATGCGGATTTTTAATAGATAGAATGATTCAAGAGGAAGGTTTTTATATACAATACATGCATAATATGTTAGAGAAACACTGTCAATTTTGGAGGTTTTTAATGTGATGTTTAAGCATTGCACTCGTGCGAAGTGGGGGCGGGTATCGCTAGTAATATATAGATTATGATTATTGGAACAATATAACTTAGTATTATTTTCCTCCAACATACTCGGTTATAAGCACTTTTTTTAATGATACATAAGCAAAATAAAATCAACCCTACACTCACTATTCGGAATAACATTTCCAAGAGTCCCCACAGAGCATAGATTACCAAAACAGCTATTAATACCTTGTTAGTTGTAAACACTTTCAATAGATAGTAGAAGGCCATTAATTTGAAGGTAAACTTTCGGGAGGAGTAACGGTTACGGCGTCGTAAATTAAAAAAGCGTGTTTATAGACGTAAAGGGGCCGAGGAAAGACGGGAGGCGATGATGTATTTATAGTGTACAGGTTAAACGTACAGAACGTGTTTGAGACGAGGTGATAAAGAAAATAAGCTGTTACGAGACGCCATTGATTTGCGTGCACGTTTCATACTTTACATTTCGTTAGGGTATTTTGCCACTAAATTAAATATAGGTCCTTCGTTGTGTAAGTATTTATGAAATCATAAGCGCACTATCTACCTCCTTGCGGTGCCACCCGTTTAGTTCCCGTTCCCGTGGGAATACAGGGATAAAATATAGCCTATATTACTTCCTGATATCGTAGCTTTCAGTGGTGAAAGAATTTTTTCAAATCGGCACAGTAATTTTAGATTTAGATTTAGTGTAGATTAGACTTAATAACTTCATGTCTCGGTCTGTCACCATGTGAACCGACTTCTTTTTTTCCTCATATCGGATTCCTTATATAAGATTACATAAGTACCTACCTACTTAATATGAATCCAAAATATTTATTTACATAATTTAACATAAAAATCTTCTTATTCTTCTTAAAAAAAATTTTCACCTAAACAAATTAAAAAGACGCAAATATCGATTTTCTTTAACCCTTTCTGATGACGCGAAGGGGCTTAAACGGTCATCTGTATCTCCATAGGTGGTAATTAACTAGCGGGGATAGATCGAACCCTATATGAAGAAAAGCTGCACAACCACTTACCTCGACATGGAGCCAACCTGGCGCGTGAGCTGCTTCCTCGTACGAGGGTCGTCCTTGCGGTCCTTCGATTTAGTAGACGGAGCTGTGCAAGCGGTGCACCAGCTCCAGAACAAGCGGTGACGTGGAAGACTCCTAGGGGTTACGGAGTAACACGCGACCGGACGCAACCGTTGGTGGTCCAGTACTGGTTGTGCGGTCGTGCAGCGAAAGAGATACTAACTAATGTTTTAAGAGTAGGTACCTACATTTAAATTTATAAATTATACTAAAAAATATAAGAAGCGCTGAGGGTAGTTGGCGCGAACATTTGCCCCCGGCCTTAAAACCTTCGGTTTTAAAGAAAGAGAAAAAAATAACTAGCCGGGAGCAAGGAGAGACGCTATTGCGTGGGCAAGGGACAAAGACGAACGGCAGGTCTCTTATAGATTCCTGTCGCTGTCTTAATTAAAGCGACTCTACTGATCCCATCTTTACCGGGATAGGTGTCAACAATAATGCCAAGTGGCCAAGAGAGTGGGGCAACGTTATCAGTAACGATGACCACGACGTTACCTATCTTAATAGGGACTGAGTGTGTGTTCCATTTGCCTCTGGATTGCAGGAGATGTAAATATTCGCGTTTCCATCGATTTGCAAACGATTGCACCATCTGGTCCAACAAAGCGTAGCGACGCAATAAATTTTTATTATCACCGGTAACGTCATAAGCGGGTAGGCCTCTTAGCGGTGTTGACATCAAAAAATGAGATGGAGTCAATGCGGTCAATTCTGACGGATCCTCACTAAGCGGTGTTAGCGGTCGCGAATTCAGAACGCATTCGATCTGTGTTAGAACAGTCAACATCTCCTCGTATGTCAACAACTGACTACCAATGGCTCTATACAAATGCGTTTTAAAACCCTTTACGAATATTTCGTAATGTCCGCCAAAGTGCGGAGCGCGCGGCGGGTTTATTTTCCACGTTATTTTATGTTCAGCTAACTCATTACTGAAGGCAGTTTTATACTCATCCGAATAAATTAATTTGTATATTTCCGACAATGCGTTTTTTGCACCTATAAAAACTGTACCTGCGTCAGAATACATAGTATTGACAGCACCTCTTCTCGCAAGAAAACGTTTAAATGCCGAAAGAAAAGTATTAGTGCTGAGATCGGTTGTCAATTCGACATGAACAGCGCGAGTAACGAGACAACAAAAAATGCAGAGATAAGCTTTAATGGAACGAGCTCCACGTTTACGTTGCGGTATTATGCTAAGAGGTCCGGCATAATCAACAGCAGTGTGTGAGAAGGCCTTTGATTCTGTTACGCGACATGCAGGTAAATCCCCCATAAAGGGTTGCACTGGCTTTGGTTTAGAACGAAAACAAAAATTGCAACTGTGCACGACACGACGCACGACGCTTCTGCACGAAAGAATCCAATAGCTTTGACGCAATATTGACATCAAAGCCACGGGTCCAGTGTGACAGTTGTGACGGTGAAAATGAGACACAATTAGATCAACAATGTGATTTCTACGTGGTAATAACAAAGGGTGCCGCTGATCGTAGGTTAAATCTGCGTTACGAAGGCGCCCTCCGACCCTTAATAAATCGTCATCGTCGATAAAAGGTGAAAGTCTTTTTAACGTAGAACGGCAGCATTTATTTGCTTTTAAACGAGCTATCTCATCTGCGAAATGATATTGCTGAAGGGCACGAATCAGCATTTTCTCAACATAAATAAAGTCAGATGCAGTAAAAAACTTAGATCTCGGTAGCTTACCTATGAATTTATAAACGTATATAACAGAGCGAAGCAAAACACTCCATCTAGAAATACGCTTTGACAGCGTAAGTAGCGGATGCGGCAAATCTGAATTATTGTCAAGCCTATCGATTGAAATGGACTTAGAACCGGAAGAGACCGGAAGCGAAACAACCTTTGTCTCTGGCAATTTTTCAGAAATAGCGGTGACGTCAACAGACGTAATAGGCCACGTAGCCTCGTCTTGGCAAAGCCAGGAAGGGCCAGTGAACCATAGCGGGTGTGATACTAACTGGCTAGGCGACAGGCCACGCGATAGGCAGTCGCTAGGATTGTCAGAACCAGGAACGTGGTAAAAATATTGAGCGGGAAGATTATCTAAAACCTTTGTAACCCGCGTGGCAACAAAAGTTTTTAAAGTCTGCGGTTCAGAGTGAACCCAATATAAGGCTACCATTGAGTCAGTGAAACAATAAATATTTTTAATTTCATGACGTAATTTATAAGTGTTTATAACACGACGTACGAGCCTAGACATGAGTAAAATCGCGCATAACTCCAGTCGGGCAACCGAGATAGTCTTAAGAGGAGCGACCTTGGACTTGGCACACACCAGATTAACCACTGTATGAGTGCCGTCGTCGATCGGTAATTCGCGTAAATAATTTTCCCAAATACAAATAATATTCTGAAGCGGCTTATCATCCCAATTAATTTTTAATACGAAAAGTTTTTGTAATATTAATTTTGCATATAAAATGGTCGGTGCAATCAAACCTAAAACATCGAATTGGCGGGCAATAACGGACAAAATGTTTCGCTTGGTACATGGACGGTTATTAGCGATAGAAACAGAAAACGAAAATTCATCTGAAGCGGGTGACCATTCGAGGCCAAGAACCTTTAAGCTGTGATTACCTTCATCGAAGTTAACTTTAGAGTTATAACGATGGTCGTCAGGAAGTGAATGTAATAACTCTTGCGAGTTACTGCACCACTTGACGAGCCTAAAGCCCCCGGCCGTGAACATCCCTAGCAGCTCATCTCTGAGCCGTAAGGAGTCCCGGACAGTAGGAACGGAGTAACAAATGTCGTCCATGTAACAATTACGCGTTACAATATCTGCCGCGCGCGGATAAGATGTACGTTCGTCAATACAAAGTTGTCTCAAAACTCGCATGGCGAGAAAGGGGCTGCTTCGCAAACCAAAGCATACGCGGCTAAAACAATAAGTATCAAGCGGTGAAGATTCGTTAAAACGGAACAAAAACTTTTGAAACTGCCTGTGGTTTGCATTAACTATTATTTGTAAAAACATTTGATTTATATCACTCGTAAAAGCTACAGGGTATAAGCGGAAATCGAGTAAAATTAAGAACAAATCATTCTGAAGATTCTCGCCCGGGTGAAGTAGGTCATTTAATGACTTTCCTGAATCGGTTTTAGAGCTAGCGTCCATAACCATCCGAACCTTTGTAGTGACCTTGTCACTCCTACAAACCGCGTGATGAGGTATATAATAGCCAGACGGTGGCGAGTCGTCCTGAAGTAGTGAGATGTAACCTTTTGACAAGTAATCCCTAATAATGCTGTTATATTCCAAACGCAGTTGCGGGGCAGCGCTTAGCTTACGCTCGAGATACATATAACGACGTTTGGCTGACTTATATGAGTCACCGAGCTCCGTAGGGTCGGTAGAAAAAGGTAAGCCTACACAATAGCGGCCGGTTACATCGCGAGATACGCTATTCTTAAAAATCTCTTCGCATTCCTTAGCGGCAGAGCTAACCGGACGGTCTAGTAGTACCTCCTCAATTTGCCAAAATCGTTCCAACAAAGTATCGACTTGAGGCTCATGCGAAGCAAACGCACACAAACAAATAGTGTCGGAAGAAAAATTACTAACGGGAGTGTTCCCGATGATAATATAACCGAAAATTGTTTCGAAAGCGGTAGGTAGTCCAGGTGGACCTTTAATGCGACCCGAAAGCAAAATATCAGAAAATTGCGGTGCGCCTATAAGAATATTTATTTCTCCCGGCGAATGAAAATGTTCATCAGCCAAGTGAACAGTGTTCAAATAACTTAGCGAAGACCTATCGACCTGCACGGACGGCAATTGATCTGTGATCTGATCAATTACGTACGAGTCAAGAGAAAGTAAAATGTTTTTGTCTTTATGTAAATTAACATTTGCGGAACCCAGAATGGGATTCGGTGATGAACCAATTCCTTTAACTACAGCGCGTGATATTTTATTGTAATTAATATTAAGTTTAGATAAGAAAGTCGAAGTAATAAAATTGTTTTGTGATCCGGGATCTACAAGCGCACGGGCACTGTGTAATACACCGACGGAGTCCGAAACTAAAACTTGAACCGTACCCAAGAGGCAGGTGCTATCGTGTTGACGGGAATTATTATAATTACATAACGAAACATTCGAAGCGGGCGCGGTATTATTTTGTATTGGCACTAGCGGATCAGCTGACGAGACAGGCTGAGCCGTGCGGGCCTCGGCGGCGGCGGCAGCGGCGGCGCGCGCGGGGCGGACCGCAGGCGGCGTGGAGGGCGCGAGACGCGACAACGAGCATACACGAGCGGGAGCGGGAGAGGGAGCGCGAGCGCGAGCGCCGGTGTCGGCTTGTTTTCTACACAATAACGAGTGATGCTTACAATTGCAGTAACGACAATGATGTACAGACATACAAGCGGAATTATTATGCGACAAACTAAGACAGTTTGTGCAACCATTATTTTTATTTATATAATTAAATCGTTCACTGATTGGAAGCTTATGAAACTTAAAACATTTGTATAAATTGAAATGATTTGAAAGTTGGCAAAACGAACACGGTTTATTATGACTCATTTGTACCTGAGGCGCAGCGCTTACCAATGAGTGCACTGACTTAGAACTTGAGACACTTTTATTCGCAACGTTCGAAGTACGATCTAATATTTTAGTTTGATCACGGAGGAACCCAATTAAATTATCGTATGTAGGTAATTCAACTCCTCGGTAAAACATTTCGAAAGCGCGGGCGGTTTCGGAGTCTATTTTCTTCAAAGAAAGATGAAGAAGAAAATAGTCCGCTAAATCATCTAAATTCAAAGTTTTTAAACTCGACACGGCAGAAGCAAAATGTTCCAAAAATGAGTCTAAATTTTTAGAGTTAGCGACTGAAAACGGTTTGAAATCAAATATTTGATTTAAATATGCGGAGGCTAAATAACGTTTGTCTTCGAACTTTGTTACTAACGTATTCCAAATCATGTCGTAGTTCGCAGCGTTCGCGGTGATACCTGACACAGCGGAAAGTGCCCGGCCAGATAACTTACCCATCAAATATTGTATACGTTCGTTGTTAGTAAGTTCGGAGTTTTCATGTATAGTGGTTTTAAATGTTTCGTAAAACGTAGGCCAGCTATTAGGTGAACCCGAAAAACTAACAAGTTCTAATTTAGGTAATTTGACGTGACATGTTTTAGTGCGATCACTAACAACGTGAGAAGAATTATCAGGCATCTTAATATTTAATTTACTTGCCGTAAATTTACAAACGCAATAGATTTCTTCAAATGAAGACCAACTTTGATAATCAGGTTCGCATTCTGCATTCAATAATAAGTTAACAGAATTAATTTCATCTAGAATTTTTTCAAAATCGTTACGCAAAGAATCAATGGTAATCATGGCAGCGAGAAATCTGTCAGAATTAGTCTCATTATTAAGATTTAATTTAGACAAATCGTAAATTGTCTGTAAGCGAGCAAAAACTACATCTCGTTTCCTAACTAACCGTCTAAGGTTCCGTTCGGAATCAGACGTCTGCTCACTACTCTTACTCATGATGCGAAATTATAAACAATAAACGCGAGAAAAATAATATTGTATTAAAAACGTAATCAATACAATAAATGCTTGACCCGGACGGCGGCTCAGGCGCGGTGACGACACGCGTCGTGTACGTGGCTATGCTTTGCGAACAAAGTTCTGCACTCACCCGCAAAAATAAGAAATATAAAAATATGTACGTAATTATGTGGTATTACAATGAATAACGTAAACTCCTTTGGGAAATGGAACACAAACGAATAAACTATGTATTTATTATGGATTTTAGTTGGGAACATAAAATAGAACATAAGTTTATAACGGGGGGTGTATGTAGGTACCCACCCTAGCGGAAATTATATAGCGGTAAAAAGTATATTAAAGCGGTTTAATTAAAGAAAAATACTATACAGCATATAGCGAACGTCTTGGGGACTAGAAAATGCTGTATGGTATAGGAAATACGGCTCAGTGGCCAGAAATGTATATATGGCACATATAATCCGGTACCTACGACGTACCAGAAAAATGGTACAGGGAATCCGGATCGATGGACCAGAAAAATGATGACGCGAAGGGGCTTAAACGGTCATCTGTATCTCCATAGGTGTTAATTAACTAGCGGGGATAGATCGAACCCTATATGAAGAAAAGCTGCACAACCACTTACCTCGACATGGAGCCAACCTGGCGCGTGAGCTGCTTCCTCGTACGAGGGTCGTCCTTGCGGTCCTTCGATTTAGTAGACGGAGCTGTGCAAGCGGTGCACCAGCTCCAGAACAAGCGGTGACGTGGAAGACTCCTAGGGGTTACGGAGTAACACGCGACCGGACGCAACCGTTGGTGGTCCAGTACTGGTTGTGCGGTCGTGCAGCGAAAGAGATACTAACTAATGTTTTAAGAGTACCTACATTTAAATTTATAAATTATACTAAAAAATATAAGAAGCGCTGAGGGTAGTTGGCGCGAACACTTTCATTGCTACCAAAAACCCAATCAAACATGGCGGACAAATAACCCGTCGGTGCCATCAATCTCTCAGCTCTCCAACTCGCGTCAAAGTCCAACCCTCCAATGACGGTTAAGCTCTCAATACGGGTCTAAAGTACCCCGCCTAATTGGAGCATCAAACGCTTATGACCGTATAAAATGATTTACACCGGTCCGGATGACCGGGGATCGTGTCAAATATTTATAGCACTTCCTTAGTGGAGGGTTAAGGTATACTACGGGGTATTTGGATACTCTTGTGGTTGGTTGTAATTGTTATTATTAATTAGAAAAAAGTTTAACTAATAAAAGTTACAGTTAATGAGTATGTACTTTTGAATTGTCGACTGTTTTATTAATGAAGATATTAACAATACTATGAATATAAATATGTATGTAAATATCTATAAAATATATGTATTTAAAAGTATAATATGTAGTATATCAGCTATCTGGTTACCATAGCAGAAGCTTCATTTGAAGCTTACTTTGGAATCAGATTGGCCGTGTATAAAAAATGTCCCAGGATATTTATTATTTATTATTATTTATTTAATTAATAATGAATTTGACATCGATCTTTTTATAAACTGTAGAAAAAGATAGTATTATTTTTTATTACCCCATGCAAAAATAGGAGTTTTTATGTTTGTATAGTACTTATCAAATAATTAACCTATTTTTATGCGGTTTTCTACCCATATGATGTCATTAGCAGCTTTCGTAATAGATTGCGTGGGTGCAATTTTATTAATTATCGGTTTTCACAATTAATATATTCATTCATTTAACAAGAAACATAATCAATATCAATAAATAGCGCATGAAACTAACGTCTCATATTTAAAAGCAATAACAAATCATCGAAATAGTTCATTTATCATACACGGTCGGACACTGAAAATGGTGTTTCCAACACGCACAAAAATGTTCATAGTAAAATAAATAACCACGTTACAATCTATTAGGGAGGCGTTTAAAAATAATCTACCAGCATGAAGGGATGAACTCCCTAAATGGGTATCGTTTGTCATAGATAAACCGCTGTTTTTTTTTACACGAAGACTAAAGTTGAGATTTTGTGACAGGTTTTGTGACGCTCTATGAGGTCCGTACCTTATATGATTATTACCCATTACTCTGTAGTAATGGCGTCTATGGGGATTCAGAGGTTGGCGTTGTGAATCTGAAATTAGATTGTAATATTATTGAACGTACTAAAATGTTTTTGATTTAAAAAAAAAAATATAAACAATTACATTTAAGGATTGCTCAAGATATTAAGCAATGAATGTAATATACCTGAGTATTTTAATTAATATATGACATTAATGTTATTAAAAACACACTTGCAAACCCATTGTAATAGTCACAATATTTTTCTGTAAAAAATTTAACAAATATTTTTTTTGTAATAAATACGTTGAGTAAATCTAAAAATAAATTAAAAGGCCAATCATAGAAAAGAAAACTACCTATATATAATATTACTAGCACCCACATTTTAAACGAAAGAACCATCCATCTTATCTCCGCAAAACTTTTTCATATAATTTCCAAAGCGTAGGTGAACTAATCTGAATAATATCCACTTCATCTTCAGAACTAAAGTTATAATAACTTAAGAGCAAACTTATTCATAATTTTCTTTTTTTCTTTCCAGGTAAGCTTCTGTTATCAAGTTATCAAGCACAGATACAGGGAGTTATAAAGGTTCTTTTAAAATATATTTTCTTTGTTTTTAAATATATCAGATGCAGTGTCTGTTAGATATTCTTATAGTAATTTTTTCATCTTTTTAGAAGTCTTTAAGTAATGTAAAGGGCAACTGGCTTTTAATATTATACATTTTACTGTTATAATGAGATAGTAGTAAAATATTCTTGTTGAGAATGTATCGATGTATGTATGTGACTCTTTCACGATAGAACGGCTGAAAAGATTACGATTAAATTTGGCATACAGGGTATGTTCTGAAATACCACATAGACTACTTTTCATCCCGGGAAAATTTGAGAAGCCCTGGGAACGCAGGTGAAACCGCGTGGAGCCACTATGTGTAATTACAAATAATATGATTAAAGAAATAGGCGACCATTGATGATCTTTAATTACAATTCCTTTGAAAAAAAAGGCGAGCTGTTTAATAAAAAAGGTCCTGTAACTGATTAAAAACAAATAACTGCATTCCCCTACATTCATTAACCACAGATCAAAAATTAATTTAACTTTTCACACTACGAGAACAACACATGACCAAAATTAAAACTTAATTTTCTACCTTAACGTCTTTACCTTAAGGTGTGTATTACGGTACAGATTAAGATAGTATCTACGATCTAAGCTACACAATCAACGCCCCCGGCTTCGTGCGTTACTTTAGTGTTAAACACTGTCATTTCGCCTCGACACCTTCGCGTGAATTTTTATTGGAGCCCGTAACATTATACATAGATTCATATTACGTTAGATGTGGCATATGAAATCATTTGCGTGTCCCATTTATCATGTTACCTTAGTCATAATTTAATGATCACCCACAAGATGGACAGACCAGATAAAGTGGTCAGCAAAGTGTTCGCTCATTGAATGCACACGCAGTGCCTGGAATAGAGAGAGGTGGAAAAGCCTCGCAAAAGCCACAACCCTCCCATCAGACTTTCCATAACCACGACCACTCCGCCAGGAGTGTACGACTGAGAAGAAGATTTAACATGTACGTATACACTTCATAAACCATCGTGATTCTGTGGAGAACGCACCGACTCACGATCATGAGGGTGCAGGACCAAACCCCGGCCCGTACCTCCGATTTTAAACTTACGTACGGATTCACAACACTGGCTTTCGGTGAAGGAAACCTGCATGTCCGAGATGACCAAAATGCACGTGAAATCTGTCGCACCTCGGTGGAGACATATATGAGCTGATGATGATGATTTTGAACTATCAAACATGGCGAAATAAATAATTGTCTGTTATTTTTTTAATACAAAATTAAACTTATATATATTTTATGCGGATCATAAATAAAATAGATCAGTAAACCGTTTACCTATAATGCGGTAAATATTGACAATTAACTTTCGACAACAATATATATTAACACACGTTACCACATCCGAAGACAAACATTTGTATATTCTGTACCACCTAGAGGGGTGTACGCAATTTAAAAGATAACATCCAACCTCAAGGAGGAGCAAGCCCGAGGTAGAATACCTCTTAAATTATTCAAATAAAATCCTACCAACATATCTGTGATTGTAAATTTCGGTGTACACCACTGTACAGGTGTGTTTGTGCAAATGTGGCCGAAAGAGAGGGTGCATATATATTTTTCTCCCTTACACACTTGCTGTTGCGCTTACGTAAGATTTTACAGTGCGTATTAGATCTTATCGAATTCTCTGTATGTTTAGTTGGTCTGTGGTGTTTTGGTAATTTTTTATATAATGTTTTTGAGTCGGATTGCAAATTAGTGTTGATTTAAGTTATTAGAGCAATAGTTTTGTACGACTAAGATTTTTTTTTTGCATTATGTCTATGTAAACATTAATTTGTACATATATTTAAAAGCAGATCAAAAATACGTATTATATCACCTATCTGATTAGCTTGAAAAGAGTTAGCCGAGTGTAAAGCCACGATGCCTATGATATTTATTTATTTAACTCAGGTACATATAACAAATCTGAGTCTGTTTTGAAAAGAAAGAGAAGGTAGGTACTTGCTGTTGCACAGGGAACGTTAGATTTTTTCACACTATAAAATTAAATAACTAAGTGTACAATTGTTTATGCCAGCAAGTGTAAGGAGCAGAGAAAGACAAAGGGCGGTTTGTTCCAGAAATCACCTGTTTTGTGTTCCGTTATAATAATATACATTAATTCCGGCAAAACCACATTTATATTATGCTTTGTAATTTCAACACGAATACCGCGGAATAATTGGTTTATTCTTGTTCTACATATTACACTTATTCTGTTGTTATGTTAGCTTTTTTTTTTTTTACTCACAAGCTTACGTTTCCTGGAATTACCTGCATTTTGCCTGACAACCTATTTATTATAAAATAATGCGCAACTTTGTAAGTATGGATGTATGTTTGTTACTCTTTCACGCAATAACTACTGAACGGATTACGATGAAATCTGGAACACACATCTAAACTAATCTATACTTAATAAATATTATAAATGGGAAAGTCAGAGTTACTTTAGAGTTTAATTAGAGTATGCCTTTCTCTCTGTCTGTCTTGCTTTCACGCTAAAACTATTGAATCCAGTTAAATGAAATTTGGTACACAGATAGTCTAGAGCCTGAGAAAGGACATAGGCTACTTTTTATCCCGGGAAAATAGAAGATCTCCCGGGAACGCGGGCGAAGCCGCGGGGAGACACAAGTTTATAAATGCGACAAAAATGTATTGCTATAGTAATTTTTTTAATCTATACATGATTGATGACCACATATCCTCAAATCTGATTGCTCTAATTGTTACTAAATAACATGTTAGCAGCAATCCGTCAATCATTAATTATACACTATTCGATGCGATTAACCTATATAGATAGACTATCTTGTTGGAGAATATATGCGCAGAAAAAGTACGCATACCATGCGTACTTTTTATTTTTTCATTGAATTACTATTTAGGTTTTACGCTATCCTGCTATATACCTAATATTATAAATTTTCTGAGAATATATGCATGGATGTATGTTTGTTACTCTTTCACGTGACAACGGCTGAGGAATCTTGTTGAAATTTGTTTTAGAAAAGCAAATAGGCTACTTTTTATCCCGGGACTATTGAAGATATTCCCACAAAGCGGGTGAAACTGCGAGACGGAAACTAGTCCTACTAGTACTAATACTATAAATGGGAATCTTTGTAGGTATGGATGGATGGATGTTTATTACTCTTTCACGTCAAAACGGCTGAAGGTATATGCTTAAAATTTGGCACAGAGTTAGCATATGTACTAAGATACCTTATCACATAAGCTACTTTTTATCCCCGGGATATTGAAGGTCCCAGCAATGCGGGTAAAACCGCGACACGAAAACTAGTTTTTTCTCACGTAAATACCGAAATCCCTTGATAAAAACCAGAGCATAGCGTCCCCATGGTGAATCTACAGGCAACATAACCCGATCAAATTGAATACACGTCTCGTTAACTAAGATCCGTTCCCAGCGGGACTGCTCCGTGATTTAGTTACGTTATAACGTGCGTTAATTGCGGGTTCGCTCCCGTGTGACGTCACAGAATTACCCATAAATTAGTGATGCCCTTGTTTTCGGTGATTTGTACTTGGTTGCTATGATTATGTATTGTAGAAGCTATGGATTTATCAGTCTATAGATATATTTGTATGAATAAGGAAATAATCATTGAATGTTTCACTTTTATAGGCCTAAAAACATTTTGGTACCTACTTATATAATTATATACATATTTGATGGGTAACCAACAAATTTTGAGCAGGGTCAGCAACAATCTAAAAATCTGATAGATATTTAAATCGGAAATTGTTCTTTTTATAAGATAAACTGCGTATTATTAATTTGTTAATGTAATAAATTAGGTAGGTACCTAATTCTGTAAAGATATGTCGTCTATACCTATAACATAAAAAAACGTTAAAAATAAATAACCAATTTACAATCGCTGAAATTTTTTCATATCACCGTTTGAGAATCGCAGAAGGTTATGTGATACCGGACGCTTAGCGACATTCAGGCACTTGCTAACTTCGTTAAATACTTCGGAACACTTCGGAGCACTTCGGAAGACTTCGGGATACTTCGGGGTCAGAGTTCGAAACTGTATTCGGTTAACACGGGCCGAAGTTAGCCCAGTTTCGGAATTATATGAGTTTGAAGTTTTTATATTAACCCTTTTGGGCTCCTACGGGACGTTGTTATAGTTTTTTTTTAAAGATGGCCGCTTTAACCCTGTCCAGAGTGATTCTCGAGATTTAATCACGTTTAAAAGTTTTTTTAGTAGTTCATGCTTCATGCCTGTATTGTTCATCCAGTGGACGGAGGTCTAATTATATTTTTTGTTGTCTTTTAAGGTATGAAACGTTTTTCACCGAACTGTCATTTATCTGTCAATTTTGATTACCTATGTCATTGACAGATTAACCTATTGAGTTAAATAAAATAATTTACATACTTATAATGGTCATGTCTTTATAACTTTTACATACCGGAACATAATTAAGGCTAGACTGAAAGGTGTTATAATTTTCTTTTTATTGAATCTAATCACTATAGGTTATATTACAGTTTGTTTCTGTACCAACATGGTTTTCTTCCCCTAAAAATAGTATTATCTAATATAATCCTATATGCATTGTACAAAAATATATTATTATGCATGAATGTGTAGTAATTTTGGCACGTGTCAATATTATATTAAATATTCCGACAATATAAGACGGAATAAATCTCGGTTACGTTCTGTTATTAAATGAGGGGGTTGTAAGTTATAACCCCGCGTTATTATGTTATTTTTTCATGCTAAGGGTTGGGTAGGTTCACCACACTATGTTGGACCTTGGGGAATTTTTTTTTGCTATTTGAAAATTTTTGATAAATATTTCGAAGTATGTTGAAAAGCGGGGTATAGGAAATAAAGAAATATTTGTGTAAAAAATTACACAATTTTTTGTACACACTTTACACACGTAAAGTGTAATATTTGTGTAAAAAAGTTGTGTGTATGTAAAAAAAATAAATTAAAGACAGTTAAGTCCCATAATAAGAATATACCTAATATTTTGTAAACAGAAACTGTGTAAGTATATTTTTCCTATTAATAAAATAATGTTATGGCAACCCTATTCGAAGGGGTGCCATGAGCCATTTGCTCTGCGAATGTAGGAGTTGACGCAATATTTTTCATACTAATATCATTTTTAGCAGCCAATTTACTATAGAGATTATATAGGGTTAAGTAAAACTCGCTTAAGGTAGTTGGTAAAAATATGTCTTGAGTCTACTTCTACATAAAAATATTTGAATGCTTTTTTAAGATGTACTGAATATAAATAAATATCTTGGGACATTTTTCACACACGGCCAATCTGACTCCAAACTAAGCAGAGCTTGTGATATGGTAACCAGATAGCTGATATACTACTTTTAAATACATACTTATATAGATATTTACATCCAGACACAGGAAAAACAGACATATTCATGTATACAAATGTTTATCCTGGGTGGGATTCGAACCCACGACCCGGGGCGTGAGAGTCAGGGTTACTAACCACAAAGCCAACCGGGCTGTCCAAAAACAAAAATCCACACTAAAAATGCTCTTCCATCCAGAGACAAAAGGCCAATGAACCCGAGGTCAACGCCCTTAAAAAAGACACCCGCCAAATAAAACTTTAATTCCAACACGCCGTGCTGAGGCTAATTAAACTAAGACAAAACCGCACGAGTCTAAACTGGTTAACATTTAATCGATGGTAACACATGGAAATTGAAAACGGACCTATGTACGACACGGGAATCGAACCCGATACGCCATCGCGAGAGGTTAATTAAAAACCTTGGATACATTCCACGCCAACGGATAACATCTAACAATGTAATACCAACCTTATTTCAACGGAATGAAACACAAACTCAAATAAACCAACTCGGCAACAGTAATATACCCGACGCTTAAACACGAAGAAACTTTAACGCCAAAGCAAATTGTAATGAAACGTAATGAGAATAAGGTACGAATTTAAATGTGAACGATAAATCGATTAAAGAATCGTAATCGAATCGAATTCGTTCGCGTTGCAATTCGCGAATTGTAATCGAGTGATGCGCATATCGAGTTTATGTTTATGTATGGAAATTGTTTTTTCCGTGGCCTTGGCCTTAAAAATTACATGAATTTCTGTATTAGTCAAAGACAAAGGAAAATAATAATTACATCAAATCAGTAGGTACCTAAATAAATAACCACCTTTTTGAACAGTCACCTTACTGAAAATAAATACATAGTTCAAATATTTTAATAAAATTAAATAAATAATATTTAAATGCAGTAAAAAATTATCGTTTACTATAATTACTTTTCAGCCGTCTTCCTATAGAAAACCGGCATTTTAAACAAGAAGATAATCATCATAGTACAAATTAATTGAAACTTAAATTGTACCTAATTAATACATACATACAACAATAAATCATTCAATAACTAAAACGAAGGGTAAAATTATTTAATTAGTATTAACGTTCGCAGGGAACTTACATAGCTTTAAGCGCCTCAAGGGCCGCTGAATTAATTGAAGCAATTCATAATCTATTATCTTACAGCGCTTATTATGCTTACTAATGGGAAACATTCGCTTTCGTTATCGCGGTCACCGATATTTCTCAGGAAATAACCGATTAGATGTTATTATTATGTTAAATGGATATTTCGTATATTATTATTTTGGCATTTTTTATCTTTAGACATCTATTAACTAAACGTATGAACATACAACTTAAATAAACTATGTTAAATTTTATGCGAATATAAATGTGGTGCGTGGTGTATATGGCCATCTCTTTCACTCAAATAGCAACAGACGCAATAAGCGATAGTGTGTGAAGGTCACAGCGCTACACTTGCCCTCCCGCTCCCTCCCGCAGCTAGTCCGTACCTGCCCGCCCCGCACCGCTCAGTCGCCGCGCGCGTTCCACCAACGTAAGACCTGTGTCGCGCTTCTAAAACATCTCATGCGCACAAAATGGCGTCGCACACTTCCCCAGAAACGACACGATTAATAGAACGTGTAAGTGATAAGTCTTATATCGAAAATAAGATACTCACGCCGCAGATTTTGACGGGCCTACACTCTACCGCAATCAAGAAATTGACTCAAGACACGAACGTTTCCGTCGAAATTAAAGAACTAGAGCGGTCGGATGTCCACAGTGTTCTCATGGAGTTCTATTTATCACAAGCGGTTATGCCGACTACGCAGGAACTCTTCGACGCATTAGGCACTAAACTACCAATATACATGAACATTGATAATTTCAGAAAAATACTTATCAAAATGGGATACGTATTTAAAACCATGGTAAAAGCGACACCCGTGGTTATGGAACAACCTCTAGTGACCTTTGAGCGATACGAGTATTTAAAGAAAATCATCCTATATAGGGAAGAAGGTAAGAATATCATTTTTGTTGACGAAAACGCTTTGGAATCGAGCGGGAATTACTTTAATATGAAACAGAGTACACATTTATCACAAAAATGTCCGAATTTGTGGCAACAGAGATACATTTACGGTGTAACTGATGAAGGCATTCATTGCCTTAAGGAAATAACCAATTTTGATGAAGATAACATAATGGCATGGATAACGAATCACCTGATGAAGTTACTAAGCACTCCAAGTGTTATAGTTCTTAATAATGAGAAACATCATAACGTAACAATGAAGGTTCCAACTTTTGACACTTTAAAGGTCGATCTCATAAAATGGTTGGACCAAAATCAGATACCATACGATCCGGAGATGCCCAAACATTTACTCATGAATCTCGTACAGAAATATGCTACTGGGAAATCTGTTAATAACATTGATGAGGCATTGAATGCCAACGGTCATACTGTTCTACGTATACCTTATACTATAAAGAAGTTCACTCCTGCAATCATAATATTTGATACAATAAAAAATGAATTAGAGAGATGTGTAGAAGAAATTGAGGCTCGCAATGAAGAATTAACTAATTCTGAATTAGTAGGGGTTTTTAAAGAATTGATAGGTGGTTTCTCTGAACATCAGATGAAAGAGTGCTGGGATGCCATCGTGGAAGAAGAGATTCAGCAGTTCCAAGTAGATTTGGAGGTGGATAGAGAGTTAGATATGCTGGTCGACGTGATGTTGTCGTCAAGTTTTAATGATGAGGGTAATTCTCATGTGCCATCCTGTGAGGAATCTGATTAAAATGACGTGAGTTTTTTGGAAAACAAAGATACTGGAAAATATGTGAAAGAAATTAAGTCTTATTTTGGTGGTCATTTATTGATGTCCCCGACAAATGTATACCGTATCCAGAATCGGACTGAAGATCTCTAAAATAAATTGTACGTTATTTACGATTAATAAAAAATATTTTATTACGAGCCGTTTTATTATTTTTGATTGCGTCCATTTGTATAATTGGTAACGAAATATCGCGGTTCTTTAGAAAGTCGTTGGATTTGATGGGTGTAATCTTTTTAAATAAGGGTCAGTACACACTGAATGGGCGGATTGCATTTACGGTCGCTCGACGGTGGAATTGAAATAGTTTTCTGAACTGAACTGTATAAGACATTTATATTACTATTTCTTTCAATACGATAGGATTTTTGCTTCATTTCATACATTCTTTAATAGATTATTTTCTGCTTTGATCTGTTATATGAATGATTGAATCAGGTGATCCAGATCTCATATGACTAGCGTTATTTTACATAATTATAAATGATGAAGAGAAATAAGTAAAAATTAAAATTGTTTATAGGTATATCATATCTAAAAATATCAGTTAAACCAATTGACAGCTTATTATATGTTTTTACTAGGTAACAAATATTTTAATGTAATAAATTGATGAAGAATATTTTTTTATAGGTGTATTCCAAATGCTTTCCCCCATTACCTCCTAGGATATGCCTATTCTATTAAAAACCCCACTTGCCGACTAAATAAATGTTTGACCTAAATCATAAGGCCTTTTTTAATGTCTATTATCAGGTACCTGCCATCGGGGAATCCCCGATGTCTGAATACCTGCCTATGTACTTAACGAACCAACCTACTTATACTAAAGGTTTCTATTAGGACTAACTTAGTTTAGTAGAATTTTCCCCAAAACCTTCTAGTACATATTTGATGAAGGTAGGACTTAAGACTGGGAACACACAGATCGGTTATTGGACGGGAACGATGCGTTTCTAAATCATTACCTAAATAACAACAATCTATCACAAGTAGCTTGTAATACTATTACATGTTACATCAGTTTGTGTCAACATCAACCAGTCTCGTTCGTTTCTGATATTAGTCAACCTTCTTTATTGCTATAAATGAACTGCCACTTGCTTCAGTAAATCCCTCTATAAAAGATTATATGTAGATGTATTATGCATTATTCAAAACTAAAATTAAAAACGTCCATTGAAAAACTGAATGCATTTGATAACTCAATCATGTTTCATCATCATCATCATCATCAGCTCATATACCTCTCCACGGAGGAGCTCGAGCCTCCCATAACATCGAGGGGGTTTAGGCCATAGTCCACCACGTGCGCCTGGTGCGGATTGGCGGACTTCACATGCCTTCGATTGTGACAATCATTTTTTAAAACATTACCTATCATCACTTTTAGCTTTTCCGGGCAGTAAACAGCCTCGTATGTTTCACGCCTAAGAATTCGACCTTGATCCTGCGTCTCTAGAGACTCTTTCATTAAGACAGAGTTGGAAAAAAAATACTTTTTCATTTCAGTAGAGGGCTCTACATTTGATGTATTTTGTTTCTGATGATACCAATCAAAGACTACGTAATTTATAGAGTCGAAATCGTGTTGGTTAATGAAGGTTGCTCCTGTACAAAGGAAATAGGAAATTATCTTTGCAAGTAGGTAGTTTTTTATGTAACGTATCAAATATAATGTTGAGGAATAAATAAAATTATTTCGAATGTGTGCCTGTAGAAAGTCCTAAAACTATTATTGTTGCCAGAAGACTTTTAATTACCTTATACATATACTTACGAGTACTATTTTCTAAGATTTTAATACTATTTAAACTCAAACACTGTCTATTCTAATTAAAAGAAATAAATTTGTGATTATTTGAGAGATAACGGTAATCCTAATACAAACCTAGTCCTATATTTTAAGTCGTAAAGCATTTCATAACTTCCCCAATTCCCTATAGTATAACATCCTACTACTTAGTACACGTTCCTATACCATTTAGGAACAAGTTACAATCACAATACGCAAACCGCGTACCTATCTTATACAGGAAATGCCTCCGCCACTCCGCTTCACATCCGAATCTGCCACCCTCACAATATCCTCTTACCACAGATCATGGTAACATGGAGATCATAAAACTTCAAAAAAGAGCAATATTAAATTAAATACATGTAGAATATATGTAGTCCGTAAGTTCTTCCTAACACATACTCAATCTAACAGTACAGTAGTTTTACCACCCACTAACTAACCCAAACCACATGGCTCAGGCCCGTACACCGGTTGAAAAAACCGAGAAGAAGAAACCTTCTAAGAAACAATAATAATATATATATCACCACAAATTACAAGATATACAGACGAATGGTTAAACTATATATGTAATGGTAGTTTAATGTAATTTTGGGTGCCTAAACTAAGCCGTAGCCTGTATTATAGAACATCAGATTTGAAGTATTAAATTATTTATTTGACCAGTAAACTAAGCCACAAACCACACCTATCTACCTCCTTATTTTTATGGTCACAGCCATTTTCCCGTCTTTCTGTTGCAGTGTATTTACGGCTAATGTGATAACAAATACATCTTCCCTTTTGCCAATATGTTCTGTCATATTGCTATTGACTTTTACATAAACATGTTTAAATAATTTAAAACTTATTTACGTTTTATTTAGACTTTATAGTAAGACTTACAGAATTTGATCCAACAGGCAATTCATCATACCTACGATCTTCTACATGTTTCCTTTTTTTATTATGCTATCTTTAATATGTGCTAACTCTTTTTAAATTTAACCAGTGGCTCCCCGCGGTTTCATCCGCGTACCCGGGAGATCATCCATTTTCCCGGGATAAAAAGTAGCCTAGACCTTTCTCAGGCTCTACACTATCGGTGTACCAAATTTCATTTAAATCGATTACGTAGTTTTAGGGTGAAAGCGAGACAGACAGGCAGACAGAGTTACTTTTACATTAATAATATCAGTTAGTATTATTCCTTTTGATTTTCCGTGTAAAAAGGCGATAAAAAAAACTTGCTTTGTGTCCCGGAAAGCGAGAACTAGCCAAATAAATCGACCAACTCGTAATAAGAATAATTCGATTAACCAATAACACGCAACATTACCCTTCTTATCCGCAGTCGGTTACCTGCACAGCTTAACGTTAAGTCGAGTTTGGAACGATCTTAATGCTATGAGGATAAGGTTTATTTTCCAATGGAGTGTGGTTGGAACCGCATGAATTCTATGTAATGATGATTGCTTCCACCATAATGGGAAGTTGCTTGGACTTACACCTGTCTTATACCGATATCATATCGGGCGTTATAGTCTAAGTATATAAACTTTTCATGTTATACGAAATCATTACAAAATGCACAGTAAAATTAAGGGGATATACCTCTTATCTATAATATATATGTGAGTTTGTGAGGATATTTTGTTTATGGCTGACACATAAAAATATCCCAATAAAGTTCAAGATTCTTAGGAACGCGGGTAAAACCGCAGGACAGAAGCTAGTAAAGAAAATACCTGTTAATTAATAAGTACATAAAGTACTTATTAAATAATATATACTTAGGAATATTATTTGTATACCATCTGAGCATCTTGCACTATGGTAACCAAAAACCTGAGATACTTTATGCGTTCGATTGTATAGACATAAGGTAAAAATAGAAACAGTTAAAGATAAGCTACTACATTTTTGACCAAGTTAGAATAATCCTGAAAGCGCTTTAAAGAGTGTTTTAAATAAAATAATATACCATAATATCACATAAAGTAATGCTTTATTTATCAAAAAGTTAACAATTGAAACATTTTTTTAAGCTAGCAGACACACCATCATTTAATTTACCTGAATATGTCTCTAATTGCGAACTCATTTCTTGAACATCACCATACTTTGCCATTGTAAATAATTTATCTATTATCTCTTCATATTTAATACTGTCTTCGTAAGTTTTAAGTTCTCTCTGAATCAATTTAGTTTCTTGCTCTACCCATCCCATTTGTTCTATTTTCTCTATCTGTGATTCCAAGATACCTTTGTAGTAATTCGCAGGCGAACATGCTTTGGGCAAAATTAAAATGTCATGTCCCGAAATTTTCGAAAGCTCTTCCAAAGCCCTTCTTTCTTCCTTGCCTTTATTTATCTTATATTTCTCCACGAGCTTGTAAAGCTCCGCTCGGTGCCATGTCGGATCGTGGGGAATATTCTCAGCTTCCAACCAAAGGATCAGTTCAGATTTAGGGCATCCAAATGTTGGTGTTTTAAACATGAACTCCCTGACTGCAGTATTCAAGTCTACAACTAGCACGCAAGACTTGGGCAGGGTCGGGAGGACTATCGCATCGAACCATTTGACTAGTTGAGGATCGTTGGAGCTGTAACTTGTGCGATTTAACAATCCGACGTGGGGCAACACTGCAATAGCATTGTCCTGGAACCGTCCGTAACGGCCTTCCTCCTCCAGGATGCCGAGTTTCGAGTAAATTCCATTGTGATCGTAACGCAGGTAAACTATGAAGCGGCCATTTTTCCGATGCTCAATGATTTTGCGCAAATAATTGATCCTCATATGTAATTGTTCTGGATTCTCCACAATGACGCCGGTGGTGGTGCCTGGCAGCCTTTTCCATGTATATCCAAGATTCCTTAAATCAACCTTTAATTTATCAGTATCGTAAGCGGAATCTTGGATACTGTCCGTTATATGTTTGACTGTTGGTACTACCAGCTGTTCCACGTACAGTTTGGTTATGATGTCGCGTAAAAAATCTATGTTATCGAAGTCTGACACACGTTTCAGGGATTTCAGGTTTTCAACGTCGCCGAATTTGGCTCTTTTCTTCGTGTTGGATAAAGCTTCCAGGATGGTGTTTTCGTCTGTTCCAGTGAAGACCATTGCTTTTGGTACAAACTGTCTATATTTGAGGTGATAACGCTTTTCGTGTACCATGAGGATGTTTCTAGCCAATATTATCTTCTCAGTAATATCTCTGATGTCTGGCGTGCCGTAACTTGCAAGTTTCTCGTAGTGTTGCCGCTTTTGAGACAATGTTAGTGTCTGTAATGAAAACAATATAATGAATATTGTGACTTTTTAATGATAAATAACATAGAGCCATGTATGTATGTATAAAACATATGAACATGTAGCCACTAGTATTTAATAAAGCTATAGAGAATAAGCAAAAGCAGATGATAAAAGTACATAAAAAATAACACTATAGTGTAAAAAGCAATTTATATGAAAATTTATGTATTTTAATAATGTAACCATGTGCCTAGCGCAACAGTCTTAATCAATGATTGATAACGAAACGTTGACAATAATATGAACAATACTAACATTAAACAGAAACATTTCAACAATTCCTAAAATCGTTAACAAATAATAACTATAGATTAAAATTAGCAACTATTCATAAAAACTGACCTCAATGTTTGCCTCCATTTTGATGAAACAAAACAAAATGGCGGACCGCACGTGCAATGTGTTCGATGTACAAAATGCGACTGTTTGCGACGCGTCCTTCCTTCGCCGCCGCGGTAAGGTGACTGCGGGTGGGAAGGGAAGGGGACGGAGCGCAGGAATCAACGGTCATAGATTAACTATATAACAGATGAACGGACAAATATTAGTTTATGCCTACGCTTGTAGTATTAATTTACGAGCAATAATGTTTATAATGTTTTTTGTTACAGGCAGGTTGTAAGTGTTGTGTTTTTTCTTGTATGTCGAGATGTTACCTATTTACTATGCCTTTATTTAGATAAATTCTATGTTGAAGTAATTCATATTTTTTAAGTTTTTATTACTATTATGAAACAAAACTGTGTAGGTAATAGGTATTTATAATTATTCACATAATAATGTCTTTTTTTAATCTCTATTATTATGTCGATTTTATTATCTGTGAGCGGAATATACCTAACAATAAAACAGCAGTGTTCGACCGTGTACTAAGGTATATATTGCTTTTGTTGTCGCTAATCTCTAAGTATCATGGTAGTGGGTAAAGTCAGGTATAGGATTATTAAAAAAAATGGCACCTTTATGAAAGATTTATTAGATAGTAAGACATAACTACCTTTACATACGGTTCATTTTACAATATCCTCCTCTTGAAAATTACCATTTTTTTAATACTGATATTTTAAAACGTAGAATTCTTGCATTTATCGCTAGTTCAGAGCACTTCGAATGGGTAATCCGATATCTCATGCATCGGATCTTCGTCAGGTAGCGGTTATGATGTATAGGAATAGCGGCCATTTTGGAATTGACGTATTTCGCTAAGTTACTGAACAGAATTATTGTATTTTTTTTATAAACAATAAGTGGAACATAGAACCTCCTCCTTTTTTGAAGTCGATTAAAAAAGTAAGCTTAAACCAATAAATTCTAATAGTTTAATCAGCCTGTATTATTTTTTTTTACAATATGTATCTCAATAGCGATCTACGCCGGGGTCGCACAGATCCAAATTTACTTATAACTAGCTGCCTCCCCGCGGTTTTACCCGCGTAGTTCCCGTTCCCGTGGGAATACAGGGATAAAATATAGCCTATGTTACTCGGGGATAATGTAGCTTTCCAAAGGTGAAAGAATTTTTGAAATCGGTCCAGTAGTTTCGGAGCCTATTCATTACAAACAAACAAACAAACAAACAAACAAACAAACAAACAAACAAACAAACAAACAAACAAACAAACAAACAAACAAACAAACAAACAAACAAACAAACAAACAAACAAACAAACAAATCTTTCCTCTTTATAATATTATTATTATTATTAGTATAGATGAAAACTCGGTCTATTAGTGATAACCGTATCAAAATAGCGTGGTCTAGAAGTAGGTAAGCGGTGGAACAAACATGTGCATATAAAGGCATTGTTTTTGAAGATTTACTTTCAAATCCGAATAATTTTGTTGCCTTGCGTCTTTCGAAACCCTATCGTCCTTATGACAATAGGTTGACATACAGACAGACTGTCCCCCTAATGGTAAGCGCTCACCTAGCACGCCGACTATGAAAACAAAGCCCTACCTCCGCCTCCTGTCACCAAGCCTCCTACCTAACCCTCAGTCACCCAGCTTAATATCACGACACAGATTTCCATGTGACACAGATCACAGTATCCTGGATACATATTTTTTCATAAATTTCCTCCCGGGAAGGTTTTTAACTGTCGCCTTTCATGTTGTTTTGATTTTGAAATGTAGGAGAAACTAGATTTAACCGGTTTTAGGTGGAAGGGATGTGGCAGCCATGTTTGTTTTCAATAATAATGTTAGGATTAGTAGTTTGGTAGTTTCTTAGTAATTTTAGTAGAGTTATGGATATTGATATAGTGTAAATATCCATGTAAATATGTGTTTATAAGTATTTCAGCTAATTGGTTATTATAGTACAAGCTCTGCTTAGTTAAGAATTAGATTGGCCATTTATGCGAAATGTCTTAGAATATTTATCTGTGGGATTTTCATTTTGTCATTATTTATCACGCAAACCAAATAATTCCAAACTAAGTAGAGCTTGGGCTAATTTTAAATACAATACAAACTTACATTAACTTTAACTAATGAAGCATCCATGCTTATTCATAGTAGAATTGAATTTTTTTTTATACCACAAGGGTGGCAAACGGGCATACGGTCCCACCTGATGGGAAGCGGTTACCGTAGCCTATGGACGCTTGCAACAACAGAGGCGTCACTCACGCGTTGCCGACCCTATAAAAAAGGGAGCAACTGTATAGGCAGTGAAAGGGACAAAGCGCAATGCACTTCGCGTCGAAGGGCCAAACAGGCATCACTCCTGCACACCCCTACGCCGCTACTCCATCCCTGGCCCCCCCACTGCCGCTACAGCGTCTCCTCATGGAGCTCTGGCTACCTTACTCACCGCAGGAACACAACACTACATGTAGTGTTATTTGGCTGCGGTCTTCTGTAAGGTGGAGGTACTACCCCAGTCGGGCTACTCCAATTTCGAATTTTGTAGTAATAATTTTACTTGCCTTGTCTATTCCTTTATGACTTTTTAATATCTTTTTTTTGTTACAGGTAAGACTAAAGTCGACTAATTAAAAATACGTCTGGCAACACAGTAAGTGAGTGACAAATAAGATTTTTCTCTTATAAAAGAGAAGTAAACAAATCGTTTGTAAAACATTCGTTTATTAATTCTGTTTTAATTAGAAAACGTGTTTTAGAACCGAGAAGAGGCATCTAAAAATATACTGAGGTTTACTATACCAACTCATCTCGATTTCATTTCACGTTTTCATTTACTGATTTCATAATAACTTTTTTTTTATGTGACGTGTTTCTAGGTATATTATTTATCTATTGTTTTATTAATCAGGTACCTAGTATCTAGTTATGTCATCACCACATCCAAGCCATCCAATCTTTTTAGCTCCATAAGCAGCCCGTCGAAAACATCCGACGGCTTTCTAAGAAATATTATTCTCACCGCACCTGGTGCTTATCAATGCTCCCACGCAAAGTAGCGCTACATCACGCCACTCGCCATCGGGCGGTCCGTTTTGCCGACGTAGCATTGTCAAGCTATGTACTGTAAGCCCTAGAGTAAGTTAGTCTGTAATTAGCTGCCACTTGTAATGTACTATTATCAAGAATATTAAAAGTGTAAATTCAACTTAATTCTTTATTTTTTAAAAACATTTTCACGGGTTCCCCAAGTTTGACTGGCGCAGCCTTGTGGATATTTCGCGAAATATCGTTAAACTATTCAACGAAATCCCTAAATCGGTTTCGCGAGTGGTGATTCGAGTGATATCGCGAAATTACCGAACCAAATAAATACGTCTCCGCGGAAAACTCGTGTGGTGTGGCGACTAATTCAGCTCAGGAGGACATGGGATCGAGCAGCTTGTGAGTAAACTTTTTCACTTCCTGCCTTACATTCCCATTCTATTCCACATTTTATCCTTGAACATAAATCGTCAAGTTTATTAATTGCGTTTATCTGATTTTGTTTGCACCTCTATCGGCAACTTTATCATTATCGTAATTATTGTGTGTGTTAGTTTAAGTAAAATTACGTTTCATTGATTCTGTTTGCACTTACATTGGTAACTCTTTCAATATCGTAATTATTAATTTGTATTAGTTTAAGTAAAAACTTATTGAAGTAAAATGGAAGGAATCCGGCAAATTCCGAAAGAAATCATAGCGCTTGTGCCTAAATATGATGGGGATGAGAACTTACTGAATCTATTTGTATCTAAATGTGAATATATAATTAGTGGATCTAGAATCGCAGGGAATTTTGTACAAGACTTGTATTTATTTCATGCCTTAAGCAGCCGACTTACTGGCAGGGCGGCCGCTCTTATAAGCGACCACCCAAATATAACATCATGGGAGAGTTTGAAAGAGATTCTAACGCAACATTTTGGCGATCCTCGATCAGAGGAATGTATTGCGATTGAGCTTGAGACCATGAAAATGAAACAAGGTGAAACGTACATTCAATTTTGTCACAGAATCCAGAATACTAGAAGTTCTTTGATCGCGAAAGTAAATAGGCTTACCGATGAAGGAATCAAAGCAGCGAAACTAATAATTTATAATAACACGGCCATGAACGTGTTTTTGTTCAATTTACCCGAGGACCTAATCCGTATTGTGAGATTAAAGTCATGCACTAATTTAGAAGATGCCTTAAGCATTGTGACTGAGGAAGTTAACTTCCTATTCCAATATAACTCGAAAAACAAATTACTAAAACAAAGTTTAGGGCAACCATCAAATCCATTCAAATCATTACCCGTAGCACAAAGTCTTAAACCTGCATTTAATTCACCATCATTTACACAATTTAATCCAAATAGTAATTTTAAATTTGGAATCCCACAAAGTCAAGGCTTTAGACCAAACTTACCATTAGATAGAATCACACCTTTTCAAGGTACTAATAGATTTGGGGCCACCCAAAACCAAACTCATCAAAATTTCAATCAGGTACCTTTTCAACCTCGTGTACCTTTCCAACAAGTTCGCGCACCTTTCCAACAAGCTCGCGCACCTTTCCAACATGGTGGATATAAGTTTGGTATCCCTCAACAACAAAGTTTTAAATTCGGTATTCAGAATCAACCTCAAGTAAATTCCAACCAATTTAAATTTGGTATTCCAAACCAAAGACAGGCTCCCCGAATTGTAGACACCGACGTGTCAATGCGCACAGCCCCAGTTAGACAAAATATGATTAATAATAATAATCTTTTCTATATGGAAGAACCATATTCATATCAAGAGAACAATACTATCCCAAACGATGACTATGACCATGACTATATAAATGAAACATATAACGAATATGCAGATCAACCTTTAACTGATTGTAATTATTTAGAATATTACAACCAGAATGAAAACACTCAACAGGACACTTCAGTTCCTGAAAATTTTCAGGAAGTAGCCTCGGAAGACAAAACGAAATAATAAACTTAAATTATTGCGATAGCATTCTTAAATTACCTCATATTGAGATTCCTGAAATTAACTCTAAATTTCTCATAGACACCGGTAGCAGCCGTTCCTTTATTAGTCCTGCAAAAGCCGATGAATATTTCCGTGACAATAAATATTACGAACCATTTACAGTCGTTAGTACACATGCTCAGAGCATGCACAATGAGGTAATACAAATACCTTTGTTAAAAACCTTTAAAAGTACACTTTCTCATAAATTTTATATTTATAATGTTGATGGCAGATATGACGGACTTATAGGATCTGACTTACTAAAAAAACTAGCTGCAAACATTGACATGAATAATCAAATTTTACAAACGCACAACGCAACCATTCCTATAATTTACAACCCAGCTTACGAGATAACTGTTGAGCCGCGAACTGAAACGCGAGTAAGAATTCCGACCAACTTACAACACGGTGACGCAATTTTAGATTTTATACAGTTTAAAGAAGGCGTACGTATGCCTACCGCTCTCGTTAAGTGTGATAATTTCTTTGCGGAAACTGTCATCCAAAATGTTTCTGACGAGAATGCAACCGTCAAATTTATTGAACCATTTGAAGTAACATTGTTTGAAAGCGAGAAATGCGAAGTTAATTATTCGAATGACGATTGTGAGATAGACGAAGTATTGAAAGAAAATTTGTGTAAATTACGACTGGAACATATGAACAAAGAGGAGCGTGATAGTATAGAGAAACTTTGTCATGAATATCGCGATATATTTTATTGCGATAAAATACCATTGTCTTTCACGAACCAAGTCAAACATAATATTAGAACTACTAACGAAGATCCGATTTATATTCGACCCTATAGACATCCGCAGTGTCTTAATAACGAGATACAAAAACAAGTAGACAAACTTTTGGACGATAATGTAATACAAAATTCACACTCACCTTGGAGTGCACCAGTACATATAGTCCCAAAAAAAATAGATGCCACAGGTGAAAAAAAATTTAGAATGGTCATCGACTACAGACGTTTAAACGAAATTACAGTAGACGATAAGTACCCCTTGCCAAACATTACCGACCTTTTCGATAAATTAGGCAAATCTCAATATTTTAGCACACTTGACCTTGCAAGTGGATTTCATCAGATCGAGGTCAATGAGGCAGATAGATCGAAAACAGCGTTTACAACCCAATCGGGACACTATGAGTTCAAAAGAATGCCGTTCGGCTTGAAGACGGCACCCGCGACATTCCAACGAGCCATGGATAATGTTCTGAGGGGACTTCAAGGTATACACTGCCTGGTGTACCTTGATGATATAATAGTTTACTCTTCAAGTCTTCAGGAACACATTGACAAACTTCGTACTATTTTTAATCGACTTAGGGAAATGAACCTGAAAGTTACACTTGATAAATGCGAATTTTTAAGAAAGGAGGTTCTTTACTTAGGCCATACCATCACTAAAAATGGCCTTATGCCTAACAGCGATAAGATAAGAGCAGTCCTAGATTTTCCTATACCCCGTACGACCACTGAAATCAAAAGCTTTCTGGGTTTAGTTGGCTATTACCGAAAATTCATAAAAGATTTCGCAAAATTAACACAGCCACTAACATCATCCTTAAAAAAGAGAAATAAAATAGACATTACTAAACAGGAATATATAGACGCTTTCGAGAAATGTAAGGAGCTATTAACAAATGCCCCCGTCTTACAATTTCCGGATTTCTCTAAACCGTTTGTACTCACAACAGATGCATCAAATTATGCACTAGGAGCGGTCCTTTCTCAAGGCCCCATTGCTAGTGATAAGCCAATAGCATATGCGAGTCGTACTTTAAATGACGCGGAAACGCGATATAGCACGATTGAAAAAGAGCTTCTAGCCATCGTGTGGGCTACGAAGCATTTTCGTCCATATTTGTACGGCAAAAAGTTCACAATATATACAGATCACAGACCACTAGCTTGGATAAATTCAATTAAAGAACCAAACAGTAAATTAACTAGGTGGAAATTGCGCTTAGAAGAATTTGATTACAATATTGTCTATAAAAACGGAAAACAAAATTGTAATGCAGATGCATTATCACGTATTAGGATAAATGCTTTAGGTGAAAATGATGATATTTCAATGAAGGTAAATTTAGATACGAAGGAACGGAAACATCAATCTAAAAATAAGAACACACCATCTTTAATGGTATGTTCATCAGATTCGGAAAAAACTTTGAGTATTCCGTCAGATAGTAGTACACTGACCGCTTCAGAAAAATCATACAATGAGAGTATAGGTACAATTCATTCAGCCCGCGATTTAGATACGGATGGCATACCCATATTACAGGAAGCCATAGATACTAAGCCGAATCAGATACTAGTATATACCTGGAACAGAAATGAATTGACAGTTAAAGACCTATCTAGAACCAAACAAAAGATATTAGAGGTACACTTACCTACAGATAATCCGGATCTTATAAAAACATTCCTAAAAGAACACATAAGACCTAAAATTAAATATTTCTTTTATTTTGAAGATGAAATACACCGAAAACAGTTTTCAGAAGCCACTATATTACTTTTTCAGAAGGGAACAGTTAAGTTTTATGAGTGTACTGAGAGAGTGATTTATTTAGATGACGAAAATGTGCAGCGAGAGGTCGTAATTAAATATCATTCAGGTAAAAATAGTCATAGAGGTATAAAAGAAACATTAGTACATCTTAGGCGGACATACTATTGGAATAACATGGATACAATGGTGGCTAGTATTATAAATGCATGTGAGATATGTAAGAAGATGAAGTATGATAGAAAGCCATTAAAACCGGAATTACAATTATCACAAACACAAACAAAGCCATTCCAAGAGTTATTCATGGACACATTTTCGATAGAAGGAAAACATTATCTCACTATCGTCGATGCCTTCAGCAAATTGGGGCAAGCATTTGAAATTAATACAAAATCCACTCCGGAAGCAGTAAGAGCTTTAATAAAGTACTTTTCTATGTACGGTACCCCTCTTAAAATCAGCTCAGACCCCGGTATGGAGTTTAACAATGCACTTATGAAAGAAATGCTGTCATTTTATAAGATCGATTTACACATAAGCACTCCACACAATCCCAACTCCATGGGAATAGTTGAAAGGTTTCATTCAACTATAATAGAAATCTATCGAATTGCGAAATATGAACGCAAAATAACGGACGCTGCAACCGTCATGACTTATGCGGTAATGTCATATAACCATACTATCCATTCCACTACAAACCTTACGCCTTTTGAAGTAGTCTTCGGCCACACGGAGTCCAATAGTGCGTTTAATGTAGACTTTGATAGGCAATTTACTCAACAGCTAGTTAAAGAACACGTTAGAAAGACAAAGTACTTATACAAATACCTGACAGACAAAATGATAGATAAAAAGATAGCTATAATAGGAAAACGTGGAGGAGAAACGGAATTTGATATAGACATAGGAGACACGGTATTCATAAAAGGTGTCAATACTAGGCGAAGCAAGGATAAGCCCCGTTATCAGAAAGCTCAGGTTACCGGAACCATACATCGTAACATTGTACCAGTTATTACCCAAAACAGGAAAACCAATGTTCCTATTAAAGACATCAAGCGTCCTCCACAGGTTAGTGCTCATGGCAATCCAAGTGATCCTCAGCCAGGCCCTTCATCTGCAGCTGATTGACAAGAACCCGGGTCTACTACCTGTTAAGGAAGGTCAAGCTATTATCAGTCATGACCAATGGACATTCATAAAAATTCTAGATTTAAAAGTAATCTACGATCAATTAGAGTTAAATATAGAAAACTATGTAAAACTTAACCAACATATTCTTAGCTCTTTTAATACCACCGAATTTAAATTAGACTATATAGAAGTTGCATCGCAAACTGAATATGTTATGAATATAACCATTGAAAAGTATAGGCAATTGGTTCCATCATTGGTAAGATCCAAACGAGGTTTACTTAATCCCCTTGGTTCTCTCATCAAAATGGTCACAGGTAACTTAGATAATGACGACGCTCTTATGTACGAAAAGTTCATTACTGATTTAAAGGAAAAACAAAACGCAATAGATAAAAAAACGACAATAATCGCCGAAATGGTGGGTACATTCTCCAATATAGCTAACTCTAGTAAGAGCAATTTCATTCAGATTGAAGCGAGCATAAACGACATTTATCACAACTTAAATAATTCAAAATTATTTCAAAATAGCAATAAAATTATTCACATCTACAACATTATAACAAATAATTTTCAAACGATCTATATTCGTCTCAATGAAATTGAAACTGCTATTTCCTTTGCTAAAAATAAAGTCCTACATCAATCAATTATCGATACAGATGAGTTAATATTGTTATTACAGGAAATCGAAAAAACTGAAACATTAGTGTATCCAGTTATGATTGAAAATATTATAAAAATAGAGCAATGTATAGAGATAAAAGCCTATATAAAACAAAATCAGATAAAATTTATTATACACATACCACTAATAAGAAATGAAATATTTAACTACTATAAATTAATTCCCTTACCTGTGTATAATAATACCAATGGCCTTACCACTCTCATTTTACCCAAATACCCTTACCTCCTTGTGAAAGGTTTAAAAACAATGTCGCTCTCCCAGTCATGCAGCGAAATCGACGAACAACGCTTCTTGTGTATCGAAAGCGATATATCACCGCTAATTGAAGATGATTGCATTACAGAACTTATTAAATTTTCCACGAATATTTCAAACTGTCATCCCGTTCCAGTAGTTCTTGATGACGTAAAAATCTACCTTATACAAACCAACAGTTGGATAGTTTACGCGAAAGCTGAAACATTACTCACCAAATACTGTGAAAACGATATAACACAAGAATCTATATGTGGAACTTATCTTTTGTCAATTGATGACGATTGTCTAGTTAAAATAAAAGGATTAAGTATAAAGAGACACCAAAATCAAGGGAAAGACATAACTTTTCCTAAGTTTCCAGTTCTGAACCTGCCTAAAATACTGGCCAGATCATCAGACATGCATAGAAAACCTGTCAATCTCAAGGGAATCGATCTCGGTGACATTCAGGTCTTAAACTACTTATTGCAGAAAAGTGATAGTGAAGTTGGTGAAAATTATCAAAGTGTCTTAGGTTATGATGGCGTTAGCGTAGCAAAGATAGTATTTTATATTTTTATTATAACTTGTCTTGTTCTATTAGCCTGTAAGAATAGAATTAAGAAATTATGTAAAACTTTCATTTTTCAAGATAATCCTCAATCTTCGGATGATCTTGAACTTGCGGATGGAGGAGTTATGTCATCACCACATCCAAGCCATCCAATCTTTTTAGCTCCATAAGCAGCCCGTCGAAAACATCCGACGGCTTTCTAAGAAATATTATTCTCACCGCACCTGGTGCTTATCAATGCTCCCACGCAAAGTAGCGCTACATCACGCCACTCGCCATCGGGCGGTCCGTTTTGCCGACGTAGCATTGTCAAGCTATGTACTGTAAGCCCTAGAGTAAGTTAGTCTGTAATTAGCTGCCACTTGTAATGTACTATTATCAAGAATATTAAAAGTGTAAATTCAACTTAATTCTTTATTTTTTAAAAACATTTTCACGGGTTCCCCAAGTTTGACTATCTCGTTTATATAAATAGATATTGTTTCATTACATCTATAGAGCGGGCATAACACAATATTTTATTTTTTTTAATTTAAAATTTTGAATTAAACTTTTATTCATAAATAAAAAAACTATATTTTATGTCTCATATACCTAGTTTTTAATTCTGCAGTAAAAAGAGTAAAAATATTTGAATCTGAAATCTTAGTAACTCAAAATGATAGGTAGGTAGGTACCTACATCTCGCTTATACTTACTAAAAATACTATTTTTTATTGTTTTAAACTCAGCAGTAAAAAGAGCCTTATTAAATATTTTAATTCGAAATCGTAGTAACTCAAGATGATAGGTAGGTACATCTCGCGTGCCGCGCGTTCGTTCGCTCGTTAAATATTGAATATATTATATTATGTATATATACAAAAGTTATTAAAATCATTTATTTATGGAATAATCATTATCTTATTATAATATTTAAATTGTTTTATTAATTGATTCTCTCGAATGATTTACTTTTTGTTTCTTATGAATTTTGTTTTATAGCTGCCTCTGCGCTGTTTTACCCACGGTTTTATTCATTACAAAAATACACACAAAAATTCAATTTTTTCCTCTTTGTGTAAACTTTATGAGTTAATGAGATTTTAAGTTAGATAATCCACCTTACCTAGTGCAAAGGAAACTAGTGCATTTGGAAACCTTCAACAAATATCACAGTATCTAACCACATAGCCGACGGTTAAAACTATTTCCTCCAAAAAAAATGATCTTCAAATACCGCTTATCTTCCAACGGGATGAATACCGACTAAGCCGGTTCCCTCGGGATCATTTCATTAGTCGATGATTTAAATGTCAAAAGAATACTTTGGATGCGGGTTCGACTCCAGCTCTTGCATGCCGCATCCATAATATATACAGGGTTTTTATTATATTCTTCATAGCTCCATGTTCCCCGTTTGATTTTTTTTCTTTCTCATATTTTATGCGATTGTGTTTTTTTGGATTATTTTTAAAGAAATGTGAATGAAAAAGTTCTAGAGAAAAAAAAATACTTCTACTATCTTTCTAGCTTGCTTAAGTTACCAATATACCATAAATAAATACGTGAGATAAAATTCTATAGTCTTTGCCAAGTTTTTATAAATCATTATAGATTGATTACACAACATTGAAATTCACAAAGGGCCTATGCATCTAAAATTCAAGGCAAGATTTTTGTAATCCATACAATTATTTTTCAATAAAACACAGGGTAAACCGCGGGGCGCAACAAACTTATCTAACACAACTAAGCGGATAAATAAAATATACTTTCCAAGTGAAATTATGAGGCGTCAAAGTAAATATAACGATTATTGTGATTACGTGCTTCACTTGTCAAGTTATGCGAAAGTTTTTCGCACATTTCCAAGTAATAGTCGACCTTATGTCATTTGTAATAAGGGCTAGCTATGGCTAAGTTATTTTACGACGATTCAGAGTTTTACGATGTAGATATGTGGAATTAAACGGTCTAAGTATGTTTGTGACAGTAAAAATATTTAAGTGTTATTTAAGTTATTTTTTATCTGTATGTTTATATTGTTGTGGGTATTAAACTCGATGTGTGTTTTATATTTTGGTAATATTGGTACCAAATTATTGTAAAGGGTAATTTTTTTTATTGTTAAATTAGTTATCGTTACCTTCGCTTGAAATTATATAATGAAAATTTTGAAAATTATCTAACCATAAAGATATGTTTTTATCATGTATTTAAAATAGAATTACGACAATAATCAGAACATATCTGAGCGTTTATTTACACAACCTGATCGGGAATCGAACCTGTAACAGGTCTAAACCTATAGCTTCAATTCAAATACTAGCTGTTCCAGATACCTACCTACCACCTATAAACAGACATATAAAACTCGGATTAAATTTTACGCAAAGGATTTTTCGGTTTTTTCCAAGACCCTTTTAAGAGGGCAGATCAGTCATTTCCCGTGACGTCATCAAGGCTTCATTAAGGGATGACTCTTCGAATCCCGCCAAATGACGTGGAAGCCGGACGGGACAAGATGCAATAGGGTTGACACGTCGAGGAAAAAAAATGGTTTCTTTTTGGGTTCTCTCTCTATGGGTTTGGTTTTCATATAGAATTAATATGTCTATTAATTGTTTTATGTATTTAAAATTAAAATCAAGTGATTACTTTTATTAGCTCTGCTTATTTTGTAATTAGATCAGTATAAAATGGTCCTAGTATTCATCTACTTACATTAATATTATAACGAGGAAAGATTAGATTTTTCATTTGTTTGTATTGAAAATGCTCCGAAACTACAGGACCGACCTGAGTATGACAAGAGTATGTATCCACTTAGCAAGACCATATTCATGTCTCCTAGAGGTCATTATATTTGACCTCAAGCGATGTCGCGTGTCAAGGTTAAAGGGAGTTAATTTGGGAATACACGGGAGAAGTTTGTGACCGATTTGTAAAAATAATATTAATGACCATGAAATAAGAAGACTTCAAAAATATAAAATTTTAATATAGAATTTATGAATTTATATGTGTAAACTTACCTAGGTGTTTAATATTCTGCACTTCGGTCTATAAACGTTTACGTATGATAAATAAAAAAAAGCCTTATTCACTAAAATTTAACTTTATCTATTAAACCATTAACCACAGTTATTTTAAAACCCTGACACAAAAAGAGGGGTGAAGCTTGACCGCTTATACTCAGATTATTCATTGTAGGCAGAGAAATGAAGTTTCCAGTGTTGCAGTTTTTTAGCCCCAAATAAATTGTGTTGTGGTAGATTCAAATTTTTACAACTAAAAGTTGGCTAAGGACAAAGGAAACTCGACTAGAGTTTCCTTTTTTTTTATTCAATGTCAAATTGCCTTTATATAAATAAAAATATGTTATTTATGGTAATAAAACAGAAGACATACACGGTAGGTAATTAAATATTACATAAAATACTCTTATGTATATTATTTGTTTTGGGCTATTGGAAGAACTATAGTCATCAATTGTCATGCTATGGACCCCATTTTGTTTTGGAAGTGACTATTTGTACGGGTACTGGACAAATAAATTATATTTATTCGTACAATTATTCATTTTTTTTTAAATTAAGCATGAATTGGATGATTAGCCTATGTTAGGTTAATTAAATTAATAACATTTATTCGATTTTATTTATTTAATTTTGGTTTTAATTAAATTCAAATTTAGTTTAAAAAAAATGAAATTTGGGATTTTCGACTAGATTTATGTATCGGATACTGAAAGAACAAAACTGCCGAACATCACTATTGTAGCGGGTCACCCTTTTTTGTAACAGTGACAGTTGCACTTGTCACTTCTCTGACTCGAATTATTAATCCTACTATAGTGTATCTGTATGAGGCACCGTAGCTCGTAAACGGGTGAACGGATTTGTATACCGTATGTTTCATCTCCTAACAGGTTTCCTGCAAAAGTTCATAAATAAATAAATTGACTGGCAACTCTGGTGTCAACTTGTCAAGTCGTCAAATATTTCGTTGTCCGTAAAATAAATCCAAATATCATATTTTTGTTATTAAAATCACTGTAAAATTATATTAAATTGCAAATATATCCCTATATAACCTCCACCAGTGTTTGTGGATACATCGGCACATTATATACGGCGTAAAATAAGGACAAAAGTGAACCTGTCATCCAACGGTGGATTTTTGAAACCGGACTTGAAATCTGGGGAGTATTTTAATAATTAAAGCCATTATTTAGTTAATAGTACAGTTATACTTATCTTATCATATCTGTCCCACTAAACTGAGTATTTTTTATCTTAATTTTACATTATATATCTACTTTTACCTATCCACCCATTAGTTCTTTACTGTCTTTTTTATTCCATACTGTTTTAAATTCTTAAATATATTTATTTTCCCTATTCTGTTTCCCTCAAGCTAAGAAATTAATAGTATTATATGTTCTATTACTAAATTTAATTATTTATGCAAGGGTACACTTACACTCCACTCAGCTCAGTTTTCTTTGAGCAACATCCATTACTCACTTTGGCAACGTACAAAGTCTCCCTTTGCTTAACTATTTGTTGAAGCAAAGCCGATGACAATTTACACTTGTCCAGACACAACAATACTTGACACTGCACAGGTATTAAAACTCAAAAGAATATAATAATAACATATTGTTCACTAGTCTCTCTAACCCAACTAACTGGTCATATAATTACTTGTTTCTATTAAATTTAAGATTTTTATTTCCACAATAGACACTTGAAGTGCTATTTGAGTCAGTTTGTGTATTAAATAATCAATCTAACAAAATACATAAACAAATTGTGTTGGTTGGATCTGGAAAAAATATTTTCGAGTCACCTTCCATATTAATTATAAAAATTATAAACATTCCGCATATAAAGTAAAATTTCGTCATTCTTGTGTGCGATAGGCTGGCTTAGTTAGTAAGACCGCCCGTTAGCACTTACTCTAAGTGCACCGGTTCGAAACCTCACAACTCAATTTCAATATTTTTATTTTTTTTGTTGTTGTTTTCTTTATTTTTTTTCTACTTTCAAATAAAATACGTGCAATTAAGATATTTTTATTGACATCGTTTATTTATCCTTTTCACGCTCGTCACGCCCGTTTGATACCGAGTCAAAATGCTGACCCGCAAGGCAACATCCAAAGACTTGGAAAACAAGCTGCAGCTGGCCCTCAAGGAGCTGAAAAAGTCCCAGGAGCTCTGCGACCGCCTCGTTCGGGAACGGGATGATAGCGAGGAGGAAATCCGGGTCATTGTTAATAGGAATACCGAACTTAAAACGGACCTGGCAAAATTAAATAACCAATACACGGACGTCGTCAAAAGGTGTTATCAGCTCCAGGCCGAAGTGGACTCATTTACTGAATGTAGCGATACGTACGTGAAGGCCCTGACTCGCATCACTGAACTAGAGATCAGCCTAAATGAGGCACATAAGTCAATTATCCAGCATGAGACTGATAAAAAATCTCAAGATAGTGATGCTACTCGGAGCCTCTACGACGAATTGATGGTCTGTAACCCAGATAAATCTGACGAGCTTCTGAGTACCATTGACTTGACGTCAGACAATGAATGTAGCTTGTCCTCTAACATTCCAAATAGCCCTAATATTAAATTTAATAGCCGAAATACTCTAAAAAAATACATTAAATTTAATAAAATAATTAAGAAAACACAAAAACTTTTGAAAAAATACAAAACAACACAAAATATTAATAAATTATTAAAAAAGGATAGATTTAATTTATTACAAAATATAGAAACGAGTAACATTAGGTTGCAACAAAGTAGGGATTTGTACGACAAAGACACGCAACAACTTTTATCAGAAGTAAATAATTTAAAGCATTCCCTAGACGCCTTAAATAAAAAATACAGCAATGCTCAGTTACAAATTAATGAGCATATTGCAGCGGCAAATGAATTAATAAAATTAAGTTTATATAATAGTGAGCGCCTTGATTCCCTAGTCATTAATCGTTGCAGTTGCTCCAACGAAATGCCCAGCCCTGTTGCACAAAAAGATTTAAATGTTAGTATAGGTCACGAAAAACACGACTCAGTCAAACAAACGATTGTCTTAAGTGACGAGATAGGAAAAGGTTTTGGCGCGATCATTAATAACGCGATAACAGAAAAAGTTATAAATAAATGTTTTCCCGGAGCTCCTTATGAGCAATTAATTAATAATATCAGTCCACGTGACCTAGATCATAAAACGACCGTTATTGTTCTTTGTGGAGATGGTCTGTCGGTACGAAAGAAAAACATTATTACCAGTTTTGACAAGTTACTTGAGTTGCACAGTATATATAAATGTAAATTTGTTTTATGTGCTTTTCCGTACTCAAATTTGTTATCAAAGGAACACAATAGGCACATATTTGAAATGAACATGACACTTTACAATTTAAGCCATCGTCATAATGACGCTATGTTTTATTTTGATATAAATAATTTTATATTTAATTTTAAGCTGACTAAAGATACAATGTATTTGCCACTTAGTTCTAAGAAACAGATAGCTACGTTGTTAGCCGGCAATCCTTATATTTATGACCAAGCTACAAGTAGCTTAGTTGGGGTCATTGATACTGGTGCTAATGTCAATAATATTGTTATTGACAGTGGCACCAGTGGTCAAGTATCTGGGGGGGATTTTACAATAGTATGACAACTGCTAAGCTCAGCCATTTAAACCTTGTTCATCAGAATATTCAGGGCTTAGCGGGCAAAGAATTAGAATTACAATTGTTCGTTGAAGGTTGTGATGTCCATATTTTATGTTTAACAGAACATTGGCTGAAAAATCATGAACTTTTATTCAATATACCTAAGTTGAAATTGTCAAGTGCGTTCGTAAGAAAATCAGCAATACATGGTGGTAGTTTAATTTTAGTTTCAGTTAATATTAAGTGTAAAGAACGCAAAGACATAGTAGATTTATCTATCGAGCGCACTGTTGAATTGTCCTGTGTAGAGCTCGAGCGCTATGTTATAATCTGCGTGTACCGTCCTCCGTTAGGTGATTATAGTGTATTTGAATTAGTTATAGAGGATGCTTTGAAGAAAGCTCAAACTTGTAATAAGGATCTAATAGTATGTGGCGATTTTAATGTTAACTTATTGATTGAGTCTCCCTCAACAACTAGGCTTATTAACTTATTCAAATCATTTAATTTAAACAATTTATTTCTAGAGCCGACCAGAATTACTGCAACTTCTGCCACCTGTCTGGATAACGTGTTTTGTAACTGTGATGCACTTGAAAAATCCATAATAACTGATTTAACTTCAGATCATTGTGGTCAGAAAGTAGTGTTTTTAAATGAAACAGTAGATAAACCGCAAAAAGTTACATGTAGGCCTATAACTGTAAATCGTATGGCCAGATTCAAATATAATATTAGTAAAAATATTAATTTAATTAATATGACACAGGATGAACCAGATAGCCTATATAAAGAACTTTTTGATTTTATAAAATTTGAATTTGATAAAACGTTTAATCTTAAGTCCTTTAATAAAAGCAGTAAAGCCAAATTTAATGATTGGGCAACTGCCGGTATTTATAAAAGTAGAGCTAAGTTGTACGAGCTATATGGTATGAAAAAATTTAATAAAAATATCGATTTTCTAGAGTATGTGAAAAAATATTCAAAAGTTTTTAAAAAAACTTGTGCTTTAGCCAAGGCTATTCATCTTAGGAATAAAATTAGCAAATCGAGCAATAAAGTAAAAACTACTTGGAACATTATAAACGCAGAACGAGGTAATACTAAAACCACCAATAAAAGCATTGAACTTAATATTAACGGTAACAGTGTTAGCGATAATGATCAAATTGCTCATACTTTCAATAATTTTTTTACTGACATACCTGTCTCTACAACTAGCTCCTTAGATTCCTCACCTCGAAATGCTGAATTAATACTGCAAACCAATGTAACGAAATGTGTAGAAGTACTTAAGTTTAGGCACATTACACCTCTTGACATAATCAAAACTTTTAAAAGCTTAAAAGTTAAACGTACTGGGGACTTATGGGATTTATCTGTAACTGTTTTACAAAATATCATTGTAGACATAGCTCCTCATCTAGCTTTAATTTTCAATAAATGCGTAGATTGCGGTAAATTTCCAGACTTGATGAAATATAGTAAAGTTATTCCTTTGTTTAAAGCCGGAGATCCTTCTGATCCAACTAATTATCGGCCGGTGTCTATCTTACCAGTTCTGAGTAAGATATTCGAAAAGATTATTTTAAAGCAGCTGCTTTCTCATTTTAATTTTAATAAACTTTTGCATGGTGAACAATACGGTTTCACAAAAGGTCGTTCTACTATTGATGCGGGTGTAGCACTTTTGAAAAATATTTTTAACTGTTGGGAGGATTCACAGAACGTCATTGGGGTGTTTTGTGATTTATCTAAGGCTTTTGATTGTGTTGACCACCAAACACTTATACGTAAACTAGAGTATTATGGAGTTAAAGGTACAGCACTTGATTTGATGCGATCGTACCTTAGTGAGAGAACTCAAATTGTAGATGTCAACGGAGTTAAATCGTCTGGTTCTCCTGTGCATATGGGGGTGCCCCAGGGCTCAATTTTGGGACCTTTTCTATTTTTAATTTATATAAATGATCTTCCGTTCTATGTTAAGAATACCTGTGGAATTGTACTGTTTGCTGACGATACCTCACTGATTTTTGGTGTTGATAGACAGAAATTCAAATATGACGATGTAAACGGTGCATTATCTGAGGTATTAAATTGGTTTACTGTTAATAATCTAGTTTTAAATGCAAGAAAAACTAAATGTATAAAATTTGCATTACCCAATGTAAAAAAGATGGCCTCTAATTTAATGTTAAATAATGAAGCCCTCAGTCTTGTTGAGTCTACAGTGTTTTTGGGTATTACGTTAGATTCAAAACTTCAATGGGGCACCCAAATATCATGTCTTGCGGGGAAGCTCAGCTCAGCAGCTTACGCGGTTAGAAAAATCAGACTACTTACGGATGTAGAAACAGCTAGATTAGTCTATTTCAGTTATTTTCATAGTGTTATGTCCTATGGTATCTTGCTTTGGGGCAGAGCAGCTGATATAGATACAATTTTTATTTTGCAAAAAAGAGCAGTCCGTGCTATTTATAATTTAAGCTCGCGAGCTTCCCTCAGAGATAAATTTAAGGAAATTAACATTCTCACAGTTGCATCACAGTACATTTATGCAAACATAATATTCGTCCGTCAAAACATTAGTCTTTTCACGAAAAATTGTGATTTGCACTCCATTAATACTAGAAATAAGCATAAACTTGTAACATCTGCTTATAGACTACAGAAAGTGCAAGGATCATTTTTAGGACTTGGTGCACGGTTTTATAACAAAATCCCCACAAATATTTTAGATTTGCCTATGAATAAATTTAAGGAACGAGTTAAGTCAGCTTTGGTACAGAAGGCTTATTATTGTATAAACGATTATATTAACGATGGCGAGGCATGGGTATAGCGCTCGTTCTATCAGGACTAATATTATTATTGTTAAAGAAATTGTTAAAACTTGTTTTGAAAAGAGTAATTGCTGAGTTTATTGCCGGCTCTTCTCAGCAAAAGCAACCTTCCGAACCGAGCATTAGAGTCGACGTTTCATAAGTGCCTGTGAAGGCCTATTTGAATGAATAAATTTATTTCATTTCATTTCATTTATTTCATTTCATTTCATTTCATTTCAATATAAATAAATAGATAGTTCTATCAAAACACTTTGTTAATAAATTTGCGAAAATTTTATACATCAAAAAGCTAAAATTCTCCAAAACAAACCGCTATAATCCGCAGCGTACTCGTTCATAACAAACTAGCGTATGTTTACATTTGCTTCATCTATTCAACTGCCCATCATAGGTAGACCCCTCGCATCACTCTCCCCCGTCTGTTCCCTTGAACATGGAGACCATGATGGGGTCTAAATAAACTGGTAGCATGTTCTGAAACATATAACCTGAATGCCAGCGACAACCGCCCTAATGTCCCTCTAATGTAACACTAAAGTGAGCTAAGGGACTGTTATAAATGTTACATATTTGTTACATAATGTTATATAAGTAAGTGGTTTGTGAAGTCTTGAAAATAATTGTAGCGAAGCATTCCGTCGTGATTAAGTTTTTAATAAAATAGTGGCTCCCAGAGGTTTTACTCGCGTACCCGGGAGATCTTCTATTTTCCCGGGATAAAAAGTAGCCTATATCCTTTCTCAGGCTCTAGACTATCTATTGTTAATTCAACGTTACCCAGCTACTCCTACATCCAAATTGTAATACCTAAAGTATATTAATCCCCCGAGCACAATATAAACTTAGCCATTGTCCAAAACTAAAATATAATAACAAACAGAAGAAAAGGCTGAATCTAACTATAAGGGGCGGTGCTCACTGCCAATAAAGGCCCGTGTTGAGGCCTATACAGAAATGTATTAATAACTATGTCTATAAATAACTGGAAGTGTCTCTGTATATTTCTAAAAACTAGCTGCCTCCGCGTTTCACCCGCGTAGTTCCAGATACTGTGGGAATACAGGAATATAATATATCCTATGACACTCCACAATAACCTAGCTTTTTATTGATGCTATAATTTTGAAAATCGGTTCAAAGATTACCTCTTACAACTCCACAAACTCACGAACATTACCTGTTTATAATCCTACTAATATTATAAAGGCGAAAGTTTGTATGTATGGATGTATGGATGTTTGTTACTCTTTCACGTAAAAACTACTGAATGGATTTGAATGAAATTTGGAATAAAGATAGCTTATAACCTGGATTAACATATAGGCTACTTTTTATCCCGGGAAAATGGAAGACCTCCCGGGTACGCGGGTGAAACCGCGGGGAGCCACTAGTATTAGTATAGATCAAATATATATTCAATTTTATTGTGTTTTGTGTTAAATATGGCAAAAATTACGTTTGAATTTCTATAATTAAGTCAAAACATTATGTCATATTTAGAGCCAACATGGGGCTTTATATATATAATTAAAGGGACATTTAAATCCCTCCTGTCCCGCTTATTGTAGTAATTTAAATATAACAAAAAACCAGTAAATGAGCGTCAACTCCATAGCTTTTTGCTTAATTGTCCCCGCGAGGGCCCCACTTTCCTTATCACTTCTAGCTCACTTATATCCGAGTGGCCCAGTAAGGTTGTTATTAAAAAAAAAGGCCCAGAACAATAAGTGCGGCTCGGAGCGCTCATTTGAGGCTCGTATCCAATTACGAGACGCTTCCAACTTGAGGCCCCCGCCGGCAAGTGTGCGCCTGCCTTATGGACACACATTTTATTTGCGGCCCTCACTTGATGTTACCCGAAGTGTTGTTATATTGCGATTGCGACTCTGTTTGGATTTTGTCTATGGGTTTTTAGGAGTGGTTGGGGCTTGTTTTTTTTTGTATGTGTAAGATGTGGGCATTGGTTTTGGCTTGTTATTTATATGAAAAGATTTAGGGAAGATTCTATTCTTGGGAGAAGTAAAAAGTTTTTTCTATAAAAAACAAATGCATGGGAACATAAAACCTCCTCCTTTTTTTTAAATCGGTAAAAAACGAATCAGTGATAAGTTTTATTGAAACAAAGTAGACAATTGGCTTGGTGGTTAGTTACTCGGACTTTCAAGCCGGGTCCTAAGTTTGAAACTTACTTAATCTATAATTGTCTGGGCTGGCCGTCAGAATATAACATTTACTAATTAAAATAGATAATAATTTAATCATACGGCACTTAATAACCTCAGTAATTGTAATAAATCTGTTCTCATTCAATAAAATATAATCTAACAAGACAATATGTGAGAGAATAATATTTACAGACAGACATACATCTCGATTTTGTTAAATAAAATCATCCAATAACTGTAGTGTAATGTACCTACAGTCGGACAAATAAATTAAATTTACATTCTATTTAAACATTTTAAGGCTTGATACTTGACCAGAAATAAAATAGTATTAAATTTATATGGTGGTAAGGGAAAAAATAAATGATAATTACTTAAATAAATGTAATAATAAATATCCTGGGACATTAAAAGTCACTAAAAGTGTAGTAATGTTTACACTTGTCTATTATAAATATTGAAATAGCTAGTTACCAGTCATATTAAAAAAAACTTCTATTAAAGTTTTCTCGATTCTCTAAACGGAATATAAATAATATTAATATTACGTCGACTGTAGGTACGTGTCTATCTAAGTTATGTTTCCGATGAAATAACGTAGGACTAGACTCTGGAATAGTTCGTCATTCGATTATACTCAGAAACGTGGGTTTTATTTAAGGAATAACGCTTACTTAGTTATTTGATATGTTCAATTGTATTTCAAAAGAATTTCTATCGATTAGGTATATCATATATTAAGTATGAATTATTATTGGCCATTCATTTTGTAATAAAATATTTTAGCTTTCTTGAGTTGTAAAGAATATGCAAAAGTGATATCTTTTCCGCAATTTCTTAGAATAAAAAGTATTCTATGTCCAATTGTTCAAGTATCCAGAACATATCTATCGGTGTGACAATATTCTTCAAAATCGATTCACCTATTGCTTCGTGAAAGAGTAACATAACAAACATACATTCATATAAAATAAAATAAATAAATAAAAATTTTAGTAAGAACAAAAGCACATATGTACATAAATTCCATCTAAACTCACACAAGTTTTTAAACCCAAAAAGTCATGACACTCATTAAGCCATCTTTAGGTGTTTCACCTAAGTAAGACCGACGACACAAACTAGACTATAAAATAAAATTGCAACCACCAAGCACTTTCAAGGGTCATTTTAATACCAAGGGAAGATCCGAACGTTTAACGGGTTATAACCGTTAACACTACACTGCGGGGCACCGAAATTTAATTAAACCACACCTCACAAAGCACTATAACCTGCCCCTGCTCCACTCGCAACAAATATGAACCCTTCACCCGCAAAGCATTTACCAGGTACCAAATGAAATTCCACGGAATATTAAGACTTTAACGGACGGTCGATCTGATAGGTAGCGTTTGAAGGGTTAGACTGATTGATGATAGAACAAATCTAAGTACCTTACTAATATTATAAATGCGAAAGTAACTCTGTCTGTCTTGCTTTCACGCTAAACTACTGAAAGGATTGGTACACAAAGTCTAGAGATTGAGAAAGGACATAGGCTACTTTTTATCCTGGGATAATTTAAGATACCCCAGGAAAACGGGTGAAATCGTGGGAGCAACTAGTGTTGAATATTTTTAAGATTATAAAGTACCTACCTACTAGGTATATTGAATAGAATAAATTCGTTTAAGAAATGTTTTAGACCTAATTGAAAGTGATTCGGCAGTTTTAATCAAGTTCATAAGATATGTATTATATTTATACTAATAATAAATTTTAAATATAATCACTAGACGAGTGCACGCGGCTTTGCTTCCGTAGCGAAGATCATAAGGTAAAAGTAGCATAAAATTAGCTAGGTATATAAACTAAACAAAAGTCATATGATTCGACGTCGTAAAAGGACAAACAACATAACTTTCGCATTTATAATATTTGTTATTAAAATGAAACGGGAGATATTTCATCTAGTTCATTATTATTATTTAACGGTGCGGCCATTTATATGACATTAGAAACATGCTTTTAAGAAGAAGTTAATTTCCTATTTCCACGAAAAATAATCACATTTTCCCAACATTGTAACAAAAGCTTTACCTACTATATTATATATTTACTAGCTGCCGCCCCGCGGTTTCACCCGCGTAGTTTCCGTTCCCGTGATCACTTAGGGGTATGAAAAATAGTAGCCGATTCTCAGACCTACTGAATATGCATATAAAATTTAATAAAAATCGGTCAAGCCGTTTCGGAGGAGTATGGTAACTAACATTGTGACACGAGAATTTAATATATAATATAAACTAGCCTTTATGTCTGTGTGTCCATTGTTTATAATAATAATAATAATAATAATTTTTATTTCATAAATGGTTGCACATACACTGAAACTAGTAAGGTTCAAAGCAGATACATTTAGGATGCTAAAATTAAAACAGTTTAGTGTTAATTGAGCTCTGGAACTCACGGTAAGAATAAACTTGTGTTGCGAGTTCCAGCTCTCGCTCTAGGTTTTATGCAGTTAACATAATTAGTTATACAAGAAGTGCTTCAAGAATGAACAAAAAATATGTAAATGTAAAAATAAAATATAAAAGTTAATAAACAATAAAGAAAAAAGGTGAATTGATGTGTAGTGTAGTTGTGTGAAGTGTATGTGTAATGTATGAGTGTGTGTATGTATATATGTATGTGTGTGTGTGTGTGTGGATGTGGCGTGTGTGTCATATGGATGTATGGGGGTGAGTAAATGTATGTAAGTTGTGTAAGGCATGAGAATACTCACGAAGGTGTTTGGGCGGTACATAGCCTGCTGCCAAAAGGTAGTTGCGTAGGTTAAGAACAATGTGGGGTTAGGATTTTATAAGATCTTCGGTTTCTTCGTAGGTTAAGGATTTCAACCAGTCACTGACTTTAGTTTTGAGCTCATGTCTACTTAGGGGATATATATTGCACAGTTTATTGATTTTATTATATAAGTAATTACTAATTATGTGATAGTGTCGTCTAGCAAGGGAGGTTTTGAAAGATGGAATAGAACAAACTTTATATGATTGGCGAGTAACGGTAAGACCAGAATTAAAATGCAATGTAGCATGTTTCCTCATTATGGTACGGAGTATAAATAGTTGGCGTACAGATAAAACTTTAGATTCTTTGTAAAGTAACGTAGTAAGATGACGAAAGTGTTTGAAAAACATCACTTTTAATACAGCTCTTTGAGCTCTTTCTATCTGTAGAAAATTTGTTTTAGGGTTTGACTTATTACATACTACGGAATTTCCTGTTAGGTCCGCGAGGTCGCGTTATGATATATAGCTGGGGAAAAGAGACAGATATATTTTATGTCTCGTTTATGTAAGAAGTTATAGACTATAGAGTCTATTCAAACTGATAAACTCACAGTTTTGTAAATTCAAGTAATATTTGTTAACTATGTGGTACCAAGTAGGTTAAAAAAACTTACATATTGTGTTTGATAGCTTTTTTGATTAAAATAAAAATTAAGAAAGAAAAATAACACCTACTATTTTATGATTTTATTCGTGTATAAATAACTTAGACAAATAACAAACTCATACGTTTAAAATAACTTAAATATTTAACATCATTTAAGAATAATACTTTAAGTAAATAAACAGATTTTATAAATCTTTCAGTATTCTTGCAATAAATTTACGTTAGCGCAATTTTCTAATACACTTACACAAAATAAAACATTGAAATGAGGGTAATCACAATTAGTACTTGCAACCGGCTCGCGCCAAAGAATAAGCCAGCGAAGACGGAACAACATTTTGTACCTACGAATCGCCTCTAAGAAGACATATTTATTTCTTATTTATTTTTATTTTTCTTTTTCGCTCACAACTAACTTACCATGCCCAACGAAGAGTTGCTATGGGGTTGTTGCACAAATGGAAGTGCAACAAATTCGGAAGAAGGATCTATCAAATGTCTGACGTGTGAGAAGTATTTCCATTACGCATGCATGTCTCTAAAGGATTCTCCGACAAAAGCAGATATGTCCTTATCATGGAAATGTCCGATGTGTGTGAGCGCCACTCCTAAAGTACGCAAGGACGACTCAACCCCAATCCGCAACGTATCAATGACTAGAGGCCCTAAAAGGCAAGCTATTGGCTCACCGTCTCCTCCCAATATGCTATCCGAAATAGATAATATGCGTTCTATGATACGTGAAATAATAAAAGAAGAATTTAGCGAAATGTTGTCCAAATTTAATAAATCGATTACTACCACAATAAACTCGGAGTTAGAGCCAATTAAGATAGAAATGGATGGGATCAAACAGTCTATGTCTTTTATAAATAATAAATTTGAGGAGATCAAGACAGAACAGCAGTTATCGAAAGAGATTATTAAAAAGTTAGAAACGGAAAACATGGAACTTAAGGCAACAGTAGATGAATTTAGTGTAAGACTAAATAACTTGGAACAGCAATCTCGATCTAACAACTTGGAAATCCAGTGTGTACCTGAAAATAAAAATGAAAACGTTTATAGCATAGTTGCGCAACTTGGCCGTGTTGTCAACTGTGAAATTACCGAAAAGGACATTCTACATTGCACTCGTGTTGCTAAGTTCAATGCATCTAGCTCCCGCCCACGATCTATAGTTGTCCAGCTAGCTTCACCTAGGCTGCGAGATCAACTCTTAGCATCAACCAGCAAGTACAACCAATCCAATCCTCAAGGAAAGTTAAACAGTTCCCATCTAGGATATGCAGGCCCGATTTCTCCTATCTACATAGCGGAACACCTGTCGCCCTCCAACAGAGCTCTTCACGCAGCAGCAAGAATAAAGGCAAAGGAAAAAAGCTATAAATATGTGTGGGTGAGAAACGGCAAAATATTTGTAAGAAAAATGGACGGTACAGACTCAATACAAATTAAGAGCAAAAATAGTTTGAGTAAAATTGTATAGTTTATTATTATTTTCTGATTAAATTTAATACATGTGTTATATCTCTAACTGCATGGTTTTCAAAGAAATTATTATTTATTATCAGAATTGTAGAGGCTTAAGAACAAAAACGTATGAATTTTACTGTAATATGTCTTGCATGAACTATGATATAATCATTCTGACGGAAACTTGGCTAAATAGCAGTGTACTAAGCAGTGAACTATTTGATGATCGATATGAGATCTACAGAAGAGACAGAGAGACAGCCGAATATCAGTGTAAATCAGAAGGTGGAGGAGTCCTGATTGCCGTAAAAAAAATTATTAATTCTGTACGTATTAACCGCTGGCAAAGCAAACATGAAGATCTCTGGATCACCGTTGATATATCCACATCACATAAATCCCACCAGCTGGCTCTCTGTGCTGTTTATCTCCCGCCCCCTGTAAGTACCGCTGCTCTCGATCATTTTATGGAACGCTGCAACGAAGTTTTTGAATCAACTGGTTTTCCGGTTTGTTTAGTTGGAGACTTTAACTTAGGCAAAATTAACTGGGAATTAAAAACCCAGAATGATTCTATCCCAAAAACATGTAAAGACTTTCTAGACTTTGTGAATTTGAATGGATTGGCACAACATAATTGTATAAAAAACTGTTCAGGACGTATACTGGATCTAGTCTTGTCTACTGTACCATCGTGTTTGGTAACTGAAGCGGCGTGTTCTCTTACCACTGTTGACAAACATCACCCACCCCTGGAATTAACTTTAACATTATTCAGAGATAGTTCATTGCCTTATAATAAATCGCAACGAAGACCAAATTTTTTCAAAGCTAATTATCTTGATATTAATAACTACCTAAATAAACAGGACTGGTATCAACTATTCCAAAACATAGATGATGTAAATGAGATGTTAACTATATATTACGACATTTTAAATCATGCCATTGAAAAATACGTACCAAACCGTAAACCTAAGCACTGTCGTTATCCACCGTGGTTCGATAAATCATTAATTAAGTCATTAAATGAAAAGAATAAACTGAGATTACGTTTTAAAAAATATAAAAATCCTTTGGATGAACTTGAATTAAAATTAATTTCAAAACGCTGTAAAACCTTGGCCTTAAATTTGTATAATAGTTATCTATCTAATTTAGAAAAAGACTTAAAAGACAACCCCAAACTCTTTTGGAGTTACATAAAAGCTAAGCGAGGTGGTTCTAGTGCCTACCCAATGACCATGACCTACGATCAAATTGTAACATCTAATGGCTCTAAGATATGTGACCTCTTCGCCAACTATTTCTCGTCCGTATATATAGAGGACAGGAAAGCCGACTTTGAGTGCGATTCGGGTTTCTTGCAATCATTACGCAACAACAGTCAGTGTTTGAACATTCCAGTAATAGACCGCGACTGCTTGCTTAAGAAGTTGAAATCAATAAAGATACAAAAAGGGGCTGGACCTGACGGTATCCCACCAGTTTTTATTTCGGCATGCGCGACGGTACTTGTTACTCCTCTGTTGTTAATTTTCAATAGGTCGCTAGGTTCAGGAACCTTCCCAAGGGAATGGAAAAAGGCGAAGGTTGTACCAGTACATAAATCGGATAAAAAAGATGCCATTACTAACTATAGGCCTATTTCAATTCTATCTACCTTTGCTAAGATTTTCGAATCCATTATTTGTCCCCATATACAGCAGCATTTTAAAATGTATGTCAGCAAACACCAGCATGGTTTTATTGCACAAAGATCGACAGCCACAAATTTAGTAACATTTACGGAGTCACTCATACAGGCTGTTGATGCCAACAAACAATTCGACGTAATTTATACGGATTTTAGTAAGGCGTTTGATGTTATGTCCCATTCTATATTACTCTACAAGCTCTCAGCTTATGGTGTCACTGGATCATTGTTACGATGGTTTGGGTCCTATTTGAGGGGACGTGAGTTTTATGTGGTCGTGAATGGTTTTCAGTCTTCAAAACATAAAATAACCTCTGGCGCCCCACAAGGATCGCATTTAGCCCCCATATTATTTAATATATTTATAAATGATCTACCAGAATGTTTCCATTTCTCTGAACCTTTCCTCTATGCTGACGATCTAAAATTTGCAAGAGCAATTGAATCGTCTACCGATCAAGTTCTTTTGCAGGAGGACCTCAATAGAGTTATTGAATGGTGCAAAAATAACAGAATGCAATTGAACACAAATAAATGTTTTCTGGTTAAATTTACTAGAAAAATGCACGTTATTAATACCGACTACCTGATTAACAATGAACAACTGAAAGAGCTAGACAATATTAGGGACCTGGGGGTAATTTTCGACAAAAAAGTGACTTTTGAATACCAAATTGATAATGTCATTAAAAAAGCGTCACGAATGTTAGGATTTATACTGCGGAATACTAAAGGGTTTCGCATGAGTCAAACAAAAAAAATATTATACTACAGTCTTGTGCGAAGTATCTTGGAATACTGTAGCGTTGTGTGGAGACCCCACTACGCCACTCATAGTTTACGACTCGAACGGGTGCAAAAACGTTTTATGTGGCACCTTGCATTTTGCGAAGGAAAATCTAAGCGCCTACCGTCTTACAGAACTCGTCTACAGTACTTCAAAGTTCCATCTTTATCGACTCGCAGGGATATCGCCGATGGTCTGTTTTTGCACAAATTAGTAAGTCACAAGATCGACTGTGCTCACTTGTTAACTCTTGTTCGATTTCGTGCTCCGTCCCGACACCCTAGAAATGCGATCACCCCATTTTGCCCGCCACTACGAAGAACCGTTCTTGGCGCAAACTCCCCAATACCTAGGCTGTGCAGGATTCTTAACAATTTCAGTGACTTGGTGGATGTACACCAGGACAGTGCTAGGACGCTCAGTAAAATAATTTTGGACCATCCATTAGAAAAAATGTAAATATTATAAACTTGATTGTATTCTTTTTTGTTTTTTTCATTGCCATTTTTATCATTGTAGTTATGTGCTGATCAACTCTTTTTAATAGGTATACTTATTCTAATCTCATATAATATATTATTTCATGTATAATTTGATTTTAATTGAACTCGATAGTTACCTGCTAACTCATTAATTTATTTTTTAATTAGTATAAATTTTTAATTTTATTTGGATATTTATATAATATTATTATCATGAATCAATGTGTAATTGTTATTGTTAGTATTATGTTTTTTTTTTGTGTCTTCTTATGTTAAATCCTAAATTTTTAAATCAAATAAATGTATATTATTCCTAATTTAGTACACAAATTTTATATTCTAGCCGTATTAATGTGTGCATGCTGTGTTAGCCTATAAGTAATTGTTACACTTGCCTATGTGTTTTATACCTGAACTATAAAAATGTATTGTGTAAACAATTGTTGGCTAACCTGATTCAATAAATAAATAAATAAAACCTGCAGATGTGACCTCCACTATTGTTTTATTCACAGCCAATTAAATAGGTCGTAAAGGCCTCTAATAGTCCTCTCACAGACCTATTAAGTATAACGAGTGCAGTATTTCGTAGAAACGATTATTTATTTTGTGACCTCTGTGTAAATATATTTATAAGTACTATGTAGTTAATATAACCACAGATGTATAATCTAACTAGATGTGAAATGTCAAAAAGCAGCAAAAATGTCCGCTTTCCACGCCGTCATTTAGTCCGCGATCGACCGTTATTGCCTTCGGACGTCAAATCACTATACATATATCACTATATACAAAGTCGCTCTCCGCTGTCTGTCCCTATGTCTTCATAAATCTTAAAAACTATGCAACGGGTTTTGATGCGGAAACACTGTAAATTTTGGAAGTTTATAATAATAATAAAGCCCTTTATTCTGAAGTTACTTACAATCGTATCATTACATGATCTTAAAAATTATGTTTATCATAAAATATCTCTAACTTCAGTGTGCCTTTTGGCATAGGCCTCCTCTAGAATTAGATTTATAAATCTGAATATATTTGTACAACATCACATCTCTCATTCTTGCATACACAAAACGTCACATGTCAGAAAGGGACTTAACTATTCAAGGCTGCATTTAAGTTTTTTAGTGCCAATGAGTGTATGACAGATTCGGAGCCCTTTTTCTAGATAATAAAATATTTTGTACTCGAGTCCGAGGCTAAAAATTATGTTGGCCAATTGAATATCAACCTTGGGAGTTATTAAATAGAGTATAATTTCCAATGGCGTTCAAAATACTTCGCTTTCCAATGCCTTCAAGCCGAAGATATTTTCATAGCGCAATATTTCACAGTACTCATTATTAGAGATAAGTGCAAAAAGTGTTTCTCATTAAAAAGCGTCGGATGAGGGTAGGAACAAAAGCAAAGTATATTGGTGTTAAGCTGTTCGCACGCTGGCGACTTTCTGCAGATTTGAAATTGTAACTTTTTGTTTCCGTGAGTCGTTATTTTTTTAACATGTCAGTATGTTTTATGCTTTAAATGCTATGTAGATTATATTCTATATAATGAGTATCAGAAAACTTAACGTCAAAATAAGTGAACTTTTTAAGTATCCTGGGACATTCTTTACACATGGTTAATAGCTTCCAAGCTCAGAAAAGCTATGGTAATTTGTTTCGGGTGGAAATCAGATGTAACTTTTGTACCTAAATTAATGTTCAGATCTAAAAATGAAAAAGAAAAAACCCATGCTTTATATGTTTCTAGTACTAGTAGTATTTTTTTAGTACATTAAAGGTTATATTTCAGTATTTTTTTACAAGCTTTTATTTAACTTGTAACGTATGTATGTTTGTTTCGGGTGAAATCTTGCATTCCAATTTTGACCTTAGATATATGTTTAATATTTCCTTTAGACTATCATAAAAAGATAATATCTATAAATCGCCGGAATATTAAAAAGCTAAAACGCATCGCCGCTAAAAGTCGCCGGTTCATAATCGTCTGTATCGCTTCGCAACTGCAACTGCAACAGCACCAGCAACGGCGTAGTGTTGTTGCAATATCATTTGTTGCACTCAAACTGCGCTGGATAATAACGTCTGCCACACGGATCTGTTTAACTGGAATAGACTTAAGCTTTAATTTGAGTGAAATGATGGCTGACAGAGAGGAATGGAAGAAAAATTGTTGTGCTTAGGCGAGATAAGGGCAGGAAGAAGAAGACTTAATTAAGCTTTAATTTGATATTATCAATTATCATGAGCGTAGTCGATATAGTCGAGTTTTTTTTTGTTAACATGTAGAATACCTATGTAATAAGTATAACAGCGATTCACTCAATTTTAACCGACTTAAAAAAAAGAGGAGGTTCCTATTTCGACTGGATGTTCATTTAAATGAATGAAATCTTCATATTGCCTCAGAATCAATTAATAGTAAAATTAATATTAAATGCGAAAGTTTGTGAGAATGTATGTTTGTTACTCTTACACGCCAGTAGGTACAGCTGATGATATGTTATTCCAGAAAAATGGGAAAATTGAAGATTCCTCGCGGACACGGGTGAAACCGCGAATAATTCGTCAAAGTCCCTCAAAAACTTATAAAGACTTAAATCATAATCTATTTGTTTATAAATAAAAACAAAATCAAATTCTTCATAATTAAGACAATTAGCCACATCCATTAATCCATAACTCTGTGTTCTTTGTGTTTTTAGCAGAGCAACGGGTTTCCGGGTCCGCCATTTTATATGTATATATTTCAGTTTTAGAAAGTTGCTTTTGCTGCAGGGAGCGTTCCGAATGAAAATTAAGATATTGTCTTTGCTCGGATTTATTGTTATTGTTCTCAAACGTAATTGTTGGTGCGTTATTATTGTCTATTCTCTAGTGGAAGGGTTTTTTTGTGTGTTTTTGTCGGATATCTTATTTAAGTTATGATACTTTGTTTATAGATACGTATGGCACGTGGCACAGCATATATTTATTGAGATAGAAAACATACGTATAAACAGATGAAATGTCAATATTTTTTTATATATCTAATAGTTTGACTGATTGCCGAGACGCTACGTTTTAAGCATTTAATTCAGTTAAAAATCATGTCCCAAATATATTACCAAAAATATGTAGGTATCTACATCAGAGTCCAAGCTACTTGCTACCACTTTTGTTTACGAACAAAATCGAATTAATATTTTTTACACATTAACAAAGCCAACTAAATCTAAGCCAAACTGCCCTTCGAGTATAAAACTGATGACCGATCTCAAAATGATATGGGGCAAGTAAGGTCGGCAAAACAATCGACGGGTACCAGGGTCATATAAGTAAATTAATGTGCCGCTTCGGGGCTGAAAACCAATTTTTGGGGCACATCCTGCCCCAGTGCGGTGCTCACTTGACACGTGACGAGGGGCAAGTGTTACTTAGTTTACTTGTGTTGGGGACACATGGGTCGGGAGAGTGGTTAGTTAATTGTTGGGCATGGTGATCGCAGTTTAAGTGTAAAATTTTTGGACTACATATTTATTTTTAATATAAAGTTGTCTAGTATCAAAAGTAGATCGATAAACAGCCAGGTCCATTTGGTGGTAAATAGTCACCGCATATATCAAGGGCAACAATTGCTACTAATATGTCCCCACATGCCCCGAACTCTCTTACCCTTCCAAAATACAAATGCATTACAGATTTACGTCGGAAATTCAAAATTTGGTAGATTATTCTTCCCCGGATTACCTGCACTAACACCTGTCAGTATTTACGTGAAATGTATATTAATATAAGTTGTAGCGTTAAACAAAAGTCTCAGCAACTAGTTAGGTTAATATTTAATACCAGAGCATAACAATTATGGATTGTAAAACTGTGTACCGTGCGAACAAAGTAGGTTGAGCTTAAAACTTTTCGAAGCTAAAACTATGCTCGAGGAGCACAGTGAGCAGTTATGGATTTTGTTGAAATTTCCGATTGAAATTATTCGGTGTTGCCGAACAAAATTTTATTGGGATTAATTGGGGGCACTATACCGCTAAAACGTGGTGGAAATGTGCCCCGTTATATAAATTGCGCTATTTTTAGCTATTGACGTAAAACTCAATTTTCCCGGGATAAAAAGTAGCCTATGTCCTTTCTCAGGGTCTGGATTATCTGTGTACCAAATTTCATTTAAATCGGTTCAGTAGTTTTAGCGTTTTACTCAGTGAAAACGTAACAGACAGACAGATTGACTTTATTTATCGGTTTGGTCGATGCTTTTGCGTAAAAAGCTGATAGGAAATGTTCGATAGAGTGTCGACCATCCTACCCGCCGCTATGTCAGCGTTAGTTCAACTTGAAACCGCCCCCGCCGTTTTTGCCCGCGATATAATAAATTATGTAAGGATGGTATTGTCTTTTGATGGTATCTTAACTTAGTGGGTCCATTTGCTCAAGTTGGGGGCACTTGTAACGATTTATAAATGCCCCTCCATTGTCTGCACTGAAATGTGGGGACCGATTCTGGCTGAAATTACAACCGCAGCGGGAAAGCCTTTTTAGGAGTTGCGTCCCTCGTCTGAGAAAATTGCCGAGTGTAATTTTTTTAATGAATATATACGAAATTTGTTATTTACGTACGCTGGTAATATTATATAGAGGAAAGATTTGTTTATTATGAATAGGCTCTGAAACTACTGAACCGATTTGAGTGATTCTTTCACCAATAAAAAGCTACGTTGATTGCGAGTGTCATAGGCTATATTTTATTTCTGTATTCTAACGAAAACCGCGCGGAGGCAGCTATCTTTGATAAGTTCTTTTAATAATGCTGAAATTTAACCCATTGTATAGGAAATGTAACACTGTTCATTTGTCATTTGTTAAATGAATTTTATGTACACACTGAAAAACTTTACATATTTTTTTTATGAAAATGCACATTTCTGTATGGACATTCCAATGTCCATACAGAAATTTGCATAGCCCCGTGAAAGTCTGCCAATGTTCTATTATCCCTTTAAAATACATTATCAACTACACATTAAACATATGTCACACTAAAACATGTAAACCAGTAATATGTATAAATGTCTGGAACAGTAATCCAGACAAGCGAGACGGTAATCTCGCGGCTTAAAATAATACTTGTAACCAAGCTTGTATAAGGTATAGAAGGCGAATCCTAGTAATCCTAACTAATATTTTAAATGCGAAAGTAACTCTGTCTGTCTGTCTCACTTTGACGCTAAAACTACTGAACTGATTTAAATGTAATTTGATAAGCTGCTTTTTATCACGGGAAAATGGAAGATCTTCCGGGTGAAACCGCAGGGAGCCACTAGTCTATACTAATATTATAAAGAGGAAAGATTTGTTTGTTTGTTTGTTTGTTTGTTTGTAACGAATAGGCTCCGAGACTACTGGACCGATTGCAAAAATTCTTTCACCTTTGGAAAGCTACATTATCCCCGAGTAACATAGGCTATATTTTATCCCTGTATTCCCACGGGAACGGGAACTACGCGGGTAAAACCGCGGGGAGGCAGCTAGTATATTATAAATGCGAAACTTCGTGATTATGTTTGCTACTCTTTCACGCAAAAACTACTGAACGGATTTGGAACTCCGTTTAAAAACTGGATTAACACATATGCTTTATGTCACGGTAAAATTGGAGCCCGGGTGAAAACGCGGGGTTAACTAGTGTGATGTACAGCAACATCATCAGTTGGATTACTGAGTATGCCCCTGATACGTTTTGAATTCACGACGAATTCCGAGAACACGTCACATTGGCTTGCCACTGTACAATTTGACAAAGCTATTTAGCATTTCAAGGGGATATCAACTTTAATAACGTTCGTCTGTGTGTTGTTAATGTTGGATATGTATGTGTTGCGGGTATGTTGGTAAAATGGTAATTACAGGATTTTGTACAGAAATAAAAATATTTCCGTATGTAAATCTTGTTGTAGAACCTCGGGTCGTTCGTATGAAGTTTTAAGATTGAAACTTACAGCTTTTTTTAAACTTTGTCAATAAATTAAACATAAGTATATAAATGTTTTAAATAGTCTTCAGAATCGAGACCATTTGTTAGAATCATTTGCATTAATTTTACCATAATTTATTTAATAATTAAAATAATAAATAAATAAACATTATTTCATCTAGAAACGCAACCAACAGTGTTTATTATGAAAACTGTGAAGTTATGCCAACAAAATAAAACAACAAGAACAATATGCAGTTAAATATTCATGAAAGTATAATATTGAAATGCTATGTACAATAAAAACAACGAATAAATTACAAAAGTATCTGAGATATATTTATTTCAACATAATAAATATTTAAAATACAAAAAGTAGGTACGTAAGTTGTGAATAATTTGAATAATATTTATTGAATATCAATCAGCTATTATTTTAGTCATGGTATTATATTATTCATGAGTAATAAAAAAAATTATAATAAAACTATAATGGTAAGCTATTTAAAAAACGCTTAAAAAACGCCATTTTGAATTTTGAAATTTGACAGATGTCAGCCATTTTCAAAACTAGACGTTTTATATAAATCCTATATTACTCCAATGCCCAGAACATACAGTTCAAGTGACATTTCTGTATATCTGTTTCGATATATCTCAAGTACTCCCAGGACGAATCAACCGTCTACCTGAAAATATTCTTGTCATAGACACAACTGGGGATATGGCAACTTTTATTTTTATCGCTGGCAACACCGATCATAATAACTAAGAGATATATTATATGTTCTTGACCTCACCCGGTCAATGTCAGGAATTTATGGAAGTTTTTAGCAGTCTTTTCGTTTTACCCTGTAATATCAACAAACTTATTATGTTTCAGAAACAGCGATTTCATTGTTATGCTGACATACCTCCAAATTTACAAAAAATCGAATTCTTTCTGTACCCATAAATCGTGTCATGGCAGTAATACGTAGTAAAGTAAGAGTCCTCAAATATATAAAAAGACGTAATGATATAAGAGTCGTATATTAAAAAACAATGAGGTTATATTAAAAGCCAGATATTAGTTACGTAATAAACATAGTGCCTCAATAAAAATATATTTTTAGTACAGTAGTAACAATCTCCTTGTTGTTTATGATCCGTGGCGATCACATACCGATATTGGTATGCCATTCCACATAACTGGATATTCGCAAGGATATCGTTTCGTTATATTTGCCTCTCCAATTATATTGTATATTTTTAGTGTTTATGACTGATCTGATGGTTGTTTGAACCTGAAGAATAATGCGAAAATTTATTGGCAGAAATATTACTTACTATAGACATAGACGTAAAAAAAAACTTACCTACATATAGCAACTAGTTTATTTGGAATCGGACTTTACCATTTGGTCTTAAGCTTTTAATTTTAAGTATTTATTTTTGTTTGATAAACCGAAATTCAGAGACTTTCATAAATTAAGTTTAGTTTGACGCGATTTCACCTGCTTTCCCGGGTTTCATTTAGGATGTAGCTAACTATAGGAAAGATTATTTTTATTCGGTCTAGTAGCTTTTGAGTTTATCCGTTACAAAGCTTTCCTATTTGTATTTTTATTGTAATAAAAGGTCGTAGTTTTTGTCTTGCTCTCTAAATGAATTTATGCAAGTCAGTCTCGCATGGCTTCATTTGATTTTCATATCGAATGAAAGTAACTGAATATCTATATATATATATCAAAATTCTCGTGTCACAATGTTAGTAACCATACTCCTCCGAAACGGCTTGATTACTATTTTTGATGACTTTGACTATCTATTTTGACGTGACAACGTCTTATAAATTGGTTTGCCGGGTGACACTTCAAGAAACTGCGTTACGCTCCGCTCACGTAACGTGACGTTATGTTTTGACGTGACAACGTCTTATAAATTGGTTTGCCGGGTGACACTTCAAGAAACTGCGTTACGCTCCGCTCACGTTACGTGACGTTATGTTTTAAATTGTTACTATTTACGTGACAACGTCTTATAAATTGGTTTGCCGGGTGACACTTCAAGAAACTGCGTTACGCTCCGCTCACGTTACGTGACGTTATGTTTTAAATTGTTACTATTATTTCATCCTTCTTCCTACTATACGAATGAATATTCACATTAAAATTATTTTACCACTCAAAGTCGTTGTCACGTAAAACTTTCGCCCGTATACCGACTTTACAGGCAACCAATTTTTTTGATACCCCTAAGTGATCACGGGAAGGGGAACTACGCAGGTGAAACCGCGGGGCGGTGGTAGCTAGTTATTATGTGAAATATTTAAATACCTATAGAAGGTGAGGTGAGGTCCGGCGATGGCAATTATCAGTGCAATTTACCGCCAGTGTCGTGGATCCCGAGATATTCAAATGTGGTATTATAAACTGGCGACTTTAGTGCGGTGGTTATTTTTTATATATAGACGTGCGTGTGGAATTTAAATGTCAATTATTTTGGTTTTTTTTATGCTTGAGATTCTATAGCTGCCTGTGTTTTTGTTTAATACGTCTGTTGCTTTATCTATACTTATAATAAATCTGTAGAGAGGTCAATTCTGTACATGAAATATATTTTCAAAATAACTATCAGGGGGTGATTAGTGATCGATACTGATGCCAAAAATGCAATCAGTAAAATTTTTGTCTGTCTGTCTGTCTGTCGGTCTGTATGTTCCTTATAGAAACAAAAACTACTGGATGGATTTTAACGAAACTTGGTACAATTATTCTTCATACTCCTGGGCAGGTTATAGGATACTTTTCATCACGCTACAATCAATAGGAGCAGAGTAGTGAAGGGAAATTTTGGGAAAACGGGAGAAGTTACTCCATTTTTTAAGATTCCGTCGCGTGTGCAGCCTTAATGGTTAAAGTTACATAGAAATTATGTATGACGGAAATATTCTACATAAAATTTTCTAAAAAATATCCCGCAACAGCATATGTCTATCTTTTATAGTTGACTCAGAATAACACGTGTAACTCCTGATAGCTTAGCAGTTCGGAGCATTCTGATTATATTTGTTTACTCTTACGTTTATAATACTCTCACTAATCCCTAATTTAAAAAAGTTAATATTATTACCTACTTATTCAATAAAAAATAATCATAGAAATCGGTATAGAAACACCAAAATTATAGAAGAAATAAGCCATCGCGTCGTCACACGTGAATACTAAATCATGCTATAAGTAAGGATTATTTTTAAACGACTTAAAAAAAAGGAGGAGGTTCGAGGAACGAAGTCGCGGGTTAAAGTTAGAGTTAGTCCAAAGAAACTATTCCACGCGAACGAAGTCGCTGGCAGAAGCTAGTCTATAATATTATAATGAGGAAATATTTGATTGGTTTTTTGTTTGCCTTGACTCCGAAACTACTTGACCGATTTGGAAAATTCTTTCACTATTGGGTTACACTATCTCCGGTGAACATAAGTTATATTTTATCCCTGTATTCCTACGAAAACGGTAACTAGACGGGTGGAACCACGCGGAGGTAGCTAGTCATCACTAATTACGACCTAAACAAAAAAAAACGCTTGTACCTACAATAGACAAAGCATTGTGGTGAAGAATCCGATTTTCCAAAATTTCACAACAATATTTATTTATTGTCGCCCGTCTTAGTGCAGAGTGCAAATATGTCTGCAGTCTGCAGTCTGCAAGTGTGCACAGCACAGCGCAGCGATAACGAGTCGGCGACGCTTCGTCATCTGCGGCCACTCGTGGCTTGGAGGCTCGCCAGGGCACGAAGTGCTGAGATTTAAGCTTCAGTTCCTATAATGCTATTTTACGATTGATAACTTCATTTTTTTTACCGACTACAGGAACCTAAAGAAGGAATATATTTAACCTTTAAGGTTTAAAAAACGGTTTTTGTTTATACACCAAAACTTAGTAGGGTACTATAAAGTTTCGTTTATTTATTTGTTGAGTTTTGACTGTAAGGTAAAAAAGCCTAAGATCATAAAATATCCGGTATTAAATAACAAAGGAGACCATTTATTATTAACCATCGGTATAATTTATTGTCAAAAAAATCATTCCACTCCATCAAAATGTCAATTTAACTCAATCATTAAAATACGACATTATTTTCTTCCCAAATATATACAGCAAATAAATCGCTCGAGAGATCGAATTTCGAATAATCACATGACCGATCTAAAGTATTTTTTTAATTTTTGTTTTTAATTCATGCAAAGTTTCGTTCGGAAACTGAACATCGACATCGATCGCATCAATAAAACGGCCGCTTAAAATGTGTCAACTTGTAATGGATACATTTAACAGGAATTGCAATTTATGCAAGAGTTCCAACATAAATTCCGTCGTACGACACCGAATCGGGTTTCAACTTACGACAATTTCTCTAATTTTAATGTCGACCAGAATTTTCCTTTTGTCGCTGTTTTTTTCCGATGAATTTGCCAGTAACTCCTGAAGTTTCCACTTTAATGATCGACTCGGATCAGTGGATGTTCACGGAAATTTTTATTCTATAAAGAGGAAATTTATTGAATTTGCGTCTATCGTTGATTGAGCTTACAATAGACTTTGTGACTGTAATTTCAGATCAACATAATTTTCCGTCACAATTTCCTATCTGTGTTAATCTAGAATATATACATATAAAATCCTCGCTGCCTCTGTCTGTCTGTCTAAACACGATGAACACAAAAACTACTGAACAGATTTTCATGCGGTTTTCACCAAATTACGGAGTATTTCATGGGGAAGGTTTTTATGTAAAATACATCAATTTGGACCCGGTAGGTGGCGCTGGTGGGAAGAACGAAGTCTGCCGGGTCTGCTAGTATAATATATCTATGTGCCGTAATATAATTTAAATTTGGTACCTACAGTCATTGGCACGACAATAATCGTACCATTCACGATTTTAAAATACTATAACAGTGTTCCAATTTCCGAACGCTAAGTCCTCAAACGCCAACAAAGCTACATAGCAGTCAAACAAAAGTTTCCAGCCATCTAATGAGATGTAAGGCTGAATAGAAAGGTTCCCAAGCCCAAGTAGTTAATTAACAAGTTAGCGCCAAAAGTTTTTTTTTCGCTTGTAAATTTTTAACAACGCCCAAGGCGGTTTGGTAAATAAGTTGCTTCGCGTTTTCTTCACTCGTTCTAATGAAATGTGGTTCAGTGTTACTTTGATATTAATAAGTAATTTTGAAACTTTTGTATTGAAATCTCGATGTTGGTACCTATATATTTTTGGTTGTGACTTTGTTAATTTTTTTTTCATCAATCTATTAGAAGTCATTGTCCCTAATTTGTCCTGTATGTCTCGACAAATATAATACTAGTGACTCCACGCAGTTTTACACGTTCCCGGGGACCTTCAATTTTCTCAAAACAAAAAGTAGCCTATAACCTTGTTCGGGAAAGGAGTGGACTGATGAAACAAACTATGATGGTTCAGAGCAATTTAATAATAATAATAATATTTATTTATTTCTCCTCACAATGACAAGACAGGACAAGGTACAAAAAAAGTGAAAACCAATTTCGATTTACAAATGAAAAGTCTAGTGTATGCGAGAAGCCGGTGTCTATTAAAGGTCCTCACCCCACGGAAATAAGGTTAATAATTTTAACAAGACTTTTACACAACATATTCTACGACACACCAAAACCAAACTGACAAGAAAAAAGGAACAAAGCAATTCAAAAACAAAATCAATTAAATAATTCAAAAATAAGGAACTGGTTCCAGCCAGTCGCCAACAAACCTATTCCATACCATACCCCAACTTTGTGGTAAATTTCATCGCAATCCCTCCAGACGTTATTGCGTGAAAGAGTAACAAACAAACGCATTGATAATTATAATATTAGTAGGATTAAAATATATTTGGTCAACCACCTGTGAGATTTTTAAATACCAAATACTTGTGAAGTTGTTGTACCTAACTTTGTAGTGTTTTTGATATTTTCTTTATCGAAAGACAAAGTCTAATTCTAGGATCCAAAACCGATCACAAAGCGTCAATAAAATAGATCGAAATCCCTATTTTTCTAGCATGAAAAATCTTAAATCTGAGCGATCCTTTTTGTAAAATAAACCCCTTATTTAGATATAGCGTAACGGTTAATGCAGCATCAGTATATGGGATACTGTTTAACAATCTGGAAAATTATACTTCATATAATACAAGTATCTATACTGTACCCGAATTTAGAATATCAGATGTGTATCTGATAAAAGTTATTCTACCGGAAAATTCTAGAACAAAATATCTATGTGAATACAAAAAAAATAGAGAAACATGATTTTTGCGCGATATTTTAATGCGCCATGGTATATATAGACCATGTAGATTGTAAAGAAAATAAATTGTCTGCGACTCTTGTTTAGGTTATTATTTAAATTTTATACACACAGTTTCGATAGACAGCGTTTTGTCTAATTTAAAACAAAATGGCGACTATATCCACAATAGACAATGTCCATCTTGTGTGGTCTATGGGATCTTAGGTCCCAAAATATACTGACTTCCAGGCTATAGGTACCTATAGCTATTTCCCCATACGTAAATAGATTCACTACATCGTTTTTATGCCGAAAATAATCTTTGAAACAAATATTTTAAATTTGACGTGAAAAAAATGCCTAAAATAACAAATAAACAAGTTCATTCCTCGCGAGGCGACCAAAAACACTTCAAAGGATTTTTCTTATAAAGCTTCTTTGGTAAGCTTGCTGGGATACCGTGGATTTGTCTAATCGATTTATTTTTTATGTCATTTTGTATCAAAGATTATATTTTGGTTTTTGTTATCTAATCCTAAAATATCTCATATCCATTATTATATCTGTTAATTGAGAACTATAATGTTACATGTTGGGACCTGAGTACCTACATCTTTTGATATAATAATTATCACACTAATATTATAATTAATAATAATAATAAGCCTATATGTTTGTAGATCCTCCGGGAACTCGGATAAAACCGTGGGGCAGTAGCTAGTATAATATAAATGATGAAGTCGCAATTAGAAACTGTAAAATTTACGATAGGTTGTTTATTTTTAGCACGAGTCATCAACCCAACTCATGACCATTTCAAAAGTCATAAAAATACGTTTTGACAAATTCAGTTTCATTCCCAAACGTTCGATTATTCGGTTAGCGAAAAAGGCAAAATAAACTCGAGTCGTAAATAAAAGGAGACAATTCTATGCAAATATGGCCTCTCGAGTAGCCGAACAGTGTGCTAAATATTACTGGTGCGTTGACATTGGGTTAGGGTGGGTGTACACTGAAGGAACAAAACCAAGTACAGCATGGGGTTCTTCAAGAAGGGACTGAAGAGTTTTATACAGGGTCGGCAACGAGTGAGTGACGCCCCTGATGTTGCAAGCGTCCATAGGCTACGGTAACCGAGCGGCATCAGGTGGGACCGTATGCCTGTGGTGGCAAACCTTTTTTTATACCACTATTAAAAAAAAAAAATGGGACCAAAATTTTCAAAGTACTTTGTCACATTTATGTAGCTCAGGCGGGGAGTTCCCGTTCGCGTAGGCATACGGGGATAAAATAGCTGTGCATTGATAGTCCATTTATCGAGGAAGTCTATAGGCTATTTTCTATCCCTATATTCCTGTTAAAAAGGGAATTACTCAGGTGACACCGTAAGGAGGACGTTAGTCATTTAAAATAGTTGTCTTCGAGTAATTTATTTAAGAGATCTCCCTTATTATGTTTATTTAGATGTTAATTCGGATAAACATCAGACTGGCATTTCTTACACAAAGCATTCCGACATTACCCACTAGAACGCGTCCCATACATACTCTACATAAACGTGTGTCCTACTTTGTGACAAAATCTACATAATTGTTGTGTTACTAACCCCGTACTCTGAGCTTACGTTTGTTAATCTTATAATAAGGTTACGTTATTATTAGGTATATAGTCTGTAATTGGATGCATGAATACTTCTTTAAATAAAGATTCACACCCATTTTGAACTGGTAAGTGCCGGACTTGAAAACAAAATTGTATCAAAACTTCACCTAATTATGCTCTAATTAAAACTTTTTAATCATGTCCGTTATTATAAAACATAGCCTGTGTTCCAGAACATATGTTAATACTATGCCAAATTTTATCACGATCTCTTCATCCGTTCTCTAGTGAGAGAGTAACAAACATACATTCGCATTTATAATATTAGTAGAACTGTATATTTATTGAGCTGATGAAATCATTACACCCAATTCATTCCTTAGTGAAACTAAGAGCGAAACTGTCGAAACTAATTCGTTTAATCCTACAGAGGAAATCTTAAACCACCTTCAACCTTAGTTACCAAAAATCTTCCCGTAAACCTTACAAAGGGTCGCAGGTTCAAAACATGTGTACAGAATTCAGAAGCATTGAATAACTGTGCGTGGGTTGTTTACATGAGCTACTGTATATGTGGATTAGATATTGTTTACTTGCGACCCAAAGTCTCCTTTTGTATTAAGATGATATGAATATTTAGTGGGCCTCAGGTTAAAATAACATCAACACGGTAGTACTCGTGTGTGGTAATTTGAATTTTAGGATGTTGGAGTATCCTCCGTTTGGGAGAGGACAACGTATGTTTTAAATAGACTATCGTATTGTTCCATTGATTGATTAGATGTGATCTTATAATAGATACCATAGAACGTATATAAAATTATCTAAAAAGTATTTATTTTTAAAGGCCTTTGGACACTATTGAATCGGACTCTAAGGCTCAGCACGTAAGGTTGCTTTTACTAAGATGCTTTTGACTATATTTCTTAAATTACCGACTCCCTGAAGCTTGCAGCCAAAACTAGTTAACATTTATTGTGCACAGTTATTAAATAAAGGAAGCTTACAAAAAGTCCATCATTGTCACAAAATGGCCGTCAATTGTCACAAACACAGTATGTACCGACCTTTACAACAGATTGTGCCCAAAAAGGCGATTCATAGTAACCCTAGCCTTACAAATAAGTAGCGAAACCCAAACATCTGCAGTAAAGGTTGAGCAAACGGCACAACACAATTGATCGAGTTGACAAAACTGCTTATTTATGCGAGACACGATGCGCTGTAAACATTATGAGACTAAAGGATTCTGTATTTTAAATATTCATCTTATGACAAGTTTTGTAATCCAGGATTGTGTGAAAGGAGTGTAAGAAGGGAGTGATGACTGAAATGACGGCTGACAGGGGATGGAAGAAAACACATGTTGTGCCCTGCTTATCCAAAATGACAGCCTGCCTCGATAAATGGACTATGTAATGGCGAAAAAATTTTTCAAATCGGACCAGTAGTTCCTGAGATTAGCGCGTTCAACCAAACAAACAAACAAACAAACAAACAAACTCTACTCCTTTATAATATTAGTATAGAGTCATACATCATTTTAGCGTAACTTTAACCGTTTACGCAGCGTACGCAGCGGAAGCCCTCAACTGGAAAAGAAATCTCCCGATTTTGAAACATTCTTCATTGCTGCTCCGCTCCTATTGGTCATAGCGTGATAATATATAGCCTATAGCCTTCCTCGATAAATGGACTATGTAATGGCGAAAAAATTTTTCAAATCGGACCAGTAGTTCCTGAGATTAGCGCGTTCAACCAAACAAACAAACAAACAAACAAACTCTACTCCTTTATAATATTAGTATAGATTATACACTAGCTGCCTCCGCGCGGTTTTACCCGCGTAGTTCCCGTTCCCGTGGGAATTGAGGGATAAAAATATAGCCTATGTTACTTGTGGATAATGTAGCTTTCGAATGGTGAAAGAATTTTTAAAATCGGTCCAGTACTTTTTGAGTTTATCTTTCCTCTTTATAATATTAGTGTAGATAAGGGTAAAGTAACACTACCTATCTTCCATACTTGTTCTTACTAGAATATTGGCTCTAAATCACTTGACAAATGAACCGTCATGCCGGCAACGAGGAACTTGATGTAGTGTGCACCAACCCTATACAATTAATATATTGACTTTAGTTATTTATGACGGAAGCCATATTGGATGCTGCATAAATTCCAATTATGTTAACAGTAATGATGGGATGGTTTATCTTGGTTTAGTAAAGTTGGGTTTGCGAATATAATTATAATTAATTTTTGTCTTATGATTCGTTATTTTTTTGTTTATGCTCAAAAAACTTATTGGGTGTTCCCGCATATTTAATTCGTCTTAATATTTATTTTTACTAAAAAACGTTGAATGCCATAAATGCCATTTTACTACCTACTCCGGAATGTAGGTTTCCATGGTTATAATTATTTTTATTTCAAAATCTGTTAACTAGTTTTTCAGCATATCCATTATAAATGATTTTATTAACTCATAAACAATATTTTTTCCTCGTTACAATGCCTATTATTGTTTACTTTATTCTTTATTGTTAGTCCCTAAACTTTTGTTATATAAATATAACTCTAATATCCTAAACTTTAGCCGGTCCAGTTTGATATAACTTTGTATACTTAAACAGTTTTTTTTATTTTAACCATAACATGTAAACTATGGTATTTCAGTTATAAACAAACATCAAAAAGGCATAGACAAAACGAAAGCTTTTTGTTTTTAAATTACCTTTTTAAAAACAATACATTGGCCACAGACTAACAAGACATTTACTCTATTTTAAGAAACATGCACTGCACATACAGGGTGATCAAATAAATTACGCAAGTGCGTGTGTGTGGGTAGTATTTATTAGGCAGTTCGAGCTCGGATGAACAATGTATCAACCTGTATACACGCGATGGTCGCTGATGGATACGCTGGCCTGTTATACCACCTATGTGTTGTGGGATGAGTGATTAAGGTCGGGCCTTCTGTTACTCACATATTTTGAGTTCATTACCTTAATGGTAAACTGTTTAAAAATGGTCGATACGTAAATAACTCGGCGCGGTTTTACCGCGTATTCCCCTTCTCGTAGGAGAGTAAAATATAACCTTTGTTATTCCCTGATAATGTAGCTTTCCATTCGTGAAAGAATGATTAAGATCGGTCAAGTAGTTTTTAAAATCCGTTGCGTAGTTAAGCGAACAGACGACTTTGTATTATACTATGTAGAAATAGGCATTAAAGGGTTACATTCTAGACTTCATTTAATATGATATATAAGTTTAAAAAATACGGTTTATAAGTAAAGTTTTATATCAAAAAATCGCTGTCCAAAGCTTTAAAATTCGAACCAAATTATAGCCCAAAATAAATAATATAAATATTCCCATCAACTCAGCGGTTTAAACTTAAAACGTTAAACAATGTTTCTGGTCGGGATATCAAAGTGGAAACTTTTAAATACTTGCGTTACGAAGAAAGTTGAGACTTTATCTTAACATTTTTAAGCACCCGACCGGAAGGAAATAAAGAGTAAATAAAGCAAAGTTGCGGCTTCCATAGAATACCTCTCCAATGGAGCTAGATAGGTAAGTACCTACCTACTTGTTTAGTAAATCGAAATGCGAAAGTTTGCACAGTGTTTTTTAAACTTTACCGAATAAAATTTTGTTTTATATATAAAAGGATGATTCGCGTATCAAGTAATTTATATTTTTTTTTTTTGTGCTTCTGCTTCTACAATCAGTCCCAGGACTATAAGCAGATTTGTTGGGCGGTTGCTTCAACCGCCCAACAAGTAATTTATATAAAGTAATAAAAATTGATTGTAAAATCTAAAATAATTGATTGTTTTATTTTAGGTTTAATTTTTTGTATTAAATAGGCTCCGAAACTACTTGACCGATTTGAAAAATTTTTTCATAGTTGGGAAGCTACACTATCTCCGGCGAACATAGGCTATATTTTATCTCCTTAGTCCCACGGAAACGGGAACTACACGGGTGGAACAGCGCGGAGGCAGCCAGAATTTAAACGACTTAAAAAATTGGAGGAGTTTCTCAATTCGTTTGGTATTTTTTTTTATGTTTGTTACCTCATAGCTTTCGACTGGACGAAGCTATTTTAGTGATTTTTTATTTATTTAATAAGTTATATTATATGTCTAAATCATGGATATTTGTCAGGTAATTAGAAAGGATGTCAGGGTCTGGATGAAATTTGGATAAGAGATATAGTAAGATCTGGAATTAGTTTGTAATGGTTACTTTAATCCCGGGAATATACTAAATATTATTATAGCAAAATTCGCTAAATATATATTTTTTTTGTTTCAGGTAAGATTACTTCTTCTTCGATAAATGCAGTTGTGTAAGTACATACACATATGGGACAAAAATAAACAAGATTCTAATTTTGGCATTATTATTCTGTGTGTAAATTAAAGTATTAGGTATTTGATACACCTATAGGCTTTATGGCTTTTAAGCCACCTATCGTTTGGTTTGAATCCCACCCGGGACAAATTATGTGCAACTTATATATCCTTAGTATGTATTAAAAAATATTACTAGCTTAGTTAAATACTATTAGCTTAGATTAGTTTTATTGTAATGTGAAAAATGTCTGGCATACCTAGACCTATACTTATTTGTTAGGTTTTTTTTTATTCTCGGTTTAAATACCGGTTTTTTGCAATAACAACGGGCTTTATTATTATTATTTATTGATCCTCAAAAAGGCCAATAAACTTAAATAACATCAAATAAACTAATATTACATTACAGCAACAGAATTCTCCTTTAAAACTGAAAAACTACATCGCCACTTATTGGAATTTTCTCACACATTGTTCTAACGAAATTCTAACCTGCTCTTATTAGATTTACTACTACCTCCATATCCTCTATATCTCTTTACGTAGAATACACTGCGCGCTTTCATCTGTCTTTTGATTTGCCACAGGGTATTGGGTTCAAATCCCACCTAGGACAAACATTTCTGTACCTACAGATGTACATCATACTTACATAAATGTGAAAATTTATGATTATGGGTGGATGTTTGTTAGTCTTTCACGCAAAAACTATTAAAAGGATTTAAATGAAATTTAGAACATAGATAGTTTATAACCTGGATTAAAACATAGTGTATTTTTATACCGGGAAAATTTAAGATTCCCAGGGAGCCACTAGTATTTGTATAAGTATGCATTTAAAAGTAGTATATCAGCTATATAATTACTATAATACAAGTTTAGTTTGGCATCAGATTGGCCGTCTATAAAAAATGTCCTGGGATATTTTTTTAGAGCAAGCAATGGTGTTTTAAATTATCGATGTCGCAGTTAGACGCTTCATGCTTAGTCCGGGGCAGTCTTTCCGCCGTTGATTGTGTTTGGACTGTACAGTCAATAGGACTTAATTTTCCCCGGACTATGGACTGTAGCCTGTGGACTGTCCTTGTAGTTTATTTGTAGTTTTGTCGCCATTGCCTCTCAGTGCGAATGCAGTACTAATTTATCTAAGCTTAGGTAGGTTAATAAACGTTTTATATGAAAGTGTGTGATTCGTTTTTTGTTGATTATAGTGGCTCCACGCGGTTTTACTCGCGATCTTTAAAAAGTAGCTCAAGTCTATCTCTGAACCAATTTTTTACAGACTGAGTTACTTTCGCATATATCATATTAGTAGGGCTTAGTAGGGGTATATTTTTATGATATTCTATAACAATATAATATATTGACACAGTAAATTAAATAAAATTTAAAAGTAGGTATATCCTTTTATAACGCCACAGAAAACAAGGCAGTCCAATGAATCAGTCCTCTAAACACTTGATGTATTTATTGTCCAAACAAAAGCCAATTGATAGTGAAGCAACGATCGGATTCCCAAGAAAATCCCCTGATACGAGCAAATCTAGGGCACACGTCTAGTTTCACGATAACCAACAACACGTGACCTATATCGTTATTGGCGTCTCAAGAATGTGTGGTTCAACTTATACTGGTCGTATCACTTGTCTTGTTTCCCCCACCATAATATGTAGACCCGTGTTTTGTTGTTATAGTAATGGAATGACGGGTCATTGTTATTTGGTGGGCTCGTACGCCGTCCAACTGGATGTCTGAGGTAATTGTGATCATGAATCAATCGTTCGAATCCTTAGAAATTCAAATAAATAGAACGGGATTTTCGCATTTATTTAAATACATTGCTGGTTTTATTCTACATAGTCTATATTTATGACATACAAAGCTGGCAATGTATGGTGAAAAATTTTTTTCGTTCGTTCTTTATATAATACTTTGGTATAAGGAACAAAGACGAAATATAGGAAAACGATAGTTTACGAAACTAATATAAGTAAGGGAATTCCAGGCAATTTTCTTATAGGCCTTTTATTGGTCGCAAATGTGACTGTGAATGTTATTTATCGTACTATATTGGCCTATGGCTTTGTCCCTATCGGGGATATTATTTTTACGGCCAATATTAGCGTATTTATTTGAACAATCAAGTAGGTATATATATTTAATTTGATTGTCTTGCCGTTGATTGTGTACGTTATATTTGGATAATATGTAAGTTTTTGAATGAAATATATTTTTATAGAAATATGCCTGCTGAATTACCGAAGATTGGTATGAAGAGGTTTTTTTATCAATCAATTTAAATGCAAATTTTATCACCATATTACAATAATTTCGAGTTTATAATATTATATTAATTTAACTTCAATTAGGAATTCGACGCACCTTATTAATATTTAAGGTCCCTAAAGGCGTACATATAAAATAACATTCCAACGACAAAAAGAAACGAGTCTTTACCTATTTAAGTATAAAATTATCATGCAATTTACCTCATTGTGTCGTTTAAAAAACGCGTACAGAACCGCAGTATATAATTAGTCGTGGAAATACAGAAAACGGCTTAATAGAAGTTGATAATTTCGACTTTACTGACAGCTACGTACCGTGTGCAGTTTAAAAATAGCTCATAATATTAAAACGCTGTTAAAATTGTATGTTAAATCTTCTATCTACACTTAGGTAATATTATAAAGAGGAAAAAAATTTTTGCTTGTAACGAACAGGCTCCGAAACTACTGGACCGATTTACACAATTCTTTCACTAATAGAAAGCTATAGCTGTTCATAAACAACATAGGCTATATTTTATCCCCGTATTCCTACGGGAATGGGAACTACGCGGGTTAAACCACGCCATGGCGGCTAGTACTAATATAAAAAGCTGAAGAGTTTGTTTGAACGCGCCAATCTCAAGATATATAGGTCCGATTTGAAATTTTTTTCAGTGTTAGATAGCCCGTTTATTGAGGAAGGTTATAGGCTATATAACATCACGCTACGACCAATAGAAGCGGATCAGCAATGAAAAATGTGGCAAAAACGGGGATGTGACGCTAACAAAGTTGTGCGGGTCAACTTGTACTAAGTTTAAAACGCCGTTTAAATTGTATGCGAAATTACACTATAAATGCACTATTGAAATTACTCATAAATACACTATTATTGAAGTGTTTTGATGCTGTTTGCCCGTGCATTAGAATATGTCAAAAATTACACCGACATCGAATTTTGAATTACTGAACTCACGCGTTTAAATAAATAAATTTGATTTTCGATCCGTTGATAAATGACTTGTTTATACCACTAAGGTGGCAAACAGGCATACGGTCCCACCTGATGGGAAGCGAACGAATGAATGAATACGGTTGTTTGTTTACTTAGCATTAGAATTTCAGACGAGTAATATAAATGTAATAATAATAAATGTATATGCTTGGTAAAGGCAGAATTTGGAATGAACTGTGTGTAACATTGTATAACACCCATGTTTACCCAAATTTATACAAATAAATATTTGTATTTCTATTTCTAAAGCTGGCAAAATAATACAATGAGGAGAGCGTAGACAAATTGAAGGCTCTTTTTCACACATTCCCAGTTCAAATACTGGACAGTTAGTTCGTTAGGACAAGTTGGTGCGGACCTAAATCCAATTTGGCTGACTTGAATGCACTGCGGCACTTGCAAAAAGTCTCTTTTGTCTCTGGAATTCCTATTGTGTATCTTATCTTTATATTTTATTTGCTATCGATGCTATCGTTTTAAATGGCCTCGCGTGTATATAATTTCTTGTTTCGATTGCCTGGAGTTAATGGTAAATATGTGATGTATTCCTTCATATATCGTAGTAATATTATAAATGCGAGTTTGTGAGTGTGTATGTGTAGATGATTGTTGCAAAAATTACTGAACGGATTTCTTCCAAATTAACATATAGGCTACTTTTAACCCGGGAAAATTGAAGATCGCCCGGTAATGTGGGTGAAACCGCGGGGAGCCACTAGTCCCTTCATATTTTTGTAACAACAAAATTTGTTTTGTATGTTAGGTTGTTGTTTTAGGTTTGACTCTCCGAAAAGGGTCACTGCACTTTCAACAACACACCACACAACACACTATTATTTATTATTGTTTACCAAAATGGTGGACAAACTTGGCCACACTTGCCCACCGACTTGGCTCTCGATAACATAAACCACTCTAGAATAGGTACTTACTTATCCGGGAAGTGTTTAAGAGGCGCAATAAAAACTAAACAACGCGATACTGTACTGTTCATAAATAACTTTAAACTTATGGTTTTAGCCCACTTTTTAATGTTCAAATCGATGGGTGTGACCTCATAACTTTAAGGTGTGATGCGATCGGTCCCAACTTTGCTCAGTGGCTTAGTGTTGTTTCAAACTTCGATACTTAACGATTAAATTGTAGGGAAAAAAATATAAGGCGTAAAAAGAAGTAATACAATACACTAGCTGCCTACGCGCGGTTTCACCCTCGTCCGTAATAATATGAGGATAAAATATAGCCTATGTTACTCCCTGCTAATGTAGCTTTCCATTGGTAAAAGAATTATTCAGATCGGTCTAATAGTTTTTTAGTTACATATAAAAATATAAAACTTTCCTCTCTATAACGTTAGTATGATATCGTAATTGTGTTTTTTTTAAGGAAATACTTAATAAAAACACTTAAGAATCTAAAAATCATATAACAACTTAAAACCTACTTAAACTATAATATGTCAAAAAACTAAATAGACAATTTCATAAACATTATGAGAATAATGACAGATGTCAGATGACATATTTAAATTTGAAACCACAAGCAAAACTTAGTTCGTCCCACTTTTTGGAATCGTGTAACTTTTTAAAATCGATATTATGGCGAGTGCCACGTCATTATTCTTCCAAAGTGTCCGTAGGTACCTACTCCGTTCGGAAACTCGCGAGGAATGCACGCCGCGCTGAATTCTATTCAGTGTTTACTTTGAGCTTCTTCGTTCTTCGGTTGCAACATTTGAATTCAAATTTAAAACATTCAAATTTTCGGACGAACATTCGAAATTTTCCAAATGTAAACATTACTTGGGGTTTCAGTTTTGTTTTCTTCAAATGTGGGTCATTTTTCATTCGATAAGTTTCCATATATAAATGGGGTAAACTTTTTGAAAAAGAATTTTTTTTTTATTCAATTAGGCCTTCATAAGCACTTATGAATAGTCAGACTCTAACGCTCGGTTCGGAAGGTTGGTTTTGCTACATTTCAAGGGATAATATAAATAGTAATTATTTTAGTGCTTTTAAGTATTAAGATTGATATTAGTTTTATAGAGGTACCTACCTACTAGTTGACCCGCGCAACTTCGTTAGTGTCACATTCCCAGTTTTCCGCTCCTATTGGTCGTAGAGTGATGATATATAGCCTATAGCTTTCCTCGATAAATTGATTATCTAATACAAATCGGACCAGTAGTTCCTAAGATTACCGCGTTGAAGCAAACAAGCAAATAAACTCTTCAGATTTATATATAGAATTTAGATTTATCAATAACATCTGTGATTCATATCAATCCTAAAAATCTTCGTTAAATAGAAACTCCAAAATGCACTCAACGAAAGCTATTGAAATATATGAAAGTCTAAATTCTAATTAGTAATTAACGAATCAGTTCCACTTGTCGAGCTATTTCCAATCTATTTGATTTGGAATCGCTATTGGTGTGGGTAGTTAATAAATTCTAATAGTGACATTTGAATGGCGACGGGTGTGTGTTACACCGTCACGTAACGTGGTTTAATTCTGTTTATCCTGGGACATTTTTCACACACGGCCAATCTGATTCCAAAGTAAGTTTCAAAGTGAGCTTGTTATTGTTTAGCTGATATACTAAAAATTAAAATTTAAAATTTTCATGTATTCAAATGTTTGCCCTGGGTGGGATTCGAACCCACGGCCCTCGGCTTGAAAGTCAGGGTCACTAACCACAATGCCAACCGGGCTGTAATTCTGAAAGATTTATTATAGATTGTATCCTAACTTGTAATATTATAAATGAGAAAGTAACTCTGTCTGTCGATCTATCTGTCTCGCTTTCACGCTAAAACTATTAAACTGATTTAAATGAAATTTAGTACACAGATAGTCTAGGGAGAGGACATAGGCTACTTTTTATGAAATTGGAAGATCTCCGGGGTACGCGGGTGAAACCGCGTGGAGCTAGTTGGATATAATTGTATAGTTATGTTTTATTTCAATAAACGTAATTGTATTAATAGGCCGGAATAAACTAGATATTTGTTGAAGCATTACGTTACGGTGTGATAGACGGCCCAATTTGTCGATACGGTATTAGTTCCATTTGCCTAATTTTGATTTTACCTCTGAATTTATGGAATTCTAATTAGGTTCTGCTACGTGAGAAGTTCATTTATTATTTTGGAGATTTCCATAGTAGGTATTTCTGGAAGTTAAACAGAGGAGAGTTTAATGTGTGGCATCAAAAAGCTGTTGGCAGGTTATAGGGCATTTATGTCGTGTTGCCACACCTAAAATTATAAATCTAAAAAAATGCTTTCCAGCCAAGATGGACACTTTAAAAATGAAAATATATAAAACTAGGGGCTCCCCGCGATTTTACCCGCGTTCATAGAATTTTAAAATGTTACCATAATAAAGGCATAGTAGTTTTTGTATTATTCCAGGAAATGATCTAACTCTGTGCCGAATTTCAAGTGCCTGACTTTCAAGCCGCGGGTCGTGGGTTCGAATCCCACCCAGGACAAACATATGTACCTATGCATGAATGTGTCTGTTTGTTCTGTGTCTGGATGTAATTTCTATAATATGTATGTATATAAAAAAGTATTATATGTAGTAGGTATATCAGCTATCTGGTTACCATAACACAAGCTTCATTTGAAGCTTACTTTGGAATCAGATTGGCCGTGTGTGAAAAATGTCCCAGGATATTTATTTAACTTAATCCAAAAACATCACATTCAATTCCTTATATTTCTAAACGATCGTTAGTAAAGTAGCAAGTGCAACGTTTCATTTAACGGATTTTATTTTGATTTTTTTAAATCCATTTGTGGCGGATCGTTTGTCGGTTTTTCTGTACGGCCGCGGAAGGAGCACATCGCCGCGGGAGACGTAACTTACTCGCGTCCATTTCATATTAAAATCCAAGGATGGCAACTTTGAACCGACTGTAAAGATGTACTGGAATATTGTCCGGAATATTTTCTATTGGTATGCCGAGTTTTGTCTAAATCCCTTTGTTTAGAGTGACTTTTATGAACCCTTAAAAATTACTTTTATAATATTAGCAGAAAGTAATGTAAGATATAATAAGATGTATGATTCTTTTGAAATTGTGATCCTACGTCTGTTACTCGTACTAACGAAAATATAATGAGGCTTACAGTGTTTAAATTACGATAAACAATATATAATAGAAATGGTATGTAATGGGTGCACTCTTTTTTAATGTGTTTCTTTATTCTAATGAAACTTTACATACAACTTGATTTGAAGCTTTCTCTATAGATTTTCTCGCGTCAATAGAAGCGTTATACAAGGTGGCACTAGATATTATTTATGACACAAGTTTTTTTTTATATATATATTTAACGACACTATAAACAGCCTAATATACCTAAAAACATTTTTTTTTTGATACAACAACTCTCAAGCTAATAGACGCGTTTTTTTCAAGCCTACACTATTGTAATATATCTAATAACAGTACACAACCTAATTTACCTAAAAACAAAGCATGCTTATTCTGAAGCTAATAGAGGCGTTTTAACAAGCTGCATCTATCGTTTATGATCGCTTCAAACAACCCAGCGTGTCCCAACCCTACACGTGACTAGTTCTTGCGAGTTAGCAGTTTTTACAGCTCTCGGTTGGACCGGGGCGGGGTCGGGGCGGGGGCCGGGGCGGGGGTCGGGTTAGATTTATTAGTTTTTATTTGTTATTTTATGTTTATGGTACTACCATTGAGTTTTGCTGAGATTTTTCTAAGTTTTATAAAATATATTTTTAAGGCTGGCAACTTTAATGGTTGCTATTTTGCCGGTGTCAAGCAGACGCGGGCTGCTTTTATTCTTAGGTTCAGCTTTATATCAAAATAACATATTAGGAAAATCAATGATATAATGGTTAATAAATTATTAAGTTTAAAAAAATGGGCTGACTACCATCAAACACTATTATAAAATAAACATAAAAAAAGATCCACTGCAATATTTAAAACATTACCGTAACTTAAATAAAATTAACATTATAATATAAAATCACATTAGTTAGACCTTTAAGTGAATGTGGTGATAAAGATCAATGAAGCCAAAAGAGGCAAATATCTTGGCAAGTGTAAAATGGGACCGATTCTTGTGCATTCAACTTAACTTAACCTGAATCTATGGACCTTTTAGTAAAGGCAAGGGTTTTTGACGTGACAACGTCTTATAAATCGATAGAGCCGGCTGCACGCACGATGACTCATGCGGCGTTACCTCGCTCTGAGGCGTTCCATGTGGTGGCTTGAAGTGCAAGCGAGAGCGCGGAACGAGCGACAAAGAAGCACAATCGGCCTTTGCGTTCGGCAGCGTTCGACATCCGTCTCTCTCCTACTTGAGTGAGCGATGCAAGACGCTGTCACGTTCAACTATCGTCAGTAAACCGACTTTACAGACAACCAATTTTTCCTTCAAAATCGTCGACTAAATATTTCAGCGTACATTATTACCTTATTTTTTTGTGTAACAAATTCTTAGTTATATAATAATAAATTCGAAAGTAACTGACTGTTTGTCTGTTACGTTTTAAGTCTATAACTAGAGCTTTAGAAAGAACATAAGCTACCTTGAAAATTTGAAGGTTTGCGGGTACGCGGGTGAAACGGCAGGCAGTAGTTAGTATTAGGGACATCTATTTTATAAAATAGTATCGTAGAAAGAAATTGAGGTAAACGACCCTATTTAATGCAGTCCGTCATTTTAGTATAAAAAGTTACCAAAACATTTTTTTTAAATGACTGGTCACAATTTTAAAGTTACAGCAAAAATTTTCAACTTTTATTATAAACACTAATAAAATATAACGATTGGTATGAAAATAAAATGGCGTCGATTTAAACAGCTGTGCACCTGCGAGCTGGCGTCGGGTCGTTTGGCATTTGGCAACGATCTGAGTTCTAGACTAGACTGAACCGAGCACTAAGTCGTTAGTATGAACAACACACGTTTTTATGGATCTTTTATCATATATAATATATAAATAATATTATATGTAGTCATAAAAAATCGTCGGGAAAAATAACCTTAAGATGACCAATAATTAATGTAAAACGAGGAATAAACATAATATATAGATCGATAGATAACACTTTATTGTACACCAACACCAAAAAAAAGCAGATATTAAAAAATTACAATAAAACTTAACTAATGCACAAGTAAGCGGGGCGTTATGATTTCACTTATTATAAAATACATCGGTAGGAAGATTCTATTTATTTTTACTAAATTCAATTTATTAATTATAAAATATCAAACATGATACTGTTTTCAAATTGCTATTATAATAGGCTCTCATTTACTTGAACTTTTTTTAGTTTTTTTAAATACCACGTGGGCTCTACATGGCAGAAAAAAAAATCCTCGTTACATAAAACAGTAATATTGATAAAATAATACAAGCGCATTTTTATAGGCATTTGTAGTTTCAGCCAATCAGTGACATAGGCATCGCTCTAGGGGTTCTGTATACATTTTGGCAACAATTTAATGGTGCGTCATTCCACCGCAGCAATTTTCTATTTGACCAATACAAACGAAAATAACAAAACAAGGGGTGTTTTGTTCCCGACTAAAAAAAGTAAAAACTTCAATCTGCGCGCGAACCTAAAAAACCCGCTTTTAACTCAACATTTAAATCGATACGAATAATTTGACGCGGGCAACACAGACGACCAATTCGGAACACCAATATGACATTCCCGTAGTAATCCCGCGGACCGGGAATCCCGGGACAAAAATAACCGCCAAAAATGGTGGTGTGCACAAATGTTTTTGCACAATCCGTGCAGATCGTCCAATTTTCGTATTGAGATAGTTTTGCCGGCGGTAATACCTACGTGCCATCGCTTCGAGGATCCACAAAAGATATCCGGGATTTGCTGACGTTCTCACATTTTATTGACTTTAGAAAGCTGAACAGCTTGATTGAGTTTTTTATTGATACACTATATGGATGAATTTCTACGGGACTCGCCGATTCTGGGAACCTTTTAGCTTCACCGAAATTCAGGTTAGCTTTTGAGTGGCACTAAATATTTTATATTGCCTTATCCAATTTTAGATTCGAGCTGTGGGATTAATCGAAAGTGCTTGCAATCTTGAGCTGCATTTATGACATCACTATCATAGCTTTTGAAAATAGAATTGATCATAACATATCCTATTAAACTTTAGGCTGACATACAAAAAGTATTTACCTTGATTCGAATTTTGTCTTAAAACATATTATAAGCTGTAAAAAAAAGAAATTAAATGTTCGAAAATCGAACTCTTGTAATGCAAACATCAACAACATACCATCCTAATGGCTTTAGAAATAGAGGTCACTATCCATTGTATGCCGATGGCGGTCTCCACGTCGATCAGCTCTCGTGTTCTCTGATACAGACATCTTCACCCCTCAGCAGCAACCATCTCATGTGTTAGGTTAGGAAAGACAGAGACGGAGAATAGAGTTTGTGGTGAAATGTCATCGAGGTACTGTCATTTACGTTATAGAATTGGTCTAGAGAAGCGTAACACAACCCTACGTCATCAGTCACACGTGGCGTTTGATTTATTGTGCGTACGAACAGTTTGAATGGGCCGGCTAGCTTCAAGCTTTGCGAATGAATTACTTACAAAATGTATGGGTTAAAATTGATATTTGATGAAAGTGTCTTGATGTGGGAGAAAATAGATATTTTAATCTGTGGGTAATTAGGGTGGTCAAATGTCTAAGTTAATGGTAGACTAGAAATATGTAAATCTATTTATTTCCATGCGAGGGTTATGGTAACTCTTTGTATAACCCATAGTTATTGGTATCACTTATTTATTTATTATTTAATATACCATACTCTTTTTATATCCTTCAAGCTATGTCTCCAGGGTAAAAAAAAAATAAGACCTAATCCAGTTGCCCAAAATGTAACGATATATCAACAGGACAGTTCCACTTCAAGAGGCCTCCAAAAATGTGGTATAAGTATAGTATAAGTGTAGTATAAGCAAGGATATATGACCACACACATTTGGGCAATTCGTCCAAGTTAGTGATACAAGGGAAACTACTTTACCGCTTATTTTGTCAACTGGGAATGAAAAAAAGGGAATTTCGAGGTGTGTGATGACAATAAAAAATGGCGACAACCCTGATGGCAGAAAATAATAATATAAGTGTTAGATAAGAAATGACACCAAACGCTTTGTAAACACAATAAAATAAATAAATAAATAAACATCCGGGGACATTGTTCACACACGGCCAATCTGATTCCAAAGTAAGGTTCAAAGTGAGCTTGTGTTATGGTAACCAGATAGCTGAGCTACATAGTATAAAACAAAGTCGTTATCCGCCGTCTGTCTGTCCTTAAAACTACGCAACGGATTTTGATGCGGTTTTTTTAATAGATAGAGTGATTCTTAAGGAAGGTTTTTATGTCTAAATCATTACGCTATGACGAATAGGAGCGGAGCATCAATCAAAACTGTTGTAGGTATATTACTTTTAAATACATACTATTATAGATATTTACATCCAGACACAAAAAATTAATCAAGTTTTCTTACTGATTCTCAAAATTTGCTCCAAGCATCGAACCTATGACATTATATCTCCGATTACGCACTTTCCCAGTGTTACCATATCCATTTGGAATTCAAAAATATATACATATATAAAAAAAAGGATATGTAAATGTGCACGTGACGGCCAGGTATAAATTAAGCCGATTGTTATCTGCGCAATCACTTCGCTCTATTATAGGGATCGGACATTTTGCGTGCGCGCTCAGGGCTGGCTACTGTTCAATATATTATTTATTTAATAATCATTAATTTATTGGTTTTTTTTAAACTGTTCATGACATAAATTTGGTTGCTAAGTGATCTTGAACTAATTACATGTAGCAAGGCGGTAACGGGATTTTCGAAATGTGAATGGGTTTTCGTAATTTTGTGAAAGAAATATTAGGGGAGGCCTACGTCCAGCAGTGGACTGAATAGCCTGAAGACGACGACGACGAAAGAAATATCATGTCTTTCAAAAGTTTGGTATATATATTAAGTATTGTAATTGGCATATAGAGTTGTAAAAATTAACGTTTAATCTAACATCAAAATTATTGCAAAATTGTAAACAGGAGCGACAAAACACTTAATTAGAGTTTTTTTTACTTCTTATAACTTGGTGAGCCTTAAAATGCACATAATCCTCCTTCAGTTCTTTGTGAAGCTAAAATGTCGTATCCACATAGTAAAGATGTCTTGCAAAAGGTATGTCTGCCAATTCAAGTGGTGATAGGGGGGGTCATGTGGGGGGGGTTGCTGACTCGGAAGTCGATAATCGAAGAGGAATAGAGTCAAGTAGCGATCACTTACTGGCTAGCACTGCACTTGGAGGCCTATTACAAACTGCAGATGTCTAGCTAGCTTACGTTCTATGACTTTACCTGTATTCGAAGGATTAAATTGAAAAAAATGTGAGATTTTTAACAGTGTCAAACTTTCAAATGTCCATAGGGGGCGGTGACCACTTACCATCAGATGGACCGTCAGCCTGTTTATCAACCTTTTGATATAAAAAAAATGTTAAATTAATTTTATGTTCAACAAGATTTTGTGTACTTTAAAAGGTATTTTTAAGCTTCTTAATCTTATATGAATGAATAACATACATCGATCCTAGTTTTACATCGTTATTTCGTTTTCAGGATTAAAAATATATGTTTTAGAATAAAATATCTAGTACCTAAGGTAGGTGTGGCAACCCTAAACAGTCAATTGAATTCAGTGATCGCGGTTCGTTTGATAGGCATTAACCGTGCACCACGCAGAGTAGAATTGTTTTATATCAAATTGATATTGTAATTGTACTGGACTTAGTTAAACTGTGGTTTTTGTTTCTAGAAATGTGGATTTTATTCACGTACTCTGCTTCATTACCTTTTAAATATATCTACTTACTAGTTTCTGCTCCGGGGTATCACCTGCGTTCCCGGAGGATCTTCAATTTTCCCAGGATAAAAAGAAGCCTATGTGCCTATAGATATCTATACTTAGCTGAAAACTTTATTTGTTTCGCGCTAAATTCAGGAACTACTGGTCCGATTTGTAAAATTTATCAGACAATTAGATAGTCTATTTATCGAGGACGGCTATAGGGTATATATCATTACGCTACAGATAATAGGAGCGGAGGATCAAAGAAAAATGTTGCAAAAACGGCGGAGTGACGCTAACGAAGTTTCGCGGGCCATCTAAATAGTTATTTATAAAGTTAATAATTTGGACTCTAGAGAAATATTATGAAAAATCGACATTTCAATATAAATAAGCGTCATATCGATACCTTAATTTGCAAACTTAAAAACTCTACTTTTCTCTACTCTACTTATTTATTATATTTTTTTTTAAAGTGGATGTATTAGGCTTACAAATTACGGTATCGATATGACGCTTATTCATATTGACGTATCGATTTGTCATAATATTTCTCTAGAGTCCAAATTATTGACTTTATAAAAAGGCAATCGAATTATTCTACCCCGGACAGATGTTCGACTTGTAATTCGACTATTCCACATTGATATGTAATTCACGCTAAATGCCCACATCATCTCATTACCCTGAATGCCTAACGTACATTATCTTGGCATATTATTAGTGTTTCACATAATTTCGGTTCGATTTCCATATTGAGCCGTACGTAGAATTTGTCAAAGAATAAATATGTTCAGAATCACTATTCTAACTAATATTATAAATGCGAAAGTTACTCTGTCTGTCTGTCACGCTAAAACTGCTGAATCAATTAAAATAAAATTTGGTACACAGATAATCTACAGCTTAAGAAAGGATATAAGCTACTTTTTGTCCCAGGAAAAGGGAAAATGGAAGATCTCCCGGGAATGCCGGTAAAACAGCGATGCGATGCGATGCGATATGCGATGGTTGAAGTATGGATGTATGTTTGTTACTAATTCACGCAAAAACTACTATACGGGTTTATAAATTAAATTAACAAAGGCTGCACTTTATCCCAGGAAAGTTGAAGATCCCCCGGGAACGCGGGAGAATCCACGGGGAGCCATTAAAATTTATGAATCAATATCAATGAATTAATTTGTTCCTAAGATTTACACGTACAAACAAATTCTTCAGCTTTATAATATTAGTATAAATATATATACCAAAATGTATCCTATACCATATACCCTATAAAGAAGCTCCTACTAATCCTATTTGAATATTTTATCCTTACAAAGGGTGTGAGACTATCCTGAGTAATAAACATAGGCACGTTATGTCCTAGGGCTCCAGGGCCCCTTAAAGTCAAACGGGACCTTGGACCTGCGTCAGTTAGATCTACTTGTTGGTTCAAACCGGATCTAGTTTGAATGTGTGCTGTATTGTGGGTAGTAAAAATGCTCGAAAAAACACTTTTTCGTTGAGTTTTTTTTCGATAATTATGACCTTTAAGTAGGTACTTATAGGTCATAATTATTGAAAAAAAAAATTTTTACTTAAATAAATATCCCTCCTTGTAAAGATCATGACATAAATTGTAATTTTTTTTTGAGATATATATAACTGGCTAGGTATTATAATATAAATATTTATATTGATTAGTATTTTAGGTGGACCATGTACGGTGGCCTAGATTCCTTCATTGTTAGGGGAGGCTCGAGCTTCTCGGTGGAGACGTATATGAGCTGATCATGATTATGATGAGTATTTTAGAGTTTCTAGTCGTTTCTAGAGAATTTCTAGTCCATTGTATTCTTTCATATAAAACTATCTTGCATACAAATTTAATAACAATAAAACACATATATAGGTAAAATCTTAAACTCCATCAAACCTTCCTCTCTGTCACCAATAACACAGTAATCTTTGATATGTCATTACATTGCCAGTATTTAGTTAAATTTGCATATTTTGGTCATGGAGACCCCATGTTGTTTTAGGGTTTGTTGACCTTTTGACAGTTAACACTCAAGTGATCCGATATTGTAAGTACCCTCCATCTTGACCAAATTGAGGGTAGTTGTTGATCTTAAAGCCTCTGAGGTCAGTCGGCGTTAGGTCTTAAGTAAAGAGGTCGCTTCATCAAGACGCGGAATAATTTAATTTGCGAATGATTTTGATAAGCTTCGGCTTGTATTTTATCTGTGGAATAAATTTATGTGTAATTTTATGTTCTAACTAGTTTTCCTCGCGGGTTCATCCGTGATCCCAGGGATAAAATAACTCTGTGCCACATTTCATCGCGAGCCGTTCTGGCGTGCAAGAGTAAAAAACATACATTCTCACAAACATTCGCATTTATAATATTAGTAGGAAAATAAATAAGCAAAGGAACGTCACTTTAGAGATACTGAAAACAAAAAAAAAACTTAATTACTAACTTTATTGCACAAGAACTTTAACTTCTACATCTATGCCAAATTCCGTTCAAACAAAAACAGTTCAAAATCTCACCTCATTTTACCTGAAACGAAAGAGAAAAAGTCCAGAGTATATCCCTATCTCCCTTCAACACCTAATACCTAGTTTGTAAAGCCAATGAATCTTACAGACAGACGACCCGTGGGACAAAACCGCTATGATTGAAAAACTTTCATTCGACATTTTACAATCCCACCAAGTTTTATAGCCTCTGTAATTTATATACTATTGGAACTCGATGTAGGGTAGTTACAATTATGTATAGACATACCGGTAAAGACACCGTCCACCTTAGCTTTAAATCTGATATAGTAAAATTATAAATTAAAAATATTTTTAGTACTGAAAAATTTTTCAAAAGCAAAAATATGTTTTCATTTTTTTTCAAGCGGCGGAAGGAATCTTCGGACGGAAGCTCCGCTTGTTCCTAAAGACAAGTCGTAATATTTTTATAGTTACATACCTAAATATTTACCCAGCTAGTATTTCTGTCATTTGGCTGTGGTGACCACTTACCATCAGGTGAACTGTATCATTGTTTCTTGGACCTAGCACAAACCTAAGCCAGTAAACTTATATATAAATAATGTTATAAATAGATTTGTATTTTTGTATGTAACGAATAAACTTAAAAACTATCAGACCTTGCATAATTCTTTCACCAATGGAAAGCTACATTATCAGGGAGTAACATAAGCTATATTTTATCTCCGTATGCTAACAGGAATAGGAACTAGCTTACACACATCAACAGAATCTAGGGATATTTTATATTTCATCAAATATCAAAAAATCTATGAAGAATTTTCTTATATAGTAAATGGAAGAATGATAGGTTATTTTAAGGTCTTTAATAAAAAATAAAAAACATTTCGTGATTTTATCGTTTTAAATAAAAATGTTAATTTTTTTAATCGCCATAGAAAATTAGTATGATAAATACAAACATTTCTTCTTATAAAACTATAAATTTAAATTAAAATTGAAAAAATCTTTTAAAATCTAATCATTAATAATCAGTGTTGCCACCTCTTACATTAATTACACATCGACATCGACTGTCAATACTTAAAATTAAATTGACAATGTCTTGCTGCGGTATGAGGTCCCATGTTCTTTGCAAGTGTTCGGAAAGTTGTTGTTCCATCGTCAAATTTGCCGGGAAATCCCTCAAAGCTTTTCGTTGTAACATGTCCCAGGCATGCTCGATAGAATTTAAGTCGGGCGACTGTGCAGGCCAATCCAAAACTTGAATATCGTGATCACGGAGAGCGGCCGACACCAGCCGCGCCGTATGGGAAGGAGCATTATCGTGCATGAGTAGAAATTCCCGGCCTATTTGGATTCTGTGTGGGACAATAACAGGCTCTACTACCTCCTCGTGATATTTTTGTGCAGTCATGCTGCCTTGGATCCAAACGAGTTGGGTTCGTGCGCCAAGACGAATTCCTACCCACACCATGATTGTCCCGCCTTGGTATGGGCGGAGCCCCTGAGGGTACGTAGACGGCTAATTCTCCCAGGAGTTCCAAACGCGTGTTCTTCGTGAATCCGGGTGAAACCCGAACCGGGACTCATCGGTGAACAGCACCAAAGACCATTGTTCGTCACTCCATGGTAAATGCTCCCTAGCCCACGAAAGCCGCCGACCGCGATTGCCACATCGCAATGCTGGAACACGTAATGGTCTTCGAGCATGAATACCAACTTCATGCAACCTCCTTCGCACGGTTTGGTTGCTTACCAGCAGCTGGTGGTCCTCCTGGAGCCTTTGTACTAGTTGCATCGCTGTGACATTGGGTTGTCTTCTGGCGGTCATTTGGGGAAATCGATCCTGTCTCTGCGTAGTAACACGACATCTACCCGTTTGCCGTTCAGCCATATCCCCAGTACTGCGATAATGTGACCACAACCTTGATATCACGTTTTGGCTGGTATGTAGGGCCTCAGCAACGACGCGTTGACTAGCACCATTTTCTAACATGCTCACGGCTCGTAACATTTCATCTCGACTCAAATGACGACGTGACATGACTAATAAAGCTCTTACGGCTCGTTAAATTAAAAAAGAAAAACAATCTAATCCCTTTTCATAAATTTATATTAATAAAACAATTTTAACTTTCCTTAACGTAACGAATTACTAACAAATTTTCCACTGTATTTTTTTTTCTTTTGTTTTTTTTTAATTTTCATTTTCAAATTTTGAAAATAGTATAAAAGAGCTTTTAATCTGTATATAAACTTTTTATGGAAACTTAAAAGATTTTAAACTATAAGCGCGTACATATTTTAGGATTAAGGTATCCCTAGATTCTGTTGATGTGTGTATATAATCCATTTTGAGAGAAAAAGCTTAAGTTACAGAAACGAGTTTCCAATAAAAAGTGACTCGATACAAGAGTAGGGTGCGGGTTCGAATCCTGTCTAAAACCTACAATGGGCGGGGTGATTAAACCGAGTTATTTCATTAGCACTCCATCTTCGGAATTCTGGCGGAACGCGATGTTGGCACGTTAAAATATTTAGGGTTGTTTATAAATAATTGAAGGGGTCAACGAATTTTCTAGATAGATAGACGGATGGGTGGATAGTGGTTTGGTCAGGCCTATTTTAGTTTGGAGTTAAAGCCTTAGATAGGTGAGGCTTTATGAATGTGGATTTATGTTTGGTAAAAGTAGTGGTGTAAGTTTTATAGAGTTACTAGCTGCCGCCCCGCGGTTTTACCAGCGTAGTTCCCGTTCCCGTGATCACAGGGGTACCAAAAATAGATAGTAGCCGATTATCATACCTTCAGTAGGTATGATAAATCGGCTACTATCTATTTTTGCTTATAAAATTTCATAAAAATCGGTCAAGCCGTTTCGGAGGAGTATGGCTACTAACATTGTGACACGAGAATTTTACATATAAGAGATAGGTATTTTATTAATATGTAAAGTATGTTTATTGTCGTCTAAGTGTGTCACTGAAACCTTTGATTTCAAATAAAAATAAATATTGCCTTTTTTATTTTGATTAGATTTCTGCACCTTTACGTAATTAAACAAAAAAATCTGTTATTGTGAAATGCATGCAAAATCTGTGACATTTGTTGATGAATAAATATTATTTATTATTTACACTCTTATAATTAAAGTTTAAAACAAATTATGTAATTTTCTCTAGCTTTATCATTAATTTATGTGTATAATCTAACACGATAGGTACCAGTAATGTAAACACAGTTGCAGGCAAAAGCGCAAAGTTAATTCAGATGAGGTTTACTGATAATGCCCTTTCAGAACCGACGGTTGAAAACGCAGCGTTTAATGAGGAGTATTTGAATAGAATATTGACGGCTTTTAAAGGCACTTGAATGTATTTTCTGGATACCATATTGTTTTGAAATGCATGCGATTTTGCATTATAGGTAGTGATTGTTGTATGCCAGAATGTTTTTTGCTGTAGATTTGTGTACAAATGTATGATTAGGGTTGATGTTAAGTAGATATCTATGATATCTTTTGTGACTCCACAACTGTATTGTATGTATATCTATTATGTTATTTTTTATTACGATAATATATATCTATATACCTATCTATATATTTGTCGTTTCGTAATAAAAGTAGATAATATGGTATTTTAACCGGTTCATTTAGTTAGTTATTTTTTAGTTAGGTAGTAGTTTGTACTAAATTATGACATCCATGTAATTTCTAATGTTGTTTAAACTTGTAACTTTAATGTGTTTTTTTAGTGCAAATAAAAATAAATTTATTATTATTATTTAAAAGAAGTAATAGCACTGGTAATGGAAATTGGCATAACTGGTGATCGCTTACCATCAAACATCACTTATATAGATCGACCTAGTCTCTATATATAATCTTGTTTTAACAATCAATTGTTCGATAATCTCGCAACAGTTTTTTGTGTCAGTGTGGAAAAACTCTTATATATGAAAGGAAAGCAGTTTAAAAGAATTTGTTTACCGCAAAAGGTAAGCTCAAAGTAAAGGATTTTCAAAGAATTTTCCATTAAGACATCTTTTGAGAATATCTTGAATGCCTTGTGAACAGATTATTTTATTGGTGGGAAATATTTAATATAAGATTCTATCTTTGTATTGATGTCACAGAAAACGTACTATTTTATTAAAACATAGATAGGTATTCGATTTTGACGCTGTTTCTATAAAATATAAGAAATACCTAGGACAGATACTAGCAAAAATGCCCCTATTTACTTATTTATTTAAACGAGTAGATATTATATGAGTTTTAACCAGATCTAAACTATGGACATAAAATATTTATCAATATTTCTAGTCAAATAATTAATATTATCCTATAAACATATTGGAATCGCTTCGGCATCACATTCATTAATTACAGAATACAGAAGTAAAACCGCAGTAAACAGTTAAAATAAAAATAAGTCCATAAAAAGCGGTAAAACTAATTAACCGATTATAATCCTTAAGAATATAATCCGGACGACCAAAATTGGAGATTGCATCGGACGTTTAAAAAAAAATAATCAAGTCCTCGCTAAATTCTTAATCGTTTCACTCAAGATTCGGGTAAACTCGAGATATCGCCGGGACCAGATTGGCAATTATAAAAAATGGGCCCAAAATTGCGTCCGATAAAATGGGGAGGGCCCCCGACTAGATTGTTAGGGCTTGAGGGACTGTGGCCGTACACTGTACGAGCAGTTACGGGGAAAAATTAAAAATAACAGGTAGAGTGCACTTATTTAGTTGGTGATTAGGTTATAATTGATAAGAACCGACAAGAAACATAAAATTGGCTCCCCGCAGTTTCAGCCGCGTTCCCCGGATATAATTCCACATTAAATTTTCCCGGCATAAAAAGTAGCCAGTGTTCCTAATTTCATCAAGTGTGTTCTGTAGTTTTTGCGTGAAAGAGATCCAAACATTCGCATTTATAATATTAGTAGGATAGTAGGACTCTATAATAATCCGACTATTTAATTTATTGCTGTTTTCAAATGTATAATTCAAAGTATAGAAAATTAAAACAGTAAATTAGATGAATTTAAGCGTAACAAAGATTTGATTTTAAGGTTATTATGCTTAACGGCCATTTAATTGTAATTATTGTTTCTTTACATATTTAATGCATATTAACGTTTAAAATTAAAATCACGTTTTATTTTATATTAATGAAGCCTTTATATAAGTATACAGACACAAAAATATTTCGGTATGGAACCATAAAAATTTCAAACTTAAATTAACCCTTAAATCTTTTTCAAGACTTCAGAAATAATATTAAAAGTGCATGCAATATGTACGCACACGTCTGTCGTCCCGAAATCCTCCCGAAGCAAAAGTTTAAATGAATATTACGTATTTTCGTGTAAGTTGTAAATTGTGTTTTTATGTATAAAGATGACTTTTTAAATTAATGTCTAACTTTAATGGCTTATTCTCCAAGTGGTCTCTCGGTTACGGGCAAATTAAGTTTTTCTTTGCATTCTCAAAGTGAAATTGCTTAATCTTTGCCAGACAGGTTTTGGTACAATTTATTGGAGGACATTTTTTAAAATTTACATTTATGGTATGTTTAGTTTTAAAGCTGTGGTGGCTCAGTCGGCAACGGACTGACTCACGATCATGAGGGTGAAGGTCCAAACCCCAGCTCGTACCTTTTTAAAAACTTACGTACGGATTCACACCACCGGCATTCGGTGAAGGAAAACATCGTGACGAAACCTGCATTCCCGAGATGACACAATTAAAGGCATGTGAAGTCCGCTAGTCCGCACTAAGCCCGTGTGGTGGACTAGAGCTCCTCGTATATCAGCTGATGATGATGATGACGTTTAGTTAATACATAACTTTATTTAATCGTAGGTCTTTATTTAGTCAGATTGCATAAATTAATTGTAAAGTAAAGGATACAATGAAGTTAATAACACAGGGTACTTTAAGTACCCTCCAAATGTAGATTAACACTCATCTAATACATCCCACAATCCTTTTGAGCATAAAACGGAATAGAAATACTGCTATATTTTATGAAATGCACTCGCTAAGCTGTCTCACTTAGAATACAAACAAACGGACCTAACAACTAGTAAACAGAAAGGTGACTTTAAGGTAGGGTAGCCATACGTCCGGGTTTCCCCGAGTGCCCACTAAACTAGGACAAATCCGGGGGGCCTCATTTGTAGTCCGGGCTAAAAAAATTCGATTCTGAAGCCACACGCACAGTCGGAATGTTTCATGTTTGAAAAACCTATTGACATGTACTCTGAACTCAAAAATCCGGGGTTTCCCGCGTCCTGTCCTGATTTCCAAATTTTAGAGATGGCAACTCTACTTTAAGGGGACGACATTACCGCGTATAATCCAATAAGCCCAGGTTTTATTGCCCAGCGGCAGTACTGTGGATTTGGACTTGAGCAGGACATGGAATTTTAGGGGATTACAAATTTACATTCAATTGTCATGCAAAGGAATTATAAGTTTTTAGGAAAAGGGTTGTCTTTAAACGGCTAAATCGATTTTTTTTAAACACAGGGTAGGTTCGATTTCCACCCATGACGTTTGTGTGCATTAAAATGACTATTTGGTCTAATTGTTTAAGCGTAGTGTATCTATCACCCAACTGGTTACCATAGTACAAGCTCATCTTAGTTTGGAATCAGATTGACTATATGTGAAATGGCCAGGGATATTTTGTATGTTCATGCACAAAAACTATATACTTACCTACATAATTTATAAATAAAAACAATCATAGATAGAAATCTCGTTATTATAACCCCACCATAAATGTTTCTCGTGTCCCCTAAATGTGACATTTCTATGTATATTTTTTGTTGTCCATGTCCCCGTCCTATCCCCAGTGAGTACCTATGTCTCATGTAATATATGTTGTTTCAGGTAAGAATCGTTAGCTGTTCTCGGTACTAACATATGGATTTTTTGAAGAAAAATAAGGTGAAGTTAACTTTGTAAGTTCTATTTACTATTAAAAAACTTGCTAGGTAGTTTTGATTAGCTTTTTATTGATCTTAATATATACATATTAAAGTAAATAAAAGCCAATCATTTGTTAACACACCAACAGATTAATACATGAGGAGATAATATGATAGTTTATAAACATGAGGCCTAGGCCTACTAGGCCCACATAATACACTATGGCCTAATCCCATTATTAGAGGAGGCACGTGCTCCTCGGTGGAGACGTATATGAGCTGCTGATGATAAAACATTTGCTAGGTATATTATATGTATGTAATACATGTATGTAATAAACAATCAAAGCTTTATTTCACCATCATATCACGATATGTTTTGTATGCCAGAGCTTAAAACAAATAGCCTCGCATTTTAATAAAACATGGTTTAGCGGTTTCGATAGCAGAGAATGAATGAAATGTTGATACATAAATCGAATGATTTTGGCTCACAATGTTTAAATTGGCTTTAGAATATTCGGTTTTTTATATGTAAATATTTTCAGAAACCTCTGACATTTTGATAGGTTTTGAGAATGATATTTGCTTCAAAAGTGCTTTGATGGAATGAAAAATCATGAATATTATTTTCTTCGAACAGGCTTAGTAAACAATCCTATAGTATCCACAGTAAATATTTAAGTCTACACAGGTGAAATGTACTTACGTTCATTCACATACCTCATTAACACAACAGATAAATTACAAAGGTCAAAGAATGCGACACCACACCTAGAACTTTCTACATAACCACAAGATACCTGAACTATTTCAAAGCGACCTGGTTCTAACCGTCTATAACACAACACCATTTCTACTGTCCTCAGATTCTTAGGAAATTAGAAGCCCAGGCCAAACTATATCTTCGATCCACTCGATATACCTGGATACTCTTGTGTAAACCCCTGGTGCCATCTTCCTCCCACAGTCCCTTCCAAATGAAGTTACACCCACGACCTTATGTAAAGGAAAGGTTTTCATACAGTCCACTCTCTCTTCCATATACTGTAAAGGGCCTCCTGAATCACCCTGACAGGTGTCCCTACCACCATGTTCATAGTCCCCAGCGCATAATTGATCCTCAATGATCCCCCTCTCCAAAATCTTCCTCTTTATCAGATACGTCATAGACTTATTACAAACAGCCGAACTTACAGTATCCACGTCAACCTTCATCAGAGTCTGGCTTCCTCGTAGAGAACCAGATCTCGTGACGCCAAATCCTATTGCAGTTAGTTTATGATCACCTATATCATCTTCTAGCTTCAAACATGCTATTCTTATATCCCGACTCAAGATGAAAGGTGTTGCAGCTTTCATCAATGCTATGTCATTATATTTCAAAGGAGGTTTATATTCTGGGTGTGATACGATCTGAGATATTTCCCTTTCTTGTGCCATGTCCTCAACCTCATCAAATTCGAAGGTCGCTGTACCGATTCTCATGATACTTGCTGGTCCTTCCATTGGGTCTTCGGTGCAATGTGCTGCAGTTAGTACCCATGTATCACTGATTAGGGTTCCACCGCACTTCCACGCTGGATTGTCATGGATGCTTCTTCTAAATCCTACTAGAGTCATGTGAGGGTATAGAAGAAAATCAATTGGAACTCTGACTCTTGACATGGGATATAGTATATTATGGCATTCTAACATCGATTGTCCATAAAGCTTGCACGCTTTAAACGCCTTTTCTCCGACTGAATCAACTAATATGATTATAGCACTAATTGTTAGAATTGTAGATTTTACACCAATCATTTCTTTTGCAATTTTTGGTCTGTTTATTTTTCTATCACTTCTACTACGTGTATGTGTTGCGTCTGCGCATTCTTTATCACTAATTGGACACGGTAACTTTATGGTATATGAAGCATTGGCAGTAAATTTAATCTGTGCGTTCATAATCGATTCCTAATTGCATTATTTATGCATTAAACGGATTTCTCCATTCGTTGTACTGCTCTTAATAGCTACTTTTCGTAATTGAATGTTATCTCTTGAATTGAATCCTTTTTTTATGATTATTTAATTTTTTATGAAGGTCCTGTCATTCTGCGATTATCTTTTATGTACTTTTACTAGACAAACATGTATAAATTGTTGGTTATGAAAGTCTAAAAGATATGTAAGCAGTAGGTACTGGTTATGATGTTCTACTTCTTAAATATTTCGAGCTATAGTACCAACTAATTATGAAGTCTTCTGATCTTCAAATATTTACGCAAGCTCTATCAATCTCAACCAATCAACTTAGTCTGTGTTCTGAGTGAATCATGAACTCTATGGATGCAGAGATTGCAAGTAACAATCCTATTAAAATGAACTTCAGCTCTGACTTCTAGAGTCTCGTATTACTCAAGTAGATTCCATTAAAGGAATAAAACTTGAACCAATTCTGTTTGTACGACTATTTGACCTGTTTTTTGTCCCCGGATATCTGAAACGGATGAGAGAGTATTTTCTTTGGAATTTTTGCTTTTCCAACGCTTTTTGGAATTAACTTGTACGAATTAAGTCCCATTTGCATTTACACTTTTGTGTTGTTTAGCAGCAATTTAGTTATCTTTGAGAATTTCTATTTTGTAGATAGAAATTTCCAGTTGGTTTTTGCATTGTGGAAAATGGGAAAATTCTCGTAATTTGATTATAAAAAATACAGAATGTTGTACCAAACTCGAATAGGGAAAGTATTTTTATTAAAAATTGTGACTCGAAATAAAAATATGGCTTGCATTTGCTTGGTGATAAGGCATAGATAAGTTTAGCAGCTGTGAACACAATGACTGATAAGTGATAAATCAATATTGTCATTCAGTAAACAATATGACAGTCTGTCTGTCTAACCCCATTTTAAAATTATATTAGAAATGCGAGAGATGTATGTTTGTTTCTGTTTCACATAACAACGGTTTAGATGAAATAATTATTTATTCAAATAGGCCTTCACAGGCAATTAACTCAACAATAACTCTTTTAAAAACTTGACGAATCTTGGTATATCGAAAGATACCTATACTAGTGACTTTTTATTCGGGTAAAACGGCGGGCGACAACTAGTATGTTTATAAAGTCTGAAGTGTTTATTTATCAGTTTCTGGAATATTATTCATGTTATTTATTTCTCAGAAACTAGGTATGTGTTTAATATTATTGATAGTATAGTTACAGATCATACTTATGTGTAAGTTAAAAACATGTTTAATAAATCATTTCACATGTTTAATGCTACGTCAGTAGTTTGTGTAATATATTTGAATTAAATAGTAATTTGCTACAATAATATTATGATTTACAGTATATTTATTTAAACAATTTTCTATTAGTTCTGTTAAAAAGTTTGATTCCAACGAAAGCATCAATTCGATTTCGAATACCAAAAATAAATGGTGTTTTTTTTTTTCACATTTTCAAATTTAATGCTTTATCAAACTTTGCACGTTTAAAGCTATATTTTCTTTTCTATATACCTACATATTTCCATCATGGCGTCTCGTATTAGGTATAGACGCAGTATTCCATCTGGAACACGCTGTATACCAGCCCACATGTGTCCTGATTGCTCTCTACACTACACTCCACTCCGCTGTGTATTGTGGATGTGGATGTATGAAGAAACTGTTTACGGATGTGGTATAATTGTTTAAGAAGTTAATCAATAATGAGGATAAATATGTTTCTAAAGAGATTGAGGGTGACAGGGAAGAACAAAAAAAGCATATTATTTGAATTAATAGGAACTTATTTACACTAATCATAAAGAGGAATGTTTATTTTGTATGTTTTGAATAGGCTCTAAAACTACTGGTTCGGATTTAAAAATCATTTAGTGTTAGATAGTCATAGGCTATATTATATAACGCTACGTCTAAGGGAACATCAATGCAAAATCTTGCAAAAACTGGGAAAATTTGCCAAAAAAATACGTCATTCGAAAATACATACATACCTAAAAACCTATTTAAAATCGTTATAAATAAGCCATATCCATGTTTTTATCATCCTAAACGACCGTAGACTCTTTCCTTTTGGATGTTTGGCCTATTGTGCAGGCCATCGGCAAATACCTACTCTATGGGGCTTTGGAATTGAAACGGAACGTAACACCGTGCTTTTTTTAACATGTCGCATCAAAAGCGGTTCAATTCTTCTGATAAATGGAATGTATTCTATAAATATGACTGTGAAATGGTGTTTGTTTGTGTGTCAATGGATAACAATGATGGGTGATGGGTGTGGCTGGTTGATCCTGAGTTTCATCGGGTCGTGGGTTAAGTTCTCGCGTGTGTGCATGTCTGGATGTAAATCTATATACATATATAAAAATCAATCGCTGTTCGTTAGTCTCACAAAAACTCGAGAACGACTGGACTGATTTGGCTAATTTGGTCTTGAATTATTTGTGGAAGTACAGGAAAGTTTTAAAAGATAAGAAAATATGAAAAAATGCTTGGAATATAGTAAAAACAACAATTTTCAATTTTCTTTTGATTACGAATACTTTCATTGATTTCGAAGGATTTCAAAAATAATTTCACCACTGGAAAGCTACATTATCAGGGAGTAACATAGGCTATACTTTATCCCTGTATTCCCACGGGAAAGGGAACTACGCGGGTGTATCCGCGGGGAGCCACCAGTCTACTTATAATTCAAATGACAAAATAGATTATATAATAAAATTATCACAGAAAGCTTTCGTTTTCGTTATCATACTTGTATAAAATCCGACCTCATTTTTTAATTGGATCAGCATATAATGAAGCTATCTGCGGACTGCTAATTGATATAAAACTCAGATGAATCGCTAACGAAGGTCTAAAATCTTATTTCATCGATAATTTTGTAATTGGATATTTCAATAATTATTTTTAGTACTCCTGTTAGTGAGGAAATTGGTAACATTTACCTAATGGCAAACGTTATAATATCAAATAAAAAAAAATCAAAACGTTATAAATTGACAGAGATTTCATTAAAAAACTTAAAAAAAATTTTTTTGTCTTTTGCCTTTTCTTTTTTGCTTTGGGTAGGAATAAAAGCACTCATATCTTCATAAGTATTTCAATGTCGTATGTTTATCACCTATCATTATGAAAGCTTTGTTTAGTTCGGAAACAGATTAGCCAATTCATAGTCATCGTGTTTATAAATCAATAAATAAATGGTACCTAATTAGATTCTCCATTTTATAGAATCCTCCTGTAAATCAATAAATAAACGAATTGTTTTACTTCTGATATTAACCGATAAACCCTTTGACAACCCTCCACCGATTTGTCTCTCCGCCAGAGATCTCTGCATTATCTTATAAATCGCTCGTTGTCATGGCAACTGTACTACATAGGAAACATAATCTTGATTTGTCAAACAGATTCTAAGGCACGTGTATTCTATTTAGTAACGTAGCCCCAATGGGATAGTGCTCTCTCTGTTGTTCGCTATGATGTCGCGTGAGACGGTGAATCGGTATTAGATAAAAAAGCAGATATCACATTAATCTATACTTAATATTATAAATGCGTAAGAAACACTGTCTGTCGGTAGTCTGTCTCGCTAAAACTACCGAACCGATTTAAATAACATTTGGTACACATATAGTCTAGAGCCTAAGAAAGGACATAGGCTACTTTTTATCCCAAAATGGAAGATCTCCCGGGTACGCGGGTGAAACTGCGGGGAGCCACTAGTTTATTATAAAAGGGAAACTTTGTGAGTGTGTATGTTTTTTCTTCACGTCTAAACGGGTGGAGGGATTTTAATAAAATTTGGTATGGAGCTAGCTGGCACCCTGGATTAAGACATAGGGTAGTTTGTGTCGCGGAAAAATTGAAGGTCGCCCGGGTTCGCGGGTGAAACCGCGAGGCAGAAGCTTGTGTAGTATCTAGATATTCTAGATCTAGGTTAACCGTATCTAGGCAAGTATGAGCACTATGTTAGGAACACAGCCAAATGTCTCGTTCAATTACGGTACGGATAGCATGTGTTCGATTAGGGTTGGCAGAAACCAAATAAAAAAAAATATTTCGTGAATATTAACAAGAAGTCGGTTAAAAAATGGAAATGTGGTTTGTATTTGATGACATGTTTCTTAAGTAAAGTACCTACATGCACTTAAATTTAAATTTGTTACTTTTTTATTCGAATACCCATATTAAAAACTAGCTTCTGCCAGCGACTTCGTTCGCGTGGAATAGTTTCTTTGGGCTAACTCTAACTTTAAGCCGCGACTTCGTTCCTCGAACCTCCTCCTTTTTTTTCTAAGTCGTTTAAAAATAATCCTCATAGCATGATTTAGTATTCACGTGTGACGACGCGATGGCTTATTTCATCTATAATTTTGGTGTTTCTATACCGATTTCTGTGGTTCTTTTTTTATTAAATAGGTAATAATGTTAACTTTTTTAGATTAGGGATGAGTGAGAGTATTATAAACGTAAGAGTAAACAAATATAATCAGAATGCTCCGAACTGCTAAGCTATCAGGAGTTACACGTGTTATTCTGAGTCAACTACAAAAGATAGACATATGCTGTTGCGGGATATTTTTTAGAAAATTTTATGTAGAATATTTCCGTCATACATCATTTCTATGTAACTTTAACCATTAAGGCTGCACACGCGACGGAAGCTTAAAAAATGGAGTAACTTCTCTCGTTTTCCCAAAATTTCCCTTCACTACTCCGCTCCTATTGATTGTAGCGTGATGAAAAGTATCCTATAACCTGCCCAGGAGTATGAAGAATAATTGTACCAAGTTTCGTTAAAATCTGTCCAGTAGTTTTTGATTCTATAAGGAACATACAGCCAGACAGACAGACAAAAATTTTACTGATTGCATTTTTGGCATCAGTATCGATCACTAATCACCCCCTGATAGTTATTTTGAAAATATATTTCATGTACAGAATTGACCTCTCTACAGATTTATTATAAGTATAGATATAAAATAGGATTTGGGTTGAAAACATGTTTGTTACTACATGCATGCACTATGACATGATAGAGAGGTAGACCAAAACCTTGAAAATTCATGTATGCATAATTCGCATGATGCTTTAAGACTCGAGACTATTTGTGAAAAGAAAAATATTTATTACTGAGCTACTTTAAAAACTAAAATATTCAAAATGTTATTGAACAAAAACATACAAACTTTTTACACGTACAAGCCCTCATCCCAAAGTAAAAATGTATTGTTGGCAACCCTGCCTAATAGCGTCAGCAAAATAACTAATAAGAACAAACGAAGCTCCGTTTCATTTCATATACTTGTTGATATTGGCTAGTTTTGCTATTGCAGCAGTTTTAATTTAATTTACAGAAAACATTTTTAAAATTAAAAAAATACTTGTTTAACTTTTCTATTTAAACAACAACAACTTTGCTTAACAAAACGTGATGGTTTGACCTTAAATGGGAAGCTTTTTTTACCTGATGCAAAGATTAGGAATTTGATTTAGTTGGTTCACCCGACTATGGCGTAAAGGAGGGTTTAAATTTTGACCGTCAATATGTTTATTTGTTCCCTCATATCTTCAAAACCACATATGTATTTAGAAGGTAACTTGATTAGAGTATTAGGTATTTACTACACAATATTTTATGTAAATCTGTTACTAAATTAAATATCTACAATAATTATAAAGAGGAAGGATTTGGTTTTTTGTTTGTGTGTTTTTATATTTAATAGGTTCAACTTCAGATTCCTATTAAGAAATCTTTAATTCTTTGATAGCCTATTTATCGAGTAAGGATCCAAGCTACATATCATCACGCATCAACCAATAGGAACGGAGCATCATTGAGAAGTATCCAATTTTTGGAGCAGACAAAGTTGCGCGGATAACTAAACCATTTATATACATAAGTAAGTACTTTTAAGTCGATTATCTTCCACATTACAAGGCCAAGGTAAAAAAGAATTGTGCCCTCAAATGATATTTTCCTCGTACCCACGTGATCTCCCTTGAGCGATGCCTTCAGCAATACAGAAACTCCCCGACTGTATATCGGGGAAATAATTTAATTTTTCAACGTATTTTCTCCATGTTTCTGGTATGTTTTCCCGTTGAATCCAATAATTCGCGTGAACGACTAGCGACAATGATTCCACTGTCGACATAGACTTTGAAATATTCACGTTTGTGTTGATTAAGCGATTTATGCGATCGAATTGCAATTGATTGTTTGAGATTGTATGTTGTTATGGCACTTTTATGAATAAAACTTATGATTATTAGCTATTTATGAATGTGATTATAGGTGTTTTGATATACAATTGGATGTGATGCCTTGAATAAAAGAGCTTATGATTGAGAGCTGATCCCCGCAACTTTGTTTGCGTCACATCTTTCCTGTTTTTGCAAGGTTAATAATTGACGTTCCGGTCCTATTAGTCTTAGCGTCATGTTATATAGCCTGTAGCCTACCTCGATAAATGCGATATGCAACAGTTAAAAAAAATGTTGAATTTGGATCAGTAGTTGCAGAAGTTAGCGCCGTCAAACAAACTGTTTAGGTATATAATATTACTTAGTAATGATAGTGAGGTTTTTCTAAATTCGAGTGTTTCTTTTCAACCTATTGCCAATTGTGTGACTGTCGCTAAGTTGTACAGTCAAGTACCAAAATCCCAAAGGAGTCCTCTCGTTTCCTTAGAAAGTGTAAATAGGTCAAGTGTACTGACTTGTACGCCGACTGTGCTCAGTATTTGGGCGTGCGAAGTGCCAGTTTCGCCTGCCACTGTACACGTAACATTGTTACTTCATTACGTCACTGTGACTTGCCGGTGTACATTTCAGTTTATGTTAATTCGGCGGTGTTTGTTTTTAGTAGTTTATGCGTATTTCAGACTTTGAATTATATTGTTTTAGCTAGCAAAGATTAGATTAATTGTACGAAGTCTATTCTCAGTCGTAAAATATGATGAGAAATTAGAAATGAACCTTTAGAAATGACTATATAAGACAGTTTTGTCTGACAGCTTGAATAGTCTTATGTAGCTTGAATTGAGTAAATAGATGTTAAATACTTTAGAACACACCTCTTTATTATACTCTAAATAAGTTATTAATAACTACCTGCTTTTAAAGTGCTGGTGCAATATCAATAAACTACATTAATTTACAATTCGCCGAAACACAAAATGTATAAATCCCATACTTTTTATTGGTGAAAATAGGTATATGTATAATATGTAGGTATTCAATATTTATATGATTCGAAATAACGTTTTGTACGAGTAAATACACGCATATATTATACACTAGCTTTCGCCGCGCGGTTTTACCCTAATAGCTCCCGTTTCTGAACGAATATGGAGGTAAAATATACCCAATATCAGTCTGTAATATTTTTTCTTTATAATATTACCATGTATTATAAAAGGTGAGTAAATACAACAACAATGAATAAATAAATATCCTGGGACAGATGATAGCTGATATACTACATATATTACATTTTAAATACATACTTATATAGATATTTACATCCAGACACAGAACAGACATATTCATGCATACAAATGTTTGTCCTGGGTGGTATCCGATCCACGACCGGCGGCTTGACAGGGTCACTAACCACAAAGCCAACCGGCTGTCGAATAATATCAATATTATCAGCACGTATCTTACATTAACTACGGAACCCATAGGCCTAATTACATAACTCAAACAATAGGCATCTCCCTCCACTGATCTGTCCCAAAATCCAATTACAATTCAATTGAAACCAAATCTATATTGTTATTAATTAATTACGTGGGACGGTGTCATGGCGGGTCTATTGTTTTAAAATTATCTATATAATGTTTAAATTGGAATAACAGATTTGACTGGGTTTAAGACGGATGGATATCTGGTCGATGCCGGCCTCTAAACTCTGTTTTAAAAGGGCCTCTGATGTATTACTTTGGAGAACAAGTTATTGATCTAAGAGGTATTTATGATATACAATTTTGATTTTCTTATGTGCCGTTTTAGAGCCTAAACTAAATGAATAAATGGCATTGTATTTTTTATTTTGAAAAACTAACTTTTGCACTTTAAAATTTGTAATAATTATGTAAAATAGGTATTTATAGGTAAATACGGAAAATATTACATGCATTTTTAAGTCGTCGACAAATCGATGACGTTTTAAAACCAATATTTCTATGCAATTATTCCTTCTCCAAACTAATGACAGAGTAGATATAAAAGCAGGTATTCATTTATGGAAAGTAATTTTCAATATTACGCTGTAGGAGCGGGTAAGTCGCTAGTGTGTAGAGATGGGCGGTGGGAATAAACCCGAAAGGAATTAACCCGGGTTTATTCCCAAATGGGAAAGAACCGGGTGTTTACGTGGGAAGAAACCCAATGGACGGGTTTTTTCAATTGAAATGGTTTATACGATATATCTCTTAAACTATTCATTTGATTTAAAAAAATTGTTAACATTTTTTGTTGCAAATTAAATTCTCTATATCTTTGGTTCAGTAACTTTTTGTCGTAGAACTATAAATGAAAAAGTTATAAGTGAAAATGTTCAGAAACTCGAGCAAACCGTTTCTTTTTGTGGAGCGATGTGTGGATGTCGAAAAGCAGTGCTGTAGTGTTCTGCAGTGTGCTTTTATTGTTCTGGAGAGACTAAGAGCAACGTAATGGGGCTCTCAGAATGAATAAATAAAAATGACTTTGACGATGAATCGCCGACATTAACACCCCTTCCTTCTCCAGTTCTCACACTGATGTTCAATTCAGAAAGCTGATCAGATGCTGAGCCGCAGCTTGGTCCATCGAAAAAACTGAGGACGGAGTTCAGAAACGAACTGTGGCAAATAAATGCTAGCATACCGTTCTGCATTTACCGTTCTTTGTCCCTCAAGAGGAATAGTCGCAACATGGCCAGTTTTGGAGACAAACGTACCCACCATTTTTTTGCAACACTCCGTGAACGAACAATTTTTGTTGGCTTTACTCATTTTCGAACACTCAAACTCGAGACTGGTTTTTGTTTCGGGTTCGTACGCGTATATCCAGGATTCGTCACCTGATGCGATGTTTTATATAGCATTTGAGGATCCTGCGTGTCTTTCGAAAGTTCTGACGCACCAAGTAACACGAGCCGCTTTTTGCTCTTTATAGAGCGAATGCGGTATCCATCGGGAAAACAAATATTTTACACCTAATTGTTCATGCAAGATTATACCTATTTGACTCATTTCAATGTCTAGAGTTGCCTGAATTTCGTAGTATATCAAATGTCGATCTTCTTCAATCAGCTTACGCTCAGCATCAACGTTTTCTTGGGTGACTGCAGTTTTTGGACGACCTTGACGAGGATCATCACTGAACTTGATACGTCCACGTTGAAATTCAGCAAACCAGCGATGAATTTCGGTTTTGGATGGGGCTTCATCACCAAATGCAGAAATCATCCGGTCAACACACTGTTTTTGTGTTAAACCACTTCGAAAGTCATAATAAATCATCGTTTTTGAATTTTCTCGAGTCCATTTTCTCAACGACTAAACAAGTTTGACAAAACCTTGTGACAAGACCGAGAATCGTTTTTTAAATAAATAAATGGTATTCGATTTGTAAAACCAAAGACTTTTCAATTTAAAAGATTTTAATATGACAGGAATGGTGGAAATATTCCATTCTCATACTTTTAGTGCAGCCCTCGTAGATATTGGCTCGTCATCATTGTCATGATCTTTGTGTTTATGAAACAGGTTCCAATTGTATGAAATAAAAGGTATTTTTGCTGCCCTGTCTGTAGTCAATCTGTTTTTTTTGCGACTATGTATATGGACGTGCGTGCTAAACAATCGTTCTGTGGCTGCTGAAGTACAGGGAGCAGTTAGAATCCGTACTGCAACCCTACTATTATTATTTTTTTTTATTATTTCGGTGACATCCTTCCATATAAATGGTCTACTCTATAAACCCTATTTAGCTCTATAATTGGATAAATCAACACCAACGACAATATTGTTCGATTGGTTAACGTCGTGTATACACTCCATCCACTTCGTGTTCTTCTTCTAATTCAATGCCTTGCTGTCTTGGATCCAATAAATATGCAGCATAATAAATGGGTGTCAAACATTTATTTGTTCAGCTAATTACAGCATTTTTTATATCTTGTTTGTGATGCTCATTTAGAATGGATATGTCCGGAAATGCAAAATTAAATGTGGACTTAATATCTTTGAAGGCCATATAAACTTCATTTATAAGTATTCCACTGCCTTCGAGTTTGAAAATAGTATCTGTTATAGGTTCCAGTAGTTTAATACAATTTTCTACTATTAACAGTAGATCTGTTAATAGTAGAAAATTGTATTCTCCGAAATATTAGTTAAATGTAGTCGTTTAATGAGGTATATCGTTATTAGCAATGTCGTAAATATTTTTGATAAGGCGGTCATATAGCATTCAACCGGGACCTTTGTTCTAGGTTGATATAACCGGTATGATGTGCTAAGCGATGTCGCAGTAAACGGTTTTGACGTATTTATTGATTTTTTTAAAGTAAACAAAGTTAGATTAGCTCTAACTAGTAGTAATAGTACTTAAATAGTACGTACTATTTGATATATACTACACATAACATATTTGTAACATCGCTAAATATGAAAAAACCCGAATACTTTCCCATTTGGGAATTTTCCTCGGGTTCTTCTCTCAATATTCCTATTTTGGGTTCTTTCCCGGGTAAAATCCCATCACTACTAGTGTGTAAGGCTACCGACTCTCTTGTAGCGGGAGGGAGCAAGATTCATAATTATGGCAGATAAATGAAGGTACAATCGTTTTGTTACAGTGATTTAATTATGAATTACTGATGAGAGGTTTCCCTCACCTAAGGGACCTACCTACATAGGCTATAAATCAAATGACAGTAATAATAATAAGAAAGCATATGTATTTTTAAATAATTTCTAGTGGTACTCTAATCTAAATTAAGTAAACGACAATCTAACTTAGAATATGGTTTTAATCTAAAGTTCCACGACTAGGTATTATCGACTTTTTTTTTTTTTTATTTTTTTTTTTAACCTATTTGTACATAAAAACAGAATGACATGTAACTTCTTTTGTATTGTCTCTTGCGCGTCATAATCGTACCCGCTCCGCTACCTTACCCGCTTCCCGCTCCGCTGCTGTGCCCGCTCCCCGCTCCGCGACCCAAGCCGCTCCCCGCTCCCACTATCACCCGACCCCCGCCACAATGTCGCCGCACGCCATTCAACGTGCGAATATCGACAGCTGTTTAAATGACAGTAAAGGAAAATAACTCGTAATTTTGTATCACCTATAAATTAGTGCTTTTCATACGTATGGAAATAATTAGAACCTACCAGAAGCTTCCGTTGGAACGCGAATGCAGCTGGTTATGAAATATTAATTAAAGGTATTTTAAAAGACTTGGAAAAGGTAGCTATTGTATTTTTTTGTTTTGATATTGGATTTGTGGTTAATGCCATCTGGGATTTGTGTGGTAGTCTGTCAGTCTGGTTGTAAATTTAGACTAATATATAAAGCTGAAACGTTTGTTTGCTTTAAGCTTCTAATCTCAGGAACTACTGGTCCGATTTGAAAAATTATTTCAGTGTTAGATAGCCCATTTGACGAGGAAGGGTATAGGCTATATATAATTAAGCTACGACGAATAGGAGCAGAGCATCAGTCAAAAATGTTGCAATAACGGGCAAGTGACACTAACGAAGTTGCGCGGGTCAACACGTGTCTATATAAGTATGTATTAAAAGTAGTATATCAGCTATCTGGTTAGTACAAGCTCTGTTTAGTATGGAATCAGAATTTTATAAATTATTTATTTATTTAGAATGTATGTTTTTAAAGTGTAGGTATTTTGTTTGTTAGTAATAGTAGGTACATAGTCACAAACATTTATATTCCCAAAAATCCTCAACAGTCCTACAAAATAATCCAATATGGAGTCTTATTTCCCGCGGGAAAATATAAAAAGGGCCTGGGGCTTAGAGGCAATTAAAATTTACTTCGGTCAGTGATTAACAAGGTTGGGTCGCGGTTCGATTCCCGGTTAGACAACTTTGTGGTACAATTTGTCTATTGTTGCATTTGTTACGGTCCAATCGATAAATTAATGATTGTACAATGGAGGAAAAAAACCGTCAAGTACGTGTCTGACAATGAATGGTTTTTTTCGTAATTGCACTGGACAGGTTAAAGGCGTTGTGGTTTATAGACCATAACTTTTAAGCCTATAGGTTTAGGTTGGTTCCCACCCAGGACAAATATTTGTCTAGATAGATATACATATATGTTATGCCCATAGGTACCTACTATGTCACAAGTTTGTGACAATGTATGGATATATGTTTGTTACTCTTTCACGCAATGACAGACACATAGGCTACTTTTTTCCCGGGAAAATTTAAGATCCCAGGAACGCAGGTGAAACCGCGGGGAGCCACTAGTTTGAATATATTTTATTTTTATTTTCATGTTAACACCTTTACACAAGCAAATAGTTGACTATTTTATCTAACCGTACAGTTAAAGTTTACTATGCATTTAAATTTGACATTATTGGTTAATAAGGGTTGCCAACAGCTGCGTCACGGTGGGTGCCCCCTTTAATAGTTAAGGAGAAGTTCTAACGATAGAAAAAGTTAAATAGAGAGTTAGTTAAATAGTATGGTGGCTTAAATAAAAGGTTAGTCTAACTAGAATGTTGCTATAACGATTTTTTCAATAGATGTTATTTTTGTTTAAATGACATTAAAATAAGAATTCATAAACAAAATATTTGTTAAGTAATTGTATTACGGACTAGCTGCCGCCTTGTGAGTTTGCCTGGATTCCCAAAGGAAATACTTGTTTAAACTTTAAATTTATTTTTAATTAATGTTTTTGGACTAAGTAGTTTAGGCCAAAAAAAGGGACATCAGTCCAGCTCTTCTGGTTTTAATGTCAGCATAACAATTCACCTTTTTAATATAAATAGAATATTTACTCATAAATATGTATATGCCTTTCGAGTATATTAATTTAATATTTATTACATTTTTCTTATTTAACTAATCGTTACAAATTAGTAATATTAACATGCCCTTAAATTAACATTATCTATTATCTACCCTTAAAGTTTGATAATTTTGTTCATACACCTTTTCAGAGCGAACAATAGATCATAAAATATCCCGGAAAAGGAGTTTATTTATTAAATCTATGGTTCACTAACTTGTTTGAATGTTACATGCAAATGTTTGTTTATCCCCGGATAACGGCTCTATGGATGAACGAAATTGAATAAATTTAACTACCTTGTTATATATAGGTGCTTTTTATTCCATGTATCTACTTGAAAATAATCCGGGGGTTAAAGTAATATTACCACACTAGTGGTTGCCCGCAGTTTTATCCGCGTGAATTAGAGATCTTTAATTATTCCTCTAATACATCTATTATAACAAATACTGCGACAGGACTTTGACAGACCGGTGGTCTTTGTGGTTGGTGGACCCTGATTTCCAAGCCGCTAGTCGTGGGTTCGAATCCCACCCAGGTCAAACATGTATGCATGAATATGTATGTTTGTTCTGTGTCTGGATGTAATTATCTATAATAAGTATGTATTTAAAAGTATATAGTATATCAGCTATCTGGTTACATTATCACAATCTTTGCTTAGTTTGGAATCAGATTGGCCGTGTTATTTATTGCTATTATATTTATTGCTTAGAATCTAGAATCTAGAATTATTCCGGTAAAAAACCATTATGCCATAGAGAACCAACATATAAAAAGTTATATTTTTAAACGAAAAAAGTTAGCTCAGTGGCGCCGCGGTGTGGAAAATAAGAACTAAATAAAAGCTACATATGCCTCGTCAAATATTGTATGGAGTGTGTGTTATCAAAACTTTAGGCCCTTAGGGGTCTCTCTTGTCCTTGAGCTTTTGTTTTTGTACTGATGTACTGACTTATAAAAGCATATGTTATTCTTTAATAGCTTTTGCATTGGCAGGAGTTTTTGGCTCGAAGTATTTTTTTTATTAGCACAGGCTTGTGGTACGTTCAGCCTAAGGCTTAGACAAATCTTTAGGTGCTTGAAAGCTGAAGGCAGTAGCAATTATTTCGGAAATATAAATGATATAATTTAATTTTGTTGTGACTTTTTGATAAAATATTTTAGCAGAGTGTAACGGTGGTTTTCAGAATTTTATATATAAATATGAACCTACTAAAATTGTATTTTATTGTGACTTTTTGACATAATATTTCTGCTGAGTATAGTGGAAATTTTCAGAATTTTAAATACAATATTTAACATTACTTTTTATAAGTTAATAATAATGATATTCCACGAACAGTTTACTAGTAAATATTTCCAATTACATATTTAATGTAAACATAAAAGCCAGTTATTTTACGCAGCAGAATTATCTCATATCATGTTTATTTTTCAACAGAAATTCAACGAAAAAAATGTCTTTTCTAAATATTTATAGCTCTATGTAAGTTCGATTGCGTGGGTAGCTGGGTTCACAGTTCGTCCTATTATTGCTTTGCGACACTTTCTTTAACTTTTTCTCGTTCTTGATACTATGTGACACGATTATGTTATATGTAGAAATGTAGAATTGGAGATAGGTATTTGGTGAGTAGAAGTGTTCTGCACTACATTGAACGGAATATAAATTATAAATGTAAATTTATTGATGTATGGAGATGGGTAGTCTTTATGAATGAATAGGTAAATAATAATGACTTGTGATATTATTCTTTTTTATATGTACGAATTATATATATTTAAAATAACTGACTCTCACATTACTGCCAAACTTTTAGCAAAAAAACTAGTCAAAATTTCGCTTTCCTACTTCAAAATAACTCAAAAATCTTTACTTAATATTCCAACTGACATCTAATATAATTCATGGGGCCCCTTGTTTTTCCATTGACATTACCAAACATTATTAGCGGGAAAGATATGTATCGATTTTATTGATTTCATTACACAAAGCTTCCATCGACTGATAATGCGTAATTCAATAACTGTCCGCCATTTTTATATTCAGAAAAAGGGACGAAAGCTTTTTGGATTCTGACATCACAATATATACTTACTTCTGTGACATATGTTTAGGTATTATACATATATACCGTGGTTTTGCTTGCTTGTCCCCAGGGTTCAATGGTTGACAAACAGTCATACATATTTTTTTATAAACATAGGCATTTGCACATTGGCGATTGGCATTTTACTTTTTTTTTTTTTTTATTAAGGATGGGCTTGCATTTGGTCTCTGACCCGTCCATACAAGACGCTGCCGAAACCTAGGATGGAGCATGCTTACCCAGAAGAAACCTATTCACCCTAGCCTTGAAAATTACAAGATTGTAGGCGTCGGGAAACACAGACGCCGGAAGCAAGTTCCACTCCCTCGCTGTCCGCATTATAAATGTGGAAGCGAACCGATGTGTCCGTATGTTCGGTATGTCGACAACGTATGGGTGGAAATCATCCCGGCGTCTTGTGGTTCGGTGTGAAAAAGGGGATGGTGGTATAAGATCGAATAGATCCTGCGCACACTCTCCAAAATATATCCTGTAGAAAACCGATAAGCAAGCGACTCTTCGTCGATGGTCTAGGCTCGTGAGCTTTGCTTTAGTAAGAGACTCATCTCCGATGAGTCTCCTGGCACGACGATCTATTGAGTCAAGGGCGTCAAGCTGGTACTTGGCAGATCCATCCCAGAGGTGATTTTACGTAGAAATCAAATCTAATTCGATCTTTAATACCTACAACTTATATTAATGAATATCATATGAAGGGAATAAATAATTGGACTTTTAATAATAAGAGATATAAATTGAATAAAGCTAACATACATACATACACAATGAACAATAAATTCATTTTTAAGGTCCCTAATTTCAAAGAAATATTATATACTATTTATACTAATAGTATAAATACAAGATAAAGGGACGACCTCAAGGAATCCATAGGATGTTATTGTTAAGGTGAACGACTCCAACAACAATATACAAAACAATATAATTTTTTTTCCCAAAAAAAATATCAGGTATACAAAAGTTACTACTCCATATATTTCAGGACAAAGGATAAATATGTACATATCTCTTTGGTAATTCGTTGAACTTTCAACCTTTTTGTGTTATTATTTAGGTCGAAATTCTTTTGAATGACTATTCATATAATAATTATTATAATTTTTCAGGAAGAAACCATAAAATAATTTTGACATGTTACTTTTTAATACTCCATTTTGATTTTAAGGTATTATGAAATTCTCTGTATTCTAATTGGAAATAGACAATTTTTTTAGTATGTAAGCCCTTTTTAAATTATGTTTTAAGAGATTTTTTGTTGCGATGTTAGTCTGGAAGCCCGTCAAAACTTTCGTAACCCATCCACATTGCTGACCAAACAATATTAGCCCACAAATCAAGGATTAATGGTGAATGTCTATCTGTTTTAGCTCAGGTTTATTATTGATGCTTTACCAATTGTACCTACCGTCTGACAGCTGTCAGAATCTCCTTCAAACTTGTACAATAAATCACATTCGAGAGGCCCGCCCGAACCGATGATACGGTAAATTCAATTTACTCATACAGCTTATTGTTTCACAATGAATATTCATTTTAAAAGGTTTTTCATAATACCTCGGGGTTGTATGTTTTCGAGAAAATCCTCTCGAGACATCTCGACACTGGGTAAAATGAATGTTACGAATATGTTGCGAAATAAAATTGGTGTTTTTCTCATGATTAATGGTAACGAAACAACTAGCCGTTAGTTTTTTTGAGATGTTTCTTTAGAAATGAAAATATGCTTTATTCAAATACCTTCGCCTTCAGTGATAATTAATTGTCTACCTTAATACTAGTGGGCTAAGGTTGCTTTTGGATAAAACATACGAATGTTAGTAGTACTTAGTCTTTTATATGGCAAATGGCAATGTACTTAGCTACATTTATGATATGCTTGAAACGGGTGTTTCCATTGAAATATATAGTTTTCTCTGTGTATTCATTACACACACCTTTATAATAAGTTATCTACCATTAGCACGTAATCCTTTAAAACAATAATCAAATGCCAAACTATAATTCAAAAATCCCATTCAAAATAATGCCAGATTTATTTTAGTACATAATTCTATATGACAGCTATCTGTGCCCTAAACTATTAAGACGTCGCGAATTAATATTTATGTGCATACCTACCTATATTATGAATAGTACCACAACCAATTTGCATAGAAATAACAAGAAATTCATAACTGGAAACTCCAATCAACCACAAAAACACCATCTGGGTCCCATACACCCACTACTGGGCAACTGATATGCAATTTTAATGCACCATACATACATATGTCGTAATGAAAAATAAACAATGGCTGACTGTGGAATAGAGTTGATTTAGGTTCTTGGCAAACAAGAGTATAGTCGAGTGGCTGGTGCCCTCAGATTAGAGAGGGTTCTATTGTAGACCCCCTCTTTTGAGGGCTTAACTGCACCTAATATATTGCATCGCCGCTCGCAATTTGTCCGGACGAAATTTCGGCAGTTTTTAACACATGTGATATCCCTATGTAGGGGCTTTACATTGTTTTTTTTAAATATTATATTTGTCGATATGGAAACGGCACGAGGCCTCGGACCTCTCACTTGGCACCGTAGCTAACGAAAGAGACAGCATATACACAGTACAAAATCGTCGAGCTAACATAGCTGTCCTTTACAGAATTGAAATGCTTTTCAAATGGTTTTTTAAAGCCACGGGTGAAGTTTACGCTCGGAATTCGGGTTCAAATTTTAATTGGCATAGAATTTATTTGTGGTTTTAGTAAATAGTATCGGCTTTCTTACCTTTTATTGTGGGGTATTTTTAAATTAAATAAAGTTGTGGAGCTTTTACGAATATTGTCATTTGGTCACTGAAAAACAAAAAGAGTAAAAGCTGTGACGACAGACGTGTGATTTAAACAAGTTTAGTTCATAAGCTAATAACAGATATAAGTTCCATAGTTCCGCTTATTGTCGATAGATTGGACGCGTGTGAAAATGTCCCAGGATATTTATATATGTTATATATAATTTGAATATGAAAGCTGTCGGGAAGGAACTGTCTTCTAACACATAGCTCACGCTAGTTTAGAAGACAGGGAATTGGAAACGTGTATTTTGACTATGTTTTTAATAAAAAAAATGTTTTGCTGACTCGCGCAACATAGCGCCACTTCCAACATCGTTACAACATCTATCGTCTGCTCCTATTATATGTAGCGTGATGATATATAGCCTTCCTCGATAAATGGGGTATCAAACACTGAAAGAATTTTTCAAATCGAACCAGTAGTTTCTAAGATCAGAGATAGAGTTTAGATATTTCTTATATTTCTTATTCAAGCTAATCTCAAGTAAACCATCAAAGCTTAATGGATTCCTTGCTCAACCACAATATGGCTAGCTATTTGCTCGAACAGCGTTAGTATGGTTATAGAATAGCGGTGCTGCCATGATATTCGTGACACTAAACCGCAGAGACGTCGCCGGCGTCGGCCATCGAAGCAGGCGTGTCGGTTCTGTTGCTCATTGGGCAAATTGAGAGATCGATTACTATATATGTTCTTTAGGGCTATTATTATGTGAATGTGTACAGTAATTTTGGATTATATTTGTTTGAATATTGTCACATTTAGAGTGCATAATTTGACAAACAGGCTGACGGTTCACCTGATGGGGTCAGTGGAACGAAAATAAAACAAGGAGATGGCTTTCAAAATCATTGTGAACAAAGAAGAAATTTGTATATTTGTATTTTTATGATAACATTTTAAGAACTAGGTGTTGGTAGGTATATAATTTATCTGATTGTGCTGTAATCATTGGTACTAAATCATTAATTTATTTATCTACTTAAAGATTCCTCTTGTCTTTTAAATACTGCGTTTCTTTAAAAAGTGTAATGCTGCATTGTATGTTATAAATTTGTTAATTTAAAAGTATTCATTTATTAGATAATTATGTTTCCAATTTTATTTATATAAGATCAAGTCTAGAAAATATTTATGAAATGCCAATTAATAAATGCTTGCTTCTATTTCTCTGATGTTTCAAACAAAATATCTATAGTACAACGCAATAGCGTTAAGTCCTGCGGTGTGGGTTCGATTTCCGGGTCATTGAGCATCACCTAATCGTGAATGTGCTTGTGAGATGATGATAGTCTAGGAGACATGTCTCACCACATATCACGTTGGGAATTTGTAGTGATATCTGGGCATCATTGGGTATAAATGGGATTAATCAGTCTAGGTATGAATAGGTAGAATATTAATTCTAGATTTAGAATGGTATACTATCTCGCAAGGAAACAGGGAAACTACCCATAGTTGACTTTCAAGCTGCAGGTCGCGGATTTGAATCCCATCTTGGACCAATATTTGTGTTCATGAACATGTCTGTTTGTTCGGTATTTGACTAATATTATAAATGCGAAGGTTTGTGTTGTCTGGATGTATGTTTGTAACTATTTCACGGAAAAACTACTTAACGGATTTGGATTAAATTTGGAACACAGATAACTCGGATGTACCTATATGCTAGTATAGGCTACTATTTATCCCAGGTAAAATTGTAGATCCCCGGGAATGACGGTGAAACCGCGTGAAGCCACTAGTATATATATATTTTTAAAGTATGTAATAGGTATATCAACTAACTGCTTACTATATACGCTCAAATTTCATAAGGATCAGATTAGCTATATGTAAATAAAATTACTCTGATTATTATTTATTTATGTATGTAAATTGACACTTGATTGTATACCAATCGATATGACCTACTCAGAAAAACATTACATTGTATAAGAAAAATAAAATTATCACGTAAGGTATATTCGGAGACATTTCTAACAAATTCGTCCAGACAAATATCTACATGAGAATGTTGAAGAAAAGATATGTGTCAAAGTGGATTTGGATTACCATTCATATGTATAGAATGATCCACAAAAGACATTCACAACATCTAATATATAAAATATTCTCGTGTCGCGGTGTTTATGATTAAACTCCTCTGAAACGGCTTCACCGTTTTTATGAAATTTTATATGCTTATTCAGTAGGTCTGAGAATCGGCTAACATCTATTTTTGTTAGGTACCCCTGTGATCACGGGAACGGGAACTACGCGGGTGAAACCGCGGGGCGGCAGCTAGTATCTATATATAGGTACTAGAAACTAGAATATCGGGCCCTTTCTAAATCACCGAACAATTCTTTCTATTTCATTCCACACGACAAAAAACTTCACGTTTTAAGAGCAAATAAAATGAAGTAATTTTAATTAAAAATCCTAACCAAATGCAGTTACTTTCGCATTTGGTTAGGATTTTTATATGAATATGTCTGTTTGTCCTGTCTGGATGTAAATATCTATATAATTATGTATTTAAAAGTAGTTTAAGTAGTATATCAGCTATCTGGTTACCATAACACAAGCTCACTTTGAAGCTTACTTTGGAATCAGATTGGCCGTGTGTGAAAAATGACCCAGGATATTTAACTCTGTTTGTCTCGCTTTCACGCTAAAACTACTGAAGCGATTTAATAAAAAATTGGAACACATATAGTCTAGAGCCTGAGAAAGGACATACTACTTTTTATCCCTGGAAAAAAGATCTTCCGGGTACGTGGGTGAACCCGCGGGGAGCCACTAGTCTCCTATAAAGATCCAGGTTGAAATTAAGGCACGCCTGGCTATTTAGGCTGACCCAGTTTAAGTGGCCTTTGGAAAGTGACACGACTCGAAATGAGGGTAGGAATATATATTTTTTAATTAATGTCATGTTAGGTTTTGCATGTCATTGAATTAAATTTGGTTGCTTGTAAGGACACAATTTTAGTTAGGGCTTGTTTGGATCCTGTAAATACTGCCTGGCTAGAAATATACTTAGGCCTTTCATTTTACATGTATACTAGTTACCCGCCCCGGCTTTGCACAGTTGTCATATTTCTTTTCTTAAAGTTTAACACTCAGGTAGTGGAATGAGCTCCCCGCCATGGTATTCCCAATGGAGTACAGTATGGGGTTCTTCAAGAAGGGAGTGAAGAGATTTTTACTGGGTCGGCAACGTGTGAGTAACGCCCCTAGTGTTGCAAGCGTCGGTACGGTAACCGCTTCCCATCAGGCGGACTGTATGCCTGTTTGCCACCTTTGTAGTATAAAAAAAATGTAACAGACAACGGTGACTTTTTCATATAGAGATGATACAAACAGTAAATTTAAATATAAAAGTAAAATAAAAGTATTTGCGATTCCTGAAAACTATATCACGACCAAAAACCAATTCAAATAAGCCTCCGGTGAATTGCATAAGCTTTATGCCGCTTTATACCTAAACTAAATAGTAATATTTTGTCGCGCTGCATCGCTGCGGCAGCGCTGCGGCGGCGCTGCGGTTTGCTTGCGGCGCAGTTTTGGCCCCATTGCCAATGATTGGTCTTGATGATGCTGGCATTTGCGTTTGAGTTCGTATTTTCAATTTAATTAAATACTACTAGTATCTCCCCGTGGATTCACCCGGATTTCACGTATCTTAAATTTTCTCGAAATGAAATGTGGCTGATGTGTTCAGGTTATAAACAATGTGCTCCAAATTTCATCTAAATCCGTTTAGTAGTTTTTGCGTGAAAGAGTAACAGTAATTCATCCAACCTAAAATTTTTGTATGATGTTGATTGAAGTGCAACCGGTTGATTTTCGAAATAAATGATTAAAAAAAAAGAAAATCAGCAAAGCAATATTTAATTAGCTAGTATTATTGCATAAAAACTAATCTTTGCGTCGCACTCTGTTTATTTTCCTGAAACAATTTTTTTTATACATACCTATTATTTTAATCATAAGTACAATTTTACATTAACTCCAATCCTCCAAAAAGCTCTTACAATCATTAAAACAACTGATGATACTCCATCTCATTTCACCTCATTACAATAGAAAGGGATGTACTTACTAAATCATTTCTAGTTTCATAAACACATCTGTAACCTAATCATTTACAAAGTAACATTGCTAAACTCATCAAACAAGCCGGCCCGGGAGTCGATCTGATTACCCGACGCAACTACATTGTAATTTAGTCCCTCTACTGTCCGATTGAGTATTGTTTGTGCTTTAATGAGATTTCGTGCCCCTTTGTTTAGCGGGCAGGTTTGTTATACGTTTTACTTTGTTTGACTTTTAGGAGTCTATTTTGAATTATGTCTTTGGTCTTTAGATGTACCTGAAAATAATGGTAAGGAGTTGTTGAATGAGAGTAGATTATGTATGCTGAAAATGCTGCTGTATTGAAGATAACGAGGTTTTATTTATTATGTAAGAATATGTACAAGCCTGGTTGTAAATTAGTTAATAGATATATTTAGAGTATAAAATTAAATCACGCATTTCAAGGTAGGATTATTATTAAATCCAATTATTTTTTATGTATAAACAGCAATGTACTAATGAAGCGAATAAAACTATGAAGCGTTATAGAGACAAATTTTCATTCTTATTCCTACAGTTATAAAATAAATCAATTTGAAAGTGCGCTGTGTTCAAACAAGAGAAAAATATTGGTTACCATTTTAAAGTGCATATTCCACATGTACAGGGTCGAATTAAATGTTAGTACAATAATTTATAGTGTAATGAGTATGCAAAAGCACCTCCCACGTACTTACATATCCAGATATCCATTCAAGAATCCGGTATAACGGATCAGTCCGGTTTTGCCTTAACCTGACCCTTGAATTCTACACCATCGGTTCTTATACGTAGGTATATACTAGTTCCCCGCGGTTTACCATTCATATGTATAGGGTAGTACCCGCGGGTAGTACCCGCGTACCCGGGAGATATTCCATTTTCCCGGGATAAATATAGATGTCCTTTCTCAGCCACTAGATCTGTGTACCAAATTTTTCATTTAAAACGGTTCAGTAGTTTCAGCGTGAAAGCAAGACAAAGTTACTGTTGCATTTATAATAGTTAGGATTAGGATGCTATTAATATTATAAATTCGAAAGTCTCTAAGAATGTATGTATTATGTTTGTTACTCTTTCACGCAAGAAATTAAACTATGACAATTATTTCACTTTTGGATAGCCGTGCAGGCTATAAACATCACACTTTAACCAATAGGAGCGGAGTGGAATGTAGCAAAAACGCTAACGAAGTTTCGAGGGTAGTAATATCAACGGCATCGAATCTGGATGAAATTTGACTCTGGGTTAGAATATATTCAGGAATATATCGACGTCGACGTCACTAATGTCAGAGTGTGTCTGAAGCCAAACGTAAGCTCATTTGATTTAAAAAAAAAATACAAAGTTTTGAGGGTAGTAATAGAAAACAATAGCAGTTATTACATTGTAAATTCTCGTCGCAAATGATCGTTGAAACGTTTGTGCGGTTTTGTGCTGCGGTCTCGACACAGCACGTAAATTGTACGCGTCAAAACACATAATGATGTGCGCTTTAAATAACACATAGGTTTATACATAGGGAGTGACGCCCCTGGTGTTGCAAGCCTCCATAGGGTACGGTAACCGCTTCCCATCAGGGTATGTTTGCCACCTTTGAAGTATGTATAAAAAAAAGTACTAGATGAAATGAGAACCTCCTCCTTTTTTTTTAAATATTAAAAAAAAACAAAACTATGCTAGTGGCTCCACTCGGTTTTACCCGCGTTACCGGGAGATCTATAAGTTTCCCCAGAATAAAAAGTAGCTCATGTCTTAATCCAAGTTATAGACTGTGTTTCAAATTTCAGTTCATTAATTATGAATGAAAAAGGCACAAATATACAAACATAATTTCGCGTTTATAATATTAGTTCGATAACATATAGTGTTGTAAATTAAACATGATTATTGCACATTATGGAACAATACGGAATGTACCCAGCAATGGAATTAATTCAGTGTAAAATTTAATTTTGTTAAAATTTCAATGGTCGTAATAAATTTTGAATGATAATATACTCATAGGTACAACAACATTGACAAAAATTCTAACAATCATTGTTTTGCTATTTGCATTGATACAGATTCCAATTACATATATGTATTTTTTCTCATAATATTTTCTAATTCTTAAAGAGTTAAATTTTTATTAATATGTATTGATTGATAATGATGATGAGTAAATTAATATAAATTCGTTATCAGTTACATAGAGGCTGAATAAACTTGTATCTTCAACCCTTTACTTAAATAAAAAAAGTACTGCCTGTTTAGTTTTTTCTTTGGCTGTTGACATTTAGCATTTAGAAAAAAAAAATCACCACTAAAATGTCCAGTTCAAATTAAAATTTCGAATTTTTCATAAAATTCATTCCGATGCGTTTACCTCGTCGAGTCCGTACCGTAGTCCGTAATCCGTAATCCGCAGTCCGTAGTCCACGGTCCCCGCCGGACCGGCAACAAACATCGTGATTTGTGCGAGAGCTAGTCTCCAGTTGTTTGTTACGTCGATTGTGTACGAGTATGTCCGTCGAATGAATTATACGTCTCTGATCGACTCGACTCGACTCTGTTGCGGTTCGTGTCTTTTGAATTTTGAAACGTGCGATTTTGTTTTGATGGTTTTTTGTGTTCAAAAAGTGTAATTTAAAAAAAATAATAACATTGCTGGTTGACAGCTTTTCTGAGTTGAATTTCGAACTGATAGAAGATTTAGAAGCTTTCATCAAAATGAGAATAAATATCTAATTAATTATATTAGATACCAGTATAGACTATAGAATTAATATACTACGCATTGACTATAAGCCTCGGTTTTACCCGCGTTTTTGAGCGTCTTAAATTTTCTCGGGATAAAAAGAAACCTATGTTCCCCCCCCTTAAACCTACACCCGTGTCACAAGTCTCGGGATCTGCTCGAAGTTTCTCTCTCTGTCACACGATGGACCCGGCACCCGCACGGTGAATCCATGGAATGCTAAGAAGTTCGTCTCTGAACATATTATAACTCTTTTCTAACATCTACCCTTAAACTTTATCGTTTATATAACAAGTAAAGATGTTGTATTATAATAATTTAAAAGTAGTAATAAGAATTTTCGATGAATGGAAATATTTCAACAGTTAGAGTTTCTAATTATATTAATAACCGTTTTAAATTAAATCCAAAGGAACATCAAATTATCGTTAAATTAAACTTCAGTTGAAATGGCTTATAGAATTCATGAAACCTTATTTGATATAACAATATTAATTAGATGTTATTCAAAGCTTTTGGCAATAATTCACTTTAATTGTTTTGACTTCGACTTTTGAGACGTGTCACTCAAAATGTTAACAAATCATTATTAAGTATAGGTAATTTAATTTTGATAAAATTTTAACAGTTGCATTTTATTGCACCTTTTTTTAGGGAAGTATTTTCTCCATGTACCTACCTAAGAATAAAGAAAACATAAAGTGTCATAGTAAATAAGAAAAGTAATGTATTTATAAGAAATGCAATATTCCGTGGTGTACCATTTTCCAATTAGCGGCCATATTCTATACACTGACAATATAATAAATTAGTAATATTTAAATATAGTACAAAATAATTTCAAATCTACTTTACAACGATCATATATTATTTATAGATAGTTTATCGATATTAATTAGTGGAATCATTTTTTCAACTTCAACATCTCAATATTAATTCCAAATTCCAACACGAAAATCCACTTTAATAATTATTCCAACTGGAATAGTATCGTTATCATATCGTTCTCGTTTCACAGAATCACCAGCTGCTATCTGTTCTTGGTTGCGCTAAAAGGCCAAGAAAAAAACGGTGAGAAAGGGAAAAATAAAGAAAAATCGTGTATTTCATTCAGTGGTCTACCCGCCTCACTGTCAGGCTGGCGATGCCTTGAACTATATAAATCTTAATAGGTGTTAGAAGTTAGAACTACTTACCTTCATTCACTTATCATAATACTAGCTGCCTAGTTTCACCCGTGTAGTTCCCGTTCCCGTCGAAATACAGGAATAAAATATAGCCTATGTCACTTCCTGATAATGTAGGAATAGTGAAAGAATGATTGAAATCGCCACAGTAGTTTTTGTGTTTATTGATTACAAACATACACTCAAAAATACAAATTTTCCTCTTTATAATATTAGTATAGATAAGTATTCGTAACAGAAAGCATTCATTTCACGAAAGCATAATGGTTGAGTAGTGTTTCGAGCTACTCAATTTAGCAAAACATTGTTAGATAATGCAAAATACCATTGTTTCCAAAACCACTTTATAATTACATGACTACATAATTCATTAGGCACATTTAAGTACGTAGATACTTATTTGTGAATTTACTCTGCATTAGTGTAGTCTATGTTCATAATTTTTTTTAATATTTACTTCCACCGTATATTTCTTAAAATATAATAGTTTTATTTTCTGCAACTATAAAGTTGCCGTATTAATACACTTTTGTTAGATACCCATTCTAAACACACATACGATTTCTATGACGGCCAATGCCTTAAAGTGTGGGCGTGGACATAATGAGCCCTGAAATATTCGTCTTGTACCATTGCCTTTTATTTAACCGCAAGTAAAAGTATTTATTTTACAAAGTTACCCCTTTCGGCGGGTTTTGTTCTTATTTTTAATACTTCTGCCCTTGACGTTAAGTTGTTAAAACTGAAGGGTTTATTAGGGTCCCTTTTAATGAGAGGGACGGTGTTTTAATCACGGAGATGTCTCGCTCTTACGGCTGTGAATCCCACTTCTACAATAATATTATCTTTCTATAGTCCCTATAAAACTATGACGCTTTAAGTATATTCTATAGAAAAAACAATATCTAATCATTCAAATGCAAAAAATGTAGTAAATTCCAATTTAATATCTAATAAGATTATTTGAAACTCGTAACACAAATAAATTGACAGCACGTCTGCGTATGACTAAGTAATTTGATTTTTCGACATAAAATTTTATATTTTTTACTCATATGTAAACAACTAAAAACCTAATAATACCTAAAAACTTGAATCTCTATCAAAACAAGTTCAAAATAAATTTTATCGTTCTTTTAACCTGCCTACTTAGATTTACCTATCTATATGGTAACCAAATCTACACTAATATTATAAAGAAGGATTTGTTTGTTCGTTCTGTTCGTCTGTAACTCTGTCTATCTCTCTTTCACACTAAAACTACTAAACTGATTTAAATGAAATTTGGCACATAGTTAGTCTAGAACCTGAGAAAGGACATAAGCTATTTAACCCGGGAATATGGAAGATCCCCCGGGTAAAACCGTTGGAAGCCACTAGTATCTAATATATTTCACCGGCAATATTTTTTAAGTAATATTATTGCAAAATAAACTGAGTTACCGCAGGCCTATGAGGACAAACGAAAGCTCCTAAAAGGGCTTTTAATGTAAAAGCTCCTGAAATAGGTCCGAATGATTTACGCGCGTTCGGCGTACCAACTCGAAATAATTTGTGACAATTTTTTTTCTATTCTCTTTATCAATAGTAAAGAAAATACGAGCTTTTTGGGGTTAAGTGGTCTATAGTTAGCTTTGACGTTAGTATTATTTCCCTTAGGTATCCAAGGGTCAACTATGTTACTATATTTAGAATATAAATAGCTATACGTATTTAATTTAGTAATATCAGCTATCTTGTGACTATGGTCACAAAAAATATTTTACTTAAAAAATAAGCTAAAAGTTTTGTGGATACAGGAAAGAGAAACAAAAATATACTAAAATAATAAAAAAGTTATTTAGCATACAGCTCAATTTATAATAAATCTAACAATCTTCGATCTGTATCTCTATTTTTCTATCTCTATCGAGATCTTTTTTTCCCAGGAAAAGAGTAGACTCTTTATTCCCGAATATATTCTACTAGCTGCCCCCGCGCAGTTTTACCCGCGTAGTTCCCGTCCCCGTGGGAATACAGGGATAAAATATAGCCTATGTTACTCGGGGATAATGTAGCTTTCCAAAGGTGAAAGAATTTTTGAAATCGGTCCAGTAGTTTCGGAACCTATTCATTACAAACAAACAAACAAATCTTTCCTCTTTATAATATTATATAAGTATAGACATACAAATCTTTCCTCTTTATAATATTAGTGTAGATAAGGGTAAAGTAACACTACCTATCTTCCATACTTGTTCTTACTAGAGTATTGGCTCTAAATCACATGACAAATGAACCGTCATGCCGGCAACGAGGAACTTGATGTAGTGTGCACCAACCCTATACAATTAATTAATAGTTTCGGAGCCTATTCATTACAAACAAACAAACAAATCTTTCCTCTTTATAATATTAGTATAGATAACTACCTATTTTCACCTAAATCTTCACAGACCATATAATTTACCAACAAACACCCAGACACTCCAACTCTCATTTACTTAAATAACCCTACACTTTTATATAGATCCTCTTCGCCAATGTCAACGACACAAAACCCTTTAAGATTAAAACTTATCCAGTTAGTGACGTCGCCAGAATACTTTAACATATAAATATTCATGTAATATTCTTCTAAGAAAACATTATGCGTAATATATTTGCCTAATTTACTCAGGTAGGTAAAGTTTCAGACATAATAAAAAAGGGTTGAATAAACTAATAAATAAATGTCCCGGGACACACGGCCAATCTTATTCTGTGTCTTGAAATAATATTCTAGTTATAATAATGTCATTTGTATAGATATTAAATCTAGTTTCCCGAGATAATAAGTAGCTTAGCGATTCCAGCCTTTAATCTATCTAAGTCCGTCCATCTGTGATTAAGGAACAGACATCCATCCGTCCAAACTTTAGCATTTATAATATCAACATTTGATGTTTTTTTCTAACCTTACGACCTTATGATAGCCAAATTTATATATTGATCTGTAAAATTATCGTTATCGGGTACCTAAGCTATTCTCTAGCCACGATAAAAAACATTCACATCGTGAGACGGTACGCTAAGATAGCCACCACTTTACACGTCAAGATGCTTTTGTGCTAATTTCCAAACACCTCGCACTAATCGAGACACGACATTCGACACCCGCGAGGGGAATTCGCACAAACTTTTCATCTGTACCCATAATGGCTTATTATTCCTTATTATTCGTGCCAGCGTGTAATATTTCAAAGCTATATTTTGAAAATTAACAATATAATTGAGCGCTCATTCGAGGAGCGCACAATACAAACATCTGGCGAGTCGAAAAAAGGGCGGATGTACCAAACATTCGAGTCCATAGTCCCAAAGGCGCGGAGCGTGGCCGATAATCAGGTCTTATACCCTATGTGACAACCAATTGAAAATCAACCTTACAACCTTCATGTAACGTCGATATTTGTAGTTTCTTCAATTAATGTTAGTTCTAGTAGAGGCGGTAAAAGAATTGCATCTGAACATCCCTTAGAATTGCAGCTTACTTCTAAAACGTTGTAAGTGTAATTTTGGTGTTTTATTTTAAACGTTATAAGTTTGTGTTTTGGGTTGATTATTGTATGGTTTTGTGTGGAATTTTAAAGAATAGCGAACACCCTTTATGAGTGTTAGGTGTAGCGTGTAATTAGCGATTTCTCGAAATTGTTAGGTAAACGTAAATGGGAGGTAGGACGGTGTACGGGCTCGTTGTCGCGTGTTAGAGTTACGCCCGTTTGAGGTAATTACACTTTATTAAACATATTTTCTGTTATAAATGATACTTGCCGTTTTTCAGTAGGAAGGTACCTACTTGTTAACAAGATCGAGACATGTTTCCGTAAGGGACAAAGTAAGTAAATATTTGTAGTGAAATGATTTTTTATGCAAAAACGCCTTCACAAGCAGAAGAAGAGTAACTGGAAAAGAAGGCAATATTAGCTTTTTATTTAGACACTATATAAGAATAAAATAGCTTTATACTTAGAAATATAAAAATATGACTTTCCACACAAAAGAAAAAGAAGAAGTGTGAAAAGTCATCTTTTATATTTTTCTATATATGGGTAAAGCAATAATATTTACTCAATATAAAATTTCTAATGTTAGTAACTATGAAATTATGTAAATAAATATATTAAGTGACACAGGTGTATTTCTAGTTATAAACAATATTACCTAAAGAAAATTCTTTAAGAACGTTTATCATACCTACTAAAAGCCCCGCCATTACGTTTTACGCCACAAAAGGCAATCTAAAGCTATCAAGATGAAATGCAAATTTTAAATTAGATTATTATAAAAATTACAATAGTAATAAAGCTAGATAATTCGCCAAAGTTGTTTTAAAATATTCAAATGTTCAAACAACATATGAGATTGAATCTTTCATTTGAATTGGTATTTATATTATGGATTAACTATTTTAATATTATACACAATAAAAAGTATTGTGTATTTTTTTGTATACTAGCTTTCTCTAGTGGTTTTACCCGCATTCCCGGGGACCTTCAACCTTCCCGGGATAAAAAGAAGTCTATTTCACATCCAAGATTTAATCTATATCTATACGAAAATCAACATCGTTTCATTTGCTTAGTAAAATTTTGCGTCGTAAAAGCGTAACAGACAGATAGACTGAGTTACTTTCGCATGTATATTCTTAGAATTGATTTATTATATATTTTAAAACGGGTGTGTTTTTCTAAGGCATTATTTTTTTTTATTAATTAAAAATTATAATGACAAGCGTACACGCGCAGCTACCGAAGATAACTTAGCGAGTAATTTATAAGGGTAAAAAAATTTGTAAAAAATTAACCAAGTAAAATTAATGCGTTCCGATTTAAAAATCAATGACTACCAACTAATTTAACGTTACGAAACATGTGAACACATCATATCATGCTGAGCTCGATATGTACCATAGTTCATAATGTGACCCGTAAGAAACCATGGGGGTCCTAAAAACTGGTATCTACCCAACCCATTACCATTTGTTACCATTTTATTACCATCTATTACCATTTGACGCGTCAGTAAAAGTTTTATATGGGGGCCGTTGTTAGCGCACGGCAGTGTTCCGCCAAGTCTCACTGTTGCAATAACGAAGAAATTTTTTGCGACACAAATTAACATTTCACTCTTAGAAGTAGATTTTTTCTGTAATTCCTATCACTTTACGAATATATTTTAATGTAATATAATGGATCTCCAAAATTTTATCTTAGTTAAATAATGAATATAGCTTAAAATCCTTTAATACCTCTACGCTCTACGATTAATAGCTCTACGATATAAATTTGAACAAACAAAATAAGCGTAGGCTTAAAATTAAAACCAAAGGCAAATAACGTAAAGACTTGGCTCGTTCTCACCGAGCGCTCTTCCGATGGGATTTATTTATCATAAACGCCATACCGGTAGAAATTTACAAAATAATTTGTTTGTTTTGAAATATTTTTTATTGGTTACATGCGGTTTTTGGTATCATCACCGTAGGGTATTTATGGTCTATAAGGTACAGTGTCGTGGGGGCATTATATTTTTTTTATAGTTATTAGTTTGAAACAAAGTTTTCTATAAAATTTTTGTCTTATCTCGAAATGTTTGTTTTCCTGTTCTTTTATTGCTTAACTTTTATTTTTGACATAAAGTTTAATTTACAGGTTCTTTGATAGGTTTGATCACGTTTGTTTAGTAGTTTGTGTTTGTGTTTATTATAGAAACAAACTACGAATTGGTGTATTAATTTATTTATTTTTCTTTCGTTTCAGGTAAGACACAATGGAATGGATGATGAGTGTTCCCAGCATGGTGATTAGGTTTGATGTACTTGGTTGATAATAACGACAATTATATAAAACTAGCGACCCGCCCCAGCTTTGCACGGGTGCAATGCTTATACATCACATTAGAAACCTCCAAAATTTACAGTTTCTCTATCATATTATGCATGTATTGTATATAAAAACCTTCCTCTTGTATCACTCTATCTATTAAAAAGCCGCATAAAATCCGTTGCGTAGCTTAAAGATTTAAGAAGACAGCGGAAAGCTACTTTGTTTTATAATATGTACTGATACTAAATATTCTCTTTTAAAATTACAAAAAAATATAACAAATCTCGTATAACATAATTATATATCTCGAGATACAGTTAAAAAAACACCAAACATTCTTATATTGAAATTGAAAACGGAATCGAATTATTATAGCTAAAAATCCGTGTAATTGCCACGAAAGGGGCCTATTCTGGGCGAGTGTGGGCGAGATCGGAGCGTTCCTAACCGTCGGTTCACGCTCGGCTGAGTCGATTGTGTCGGAATGCGGTCTATCCTAACGCCATCTAGTGCATTCGAGTGGTCACACTGTATTATCCACAATTACAAGACCACAACTTGCTTGTTATGCGTTGTGCGACGGACTGTATTCATCAGCTGCTACATTATATATGACAAATCTAGACGACGAGACTACTCAATGAGATTAGGTAATTGCTCGCGATTCGATGTTCAGCTTGTAACTTAAATTACCACGTGTAAATTACCACGATAAATTTGGTAGCAATAGGTATACAGCCCTTTGTAACATTTCGCGTTTATTTTTTTGCTGACTACGCCGACTAACTATAACTTTGTACGACGCGGACGTCCAACCAATCGTATAAATTGATATTGCAAAAATGCCGGCAAAAACTGTGTTACCAGTAAATAGAAATCACGAAATGATTGTAAAAAATGTACCCAATGTTATTAGCCAATAACGTTATATAGATTCGTTCTTTTTTTTTATACGTAATCCGTACAACCAAAACCAGATGTCACCAGGCCAATCCATCCGTCTTCGGGCGTGTGTGAATTAATCTTGTAAGTGCGTACCATCGTACAAAAAACGTGGTCAATAATAGAACTCGCTGACAATGGACGTCGGAACGAGGTCACAGCGGCGGGATCGATCACCTGGCGCGGGCGGCTCGATCTGTTTACGTCTAGTAATGGGAAGTGACCACGCGCACGGAATAGGGATCTTGATTTATTGTTTTTTCCGCGTAATTATTATATAAGAGTTTTTTTGGTAGGGTATATAGACCGGAATGTTTGATATTGTATCTTATATAAGATACGTTCCATAGTCTAGTTACTTGAATAGGCATCCAGCAAGCAACATCCTAGGCTTCGATTCCGCTTAGCAGAGTGTGTCTGTAGCTAAACGTAAGCTTATTTGTCAAAAAACTTTTACAATAATGTTAGTCCTGCTAGAATGAACGAAATATCGAAAATGTCATCATATGATGAATAACTGTGCACACATTAATATACGTTGTAATAACATATGAAGTAACTACAGATTCAGGCAGCACATTAAAATTTACAATGTAAATCCTAATTTCATACGCCGTTGGGTGCAAGTGTCAAAACGCATAACACCTCTTCTCGCCGGCGCATCTGCGTAAACTGTACCTTGCTTCAATGCACTTGAGATCACGTCATTATGAATTAGTATCATTATTAATAAATATCCCGTTCCCGGGATATTCTAATATTCTATTTCTAACTAATATTATAAATGCGAAAGTAACTCTGTCTGTCTCGCTTTCACGTTAAAACTAATAAACCGATTTAAATGATAGATGGATAGATAGTCTAGAGCCTAAGAACGGACATAGGCTACTTTTTATCACGGGAAAATGGTAGATCTTCCGGGTACGCGGGTGAATCCGCGAGGAACCACTAGTATATAATATTCTAGTAGGTATTCAATGTATTCTAGTAGAAGCTTGTTATGTATTATTTTAAATTAACCGAGTATATAAAATACAAGATATTACAAGTAATTAATAATAATAATTAAGTTATTAACAATAATCTTAATCTTTAGACACGGTCTCAAGAAAATTACATTCTAAGCAGAGCTTATATAGTAATCAGATTGCTGATGTATACGAAATTACTAAGGGACCGCCTAAGTATTACACCTACAGTAGGTACTATTTATCCTTCTAAGAAATATATAAACACTAGTGGCTCCCCGCGGTTTCACCCGCGTTCCCGGGATAAAAAGTAGCCTATGTGTTATTCCAGAACATATTCTAGCTCTGTGCCAAATTTCAAGCAGATCCCTTCAGCCGTTGGAGCGTGAAAGAGTAACAAACATACATCCATACTTACAAACTTTCGCCTTTATAATAGTAGTAGGATATTAAAGTTGTTTATACAACAAAAACTGAACGCATGCAAAAATGTGTATGTGATTTGGAATCATATCGACCGTGTGTGAAAAATGACCCAGGATAGTTATTTTATATACCTACTAGCTGCCACCCCGTGGTTTCACCCACTTAGTTCCCGTTCCTGTGATCACTTAGTATAAAAATTTGATTGTAGCCGATTCTCGCCTACTGAATTGCATAAAAATCGGTCAAGCCGTTTCGGAGGAGTATGGTAACTAACATTGTGACACGAGAATTTTATATATAAGAAGATATAAGAAGAATGCATGCAAAAATATGTAGGTAGGTACCTGATTTGGAATCAGATTTGCAGTATGCGAAAAATGTCCCCGAATATTTATACATATAACAGTTAACAGACGTGCAGACATAAGGCAGGTTGGCGACGCCCGGTCGAGATGACCCCTAAGTGCGGGTAACCCTATCCCGAAGCCGTACCGGCAGGTGGGGGTTGCGTGCCCGACTTAGTGGAGCAACGGGTTGGCAAGGGAAAAAATAACATTGCAAAAAAAATATAGTTTTTTATTTAAATTTATTTGCAGTTGTGTGTTAAATGTAATGTAACTCGTTTTTTACTATGCCTTATTATATCTATCTAAGAATATCTATTATATCTTTATCGTACCTATAACTTAAATAAAATTAATTAACTTCGTATTAAAATGCAAAATCCAAAGTAAAAGTACTAAACAATTTACATTCATTCCAAAAAAATCATTAAATCGAAAGCACGCCACGTGCAAAAGCTAACTTTGCCAATAAATTCGCTGAGACGTGCTCAAAATTACATCCGTTTAAGGTGCGGGTTCGATGCCCGGCTTGAATTAATTAAAGCCGGCGAGCTGGTGGCTTTGGCGGTAATAACGCAATTCCGGGGGGCGCGTCTTGTATAGCCAGGGACTCATCCGGGCACAGTTGACCGGGTCGGGATTTAAAGGGTTATAGTTCTCTGTCTCTCTCTCTACTAAGCTTGCTGTCTTTGTCTCATTGATATTAGTACAGGAACTTTTTGTTTGTCTGTTATTAATAGGGTCTGAAACTAATGGATCCATCTTAATAATTGTTTCACGAATATTTGTGAGTATGTATTGATGTTTGTTACTAAATTCTTGATATTCATTCTCTTTAAATTGTTAGAACATGTAACTAACTAATTAGAAAATTACTTACCTTTAGGTATACATGATTTTTTTTACTAATCCTTTCTTGACTTCTTTTTCTCTCTAAAATCTATGCTGTAACTTAAATACGTGTACCTATTTAGATTCACTTAATGTTTATTTTCTTTAAATCTCACCATACAAACAAACTAACATCTATTTCACGGTTTCCTTCACCAGAATCAACACCTTAATGGGATGGAATCTGTCTCATATTCCATACAAAAAAATCCTTAATCCTGGATTTACCGAAAAAAATCTTCAATGAATTTTGAACCTTATCAAAAGTATATAAGGTTTATAATAAGCTTGACATGTGCACATAACTTAATCGCCCCAAAACTTGCGGAAATGTTTGAAACAAAATCCCCATAGTTTTTGTATCTCACTTAAAATTGTACATTGCATTGAATTTTGAACTTTATTGCTATGGTTTTAAGGATTTTATGAGAGCTTGGTGGGTGGCAAAAAATCTGTCGGCACATCCAGATGTCGTATTTAAGCCAGTCCAAACTAATGTAGCATAGTAACATTTTAAGCATTTTTATAAAAAAACAGTACCAATAACAAAATTTCATCTATAAGATAAAATTTCGATTAGATTCCTGTCATGAGCAAATCGTGTGAATGTACCTACCATATTTATAATAACTATTATATGTATATACTATATATGTAGTATATAATGATTAAAAAAACCTAATTTATTACATACTTTGACTAACCTCGACGTTCGATCAAGTTACATTGATCGTGATAAAATCTTATATTAACCATGAATATAGTCCGAAAGTTTAAAAAACACCATATTAATCGTCTATTTCTCATAAAAACAGTAATTCAAATTTAATTATTATATTCTAATCCATTTATTAGTACTTCCCAAAATTAATACCAAAAACGCAACCTATAAATCTTTATCTTCTGAAAAATCCCCGGATTATTCACTACGACGCTCCACTGAGATGTTCCATAGTACATATTATATAGTAATATTCATCTACCCTCGAGAGCTAACAGAAAAATAATAAAGCTCCCGCCACACCGAGCCACCAGATGCTAAACCCAACACTCATATTCAGTCTAGTAGAAACAAGTACACAGCATCTAGACTTTAATAAAACTCCGCTTAATATATACATGGGAAACTTGATATATACTTAACTATATTCTGGAATAAATAACTTATTGAAATTCTAATCAATACTATTAACCCTGACTCTCGAGCAGGAGGTCGTGGCTTCGAATCCCACCTAGGACAAACATTTATATGTCTGTTTGTGCTGTGTCTGGATGTAAATATCTGTATAAGTATGTATTTAAAAACTAGTACCTACCTATATGTAGTATATCAGCTATCTGGTTACCATAACACAAGCTCACTTTGAAGCTTACTTTGGAATCAGATTGGCCGGATTTATATAAAGCTGATGACTTTGTTTGTTTAAACGCACTAATCTCAGGAACTAGTGGTCCGATCTTAAAAATTCCGATTGATCGAGAAAATCTAGATTCTAGCTAGTCAAATAGGTGGTATGAAACGTCTGATCTGATATCCTAGTTGCAATCTAGACTTCTAGTGCATTCACCGTCTAGTCTGCACTCACCGTACAATAGAAGGTTATTTTCCGTAATGTTTATTAAAAAAACATATTCAGCATCTGATTAAGTTTTCTAGTGTGAGTCGCTATTGTTCAGTTTTGAACAAAAGATTTTGTTATACTAAACTGTATTAAAAACTTGGACATGCTTGGACATTTTTGAAAGCTAACTCCTAACTCAGCTTGTAAGGTTAGTATATTTTTGCAAGAATTTATTTTATTTCACATATAGGTTACTAGAAATAATCACTACATAGTATAAAACAAAGTCGCTATCCGCCGTCTGTCTGTCCCTATGTATGCTTAGATCTTTAAAACTACGCAACGGATTTTAGAGTGATAGAGTGTTTCTTGAGTAAGGTTTTTATGTATAAATCATTACGCTATGACGAATAGGAGCGGAGCATCAATCAAAACTGTTGCAAAAACGGGCAGGTGACTTCGTTAGCGTCTAACTAGTAAAATATAAGCTTGTTTTTTTTTTATGGCCGATTTTGACGTTTTACATTTCATCTTACAAAGCCTTAGATGGCAATAACCAATATATCATTAGGTGGACCGTCTGCATATTTAAATACACATGTATTCTCAATAATATTATTTCCAACTATATTGCAGTGTATCTAATTATTTAACAAAAGCAAAGTGACAAATTGTCTATAGCACCCATAAAAGAAACAATGGATACCATAAATCGACGAGGTCTTTTATAGTGTTGACAGAATAGCGTCCATTTTTAAAGTTAATAATTGTTTTAATTTTTCATACAATAGACCTCTCCTTTGCCAGCCCGTACCCTTCTGGGAATCATCTTTTGAATATTTCACAAAGTAAAAACTATCTCTTTTACTCGTACCTAATTTGTAGATGTTGGAGCGGGACGAATGTCTCTATTAAGCGAACAATTGTGTTTTGTTTTTTTGCGGTGTTACTGTTTTGAAAATATAGTGGACAGTGCTTTTATTGAATGACCGAACTACCGTTCATTAATAAGGAGTTCTATTTTCATAGGGTTAGAGTAGATTTTTGAATGGAAGTCGCCCTTCGAACAATAATTGGACATTGTTTCCAGAATCCTGTTTCGTATTGATTAGTTCTAATTGAAATACGTGTTTCTGCAATTTAAATACATTCAGGGATTTGAATAAATCAATTCATTACATTTTTTTAAACATTGGTAGTTTTCTGTCGTCATGTGATTTGAAGTTAGGGTGACGGGATGACCCTAGTAGCTTCACAATTAACTTATATGCAAAGGGTGAAGGGATTTGATGAAAGAGAATCATTTAATTACCACCCTAATACTGTGCTAGTCTGCACTTTTGATATTTTACTACAGTTTTACTTTTTAAATGTAGTATAATAAAGATATACATAGTTACCTTGATATTTTAAGTTTATATTAGTGTTGCAAAATTAGTAAATTTTATGGAGTATTTCGAACAAAAAAAATTTTTTTTTAGAACATTATGGCCTCACTTTAATGAATTGAATAACAAAATTAATAATTATTCTTGAAATAATATCAAATGATAAATACCAAACATGTTGATTCATTAAATAAATCATACTAAACACAAAATCAAATTGTTAATCATTTCACACACATCGAAACATCTCCGATCTAAAACGGTAACAGTCCCACTATAATTCAAAATTAAATTATCACCGTAAGCAAATTTAAACCCTACATACCCTTATTTAAAGTCCAAAATACATTCTTGATAACCTTAAACCCTGCATCAGCATAATGCCCAGTCCTGAGGGTGATGAATAGAGAACGGTCCTATTATGTAACTTGAAACTACCGATGCTCTATCTCCCTCGTTACAACGCAATAAAGCGAGAGGTCCGAACATGTTAGCTGTAGAAATGTGAATAGATAATAAGGGTTGAAATACATCAAATATTCCGGTTGTAAGCGGATGAAGTCATTTAGGCGTGGTACAGACCGACGGGTAATTGCAGGCATATTGTATGTGGTAACAATTAGGATACATAGAACATATATAACTAAGTGAACAGGTGTTCTATATAAGTACTAGTCTATTTAATATGGTCGTTTAAACATATCATACAACTAGCTACTGCCTAGAATAGTCACTAGAGCTAGCGTTCAAATTTAATTCGCGACTTCGTTTACGTAACTTTTTAAAATTAAAAAAGCTATTTTGAAATATTATTTATTGGTGCTCCGCCCCTATTGGTCGTAGCGTGATGATATATAGCCTTTAGCTCGATAAATGGGCTATCAAACACTGGAATAATTTTTCAAATCGGACTAGTAGTACCTGAGATTATCGCGTTGAAAGAAACTCTTCAGCTTTAAATACATATTAGTATAGATTTATAAATAGTTAAAGAATCCTTTTTTATTCCATTTGAGCTTAGTTCTAGTCAAATCATCACAAATCAGTTGGCGGGTGGAATCGGGTAGACTAGTCATCGCACATGTCTCTGTGTGCCCAATTACCCAGCACTACCCTCCGGTCATAGACTACATATAGGTTTGGTACACACTAGGCGATTTAAAAGGTTAAAAGCTGAGTTTAACGCTGCGAGTTCTCAGCAAAAGCAACCTGACGGACTGAGCATTAGTATAAGTATTTAGTAAGTTATTATTTATTTTAAATTAATATAATTTTTAGACACAGGAATATATTTTATGTCTACATGAATGTGAACTAGTTGGGTAAATCTAGTAAAATATGAATTACATCGGAATGTCAAAGTAGTCAACTATTGATTTTCTACATACATTATAAAAATTCATAGCATTTATTATTGTAGGTACGAGTCGACATATCCACTTTTCAGATTAAAAACTAAATCACTAGTAAAATAAAGGATAAAAATACGGGTATAAAAATATTTTATGGCAACTTTAATTTTCTCGCAAGTATGAAATAAAAGTTTATTATGTTAATCCGTGGAATTGCATTCGGCCATATTTAACGATTATGATAAATAACAGCTGACCACTCGGCAAAAGTATTTCTGGATTAAGGATACTTTATATTTGGAAATACATACATATAAGTAAAAAAAGAATAACTCATGCTATACATTATGGGTTTTCACTACACCAACCTAAAGTTGGGCTGTAAGATTTTGTGATGTATAAAAATATCTTCTTTTTATCTGTCCATAATATTGTAGACATCGTCTCAAAAACATTAACAACATAAACAAAAAATACTAGTGGTATTAATTACATTTAGTAACTAAGATTTATCTGGGCGAAGTGGGTTTTTTTCAACACACTACTATACCTATAATAAATTATCAAAAATCAATGCAATTTGATCGAAACGTCGAGGTAAGTCGTTATTTTAGTAACTTTTTAAACGACTTCAAAAAAAAGGAGGAGGTTCTCAATTCGACTGGTATTTTTTATTTATATTGCGCCCGCGAATCGTCCCGTTATATATACAAATCATGAATTTAATTCAAATTCACATAATTTCTAATAAATAAATCCTTTACAAAACTTGTTAGTTGTGACTTAAACCCTTCCTAATATAATGTAATAATTTAATCGCCCCGTGTGTACAGTGACTTATAGCAAGGCCGGGCACACCCTAATTATGAACGGTCAGGATTCAATTCCGCACACCGTGACATTCTGGTATTAGGTTCTGTGGGTTTTGGGATCTGAGGCGGTAGAAATGTGAATTTTGTATATCCTTTCCTGTTTATAAAAGGTCATCCTTAAGATGTTTATTTAGCTTGTGATGAAGATTAAAAATATGTCCTCAATCTGATATGATCAATTGAAATATCTATAGTATACGAATAAACTTAAAAAAAGATGTAGCATTATAAAAATAACTTATTTAAGCCACAAATAAATAAAAATCTAGTAAACTTTAATGGAAGAAAATAATAAAATGTGATACAATAAATTGGTAAAAAATATATGTAATAAAAAAAAACTTATCAGAGATTATAATATACAATTTGAATTATACTAATTTCTAATTTTAATAAATTTCTAGATAAACACAGTGCACCTAAAATATATATTTATAATTATGTAAAATATTTGTTTGTTAACTAAATCTTTAAAGGTTAGTATAAACGCAACTAACAAAGACAAATATCAAAAAAATCGATGTTATCATCATCAAATATGCCGACATGATATTAATTAATTCTTCCATATTTTATGAGCCGGGTTCGAACCCGAACCTTTCCCCTTGACTTCACTGGAAAAAGGACATCGTCTGCGGTGTAAAGCTTCTTGGCCACTACTAGCTTAATTATATAGCTTTTGATAGCCTAGAAATGTGTATGGACAATTTGTTTTAAGTCGAAAGTTGTATGAAAGATAAAGCAATGAAGCCTGAGAACTAGTTCCTGAGAATAGAGCGAACAAACTCTTCAGCTTTAAATTATTCTATAAAATAGATGTTAAATAAATTTACTTATGAATCGTCGACTCTAATGCACGGTTCATATGGTTGCTTTTGCTGTTGAATTGCAATTTATTATTTAAAAGTGTAATTTAAAATTATATGTTCGTTATCTATAGATAGATAGTTCTCTTTATTTCATACTAGCTGCCCCCGCGCGGTTTTACCCGCGTAGTTTCCGTTCCCGTGGGAATACAGGGATAAAATATAGCCTATGTTACTCGGGGATAATGTAGCTTTCCAAAGGTGAAAGAATTTTTGAAATCGGTCCATTAGTTTCGGAGCCTATTCATTACAAACAAACAAACAAACAAATCTTTCCTCTTTATAATATTAGTATAGATTTATAACGATTATTTTATAGAAATGTCGCATACTGTTAGCATATCATCGCTTCGCTATAGAGTAAGAGAGCGTACCCAAAAATTATTATATCTAACTCAGTTTTTTCCGCTTTCAAACGTGCTCCCTAGAGAATTCCCATCAAGATTTGTTCATCCATTGTTTATAGCCCACCCTTTGCTTTATTTGGAATAAGTAGGAAATTTTAATAGTTCATAAAAAAATTGACGACGAATTTAAATCGCCGACAGAAGGATTTTAATAAATAATACATTTTGTCGATACAGTTTTTGCTGGCAACATTGACAAATGTTAATATTTTATTATGTGACATGAATAGAGGATTAGAATTATGTTTTGATGTTGGCAATCTGAGATGCGTTATCTCATATTTTCTCCATAGTTATTCCTTTTTTGATTTAAACAATTTCTTAATGAGCTTTTGTTATGTTTATGTTAACTTTTGTGTATATGGTTGGTTCTCATTTTGGTTCGTCGAAACTACAAAGGTCTTTTTTCATCAAAGTTTTCGGTAACTTCTGTTTAAAATTTTGGAACTGATTTCATCATACGAAACTTATCGTCGTATGAGAATACTAACATTGTTTTTAATTGAGAGATTTTTTGTTATGTATTATTATATTATGCGTCGTAATTAATATGATTTTCATACTACTTTTGTTTACATTATTTTCATGTTTTATGAGCTGAGAATTGTTCATGGGTATTTATGGTACCTACTTACATTTTAAGTAAATTTTCAGAATAATGTTTTGACAATCTTTGTTATTAAAGTTTAAATATCTTTGCTATCTCTTTAACATCAGTTAAGCGCATTTAGTAAAAGTGTATTCCAGCAAAAATGCATCCCATCCGATATTCCCTCGGGTTGATAAATTAACATTTTATACAAACGTCCCATTTACATCGGTATGAATCCTCATAAATTGCGAATATATCCATAGCGGGCGACACCCGGCGCGGCGCGGCGGTCTTAACAAATTATTCAGATATCCGTTGGGTGCCTCCAATCGATTGCTCATTGCATATTCTCATTTTAAATCGGGAACGTTCTCAATAAAACGCCGCCTAGACGTCTGCGCGGCGTCTCCCCCAGCACAATACTGATAATGAAACATGCATTATGTCGAGCGGTTCGGGCGACATCGGCCATTGTCGTGCCAGCCCCGCCAGCGCCGGCCAATCAGCGCTCAATTGAACGCCATTCACGGCCTAATGAATTTTGAATTTGGATGTCGGTGGTGTTTTCTTTTGTAGTTTCTTTATACCTTCTGTAATAAAGTTGCACAGTATTATTCCATACTAGCTTCTGCTCCGCGGTTTCACCCGCGTCCTCGGGGATCTTCAATTTTCCCGGGGTCAATAGTAGCCTATTTGCTAATCCAGAGTATCTTTTAACTCGATACCAATATTAATTAAAATGGCTCCAGCAGTTTAGACGTGAAGAAGTAACAAACATACTCACTCACTAACTTTCGCCTTTATAATATGTAGGTATTAGTGTATTTACTTTTTTTATAGAAGCGATTATAGACCGCAATCTAGTTGGCAAATAGACACTGCGCAGCTATCGCTCATCATAGACAATTTAATAACCTGGAATCGGGTAAATCTCCAATAAATTATAATATCCCGAGCAATATATTCACGGAAGGCAAATTCCTGCCCCCCATCTGGCAAGTGGAAGCGTTCGCATTGCGATTACAAATGTAGTTATTGGTAAGCCATATTTGATATCGAGAAATCATATTTCAAATTCGATATTATGTTAAAATTGAATTCCGAGTTGCACAGATCGGTACGGTATTGGATGTAAGGCATATTTGTTGCTTGCACTGCACTATGTGGTACGGTTAATGCAGACTTTTACCGGTTATCTTTATCCGGGTGGTATTTATTTGTAACCTATTTTTTTATAAAATGGGCTAAGATTGTTATATAGCTACCCTAATATATAATTATCTTTACTTATCCTCAATGGGGAACTTGACTCACGATCATGAGGGTTCAGTTTCAAACCCCTGGCCAGTAGGTAACTGTGTTTAATAAAAGCTTTCATACAGATTCAAACCACTGGCTTTCCGGTGAAGGAAAACATCGTAAGGAAACCTGCATGCCTGAGATTCCATTATTGAAGGCATGTAAAGGTATGTCAATCTGCGTAGGCCCGCGAAGTGGACTATGGCTTAAACCCTCTAGTTGTTAAGGGAGGCTCGTGCTCCTCGGTGGAGACGTATAAAGCTAATGATGATGAATATAGCTATGTAAATATGTTTTCTTTCAACTATGTAGTGTGTTATATATTTGTAAGTGTTAGAATAATATGTGGTCTTAGGTCTTAAATATTCATTTTAGTAATTATAAGACATTTCCCTATAGCAAACATCTAATAAAAATATGACCCATATCCACCAAAAACTTGGTCCGAGGGTCCAATTCGACTTAAACAACGAATGTGCAAGAATCGGTCCCCCATTCCGAGTCAACACCGCTAAGTGCCGTTAGATCATTTGCGGCGAATCAAAGCTCGTAGATTTGCTATTTGATGTAAACCGCAGCCGAAGCCGGGTAGTTGCTTGTATTACAAATTGGCCGTCTCGATTACAGGCTCTATTGCTACCGTGGAATCGATTATCGAATTCGATATTGTGTCGAGATTCGATTCTATTAATCGATTTTAATGCTTACGAACGTGATTTATTGTTTAGTGAAATAGAGAGTAATTATTAGTTGAAGGGAACTTCTTAAGGTTATTAGTGTGCGAAATAGTTAGTTTATTTATGATATTATGCATTATAGAAGATAGTTTCAATTAATATTATTAATTCACGCTAAAATTTTTCGTTTGGGCTAATCTCAGAAACTACTACACAGATTTATGTAGGTACGGTTTTCATCCGTTGTATAACGCTTATTGTGTTGTTTTAATATCTATATGTATATGTATTAACAAGTAGTATATCAGTTACCTAATTACTATAGTACAAGCTTATATCTGAGTTTATTGATGGCTCTTCTCAGCAGAAACACTCCACCTTTGAAGGCATATTTGAATAAACATATGTTTCATTTTATTACTTTAAAATTAGATTTGTCGTATATACAAGAGTACCCTACATTTAATTTATACCTAAGATAGTGCATCTTACGTTTCCAGTTTCTCATTGCAACTTATTTGTGGCGTGAAGACTTGGAGTCCACGTCAGTGTGGGGCACACGGAATACATTGGCATTCAGTTATTTATTCCAAAAGCAAACAAGCTCAGATGAACTAGCAATCACTTAAAGGTATCCTCGGGCCGTGTTGGACGTGGAAATCTAAACACTATTCAGAAGTAACCTAGCAAAGTTCTAGCTGCCCGAACGTTACTTACAAATTCTGCGCGAAATCTTGGGACCTTTTTACATTGAAATCTAATTCTAAACTAAATAGAGCGTATACTATTACTAGTGGCTCCCCGCGGTTTTACCCGCGTACCTGGGAGATCTTCCATTTTCCCGGGATAAAAAGTAGCCTATGTCCTTTCTCAGGCTCTAGCTAGACTATCTGTGTTTCATTTAAATATGTTCAGTAGCTTTAGCGTGAAAGCGAGACAGATAGACAGGAGTTACTTTCGCATTTGTAACCAGATAATAAATATATAATAACAAACAGACACTGCTTGCAAAAAAATGTTTGACCTGTGCGGGAATGGAACCCGTAAATACTTGGCCACATATTTTACTTAAACCACTATAATACCTATTTAATCTATTACCGAAAGTGACCTCAAAAGCTGTTAAAGTTCCTCGACGAATATCATACCACTTCTAAACGTATTAAGCTTTCAGTGCTTTACATAGAGCTTCAAAGCTTCAATAGCTTGATAGGTAATGGAAGGATTGAGCTGGGATTCGAATAAAAAACCTACGATATTTCTACCGGGTTGAGCTTTAGGATATGTTACGTTTTAGAATGGTTGAAGTGTCAATTTTAGAGATTTTTAGTTTACACGAATTGCGATTTCAGTATATATAACGCATAGTTTAGCTTGTAGTTAATATATGAATATTTTGGTAAATAAGACAAGTGTTAATACTTGTTTATTACATAGGTACTAAATATTTTGACTTGGTTAATTTAACCTAAAAATATATTTCGATCGTAAAATTACTTTATAAATTTATTGTTTATTGAATAACATTAGATGCAAATTTTTCTTTTTTTTTTAATAAATCGTCGAGAAAAAATTTATTAAAAAATTTAAATATCTATTAAAACATGTCATTTTTCAGAGTTATTTACATTATTAGGTAAGTACCTACATTACGAAAATAAATCTAGGTCATAACCTTAATAAAGAATGCTTCATTTAACATAACGTATTTCCCTCAAAAATGTTTATGTAACATTATTTGCTGGCAGGTAAATGTATTCAATTTCGCCGGCAACATTGTACAAAATATTGTATGTTATTTTAAAATAAATTTAATATAGTTGTTTTTGGAGGCTGGCAACCCTCGGGTGCATAATCGGATTGTACACGTAATGTAGCGAAAAATCTGTTAACATGAATATAAATGTCCGATTTAAATCCAAAATAATCATGGCGATCCTATATCAAATGACGATTTATTTAATTTGTGTTCATAGATAGGATGATTAAATTAATAATTATATGAATTATTTTCTGGCAACATTATCAGCCTTACTAAATACGTTAACATGATTATCAAAAACATATTTTGGTAATTCGGATAATATTCAATCGGTATGTCTATGTAAGTTATTATATTATATTTCTATTACATATTTGGTAAAATAATTATGGCAATAGACATAACTCTGTTGAAACCTATTTTAATGAATTTATATTACATTTCATAGCGCTATTTACTCATATAGTAAAAGCAAGGAAACTTTTCTACCTTTATTTCACATCCAACATTCCTAGCGCTACATCAAACAAAAAAACCGGCCAAGAGTGTCTTATGACACGCGCAGTGTAAGGTTCCGTAGCTAGACTGCCGAAATTCAATACTTTACGTATACATATACGATTTACTTAAACATTTTTTTAATAATAAGGTGGCAACGAAATAGTTAAAAGTCGTATTCGGTTGATTTTAGGGTCTTTTTTACTTGGCCGGCTATAACTCGTTAACCTGTATAGCCAACTTTAACAACTTTTTCTATCCAACGATATGCCACACTATGTACTATATAGACGGACATGGCGAAACTATAAGGGTTCGTAGTTGTCTACGGAACCCTAAAAGTATCGAACACAAATAATTAACACATAGATAAAAACGTTATCTCCCATATTGTCCGTCCGTCCATCTGACTCACACGACGGTATGACTTGTCATTCTTTTGTGTCATAAAAGTAAACTTTCCAATGACTTGTGAAGGGATTTAATACTTTCAATGGCCTCTTGCTGTAGAATTGAATTTATTGAAACAGTTTATGATACGGTTAATATTCTCATACATATATCTACACTAATATAATTATAAGAAAATATTTGATTTGTTAGTTGTTGTAATGGATCGGTCCTAAAAATACTGGATCGATCTGAATAATTACTTATGTAGTATTGAGTAACATAGGCTGTATTCTATCCTTGTACTCCTACGGAATCGGGAACTAAGCTTTCATAAAGATTTGAACTGAAATAGTGTAATTTTTGGTAGGTTTAAGTACTACATTTTAATAACATATAAGTTAAAAATATCATAATATTTTAAATATATATATTTCATTCTAGTTAGTTTAGGAATTACAAACCATTTGATAAAATAACAACGAATTCCGACAAAATCCTATTGGTCGTTTGTTCATTTGTCGTCAACAAAATTGTAATCTGATAGAACTAACTTAAAAGGTCGCAATTACAAGATTAGTAAATACTTAATAGTATTAACGGTAAAGTCATTAACCTTTGAGCAATAAACGATACATAATACGCGAAGCCTTAAGAATAAAGCTCGAGCTTACGTCAATAAACCGTTCATTCCGGCTAAAGCTTGACTCAGCTTTTTATTGTCGATTTAAAATGTATAAAAATGACAATTCAATTTAATATGCAATATTCGACTTTACGATAGGGTATATTGCTCTGTGGTTAAAGGGAACAGAGCAGTGACTGTTTAGAGCTGTTTAAATATTGTAATGGATTATGTAGGACTACAAGAATGTTCTAACACTCTGTGTAAGCCTAAATACTCAAAAAAATCTAAATAAATTTTATACTGTGGTAAATGTTTAATCTTTATACTTTCTTTATGTTTACTAGTTCGGTAAGAGATGCTTAACTCAATTATATTTATAGCTATATTTGTACCTTGTACATTGTGTCATGAAATTAATATCTTTATTACATACATAGCGTTATCTTTACACGGTCATCTAAAGTGTCAACTTTAAAATGATTTCGGATTTTGACTGATTTGTAAGTAGATATATATCAAAAACATGAAATTTTCAAATAAATGAGAGAGAAAACTATAGTTTATAACAATCATCCAATTATTTAAATACAACATCGAAATTAAATTAACCCCTAAAAGGTTTGCTCGAGATGAAAACAAATGGAGAAAAAAAGCTTCTGTAAATTCCCGATATGCGAATACAATTATGCAATTAAAAAGGACATGGAATACTTTCGGATCGTTTATCCATTAAGCTCAGTTCACATGACACTCGTACAGAAATAAATACTTTTTTTTTTTTTTTTTTGAATGGACTAGAAGGTGACAGCCTCAGATGGCTTTTACACCGTTACGCGGACTTTTTCGGTGAGCGCAGATGGCTCTCAACCGAAGGAAAATTTAAGCGACAGCGCTGAGGGTGTCCCCTGCGGGACCGTGCCTCGGCTCAGGGCGTCACTGGGGGAAGTGGGGACTCACTTGGCATGATTATTTAGGGAGCGGACTGGGTCGTTGCTGCGGCACGGGCCGCACTAACAAGACGAGACTGGGTGGGACGTCGCGACGGTCCTCGCCGGCGAGGACGGAATCGGATTTGTGTGTTAGTGTGGGGTTGTGTGTCGCGAGCTGAGTTATCGGCTGCAAGCTGGTCTTGAATTTTGGTGGTTTCGTCGTCAGACTCGGCAAGGACGATCCTTGGTCTGCGTACGCTAGATATTCGGGAAAGCGAGTAGCTTGCAGCTTGCACGATTAACGGATTATGACTGTTAACGGCGGAATCGAAATAGCGACGAGAGGCCCGTTTCATGAATTGCCTGATGGTCGGCAATTTTAAGTCGACGTGCAAGTCGACGTTGCGAACGTACCACGGGGCACCCGTGATTTTACGCATGAACCGGTTCTGTAAAACTTGAAGTGGCTTTAAACGCGTAGGTGAAGCCTGAGCGAAGACCGTACTAGCGTACGTCATAATTGGACGAATACACGCGGTATAGAGTCTAACTTTACATTTTAAGGAAAGTTTAGATTTTGAATTGAGGAGATAATGGAGCCGACCCATCACAAAGGCGGCACGCACGCGTACTGCCTTTATGTGTGGCCGGAAGCCCAATCTATCGTCAAGAGTTACGCCCAGGTACTTGGCTGACCTACCCCAGGGGATCGATTCGCCGAAGAGCGTTACTGGTGTCGAGGGGAGGTCTCTAGAGCGACTACCACGACCGGTGGGTCTGCGAAAGAGAATTGCCTGACTTTTAGAGGGGTTTATTTCTATTCTCCATTTTCGGAACCAAGCGCCTAGGGCGTTGGCTGCACGTTGGAGTTTACGAGTTATGGTCTGAGGGCTAGTGCCTGAGCAAAATATGGCGGTGTCATCCGCAAAAAGGGCTAAGTTAGTGAATTTATCTAACCTGGGCATATCGCTGGTGAATAGCGTGAATAATAGGGGGGAAAGTACCGAACCCTGAGGGACTCCGGCACGTATAGGGTGAGGGGAAGACAGAACGCCCTCGACTCGGTAGCGAAATTGGCGGTTCGACAGAAAGTCTCGTAAGATGGTCACGAGTCTAGGTGGGACACCCATGGTGTAAAGCTTATAAATTAAGCCTTCGTGCCACACCTTGTCGAATGCCTTCGCCACGTCGAAGAGGAGCATACCTGTTTTCTGACCGCGCATGAATTTACTTGAGACGTGTTCGACAATACGATGGACTTGTTGAACACACGAATGTTTGGTTCGAAAACCAAACTGTTCGTCAGGAATGAGCTTATTTGCGTCTACAAAGGCTTTGAGTCTAATATAGAGAAGCCTCTCATAAATCTTGCCCATGACGTTGAGCAGACTTATGGGGCGATAACTGGAGGGCTCGGATCTAGGTTTGCCGGGTTTGTGAATGCCTATCACGGTGGCTTCCTTCCACTGTTGTGGAAATAAATTACAAGAGAGGGCAGCGTTAAAAATAGATGTTAAAAGCACTATAAGAGTGGCTGGGAATAACTTGATCACCTTATTGGTGATTTTATCTGGCCCCGGGGCTTTCCTCGGGTGCAAGTTCTTGACGATAGATTCGACCTCCTCAGGGGTCACGGGGGGTATGGGCTCCGTTACCTCATCGGCGTCGACTACTGTGGCTACTGATGGCTCAGCGGAAGGCTGAGTTAGCGGGAGTGAAGCTCTCCGTTCTATTTCTGAATTAACCAGCTCCCCGTGACGCGGGTCGACCGGGAGAGAACTAGGAGTACATTGAAGCGCCAGGCTGTCGGCGAGGCATTCGGATTTTTCGTCACTTTCAAACGCGAGAGGTTGATTTGGACGCGAGAGGGGAGGTACCGGAACTATCGTATTCTTAGTAAATTTTCGCGATAACTGCCAGAAGGCTTGATGAGATGGTTCGAGGTCGTCGAGGGTACGGTCCCAACACGTCTGACGCCACTCGTCCACGCGGTCCTTGATGACCCGTTGGAGAGCGCGCAGATGAGCCCGGACATGTAACATCGGACGACGATCGTCCACGTGCTTGACTGCGTTCTTCCGCCTAATCAGTTCACGTATGTCATCGGGCATTTGCCATTTACGATCGCTCGTGTCCGGCACTGTCCGTGAGCAATCGTTAACTAACGATTGCACGTGATCTGTTAGGCAGTCGATTGCGCCTGTTACGTCGTCCGCGGTGACGATATTATCGGGGATTCTATCTAAGTGAACGGACGAGGTTGACTTGAGGCTTTCGCCTTTTTTTTTTTTTTTTTTTTTTTGCCGTCCTTCACCTTCGTCGGGGGTCGCGGGAACTTATGATACTTTTTTTTTTTTTTTTCTCCTGCCGTCCTTCACCTACGTCGGGGGAACTTATGATACTTCCGCAACCCCCGACTGGTGCCGGCCCGCGACTGCGCGAGCCTCATCTGGTCAAGGGGGGAGTGAGAGACTCCCCCCATGACGTCCACACCACCTCGGGTCCTGTGGTGTAGGGAGCGACGGCCGTTCCCAGGTCCGTCGCTCCTGGACCCATTTAGGGGGGGCGAAAGAGGGCGTTGTCCGCCCTTCGCCGCCGCCCGGTGCGCCTGCTGCGAGCCGGGTGAGTGGAGAACATCTCCCTCTCCCTTTCCGCAGCCTCCTTCTGCGAGATGACTGTCTCGCAGAAGGAAACCACCGCGTCCCAGCACCTCTCACTGCCAACCATCGAATCGACTATGGCTGGCAGCGAGAGGTCGTTGCCTACTTCTAAGACGAGGGCACGACGCGGCTCCTCCCAAGCGGCACACTCTGCCAGCGTATGCCGCGCCGTGTCCTCCCGACAATTGACGCAGTGGTGACACCGGGCGTCCGGCTCCCTGTTTATGCGACACAGGTACCTTCCGAAGCAACCGTGCCCCGAAAGGACCTGCGTCACCCGAAACGACAGAGAGCCGTGCGGCCTCTCGAGCCAGCGCTCGAGCACCGGCCGAACCGCCTCGACAGTGGCGAAACCGGCGGTAGGGCTTGAGAGCCTGTCCCGCCACTTCGCCACCAGGACCTCGCGGAGTTGAGACCGACGCAGCTCTATTTGTCGCTGCATCGGTACTTCACCTCGCGTACTCGCCCCCTCGCGCCACACATAAAGTGACGCGAGTACGCTCGCCTCGAGGTCCCAGGGTGGAGATCCGGCCAGTACACAGGCCGCCTCGCAGGAGATCGTGCGATAGCCCCTTATGATTCTGACGGCCATCGCTCTCTGCGGTCTTCGCAATATTGCGATGCTACCGGCCGTCAGGTCAGTTGCCCAGATCGGGGCCCCGTACAGGGCCATCGATCGCACGATCCCCATGTAGAGACGCCTGCATTCCGCCCTCGGCCCCCCCAGATTCGGGAGCAGCGTTGCTAGCGCACCAGAAGCGCCCAGCAATTTGGGCGCCAGCCGTCGAAAATGGGGTCCGAAATCCCACCTGCTGTCGAGCACCAGTCCCAGGTATTTCATGGTGGACTCGACAGCGATCCGGACCCCTCCGACCAGGATATGAGAGCCGGCCGGCGGCGCCCGCCGGGGACCATGAAACACCATGGCCTCCGACTTGCTGAGGGCCACTTCCAGCCCAAGGCGACGTATGCGGCCCACCACTTGTGAGACCGCAGCCGTCGCCAGCAACGCTGCCTCCCTGTACGAGCTCCCCCGGGCAGTGACCAGCGTGTCATCCGCATAACACGTCAGGTCGACCCCGGGTCGGAGCTCGCCCCTCAGCACCCAGTCGTACCCGATGTTCCACAGGAGCGGGCCAAGAACCGACCCCTGTGGAACACCGCACGACATGTGGCGCTGGTTCTCGCCATCGCGTCCCATGTAGGTGACACTTCTCTCACATAAGTAAGCCCCAACTATGCGACGGAGGTAGGAAGGCACCCGATGGTAAAGCAGTGCCTCCCGTATACAACTCCAGGGCAGGGTATTGAAGGCATTGGAAATGTCCAAAGACACCGCCAACATAACCCCGCCCCGGGATACTGCTTCCTCCGCCAGGACTCTCACCCGCGACACAGCGTGAATAGTGGAGCGCCCTTGCCGAAACCCAAATTGGCTGTCGTTCAAGTCCGGCCCCTCCCTGCTCAAGTGGCCGACGAGGCGGGCTGCAATAATCCGCTCGAACAGCTTGCCCACCTCGTCTAGCAGCACTATGGGCCGGTACGCGGACGGCGAGTCCGCAGGGCGCCCCGCCTTCCTGAGCAGGACCAGTCGACCATTTTTCCACAACGTGGGAAACTGGCCCCGCTCAAGGCACGCCGTGTAGAGTCCCATCAGTTGGGGCTCAAGCTCCTTCAGAGCGAGAGCTAACACGCAGCCGTGGATCCCGTCGGGCCCCGGAGCCACGTTCTTGGCTCGGAGCCTCATGACGGCTGCGCTCATCTCGCTCTGTGTCACCTCTGGGACGCTAGTGGCGTTCTCCTCTGCAGAAGACTCTGCGGCCGTAGGCAAAGCCATCGGCGGTGGAGTGTGCTCCGACCTAGCCGGAAAGAGGGCTGTGACCACTTCCTGCAGCAGCTCGGGTTGGAGACTCTGCGTAAGTGGGGGCGCCGCGGCTCGAAGTTTCCCTCGGACCGCACGATAAGGGCGCCCCCACGGGTCCACGTCTAGAGTCTCCAACATCTCCTTCCTGGCTTGGGTCTTTGCCTCGCCGATGGCCAGCCACAGAGTCTTCCTCGCCGCGCGGTACTCCTCGTACAGCGCGGCTTCTTCGCCTTCGTCCCGACGACGTCTTCTCCGGTATCGGGTGTACTGGCGCCTGACCGCCACGCACGTGACGCGCAACCGTGCGATCTCGGCGGCCCACCAGTACACCCGGCGCCTTGCGGAATATCCGTGAATCCGGGGCATGGACGCGTCACAGATTTCCGTCATTGCCCCGCGAAACCGCAGCGCCTCCCGTTCGACGTCGACGGGACTGGTCGTTGCCGACTCCCAGCTCCAGGCCTGAACAATAGCAGCCTCCTCGAGAAGTTCCTTGTCGATGTGTCTACGTGCCCATCGCGGGCCGCCCGCTCGCAGGGCCGATGAGCCCCGCCCTTGGGCGGCCCGGGTGGAGACGTCGAAACGGATGTATCGGTGATCCGACAACGTCTCCACCTCCGACGCGACACGCCAGTCACGGACACGGACCGCGACAGCAGGACTAGCAAACGAGACGTCTACTATCGATCCGCCCCGCTGTCGCACGCATGTGTGGACCGAGCCTCGATTCAGGACGATCAGACCTGTCGTGACCGCCCATTCCTCGAGCACCTCGCCCTTGGCGTCGGTTACAGGGGATCCCCACGCCGCAGACTTGGCGTTGAGATCCCCCAGCAACAGCACCGGGCGGGGATGGACTCGGCCCACAACGGCACCCAACTCGACAAGGAACCTCTCGAAGTCGGCGAGACTCTTGTTGGGCGAGAAATATGCCCCAATCGTGTAGATACCGTCCACGAGGGTGGCCACCCAGCCGTGGCCTCGGGACGGATCGACAAGAGTCTCGCCAATGATGGCCACCAAACCGTCCAAGTCTCCCACCCAGTTATCTCTGGGGGGGACAAAATACGGTTCGGCGACCACAGCCGCGTGAATCGACCACTCTGCCATGCTCTGGAGTAAAAGATCCTGAGCTCTAGCAGCGTGGTTGATATTGCATTGGAGGAAATGGAAGAGCGCCGTTATGCGAAATCCATTCCCTCCGCACCATGCTCAGGCCGGGAGTCGGCCGAGGAACAGCCTGGCTGCGGAGGGTGTAAAGAGCCCCCGGCAGCCTTGGCAGTCCCTGTCGCCTTCTTCTTTGGCTGGGCGGATGCACCACAGGTCTTTCCGCCCGCCATGTGCCCAGCGGGCCTCCCTGCGCTTGCACAAAGGCAGCAGTTCGGCTCCGCGGAGCACTGCGCCGCTTTGTGGCCGGCCTGACCGCAGCGAAAGCATTGCTCGCTGCGGTCTATTTCGCCGGTGCACCGTGCCCGAACATGCCCCATTTCGAGGCAACGGTAGCATCGCAACGGCCTGGGTTGCAAACGCTTCACCCTCGCCGCCACCCAGCCCACTAATAGACGCCCGGCATCGGCGACTTTGTTTGCCGCCGCCACCGGGCATCTTACCCATATCGTGCCCAGTCCGGAGGCATCTAGGCGAATCTCGCCCGTCCGTACGTCATCTGGCGGACATCCACCAACCCGAGCGACCGCCGCCACAACCTCGGCGGAAGTCGTCGAGTCGTCCAACCCGGCGAGACGCAGTTCGGAGGTCTTCACGGGCCTGGACACCCGAACGTCCTCCGGACTGAGGACCTCCCTCAATTTGGCGGCCAGGACGTCCGCCCTTTCACCGCTAGACGCACCCGGCACCTCAAGCAATCGCGCTCCCGTGATTGCCGATCTGACTCTTAGGCCAGACGGTGAGGCTTTCGCCTAGCCTAGCCCAGTCCGTCGAAATTTTGGTGGGAGAGGGTCGACCTGGATCGGGGGCACCTACTCGCGGCATGAGTTCTAAGATCACAGGTCGGTGGTCCGAATTTAATTCATGATGTACTGTTATGCCGTGCAAACGTAAGTTCACATTTTGTAACAGTACAACATCTAATATGTCTGGTCTATGGTCTAAGTTCCCGGGAAAATGAGTCGGTTCGAGGGGCGCTATTAAATCTATATTCAACGGCACTAAAAGGGTTTCGAGGAGTCTACCTCTGGAATTCGATGCGACGCAATTCCAGATGGTATTCTTTGCGTTTAGGTCGCCCGCCACTATGACAGAGCTACCGAGACTGAAAATTAACTCTAAGTCGCTCCGGAGCAACGAACGGGTAGAAGTCGGAGAAAGATACGCGGACACTAGTGTGATCGAATCATGACCAGTCATGCCGAGCCGACATACCGACGCCTCAATGTACTGGAGGTTGGGAGGAGGATCGAGCGGCGTACAGTGCAAGGACCTTCTGTAGTAGATCAGGGTCCCGCCTAGGGCGGAATCTAGCCTATCGTTACGTACCACGCAGTAGTTCGCAATTCTAGGTTCCCTGTGCGAGGGTTTCAAAAAGGTCTCTTGAACAAGTAACACGTCTATCTGATGGTCCCGGAGGAAGATTGCTATCTCCTCGCGTTGACCTGCAATGCCGTTGGCATTGAAGTAGCCTACTATTAGGGATCTGGGTTTGACTCTACACGTTACAGATGTATTATCCATTATACGTTGATTTTAAATGACGCAAGAGACTGTGCGATTTTCCGGAATCGCATGGCTACTAAGGCGAGGGCCATACCGTTGCCCTCATTTTTGCGGATCTGATCCGCGAAGTTCTCGATTTCGTCAAAATCGATTGAGCTGACGAATCGTTCTACCAGTGCGAAGTCCGTATCTTCGCACTGTGTGTTGTTTACGACGGGCGCGGGGATTTCGCGGGGTTTAACCGGCGTTTTGCGGGGTTTAATAGGTGTGGGCGCGATAAGAGGCCGCGGAATTAAAGGTTTCTCCCAAGCGGAAGGCTTGGGAGCGGGGGCGGACGTCGCGATAGGTGCCGCCGACGGCACCTTTGGCACTGAAGGTGCGCTTGCCGCTTTCGCTACTGTGGCCGGGAAGTTACGGTCGTAATTGACCTTTGTCCACGGGGACGGACGCTGCGGGGCGAGGACCACCTCGCCGTTCGCGAGAACTAGCGGGCGCCTCATTAGGGGCGGGATCGCGGTACGCGGTTTCGGACGCGGGGCTTTCGAGCAGCCCCGGTAATTGGCCGTGTGCCCTACCGTTTGGCACAGGACGCACGCGGGTTTTTCGGTTTGCTCCGAAATAATTTTTGGGCGCGGACACTCCGGAGTGCCATGATCTCCCAGGCACTTGACGCACCTGGGTGTGGCGTAGCAATTGCGCGACGAATGCCCGTACAGTTGGCACCTATGGCACTGTGACGGGTAGTTATTTTTACGCGGAGGCTCTACATGTATGCCCGATAGATGGCATACCGTTCGGATTTTAAATATGGCTTTCGCCGCCGCGTTCGGCTCGAGGGCGACGATCACCATATTATACGGAAGGCCAGCGCGGCCCTTGTACATGCGGTGTACTGACATAACGGGGAGGGACTGCTCCAGAAGGGAGGTTTTTACATCGTCCGTGCTGATTTCTTTGGGGACGCCGCGGATTACAACACGGAGGGCTTTCTCCTCGGGGAGGGCGTATGTGTGGAAAGGCACACTGCGTTCACGGAGGACTTTAGTAAGTTGACGATGGTCGGTGGAGGACACGACCGTAATTTTGATTCCGTGCTCGGTAGGCCGAGCAGACGTATAAGCGATGTGGTGCTCGTTGCACCACGAGGACACCGATGTCCATTTCCCCTTATCTTGGAGGAAGATCGGAGGGGGAGAGGCTAGCTTCCTTGAAGCGGAAGCTGCCGGTTCGTTTCCCGCTGAGGGCGGGGACGTGGCGGCCGGTGCCGTCTGAGTCTCCATTGGAGACGGGGGTCGAGAAGCGACCTTCGCGACGATAACGGGGGCGGGGGCGGGGGCTGGGCTCGCGGGCGGAGAGGGGTCCGCTACCTTCGCTGCTTTCGCAGCGACGGCGTTGGTGGCCTTCTTGCCACGCTTACGTTTGCCCCCTTTGGGGACGTTCAATGGGGAATCCTCTTCCGACGAGGAAGAGGCGATGACGGAGGCGGGGGAGGTGGCGGGCGATTCCGTCTGAGCTTCCTCAGACTCGACGTCGCCTTCGGACTCTGAGTGAGCCGACATCGCGGATGGGGCGCGGACCGGCGAGCGCGATCGCGAGCTAGCCTCTGAGGGAGGCCGCGAAAAGGTAGTGGGGCTCCATATCGGAACTTTGCGCACTACTGAGCGTACACGTGCGTCAGCGATGACGCGTTCGCGTTCGGACGCGTTAGCCTGAAGGGCGGTCGGGATCGGAATGCGATCCGGCCCGAAATCTAAGACGAGGTCGCCGTAGATCTCGGGCTGGCTCTCTAGGATCTCCTCCAGTGTTAGTGGAGGAGACCCGCCTGAATAATTTTGCGACGCGGCCATAGTGGCCGGTCGCGTATCCTTAAGGGCTAACGAATACCTATGCTAGCGAGGAAAACTACCTGGTGACTTCGTTACGCGGGGCGTTCCTGCGAGAAGAAGTCACAAGAAACTGCAGGCGGTCGCCCTAAGCTAGACCTAACCGTCTAACGCCTCGGGTGGGATAACCCGAGGTTGTGTGAGGGTGAATGGGCCTCTGACCGGGTGTAGGTCAGAGGGGTGAGTGCCTATAGTGTGCCCTAAGCTTGTCTCCCTCTGCCAATCTTAATGTGCAGACGGGTTCCTAACAGCCTCGGTGCAGGGATGTTATTGGACCGTGGTCCGCACACCCAAACAAACACCAAGGGATGGGATGGTAGGGAAAGGGTAGGGTGGGAGGAGGAGATAGCTGGGGTTGACTAGGGAACAACCCAAGGCTAACTGATCCAGCCCCGTCCGAGATTTTGCTTTGCCCTGAAGGGGAAAGCGGGCGCTCGGGGCACGCACGACCGACTTCGTTGGCACCGGGAGGTATCCGTCAGCCACCACTAAAAATCGTGGATTTACAAAATAGTTGCCTTGAAGGGCGGCCTGAATGTTACTATCGTGAAAACGACTGATAACAGACAGGTGTTTGGTCCTGTCTATCGTGAAAACGACCGACAGGTAATAAAAACAATGAAAGCTTCTTCGAATCCAATCCGTAATCCGGGCTGGGTTGCCACCTGTGCCAGGTAGAAAGGGCTTCTCGGAATCGAGTCGGGCAGCGTGCGGGCGCACAAAGGAACGTCCGTCCGGTGCGACGGCTCGAAGCGGAATCGAAATAAATACACTCAAGAACCTATATAAATACTAGTATCCGTCCCACAGATTCACCCGTAGTTCCCTTTCCTGAAGGGATATGGAGATAAAATATAACCTACTAGCGACCCGCCCCAGACTCGCACGGGTGCAATGCTTATACATCACATAGGAAACCTCCAAAATTGTCAGTCTTTCTCTAACATATTATGCATGTATTGTATATAAAAACCTTCCTCTTGAATCACTCCATCTATTAAAAAACCGCATCAAAATCCGTTGCGTAGTTTTAAAGATTTGAGGAGATATAGGGAGAGCGAAAAGCGACTTGGTTTTATAATATGTAGTGATGATACTGCATTACTACACTATACCTGTTAAGTAGTTAAGCAAGCAACACTCTCAACTCAGACGAGCGACTATGCTCGTGTAAAGGCAGCATTAACCGAAGTATTGTGGGACTGAGGGAATTTATCTATACTAATATTATAAAGAGGAAAGATTTGTTTGTTTGTTTGTTTGTTTGTTTGTTTGTTTGTTTGTTTGTAATGAATAGGCTCCGAAACTACTGGACCGATTTCAAAAATTCTTTCACCTTTGGAAAGCTACATTATCCCCGAGTAACATAGGCTATATTTTATCCCTGTATTCCCACGGGAACGGGAACTACGCGGGTAAAACCGCGGGGAGGCAGCTAGTTGATAATATTTTGCTTGTTTCAGGTAATTAGCGGTGGCTGGTTCGGATCGAGGCTGCATTTAATGGGTTGTTGTTAACTCGCCACAACGAAAATTCGCCACAAGTAAAAATTGTAGTAAACTCGCCACAGTGTCAAAATAATTCTTAATAGGTATTGTAAACTCGTCACATGTACGTCAAACTTGTTTTAAATGTACCGACAGCAAAACGATATTCGTTCTACACTAGTGGTGTTTAGTAAAAGTAATGCAGTTTCAGAATAAAGAAAAAGATAGAAACGATTTTGTGTAACAATCAGTTTTATTCAAAGTATAGGGCGTGAATATATAGATAGATCACTGTAATTGGATAAATCATTGATTTAAAAAGGTTTAACTTTGTTTTACCATAGGAATTAATAACTTAAATAACTAACTTTGGTTTCATTACAAACCACAGCATCTTGTTTTACACAATCAAACTTACAACTACATCCGTAGGTACATAATATAAAATGTAGAGACGTTTATCTTTAAATTCAGTTAAAATATAAGGTAAAATCATTATATATTAAATAAAAATTCAAGTCTGACATATAAGTTTAAAACATCTAACTTTGGCTTAATTACAAATCACTGTCAAACTTACAATTACAATTGGTACATAATATAAAATACATATAGAGACGTTATCCTTTAAACACAGTTAAAATTTAAGGTAAAATAATTATATATTTAAAAAAAATAAACAGTAAGTATTTATTTATCTTAAATAATTAACCAGGTACGGACATATAAGTATAAAATATCTAACTTTTGCTTAATTAAAAATCACAGTCAAACTTACACTATAAACTTATTACAATACGAAGAAGAAGAAAAATTTGTACATCACCATTATATTATATAATCAATTGGCATATTATTAAAATTTTTGCAATGCAGCTATTTTTGCTATTACTTCTACTAGAGGCATATTATCATTATTTTTAGCGATGACTTTAAATTTATTATCAAATGCAATTAACCGACACGTTCTCAAATTATGTGGTATTTTCAAACTTATTCTTTTTAATTTCCAGTCCATATACTCGGCTTATTTTTTTAGGACGTCAAGAAAATTGAGAAAATTAGGTTTCTTTTCTCTCATGTTATTATTAAGGCGTTTATGCCATGCTTCTGCAGAATAAATGGTCCTGTAGCGAACACCATGGATATTCCAAATATTTTCTAAACTAATGTTTTCTAGCCATTGCGTACAAAATAATCATTAAATTTATTGGTAGTTTCATTAGGTGGTGATTCTTCCATTATATGTAACCAGGCATCATCAATGTCCTGCTTTCTTACATGAGCCAATGCAGCACACATAGTTACATGTTTTTTCACTTCGCTGGTGTTCAGTTTTAAGGCATGTGCTTTTTTTGCCAGTGCCTTTATCGCATTTTTAACGGCGATTTCAAAATCTAAAACCATTGTTTGTGGTTTCCAATTTGGTAAATTCTGCTTTATTAATGGAAATAAACGTAAATAAGACCTTTCTTCTTTATTAGGCATAAGAACATAGATTACTGGTACTATGTTAGTGGAGTCACTGTTGCTATTTACGTCCTCGTGTATGCAATGTAACTGGTAAAAAGGAGTGCAACTAGTAGTAGTTGCACTCCTTTTTACCAGTTACATTAGTTACATACTAGTGTAGACTAGCATTAAATACTACCACTTCGTTTGCTATCGGTACTTTTAAAGCTGTGGCAAGTTTTCGCGAGACAGATAAGACTGTGGCGAGTTTACTATAATTTTGACTTGTGGCAAATTTTCATTGTGGCGAGTTAACAATAACCCCATTTAATTGGGCCTATTTATGGTATATCCAACACAAAAGGATCGGAGCTATAAGTAATATTGTTAATGGAGGGGTATTTAGAAAGGCCGGCTCCTGTTCATAATTTATTTTTTAATTGATACCAGAGACTAATATTTTCGGGGATTAGGTACGGGTTGTATTTTAATGTGTAAGCTCAATTTAGTGTAAGCTCCCTTTTGATATTGAATACTTTGTTTATTAGTGTTTTTCATCAATTTTTATTACTGAAGTTATAGTATATATATACCTGCGTCTACGACTTTCACTTGATAAAATGGCAGCCTATGTTCTTTCCCAAGATCTAGGCTATATCTGTACGAAATTTCTTTACTTTTGTGATATTAATGTAGGGATTACGATGTGTTTTAAATATGCCAGGACAGATTCTACTAGAAATTCCTATATTACTTAAATCCTTTTCTAAGAACGTTATAGGTAAATCTTTGCAAGGTTTATATACGAACCTAAAGAGCTTAGGTATTTCCTCTCACCTTAAGCACAAACAGACTATTCTATAGAAATACAATACAAACGAACAATAGAATACATATTTTTCTCGATTTTAATACTTTTAAAAGCCTTAAACAAACATGCGAATATTCTACGTAGGAGTTACTACGTAAGTTTTTAAAACTTTGTGGTAAGGGCCGGGGTTTGAAACTGCAACCCAATAATCGTAAGTCGGTGTGTTCCCCAATGAGCCACCACGGCTCGGATGATTTGATCGGTTTAAATAATATTATAATTCGTTATCATAAATATTAATATACCTATAGGTAAATCATAAATTCATCACCAACATAGTCAATAACCTGAAACAAATTAATGGCACCTAAGAAATAAACAAATGAAAACAAGGACCCATCACCAAACAAACCCTGTATCAAATCGCAGGGTTGAAAAACAACTCTGACACCACTTAAATATGATATACTGATTTCTTTTATATTTATAAGTTAAGGCCTATTTGAATTAAAATAATATTTAAAAAAAAAAAATCATAAATTTATTCTTTGAACACAAAATGTTGATTAACAAACCAACAAACCTTAATTTATTTTCTAACAACTCCTTTGACCTCCCAAATGAACCCTTTTCAATGTTTCTTACATTTTTAATGATGCAGAACTTGGGTCCGAAGTCCCACTTCACAGTGGAGGTATCATGCAAATTATGTGTTAATTTTAAGAGGAGATAGAGGGTAGGGCCGCTTACCACACTCTGGTCAATATTTGTCAAGGTCAGCTCAGCTCAGGTATTCGACTAATATCAACTATGAACCCCGTTGCCATAGTTACAAGTTTTTATTATTATACTAGCTGACCCGGCAGACTTCGTACTGCCCCAATCTATACTTCAATACTAATATCATAAAGCGGTAGAGTTTCTTTGTTTGCTTGAACGCGCTAATCTCAGAAACTACTCTCCCGGCAATTATTCCATTTTTCTCACCTTTTAAACCTTCCCTGGACCCACACGAACATTTCAAAACCAAGGAAAGATAATCAGTTCAACCGTTCTCGACTTTTTGTGAGACTAACAAACAGCAATTCATTTTTATATATATAGAAAAATAAATTTTGAAAAAAAGAATTTTGTCTATCCATAGATCATGTACTTACTGTAAACTTTATAGTTATTAAATAATGTTATACCTTTCTGAATTTTAGTTCTTCTCAGATGACTAACTTCCGAACAACATACTTTGCATTATTAAAGAATTCTAAAGCACTTATATTGTATAGCTAAATGGCACCAACTTTGACACCATATTTTATTTGTTATCTTTCAATATGTTTATGACTCATCATTAAATCAAATAGAACAGGAATTTTTAAGTTTGTCCGTTCGTCATATGCGTTTGCGCATCCTATACCTGCCCTGCCTTTGTATTCTTTGATAGGAGCTCTGAACATCGGACCTCTCACATAACTCCGTAGGTAAAGAAAGGGATAGCATATAGAGCTGTCATTGTCATTGATCCCAACATGGCGGCCATTTTGACTGAACAAACAAAATGGTCGTTTCGATTTGAAGAACCGCAGTTGTTTACTCATCGGTTTTTGATAAAGTTTGCTTTGGAAAGGAATTTAGTAAACTTGGACTAATATAAATATTGGTTATGCTTTTGTACACAAACTGTGAGCCTGAGTTCAGGCTTATTTTGACCGACTAAGAAAGGAGTTATACGACTTGGAACGTATTTTTTATGTAATACCTATTAAATATGAAGGTGCTGGATTTCAAATTTTCAATAGATTTAGCCAGTAATATCACGAATAAGATAACTTCATTATCCTTTTGAATCGCATAACTGACTTATTTATCAACTTAAACTTACCTACTTAAATAAATTAGTTCGAGTCAATGACAGTAGAATTCAATTAACTATTTGATTTTCTTCCATGTTTATTTTTGGCACCAATTTTCTCAAAAAAAAAAGCTCAACTATCGTATAATTAGTACCTATTTTAGTAAAAAACTTCTTGTAAGTCAACCCTCAGGCTAGTGTAGGACCATTAGCAATACTTCCTAACGAGGATGCTCTTTAAAAATCCACTAACCGCACTCAGGATCTACCGACACCGAAAAAAGAGGGTAATGCGATCGCCTGCGAGGAGGGGAGCGTCGGCAAAAACCGGGAATCGGCTTAGCATGGCGTATTAAGATTTGCCAGTATGGTATACTTTTTGTTCTCGATTTTATATCGATTAGTATCTTTGAGCCTTTTGGATGGTAGGTTTGGAGATTGTGATAGTGCCTAGTTTTACTAGTTGGGTTGGTATGCGAAGGCATTTCCTCCTCGAAAAAAAAAAGTTCCTTGTTTGATAACGAAATAATTTTAATATAAATTAAGAAAAATATTATTTTACACCTGTAAAAACATAACGAAATTTATTTAAAAATTATTTGTATGTATCTGTCTTGTTTTGCGTTCGAAATGAAAATGGATTAGTGACACTTAGGACACTTAGGCGTTATTTCTCAATAACTTTATGAAAAGATAAAAAAATACATCATATTTTTATTCGTCTAATGCATACAAATTTTTCTCATTTATCACTTACAAGTGACCTTTAAGATTAGCAATTAAAAATGCGTTATGTTAATTCTCACATTGCAAACCTAGTAACCTTTCTAAAAAATCTCATTTATTATAATTTATATCTTCCTCCATCCTTAAATAAATATCAATGAATATTATCGACAAATGGCAAAGGTCGCTCATTATAAAGTGTGTCAATTGCGTAATATATAAATATAACGTAATCTAAGAAGCAATTGAACATAAATCATCGATATATCGATAAATAACTCGTTTATTGTTGATGTGTTTCGACCGCCCGGATTGTGCAATTTCATATTGAAATGCAATAATGGCTAACCCTTATGGCCTTAGCGATAACGGCGAGATTCCTTCGACCTACATGTACAGTAGTTTGCTAATTAAATTAAATATACATCTATTGGTATTTAGTCTCCTCCATCATTACTTCTGATGATAAAAAATTCGAAAATCATAAATATTGTTAGTTCATATGTTAGGCATTATCTTCGAGACTACTGATCCGATTGCAAATGTCTATTAACCATCGTTATATTTATCTAAGACATTACTATATCCTCCTGAGACGAGTGAATTCGCGGCACGATAACTAGTCATAAACGAAATTGCTAAAATATTAAATACTATTTATAATAAGATTAGTATTATTGTGATTTATGTTACCCCCACAATTAATCGAAACCGAATCAAATCGATTTTCGATCGAGAACCGATAGTGTGAGTTTTAGAGGGCAGTTAAGCGGACGGTTTATCCAAAACCAATCGCTAACTGATAGGTTAAGGTTGAAGCGTAAGCCTATTTCGAAATCAGTTATCTATATACGATTTTTAATGTCATAGGATTCTTCTTTTGTTGTTTTTAGTGTGGTTTATTTCTATTATATATAAGTTTCAGCATCGCAGAGATCGTCTATTTTGCTTGGATAAGAGTCACCTATCTATATCTATACTAATATTATAAAGAGGAAAGATTTGTTTGTTTGTAATGACTATTCATCCGAAACTACTCCGAAACTACTGGACCGATTTCAAAAATTCTTTCATCTTTGGAAAGCTACATTATCCCCGAGTAACATAGGCTATATTTTATCCTTGTATTCCCACGGGGACGGGAACTACGCGCGTAAAACCGCGGGGAGGCAGCTAGTAACCTATAAAAGGCATTCTTAATCTGTGCCAAATTTCATCCGAATACCTTCAGCTATTCTGGCATTATTAAGAAACAAACATCTATACATCGTGACGAACTTTTGCATTTCTATATACGACACGGCTAGAATTTAAAGTTGTTTGCATTGGTTTCTTCAAAGCAGTAGCTTTCATCTCCCTTTATGGACCACTGGAACTTATTCGTTATATATATTAAATAAATCTTCGAATGAAGCTTGTGTTATGGTAACCAGATAGCTGATATACATATAATACTTTTAAATACATACATATTATAGATATAAATTTACATCCAGACACAAGACCAACAGACATAAACATGCATACAAATGTTATTCCTGGGTGGGATTCGAACCCTCGACCCGTGGCTTGAAAGTCAGTGTTACTAACCACAAAGCCAACCGGGCTGTCAAAAAATATAAATCATTTAATAATACTTAAATTCTAAACTTAAATTTCTTCATAACTGAATGGCTTTTTTTACGCAAATTTTCGATATTCAAGAAAACCGGCGTACATAAGTTATATGTAACGGCGTATTAAACAAAAAGCAATAAGGATTCTCAAAAGAAAATAAACGAAACGTACAAGAAGCATCTTCATGGAACAAATTACAGAATAAATAAAGGCTTAGTTTGAGGACGAATACAAACTGAAGGAGCGGTCGTTGGATTTCAGAATTTCCCTTTAATTACTCCTCTCAAGTGTAACGACTGAAAATTCACTGAAATAATTTAAATTGTATAACATAAGAAGTTCTCATTTTCGGGACAATGTGGTCCATCTAGCTCTCATCTACTCAAATATTTGGACAAAGTTGAAAGGTCCCCCTTGAAGTATATGCTCTTGTGCCTTGTTTGATATCGTGTGCGAGTTGCCTCATTAGTGCGACGTACCAGTATATTAGCCAGATGGTTAAATGACAGATTTTTTAAGGTTTAACCCCAGATTGTTTACCAGATGGATGCTCCTAAAATTAATTACTACAAATATGTATATAAGTAAATGTCGGTTCACACGTCTTGATCTTTTATAACCATTAATTACAGTTATGCTAAAAGTTATATTGCTTCTGTGATTTTTATGAGTTGTATTTTTTACGAGTAAAATTATTGTAACACGAAGTGAAACCACATAAAACTAACATTGATTTTTTATGTTGTCTAATCTTAACTGAAGGTTCTCTTGTAGTACCTTTGTACAAGCCGAGTTATTTTTGAATTGTTTTTACCTACATACTTATATTATTCATAGACGCTAATATTTTTCTTGTAATTGTGGCTATTACATTATGAGAAATACATATGTTAGTTTTATGTGGTATCACTTCGTGCTATCAATATTTAACTCGTAACATTTAACACTCACATAATTTATGTTTCGAATAAACATCTCGACAACTAAACAATTAGTAGTCACTCCACCAAACTTGCCTAATCATCTCGTCACGCGTAAACAAAGCATCCAGGTTAAATAACCAAGTGTCCTGACTCCTGAGACGGCGTAGTTTGAGCAAATTTGAACTTTGTCCGGTAATAGCCGGGAATCGACGGCGATTCCCTGCAGTGGCGGTTGCACACTCACGTTAGAGTACTCTCGAGAGTGAGCATGATAGTGCGAGACTGAGAGAGACACGAGAGTTAACTAAAGACGAAAATTGAATTAATTTTTAATTCTGTATCTATTTCAGTATGTATTTAAAAAAAAGTATATTTAGTATAACAGCTATCTGGTTAATTTTGAATCAGATTTGAAACTTGTCCTAGGATATTTATTGCATCTATTCTAGTTTCCACGGAGGGATTTTTTTTCTCAGACTTAGAGAGGACTAGAGAGCGAGTCTTGCCTAGTGTATACCAGCCTTAATAAAGTTTTCACTTTAGGCTGGTATTTGACGAAAATTGTTAAAGCCCCCACAGAACTGTCATTTTGGTGCGTATCTGGAAATGCGCGTATTTTCTAACGCCCAAACACATTCCTGTAATGTTTTAATGAATGTAATTTGGAGTTAGTGAAGCGAATTTTATTTTGGTGCCGCCATGTTGAATTTCATGGGGTATTTTACTGGGACGATTGTTGTAGAGGCACCGTTTCTTATGTCCTACAAAATAAACTAAAAAAAGTGATGGAGGGTTTTTGACTTTAATTAAAAATATTTTTAAACTGTGTAATATATTTAATATTTAGGTCTATATGTCGGATTTGATTGTGAAATAATGTTTTTTTATGAACATACTTAATAATACTATAATTAATGTTTATCATTTATTTTCATGTCTTACCAAAAGGGATCAAAGGTAAGTGTTTTACATTTAACTACATAAATAAAGAATTTGATGAATTTCTGGTGTTCCATGCGTCCATAGGCTACGGTAACCACTTCCCGTCAGGTCACCGCAGTTTTCCTTCCGCCTTTGTGATATAAAAAAAAATAGTACGTTATAGCATCCGTCCCGCGGTTTTGTCCGCATTTCTGGGTGACCTTAATTTTCCCAGGATTACAGGTATCCTTTCCAAAGCTCTAGTTTATCTCTGAGCCAAATTTTATCAAATCTCCTCCTGTGTCAGAGTTTACCAAAATAGGGTTTAGTGGTTTTAGCGAGAAAGGGTGAAAGACAGACAGAGTTACTATCGATTTTATATATAAATAATATTAGTAGTGGTTACGAACTCCGCACTTATCTCATACTTCTAAACATAATTGAGATTAAAAACAGCTAAATTATTAAAGGCACGATCAGCGAAATCCTTTCAAAACCACGGCATATGGCTCCCTCTTTATACAGGGTGGAACCGCAATTGTTATAACAACCCCTTGTTTTAAAAGCGAGGGTGATGTCCACCGACATAACATTCAGTAGACTCCTAAAATTGGAGAGAACAATTTGACATATCACATGAGGAAAAGTTGTTTTTTTATTGAAAATTTTAGTTTTGCGTTTCACTTTCGACAATTTATAGACACATTTTGTAGCCAAAACTAACTACAATAACGACTAGTAGGTACAATAACGTCCTGACCATAACCAGACTATAAAGCTCGTAAGTTCCCATCCCCTCACCATATTAGATGAGTCAATTGTTTAGATCGCAAATAAAAATGTATTAGAAGTCTACTAGTTCATGTAGATGGTCGCGCTCGACCGAAATCCGAGCTCATCGATGATTTGACGTTTTCTATAGTTTTGGAAATCATTCGTCATGTGGAGTCAATCAATCAAATACCTAATGAATAGTCAACAACTTATTTTAGTCAACTTACCTACTTTGTATGAGTGAGCTTACAGTATTGAAAGTCGGGTCCAACAATGCTTTGTAACGCTCACGAGCTTTAAGCTTTGATATGTATACAGCTCGTTAAAAGAGAGTGATTTGTTTAAAAGCTTAAGCCCCCAAACTGTAATGTCTTTATATCAATTAATATTAGTTTCTGTCTCATTTCTAGATGCAAATTTTAATAGATATTCCACCTGAAGGTATTTATTTATTTATCATCCCTACTAATACAATAAATGCAGAAGTTACTCCGTCTGTCAGTTACCCTTTCACACCTAAACTAGTGACCTGATTTTGATTAAAATTGGTACAGATATAGGCAACACACCACCAACCCCCATGGTATTGCAAATGTCCATAGGCATTGGTGACCGCTTACCATCAAGTAGATCATTCGTCTGTTTATCGATCTAATAAAAAAAGGAAAAGGTTTACCTAAAGATCCATATGCAAATTAACTTAGATCATTTTCCAACGTTGGCTTAAAAATCGTGAACTCACCGAAAATTCGCAGAATTTAAAACTCAACACACAAATCCGATAGTTCAATCTATACTGTTCATTTCATTCTTCAATTCTACTAGGGTTGTCAGATTCAAAAAATATTATATAACAAGTGGCTCCACGCGGTGACACTCGCTTTCGCAGATCAACAATTTCCTCAGGATCAACAATTTCCTCAGGATTAAAAGTTGCCTATGCGTTATTCCGGAACATATTCTAACTCTGTGCCAAATTTTTTAGCGATACCTTAAGCCGTTCTGATGTGAAAGAGTAACATACATACCCACAAACTTTCGCATTTATTTACATTTATATTTTTTTTTGTGTGTGTGTATGTTTGTAAAGAATAAACTTAATCACTACAGTGCCGATTTTAAAAATTCTTTCACCATTGGAAAGCTACATTATCAGGGAGTAACATAGGCTATATTTTATCCCTGTATTCCCACGGGAACGGGAACTACGTATTTAAATAGGATTTATTAATTAACGTAAAAGCTAAAGTCGATTTCAATGGTAGAAAGCGCGTTTAAATAGTTAATATTTCTCTGTTAAATAAATGGATAAAAGTAATTAATTCGACATCAAACGTAAATTAAATATGTATAATTTCTCTGTACAACCATCAGTTTGTTAATTAAAACAGCATCTTTGATGAGAATCGTATAACATAGAGTTTATCGCTTAAGCACTGTCCTGGGCGGGATCCGTCCGTCTGAGCGGATTTAAACGTCACAGGAGACAAAGTACCAACATTTAATTACAATTTATCATTAGTTATTGCATATTAAATTAGCTGTTTATTCCTTGAAATTTTACTGGGACATATTATGTGCTATCTATATTAATAGAGACGAACTTCCTAGCATTCCATGGATTCACCGTGCGGGTGCCGGGTCCATCGTGTGACAGAGAGAGAAACTTCGAGCAGATCCCGAGACTTGTGACACGGGTGTAGGTTTAAGGGGCCCCTTTCCGACGTACATCAACCCTCACCTTCACTACTCGTGTTTCTCTCCCTGCCCAGCCAAATCTGGTATGAACCTGCTAATGCCTGCTAATTAAGAGGGAAGTTTTGTTTGTTATATTTTAATAATTCTTCCACCAATAGAAAGCTACTATTTATTTGTGAGTGTCATAGTATAAATTTTATCCCTGTGTTCTTACGGTAATGGGAACTACGCGGGTGAAACCGTGGGGCGGAAGGTACTGATTTTATTTATTTATTTATTAGATACTGATAGATTACTAGATTACTGATTTAAAATAGGTAAGCCAAATAAAATATGTAAGCATGAGTAATCTTTCAGTCATCGGTTTTAAATATTTACTACTACTTTATAAATTTATTTCAACTTTAAGCCAAACCAACAACAAATAGCAACACAAGCGTTATATTAAAAAATACCTGAAAAAAATTCTTTGAAATTGGATTCTGAACATTTTATACGTTACTAGTGAAAATATTTCGTTTCATTGTGAGTGATAGCCCTGTACGGGCTGACGGTATGAATGAAATGAAATGCAAGGATTGTTTGCTTTCCAATCGGATATTAAGGCGGATCCATTGCCTTGCTTTGTGTCAGAATCCGGATAAAAACTATTGTGTTCTCTCTATACCTTTCTCTTTCACGTTCTAGATCATAGTGTTTTCAGTAACTATTCATATTTTCAGTTCAGAGCCTCACCGAGTAAGGGTGTAAAAGCCAACAAAAGCTAACACTAGACAGTCCATCATAAAAAAACTGACTACATATTGTATTTTCGTATTAACCCACAATTTTGGGATGCAATCTTAAAGGTAAACAAAATCCGATTTTTTTGTGCAAAGGCAAAATTTTATAAAAACTTAATCGTGATGAACTGTCTTAATCGAGAACTATTCTCAATTAAGACAGCTTTCTAATAGAGAATACTACATCAGACTATGCCTTTATAAGATACAACAAACAGACGTCAAACAACCTTTTGTTCAGGTTAAAAAATGTCATATAAAAAGATTTACCTAACATTACGGTCAAGCTAAAACATAGACACCCGCAATATGGCCACCCATCATCATTACCATATCTCTGATAGGCTTAAAACACCCGTTGTTAAGCATGAGGCGGACATTTTTTGTCATTTTTCACGAAACGTTGAATCCTAAATCAGCACCTGGGCAAACACGATAAGTGAACACCCTGTTAATGAAGCTCACGGAAAGCTAGCTGTATATAGCTTACTCTATAGTTCATTTAGGGGTGCGCTTAAAAGATGAAGCTTTTTGGATTCTGAATATATCTTTTATATACTAATATTTTCGAAAAGTTTCTTTGTAGTTTATAATAGTTATCTCTGGAACTGATGATCTAATTATTATTATGTTTCTAATAGAAATCTACATTGAGGGTATTGATAAGGGTAGTAGGGTAAAAAAGTTACCAAATAAACACAAAAACATCGTTACGGAGGAGTCACAAACAATGTGACGCGAGATTTTCATACATTACTAGCTTCCGCCGCGAGGTTTACCCGCATAGTTCCCGTTCCCGGGGGAATACAAGGATAAAATATAGTCTATGTTACACCCTGATAATGCAGCTTTTCAATGGTGAAAGCATTTTTGAAATCGGCACAGCAGTTTTTGATTTATTCATTACACACAAAAATACAAATCTTTCCTCTTTAAAATATTAGTGTAGATTATAGTATAGATTATTTTAGTGTACAAGTAAATCTTAAACATTAATTAGGTATACAAACAGGTGCTTACTAATCTGTGTCATTATTGATTCTCAACGCAATGACTAAATCACCCCAGAGTATAGTTCACTGCTTGATTGCATCAGAGACAATTTAGTTATCTAATCTGGCTAGTTAAATGGGTATTAATATTTAAGTTAATGAACTCTGAAGATAATAATGCTACTAATATTATAAATGCGAAACTTTGTAAGTAGAGGATGGGTGTTTGTTACTCTTTCACACAAAAACGGCTGAAGCAGATCGCTTGAAGTTTGGCAGAGAGTTAGAATATGTTCTGGAATAATGGGCTACTTTTTATCCTGTTAAAATTTAAGATAGCCCGGGAATCCGAGTAAAATCGCGGGGAGACATTAGTATAGTATAAGTTTGTTGAGTGTCCCAGACTCCTAAAGACTATGGGTTCAAATTTAAAGATGACATTGAATTTTGCGAATATTAAAGTTTCCCTAAATGAAGATCGAGGAAAGTGTAGTATTTAGTTGTTTTGGTATTAAATTAATAAAGAACCTGTTACTAATTATTTCCATATCTATATACCAAATAGGTATTTATTAATCATTTTCTCACTTATTTATTATTTTCTTTAAAACTATATTTAATCCAAAGTTTACATATACCCCTGTACATAACCAAATCAGTCTTGTTATCATTTAAATAACATTGCATCTGGCAACCCCATCCGCCATTTTGTAACAGGACAAACCACGACAAATGATTGGAAGTAACTGTAGAACTGCGATCAGATATGGCCACCGGCCACAATTGCCAGGTGATTTGTGTCTGGAATGCCTTTAGGGAAATAAATTAACGTACATCTAAGATACTGGCAACACAGCAATGGTCGCTACACCTTTTAAAGTTTTCCGGTCCTTTGACGCGACATCAAAAATGAAAGTAAGATTTATAAGCATGATCAATAAAAACTATACATACAAATTAGTATCGAACACTAATTATTAAAATGTTGAGTTGATCTTAACTGATAATTATAATTATAAAAGTTAAAATAATTCTATAGAACATAATCTAACTGTTTTCACTACTAATATAAATATTCTGTAAATTAAACTTAATATAGCGTTGACATACGATTTAATAGCAATAACCCTATACAACAATTTTAATTACCCAAAACAACGATACCATTTTTAAAAGTTTATTATACATTAAATTGATTTTAATACGCGGGTAACCCATAATTTCGCATGGCAATGGTTGCGCGGGCGCAGGTGTACAGTCAGCCACATGGCGCGTCGCGTGCTTAATCGAACGCGAGGCCCGCTGTTCGTAATTTGCAGATGGTACTTAGAACCCCAACTTTTGGATGTATTTATCAAACTTGAAAGATATATAATAGTGTAGATATATTGTCCAAATATTTATTTATTTTTGTTGAGTATCCGAAAGATTTGTTGGGTACAGTAACTGAAGGATCAAATGCTTTTTCAGTATATAAAGTTCTGTTGAGTTATAGATGTAATTATGTTTTAAATGTCTTTTCCAAAGAAATGTATAATATGTTTATTTTATTTATTTATTTATTTATTTATTGAGATATATGTTTTTTAACGTAAATCGTATCGATCGTACGTATTTTAGTTTTATATCAAATTGCCTTAAATATAGATTTGATATTATACATTTTAAAATTATATATATTCCTAAAAACACAAAAGAAATTATGGTCCCATCAAATTATGAAACAACATGTGCGAAGCGAAATTCTTCGCTAAGGCTACGTTCACACAGACTCGTAACCTAAATTTTTTATTCAATTTTCACCCTTACGCTCGTTAAAATAAAAACTAGTCTCGAAATTGATATTTAAACCGCTAATATGACTTAAGCCATAAGTGACGCGCCAGTTCCAGTTCAAACCGGTTATTATCCGGATTTCGGTGCAATTATCCGGCACTTTGGCGGTTTAAATGTGTTATTATGCACTGGTAATGATGCGGTTTGGAGAACCTCTCATTTTAATGGCAACGGGTTGAAGCTTAATATCTTTTTAAATTTCTATAAATAGTCAAGGCATATATTGTAATACACATATGACCTTTTTTACCCCAATTTGTAAGGTAACGTTTTAAATAGACTAAGTTTCTTGTGCTTGATGTACGTATTTCAAAAATCCTTACTATATTTTGAAAATACTTGAGAAATCATGAACCTTTTTAAATAACATTACGTTATTGCCATTATAATTTACTTAATATCAATTAATTAACGGACATTTTGCAATTTCTAATTTGACACACGAAGCTTTTTGTCTCTCATATTTTCTACCCATTATAAATCATACATGGCATATCTATTAAACAGTAAGTCGATGTCCACAATTTTACGAGTGCATAAATCTCATAATAAATAACTATAAATAGGTGTCGGATTCAAGTAAAACAAACAAAAACACGGTTTTAATACAATAAGTCTTTTTACTACTTAAGTTGTAGCTTGAGATTGAGTGGCCTACTTTTTTTATGGGTGCCGATAACTTTGTTTTTTTTTTATTACAGCAGTTAAAAGATTTAATTATCGTGTCGTATGCTAAATAGTTTAGCAAAAAGTTTTGTTGGTACAAGGTTATTAACTGTAATTAGACTTTGAGGTTAGTAGGGTAGCTATACTTCACTACATAGTATAAAGCAAAGTCGCTATCCGCCGTCTGTCTGTCCCTATGTATGCTTAGATCTTTAAAACTACGCAACGGCTTTTGATGCGGTTTTTTAATAGGAGCGGAGCATCAATCAAAACTGTTGCAAAAAGGGGCAAGTGACGCTAACGAAGTTGCGCGGGTCAACTAGTACCTATATAGAGCTGAAGAGTCTGTTTGTTTGCTTAAACGAGTAAATCTCAGGAACTACTGGTCCGATTTGAAAAATTATGCCAGTGTGAGATTAGCCCATTTATCGAGGAAGCCTATAGGCTATATAACATTACGCTATAGACAATAGGAGCGGAGCATCAATGAAAAATGTTGCAACCCCGGGGAAGTAACGCTAACGAAGTTGCGCGCGTCATCTAGCAAGCTATATTAGTCCTTGTTTAGTATGTAATAATGAAGTTGTGCCTACGGATTTACTGGCATTCCCAGGGGAACTAGAATTGGCTTCGAGGTTACCTACTCAGACTCTCAAGGTAGTCGCCAGATCGATTCTAGCTCGAGATAAACATTTGTGTGCATATTTATTCTTAATGTATGTATTAAGAAATAGTACAGCTATTTGGTTACCATAAAAGCTCTGATTAGTTTAGTATTAGATTGGACGCTATTAAAAAAAGCTTTTTATTGTTTCTATGTTATATGTATTTGTGACATAATTTTATTTTTTTTGTGGATTTGACTGGAGACCGAATGAAATGGAGGGACATGACGCACAAAGCCGAAATAGGATACCTACGGCAAGGAAGATAATGATGATGATAATTATATATTTTTAACTGAATCCCATTAAATCAATCACAAACTTCTATACAGTTACAATTTTATTATTAGTTAGCTACTACTTTGCTGTTTATCCCAAGAAAGGCAGATAATACCGCAGCCCCAACCTTCAAAAATCTCATTCACGAACGCTGAAAGCACTTCGTTAGTGTTAAAAAATTTGCTAATTCCATTCCATATACATATTTGCATGTAAGCCCTCATTCGCACGAGTTTTTTTTACGGACGTTAAAAAATCGTTCATACACAACAAATGCATTCCCTGCATATGCCTAATTTCCAACGCCCAAAGTTGAAAATCCAACACCGCTCGATAATGAACCGTCGCGTTTTAAAAACGCTGTCGTGTGAACATATACTTGTGAATGCATTTGTTGTATTTGAACGCTTTTCTAACGTCCGTTAAAAAAGCTCTCGTGCTCGAGGCCTTACTGTAAAATTTTACCAGTAAAGTGTAAAATTGCGTAATGAGTAGGTAACTCCGATTTTATCACTGGTATCAACACACTATGGAAACATACGCCAATGTATTCCAAACGGCTACGCACGTACCTCAAATTCGCAAAAAGCGATCAATTTCCAACTTATTGTGTACTTCGCAGAATTTCTCTTATATACTTACCTGAGTATATATTTCGGGGAATTCCTTAATTGGCTAGGATATCAATGTCGTTATAGCAAAGTGATAACATTCTATTTGATGAAATGTAATTTCATGAGAAAACTTACGAACAAAAGGATTAATTAGTAATTTAATTAGCTTTGATTCTATACTGAATGGATAAGGAAAGGGGTTTTATATGACGACTAATATTAAATGACGATTTCTAGATAAGAACTTTAATCCTACCATTTAGTAGTAATCCTCTACTAATAATAAAAATGCGAAAGTAAGTCTGTCACGCTTAAACCAGTGAACGAATTTTGATGCAATTTGGTTGTGAAAGGATATAGGCTACCTTTTATCCTGCGACAGTTTAAGGTGTTAGCAATATTCTAGGTGTTTTTATCATTTACAACCGCAATTAAAAACCAATCAATCTACTTGACGAAAGCTTTCGCAAAATTTAGAGATTATACCTTTACATTATACTTACATCTTTCACGCAAAAACTACCGAACGGATTTGTATGAAGTTTGCAACATAGATACTTTAGCACCTGGATCAGCACATAGGCTAATTTTTGTCCCGGGAAACTTGAAGATCTTCCGGGTATGCGGGTAAAAGTGCGGGGTGCCACAACTAAAAATTTACATCACATATCAAAGTTTTTGCGTCGCTCCCGCACTCAATACCCGGGCATGTATTGTACCCGGATTTTAATATTAAACAACATACCCGGCTCGCCCGGTTCAGGTGTATTATACGAAACAATATCCCTTTAAACAGTATCATTAATATTGATGATATCTTTATTGAAATACACGTCAATCATGTCAGATTTCCATCATGATATTAGATATTTTATCTAACATATCAAAATATCGTGTCACAGTGTATGGAAATTTTCTGAAACGGCTCGACCGATTTTTATGAAGTTTTCACCCTTCTCGCATTTCTATCGCATTTTAGTATTATGTAGGCAAAACAACGTTGGTTGGATCAGCTAGTTATTACCTAATATTTTAAATTCAATGACATCTTAGATTTTCGGTTATTTGTCAGCAAAATTGTATCCAACTCTATTCAGAAAATACGTAAGAAGAAACCTTAAATGGCTTTTTAAATTTAAAATTCTCATTAACGGACTGTCCCTCTATCCATATAAAATCAGAAAACATATTTATTTATCGAAACCGCACCGCGACACAAAAACCATTATTGTCAAAACTTGAATAACAGACTCGGCATCATAAAATATAAAGTTATCATCACTTTCCCGACTCTCAGTGTTGCGCTATAAAAGCGTCCGAGACCATACCGTACCTACATACCGTAGCGAAATGAAATTTTATGCACCTTTAAATTATTACCTTCGCAACAGATATTCAATTAGCTGGACGTTCCACGTCTCCTGTTACCTGCTATTGTCATCCTCCATCTCACTCTGCCGATCGTCGACCCGTGTGACAAAAAAACAAGCACGTATTAGAAATATCCATTTCAAATGTTTCCAGCGGTTTTGTAGGTGCGTGAAATTTCTCGTAGAAAATTTGTTTTCGTATCCGATTTTGAAATTAAACGGTTTGCGGCGTGATGGGGTTTTTATTGCGATTTACAATCATTTTGTATTTTATTTGACACCGGTTGGCTTTGTGGTTAGTGAGCCTGACTTTTAAGCTGGTCGATTCGAATCCCACCCAGGACAAACATTTGTATGCATGAATATGTCTGGATGTAATTATCTATACAAGTATGTATTTAGAAAATAGTGTATCAGCTACTGAGCACAAGCTCTGCTTAGTTTGGAATCAGATTGGCTGTGTGTGAAAAATGTCCCAGAATATTTATTTATTTGATGCAATCGCTATTACAAAGCGGTCGATTGAGTGTGGAACTACCTTTAAAATAATAGCCAAGAAACTACATGCTTTCGTAATAACCGTTAATCAACAATAACTATTAATCTTCGGAGCAATATTAAAACATCTTATCCAATTACAAGAGCGACCATGAAAACATTAATCTCGAATCGATAAAATCTAAATTTGAAAATGTCAGTAGAATTTATTACAACTTGATACTAGATTTCTGCCAAAAACTATCCGTTACATAGATACCCTTAGCTTGACATATTTAGATAACAATCTAACAACTTATTTTCGACCTTATTTATATGGTGATAGAAATAGTTTAACCGTAAACATTTCGTTAATTCTTTGTTTCAAAAAAACGTGGTCAAACCCCTAATGGTAAACTTTAACAAGGGCTGATAATTTGGGTAACATTTTTAAGTTTTTTTTTTCGCAGAGGTGGCTTAAGTTTTTGTCTTTCCTACTTTTGTAAGAATTTTATTTCTTAAGGAATTTCCTTAGCTTGTTGCATCGTGCTGTTGTTTTTGTTGTTATATTAATGAAATTTTATTCCCAAGTTATAAAAAATATATTGAATAATGTTATACATATATTGAAGTGATATATAAACACATTGTTCAATCTTATCCAGGATATCATTACTTATTTTTAATGAAGCTTACTCCTTAACCCAAAAAACGTAAGATTTTAATAAAAACAAGACCAAAATATTCACAAAGATCTTAAATCTTAATCACAACAGCAATAAATACCGAGCAAGTAAAATATCCTATTTCCGAACTAGAAACTCCGATAAAATATGAAGTATGTTTTTAAAGCATAAATTTATTGTCGAAGAAAATAGTCATCAAAAGATTTGCTTTTGTCCCAAATCAAAGTGGCGAAGATTGTAACTTTGGTACAAACTTTCCACAAGACAATAGAAATCTTAATACTAAAGTTTAAAAGTGGTATAGTTTCTATATTATTTCAACAATATAATAAATCTTCTATATAAAATTCTCGTGTAACAATGTTAGATACTTACCTCCGAAACAACTTGACCGATTTGTATGAAATGTTATATGTATATGCATATTCAGTAGGTCTGAGAATCGACTACTATTTATTTTCTGAGATCACGGGAACGGGAACTACGCGGGTGAAACCGCGGGGCGGCAGCTAGTATCTGTATTTATAACTTAAAACTAGATTCATTTGCTTAACATATTTTACGCAGGTCAATAAGTTCTAATATAATTATGTTTTGCTAACTAGGTCATCTATGATTTCTGCAACCTTCGAAACATATTTTATTTATTTGTATCATTTTATATCTCTACTCATATTTTAAATGCAAAAGAAACTCTCTCTATTACCATTTCACGCTAAAACGACCGAACCGATTTTAATTTAATTTAGTACCGATAAAGACTAGAGCGTGGGCTACTTTTTATCCCGGGAAGAGGGCAAGCTACTATAAAAGGACTAAAGGTAGTTCTTGTTATAATTAAGGTTTCTATGTACTTCGGGCGATTGTTGGTCGAACGCAAACTATTTCTCGAAACTAAACGCTTTGACAGAACAATTCAATTCGGTCCACGACAGCCCAAGTTTGGAATAGTTAGAATCGTCAGCAACCTGAAGAGTTTCAAGGTTTAATATAAAACGTTCATTAAATTATAACAATTGTCAGGGTTCCCCGCCATATTTATAGCCATTATAACAAATGTAATGACTTTCTTGATGTTTGTCACGATTACGTAAGTTTGCCGCATTCATACCTACTTATTTCTCGTTTTCATCGAGTTATCAAATTCTGTGAACCCTATCTAATAGCCCATCTGCCAGGTCAAAATGAGTTTCTACAAAAAAAATAACAGAAATCTCATTCAATAGACACACCGTGAAACATTTTGCAATAATAACACAAAATTGAGTGTCCATCGAAACCACAAAACTCCCATTTTTTCTAACGCAACATCAGTATTAATACGCGTTAAATTAAAAACACCTCCAAACGCACGAAACATCAGAATTCAAGTTTCGAAATTATTGTAACCATCGCACGGTGCCGCGGCCGCGGTGCGGGCCCGGTGCGTTTACCTGTTTTTTCCATTCGAAAGCTCGCTAGAGAGGGACGGACTATGTGAATTGTTCCAAAAAGTATGGTGAAGCCGTACCCGTACCCGTACCTAACGCCATGTAGAAGCGAAGCGGCCAAGATCGAGGGCGACGCCACTGACAATGCACGAATGTGTATCTGGTTATATTAGCCGGCGGTTTTCGAAACGCACCGGATTATTGTAAATTGGGTGTTCGAGTGCGCCTCTCGGTTTCTGCCGGCGTTCAAGCCGAGCGTGGACGGTGTGGCAACCATGCGCGGCGCATTCTTCACCAATCCCGGCCGACTTCACGCCAGTTGCGTCCCGACCGTCGACCAGGACGGACCCACGCCGGCCGCTCCGCCGAAACTATCGTACAATAACAGTTAAACAATTCAAAGTGAGTGAAATCGATTCGAATAACGAAACGACGTTTTCATATTTAATTGTGATTAGTGATGGGAAGTGCCGTGCGCCGCTGTCCGAGTATCGATAGCGTACGATGACAGAAACTTCTAAGTTGTATGGAAAAAGTTGTGGTCCGAATGCACTCGGGTCTACAAAAAAATGTGTGCTCGTAATGCAGTGATGGCCTGATGGGATCGCAGTGCGGCCAATATATATATATAGTTAGTGATGTGTACTGTGATATAAAATTTCGGCATTCACGTAGATGATTGCCGTATTTGTGTGTGATATATATATTAGTTTATTAGTTACCAAAGATTCCTGATGATCTTGTACATTAGTTTGTGTTTCATATTGGTAGTTTTAGGTAAGTAACATTGTTTGACTTTACCGTTATTTGTGCTCGCTGGGTTATCTCGGAGGTATATTGGCGGTCTCGCGTTAATTTAACTTGTGATTAATAACTACAATATTGTTGATATAAAGTTTTGCAAGTTAGGTTTCGCGGAAATAATTGTGTCGGAAATTATTTTTATCACTGAAAAACCATTAAAATTATATGATTAGATTTCTTCTCTAACTTTGGAGATCAGGTTTTATAAGCTGCACTTCAAAAGCAAGAATAAAAAAAGTTTCATATCTTTCGTAATTCTTGAACCAAATTAATTGTAACTCACTAAACAAATATTCCATCTAGCAAGCGATTTTCTAAAATTAATAAGTTTTTAAACCAAAACAATCTTGCACATAAACAGTTTTTCGTCCTAAATAGTGGAACTAAATACAAAACTGCTACATTAGACCCGCATGTAATAAATAATGATAAACTAAACAGTACCGCTGTGTCCGTGGATAACAAATTCAGTTAAAGTGACTTTATAGCCGGAGCACGGTCCCTAACGTCAATTAGTAGCTAATTCATTAAACCCCGGTATAAGTGCCGCAGGACCACACAAAAGGTAGACTTAAAATCTATTTACAAACTCAAAATCGATCACAAGACAACCTGTAATGAAGAGAAATAAACACAGTTACATCTGCAAAATATAATAAAGAAATTTCTATATTACGACTTGGTGGAAAATAAGCAATCTCGGCACTTCTGATTTGATTTTGGAGAAATCAGACGGCTCCATTTTGTTCACGAGTTCAGCACTAAGGAATATAAAATTGAATTCCACTCTTATTATATAGAACCAAATAAATATCAATCTGTATCTACAAATATATAACAAACTTAGATTGGCACACGTCCTAATTGGTATAGGCTTAAGAATGACGGTGCAATTAATTGAATCTAATACTGAAATCACTACATATTATAAAACAAAGTGGCTTTCCGCTGTCTGTTTCTGTCTTTTTAAATCTTTAAAACTACGCAACGGATATTGATGCAGTTTTTAATAGATAGAGTGATTCAGGATGGATTTTATATACAATACATGCATAATATGTTAGAGAAACACTGTCAATTTTAGAGATTTCTAATGTGATGTATAAGCATTGCACCCGTGCGAAGCTGGGGCGGGTCGCTAGTAAATAAAATAAGAAAGTAACAGAACAGATAATTAACTTTGACGTAAACGCATAAGCCTTTGGCAATATTGAGGCAAAAGTAGAGGAATCAGATTATGAAGACGCGGTTGAGAAATTACGGATTAAAGTTCTATAGTTATACATTTTGTTATGTAACGCGTTATACAAAGGTTTCATAATAAGAAGAAATCTTTAAGTGTTCAGTGAGAGTTTAAAGAACCATGTAATAGTAGTGTTAATAGATATTTCAAATGGTTTAAGAATGACAAATGGTGCACCGAAGATTACGGGAACCGTTGTTTCAGTTTTTGTTGTTCTCTCGTTAATAACTGTATTTTCCTTGCGATCCTTTTGTTCTTTTTCTGGTTTCACTTAAGACTTCTTCCACAATTCATTAATCAAGTTACCGAAATACTAATTGCATAAGAAAGTTTGCAAACGGAAGTTTAATTTCTCGCCCCGACCGAATAAAATAATAATAACAGAACAACTGGAACAAGTTAACAAATCACTTTATTCATGAAAATTCTAACCCTTGTCAAGTTCAGGTCAGACTTTGTACTAAGTTATGACAAAGTTATCACTTTCCATAAACAAAACAGCGTTGGCAGATCTCAAGTTGCCACTTGGGACTCTCCTATCGACACTTGGGTTGAAACTTAGCTCAGTGACAACTTAAATTATATTTAGTTTAACTGTAACTAAAATTGAGATCTGCCGTTGACATAACCACCAGAAAATATCTATCTAATTTAGAAATGTAATAGTTTAATGAAAACGGTTTATTTAGATGCAACTTGGCGCAACGATAAAATATGATCTAGAAATTGACCCTCAAATACTTTTCATCCTATAAGTTTAAGATGCATGTGAAAAGACGAGGTCGATATCTAGTAAATGATATAGGTACCATTTTAGTAATAAATAATCATGCTGACTGCATATCATTCGGTTTTTATTATTGTTCCATACAAGTATGATCTAGGTCGAAAGATCATTTTGTAGATTAAATCTTCAAAAGATATAAACCGTGTCATCCGTTCGGAATCAATCACAAAAGAAGAGATCTAAACATTCACAATCACAAAACGGCTCTGGAGCTCTTTCTACCTTCAATATTTTCGATAAATATTTTGAAGTAATATTTTTTTAGAAAGTGTAGCAGCAAACCGTTGTAAACTAAATTAAGGGGAACGTGACTGAAAAGCACGATTCGACTTCTTTCTGTCCGTCTGTCGTTTTATTTTACTTCTCAAGTATATTTATGTCGGTTTTATTTAAGGATTTATGTTTTGGTTCCAACTCTTACAACTCATTGTTTCGCTTATGAATGACTTTTGTGCTCGTTAATTTTGTTTCGACCATACATTTGAAATTCGTCGACCATTTATTCGGTGTTTCGAAATTGAAATTGTTATCGATGTTTTGGGAATATTTGTAAGCCCATCACTATTACCTAGTAATGATTACATATAAGTGCGTTATAAGAAATCTGAATATTAGTTTTATGATATTCCATTAAAACGTGTTCTTTTATTATTATTATTTACGGGTCCTTTAACAATTTTAACTTATTAAAATTTGAAAGTAAACAATCAATGTAGAAGAAAGTATTTAATATTTTACAAGTCAAGGTAAATTCAATTGAAGAATTTTTTGTATGTTCTTATGGATCTATTTTATATTCTGATAAACAAGTAAATAAACTAATTTGACCAATATCAATATTGTTATCTCTTGTCTTATTTAATAGCCATAAAAATCAAACAACATTAAAGAACTCGATCTTCAGAGATACTATCCCAACGATCATTTTGAACACCTAGCGCCATCTGTTGTCGGACAGCGGAACTATACATATCGTATGGCGCACGGAGTTTAATTTAATTGTGTTTCTTATTTTTCTTGTACTCAAAAGGGATGTTTAATTAAAATTATACAGTTTTGGTAAATAGATTACTTTATATAGAATACATTACGATAAATTAATTATAATTATTTATTTATTTTTAAGGTTGGATAGTTTTATTCATATTCTGATAATCAATTAGATTACCAAAAAATGCAATTACCTACCGTAAACATCGATATACTCAACTAATATACAATATAAATAGATGACAAATTTCCGCAAGCCTTTTTCGTAGAAATAATTAGACTATACACACAGGTCGGGACGAATTCACGGAAAACCTCTGACTACCCGCGTTGTATATTGAAATCTGAGCTAATTATAGCCATTATGGTGATGATAATAAAGGTGTTGTGTTACTTATACATCCTTGTTTATCTTTTATAGAGCTTGTACATCCTTTATAGATTACAATATGTATTACTAGTGGCTCTCAGCGGTTTCACCCGCGTTTCCAGATCTTAAATTTTCTCGGGATAAAAAGTAGCCTGTTAATCCAGGTTATAAACTATCTTTGTTCTAAATTTCATGTATTTGCGTGAAAGAATAACAAACACCCATACAAACTTTCGCATTTATAATATTAGTAGGATTTCGACGACATATGAAAATATACATAGCTTTATTCGTTTTGGCGCAATAAAGTAAACATTTTATTTTCGAAACTATTATTAGATTACTGCCTATATCTACTTTTAATAGTCAGTTAAAATACTAATTTCGATAAGTAATACGATTATTTTTAAAATGATATTCGTGTTAATGTCACAGACCACACATAAAGTAGAAGGCGTAATTCCTAAAAGCTCGTTTCGTAAACATACTTTTCTATGTTAACACCTCCCAAGAAAACCAATAAAAAGTGGCTTAAAACAATGTCATAACAAACTTGTAACATGTGTTTACATATTGTGTATAAAGTAAACAGTATAACGGTAAACTTGGATATATTTAACTTAACTCTTTTCATTGAGTTCGAAGTGTGCCTAAAATGTCCTGCCCTATGGCAAAACTATACAATAGAAATGGAGTTATCGATATAGGTTAGCAGCATTTTAGGCGCTAGCGTGATCGCCAAAAGAAGCTATTAAATAACATTAACTTTCGTTCAGTGAAATAATAACTTTAGATTCAAATACTATTTTTATTAGAACACTTTCACGTTTGTGTTTTTTTTAATACACTGAGAAAGACTTTATTTCTAATTTTTACGCGAGACGTTTTACCGAACATCTAAAATTTATGAAGATTTTTTTTATATCATATAGGTTTAGTAAGTAGGTGCCAAACAGGCATACAGATAAAAAAAACTGTAAGGTAAAGAAACAGTTTGTTTCCTATTACTCAGTTAACTTTAACCAAGTTTTTATAGGCGAATTTAAATATATTGAATTTTAACCGATGGGTAGATTAAATTTAACTACTGGTTTAACTGAACTGTACGTGAGATAGTAAAGTTAAAATGATCGTTCAACAGTTTCAGTACCGTCATAAAGAATGTTTATTACGCTACTATTAATCCATCATAAGTAAGGAAGAGTTTAAAAGAAAATGTACCAGGATTAAACACTGTATTTATAAATTTAGATGTTCTAAAGTTTTAGAGTCCCAACGAAATATTTTCTATCTGTCTAAGAACTTTCTTGAGCTTGGTTTTGTAATATGTCTCATTAATGTAAGTTTTTATATTTATTAAACCTTTTTTCGTATTTTAATTTGTAATGATAGGTATTTTATCAGTTTTTTGCATTATACCTACCTATATCTCTAATTATCTGTGTGTAAAATTTAAGTAATGGTCACAATTACTGTGTATGTAGGTAGGTATATGTTTGTTCGCGTAATCACTTAAACTACTGTACAGATTCTCTTACCCTTGGTACCCGTGTGAAGCCGGGGCATGTCGTAGTATTATAAAATATTATACGGATACCATACATAACCATACTTAACCGCTAAACGGATTTAACTTGTCAGTACACTCAAATCGGCGATCCCTTTTAAAAGCCCCCTAAAAATATTTATTACCAACAAAAGCTAAAAAATCACCATTTCCCCTCAATAATTTACTGGTCCGAACAAAATCCACTTAGCCTGAACAAAAAACAACTTCCTACTTCAGAAATAGCTTTATCGTCTCATATGTTACTTTAAACCACACTGGGATCAACTAGCAAGCCCGAATGGCTGTTAAATCTTTCTACACTATTTATCGATTGAATTATAATAATAAATACCGGTTTTTTATTAAAGTACCGATTAAAAATATATAGTTACAACCCATTAAACTTGCCATATTTTAATATGCATAAAATAATTGGTTTTAAATAAAAATTAACACAAAATTCTTAATTTGTTGGTCTTAGAATGAAGTTTTAAGTATATTTTGCTCCCGGCCAAGTGTTCCGACTTTAAGTGAAAGTTTTATTTATAATGGAAAATCAGTTTTAAATTGTTCTTTGAATATTGTTTGAGAAATTTATTAAGCTCTGTAAAAACGTTTGTCAAAAAGAAAAGTATTACTACACTTATATTTTAAAGATTTGTTTGTTTGTAACGAATTGTCTCCGAAACTACTGGACCGATCTGAATAATTCTTTCACCAATACAAAGCTACATTACTAGGGAGTAACTTAGGCTATATTTTATCCCAGTATTCCTTATAAAACGGGAACTACGCGGGTAAAACCGCGCGGCGGAAACTCGTTTATATTGCCATAATAATCTTCATCAAAGTGGTCTCACCGACCAACATAGTTTAAATGTCGAAACAATAAATCTAATACACCAAATAACTCAGAAACCAATAAACCATGAATGAATAGTCAGCAAACTTATAGATTTATCCGGGAAAATAAGACAAAACAAATGAAAACAGCCCTCGAATGAGGCATTACCCGGGATAATAGGACGCTGCCAATAAAGATTATATTACATTATGATTGATCTCTGTGTATATATCTTTTTTCTTCAATTCCATCTCTTATTTACCTTTACTAGATGTGTGATTAATAAAAGCAATGTTTATATCAATAACTCTATAATGAATTGACAGCTTTGTGGTTAGTTGATATTCACTCCCTCTGTCGTGGGTTGGGATCCCAGAATAAACATTTCCCTGATTTGAATACTTAGACGTAACTCAAATTGAGTAAATTTTTCAGTAGAGCACTCAAAATCTTAAAATGCTATATAAATTGACCAATAGTCAGTCTTTCGGTAGCGCCACGCCCGTAATTGTTATAGAAATACGATATTTACTGAGTATATAGAACAGATCATTTTACGTTGAATTGTGTTGAAAACAATTTTGTAGTACCTATTTGGTAATAATACGCTGTTTGTGCTGTAAGTTAAAAATGGTGTATCTTTGTAGTATATCAGCTATCTGGTTACCATATCACAAGCTCTGCTTACTTTGGAATCAGATTGGCCGTGTGTGAAAAATGTCTCACGATATTTATTAAGTAAATAAAGTGTAGGTTATGTGTACGTCACTAGCATTTCCCCCCCGATTCACTCGTGTAGAAACTACGCCGTCAATACAAATTAGATGATGGAATGTTCACTATATTCCGCCCCCGGGTTTGCGTGCTTTATTTAGTTTGTCAGCTTCATTTCCAGTTTAATTTCATCAATATTCATGCGGATCGAGTTCAGGCCGTTAATTAGATTTATAATTAAGTGATTAAAAAACGTTTCTGCATTTTTGTCTCACGCCATACGGACGGACGGTTTCGTTTATTTTTTGAGTAGGTGTTAATTATGTATCATTTACGATGGACTCATAAACATGGCTTGATTAGATTATTTGTCGCGGAATATTAATCTATAATGTAGAAAAATTTACATATATTCCACATAAATAAACTCGGGCCTAATTAGCAAAGATAAAAGTTTTTTTATGATGGTATTAAAAGCACTTTTTATAATATACTAGTAGCTCCCCGCGGTTTCATCTGCGTTCAATCTTCCCGGAATCAAAAGTACCCTATGTCCTTTCTCGGGCTCTTTACAATCTGTGTAGTGAATTTCATTTAAATCGGTACTGTAGTTTTAGCGTGAAAGCGAGACAGAGTTACTTTCGCATTTATAATATTAGTACAGATGTTATTATGAATATCACATGTAGATAACTCTAGAAACCCATATAACCAAACAAAACAACGTTATCAGAAATGAAATTACTTTCCTCAAATGCTAATTATGAAAGTTTTATGTATAAATGAGGTCCGTGAAAGGGTAGGAAGGCAAAAAGGCGGGGTGTGTGCGCTCTAAGGGTGTTCTTTACAACTTTTCTATACGATTATGGGTACCATATTGTAGGATTATGTTCCTTGTAAAATTTCCATCCAATTATTTCGCTTAAAATGTTTTATTTAGGAATAAAAAAAAACCGGTAAAAAAAATATTTTTGTAAAATTACCGGTTTTTGCTTTCTCTATGGGATACCATGTATATTTTTAAACGGATAATGATATTATGAAGAAACTGACTGTTCTCAGAGTTTGTTATTTTCTTATGTTAGACGACCGTTTCGAATGAATTTATTACTTATAGTAAGTTAAAGTTGGTACATCGGAGAATATATGAGAAACTTATGTTAAAGTACATTTCTTATTTACAAAGAAAAACATACATTAAGCTATCGTTCGATTTAGATCTTGTCTATTTTCTAGAAAACGAATTGAAGGTTTTTTCTTCGTTTTCTTATCAAATAATGAACTTTGCTCGTGGGAATACGGTTATATTAATGAAGAAAAGCATAAGAACTATTTGCGTTCTAATATTTATACCTACATTTGTGATTGTCTGAATAATTTTTATGAGCCTTTGTTTCTTCATTACCAATCAAGACATGGTAATTTTATGATTGAAATTTTCTTTCGGTAATTCTTAAAGCTATCTCAAATTATTGAATTGAGATCCTCCTCCTTTTTATAAAGTTAGTTAAAAATGGAATTATTACCCCACGTGTTCGCACAAAAATGATCCTTTCGTAGGATAGATAATTCGTAAAGTTTTTCACAAAAGTCCGAAATTAATGTTTAACGCAATTACCGGATTCCGATTTAATATTTCGTAAATTCGAGTTCCGGGGCTCATTTCACTTCCTTGTTTGTGTTCAATGGAAATTTCCCTCAGGTTAAATTATCCTGCCCCATGGTTTTTCGGGGAATTTTCTTCCGTTCCCCGCTTCTTTGAAGTTAAGCTATTATAAAAGATATACAAACTCGCATGTTTATTATCATTTTACATGGGGTTTTTAAGGGCGAAGTATATTATGTAAATAAACCTTTATTTTATAAGCTTTCGATTTAATAACAAATACTCTTTGTCAAAATTGAAAACCGATTATTTCCGAAAGAAATTAAAAAAATACCGGTTTTTAACATTTTTGACAGGACGTAATGGATAAAATGTGATTTTTCAATTTCCATTAAACTTTCCGTCAAAGACTGCTATGCTATGATTTAATAAAGCCGGTCTTTTGTGCTATAATAGAATGCTCTAGGTAAACACGGGTGGAGTTTATTTTCTTTCGCCCCGTCCGCCTCCTCTTCGGTATTTTTGTTATCTACTGTAGTGGCTCTCAACAGGATTTTGCTATTAGCACCGTTATGAGAGCTCATGTTAGTCTCTTTGTTTAACGTGATTACGTTTTCCAATGTCTTGCTGCTATTTTATTATTAATCTGTACTTATATATTTTTCAAGGAAAACATCAAGAATTTAATCAACAATTTACTCGAAATAAAATTATTTGCTAAAGCCAAGTATAAATAAATTAAGTATAAATTATGGTAACATTTATCCCCGAGCACTGAATGTCGCAGATAAAAAAGCGAAAAATTACTTACAAGTAAAAAATTCCGACTAAAAATCGTATTCCGTGAAGGAGCAAAAGTTTAGCGAAATTATTTATGACTTTCGCTCTCGCCGAGGCAAATGGTTAACGAATATTTTAAGAGGTGTAGGTTCGAATCTCGAGTTCGCGCGTGCGTCTTGTGATGCTGAATTATTCAGCTCCGTGATATCAGGAATGCTTGGTGGCCAGGGAGGCGAGTCATTTCATATTTTTTACGTTAAAAAACCGAAAAGCTCTAAAGGAATAAACTGGAAATCTAAAGTTTTATGTACCTAATATTCTTCTCTTAAAATATTTATATTAAATCACACTGCAATTTGTTTCCAAACTCCAGCAGCGCTTGTGCTATGGTCACCAGATAGCTGATATTACTTTACATACATACCTAAAAGATATTTACATGCAAATTTACAAACAATCAAGTTCACAGAAATGTTTGTCCTAGGTGGGATTCGAACCCACAACCGGCGGCACTGACTAGCGTCAGTCAGCTAAAGTTACGCTATAAACAATATTATTTATGGATACATGAAACACTTTATTATACACCTTCATCATCCCCAGACAATATAATAGTTACTTTATGTGACAATGACAAAGTAAAAGCAAGTTTCCGAATGCGACACATAAATACCGGTTTTTGGTAAATAACCCATAAGTTAGACTATTTAATGCCTTATCGAAAGTTGTCTATTGTGGTCATAAATAGACATTTTCCCCCCTTTTCACGTAATGAATCATAGAGTAGGGACGACTGTATCTGTTTCATAAGTCAGTGAACCGGTCCCATTTGTTTCCAATTATCCTCTTCGAACCCGCACCGCGTGTGCGTGATATGGTAATAACAATCGGTCTATCGGTAGGTACCTATGTGGTCTTTTTTGCCATAATTTTTTTAATTAGTTTTGAATTACTTATTACTTTACTAATACGGCCTTTCTTTTAATTTCAGAGCATAGATTTTGGATTAATTTTAAAAGTACATACAATGTCTTTTTTTACGGCCTTTCTTTTAATTTCAGAGCATTGATTTTTCATTAACTATATTTGTAGATACATGTTATTTGCTACTTATTTGTTTGTACAACTTATTTAAGTTCTAATAAATGCATCATTTTACAAGTTTTCATTTTGTAACAGTTGAATTGTTAGAAAAATAAATCGTCATCGTATAAAACATGTTTTAACATGAGTATTATTTATCAATACTTTGATAAAGCCTAATTTCTCCAAAATATAATATAAAGACGAGGAAAATCATTAAAATGAACGCAATTTTCTATTCGATTATTTCGTACTGGTATACCAAGAAATTTAATTGTCGTCACATAGCAACATCTGCCGTCACTCCACAAAGTAATAGGTACCTAAGTTATTCCTAGAATTACCTATCGCAGGTAATAAAGGTATGCAGGTCATGTACGATAAGTATTGATTGATTGAATCATCACTGGTGACTAGGGTGACCACACGTACCATATTAAAAAAATCAATCAAAATATTATTATTAGTACTCGGTTCAGAATGTTGCTTTATTTTTTGTTGCTATATTTTACGTTTTGAGTGAATTTTTATGTTTTTCCGTAATTTTGCGGTTATTAGCTTCCGCCCCGAGGTTTCACTAGTGTAAACGGGGATTGTAAATATTCCCAGGATAAATAGTAGCCATTGCCATTGCCAAGCTCTATTCTTCTATTCTTTGTGTACCAAATTTCACCAAAATCCATTCGGTAGTTTTTGCGTAAAAGCGTAACAGATAGAGTTACATTCGCATTTGTAATATTAATAGGTTAATTGATAGTAATGGAAAAATATAAAAACGGACTATCCCCTATTTTAATAAAGTTGCCAATTGTCCCGTAAAATCGGAATTGAGATCTGGTCACCCAGCTCGTGACGTGACTCAGTAGTCAACCGCACTACGCCGCAGCACCCGCTAATGACAGCTGAATCACCGATAAGGTTGCGCTTTAACCGATTTTTTATTACTTTTTCTCATTTGCCGTAATTGTCTGGGAACTCATCGGATATTCCAAAGCGGTATTATTTTTATGATTCATTTCAGTTTCTTATAATAAACCGGTTTTTATCGAAATTAAAAATGAAAAACCGGTTTTTACTAAAAAAAATGTTTACGAGTTTTTTCAACTTTGAAGGAAATTTCATTTAAAACGTACGGAATCCTATATACTTAAAACATTTACGTACAACAGACTACGTTATTTTTTGCAGTGCTTCTCACGTTCCTTAATAATAGGTACCATAATAATTTGGCGTCGTGAATTACATGGCATTGGAGTTGGGCGTTTTTAGACGCTTCAAAAAAACGGTTTTTGAATGCACGCGTTGTTATGCTATTTCCCGGTAACCGGTTTTTATTACGTTTTTTTGCGAAGCTCCCGGCATTCACGTTTTGATTGGCCCATACGTATAAGGTTATGAGCAATTTGCAGCGGCGATATTGGAAAAAAATATACAACTTAGCGATCCTGCTTCGATCAAAGATAACGACAAAAAGAAAACGGTCTATTGTCGAGACGAAAATGAAATTTGCCGGTCGGTACCTATCTACTCAATTAAGAATATAATTGATAAAATCCAGATAGCCTTTTCGTATTCAATACACAGATTAAAAATGAACTGTAACCTCGTTTCGCGCCCATCAATTGTCAGATCTAATTTAAAAAAAATATACAAAATGTTGCCAGTACTTTCGCCGGCGATGTTTGAGCGGCAAAATAATAATGTAGGTCATCAAACAAAGAGTCTTGATATCACTACATATTGTGAAGTAACATAACTCTATTGACCTGGCGTGTTATAAGAACAATGCCTTTTATCTCATTCCACTGAACTTTGAATTTGATAACCTGTGGGAACTGCAAATAGTTTTAATTTGATACGAAACAAGATACTGGCAGCATTGTTGCGTTCCGAAAGTTATCGCAATTAGAATTTAGGTTTCGAATAGTGAATGATTTTTATTGTCTCTGACTATGAATCTAACCTCTGCCCTTATGTGTTACTGATCACTTTAGATCGAAGGTTTCTTGTACAATGAGTATGCGAAATATAAAATACAATAGATTTTTCTCCCACCCATATAATTAATATAATCTGTTGTCAAAAGTTTAGATAATCGACATTTATTGGCCGAAATATAAAATACAGTAGATTTTTCTCCCACACATATATTTATAATCCGTTGTCAAAAGTTCAGATAATCGATATTTATTGGCGAATAATTTCATTATTGTCTATGAAAGTTTGTTTGCAGTTTAATCTACTTAAACCAATCGAGACTTCACATCATATCGAACTCGATTATAACAAGTTAACATAATTTAATAACCTTAAGCTTAATTGTTATTATAAATGCAGACGGTAATTTGAAAATTTGATAGCTAACTGTCAAGCGCCATTTAAAATTAATCTTATGAACTGACAACTTGATTAAAGAAAGATTTTATGTGTTGAAAGATTTTCAAAAATTTTCGTGAGTCAGCGCATACCGTCTTAAACGACTGCGCATATCATCACCATCAGCTCATATACGTCTCCACCGAGGAGCTCGAGCCTACCCTAACAGATTAGGTTACTGTCCACCACGCGGGCTTATCTCGTCCCCAGTAGCATGCGCAATAAAAATAATTTCAATGTTAAGCTTATGGTATAAGGTTGAAAGCCCTCAGCGCTCACCGATTGTCCGCGTAAGGGTGCAACAGCCATCATAGGCTAACACCTTTTAGTCCCATCAAAAAAAAAAACGCGGGCCTAGTGCGGATTGGGGACTTCGCACGCCTTTGCAGGTTTCCTCACGATGTTTCCAAACTCAGGGGTACGGTCCAAGCGTTGGAACTTGCACCCTCACGATCATACATCTACGACTACCCTCACATATTCAAATTTTCATGTTTGTTACAGCTGACCCGCTGCCGGGCAAACACGTGCCGCTGGAGAGCTATGAGAGCGAGCTGGAGAGAGAGCATGCTCTGCCCACATCAGTGCCAAATGCAGACATACTCAAAACTAATAGCAACCCGACGTATCATAAGCCAAGGTGAGTTTTCATCATCACAAAACTTTTACTTAGACCTAAGTCATGACCTCTTTATCATCACAACTTTAATGCTTAGACCTAAGGAACCTAGGACAAACCGAAGGTCCCTACTAGGGAATGCAATCCCGCATCAAAATTTAAAATCCGGGATCCCGCGGGACTGAGGGGTCTCAGGATCCCAGGAATCCGGGATCCCGGGCGGGAGTGCGGGACTGGTCCCGCAAAAAATAGTGCGGGATCCCGGTATTTCGGGATCCCGGTATCCCGGTATTGCATTCCCTAGTCCCTACGTACATAAAGATATGTCAAAAACCGAGGTTTACAGAAGAGCGTAATTTATGTTCATACTGCTAATTATAATACTTGTTCGCTTATACGATTTTTAATTGAAGTTATATACATATTATTTAAAAGAAAATTAATATAGGTATCTGCATATAAATAATCTAAAGCCAATATGCAATAAAAATGTATATTTGACATGTCTTTATATACGTAGGGACCGTCGAAACATTTGTCTGCACGAATGTCTATTTGTCCTGCCTGGATGTAAATATCTATAAATACGTATTTAAAAGTAAAATAGATGTGGTATATGAAAAGAGTCATTGAAGGAGAAGACTAAACACAGTATGGAAAAAACCCATTATATACTCACAAATAAGTTTGTGTTGTTTTTCATGACAGTATATCAGTTTAATACCTAAAAGTAAATGCATAGAATCCGTAGGTGGTTATACCGTCTTAACTGTGAGGCCATGGCGAGTGCAGTCACGATATCACCTTGAGTACCTATTAAGATTCAGATAAAGAATGTTAAGCAATCAATAAGCTCGGCGAAGATTATTGTGTTCACGCCTACACTGAGCTTTTACTTGTTAAACTTGAAAGCTCTTTATAGAAGTTAGTACTCTTTCGCTATAATCTGACTGTTATTCACTACTAGGTGACTCAAACTTAGCAACATTTTTCATGAATTCTCCGCTCCTATTGGTCGTAGCGTGATGATATATAGCTCATTGTATTCCTCGAATTCCTCCCTAAAATTGATTTTTATTTCGAATCAATAGTTTTTGAGATATATGAATATGTCAGTTTGCTCACTGTCTGGATGTAAATCTATGTGAGTTTGTATTTAAAAGTAGTATATCAGCTATCTGGTTACCATATAACAAGCTCTGCTGATACCAAACTATGGTATCAGATTGGCCTTGTGTGAAAAATGTCCCAGGATATTTATTTTATTTATAATATTAGTAGAGATGCTGTGATGACATGGAATTATTAATGATAAGCCTCGCCAAAGATTTCTCTGCACCAAATTTCATGCTAATATATTCAGCCGCTACGCGTTTACAAACAAACACCACTTTATGTAGGTTTGGTAGATTAGAGTTAGTACTTACATAGGATTACACAACATGGCTTATTTATTACTACTGTTTTTCAGTTAGAAGTGGTACAAATACGTTTAAATGGATAGTTTACCTCATACCTAAGATAATCATGAAAAAAAAGTACCTAAAACAGTAATTTCTAATTTAATCCAATATGCAAATTGACAAGAAATAAAATTACAAACAAAATTGACGTCTAATTTATTTATTACTCTATATTTTTCTTCGTGAAAAAAAAAACCGATCTTGGGAATGAAATATTCATTATTTTATAGGTACTTTACAAATACACTTGCCATCTCATTCACACAAACCCATCACAAATCAACCATCGCCCTAATACCAAATGAAATCATCACTGCAATCGTAAACCGAAGACATTTACCCTGAAACAAGGTTTTACGGGACACACGTAAAAAGTTGTGATTCTCTTCGTGGTGAATCGTAAAACACGCTATAAATACGCCCTCCCTCTCTTTCATACCGGCGATTAGTACTAGTACATGAGATAGCAGTATTGCAAATGTTAATGCAGTTTCGAAAACTATTTTTGGGTCAGGATCGCTAAGAATTCTTTGGTAGTCTTTTGAGCTGAGCTTTTAATTAATTTGCAGCTATAGATTCTCGCGTTCCTGGGGTATCTTGAAATACCCCGTACGCTATTCCAGAACATAAGTCTGTGGCAAATTTTATATAGATTATTACAGCCGCTCTGTCTTGAGTAACAAACAAACATACAAACTTTTGCATTATTAATTTGATAGAGTAAATTCTAACATAGAAATTTTGTGCCTGATATTAAAGTCTGCTTTATTGCCGTGGTGGCTCAGTGGGTAACACAACACCCCGGCCCGTACCTCTGAGTTTTATAAAAACTTATGTACGATTCACACCACTGGCTTTCGGTGAAGGAAAACATCGTGAGGAAACCTGCATGCCCGAGATGTCACAATCAAAGGCATGTGAAGTCCGTCAGTCCGCACTAGGCCCGCGTGCTGGACTATGGCCTACGCCCCCTCATTGATAGGGGAGGCTCGAGCTCCTCAGTGGAGACGTGTATGAGCCGATGATGAGTGATTAAAGTCAGATCCTCGCCTGAAATAACTACTGGCCCTTAAATGATTCAGAGTTGAAGTTTTTCTGTTAGTTTTTTACTTGACATACTGTCGTATCTATATGTTTATTAACTTTTTATTGTATTTCATGACAAAATAACTGTTCGATTGTGGGTAGTTAATTATTCGGTTCATTCGTATGGAAAATCGATTAAGTTTGTCATTCGATTAGTTAATATTGTATTGTTCTATTCAATGAACTTAATTAAAGGTTATTGCTACTTGTATTACTGGTGAGTTTATCAAAATTATTAATATATACCACGTACGTATAGATAAATGTATAATAAGTATGTTATATGTTTGTATTATGCTTAGTTATTTTGGGTAAGGTGTAGGTTTGATTCACATCCAGGACAAACATGTATGCTAGAACATGTCTATTTGTTCTGTGTACCTATTTAAATGTAGTAGGTATAGGGATAGAGTGTAAATAAAATAATAAAGAATATTTATCTATATATATAAAAGAAAGTCGGGTTTGTTTCAACACTTATAACTCGAGATCTGCTGAATCAATTTTCATGGTTATTGATTCGTTGGATTTGTCTCCGCCCCGAATAGCAGAATACATCTTAAAAACAATGAATACTCGATATGTGAAATTAATACTTAATCATTTCAATAAATGCTGATTTGTTTATTAGATGTCAAACATATGTTGTCCTATACTGTCAAATATTACATTCATGTGTGCGTTCAGAAATGATTTTATGTAAAATGTCTCGAAAGTTCGGAACTGTTATATTTGTTCTTTTTAGACATTTGCATTATATTAAACATTTATTACTTATTTAATTTTTAATTTCCGAAAATAATACCGAATAATGCCTGATTTTTAATTTGGTCGGTTTTTAAATTGATCAACTTTAAGTTTAGTCACAATTTAAACTTTTGAACGCAATCATAATATTTGACATTAGATTTGACAACCAACTGTAATATGTCAATCCATCCTGTCGTACTTCAAAACACGGAAAAAAGTTATACGATATTGTGTTACCATATCTATGAGTGCATCCTTCTACTTAACATTCTTTCTATCTATTTAATCAGCCCGTAATAACCCACTGCTGAGCATAGGTCTCCTTATTTTTATGCCTCTTTATACGGTCCTTTGCCAATTACATCCACTGCTTACCCGCTGCTCCGACAATGTCGTCTACCCACCGAGCCGGTGGTCTACCCGGTTTCCTGTGTCTCTCTTGGCCACCACTCTGTAATAGCTTTAGCCCATCTTCCGTCATCCAGCCTTGCCAGATGTCCCGCCCAACCCCACTTTAATCCCGTGATCCGTTTACCCACATCCACGACTTGCGTTTTACGTCCTATTTCGACGTTGGGTTTTCGGTCCACGAGGGAGATGCCCAGCATGGTTCGCTCCATGGCTCTTTGGGCAACCATTATTTTATACATGTCGCCTTTTGTAAGCGACCATGTTTCAGCACCATAGGTGACGATAGGCAGAATGCACTGGTTAAATGCCTTGGTCTTCAGACACTGAGGATTAGAGCGGAAGATTCATCATCATTCATCAAGTTTCCCAAATTCAGCCCAACCTAACTGGATCCGTCTAGCAATCTCCTTCACCTGAGACTCCCGGTCAAACGACAAACGACGTCCAAGATAGATGTAGTGGTCTACATGTTCTATTGGGGTGTCACCCACATTACTGGTTGCTGTTCCAATTGGATGACTAGCCATGAGCTTGGTGTTGAACATGTTCATACGTAGACCCACTTTCAGGGATGCTTCGTGTAGTTCTGTAAGCATAGATTGAAGATCAGCAACGTTCTCAGATAGTAGAAGAAGGTCGTCAGCAAAACGCAGGTGTGACATGCGTGTGCCATTTATATTTATTCCTCTCTCTTCCCAGTCTAGAGATTTAATTACGTCTTCTAGCATATTAGTGAAGAGCTTTGGCAAGAGAGTATCCCCTTGCCTCACACCTCGCTTGATGGTGACGAAATCTGTCAGCTTATACATGCGCACCTGTAGAGAAGCCTTTTGGTGTTCGTGCACATGAAACCGTTTAAAGGAAAAAAAATCTCCCGATTTTTAAACATTCTTCATTGGTAAGCCGTGGTGGCTCAGTTGGGAACGGACCGACTCACGATCGTGAGGGTGCCGGTTCAAATCCCTGGCCCGTACCTCTGAGTTTATAAAAACTTACGTACGGATTCACACCACTGGCTTTCGGTGAAGGAAAACATCGTGAGGAAACCTGCATGCCTGAGATGTCACAATTAAAGGCATGCGAAGTCCGCCAATCCTCACTAGGCCCGCGTGGTGGACTATGGCCTAAAGCCCCCTCGATGTTAGGGGAGGCTCGAGCTCCTCGGTGGAGACGTACCTATATGAACTGTTGATGATTGGTACTCTGCTCCTATTGGTCGTAGCGTGATAATATATAGCCTATAGCCTTCCTCAATAAATGGCCTCTCTAATACTGAAATAATTTTTCTAATCGGACAAGTAGTTTCTGAGATTAGCGTGTTGAAGCAAACAAACAAACAAACTCTACCGCTTTATAATATTAGTATAGATGTACTAGCTTCTGCCCGCGACTCCGTCCGCGTGGAATAGTTACTTTGTGCTAACGCTAACTTTCAACACGCGACTTCATTTACGTAGAAGGATGGACTCGCAGAGCCAACTGATGACTGCCCGTGCACGCCGGCCCAGCGCTTAAAGGCGCGCACAGTACTTGATCATTATTTTGCGGCTATGTAATTTTAAATTTGCGATATCTCCTAAGATATTCATTGAAATCGAATGATGTAAATGGCAATTTTGTTTTAAATTAAATACTTCTTATGAATAAGGTATTTATTTGGATAAGGATTAATATCATCTTTATAAAAACACCTTCACAAATAATGCATTATTTTAGAACAAATTTGGTTAGTAGAAAAATGGTTATAGTGAGCCAACCTTAACAGATAGACATATGCTGACGCTGTTTTTTTTGAACTTTTGAAGGGAAACAATTCTGTTCTACATCATTTTAGGGAAACTTTAACCGTTTACGCAGCGTTCGCAGCGGAAGCTCTCAACAGGAAAATAAATCTCCCGATTTTGAAACATTATTTATTGGTGCTCCGCTCCTATTGGTCATAGCGTGATGACTGATGGTATATAGCCTATAGCCTTCCTCGATAAATGTACTATCTAATGGCGAAATAATTTTTCAAATCGGACCAGAACTTTCTGAGATTAGCGCGTTCAAGCAAACAAACAAACTCTACTCCTTTATAATATTAGTATAGACTAGCTTCTGCCCGCGACTCCGTCCGCGTGGAATAGTTACTTTGTGCTAACGCTAACTTTCAACACGCGACTTCATTTACGTAGAAGGATGGACTCGCAGAGCCAACTGATGACTGCCCGTGCACGGCGGCCCAGCGCTTAAAGGCGCGCATAGTACTTGATCATTATTTTGCGGCTATGTAATTTTAAATTTGCGATATCTCCTAAGATATTCATTGAAATCGAATGATGTAAATGGAAATTTTGTTTTAAATTAAATACTTCTTATGAATAAGGTATTTATTTGGATAAGGATTAATATCATCTTTATAAAAACACCTTCACAAATAATGCATTATTTTAGAACAAATTTGGTTAGTAGAAAAATGGTTATAGTGAGGCAACCTTAACAGATAGACATATGCTGACGCTGTTTTTTTTGAACTTTTGAAGGGGAACAATTCTGTTCTACATCATTTTAGGGAAACTTTAACCGTTTACGCAGCGTTCGCAGCGGAAGCTCTCAACAGGAAAATAAATCTCCCGCTTTTGAAACATTATTTATTGGTGCTCCGCTCCTATTGGTCATAGCGTGATGATATATAGCCTATAGCCTTTCTCGATAAATGTACTATCTAATGGCGAAATAATTTTTCAAATCGGACCAGAACTTTCTGAGATTAGCGCGTTCAAGCAAACAAACAAACTCTACTCCTTTATAATATTAGTATAGACTAGCTTCTGCCCGCGACTTCGTTCGCGTGGAATAGTTTCTTTGGGCTAACTCTAACTTTAACCCGCGACTTCGTTTACGTAGAAGGTTAGTATGGCTTATTTCATCTATAATTTTGGTGTGTCTATACCGATTTCTATGATTATTTTTTTATTGAATGGGTAATAATGTAAACTTTTTTAAATTAGGGATGAATGAGAGTATTATAAACGTTAGAGTAAACAAATATAATCAGAATGCTCCGAACTGCTAAGCTATCAGGAGTTACACGTGTTATTGAGAGTCAACCATAAAAGATGGACGTATGCTGGTGCAAGATGCTTTTTTGACATTTTATGTAGAATATTTCCGTCATACATGATTTCTATGTATCTTTAACCATTAAGGCTGCACACGCGACGGAAGCTTAAAAAATGGAGTTACTTCTCCCGTTTTCCCAAAGTTTCCCTTCACTACTCTGCTCCTATTGATTGTAGCGTGATGAAAAGTATCCTATAACCTGCCCAGGAGTATGAAGAATAATTGTACCAAGTTTCATTAAAATCCGTCCAGTAGTTTTTGTTTCTATAAGGAACATACAGACAGACAGACAAAAAATTTACTGATTGCATTTTTGGCATCAGTATCGATCACTAAACACCCCCTGATAGTTATTTTGAAAATGTATTTCATGTACAGAATTGACCTCTCTACAGATTTATTATAAGTATAGATAGATTGGGGCAGTACGAAGTCTGCCGGGTCAGCTAGTGTATAATAAAAAATGGACGATTATATGACTCATACTTCTCATAGTCAAACATATATTATACCTATTTTTTTAAATGTTTTATGTTTCTAAGTTTTCTATGCGAGTGAACAAACTATTGAATCCATTCAACACAACGTTCTACCCATTTCATAAAATGCGAATCCCACGAGATTTTTCATAAAAGCCAATATTCAGTTAAAATGGCACCCTAAAGTCAAAGGTCGGTATAACCCCCGCCTACTCTATTGGACACTCATCCCCATTTTCCCCGTCACTCATTTTTTATTGAGATGCTGGCTTCGTTCGAGTCGTGAGATTTTATTGTCCCTTAAAAATGTTGGACAAAAATGCAATAAATAGAGTGCCTTTGTCGTTTCGAACACTTAGAGGGTGCAAAATTAGTCTTATTATATTTTGAGGTCTTTACAAATAGATTATAGATATTACCTTCTACGTATTAAATAAAGACGTTATATATTTTACATTAATGTACGTACCTATGGTGTATTAAAGAAAAAGATTAAGTAGGTATATGTTTAAAGTATGTATTTAAAAATAACTAGGAACCTTAAACTCTGTAGGATTAAAACTTAGGTACTTAACAATCCCAAATCATCTGAGCTCATAAAAAAATTCACGATCTATATGGATGTTGATAAAAACAAGGATAATTATAACAAATAAAACCACTGGATTGTTCCAAACAATGAAAATTGTTTCACAATAATAAAAATCAATTTAAATTGAATCCATCTTTCAAAAGCAACAACAAATACACCCCGATCCATTATCATTTATCAATCAAGTTTTACCCAATGTTATTATATACAATTGTATAACTTTACATAACTGCAAACTTTGTATGGATGTTCGAGTAAATTATCTGAATCCGTCCACTCGCTATCGAGTCCAAGTCTATTGTTCAAGACAGAAAAGTTTTCGCGAAACAATTACATTTGTAACTTGAGAATTATCTGATGGTTTGATTTCGTCTTTTTTATTCAATAATAAAACATCATGTAACTTTAAATGTGCCTTATTCATAAAAGAAGATAATTAAACTTTTGAAGTATAGTTGTTTTGGATCTCTAAATGCGTTAAACAAGAAGATACAGACATGGATTCTTTATACACATGGAGTTTTTTTGACACATTTTTTTAAACTATTGCTAACTAAATAATGATTTACAATAGTCTAAAATTAATGATTTATAATAGTGAGCAGTAATTTAGGATTGAATGAAATGAGATTCATAGTCCAAATTTCGACATTCAAAAGCTGACACATGGAGTGGAGCGCTACTAGATAATAACCGCAAATGCCAATCCATATATTCTTGGTTTTCATCCGGCATTCAAACATATTCATAGCATGATTTCCCGTTGCCATTTCGACGAGATTTATATACGTTCGCATAATTCCTATGCGCTTAATGGGTTTATATCACTATTTCAGTACATGATGCATGTTGGAGATTTATCTCAATATACAAGTGGTAAATAAATCAATAATATACTGGGTAATTTTTCATTCACGGTCAATCTGATTGCAAACTAAGGAAAACTTGAGTTATTGCTACCAAATTGTTGTGCTTTAAAGAGAAAAGATGTGTTTGTGTTTTTGTTGTGAATAGGATCCGAAACTAGTAGGTACCTACCGATCTGAATAATTCCATTGCCTATAGAAAGCTACGTTATTTTTGAGTGTCATAGGCTATATTTTATCCCTGTATTTTTACGGGAACGAGGACGAAGGGAATGAAACCATGGGGCTGGAGCTAGAACTACATTAATTACGTTTTAATACTTTTATAGATGTTTAATTGTTTTCTTTTATGAAATCCTTTTGTAGGTACGTAAATCTGTATTTAAGTTCATTGTTGGAAACTACCCAGTAGTTACGAGTAGTAGTGATTATGCAAAATAGCTTTAACTTAAACTTAACAACGAACACGATTCACGAATGTTCGTGAACATAATCTGTTGCGTAAATTGTAAATATAATTTGTAACACGGTTTATTCTTTCAACGTTTGTAAATCAAGCTGTTTGATCTATGTTGCAATTAGTTTTTGATAATAGAAATGTCTATTATCCCCTAAGAGCTACCTTCATTTAAACTAAAATATTTCCAGATTGACCATTTTAAACTGGAACTTTATCTTGGACCGCTAGAATATAATCTAGCTTTGATATGTGTAAAAATTACTATATATAGAAATAAATACAGAAATTTGTCATTAATTTTATAATTAAAAGTAGTGATGTGCCGAGTCGCTGTTTTGGTGGATCGAGTCGACTCGAGTCAGTTTATACGGTATTCGAATCATGACTCGATTCCCTCTACTCGAATTCTATGTTTGGTATTCGAATACTGACTCGAGTCCGGCTGTCGAGTCAGTATTTGAATTCTGGCTAGACTCGAATCAACCCTCATTACCGATTCCTTTTTTCCTAATGTTGCGGTTGGCATCGACCTCAAAAGAAATATTGCTCATATCCGATTATGAAGACGCTTCATGATTTTAAATATTTATAAGTTAATATTTATCAGGTATCAAAGTTATTACTTTTCAGTTATTCGTTTGTATTTTAAAGTCCGGTAAATGTTGTTTAAATTACTTTTTAATGAAATATAATTAAAAAAACTCAACTCAACAAAACTCGTATAATACTAGACTCGAGTCAATTGAACTGGCATAAATAGAATCGAGTTGGCAAGTACGAGACCATTCTTCCTGACTCGAGTACCGGAATCGAGTCTGGCGTACTCGAATCAAAATAAATTGGTATTCGAGTAGGCGAGTCCAAAGCAGGAATCGAGTCTGACTCGAGTCAAACCGTACTCGGCACATCGCTAATTAAAAGAAACTGCGTTCAAGACTAAATTATCATAAAGCCATGTAGTATGTAATAATAATGCTTTATAATAGAATATTAATAAAATGAGGGTAAATTTGGCTGCTCTTGTACTACATATGTATTACACCTACCCACATTTCTTCAGTTACACTGCGATCAAGGTGCTTCTAGCAGTGGCTAAATATAACTCAAAATAAACATATTATATCTTGGAAAATATTCTCTAAATGTAAATTCAAATCATAAAAGTGTATGTGTCTATTTGTCAGTCACTTTTCTTTTTATATATTGATATATACGTTAGTAAATAAAAAATAAACAAACAGTAATAAATTTTGCCGGTTGTCACGATCTGAGGGCAGATTGGCGGGGCTTTCGGCTGAAGGTCTGTTTTAAAAGCTCCTAAGCAAGATTGAAACATTAATGCGACCCTGTCAAAACATATAAATCCGATATACGGGTGGTACAAGTCATAGGAGTTTTGAGAGGAAGTCTAAGAATAAAAGAAACAATTGTAGAAATATTCACTTTAATAAATAAATAAACTTATGTGAAATACAATAAAATATAATATTTTATAACTAGCCAGGAAGTCAGGGACTTTATTATTTTTAAAGCTTTTCTAAGTAAATAGACACTATTTGTTATTATGGTGGATTATAAGACTTCGGCATATCTCTTAAGCATTGTTGGCGTGAATATATGAAGTTAAGTAAGGATCACGTTTTTGTTTACCAACATCATGTAAACTAACCGACTTCAATAAATAAATAAATAAATAAATATCCTGGGACATATTTTTCACAAACGGCCAATCTGATTCCAAACTAAGCAGAGCTTGTGATATGGTAACCAGATAGCTGATATACTACATATACTACTTTTTTAAATACATACTTATACAGATAGTTACATCCAGACACAGGACAAACAGACATATTCATGCATACAAAATGTTTGTCCTGGGTGGGATTCGAACCCACGACCCGCGGCTTGAAAGTCAAGGGCACTAACCACAAAGCCTCCGCTCAAACTCAGCTTTATATATCAGTATAAATAGGGATTGTAGTCACTTGTACCACTCCCAAAGCTCCAGGATATATCCCGAAAGTATATCCCCGGTCGGTTAGGAGACGTTCATTAATCTAAACACAATTGTAACACTACATTCGCGTGCATTATACCTACCATGCGTTTTATTTGCACTTTATTACCAACTGTGACAGTTAAAAGTTATTGTCCAACCATTTTGCAGCTCCGCAGTTACGTTTTGTTTATGTTATTGCATATTTAGGGTGGTTTGTAGGTATGTTTGTCCGATTGGGTTGACTCGATGTTGTATGTATATTTAAATGTGTGCAAACTTGCGTAATAGTACTTTAATTCTATCATTTTAATTGTGTATAATTGTTTATTTAGAAAGGAATGATAATATGTAAACGTTTTATTAAATATGACTTAGCGTTGAAAACGAATATAAAAGTATAATAACGCTGTTAATATAATACAGCTAGTGACATCTAGCGTCGAGCGGCGTAAAGTTAAAACTATTATGATTAGGTATCGTACCATTTTACCTAAACTTTATTAATATAATGGTATGTATTTTATTGTATACTCAAGTTCATATTGAGGTTTTTCATATAATATTTTGAATAGTTAAAAAAAATTAACATGGTTCCGTGTATCGCAGCGCCATCTATCGTTGGATAGAGTAAATAACCTATTTTTTTATTGTTTATTTTTTACATTTACTCGTTAGTTTGTATAGCGTTCCGTATTATTTGGAAATTTTTATGATTTTTTTTATTGAAATTAAGTTCATTGCAATTGTAATTTCAGTATTAAATTAAGCAAAATACTGCTGAAATATACGTACCGTAATAGATCAAAAATATTTCCCATATTTCAGGAAAATATTAAATTATTGAACACAATAGGTAAGCTTATTGCTTTATACGCGTTAATCTTTTTCCGCTATTTTTTTTCTGTGGCTCATTAAAATGCGGCTTGCGTACTGAAAATAAAGCCCGAACGGCGGAGCTATGGGCAAAATGCCAATTTTTGTCATTTCCATTCCAGACTGTCCGACCGAAACGTAGATCTCCTTTCCTCATATCGACTACAGGACATGTGGGGTCAATATATTTTGGTCGTTTATTCAGTAAGGTCAACGGCATTACGGCAAATATTCAGTATTAGGACAATCGTTTCTAAATGTACCTTACCTAATTTTATTTTGTTTTTTTCGTATTAGATACGGTTGGTTTTCTTCATAAAAATGGCGGGTTCATTTACCTTGTAACATTATGTTTTGTATATAGCTTAGTTACCTAGGTTAATTAGTATGTGCCTTTTTAATTATATATATAGAGTATCTGTGGTGTCGTGTTTATATACATACTAAAAATAATTACGTCTGTCGACGGACCCTGGCGCAATGGTTAAACACCTTTCACACCACAACTCCCAAGTACCTACTCCATTACATTTAGCGTTTTAGGATAATTTTAAAATCTCCAACTACCGCTTTAGAATGTATATATTTGTATTTAAATCACGATAACCCGACCAAAATGCATATAACATGACAGTCCGTTACATTGATACGATCGTGTTGAATTCAGAAATGGTTGTGTAATGCAAAACGCATCGATTCTGGCTAACTGCACAGCGCTATGTAAATTCGTATTCAACTGCGATATTATTGAAATTTTATGCTATTCCCTTGTATTAATGCGAACGTTAGACGGTATTTATCGCGTATTGATGTCTGCCGCGGATTTAGGTGAAGTACCTACTGCAGGTGTGGGTATTCAAACTTAAGATATTCGCACACCAGAACAAAACTCAAAATCGACTATATATCTATAATAAATAATAACATATCCTGGGACATTTTTCACACACGGCCAATCGGTTTACAAAGTGAGCTTGTGTTATGGTAACCAGATAGCTGATATACTACATTTTTACCACAGTGACAAACGTTTTTGTAATATCAAATAGTCCAACAAATGTTAAGGATATACGCAGTCTCAAAATGCGTATATCCCATGAGATCACAGTTTTCCGTCTATTCTGAAATAATTGCTATTTTTACTTAGTGCTCTGGGCGTGCGAATATGTCAATGACGTTTCAATTGATGGTATTTGCTAGAGTTTACACACGGCTTTTATTGCAATGTCTCTGTATTAAAGCTTTTTGAACTTTATAAACAAAGCTTTGAGGTTACAGCATCTGTAGGTTTGGATGGAAATGTTTCTATAATATTAAGCTACTGATAAGTCTGACATCCCATATCAAGCGGTTACTATTTACTTATTTACTGTTTGTTGTAGGTATTTATTTATTTGTTTTAAATGTGGTTTACAAAAGGTTATTACATGAAAATAATATAGGTACAGCACATTAAGCTTTTCAAGCTAACAAATTACTTATATAAGATGTGTTGTTATTAAAAACGTTATTTAACTTGGTAACATATTGTTTCAGACCGCCCCAGCACCACGGCGCCGGGCTGCTGGCGGGGGTGGGCGGCGCGGGCGCAGTGCCCTCGTACGCGCCCCCCGGACGCGCCTTCTTCACCCCCCCGCTGCCACCAGAGTATAGGAACCCGTTTGCCGACAAGCCTACCCTTAGAGGTCAGTATATATAGGTCCCCGCGGCTTCACACTCCGTGTAAGGGTGTGAAAGCCATCTAAGGCCATTAAAAAAAAACCACATGTTTCTAATTCAATTTTCGCGGAATTAAAAGTAACCTATGTGTTAATCCAGATCATAAATTTGAGGTTATGATTCCTTAAGTTCACTAAATCACTAAATGAATGAATAAATAACAATAAACTTATTGTGCACAGCATCACTAGCCTACAACATGGAATCAAATATATCTATAAACCAACCTACCTAAAAAGATTAAGTTTAAAAACGTCATTTTCGTAAAGTTATTACAGTTAAAATGTTAATCTTCAGTTAATCCTTCTTTACCTCAACCGAGCCCTCAGGGTGTAATGAAATAAACATATTTAAACAATATAATCTAATTTCCAGGCACAAACACAGATGGGAACAACTTCCTCAACCGGAGGCCTATCCCTCCGCCCTCCCTCGGGCCAGGCCACGAGAGGATACCCATCAGACCTCCCGGACAGGTAATTTAATTATATATCCTAATTAAATTAGAATTAGACGGTTTTGTACTTTAAATACTGGTGTATAAAGTTTTAAGTCGTTTAACGACTCCCATGGATAAACATGTATTTTATGTCTGTGTATAAATAAGTAATATATGTATATAGCATAATACATCAGTGGATGAAACATGTCCCAGAATATTTATTATAACTTCCTCCGTGTGGTTTCACCTGCGCAGTTCCCGTTCCCGTAGGAATACAGGAATAAAATATGACACTCACAAATGACGTAGCTTTCTATTGATGAAAGCCTATATTATATATTCGCCTGTAGTTTCGGACCAAACCATCAAAGAAAAAAACAAATTATATTAATATTATAGTATAGATATCGAACCTATAGTCCAAGACATATATATATAAAACACGGTCCATGAGTATTTCAAAAATATTAATTATAGACGTCAATTCTAAAACAATGACCTGTGCCTTATTAACAAATCTTTACTAAAACAATTTATCATATAAAATTCTCGTGTCGCGGTGTTTGTGATTAAACTCCTCCGAAACGATTTTTATGAAATTTTATATACATATTCAGCAGGTCTGAGAATCGGCTACTATCTATCTTTGATACCCTGTGATCACGGGAACGGAAACTATGCGGGTGAAACCGCGGGGCGGCAGCTAGTAAGTCTATATTTATAACTCAAATACTTGTTTCTTTTCAGGAGACATCCTCGCCTCAGGTGCCGGCCCCGCCGCCCGCGCCCCCGCAGCCCCCCCCGGGCCTCGAGCCGCAGAAGAAGAAGGCACTCAATACACCTAGCCATAAGGTATGATATCCATTGACAGTTAAGAGCAGAAGTTGGAAAAAGATGCAAGCCACACTAATGATCTGATTCCAAAATAAGCAGATTATATGGTAACCAGATAGCTGATGTACCTTTGAATACTTGAATTCATACACACACGCAAATGTTTGTCCTGGATGAGATTCGAACCCACGACTGGCGGATTGAAAATCATGGTCATTTATTTAACACAAAGACAATCGTGTTTTCCTAAATAAAATTATGGTCACTGTGTATGTACCTAATACATTTTGTGCCTTAAAGTCCGTAGTAGTCATATACATAAATAGAAATCTTAACTCAGTCAGTTAAATCGCTGTAGACAAATAAATAAAGATATAGGTACATGCCTAACATTTCAATATGTATGCAACCAAACTCCTACTAAATGACGATTTCATTTTATTCCAGCCTGAAGAATTAGACAGCGACATCAAGCATGGGACAGATCAGGCGAACTTCACAGACTTCGTCCCGAATTCCCTCAACATCCCAACCATATCTAGGATCCTATCTGGCTCGAACGGCCGTAAGGAGGACATCCCTGATGTTCTACTCAGAACTGTCACAGCAAAACCCCAACACACTCCAGAAAAGACATCCAAAAGCGACATCTTCGTTACAAAAGACGCAAGTGTCACTTTAAGCGATTCCAACAGAGACACTTCAACTGAAGGCGTATTAGCTGTCCTTGATCCAGAAATGAACAACTTAGACCGACCGCTAATCGTCGACCAAAATGGCGAAACGAATACTCGAAGAAATCTACAATATTCTACAAATAAAGATAGAAATGAGAGTAGGAAAGAAGATTTCACCCCAGCGACGACAATCGGTTTCGAGCTGAAAGATCCAGAGATGAGCACAGAACGGTATCACAATTTGGCCAATGTGAATTCCGATAAGAAAATATTGAAACAGGACCCCAAGAATATTGGGGCTGTCCAAAGGGCTGGAGCCACGTGGCCCTTCGCGTGGAACGTACACATATATTTAGCAACAGTAATGTTCACAATACTAGCTGTATATTCTATATTTAAGATAATATGTTACAACAAGTTCACACATCTCTTCACGCAGTACTACTTCATAATATTGCATCTGATTTTAGTGTTCGTATGTTTAATGAGAATCTTCTATATGTGTTACGATCCTTACAATATAAATAGCTCATTACCAGTATTTTTAAGCGAGATTTTACTACATGTTCCAGAAATATTCTTAAGTATAGCATTCGCTTGCACTATACTGTTCCTGTTGACGAACAGTATTAATTTCAAGAACACGTGCTGTTCTTTCTTACTTCGCCCCCGGACGATTATCGTCGGCGGTGGACTCCACATACTATCATGTATAACGTTGCATATCTTCGAAAATAGTAATACAATATATAGAACCACTCAAGGTGTCGAAAAAAGGGTATTAGGTCTAACATGTCAAATTATATTTATTATGGCGTGTCTCACACTGGGTCTGTGCTACCTCTACGTATATAAGACACTCAAAACTGTTCTTCAAAAGAAGAGTCACACGTATATTAACGGCTTCCAGAATTTGTATCAAGCCATACATATAAATCTCGCCACGGCGCTGCTGTTCGTTCTGATGGCGACGCTACAGATTTACGGAATAGTTGGTATCAATCAAGTAAACATGACCAAGTTCAACTGGCTCCAATGGGGCTACCAATTCTCCTTGCGTCTCATCGAGATTAGCATTGTAGCTCTTATTTCGTGGGTAATTAGTTTGAAAGTCGGTATCGCTGCTTTACAACACGAGAAAGCTGACGGTCACAAGATATCCGGGTTGGGACTCTTTGCGTGCGCAGCCGGTTCGAGCAATGAACAGTTCGAATCTGACTATCCAGCTATTTGCAACACCAACACTAATCTACACACGTATACGTTGAGAACGGGGAAGCCCATCTACGAGACGGCTGGCCACCACCCAACTATACCAGAACAGTGTTGTGGGCCCCCACTGGAACATCAGAGGTTCCAACTCAACACCTTATCAGGTCCTTGTGACAATAACTCCGGCACGGAGAACTATTCCGGGCATAGCTCCATTGCAAATGCTGGCCATAGCAGTTCGACTGAGTCCAGCAACGCAACCTCGAGCCAAGGAGTCACCAATCATTTGATCAAACATCACCCCAACTTGGCTTACAACGGCATTGAATCCGCGTCAGACGATCACTATTCCAACTGCGATCCGGCAATACAGTCGTTACACGGAGACGATCCACTCGACCATGAGTACAACGTCATCCAATATGGAAGCAACAGCGACTTCATCAGGGATATAAAGAACCAGAACTACAATGGTGGCTCGAATAGAAGCTCACATAACTTCAAACACATGTCATATGATAGGGTGTCTTCAAGGACGAACAGCAATCCACGGAAAAAGCATAGGGTCAAAAATAAGAACGTTCAGAACTGCATGACGATGGGTTACGACGCCTCCATGGGGCACCACTACCACCAGCCCCATTTACCTGATGAATACGGGAACTTTAACACGGAGAACGCTTCTTACCACGCATCTGGTATCCAGACCTTGAACCCGAACAGAAGTTACGAGGGTCCATGTCAGCAGATAAGGAATTCTCAGCGCAGAAACTCACCGTCCACTTCCATGGTCAACTCCAGCGGGAGTCAGAAACGTGGAAAGGGCAATGCGTTCCCCGACAGGCCGAAGTCCACGGAGCTGTACGGGTTTTCAGAGGACCCTAACGAGAGGAAGTACCCTTGCGCTTTAGGGGGTACTCCCCAACCAGCTCCGAGGAACTGTAGTTATGAGGCGTCGTACTCCCAACCTCAGGACGAGATCAGCCCTGAAGCTGAAGGGAACAGTATGCTGGTTGCTCAAGATGGGTTCGTCAGGTTCCGACCCCTAGATGGGCCATCGCAAACCTGATTTACCATCACTCTGTCGTGTGCGGCAGAAAATCTTAGTTTCTGAGTGTAGCTAACTTACTTATCCTTACTTTTAAACGCTAGTGTAAATTAAGCTTGATGTCATAAGTGAGATATAGGTACTTTTGAATTTAACATTCAAGGTACCTTACGTTCCAAATCGACTTAATTCTATATAACAAATTATTTAGGCACTTCTAAAGAGAAAAGGTCATAATTATATTGTTATACAACAGCGTTTATAAGTAAGGGAAGCTATGTACAGTCAGCCATATAGTAAATTATCTATAACATGTTAAAAAACTGTCGTTTTAGACCGTGTCTGTAACTTGAACTTTTTACCAGATAAGACGACTTTAATCAGTCCAACTATTCTGAAGATAAATTATTCGATTTGAAGTAAAGCTTTTTTTATCGAAAAGTACTAATGGCTATGGCATAGATAGTGGTTTCAAGAAGTAAATTGAATTGAAATCAATTGAAGTTTGACAAAGACGAATGTTTTAATGGACATTGACATGGACACGCCTTTGATACGTAAAAATGACGAAAAAAATATCAAGTCATAAAAAATATGATAAAATGTAAAATTGTAAATGTATAGTTAGAATTAACATGAGTTATAATTTAAGATCGAATTCGTACGGCCTCATGTAAATAGCTTCTTTTTTTAGTTCATATACAGCCTGTGTAAAATATGAGCATCGTTCCATGTGAGATCCGCCATTTTGTTTTTTAATAATATACCCCAATATTCTTATAGGTACAGTTACTTAAACAGATCAACCGTTTATTTGTTAATTGCCTGAATATATTTAAAAACTATAAATAATAATTCAAGCGTACAAAAATCATTCGTATTGCCATGTTATAGAATAGTAAATCATTGTTTGAACATTGAAAATGATTGTATCATCTGATTTTGTTTAGTATAATAACGATTTAACTGTATGTGATATCGATAAAATAATACTATTTTGTTTGAAACAAGTCTGTCCATAGTTATTATTAAGATTTATATCAGATTAAATATAATATTAAGTCCGTCTGTAAACTATGAGGCATTCAAACAACAATTTGACACATTGGTACTCTACGACCCTATTAACAATTTTATCATTTAAAATCTTCGTCATAGAATTCATATTTACAATATTGTATAGAAAATATACAAAATGTTGAGTTTCCCTGCTGAATTTATTGTAAGATTTTATAGGGTACTAAACATACTTCCCTTGATAAACATAAAAAATACTTACTTTTTTTTTGTTTTTTGAGGGAAGAAACGTTTTTAAACAACCTATATATTGCGTGTGATATATTTATGTCCAATATCTTTTATTATTGTCATACACATACATAATTTAATGTAGAGTTAAAATAAATATCAATCCGAATGTTCTATTAAGTGTTACCACATTGAAAAACATTTTCTTATATTGCAACAGAAAATATGTACCTACAGTACTCATATTGAAATCGTAATTTTGCCTAGTCAACATTGATTTTACATAAATACCATTATCCTGCCATAATTATAAAATAAAACGAGTTTAGAGGGTAGATGGACAATAGCTGTTGATTCAAGGGTCAATCAATGTAAAAAGTTCGGGAACAATGTATGTGTATTCATCATCATTAATGAAGAATTGTAAATGTCTGCTGATCGATAACTATTGTCCAAATATCCTTCCATACTATCAAATTATTAGAATACCCTAAAATCTATCACAAATAAATATATATGTAGATATGTTAATTGTACAACATATTATATGTTGAACTTATAAAATTGAAATATTGCATAGATAATGAATGTTGGCACTTCACAATAGATAGGTAATTAAATAATTGTATAAAAATTAGGTGGAATACTAAAAAAAGTATTTATAAAGAATCAAAACAAACTCTTTGGTTTGTGTAAAATTACTTTGTATTTTTTTTTTCATTGAAATAATGGCGTTAAAACGTGCTCATAATGATATAATTCCTATGTAAATAATAATAATTAAGCAAGTATGGTAGATATATCGCAATTACCATACACATTGCCAATTTTTTTATTTAATTATTATTTTTTTATATGTTTAAGTGTACATACATTTTATGGGATACTGAGAAGTACCTTTAAGGAACGTCAGTGCGTTCAATTTGTTGTAAATTATATAATTTTTTTTTAATATTTCCAAGACTGTACCTACTTTATCATTTAACAAAAATGACAACTGACATCTACTATGTATAAATAAATAAAAACTGAAATTTAACTATTGTTGTTTTTTTTACTTATGAATTAAAGAAAAACACTTTTTTCAAGACATGGTGAATCATTCTATACTCTTACAAAGGCTATCCCCAATATATAATAGTAGTCTTTGGGCTATCCGTACTTATCGGTGGACCGGTGTTACTTGAATGGTTTAAGTCATACCTTCACAGAAGACCTCAAGTAGTTGTTATTAATAGTTTCAATCAAAGACTGCTAGCAAAGAACTAGCTGCTAGCTGCAAAGCTGTATCTGGTATTCATCAAGGATCCCACTTAGGTCTCATATTATTTATGCTGTTTATGAATGACCTAACTATAAAAAAACCTGCAATGTGTCTCTGTAAGCCGACGATTTAAAGTTTTATAGAATTACTAGCGGACCCGGCAGACTTCGTTCTGCCCACCAGCGGCGGCGGGGACTTAGTTTTATATATATAGAAGATTAGTTAGTTGATATATGTTGTAAAGGCTGTGTGTGTACATCTTTAATTGGTGCACATATCATACTTTTCATAGAAACTTTGTAACATTATTATGTGTGTGTTATTGATGTACCTTTTTGAAGTCGTCCTAGAGTTATACATAGTGGAGTAAACGAAGCGAAAAATACGGTCTTACCTCCGAATTTTTTTACTGTGAACCGATTTGCATGAATTTTTTGGAATTAGGCTCATCTTACCCTTAACTTTAAAAGTGAAAATGATCTGAACTCCGCCTATTATTTTTAAGGGGTGTAAACCACCCCTTAATGGAAAAAATTACATTGAGCCATTTTATCGCTAGAAAACATGTCTAATAGCAAATGGTGAAATTGTAAAGTATTTTCTTACATAATTACCTCATATTAAAATCATTTTCAACCCCTTGAAAATCTTACAACCCTTGCAAATGTGTCATAGTATGGTATAAATATATACCATATAAATATATTATGGCGTTAATATTTGTGTATTATCGCCATAATATATTATTAATATAGGTTAGGGTGCGGCGGGGGTGGCCCTTGGGCCACCCTTAAGCCTCGAACGTCTAAATGTTCTGAAATGAACACAAAAAAGGTGACAAAGACTTACTGTCCTAACATAACATTGATTACTACGCCCAAATATAGTTATTTTACACATTGCCGGTGGACCAGCAGGTATTCCATATAATTCCGAGGAAATTTATACATTTCCTAGGATATCTATGCATTAAATAGTTTTTCAAACAATATTGTACACAGTTCCTAAATAGTATCGGAACTGTACACATTTCCTAGGATTTGTATTCAATTCCTTGATTTCATACATTTCTAGTAGCATATATACACATTACAATAGTTGTGGGTCTCTATTATACTGCGTACTTTCACATTGCTCCAAATATTCGCACGCCGAAATTTTCAGTTACTAAGTAGATAAAAATATGTTAAGTTTTTGGACCATAACTCCTTCAATTTTCATGCTATCACAAGTTATAAAACACCATTGTAAAGGTAATTAAAAGAGCTACAACATCCTTTATTGCAATATATAGTAAAAAACCTTTTTCTGAAACGGTGAAGGGTTAAAGGGCTTAAGAGAGGCTGTGATTCCGCTGCCACGCGCTCTTTAAACAATCATAACTCCGTCAATTTTTCTTTCACAGAAAAACCAAAACATCCAAATTGTTTGTCAGAAAATTATCAATTTTTTTATTTCCACACTTTTATACGTATCTGTCGTCCTTTTTGAGATATTATGAAAAATAGGGTGGAATTTTATAAATATTTGAAAGTTTGTTTTTTATATAATCATAAATTTTTTGAAAAATACGTGTCCTGAAGCAGCCAAACTGATACTATCCATCAAACTCTTCATAATAAAGTTAATTCTAGGCGGAATACGATTAATTTTAATTGTGGTGGAAATGGCACTTATGAAACCCATTGATTTAAAAGAAAAAACATTAGATGCTCCCCTTATTTGCAATACAGCTCACTTATTTTACGTGCAAAAGACTTTAAATAGTGCTCATTTTAAAGCTTATTTTATGCGCTACAAAACCCTTTTATATTAGAATGCATAAAATGCATCTGCTCGCCACTAGATGGCATTGACCACATCGATTAAATTTCAGATAAAATAAAACACGGCTTTGATCTTTAATATCTAGCTTAATATTGCACGTAGAATACTTTATAAAATACCAAATTGTTCATTGTTTTACCTGCTACAACTTTGTTCTTGATGAAATTTTCGATAAACGTATATTTTTGGAGATATTTGCAAAAAACCGATGAAAACCGTGAAAAAATTGCAAATTTTCAATAGCCAATAACTTGAAAAGTATTGGATTTTTTGAAAAGCTTTATAAATGATTTTTGCTTAAAATTAGGCCTTCTATTGATATCCGAAGCAATTTTGAAAAAAAAGAAATTCACCCCCGAGAAGGGGTGGCAACCACACCCAGGGTGGTTGCGGAGTTCAAATCATTTTCACTTTTGAAGTTAAGGGTAAGATGAACCTAATTCCAAAATTGTATGCAATTCGGTTCACAGTAAAAAAAAACAGACCCATAATGCTTCGTTTACTCGGCTAACAGACATATTCGCAAATTTGAATAAGCTCTTTAAATAAAGAAAGAAAAAAAATTTGGGCGTTGGAAATACAGCATATTATGGTACTTGGAAATACATTTCTTGTTTAATCGTTTTTTTTAACGTCCGTTAAAAAAACTCTCGTGCCAATGAGGACTTACACCACTTATTATAACTCAAGAACGGCTGAACCGATTTGGCTGATAGTTGGTGGGGAGATAGCTTAGTTAGACTAGGAGAAATTGAAGTATCAGTAAATTAAAAAAGACATTTGTGGTGACAATTAAAACATATTTATAATATCCAGCGATTAATAAATAACTAGACAAAACTTACACTAAATATGAGTCATTTCATACATTTCTTTTGACATATATAATAAATTGGCTAAGATAATAATAATTATTTATTTTATTTTAAACCTATAATTGACAGGAGCGACAAAAACCTATTTAACTAAAAAATTATGTTATAATTCATGTCACTGTTATGGTTAAAATATGCTAAGGAAGTTGATTTAATTCGTTATTAGTATATTTTGAGTTGAATCTACTGCAAAATGTACGTATTTATCGCTTCTATAAATATTGGAGTTCTAAAAAATTTACTCGATAATATCGCTTTTCAGAAATCAACAATAATATGTATTAATGTACAAGTCTGTATTATTTTTATAATGATATGTTACTGTTTCAAAATTATACATAATTTTGTATCACAATTATACAACAAACGTTAAAAGTTTCGTTTTGTCTCAAAAACACAAAGTATTCAATTTTGCAAAAGCTTATTTATATGAAATAACTTTTATAAAACAAATTATATATGCATTGAAAATAACTAGTTATTCGTCATAATTATAAAGCTTTAGCAACACAATAATTTCGTATAATTAATTATTGTCATATATATAAAAAAAAACTTATCAGTTCATTAAAATAATGGTAGAAAAAAGCACTAGAGCTGTTCTAAAAAAATTCATTTAGGTACTCACATTTCTCTATTATCAAAAATTGTATTAAAAGTACATATTTGTAACATTTTAATAAGTCAAAAAAATTACTTTTGCATCCTGTACAAATATCTCTAAATATTAATAAGAGTATTAATAATACAATCATAATATAATATACTTACTTTATCAAAACAAAATAATTATAATAAAAGTCAAATAAAAACATCCATTCGTTTTTTAGGCACGATTATTGGCTCAGTCAAGTTTACTTATGTATTAAGAAAAATGCTGTTTAATTAGTAAAATATTGGAAAAAAATTATCTACCAATACATAAATTAATCTAGTGCAACATAATAATTTTGCAGTCTGTAAGATAGAGGTTTAAATTATGTATTTTATGAGTTAGTTGTATAACTAAAAATTATCTTTCTAACAAGAAAGTATTATAAATTATGCCTATAGAATTTTTTCTACCTATATGGTATATAGTCAAGTATTTACAGGTTTAGTTTTTTTCGCTGAGAATTGTTCTCCTAATAATTTCATGACTTGAGCGTGGGTTTTGGTGGCATTTTTCATAGTTGCATAGTTTTCCTTGACGTATAATGCAAAATCGTTGGGACCAGCTTTTCGGGCAGGGGTTGATATGACGAGGCCATCTTTGTTTTTCTTGTTGACGTGAACTTCAAAGGTCCCCCGACAGTAGCCGCAGCATTTCTTCGTAACATCAATCGATTTTGAGTGGCGTTTGATGCTGTAAATAATATAGAAAGGAAATATAATAAATAAATAATAAATATTCTGGGTAATTTTTCACACACGGCCAATCTAATTCCAAAGTAAGCTTCAGATGAAACTTGTGTTATGGTAACCAGATAGCGGATTTACTACATATAATACTTTTTTTTAATAGATACATATTATAGATATTTACATCCAGACATATTCATACATACAAATGTTTGTCCTGGGTGGGAATCGAACCCACGACCCACGGCTTGAAAGTCAGGGTCACTAACCACAAAGCCAACCGGGCTGTCAAAGATGTTTTAATATATCTTACTTCTATAAATATAAAACAAAGTCCTCGCCGCCACTGTCTGTCTGAACGCAATGAACACAAAATCTACTGAACAGATTTTCATGCGGTTTTCACCAAATTACGGAGTATTTCATGGGGAAGGTTTTTATGTATAATACATCAATTTGGACCCGGTAGGTGGCGCTGGTGGGCAGAACGAAGTCTGCCAGGTCCGCTTGTATATTATAAATTCGAAAGTTTGTACGGATGGATGGACGTTTGTAATGATAAATGATAATATATTTACCTGTATCCACACTTAGTGCATTTATAGCAGTATTTAAAGTGAATCTCCATGTCGTGACATCTTGATATTTCACCCAGCTCCGGAAACACGAGTAGGGAACGGGTCGCCCTGAAAGTAATAAGGTTAAAGCTAATTAATACATACAATCAATAAACTATATTATTACAGAATATTTGACAGCCGGTTGGCTTTGTGGTTAGTGACCCTGACTTTCATGCCGAATCCCACCCAGGACAAACATTTGTATGCATGAATATATCTGTTTGTCCTGTGTCTGGATGTAAATATCTATAAAAATATGTATTTAAAAGTAGTATATGTAGTAAGTCAGCTATCTGGTTCCATAACAAAAGCTCACTTTGATGCTTAATTTGGAATCAGATTGGCCGTGTGTGAAAAATTTCCCAGGATATTTATCTTAATATATATAAATCTCGTGTCACAATGTTTGTCCTCAATGGACTCCTAAACCACTTAACCGATTATAATAAAATTCGCACACCATGTGCAGTTCGATCCAACTTGAGAGATAGGATAGCTTACATATACTTGGACCCGGTAGGTGGCGCTGGTGGGCAGAACGAACGTCTGCCTGCTCCACTAGTTTATTATATATTTATTTATTTCTAATGCGGAACGGACTTTAGTTCACTTACCATTTCTTCCACAGAGGTCCATGGCCAGCCTTCAACTCATTGTCCAAGAGCCAGGTAGCCGCATGGCACAGCTCATGTATGAGTGTGTCCCGGAGCCTTTGGGGTGCGTCCACAACTTTGGTCGATAACTTGATGCTAGATGTGCGAATGCGATCGCCTTTAGCATTCTTTATCAGACGGTTTGTTGTTGTACTGTAGAATAAACATTTAGATTGTAAGAGAGGGAGATTATAATATGACACCATCAATAAATTAGCAAAGGTTTTGAAAAGATTTAATGTATGTACATTATATGACATATGTACATTAAAAACAACTATCAGAACCGAGCATTAATAATGACTATTCATAAGTGCTTTATTGAGGCCTATTTGAATAAAAAAGATTTTGACTTTTATGAAATAAAGAATTCCTACGCCCATTATTTAGGTTTATTATATCATAGTTATTTAGGTTTTATTTCTGTAATATAGCTTTGGGAACACTTGTGCTTAAAAATAATATTAAAATATTTAATAATAAGATAGTCTTAGAACAATTTAATTCGCTTAATTTAAATGTCAAACAAGTAGTTCCTGAGATTTAACAAACAAACAAATTCTTCAGCTTAAAAAATCTCATATAAATTAGACAAAAGTCCGACTCTCCCATGGAGGATTCTACACTCCACATATTATTTATTTTAGATGGACAGTGGAGGCTTATTAACAGGTTCCCTTTGGTTACGGAACCCAAAAGAAGAAGAATACAACATACCCCGCAGTACTTCTAAGTTTGCTATCCCATATTATAGGCATGTCTTCTTCTAGCTTATTATCAAAAACTGCCTTATTAAATTCCACATACAGTCGCCTCGTCAGTTGTTCCCGAAGTGTCTTGAAGCTGTCTCTATATTGGATAGCTTCTACGTGACATCTCCATGACGGAACATTGTCTGAAATGAGAAAAATAATTGCTGAACATCTATTTTATCATTGGAGTCTCAAAGCATGGACTGATGAAAAATAAATAGTGTGTCTAGACGAAATTGACCCTATTGTATCAACCTATCTGTAGAACATAGTAACATCTGCCAAAATCCCTACTTTAGAGAAGAGTGATTTGAAGTTTGACTTGCACATATTTTACCCTAACATTTTCTTCATATATTAGAGAATTGATACTTTTACCAACGTATATAAACATTACTATCCATTTATTAAATTTAATATAGGTACCTAATTGTAGACCTAAACATACAATAAAAGTCACATGTAACTTTGTTCTATGGATAGGTCTGATCCGAAAAGTCCTTTTTATATTCATTTTGCAGATAACCAAATCACAAGCTCACAAGTTAGAAACAATTGGTACCTTACCAATAAAGCTGTATACACTAAATAAAGCACTTATATGCCAATTATTGTATAAAAAAATAATTAAAACAACAAATTACCTGCTAAAGAACCAAGAAAACTTAATCTTTTTACTTTTAACTCGTCCCGTGTGACAGAAACACTTTCAACTTTCTTTGTAATCAAATCTACGTCTTTCTTCATCACTTCAACCAGTTCTGTGACCGACATCGCTTTAACATTCTTGGGTTTTTTTGTGGTCGTATTAACCTCTCGTGTCCTGACTGGTTTTGTTTTCGGTACTTCTGGTGTGCTCGGAACCTTCTCCGTGTACAATTTCTTCTTTGATTTCTTTTCTGTATCACCTTGGTTGTTTATTCTGTTCTTGATGTCCGACCCGGTTAGGTACAGCTCTTTGTTCTTTTTTAAATTGTGTTTTACATTTTCTTTGTCACTTTCCTCATCTTCGAACTGTAGTTTCTTTGTGATTCCATTGAAATTGGAGTATTGATGCGTTAAAGTCTTAAATAACTTTGGTATCGACTGCCATGTTTCACCGTACAGGTCATTTAGCAGTTTCCTTTGTGACTGCTGTATTTTTTTTATAGAACACTGTTTGAATGATTCGTTAGCTATTTCTTTGGGTGTAGAAGGTGTGGGATCATGTCTGGGTGTGGCACATATGATATTTTGAGCCGGCGACCAGCCACCATTACTGGGATGTGAGTCTTTCCTCGGTGTTTCATCATTTGAGCAGTTGAATGACACCTGTAAATTATTTTGATGTTTTATTAGACAAAAAATTACATTGCGGATTAGGCTGGTGATTAAATGAAATACCCGGACCTGACTGTAAACAGGCAAGTTATTAGAGACTAAAATCCATAATAACAAGTTATTTGTTAGCATTCTTAGATAGAGACTAAGTATTAGTGTATTTTTTTTTATATATTTATGCGAAAATAATATGTTTAAAACTTATACTTACATTGCCATTCTGACTAGGAACCTTTTTTGGCAGAACAATTTGAGGCAAGTCTTCATCATCAAGTGATAAACTCGAGTCATTTATCACAATAGGTGAATATATTTTTGGTGATGGCTGAACCTAAAAAAGTATGTATGTAAATATGTCCTCAAGCTCCTTGGTGGAGACTTATATTAACTGATGATAATGTAAATCTGTTATAAACTAGATCAAAAACAAAATTGGACCTAATAAGGGGAAGAAAAGTGATAAGTTACTTGTTTAATAATTATGAATTTATTGAGGGTAAGTTACTTACGTGTCGACCAAATTCTGATCTTAGTTTTTCAAAGGACTCGTCAAGTACTATAACGTCCGAGCTCCGATTGTGTTTCTTCGGTTCATCGTCTAGTTTTAACCTATTTTTCTTCAATGATAACTTAAGGAAGCCTGAAAAACACGTGCAAGTTTTAAAAAAAGTATTTAAAAAGTTAGTCAAAAAGAGTGGACCATACATACGGCTTTTTTGGATGCCTTGTGACATTTTCGGGTCCATTTTCACTAAATTGATAGTGTGAAGTCTTAAATAATTTTTCTATCTATCCATCTTGTACAGTAAATGTTGTATCTTTTACTATTTCAATTTATTTATTTCGCCACTAAAATCGAAAGCAGGCAGCCGTTGCAAAATTTGTTTTTGACAGTATTTATTTTTAATCTGTGATCGAGTGACGTACAGCCCGGAAGACAGAATGCTAAGAAAATCAAATTATGGGTAAGCTTTGTCTTTATTATTAGTAAAATGAAATTGGATAATAAATCTGAATATCTTATTTATTTATAATTATGTATTTAATCTTTTTAATATCCACTTCGTTTTGATAAACCGCTAATAGCGCCATCTAGCGCGTAGTAGTTAAGTTGTTCCTACCTACTACACATACGTTTCTATTTTATGCTAATAGATGTCACGCATGTCCTGGACCTATTAAATTAAAGCTTTTTTTTTATTATTTCGTTACTTTTCTTCACAGTATCAAAACAAAGTGATGTTCAATTATGTAATTCACGATACAACATTGCTTATAATCACTAACATTGACAATAGTCTCGGAATAACTTGGTAAGATCTATTAAGTATGTATGTATTTATTTACTCTATGACAAGAGGTCATAGATTAGGCTACTTATACAAACCCAATCCACGAATCTTATCAAAGCCTTATAAGCTTGAAGCTTTTTCAAAGTGTTGGTAATGATCAACCTTTGAAAGTACAAATTCAACCTACGATGCGATATAAAAAAATGTTATGAGATTTCGAGATCGTTCACGGAGTAAATTTTTCCATGCCTTTCATTTTATAAATTTACGCAAGCAAATTAATTGTGTAGCTAAGTGCAACGTCGCGCAACTAGGTCAAGAATTGTACTCAGTATTTTGTTTTGGTTACGAAACTGTATGGCAGATGCGCTCCACACTTACGCCAAAAGTTTTGAATAAAAAAAAACAATTGCCATTCGGTCAATAATGGCATTCACTCATTCACATTGCTCTTTGACTTCCGGTTTAGTTAAGTTTCACAAATACCTATCTTGAGCACTTTGAACTTAAAATTGCGAAGTCTACTTATTAAGTATTTATCTTTTCATAATTAATTACTAAAGTACTACCTTACGCATATAACTAATATAAATTTCTACGGATAAGCAGTAGTGGATAACACTTTCGATTAAATAGGATATAAAGTCAAACTAGCTCCCGCCCCGCGGCTTCATCTGCGTTAAGTGGGTTGTAGAATACTGAAATAATGTTTCCAAACGGACCAATAATTCCTGAGGTTAGCACGTTAAGCCAAAATTTTCTTCAGCTTTATATATTAGCACTAGTGGAGCAGGCAGACTTCGTTCTGCCCACCAGCGCCACCTACCGGGTCCAAGTATATGTAAGCTATCCTATCTCTCAAGTTGGATCGAACTGCACATGGTGTGCGAATTTCATTATAATCGGTTAAGTGGTTTAGGAGTCCATTGAGGACAAACATTGTGACACGAGATTTATATATATTAAGATAGAATATAGATGACTATTATGGTCAAGTCTATGTTCCCCTCCCCGGATTGTTGCGCGGAAGGGAGGAGTCTATAGCTTTCTGGAAAAAACTAGCTCTACTAAGTAAACCTATAACCTATTGTTGTGAATTGTTTTATTTCATCGAAGTTGAGTAAAAAACAACATTATAGTGTCACATTGAAAGAAAACCTATAAACTTGTACCCATAGGGCGGAAGTTTAAACAATTGTACAAAACTTACATACGTACAATACTTTTAATAAGAATTCAATGAAAATAACACGACGAACCGACTCACTAGCAACTGAACAAATAACACAATTTAGTGAACATTTAATTGAAGTATACAAGCACACAGGGATTTCTTAGTAAATGCCTTTTGTAGATATCTAGTTACATACAACAAATATATGCCTATACTTACGTCAAAGAATATTTTAAAAGTTCTTGTTATAGCACTGAGCGCTGCTGCTGAAGCGCTAAGTTGCGACCCGCGTTTACCCTTGCCCTTAAACCAGACGCATGCGTACAAAAACCCGCGCACCGCGATCTAAAATGGCGTCTGAAATCTAAAACAAATAAGTACTTTCAACGTAAAATGCGGTAAAATGACATGAAATTAATCTCTAAAACTCAATATAGACTATAAAATTATTTTTTCAGTGGCTCACCAGTTTTAATTTCGAATGACATCGCGACTGTGACCTCTGACACAGTGATGTCATCCATTTTAGTTAGAGCTGTAGTTTAATGTTGGGGTTGCTAGTATAGAGGTCAAGTTAGTTTGGTATCAGCTGTTTTCGAAAAATCGAATGTCTGCGACTCAAAAAAAATGTGAGACGTCGCCAGTTTGACGTCAGCTTTTGTAGTGTGCGGACGGAATAATAATAAATCGACCATGTAATGGTGAGTGCGTTATTAAAATCGGTGAAATTACGATGACTTAGATCGTATATAGTAGTGCATTTTTTTTTAATTTTAAACGTGGAATGCGCGAATCGGTGCTTTGTTTTAGTGTTTAGTGAATGTCGTGTGTAGAATTTGTGTTTTTTTCTCTCTAATTGTCGTATTTTTTTTCTATAAAACAATCAGCGTTTATGTCGTGTTAGTTTACATTGTGTTTGTGTTATTTAATTATAAAATCAATATAGTCTGTTGTTGCAACCACGTGGTTCTAACGCGGCCTTATTCAATGAAAGTAGGTACACATTATCACAGTTTTAATATCAGATGGACGACTCATCAATATTAGATATTAAATTACATTTTAAGTAAAAAAAATAATCTAATTAACATACAAGACATATCGCATGCTGAAAAACTTAAAAATAATATTAATAATATAAAACACCTGTAATAGTTATGCAAAGATAATATTTTTAATAATAAATAGGCGAAGGTATACAATTATACATCCTACTTTAGGAATTAACGAAATTAGAACTTTAAAATTGTGATTATATTTGAAGCTGCATAGGTACAAGAATTTTATATTAACTTCACATTAAAATATTTATAAACAAATATATCCACTGTACCTCTGGTGTAAATTATTGCGTGAAGCAATTGGGAGCTCGAACGGACCAATCGGAAGGTTGAGCAAAATTTTACTTCCCACCGAACATTTACATTCCATAGACATGTAAAATAATAATAGGTACATACATACCTATTGCAAGAAAACTAATACTTTCCTGTAGGATTCGCAGTTTTTTTTAATGTACTTACCTAGTTTAATTACTCTTGGAAATTAACTAGTTATATAATACAATGCTTCTCAATTTTAATTAAATTGTAATATTAATGTGATGACTTTATTTTCATACTTAAATGAAAATAACTGTCATCTAAAATCGTATCAAAAATATATTCATGAACACATTTCTTTAATAAATAAACACGACTACAATTTTTTATATTGAACGCACTTTTTACTTAACATACATACCTACATATAATTCCAACCTTAACGTCTTAGTAATACGGTTCAACCTAACCTGGACGTAACGATTTTCGCGGTAATCTTTCTTTGGAGGACAGCTCGAAGGTCGTTTTGCATATTGTGACACGAAAGGCCATTTGCCATAGAGCGAAGTTTAATCTAAAAATAAATGTAGGCCTGAAAAATCTTTGAAAATATATAAAGTTAAAACCAGCAACTTTGTTTGATAGCCCATTTATCGAGGAAGTCTATAGGCTATATGCCTATCATCACGCTACGACGAATAGGAGCGGTGCTTTTACCTGCGTACCCGGGAGATTTTCCATTTTCCCGGAATATCGGATAAAAGTTAGCCTTTCATTGTCCTTTCTCAGGTTCTACACTATCTGTGTATTAAATAACATAATTAAAATCGGTTCAGTAGTAGCGTGAATGCAAGACAGACAGACAGATTTGAAGATAGCCGAGAACGTAGGGCGAAGCTAGTCTATACTAATATTATAAAGAGGAAAGATTTGTTTGTTTGTTTGTTTGTAATGAATAGGCGCCGAAACTACTGGACCGATTTCAAAAATTCTTTCACCTTTGGAAAGCTACATTATCCCCGAGTAATATAGGCTATATTTTATCCCTGTATTCCCACGGGAACGGGAACTACGCGGGTAAAACCGCGCGGAGGCAGCTAGTTATCTATAAAAGTATACCTAGATTCTTGCAGTTGAGAGCCCTCTGCGCTCACCGAAACAGTCCGCGTAACGGTGTAAAAGCCATGTGAGTCCACCTAGTCCATTAAAAAAAATTGCAGTAAAAGTGCTTAAATAATTTGGAATAAAAATGTCCAAGTATATTTAGTACTTAGTGCTTATATGGTCTAGATTTCTAGGTCCAGTCACAGTGGATAGTTTATACTAGATCTAATAGACGATAATGGAGTAAGTACCGTAATAGTGCACTCGCATCACAATATGAATGCTAATGGTAATATAATATCCCATAATGATGATCACAGACTCGACGTATACAGTTCTCATGGTATTTTTATGTTTTCCAAATTACCCTACCTCGGTTTCAGCCGTGATCCCGGGATTTTTCAATTTCCGCGGTATAAAAAGTAGCCTATATGATAATCTAAGCTAAAAACTATCTATGTTCCAAATTTCATCGCAATCAGTTCAGAAGTTTTTGCGTGAAAGAGGTACAAATATCCATTCATCTATTCATAGAGACTTTCGCGTTTATAATATTAGTAGAACCAGGTATCGTAATTCTGACAGCAATATTTACAAAAAAACCCATCATCCTATCAGAATCAGAATCAGAATTTATTTATTGCATAAATTGTACAGTAAAGTGGTGTTAAAATATATAGGATACTTCCTACCTACTTCCTACTTCCTATTAATATTATAAATGCGAAAGTTTGTGAGAATGTATGTTTGTTACTCTTTCTGAAGGGATTTGATGGCGATGAAAGGCACAGAGTAGAATTTGTTTTGGAATAACACATAGGCTACTTTTATCCCGGGAATGGGGTTTCGGTTTTATAGATCGGATAAGAAATATAATCAAGAAATAACATATAATAGGTATTCTTAAAAAAATTATAAGTACCTATTTGCTTCTTTTCGCCATCTTAAGAACAAGTCAGAGATATAGTATTTATACCTAAATATGTATTATTCTTAGTAAACTAGATTTTTTTACCATTTTTTTATACACTACATTATGCGCAATTGTTTTAGAAAACCTTCAAACTTTAATATCGCCTGTTCCGGCAACTAAAGGTATGGAGATATAAGCTTACAGACAATACAACAATACAAGGTGCGCTTTACAAAGTATCAAGACTATTTATATAAACGTTGAAATCTTTCAAATGAATGTATGTATTAGTTTCGAATAAAATAATTAGCTAAAAGGGTTTTTGATGATAAACCTTTTTAGTCACTGTGTATACGTAAAATAATACTTATATAATGTCGTTTGAAAATGATGTTTATTTTTAACAAGAATCTCGAGTTCTACATAGATGTAATACTGAGAAACCTTTGTGGTTAGACACCCTAAATACCTATCATGCGACCAGTCGTGGGTTCGACTCACATCCAAGACAAACATTTGTATGCCTGTATATGTCTGTTCTGTGTCTGGGTAATATAAGTACTTAAGTAATTAAAAGTAGTATCAGCAACGACTCGCTTAGTTTATCATGCCCGTATGTTATATGTAAATATCCCAGGTTAAAGTTAAATCATTTTTATATAGGTACACAAAATATCAGTAGCATTTATTCGTGTAAATATAAGTTAGGGTGTTAAAAGAAAGGAGCTCAAATTAAATTGACCTTTTAAATTTTCGTCATACTTTGCAATACTGTTCCATCGAAATGATGTGCTAGCACCTTTTTATTGAGAATTGTATACAGAAATAGCCTAAGGACATCTTCCATTCTATTTGCTTACTGCATATTATAATTTTATTATAATGGAAATTAAATTGTGTAGTCTTGTAGACAATTTGGATAGCTTAATAGTTTAGGTACTACATGTAAATGAGCAACCAAAGTTAGGATGAAGTATACATACCTACTGCTTTTAAAGTCTTTTGAATAAGATTAATGTTTTTATTTAATTTTAAAACATTGATGAGTGGGTTGGTTTTTATTTTATGTAATATTTTTTTTTCGATAAAGTACAGAGGGGTTTATGCCGTTAGAGATATCTACACAAATGTTTGATTATGGATTTTGGTTACAGACAAATCATTGACTTTATGTGCATTTAATTCCGAAAAAATATTGTATATCGCTTTAAAAACAATGCGACCCGTCCTCAAAACTACAATAAACTATGTATGTATGTTAGTTACCTATTATCTGCTTACTCAATTCCATTCATTTCGACATTCTAATAGCAACATCATCTGAGTATAAGTTTAGCGTAAATTTATTGTTGAAGATGTATTTACCTACTTTTCTCGTTAGCCTAATAGAGGCACCGCTTAACGCCTGCTCGTATTGTCTTAGCAATTATGATGTGTCACGTATTAGTAGTAGTATTTATGTTGTATAGGCGTTCTATAACATTGAATACAACTGTTTGAATTTGAAATATCAATTTTAAAATTCAAACCAATATATTTATGCTATGTAAGTTTTCTACTAGATGGCGCTGATTTAATTCTACAGGGAATTGAGCATTAAGTTTCTATCTATTTCATTCGAGAATGTACTTAGTGTTTAGAGTTGTAGTAAAGACCGTTCTTAGTATAAATATTCCAATATTTTGCCGTATAGTTACTGTGCATACAATATTATAAATTTTGATCCATAAATGTAGTAGAACAGAGTCCGGCTTTTTTAGATAAATGAAACGTGATGCGATAGTAATAAATTATATTAGTTAAAAATATGTACCTGTGTACAAATAATTATATTTGTTCTAAAAGCAGATACTATGGCAAAATGATATTGGCAGCGGTGGGATTCGAACCCACGCCTCCGAGGAGACTGGTGCCTTAAACCAGCGCCTTAGACCGCTCGGCCACGCTACCACTTGTTATGTCAGACGAAATTAACGTTTGTTTTCTATGAACGAAGTTTTCTAAAAATAAACAGTCGTCGCTGTTGCTTTTCGGTCAATATTAATCTTTATCACATTATTGTAAGGTCAGTTTTCGCTTAAATGGTATGTAGACGGAATTAGGGCAGTGATCAAATAACACTTTTGAGGAAGACTAGTTTAGCCTTTCGGTTAGTCGCGTTTCTGGTATGAAAATAACGCGTTCATCCAGAATATATTCTATCTGTGGACCAAATTTTATCATAATACTTTCAGGTGATTACGTCACAATTAAATAAGTAGGATTGTTGGAACTTGTAAAAAAATAAGTGTCATAAAATTCTAAAATCTATTGTAGAGCTTCTAGAGACTCATAAATAACTAGTGGCTCCCCGCGGTTTCACCCGCGTACCCGGGAGGTCTTCCATTTTCCCGGGATAAAAAGTAGCCTATATGTTAATCCAGGTTATAAGCTATCTTTATTCCAAATTTCATTCAAATCCATTCAGTAGTTTTTACGTGAAAGAGTAACAAACATCCATACATCCATACATACAAACTTTCGCCTTTATAATATTAGTAGGATAATATTAAGTACCTTCATTACCATATACCTACCTATATATTGTTAATAAAAAATTCCCTGATTCAAAATAATGGCAAATCTTTAGGTAACAAAAATATAACTTAAGTCAGGTTTTTTTTAATGCTTATTTCAGAGTTTACTCAGAACATGTATTCCATTTCCACCTCAAAGGGAAACTTAAACAAAGACATTTAAATGAAACGGTTTTTAATAATATTTTTTGCATAATTTGTAAGTCAAAAACATCAACAAATTTGTTCCGGTTCACATCAATACCAGTACTTTAGCATCTTTCTTTGTTATAAGGGTCTTGAACTAACCCTGTCTGTGTCCTAACTAATCTATATCACTACATAGTATAAAACAAAGTCACTATCCGCCGTCTGTCTGTCCCTATGTATGCTTAGATCTTTAAAACTACGCAACGGATTTTGATGCGGTTTTTTTTAATAGATAGAGTGATTCAAGAGGAAGGTTTTTATGTATAAATCATTACGCTACGACGAATAGGAGCGGAGCATCAATCAAAACTGTTGCAAAAACGGGCACGTGACGCTAACGAAGTTGCGCGGGTTACCTAGTAAGTACTTATATAAAACAAAGTCCCGCCGCCTCTGTCTGTCTGAACGCGATGAACACAAAAACTACTGAACAGATTTCCACCCGGTTTTCACCAAGTTAAGGAGTATTTCATGGGGAAGGTTTTTATAATACATCAATTTGGACTCGGTAGGTGGCGTTGGTGGGCAGAACGTAGTCTGCCGGGTCCGCTAGTACTTATATAGATATTTACATCCAGACATAGAACAAACATACATATTCATGCAATTTTATAAAGAGTTTCTTTGCGGTTTCATCTCGGAGATTTGCAAATTTCCCAGGATAAAGAGTGCCCTTACGCGTATCCCGCAGCCCCGCCTCACGGCGCCCAGGCGTCATTGGAACCCCAGGGGTTTAGTGAGTCACCACATAACCCGGCGGCTGCCCCCGGAGCTGCCGGGTATCCTATGAGGTTGGTTTCCCTGGGAAATAGAAAAATAAAATAAAAGTTATAAACTATTTGTGTTTTCCAAATTTCAACCAAATCTGTTCATTAGTTTTTGCCATCCATACTCACAAATTTTCGCATTTATAATGCTAAGTTATTTTAAAATTCTGAACGCGTATACCCACGGCTGGGTATGAGTTCAAAGACTAAAAAGTCCATATGACTGTACTGTGGTTTACCTCACTTTAGGTGAAGATTCTGTTCAATCAGGTAAAAAGTGTAAAGCCAGTATCCAGGGACAATCCAAACCCATCCTTTGTGTTGCAACAGTTTTCCTTCAATATTGACATGCTGGTCAGGCAAAAGTTTGTAAAGCACCGCAAGTTTTAAGGAAAAGTGTTATGGATTTACCCGCAATGTGTTCGACTTGAAGGTTTTGTATTGTATTCTCATTATTTTACATAATCTATTGATTATGTTAAATGGTAGATTTATGGGAAGGGCTATATGTATTTGTCATATATTATTATTTTGCACACGTTTTGTGATAACCAAAGACATTGTGATAATATTATTTTTGCCCACAGAATAAATAAATTAATATAAACCAATAGTTATTAGTAGTACTTCTAGAGCAAAGAAGTTGAAAGAAGAGTAGATATAGATATAGGTAACTTCTATAATGTTATTTTATTTATAAATTTCTCGTGTCACAATGTTAGTTACCATACTCCTCCGAAACGCCTTGACCGATTTTTATGAAATTTTATATATATATATTCAATAGCTCTAAGAATCGCCTACTATCCATTTTTGATACCCCTAAATGTTCACGGGAACGGGAACTACGGAGAAACCGCGGGGTTGCAGCTTGTATCTATATATATATACTAGCTGCCTCCCCGCGGTTTTACCCGCGTAGTTCCCGTTCCCGTGGGAATACAGGGATAAAATATAGCCTATGTTACTCGGGGATAATGTAGCTTTCCAAAGGTGAAAGAATTTTTGAAATCGGTCCAGTAGTTTCGGAGCCTATTCATTACAAACAAACAAACAAACAAATCTTTCCTCTTTATAATATTAGTATAGATAAGTATAAATGAATCTCTATTTCCCTCGGTCACGGCATCACGCGTGAACGGCTCGACCGATTTGGCTTATTCTGTTTTTGTTGGGTATAGGGAACCTAGCAAAACTCTGAAATACAAATTAATTTCATATCACAAGTAAATCACATGATTTGAACTTCTCTTTATACGCAATTAAATAGTTAATCATAGATTTGAATCGTTTCAGATTTTATTTAAGTTTTCCGTATGTTTAAAATCAGATTTCAACCAATAGATAGGCCATACAACGTGAATGATAAAGTGATAATGTTGGGAAAACCTATTACAAATTGTCGTAGCGTATCTGTGATGCATACGTACCTAATATGTACTTATTTGATGACACAATTGGGAGAAAGGTGAAGAAGTAAAATGGGACTTAGGTATTTTGTTATTTTTGCTAATTTCGGATTAAAGGTATAAATCTTAAACTGATCACAATCATAATCTTCAAGGTCATAATCTTAAACTGCTCATAGTACCTATATAATCATCATCATCATCAGCTCATATACGTCTCCACCGAGGAGCTCGAGCCTCCCCTAACAACGAGGAGGTTTTTAGGCCATAGTCCACCACGTGGGCCTAGTGCTGTCCGCAGTGCCTTCACCGAAAGCCAGTGGTGTGAATCCGTACAAAAGTTTTTATAAAACTTACGGTATAAAACTATAAAAGGAATACTCAACTATAAAAGGTACGGGCCACCAAATATCTTATCAATTGTACATACTCCACTCTTACATAGATACTAGCTTAGCCCCGAAATGATGTTTGAATTGAAACTTTACAACTTTAAAGTTGTAATAAGTAGGTACATTGATATTAAACAGTTACAACACTTACAACACACAGTGTGACAAATAATGTAATTTGAAAACTGGTAAAAATTTTTAGTCCGCGACCGTACCTATCGTTCAAATCCCACCCACGCACGACAAACATTTGTATGCATGAATATGTCTGTTGGTTCTGTGTCTGGATGTAAATATCTATATACGTATGTATTTAAAAGTAGTATTTAAGTAGTACCTACATCAGCTATCTGGTTACCATCTCAGCTCTGCTTACTTTGGAATCAGATTTGTCGTGTGTGAAAAATGTCCCGGGATATTTATATATTTAAAAGGATTTATAAATAGACGTGATAGAATGACTAAAATTATATTTTAGGTTCGACTATAACTTAGTCTAAATATAGTGCGGCCCTATAACCTAGATAAACCTGTAATGGTCACGGTAGATCCCCATTAGAGCTCGAATACATTAAAATGATATAACTAGAAGGAAAATCTTTTATATATTATTTACTAAAGTTATCCTCAATGTTAGGTATTTTCCCTAAAATATGTTTTCTATTTTAAAACTATTTGTGTATCGACTGAAAATGCTTAATTAATAAAACACAATGAAACAATAAAATATATCGTAAGTGTACCAGTCGTGGCCACGATACCAGTAATGGCCAAAAATTAAAAGAAACATCTAGAATTCGGACATGAGCGAATTTTTTTACTTTGGGATCACTGTGACATAGACTTTAGACATCGAACTATCTAAGTTTAACGTTTTATTGAATTCAGTCAGTTACATGTACAAATATGCGCGAATACAAAGTGTAAGGTGATTTGAAATTGACAACGACGGCTTTTCTTAAGGAAATCGTTCAGGCGGTGAGCAGAAAGTTTCACTTGTAAAATAGTATTGCTTAATAAAATCAAAATTAGTGTTGTTTCATGTGTGAGCCATAAAATAAAGATAAACTAAGACTAAGACTGGGTTATCCATTAATGGATTTTCCCTGTCCAAGACTGGGTCACAAAACTACAACATTTATTTGTTAAATTAATTGAATCCAGCTTTGCCGTATCTCACGCGCAACACATTACAAATATTAAATAAGGACTGGACTTTACAGTTTCACTATATTCAGTGCTGAAACTTTCACAATTTTGGTAATATTTCACAAAAACCTGTTTTTTTTTTCTTAAACTGGCCACCATTGGGTCATTTACCATATAATAACCTTTATGACTTAACGTATGACTTGTGGTGTGGCTATCCGCGGTTTTACTCGCTTTCCCCAGGGATGTTCAATTTTCCCGGGCTAAAAAGTAGCCTACGCGTTATTTCAGAATATATGCTAACTCTTCGCCAAATTTCAGTGTGATCGTTTCAGCCGTTTGTAAAAGAGTTGCTAACATACATCCGTATTCAAACTTTCGCATCTACTAGTGACTCCCCGCCGTTTCGCCCGCGTTCCCAAGGGATCTTCATTTATCCCAGGATAAAAAGTAGCCTATGTGTTAATCGAAGTTGTAAACTATCTGTGTTCCAAATTTCATTCAAATCCGTTCAATAGTTTTTGCGTGAAACAATACCAAAGATACATGCATATTCACGAACTCACATTTTATAATATTTTTATATTAGTAGGTCCTAAGCAGAGTTTCTACTACGTAGTATAGTATATTATATTCGTTCGTCCGTCATCATATTTACTTACGCCCGATGCCAATAATCAATCCTGATCCATTTATTGCTATCTAAGATTGATATATCAATCCATTTTCTGGGTGAAGCTTTAAAATCAATCTATCTTCGATCTACGATCGATCGAATCTGTTCGAAAATGATAGTTTTTGCTTGCCAATAAGCTATCCGTCCATTTTGACAACTCTTTGGTTTTACTCTTGGATAGGAGATTATTTTATTAACATTGGGCGTTATCAAACCATCGAAATGAATTCATCATTATTTATATTAAGTTGTCATTATCATTGCTAATATTATTATCATTTATCATTGGCATAAGCTTTACTAGGACATAAGTCGTGTGCGTGCTGTTGTTCTATTCTTAGACATATTAAGATAAAAATGGGATCAATTCTGGTGCTAATAGTAAAATTAATGCAAACTAAACTATTAATAAGGGATATCAAGTTAAACTAAATACTTATGTTAAACAAGGTTTTTACCTGATAGGACTAAACTAAATAGTGTTTTTTTCGGGAATGAAAATATATTGTTTTAGTTGTCTGTATATAGGTAAATTAGTTGTAGGTAATCTATTAAAATATTTTCATTTATCAATATCAATCATACATTAACCGATTAATGTTTATTTTGTTACAAAACGTGATCTAAATCTTCTGTACTTATCTATATATATAAAAGAAAGTCGGGTTTGTTTCAACACTTATAACTCGAGATCTGCTGAATCAATTTTCATGGTTATTGATTCGTTGGATTTGTCTCCGCCCCGAATAGCAGAATACATCTTAAAAACAATGAATACTCGATATGTGAAATTAATACTTAATCATTTCAATAAATGCTGATTTGTTTATTAGATGTCAAACATTTGTTGTCCTATACTGTCAAATACTGTGTCAAATACTGTACAACTATTCATGTGTGCGTTCAGAAATTATTTTATGTAAAATGTCTCGAAAGTTCGGAACTGTTATATTTGTTCTTTTTAGACATTAATTTGCGTAAACATTTATTACTTATTTAATTTTTAATTTCCGAAAATAATACCGAATAATGCCTGATTTTTAATTTGGTCGGTTTTTAAATTGATCAACTTTAAGTTTAGTCACAATTTAAACTTTTGAACGCAATCATAATATTTGACAACCAACTGTAATATGTCAATCCATCCTGTCGTACTTCAAAACACGGAAAAAAGTTATACGATATTGTGTTACCATATCTATGAGTGCATCCTTCTACTTAACTTTCTTTCTATCTATTTAATCAGCCCGTAATAACCCACAGCTGAGCATAGGCCTCCTTATTTTTATGCCTCTTTATACGGTCCTTTGCCAATTACATCCACTGCTTACCCGCTGCTCCGACAATGTCGTCTACCCACCGGGCCGGTGGTCTACCCGGTTTCCTGTGTCTCTCTTGGCCACCACTCTGTAATAGCTTTAGCCCATCTTCCGTCATCCAGCCTTGCCAGATGTCCCGCCCAACCCCACTTTAATCCCGTGATCCGTTTACCCACATCCACGACTTGCGATTTACGTCGTATTTCGACGTTGGGTTTTCGGTCCACGAGGGAGATGCCTAGCATGGTTCGCTCCATGGCTCTTTGGGCAACCATTATTTTATACATGTCGCATAGACTTATTAGTATAGATGTACTAGCTTCTGCCCGCGACTCCGTCCGCGTGGAATAGTTACTTTGTGCTAACGCTAACTTTCAACACGCGACTTCATTTACGTAGAAGGATGGACTCGCAGAGCCAACTGATGACTGCCCGTGCACGGCGGCCCAGCGCTTAAAGGCGCGCGCAGTACTTGATCATAATTTTGCGGCTATGTAATTTTAAATTTGCGATATCTCCTAAGATATTCATTGAAATCGAATCATGTAGGTACATGGCAATTTTGTTTTAAATTAAATACTTCTTATGAATAAGGTATTTATTTGGATAAGGATTAATATCATCTTTATAAAAACACCTTCACAAATAATGCATTATTTTAGAACAAATTTGGTTAGTAGAAAAATGGTTATAGTGAGCCAACCTTAACAGATAGACATATGCTGACGCTGTTTTTTTTGAACTTTTGAAGGGGAACAATTCTGTTCTACATCATTTTAGGGAAACTTTAACCGTTTACGCAGCGTTCGCAGCGGAAGCTCTCAACAGGAAAATAAATCTCCCGATTTTGAAACGTTATTTATTGGTGCTCCGCTCCTATTGGTCATAGCGTGATGATATATAGCCTATAGCCTTCCTCGATAAATGTACTATCTAATGGCGAAATAATTTTTCAAATCGGACCAGAACTTTCTGAGATTAGCGCGTTCAAGCAAACAAACAAACTCTACTCCTTTATAATATTAGTATAGACTAGCTTCTGCCAGCGACTTCGTTCGCGTGGAATAGTTTCTTTGGGCTAACTCTAACTTTAACCCGCGACTTCGTTTACGTAGAAGGTTAGTATGACTTATTTCATCTATAATTTTGGTGTGTCTATACCGATTTCTATGATTCTCTTTTATTGAATGGGTAATAATGTTAACTTTTTTAAATTATGGATGAGTGAGAGTATTATAAACGTTAGAGTAAACAAATATAATCAGAATGCTCCGAACTGCTAAGCTATCAGGAGTTACACGTGTTATTGAGAGTCAACCATAAAAGATGGACGTATGCTGGTGCAAGATGCTTTTTTGACATTTTATGTAGAATATTTCCGTCATACATGATTTCTATGTTACTTTAACCATTAAGGCTGCACACGCGACGGAAGCTTAAAAAATGGAGTAACTTCTCCCGTTTTCCCAAAGTTTCCCTTCACTACTCTGCTCCTATTGATTGTAGCGTGATGAAAAGTATCCTATAACCTGCCCAGGAGTATGAAGAATAATTGTACCAAGTTTCGTTAAAATCCGTCCAGTAGTTTTTGTTTCTATAAGGAACATACAGACAGACAGACAGACGGACAAAAAATTTACTGATTGCATTTTTGGCATCAGTATCGATCACTAAACACCCCCTGATAGTTATTTTGAAAATGTATTTCATGTACAGGATTGACCTCTCTACAGATTTATTATAAGTATAGATAGATTGGGGCAGTACGAAGTCTGCCGGGTCAGCTAGTATGGATATAAACACCAAAGTTTTTTTAATTTTTTTTTTCCTGGAATATTTTTCACACACGGCCAATCTGATTCCAAAGTAAGCTTCAAAGGAAGCTTGTGTTATGGTAACCAGATAGCTGATATACTACATATAATACTTTTCAATACATTGTATACAGTAGTAAAGTAAAGTAGATACAGTTATTAGGTTTATTTTAGAAAATCTATTTAAGGGGAAGAACAAATGTAATAAGTTTTGTAGTAGGAATATGTACAATCAATTAAATTGTAATTTATTATGCTGAAAATCGCTAGATTTCCTACTAATATTCGTAACGCCAAAGCTGGTGAGTATGGATGTACCTATGCTATTATTTCACGCCAAAATGGCTGAAGGATCCGCGATGAAATTTTGTACAGTGTTAGAATATTTTCTCGAACAACATATAGGCTAACTTTTATCACAATCAACAATCACTGAAAGATCGGGGAGCTTGATCTGTGTTCCTAATTTAATTTCTATCCGATCAGTAGGTTTTGCGTGAAAGAGTAACAAACATAGATACAACTTACGCATTTATAATATTAGTAGGATGTTTTACATAGCATTTGTTTATCGTCCTCAAAAGTATTCCTATCTACTTTATATTATAAAAATGAAAATTTTGTATTATGTGTGTGTGTGTGTAATCTTTTTAAAGAATAAACTCAAAAACTACTATGCCGATTTCAAAGATACTTTCACCATAGGAAAGCTACATTATCAGGGAGTAACATAGGCTATATCTTATACCTATATTCCTACTGGAATGGAGCTTCGCGGGTGATACCGCGCGGAGGCTAGTATGGCTATAAAGCCAAAAGACGCCTACAAATTTCACGGCAGATTTCTTACTCGTTCAAGGATACATTTATCCGTAATCAGCTGTTCGAATCATTAATTAGACGATATTATAATTATTGCTTGTTGTTGACCACTATAATGTATGTTACAATTAATCTATTGATATTAGATATCGCAAAGGAAAAATTTTACAAGACCAGCTCAAGTCAAATTAAGCGGATTAAGAGAAATCAAAACTTCGCAAAATTTCGATAAGATTGTTTGAATGTAATCTTTGACTCTGTGATTTTGGGGATCGATTAATTAGCGTCATATTAAAGCTTAGATATTGTATATATAGATCTCTGATGTATATAATCATGATGTATCGGTGGCTGAAGGGACCAAGTATGCCGGTTTTATTATTGTTCTAGAGCAATGGAAGAATTCTAGAGAAATGAAGAGGGAAAATGGAAAATCTCCCGGGTACGCGGGTGAAACCACAGAGAGCCACTAGTTAATATTATAAATGCGAAAATAGCTCTGTCTATCTATCTGGTTTTCAAGCTAAAACTACAGAACCGATTTAAATTAAATGTGGTACACATATAGTCTAGAGCCTGAAAAAGGACATAGGCTACTTTTATCGCGTGAAAATGAAAGATCTCCCGGGTACGCGGGTGATACCGCAGTGAGCAACTAGTATCTAGGTCTCTGATATATAGGTATGTATATTATGATGATGTATCGGTGGATGAAAGGACCAAGTGTGCCGGTTTTCTTGTTTGCATTCGTCAGTCACAAACATATACATACCGGCATACACATACATTAGTATGCCGGCACTTGATATTGTATTCAAAGCAAATGTTCAAAGTGGTCTTATAACATTTTCAGTTCACGAAATGCAATAACACTATAATATTATATAACCGTGGTGGCTTAGCTGGGAAAGCACCGATGACCGCATGATCTTGAGTGGGCCGGTTCAAACTTCAAACTCCTGGCCCGTACCTCTGAGTTTTAAAACTTACGTACGAATACACACACCACTGGCTTTCGGTAAAGGAAAAACAACGTGAGGAAACCTGAATACCCGAGATGTCATAATTAAAGACATGTGAAGTCCGCCAATCCGCACTAGGCCCGCGTGGTGGACTATGGCCTACACCCCCTCATTGTTAGGGGAGGCTCGAGCTCCTCGGTGGAGACGTATATGAGCTGATGATGATGATGACAGACCTAGGCTGTATATAAGCTATATTTAAGCTGCGCAATTTTCTGAAAGGTAGAAAGGGTGGTCCTCTGATTGGATTTGACGATTAATAATGACCGCGCCTACAATAAAAGAAAATTATTTCTAAAATTATTTCACTGGTCATCTACCAGTGTATATTCTAACGTAATTTTTTCGTTTTTCATGAACTAGCTGCCTTCGCGCGGTTTTACGCGCGTAGTTCCCGTTCCCGTGGGAATACAGGGATAAAATATAGCCTATGCTACTCAGTGATAATGTAGCTTTCTAATGAAAAAAGAATTATTCAAATCGGTCCATTACTTTTGAGTTTATTCGTTACATACAAAAATACAAATCTTTCCTCTTTATAATATTAGTGTAGATCACGCCTGTGGCATGCGAAAACTAAAGACGAATTTACCTCAAAAGTGAGTAATTCGGACAAACATGGTTACGCCTTCATTATTTAATAATGATTATTATTTTTCATTGAATTTCATCGTATCAGTGCTACGTCAATGCTATATATATATGATACAGAATAATATCTCGATTAGGTATACCTATCACAAAGATTAAAGATACAAAGAAAAAAAAATCGTCATGGCGGAAATGATAAAGACATAAATGAATGTCATGATTTATTAGTAATATTTATTGACAAACGTGAACTAAAAAAACGCCCAACCAAAACATGGTAAATGCCCCGGGTTGGAATCGAACCTTGATCAACGGGGAAACTAAGCCAACGGACCCGAATAGTGTGGTCGTCAAAATATAGAGACAACTAGTGGATGCCCGCGTATCCGGGAGATCTTACATATTCCCAGGACAAAAAGTAGCCTATGTCCTTTCTCAGGCTGTAGACTATATGTGTACCAAATTTCATTTAAATCGGTTCTGTAGTTTTAGGGTGAAAGCGAGACAGACCGAGTTACTTTCGCATTTATATTATTAGTTAGGATAATTTGTCTTGAGTAAGAATCGAAGTTTGATTAGAAGGGCGATTGTTATTTTAATTTAAAATATGTTTATCAAAATGGTAATAAACATGATAAAAACTTGCCTGAACTCATGTTAAGTTAATCCTAAAATAAATATCATTATCAGCGACGCAAATTACTATTGGCTATATTATCGTTAATTTCTCTAATAAACATAACTTAGTAGATTTAAATTGATTTTCTACCCCTAATATGTATTGCTAGGTTCCGTCCCACGGTTTCTCCCGTGTTCCCGCGGAACTTCCAATCTTCTCGTAATAAAAAGTAGCCTATGTGTTATTCCAGAACATATTCTAACTCTGTGCCAAATATCATTAATATCTCTTCAGCCGTTATAGCGTGAAATAGTAAGAAACATCAAACATACATTCTTACAAAGTTTCGCATTTATAATTTTAGTCGGAATAACTTAGTTATTTCTAAAGCAGCGAAACTTTTTAACTCCTGACGCAAAATAATGGGTATACCTACTTGTTGCTCAATCTACACCATTGAGCAACAAGTAGGTATACCCATTATTTTGCGTCAGGAGTTAAAAAGTGCTCAGAAACGAATAGATCGATTTTGATGCGCTTCATATGCGCCCTGTTTAAGCTGTCATGATCGAGTGTTTTTGATTTTTTGAGAAAATCAGTCCTTTCCTAACAGTTTTTTTGAGCTATTTATCTTTGACTGGCGGGTTGGCAACCCTGACATTAAAGCCGCTGGTCGTGGGTTAGAATCCCGTCCAGGACACATCTAAGTAACGTAAACAGATATGTTAGTTCTGTGTCTGTATGTAAATCACACTAATAATATAAAGGCGAAAGTTTGTGAGTGTGTATGTTTGTTACTTCATCACGTCTAAACTGGAGTCTAACTGGACCGGCTGGAGCGATTTTAATAAAATTTGGTAAGGAGTTAACTGACACCCTGAATCATCATCATCTAGCCATGGTGGCTCAGTTGGGAACGTACCGACTCACGATCATGAGGGTGCCGGTTCAAATCCCTGGCCCGTACCTCTGAGTTTATAAAAAACTTACGTACGGATTCACACCACTGGCTTTCGTTGAAAGAAAACATCGTGAGGAAACCTGCGTGCCCGAGATGTCACAATTAAAGGCATGTGTAGTCCGCCAATCCGCACTGGGCCCACGTGGTGGACTATGGCCTAAATCCCCTCGATGTTAGGGGAGGCTCGAGCTCCTCGGTGGAGACGTATATGAGCTGATGATGATTATCATCTATCTATCACATGGCTATCAAAGCACAAGTTCTGCTTATTTTGAAATCAGATGGAAAAATGTTCCAGGGTTTTTATTATGTATACTATCTATTTATATTGGTAATTGACATATAATATCTACCTTATAACGAATTTATCTTTATAACACGATGACTCTTTATTATATAGTAGGTATAGGTTGAAATATATAACTTTGTATATGAGCCCAATTGATTATATGATTGTTCTATCTATTTTATATATAGGTGCTTGGAAAATACATTTTAAATTAATCTCAAAATTTTCAAGTGATAAACGATTTTGATTACGCGTCAGATAATAATTACGTACACAAAAATGTGTATCTATACTAATATTATAAAGAGGAAAGATTTGTTTGTTTGTTTGTTTGTTTGTAATGAATACGCTCCGAAACTACTGGACCGATTTCAAAAATTCTTTCACCATTGGAAAGCTACATTATCCCCGAGTAACATAGGCTATATTTTATCCCTGTATTCCCACGGGAACGGGAACTACGCGGGTAAAACCGCGGGGAGGCAGCTAGTATATAAATATGTTGACTGGTCTGTCTGTATGTATTATGTTACTAGTAATTGCGCCGGCGCCGCCTAAATGATATGATGATTAATATCCTAAAAATGTCCGATAGAAACCGCATCTTTTAAGAACATTTGGAGTAGTTTTAAAGAATGAGTAAATAAGGAAAACTGTGTAGGATATTTGATAACTTAATTTTGTATGCAATTACGTATAGTGATTTTAGTTTATCGAGGAAGGTTATAGACATCACGCTACGACCAACAGGAGCTTAGGATCTTTGGAAAACGGGGTAGATTTGACGTCACCAGATTTGATGAGCAGACGAAAGTGCGCGGGTCAGCTAGTAATATATATTTTACTAGCTGCCTCCGCGCGGTTCCACCCGCGTAGTTCCCGTCCCCATGAGAATACAGGGATAAAATATAACCTATGTTACTCCCTGATAATGTAGCTTTCTAATGGTGAAAGAATATTTGAAATCGGCACAGTAGTTTTTGAGTTTATTTATTACAAATATACACACACAATAATATTTTTTTCATCATTATTATATTACTTAGTGTAGATTCCTGACTTCCATTCGTCCCGCTGTTCTTTTTCATACTTTTTAAGACACGCAAACTTCTTAGAGAATTAATTTTCGGACATTTTCGCTTGTCCCATATCAAAAACGCCGCCTGAAAATTGAGCGAGTAAACCCGCATATATCACTAGTTTTGGCATTAATGCTTATATAAAAACGGTTTGATTGATTTTTTCTTTAGTTTTCACTCCGCCAATATGGGTGCTGGTTTTTTTGAGTTCAGCTGACAGTGGTTTTTTTTTTATTCATAAACATTTCGCCAATTTTGTTTAATTCTATTGTAAATTGTCGTGACTGTGTTTTTTAAACATGGATGAAAAGTCAGGTGCGTATCGTACTGTCTGTTTTATGTTACTTAAGTATTCATAAACGTGATACTAACTCCTAAGTTAGTGTCATGTGTCCTGCTCTTGCGCAGCTGGAACGACGCATGACAGAAAGGGATGCTTATTTAATGGTCGTAACTTTCCTTTATGAGCGCTTAAGGGGATTAAATGATGCTAGATTCTGGCGCGCGGTTTCATTTGCGTAGTTCCCGTAGGAATATGGGGAATGAAATATATAGGTAATATGATAATCAGAAATAACGTGGCTTTCTGTTAGTAAGAGAATTTCAAAATCAAAAACTTTACCTCTTTATAATATTAGTATAGGTACATGTAATAAAAAATCTTTGAGTAAACTTTAAATCGATGATAATAATTTAAACTTTTTATTATTTTAATTTTATATCGTGTAACTAAAATTTAAAAAATATAGGTATTTTATATTTAGGTATACATTAAATAAGTTATATATTGATATGTTATTGTTAAATTAGCATTACTCATCAGTAGGTATAATTACTGATTTATTTGATAGATACAATAATTGAAAAATAACGATAGATGGGTAGGTAGGTAAAATGATTTATTTTTATATACATACCTAACACAGTGTTTAATGATATGATAACAAGTTAAGCTTGATGGATTTTGCTACACTATCTATAACTATAAATACATACTATAGTAATATCCCGCGAGTTCATCTCTGAAAAATTATACCGCCACAAATCGTCTTTACGCTAAAAAAATGCACTTGCTACAATATCACTACATAGAATAAAACAAAGTCGCTATCCGCCGTCTGTCTGTCCCTATGTATGCTTAGATCTTTAAAACTACGCAACGGATTTTGATACGGTTTTTTTAATAGATAGAGTGATTCTTAAGGAAGGTTTTTATGTATAAATCATTACGCTATGACGAATAGGAGCGGAGCATCAATCAAAACTGTTGCAAAAACGGGCAAGTGACGCTAACGAAGTTGCGCGGGTCAACTATGTAGTTTATAATAAACGAGTGGAACCCCGCGGTTTCACCCGCGTACCCGGGAGATCTTCCATTTTCCCGGGCCAAAAAGTGGCCTATGTCCTTTCTCAGGCTCTAGACTATCTGTGTAGGTGAAAGCGAGACAGACAAAGTTACTTTCGCATTTATAATATAAGTTAGGATGTGTTAGGTACTTATGTACGAGTCAGTGTCAGTTTATTTGAAACTAGCTGCCTCCGTGCGGTTTTACCCGCGTAGTTCCCGTTCCCGGGGATAAAATATAGCCTATGTTACTCAGTGATAATGCAGCTTTCTAATGAAAAAAGAATTATTAAAATCAATCCAATACCTTTTGAGTTTATTCGTTACATACAAAAATACAAATCTTTCCTCTTTATAATATTAGTGTAGATAAACCTTACTAATGATTCGAAGAATTAATTTTTGTGCTTCCCGTATAGGTTTTTAATTAAATTTTGATGACATCCTTTTTATAAGACAATGTTATTAATCATCTATTAGTAAAAAAATAGAGCTAAGTAGTAGCTATAAGGTCTTACTTAATAAAAAATTTTTTAAAAGAAATATTGATTACTTGTCGCTCCCCGCGGTTGCACCCGCGTTCCTAGGGAATCTTCAATTTTGCGGAGATAAAAAGTAGCCTATGTGTGTGTGTATAAAGGACTCAGTTCATTGTCTATGGCTTTCTCCCATAATTCGCGATCACGTCTACCCATTGCCTCCTCCATAGACAGTCTTAGGTTTTTTGAACCTGCACCCTCATGATCGTGAGTCGGTGCGTCCCCCACGGAACTAAAACTTCACTTGGCCGGTTTTTATTATTTAAATAAACAAATCGTAAATAAAAGCGGAACTACTTAAGTAGCCAACTGGTTTTCCGAACCTACCTCAAGAGTCTAACTGTTACTTCCCTCGGACAACTGGATACTGATAAGCAATAATGTGTTAACCCGCATAAACTTGGTTTTGAGAAAATAGCGTTTTAAGATGTGATTTACAATTTTTTGTATGATATAAATCATTTATGTACTTTTATGTTTTAGTTAGATGATTTGAAACACTTAAGTAGAATGTTATACGCGATGCATTATAAAAATATATCTAAACTTTGTTTTTGACTTTTTGTGGGTTGACACATTATTGCTTATCAGCATCCTACCGGACTAACCACTTTTACCTTAAACCTAAGGTAAGGAAAGAGATAATTTAATAATTGTACTTAGTATTTACCTTATTTTAGAAAGGGTAAATTACCTTGAAATCTATCCCACTTTTTACGTGAGATGGTTTGTTTAAAGCAGCGGTAAAACCCAGGTTCATTGATCCTGTCTCGCTTTGTTATATGACGTCAGAAAAAGACGGATATATTTCAAAACTATATAATATTATGTACTAAGCATAACTAAATACATTTAAAAAATGAATAAATGGACTGTCATTTATAAACCCATTAATATAAGAAATCTAATTTCTATTAATGTTTGTACTCATACACTTCTTGGCAATTTTGTATCCCGGGAAAATAAACGATCCCCGGGAATGCGAGTAAACCCGCGGAGAGCCACTAGTCGTTGATATAACAAAGCCTGCCTTATCATTAATACTTTATTATTAATTTATTTTTAAACCAGATTATCAGTAAATAATACTTTAACTGATTAGACTTAACTAGGCTTAATGTTAGTATGTCAAATTATTAATACGTCTAAATAAATAAATATCTTGGGACTTAATGAAAAAAAAATTTTTTTTTATTCATTTGCAAAAAAAGTTATACAATCAAAACAGGTAATACAGACTTCCTATTTATAATTCAATTAATATATATAAGTTAGTCATAAAGAAAAACCGGTTAAAAAAAAGTCACATCTTCCGTAGACGTACGGACATTTTGAAAAAGGGCGTTCGGGAATCTCGTTAGCGAAAAAAAAAATTCACACGCATTGGCGGGAACGTCGACCGCACTCAACCGGTTTAATCCATATAAACTATGTCCAGGGTTTTAACCCTTGACGGTTACATACGCGAATATGCGTCAACTGTTATCATTATTATCACTGATTGAGTCCACCTGATATTAAAAAGCAAAGGTGTGCTGACTGCACGAGCAGTCGTCCCGCAGACGTGTTTCGGAACGCACCTGCGCGCGATAGAACACTGGCAGCGGTAATACGCGCACGAAAATGTGATTGATTCTCTTTTAAAATTTCTAATCAGGACTACTTTACGTATATTGATTGACATTTGACAGTAATGTAAATATACTGGCTGTTTAAAAATAGCTGTAAATATTTTTTTTATTTTTTAAGTGATCAGTGTGTGTAAATATTTTTTTTTTATAGTAATTTTTTTTTTCTATAAAATCCTGTGATATTAGCTATTAAGCCCAGTGGAGTAACAGCAGCAAGTAAGTATTTTTTTTTGTTGAGTGTTATATAAACTTGCATGTAATTTATTACTAAATTTGTTTTTTTTTTAATGCATGACACAGGTCGAGTCCAGGTAAAGGTTAAATTACACTGCTTGTTTTGTTATTTCGGGTCTCGAATATTTTATAACCATATATTATCGTATTAAATTCTGATCGTATCTCGAAAGTTCACGTTACGAGGGTCTTAAATAAATAAAAAAAATTGTTTTATTTTTCATTCGCGAAATCGAAAAGAATTTGCAAGTTCAAGGCTAACGTCGCTAAATTCCGTATCGAGATAGTCGGAGAGTCGCCGCATTTATTTTTTCCATTTTGTGACTTAAAAATTCAATGGCAATTATTTATAATTACCATAAAAACCGATTTCGCGTGAAATACTGGTTAAATTATAAAAAAAATCAAAACACTGTACATATATATTTTTTTATCATAAATTATATTATGAACCAACAATTTTTGTTAGAAATATTTCTTTGAATACTGAACTCGAATTGCCTGGAATGTCAGATTATCTGAACGGGTTAATGTGATATTAATGAGTTAAAAGTGTTAAAAAGCAGCTATTACATTCGATTCATCACCACATACATTAGTAATAATATAACGACACAACAAAATTGTTGTTAACATTAATAGCCATGTGAATGCTTTGCTCGTAACAGGTTCTGTATCATTACATGAATATATTATAATGTTCCATCAAATTGTTGTAGGTATTATTGTTAACATTCAGTTTCGTTTCTTTTGTCCCATTAGAATAATGTAATTCTGTTTCCTTGTTATTCTTGAGAGCTGTGGAGCGTAGACTTCCGATTCCTTCCGAAGTGGAGGCTAATGCCCTCTAAGAATAAGTTAAGAATGTTTTTTTGTTATTTTTCTTGTTATCATAAAGCTTTCCTCCTATCAAATTCTAACAGCTTTATTCTTCGACGTTTACGCTCTCAAAGTTTTATGTATAGTTTACAATTAGATTTTCGGTGACGAAATCGGATTCCACAAAGAGGAAACTTAAATGTCTAGAAAGGTAAATTCCAAAAGGTTTATTTAACTTATCCTTGCTAATGCCATTTGCTTTGAAAGGTGTTAATAATGATGTTAGCAATTAAAACATCGTAATATATTTCTATATCTATTGTTCTGTCACTATAGTGTTACACTGCTGATCTTATGCAAAATTTTTAACATATATCAAATGTATATAATCTTCATGGTAGCCAAATTCAATCTTCATGTAATATATTGTGTTTTTATCGATTGGATTATGTATTTCCAATTATTTCTTACGTTACTTCTGTCTTCATCGGCCCGCCGCGCCGTCTCAGGTCATCGTACCATATTGCATTGCTGCATGGCGTCGAGATCTGAATATACCGGTAGAGCCATAGACAATCTGTCTACGATTCATGCTATTAATAAAATTGCGTAATACTTTTTTGTGATTCGAAAAAGTCATAGCAATTTGTGGTCTCTGACCACTGCCACAGACGGCCATGGTATGTTTCACAAGATGCTGATGTATCTTTAAATGGTTTTTAAGTTTTTATATTGTTATCTATTTAGCTATGTATTATTTCTTAACGTGGTTTTCTTGATATTTGCCTATTACTTCACCTGGTTAATACCCTTTTTCCAGGTTTCAGATTGTCTTTCCTTTATTGTGTGATGACATTATTGGTATACGATGTGACTAACATAATTATTAAAAAAAAGTCCCCTATATACTTACTACGTATTTAAATTTCGTTACATAAATGTGTACAAACAAATCAGTAGGTGTAGTATCTAGAACTGTTGCAATAGATAATAATTTTACGATTATGAAATACCGTCCATTTGAACTAATTTTGTAGTAATATAATTTTATAAATAATATAACTATAAAAGTAAGTCACATACTTAAACGTGCCTTTCCTTTCATAGTTAACTTTCTATTTTAACAAAGGTTCGAAGCTCTGCAGAAGTGAAATAATCAATAACCTTAATATCCACCTGTAGAAAATCAATTCGTTTCTTTGCATCAAACTCATACCCAGTCGACTACGTCAGCAATCTACACTTATTATTATGTATTTTGCTCCGGGTGTAGCGAATTGAATTTGAATAAAACTAGATTCAATCATTTCTGGTGAATACACCTGTTCATCTACTTCATTGCTTGTTTCCAAATATTTTTGCATGTGTATGCATCTGTGAAAATTGTTATTGTTCTCGATCATTCATTGTTTTATAAATTCGTTCCTCTCTTATTTACATTGCTCGCGGACACATGATGCTAGTTCATTGGATATTCGATGACTTGTTTTAAGATATTCGTATCTCTAAATGTTTCATCAAAGACTTGTCAATTATAAGCTGCAAGAAAATTCAGGTGTATTTTTAAACCCTTTCATAATTACGTTGCCATAACAACACGGGAAACAAGATGAGAGAACTATTTCTGTTTTGTTCTGTGTCTGATAAACATCGTATTTTTGTGTAATATTAAATGCACATCCGTCTTATACCACTCGATGAGATCCTTTCCATCTAAAGTTTGGCTGTAAAAGGTCGCTATTTACTAATATTACGTTTATTTTACTATACCAATTATCTTTATGTACTTACCCTAAACATGAGTTGGAGTGGCAGCATTTATCATTGCCCTGATAGAACCTAGTCTTCATCATCATCAACTCATATACGTCTCTTCCAAGGCCTCCCCAAAGATCGAGGGGGTATAGGCCATAGTCCACCACGCGGGCCTAGTGTGGATTAGCCCACGCTAGTCTTAAGTTAAATGAAATAGTCTGAGTTCTTTTGGAGTATGAACATTGCTGAAGAATAGGTAAATAAAATATACATGACAATTTAACAATTAGTGTTACTAGTCACTGCCTGCTCAATACTCAGTCAATTGTGTATTAAAGAATAAAATTCATTACGCACGTGAGAATCATTACACAAAGCACATGCGCACCGCACACATTCCAACCATAATGTATATTTTTAAGCTATTGTTTTATCCATCTTCATAGTTTTAAGCGTGAGCGATTTACACGCATAAAATTTAACTTAATAAATTGTACAAAATTATAAATTACTAGCTGCCTCCCCGCGGTTTTACCCGCGTAGTTCCCGTTCCCGTGGGAATACAGGGATAAAATATAGCCTATGTTACTCGGGGATAATGTAGCTTTCCAATGGTGAAAGAATTTTTGAAATCGGTCCAGTAGTTTCGGAGCCTATTCGTTACAAACAAACAAACAAACAAACAAACAAACAAACAAACAAATCTTTCCTCTTTATAATATTAGTAAATAAATTAGTAAATTAATATTCATGAGGCTTAACGGTCCTGTTTGGGTATAATTAGCTCTTTGACTACAAAAAAATTTTGGTTAACGAAATTATTTTTTTCGTTTAATGAAACAAGTTAGCGATAAAATATTAGAGTAAATAAATATTCCTGTAAGATAAAATAATAATAATAATATGAAATGTGCGAGTTATTTTTTTTTAAACAGTACATAGAAACATACATTTTTCATAAAACTACTCCAAAAAAAAAATCACAAATCATATGCCAATTACGTAAAATAAACTTAAAATATATACTATGAAGGCTTAAAATCGAAGTAATAAAATATAATACCTACGTAAGTTCTGCGTTTACTAAATTTCCCAACGGACTAAGATAAATCATAAGATTGATCTTAAATATTGTAAAATCCATATCTCAAGTGGCAGATGATAAAAATTTGACAATAAAATGGAATTTATTATGATGTTATTTTATGAATGTATTGTGTTGTCACATGATTTTAACAGATAAATGATACCTGATATTAACGGTTGGGATAAACCGGATTTTATATGACTCATATGTAACTTAGTAACTTCCGCCCGCGTTTTCACCCGCGTACCCGGGAGATCTTCCATTTTCCCAGGATAAAAAGTAGCCTATGTCCTTTCTCAGGCTGTAGACTATCTGTGTACCAAATTTAATTTAAATCGGTTCTGTAGTCTTAGCGTGAAAACGAGACAGACAGACAGAGTTATCGCATTTATGATATTAGTTAGAATCTTTGCGGTTCTTTCTGAAGAGGTTAAAGTTTTAATCTCAAATGATGATTTTGAACTAACAGTTAAATGCCAGTCATCGCTTACTCACACAATAAAGTCAGTTAAAACTGTAGTTTAAATTAACAGTTAATAGTAAGTTAATTGCCTTTCTTATCGCGTTGTTACGTTTCAAACTTCAATAGGTAGGTTTTGATTAAACTGACGATTGATTTGTAAACATTCGCTCTGTGGTACATATAGGGTTGGCAGATGAAACCGGACAGCCTATTTAACCGGACATGTGGGTGATAAAGCCGGACTCCAAGGGGCTGTCCATTAATCACGTGAGGCTCAAGAGGGGGGGAGGGTCCATAAAAAAATCTGGAAATATCACAAGGGGTGTAGTAATATATCACGTGTATTAATTTTTTCGGCAAACGCGCGATACCGTGAACCATGAACCGAAAGACTGAAAGCAGCGTTTTATGTATTGCATATTTCGTGCAACGCAAAGAAAATCTTATGGGGCTTATTGTAAAACTTAGAGTCTTGAACATCTACATATACCACCAAGGGGAAGGCCCCCAAAATGTTTACACGACTGCAATTAGTCTTAGTAAATACTAGCGCGGTTTTACTCGCGTAGTTCCCGTGCCCGTGGGAATACAGGGATAAAATATAACCTATGTTACTCAGTGATAATGTAGCTTTCTAATGAAAAAGAGAATAATTAAGAGAGAAGAATTATTAAAATTGGCCCAGTACTTTTTGAGTTTATTCGTTACATACAAAAATTCAAATCTTTCCTCTTTATAATATTAGTCTATCTAGACTAATATCTATGTGTGACACCTGATGCGGACACACGCAACCCTGACTGTCTTCACCTTTATCCGGACGCGTGGCAACCCTATATACCTACTCGTACAGTGTCGGGTGCCGCGAGGTTGTCAGTTCGATTCCCACGCTCGTATTGTTTGAGATGGTTCTCAGTGTGTGTACTTACAATATTTGCATTAAGTTCATGAAGAGAAACTAACTATCTGATAAACACTTAACTTTGAAATTGTTATAATAAACATGTGAATATAAAGTTTTCATATAGGTATTCAAACTAATAATATAAATGCAAAAGTTTGTGAATATGGATAGATGTTTGTTACTCTTTCACGCCAAAACGGATGAAAGGATCTGCTTGAAATTTGGCACAGAGTTAGAATATGTTCTTCAATAACACATAGGCATACTTTTTATTCTGACCAATTATTTTTATAAACAAAACAAATAGTCCTCCAAATAGTTCGGTAGGCCAATAATTAGCTAATAACCTTATCATTATAATAAGTAAAATCATATTTATTAGCGGAATAATACTGAAATAAACCATGGTATTGTTGTGAAGTAATGTTGCAATTTATTTTGTTTATTTATGTACGCAAACACGCAATAGTAAAATTAGGAGGTAAAACGTAATTTATGTAAATATACCATAATATGATGTGATACTTTGACAGTTTTTTTTTGTAATCATAGACAATGGATATCACTTCCATAGTGTTGATGTATAAATATAATGTCATTGTTAAAAATATACTATCATCCTATACTACAAGAATTATAACTAATATTATAAATGCGAAAGTAACTCTGACTGTCTCGTATGGCTAAAAGTAATGAACTTGAATAAATGAAATTTGATACACAGATAGCCTAGAGTCTGAGAAAGGACATAGGCTACATTTTATTCCGGAAAAATTGAAGATACCCGGGAGGGTAAGCGGGTGAAACCGCAGGGAACCACTTCTACTACTATAAATGCGAAAATTTGTGTTCTGGATCCCTTCTGCCGGAAATTTTACAAACATATTCTAAGTATCTGCCTTGATCCAGATGAAGGCAGATAGTTAGAATATGTTCTGGAATAACACATACTTAAACTATTTTATGTTCTGGGAAATTAAAGATTCCCAAGAGAGTGTATCTGCGGGACAGCGCCTTGTTAAACATTTTTTCTGGCGTTTATCAAACTATTAAGAACATTTCGAGACCAAAAAATAGACATATCGGTACAGTAGATTATCGGTTCTTGGGATTCGCCCTTAAAACCATATTTAGCCATTAATTTATATTTATACTAGCGGACCCGGCAGACTTCGTTCTGCCTACCAGCACCACCTACCGGGTCCAAATTGATGTATTATACATAAAAACCTTCCACATGAAATACTCCGTAATTTGGTGAAAACCGCTTGAAAATCTGTTCAGTATCATCGCGTTCAGACAGACAGACAGAGGCGACGGGGACTTTGTTTTATATATAGATATGCTTTCGTGGGAAGCAGGACGGGTCTGAAGTATGTCATAATAATAATACAATATATGTAGGTAAATACGCAAAAAAAGGTTTTTTACATACAGATACTCAATCAACCCTATCTGATAATATATATACAAATTTTATTTATCAGTAAATCTCCTGATTTATTGACGGATCAAAATGATAATCTTATTTATTGTATTGTATATTAAGTATAAGTATATCCCTTTTGAAAAAAAAAACATTTATCGAAATCTATAATTAGGTTTTAGGTTATCATTTTATATTCATTAAGTATAACATTGTTCTTCGCAATTATTTCTTAATCCCCTAATGGTTATTAACCTGTTATCTGTTTGTCTGTCGATTTGATTTATACTCAATAACTTAAGTAAATCAGGGCACAAGTACAAATTGACTTTCCGTGTGGCTTTGTGCAAAGGATTCTTACTTACGCCGGTCTCGAGTTCGGAGTCCACTCCACCTAAGACAAATATCTCTGTGAATAAACATGTACAAATATCTAAATAAGTATGTATTGAATTGTAATCTATCAGCTTTTTGATTACCATAGCACAAGCTCTAGTTTTGAATTAGATTGGCCGTGTGTGAAAAATCATCATCATCATCAGCACATATACGTCTCCACCGAGGAGTCCGAGCCTCCCCTATCATCGAGGGGGAGTAGGCCATAGTCCACCACGCGGGCCTAGTGCGGTTTGGCTGACTCGTAAATAATGTCCCAGGATATATATTTAAAAGTCCAAGGCGGGTGAAACCGGGGTGCGAATGTAGATATAATAATCAGCATAAACATAGGACCTTTTAATATGATTCTAAGATACATACAACATATGTAAAAGATGAAGATTTTCCTTCCAATTTCCTTGAAGGCTTGAATACTAATGCATGCAAACTGAGACCTTATCATGAGGTACCAAGGTTTATTTCACACTGGACAATTAAGAACTAGATTTAAAACACCTTCATACCGAAATTAATAAGGAAATTTAAAGTAAATAAGACATTAGATTATTTTTTCCCATCCTAATGAAAACAACCCTAGTAACTAATCTTGAAATTATTTCAATGTTAGAAAAAAAAACCAACTTAATATTATAAATGGGAAAGTATCTGTCTGTCTATTACGCTTTCACGATAAAACGACAGAACCGATTTTGCTGAAATTTTGTACAGAGATAGACTAGAAGTTGGTAAAGGAGTAAAGGATATTAGCAACCTTTTATCCCGGGAAAGCTAGTCTTATATCAATCAAGTTTGACAGCCCGGTTGGCTTTGTGGTTAGTGACCCTGACTCTCAAGCCGCGGGTCGTGGGTTCGAATCCCACCCAGGACAAACATTTGTATGCATGAATATGTCTGTTTGTCCTGTGTCTGGATGTAAATATCTATATAAGTATGTATTTAAAAGTAGTATATGTAGTATATCAGCTATCTGGTTACCATAACACAAGCTCACTTTGATGCTTAATTTGGAATCAGATTGGCCGTGTGTGAAAATGTCCCAGGATATTTGTTATGTCCCAGGATATTTGTTAATCCATATATAAAACCAGTACCCTAAAATATCTTACCTATTTTAGTAAGACGAATGTAAAGATTCACTCTTAAGGCTTTAAGTTTATACCTCATAGCTACCTCCACGCGGTTTTACCCCCGTAGTTCCCATTCCCGTGAGAATACAGGGATAAAATATAGCCTATGTTACTCGTGGATAATGTAGCTTTCGAATGGTGAAAGAATTTTTAAAAACGGTGCAGTATTTTTTGAGCCTGTTCATTACAACCAACAAAGTTTTCCTCTTTATAATATTAGTGTAGATGTTCAAAGAGGTAATGCAAGCAGCCTTCTGGGCACCTTACCCACAGGCAGCGACCTAAGCTCCATTTTTTATTTATAAAATAGAAATGTGTAACGACTTAGGTATTTTTCTTCTACCCTTTTCGCTTTTTTAGTCTACCAGATTTTTTAAATTATATAATGTTAATATATTTCTCTAGTTAAATAAAATATAGTTTGGTGTAGATAAAGAAAATACTATAGGAAGTACGCAATACACAATTTACACTTTTTTATCATCATTTCCTAGTTAACCAATCCGGAAACGGTATGGTATGGATGCCTTGCTATAGATGTGCTGTGAATGTGAATGATAATAATACAATAAGAATTGGTGTTTTTCCTGTAGTCTATTCAACTCTAGTCTTAAAGGATATTAGGTAAAATTCGATGGTTTTTTATATGCTACGTTTGTTATGCTCATGATTTTATCGAGGAAGTCGATAGGCTATATATCATCAAGCGATGTCGAATAGGAGCAGACCATCACTAAATAATGTTGCAAAAATATCCAAGTGACGCTAACGAAGTTGCGCGGGTCAACTACATAGCATTATGAGATACTAGTGGCTCCCCGCGGTTTCACTCGCGTACCCGGGAGATCTTCTATTTTTCCGGGATGAAAAGAACCATGTCCTTTCTCAGACTTTAAACTATCTGCGTACCAAATTTAGTTTAAATCGGTTCAGAAGTTTTAGCGTGAAAGCGAGACATATAGACACGGTTAATTTCGCATTTATTATATTAGTATAGAAGCCTTGGTTGATATTTGTTAACTTTAACGACAAATGAAAGTGAGATTTATATGGGTGCCAAGTTCAATGGTCAGTCCTGAAATTTACTATGAGAACATCAAATATTTTAAACCAACTTAAAATAACATAACATAACTTTTTCTAACTTAAGATGCATGACGTCTGAGGCTAGTTCTCATTTCCTACGTCATAGTTTTATTTTTAACAAAAACTCTTTACATGATCTTCATCATCTATTTTGGTTCTCTAACCGTCAAAGTTATCATAATAAAAAATAAAAATACGGATATAAATCATATAACACATTAAAAACTTAAATCGAGGTCAAACAAGTGTTACAGTGGGTTCTTAATGTTTCTATTTAAATTTTTTTTTCTACACATTAACTTAGGTATTTTAGAACAATGAAGCGAAACTAAAAGTACGTGTGTACTATTATTCTGTGACAAACAAAACCGTTAGCTAACATTAGTCATTGTGGTGATTTATTCTATATAAATGTTGATAAATGGGTCACGCTATTTTTGGGATACTTAGACTAGCTTTCAATCTGCGGTAAAAAATATGTAATTTTTCACATGTGTAAAATGTGAAAAATGAATTTTTTTTTCTGTATTAAACCCGTAAAGCTGATAAATCGAATTTATAAAATAAAAATACGTAGGTATATTATGTATTTTTGTTCATGGTAACTTGTTAGAATAATAGAACAATCAAAACTTATGAATAGATAATATTTACCTACGACTATAAACTACACGTTTTTTATAGTTTTGCAATTTAAATAAACGTTAATAAAATTAACTTTTTTGTATCTTTTTGATGATAATAAAACATTTTCGATTTCATTTTTATCATTATCTGACGTAAATAAATTAAATTCAATCGAAAGTTACTTACTTTGTTTTACGCAGTTCTCGAGTTTCCATCGACAAAACAAACAATATAATACAAATAAACGAAAAATTGCGTACAAATGGATATTGACGTCCATATTATTGACATAAAAATACGCAATAAAGCAAAATTGTTGACTTGATTTTATTGTTATGGCAACATTTCCAATGAACAATTACTTCACAATCACAACACTTGATTTTATGGTCATAGACGAAATGCACATGAAGCATAGACGAGGGTTGCCACACGGAAATATATTATGTAAGTGTCATGAACAAAATCCTCAATAAAGTATGTGATATTGATTTATTTCCAATGACCCTTTTATTACATAAATGTTAAAATTCCCATAAAATACTTCATAATTTCCTTTTCTTTACTTTATAAAACCTTCCTATAAAAAGTCTTCAACAAAAAATCCATTAAAAGTTTACCATTTTGAGTTAGATACCTAAGACAATAATGTATTTAGTAGTATATCAGCTATGTAGCTCTGCTTGTTTCGAATCAGATTGTACGTGTATAAAAAGTATCCTAGAATATTTATCTATCAATATCGAGTGTGGCAACCCTAAGTGAAGCCATAGACCTTAAGGTACAAGATCATAGATTAGTCTTCGTTGTGAAAGTGTACTTTGCGCAAGCGACTGACAGACCGTGGCGGCTTGCAACATGGCAACCACTAGTTATCTTATTTTGTTTAAAAAATTATAAATTACGATTTACAATGGCGTCGATTCTGTTGTGAGATGCTAAAAAATAATCTGTAGTTAAAAATTGTGGGAGAAAAAGGGTATCTGATACTACAGTTTAGTGTAGAAGGCTTTTAATACGCCATCTCTATTAAAACAACTATGTACACTAAAAATAAGATATAATGTTGATTAGTTGCTACATATAATAATTTGGCCACATATTATTTAGAACTTCTATTAGTTTAGGTGTTAGGGTATGATTTCATAAACATTTAGAATGTTCCTTAAATTCTAACATAATATTATAAATGCGAAAGTAACTCTGTCTGTGTGTCACGCACGCTAAAACTACTGAACCGATTTAAATGAAATTTGGTACACAGATAGTCTGGAGTCTGAGAAAGGGTACTCCCGGGTACGCGGGGAGTTCTATAATAGCATAAAGGCTTCTATTTATCCCGGAAAAGTACCTCCGGACTCGATAAAAATTGAACTTGCTTTATGTTACACTAGCTGCCTCCGCGCGGTTTTGCCCGCGTAGTTCCCGTTCCCGTGGGAATACAGGGATAAAATATAGCCTATGTTACTCGGGGATAATGTAGCTTTCCAAAGGTAAAAGAATTTTTGAAATCGGTCCAGTAGTTTTGGAGCCTATTCGTTACAAACAAACAAACAAACAAATCTTTCCTCTTTATAATATTATAGTATAGATATAGCAAGTTACATATAGAATACTACTTACCTACATATAATATGTAGAAAACTACTTACCTACATATAATATGTAGAACACTACTTACCTACATATAATATGTAGGTAAGTAGTGTTCCCAAAAAGTATGACGATAAAATCGTAATGAGATGAAGAAAAACGTGATACCCACCGAATCGATAAGGGTGTTTAATCGATTAAACACACGTTGATATTAATTTGGACTCTGTCGCTTATCGATAACATTCGAATAATGTTTTAGCGAAGTTTTAACACCACCTGTTTCTATATACGATTTTTTTTGTGTAACTTTTTCACTTATTTAATTTACTCAGTAATCTATATTTTAACGATTATTGTCTAGCCAATTTATTGAAAATATAGTATATACTAGCTACCTCCGCGCGGTTCCAACCGCGTAGTTCCCGCTCCCGTGGGAATACGGGGATAAAATATAGCCTATGTTCACCGGAGATAGTGTAGCTTCCGAGCAGTAAAAGAATTTTTCTTATCGATCAAATAGTTTCAAAACCTATTCAATGCAAACAAACAATCAAATCTTCCCTCTTTATAATATTAATGTAGATACTAAATATTAGGTTATACTTATACATTCAAAAATATACTCACATACGAGTACATAGATTTCTTTTAAATTGAGTACTCATTCAAAGACTTTTTACTAAGAAAAACATAATGACATAATATGACTAATTGAGAGAACTAATCAAGATTATTTTCTCCGAAAGTGTTTCTAACGTATAAATGACCATAGAATAAATACTTACCAGAAATAGTCAGTGTATTTTTTTGAGAAAAGCATGGTGTCATCATCATCGGCTCATACACGTCTCCACCGAGGAGCTCGAGCCTCCCCTATCAGGCCATAGTCCACGCGCGCCTAGTGCGGACTGGCGGACTTCACATGCCTTTGATTGTGACATCTCGGGCATGCAGGTTTCCTCACGATGACCGAAAGCCAGTGGTGTGAATCCGTACATAAGTTTTTATAAACTCAGAGGTACTGGCCAGGGATTTGAACCTGATCGTGAGTCGGTGCGTTTCCCTCTGAGCCACCACGGCTTGGTGTACAATCTTTTAATAGCGTTTGGCGCTCCGATTGGCTGGAAGCATGGACATGACGTACCTACAGACTATACATTAATTTACCTACTAAATTCAAGTAACACACTATGAATATGTATTACATGTTTTCTTTGTTGACACAAGTTTTATTGCTATGAATTAAATATTACATGTACAATCAAATCGATTATTCAATTTTGATTGACGTCATCATGTCTAAAACTCTGGTCATAACTAATTTACATTTTTTTTTATTAATTTGTATTCAAAATTGTCACGCTATGATGGCGGAGTAACTGAAGAAATAAACAAAATCCTTACTAATATTATAAATGCGAAAGTAAATCTATCTGTATGTAGATTCTAGGTGCATGATTTAAGCTCACTTTTGAATAAATCTTCTATATATATATATATATCCAAAGTCCCCGCCGCCTCTGTCTGAACGCGACGAACACAAAACTACTGAACAGATTTTCATGCGGTTTTCACCAAACGGGGTATTTCATGGGGAAGGATTTTATGTATAATACATCAATTTGGACCCGGTAGGTGGCGCTGGTGGGCAGAACGAAGACTGCCGGGTCCGCTAGTGATAAATAAACAATTAAAATGATAACGACCGATTGTTTCGTATATACGTTGGACGGTTACAAATTGTTAATTAAAGTCACAATTAGTGATAACGATTGTCAGCTGTTATCGATTATAGAACTCGATTGATCGATTGTTATATTTTCTTCTTTACATAGGTACTTATGTAAGCACCATTACTTGAAATAACGATGATATTTGTTAGACTAACTTTTGGTAATAAGATAAAATAAGTTGTTTACTTACAACTTATTATATCCTCGTATTCTCGTATTCTACAGGAACGGGAACGACGCGGGTGAAGCACGGAGGCAGCTACCAAGTTACCTATATATAAAAATCAAATCATAATATTTTGTACTAGCGACCCGCCCCAGCTTCGCACGGATGCAATGCTTAGGTATACATCATATTACAAACCTCGAAAATTGACACTGTTTCTCTAACATATTATGCATGTATTGTATATAAAAACCTTCCTCTTGATTCATTCTGTCTATAAAAAAACCGCATCAAAATCCGTTGCGTATATTTAAAGATTTAAGAAGACATAGGGACAGACAGCGGAAAGCGACTTTGTTTTATAATATGTAGTGATTCACATAGGCATACAAGCACTTATGAACATCTACTCTTTAGCTTGGTTCTGAATAGATAGTGATATTATATACATATATAAATTGGATCAAATACTTTTTTCGTTAAATTTTCCTTTATATAACCTACGTATCTAACCAGTAAGTGCATTCGTAAATACCTACCTATTTATCCTTTAAAAAACCTTACTTTATTCTTGACACCTTGAATTACCTTATCCCCAAGGATATTTTACTCACTAGAAATATAGTTAAGGATAATTTTAATGTATTTTATACGTTTATATATGCAAATACATAGCGGAAGTGCCCTAACACTTCCGGTATCCATCTTTTTGTAGCTAAGCCCTTTGATGGGGAATTTTATGATCTATAGACAGGTACATAAGTTCTTATATTTATTGGCAGCTATCTTGCCCCGCGGTTTTATTCGAGTTCCCGGGATAAGGGTATGCTTTCTTAAGTATTTTTCTGCACCAAGTTTAAGCGTGGTTTGGGTGTGAAAAACAGAGTTGCTTTCGCATTTATAATATTTGACAGACCGTTTGGCTTTGTGGTTAGTGACCCTGACTATCAAGCCGCTGGTCGTTGGTTCGAATCCCACACAGTACAAACATTTGTAAGCATATATATAGGTATGTATTTAAAAGTAGTTCATGTAGTATATCAGCTATCTGGTTACCATATTACAAGCTCTGCTTAGTTTGGAATCAGAGTGGCCATGTGTGAAAAATGTTCCAGAATATTTATTTATTTCATTAAAAGTCATAAATGTTATGTGTTTTACGGGACCGTAAAAAGACTATAGTTTGACCTTAAAACGTAATAAATAACGTGAGTTAAGGCCAGAACGGTCGTGTAAAGTGATACTGTATGAATTTAAGTATCCTGCCGGCTGCTTTGCGTCTCATTAAATAATTTTGCACCGTTTAATTTTGCACTATAATAGTCTGCTCTTGAAAATGTACCAAATAATGTGGACTTTAAACTGTATATAAGAAATAATGTTATTGAAAATACATAAAAAAATGGACTTTGAACGAACATTTTGTTTGTCCTGTGTCTGGATGTAAATACTATCTATATAAGTATGTGTGTTATATATTGCTTATCTGGTTATAATGCTTACTGTTTAGTTTGGAATCAGATTGGCCGTGTGTGAGAAATGTCCCAGGATATTTATTTATTTAAATATATATATATATATATATTTTAATCACAATGCCTAAGTAATGAAATTGCGGTTTTAATATGAGTGATTATGGTCCTGCGTCATTGATTGAATGGAAAACACAATTTAGGAGGCGGTCAAAAATAACTCATAATTAAACTAAAAAAATCCAATGTAACTAGTTTAAAGTTCTATATTGTTTACAGCTTTAGGTTCAAAGTCTACTATGTATGATACATTTTCAAGAACAGAGAATGTTATATGGTTTTACGTTAATGGCTCGAATTAGGAGGCGGTCAAAATATACCCATAGTTATAGCAAAAATCCAATCAAATTAGTTGTATAAAAATGTAACATAAAATGACCAAAGTTCAATTTTGTTTAAGTTTAAGTTCAAAGTCTTCTTTATATTTTTTCAAGAGGACAGATTCTAAATATTATCAAATTTTAATTAATATCTTACAACGTCAATGACCCAATATAGAAGTTGGTCAAAAATAACCCAAAATTATAGTAAAAAATCTAGTTAAGTAAATTAGTTAAAAAAAACATAACATCAAAGTTCAATTTTGCTTACAACTTTAGATCAAAGTCTACTTTATCTTATAAATTTACTACCAAATTAAATAGGCATTTATTTTTCATCTTTATTACGATTTTGTCAAAAATAACTTAAATAACAAAAATTCCAATTAGTGTAAAATATTCAGTGAGACAATCCAAGCTAAGTATGTTGTTTAATGACTATTTTTAATTACCTGTTAATATCCTTGGACATTTTTCACACCCGGCCAATCTGATTCCAAACTAAGCAGAGCTTGTGATATGGTAACCAGACAGCTATACTTTTAAATACATACTTATATAGATATTTACATCCAGACACAGAACAAACAGACATATTCATGCATACAAATGTTTGTCCTGGGTGGGATTCGAACCCACAACCCGCGGCTTGAGAGTCAGGGTCACTAACCACAAAGACAAAGCCAACCGGGCTGTCAAAATGTTATTTTAAGGCCTCAATCCACTATTGTGGACTGTAACTTGGATTGTGATATGGTAGAAGTCAGTGTACTTATATAGAGTAGTATTCTCGACCCAATTTCATGCACCAATTGCCCGTCATTTCTTTGGCTTCACTAAAGCTAAGCACACACTGTCGTTATGTGATAGATCCTGATAATGATCAATGTTGATATTCCGTGATACATTATCAAATGTGATACTGTAAATTCTTTATTAGATTGGTACGTATAAATAGAATTGTATATTGACGTCAATGTAAACTTTATTTTATTGTGTTTATGTATTTTAATGGATTAAGATTATTATGAATTTCTTTAATGGATCCATGATAATTCGTAGTTCAAGGAAAAATTCTTCGAATCATCGTAATACTTTGCATTGTTGGATATATTAGTTTATATTGGATTACTATTTATAATCGTATTTGATTATTTTTATCAAAATTTCTAAATCCTGTCTGACGACATTCACTATAATACGTATCATTAATATGAACTATTTCATATTTTATTTCCATAATAAAACGATCCATTTAATAGTTTTTATTGATGATAAAAATAATAAAAAACGCTTTACGAGTGAATTATTGAATGGTGGGTATTTTTAATCAGGAATACGTGCACAATGATAACTATGTCTTCTTTTTATGTCATTCCCTACCACGCAGATATTGTCAGTGAGACTAATTCCTTGAAATGTATTATAATCTAAGTTTATTTAAAAAATAGTAATTGCTGAGTTTATTGCCGGCTCTTCTCAGCAAAACCAACCTTCCGAACCGAGCGTTAGAGTCTGACTATTCATAAGTGCTTTGCATATTGGCCTATTTGAATAAAAATATTTTTGATTTTGATTTTGATTTTTTGATTTTATGTCTATAAAAAAACATAAATACTTTTGATAGTAGTTTTGGGTGATTTTTGATTGCAATAAAAAATGGTCATATTTTATTCTAATAAAAATAATCGTGATAGACAATATAGTCTGTGCTCACCTTTATAGGCCACCATCGTCCTACTTAAGTAAAAAACAGGTTTACCCTAACTCCGTGCCTATACATAATGTAAATATTTCAGAGCTCGAATTTCATGAGTTGGTGCTATTATTTTTTTTAAACAATGAGCTATCGATTACACGTGTATTGGCTTTAGATAATAACATTATGGTGAAAAGATAGAAGGGCTGGTAGATTTAAAAATAACGTTGGTATTTGGTACAGTTTTTATTAGTGATGGAACACAAAAAATCCACCATTCTTTACATCACTAGTTATTTTATCATATACTTTCTATTAAATAGGTATTGATAATAAACAAAGTAATAATATCTAAATATATTGGCTTCGTGGTCAGGGATCCAGAAGCCGCCGGCCGTAGGTTCAATTCTCATTCAGGCAGGACTAACATTATCATCAAGAATATATTTATAAGTATCAGCATCCTATACCATAGTACTCCATATTTTCCGAGCAATGGGCCGTATATAAAATGTCCCAGGATTTTTATTTATCTACCCATATAATTAACATTGTTGTTTGTTTGTCTACAGGCATGGTCGGAGCACCTGATGTTATCAAACCATCACAGAAGGTCGAGGATCTGTCTCCGCACCTCAACGGTCCCCCAGTCTATACAATCAGCAGTAAGTACTATAGAATCCTAATTCTAACTATAATATTGCGAAAGTAAGTAAATTGAACCCATTTAAATGAAATTTGGTACACTAATTGTCTTGAGCCTGAGAAAGGACATAGATTATATTACTTTTATCCCGGGAAATTTGAAGATCCCCCGGGAACACGAGTGAAACTGCGGGGAGCCACTAGTAACATATAAATTAAACGGTTTCCAGGGATTTTAATTCCCGGTATGGAAAGTATGTTCTTTTCCAGAACTAGCATGATTAGGTAACATACATATGTATTATATCCATTTTACACATATCTATATATATAAAAATGAATTGCTGTTCGTTAGTCTCACAAAAACTCGAGAACGGGTGGACCGATTTGGCTATTTTTGGTCTTGAATTTTTTGTGTAAGTGCAGGGAAGGTTTAAAGCATTCAGCTTTTTTATTAATTGATTCTGAGGCAGTAAGAAGTTTGCCGGGTCAACTAGTATCTAATATTAATAAGGTTATGACTTGACCAAAAATAAAAATAAAAACCAAATTGAGGGCGCCACTTGTTCTTATTTGACAGGTCCCATTAAAGTTCATGAAATATTTTAGTTCCAAATAATTCCGCAACATGGCGGAATAGTTTTCATCTGTTACATTGATAGTAAGACGTAATAACCCTCTTTTCGGTATTAACTAAACAACTATACGTTTTCGCTGAATTGCCTTTATTTTTCCAAAATCTCAGACATGGCAAATATAAAGATTTGTTTAATCAAGATAAGTTTAAGTGAATTGTATAATTGTAGCAGCCAGACATGTTTACACAAACAGACATAAGCTACCAAGTGCAATAATAGTTTTATTGTATTTTTTATAAAAACATCTAAGTACAATCCACTTTCATTGTGTATGTGTTGTAAATAATAACGATAATAGTAATCTAATTTAAATTGCTTGTTTATTTGGTTGTGGATTATTTAAATAGCTATTTGGATTTGCTGATTATCGTAGGTATAAAAAGTGACATTATCGAGGTAGTGTGGTCAGTAAAAAAAATCCAATATTTTATATACATAATTGTATATTATTAATAGTACCTACTTAATGCTTAAAGCCATGGAAACTGCCAAATTTCGGCATTAACTCTAGTTTCTATATTTACATACCTACTATAAAAAAAAAGTCGCTTCCCGCCGTCTATACGCTTAGATTTAAACTAAGCAACGGATTTTAATCTACTGCATTAAAATCCGTTAGTATATATAATAATTTAAAATTTCCGTAGATACTATTATTGTGTCAGATTTAAGAAACTCTAAAATCCTGTATGTTTGTCTAATACAACAATTTATTAATGCGAAAGTTTGTGAGAATGTATTATGTATACTTTGTTCCCTTTTACTTAATTAAAGAATGTTAAATAAACAGAAGTTTTAAGATAACATAAGAAATTTAAATTTAAAAATCGTTACTATGTAACTAAGTATTATATAGTTAGTAACACGTTAATAATAAATTTAAAAAAGTAAAATAAACATAAGATTTAAGATAAACATAACTACACAAAGAATCGACAAAAAAAGTAGTCCATCAAAATAAAACAATAAAAGACTTAAGTTGTCAATTAAATAAAATCCCCAAAAACACATGAGGAAGTCAAACAAACCTCATTTTAACGAATAAATTCGCAACTACGAGTACATAATCCGGTGTAATATAACAATTTAATTATATATATGCTAATATATGTTTGCCGTATGTCAAGTATGTTTGTACATCGCACACTAGATGTTTGAAGAGATGAGATTACATCGTGTAAACGTGATAAAAGCGTTCCACGCGACTCTTTTGTATTAATGTCAATGTTACAATGATTTATTTGACTTTCATATTATGCATGAGTAGATTACGCCCCGCGGTTTTACCCGTATTTCCCGTATCTTTAAATTTCCCGAAATAAAAAGTAGCATATGTCCTTTCTCAGGCTCTGGATTATCTGTGTTATGTGTACCAAATTTCATTTAAATCGGTTGCGTTGTTTTAGCGTGAAAGCGTAACAGATAGACAGACAGAGTTACTTTCGCATTTATAATATTAGTATCGATCTCAGATGATTTTATACCATGGTCTTATCAACTCAACTTAATCCTATGGTTGTTTTTGGTCTGAATGTTCTTTGTAGACCAAGTGAAGTTCTTATAAAAGAAAATAAATTCGTCCGTTTTTATAAACGCGTGTGAGACCACGGGGCAGTATTGAGACGTTCTATTCGTAGTAAATTCTAAAATCTATATCAAAAGTTACCGTGATATGATTGATAATATAAACAGACACAGAAATGATAGAATTTCGATTAGATGCAAACTCTAAATAGGTATGCGATGATTAAGATTGATTAAAGAAGTCATTAAACTATAATTAAACGTTAATTACACTCTGTATTTATGATAAAATCGGAACAATATAGAAATTTGTTTTATTCATATATATTAAGTAAATTGTCTTAATATTTTCTATGTAATCAATGCTTTCCAGAATCATATATTTTTGTAGAAATTATATTTAGTTAATACATGCTGACCCACGCAACTGCGTTAACGTCATTTCCTCGTTTTTACAACATTATTCATTGATGCCCCGCTCCTTTTAGTTGAAGCGTGATGATATAGTTTATAGCCTTCCTCGGTAAATAAGCTATTTAACACTGAAATAACTTTTAAAATCGGACCAGTAAGTAGTTCCTGAGATTACCTGTGGAATGGAATTTAATAAAACCTAACATTTTCCATCTATTCTAATGGATAACTTAGCAATTTTAATGCACACATGTGATTGTCCAGGGTGGGAAAGGAACCCAAGACGGGGGGTTAAAAGTCAGGTACACTAACCACAAAGTCTGGCCAGGCTGTATTGCAATTGTGTGGAAAATGACTGTAATTACAAGACATTTTTAGTCATGGTTTAAAAATAATAAGCAGCTGTTATTTGTCAGTAAAAGTATATCTTTTGTATAAATTGCATTTTTAATTAGCTAATTTATTTTCACAGTTTCTTTATTTTATTTGCTAGTAGTAAGTAGAATGACCAATTACAATTGTTAATTTAAATTATCGACTGGCGGGCTGGCTTTGTGTTTATCGACCCTTTCAAACCGCTGGTCGTCGGTTCAAGCATCCAGGTCAAATATTTGAGGATGTAAATATCTATAGTACCTATGTATCTCTTTAAAATTAGTAGGTATATGCTATGTGGTTACTAAAGCGCAAGCTCTACTTAGTTTGGAGTCAGTTTGGCCCTGTGTGAACAATGTCCCAGGATATTGATTATGATTATTATTGCTACAGTTGTACAGACTATAACTTGCTACCTAACATCGAAGACATTTCTCGATAATGTCATAGGTTTATCAATAAATTACATGATTTATGATGTTTTATAGATAATTCGATAACTATATATGTACATATAATCACACGTGTTTACTTGAAATATTTCTTATATTATGTAAAACGACCAGAGAGTCTGCGCATTGGAAGCTAAGTCTCTGTTATCTACACCAATAAATATAAAAAGGAAAGCTTTGATTGTATGTGTTCGTAATGGATAAACTCCAAAACAACTATAGTGATTTTAAAAATTCTTTCAGATGAAAGAAAGCCACATTATTTTGGAATAACATTATACCAGCTATAATTTTGTTTGCAAACTGGTTGCCTCGCGCGGTTTCACCCTTGTAGTTACGGTCCCCGTGGGAATATAGGGTTAAAAAATAGCCTATATTACTCCCTGATAATGTAGCTTTCCAATGGTGCAAGAACTTTTGCGATCGACGCCGTAGTTATTGAGTTTATTAATTACAAACATACACAGAAAAATAAAAAAAATTGCACTTTATAATATTAGTGTAGATAAGGTGTTGGAAAAACTAATGGTATAGCAAATTAACTTGTTAAGTTTCAATGCGAATTTCACTGACCTTCGGTCTAGTTGCACAATAAATTGACTTTGTATAACAATAAATTAAAACTTAACTAAGAGATTGGTAGAATCTAGTTAACTAAAAGAATAGTGTTTTAACTTTCGAAATTAGACGTGGCTTTTAAGTAATCACATCATAATTTATTGAATTTAAATCTAATTTACTTAAAACCTGTCTATATAATAATAAATATCCTGGGACATTTTTATAAAATCTAAGACAAAATAAGGAATTCCATGGCATGTCTAATGACGTTTGTCGAGCCTAAATAATATAACATCGTCTGCGTCACATCTTTATTTATATTATTTATTTATTTATTTGGGAAAACAAAAGCGATATAAAAAGAGTATACAGATAAAACATGAATATAGAATACAAGGCCAATAATAGTTTTCCACTTTTAAAAATCTTCCCAGTTTATGTAAAACCTTTAACTGATGCTCAGTTCCTATTAGTCGTAGCGTGATGATATATGGGTTATCTATCACTAACATTACATTCCAAATTGAACCAGTAGTTCCTGAGATTAGCGCGTTCAAACAAACTCTTTAGCTTTATAATATTAGTATAGATGACACAAATTCATTAACAATTTTCGTAGATTACCTAATTGTGTTACACTAGTGGCTACCCGCGGTTTTATACGTCTCCGGGGAGCATACATTTTTCTGGGATAAAAAGTAGCCTATGTGTCAATCCAGGTTATGAACTATCTGTGTTCCAGATTTCATCCAAATCCGTTCAGTTGTTTTTGCGTCTACTAACATCCATACTCACAAACTTTCGTTTATATAATATTAGTAGCATATATTCATGAATTTGAATATATATAATATTTCGCCCTTAATATTAACAGACACTGTTGACAAAAGATATACCTAAGGATCCATAATTATAATGATAATGCCTCGTAAATAATTCCATTATCGTAAACGATGTAAATAATGTGGGTACACTTAATTATTATCAGCCAACGTTGAGATTGTAATAAACAAAATAAATACTGTTTATTCCGTGGCCGAAGCTTACAGTCGCATGCGCATGCTGTTAAAAAAAAAGTTATGTGATAGAAAAAAAAACCTGTCAACCCACGAATTTGACGAAATGTGACTAAAGTGCTGTGTATTCTGTGCCTTAAATTAATTGGAATAAAACATATAATTCGACGTAAAATACAAGTCCATAATGTTATTATCAATGTGTATTTATCTTTAATTTTGTAATCTTATCTTTTGTTAACAATTTTGCAAGATATATTGGCGTTCGTTGCAAACTGTACCGTTCGACCCAGAAATTGGCTTAATGTTGTTACAATTTTTTAACTAGGAAATGTTTTAGTTCCGCAATTTGTAATTTAAACGTCGTTTATGATTGATTCCTTAGTGTTCATACGTCTTTGGTACGATTCATTCGTCTGTTGTTTAAAAGTATTTATTTTAGATCATAAGTTAGTGAAATTGTTGATTTTAGTTGATAATGTCTGTGATAAATATGGGTGCTCGATTGGAATTATCGATGGATAAGTTTTGGAGGCGACTGCACGGATATTCTGTTATAGGTAAAGTAGTTTTAACATTATCTTTCTTATCGTATCACTATACAACGTCGTTGCTGTGACTCGGTCTCATAAATTATTGAGGGAAACTGAGGAAACGTTCAGTTTAATAATCTATTATATATTGCTAAGACTAGCTAAAGCAATTTGAGAATAAATACAATATAAAAACACAATGTATAAAAATTCTAACGAATCTATCGACTATTTCGATTTTAGCGGACACAAACATAAGTAAGTAAGCTTAATATATATATATGTAAATAGATAACATTATCTAAATAATTCATTCATTTTGCTTGCTCTTTAGGTAATGATCTAGATCTAGTCCCAATATAATTTCTAGATAAAATTCTCGTGTCACAATGTTAGTTACCATACTCCTCCGAGACGACTTTTTAAGCATGTTCAGTAGGTCTGAGAATCGGCTACTATCTATTTTTCATACCCCTAAGTGATCACGGGAACGGGAACTACGCGGGTGAAACCACGGGGAGGCAGCTAGTAGTAATATCTTAATTATCTGGTTATCATAGCTGCACTTAGAACGAAAATTTGTTTGTATTCAAAATTCTCCGATACTACTGGACCGATCTGAATAATTTTTACACTAATGGAAAGCTACATAATCAGGGTGTGATAAAGGCTATATTTTATCCCCGTGATCCTACGGGTATGGGTGCTACGGGGGTGAAACTGCGGGGCGGAAGTCGGATATATTTTATGCAATTATATTGTGGTCATTGTTTGTAATACCCTAAACATAGAAAAAAAAATGTATGTAATGTATGTCTAACTTGTTAACAATAAATATTCGTCGAATGAATCACACCTAAGGTCAATATTACTAACATAATAAGAAGTGAAAAGATAGAACCTTGGCACAGTACAGTTAGCTTTCACGAACGCTCTGGTATGCACCTATTTTATAATAGTCTTATTTTTTATCACTTCAATAGCACAGTGATTATAAAGGCTTGAGATCCTGGGTTCGACTCCCAAGTCGCCTACAATGGAATTTTTTCAATGTGAATTATAGTTTGTCCTTGATTTAGGCTTTAATTTAATGAAATTAAATGTTATTGATTACATTTAAATCCACTATTAATCTTCGCCTTCCGCTCGTATCAGTTCTGTGAAAAATAAATAACAATTATTTTGTGTAAAAGGGTTTTATTAAAAAACCGACTTCCAAAAATACTAAAAAACAAAAAATAACTAACGCAATTTATAACGCTTTCCTCTACTTAACTACTGACTAATTATTCTCTCCGCTTACTGCTTGGTTTGAAGTTGGTGCCAAGCCGAAATAACGATAAATGACTCCTCCTTCTTTTTGGGAAGTCGGTTAAAAAAATGCCTCTATAGCTCTTTGACAAAAACTAATTATATGTACTTTCTACCTAGGGACTTAACAAACAAACAAAATAGTAAAATAAATTAAGTCATAAATTAAAATCATAAAAATAACAATAAACAATAGACAATAACAGTAAAAGAGAATCTAGAATAGATCCATAAAAACAAATAACAAAGATCAATCAATAAAATTATGCAATTTGGAATCTCTCATTATTTTTAATGAAAACGAACTTTGTATTGCAAATAATAATACTATTTATAAATATTATCTATATCGTGAATTCCCATAACCAAAAACATGCATTAGATATGAATTTTAAAATTTCCCCCTGGATCGACTGTTGCTATGGGCGTCCCACAAGGCTCGATATTAGGTCCTTTCCTTTTCTTGATATATATAAATGACCTACCCTACCTTGTTGAGAAAAAAAATGAGATTGTATTATTCGCTGATGATACTTCACTTCTTTACAAAGTGAAACGACAGGAATTTAATTATGACGAGGTGAACAATGCTCTCTCAGATGTGGTTAATTGGTTTACGGTAAATAACCTACTCTTAAATGAGAAGAAAACCAAATGTATCAAATTTAGTCTACCAAATGTTCGTCAAGTAGACACATGCATTAGAATTAAGAACGAAAATATAGATCTTGTAGAAACCACAGTATTTCTAGGTATCACTTTAGATGTAAAGCTTCAGTGGGGCCCTCATATTTCTCGGTTGGCGAACAGACTCGCTTCTGCAGCATATGCAGTAAAGAAAATACGTGCTCTCACTGACGTAGATACCGCCAGATTAGTTTATTTTAGTTATTTTCATAGTCTAATGTCTTATGGCATTCTCCTTTGGGGCAGTGGTGCCGACATTAAAACTATTTTTATTCTGCAGAAGAGGGCTGTTCGTGCTATATACAATATGAGTCCAAGGGACTCCCTAAGAGATACATTCAAAAATATTAATATTTTGACTGTACCCTCACAATATATTTATGAAAATTTATTGTATGTACGTAAAAATTTACATCTTTTTCCAAAAAATAGCGACACTCATAGTATTAACACCAGAAATAAGCACAAACTCGCTATTCCTGTAACTAGACTTACTAAAGTCAAAAATTCATTTAAGGGGCAATGTATACGCTTCTTCAACAAACTACCTAAAGATATTCAGGATTTACCTATCTATAAATTTAAGCAGGTAGTGAAGAAAACTTTATATCAAAAGGTTTTTATAGTGTATCAGATTACTTGTTAGAAAAAGACCCTTGGCAGTGAAATGCTCGCTACAAGCTATTTCACATTTTGTAATAAACACTGTTGTATTAGATGTAAGTTGGTTTTTGAAAAGAGTAATTACTGAGTTTATTGCCGGCTCTTCTCAGTAAAAACTACTATCAGAACCGAGCTTTAATAGTGCCTATTCATAAGTGCTTTATTGAGGCCTATTTGAATAAAAAAGATTTTGATTTTTTAATTTTGATTTTTTCCAAAATGTCGAGTCCATAAAATGAAGATGTCCATTTTATTTAAGAAATGACCTTTTGTGTTTACCGTACCAAAAAAAAAGACCAGGTAAATAATCATGACGAAACTAGGTAAAATTGATTTTTTAATCGATTGCGAAAAGTTTTAATGAGATAGAAAAAAATAACCTTGTCTCTTACCGGCGCTTCTAAGTTGAAGGCTAACTTCCAATCCGGTAGTCTTCCTTAAATCTTGACCTCAGGAAACCTCAGACTTGATGGTGTAAAAGCCATCAGAGCCATCTAACACCTTCAAGTCCCTTCAAAAAAAAGAACGGTAGTCTTTAGTATCACTATCAAAGCCTGAACTAAATTACTTTGATACCTTCCTCATAGTAACTGGTGGCTCCCCGCGGTTTCACCCACGTTCCCGGGAGATCGTAAAGTTTTCCTGGGTAAAAAGTAGCCTATGTGTTAATCTATATTATAACTATCTGCTTTCTAAATTGATCCGAATCGGTTCTGTAGTTTTTGCATCAAAGAGTAACAAACAAAACCGGGAAAATTGAAGTTTCCCCGAGAACGCGGGGATAAAGGGATAAGTCTTAGGAGGAAATTAGTCATATTGATATCTTGCCAGTTTCTACATTAACTGCAACATGCACTCATATCTACGTTAGTATAGTAACTTAGAGTAATTATAGCTAATTATACAAAATCACGTTTATATTTATGCCACGGTTGTTTATGGTGCGATTTTTACACTATGCTTGTTATAGCCTGTGACTTTCCTCGCAAAAATTTTACGACATTCTGTTGGTATACCTGAAAATATTATGGAAATTAAATTAATGCTTATTAATTAAAGTCATTATTAAAACTAAATGGGCACTATTATATACTCCATATATGTAGTGTAAGTAGTATGCTGTGAATATAATGGTAATGAAAATTTTCATATAAGATGAAATATATATATATACTCCATATATGTAGTGTAAGTAGTATGCTGTGAATATAATGGTAATGAAAATTTTCATATAAGATGAAATATATATATATACTCCATATATGTAGTGTAAGTAGTATGCTGTGAATATAATGGTAATGAAAATTTTTATATAAGATAGATATAAAAAAGTACTTACGTATAAAAAATGTATATATGTATATTAAAGATACCTACCCAATAAATTCGCACTACTTAATAACATTTTTCTCACACAGCCTTTCTGATTCCAAACCAAACCTATGAATTCGAGTTGGTAGGTAGGAAGGTATAGTAACCAAATATCAATTATATTCTACTTTTAAAATATACAAGTATAATACTTATTTACACCCAAAAACAGTTTATAATAATATAAAAATCAGGGCATACGTTAGTCCTTTGATAACACCGCATTTTTACGATTAAACAGAAAATCTTGAATTCTAGAAAACCTATTAAAAATAACTATGTCAGATAACTGTATTGATAAAACATAGCCCACACCTATTCTGTAATAAAAACCTTGATTTCCTTTCAATGATCCCCTTTTAATTTTTATCTTCACGATTATTATTATCTTAAGGCCGTTATGTCAATAATTATGAAGTTCATTATTGAACAAAAAATATTTTAATTCACTTATTTTATTGCAAGTGGTTGTCCTACTATAAAATACCTTAATAATCTATACTAATATTATAAAGTGGTAACGTTTGTGAGTTTGTGACTTAGTATGTGGTAATCCCTGGATCTACTGACAGATTTTCAAAATTATTTCACCAATAGAAAGATACGTTATTGTGGAGTGTCATAGGCTATATTTTATCCCCGGGAACGGGAACAAGGCGGGTGGAAGCAGCTAGTGTATAATATAGAAGCTGGTACCTACATTACTCATACTCATGTGGACTCATGAACACGGGGATGCAGGTTCAAATCTGTGACGCGTAGCACAGCATTCTAAAAAAAATTGTGCCTTTCCGTAAACGAAACTTACATGCCCAATATGTTGCTAAAGTCCATAGCCGGTGGTGACCACTTACCATCAGGCGAATCCTCTACTTCATTGTCAACATATTTACATAAAGAATATCACAATCACCACAAGAACTGTACCTACCAAGTCCAAGATCTTAAACCTTCTTTCAAAGTACCTACCTAAATTCCTGCCCTGAAAAAAAGCTAGATTTTTAAGCTTTGTATATTGTTCCAGATGACACTGGAGGTCCAGACAACACATACAATATGGCGTCGATAAACTCGAGCAGTGAAATGAAGAGTCCAGGTGACCCCCCGGACAAGAAGATCACGGACGCCGACGCCGAGAAACAACCTTTATCCGGGGTAAGTTACAGGTCACTTGAAATGAACTGAAAGACAATATTATTACGCTAAGAATAAAACTAACCATAAAAAATGAATATTAATATTTTATGTAAAATTAGAATATAAAAATAAATAAGTACTTAGTTATCCGCTTAAAAATGTAATGAATACTTATGTCTATATAAAATATGGTATAGTCTTCTTGCAAGCATAAATCGTAAAAATAAAAAATACAATTAAAAAAAAAATCAGACACTCTTCAAAACTCATTTGTGTTGTGGGTAACAATTTTTTTTATTTCCTAAGAAACATATTTTTTATTGCTGAAATATACCAATATTATGTAAGTACTAAGTTACCTATTGATAAATAGTTCAGTGATACCAGCAATAATAATATTACAATAACAAAGAAATAACGCATATAAACCGATGTCATATTTCCTGTAACCGATAAAACACAATTTCCTAATTGTGATAAAATTGTTCTATTAATATCTTTTATTTATTCATGCAACAAAAGTATGTAAATAATTCATAATAATAGTAAACAAAACTAATCGGTAAAATGGAAATTACCGGTTGAACTTAAGATTTACCGGTTCGATGTAGTTTTTAAACGATAACAATGTAATTTTAATTTATTCGAGATAATGAAAACACGCGATACAAATTAGAACCTAATAGCCTTTTTTATTGCTATAGATCTTTTACCTTTTTTATGAGGACTTATTAACTCTAAAACAATTATGTTTTATTTAATCTAGATGGGCTGAAAGTACGTAGATACCTATATCTCATTTATTTTTGTATAATTTGTTGCGACAATCGATATTATTTTATTAATATGGTCTACAATTTCTACTCGAGGTAGGCACTAGAACATACAACCTTTGCAAGGCCACTACTATTTAAAAAATAAAACTAAACTTTTCATATCAATTTTCTAATTAGGTTTACGCGTGCGTTCCAAATTAAATCGGCGGACAATGCGTGCGTTCAATATTTAAAATTACCTGCCCTAGAATAATTCCGTTTTGGTCGTGCTCCGTGTGAGACTGATCTAAATAAAACATTAATACGTTTAGGTTTTTTTATTTTTTTATGTGTACAGGCTAGGGTCAGAGACCATGCTTAAGTCATCAGTTTGAATTTTTCTTTTTTTTTGTTAATCCAGTTAGACATCAGTTTGATAAGTATTCATAGTAAAAAGTCCAAGTAAAGTCATTACTAATACGTTTAGTTATTGCACGTCTTTTGTAAATCAAAGTGTCAAAAGTAAAAAAAGGTATTATTTTGTAATATTTTTGAATATGACTTAAATTTTTTTATGAACAATTTAGTTATATTTTTATCCAATGCATGAGAATTAGATTTTTACTAATAATAGATAGCTGCTAAAGATAAATATAAATACTAATAAATATTATATATTACGTAAATGCTTGCTGAAATATAATGCAACTTATTGTAATAGGCTTAAGATTCATATTGTAAAACATTGATTGATAAATATTATTTTACAATACATGATTAATGTAGGAAAGTACATGAATAAACTGTATTATTAATTATCTTTTGTCTATGTTGCTGAAGGATTTCATATATATGAGCCACATACAAACTCGTTTTTATTCTGTATGTCCGTCTGTATGCAATTTATTTGAACCTCCTTCAAGGCTTAAAACATAAATAAAGGCAAAGAAACAGTGACCTTACATAGAGAAGTAAAAAAATAAAATTATTCACAGAAAACTAATAGAATCGGTCTAAACCAGCGAACAAAATTTGATACATTTTTTGTATGGACATTGTTTTTCCTTTGAAAAATGATAGCTAGTCTATACTAATATTATAAAGAGGAAAGATTTGTTTGTTTGTTTGTTTGTAATGAATAGGCTCCGAAACTACTGGACCGTTTTCGAAAATTATTTCACCTTTGGAAAGCTACATTATCCCCGAGTAACATAGGCTATATTTTATCCCTGTATTCCCACGGGAACGGGAACTACGCGGGTAAAACCGCGGGGAGGCAGCTAGTACCTTATAAGTTTAAATATTAATCCAGAACATATTCTAAATCAGCCTCAAATTTCATCCAGATTATTTATTTAGGTAGTTATTGAGGTAGTAACAAACATACATACATACTAACAAACATTCACATGTATCATATTAATAGGATGATTTAGATAACGTAGGTTAGTTTTATCATTCAATCATGATTAAGTACATAGTATAAAGTGAAGTGCAGTACACACAGATGACTTGAATACTTGTACATACTACTGCTACTTGATGGATTATGATAGTATAGTATTGTTGAGTACCACTCTAAGATGTCCATGCCCCTGTTTTCTACACATAATACCTATATTGACATTTCTTTCAACAAATAAATCTATCCTAACAAATATTATAAATGCGAAAGTAACTCTGTCTTTCTCGTTTCCACGCTAAAACTACTGAACAGATTTAAATGTAATTTGGCACACAAATAGTCTAGAGACTGAGAAAGGACATAGGCTATTTTTTATCCCGGGAAAATTTAAGATCTCCCGGGTACGCGTAAAACCGCGGGGAGCCTCTAGTTATTAATGTACTTAACCTGTGACAAATATGGTTTAAAAAAAATTATGTACATCGATGTTTCGTAAGCTATAGATGTAGCATCCTTAATTTTGGGTGGATATAAAGTGCTGCAAAGTAGGTACTAGTTAATATGAAATCAATTTGAATGTATTACAAAAAATATAAGGGCTATTTGTTTTACGGATGCAATGACTTAAATTCAATGGTTTGTGGCAAACTTCAACCACTATTTATATATTTACTACCTTTTAAAGGCCCAATAGAAAAATATATTTATAATACTTTTGAATATTACCTTTGAAACTACTGCCAAACACCAAAATCAAAATACCTAAAATCAAACAATTTTTTTTATAACACAAAGGTGTCAAACAGGGATACAGTCCGCCTACAAAATCTGATCTATTATAAAAATATCTTATTCCTTAGTAATTTCATCGATAGCAATAGCAAGAATATTGTTTTCATGTCAATCATTAGGTATCAATTATTAATAAATCATTTGTAATCAATATTGTAGTCGTAAAGTGAACTGTTTATTTGTTTACTTGGTGTGTCCTCATTAATGGACATCGATGTTGTGAGAATTATATATTTTTTAATTGTTTAACAACATACTTAAGTAGGGTGGACTACTGAGCTCAATTTTTTCAACAATTACCTATAGCCTTGCTTGGCAATCTTAGTTGATGTTTTCTGTTTTTAAGCATTTATGAGTTCATTATAAATGTCCAATTATTACATATTCGTAGATATGTATTTTAACCATTTTCAGATGTCCATAGAGGTTTAATCACAAGATTCTTTTCAGCCGGTACACCGCGTCGAACCATCAACAATATTCCGTTATTTATTTTAAAAATCTGACAGGTCGCTCAACTTCTTGTAGCGTGCTTGATTGACAGCTGTCAAAAAAATCAATTAACGCCCACAGAACAGCTACGTGGTATTAATTATAATAATCAATTATGTAAAAGGTTAGCAAATACTTTAAAGTGCCCGTCTGCCTCGCCGGGCAGAATTTATACCAACATAATGGTTTCCAGTTTCATCGTGACAGAAGAAAAGACACATATATAACGAATGAGATAGAAGAGCATGATGGGGAAGCTATTGCTCTCCAATCGGTTGGGGACCCTGATGAGGAACAGCCTTTGGAGGAGGATGAAGAAGTTGTTGTTAGGAGGGTACCTGGTCAGGTAAAAGTTATACGTGAGCCGGCTTCTTCTTTTGTTTCGTTCTTCTATCTGCTCGATTCATAGATATGCAATTAATAAACGTTGTATCACTTTACCAAATAAATAAGTATCCTGAGAATTTTTCACACACGGCCAATCTGATTCCAAACTAAGCAGCTGGTGTTAAGGTAACCAAATAGCTGATATACAACATATACTAGATACTATTAAATCCATACTTATATAATTACATCCAGACACAGAATAAACAGAAATTTATACATGCAAATGTTTGTCCTGGGTGGAATTCGAACTCACGACAGCTTAAAAGCCAGGGTCACTAACCATAAAGCCAACCGGCTGTCAAACAGTAATCCAAATCCTAACTTATGCTAAAGTAGGTTTGTTTGTCTTTCTTTGTCGTAATGGATTATCGGCTCGACCCAATTTTTATACAGACATTTATGACGGAAATTATTAACTATTTATTTGACGCGGACGGAAAGTTAATATTTTAATACATTCCTTACGTACGCCCAAACTTAAAAAAACTTGTCCCATGGTGACCAGATGACTCTTATATTGCCTCTAACTTGACTACACATGGGGAACACACCTGACATTGCTACATATAGGTGGACATTTACCATCAGCTGCGATATCTGCTAATAAATACTATTAATTTTGGCAAAACCCTAAAGAGAACCCCTTGGGAATCCCTTCGAATGTGTGACAAACATCCAAAAAAATTTGCTTCACATTTCACAAAGTGATACTGCGTCTAGTTTATTGTACATCTATGGCTTGAAATTAAAAATATTGTAAAAAAAAATCAGCATTTTCTTTTCGTTTGCGCTCGAAATTACTTCTAATGATAAGGCTAATTGTTCGCTGCTTTCGTTATGCTTTTTATTGTTTTCTTTATTATCACAATTTTTTGTATAAATAGGTACTTTGACAAAACCAATGTTTAAATACACCCCACGTTTGCAATAAATTTTGTCACTTAAAAAATTAAATATAGTATAAGTAATATTTAAATAGACACTCGCACTTATGTACCGTGTTATTATTAGATAATTTAAATTATCACTTTATTGACCACTTTCATGTATTTGCAAATTTAGATTCATATCAACAATATTTCAGACCATTTAAAAAAATGTGTATTATTAAATTCTTGAATATTATATTCAGCTTATTTAAATGCCCTTTAAAAATTCATTGCATTTGAAATAGTTATCATAGGTAAGTATTAAAGCTTTATTCAGATTAAAATAAAACATAATCTCTCTATAAATTGTTTAGCCTTAAACCTACATTTTGCTTAAAAAAATCCTAAATATTATAATTGTATACATTCTATATTGAATCGCTAGTAAATAGCTCTAAAAATCTCATTTAAACATATTATCAATAAGCTTCCGTCATATTGTAGATAATAATAAACATATAGAGAACCAATATAATTTAAAAAACATTTACGTATTTCCCAAAATGGGGAGGCTCTCAAGTGCCACTTTGTGACGTAGGTACGTGCGGCTCAGTTCGAGTGGTTAGAAAAACACATTACTAATCACGTAACAGACGTACACTTGAACTTTGCATACATAATAATGTATTTTGCTTCACTCGTTTTATCTATGTGAAAAACGGAGTTTTTTAGGTATGGAAATGGATACCATAATTTGCAAACCTAATAACTCCACTTTAAAACAAAAATTTGATACCGGAAGATTCTAAATCTCATCTAGATTCTGCCGGTATCAAAATTATTTTTTGTGAAATTTAAAAAAAATTGCAAGAACCGTCGCGTCCAGGAATTTCTTCCGCGTATAAAATTTTGTAAGGATATAAACGTAGCTTATGTCTGAGAATAATTAAATTAAATATTCCTCATCAAAACAAATAATAACGTAACGGGTACATAAAGTAGTAACAGTCATAATTAATATGTAGTTTTCTATCAAAGATATAAAAAAATTGGTAAGGTATTTTCACATACAAACTTTACCTCTTTTTAGAAATATTGTAGATACCTAGGTATTTACTATTAGAATTAAGCTTTTAATAAACTTGACTGTTCACATATAACTATATGAAAATTCTTTAGAAAATTCATATCCTACAGCAAGCTTTGACTTTTCAGTGAAAATTCATCAAAATCCATAATTTTTTTCCGGCCAGGTTATTGACTTTACTCACCTTAAGGTTGTATATAAACTGACAAATCTTACGCAAATAGATATGGATCCCTTACACTGTTGCATACTCCAAACGCAATCTAATATGGACCTTATCAGCAAATTACGCAGAAATAATTATGATAAATTATTACTAACCGTTTATATACAATATAAGCAATCTTAATTTCTTAAGTAATGAGTAAGCATTGAAATATTTTCATAAGGCAATAAAATTTATTTATTTATTTTGAAATTTAACACCTGTTTTAATAAAAGTAGGTATTTCATATTTAAATAATACCTACAGATTGTCAAGGTTATGATTTTACTGTTAAAATTATTTTCTTCTATATTTAATCCAGTTACTTCACTCATTAGGTTAAATGCTAGATTTTATCAGAATAATCTGTCAATTCAGAACATTTTTAAACAAATTTCTCCTTAACCCCTTTAGCCGTTGTTGTGTTAAAGAGTGACAGACATAAGTACCTACATCCCTTCTTATTGATTTTAGCATTTATAATATTAACTTGATTAGATTATGTAGGATCTAGGTATGTCTTTATTTACTTTGTATCTATTTGTTGTCTAGGGTTTTGTCTGATTTTAGAATTATCGGTCATCAATTAATATGATTGTTTACATTCAAAGTAAATAAGATAAATGTAAAATAAGCTTTCCACGTGCCAATGAGCTTTTAAAGGACAGTGCTCTCGTTTCTGTGCTTTGGTAACAAAGTAACACGTTAATTTACATACTATGAATTCTATTAGTAGATATACTAATATAAAAATCTCGTGCCACATTGTTTGTTATCAAACTCCTCAAACGGTTTGCCAGATTTTTGTGTATATTTGATAGGTCGTAAAGTATTTATCACACTCCTACCCTACCACAAATTTGGATCACGATTTTAGTATTTCTTATATGGTAGAACAATGTTTGCCGAATCAGCTACTATTAATATATAAATCAAAGGTCTAAGTAACAGGTCTTAAAAAATGTGTAGCATAAGTCTAGGGACTAAATAAATGTCTTCATTAGAATACTATAATTTAGATATAAAATAGGTCTATGTACTATTTTCCTTGTTCGTGTCAAATTGTTGTACGTTAATTCCAAACAAAATTGGATTTCTACTTCAAAAGGGAGTTTAAGGGAGCCGCTATGCACATATATTTCTGCTAAATGTAATTCTCGTCATGATTGTAATGCAAAGTGAACCTTCTCTGCAATGATATAAAGCTTATTTTTAATGTGCTGTCGTTTCTGTCATAGACAAAGACTATAAAATCTATTTATCTTTGGTTACAGAAGAAGGAAGAGCGATGGTGGAGCACGCTTATGCAAGTGGCTGTACCGTTCTTCATAGCTGGATGTGGTACCATTGGAGCTGGTCTGGTCCTCGGTACTGTCAGGGTATGTACTATAACAGCATACAGGTTATAACCGAAATAATTTTTGGAGAACTAAAGTCCCCTAACAAACAAAATTGATCATTGAATTTTTCATACTCTAAATGATCAAGATAATCCGATAGAAAATGTTACAAAATTTTATTTTGGTTGAATTGTGACAATGTTTCCATTTATAAAGTTAGATTGCGTCCAATACCATAGATCTACAAAATCTAGATAGCTAATGTCCTCTATAGTCCAAAGTGTCCAAGAATTCGCACGTCACAAAATAGTACAACAAGCTTAGATAAGCTGGCATACTTATAGGTGTGTTTTATTTATCCTATTCAAAAGGTGTGTTCCACACTGACTCAATACAAAGTCAACCAATACTAAGAAAGTATACACAGTTACTATGATCAATAGATAAATAAATAAAATACTCGAATCCTAATAATGATAACACAATGGTATTCCTTTTTGTTATTTGTCTATACACTTTGGATCCGCGGTTATCAGTTATGGTTTGCCAATCAATAATGTTCTGTTTGCCCAATTTTCGAGTTGATAAGATTGCGGAAAGTGCTGAAAGTGATATGACAAATGAGTTTTTGACTGATTACGTTTTTTTTGGAAATGTTATCGAATCATTCCAATGCTTACCATAGTATTTGTAATATATTGAAGCAAATGGTAAACTTAAAAGTTCATAATTATCGTTGATAAATATTTTAATTATCTTGAAATGAAATGAAATATGATTTATTCATTCAAATAGGCCTTCTCAGGCACTTAAGAAACGTCAAAGTTTTCAGTGAAATTACAATGCAGTACAAAAAAGCGCAAGTAGGACTAGTATTTAATTATAGTATATTATAGTATATGTATGTGGCAGAGGTATTTACAAAAACTTTAATATGCTATACCTACCTACACATATTATACCTATTTACTATAAAGTCTCGGCTTGCTTATGCCGCTTCATTCCTCAGATAACACGACGTCTAGATTTTTTATGGTCTATGTTAGATTTTTTTACTTTTTCCTGTGTGACTTACTGTTATTATATTTGTTCTGTTTTCAGGATTGGGAAGTTTTCGTGAACATCTCAGCAATATTCGTCTTAGTACCCTCATTATCAGGATTAAAAGGTAAGAATCTTTTTATTGTATTCTAAATAGAAACTTACCTATCAGATTTATCCTATACTTATAGCTTTTCTATCACTACTTTGCGACATGTTTTTAATTAGTTTAGTAGGTACCGTATCAGGAAATTCAAAACATACTCTAACTTTGTGTAAAATTTCATATAGATATCTCCAGCCATTTTGATGTGATTGACAAACATCTACACAACCAAACTTAAGCATTTATAATATTAAGTAGAATGATAAAATTAATTACTAACCCAATTAGTTCTTTTCGCTATCCAATTAAAATAGTTGGGTTTTCTCGGGTGCTAGATTTCTTCATTCTTATATTATTCGGCCATTGAAGACATTAGTCATCCTTAAATTCTATTATAAAATCTGTCCCATCATCGTCTTCCAAAATCCAGTCGCCCAAACAATCATTATCAGGTATTGTCATATAGAGGTTGGAAACGGAAGCAACAACCTTGCTTCCGAATTTATCTCTACTGTCTCTTTCCACATTATAACATTAGAGTGAGACGTAAACTGTCATTAGTATAATATGCACAAATTTCAACCTTCAGAATGAAGAACAGCGTAACAAATTATAAAAAGGAAATATTCGATTTTTTTGTTTGTATGGAATATGCTCCGAAACTACTGGACCGATCTGCATAATTCTTTCACCAATGCAAAGCTACATTATCTAGGAGTGTCATAGGCTATATTTCATCCCAATATTCCTACTGGATCGAGAACTACGCGGGTAAAACCGCGCGGTGGAAGCTAGCGTTTCACAAAGAAAACAATGAATCAGGCGGAAGCATACTTGTACGTGTAAAAACACAGTTTACACGATAAGAATCTGTCATTTCCTTCTATAACACGAGATTGGCATATAATTACACTTATAGGTAATTGCCGAGCATTGTCGAGGATGACGGATGTAAACCTATGTAGTGTAGTGACATGATTTAACATATCTCTGTAATACAAGTGGCTCTCCGCGGTTTTACCCGCGTACCCGCGAGATCTTCCATTTTCCCGGGATAAAAAGTAGCCTATGTCCTTTGTCAGGCTCTAGACTACCTGTGTACCAAATTTCATTCAAATCGATTTGGTAGTTTTAGCGTGAAAGCGAGGCTTACAGACAGAGTTGCTTTCGCATTTATAATGTTAGTATTGATATGCAACGTAACAAAGATGCATTGAAAGGAAGAATACATGAGGAAAACTCAAGGAAATTTGACAATGAAGTGCGGTTTCAGGGTTATTTGTTACTCAGTCTCTTACGGGATACAATAGGGAATTGATCTGACAGTTGCACAAATGGGGTTTTTTAGGATTTAACTGCATTATCAAGATACGTGGGGTATATTACGCTATAGCTATATTTCAGACGCCCTCCAAAAAATACATTAATTGATAAATAGACTGATTTTTAAGACTTATAATTAAGATTTTACTAGCGTTTTCGCATTCCCAAATACTACGAGTTATTCTTCATTTTAGTATATGCCATATTTTTTTTCATTTCAAATAAATTTCCAAAATCGTAATGCCTAAATTTTCTGTCAGAAATATTACCATCATTACCATTATTATTACTTCTTTGCCATTTTAGAAGTCAAACAGAGCGATAGGTATACTTTTAGTTGCCTTTAAACAAGATACTAAAATCTGGTCACGCCGAAAGAAAGCTATCACGTTTTATCACGTTTAATAGATATGCATCACTTTATATCACATTTCATTAATGACTGATGCGTTTGGAGATTGTCGTAAAAACCGAATGATAATAATTTGCTGACGCGAGGAAATACCAATAATTAAAAAATTTTCTAGTCAATTGTAGTAGTTGTTAGGTAAATACGCGTTTTAAGTTCAAACGACCTAGTATAGATCTTCAGGGTTTTCTACGAGAATAATTACAGTTAGATTATGTTATTATGCTTATATATTAGTTATTTTGTTTTGGTTATATGTGTAAAGTGTACTTACGGACTACGGACGGACGATGGACTTGGCGGCTTCATTGCTTGGTGGCTTCCACCGTGGTTTCACCCGCGCAGTTCCCGTTTCCGTAGGCCCATGACTCTCACAATTAAAGTGGCTTTCTATTGGTAAAAATCCGTTCACTAATGAACGGATCTAAATCCAGATATTGCCAATAAAAGTAGCCCATGTGTAATTCCAAAACATGTAATAACTCTGTGGCAAATTCCATCGCGATTCCTTCAGCCGTTCTGGCATGACAGAGTAACAAAGCTTCATCCATACCTAATCACAAACTTTCGCATTTATAATATTAGTCAGATTTTCCATATAAAAATGGGGATGGTGAAAAATACTTTACGACCTATTCTAATACCTACTAAATATATAAAATCAGAGGATTACAACAACAAACACTTTGACACGAGAATTTTATATACCTACAGGATCAAAAATACCTATTGTACCAAAAATGTCTGATTATGTGAATCAGATAAAACTCTTACGTCTGTATCTGTCATTAATGGCATCAAAATCAAGATCCGTTATCAATACCTCACAATTGGCATCATATTATTATCTATCCTGATATGAAACACTCCAAAACAATTTCCACACAATATCTTTTATACTGAAGGCACGTAATTAATATCTTTTTTTTTTTTTTTTTTTATTTAACCAAAACAATAAAAAGTAATAACATAAAATAACATTCCGTCAAACCGCAATACGGTTTGTCGACAGAAAAACTCTCTTATTTAACTATATTTAACTAGCACTTAATTAATTTACAATTCAAACTTATTTATTTATCTAATTATTCTTCTAAAGCCAAAAAATACATTTTTAATTTTCGCTTAAGCTGAGGCCTAGATTGAACATTATCTAATAAGTCGTGAGGTAACTGGTTGTGCAGTGTTGGAGTTAACCAACGCCGCGTTCTCTCGCCATAGTAGTTACGCACCCTGGGTATTACATATTTCGGCCTGGCTGAGCTACGGGCTAGGGATCTATATTCTTTCTCTATTTTATTGTCGTCTATGTTGTACTGTTCCAGTAAGATTTGTGTTTTAATTTTATTTTGAATACTTAAAATATTGCATATCTTGAACAACTTATTGTAGATTTTATTTAATGACACTTTAGTTTTTTTATTAATTAAATATTTTAAGAATCTGATTTGCAATGTTTTGACTTTATCTAGGTGTGTATTAAATGTCAGTCCATAGCTTCCCAGTCCGTAACTAACCAAAGAATCAACCATCGCATAGTACAATGTATACATCATCTTTTTATTAAGTATATTTTTTAGTTGATAAAATTTTCCTAATATTGATCTTAATCTATTACACAAATTTGTTATATGCAGTTTCCAATTAAAAGTGCTGTCAATGGTTAATCCTAGATATCGATATGAAGTTACAGACTCTAAATTATCACAATTACAATTTATATTTTTATTGTGGAAACATTCATACGTGTGACCTTTTACACTTATTCTAATGTTTTTATAATGACTATATGGTGAACATATTGTCATGTATTTAGTTTTAGTAATATTTATAATTAAACCGTTATCATGAGCCCACATAACAATTCTATCAAAATCTTCTTGTATTTTTTCCTGTAAAATTTTAATATCACTATTACTATATATAAGACAAGTATCGTCTGCGTACATATACATACGACAGTGTTTTATAACATTTTGCATGCTATTAACGTGCATTATATAGCCCAAAGGACCATATACTGAACCGGTAGGAACACCATATTTTACTTTTTTACACTCACTCTCTATTTCTCTAATGCGAACCTTTAAGTATCTATTTTTTAAGTATGCTTTAAACCAGTTATTCATAGGACCTTGGATTCCACATTCATGCATTGCTTGCAACAAGCCACCATGATCCAAGGTGTCGAATGCTTTCCTGAAATCTATAAATACAGCTACTACCATTTGTCTATCATTTAAACTGTTATTTACATCATCGTTAAAATTTGCCAAAGCTGTGGCGGTGCTTCTATGAGGTCTAAACCCGTGCTGTACATTGCCTAGTATCTGATTGGTTTCTAAGAAATTGTAAATTTGTGGGACTATTGCTTTTTCAACTATTTTGTTGATAGTACTCAAAATTGCTGTAAATACATAACATTGATTGACTGTTCGATTGGCGTGGTAAAATCCCCGACTATAATCGTGCCATTGTCTTTTAAATGTGTTGATGCTGTCTTAGTTCCGGTAGGGGCTCCCCCTTTAGTCTGTCGCTCAACAGTCTCGGGCTCGAGTAGTTGTGTGTGTGTCCACACTACTCATAGACGGCAGAGCGTGGGCATAGCTCTGGCCCACGCTCACTAGACGAGGAGGCCGCGCACCAGGCCAAGTCGCCGCTGGGTACGAGGACGCATGCCTCGGTCGTACCCTTATACCCAGCTTATAGCGACGAAGGGACACGGTGGGGTTTTAGTGAGTAGTCTCACATAACCTTCCGCTCACCCCCAGGGCGGAAGGTATCCATGTAGGATTTCCCCATCCCAAAAAAAAGGGCCTCCCCCTTTAATTTACTAATATTCTTCGGGTCACGTTTGAGCAGTTCCAGCTTCCGTTATGCGGTTTTAGTGGTTTATCCATATTAGGGGGATTATTTTCAATAAGCAATAGTCTTTTTATAAGTGCCTGTGAAGGGCTATTTGATTGAAATATGTTTAATTTCATTATTCAAGTTCAAATCAAGTTACACCAACAATACACATATGATCAAAATTACATTGTTCATTTCATTAATCAAGTTCAAATCAAGTTTACATACCTACACCAACAGTACACATATTGAACAAAATAACATTGTTTTCTTCATTGTTATAATTCCATGAAAAATATCATTTACCTACAGCTGTTTCTATAATATTGATTGGTTTCCATTAAATTATTTGATTCGGACGGCTTATTGATTTTCTTTTAAATATATATTTGGAATTCACTTATCTATAAACATAGATAGAAAGCACGCCCCTAAATGTTTAGTTAGATAAGAATTATTTCTATCAATATATTATTAAAACATTTATTATTCATATCATTTGATATTCTTAGTCACCACAACTTCAGTCTTCTTACCTCGAGACCTTATCGGACCTCTCATTAAACAGAAGAGATATAAAAGAGACAGCGATAGCATATACGTCATCCTGGTGCATCGTAACTACGGAATTACAACAAAAACTCATCAAACCCACATTCATAGAAAACAATAGGAATTAACATGTTAATAAAAAAGCAATTGTGTCAATAACATGCACCTTATGACAAACAAACATACCTTAGAACCTTATATTGAAAATATTTACGAGAAGTTTACTAACACATATACACACAAGTCTGAAAGTTTAATTTACATTTGAATAGTTGTTGCATTCTATGAGTAATTATAAATGGATGTTTTGTTTTTACCCAGGACAGTCATTGGGGCAAAAATCTACATTTTATACACTAGTATATAATATAATAATAATATAAATTACTAACTTTCTGCGGTTGTGCTAATAAAAAAACTTACCGTCGGATTTAATTTTGCGAATAAACTGCATTTTGGCAGTATATACCTACGAATCCTATTACTTATAATTTTAGAATATTTGCATATGCCCTACTATACTATCTATCTAATATTATAAATGCGAAAGTTTTGGTTAATAAAAATATATGATTTAGGAATTTCATATAATTTGGCAACTTATTGTACCTAGTTGAGCTCCTTCAAAACTTTAATAACAACGTTTTATTCTATTTCCAGGTAATCTAGACATGTGCCTTGCTTCCCGGCTGTCCACACAAGCTAACCTGGGCAACATGGATTCCGGCAGAGAAGTCATATCTATGGTGGTCGGGAACATATCATTAGTTCAGGTATGTCAGATTTATATAAAACATTTGTTATAGATGGTTAAAAACCCGAATACGACAGAACCGAAAAGTGTTTTCGTTTGTGTTTTTAGTAGTCTATGTATTTACTATTTAATTCACTTATGTTCCATCATGGGGTTTAAGCTTCTTGGACACCCGAGATTTCACAAATGTATGTTATGTCCCGCGTGGTGGACTATGGCCTAAACTTTCAAGAAAAGAGCGTACTCCTTTTTAAAAGGCTGGCAACGCACTTGTGGCTCCTCTGGTGTTGCGGGTGTCCATGGGCGGCGGTAATCGCTTACCATCAGGCGATACGTCTGCTCCTTTGTCTACCAACAGGGGAGGCTCGAGGTCCTGGCTGGACACGTATATGAGCTGATGATTTTATTCTATCCATCAGGTTCAAGCGATTGTAGCAGCGACAGTGGTCTCAATATTTGCCATAGTTGTGAACGCGATCACAGATCGAGGGATCAACGGCTCGTATGTGCTGCTCCTCATCGCTTCAGCTGTCTTCACCGCCACCACCACCTGTTTTGTCCTGGGTAAGCTATATAGCAAAATTTCCCTGGATTTTCATTTTTGGTGAAGGAACATTATTTAGACAACCTTTTATTTGACGTTATGAGGGAACAACATACTTATTAAAAAGATTTCGATGAATTGTGAATATTCTCCTTATTTGAAGTCGGTTAGAAATAGAAATGTTTAAAAATAAGGATTTTTTTTAAATAATACTTAATTTAGCATATAAATAAATATGTGAGGAAAAATATACTATAATGTGCAGATCCTGAGATAAACTGCAGACGTACTGTATCTGTTTTAGATTGTTTCTTGCCACCAGTCTTCCCAATTGACTTTCTACCAGTCTACTATTTAAAACAGCGCCATCTATGTTTCAGATTTCGTAATGGTGATGGTGATATACGGGTCGCACAAGTTCAAGGTGAACCCGGACAACGTGGCGACGCCGCTGGCGGCATCTATCGGCGACATTGTGAGCAACACAGTGCTCGCTGTCACCGCGCAGTATATGTACGAACAAATCCGTAAGTAACACCTATATGTTACTTTATAATCGTTTTACGTTATTCCCGTTCCAGTTGGAATACAGGGATAAAATATAGCCTTTGTCACTGTTAATGTAGCTTTCCAATGGTGAAAGAATTATTGAGATCGGTTCGGTAGTTTTTAAGTTTAATCGATAAGTATTACCTAATATTAGTTTTGTTCTAAATATTCTTCATGCTTGAGATATGGCAAATAACACGATTTTTGCTATTTCTCTCAATTATTAACCGGTTTATACTCTGATAGGTATTATGAATGAAAAGCCAAAGTTTTCATCTTAGTAAAATATATGTTAAAATTTCTGTTTTGCCAACAAAAAGACCCGGAAAGTGGAGATCAATCAGGTAATGTATTTAATCAGATAATTCTATTTTATTGCCCTTTGATCATCATGATTTGTCAATAATTAAAGATAACCGTATTTAAATTGATAATCAGATGTATTTAAAACATTATTACTATCACGCGATCGTTTACCGTTGATTTTTTGTATTAGATATTTTACTTTATCATTTCTTATAATTAGACGGCGTTTAATATTGAATCACGTTTATAATTATGCGTAATTGATTGGGTAATTAAGTTTGAAATCATGATTATTATCATGAGTATATACCTAAATAGCTATAAGATTTTGTTGGATAAAAAGTATTGCAAATGACTACGGTTACTATGTACAATAAATGTTAGTTTTGATAAGAAGCATCGTTTTGTAAATAAACTTGATTTAAGGCTGGGTCGTTATTAGGTTTTGTTACAAAATCCCTTTATTCTCTTTAATAAACTCAAACCTCTCAATACCTAGGAACCTACTTATGTACTGAAAAAATTATCCAGTAGTAAAAAATATTTTATCTAGATGGGACTTTTTATATATTTCTATTCCTAAGTGCGAGAAGTCTTTAATAACCACCATACATTTGGAAACGTTAACAAAAACTAGTTTTACATAACTCGACTAAAATTAGCTTTTAACCTAATAAAAAAATTTAAACATTACAATAAAACAGTTTTATAAATAAAAATCTAATTACTAGTTTTTACTCCCAAAACAGAAGTGTCGCTATGGCAACCAATAGCGCTTATGTGCGTGTACTACAGCCTCCTGCCTCTATGGGTGTTCATTGTATGGCGCAACAAGTACACCAAGAAGGTCCTCACCAGCGGGTGGACTCCTGTTATCTCCGCACTCTTCATTAGCGGGTATGTCTATCTCCCTCTAGCATCAAAAGACCCATCAATCTTAAATTTACAGTGGTATGCTGTAATTTTTTATTCTTGGCCAATCTGATTTCAAACTAAGCAGATCTTGTCAAACAGATAGCTAATATATTGCATAAACTACTTTAATATACAAATATAGATATTTACATTCAGAAACAGTTTGTCCTGACCTAGCTTTACTAACCAGAAAGCCAACCGACCAGTATTTTGAACTATCAAACTTTTTACCTTTTACAAAACTAATGAAAAAAGATTTTTTAATACAGTTGCACAAAAAGTGGTGTATTGCAGGGACGTATAGCGTTCGGAAAGTGGGCTATTACACACTAGTGCTTTTTTTTACCTTTCCCGAACTCGTGCGTGCATCTTTCCCAACTGTCAAAATAATGTCTATTAAAAAGAAAAACCAACCATGAAGGTTTTACTAAAGAGTTTTTATGATTAATCCAAATACGTATATCTTTAAAAAGAAGCTTGTAATTTATCTCAATATCAGATTTCATGATTTAGGTTAGGTTTCATTTCATCTCATTAAATTTCATTATCATTTCATATCAATAAAAAAAATATACTGAAGACTAAGCTGTATAGATAGTTCCCTTTGCCTACCAAATGGGCGAAGAAAAAAAAACTCTGCTTATAAAATGGCGCCAACCGTAGGCGCCATTTTCCAGAAATTTTCATTGCGTGTTTAGTTTATTGTGTTTTTATTATTTTATTAAATTGCTTTATTTTTTCGCAACTGTATTAAAAATAGTCGTTCAGTACACTTGCGGAACCGTCATTGCAACTTGTTCCGACTGCCAACCCTCGCCTTCGGCTGCGCCGCGTCTTGGGTAGTCATTCGTCGGAACTCTTTGCAATGACAGCCTTTCCGCACTTGTAACGAAATATACTATTTTTGTTCAAATAGGCCTTTACAAGCACTTATAAATAGCCAAATACTAACGTTAACTAATGGTTCCATAAACTTCCAGTATCGGAGGCATCGTCCTCGACCAAGCTGTGGACCACTACAGAGGGTACGAGGTGTTCCAGCCGATCGTCAACGGCATCGGCGGGAACCTGGTCTGCGTACAGTCGTCCCGGCTGGCGACCAACCTCCACCAGACGGCCATCCCTGGGGTGCTGCCCGAGAACGTCAGAATGGTGGAATGGCCGTGGAAGACGCTGTTCTATGGAAGTAAGTTGGAATTTTGAAGCTATTTATTCAGTTTTTTTTTATGCAGTTTATGTTATATACTTTTTTTATTATTGAAATGGTATAAATAGGTGGTGGATTGAAGTCTGTAATAAAACGATTGCAATGTTTGCTTGAGGCACATGAAGTACTAACTAACGCCCCCACTGCGTCACATCTTCACAGATATTTTTAGTGATGTTTGACTCCTATTGGTCGTAGCGAGTTGTTATATAGGCTTTAGCCCTCCTTTAAAGAACTATACAGACCTAAAATATTTTTTCCATTCAAATCAGTAGTTCCTGAGATTTGCAAATATGCAAACTCTTCAGCTTTATATTACTAGTATCTATATATTAACAGTTTCCTTTCCTCCCCAGCTCCGGCAGCTAAAGTGGCTCGCATGCTGCTAGCCCTTGCAGTGTTCGGTCAGATCATCTTCATGGTGGTCGCCGACGTCGTCTACCAGGGCGGAGTGGTCACCATACAGTTCGCGTTCGGTATCACTTACCTCGTCTGCTCCTTGCTACAGGTAATTATAACTATTTGACAATATATCTGTGACATTTCATTATATAAGGCTTATCTGATTACTAGCATAGCAGGTGCACCTACTATAGATTTAAAGTTACTAGTTAGCTTGCTTTGTAAATATTAACAAGTCAAACGTCAAGCAGATATATTAATTCACATAAATGTTTGTCGTGTGTGGGAAAATAACAATTAGAAAAAAGATTTTTATTGAATGAGAATTCAGCCTTCTCAAACACTTTTGGGAAAACATTGTTAAGTTATAAAGATACTCAATATTACAATTTTTTATAACACATTTAATAATGTCCACAGGTCATGGTACTGTTATACCTGGCGTATGTGCTGATCCATCTGATGTGGAAGAGGAAGAAGGATCCCGACAATGCAGCCATCCCCTACCTCACGGCTTTGGGAGATCTCCTCGGATCCGTATTTTTGGGTCTCGCTTTTGTCATTCTGTCTCTATTTGGAATGGAATACGGCAGCAATGTACAATAAGGGCGAAAATGCACTAAAAATGTAAGTTGCCAAAATGGTTTTGCATTTTAATTGAATTAATAAATATTTTTGTTACCTAAAAGCGATTAATCTGTACCAAAGTTTTTCACGTGGATGTACTTAGAGGGTTTTATCATGTTAAAGTATTTATTAATTGTGCTTTTTAATTTAATTTAACAACATTACTCAAAACAATTTGGATTTATGAGATTAAGTATGAATTAAAAGGTCTCTTGAAGTATTGGAATTAATTATTAGAAGGGGTTTATTGTCTTAGGTGCCAATATTGCATATGTAGATGATATAATTATACGCAGTAAGAACTTTGCAGTATTTCAACTAATGGACTTTGAAATGTATTACAGTTTATTTTAATATTGCCAGACCGTGTTTCTATGCTTTCAATATTAGACTGTGATATAATAATGTATGTGATTACTTGCAATTATTATCCTAATTCTGACGCCATTTTGAAATTGAGAAAGACAATAAATATGGCGGTCTGTTGATGAAATTAAATAACTGACTCGTTTTTAACATAAACTACATGATATACTGAAATGCATGACATTTTTATACTTCCCTGTTTCTTTTAAAAATTGCAATGTAAATCGAATTGAATATAAACATGTAGGTCAATTAAATTGTAAAATAAATGTGACTGTTAAAGTTAACTCTCTAGGTCGAGAGATCTTTTTAGTTTTGGGTCAAAATGTTGCTTTTTTGCAACCTGACCTAATTTTAAACGGATAACTATAAAGATGATTGCATTTTGCAAAGCCTTGTAACCCAAGTTTTCCTTTAACGTTAACTAGACTGTAATCCATATCTAAAACGATAATTGTAATCGAACTAGTTAAATGTGTAGATAAATGTGTAAATAGTTTAATAGTATAACGATTAAGCCGCATTTTTTATTTGTATTGATAATGTATACAATAACCGACGACGTTTAAAAAAAATTTGGAAATTAATTTCTGATGAAATTGTCAAATTAATCTTAATATAGCTCCTCTCCTAAAAACTTGGCATCTGATGTTCTTTTGTTGTCTTCTTTTACTTTTTATTTTCGGTAACGGATTTTAATCTCAAGATTAAAAAAATATGTTAATCCTAAAGCGAAATTTGACAATATCATCAGAAATAACAAGTATGTTAATAAATTAGTATTAGATTAGACAAAATCGAGTACAATAAAGCAATTTTTAGTTTATAAGTTATGAGGCCTAAATATTTATTGAGATAACCTTACACGATTGACCGATTAGTATTACGAGCATTTTGTGTAGACCTAAATAATAAGTAAAATAACCTTTGGACCCATTCATTTGCAAACTACCTCTAAATAAATTAAAATAATAACCATTAGGTAAAATGCAGGTATCCCAAAACTATATTTTGTTATAAAAACTATGTAAATAATAAAAAAATGTAAAGCTAACAGAGTGTAAGGTACAGTTGGCTACAAAATATTTGCATGTGTTTGAATTGTATGGTTAGATTAAACAAATGGGTTACACCAAATAAGTATCAGCTAAATAAATATACTACTTACCGCGGCGACTGTATATGAGTGCTTTAAAGTTATCTAAAGTCACAAACCAAAAGTGACTAAAACTATGTAGTAATAAGATATATTTTTGAATGAATGATGTGATATAAATGAGATTTTTTTAAATGTGTATATATAGAGAAATTGTTATGTAGTACGTAAAAAGCTGTTGAACGATTAAACTTGAACTGCTTGCCTTAAGATAGATGGTAATATGAAATACAAGACGAAATCAAATCAAATGACATTAATTATTGAAATTATGGACATACTACAAACTAAATATTTTAATGTTTACAATAAATTAAATGATGCATCTTATCTAAAATTAAAAGGTTTTCCTGTTTACGTAGGTACATAGATACTTACTAAATATTTTATTTTATATTTGACATGACATATGACATTTGACATGAAAACAGTGTATAAATGATTTTAACCCGATTAAATAAACTTAAACCTGTGGTGCCATTTAAAAAATATCAAATTGTCCATAAATTAACTGACTTTATTGTTAATTGAGTATTAAGTAAACTATATAATAATGACATTCCATTCTGGCAGCTTTTTAACGTTATCATTAAATTGTGAATTATTTTTGACATTATAGTTTTTTTTTTACAATGAATGTAGTTATTCCTAATATTGTGATGTCCAAACTTCTAGCGTAAATTGTAATCATTATTTGAAAATAAAATGGATTTGATGAAATCATGATTTTTTTCTATTTGTACTATATTCGAATAAAAAAATATCCTGGGTCATTTTCACACACGGCCAATCTGATTCCAAAATAAGCAGAGCTTGTGATATAGTAACCAAATAGCTGATATTATACTACTTGTAAATACATACTTATATAGATAAATACATTGAGACACAGAATAAACAGACATATTCTACAAACAAATGTTTGTCCTGGGTGGGATTCGAACCCACGACCAGCGGCTTGAAAGTCAGGGTCACTAACCACAAAGCCAACCGGCTGTCATTGCATGAAATATGCTAAATGTTATTAACCTATACCTACCAACTTATGATAATCCAATTCTTTATCCATTACCTCCTAGAATAATACCAATCCCCTATTTATGGCTCCATTTTGTTACCGAAATTATCTTGGGGCACCAATGGCCTAAAAAAAATGGAAAAACCTTTCTATACAACGCCATCTACAACATTTTAATGAAAGCAAAACAGTTGAGGAAAACTCCGACAGATGGCACTGGTCGTACGTACAATTTTCCATATGACGTCATATATTTCAGTCGTAACTCATTTATCTTCAACTAGATGGCGTACTCAGTTTTGAAATAAGCACTTTTTTTAATTGCTTATTGTTGTACATAGAATCTTGTCGTTTGACAATATTTTTGGATTAATTTAGATATAAGTATATGATAGGTTTGACTTGTTGTATGTGCATATTGTTAAGTGTTTAAAAAGAAATAGTAGGTATAGTAATAATATGTACAGTGAGGGCATGGAAGTATGATAACATGCAGAACATGTTACGGTTTCAATAATAATTTAAATGGAAACGGTAAGGCGATGGATTCAATGTACCTATATTTCTTGATATCCTTGAATTACAAAATTGTTACAAACTATTTTGATGCACATTCAAAAGTGGATTGAGAATACTTTAATTTCAGGTATAAAACATTATTCCTACATTGTTATTGTAAGATTTTAGCGAACCAACAAGGAACCGGTAGTATATCTAATTTATTTTCGTTGCGTGAAAGAGATGGGTAGTACATAAGTACTATTCATAATGTCAAATGTCATTGCAAACAAAAGAGCATTGCGGCGCGAGCTTTTTCAGCGCGCAGTTCCAGTTTCCACCGCCGCAGGCGCCACTGGTATGAAAAATGATGAATAGCTTCGTGTCCGGCTTGCGGGCCCATATTTATTGGACATTAAATCGATATAATGAATGTTGGTAATGAACAAGTGTCATGTTGAACGTCGCCGTGGGTATGGTGCGGTGGGCAGGTGAGGGCGCCACGTGGGGCGAGGTCTGGCGGCGGTGCGATCGTTACGGCGGCGGCTGGCCCGGCTCGCCAGCGCGCGTGCGCCCGCCGCGGCCGAGCGCTCAGTCGGCCGCGAGCACCGGGCCCCGGCATACCTCGCCCGCACGACGCCCACCGGCACCCACCACACCCGTACTATTTTAAAACATCCCGAGACATCGCGCATGCGAATATCGATCCGCCATACTCGGAACGGTACCCGTATCTAGGTTAACCGGCTAAAATTAAAGGTGCGTTCCGAAATTCAAGGTTGTAACCGCCGGCGCAGATCCGAAATAGCGCCAACGTGCATGGAAAATGGAAAATATGTAGTCGGCATTTTGTCGCGTGTAAGGGCGAAAATCGCGTGCGTTTCACGCTTTAATGGCGGATGGGAATTATGTAAGAATCGGTTGTTGTTTTATGTTTGAAAATAAAAATTGATTTTATCCGAGTGTCCGTGTAGGTACGGCTATCGGCGATGGTGAACCGATGTTGAATCGATAACACGACTTCACGTAATCGCGAGTGCCGTGTTATCTGAAAGCGCCGAGGCGTTATTATGTTAATATTTCTTTTCTGGGAGTGTCTGTGAATACGGCCAGTAAGTACGAGCGTTGGAAATGAGTGTTTTACGTGTACAAGATATATATAAATCGAGCTGCCCGTTCCAATCTTCCACTATTCTGTCCCACACCTCACTATATTTCTAACGCATCACTAATCCTGCGTGCACGAATTTTCACTCATTGTACATACCTATATCCATCGATAAAAGCTCATTATTTTCGTTTCTCCGAAGTCCTACATCAATATACACACGTACATATCTATTCATGTATATTTCAATGTCTATATAGATTGCTATGACCTTTGGAATGCACAAATTTTCCAATGCAATGATAACTATAGATATTTCGATATAAAAACTAAAAACATGAAGTAGTTCCGCCACCCGAGGCAACTTAACATATCATGCAAGTATATTAAGCTTAACGATTGTCAGATATCGTTTAATCGATTAATTGGTAGATTATATTTATTAAAATAATTACTCTCATTCGGTTTTCCACACGCTTTTCCTGTCAATAGACATACTTTTAATAATTCATTTCTACAATAATATTCATTTTAGTGATAATGTTTGTTATTTTCTATTAGAATTTAGCATATTTATTAGTATTATAGTAAATATAAACGTATGGATGTAATTTTAGTAGGATAACCTAGAAAAATGTTCACGTCACGCTTCCGTACACAACCGATAGATGTCGCTAGTAACTGCTATTGACTTTTTCGCAAGAATGTAGAAATGTGCCGACCTTCTTTGGTGGATTTGGTATTTTAAATGATGTTTTATGTCATTAATTTATTTTGAAAGTAGATTACATGGTTTATCAATGTTTATTTTATTGTTTGTAAAGTGTTGATGTTAATTAATATCGTTTTAAAAACAAGAAATAGAATGTAGAAAATTATCAGTAAGTATTCTTCAATTATAATCATGAGCTCAATATTTATTTAACGTTATTATATGTATAGATACATATTTTTATAAATTAATTGAGGTTAACCTAAAACTCAAGTGAAACGATTAAATAAAATACATGTTTCTTATACAATATCAATTCATCACTTCAATATAATAATACATTATTATATCAATACACAACCTTAATATGCGGAATTAAGAGTGAGCAAAGATAACCCTTGAATAAAAACTTGCGTAAAATTGTAGATTAGTTATCACAGACTAGCCGCTACGTCATGATTGAAACTAGTAAAACCTAAAGGCCATTTATTTGGCCAAACAAAAGACGGCAAAAACAATTCTGGTTAGCAACGAAACAAGATAAAACCGAGGTACACACGCTAAGTGCGAGGTGACGACCCCTGGCCTGACCTCGCCAAATGTCAGGGGTCACCAATCGACGGTCCCACAGAATAGAATGAAACTTTACTGCGTTTCCGTCGACTTGCAGAAATCCCACCACATTGAATGCCTTGTTGAAATTAATTACATTTTTACGGTTTACGTTTACGTGAGGTATTTAAATATTTTATGTGTATTTAGGATTGTTTTCGTTAGCTCGGAATGTGGAACGGAGGCATATTCTCGTTATAAATTTTGACCCTCGAATTATGTGAGGGATCCGATATTTTGAATTGCTACCGTCACGCTATTTTGATTTGGCGTCTGACCGTTATTAATTTTGCCTTAGTAATCTTTATTATATTTAATAGAAAGGTACTTTAAAATAGCTTATCGTAAGTGTACCAGTCGTGGCCACGGTACCAGTAATGGCCAAAAATTAAAAGAAACATCTAGAATTCGGAAATGAGCGAATGTTTTTACATTGGGATCACTGTGACATAGACTTTAGACATCGAACTATCTAAGTTTAACGTTTTATTGAATTTAGTCAGTTACATGTACAAATATGCGCGAATACAAAGTGTAAGGTGATTTGAAATTGACAACGACGGTTTTTCTTAAGGAAATCGTTAAGGCGGTGAGCAGAAAGTTTCACTTGTAAAATAGTATTGCTTAATTAAAATCAAAATTAGTTTTGTTTCATATGTTAACCATAAAATAAAGATAAACTTAGACTAAGACTGGGGTATCCATTAATGAATTTTCCCTGTCCAAGAGTGGGTCACAAAACTACAACTTTTATTTGTTAAATTAATTGAATCCAGCTTTGCCGTATCTCACGCGCAACACATTACAAGTATTAAATAAGGACTGGACTTTACAGTTTCACTATATTCAGTGCTGAAACTTTCACAATTTTGGTAATATTTCACAAAAACCTGTTTTTTTTTTCTTAAACTGGCCACCATTGGGTCATTTACCATAGTAATCTTTATTATATTTAATAGAAAGGTACTTTTTAATGGCTTATGAACACACTCGCCTTTATTGACATAGATAAACGAAATTGTATTTGGTATAGGTACTTAGTCAAATTAATGTTTTGATGTCATTACGTTTTCTATTGTAATTATGTATTTCATGATTTATGTCTGGCTATTCAGTGTATATTATACTATTGTAGTTCGGTATATAGTACTATTATATACCTACTTAAACACTTCTTTCTTTAAAATTTATATAAACTAAATCAATCATTTTCATTCAACAAAGCCATATGTTTTAGACCTTTATATATCACTTTTAGATTAATTTGATAATTAAATTTGTGTTTTACTTAAGTTTACGTGAATTGGTAGGTATACACCATCGTTACGTAAACGCTTCACGATATTCCTATTTCGTACATAAAAGTTAAATAAAAGAACAAAATACCTATATTTAAAATAGAATTTAATTATCTTACCTACAGTTAAAAAAAAGGAGTATGCTTTGAGGCTACAAAGCCTGTAAAATTGTAAGACTATTTTTATTTAACTCATTGTACTTGAAATAAATCCAACAATAAACAAAAAAAAACAATTAAAACACTAATCAATCACTACATCAGTCAATGAAACTAAAATAAAACTAAATAAACAAACACACTGGTACATTATAAAATCACAAATAAAACGTTTCGCCCGACAACCAACAGATGGCGTTGGGAACATAATGATGAATTATTTATTTGTGCAGGCAACATTGAACAGTTTTATATCTTTCACTCCCGCCGTAGGAATGTGTAGGTAATTAAAATTATAGGTTTTGTTACTTGAAAAAAAATTGAGAGTACGTTTTAGATGTTTGCTAAGTCATTGTTATAAATAATATACGGAAACTAGGTATCTTCTAATAGTATTTAGGAAGATTTAATTTTGTTGTGTTGTACTTAATGTTTTTCGTTTAGTACAATTTTATTTGATTCACTCTTGTTTCTACTCAAAAATTCTTAATAATCAACTATTTGGTCAATTAACTAAATAAACCTAATATTTTGACCCCGTGAAACCAATGGAAACGTTATTAAAATATTTACCAAAGATATTGCTAATTTCTAACATACATGGCACTCTTAAAACTAAAATTATACTTTTTCTTATATTCATAAGATACGACTTTCGTAACAAATGTCAGGAAATAGCTTTTTAAACTCGAATACTAAATTTTCTTAGGTTACTACATTCTTCAATTTTGTCAAATCCGCAGTAAAAAAATGGGTTACGATACATACACAAAATTCCATAGTTTTCTATATCCTTTACACACACTACTAACAAATAAAAATAAACATGATTTTAAGAAACTAATATATGTGTAAAAGAAAACTATTTCTTACTACTTTCACATGAAATTCAGTTTGTTTGTTTTTCTTATATAACTACATAACTCTAAAACAATCATCTCAGAACTCGACTTGATTTTTGTATTTGTGGATTATTAACCTATAAATAGCTACAAGTAAATATCAGAACAATGTATCATCTTAAAATCAGTCTTCTACCTCGCTGATCACTTTTGTGGGTAAAATTATGAACAATTTCCAACCTTAAAATACCTATTACAACAGTCCTTCTTACATAAAATAATCTTTACATCGATCTCCAATAGATGGCAACACTGTCCACTCCTATCTCCGTCCATTTTATACCTCATATTTTCGACCTGTGAATATGCCAGTTTTCCAACAAACAGAACGGTTTTTCATCACCCATCGAGTGGTAGACAGATCTATTTACGTCGGTTTTTGTACAATAGGAGAAACTGACAATAGTTTTATCTACCTAAGCGCCATCTGCAGTTTCCTACGGACGTTATTGTAAACTTTGATTGGACACTACGGGTGCCACCACTTGTGTTAGTGGAATATTTAAATGTATATATCTACTCCACATTGATTTGGGAAATGGTTTTATATAAAATACATATTGGGAAATCTTCTATAAGCATATCTGAATTAGGTCTTCTAATTCTGTTGCAATCGATGAGTCCGAAAACTGTGTAACAATAAAATACTCTTTCGCTTAGAACTGCTCTATATATTCAGCTAAAAATGTGATAAAAACGTTTTAAGTTTGGCTGGTATTAGCGTCATAATTGCTATGTCCCCTTTTTTAAAACTAAATTGATAAATTTCCTATAACATTTACATTGAGGTTAGATAATAATCTATGTTAAATTAATGTTCTCAAATGACAGCTTTTACAATGCCCTATTTACTTTACAAGCTGTATAGGCGTGAAAGCAATTGATTGATAATTTCGAAACGATAATAAAGCTCAAAGTCAATCCGACCACGCCTTTCGACAACTATGCGGACACGAAGTCTAAACCCACCCATAATAAAGGGTTAGCCCATGTCATACCACTCAAGTAGCTTAACTACATAATTGCATGTATTTAACTGAACAACAATTATTTATAAATAATTGTAGTTTATCCATCACTAAACATAATACGTAAGTATATATTTTTTTAATTAGTTACCGTTATGTGGTTTCACACGCTTTTATGTATATGGGGTATATGTTTCTTGTGATAGATACAGTATAATATATTATTTATCTCTCTATTCCAATTTATTATACCTATATACATAATTTCGTATATATTTAATTTTGTTTCATGTCCAGAATAATAATTATATATTTTATTTGCTACATGGTGAAAATGGTGACAAATACAAAAAATAACAAACCTCATATTCTGCCAAACAAAACTTATTAATAATATTAAGGTTTTATAACAGCAAATACGCGTTAAAAATATGTATTTAATATGTTCCAGTATATACTGGTTAAAACTGATAATATCTAGTGTAACGTATTTTTTCGGGAAGCTACGGTCTAGACATAGTAAATGTTGACAACGTTGACGCGACTTTCCACGAACATCGATTTATATATTACTAGTGGACCTGGTAGACTTCGTTCTGCCTACCAGCGCTACCTACCAGGTCCAAATTGATGTATTATACATAAAAACCTTTCCCATGAAATACTCCGTAATTTAGTGAAAACCGCATGAAAATCTGATCAGTAGTTTTTGTGTTCGTCTCTCCAGAGGCGGCAGGGACTTTGTTTAAAATATACCTATAGATTATTATTATAAGACTAGGGGACCCGACAGACGTCGTCCAGCGCCACCTACCGGGTCTAATTATGTTTTCAAACCAACCAGAAGTCATTTAAAATATTGTGATCCCAAATGGTCTACCTGTTTTGGAGAAGTTAGGTGACAAACACTCGTACAGTAGAATTATGTATGTAAGATTATGTGTTATTCCATTTTCCATGGCACCAATATCGAACCTACACCTGTCTACTTCCGGGTTACCGTTTAGGAACTCAACATACGTGGCAACTTTGAGCTTCTTCGTTTGTGTAAATGGTAATTTTTTTTTACGATTTTCGAAGCAACTCAAATTGACATTTTTAAATTGGCAACCCAAAAAGGATTACTTTAAAAAAAGTTGCCTATAATTAAGTTGCCACGTGTATTCCTGGGGTTTCTTACCTCTCGCTTCTAGCCTTAGGTGAGGTTAGAGCTAGAAACCTTTTAGTGACGTCGATATGATATGACGTCACTGGAATGACAACGAGATTATGACGTCATTTTACGATTTTCCGAAATAGTATTGATCATTATCTAAGAATATAAAATAAATATTGGGTTGCATAATGAATAGGAATGGTTAATAAAACATTTGGCTCAAATTCATATTTTATATTAATAGTGTTTGTCTTTATAGTAATTACTTATAATGATGTTTGTTTCTATTTACAGGTAAAGAATTCAACAGCAGATAACTTGGCAGGTAACAATGAACTATATTAAGAATATAAAATTAGATTAATCATCATCATCATCATCATCATGGTCATCAACATCAAAACTAAAATTATACACAACATCACATATGATGCACACACAGACAGACAGCAAAATTACTAACCTAATTTCAATAAAAATAAGTAACGAGGTATTTTATACCAAAGAAGTATTTTTGAAACCTCCGTAACAGTTAAAACATACATATTACGTTTTAGGAAAATAAATAATAAACGTATTAAAAGTTATTTTCAGCTAACTAATAACGGTTTCATAACTTAATTGAAAACAGACAACACCGCCGCGCATATTAGTATCGAAAAGCGTCGTGTATAGGCAATTAAAACACATAGGCTATGTCGCTACATCTATTTCTGCCCGCCGTGTCGTTGGTTCGATGCCAGAACGACTACTTCATACAGTTCTGCGAGACATTATGACGTAGATGGTTTTTACGCGATTTCAACGTCTATCGATCTGTTACGTCAATCTGACAGCTGATTAGGGTTGCCATACTCTTATGTCAAATCCAACCGGTAACAAATAAACTATCAAAATCAATTATTTATTTCCATACATGTTTCTAGCTGCTGCAGCGCTGTTAAGGTAAATCCTATTTCTTAACATAAATAAATTTTCTAATTGCAAAATATATCTTATCTTAGTCTAGTGCCTATAATAAATTTTTCAATAATACATAAATACTAGTCTATTCTACCATTAAAACAAACTTTAAAAAGTGCGTAATATGTCAGTATGCACCTTTACCAATGAAACCCTGGCTTGGGCTGAATTAATTTTCAATTAACTTCTTTTTAGCCGGCAAGTTTTCGGGAAGGGACTAAACAAACACGATTAAACCTTCCAGCGCTGTATTTCAATTTTCGAACTAACAAAAGCCATTAAAAAGAATAAATAAAGCGCAAAAGCGGCTGACTGTCCTGCCGCTACTAAAACAATTCGAGATTGTCCAGATTCGGCTTTTGTTACGAAAATAGCCGAACGTTGTTCAGCTCGATACTGGCAGCCATAGGTGTTTTATAGTCGACGTGATTGAATTTATTTGCTGCTTTTTTTTTATATACCATCAGTGTGCCCTCGGGGTTTTATATAAAAGGATTTCACATTATTAATATTGAACGTTTTGGTAGTTTAAGTGACCAGATTTTATCAAATCTTTCTTCGTTTATCATCGTTTTCCTGGTACAGGGAAATATTTGTGACTACTTTTTCAGCCTATTTCTTAGCGATCATCTGTTTAAATCTTTTCTCTGCTGTCCACACCATAGATAGTTCTTTGGTTTTTATTATTTAGAAAACGGAATTAATACGTGTTTTTTTATACAGAGTGTTGCCTTTATTAAAGGTCGTACTAAAACTATGTTTTAATTTGTAAGTGTTAAAATAGCATGAACATAAATCAGTTATCGATCGGATTACGTCAATCAAACGCACGCGCACGAAACAATACGTCGTCGATCTATCAACCGGCGTGTCATCCTTGTTCTATTTCATAACCGAATGTTAACTGTATTATGCCTCGCGGTTTTGTTCGTTTTATCATGTGGAACACACGGGCAGACAATTTGCTCGAGCAAAAAAATACATACCTACATAAATATTTGAAATAATATTCAAGTCAATCATGTAAAGAAATTTAAAAATTGTAAATCCAACAGGAAACCTATAGACTTTATTATAGTATTATTTTCTATATTTTGATAAATGTCTACGCCCGAATCGTCTCGGTATAATTATAAAAGTACCTTTTTAATGAGCCATGAAAACCCTATCAAAATTGGAGTTGATAGCTTAATAAATACACGAAATCTCCCCAAAATAAGTGACATGGCTCGACAGAAAATTCAAATCTAACACTAAAAGTAAAAATCAAAACAGTGCAAATTGGAATTTGCATTGTGCATCTTTTAGCATATATTTATTTCCGTTGACTCCACTGCATCGCGTTGCTGTATCAATATTGATCAATTCGTCTCCCTCACACTCTAAAAGCTTGTTTGATTCGGAACACCCACCCTCTACTGCCTTTTCTGAAACTTATTCTATTTTCCTTCATCCTTTCTATATACAGTACAGTTATTTCGACCAAATAAATATCTCTCTATATATTTTTTTAAAATATTTATGCATTTCATCAGTTACATTGTGATGAAGCTTGCAGTCTTAATCGCGAACTCTAAATGAAATTTTATCTTGGAAAATATCCTGTACATGATTATAAGAGTATATCTTATATATAAAATTATCTTGTCACAGTGTTTGCAAATTAACTCCTCCAAAACGGCACCCCCAAACCGATTCTTATGATTCTGTGTGTTTATTCAGTAGGTGTGAGAATAAGACGTAAAGTTTTCTTCACTTTTCATCCCCCTACCCTCATTTATTTATCGCGATTTCAGTATTTCTAATATGGCACAACAATAGAACAACATTTGCCGGGTCGGCTACTATACTATGTAATACCTAAATCTTAGATACAACAATAGACTTTACTGTTCTCATAATAGTGTTACTTTCAACAAATCATCTATTTCCGACTTCCTCGAACACGTTTATATTAAACTGTGATGAAAAATCTTGGCATTTTACACGCGACGACGCTTTTCACGTCACCGAGCTTCGCGTAAATATACCTAGCATGTTGCAATCACATATTGGCTACATTACCATCACGTGAACAGTTTGGCATTTACCCCATAAGTTTCTGTTTACAATATCATATTATGTTGCACTTTATTTATTACTAGATATCCCTATAACTACTCTGCCAACTTCTGATAGTAAATGAAATAATAAATTCTCATATTATCTAAAAGCTGTTATCAGTGTGTATCTGTCAAACCCTCATAAAGTTCCCTTCTAAGGATTTGTTAGTTAAAAGTAAGCATGTAAAAATTTAAAGCACACACAAATATTTCTACACACCAGCCAAACAAATAGACAATAACGTCTTCCTGTCACCAAATTTTCCGGAAGTATGAAAGCTTCTGGGGATAAAGCATAGCCTATGTTACTCGGGAAATGTTGCTTACCAGAAGACAACAGCCAAAATATTTTCTGAAAACAACAATAACTAACAGCTAAAATTATGCCTTCTTAAATCATCAGCTACTCCATTCTGACAAGTCTTGTCAACGTGAAGGACGAGCCTTTAATTCCACTTCCTCGGGAGTGCGAAGTGAGGATCCTACATCAAAACACAGACGGTAATCCTAACAATCAATTATGCAAACCCCAGACGTCGGAGCCTCTGAATAATCTATAAGTAGTACTCAAGAAGGACTAAAGTAACGTTTATGTACTCGCAAAATTATTGTTCATTTGAATCTGTGATGTTTTAAGGATTTTGTGGGTACTATAGGTGAGGGATTGCTGTTGCTTAGGAACTATTAAACTAAAATATTTATTTCGGTAAACTTGGTCCTTTTAAATTAAGTACAGTTTTGTTTCTTCATAAGCAAATCTGGTTTGAGTCTGGTTATTCGTAGCATTCTGACCATTTCATCATTCGGGTGAAAATCACGTGATTAGTATATATAATATATTCTGGGGCAACATTTTAAAGATAAATTGGGGATGATACCACAAGTGTCATAAATAAAACAACAAATTCATTGCAAAGCTAATTAAATAAATTGTAATGTGTACTAACAAAAAGCCTAATCTGCTCATAGGCTATAAAATAAATGTAGGTTGCTATAAATGAAACTGATTCGTTAAATGAAAACATTCTCATTTATTAATTTATTCATTAAAACCCAAACGAAGTGACTTCACATAAAAATAAAAACTAATTAATCAACGTAAACACGTTGGCTACCATTTTCATCGAGTCACTCGCCCCTTTTCTAAACTATGTGATGCTATTATAAAACATATATATACTTAATTATAGATATAATCGTATGAGATATATGCCAAGTGACGTCACATGTACGTCACTATGAGTATGACATACCTGACGATTCGTTTAATAAAATTTCATTAATCCGTGACGCATTGGAGAGTATTTTTATTTCTGAATCGGTTATTTTTAATGTAATCGTTATGCAATATGCACGTACGAATGTGTGTATGTACATAAATAACAACTGACTATGAATATTTTAATTTAAATAACCCAGCTCATATTAAATGCAAGTGCATGCATACAAGTGAACTATTAGTTTCATTGTTATAGATAATAAATAATAGAAGATGCACAATAGATCCCTCTGGAACTCTCGAAAGTATATGTTGGATGACCGCTAGTTAGAGGTCGTGAGTTTGATTTTCAGCCAGTGCGATAATACATCTGTTTCCTGTACCTGTGTTATTTTTACATTGAACATTTAAACATAGGAATATAATTAAAAATAATTTAATAAAAGCCTCAAAATAGGGATATATCCCTATTTAATAATGCCTAATATCTATAATTGTGCCAAAATATAACATATGTTTGAAGGTAAATCGTAAAAAGTGATGAAAACACTTCTTTACAGTTTAAAACCAAAAAATCCTTTTTTATTTCCGGAACCAGGCGTGTGCAGGTGTCGTAACGGCCACTTCCGGCCGCCATATTGCCTTTAATATGTAACATTATGTCACGTGACACTCACGTGGATTAATACGGTTTGAGCGGTTGGCTCTTTTTTTAGGACCAAAAAAGGAACCCGTTTAGTGAAACTTTGATATCAGAGTTTTTATTATATCTGTAATTTTGGACCTCTATAACATTAATATAAAAGATAAAGAGATTTTAATAATTTTGAGATTGAAAAGTGTGGATTCAAACTAATATCATTGACGTATATGATAAAGCATTGTGGGCCTAAAATTGATCCTCGGGGGACTCCGGAACTAACGTTAGGTATTTTTTTTTGACATTGTCATGTCACACGAAGAGGTAAACTAATACAGAAATAACTAGAAATATGAAACCTTTTTTACAGGCTTTCAGATACAATTGAATTTTACTGAAACACATTTCACTCACACCCGCCATTTTTATTTGTAGTGATGTACCTTTCATACGAATTTTAAAATGAAATAATATCATAAAATACAAGCACCCAAATATTTTTTTCACCAATTTTTACTAGGTGCGTCCTGCCCTATACCGATCGATTTGACCTAGAATAATGACTCTAAAATTCTAGTTTGTCCCTCGCTTATAGTCTTATATTCATTTGTACGTAAGATATATGAAAGCTGTATGAAGATACAAGGCTATTAATAATTAACAGGTTTTTAACTAATGCTACCTGAAAAATCCCTCGTGCCGTAAATAAATCGTGTCCTCAACACAGTCCTTCGTTGATATTAATCAGAAAAGGGTAAACGCTCACATTGCTAATCTAATGGAACATTACACTTTGCCTTTTAGCCGTAATTACGCAATATAAGGGTCTTTTACACGATACATTAATTTATTTTACTGCGCATATTTAGTACACAATATACACAATACGTATAATATGCCAATTTGCTATTCTTAAGGTAAAATCTCGAGAAATATGAATGAATTAACCTTTGAGAAAGTAAATTGAAGTACCTCATTATACAAAAATTTACCATAGAATATACCTATAAGTGTGTACAAACTTTTTGGAAGATAAAGGTCAAAGTTGTGAAGCTTTCTATAGCAATACAGAATTAAATTGTTTTTTGGATTATTAATTGTTGAAGGTATACTTAATTACTGAGTTTATTGCCGGCTCTTCTCAGCAAAAGCAACCTTCCGAACCGAGCATTAGAGTCGACGTTTCATAAGTGCCTGTGAAGGACTATTTGAATTAATAAATTTATTTAATTTCATTTCATTATTTAATTTCATTTCATTTCATTTCGTAATCGTTATTTTGGATGAGATTTTAGATATGTACCTAACTTATAAATTTTTAACGTAACTAAATCACATAAAATATTAACCAAAGCAATAAGCATTAAGTAAACTTACAAACAAGACGTTTTAATTAAATATATTGTTATAAAATAAGGTTTTATTGAAAAGATATCGATAAAACCATCGCAATTTGAAGCCAAACATCACTAGCGGCAGTAGTAATGCATCGTGACCACAACACTGTCACTCATGCAATATGTGAAACACGCGAACTCCTTAAATAACATTACTGGTGTCTGTTTCCATTTTACTTTTGACGTGTACGATTTTAAATAAGAAAAAAAATGGTTTTGCTCGACTTCAAATGTAAATCACAAATAAAATTGTTGAGATTTTCTAAAAATAGTTTAAAATAATTTCTAAAATTCAGCTTTAATTTCTTTATGGCATAGAAATAAAATTGCATTGCTCTGATTAATATGGAAACCATAATAGAACCAACTTTGTCTATCAGGCACAGTGTTTATCTATACTAATATTATAGCGTTAACGTTTGTCAGTTTGTGACGTTGTAAGGGGTAATCTCTGGATCTACTCAAAGGTTTTTCGAAATTATTTCACCTATAGAAAGATACGTTATTGTGGAGTGTCATAGGCTACGACGACGACGTCGATAGGCTATATTTTATCCCCGTATTCCCACAGGAACGCGAATTACGCTGGTGCGACCGCGCGGAGGCAGCTAGTTAATGTATAAATACGCTAATAAATATAAAGTACCCTGAATGCAACATTAACATTGTTAACAAATATTTAAATAAAGCTCATATTACATAATACCTTCCTAATTGCAGGTACCAACTATATGATTGTGATTCTGATGATAGGTAATTCTATATTATTTAAATTAAACTAACATAGATTATAGCCAATTATTTTTGGCCAATATTGTCAATTGTATTATATAAAGCTCCAATATGTTCCTGAACAATAAAGTCCAATCAATATCTAGTTTAATTGAATCACTATCGCAGTTTGAACGATGAGCTACGTGTCATGTTTCATGCATTTATTTTTGATGGACGGATATTTGATTCAATTATTTCCTGGCCACACCACTACATAGAGTAATTAAAAAACATGTAGAATGGTTGTAGTGAATATTAATTTGGGAATATTGATCTACAGAAGATTACTGACAGAGAGGAATGGAAGAAAAACACACGTTGTGCTGACCTTGCTTAGGGCAGGAAGAAGAAGATCTACAGCTGTATATTTTAGCAGAGTTACTTATACATATAAGGGGAATGGTCTAAAAATTTTCTTCAAAGCTGTCACTGTTAATTTAAAACCATCTAGTCTTAATCATATTTAAAAGCTGTACATTTATTTCAAACATGGTTTAAAAATTTTTTTTCTTACAACTGTAAATGGAAATTCGAATGATAAAATCGACGATTTTAAATATAATGTCGTGTCGTATCGAACAGTGGACACACACACCCACTATGAATACATGTCGCGCCCCCAGGATGCGGCAATTGCTGGATTACCGAGTCCACTTCCCTACGTGCATATATACAGCTTCACACCATACGTATTTCTATTTATAACACTATTTACATACAAACATGACGTTCTGTTTATACATATCGTTAGGTGAATTTAAAAATAACTTCGCTTACGTGAAAACTGGTTGTAGAAAAAAATTTTAACAATTCTCTCTAACAGACCTGAGAGACAAAGTAGATTAAATCTATCAACCAATATAGGTTGTCTTATAAATCTGTAACATTAATATTGTGATTCAAACCAATGACCATTTTACGGCATATAAGTAATATATGTAGAACAAATATACTAATCACATAATCTAGATAATAATATGTATATAAAAATGAATCCCTATTTTCATTGGTCACGGCATCACCTGTGAACGGCTGGACCGAATTCGCTAATTCATTTTTTGTTATTGTCAGGAGAATGTACTTATGAGCCAGAAAAAGTTGCGGGGTTCAGCTAGTTTTACGTGAAACAGTATTTAGTACTTATACTTAAATATAAATGTTGATACGTAAAACTAAATAACTTCGTATGAGACTTTATAACGCATTGCAAATTAACACTTACCATTAGGTGGACCGTCTGCTTATTACAAAAATGTTTATTTCAGGTGGGGTATTGATCCCCAGTCATATACTATAATAGTCAGCTTACAGTTCATCAACATTAGACTACGTCTTTTCGTAAACTTCCAGTACTTTTAGTTTACACAATATGATGAAAATAAAAGCTCCAAAAGCTCCGTCGCTGTTTATGATATAATAATAATAATAATAATAATAATAATAACTTTATTGTTCAAAAAAGCAAAATTTACAATGGAAACGAAGCCCTGCATCCTGTGCTAGCTATACAATAGCTGTGTTACAGGGTACAGTGTCTTCCCCCTTAAATATATAAAAATATGAACAAATATAAATGAAAAGAAAAATATGAATGAAGATATTTTTACGAGCTAGTTAAATCTAGTTAAATAAAATAAAATATCTAAGACCGTTACAGTTGTACTTATCTATATCGTATGAGTGTGTATGAGTGAGTGTGTGAGAATGTGTGCGTGTGTGTATGTGTGTGATTGCGTTAGTGTGTATGGGTGGTTTTGTTAGTGGTGTAGGTACCTATGTTGTGTATAAAATTATGCAGTTGTGTTTATTATATTATGACAATATTATTTCAACGTACGAAAAAGATCTTCTGTTGCCGAGTAATCTAGACAGCTAAGCCAGTTGGTTACTATTTTTTTAAATTCATAGGAGTTGCACTGCTTTTGTTTAGTTTTAGAATTCAATTTATTAAATAGCAACGATGCGTTATATAGATAATTTCTTTTGGCAAACTGGCTTTTACAAGTTGGTTTAGGAACTCGGTTAAATCTTTTCTTTGAGTGCCCAAAAGTGGGGATAGTAACGCGGTGAAATCGAAGTAGGCACTGTAGAATATATAGTTTTCTAATGGATAGCACGTTGCATTTTTTATATAGTTCAGTTGTCGGGTGCATGTAAGAAAGTCTTTTTATAACTTTGAGAAGGCAACGCTGCGCCCTCTCTACCTTAAGAAGGTGTGTTTTCGCGGCTCCTCCCCATGAGGTTATACAATATGCCATTATACTTTCTGCTAAAGCCTTATATATTCGTATAAGTAACTCTCCATGCATATTATCTCTAAGGTTCTTGAAGACAAATATAAGTTTCCTGATTCTGCTTGCTGTATTTGATATTTGTAAAGCCCAATTCAATTTGTCATCCAGTATGACACCTAGATATTTAACATCGTTTGCCCTCTGAAGTAGTGCACAATTGCAATCGGACAAGTTGGCGAGATCTCTATTGCATGGGTATGTATGTATTTTTAGATTCAGTTTAACTGGTTTACTAGCATTTGTTTTACAAAAGGTCAGGTACTTAGTTTTCGAAATGTTCAATGAAAGCAAACTGTCCTCCAGCCAAGCAGAAATTCTTTTTAGACCCGTTTCAGAGATCTCATAGACTGATTGCCAGGTTTTTGCTCGGAAGAGCAGAACTGTGTCATCAGCAAACATCACAATATCAGTCCCTTCAAGTTTTTGGTTGCAAAGGCTATTGATGTATATTAAAAATAGAATAGGACCAAGGGTGCTTCCCTGTGGAACGCCGTAAGTGCACGTGGAGCTATTACTATAGTGACCATCAACTCTAACGCGTTGATTTCTTCCAGTCAGATAATCCATAAACCAGTAGTAGGGCGTACCCCTGATACCACAATTCTCCATTCGTGCCAAAAGTATCGGGACTGAAACCGTATCAAATGCTTTCTGGAGATCTAAAAAGACCCCCAGACATTTGAGCCCTTGATCCAGATACTGCACTATTATCGATGTAAGATGAAGAATCGCATCTTCGGTCGATCTGCCCTTTCGAAACCCATATTGGTGGTCGGAAAGAAGTTTCTTGGTTTCCAGATATGCGGTAAGTCTGTTGTTAACAAGCTTTTCCATAATTTTAGAGAGCGAGGTTAACAGTGAAATTGGCCTATAGTTAGTGGGATTAGTTTTATCTCCAGCCTTATAGATAGGTGTAACCACCGCAATCTTAAAAAGTGAAGGAAACACACCTGTTGAAAAACTCAAGTTACACAGATGAGCTATTGGCTGGGCAAGAATATGTTTGCATTTATTTATTACTCTATTGGGGATGTTATCCCAACCGGGAGCACTATTTTGTTTTAGACCTCCGATTGTAGTTATAACTTCATATGGGTCAACTGGGTACAAAGAAAACGAAAAACTAGGAGAGTCGGAAGACAGCGCCTTGGTTGCCAATCTAGTATCAGTAGTGTCAAGCTTTGATAGTGTCTTATTCGCAAGTGACCTTCCGACATTTGTAAAGTACTGATTTACTACGTCTAGAGACTCTATATTGGAACTTTTGGAATTAAGTAGGGCTTCTGCTGATTCATTTGGTTTTTCAAGGTTACCTAGATCTTTTACAAGTTTCCAGGTTTGTTTACTGTTTTTGGAGTATTTTATGAATTGTGCTTTATAGTATTCGTTTTTTAGTGTTCTTATTATTTTATTGCAAAGATTTCTGTATTTATTGTAGGTAGATCGTAGTAGGTAGTCATCAGGGGAAGTTTTAGATTTCCTATTCATTTTATTACGATTTCTTATAGATCTTATGACCCCAACTGTAATCCAAGGTTTTAGTGTTTTTATCCGACAAGGAACTTTGGTAGATTTCATGTGAGATTTAATCGTTGACTGTATTTTGTCTATCAATGTTTCAGCTGCGGTGTTAGTATCTTCAATCGAGCAATAATCATTCCAATTAGTCAACGCTAGTGATTCCCTAATAGCAGTGTAGTCAATTTTTATTTTTATTTGATATTTGTTCTGGGTATGTGTTAAATTAGTGTAGTCAATCAAAAGTAGTATAGGCGAGTGATCTGTTACTTCTTCAAAAACAAAAGAATACCAGCGTTTCCGTGTTTTTACCATAAAGTGGTCTAAACAAGAATTCAGCCTGGTAGGTCTGTTAATCGCAGGCAGCAAACCGCAGTAGGCCATTTGTGATAAGTAGTTCTCCGCGTGATTAGTTAGTTGATCAGGTAAAATATCAATATTAAGATCCCCAGTCAGAATAACATTAGTTGATTTTATTGTCTGAAGGAGATTGTTTAGGGAGTCAATAAAACTGGTAGGGTTCGAGTAGCTAGGTGGTCTGTAGGCACAAACTATGGACAAATCGTTATTAACTCTCAATACGAGACAGTTTGCATCTTGAACAGACGCTTCTAGAGCCGAGCATTTGAGTTCGTTGCGTGCGTAAACCACTACTCCGTCATTTTGGTTTAGTTTATTTTTTGTGTAATAAAGTCTATAGTTGGTTAAGCTAGGAGGTTTTTTAAACTCACTAGTCCAGCATTCTGTCAATACAATTATATCAATTGTTTCACTCAGTTCCGTCACAAAAACAAGAAATTTGTCAATATTACAGTTAATACTACGGATATTGAGAGATAGAATCGACAACGATTTATGAAAGTTAATTTCTTTAAGAACTGACGAGTATTGAGCTGGATCCTCCAGGTAGCTACATGTTTGATTTACCGAGCTGTCTATGTCATTTAAGCAATTCGGTGTGAATTATAAAAAATAATGTACAAATGTTACTGGTCAGTGTATTCAGTGTGTAAACACAAGTTGAGTGTATGAGGTATAATGTCTGTAGGAAGTAATGGTAAATTTGAATATCTAAATAAGTGTAATGTGTATATTGTGTAACGTGTGTATCGGTTTTACGATATATTTTTAAAGTAATTATAACTAAAGAGTAAGTACTTACATACAATAACAAAAATTTAATTAATATAAGTAGGGCTGCATTTTCTATTAATAGTCAAATTTTAATACCGTTAAGATTATAGATGTCCTGTTCTGTGTTTATACGTGTAAATGGTGCGCCATCTGCCTTCCGTATGAATACTTTTCCGGCTGAGGTCCAACAGTATTTAAATTGGTTGTTAAATGCAAAATCTCGTGCTAAGAAAAGAAGACGCCTGTTTCTTGGTGTTAAATTTTCAGATATGTAAATTGGTTTGGTCGGAGCGTCTGTCTTAATCAGATGTTGTGTATTTAATTTATTGTCTTTGTGTTTCTTGTTGAATTGTTTCGTGGAACGTAGTATATTCTCCTTGGCAAGGACAGAGGTCAGCTCCACTATTATTGGATTCTGTTTTAACGTCGAGCCAACTCGGAAGACATCCCTTATATCAGAGGGTTGGATAGGAGCATTGATGACATTGCTTAACTTAACAACCGTTTCAACAAGGTCTTTTTTGGTTTCTGTTGATGTTTTAGGTATATTCTTCAGTTCAATACTAGACGAACGAATTTGTCTTTCCAGCTGTTCAACCCTTTCTTCCAGAATTCCGATGTTTTTATGGTCCTCTTTTTTCCCTTTTTCAAGTTCATCAATTCTCTTCATAAACTCGTCATATTTAGCAGCAGTAAATTCAACAGAGATTTTTAGTTCCTGGTTTTGTGTCATTAGTTCCTGTATCTTCGAGTTAATCGATGTAAACTGGAGGATTTGCTCATTTTGAAGCGCCGTAATCATATCCTTTATCTCCAGCATATCGCCTTCAGATTCTTCGCCACGCTTCCTTTTGTGCCTATATGTCACACCGCTCACGCCAACTGCAGCACTCTCGTTATCCGTGTGAGTAGATATATTCGGTTCGGATTGATGATGGTCTAGTGGCGCCAGCTTGGCAGTCGGTGGTGAGTGGTTTAGAGGCATATTTTTGCTTATTAGTACCAGGAAACTATAAGTACCAGCAAGCATACAAGGGACGAGTTGAAGTTCAAAACGTAAGCGTCCACGGGTCTTGTTACCTGGTCGCCGATCGATGAGTTCGTACAGTTTTACCGGCCGTCCAGTTAAGATAGACCTCTAGTCTCATTAGACTTTGAAGGCCTTGTGAAATATAGTTATCTCTTTCCAATCGATTGTCTTTGATGATCCTTGTTTTATGAGACGTCGATATTAGACGAACAGTGCAACAGGTAGTATAGTGACGTAGTACAGTAAACAGGTAAATGCACTCACACAGACAAGATGCGTGGCTCACGTATGTGGTTGTGATTTGCTGTCCATTTATCTCCGTGTGCTTTATGCGCTCCTATTATTTCGTAGCGATTATTTTTGTTTTCACTTTAAATAAATACTTAATATAGCCAAAAATTATGCAGTTTCGACTTATATACGTCTGGTCGCCTCAGAGATCCGGGGGGAAGGATATGAAACTTATTTATGTATACGCTAATCTGGGACAAAGAGCTTTGGAACTGCGAACTTTACAAACAAAATAACACTGACATCCTTTCTCTTTTAAATCCACGTCATTTGATCTAACATTAAACTAGTTTTTTTATATCGTACTAGCGATAGTAATAATATATTATAATATATTATATATAATATATTATTATAGATAATTGAGAGTAATATAATTCTCTAACATATTATGCATTTATTGTATATAAAAACATTCCTCTTGAATCACTCCATATAATAAAACAATCCGTATCAAAATCCGTGGCGTAGTTTTAAAGGTTTAAGAAGACATAGGGACAGACAGCGGAAAGCGACTTTGTTTTCAATATGTAGTAATGATTATTATATAAATGAAAAAGTTTGTGTGTATGTTTGTTACACTTCGACACCAAAACGGCTGAAGAGATATAGTTGTGAAATAACACATACCTAGGCTACTTTTATTCATGGTAAAATTAAAGATCCTTCGGGAACGCGGGTAAAGCTGCAAGGAGCCACTAGTTATGATATCTATAAAAATATGTAAGCCTAGATTATGTTACTTTAAGCCCCGAAGAGAAATTTGTTTTGTTTGTTGCTCGTTGGTTGCTAGAATAGTTTTGTTATAAATGGTAGATTTAAATCTTGTGTTTCCCGTTTACGACGCCCAAGAGACTAGTTGAGGTGGAAATGTTTGTCGCAGTTACCACAGAATAACTAGCTTCCGCCATTTTTCCGTTGTAAAAGGCAACTGAGTACTTTAATATTTTCTATATATATATATATATACCTATATATACGTATTCCCTAGGTGATGATAGCATGGTGGCTCATAGTTCTGACTCACGTTCACGAGGGGGCAGGTTCAAATGTCTCACTATTAATATGTGAAATCCGCCGCGGAGGCCGCGTAGTGTCATTGCTTTAATGTCCTCGTTGTTAAGGGAGGGGCGGGTGGCATAATATCAGCTGTAAGAGAGAATCCTAACTAATAATATAAATGCGAATGTGACTTTGTTTGTCACTTCACGCCTAAACCACTAAACTGATTTAGAAATGGTTTTCACCAAGGGAAAGCTAGGGGACTGCTGTCGGGGAGTGACATAGGCTGTATCTCATCCCAGTATCCGTACGGGAACGGGAACTACGCGGGTAAAACCGCAGGGTACTAGTAACATATATATGGAGTGTCAAAATTCGGCCGGTGACCTTAGATGTCATCATCATCATCAGCTCATACACGTCTCCACCGAGGAGCTCGAGCCTCCCCTATCAATGAGGGGTGTAGGCCATAGTCCACCACGCGGGCCTAGCGCGGTGGTGGACTTCTCATGCCTTTAATGTGACATCTCGGGCATGCAGGTTTCCTGACGATGTTTTCCTTCACCGAAAGCCAGTGGTGTGAATCCGTATATAAGTTTTTTTTTTATAAAACTCAGAGGTACGGGCCGGGGCACGAACCTGCACCCTCACGCACTCACTCACTCACTTAGCCACCACGGCTTAGATGTCATAAATACCACATATTTAGTTGATTTTATTCTTATTTAGTCTTATGTCGTGAGTTATTTTTGTAAAATCTTTCCCAAATCAAATCATACCGGTATAAAACCTGCGCGGCCATAGATACAATTTGGGGCTTCGTCTGTAATTCAGGATAATGGGCTATGTTTTATGATGCGGAAGTGTGATGGCCGCCATCAGGCCGACTGTCGTAAACTGTTCTGTAATGTTAGTGGACAATTAACTAAATTCCTATGTCGCTGGATTATATTTTATTGGAATTCTCATTTATTTTTTGTATATAGTTGTCGCTCTGCGGTTTCACACGCGTCTTGGACGATTTATTTGAGTGTTTCTCAATTGCTTGTTATAATAACCTCATTTAGACAATCAAGAAGATTTTAATAACAAAAATAAATTGAATCGTTTGAGTCGTTCTTAAGTTATGGCATAGCCAAGGGAAATATGGTATCAATTTAATATGGGCAAAAGATCTATCTATATGACAATTTAATATGATCCTACATATATAGACATAGTAGATAAGTAGTATAATTGTATTTGTTACAGATATAAACTAAATAAAATATGACAAAAATACTTTTATTTCCATCTTTTTGTAACTACCTAATATTAAAAACATGTGGGCTCGCAATTTTTTTTACAGTCCTGTAATAAGGCGATAGACATCATGCAATTAAGCTTCTATTTCAAACCATAACTATAATATAAAACGGTTTTTGTTTAAAATTATATCTATCGAAAAAAGCCTCTAAATAAAGGGTACACATAAACCCCTCAAAAGCCTAGCAAGCCTTTAAATCCTCAAATGGATGTCATATTGTCACAATCAATCTGTCATTCAATGCACGATTGAAACGTATCACCATGCATTAGGGTCCATTATTGTACATGACAATGTATGCCGGATGACGTCACAACTATGACTATAGGTAGGTAGGTAGAAGCCAGTGGAAATGCATTTGTGAGTAAAAGCTACTCTGTACAAGTCATCGGCAACTGGGTATATTAACTCACCGAACGTACGAATAGCTGTAAAAGATTTTACGTTGCTTTTTTCCGTTATATTCTTTTGTTTTCAACGTGTTTTGTTGTACTTTTAATGTTTTTGTAGTTCCGTACCCAAAGGGTAAAAACGGGATTCTATTACTGAGCGAAGTCTCCGTCCGTCCGTCTGTCACCAGGCTGTATCTCAAGAACGGTGATAGCTAGGTAGTTGAAAATTTCCCAGATATTTCTCTTGCTGCTATAACAAAAAATACTAGAAATAAAATAAATATTTAAGGGGGGCTCCAACATAGAATAAAGTTGGTTTTTTGACCGTTTCTTGCTCGATGCTAATAACGGCGATAAATACCTACATGGAATGGAACCCTCCGTGCGCGAGTCCGACTTGCACTTGGCTGGGTTTTTTTTGCGTTCGTTTCTAAGCTTGTGATGTAGTCGGTTATTAAGTTATTGTCACTGTGGTTAATAACCGCTGGGAATATCTGCGATATGTAATTTACAATGGAAGGAAAGATGACAAGAGGACTTAATGAAAAATAAAATTAGTTTTAAACGGTCAGGGCGTTCTTTACACTAAGTTTTATTCTAGCACAGTTTCGCCCGCTTTCCTGAGAAAATTATATTACCTATATACCTAGTATAAACATTGCCTTCCTATATGGAACATCTAAACTTACATAGGTACTTAACTTCTTTAAAATTTCCATAGATAAAAAACCGGAAAGAAAAACGTTATCACACAAATATTTCTGATACACAAAATGAAATAATCAGTAAAATATTAGAGATAGGTGGAAAGCAGTCCGCGTGTGCAGTGGGCGGGACCCTGACGTCATGCCAACCACGCCCCCCCACCCCCCGGAAGACCCCCTATACTGGATTGCTCATAAAACCTTATTTGTATAATCTGCTATGGAAATTTCCTAATCGCGTTCTTGTGTCAACGTAGTTAATTGTAACAATATCGTATGTCATATTTTTTTATGACAAATTTGGGGAAAGAACATAGAGTGATGTACCTACCTGTATTCCAACATAGATAGGTACACTTAAGTAGATACTTATAATGAATATATACCATGTAACATTTATTACACATTAATTCAAACTACTTAAGCAGAATTTAGACTATTACAAAAAAACTAGCTGATAAATATACCGAAAAAATTACAATCCTGTTTGAAAATCGGAGCGCTCTTTAAAAGAAAAGTACTTTTCCCTATTTAACTTTTTATGCTACTTATGAAAATACTTTATACCTCTCTAAACATTGCTTAGTTAGATAAGTTATACCTACGCTACTTAGAGGCGACGATATTTAAAGTCAGAAATTCACGTTCTCACTTATGAAACATTCATAAAAACAAACAACAACCTACTGCACTCCAATCCCTAAAAAAAACAATCGGTAATCGAAATCATTCGCATAAAAAACACCCAATACAAGTCTAACTTATTGAATCGGCAAATCAACGCTTTCCAAAGTTATAAGGCGAAAGACAGACAGACACCCAGTTTATTGACAAAACGCCTTTACTAACTCTCTTGACATATCTCGAGACATTAACTGGCGGCATCTAGGCGTCGGCACGGCCTTGACATATCCGTCCCCGATAGGGATGGGACGAGACTATCGAAACGTTTATCGATAGCATCGATATACTGAGAATATTTTTAATATTCCGTCTCACGGTTCAACACGTTTTTTAATGTTTTATCGGCGTTGGTCTAACGTAGTTATGGTAGTTTTAGGAATGGTTTGTTTCTAATTTTATCAGATATGGTTGTCTCTTTTTTTCGCACAGAGGGAAAAAGACAAATATATATGAATACGCCGGATTTATTTGGTTCAAAGTCATAAGTTATAGGTATGTATCAATTAATTATTTATTAAATAAATCTTATTAATATGTCTTTACAATAATAGCACTATATTATATACCAACACAATTATTATACCAAATAAAATAAATTATAGAATCAATTTATTTAGTTTTAAACTTAGCTACCTTAGTTACCTATCCTACCTAGCGGTCATGGCATGGCAGTATATCGATTAACGAATCGATATATCACTAACTTACAGCTATACCATTCCCACCCCTTAACCAGCTTAAGCTTATAAGATAGGTATCTCTTTTCTTTTAGAAAAATAAATTACCTTAAAGTAGTCCTATATAGGGGTTATATTATTTTTAAGAAAACAACGTAATTGTAGGGTAGATAGTAGGTATATACTTATTCTATTAATCAAAAGTTACAACATGGGCACTAAAGATGGCGCCTTACTTATTTATTTTGAAATAGTGGTTGAAAACGTGGGGAACCCAGGGGTTCTTAAATTTTCCCAGGATTAATAGTAACCTATGTGTTATTTCATAACATGTTCTAAATCTGTGCGTATTCTGGCTTGAAAGAGTAACAAACATACATTCTCACAAACTTTCGCATTTATTATATATATTCCTAGTCAGATATAAATACATTTTAGTTAAATCAATAACTATCATAGGTTTTTAATACGGTATCAATAAATCGAAATACAAACCAACATCAAACAACATATATCGGTTATATGTTAATCGCCTTTATAATGGAAAAATAATGTGTTATAAACGTTGCGCGCGCGCATGTAGAATAATTGTTTTCAGTTTATTTCTCTTGGACGGAACATACAAAGTCTTGGCGGCATTTCAATGACGCCCGCCGTAGTACTACTGACCAAACAACACTGACCTCTCCTTCATGAAACACCTCTCCACAAATCCATACTATTTACAACGTATCAGTTGCCTAAAGGGGTCTCAATAAAATGGCTTCAAATAGACACTATCCTATATCGATTTTCATGTACAAGACAGAATCGATTTTCAATAAAATTCGGAATGTTTTTGCACAATATGTTTTTATAACCGATTTATTACTCACATTATTTTGCGTCAATCGGGATTAGATATGAGAATTATTTTCATTCGGATCAAAGTCCGATGAGTATGGTAATGCATAAGTATTTTATTACATTTATATTGTATTCGTAGAATCCTACTTCCTATCCTACTTATATTATAAAGGCGAAAGTTTGTATGGATGTTTGTTACTCTTTCACGTAAAAACTACTGAATGGATTTGAATGAAATTTGGAATAAAGATAGCTTATAACCTGGATTAACATATAGGCTACTTTTTATCCCGGGAAAATGGAAGACCTCCCGGGTACGCGGGTGAAACCGCGGGGAGCCACTAGTTTGCCATAAAATATTGTTTAAGAAAATTTATTATTTATTAAACTGACGATCGCTGTGCCTAGATGGCGCTGTGTGCATGAGATTTCATAAATCGTCTTAATTTAATTATATTAATTATCCATTTTTTGATTTTAAAAATAAGTGATTGTTAGAATAAAAGGGATGAACGGAATACGTATACACTGACCGCAAATTATAAGAAGTATAACATGCAATAATTTTAGACATAATTTCATCAATAAAATTTTAGTTCGTGATGTAATTTTCATCCTCTCGTAACAAATGAATCTAAACCCTCTTGTAGTTTACATAGATCATACTAGATGGCGTTAGTTGTTTTAGATATTTATTTTAAAAACCATTACAGAGCGTTTTGGCATAATAAACATAGCGTTATTTTCGCCGTTTCGAAGTAAAAGATTAATTTATAAGCATAACACCCGCCTCCTGACTTCTTTTGTGTCATAATTTCATGTTTACAATTGTGACGCCTGAATCGCACAGTTGACATTTTTTCGAAAATTTTGCATATATATTTTAGTTTGAGTAGCAGTAAGCAAGTGGTCCTAACCTACACAGTAAGCCAGTATTCCGGGGAGCTGGTATCAATCCCCGGCGCCTAATGTATCTTTCCAACACTTTGTCTTTCTGTATGTGTTCGAAACCATCAAAAATGCAAAAAAAAAAAATGTGGCACTTGACCGTTTAGAGAAGATCTCAACACCACTGATGTAGACATTTCGACTACTCTTTTGGTGTTTTTTGATAGATTTATGTACAGTATTAAAAAAGGTGAAGGCTCACAACACAACAACAACTTATTCGTAAATGTTAGATTTATTTTATTACAACATTCTATCAAATCATCTTCGTTAGGATATGTCCATCCTGGTACCGGTCATAAATAAACTAGGACCTACCCTCTTATTTTTTTATATAGGTCAGTCAACAATTATTGCTTACACTACCCGAAAAGATACATTTGGGTGGCTAGCACCACAAACATCATACAGAAGTAGCAGTATATTTAATTAAGGCATTATTTTTAGGAAACTAATTTATTCTACTTTTAGTTATAATTATAACATAATGCCAACAATAAATTATCTTTTTAATGATGTTTATATTTTGTCTATATTTAATATATATTTTGGCTATGTCGCCAATTAGTAGTCCGTAGAGGGTCTACAGCAATGCTACGGTGCGTCTACGCGGCTACGAGTTAAAACGTAACGTAGACCCCTATTTATGAGTTTCTTTATGACACAAAATATTTGTAGCTATAAAAAATACTGTTATACTGTAAACGAGGGTTTATAATGGTACTGAAATAAAAAAGTATTGCCTGTTACTGGTGTTACGTGATCGTGTGCAATATTAAATATCTTGGGGACATATTTTATATGCGGCCACCTGATCCCAAACTGAGCATAGCTTATAATATATATTTTATTTCTGTTTTTTTAAACCCATAAAAATAGACGACAGTCCGAGTATCTACCACTCAACTGGCATGTTAAACATAATCGCAGCATATAAAGTTGTATAATAGAAAAAATAACGAGGCACGCCGCCGCCTCGCCGCCGCAGATTTCCCAGTTAACAATTCCCTCATCATAAACCATCAAGTTCTTTATTTTTAAAACCAACTCTTGAACTAATCAGACCCTCGCTTGTTCCAGGTTAATGTGCCACGGGAAGAGTGAGAGAGAGCGACGATCCCGACTCTCCTAAAACGCCTTATATGGAGCGGGACGGGTATACAAAGCGTGCTCCGCCGCGTATTAAAAAACACAAAAACCGCGAATGTAGATAATACGAGCACGGGAGCTGAAAAGGGTTGTAATTAAAAAATATAAAATTCCAACGCAATCGATTTAAAATTTGAACGCCTAAAGCCGTGTGCAGACTATCAGCTATAGCTTAGCTCATGACGGTGCTTTAGTATGGACTTGCCTTAATCTTTATGTTATAATGTGTATGGCTGTGTAGTCGAGCGTCGTCGCGGCTGTGCTCGTTTAGATATAGTTCTAGTATATAAAGATAATTTAGGCGGGGTCGGTGCGTGGTACCGGAGTGTCGGATTGTGTGATGCAGCGGCGGCACCGGCGGAGCATCCAACGGCTACGTGACGACCATTCTGCCGCATTGGTCTGACGAATCTAATTAGGTGAGTTCTTTTTGTCTACTCACTTTATATTTGAATTTGACACCGTGTGTACTAACCCTTAACAACCCATATGTGGTTAACTTCGTTGATATAAAATTGTTCTGTTTTTAAAATTCTGCATTTTTTCGTCTACCAACACTATCACAAATTTATTTAAGGTCTTGTTTTTTATCAATTTAATATTATGTGTATATAATTATATTAAATAAAAGCACATGTTTATGTACATTTAAAAACTTATAACACAGCTCGTAATATTAATAAGGAATTACATTATGTGAAACATTACGGTCAAAGTGAGAACAGTTTTCTCGTACGTGCGATAGATGTCGCTGAACGAACGCAAATCAAAACTGCAGCGAACGGATGAGTCTATTTAAACTTTTTAATACAATGTAGTGTTTTATCCATAACTTTGTGATTAATTAATTAAATTTGTAGGTAACTGGCTTGTATGATGCACCGGCACCTGCTAAATAGTTCCCGCAGTCCAAGTATTTCAACTATTCGATTAACATGCCCTAACAATTTTGTTTGTCGATTAGTTGGACCACTCTAGGACTGTGTGGTATCGTATGTATAGAATATATAGAAGATTATGAAGCAAGCTGTTATGAAACACGGTAAGTTTTAGCTTGTAGACATGGTTGACGTATTAGTATTTAAAACCGGGCCACATAAAAAGCTAAAATTTGAAACACATTTGTCTAAATTACTGTCTAAAGTTATTAATATTGTTGGCCGGCTTTAGGTATTAATACTATAGAAACTAACTGCTATATAATTTTTGCAATAAAGATATATTTAAAACTAAAATTATAATTATTCGTACACTACCCTAATCCCAATTTTAACTCAGTTTAATATTAAAATGGAACTGTCAAATTAAAAATAAAATTAAAACAACGACAATAAAACGCAATAAAAAAAAACACAGTAAGTATTTAAAAATCAAAGAAGGGTGTCTGTGTATGACTTCATCTTACTAAAAAAAATTTAATTTCTTATTTTTACCATTAAAAACATATTGCTAGATTAAAATTAATATATTCCATGACGACCAGTCGTGAAGGCAGATGTAAAATACTTACTGCAGCTATATTTTATTATAACGATTTTATTGTCCTCGATTTTATAGTCTATGGTTCATTTATGTCATCGTGACGTCATCTGTTATGATGTAATGATATGAATAGGTATTAGTATAGTAAACTTGTTGTAGTTAGTACCCATATACTATGTTTCGGTAAGATGCATTTTATTCAAATAGGCTTCTAGTGGTTCCCCGCGGTTTGAACCGCGTTCCCGGGGTCCTATGTCCTAAGTCCTTTCTCAGGCTATCTGTGTATCAAGTTTTATTTAAATCGGTTCAGTAGTTTTAGCGTGAAAGCGACACAGACAGACAGACTTTCGCATTTATAATTTTAGTTAGGATATGCAGTGTAATTGCAATTAATAAGCCTTTACACGCCAATTTAGTCGTTTTAATTGATTGATAGGGCATAATTTAAGTAACTTAAGTACATACATAAAAAAGAATAACCAGTTACGGAACTGAAAATTTCTTACTCCAACAACCTTGCCTAATAAATATTCTAATGAATATTATAGATACTTATACTTAAAACCCAAGTAAATATAGTGTTAGAAAAAAAAAGGGTACATATGCTCGTAGACCACCGTTCGTAGCCGTAGCCCGAAGTTCGTAACCAGTGAGCTCGTAGCCATTATGTCGTAGCCCTCAGATTTGGTTGGTATTGTAGCAAAGCCCTTACTTAAAAGTAAATACATGTCATACTGGTTTCATCCGTTTTTGTATGTTTGTCCATAACATGGGTACATTTTCAGTTTATTTTTAATGTATTTCAAATTAAATTGTCATTCATATAGGGCTTTGCAAACACGAATAGATAGACTCTAATGCTCGATTTTGACCCAAAAATAAATTCAACAATATCTCTTTTTTAGTAACGATGCATCGTATATTATGTATAATATTATGTTTTTAGAACACTAAGATTATTTAAGGATACCGGTGTGTCTAATAACAGTTCATTTAAATCAATATACATGACGTAGTTTAAAGAAATCAAATAGTGTAGCTTTTGTAACCTTTTATTTCGAAATTTTAATATGTATATAACCCTTTTTATTCTACATAGAATGTAGTCTATTTTAAAAACAATGAACGTATATCAGCACGTTTGTATGTCCGTAATTATTCCTTAACAAAAAGGTAGGTTTGTGGAAAAGCCTCGAAAATATTTCGGGTACGCCATATCTTTACACTAAAGCTTCATAACTACGGACAAAGCAACATTATGAATGTTATAAATATGTAACACACGAGTTTTGGTTGTTTGTTTGTATATAAGTATATGTATTATATAGTTGTGGCATTGTAACGGGCCTATGTGGGCCTATTTTGTCCTCAGTGGGACTTTAAAGCTAGTTATTGTTGTAGAAAACAATATATTTTGTTTTACTTAGGTATATTGTTGTAAACGAGACCATTTCTTAAGAAATAAATTGATTTATTAATTACGTATATCACATAGTGTTACATTGGGAAACTTAAATATTAGAACAAAACTAAGATACAAGAATTTTAAAAACAATTTTACGTAAGTAAAAAAATATTCGATGCCAAAAGATTAATCCTTAATTATTATAATTTTTAAATTCTCTTTATATTCTTCTTAGATCTGTTAATTATAATCCCACATTTACCTTTCAGGGTAAGTATAATAGGATTTCTACTTCCCGTTATTTAAATTTAATAAACTTCGGTGTAAATCTCAAATATCTAAAAGAGTTTCAATATGTTTTTTTCGCCTTTCCACCCTAAATTGACTCCTTTCTTTTTACCCTTTTACTCTTTACTTAAAAGTTGTGTTACATTTTTTTCTTTTCAAACGCTGAGTATAGAATCTATGTTTGAATGGGTACTCCGATATACTGGTTTATTTACGAGTTATCCATTAGTTTTTATTATTATAACTATCAACGTATGTGTATCTTGAATATATTAGGAAAGTCCCCACGCCTCGGTCTGTCTGAACGCGATGAACACAAAAACTACAAAACAGATTTTCATGTGGTTTTCACCAAATTACGGAGTATTTCATTCATCAATTTGGACCCGGTAAGTGGCGCTGGTGGGCAGAAAGAAGTCGCTAGTTATGAATATTTATTTTTTAATATATATGTTTCTAGGTAATTTGTATAAAACGAATAAGTACCTACCTACATTTTAAGGTGTAAATGTAGCTTGGATTTTTTTTTCACGGAAATTCAAGAAAACTAAGGTAACCCCTTTCTTTAAAAGCGGAACTAATTCTTTCAGAAAACACCCAATCGCTATTCTACGTGCGCGGCGCGCGGCGCCTCCACGCTGGAGTGGAATCAAACGTGACTTGATTTCAATGTTCAGTTTCAATTGCCATTTTTTTTTACCTACTATATTGCCTTCGACAGCTGTTTTACTTCTTACTGGTCCTACAAATACTATAAGTGTGAAATACAGGGCTAATAATATAGACTTCTAGTGGCTGTCCACAGTTTCACCCATGTACCCAGGGGGTACGCGGGTGAAACTCTGGACTGTTTGTATTACATTCTGTACCAATTTTTTATGCCATTCTATTAGCCATTTTGGATAAAAAAATATACATACATACATCTCTTCGAATATACTATTTGTCTGTTACGCTTTCACGCCTAAACCACTGAACCGATTAAAAATATATAAACAGATATAGAGCTTGGGAAAGGAAATAAGCTACATTTTTACAGAGAAAACTTGTCATCTCCGGGGTAACAGGGGTGAAATTTGGAGTGGACGATTATGTATTATGTTAATTGCAATTTTAAGAGGATTAATTTAATTAATTATATTGTTACAATGTCTTCTTTAATTGAGTGTAGCATCATTGAGAGCACAGTGAATGGTCGATAGGTTACAAACAGAAATAGCGACACTCGATCGATCTCTGTCAATCAACGGACAAACGCTCTTCGTGAAGTTTAGATTATGTAGATATATATATAACTAGAACATTCATTGATGTATAGGTGTATATCATTTGTTGTTGTAGGTATATATCTATACGTATATTTTTTTTGTTTGTTTGTTAGCTATGAATATTTAAAATTATAAAGGGAATAGTAATGCCTTTGTCTTGCATAGTTGCTATCGTAAATTATGATATTGTACGAGCTAAAGCTGCTCATTTTAATATCACTACACATAATATTATTAATTTAAGTACCCCGCCGCGCTGAAAATGTGTTTGTTAGAAAATCTAAATATGTAGTTTAATCTGAACCACAAATAACGTTTAGGTACCTACGTATAATTATGAATTTCACTATTACAAAAATTGTTTGTGTATATATAAACTGTGTCAGTCATATTTACCTTATTCTTGTACTTAGCGAAAGATCTGTTTCTTCTGTATTTAAGTATCTACATAAATCTCCAATATGAGGGCATTATAATAAAAAGCACATCAACAAATAAACAACCGAAAAAAGAATTGAAAAGCTCATAAAGTCACGTAACAAACATTTTACACAAAGCAGGAGCTTTTCGTAACTTCCGCGAAAGCATGGCATCAGAATTAACCCGTGTATGCACACGACACAAACAAATCGGGCCTCGGTCGTAAAGACCGAATGATGACTTTCTGAGAACTGAAATAAAGGCAAGGCGAGGCTGTAAATCAATACCACGCCAAACAATAACTGAACAGCGGAAGTTATAGGAGAGACGAAGAAAAAATCAAGCAGTTGGTACGATTTTAGATATTTTTGAAGAGTAATATCTAGTCTTCTCAGGCGCGACCCCTTAGTTCTTTGTTTCCTATTCTAAAAAGGGATTGATAAAATAGCTACCTGCTAGTAAATTTGTTCTAAGTTGGAATAGAGAGTTAGTTTACACGGAGAAATAAAGATGTTACAAGAAAATATTCAACATCAGAATAAGATTGGTGTATTGAGAATAGAATAGGTTGCCTCATAAGCTGATCACACTAATACCTAGGTATTATAAAGACGAAAGTTTGTGACTGTGTGTTACTTCTTCACGGCTAAACAGCTATAGGGATTTGCTTGAAATTTGACACAAAGTTAGAATATGTTCGGAATACATAGGCTACATTTTATCCCGGGAAAATTGAAGATCCCCAGGAACGCGGGTGAAACCGCTGGGAGCTACTAGTTACTAAGTAAATAATTTTTCAAAATTAGCATCGAACATAATCGTTTATCCTAAAATAACCTAAACCTAAATAAAAACTCGTTCATCACTCATCACTTAAACGCCAACAGAGTATAAATCGAGATACAATTGTCTGATCCATTGACAGATGAAGTTTGTTGGAAACCGCGGGTCATGCTGTCTGGACGTTGATGCATCGATGCTTTCCACTGTTTGATGTATTTATAGTCCTTCCTTATTGCACGTATTAACTCACCTTCTCTGAATAAAGTTTAATTCCTATTTTTAACTGTAGATACGTCAAAATCATTACCACATAACCTAACCTAAAAACAATCCAGAATCATGTATTATAAAAAAAACTTATAAAATAAGCATCCAAGAACTAAAAGAGGTTTTCTATTAAAAACAGAATTTGTAACACCATATTTGCATTATATATTTTCTAAATATTATAGCAGCTAAGCCGCTAGATGTCGCTTGCAGTAAAACAAACTGCCAAATCCCACAGAGGCGGCCATATTGGATTTTGTACAGGTACGCGCCAAATTACTGCTAAGCGAGATTATGGCGGGAAAATTAAACATAATTTTGGTATAAATCGCATTCGCTAAGTGATTTGAACAAAAGCTGCTGGCTGACAAGCTTTATACAAAGGGGAGTCTGAATAATTATGTGGGTATGCATTTGTAATGGGATTTTACTTACATTAATTTAGATAACGCGAGTTATAATTTTTTTTATCCTGTGGTCTAGGTCCAGCATTTTTATTTGTCGTTTTTTTTTTTGGAACATCAGTGATGTGACATCTTCGTTTTTGCCGATTATTTCAATCTAATTATAAATAAAATATATGTTTTTCCAACTCACAACAACTTACCTTGCTTCCAAAAATAGGACACGATCACAAAAAAGTTATTAAGACAAACAATAGAGGCCCAACTCATTGTTTTACAACCACAATTAAAAAGTTACTCAATTAAAAACAATCTGTTATTACCTTATAAAAAAACTTTATTTTGAGTGTAAAATTAACTTTTCAACATTTATTTTTTAACTTTTAATAGAGAGATTGCAACTTTTTATCTCAAAATGGTTAGTTCACCATTTTTTCTTACCGAAATACCTAATATAGAAATAATTTGGGATAATAAAGTGGAGAAAAGTTAATCTTTATATGTAGGTATATGTACGTAAAAATCTTAATCGCATTAGATTTGTAGATTGTGTCCCTATATATTATAGGTATTATATTATATCATACCTCTCTATATTCTCTCTCACGGTCAATGTGATTCCGAGCTTGGTCTATATAGTAAATAACTAATAAACCTACCCATTATGTCTTCCTAATATAACTCCCGCCCAATGTAGGTATGTAAATCTTTTACCTATAAATAATAATCGATTACTAGTTTACTTATTACTCTTGCTAAGTTTGCCAGTACGTTAATATATTTTTTATAAATATAGTATGTGTTTCAGATTAATCTTATGAAGCCAACGAAAAATAGTATAGACTTTTGGTTCCGAAATACCAAATACGTGTCAGATCCCTATAAACTAGGGCTGATATTTTATTGAACGTCCGTAGTACATTTTACAACTTTTCATCGTAGCGTATTTCGTGTAGCGCTTGAAGCGTTTTCAGCACATTGTTCAAGTAGGCCGTCTAAGGAGGAAGTATGCTGCAGCGCTGCAAGATAGCGGTGTCGATCGATGCGGACTCTGCGCGCGCCGGCTATGACGTCATCGTCGCCGGGCGGGCCAGCGAAATAATTTTTGAAAGCTAAACGCAAGTCTCAGAGCCTGATTGATTATCATACTTACACTTGGGTACTTTTTATATTCTTTATTAAACTACAATAGGAATAATAATTTCAATTTCTTTCATGTATTTTTTGTAATGATCGAACGTTTTTATTCGATCATAATTTCATGGTAATTTCTAGGAATAACATAACGCAACTGATGTAGATACCAAATATAAAGCGTGCCATTCACGAGTCGACATTTTCTTTAAATCGTGTCGCATTTTTGTTATGCAATATTGATAAATTACGAAATAATGTCAATACATAAATTGATTAGCATTCTTATTAAATACCTATAATAAATCCAAAAAATACATATCTATTATTTATTTTATTGGTAACTTATCGTTTTATATGATTTGTACTCGGTACTTACGAATCTGATATCAATACGTCAAATAGAATAGCAAAAATAGATTAATCACCAAGATAAAGTAAGCGATATATATTTTTAAAATTGTGTATTTGTCATGATTCAAAATAAATATACATACTTAATGTATCAAATAAAAATGTCTTTTATTCAGGACTCATTATATTATTATTTGATATATTTGACTGAATATCAATCATTCCCGCACGCTACTAGAGGAATGTGGTAATTTACTTTTAAGGAGTCTATTCTGTAAAATAGAGGTATATTTTATTATCTACCATTTATAAGGAACTCATTTACTACCTATACGAAGTGACAAATTCGTTATCAACTTATCAACTCTAAACTGTGCGTCAAACAAAACTCAATGTGCGTCAAATGATACTAAGTACGTTGCTGTACTATCTATTCCATCGTACGACGATCAACCAAGATCCCGGATTAATACGATAAGTTTAAGCATTAATTTACAGCACTGCTGTATGTTATAAGAATAATTAATAATTTCCCGATAAGCTGGGTGACGATACTATAAACAATTATTTTGTTGATTTATTTCATTACGAGCTTCCGCCGCGTGGTTCCACTCGCGTAGTTCCTGTTACCGTAGGAATACGGGGATAAATGTAACTTAAGTTACTCCCTGATAATGTTTGAATGATTAATTATTAGATCGGTCCAGTAGTTTTTGACATGCGGCCCTTTACAGACTTCAGCGAGTAAGATAAAGGTACATAAAAGACCATCAGAAAACTACATTCTCTACGTTGTTTAGTCTGTCTTTTGTTTGAACTTTGCTATTTTAGATGTATAGGTTTAGTTACTGGGCTGAATAAAGCTTAGGATATATTAATCTAATAGTGTAGTAGTATGTAGGATAATCAAGCTCTTATGATTTTATTTAAAAGATTGGACTTGTGGGGAAGGGGGTTTGTTTGTCTCCGTTTTTCCAGAAATGTATAAATAATGCAAATAAGCCTGATCTCTATATTTTATTTTGAGAATGAACATATAGATACGTCAACGTCGAAGACTATAAAAAAAAACAAATGTGTAGGTACCGTGATTTAGTTCAAATGTGATTTCTGCGTCATCTGTCAGTTCAAACCCGATACGTTGTACCGGTCGGAATCAGACAATGAAATAATCACCGTCTTTTATGTTTCAACGAGTATTTCGGGACGGTACAGTTAACTAAAGGTTTAGCTGTTTTCTATCCGACATACTCACCTTCAACTGTTTCACATGTCTTCCTGTTTGTCATTGAGCAATATCTCGTCCAATATTCGACTATATTTAGATGTTAACAATAATAAATGGTGGATGTTGAAACCAGAAATGCAGATGAAAATCAGTTATGATTACAATTACATGATTAAAGGTTTTAACATCCGACACAAAAATTGTCACCTTTCATATTATAGGTTTGACGTCTGTCTAAGTATATATTTGTAGGACTGTCTGTTTTGTCGTAGCTCCGAAACGAATAGAATTTTTACCATCTGTAGAGGATTAAAACCACGACAATTAAAACTTTTAACTCAGGATTTTCATTATAATATAATAAACGTTCACATATAGATGGCATGTTTGGGTTTAGTTATGAGTCAGAAATAAAATAAATAACTTAAGTACATATTTAACTTTGATTACATTTGCCGCATATTGTGTACGCCGCACGTCGCTCGTCGCAAAGCGACATTACACCATCTTAGCAGAAGATAATTTTGTTTGATCACTAATCACTTCAAGGCAAAACAAAGGAGATTGGGGATAATGTCATTCTTGGAAATCGATTAATTATAGTATTTAAAATAAATGAGATGTAACGATGGGATTAACCAAACTACAAATACGCTAAGAGCGGGCTTAAATGCTGATTATACGATATTTTTTAAATGGGTCATGTAATACATTGCCTTTAAACTTCGCGATGGAAATGGATGTGATAACATTGAACCACGACGTTATTTAAGGCACAGCTGGTATTTTTTTATATTTAATTCGATTCTCATATAGTTTAGGTAACTTTGCTATCTTTCCGCATTGCAAAGAATAAAAAAATATTATTTTTAAATTATTTAATTACTATGTTCCAATATTCCTCATTTGCCCCTCTCAAGATTTCACAATTGCTGTAAGTGCCAGTTATTATCTTGATATTTTTATGTTACGACTATTTGCAAATTGTTTGAAGGCTCTACTGTACATAAGTAGCTAAAAATAAGTATGCACTAATAAATGTATATTATTCGTAAATCCAGCGTTTAGCACATAGTTTAGAGGTTTTACCCAGAAATACGAACGAAAATTTGCAATATACTAGATCCATATTATTTTAATTTAATATCATCCATATCACAAAATAACCCTTATTATGGAAAAGGTCCCTAAAATAGGTCGAGCCGTTGCTCCGTACTGAAGTCAAGGAACCAGTGAATTCAACCTTAACAATACTTTTATGTTACCTAACTAAATAAATTTCTAGAATAAGATTTTTCTCAAACTCAATCATATATAAAGGTTTTCTGCTTTCCTTACCCGTTATTTTATGTATGATAAAACCAACCAGCCTGAACGTCTGAATCGATTTCGACAAATGGAGCATTGTTGAATTCATGAAATGGGGTTGTCTCAAGAGTGTGTCTGGCTACTCACATCATTTCAAATGCGATAAAAGAATGCGGTAAAACATGTTCAACCTTCTTCTTACGTTCTTTTTACACGTTCTAATGTAACCAAACAAATTATATTTTACTATAATAAGTACGTGTACAATATCCCATGTATTTTAACGCTTAATTATCTCAGAGATAGGTACCAGGAAATACCGGTTCAAAGGTAAATTTATGGTGCTAAGAGCGGAAACAAAAAAGAGCGGTAAATAACTGCTACTGAAATTTAAAACAAACAAATATTTGCGTAATAGGTAATTATGTAACATTGGTACCTACTTATAACATTTCTCATTTGATAAGCAGAACTTGAAAGGAATAAAAATAATTGGATCACCGCTTATAATATTTCAAATATCTACCTACCACTAAAATGTACATACTTTTGTAGTATTTTTTAATATAGTAAGCCTTAAGGCAAACTTTTACAGTAGATCTGTAACAACCCGCACTTAAGATATACCACATTTCTTTTAAAATCGATCGGTTAATACAAGCGCAGGGCTTGTCATTCACTGACGTCGTACGACTTACGCATGCGCGTCTGGCTAACGTCTATCCCGTACGGATATAGATGAGTGTTGGCTTGTACGTATTTTCGTAGTCCGCCGATATCTTCTCACCGTGGCCGCATTACTTTATCGCTAGAATTCACGTTCGAACGGTTATCTCATTTTTGTCGCATCGTGATATAGATAACGTTAACGTTAGTATAATATTTTGTCAATTATGTGATAGCGGATCTACTCCACTTATTATATAAATGAAAAATGAAATTGTGACAGAAGCATGCCGTATGCCATAGCGATTAGTAGCCGAATGTCGTATGGTGTATGGGCCGAATGGATGTCGTGAGTGACGGATCGTGACTGATCGTGTGTGTTGCCCTCACTCAACCAGTCAGTCAGTTTAGCGGACTCGGATCGCGCGGTTGCGCGGCGCGTCGGTGCTTGTAGTATTTTAGTTTGACAGTTGGCGCGTTTTTCGTTCTTCTTCAACTAGGATATTATTGTGGAAATCATAGATTTTAAGTTAGTGTAATCTGTGTATTTTCTGTTTATCTCAGTTGTTTCGACTATAATTTGTGAATTTACACGCCGGCTGTGAATTTGTGTGGTTGCACGCCCCTGTGTACTCTCGCCGTGTAGTGAAGAATTTTTGTGATTTCTCTTTGGGAAATTGTTTTTTGGACGCACTACATCGTCTCCTGGGAACGACAAAGGTACGTAGCAACTTTAAAATAGACATACAATGTGGTTTTGTAACAAATCAAGTTTGGTTTTGCGGTGCAATTTGGGGCAGACAATTTCTCCGGCGGGTACTGTAAACGGGTTCCAAATATAGCGAATCGGGTTTTAGACTCGGCACATTCACGTTCACAGATATTCTGAGTGGTTAGTTGGTACAACTTTATAGTTTTCGCTTAGTGATTTTCCCTTGGCCGGGCTGTGAAGAATCGGACAGCTGTGTGCGCGCAATGGGTAAAAATAAATACAGAGGCATTATCGGCCGGTAGACAAACCGGCTTTGCTGAGGACGTAAAGGTATTATTAGTGCATAATATGCAATATGAGTGTATAATGTAATGCTAGGTTATGTTACCTAATTCATGCTAGGCGAGTTCAAGGCTTTTTATTACAGTTCTTATATCGAAGTTACCCTATAAAAATAATCTATTGTCATTAATGATTATCAAAGTAAATGATTATTAAAAATACATCCACAATTCCAACTATTATTAAGGAAGTTATGTCAACAAGATAACCTATTAAACACAGCAAGCTATGTGAGAAAGAGACAAATAGTCACAGTTAAACTCATAAAAATGTACATATATATAAATAATAATTACCTACATATTAATCAATTCATTACTGAAATTAAATACCTAAACTCAATTTGCTCCTGTATCATTTTGATTATATTCCTTATAATAAGCGTAGTAAAGTTCATTTTATGAATTTGTTTAGTGATGACATCACTGCCATCTGCAATAACAGATAAGGACAGCAAACTTCAAGTAAGCATTCCTATTCATTCATAATTGTAATATTTTATAATATTAAATGGCATTTTGTTTAAAACATCTATTAACAAAATTAGTTGTTTTAATAAATTCCGAATAAGTAGGTATATAGGTATATAAGTGGCTGTAAGTTTCCTTTTAATAAGTCCAGATTACATATATTATATGTTCTTTTATACCCATATTTTGTCTCACTAAAACATTTTTATATGAAAAAGAATATACGATCATTCTGCTAATAAAACTGTATTTAATCTAGATCATATTCATTTCAGTAATTATCTTTTATTTTATAAAGTATGTTAGGTTTGGTGTAAAAAGCAATGGTAAAATTTAACATCAAACTACCTACAAAATTATTATTTTAGTCATTAAAACATGTAAAGGAAGGTCAGAATTTCATAGCCATCTTTTATTTAAGCTGTTTTTTATTAAGTACTTAATAAAATTATGATAATTTTTTTGGAATATTGCAAAAAGTTATCACAAGGCTGTTATGTAACACTATCTTACTTAGTAGGTAGGACATTTTCTTTTATACAAATAAAATATGAAGTAAGATTCTTCATTATTTATTTTTAATTAATCATACAGGGATGCAAATAATTAATTACTTTATGATGGTATTTAAGAAAGCTAATTAAACACTTAATCTAACACCATTATAACTTCTTTATTTTGTTTTTATCTGATAAAAATTCTTAGTATTTTCAATCAATATTATTTGTAGTATATAACATAGGTAAATTACAGTTTAGTCTAGGTATTCACACAATGTGTTAACAAACATATAGAAATTCCTATGCATTTTTAAATCCTTACCAAGCTCCATAACATTCATGTTTTATATCTTAAATAAAATGTGTTGATGAGCACAGTATGGGACTCTTTAGGTTTTATGTCCGTAGATTCCAAAGCCTGTTCTGACATTTATTGCTTTCAGTGATCATGTAATTCTGTTTCATTAGTTCTCTTGAATTCATCATGACGGTGGGTGGACAGCCCGGTTGGTGTGGTTAGTAACCCTGACACTCAAGCTGCGGGTTGTGGGTTCGGACCCAGGACAAACATTTGTATGCATGAATATGTCTGTTTGTTCTGTGTCTGGATGTAAAGTAAATATCTATATAAGTATATATTTAAAGTAGTGTATCAGCTATCTGGTTACCATATCACAAGCTCTGCTTAGTTTAGAATTAGATTAGCTGTGTGTGAAAAAATGTCCTAGGATATTTATTTATTTATATAGTGGCTACAATTTCACCAGTAAATCCAGGCATAGTCATATGTAGGTCAACAGCTGATCATCTCATATTACATTGTCATGTAGTTCAATCAATACTAGTATAGGGTGCTCAGTACACTGCTCTTGGGACCAGTTCCCATTTACAGCCAAGTGATCTCTTGCCAGTGTTGTCAAAGACATGTCTGTCATATCTAATGACAGGCATATGTTAAAATCAGTTGACAATGCTGTTATTAATCCCTTGGTATTTCAAATATAATGTTCAAATTAAAAATTGAATTATATGTAAGTAAGTACATAGTAGTACAATCAATGTAAATAAAAAGGTATTTTAAAGTTCTTTTAGGTTATGACATTAAAGAACCATTCTATAATACTTTTTATTTCCTTTATTTTGGCATCAAACAGTCATCTACAGAAAAATAAAAATAATTATTACAGCATAATAATTTCTAATAACTTACAGACCTATAGTGCCAAAAAGTATGGTTATGGTTTATTCCTCTTTCATCACAAAATTCCACTTTAAAATATGTTTTTAAAGCAAATGTAATACTTACAGTGAAATTGCTTTATTACCAACACAGCTCATTAAGTACAGACAGTACGTACATGAAATATGATATAAAATCTATCACACTCAGCACAGGTTGAAACATGGCCTCATTTCATATGCATACTATGTACATTTTTTATTCATATATGTAATTGTATTGATATTTTACTTGGCAATCGGCCAATGTGTAATATGGAAGCTGAATTTTGTGGTCGGGAATTAAGTATTCATTCATTGCTATAAATCTTTTCTATCTTATTCATAAATGGCATACAGTCTGTGGTACTTGCATACAGCATGTCCCCGTTTCACTCGCAATATAAAACCATATAGGGTTGCCATATCTTTTCTCCTCGGACAATGTCCCCTTTTTGCTATACAATTTATAACATATGTGTGTTTGACATGGCTATTTCTATTTGCACTGCCAAGTTCTCTCCCTCATTATTTATTTAATTAGGCATGCTTCTTAAGCTTTGCTACTACTATGTTGCTCTGTTGTTAGTGCATTAATTATTTAATACTTCCCGTCTGTGTACTATAGTAGTTAAGCAGTGCTTGCTTAGGAGTTAAATGGTTGGCTTCTTATACAGATTAATTTTGGATAAAAAATGTTGCATTAGATGTGCTTGAATGCCACATACTTAATATGCACCCTAAACCACCTCCACGAATAAACGTTTAGACACACAATCAGATTAACATGATCGATGGTTGAATAATTAAACATTTCTAATTTCGGCGTCTAGGTATACGAGAAGTTGACAACCCTAGGAGTACATTAGAGGATTTCAATCCTCTTTGTAATAATACTCTCTCAAAAGCAATTTGGCAGTGCACCGCTGCATGTAGACTGGAATTGTGGAATGGTTCAGGCGGCAGTAGGTGGGGGGGGAGACTATGCGACGGTGATTTCAGCTGAAATATGTCGCCTAGACGGCCGTTACCCCGCTGTGACGACTTTCCAGATGCCTTTAATTACGCGACCGATTGCGGTTGAGGGGGTAATGCGGTGTATTTAAAGCGTGCGGTCGGACCACTCGCCGCCGTCAGCGTCATCGGCGCGTGCGTCACTCCACAACGCGAATAGAAAATTGCTGACCCTCGGTGATATGACGCCACAGGCAGCTTTACGTGACCGACGGCCTCAGGTATTGTAGTGAAAGTTTTGTCACACAAAAATGCACCAGGTCCGTCCAGGTCGTCCCCCGTACCATGAATTCACACATAAATAAATAAAACCTTGATGCATACGATATAAAGTTCGCTAATCGAAGGGGTGTGTTAAAAATAGTACGAATCAATAACAATTGACAAACCTTGAAAGCTTTTTTCTTCTATGTAGGCCTTGTATAGGTAAGCGGCACGGTCGTCATCATCATTATTTATTTACATTGTGTGTCTGTGAGAAATTTTACACTACACATTTTAGTATCGTACGCTTCCTCACGACTTTACTTATGAAAATATATTTTCTATACCTAGATGATCTTATCAACATTAGACCTACAAGATTAATTCATCAGTACCTTGAACATCATTTGTCTGATAAATTCAATTAAGACATCTGTATAATTGATGGAACACAACACGAGTACAAGAATTGAACATTGTAAATGAAAAAACCGATCGTAGAAGATAAAAAGAAACGGGCAAACTCCCTTAAAGGGACGGATATATATGACGTTACCTCGAACATCGTAAGTGGATTTGGGAATGCCTCAGTTCCATCAGAAAAGGGACTATGACAAATGACATTTTTCATCCAAGAACACATAAAAACGGTTTCTGGGGAAACGGTGGCCAAAGTTAGTATTTATCACTCCAGACGGTATTTTTTCTGAAGAATTTGGATTGAATGGAGTAGGTAATTGAGGGTTGGGTAGTATTTTTACCTCAGTTCGTCAGCTAGATTATAATTTGTCACCACTGACCTATGCCATATGAGTGCTCTAGTACAGGCAACCTAAGTAATAAAATTGGCTTCATCCATATTCGTAACTGCAAGTTCGTAACCAGTTACAAGAGACGAATTTTTTTTCGCTGTTTCGTAACTAGTTGCGAGAGAAGAATTATTATTCCATTTTTGTAACTCATGTTTCGTAACCAGTTACAAAAGAAGATTTCTTTTTCTTTTTTCGGTAACCAGTTACGAGAGAAGAATTATTATTCCACTTTTGTAGATCAAATTATTTCCATTTTTGTAACCATATAGTTTCCATTTCCATTAGTACATATTATAAAGTGAATAACATTGAAACAATCAATAGTGTTGGCAAAGCCCGCGGTGTCGAGTGACTTTTTTCCTCTTTATTTTGTGACTGATCAGGTACGTTTAGTTATTAACGTGGACGACGGCTGGGGTTTTTAAGAATCTATTCCTACAGCTTTATTGAAAACATTTCAAATTTCAACATTTATTTAACACTAGTGGTTCCCCGCGGTTCCACTCGCGTTCCCGAGGGATCTTAATTTTCCCGGGATAAAAAGTCCGTCTCCTGGTTCAAAGCTACCTCGCCACCAATAAGAGTAAGCCGGTATGCGACTCATTCCAGTTCCGTAACTACCAAAAATTTACAAAAGTAGAATAATAATTCTTCTCTCGTAACTGGTTACCAAAAAGAGAAAAATAAATCTTCTTTTGTAACTGGTTACGAAACATGAGTTACCAAAATGGAATAATAATTCTTCTCTCACAACTAGTTACGAAGCAGCGAAATAAAAATCTTCTCTTGTAACTGGTTACGAACTTGCAGTTACGAATATGGATGAAGCCATAAAATTTCCCAATTATTATAGTAATTCCGATACAATTTCTTTATTTTCAATAAGGTTATTTAAAATGCAGTCTTGACATGCATATTATAATCCTTATTAGTTGATAACTTATTTATTGCTACTATCTAATCTATCGACTCATAATTAATTAATAATTACCTATATGTGGTAACATGCGAGTCGAATAATATCTGCTGATCTTTTAACCTTCTCTTAACTTGTCGAATCCAGCAGTTTTTTTTGGCGATATCAAAATAGTTCCTATCTACTAATTAATTACCCATAGATCCCGTAGTACATTCCAAAATATGTCCTGCGGACTTATAATTTCGTAAAAAATTCAGGCATTACATACATAATCGACATAACAATACCGTGGTTTCACTATTGGGCCCATATATATATATGTATATCGCATTGCTAGGTTAATAATAGCAATCGAGTACTTCCTTATTATTTTCCTCTAAACCTCAGCTGATGCTGCAAACAAGAACAGCCCATTAACTCAAATCCCATATGTCTATGTAGTAAATCCAAGCAACTACCTCTATATTCTTATCATGATCATTGCATGATTCATATTAACCATCGGGTCATGGGTGAGACGTGGTGACATCATCACGCCGTATCATCAAGGTGGGTGTTTATATAATCGAGAAGTCAGTAACCCCCAATAGAGAAGCATGCCGATGTTAAATGACCTTCCAGTTCAATAAGCGAATGTTTTAAAGGTGAGCTATACTAAATTAGCATACCTACATGTAAGTCACCCACAGAAATAGAACAATTTAAAATTGGATGTGATAAAAAATGTTTGTTAAACGCTACAATATGGTAGACTTGTGACAAGCGACATTTCAATTTGATTAACAGAAAAGCCTAAGATAGAGGCATGGGAGAATCTTTGAAGGAATTATATTAGCAACCGAGAATAAACCTCGACAAAGATTTAGCGCCTATTTAATAACTGTCTACAGTCACATTTATTAAATCGTATTTCAACCAAAGAGGTTTAATTAAATAATATGTAAGTAACTTTAATTGCAGACACTTGAGGAAGTTGAGACGGGAATATTACGCCACCCAAAGTACTCGGCAGCTGTCTAAGTGCTGGTACTATGGGGAAGTGTTTCATCCAATTCTTTTCCATCGGAGTTGCCAAACAGACATTCTTGATTTTTTTTTCAGAGAGCTGTAAGTACGTGATCAGAATACTGTCACAGATAAGAGAGGAAATAAAAAGTGGGTAGATTGTGTTAAACTTATGAGCATTGTGAGCCGGCGACGAGAATAACAAATACGTGCCGTCACCTTCAGTAACAAACGGCCCTAGAAAACTGTGGTAGTGTGAAGGTGTAAAAACTTATTCCTTTTTTGCCTATATTTCGGTAATTGTTGACATAATTTATGGTACATTGAAATAACCAAATTGTTTTTGAATAATTCAACCAAGAAAACCTGTATTTTGAACTTACTCAACTTTTTGTTTACTTAGTGGGTAACTTCAATATAAATAAAACGCTTAGACTTCAGACAACAGAATTACCTCGAGCATTTGAGGTTACTCGTGGAAAGGTTATTGTAGTGAAGTTTTCGTCGTAACAAATGTACCACCGACATTGCTAAAACACCTCATTTCGTATTCAGCGATACACCCATGATCCTTACATAAATATTAATGTCCATAAAGGATAACAATAGTCTAATAGACGAGAGTGAATGAGACACACTACGACTGGCACCTTGTTTATTAACATAACCCTGCCGAATCGCAGAGCCGTGTCAGTTTGTATTTGTGTGTATAAAGTTTGATGTACTGTTTAAACTGGACGGTGTCTGGCCGCATTGGCGTGCGTAGGAGTGCAATCGGCACGATGACTCACTAACAAAGATGGCGGCTTAACAATAAGTAATTATCGACCGCATGGCAATACAGCATTAGCGCTGAATGCCTAACTTTGTTGCACTTTTATCAGTTTTAGGATAACATGTATAAAAATATGTGTGGGTCGGAGTTAATATTACATTTTAAATTTATTTTGCTGTGTTCGTTGTTTCGTAATCATCGCCGTCTGCTCAGCTTCCTGATATTCTCACTTTTCTTAATCTTTTTGACAGTTTCATTGAATATATTGAATAGTGTAAGCTGCATCCAAATTATTTTACTCGTTCCTTGTCATTTCGCGTCGTCAAAATTTCGTTCACCCTGATTATCACGATTCGTTCATTCCTTTCCTATACTTAACTATAGACGTGTTTTTACCATAACTATTTTATCAGCTAGTATTACCAGACGATGAGTCATATTTAATAAATCTCATATACAACATTCATGCATGCGCGACCCGCTAGCCAAAAACGAGATTTCAAAACCTCGTATTGTTTCATCAAGTTAAACACGTTAGGAATATTTTTGTCTTGACAATAAGACGTGAATGCCATATCTGATGATTTTAATACCTCCAGCCATCCCACGTGGCCTGTTACTAGAGGCCCGATTGGCCGACACCTCAGCACGAGGTCATGGAGCATTACATCACTGCTGTTTTTTATTCGTCATAATGATATGATTTTACTACAGCCACGATTATGAGGTAATGGCAAAAAATATTCAAATTGTTGTAATGTCTTCGGTACTTGCTCTTTTGCCTATTGGGAGATGACTTTGAAAGAGTATCGTGATTGAGAGGTAAACGTTTATTTTATTTAGTTTTGGTTGAATGTTTTTGTTTGGGGTACAGAGGTTAAGATAATAATTATGTTCTTAAGTATGTAGTAGATATTTCTTATGAAGATTCCAGTAAAATAATAATGGATTTAATATTACATCGTATGCTTAAGACAAAAAATATCGTTTTCTATGCATTGGCCCGCGCTAGGTTATTATGTAATATTAAAATGATTCTAAGTGATGGATTGGTAGGCGTTTTATATAAGAATTCGCAGGCGACGGCATACATATTCATTGTAATTATAATATCACTTTCGAGGTCACGGTCAAAACCATTTGCTATAATTAGTTACACAAGATAAATCATACAGTCTTTAATTCATAAAGAGATATTCGTCTATGATTCTCATTTACATTAATATATATCACGATGCTGTGCGCCGGTTAGTAAATAGCTTTATGTATTTTTGTATTGAATTCCTGTTGACATTTTATTTTATAAATTTGGCACTTATGTCATTTTCATATATTATGTATAAAGGTGTCAATTTATTTAAGCCAGTCAACTGAGGAAATTTTAAAACTAGCGAATGAAATAATAAATCCATAATATTTACGTGCGTAATCAATGCTAGCCCCTCAGTCCAATGTTGGATTGGCTGTAAAAACAAAAAAAAATGTATGTCAGCATTCTGACGGTAACTTCCCCAGTTTGCTCGAATTCGCATTGTTCCATTTTATTCGCGCTCTAAACAAATAAACCCGCTTTGTCAGTTCGATTGTTTCCAAGTGTTGCCTTCGTTTTATGCTAAAGTCGCTTGGGGTACCGTTTTGCAACTAGAGCTTTTGAACGATGCAAAAAATGCTTTGAACACGCTCAGGAGCTTTAAGCTTCGGGTATCTTAGAGTAGTTGATCTTCAAATTTGTTGTGCTGTCATAATGTTCATCATAGCATCGGTAACGCAACCATTGCTGTAAAAAGGTGATATGTAAATAAATATTATTGTTATTATCTATCTTATATTTCTTACGTTTATTCTCGGTTCCAGTTTAATGTGCGGATGTCATTTCTAAAGTAAACTTTATCATAAAAAGCATGCCGTTATTCTCAACGAGCTGAGAAAATGGCGTGACCTGTTTTGGTTGTACAACATTCGGTGTTGCAAGACATTTATTTAACAAAACCGGCTGGCAATCCTAGTTTTCGATATAAAATTGCAATTGCCCAACTTTTGATCGGCGTCGCACATGACTTTATTATCTAGTTAAGTAGGTACGTGAGAAGTTATACTAATATACTATGTGTTGAGGTATCGAAAGGTGATTGAACTTGTAAACGTGCCCTAAAAACGTGACAACCGACTATACAGTCGTAAGAAAATTATCTCTCCCTTAAAAGTTTATGACAGACTGTTACGTGCATCGTTATGGTTACACGCTATATTTAAGCATATGCCTGGTACTGATGACTAGCCATTAGGTACGTGATGTATAAGATTGCAGCATATTCCCATATTTCAACATTATCATATAAACACTTGTTTTTTAAATCACTTAGGGAATTGGGAATGAATAAAACAGTGAATAGGTACACAAAAGCATTTTGCACAAAAACACGACCTTGATTTGAAATTCACTGAGAAGTGTGTAATGCCTCGTTTAGCACCTTTCTAACATCAATGACACGACGTCTGCGGTTTCAGTTCTATTGGTAAATATCAATACAGAATATATACATCGATCATTATTTATCTTGAAAAAAAAATTTTTTTTTTAAACTGCTAATAACTCTGTTCATTCCAACGTGACAAGTAGTAAACTATAAAATATTACCGCATATTATATTTTATGAGCCGTACACGCTGGTCTAGCTTCATGCCTAATATATCTTAAGGCTTTAACAATGACCCAATTACATATTACTACACTAATCTAGTATCCACTCATTTTGTTTTCTGCAACGTTTCGATATAATTTGTTACGGTAGCCTTTGTTATCGTGTAAAGTAAAGAAAAAAAGCATTTGTACAACCCTAAAATCTATTTCCAAACTGATGTGTAACTTGACTCACGATATTATTAAAATGTCGAGATTCCAGCGCGTTTATTCACACTAACAAGCAATACGGGAAGTTAACCGGGGCAGCTCTCAGTATTTCTCGTAGTTTGTAAAGTTTATTAATAAAGAAAAACTGCACTTTGGCAGTGTCGCGGTTGTGATGCCGGGAGAACTCGCACTCGGTTTACTGCATCCAATTATTGCATAGATAGACGCCGCTAAGGGATACCACCAACTATGAATATCAACAAAGTGGATGTAATAAAGAAATAACTTTATCACCGTCTGGCATTTTTATGCCTTGTTGTGTTCATACAAATTAATATGTATTATAAATATTCTTTGGCACCGATTTTTTTAATTTGTTTATGTGTTTACATTATAATATTTCAAAGGCATTTTTGGGTGTATGTGGATGACATCATGTTTTTTATAAGTACCTTATTTGAACGTAACACTAGCACATGTAAAGTAATGTAGTAGTAGTAATAGTGTTCAATATAAATATAGTAAATGCAAGGCACTTGATTCATCGTAGTTTCCGATTTTCCCTTTGTGCTGTCGAGTAAATGGAGTCCTATATAAGCACTGGCAAGTCTGCTACCACTGCACTAGGCGGAAGACGACTGCACTCTATTTATATAAAATATCTCGGTAGACTAACAATGTATGCCCTCAGTGGAACCAGTGTATAAATACAGTTTTATTGTACGTTGTTTTAATATTTATATTGTAGCAGTATATTAGATATATTATGATGAATTTGAAATTACTTAGTGGAGTTCGCTGAATAATGTAGTGATGACCAGTGATTTATCCGCCATGATAGTAATGTATCCTTCGAGTATCATCAAAGTACTCTTGCAATTGCCATCAAATTACTTTCAATTAATTAGAACTGAAGGCGTAGGTAACCAACGGGACTCACACACAGTTTTATTATATTATACTAACGTAAACGTATTAAGTACTTGAAATTCATGTACCTATGTGGCATTGCCTATTTATTTAGATTCTCTCTGCGAGCTAAAATTTTAAATATGCTATAAAATCCCCAGGTATTCCCTTAAAATATTCGGGTGATCTCAATATCGAGATTCTTATGAGTCAGCCACGTTAACTATGCTAACGACCCAGTTACCTGCACTCGCTCATAGTTCACAATTTATATCGAGATACATTTATTATTAACGACGGACGGTTAGTGAGGTGAAAGCACCTAGATAATATTTGAACACGTAGCAATTTTTGGGATCGGCTTTGTCTTTCAATTTTTAATATTTACAAATCGACCGCTTGTTAAATCGTAAAAATTATAAACGCTTCGTTTGGTCCATTGTTTTAATAATTCATTTTTTTTCTTTCTGTCTCATAATGAAACCCTGTGTAGAATAACCACTATCGAGTCTCTAACAGTCCATTCGACGGGCTAAAATGCTCGATAAGTGAACACCATGCCCACCTCCCTAAAGCTCGATGTAAAAAGCGTAAACATTTCAAAAGCATTCGCGCTCTACATCAGTTCGCTTGTCCAAACACTAACGTTAGGTAAAACAAGTTAGTGCCGAGCCAACACAAATTTTCGACGCGTTCATGAGTTATACAATGTCGTAATCTTATGTAGGTGGGCTGTAATGGGACGACGATTAAACGGCGGCACAGAAGGTACACTCTAGTGGGATATCTTCAGCGAACGTTGGGAGCAATCGCTCTGATTAGTGTGCACAATTACAGTTTACACAACGTGAATTCCAGTAAGTAGTTCATTGTGTCCTCAAACATCTTCACAATTATTTGCTTTGTCAACGTTAAACTAAGTTGTATTGGATTTTGCGTTAACTTTGTCGTCATTGGGTTAGAACGGTCTCGCAACTTTCCGAAGGCAGACGAGTTTGCAGTTTTCTAGTGGACTTTTGATAAAACGTTTTCGATTCGTTTTGTGCTTATTAAAATTGCATGGAGCAAGTCGTTTGCGCGCAGTGGCGATGAACGGCGCTTTATAAAAATTACGGCAGCGACGTGTCCAAGACATAGTCCGGCTATTTTCAGTCGAACCACGTCTGGCGCGTCCGCCAGAGCTTTATTCGAAATATGAGCTTTGTCGCGATGTATTTTGTCTGTTATAACGACTTTTTAATTCATTTTATATAATTTTAGATTCATATAATATTAACTACTCTTGTAGGTGTAATTACTAGTCCTGTAACGATCACTCAAATTATCTGTCGGAATATGTTGATCTACATAGGAAATAGCCCTCGTCGAATGATGTCGTTCATCAACCGCTGGGAATATCGCAAGTTCTTAATAAGTTTGTGGATAGTTTCATCCAGTGTTTAATCAAAGCCTATAAGTTGAACTTAGTTCTGCTACTATTCAGGGAGTTCATATTGATAACTTACCTGTTCCGAAGTTCTGGACGTATACATGTCGCTACCTCAGATATTAGTGATTACATAATTTTCCTCGTTTATTGAGTGGATTAGTTGAATATTCTTCTAATGTATGATAGGTACCCTAAATAAATTACACTGTAGATTGGTAACGTCACAATCAAGTAACAAGGTAAATCAGCCGAGCAACTGTAAAGTAGTAATAATGAAATGCATAATCGCGAGTTGCATTTACGTAACAAAGTTATAAAAATGGTAATTAATAAACAATGTTATCGAGAAATTAACTGTAAAGGTCTCATATACACGTATTCGTATTGTGAAACGAGACGCGTAAATAACGGGAATAATATAACTAAAAGTGTTTAGGACAATACTGATTTTACATTATTCATGCTTTTCTAAGATCTGATAATGTTAATAACCTGATGTCTCACTCTAGTGAAGTGTTATGACACAGACAATTTGAAACAAAAGACATTTGGACTTGCGAAACAACTTTGGCTACGGATGCGGAATGGTTGGACGCTGTCGTTGTGAATGACTATTATATTTAGAAATGTTTATGTGTTTCGGTCAAGCTAACTGAATCCAAATGGGTTTGTTCGTAGGAGTTCAATGAACCCGACCCATTAGTGGTTACACGAGTCTTCTCAAGTTTCTTGCGAGATCTTATCATAACAGTGGAAATACGAGACCATGTGATTTTATCGTATTTAAGAAAAACGTTGCGTAATACCGGTTAAAAGAATAGGTTAATAAATATGAGAGTATCGATTTAGCTACTAATACTGTTCCAGTATATTGATTAAATTCGTTAGAGATGACAAAAATAAGGCACCAAGATCTATGGCGAGAATAATGATTTATTTACAAATGATCCTAGTATATAAATCATATGACAAAAGCCTTCCGCGTTAGTATCTCATCCGCCTAGGACACCAGCTGATGCTCCCATCGAGCTGTCCGCATTTATTCGTACTCCTTTATCGGTCCTCACGATCCCCGCTCATTGTGTGCAGACCATTGTATCCGTCCCCATTTTAACAGTTAACTGAGAATGAATGAGTTTGTGGTTTGCGGAACACTTATTGAATTGCGTTATAAGCGATCTCGTTACGATGTCCCGGTTGACACTTGAACATCAATATTACATGAGAGGCGGACAGGCGACTCGTCTTTCTTTTTTAAATCTTATAAACCGCTTCTACACTTGGTTTTATATCATTTTTATTGTCACCCTCTGTGACCTATTTACGTTGAAGTTAAAAGATCTTGAAGAAAACAGTTTATGTTGGTTTCAGTGTAAAGTATATATTATATCAAAATACGCTTGATGGTGAAATTTTCCCTTTAAAGTGTTGTTCTAATTAGATGAAGACCCCATTATCCATTTTGCTGTCATGAATTCTCAAAGTTTTGAGTTATATTGAAAGCACTCTTTAGATTAATAGACTCAATCGAATTACATTATCAGTAACGGCCCATTAAAGCCAAGCTACTGAATGAAGACGAGAACTTGAACAATCATGAAATTCAGAAGAAAATATATTAAACACAATGTAATAAATATGTAACATATCTTGAGAAAGAGTTTTTTTTTTATATACCACACTATAGAAAGTGGCAAAGAGGTTCCACCTGACGGAAAACGGTTCCCGTAGCCTGTTGACGCTTGCTACACCAGGGGCGTCACTCATTCACTCAGATGGTGTAGTGCAGACATACAGTAGTATTCTGTATGTTGTTCTTAAAGGTAGGTAAATTAATTAGATATGTAGGTATAAGATGAGTATCCAGAATACCGACATTAAACGTTTATATGTACATAATAGCAATCAGCAACCTGTCTTAGAACAATAGCTGGGATTACTCATAACAAGTTGATTGGTACGTGATAACGTTGTAGTAAACAAATTTATAAAAAAATAAATAGGCAGACTATAAAAAATGTTAAAAGACGTTACCCTGAAGCGTACCTACGCTTCAGCTACCTAATCTTTCAGCAAGAACCTTCTTGCTGAAAGATTGTAGGGAATGGTTGACTTCGATAGTAACTAAAGTTGCTACCATTTCCATATTCCTTCGTCTAAGAATGAGCTAAAACTGAATATGAAAAGCTTATGTTCACAGTTTCTGCATAAATGATGATCGACATACATAAGACCACTTTATTGGCAGATTTAATATTCACGATAATGACAGACATGTCTAACATGACAATCATGCTTCGGAATGCAGTGAAACCTGTCATCATATTGTAGCTGGTAATATATACAAAAATAGAGTGCTGACGGATATCCTAACAAATATATAAATGCGAATGTTAGTTTGTCTCTTAACATTTCAAGCCTAAACCACTGCACCGATTTTAAAAATTCTTTCACCAATAAAAAGCTTCATTATCACGAAGTGTCATAGGCTATATTTTGTCCCCGTATTCCTACAGGAACGAGACTTTTGCTGGTGAGACCGCGGGGCGGAAGCTAATGTTCTAATATTACCTAATAAATCCTACATCAGTTTTGTTACGGATGTTCAAAACATTTTAACGTTAAGTTAAACTTAAAGTCGTCATTATTATTCATAGCCCATGTCTATGCTTTTCCTTCCCTCCTTCCCCACTTCCTCATCCACTGCCCTATCCTCTACCAGGAAAGGTCTATAGCAAATATTTTTTTGCCTATATCCATTTAACTGTATTGTTTTTCATTTACGATCATGACAGTGATTAATTGTAATCCACATTGTATTGTATACGATAAGAACAGATTCGAATCGTCGTATCCGTGACCCAAATAAAGCGCCGTTACGAATAAATGACCCGTATACGTTTTCGATAATGTAACTTCTTGAAACAATCGACTATACACAAATGTTGCCAAGTTTACATTCATTAAATAACTATTTAGTAACTGAAATGGTTATTAAATGGTTGTTATTACATTGTGACAGCCTATATCGGTTTATTTTATATGATTTCTGTTTACTGTACAAACCGCCGAGATAGTGCATTAATTTGGTTGGTTTATTTTGATGATTTTGTAGTCTGCTCCCATTAGTTTCGACGTAGAGTAAAAATAAGTTTTTTTATAACTATTCTATTGTAGAATACTATGCCCCCTAAGATTTTCAAAGTATTTTTTTTAATTACGGTTATTTTTGTCACTTGTCATAATAATTGAAGCTGTTTTATTTATATAATAAACTATAATAGAATTTCTTTTAACTTTTTCAATCAAACCATACCCAAAAGTAACCGTTGATGTCGCCCTTTACGGGCCAATACAATACCGGAACGATAAAGTTGGATTGAGTAACATTTATAATGTCTACGAGGGATTGAAAGCGGTTCCCTCAAGTTGTTACCCTCCAAATGCATGGCTCGAGGTCAAATTTTTCGTAGATTTTTTAGTGGGGCTGTAAATCAATCTGTGTCCTTAAGAATGTGAGAAGATTGTGGTTTTGGATTCCTTTAAATAGTTTTAATATATAAAACATGAGTGTAGAGATGTAATATTGATTAAAATATGAAAAATAAATATAATAGATATTTTATTGATAAATAAATAGTAATTACACTAAATAAGGTGTAATTACGAAAACGAGTGTAGATTAGGTAGGTATATTAGTTAGAAAATTAAGTCTAACAAAACCGTCTTGTAATCTTACCCGGTTACCTTAAGTAAATAAATAAATGCAATAGTTGACTTCATTTGTGTATCAGATACCGTAACTTATTCACTCATAAATTATTACGCTAGTATCGTAACATAGTACCAGATAGTATTTTCTTGTACTAAAGTATGAAGTTAATTGGTAGGTTAGATAATCCGATTAGATAAAACGTATCTATTTCCAGCGTACCTATTAATAAAATTGTCGTGTTCGAAGAATTGTACTTGCTTATTTTTTTACTATGAACTCTTTATGTACCTAGTAGCTACATTGTAAAGTACAGAGAAGCGCTTGTCCGGGTATTAAATAAGCAATAGAGGCTATTAAAAAAGCTGCATTTATTCGCATTATTTTTCGGAAAACTTTAACAGCACTCGTAATAATTTCCTCCGAAACTGTTACACTATTTCCCGTAGTTATTATGTTTTATTCATGAATTAAAACATGACATCTTCGTAACTCCCCGCAGGGAATTTGCGAAATTCGCATCTGCATGGAATCCCGCTAATTTAATGACTGCGGAAAGGAATACGGGCTAAGAATTTTATAAGACGTTCGAACATTACTTTTTTCCCTGAGTTAATGTTAAATTTGAATATTGTGTCAAAATTGATCTATGTAATGGAATCCCTAATTCCCACTACAAATTTTCTGCTAGATTCCCCTAAGACGTATTAGAGTGCATGACACGGTTTCATATTCTGATACTTTAACGCAATTCAAAACATCATAATCAGGTCAAGGCGTTAGTACTCTGCCCTACCCTTTATAGGGCCATTGCGAACTAGCATTGCATGTAGAAAGTCTGTGAGGAACCGGTTGGGAAAACTGAAGGGCTAAAATATAGGTCATGTCTGGTATTGGTTGGACAACTTCTACATCAACTGTGAGTCGATCATTATATAGACTGTTGCAATGATCTAGGTATATTATACAATTATGGAACTTTCTAAATGTTGCTGTGTATCTACATTGATTTTTGCAATGACGTTACCGTCGTTTTCACGTTATGTAGGTACTTAAAAATATTAGTATAAAAGACGTTATATTTGACTAACTACGTAACGATCTCAAGTATAGTATCTAAAGTATTCTTATAGAATAGTCTGCGGTACTCATGAAAATTCATAAAAAATCAGCCTAACCAAACAGTGTCCGCTGCTTCCAATTACGTAACAAGGACCTTTGCTCTGTCCCAAGAAAAACAAAATCCTTCAATAATCTCACGTTATTCGACCCTCACTTGACCGTTCCTCATCAAATCATCACAAACCCGTTGCGTAGGGCTTTAATTAAAAATGGGAAGGTCCTACGTCGGATGTCGTAACTCTTAGTCGATTATTCTTTCCGCTCCTCTCTCGCATCTGTTGACGTCCTTTTCTGGCAACCTAAATTGTTTCCGTGCCAAGTCTGTATATCGAACCGTACAACCTAGCCAGCTTTATAGGATTCAACTTGGGATTCCTTAGCAGTTGTGATTGAAGTGCTAGGAGGTGATGAACTGAGAGTCATACTTTTGAGATCTTTGCTAGTTGAAGTGTATGAGAAGTGTTGAAGTGCTAACAGGAAGTGCATAAGTAGTAAGTACTTAGGGTTAACCTTGATGGTGCAGCTGAGCTGGCCTCCCGTCGCGTCTGCCCGGGCCGACGTTCGATTTTCACTTGGAGCATCAGCGCGGCCGTGTCTCGCCCGGGTGGGCGTGGTCTGCGGGCCGGTCAATAGCACGGTACTGCGTTTCTCGCTCGCACACCCGGCATGCCTATACACCCGTCTCTATCCCCCCGGGGATGATTGAAACGTCTGATGCCGCAGGCGCCCCGCGCGCCCCCTCGCCAAGGACGTTCAGTGAATCCGTCCCTCTCTGCCGCGAGAGCACGTGTCCCCGTTACTATTTCATAATATAATGTGTGCCCCCTTGGTACCGCGCGAAAATTCACAACCAATTATGAGTCAAGTGCCTGATAAATTAGGTGGCAAATTTGATGCCTGAAAGGAATTCCGGTGTCGCTTTTAGCGATGTACGTGGAGCTCCGCGTTCGAGGACAATTAGGTGCCCCCGTGAAGTGATATGGAGATAAGGAGATTTTCTGGCATCGCCACCTCTTCGTGTTTTCCGTCCTGTGTACCCACTCGCCTTGTTACTGCACTCGTGATACTTCCAGGTATGTCGTGACCGCTCCGCTGTTCACGTTCCCACCGTAATGTTCCATATTGGCATAGTAAGCCGACATAAAACTACTTAACCTCATTCCCATTTTTATCCTCGCTCTGCTCGTCCTAGTAAAAATGTCTCAGCATCATTATATTTCCATAGACGACGCCTGGCTGCCGCCAGGAGTCTAGACACATAATAATTATATATCGAGCCAACAAGGGCGGGTATTCTGGAGATGTGACTCATCCGATTTCGTCTCCATCGATCGTATGTCTTATATTTGTCTGATTTGATCGTAGGGTAATCGAATACTGCCCATTGTTTTAGATAAAAGCTTTTGAATTTTCAATTCGACACCGTGATTATTTTCTACGAGTATATTCGTTACGCCATTGCCGTTCTGTAAAGCCTATTAAACTACGATGAATCTTAGATTTGGAATCGCGATGGACTCGTTATTGAGCGGGTTGTTGTGACGTCACAGCAGTGACATCACCGACCCTTCCCTACCACGGCTGCAGGCCTGACACAGGCCTGCACACAGCCAGACCACACACGCAGCCGGTGATTGTAGTTGGCGTTTAATATAACGCAGTCAGGGACGTCATTTACGCAACCGACGCAAACAATTTGTAAGATAAAACGCCTACAATACGGTTTCAGTTGTGGTTTTCTAACGGTATTTGGACAGTAATCCTAGTTTTTACTGCTGTTCGTTGAATAACAGCTGCTACTGCGTTCATCTGCTGAAAGAGTGAGTACATGTAAATTTCTTGCTTATTTCAAGTCAATGAATTAAGCTTATAAATTTTATTTAAGCTATCATTAAATCTGTGGGTAGAAACCTACATAAATCTGCTTAATCTACCCTGAGAACATGCTTATTAGTCCATGATATTGTTGTTAAAGGTCTTTCTTATGTGTAGTTATGTACCTACACCGAAATGGCTAATATTGGCAAATGCAACTAGCACCTATTTTTCTTTACACCTAATGTAATATTTAGGACCACACCCAATATATATGATACTTCTGCTATTACAAATTAGGCCCATTTCGTTCATAAATTTTGTTCTATGTGCATGTACAGAGGTACCTACATGAAATCAAAGTAGTCATCCGACAATGAAGTCATCTCAATTAGCTTCAGTACTTAAAAAAATTAAAATTCTTGTGAGTCAGTCGTTCATTTATACTGTACTGTTAGAATTTATTACTTAGTTGTACATTATATCTATTTTTTTCTTTAAATTTAAGGTCGTTCATTTGTTTAAGCCTAATTACCTTGTTATGCTTATCAAAAATCAAATCAGGGTCTTTTATTCTGACAAATCTCAACAAATAACTAATTATTTATTGAGCGATTAGTAATTTTATCAGTGAACTGAACCAAAGGTAGATTGAGATAGTATATCTCGCCTTCCTTATTATCCTTGAGACTTACCTACGTGATATTATGATATTAAACTGAGGTCGTATGTATTTAATTATGTTTATTATTTAGCTCAAAACGTACAAATAGACGTGTTAAAATATTTGCTCGGAGTTAATAATTTTATCATTTGTGTCATGTGCACGGAAACAGAAACGTGTCGTGAATTAACTATAACCTATTTGTTATCACAACTAAGTATTTAAAAATATTCGAAATATGTATTCTAAAAATAATTAAAAAGCTTGTGCTTAGAAAAGTTTTTCATAAAATCAGTGGATTGAGGTCACCTGTCTTGCTCGTCTACGCCGATTGACAAAGATTTCAACGCAACACTACATTACTATCAAACACTGCATACAAGGGTAAGTCGCTTAACGATCCCGTTAATTTGAGTGGCGTTAATATAATCTAATATAGCATGGAACGTCGGGCCAGAAGGCTATGTCAAGTCGAATGAACGGGAATTTTCATACCAACTATTTCTGATTAGATATAGGGAATTTAGCTCAGAGATAGAATGCTCTGGAATAGGCAGAAGCTTTTATTTATTTCATCAAATTAACTTGTTGTCAATTGTCGGGTATGGGTATGGGGTCAGTAGGTATGGGGTTCTTCAAAAAAGGAGTCAATAGGTTTTTAAATGGTCGGCAACGCATTCGTGATGCCTCTGGTGTTGTAGGTGTCCATAGGCTGCGGTAACCGCTTTCCATCAGGTGGGCCGCATGCCTGTTTGACAGCGTCGTGGCTTAAAAAAAATAGATTTACAAAAGTAATCTTAATATGTACCCTGGGGACTTCGTCCACCTGATAAGTACGTAAACATAGTCTACTTTATTTTAAGTACTGAATTAAAAACTACTTTATCATTAGAAGCGTCAGGGTTCCACCATAATTACGTGAGTTCTAACGCCATCTTAATTTTCATGGGTGACATTATCATCGCTTGTTGTTACATTAGTAGCAATCATTATTTTATAAACTGCTTCCACGTATATTTTTCCTTATTTATTTTAGTACTAATGTATGTGACATTAGTAGTTAATTCCCATATTTATATTTAAGTCAAAATGAAGGTCATAACTTAAGTAGGTAATCATTTAGTAAATTTGTTTACCCAGTCACTGTTTACCGCGGGTATTTAAGTAATATTATTTGACTGAAATAAACAAATCAGCGGTTGTTAAGATAAGGAACATATTGTACATGCGTGTATAATAGTTTAAATTACATTTAATATAACCAAGAACGGTGGCGATAAGGCTTTACCAAATAAAAAATGCGGAAGGTCAAACGAATGGTAAAAATATTCATTGTTTAATCTGACCCATTTACTAATAATCGAAATTTTCGCTAATATATGTACTCCTTGAAGGCAACCAACCATGTCTTTATACAGCACCAATAGTAATGCGTCGCCACGAGACATTTCGCAAATATTTATTCGCGCACTCGGCCTCCAGTCTAACCTTAGTTGGTTATTTGAGCTGGAACTCTAGGCCTCTACTTCTGATAGTCAAGATATTGCGCTCCACGGTATAAAGATACGATCAACGAAGGGTTTACTCCCTCTTAAGGTTTCGAGGTCAGCAAAAGTGATCTTGAGCTGATAATATCGTTACATAAGACTGGGCAGTTGCTTCCGATGCTAGTTTCGATCTATTAAATGTCCAGGTGTGCTTACGAAAATGTAAAGTAACATAATATATTGTTAGTTACATAAGCACGTGTCAAATACTCTTCTTGTAAACTTAATATATTGTTTAATAGCATCTGAGATGCCAATTTGAACGAAACTGTGGTCCTATCCAATTTATTACTCCTTCCTCGACGTAACAACCTTGTAACCCCTAATCTGGACTTTGCTCAAACTTCAATTTATAGCGGGGAGACTGTAATACCCCCGAGGTATCCGGGCGACAATAATTAATCCCCACACACAAACACACACGCTGATACTGAAACGGAGGCGCGCCCGGTCCCAATAAGGCCTGCATTCAGACGGTTAAGGTAACCGGTGCGGTCCTACGCAGTCTGGTTTAAATACCATTTACCGGGAACTGCATCCGTGCCCGATTTCGCCGTGGTACTGCGAATGCAGACAATTTGAGCGCTGTTATTAGTCATTTGACCGACTACTTTGCTTAATGGTTTTTGAGTTCGGATGCGGAAACGTGAGACGTGGTCTGGTACGAATTCCATCTGGAATAACTTTAAACTAATTATATTTAGACGGGAGTCTGGTTGGGCTGCTGGGTATGCTAGATTGTTAAATTTATCGACTGGTGTAAATGGAAACATTACAAAGGAACTAAATTTTCAGGCATGTCGAAATCGATAAAAAATTGACAACGGTAATTTTAGTCTGGATTTCGATAAATTAAACAATGTAATGGTTTATGTATGTATTGTTAATAGTATTATTGTTGTTTTAATGTTATATTTACCTTGTTCTAGGTCGCCACCCGCAGCATAATAGGGAGCCATACTCCGCGGCGGAAAAACGGGTGCGACACGCACTCGTGGTATGTATTCATTTGATTTTAATCTATATATAAATACAATCATACTTACACATAAAGTTCCTTAATCAGTAACACCTGCGCCTTCTGTTGCCTTAACTCGTGGCTTTTGCTTCAGTTAAAGGTGCAAATTTTGCTTCCCAAAACAACAATGTCAGTTTTTTTTTACATACTTGTCACTGAAAATTTCAAGATAAATAGCGTTTAGTGTTGCAATTAGATGACGTGTTCCCGTTCCCATAGTCTTACAGCACTGAAGCTATAAAGCTTTTACTATCTCGTCCGCTTTGCATCCGCTCTTTGCAGGCACATTGTCTCTCTGTCACAAGTTGCAGCCTCAGTAACTGCTAGACTATCTGAACATCCGTTGCACATCACACAATGCCATTTACTTAGTTAAAGTTACGTTTGTGTGTTTGTCCCGCATTTCAACTGTCGATGCTGTCAACTTGTCTTTTTGTAAAGTGACACCAACGGGTACGTTTTCAATCCGAATTCAATTCGCCATCGCTCTCGTATAGACTTCCACACGACTACTCCATTTATGCAATTTACGTTCCCGTTCCCTTTTATTTGCAATTGCCTGTTAAATACCGTCGTTTTGTTTTTTATCGTTTTTACAAGTATCGATTGAACGTTACAATGACGCAACCAGAGATGCATCTTTGCCAACACATTTCTCTCCACGAACTTCAAACCATAATTCCAATATGTAAATGGATATTATCGGATGCGATCAGTTTTAAAATAGTTTAAATACAAGTATAGTGAGACCTTCCCTCAATGCACATCACGTCCACGGTCAGAGACGGGGCAAGGCGAGGTTCGCACAAATCGAATTATGTACGCTGTACTCGAGTTTGTATCGTAAAGCTTCCATTTAGGTTGCACTAACAATGCACGATAGCATGTTCGATTAACTGAATATCGATTACACAGATACACCACTATGTATTCGTGCGGAAACGTATTACGGCTAATATTTTGGATACCGTTGTAACGTACCTAGGTGATGCTTTAAATGTTGTCACTGAGTTTTGATGTTATATCACACTAATATTATAAAGGCGAAAGTTTGTGAGTGCGTATGTCTGTTTCTTCTGCTGACCACCTGGATTAGGTGGTGGTGGTAGGTGGAACCTACACATAGGCTACTTTTGTCCCCGAAAAATGAAGATCCCCGGAAACGTGGGTGATTCCGCGGGGAGCAGTATGACATATTTATTATGATTATTTATATGCCCTATTCTTAGTAATTTGTGTTCAAACAATAATAAATAATGTCTGCAATTGTAAATAAAAGCAAAAATATCACATGTTATTATTTGCTTTTCATTTCTTCTGTTCTGGGAATTTTGTGATACAATATATGATTCTACTGAATTGAATGTAATAAGTCCTATTGATATAATTAACTTGACGGTTGATAAAGTTCAATATTTACTGTTTCACGGAACTTCTGCATGGTAGGTATTAAAAAAAAAACAGTAGACTCAGCCAAATAATATTCTGGACCACCGGGAACGAATCAAATCGATTATATGTGATCACTTATTATTAAATAAATAGTAGAACTAGGTCGAGATTATTACACACTAGTTTGAATCCATGATGAAGTCCTACAATATCAATAGGAACGCATTCGCTGTTGATACATGAAGGTAATGAATCACAATACTACATTGAAACATGTAGTCTCGAAAATAAAGCAAATTGATCATGGAATGTTTTTAGCGATATCAAAATCTATTACTAAGAAATATGTAATGTACCTTTAACAAAAGAAAATAGTTCTTCCCATCATCAGCTCATATACTCCTCCACCGATGAGGACGAGGGGGGCCATAGTCCACCTCGCGGGTCTTTCACCCTAGTCCTCTCACATCCCTTTATTGGTGACATCTCGGGCATACCGGTTTCCTCACAATGTTTTCCAAAATTATGGGCCAGGGGTTTGAACCTGCACCCTCATGATAGTGAGTCGGTGCATTCCCGACTAACTATTCTTCAGTTGACGACTTATTTGAAACATATCTGAATCTTAAACCTCTTATGCCGAAGAGTCGGGATCGACAACCATAAAGTTCCAACATCATCGATTAATCACAACATTACAAACGAATGATTTAAATTCCAAAATTCAATTACTACCGCCATAAAGAGAAATCAAAACATGTCTCAGAATACCGCCGATGCTTAAAGCTCAAAGCCGCCTGCAGCATAACAACATTAGAAACTGAGCTTTCATTAATGAATTTAAAGTAAATTGAACAAAACACATGCTTGTAAATATATTATGTATTTTATAATTTAAGAAAGTTCTTTACCATAAAATAGATGATTTTTTTATGAATAAAATGCAGTATTTTTTTTATGAGTAAAAAGCAGATGTAGTAGATTCGGAACGAATAATATGACATACTTACAACTCAGCAATTCAGGTAAATTGGAAACAAAACAATACCTATAAAATACAATTTTATTGATAAAACACCCAACATAAATAAATCCCAACGACAAGGTACCCTCATTAAAGCGGGCAAAACATACATATTTATTGTTGGCAGTTTCTAGCCCGTTTGCGGTCACACCTCCCGTCCCAGTAAACCTGTCTGCAATCAATTAAGCGTGCACAACTTACCCCTATCTACTCTAGAAACTAGTTATTGGAATGGTACTGTACTGTGAGTGTATATTGTCGCAGCTCGCATGAAGCCGCTCTGCGTGACTATACGCGAGTTTGGCTTAGTTGCCTTCCAACTTGCATGTAAATGGAAACAATAGGAATAGTGGGCTGTTCTCTTAAATGCCAGTGAGTGCGCGAGTCGAGTGTTCTGAATGTATCTATAGTTTAAATTGTCATTTTGCTCTCTATTCGATTCTGTCTATTCACTTCGCTTTGTCATGGACTTTTAGTTGGATTTCAAGATTCTTGTTAACTCTTTATATCGCTTGTTTACCACATTACTGAAGTTTTGAACGTGATATGAAACACACGCCACAACGTGTACAAACTCCCTCCACACATCAAAGTGATATCAAATTAATTTCGTCATATCAAATTTGTTTGATTCGCTTTCAAACCTTTACGCTCCGGGTCCTATATCGCATGTAATTTTTGCGTGTTTCGTACATATTTTTACATCAGTAAGCTGCTATCCAGCTGCAAACAGTTGGATTAAAAAACATTTCCAACGGCAACGGCCTGAAAGCAATTCTTTGAAATATTCCAATAGAAACATTATGTAAAATTGAAGTACAAAAAGCAGGGCTTCCACATTTATTCGTTACGGGACAGTGATTTTTCTGGAAAGTTCGGTGAACCCGCTTTTTTCCGTCCGCTTCGGATTTTGGGACCAATGCCTATTATGAGACTGCTTCATGCGACGAGAAATAAGATTGTATCGTATACGACTGACGATTGATTTTATGTCATCGCATTGTTAATATACGAACTGTGTTTTTACAGTCAATATAGGTATTCATAAGTCTATATAGATTGAGCCATATATTCAGACAAAATACAATTTGTTTCGCAGTGATTTCCCATAAGCATAACTAAACCTATGCAACATTGTTAAACGAGAAACAACAAACAGTTTTCACCGTTACAAATTTTGCATTAAATAAATTCCAATATTACTCGTTCATGAACCAACTACAAGTTAAATTATGTTATGATAATTGATCATTAGTGTCCATAATTTGCCCGAAGCTTTCGATATCATAATATTTACCAACGCTTTGTGGCTTTGACGTAAGCTATTACGTGTTGTAAAACTTTACAATATGTCCGCAAAGCGGAGCTTGTATTCCCACAAAGCTTTTTTCAAATCAAACCCGTAAATTGTTTAGCATATGTGTTTGTCCAAATTAAGCTATAACAGATTGCAATTTCCGGTAATTATCTGTTAACAGAACTCAACCCTGCAATTCGATGCACTCGAACGCGTCTATGTTGTTAGTTCAGATCTAACCAGTCATTTGCCTGCTCAGTTTCCAATTTAGACTTCGCTCAATTTGAACGTTTCCTTGGTTCATCTATCTTAGAATGGATGTACTGCATTTTATTCCATATCAAGCACTTTATTGCCTTAGTTATTTACGATTCACCATTCTTTACCTACCTCTGTTAAACACAAAACTGAAGCTATTCTACAATTCAGATCTTTTATACAGTTGAATTTAAAAAGTTCAATACAGTACCGGGGAACGAACGAACAGAACAGTATCTCATATTACGTAACCCATTGTCTTACCAACAGCGTGCCGTGTTGAAGGCATTAAAAATAAACAATCTCCAAATGCAATTTACGCCTCCGACCGAAGCGGCCTCCAAAAATCCACTTAACACGCTTTACACTCGCCGGATTGAGTATAATTAAAACGCACCCGTTTTCGTTCCGAACGTGGGCTAATTAACCGTTATCCGAAACCCTTTGTGGATTGAACTTTTCCATTGTTTTATGTAAGTTTCGTGTAATGTCCACCGGTCAACTTTTAATGAAGTTCCGTTCGGGCGCATCGCCGGGCATCTTATCGTTGTTTACTTGAACGATAGATTAAGAAAACAAAGTTTAATCTCTGAGACGAACTTTTCAACTGCTATGTAGATCAATACTTAAAGCAAATCCTATTAATCTTATTAACTATTGAGGATCAGTAAGTTTTCCTGCCATGTTTAATCCACAGCAGAACTTAGCAGGTTATCATTATGTACTTACTAATCTATATTACTTGCTTACTTATTTATTTACACACTTTCACGCCAGAACGGCTGAAGGGATACCGATGAAATTGGCACAGAGTAAGAATATGTTCTAGAATAACAAATTACAGTAAAACTGAAGATCCCTTGACAACGCGGGTGAAACCGCGGCGCTCCACTAGTTAAGTATTAAAGTACTTTATCAGTCCAAGAACCCACAGCTGTTTGTTTTACGATGGGTAATCGTTGTAAACACTTCAATAGTCATCTTCGATTACATAAGTAAACATTTGCCCTATAAACGCGTCTTTCGTATCCTTCTACTCGAAAATCCTTTAGGAGGCAATCGTTACGTCATCAGAGACATATCGATCAAAGAAATTTAATCAAAGCCCCGTAAATACAGTTTCATACGGTCTGTTACCAACTCCTGATTAGTTGGAGACAGTTCTGAACGCGTGCTTGGCATCTTACTCCAGTATGGTTATGTAAGAGGTCATAGCTGGTTGTATATTGTGTCTTCGTCTAATGGATATATATATTTTCATAACACAATCTGAACTTAAAAGTTTCTAGGATACTAGCTGCCTCCGTGTGGTTCCACCCGCGTAGTTCCTGTCCTCGTGGGAATACGGGAAATAAATAATTTTTGAAATCGGCACGCAAGTTTTTGAGTTTATTCATTACAAACATACTCACAAAAAAATCTCTTTATGATATTGGTGTAGACAGATTACGTAAAACGATGATTTTCGATCCGTGTACGTTGTATATAATAACAATATCCGTTATAATATCTACTAAACGTGTACCGGTAAGCTCATTGTATCCCACCTTTTGTCGTCGATAGGTTTCCAGACCGATTTTCCTATTACGTCTCCACATTCTGACCGCCAGGTCACGAGATAGTCTGATTAGCGGTGACACCATCCGGGCGCTGCGGCGGGCGTGCGTTGAATACGCGATCAACCTCCTTTTAGTTTCTGCCTCCCTGGTAACTGCAGCCGGTATTTGATTACTTTTGGCCCTGTTGGATGCGGCTTTTGCAATTTATCTAGTTGACAATGATCTATTTATTTCTTAGATGACACTTATTAGGTTTATGTTACAAAAATCTTACATGATAATGGCACCACAGTGAAAATTGTCCTTCTAAGACACCACATAATCGAATGAATCTTCGATTTCATTAGTTTGTTCATAACTTTTGCAATGGAAAGCTAAAAAACTGTCTTTTAATATGAATGATGACTTAACTTTATATTTATAAAGCTTTTATCGTACATTTCTCTAGATAAAGGTGTCGGGACGTACGTGGCTCGAATCCTGATTATGTACCTTTCCCATCACGTAATATCTGATACCGTTAGAATCGGACGCGGTACTGTCGACTGTATAGCTTTGTAAAAAGCGTTACGTTTTGCTAGTCATGATTAAGTTCATGGAATAGTGACTTCACAGGTTTCGTTATTTATGTAGTGAGGTTAGTTATGTTAGTTTAAAGGAAGACATATTGGGAAATACATATGAAGTGAAATATCACAAAACAGACACTTAATTGTAAAATGGGCATGGCAGAAGAGTATGTGCAGAGAATGAAATCAGGAAATGGAATTTTGAAATTGCTAACACTAACGCTTGTGATTTATATCGCGTAACAGACTGAACCAATTGTTTTACGCGAGTATAATCACGATTTCAGATGCAGTGCCAAGACAATGATTTAGGACAACACTATATGACCTACGGCCACATTAAAACCCAACACAATATATCTATTTTCTAAAGAATTTATAGGACAAGATATGAGTCAAGGTTTCGTCTGCAAAGAAATATTCTTTTAAGTTGTATTTTAGTTTTTTTTACTTTTGTGATGTCACCATGCTGTGAGTCTTTTGGCTGATTTCCAAAATGTGAAACTAGATCACACTTATCTTTGTGTTGAAGTCATTTGCTATTAAGTTCCTTTTTTGTTGTATCTTTTATTGTTGTAATTATTAAATCGTTTGGGTCTACTAGTGGATGCCTGCTTCTGCTACTGTGGCATTTAAAACTATGTTATGAGGAGTAATGTTTTACCCCTTCTACTATCTTCAGAACCGCATTGAAAGCCTCCTTCAAACAACCTTCAAATAACTGATATCATCAGACACTATCTAAAGACTCCATTGTTATCTATTATGACCAACCTCGCTAGGCTTTTCTTTATTATTTTTGGGATTATATTCCAGATCTTTTAATCGCTTTCGTGTTCACGGCGCCTACCGACATTGTTACCGTTTTACTTCTTTACATATTTCTTTAGAATATATTTTCTGCATAACGTCTTAAAGTTTCAACGTTGTTAAAACTTGCTTATCCTCTAGCCGTGTTTTCCACTAATACCCGTTCACTTTCCGGACGTGACGTCACAGTTCCCCGCCGATATTACATCTTGCAATGTTAACTTTGCCAAGTTTTAATGTGATTAACTTAATTCAAATGTTATACGTCAATAACTCTTTTTATAATAATGTAGTTTGGGAACTTTTAAAGTGATTATTAACCATTGTGGTTTGAGACTTCGTGAAATATGAAAGCGGGGCCTTAAAAGATACTACAAATACCTACTATTTCAGAGTGCTTATTTGCTATAACAAAGTTTAGGTAAGGGCAATCCTTATCATGAATGTGACCTATTCAGCACATTTCAAAGCAACAACGAAATTTTGCAACGATTTTGCCAACCCATTCCCAACTTTAGCATCGTTGACCCATAAATGACCTGGGGCCTAAACTATAAATATCTTTGATTCAAGCGGCATCAGCAGGGAAGCTCTCTACCTATTGAATACTGGGTTCTTTTGTGGTTCTAACATCTAAATCTATGCAGAGGCACGTACCGTGTCTAAATGGGTTGTTATCCTACGTAGTAATGTACTCCGCTATACAATTATTAAACTATGAACATAACAAAACAACAAAGTCGTACAAACAAATGCAATATGAACGTTCAATGCTATAGCAATATTTGTTCGTATAATCGAACTGAGTAAAAGAACCAACATGCAGTTTGAACCGATGTCGAGTTAAGCGAATGAAGATTGGATTGAAAAAAGTTGCTAAAAGTATTCATGTGGGAGTATAGTCCGATGGAAACCGTCACTGACATTTATATTTACTGGACTTTTATAGTGTATTGAAAGTTCAATACAATGATGTGAATGGATATCCTAATTTAACTTGTGATCTTCAAGATCTTTTATGCTTCAGGTCATGCCCATCAATAGTAGTTAAGTAGCTAAATAGTAAGAAGTGTAATAAAATACTAGGGGGGTTTGATAGATTCCGATCTACATCAAGCACGCCACTATTCCTAGAACTGCAATCAATGTTTATAAAACACTTTATATCTCCGTAATTGCAGAAATTACCTAAGTTACCAATAATAACGATGCGCCTAGCCTAGTTTTAATAACCAGTAGTTGCGAAAGCCCAGGTGTGGCCAAGATAAAGCTGGCGGTATCACGCGATCTTGTCGTACATCACAACTATTGAAGGCAATCCTCTATAATTTATCAAGGTATTTCACCTCTAGATACCGTTTGACCTTCAACAATGAAGCTTTAAAGAGTTTTCATGTGTACTCGAAGCTCCAGTAATTCGTTACGTAATATATATACAGCACATAACAGAACAAAGCTTAAAGAGAGCTTTCCAGATTTCACTGCTTGACTTTCATCAGCTTCTTGCCGTATCTAATTAGAATTCATGACCCATATTCGTGAATAGGTATAAGGAAACTTTAAAGAGCCACCTATCACTCGTTAAAATACCTTAAATCTGTAATTAACGTTACCAAAATTTTGAACTTCAATATAACGCCGCGCGTCTCGGTCATTAATCACACCGCCCGGGTAACGTACGTACATACCTACGCAATTGGGTACACACGTCGATTAATCCTGTTCAGTGTGGCCGATTAGGGGCACTTTCAATCAAGATTGTTTGCCTGGCTGTGCCAAGTTTACTCTGAAACACCACAGTTGACCCACTTAGGGCGCTTTCGTAGTCACAAATTTATGTACGCTTTAAGGTGCCGATTTGAATAGAGGTGTGAATTCAATTGGTTTGATTACTTCTATATTTACCTTCTCTTTCTAACCAAAGACTCCAGGTACATTGGCTATTTAATGAGAAATTAAATTAATTCAAAAATTTTCATTTAATTATCAAACAGCGCTACTTGTATTATAAATCCATATGACGTGAGCTTTTTGTATTTTTATGACGATGTTTCTAATTATGGCAATTCATTAGTCTATACTAATATTATAAAGAGGAAAGATTTGTTTGTTTGTTTGTTTGTTTGTAATGAATAGGCTCCGAAACTACTGGACCGATTTCAAAAATTCTTTCACCTTTGGAAAGCTACATTATCCCCGAGTAACATAGGCTATATTTTATCCCTGTATTCCCTTGGGAACGGGAACTACGCGGGTAAAACCGCGCGGAGGCAGCTAGTTACCTATAAACAGCATCATTTATTATTTACAGCTGCAATAATAATTCTTGTAAAGTTGTAAATACAGTTCCTTTGTTTGTTCAGTGTGGTTAGGACAATAATTCTATCCCTATCTCGAAGGACGCCATTCTAATATGTTTCTATGAGTCTACTAAAAATAACACACGATTAGAAACACCTTACAATAAGTAAATATTATAAAAGCATTCCCAATGATTGTTGACGACGGATTTCGTCTTAATGTCGAAAAAACTGAGCATGTCATATACATGTACCTGTTAGATAAATATTACGCCGTCTCCAAACGATTAAGAACAGGTCATGTAAATAATGATCATGATAAACCATATTCATTATCTTCCTCTAACATATTTACAAAAAATAATAATATAAAAAAAATCTACTAAAGATTTTTTTTCCAAATTCGCAGAAGAATATAATATTCTTAAACCGCATTCAAAATATGTAATAAACTGCGAGAAACTTCGAAGATTGTTCCGGCATCTTACCAGGCGCGCAAAACCCAACAAAGATGGGCACTCGGCCGACCTAATTGCTGGCCGTTCAACGACACTCAACCCGGATGCTGGCAGCCCCAGTGGGGGGTTAAACCTCTTAGGCGCAACCCCCTCGCACTCTTTGACAAGGGGTTATAGCAGACACCCACTCAATACTGCGATTGTGTTTATTTGCTTAAGGATTAATTGAGGACTAATTTTGCACATTTTCGCTCTTCCTTTGTAGATGACCTAACAAGTGAGTCAACGTGACTACCCGAAAATCTTTCTAGAAATAAAACTTTAATTCAGAAAAAAGACACACATTGACTTCAGTATTATTAACGTAGTCACTAAAACACAAGAAATAATGTGACACGCGCCGTCGCTCTCTTTCACGTCAAGTGATAATAACTATTTATCACCAAGTTAATTGAGGAGCATCGACCCCAACGAAACCACTACTTCAGCGACACGCAAGGATGTCGAGGAACTGAATGAACTCGCTGTTAAAATGCTAAATTGTTCAACAAGTTTTTAATGCAAATACAGCGGCAATTAATGCTATCCATTAGTTGAATGATCGTTGTAGCGGTATGCGAACTTAAATACCAAACACAACGCAATTTGCAATCATTCAGTTTACTCGACTGCCATTATTTCCGCTTGAGTCGTTTCAATGTTGTACACATAAAATTCAGTACTCACCCCGCTCCCTGGCGATTGTGTATTCAGTACATTTTATGACGTACCTTACCCTCTCTTTTTGGCAGCTATGCCTGCCGGGCTTTGTTGCTTAGTGAGTTTTGCAAGATATGTAGATATAGCTCTAATAGCTTAGCTGCCAGAACAACCAGTCCTGATTTAGATATTGTCTGTGAAGCAGTTCCTTTATTCTCTGCTATTGTATTAGGTTGAATCTTGGCATTTGGTTTAATGTGGAAGAAAGGGGCTATATATACTATATTACATGTAGTGTTTGGCTTCTATTGCTATTTTCCTTTTTATTCCCATTTCACTACATTCCAAAGTGATCGTGTCATCATAAAATGTTTGTCTTATCTGTGCTCAATGGTTCTAAATTATGTATGACACGCTATAAAGTGCCAGATGACTTTATAGAGTCATAAACTGAGGTAATAACCTTAGCAGGTGTACGTACGTTGTTTCCTGGAACGATTGTGACCTATATTTGACGACCTGAAATATGGTCTGACGACACAGTTATCTTTGTAAATGTCACTATTGTAAATAATGATATATGTATGTACTTTATTCTATATATTCTAAAATTAAGTCTTCATTGAATATTATTTCAAATGTTAACCATTAGAATTTTCATCTCCTTTGTATTCTTATAATATAAAATCCGCAGCATCGTTATTATATCTAGAATTTCAATTTAGTTCCAAACGCTAAGCCCCGCTGCGCTCTAAGCAGTTTTCCACCTACACGAAAATGTGCGAATGCTTTTATTAATTGTGTGGGACTAAGATACCTCCCCACACCATCAATTCCGTTGCCATCTACGTGCCTGTATAGCAGTAGGTGTGAAGAACCCCACCCTAGTTTAATTATGCACCGCTCAACAGTAAAGTGCATCCGACGGGAAGTTTTATAGAGCCGTAAATAGTGACCACGCTGGTCCGTGTCCGATATTATATCTGCTGTAGCTGCATTGTGTGTTTCTGAAGTATCTCTTATTTACTGCACTGTTAAAGCTGGAGACCAAAATGTTACACCACTTTTTATGTTTAAATCACCGCTTATTTTATATAGCTTTAACCGTTTACTATATTATCCTTTGAACTGGTATGTGTATTTAATCCATTATATATCATCGGGTATCATGAATTCGTGTTAGGGCAGCAGGCATCGCTTTTATAGTCTGATCTTCAACTGCCAATGGTTTCATACCTTCGTATTTAAATGTGATTTTTCCACTTGTTCCAGAGCTAGAGGGTTGTCGGGCGTGGTGCGGGCGGCGGCCGCGAGCCCGGCACCATGGCTACGGTGGAGGGGCGGCCGGCGCAATATGGCGTCTCCCTACGGCAGCTGCGCGAGCTGATGGAAACGCGCGGCGCCGAGGGGATGGCCAAGATCAACGCGCTCGGCGGGCCGCAGGAATTATGCAAGAAGCTTTACACATCGCCCACAGATGGTGAGTACTCTGTACCTTATTTCAGGAGATTCCACGTGTGTTTGAAGGGAACAGCATTCCGTGTGGTGTCTTCCAAGCGTGATTACCGATGAATGCTCAGTTTCTTTCCAGATATCGATTAGAATACAGAACAGAACAACGTTTCATGAGTAAGCTTTCAAATTGCGAATATAAAGACAGGTTTATAAATAAAACACACTAGAAAAACTTCTATCCCACCTAACATTAACAATCAAAGATAGTGTTCCTTACTTTATCGCTTGTCACTGATACTTCTTAGTCTATTTTATCAAAGGCCATGTATTTATTTGTATTGCACACATCAGTGAGTGCACGTATTTGATACAAATCCAAGATAATGCCGGGAAACATATTCAATTTGTCGTGTTTAATTGTTTACTCAACTACCGGCCTTCGCGTGACTCGGCCTTGTTTATTTTCTGTCAAGGAATACTACAAAATTAATGGATCACCTTACGTCTGTACTGCTACAATTATTGTTTTCTACATTTCACTCTGCAATAGTTTAAAGTTCCACATTGTATAATGGATTTATCGTCGGGTTTATGATTGTAGAATCAATGAACACATTAGTCGTATACCATAACATTAGTACCTTTTAAATATTTGATGATTAAAGGTTACCGCCCCCAACAATTATTGTTTCGATAACAGACCGTAATAACTAACGGTAGTTCGGGCTTAATAGCTTTTAGAGTCGGATGGAAATAATATTGTTTAATTTAGTTCCTACAGTTAGTTCATTACCCATTCGTTTCATGCGAGCGATGTCCTTATTTAGGACAATGGCACCTCCAGGCTGTGGCACTTACAGTCCATTGTCCTTTCCATGTCCAACACAAATTGAATATATTCCACTAATCATTATTGTATTTAGTCGGATAAACCGATAACTGGTATTTTATTTAAATAAATACCTTTTTAAGGAATTGGTCTTCATTTAATTTGACTTCAGTTTCAACCCTACAAATCTAATTTTATTAGATTTTTGTCAAATATTTTATTTATAGCCTTTCAAATCTCAAAGGATCTTTTTATGTTCGTATTGTGACGTTTGTGTAAAAATAGTTGCGAATTCTAAGCCAAAAATATTTGTCGAAACTTAAATAGAAATAGTTATACTTGACATCTCGTCATCTTACGCTCTGTAGTTATTTTTATACTGAGACATGCGAGTGACCTTTTGCTAATAGATTTATTTCTTTTGCTGTACAACCACATAACATCTTAGATACTTAAGATGAGAATATTGTTCTGTATATGAAGCGTTCAATTCCAACCATTAGCAACATGGCTATATAATGATATTCTCCCTAATGATCCTGTAATTTTTCCTTAAATCCGGATCGTAAAACGTGATGTATATACTACCCGCAATCGGTTGTGAACTTGTGAAGCTGATATGGGTAAATCCCGCAGAGACTCCTTCGTCTGGTAACATGGATCAGTTTTATCTCCAAATGTCCGATGATGGATAGTCGACTATTACACTTTTACATAGGTACAGTCGTTTGCGTAATGCCCCAAGACATGAATATTGCCGTATGCGTAAATGTAAAACGGTCTTTGTTTGCTGATCTGTTTTCTATTTCTATCTCATCGTCAGACTTTGAATAATGTTCTTGAGATTTCCGACGGAATACTACTATTTTTTATTGCCCAACCTTTTTTCTGGAGTGTACATCAAAGAGTGCTGACTCATTTGTAATTTTGGACACATCTACAAAAGTATCTGCTTTGAGAATTCAGATTTAATAGCATTGGCGTTTTATAGTCATTTTCAATGGGTTTCGTATAATAATCACGTGCCTACAAATACAATAGGCTGTATCACGTCTATAACAAACACCCCATGTTTATTGGCAATTGGCCGCGCGGTTGGCATCCATTTTCTCGGTGGACTGGCAGAAAGACACTATCGCTAAATCGACGCCGCTCGGCAAACGTCGCGACCAGCGATAACTATCAACTGGGGTGCTTGCTTATATATTTCACTGAACTCGCTTATTTATTATATAGGTTACGAACAGAATATGATGGTCGGGTCAGTGCAAAGTCGAAGTTTAATGACCCAAAGGTTGAAAGACAAAAGTTTGAGTCAAAGGTCACTCCATAGAATTACGTGAACAGATTGTGTAACTGTACGTACAATAGCAAAGTGACTTTTTGTCAATGTCAATGAAGCTGAAAAAATATTTACGACTTTTAAGGTCAGCATGGCGTAATATGTTTTTACTCAAAATTTCATTGTGATTTAAAAGAAAAAGCATAACAGGATCATAATATAAGAAACATGGCAGTGAAAATAATGTAAAAATCAATATTTGAAAAATAATCTCAAAATGTTAATGTCGCCATCTCCCTACGCTGACGTCAATTATTCCTTAAGGAAGCAAACTCAAGAATTCCCAATTTCATTTGAAACCCAACGGAGTGTTGAAACAATGAATGCAAATAGCATTAATTGAGACGTTGTAACAGTCCCCGGTTATGTCAAATTAGCTTCCAGAAGCGATGTTTTAAAACCCGACCCCCGACGTCAAAAGGCTGCCAAAGCAAACAAACTAAATTAAAGTTTTCGTTGTGGTTCTGGTAGACCGAGAGACACAATTCCGCAATATCTTGAGGAGCGAACCGAGATTAGCATTTTGTATACGCTTCTAACCGGCGCGCGGTCGCAGCGGCAGCTTAGCTTAAATTCTTTTCGTGCCCAGTTTACTTTGTAAGCTTTTTGGCATTACGAATTATTTAAGTGACATTACGGGGTGGGTACTTAAGTTTGTGGTTTAATTTGGTTTAGACTCTTGAGAAACAGCTGTTTCGTTTAACCTTCCTAAGCTTAGCGTATATACGTAACGTAAGTTTTGTGGGGAATGCTTCCATTTCATTAGTAACATAAAGAGTGACAGGTAAATAGATAGATATCTCCTTTTTACATCCCTTTAGATTATGATGGTAAAAAATGTGCGGGTGTCATTAAAACACGATTTTACTTCAAAAGCTTAGTTGAGAATCCTCTTTGCTATCCTCCTTACGCTTCGCTTAGTTTCAAACAAAATGCATTTCTGCCACAGCCCCGAGTAGCATAACTCTCTATTGTATTATCACTACAAAATGTAAATTATGCCTTGCTACATCTAGTTTAGTAATTTTTCATGTCCATTTAAATTCAAAAATTTCTTTTAGACGTAACTAAAATTTTATAATGATATCCTGAGTAAGCTACACGGATATAGACAGTTTTATGTCATGAACCCTTGATGCATCTTGTAATCGAGTTACACACTTTGCTCATCAAAAAGTAATTAGCGCCAACTAAAATACTTTGTGACTAAACCGCTGAGATGTGCCCTGTTTGCTGCGTGTAAATATTTTGCGATTAGATGTGTCAGGACTCTTTCATTTTTAATAGCATGTTTAGTTTGTGTCATATTTTATCACACTGCACATACAATTTTGGACATAATTGCATGCATCATCTCTCTAATCTCTGCTGTTTGAAGTTTTTTAAAATAAACGTTACCTCATTATAAAAGTGACATAGTAAATATACTCGTATCAGTTATTTTTCTTGTAGAATTGATTGTTGTTCTATGTATTTTTCCTAGAGAATCCCTTGTACTCATAGCTTCGACTTAGTCACCGGTTTGTATAGGTTTAAGGGCCCCGTGACTCCTCTTGACCTTTTAATGACCACCTTCAGTACCACAATTAAGTCATGCTTCAAACCTGCTAGTAGCAGTACGTAGTAGTAAGGTCTATTAACATTCCTTAGGTTGATTAGTACCAAAATTGTTGACAAATTATGTTTTAGATGAGTGTTAATTTTTTTATGAGTAAGAAAATATCTTTATTAAAGGAAAATGTACTCCACATAGGCCATTAGTATTAAATGACATAGTGTTTTCTTAACCTCATGTAAATTTTATAATTGCTTTAAGTACTCGTAACGTTTTATAAGTAAACAAAATTACTTCAAGGGTGTTTTCTTTAGGGGGAATATTAGAACCGATGTTATTTGAAGGACGTCACTTCGAAAGACGATTGAACGATTCGACCTTCCAAGTGAAACTTTCAATATGAAATATTTTGTTAATATGAATATTTAAATACTGTTAGTATGATTTTGATCTATATTATAGTTTACATAGCCGTATAAATAATCGTATATAGCACCAGAGACTGGTTTCGTAGAAAGAAGTAAAAGTCATAAAAGAAATCTGCAAACGCTCCGCTGTTGCTCATGTTAATTTAAAGGAACTCGAAAGATCCTAGCAAAGTTATCTATAGTATAAGTTGCCTTATAGGGACGAACTCGTTTCCAGAACCGAATCGCACAGTAGCTTCCAGTTACACCATCAGTTCGTTGAACCTCTGATCGATACCATGATGTTCTTACAGTGAACTTTGTGCTATGTGATGAAAGTTTTATGTTTCCACTGACATCATCTTCATTATTTAAAATTTTAGGGGCTTCACAATTCAATTCTTAATCATCAATGAATGAAAATCATCATATACTCTTGAAGATTACTGATCGCAGCTTTGGTCCTGAAGCATAAGGCCACGTTAACTAATCGACTGATTAATCTGCAACGCCTTATCATTATAATTTCATGATTTACTTAGTGATCTTTTAGCGAACAAAATTACGTGGCCAAATACCAGCTGTCAGTAATGAGTTGATAGCGAGAGCAATATTTCATTATGAAATATGCCCCACGTCAAATTCTACCAGCCAGTCACGCGAGTATATACCTTATTATAATTAATCGTTGGGTATATATTGGAATGACGCTGTTTCCAATCATAAATGTCGATTTTATTTAATTGTAATTAAACGCCTTCAATAAGGCTGTTAATTTGATGACGTGAGCTTAAAAGGTAATATAAATATGATACATTGGAAATGTTCCCATATTTTTCTCTTTTTTACCATCTGTAAAACATGAAATGTAAGTAACGACTATTATATATCTTGTTAATGGATCATAACCGTTTAATATGTTACATTTATGTTTATTTTGATAAATATAAGTAATAGTTTTAGTTCATAATTTCAATTTATGAACTAAATCTATAAATTTTTCAGTACAGGTGATGGTTTAAGATAAAGTTTAATTTTAATAGCACGACCACACCCTAATCCTCTTTCATAATATTAATGTGTATGTACAGCGTCAGCGAGTAATATAATATCTTTCAAAAAATAATGGGCGCATCTTTAAAGCATCCATATCAATTACATTACGTCATATCATGCAAAATGTGCTTACAAAACAGTAGCAAACAAACCCGAGCTCGCATTTGCACAACCTTTTTAAATCGAGCTGCCTAGATACACCGTAAAATATTCAGGTTGATTGTTCCACAGCCGCGCTTGTATAATTTTAGACTTGCCTGCAATATTTATAACGTTCATTTTCCACTGGCTTTTGTTTCACCACTCTTTGTCGCTGATAGATCGCCGCTGTCAACCGTTTCTGGGATGAAACGCTCCAGCGGTACAACGAAAAATGATCCGCCTTGGTTACGGCCACGAATAATGTCTTTATCCAGCTCAAAAGCGCCATATTACTCATATGTAGTGCGGTGTTACAACAGTTTTAAGCGATAGGCTAAATTAAACTTCCGCTTGTATGTGTGGACCATTGCCAGAATGTGCAGTTCCATTATAATTCTCAATCGTTAGATGTTACTCTGTTGAGCCATCAGCATTTGATACAGGTACATTGATTATGAGATACAAGAATATATATTATTTTCATTCATATCATTTTCATAATATCACAATTATGTTTGTTGTATGTTTTAAAAACAAACATACAACAAACAATATATAAGTAGTATTCGTAAGAATTCTCAAAATTGGTTTCACCATTTTTGCATGTCAACAATTTATTAGTTCAATTTAGGAACATCCAATATGCTAGGGAGGAGTTTAATATTTCCCACTGGTGGATGCCGTCACATCTCGAATTATGCGAACCTTGTACCACAATTGAAATAACAGCGTTGTCTGGCTGGATGAATGAAATTTAATCTGTATTGCAATACATGCATTAATTCAATGACATACGATAACATTACTACACCTCGGAATTACAGATTGGGTATTTCAAGCGCTCTTAAGCATCCATTGGACCGACAAACAACCCTTCATAATCGCCGTAATGAAATTGAATCGAATACATTGCAGAGACATATTTAAGGAAATGATCCATTGTTTTGTATCCTCGCATGGTTCGCTACATCGTTTATATAAACTGGTTCTTCTTTACCAAGTTAATGGTCATATTTCTCATATATTCCTTAATTACAACAATCGAATTTACTTTGTCTATCTAAGTGAATATTTACATTATCTACTATATCATTAACATGTCTACCTTAGATTTAAACCTCGTTATCCTGTCAGTTAATAGGCAGTGTGGAACACATGTGAACATGGCGTTTGGAGTGACATGTTGTCAGTTCTTCCATAGAATACAATACGTTGGGGTTGATTAAGCGGGGGTGTATCGTACCATTGACATTGAAGATATTTGATCTTGTCATTACAATGTGTATAGCTTCTTCTAATAACATCGTTATATAAAGTTTTAATCATTATTTGGTACTATAAAGGTAGCTAATGCGACTTTCGCGCAAAAATTCTGCTCAGTCCAGGAAATGTATTACTGAAGTACGTATTTTACGCTTTAAGTTTAAGGTATTGTGGACCGCAGTCCTTTTTTCTAACATTTAATCGTCCGATAACTTTTCCAGCTGTATTTACGATTCTATATGTAAGAAGCTATTGGAGCTACATGGAAATACTCATTTGCAGTGCAAATGATCCGACCCAATTCCAAAGACGCTTCTTATGAACTATCTGTTATCCCTTTGTAAGCTATGTTTAATTCAGTTAAGTTTTTTTTCTGGTTAGGCCTCCGGCTACCCTCGGGCTTACAAACTTGTGTAAACTGGTGCGGATCATGACAGCAAGGCAACACAAATCGCATTATCTATAATCGAGGGTCGCTGTGGTGTGGCGGAGTTTTTTTATAGATCCATCGATAGGTTGAGGTTAACGGGAACTTTAGAGATTAGCTCGGATCTACTTAGCGATATCCCGATCTTTGGTCCCTCTGGGGTCTATCGATTATTTTAGTATCTAAAGATTATTGCCATCCGTTACGGGAGCTCGATAGCTTGATTATTATGTGGTTTAATAGTGCACTGTTTGCTAGTGTAAATGGTGAGATCACTTTTTAAGTGTCACACAGTTGGATGCAAGTAATTGCTTGCTTTTAGTAATGTACCGGCTATTTTGTATAGGTGAGTCATACAGCTATGCAAATAATACTGTTATTGCAAAATACGTTTATTAGAAAGACAGTGAAGTCAAGCGTGGTGGGTGGGTCGCGAGGACGTCCGCGTCTCGCTCGGCCTCGCGTGACGTCACCGACGCTCTCATCCTACCCTCATACGTCTGCGTTTGTCAGCTCGTACAGACGATTTTGCGACACGTCAATCTTGTGACGGAGAGCTATTCCCGTCTCCCTTTGTTCTACTTCGACAAATCTATTACCAATACTCAAATTTTTTCAGTTAAAGATTTTATTGGTAATTCCTGTGATATAATTAAGGCAGTTAATTGATTTATGTTTCTTTCTTGTACTTCCTTAGTATTATATATGGTGTAACAATAAAGTATCTATCTACCTATATATCCTGTTAATTTCAGGGTTAGTAGGGCAATAAGTCACGTAACATTTCCAGTGTTAAAACATAAAGGCATGCCAAGTTTTTCCAAAACTTATCTCAACCATTTTCCAAATACCAGAATTTATGTAATTAAGAATCGCCCATAAATCCAACGTAATATTCCATTTGGCATCTAGAATAGCTGGAGAGCAGATTTTGGCACGAGGCGGAATAATGAATAGTAAAGCAAATAGAGTTTGTAGACCGACGAACTAGTCTGGATGAAATATGGAAATAATCTATAGTTTTCATTTAACTTTAGATTATTCAGACACCTATTTTATTATTCTGTCCGAGATCATCAGTTACCTTTCGACATAAATTATTAATCGATAAAAATGGTTTGATAATTTACGCTGACTGAAAGTAGAGGTACCATACGGTCATGGTACGGATAGAAAAACGTGTTCAAGGTTGTCTGGATTTACACTATCATTAATTTAAGACTATATGTGAAAGCTGGAGGAAACTTTTAAACATGCCTTTTTACACACTGTTTGAAATTCGCAAGCACAAACTGCCTATAGAAATTCAATGTGAATAGGTTTAGTCAGATGACCATGAACAGCTAAAAAACAGAGACGTGCAAGGGTCATCAACCAGGCGAAGAAATTAGCCAGCCATGACTCCTAAAACATCTAGATGGCAACATATGATAAAATTCCCCTTACACAGCTGACTTCCGTAACACATTTGCTAACTCGATATTGAATTCTATTGCGTTTGAAATATGGTACAATATAAATGTAAAGTGGTTATTGCACTCGGCGATCGCGTGCAGCTGAAATGTTTACGTTAGGCATCGACTGACCAGCGAGTAAACCAATTTGTGTAATAACGGTTCCCAGTGAAATGAAAACAATAATATACTTGTTAGCTGACGCGTTAATACAGTATTTACATGTGATTTCTTGAATGTCAGGTCACTAATCGACGTGGTATGACTTGTTATCCAGACAAACGTGTGTATAAATAAATAAACACAAATTTTAGACACATGGCCAATCCGATTTCAGAGCTTGTACCATGGCAACCAGATCGCTGATATATTATATAGATATTAATATCCAGATGCTTGTGGGTGGGAATAGAACCCACGACCGTCAGCTTGAATGTTAAGGTCTTTAAAGTAATATGTACTACAGCTATTAGAAATAGGAGACTAGGTAAATGAATCCACAATGCAGTAAAGTTCGTCCAAGATCACGTCATCTTTGTTAATAATTGTTGTTATGTCACCAATTGCATCCAGATTACGTCACTGGTGACAAATAAGACAGTGCTAATATGTTGTTTGTTCGTAAGTCTTATAAGCAAGTATTACGTCATAAGCGTGAGCCATGACTTGAATACATTAATGACGTTGCGATGATGTCAGGTGATACGGAGGTTGATTAAATTAGTCTTGTGTCTATGGATGACATTCGATCCATAAATAGATACTGACGTATATGGATTTATTAGATATTTCGATATAATTTGTTGACCAGCACATCTTCGTCTGCGTAAATCTTCCCCGTTTTCGCAACATTTTTCATTGATACTCCGCTCCTATTGGTTGTAACGTGATGGTGGCATATAAGCCTTTCTCGATAAATGGTCTATCTAACACTGACATCAGTTTTCAAATCGGACCAGTAGCTCCTGAGATTGGCGCGTTCAAACAAACAAACCGTTCAGCTTTGAAATACTTGTCTAGATATAGATGATAGGTAAGAATCTGAGCCTCTCTAAAATAAGTGACCTCGATGTAACGCTAAGTAACACCAGGAAAACTTTATTCTTTGCGCAAGATAATTTTAATTGTATTTTCTTCTTAGTTTAGGTAAATAAAACGTATACTTAATTGAGTCACTCACAATTCTGAACTATGTATCTATTCATGGTTTAAATATCAAGTTATTACTAGGAACAAAACAACAGTCACTCCATTACTCATTATAGGTATATTGTTTTAACATTACACTCTTCGTAAATAAGCAAGATCTTTTCAGATCCACAAGTAAGATGGCGCCAATGTGCCTTTATTGCTCCAAACCGTTTGTTGTCTGCTAAAATTTATATATGCTGTGACATATATTTTATACACCATGACATTTATTACCTTGCCACGATTTGCAACCACTTTAAATAGCAAAATATTTTAACTGTAAATATAAGTCAGTGTCGCCTTCCCACTGTTTACTTAGTTGTGTCATTCTTCAACGCTTACGCAGCATTACTTTTCCATACTATCTAAAAATAATCTTTAGTGTTTCAGAAATTCTTAATTTTTTAGATCTCATTCTAAGCTAGCATTCTTTTGACCTTAGCGCTCCACTAATTCACGAATCCCAAATGCTTTGTGTAAAATACCATTCTACATATAATTTTGCACATGTAACGTTAATTGGCTTTATCAACGCGTCCGCATTAATGTGTGGAATTCCGAAAATATACCGCGCGTCAACTAGGCCGTAAAGCTTCTTTCACAATTTCTAATTTTACATCTCACGATCGTATCCCTACATCATTATATGTTACACTAATCAAAATCAAGGTCACCGCAGCAATATCGTCGTTAATGTATTTTTACTTGGTGACGGTGTATCTGTACGCATTGTTTTCAATAATGTAACATGATAAGCTATCAACGTGTATATCCGAAAGCATTATGCTGTATAAAAGACGGTCCCATCCAACTTAACAAATAAACCAGTAATTTATGTCTCGTCGACGGACGCGGCGCCCGTCGGCTTTGTTGCGGCCTCGTTTTTCGCCTCCGAATCAATTTCCACGATGACGTCACCGACCCCTCGACCCCTCCCTTCATCCCCCCCACCGCCCCCATGGTTTCCCGCTGCTAGGAACAGGGATACGGCTATTTCCGCTCCTTGCATAGTACTGTCTTTCCATTTCACTACGTCTTACATAAACATAAATGTTGTTCTTTTTTCTTTTAGCAAAGGAATTTTAGCAAGTTTTTGTGTATTCTAAGGATATAATATAAACGGGATTAAAGGCTTTCTTTTGCCTTCACATCATTCATGCCAATGCTTCAGTGCGTTCATTAAAATGGGAGTTGAAAAAATTGCTGCCTGAAGTAAATGGTTTATTATTGTTATTATTAATAAATATTCTTTCTTCACACTGCGCTAGGTGATGATTGTTTACTTTTTGTTAATGCAGCCAGCGTTTGTAAAAGCTTTTTTGGTATATTTTATAAGTTTGTTGATCGCGGATATAAAATTTTAAAACTAAGCCGTAAAACATTTAACTGATCAAGGTAATCAAAGCTATCGCGAGGCGGCCTTAACATTTCTGCATACATACATTACGATGATGGAAAACTCTGTGTGCTCGCATACATCCATTAGGCAAGAGGCGAGCTAACGGAAACATAAAGCGTAAACTGTATACCTAAAACGAAACGCTAAACTCGTGCGCAACAGAAACAAACCAGGTACAAACGGTTTATGATTGAACGCTCTCAGGTATTTTGGAACACAATATTAATACAGAGATTAAAATAAACCTTAGTCTAACGAAAGACGGACGACCGCCTTATTCTAAAACATCTAAAACAAATAACCAAAATGTTCTCAACACACGTTACACAAGCCCGTTATTGAGGTGCTACATCATTTTATTTACAGCTGTTGCAGGTTAATGTGGTCTGTACAGTAAACTATAGGAAACAATCGTGCTATTTTCGTACAGTTTATACGTACGAGTAGATATGAGCTGAGTTCGCAATATGAGCACTGACATGACGTCGGGCTACATGCAACACAAGGCATGTTCTTTGCATTGCTGCAGTCTAGTCGAGTACACCTCGGAAATACACTTCTATTAATAAAAATATATCGTCGAAAAATCTGTCTTGATTATAAACCGATCGACGACGTGTCTACATCCAATTTGGCAAACGACAATAATTTAATCTACATAAGTTGCATAATAGCATGATATCACCCAAGGTAATAACCCTGAATACATTATCTTGTGTCATTTCATAACGCTTAATAGCAATGGCAAATGAGCTAAATGCTTTTATTGACCTGAAACACGTCACTTTTTTTAAATGAAGCTGTTATTCTAAAAGCGTTTCGTGTACAATTAGCATGGATGGACGGGACCCCCGCCGGCATGGTGGCGTGAATTGTGTTACACCCCACGTTAATCTACACAGTTTTAGCTCGTGGATCATTAGTCACATGATTTCTGATGTTCCCAGACACATAGAAACGAATTCCGAGACATGTTTTGCGACGTTCAGAAATAGAACGCAGCGGGTACTATGCGTGCTCCCTGTGTGACGCCGGCCTAGACTTTCATCCCGCTCTATCTTACAACCTGGACGTATACCTTTCCTGTTCTTGCGCACTCAGTTCATTGTTTCAGATCGTAGCTCGGTTGGTCGGCGGACTGAAATAGGTCGGGAGCGTCCGAAACAGACGGTTCACGCTATCGAAAGCCACCGCGAGGTCACTGCCGGAAAATCACGACACGAACACGTTGACTGATTTCTTTATACACGATGATTTTTTCATGATTCACATCACAATGGATGATTACTCACTATCATTACATACGTGATATTTATAAAGCAACAGTATTCCGCGAGCAATAATCCTGGGTTACGAGCGCTACAACTAATTATAGTAAAACAAGACGAAAATAGAGCAATAACACTCACATTGTTACGTCCTACTGCAGTAAGCAATCAGCGGATTGTTTCCATAACTGTAACCCGCGTTACGTAACAAATTGTATTACATTCGAGTACATTACTCGCGCACAATACGGTACATGCGGTAATAATGGGTGCCATTTAGCTGCGACCTCAGGCTTCTTAGCCAGTGTAATTGCCATTCCTTTTGTAATCCCCGGAGTAATCTCATTGACTGGAGACAAATGGGTGTGTTTAACGCGGGAAAAATCTCCCTTACCACCCGCGTGATCATGACCGTCATTCGTTTCAATGACAGCTATCCACCAATCGATTTACATCGTATACGATAACATCATTTTCAATTCCGCAACATTCGATTTCGTTTTCTGGATAACTTATTTCACGGTATTACAGTGTTCCCTTCTCTCTTCTCGGACTCAAGATAACATTAGTAATCCTCGAGATGTTAGATAGCTTTGTTTTTCTCGAGACGTGTAATTTCTCTGGCGACCGTGAGCTTTGACGTGGAACTTTTTGCGAACTAAACGAGAATATTTACAGGCACTTAGCTAGCATTAATTGTAATTTTTTTGTTGAGCTTTTGCACCATATGGAGAGCTCGCTTATTAAAAATATATTTCACACCCATATCAATGTTTTCTATTTCTATAGTTAAAATTTATTTAAATACCTACTAATGCGTTAAAAATAACAAGATTAATAAATGTGTTTATTTATATATTCATTGCATTGTAACTATTGTTAGGCAAAATTAATTTGTGGTTAGTTAATAATTCGCTTTTATATAAATATAGCTTTGTATCATAAAGTTTTGAGGAAAAGCGTAGAATTATTCTGCGTATATCGGCTTTCATGAATTTTGATGAGTGTTTATTCAACGTCAATCGCTTCGCAATGACGAGAGTGATCTGACGGTGGCGTTAGCCGTCGATATGTCATACACCATTTTATTTCAACAAACTACTCCCATGAGATAATGGGGTTTCATATACATATATTCATATCCACAACGTTTTAAGCTTGTTTATCAGATGGCTCGAGGACGATATGTTGTGTCAGCGAGCCTGTAAATGGTGCTTTCTATATAAATTCATGAAGTTCACGATGCGACGTTGCCAAACTTCAGTTCTTTCAAGCGTTGTATGTCTACGTAGTATGTTTATATGTAGATAGCCTCGCCCGCCCTTTGGCAGGCGCCAATGCCAGTAAGCAGCGACCATTTTACAAAGATCTGCAACAGTTCATTGGCTTACAGCTTTTCGACCATTTTTGTTACACGGCGCGGGGGATGCGAGAGGTCATGTGGCGTTGGTCGTACTGTAGTTGGCAATAGGGTTGGTGGATTACGAAAACTTTGCTTTGGGGTTTTCAGATGTATATTGGCTCGGTCGTGATTAGGCTTAAATATTAAAACGCAGCCCTGGCAACCAAGCTTTTACAAAATGTACTTCTTTTTTTCCAATCATCGACAAACGAGTCGCGTCCCGCATTTCCTGCCTGGACTGCGTCGAGAGCGGGGTACGGTAGACAAACAAGTGCAGTTTGCTTGAATAATATGTTTGTGGGAGGCGACAACCCTAGTTGGCACACACGCACACGTCCGCCTCGATTAATGTTTTGTTACTCCGCGCTTCTGTTGCTAGCTCTACGTATGTATTGATAAATAGTGTACGTACAGTCGTTCACATAAAGCCAACCCCCGCGTGCCGAGTGCCAAAACTTTCTAACAGTTGTTCGTTTAATTAGGCCCCGTTTTGATTCTGACACGAGATTACGTGTTATAGTCACCTTGGTTTGTACCTGGATGAGTTATGAAGCTTGCCTACGGTACAAGCTATGCAGAACGATTTGTGACATAAGCGGGGCAGTTCTCAGCAAAGTGGGTTGGAGATATGATCATATTCTTTCGTATTAGTTATAGAAATATCCTTCCAGCACCCTATGGTTATTAGACATGTTATTAAATTAGGCCTTTAAAGTTGTGACACATCATGACGTCTATGGTTTAATGTTACGGTATTTTGTAACTAAATACAAAGCACGCTTAGTCACTTACTTATTGCTGATTAACTATGTTTTACCTACTTAAATGTTTATATAATATTAAGTTACCAGTAACTTTATATGACAAAACATATAAAATGTATGATTAGAGATTTAATAACAATAAATGTTATACTTATTAAACTTATCGAAATGAACAGCAAATATTTAGCCGTCCACGTAAACACCTATATGTATACAAAATTTGGTATTTATCAGCTACAATAATCCGTCTAGCGTATGTTGTATATATCTACCCTACAACCATAATAATTGTTATATGCGACCGTTAATTAGGTCGCGTTCGCTGGAACCGCATAAATGTGCCGCCAACCCTACCGGCAGGGTTGTCGAAAAGGTTATTTAAATCGCTCCACTAACTAGGGTCGTTCGCTGTAGTTTTTAATTTATACCAGACTGGCACAATTAATTCGTTGAAATACGGGTGATTTTAGTTTTGTGAGCTTTGATTTCGCTATGTATATTTAGCTACCGTCATGCGGTTTTAAATTCAAATAGAATGGCATAGCTTATTATGAGACACGAGTATTCTGTAAATTTGATTACTTCGATCACATCTAAAAATATATTACCGCACTGATATTACTGTAGATCGTTATTAAATGTAATCTTTGATCGGTATGTAGGTACACATGATACGATAACAAAATTATATAAGTAGGAAATAAATTTAAAAAGATCAAAAACCCACTTCAGCACGATCGAAAAGAAACGCCTAACCGTTTGTTTCATAATCGAATAACACGTGTGTATATGAAAGGGAGATGATCGATTGCCACACTCCACACCGTTCGAATGCCACCATAAATACACCCATAGGAACACCAGAAACATCCCATCCATCCACGTGCGGTGTAAAAATAAATATTCGCGATCAAAGCCCTTAGCGAAATTATATTGGGCATTAGAAATTCTTTGACGCGAGTCTAGTGACGTTTTCCTGATACGTCAATGCGGTCGAAGTGACGTTAGGACCACCTGATCTGTCTTCCTTGGTCCTATAAATCATTGGAATAGCTGTCACCTATGACGTTTATTTTATATGTTTAGTAAATGTTATGTTGGAGACTGACGTTAATTTTGGAGCATTGCCCGTGCTTGGATAAATTGGAAACAGATATGTTGTTGACTATGGAAATATTTCAGCTATTGATAACACTTGCTTGATGGGAGAATCAGCTGTTGATAAAGTGCTTGTAGGCAGTGATTCTAAAAGTTATGTGACTCATATTACAAGCGTTAAAGAAGATACTCCGAAGAGATAGAAAGCTAGCACAAGTTTTGTTCGGCAATTTGCTAAATAAACACTTTGTCTTCAGACATAAGGTGACGTAGTTCTTTTATTCAAATAAGGTTCTTGTAAGAAATAATCTGATCACACGAAATTGGTACATGACAAACAAGAAATACAAGTGAAAATACATTGCTTAGAATTGAAACCCACCAGTAGTGCCCCTATGTGTTATAGAACGCGACTGGAAAGCTGATCGCTCGATATGCGGGTAAAAAACTTGAACCTTTTTCAATTTACGAACCGGGTTAAACACATTTCAAATTTCAAATAGTCATGCACGCACTGTTGCGACTGAAATAATAAAAATATTTATTAACCTTAAAGGGTCATGCTTAGGAGTCCAGTCTTAATTTAATTCATACCTTCGTTCTTTGCAGAAGAAATAAGAAACATCTCTGATATTACAGAATCCACCATTCTCACAGTTTTATTATCTTCACGAGCGAATCCTTTATCAAAGCCAACACAGTTCTGCGGAAGCAATTTCGTTTTGTAACCCTTTGCGTGATCTCCAATACGATACAGTACATGCATGTACGTTGGTACATATACAATCCATAGTTTTCTTTGATAGTAGTTTGATGCTCATCGATTTTCCATCAAAACCAATGTGTGTTTGCTTACCATTCCCAGTATAATATAAGGTCTTTTTTATTGTGATTTGACTGGGTTATTGAGCATGTAGTTATTACTGGTTGAAGGTTTATTTCTGTTGAAATGTATAATTGCAACACTGATTGACTATACATAATGTCATATTTAGCTTCATGTGAGAACCCCACTTGTCATTGTCACTCATCCATCATTCATTCTGTTCTCTGTATTGTTCGTACGTAATTAAACATAGTACTTTGCTCTGTCGTATTTTATTTAAAGTAATACTAAACCATAATACAAATATTACCATATTTCATCAGGTTATGGGCCCAGTATGTCCAATAGTTAAAATAAATAGTATTACATTAACAAAAGTCGTTCGATTCATCCAGATTAAATTTATCACACTTTGCAACCGGCCATTACCGGTGCCACGGCGTGGTCATTCTTCCATTTCAGAAAAAAGTTACGAAATATACATTAAATCATGACATCTCAAATTTCAATGGGCATTTGCTGCTGATTTGGATAGAAACTGCTGGTATGTTGATTCCGGAGCATCATTGCATATGTGCAATAATAGGAATTATATGTACGATGTTTCTCCATCTACAATCAACAACATTAAAGTCGCAGATAATAAAACAGTAGCAGTAAAAGGCAGTGGCAAGGTGGATTTTCAGATAAAAGACTCCGATGGCATATTACGAACAATACAGGTCAGAAATGTTTTATTTGTACCCACACTAACAGTGAATTTACTTTCTGTAAGTCAAATGGTAAATAATGGATGTCAAGTGAAATTTGAGGGAGATGGTTGCCAGATATATCAAAATAATAAATTAATATTGACAGCTTTGCATAGCAATAACATGTATGTATTAAATAATGTTTCTGAAGCACCGGCATTGCTATCAACAATAGATGAGCGGGATATAAATCTATGGCATCAGAGAATGGGCCATCTCAATTTCACAGACTTACAGAAAATAACTGAAAGTGCAGAAGGGGTTGATTTATTAAAAAAGGGTAATCAAGTTTGTACTACTTGCATAGAAGGAAAAATGAGTAGACAGCCATTTAAAAATACTGGTACTAGAGCTTCTGAATTGCTCCAATTAATTCACTCTGATTTATGTGGTCCGATGGAGACAAGTTCTATTGGAGGTGCCAGATATTATGTTACTTTTATTGATGATTATAGTAGGAAGGTTTCTGTCTATTTCATGAAGAACAAGTCTGAGACTTTAGAAAAGTTTAAAGAATTCAAGAATTTTGTTGAAAATGAAACTAATAAAAAAATTAAGATATTGCGCTCAGATAATGGAAGAGAGTACATAAATAATGAGTTTAAATTGTTTTTGTGTAAATCTGGTATCCAGCATCAAACAAGTAATCCATATACTCCTCAACAAAACGGCATGGCTGAGCGAATGAATCGTACATTAGTAGAGAGAGCTAAATGCTTAATTTTGAATTCCAGATTACAAAAATTTTTTTGGGCTGAAGCGGTTTCAACAGCGGCTTATATTACAAATCGTTCACCAACTAAAGCTTTGGATTACAAGACACCATATGAAATGTGGACAGGCAATAAACCAAATTTAAACCACATGAAAATTTTTGGTTGCCATGCAATGGTTCATGTACCAAAGGAAAAAAGACAAAAATGGGATTCAAAAGCTATTAAAATGACATTTGTTGGTTATTGTGATTATACTAAAGGCTACAGATTGTATGATGAGAATAAAAAACAGATATTTAAGAGTAGAGATGTTGTATTCCTGGAACACACAGTGAAAAATAATTGTGTTATTATGCCGCTTACTACTTTGCAAGAACAGGAAAATACAGCTAAAGATGAATCTGATACAGACACTTTAGTAAACTGTTCAGAAGAGGAACAATTGTTTGATGCCACCAGTGAATTATCAAATTCAGAATCAGATAATGATCCAAATTATACACCAGAGAGCTTTGAAGAAGAAAATTCTATACCATTTAGAAATATAACTCTGAGGCCAAGGAATACCAAACCTAATACATATTTTTGTCATGAAGAGAAACCAACTGATTCAGCAGTATTATTAAAGGAACCAGAATCTGTGGAAGAAGCTCTTTCAGGCTCAAAAGCAAAAGAGTGGAAAGATGCCATGGACAGTGAATATGAATCGCTCCTTCAGAATAATACATGGACATTAGTTACTCTACCTCAAGATAAAAGAGTAATCCCTTGCAAATGGGTTTATAAAATAAAAACTGATGCAAATGGTAAAGTTGTACGATACAAAGCAAGATTAGTCATCAAAGGTTTCATACAAAGAAAAGGTACTGAATATAATGAGATTTTTGCTCCAGTTGTACGGCATACTTCAATAAGATATTTGTTTGCAATGGCTGTAAAAGAAAACCTATATATAGATCAAATGGATGCAATTACAGCATTCTTGCAAGGAGATATAGATGCTGAAATAGATATGAATCAACCACCCAACTATGAACACGGGCACGAAGTCTGCAGATTAAATAAGTCTATCTATGGCTTAAAACAGGCAAGTCGCCAATGGAATTTAAAACTCACTTCTGTATTAAAAAAGTTGGGATTGAAAAGTACATCTGTGGATCCATGTGTGTATTATAAATATGATAAAGGAAGCATTATCTTTGTATTAATATTTGTTGACGATTTATTAATTTTTTATAACACAGTAGAGAAAGGTGAAGAAATCAAGCAACAACTTAAAAGTAAATTTGATATGAAAATGCTTGGACCTGTGAATAATTTTATTGGTTGGAGAATAAGTCAGAATGAGGCCAGAAACCAAATTCATATTGATCAGACTGCCTATATAGAAAAAGTTCTACAAAGGTTCAATATGACTGATTGTAATCCAGTTTATTCACCCTGTGATCTTAGCTATAAACTGATCAGCACAGGAGAAGAAAAAAATATTGTTAGAAATGTTCCTTATCAAGAAGCAATTGGGAGTTTACTCTATCTATCACAAGGTACAAGGCCAGATATATGTTTTATAGTAAATAAATTGAGTAGCTTCAATAACAAACCTGAAATACAACACTGGACAGCAGTAAAAAGAGTGCTGCGTTACATAAAGGGAACAAAAGATTATAAATTAATATTTACTCAAAATAAAGAAGAAAGAAGTGTGTTTGGCTATTGTGATTCAGATTGGGCTTCAGATATTAACAGCCGGAGATCATGCTCTGGCTACACTTTTCTGTTTCAGGGTGCTTCAGTCTCATGGTGTTCTAAACGTCAGAACACAGTTGCATTATCAACCATGGAGGCAGAATATATGGCACTGGCTACTGCCACACAAGAGGCTATGTGGCTGAGGCATTTAGAGGCAGAACTACATTGGAAGGTTACAGTTGCACCTACCATAATTTATTGTGACAATCAAAGTGCAATCAAATTTGCAGGTATTGACTCTTACTGTGCCCGCAGCAAACATATTGATATTAGATATCATTTTCTTCGTGAGAGAGTTGCTGAAAAGGATATTGAACTCAACTATGTCGGGACACAAGATATGGTTGCCGACGTACTTACAAAACCAATATCTCAAAAGAAGACTGAAGACTATGGGTTTGCAATTAGTTGAAATGTATAATTGCAACACTGATTGACTATACATAATGTCATATTTAGCTTCATGTGAGAACCCCACTTGTCATTGTCACTCATCCATCATTCATTCTGTTCTCTGTATTGTTCGTACGTAATTAAACATAGTACTTTGCTCTGTCGTATTTTATTTAAAGTAATACTAAACCATAATACAAATATTACCATATTTCATCAATTTCCCATCGTCCTTATCCCTTATCAATCAAATTTGATATCGAGTTTATTGAAGTTGCGGCATGACCTGGCAGATCAGATCCGATACGATTTATAAGTGGAGCTCGATTTTGCAATGATAGTTACAGTATCAGATGCTTAATTAAAATCGAAACGAAATTTTATAACCATAAGACATATCAGTACAAGTGTTTAATTTGTTAATCCAAATACGGATTATAATTGTACGATCTTTTCGATCCGTAATGACACCCACTAAAATATTCACGTGGGTTTTATTTGAGCTCAATTCAGTTACTGTAAATCGATCACTACAAATATAATCCTCTTGGGCTGGCCACACATTCAACCGCCAAAGGGAATTACGTTCTGCACTAGATGTAATAGAGTTTCAATTCGTCTAACCCCAGCACTAGGATCGCGGAAGCTAAGCCGATGTCTAAATATAATAAGTATTTCGCTCTGAGTTACGGGCGCGGTGTAAATTTAAAGTGCTACATTTAAGTTTATTTACATCTCTATTCCAAATATGAAGGTATTATACATCTAAGAATTCTATAGATGTATACAAACATGAGACGTTTGTAAAGTCATTTTTTTACTGTATTTCATTATGCTATATTATTATATTATCGATAACTCCATTTGACTTAATTTGTTATTTCACTTAATAGTACCTACGTAGTTATTTAATTAGAAGTTTGTCACAATATTGTCACCAGTACTTTTTCGAAATTTCCCATGGGACCGATGAAATGTCATGTCAGTTATTTTATGTTGTCGATCTACTTTATGAAAAGATCAACGTTGTTATGACAAAGGGAATACAATGGAATGTTCCCACAAAATTCCAAAATCTTTTATAAATTACACAATTTTCTCGCCGTCGTTTTGTGTTATCTAGTCTACGGTATGCTGATGAGTTTTTGATGTCAGATAGCTTGGTTTAATATTCTTGCATCCAGGATGGAATGTTGAATTATTTAATCTATGGTTACGGTCTTTATACTAAAGTCTTTACAGTCTGATGAGTCCGGTTTGACTAAGTCTTGTCGCACTTACGTATCATGGTATTTAGAAATATTGTTTTGATCTATTTAACATGTACATATGTGTATTAATTTAGTTCTATTATTCCTTTATTATATGTCATCAACCTTCAATCAGTACCAACAATGTCTCACACACGAAATTTATAAGATAATTCGTTTATTTCTAGTCACAATGAACTTCAGTTAAATGCCTATCGATATTTGTTAGTTGATTAATCCTAACACTGTTCGTACAGCGAGTAGATAGGCCCGAACTGTCCCGAGGGCCTATAGCCGTGTAATCCTATTTGGTGGAGACCACTTCACAGTAACTGCCCTCGCAAATTGTCCCGGGATGATATTGGATGGATATTTCAGGACGTAGCGTAGCCCTGAAAATAGAATCCTAGATAATATTTTACGGCTTCATCGCATTGTCGATGTATTTTTATTACTCTTTCGTAGAACATTCATTATCAAATGTAGCTACATAGATAACAAGTTAGACAAAAATATATTTTTAACACTAAACCGATATTAAATCCGAACGTTTTCTACACTTCAAGGGAACATTTTCCGGTTATTTTTTATAGCAAACCATAAAACTGGATCCTTAGAAATATTGAATTACTCCGCAAATTTTATACGACCCAAATCTCTGTATTTTAGAGGCTTTCTGAAAATATATCTAATTCTGTATTTGATTAAGTACCTATAATTTATAGCAACCCAACAATATTTTAAAATTAAATTTATCGATACCTTCACAGCACTAAACACGCTAATCTCCACGAGCACCTTTGTCATCAAGACGGTCGGACCCTTGGAATAGTCGAAACAGTTACTCGCTCGTTTTTCACGGCACTTGTGCCTCCCGTCCCTAAGACCCTTTTACCCGATATTCCGTCCAGATAGACTAATGTATTACGTATATTTATTAGGTACTTGTGTAACTACGTGTCGTGTAGGGTTATTGCTTTCGGCTGGACATAACTGGACTCCGCGTGGGGTGGGGTGAACGTCTTTTATTTGACGTTTTAGTGAATTGTCACGGCTAAACATGATCTTGGAATGGGTGTGATTAATCGAAGTTTGTGCTTACCAAGGGTAAACATATTTATAATAAATATTACTTACTAATATTTATAATTGTGAGAGTTTGTGAGGATCCTTGTTACTCTTTCACGCCAGAACGGCTGTCTTTCGCGATGAAATTTGGATCAGAGTTTGAATATGTTCTGAAATAACACATGGGCAATTTTTTGTCCTGTGAAAAATTAAGATCCCCCAAGAACGCGGGTGAGAACGCGTGGAACCACTGGTTAACCAAATTTTAGATAATCGAAATGATCCCACTGTGACGTCAATGCGCGGTCATAACTATATGCATCCTGTAGTAACATAGTTTGCTAATCATTTAAAGAGGAAATGTTTATTTATTTTAATTTACTATTTAAAACGAATATGCGCTACTAATAGAAATACGTTTTCATATTTCTATGATTAGAGTGTTTTCTTAAGATTATAAATAGTCCGAGTATGAAACACAAGTGAAGCCGGAGTTAGATGATTCTGTTGCAAGCCATGTTGTTTTGCTCATGTTAATTTGAGTTCATTGACCTGTGAATTTACTGTGCAAGTGAAGTTGACAGTTCCAAGGGGTGGCTAAGATCTAGCGCCCCCACACTATACCTACTGTAGACTGCAAATAAATTGTTAGTTGCGATAACATGTTTATTTATTGACTTATGTCTGGAAACCAGTCTTGTGGAAAGTCGTTGAAATATCAAAGCTACAACCTTTGCAGATAAAGTTGTGGTTACTGTTCTAGACATAGTCATGAATGTATCTTCACTGTTTTACTTACGAATATGTATATTTGATTATTTGAAATACGAAAGTTAGCTTATAAGTTTTTTTTAGAATCCTATATATTGGGTGATAAGTTGTAATTCGGAGACGGATATGGAATGCTCTTTATCCGGGTATGCGAAAATGCAGGAAGGCAGCTAGTTATCGAATTGACAAAATGACATAGAGCGAATTGTAAATAGCAAATTGAAAAAGACAGCGGACCAGCCAGAGGGAAATAGACATGTAGGTATGACAGACTGCAGACACAAATGTATTCCAAATATTTGCGACGGAAACATGTTTATTTCAAACCGAGACGGATAATTGGAGTGTCTAGAATGTTTAAAAAAATCCTCGCGATTCCGCAAGCAGCATCCGTTTCCCGCATATTTTCGGCTTAAGGCTTTGTAGCGAAATGGTTTCTTTCACCATTTATCTTGCCGAATCGCACCGCCCATGGGATACCGGCGAACTCAGCAGGCGGAACATTCCGCTCCTATCTCGCGTAACAAGGATATTTCACATGAAATATATTCATACTGCACTGCGGAGGGAACAAATTACTGCTTTTACCCTTACATATTACCTTATACCTTCGTCTTATTAAATGTTTCATAATTGTTTAGGCTTTGGGGTCTTAGGTGATGTGAATTCAGCGAAAGTTTCTTTAAAGTTTGAAGCAAATACAGTTATGCAATCACAAAGTCGTATATATGTGGATGCGTTTTAATATTATCACAAAATTAAATATAAATCGTGAACCATATAGAAGTCACCTAAATCAGTGATTCCCCGAGTCGATTCTCGTCGGGTGCTCCACTAGTGTCGGTATCGACATTCTATTTCCGTCACCGCGGCACACGGCGAGACAGCTGTGCCTCGGTGACGCTTCATCAGTTATTCAGATATCGCCCATTGTGGTGATCACGTGACCCCCACGGACCTTGGATACCTACGCCCGCATCAGATGGCCGATGGCCAAAATAACACTTTCCTTATAATCCTTAACACAACATGTATTGATGTAATAAATGTGATCTACGGCCGGTTTACTTTAATCGATCGCGTCAAGGTCTGTTTGGCCGAGTTTGTATTTACAGAATGTTTGTCTTATGACTTTACTCAATCAATCGCCGTTCCAATTGCCGTTTCAGATGTTTGACGAAACAATTCTAACGCTGCGTTTGATTTTGCAAATTACTTTCCTTATCTTGAATTTTTAAGAAGTATTTGACAAGTAAGTAACTAAACCTCCTTACTTGGGATAATTGCTCAATAGTTATTTCCTTAACAACCGAAGACCTACACTCGTACTGTTTCTGTAGAAGCACCTACCCGGAGCCACATAGGAGACTCGGCAAAATCTCTAAGAGCACGCGCATAGAATTGAAAATAGGTTGTTATGTTTCGGCTCGCAGACAGCAAAACCGATAGTCGTTGGCTTTTGTTTGAATTCCTTGGCACCAACTGACTTACAATTGTTTTACTGTGAAATATGATTGGACGTATCAAGGACGTCCTCCTGAAATATACCGTCTGAAACGATTTGTGTTTAACGACTTTTGGTACAAACTAACAATCCCCAATATATCCTAAAAGCTTTTCAGACGAGTCTATAAACTTTGACTTTTTCATGATATATACAAAGTTTAGTAAATGTCCTGCACTTTGTCATTGAAATTGGACAAGTTTGGGCATCTTTGAAAAATATAAATATGGACCGGTCGGTAAATAAATCTCGGTGAAACTTTATTTTGCAGCGTTGAAAATTAAAATGTTGAGCGTATTTTATCGCACAAGTTGTTCTGGTTCCTATATAGTGTTGCGTAACAAACAGGTCATACCGTGTACGTATACATTTTTCCCTGTAGGCCTAATTTCCATTTTCTTCGTTCACTAACACAAACAAGCTGGGGGACGGCTCCGTACGTACTATGGGTAGGTAACAAGCACCCAACGGGCCGTTCCATGCCATTTCCTATTTCGACCTCGAACGCGTTTTTGTTGCTCGAAGGTCGATACGTAACATGTCACAGAGGTCAAGGACTAAGTTTTCGGTCGGTCCGATTCACCAATAACAACAAACACGTTATTTTAATATACTTTTATAGTTTAATCAAAATCCAAATCCCTTATGTAATAATTTAAGTTCAGTTCACGTTGTTCAATAAATTAACATATATCTTTAGGTTTATTTTAGGAGATATTTTACGTAATTCTCAAAATAATACATACCTATTGGTATCATTAGCGATTCATAGCGCGTCCTAGAAGTTCATATGTCATCCTATTCACGTATAGTTGAGGTACTCAAGATTACAAACACACCTCGCCGGTCCGTGGCTCGGAATACTTAGCAGGCAAATAAAAGTGTGTGGGTATGATTAATTAATATGTTTGGCCAAATGTTGGCGGACGGGCAGGTAACGGCGAAACGTTGGCGCCAAACTCGACTCGGATTACTAACCGTAGCGTATTTTGATTTTATGACTCGTGTAATTTTATCACAGGTTTGTGTGTACAGTCGCGAGAGGCCTCATTTACCCTGCAACACTCGTTACGCCGATTTATCGCCAATAAACCGCTTTTCGTTCTTGTTTTTATACGCGAAGTGTACACAGAAATAAATCGTTTATAGTTTTTAATCGATTAAACTAGATGACGTATCGTTTCGAACGTATTACGAGATATTAATTACTGTTTAATGGCAACACTGGCATTCTTTCAGTTTAATAGACATGTCGTGTTGTTGGCAATTCAATTTGCCTGGCTGCCGGCATATTTGTATGTGCGTAATCGATATCAGATGTGATATTTTCGTTCTAATTACCTAACTAAAAATACTATATTTTGGGGCAATAACCTCTATCCGCCATTATACTGCACCAAACATTATCTTTATCATACTAATACGAGCACTCAGTCCGGCAAAACCCAAAAACATTGATTTTATAGTTATACTTAGTTATCAAATGCATTGTTCACTGTATGTAGGTAGGTATATATATCTGGGTATATAACAATAATAAAACATTGTCATACCTCCTATTTATTAGTGCTACTCTAGTAATCTAGAGCTTTAGTAGACGTACTAATTATGCTAAGTTGTCACCGGAAGCTTTCTCCCGAAGAAGTGACTTAAAACATGATTTCCTATAATAGCACAAATTCCTAACATCCATAATAAATAGCAATGTTGATGATGATGGTGAAAAAATCATGTAAACATATCTACGCGAACCAACGAAAAACACACGAGCTTAAATCGATATCGCTATCGATATAACGAAATTATCAATCGACAATTGTGAATTAATACATGTGCCTGAAGCTAAACACGACTATTACGCAAGCAATAGTCTTGATAGTAGATACCGAGAATTTTACTCAGGCTTATACAACATTTATACGCAATTATTGAGGTGAGCTCTTCGAGGAACCTGTCAAGATATTTAGAGCTTCCTATATGTTTATCAGCATTCACTCATTTTCCCTCATCATCAACATCATTAATTTCATCTTGTTGGGTATCTCTTGCATCTTTCAGTTCTTTTATATCACTAATGAGAGATTTACTGTCTGCATTCATATACTTTATCATTGTTTCCACATAAATATTCTAAACTTAGTTTTAAGTATTAAGTTCTTATATTTGTATTGTGTTGTCTTCGTATCAAACCACCTCCTATATCATTTGATGAAACATTACAGCTACCGTAATTATCCAAAAACAACCTAAAAGCAATATCCTGCTAATTAGCCTCTTGACCTTAGTACTAATTGGTGACGTTGAAACTGAAATTAGAATGTTTTGTTACAGTCAGATGTGGAATTTTAAAAGGTCTTATCGCAAATTAAGAAACAGAAGTTCACTTTCTATAACATTATGTGTAACGAATTATAAAATACGCGCTGAAAAAAATCATCCACACAGAAACAAACAAATAAATGGAGAAGGCGGAATATACATTAAACAACTCCTCAATATGTCGTAAGCTTTCAGAACATTTCTACTTAAAAGGCGTAAAAGGAAATAATGGCGGGACATAGCGTGTTAAAACAGAATGTGGTTCGTGTCCCACTTTCTGTAGTGCAACACCTTTTACGACTTACTACAATTCATTGAGTAAATACTTGTTTTTCAAGTTGCAAAACATTATCGCATTCATTATTTATAACGCCATTGATAAAATGTGTAAAACGAAACAAGGCTCAAATAATATGACTTCAAAGAATCACTAGAAAAATAAATTAAGTGTCAGAAGCAATTCTAAATAAACATCATGATGAAGATTGGAAACCAAACCTTTCCTTCAAGTGTAAAATTAAATGACAACAACGTTGTTTCTGTCGTCTGCATTTGGCGAAAACTTTGTAGCATTCAAACGATCTCCTTTATTTTTGCCTTATTCACGAACCCCGCCTGAATTTATTTGACAAATTATAAGACTCAATTCGTTGAGCACCCCTGTGAGGGGTGGTTCTACATATCCCTTATTTTTTTTTACACAATAACGTAGATAACAGTAAACGGTTTTGGAAGGTCGAAAATATACCTAATACGTGAAGGGGTTATTGAGTTTGTTTCCAGAATATTTGGCGGGTTCTTTATTATGTTCGAAAGTAGAACGTATATAGAAGGTTTACAGAATATTTGGGCCCATCATTGTGTTAAAGGATCTTCATTTATTATTGGTAAGGTCAGAGTTCAATGCTATATATGTGTATAGAAAACATGATTGTGTTATTGAACATTCTCTTTTACACCTATCCATCTGATTATTTCGAACTGGATGAGTCAATCCCGAAGTAATAAGTAAAATTGCAAGCTGAAGATTTCCTCAAAGACCTTTAATCAAATATTTACAACGCTCCGTCCGCCAAGGACATGTCGCAACGTTGATAAATATTTATAGAAAAGGCGGTGAAATGACTGACACAAGAGTTTTTGCCCAAGTGTCGTGGGTAATGAATATCCTATTACATCCGTTGAGGAAATATTAAGGAGCAATCCTGAAGAAAATTAGATTTCATACTTTAACAGCGTTGCTTGAACTTCACTATGTTGACGATGTTATGTGATTTATGAATGAATACACATTTTGAAGGGATTTTTTATCTAAATTGATGCTTTGAATTGTGTTCCAAAGATAAAATAAAGTTACATAGGACTATTCGATATTCTTTTTCAAATAACTTTTTGTAGTATCGTGTAAGTCTAAACACTACAGCCATAACGCATTCCATAAATAAAGCATTTATTCTCACGAGTTCTTAGTTTGAGGTCATTGCACCGCTAAAACTAATATGCAATCAATCAATCATACACTTTGATTTACGATTTGCTTGATTGACAAGATTGTGAATATAGAAAATTGAATTGAATAATTTGTCGACAATGCTCAAAGAATCTAACATCAAGGCAATTTAAATGGGTTCCAGGGTCTCTACTTTAGTTGTAGATATGTTTTGATTTATACCCGCATTACTGTCACCTTATCTGGTAAACTGTTTCCTTAAAATATATTCAAAATTATGGCGATGCGTAATTTGTTCGACCCAACACCGGCTGACAGAATCTCCCCACGTCCTCAAAGCCTCTCATAATTATTTCAAGGAAACCCTTAGCAGGGCATTTGTCTCCATCATGTTTTATTAATACGAAATCCCATGACCTCTTTAAAGGTACTTTATTACATAGACGGATGGCTTTGTTTTTGCATGCGCTTCCCAGTTCCCTTATTTCAGTAGGTATACCCTTTTGTAATGAATGCTAATGCTATTGTCCTTTTTGTTATTATGTTCTCGCGGTTTATTTTTTTAATGTTGCGTAGCTTCATTTATATTTAAATTCCAGTGCTCACTTATTGACTTTTTAACATACTGCAACTACATTTACGAAATACTTGATTGGGCATAGGAAATTCCAACACTCGATTTTATTTATTACTCTTTAGAGATGTTCGTCATCGTTTTAAGATATACAGCACAGTGAGTACTTCTCTGCTGAACGCAATCGTCTTCGATTCCATCCGACCAAACGTTTCATTCTTGTACTTAAATTTTATTATTCACCGGTACCGTTTCACGGTTCAATGTGCGTGCTATTTTATCACTGGCTCGTTCATACTCATCCATTATGAATGAAAAGGTATACGTCGCAACGATATTTCGCTACGAAACTGCGTCCGCATAAACTTTACGATTACCTACTTATTGCAATCGCATTTGCTCCAGTGTAGCGTAAAGAGAATTTTAACTAAAAGGATATAGACACTTAAATAGTATCGGCGTTTTATGGATCTGCACTTATTAACAGGGATTCAAAATAAACTTCAAAAGAAATATGTAGCTGCACGTTAGAGAAGACTTCAAACGTATCTGAAGTAGTTTTTACTGTTTGTTTATCTAATTATAGATGCGGATTCTTGGACGTTTTAATGTTTGCAATGATTGTTACTGATGAATAAACCGGTGATAAAACATATAAATTATTTTCAGAAATAATCAAATGTGTTATACAAAGCTTATGAGCTACTGAGCGTGTTCTGTATTCTATCGATATCATCATGTTTGCTACATTATGACTTTTCATTTTACTAATCTCTTGTCTCTTTCCCCAGGTCTTAGCGGTTCGAAAGCGGACATGCAGCACAGGCGGGAGGTGTTCGGTTCGAACTTAATCCCGCCAAAGCCACCCAAGACTTTCCTTACTTTAGTATGGGAGGCACTTCAAGACGTGACGTTGATAATTTTAGAAGTGGCCGCTGTCGTTTCATTAGGATTGAGTTTCTACAAACCGTCCGAAGACCCCAATGAACTGGGTATGTATGAATTAATAAATTATAATATTGTGTTTTCTTAAATTCTGGACCTGACGATTAAAGATTTTACCCAAAAACTCGATTTCACTGTGTGGTTTTAGTGGTCTTCCATAAGATACCTACTAACCAGAGTTCTCCTTTATACCCAATAACAGTTATGTTATGTTTTATGATTGAAATCAACTATATGATTATATTTTAAATTTCTAAACTGTCACGGTAAGATACCAATCAGGGCTCGTGTGTAATCATGAAATTAATTATACGGTCCTCATTATAATTACTTTTATAATACTATTATAATACAAAGTAAAGTAAATTCAGTTTCAGTACAGTAGCTAAGAATGGTATATGATATAACAGTCTGTTATTATGTCATGCATTAGACTAGATTCAGTAGTTCAGAACAAGTGTGTAGAATATTAATCTGACAGTTTTCTTGAAATTTATTTAGTGATGTTGCTCGTTCCATGTGAGTAAAGGTCAAATGTGAGTGAAGCGCAAATTATTCCACATCATTAACTCAGAATAGGGTAGCTGTGGGGTCTATCACTTACTATCATGCGGAACGGACCTCGGAGACAAGTACCATTACCAGAATCATAGACAATGTGAAAGGTTCTCGACAAAACCTTATTGTACCTGTTAATAAAATCAAGTCATTCATTTTCAGAATGACTTGAAACATACGATTTCATTAATCTGCATTGCATAAGATTACAGATTGTCTCATGTAGCTACCAGGATATGATGATTAATCAATGTATTTTCTCTTTTCAATAACAATGTGGAATCATTAGACGATCCCGGTAAGAATATGTGAATAAAACAATGTTGTCACTACCGCTCGTTTGTAGTAACGTACTCACGTTGCAGTTGCAATACGCTTTTACTAAGACATACGAATGTCGTAGACACGACATGTGCAACTAATTCGATATCGACGTGTGTTTGTTCATGTGTATGTACCGATAAACAGGTTGTTACACTTTCAAATGAAGTGTTTGTCTCTGTAACAATACCATGGTTGAAGAACTCGAAATAGTTTTCGTAGACCTTGTCTAATATTATTAGTTAAGTCATTATTTTTCAGTTTAATGATTTCGAATCGTGATACCATGGTATTAGGGCATGCTATTGATTGGTTTAGTTGCAGATGATTATTGAGTACCACGTTACAGTAGTGTTGCACCTTGACTATCCCCGTCTCAGTCCTTCTAGATATGTTGGTATGCTTTGTGTTGTAGTATAAACCTGGTCAGTCGTAGCCAATGTTGCGTTTGCTTGCATCTCCCTGTTTACAATTATATCTTAAATTATCATGTGAAAAATAATAAAATATAACTACCTAAATGATAAATTGTATACACATTAAAATTAAGATTTTTAAATCACGTTTTAAACTGCACTTTTCGTATTATCTCTCGACTACTTTAAGTAAGTGTTTTTATGAATTTTGTTAGTTTATCCTGACGTTTGTTAAGGTGTGAATGTTTGTATGTATTAAATTGTGTTGTAGCCGAATCAATCGCTATGGTTGAATAGATTACAATCGAATAGACGTGTTCACATTCAGTGAACCGTTCCTAACACTTATATCTACTCGATCACGTGTTAGTCCCACCGCTTGGGTGTTGATTGCTCGAAATTTGAGGCATTAACTACTGATATACCGATCTAACGTACTCCGAAGATTTGTCTATTACTTGGTGTTAGTACAATATTTAATTTTAGAGTAGATAAATTTATAACTGACTATGAAGGCCTATTTTATTACATAACGATGATTTCTACAACAAAATACAATTATCACAAAAAACTATTTTGTAAGGTTCATATACAGGTTAAGACATATCCGATTCCCGTCATATTAAACTACTTCTACTTTTTATTATTATTAGCATAACTTATAGGATTTGAACGCACTTAATTTAAATATTAGGTATATAAAAGTAGGTACATAAATCATTACTTCCCAAGTAATGTTTCGTAGATTGTATGAAAAATATTTCTTTAGCTGAAACAAACTGACCAAGTGCCTGGTAAATTTATCAATTAATCCAGTGAAACGATATTCTGCATACATAAGCTATTAAGCTGAATGCGCCTCACATAATACGAGAGTGTTCGAGCTGATATCGGTACTTAAACCGTTATGTCACAGCCGTAGGGTTCCCGTGTTACGGGCACATCCGGGAATAACCGCCGGGATTCTTGACGTTTCAGTAAAGCTGTCGGTTTCTGAAAGACCGGTAAAATATTTAAGGGTTTGTAAAGACTACTAATTTTGTAAAAGATTTAGTTTGTGAGTATGGATGTATGTTTGTTACTTTTTCACGCAAAATTATTGAACGGATATGGATAAAATTAGGAAAACAGATGAACAAAAAGGCTACTTTTTATACCGGGAAAATAGTAAAAATAGATTTGCCCAAAAGTGTTAAGTACCTATAATCTTAATATATATAAATCTCGTGTCACAATGTTTGTCCTCAATGGACTCCTAAACCACTTAACCGATTATAATAAAATTCGCACACCATGTGCAGTTCGATCCAACTTGGGAGATAGGATAGCTTACATATACTTGGACCCGGTAGGTGGCGCTGGTGGGCAGAACGAAGTCTGCCTGGTCCACTAGTTAAATTATAGATTCAGGTCACGTCAAATGAAATAAATACAAAGACCCTTTATTTTTAATAACCCATCAAAGCCGCAATAAATATTCGAGGGGGTTTGCACTTGACAGCCCTGACATGACCTCTTTTATCCCACTCACACATATTAACGTTTCATTAACGCGGATGAGACGGCATTATCGTGCATTCGCGTCATTCTGAATAAATTATGTCGATTAATCGAACATTCATTTCATATTGGTGATAACGTTTAAATGGGCTGTTGGGCAATGGTTATATTGTTTTGCAATATTTACACACAAATCGTAATTTAACCTGAAACTAAAATATTTACTTTTAATAGAAGTATGGATCCAAATAATCCTACTAATATTACAAATCCAAAAAATTTACGATCCCCCAAAAACGCGGGTGAAACCGCGGGGAGCCACAAGTTATAATTAAAAATATGTGTATTACCTATTACGAAGATATCGGTCAAGCGTTTATGGGCCGTAATAGACGCCATCCGGTATTACCCACTTACCGTTACACCAAATCATAATGCGACGTCGCGTGGTCAACCCTAATTAATCAACCGTTCTTTGACATTGTTGGTCCTTCTGACACAGAATGAATTATAAAATAGCTAACCTTCACAGTTTAAAACATATAACATAAATAAATACTTGTAAAAGTAAATAAAAAAGTGTTCTTAATATAACTTAAATGCTAGGCTTGCAGGTGATTATATATTCTGCCTAGCCTATCTGTAACTAACATAATATAGTGTAAATCAAAAGCTATACGCTGCTAAAGCGATGTAGGCGTAGAAACTTATTGAAAGCTTCCAAATGTTATAATTGTTGCTATTCACATAGAAAGTGTACGTAAATAACGTGTGTTTATTTAGTTTATAGTTTAAGCTATATAAGTTTGGAATTAGAAATAAGTTTTAGTTTAAGGTTCGTTAGCACAACGGTCTGTTTGTTTTCAAGAGTTGACGCCATTTATGATCTATGACGTATGTTTAGCCCTTAATTGTATTTCCTAATACAAGATTAGTTTCTATTAAGAAGATTAAAATAACCTAAAATATAATTGAAACCTGATTTGATAAGATTTTTGTCTTTTTGAACTAAAATTGTTAATCTCCATTGTTTTAATGAATTGTTACTCTATGTGTCTGGTATTAAGGTCGAATTCATGAATTTCAGCACATATGGACGAGGAGGAAGGGCATTATCAATGGATCGAGGGTCTGGCGATCTTAATATCTGTTATAGTCGTCGTTATAGTCACAGCATTCAACGATTACACGAAAGAGAGGCAATTCAGGTGAGTTTGTACTCTATTCCATTACTTTAAGGTATATTATTACTAAGACTAAGATAATTATGTATTTGTTTAAGCTAGTACAAAAGCTTTAAAAAAAAATTGGACCAACGTTTGTAATAGTATTCGGATCACTTACATTATAGTCTTCTTTTAGAGGACGTCTTTTAGAGCCCTTTCAATTGAAACCAATCTTAAAGGCTTTGACAAATAAAAATTATATATTTTTTACTAATAAATAATTTACTCATTTATCTTCATTTAATTTTCTAATTTTCATTTATATTCAAACTAAACGTGCTTCCAAAGTGACAGCATAAACACTCGAAGATCGAAATAATACATACCTACCTATACACTATGCTAGTTAAAAAAAAAACCTAAAATCTTCCTTATTTGTTTCCAGAGGGCTCCAGAACCGGATAGAGGGCGAGCACAAGTTCGCCGTGATCCGGGGCAACGAGGTGAAGCAGGTGCCCATAAGCGATATAGTCGTCGGCGACATCTGTCAGATCAAATACGGTGATCTGCTGCCGGCCGATGGTGTCCTGCTTCAGAGCAATGACTTGAAGGTACCTATGGCTTTATTATATTCGAATCTAGCTTAAAATCTAGGGGATATAAAGCCTTTGAAGTTAGGTTTGGAAGTTGGTCTTCCACTAGTCTATACTAATATTATAAAGAGGAAAGATTTGTTTGTTTGTAATGAATAGGCTCCGAAACTACTGGACCGATTTCAAAAATTCTTTCACCTTTGGAAAGCTACATTATCCCAGAGTAACATAGGCTATATTTCATCCCTCTATTCCCACGGGAACGGGAACTACGCGGGTAAAACCGCGCGGAGGCAGCTAGTATTAAAATAAATAGAACAAAATAAAAATAGCCTATGTCATTCTTCAGATAAGATTTTCAGATCCCTAACTATTCTTAGTACTCCTGTACTTTGATAAGGGCAAACTGATTTCAAATTCGTAATCACATTGATACACTTAAAAATGATTAGGTACTTTACTTACTTATGTTGTTATCGCTGGCGCTGACAACTTTTTAATTTAAGACGTTGGTTACATTTGTGACTTCCAAATATACCTTAGATTTGATGAATTAATATTGTATCACTAACTGATTAAGGCAACCTTGTTTTACCAAACATTTTAGGTATTTATATAGAAGATAGAAAGTTAATTAATATGTAGGTATATCATCTTAAACCTGTTATCAAATCTTCACACACAGTAAAGGTTTAAATATGAGGTATACCATATCATAGGTACTATGTGCTTGTTAGCACCTGCTAGAGTATTATAGAACCTTACCAAAGGTATAGGTACCTGCATATTACCGAAAAAATATATAAACGTTTTTATAACCTTGGCATAGTTAACATATCACCATAAAGACTATATTTATATATCGACTATAGACAAAGATAAAATTATTCCCAGTTATATAATAAACATTTCTGTACAATATTATCGTGTGCGTTATCAGTAATCGTTAACAGGTAGCCATAATTTCTATATTTGCCGCTTATCTGATTTATATTGATAACCGCCATTGATAAATATGTACTTATGGTACTGTCATTTGATCAAGTGTTGCAGAATATTTTTTATGCCTGTGGTAAAATCTATACTAATATTATAAATACGAAAGTAACTCTGTCTGTCTCGCTTTCACGCTAAAACTACTGAACCGATTTAAATGAAATTTGGTACACAGATAGTCTAGAGTCTAAGAAAGGACGTAGGCTACTTTTTATCCCGGGAAAATCGAAGATCTCCCGGGTACGTGGGTGAAACCGCGGGGAGCCACTAATCAGTAATTTTGAGGACTAATTAAACATATTTATTAGTCTCAAGAAAACCACTTAAATTTACTCTAAAGCACATAATTTCATGACTAAACTAAAACCACAAATAATATGGTATATTAAAACAAATATATTATTTGTTATCATAAATAAAGGACAATGTCCCTATATTTATAGAAACAAATATGATGTCATTTAAAACGCTTCCATGACTCATTACAGTTAAATTCCAGCAACTGTTATGTACGTAAATAACTTCCGGTGGTATTTACCTAAATAATAAATAACTGGTGATAATAACATTTTAATCAAGAGGGTAGGCATAATATAATCGATTGACAGCCCGGTTGGCTTTGTGGTTAGTTACCCTGACTCTCAAGCCGCGGGTCGTGGGTTCGAATCCCACCCAGGACAAACATTTGTATGCATGAATATGTCTGTTTGTCCTGTGTCTGGATGTAAATATCTATATAAGTATGTATTTAAAAGTAGTATATGTAGTATATCAACTATCTGGTTACCATATTACAAGCTCTGCTTAGTTTGGAATCAGATTGGTCGTGTGTGAAAAATGTCCCAGGATGTTTATTATTATTATTATTATTTATTAAATACTAGCTGCCCCCGCGCGGTTTTACCCGCGTAGTTCCCGTTCCCGTGGGAATACAGGGATAAAATATAGCCTATGTTACTCGGGGATAATGTAGCTTTCCAAAGGTGAAAGAATTTTTGAAATCGGTCTAGTGGTTTCGGAGCCTATTCATTACAAACAAACAAACAAATCTTTCCTCTTTATAATATTAGTATAGAAGTGGAAATTCAAATGACAATCGATTTTTATTGACTGACTTCAAAAATTGTTCAAAAATCTAAATCTTTTTTATTCAAATAGGCCTCAATAAAGCACTTATGAATAGTCACTATTAATGCTCGGTTCTGATAGTTGTTTTTTACTGAGAAGAGCCGGCAATAAACTCAGTAATTACTCTTTTCAAAAACCAACTTAGATTTAATAGTTCCTATAGTTATAATAATAGATCGTCGCGCTTAGACATGTTTATGAATTAAAAGGATATGTTCTGTCATAGACTGTACCAATACTAATCAGACAGATAACATTCAGTTATTGGGTTATCTTTTTATCCTTAAGTGGTTATTTATCGATGTGTTCTTGCGACATCACATGTGGGCTTTACGTCCTTACTATGACTTTTGTTTTATCAAACGATTCTTAATTTTGATTTTGAGAACCTATCAATTATCATATATAGTTTATCGTTATCTTAATGATTATCATGTAAAGATTTTATCCAACGGAAATTACAAGGCCAACCTTTATTGTAAATATTCTATTCCTTCAATTGAAAACTAAATAGAGCTTGTACAGTAAAAAGTTCTCCTTCAAAAGTACATGAACACATCTGTTCTGTATGTAGGTATAAATATGTATGAACTATTAGTATCATGAAGTATATCAGTTATCTGGTTACTATAAGGTCTTAGTTTGAAGTCAAATCAGTCGTGTATAAAGTCCCAAGTTATTTAAAAGGATTGACAGACATCCAATAGACACATATTCCATCAAAATATTTAGGTGTTTATTTAGGAAAATATGTTTTTTTTGTCCTGTTTTTATCATGCGATCAGTCTATTGACTATAAGCAGATGTTAGGATTTGATTTGTGGCAAAATATCTAGAAAAAAATATAACATTTCATTCCCACATCACCTTGGTTTCCAAGATTATGTTAATTGTCGAACATGCGTCACAAGTGTTGATTGTCCCGATAACACCGAGCACTTGATAGCACTAAAGTAAAACGATAAAGCAACGACAATGCAGTATTTTTATCACACACGACAACAGTGTGTTTGCCTAATTTCTTTACGAGATTATAATGTATGTTTGTATTGTAATTTGAGTGAACAAAATGGAATGCGAATCGCAAATACACTCGTGATAATTAAAAAAATATTGAAATGTATGCCACGGTTGCCAACCGACCTGTATACTATAGGTACTGGAAAAACTATTACATATATTCTTGCATTGTTATGTCTATTATGCTAATTTACTTATTATTGAATCAAAAATTTAACTTACTTGTAAAGTAGTATAGAGAAAATGGTTGTGACACATTCAAACATAAACAATTTAACATGGCGATTATTTAGTGTTATATAAGTAATTTTATCGTGAAACAAAACTGAGAACTATTCTATCATATACTAGGTTCCGCCCCGCGGTTTCACCCGCGAAGTTCCCGTTCACCTTTCTATTGATATAAGAATTTTCAGATCAGTCCTGTAGCTACAGAGCCTATTCATGACAAACAAAAAAATCAAATATCTCCTCTTTATAATATTATCAATATAGATAATACAGTACACTCATGTATTTCAACTGCTAACCTTTAAGAGAAACATGAGTAAAAGATAATTAAAATGCTCAATATTATTTGTAGATCGACGAATCATCGCTGACGGGGGAATCGGACCATGTCAAGAAGGGTGAATCATTTGATCCCATGGTGCTATCCGGTACACACGTCATGGAAGGTATGCCTTCATAACAGCTACATATATTTAGTTCCTAACGAGAATGGGCCAGTAAGACGAAAAACTAAACATTGATATTGCATAGATAACAGAAAACTCAAGACCTGGCATTGTGGGGCAATGCCCTACCTTAAAATCAAGATGCCCTACTTTAATAATGCCAAAAACTGAGATAAATTGTTGGTCTATAGAATTCATTCATTGTATCACACATGGTGATTGATCTAGGACCCCGAGCTTCGAGGGCAGATCAATTATTATTAAATATTCCGCCCTGCCATTAACCAATGCTGCAATACCTAAAAATCGACTAAAGATACAGCCCTGGATTTCCAATAGCGTTTCTAGATTACTAAGCAACACTAACGGAATATTCCAGGATCCGGCAAAATGCTGGTGACAGCTGTCGGTGTGAACTCCCAAGCGGGTATCATATTCACGCTGCTCGGAGCGGCGGTCGAGAAGCAAGACAAGGAAATCAAGCAGATGAAGAAAGGTCAGTATCAGTTGCTGTACATGTGTGTTTGGTCCGCCACCACTGGCTTGAGCTCTAGACTCTATCACCGAGATGGTAAAGTTGAAATTCCATTGGGTTGTTAATCCAAATTCATTCTGATGTGATATTAAAACTGGTAGCAGTTTATTCTGGTCTTAGACTATTTTAAGCTGACGTAAGAGTTCATGGGATTAAATCCCAAAAAGACAATCGTTTTCATTTAAAATCTTTTATCACCATCTATATTGTCTAAGATCAACAAATTTTAGAATGAATTTGTTCTAACAACCAATTTCTGAAATAGGTCTGTTTTTCAAAGATTACAAATGATGTCAAGAGCTCAAGTTACTGGTCCCGACTGTAAACAGGTTCCGGTAGCATTAGTGATATTGTACCCCCCACCCCCTTAGTTGATGGGATGCCTTTTTTGATGTTTGGGTACCGGTGTGTGTAGGTAATTATAGACCTTATGTACGTGTGTTTTGGTTTTGTTTTGTGTTGTGCTGGGATCGGTCGTTGTGTCGTTCAAAAATATTGTGTTCTGTTATGTTTTGTACTATGGACGTGGTATATCAATAAGATGTTTAAAGTGAAGGTAAAAGCTGCAGCCTAAAACTAGTTTAAATAAATAAAAATGTCACAAGGGGCATCCCTATATAGTAAATACCCTGCAAATATAGTTAGCATTGTCATACAAAAATACTTTGCTCATTTAATGAAGGAGTTTAATAATTTCAAACTCAATCAAATAGCAACCTTACGCCTTTAAAATAAAGTCGAATAAATGAGCAATGTAATGATTATATGCTTCATTGCATACATTAGTGTAACTTGTGACGTAATACCTCCCCCCACCCTTCCAGTTCATTAAACAACCACACCCCCGTCCTAAAAGGGAAGGTTTAATTTTTATAATGGACGAAATTGGATAATAGTACAAATTTCATTATCAAACCATTACAAATTTAAAAATATATAAATTCAAGTCGTTTGCCCTTTTTCGTCCATCAAATGAGATTATTTTGTTTATTGATGATTATGACAATTTTTTTTCGTGTTATGATTATATTTTCTCTTCCAAAATATCGGTATTGTTGTTCGTATGTTATATGTAAATGTTTAACTAATAGCCTGACACTGTCTTGTAAGCATGGTATACTTTTAAACATAAATTTTATTACTTTAAGTCCATGTTTAAATCCTGTCTTCAATAAAAGAAATAATCTCCATGACTATCATAAAAAAGTATATAAAACAATACATTAAAGCATACATCTGTAAATGCAATTTAGATGCCTCGTTCAAGCGTTTGCGGACACATTTCCTTCCCGCAAATGTTTGATCGATTAAAGACATGATCCTTAGACATAGCGCCACTACCAAACATTATAGTGTGATCCGTACAATGACATCCAATTTTTTTTTCTCCACCCCGAACCCCGGCCTGCTGCACGCCCCACCTCCATGTCGACGATGAAAATAAAAAAAATATATAAAAAAAATTAAATTAACTAAATAAAAACATACACATTGATTCTGCATCGTGTATATGTCGTGTTGACTGCATGATGTATAAAAAATACATAAAATATTACTCGAATCGTTGTCATAAATGTGTATGCCTGTATGATAAAATACCTATGATGGATATGGACATGTAGAAGCTAAAAAGCAGCAGAAGAAGGGATCGCAGCGCAAGAGTTTGTCAGGTAAGTACCTCCTTTGCTAAGACCCGCTTCAATAAACATACCCACGTACACTCAGGGCTAGTACAATAACTCCTATATGCTAAAACTCTCTACATTTTTATACCGTCAATTTGGTTCTTTTACATCATGACTGAAAACTGTCCGTTAGTAAGATAAACATGATCGTGGTTAAAAATTCACTGAGTTTTAGCATATAACTCTTGGGATGCCTATGTTGGTGGCTTAATTTGTCGCTTTCGATTCTGAGCTTTAAGGTGAAGGGTTTAAGGTAGAAATCTGTCCTTAGTGTACTACAACTAATTACATACTATTTTAGCAATATCCAACATTTAGTATGTATTTAGATCGTATTGTGATGCTGTAGATAAAACATAAATAAACTAGAGATTTAAATAATAAAATAAAACACTAAAATAAACTTCTAATCGAATAACCTTCCTCTGTCTTTTCCAACTGCAAATATTTTTTTTACCATTTTCCATAACAGCATTTGAGTTTTGTAGAAAACACCGTAGATTATGTAATTGTAAATTCTAGTAATCTAGTTTTTAGTATCTCCACAATAATAATAGTAACTAGCAAAGTAATATTATTAATAAGACACTTTGTAGTTTAAATTAATGAGATGGCAATATTACACTATTGCACATATTGTTTTATTTAAAATGTGAATTAATAGTGAGCCATTAATTGTGTGTAGATTAAAAAATATATTTCCAAAAACATAAGTAATTTTTATAGTCATCGGTTATTTGAAATCTTTTTATTTGGTACAGTCGCACTTATGTCGATTAAGTAGGTATTCTTTGAAAATTTTAGTAGTCCTTTTCAAAATTTTTGAATTTATTTATCATAACTAGATTCGCTATAATTCTGTTATGAGATGAGTGTATGCTGAGGTTTATATTAAACTAACCAGGGAATTAAATACAGATTCAAGGAATGCAATATAAATGCATGCAATATGTACATGTGCAACAATGAAAATCAACTATTCTGATAACCTAACGAATTGCTTATTTAATAATCGTGATGAAATCTACATCTTTTCAATTAAGACTCTGAATTTTGATTCCCTCTCCAAATATTTTCAATTCTCAACCTTATACAAAGAGGGGTGTTAAAAGTTTAAAATTTTCCATAAACCTATGATTAGTAAAGTGAATAGACTAATTTCAGCGTTAAAACTTTATAAAAAGACACGGACCACAAGTCATTTAAACTCATTTGAACCGCAATAAGCGATTCTAAAGTGCAAGGATAAATCACGGAGGCTCAAAGCTAAACTAGTGGCTATATAGTAATAGTAATCCCGGGTGCAGGCGAGGAGGACTTGTCCGGGAACAGCCACGGCAACCACGCGCGGCCCGACGACAACCACGTGCCGCCGCCCAGCGACAAGCCCGCGCCGGAGACCTCGCACAAGAAGGAGAAGTCCGTGCTGCAGGCGAAGCTCACCAAGCTGGCTATACAGGTACCCTATACACAAACAGACAAACAAACAGACATATTTAAATGACAGGATATCGCTAGGTCAAAGAATGTTTATAGAAGTGCAGGTATAGTGAAGAATTTCTGGTCGAGCTTTGTTAACAAATCAAATTAGATTAAAAATACTTTAACTGTATGTAATAAATGTCCCAGATGTATCAGATGATCCTAATCTTTACATATATTCAAAATTTTAAAGCGTTCTTATTTAGGTACACACACACATCTTTGAATCAAAAAATGCTATACTAAATGACAATAATTTTTTTATTTCATATATGATTTCTTCCCCATCAGATCGGTTACGCTGGCTCCACAATCGCTGTGCTTACTGTCATCATCCTCGTGATACAATTCTGCGTGCACACGTTCGTGATGCAGAAGAAACCCTGGAAGGCCACCTATATTAACAACCTGGTGAAGCATCTCATCATCGGTGTCACCGTGCTGGTGGTGGCTGTGCCCGAGGGCTTGCCTCTCGCCGTCACGCTCTCGCTCGCTTACTCTGTCAAGGTGAGAGAGAGATAGTTATATATTTTTCTGTTATCATGCTAGGAATACTACTAATATGCGAAAGTTTGTGAGAATTTTGTCACTCGTTAACGTCAGAACGGCTGAAGTGATCGCAATGAGAATTTGGCACAAAGTGAGAATAATATGTTCTGAAATAACAGGCTACTTTTATCCCGGGAAAATGGAAGATCCCTGGTGTAAATATACAGAACTCGATGTCCACAGATAAAATTATTAAAAAAAAAGTTAAGCAGATTTTTGACCATCGGCAAAAATTAAATATTACCTTTCTTCAAACATCTATTCATCCAAACAAAGGTTCCACATTGAAACACCAAAATATAAGAAAGAAGCTACTAACACATACCCTTTTAATTTTGACACAAACTAAACCTACCTACCTCTTCCAGAAAATGATGAAAGACAACAATTTGGTACGTCACTTGGACGCCTGCGAAACGATGGGTAACGCAACAGCCATCTGTTCCGACAAGACCGGCACCCTCACGACCAATCGGATGACCGTAGTACAATCGTACATATGTGAGAAACTCTGCAAAGTCACCCCTAACTACCGGGACATACCATCTGAAGTTGGCGAAACACTTATCGAGGGTATATCTATCAACAGCGCCTTCACATCGAGGATTATGGTGAGTTATCCCTATTATCAACACTAATAAAGGGAAAAGATTTGTTTTTTTGGTTGTTTGGCTCTAAAATTACTGGAACGATTTGATTTCTTTCACCAATGGAAAGCTACATTATCAGACTATATTTTAACCCCGTATACCTACGGAAACAGGAACTACACAGAGGAAACCGCGCTGGCTAAAAGCGAATGGTGTATAAATTTGTATTTGGTCTTACTGTTATTTTAATTGTACTATTCACTAAACTCTGTCTTTGCGAGCCCAAAAAAATGTCTGTTACAGTCCCACCACTAATGTGTAATAGATTAGTGGTGCGTTTTAAAGTCTAGTAAACCTGAGATTATATCATTTAAATTGAACGGAAACAAATGGACTTTTTTAGAAAAACCTATTTTGTGAACAGTTGAAGTATAATTTTTTTATATTTGTAGCGTGCAGGTATTTTAATATAAATATATGAGTTATGAGTTAGATTTGACAAATTAGCAGCAATAACCTCCAGGAACGCAGATTATATAATCTGTTACATCCACAGCCGAGCCAAGACCCAACCGGACCACCCATGCAAGTAGGCAACAAGACAGAATGCGCTCTCCTCGGGTTCGTCTCAGCACTCGGCCAGAGCTACGACGCGGTACGCGAGCGCCTCCCCGAGGAATCCCTCACTAAAGTCTACACCTTCAACTCTGTGCGCAAGAGCATGTCCACTGTGGTACCCTACAAGGGAGGCTACAGACTCTACACTAAGGGTGCTTCCGAAATTGTACTCAAGAAGTGAGTAGTACTTTTTAAACTTTAGTAGGTTTTTATGTCCATGTGTAATAAGATACTCCTCATAAAATGTCCATAAGATTAAGCATTTATTATTATTATGATGTATTTATTAAAATACTTTGGGCACTAAAATTGGCATTATACCATTTTGTATGTGTATCCGGTCGTAACGGTTCCCGTTCCACTGGGTTCAGAAGGCCAAGGACGAGTATGTGCACCTGTGTCTCGCGCGTATGCTTGTGCACCTTAATATATCCTGCGCATTTGACCGCTTCTGTTAATCATCATTATCATCATGTGTATCCAAATAAAAGTTCCTATTTAGTCCCTTCTAAAATGTTATTTTGGTATCCCAAGTTACTTATTTAATGCCCTACAATCAAAACTTCAAGATGGCTGTCTATAGATTCGCGTTTATTTTAAAATTCTCTACCAGATTTTCACAGTTACACCAACAGATGGCGGTATTAGTGTGATATCTTGTTTTGATACCTATTTAAAAATATATAAAAAAAACTTGATTACTAGTTCATCAAATTGTCATTTCATTAAACAATCAATATTAATACTAATTTTAATTTATATAACAGATGCGCATTCATATACGGTCACGAGGGTCGGTTGGAGAAGTTCACGCGCGACATGCAGGAGCGGCTCGTGCGGCAGGTCATCGAACCCATGGCGTGCGACGGGCTCAGGACCATCTCCGTCGCCTTCAGGGACTTCGTGCCAGGGAAGGCGGAGATCAACCAGGTACGTGAGGGGGGGGACTTGGAAAAATTGTTCTAAGTACTTGAAATTCAATGTTTTTGTCATTTTGATTGGGTTTAATTAGTTAAGTAGCTATTTAGGTTCGAGTCCCGAGTAAATATTTGTATGCAGAAGTTTACATACTAATAATAATTAATGTAGGTGTGTATTTAAAATAAGTATAAGAAGTATCTGTATATCATAGCAGAGTCACCTCTTTCAATTATATAAAATTAGATATGTGTAAAAGAATATCCCAGGTTATTTATTAAGATTTTTTTTTAAACGAAATTTATTTATTAGGCCTATATAGGCACTCATGAAAATTAATTTAAATATTAGATATGACCCAAACAGAGTATTATAAAAACTTCGTTTCATTTATTTAATATTTTTTCCTATAGTTTACTATTATTTAAGTCTAACTTACATAATTATTTATGGCAATTATTATCTTTCATAGGTGCACATAGACCAAGAACCAAACTGGGATGATGAAGACAACATCGTTAACAACCTGACCTGCTTGTGTGTCGTTGGTATTGAGGATCCAGTCAGACCCGAGGTAAATAATTATTTGACACTGGTTAAATTTAACCGACTTTAAAAAATAAGGCGGATCTAGTGTTATTTTTCTACTTGTCAAATAACAACAGATTCACATTCGCAAATGTCAAATGTGAACTTCTAACGTTTAAAAGCTATTGCTAATGTAATTGTTCATTGAAATATGAAATGAAATATATTTATTAGTTCAAATAGGCCTTCACAGGCACTTATGAAACCGCGTCGTCTCGAATGCATTAGCAACAAATCCTACTAATATTATAAATGTGAAATCTTGGAAGTAAAACTACCTCGGCAACGGGGATTTGTCTCACACATTTTAAATAGTCGAAAGAATTGACATTATCTGACTCGAAAACTCATTTATCAGGTGCCAGAAGCTATCAGAAAGTGCCAGAAGGCCGGCATCACAGTGCGCATGGTGACGGGAGACAACGTGAACACCGCGCGCTCCATCGCCGTCAAGTGCGGCATCCTCAAGCCGACCGACGACTTCCTCATACTCGAGGGCAAGGAGTTCAATACTCGGATCAGGGATACTAATGGAGACGTAAGTTTACTAGTATTATCGTATGCATTTTTCATCACGATAAAACTTAAAGGTATGATAAAGTGACCAGTCTTTATATACATCATTAATCAAAGTTACTCATGAGCTGAATATACTTTAGATAAAAAATCATTCTGATTATTAATTTAAGTAATTGCTCAATATTGTAATGGAGTATTTGTGTTATTTCACTTCACTTTTAAATATACTTTTCACGTCAGATTTTGTAAGACAAAATACTTATGATGATATTTTTATTTATTTATATACCACGGCAGACGCAGACGGTTAGGGACCCTGACTCTCAAGCTGCCGGTTGTGGGTTCGAATCCCACCCAGGGCAAGCACTTGTATGCATGAATATGTTTGTTTGTTCTATGTAATAATATTAGCTATCTGGTTACTATAACACAAGCTCACTTTGAAGTTTACTTTATAATCCTATTGGCCTATATATATTCGATACCCCCCATTAACATACATAATGATGACTCCCCAGGTCCAACAGCACTTAATAGACAAGGTGTGGCCGAAGCTCCGCGTACTAGCTCGCTCGTCCCCCACGGACAAGTACACGCTGGTGAAGGGCATGATCGAGTCCAAGGCGTTCGACACGCGCGAGGTGGTCGCCGTCACCGGGGACGGGACCAACGATGGGCCTGCGCTTAAGAAGGCTGATGTTGGATTTGCTATGGTAAGGGAGGGATGATGGATGAGGGGTGAGGGGATGATGGATGAGGTGATGATGGATGAGGATGATGATGGATGGGGGGGAGGTGGTAGATAAGAGGATGATGGATGTGTTGAAGGACACCACCTTTCTTGTTCCCTCTATCGTTGGGAATTTCGTGCTGATGAGCGAAATGATGGTTCAGGATGGAAGATCACATAGACGAAGGGATAAGATGCTGATTGGTAGCTAAGATGGGTATCGTGTCGAAAGGGTTCAAATTTATTAAGTAAAGCAAGCTTTTCTACACTAATATAATATTATAAAGAGGAAAGATTTGTTTGTTTGTTTGTAATGAATAGGCTCCGAAACTACTGGACCGATTTCAAAAATTATTTCACCTTTGGAAAGCTACATTATCCCCGAGTAACATAGGCTATATTTTATCCCTGTATTCCCACGGGAACGGGAACTACGCGGGTAAAACCGCGCGGAGGCAGCTAGTAAGGTATTATAGCAAATCGTCGTATCCACATCTAGCTGCCCAATAAGGTCCTACAAATAATATAAATGTAACATCCATACGGATGACAAGATGTTGCTCAGTGACGCCTGAACGAAATTTGGCATTCATTTGAAATATGATATCTAAACTAGTCTACTAATCAATAATAATCAAACTATAATATACTAATCATCTCTTCCCAGGGTATCGCCGGTACAGACGTGGCTAAAGAAGCATCAGACATCATACTAACAGACGACAACTTCTCGTCGATCGTGAAGGCGGTGATGTGGGGCCGCAACGTGTACGACTCGATCGCCAAGTTCCTCCAGTTCCAGCTCACGGTCAACGTGGTGGCCGTCGTGGTGGCCTTCATCGGGGCCTGCGCGATACAGGACAGTCCGCTCAAGGTGATGTGCAATAAGAACTCTTGTTTGGTGATATAAAAGTCAATTTAATGTGATTTTTTTGATATGTTAAAAATGCACATCTTAAACATACGTAATTGTAGATATTGCGAAAGAAAAATGGATTAGACGTTTCCCTGATGCTTTATGTACCTACTAAAAACAATTAGTATAACATTTACTTGTACAAAAATTATTTAACATAGGCGAATAAACAAAAAAAGATACCAAGAATATTGTTTAGAGATTTATATTTATATATCAGTAAGACTACTCAGACTAAATTAAATAAATACTTTCCATATTAATATTAATAAATCCATTGTCCTAAAAATCAGTATCTATGTTTGATGCCGCTCATACGTCTCCACCGAGGAGCTCGAGTCTCCCCTAACAACATGGGGATTTTAGGCCGTAGTCCACCACGCGGGCCTAGTGCGGATTGGGGGGCGGAGTATCCATTTATTAATTGTCTTTATTCTACAATAGGCTGTACAAATGTTGTGGGTGAACCTGATAATGGACACGCTGGCGTCGCTGGCGCTGGCCACGGAGATGCCCACGCCGGACCTGCTGCAGCGCAAGCCCTACGGCCGCACCAAGCCGCTCATCAGCCGCACCATGATGAAGAACATCCTCGGACAGGCCATCTACCAGCTATTCATTATATTCTCGCTACTGTTTGTCGGTAAGTTCTACATCTACAATAGCAGGAGCTTGGCTTAAGTTGGAAACAGATCGGCAGTGTGTAAAAAATTACTTTTGTATACATAGACGAGAGAACGAGAGGGCTATCCAGGGACCTTTTAAATTTTACCAGAATCCAAATATGCCTTTGTGTTATTCTAAAAAAAAAACAAATTTTCATCAAAATCCCTTCTGTCATTCTTACATGAAAGATTAACAAACATTCCCATTTATAATGATGATGATCGATCCGACTGATTTCGGCCATGGCGACCAGTATTCTTGGAGTATTGGCGCTGGTACACCCGAAAATGGCTTATGTAGCCTATCTTTTATATTAGTAGCTACCTACCTACCTATGATATATATCCAAATATGTGTACAGGCGACAAAATGCTGAACATCCCCTCGGGCAAGGGCAAGGGTCTAGGCACGGAGCCCACGCAGCACTTCACGATCATCTTCAACACATTCGTCATGATGACGCTGTTCAACGAGATCAACGCGAGGAAGATACACGGCCAGAGGAACGTGTTCCAGGGCCTATTTACCAACCCTATTTTCTACTCTATATGGATCGGCACTGCCCTATCGCAGGTGAGTTTTAATAATCGATTTTTGATAGGAGATTGTTCTCATTTTGAACAATATTCGTCCGGGGCACAACTACAAGCATTTTTATCATATAAGTATTTGTTGTTATCTACATTACAGCCTGATCAAAGTTAACGAATATGGTGCTATCATCAAATCAAACAGTCATGTCAGTTTGCTCTGTGCCTAAATCTAAATACTTACATATCTATACATCATATTTTTTTAAAAGTGTATCAGCTATCTGATAACCATTCCAGCTCTTAGTTTGGTTCCAAGCCGTGTGTAAAGAACATACCATGTTACTAAAAACATTTATCATGGATTAATGAATACATCTTTAAAACTTGCTCAGTTTGTATATACTTGGTTTATATTTCCAATGTTGCGCCATTAAATGAAAGAAAAGGAAAAAAATTTGGTTTATTTCTTCAAAAATACCATATCATATGTTTCTACTTTTGTCGATAATTTAGATCACAAAATGTTGGATCTGGAATCTTACCTCTATCAGATGGAAGAAAAAGGCTACGGTATAAGTATTATTTATATCCAAAAATGACCCAGAAAATTTACATATGATGATCACGTTCCAGGTGATAATAATCCAGTTCGGCGGCATGGCGTTCAGCACGGCGGGCCTGTCCGTGGACCAGTGGCTGTGGTGCTTGTTCTTCGGCGCCGGGACCCTCGTGTGGGGGCAGCTCGTCACCACAGTACCCACTAGGAAGATACCCAAGACATTGTCGTGAGTACCTTACTTGGAGCATTGGCTTTAGAACCATACTTGGATCACAAATAAATAAATGTGATGATCTTTGACTTGCTTACACATGAACATTAATTAGATTAGATCATTATTAACGTTGTAGCTCTAGAACAAAGTTGGTTATCCAAAAAGACTTCCAGACTCCTTTCTAAACTTTTTGTGCACACCATTTTCATTCTCATTGGAACAAAAAAAACTATCAGAAGAAAAATAACATAAGTGTGTCTTGCAAGGGCTACGGTAACAGCTTTCCATCAGGTAGGACCGTACCTGTTGGCTACAAAAAAAATATGGTCTTAAATCATAATAAATTAAATTAAATGCATTTACTGATTTATAGAATTATCAACTCTAATGCTCACTTAACAAGGTTGATATAAAGATGGCCGATTAAATATATGTTATATGACAGTTGGGGGCGAGGCCAGCCGGACCCGGAGTCCATCCAGCCGGGCCCCGACTACGACAACGACCTCGACAAGAAGCCCCGCGCCGGACAGATCCTCTGGATCCGAGGCCTCACGCGCCTCCAGACGCAGGTACGTCCCACACGCACACCCACACCCACACCCACGCACATACACGCACACACACGCACAAGGAAGAGGAATACACACTGTACATGAGGGTTGCGCACGCGTTTAGCTCGCTCTGGACTTGTTGCCATAGCAACATACTTTAGATATTTGGATCAGAATGGAGTAATCATTTTGGCCGTAATTCCGTGTATAATAAGGAGTAAAAGTATAAGTAATTTTTTATTTTAACATTTTGAAAGTGACATATACATTCGTAATGCCTCTAGCATCAGAGTAATATTAAAATTAGTTTTACAGTTAAAGTAACTAGGTATACGAATGTCCTATTCAATTTCTCTTCATACCATAGATAATATACGCCATCTTTGTTTTAACATAAGTCCAGAACGACCTCCACGTGTGTGATACATGTTGCAGGGTACATGTTGCAAATACATGTCGGGAGTTCGTGTAAGGGAGATGAATGGATAAGGTTGTTGATCATTTAATTAAATGATACAAAATATATGATCTCAACTTATCTTTTCATTAATTCATCATTGAGATTCGATTCACAGATTTGAATCGAGTCACTGTCATTGCGAATTTTATGTCAAAGTATAATTATTTTATTATATTTTGATGTAAAATCTATGGGATATAGGAACACTATACACTGTGGGGATTTCGTGTTGGGTTTTTTACGTCATTTCGTAAAACAATGGGAGAACATTAGCATTTATTTAAAATTTGTTTAATTTATTTTGTATTTGAAAATGAAATGCAAATAAATTACTCAGGTTTTGTCATTTTGAAACGTTGTAAATAAAAAGACAAATGCAGAAATTGATTTTGTCATTTAAAAAAAGTCAACCGCCATTTTGTTTTTCTTTTTATTTACAGTGTATATTGTTTTGCTGACGGCTTTATTTTTGATGCATTTCACATTTTAAAAATTATCATTTTTATTCTATATTAAATATTTGCCAATAAAATAAAGCCGTTAGTTGTCATTTTATGTCATCATGACACTGTGATAATTTCGACTGATTTACAAAACAATAACATGATGATATATTGTGATACATTTAGATATAAGGAACTTTATAAGGTCAAATTTGTTACTGTTTTAATCGCAAAATTTGATAACTTATACTCTGAGTGGAATACAGTAACATAGTTCAGATGTTTTGTCTGAAAATATACCTATATTTGAAACACATGCTAATCATATAAGAGTGGCAGAAGTATTAGTGATATAATGAAATGAAAGAGGGATAAGTTTATAGTTTACAGCTAAATGATGTGTATATAAAAGTATATATACACATGAGAGTCAACAGGTCAACTCTGCGAATACCTTGGGCATCCTTACGCTAAGTCATAAGATTATATTGTCCATTTATATATTAAGTTTCATATTTTTGCATACAAATACGATTCACAATTTTTTCAAAATATACTACTATTATGCATCCATTTTTATATAGAAAGTATGTCGCATAAACAAAAATATATACCTACGCTGTTTGATTTATTCATACCACACAAGTTGTTTATGATTTTCATAATGGTTACAGCGAGCCGGAATTTATAATGATACGTTATTATTTTAATAAAAGAAAAAAAACAACAAATATTTAAACATTCGTTAATTAAATCCAAAACTTTCAAAAATAACTTTTTAACGATTTCATATTAATTTTTATCCTAATTGGTTCCTAAATTTTTTATTCTTTAACTGTTTTATTTTATTTATATCTTACATTTTTCGTTTCATTCTCCTATACTTTCTGTTCTTGTTCGAACTCGTTTTTATTTTATTTATTTATGTTTATACCTACACAGAGAAACACTTGACAAAGTAAAGTAGACACGCTATATTTATTTTGGCCCAAAATTAACTTAGATTGATTTAATTAATTGTTCGGTTATCAATTTCACATAACTTTACTATAGCATATTAAACAAACTAAATTATATAATAACAAATATGATATGTAATAGATTGGCAACCGAACAAAACAACACTTACTAGAATTTAATTTTCTTTCCAAATCTATAGTAACTACTTTAGTTTTTTTTATTTATTTCTGTACCTGGTTTCATGACACCTCATACTCTATTACTATTACCATGACTGAACTTGTATCTTCTACTGTACACTACATTATATATTTTCTTCAGTCTTGCAACCCCACTGTGTATCTATCTATCTATCATCTATGTATGTCATGAGACCGGGCCGCTCCTTAGTTTACTCTAGTTAGAAACCAAGTAACTGCCATGCATGATAACAGTTACAGTCTGACGCTTTCCGGGTATATACTTACTTACTATATAGAGTCTATTATTTACTTAAAGTACATTATTTAATTTGAATATGAGTTGACTGTACCGCCCCCTGTACTACTACCCTATTGGCATGCTCTTTATTGTAGGCTGTGACGATGTTACTTATCCCTCATATACCCTCAAACAGTTACTATGACTTGTCCCGATAGTTATATTATTATTATATGAAACTCAACTCAACCACATCGCGATATGAATATGACTATCTCTTTCTACTTTCTATCTTTTTTTTAAACTCTAAGTCATACTGACTGTTTGATTTTTTTTTCTCACTACTATTTAATTTTTGTGTTTTTTTTTAAGAATAGTGTTTTATTTGATTTTTTTGCTTGTGAAACGCCAACCCGTTACATCCTCGCTACTCATCCAAAGCAACCCCAGCTCTGTTCTGTTGAAACGCCGTACATTTAGCCTGAAAATGACAAGGACGCACGGCGTTTACTAACACGCGTTACCGATATGATAAAAATATAGCAGTAACATTTGCTCAGTCATATTGTCCACTTGTTATCATTTCAATTTTGTTTCAATTGTGTTCAGTTACTGCTATGAACGTTTGATTTATTTGAGTGTGGAGTGGATTTTTCTTAAATAAAAAGAAGTTTACCATGTGATGACACAGTAGCGAGAGCATGCCGAATGCTCGTATACCTACTAACATTAACCGAACGGTCGAACCCGATTTTCCTTTGCCGTTGTGTTGTTGTCCATGTATGTTTTTGTTTTGATTTTGTTGTTGTTGTTTTTGTTTTTTTTTTTAATATTTTTGTTTTAATTTTGGTTTTTGTTTGTGAATGTTGTCCCCCGAGTAGCGTGTTGTCAGGGTGTGTTGTCCAGTCAGTTACAATACAAGCGTCATACTGAACGCGGGTCATCAGTAGAATTGCCTTGCATACAGAAAGTTGCCTTCATTGTGTTATTTTGCGTTTGATAGGCTTGATGTAGTGTCTTTATGTAAATGTATATAGTGATGCTCTAAAAGCGGTGCGGCGTCTATCGGTAAGTATAGTATGTACTGTAGAGAAAAAATAACATAATCGGAGTGTTCTAATTTCCTGTAGTTTTGTTTAAAAACCGTTAACAATAAACAAGTGATTCTGTTAAGCTTCCTAAAATGTTTTGACGGTGAAATTGTGCAAATATAATTGATATTTTTAAATATAATTTATTTGTTCTAATAAATTGATTAATTCATTCATAAAATAAATTTATTTAATAGCATTTAAAGTCTCTTTCCGATGTGTAAAACACTTTGTACTGAAAATTGATCCTTACACAATTTCTCCATCAAAATAACTAATTATACGTGACTTTGTTCCTCCTTGGCTCCTGATAAATATATGTTCTAACCGAAAAAAATAACATGGCATGGTAGATGTAAACAGTAAGTCAATGTCACACGTTTAAGATCAAAAATAAAATCGCGAGCCACCACCATATGGAATTTAAAAACAAATGTATAAAGTGAGTTTTTAATATAAAGGCCACTGTACAATGGCATAATGAGAGTTCTAAAATGATGTTGGTAATGTTTAGTGCACCTCGGTCCCTTCCACGCATCGTAGGCATCACGTCCCTGCGTTGTGTAGGCGTAGTGTAGCCGGCTGTCCATCAGCGGGGTAGCGAAGGCCTCGGTTCGATCCCATTTTATATTAGTTGTTACCATTATTTTTTTGTTGTTGTTTCCATTTTTTATTTTTTGTTTTTTCCATTCCGTTTCGGGCACTCTTTCCGAGTCATATTCTTATCACGTGACACTGGCCGGCCCTCGGCCTCAATACACGCATTAACACGACACACTTATAATAGTTTGGTTTGTTGATTTGTTGTTTATAATTTTCTCTTAAACAATGGGTCTTGTCTTCCCTTGCTGGCCCGCCGCGGCTGGGACATTTACACTGAAAAATTTATGTAAATTATGTAAATAAGTGTAAAGCATAATTATGTTTATGAGTGCTATATTGTGTTTGACATCATCATTTTTTTTAAAAAAAATAACGATATACATATTGGTAATGTGATATTATAGGCACTTTTCACAATTTAAAACAAGGTTGTTAACATTACCCAGTTAGTTTTTATTATAAGATGGTACAATAAATGATTAAATTAAAAGTACTCTTCAGGTATTCACTTTTAATTACAAAAGTCTATAAATGAATATTCAATGTGTTCATATTTCGAGATTCGCAAAATAACGTTGAGTCACATAATATGGAGTAAACAGATGACCACTGATTAAAAATCCCTAATACAAAGATTATTTGTCATTTATCATAATGGTATATCAATGAATTTACTTTACAGTTTGAGTAGTAAGTAGATTAATGTTACAAAAATTGTTGGAAATAAGCAAATACTACTTTTAACCACTCTCAACCCAGAAAACAGAAGCATTCATTACATCTATAGTAGATACAATACTTCACGGATTTTTACTTATTTACATACAATATACATAGATAAAGGATTAGGATAGAGGACACATAAAAAATGTTGAACAATGATGATGTGAAACACAATATATAAATGTCCCACCACGCTGTCGGCATCAGTTGTAAAGCTAGGGCTGCGTACGCACGTAGGACGGTGTCGAATGGGGAATGGAGCCGCGCGTCGTTGAGAGATGTTGTTGGCAGCCCCGGCCCGTGCTCGAGACCGAGGTGTAGTGGCGGGCGCGGCGGCTGGCGGCGCGCTGCGTGCACAGGACGCTGACGGTACCCGCACCCCTAGACCCTAGCCCCTAGCCCATAGATCCTACCCCCCACTCCCCACTCCCCGACCCCGTGCTCCGGGGCACTGGCTCTTAGGCTATGAGATCGTTGGCCCAAGATCCACGGTCCTAGATCCTAGGCCCAAGATCCAGGGTCCTAGATCATACGCCTCAGATCTCGGACACATGCTCCTGGGTCCAAGATTCTACTTCTCGGAGCTAAGAATCTGTGCCCTAGATCTTGGGCCGGAAACCCATGTCCCCAGTCCCCAGCACGACATAGATACAGAAGGTCAATTACGTGCACGCAAAGTTTGCTTCATTAGACGATAACAATCTTGAAGGTTTTTGAATTTTCACATTTTAGTGCAATAACTCCGCATTCTATTTCGTCAATGATATCGAACATTTAGAATTGCTTCCTCTAGACGCATTCATAGTTCACTCCTTAATTTCATCGTGTTCTTAATTGACATTGAATTATTCATTATGTAAATACAGCGTCCGTTTGGTGCACGTATTTGAGCTGCTGTAGACAGCGGACCTTCTGGTGTTATCTATTGTGTGCCCCTAGCGTCTAGCCCCTCTAGTCTAGTGTAGTGATCACGTTGTCCAACCAGGGGAGTTCACGACACTCCTACTTCGCTGTGGATACGCTGTTTTCATTGTGCTCGTAGTCAGTGGTGGTTTTGTCGATAGTTTGTGTGTTTTGTTCTTCTAGTGTTTCGGACAATGGAGTGTCGTCGACTTCCTGCAAGCATATATTTTATTTAATATTTTCCGTCTGTCATGCATCTCCCCACTGTTCGTATCGGCCGTAGTCGTCCCCAGTTCCTCGATATCTTCACCGTTTCCATCTTCGGCACCATCTCGTCCGCTCGTATCAGCACCTCGCGTCGTCGCCTCGACTTCGCTCCATCGTCCCGCTTTGTGATGCCCCAGTGTCCAGGTCACGCGTTCGTTCTAGAACCTTCCGATAGCACCTAGTACTTTATTTTTGTTTAGCTACGCGTGCATGGAGCGCACGTCTCCCGGCGCACGGGTGTCACGTCATCCCCGTCGTCACGTCACGTCACGTCACTACCGGTAGCTCCCCGCGAGGTCGTCTAGCTGCATGACATAGACACGACCCTCGATCGACGGCACACGAACGCTACATCCAACTCTGAATACAGACAGCGGCACAGAGAACATCCACACCACACTCGATCAAACCGTATCGGTGGCTCGGTAGGGCTCGGGTGGGTGGCGAGGGTGCGGGGCTCGGGGTAGGGGGGTGGGGTGGGGTGGGTCGTCAGTAGTGTTGTTGCGTTGCAGCTGCGCGTGGTGCGCGCGTTCAAGTCGACCCTGGAGGACCTGGAGGAGCGGCTGTCGGCGCACTCGGCGGCCGGGCTGCGCTCGCGGCTGCGCGCGCCGCCGGCGGACATCGCGTACATCGACGACGACGCGCCCACGCCCGCTCAGAGCGCCGCCCGCACAGAGACCACTATATTCTGAGCCGCACCCGCACCGCACGCACTCGCCCGCGACTCGCCCGCACGCGACCGTACTTAACGCTGTAATCTCGCGCGCGAATACGACCGACCACGCGTCGAACCCCGCGACGGCTCTTGTATTCTTACTAATTTTTTATTAAGTGTTAAATTTTTTTAGTACTAGGTACATAGTCGATAGCAATAAACGTAGGGCCGCGCTCCCGGAGCGGCTCGTTCTTATTGTTGACGAACGCGCATATGTTAGTGTCGCGAACCCTTTTTTGCATACGTAGGTTGTACGAACCCCTCTGCCGGTCATTGTGTATTATGAAAGTTAAAAAACACTGCTATTTTAGAGATGAAACGTATTTGTACATAAGTTAGAGATCCTACAAAAGTCTCGTTTATGTATATCGGAGCGGTGATATTTTGTATAGGTAGCTATAAAATCTGAATGATAAAAATCTCCATTATTAAAATGATCGTGTAACTTTTTAATCCTTAGGACTTCGAGAATTTTATGAGAATTAAAATGAAAAAAAAATATTTTAAATCTTTTCAACTTTCACTTTTTTAGCTTTTTGTGTATAAGTAGTTTGTTACGAGAGATGTTATTGTGAAACGACCTGAGATGGATCTATACTCGGCAGTCTGTGTGTTATGTTTCATAGTAAATTTTGGGACCACTTTTACCCCGTTTCTTAACTTTAAAATAAAACTGGGATACTATATTTAGATCTACGAATTATAACGGTTGGCTTTTAAACATTTTACTAAAGATTCTATCTATCTATTTACTGTGTAATCGATTAAATATAAATAAAAAAAAGATAAATGAATATGCCTAAAGTTTAGTATGAATGAGACACTTTCACGTTAAACTAAAGATCTAAAGGAACTATAATAACAACATGTGTATAACTATATCTAAAACGAAACAGAGAGAACATGGTTTTGCGAAATGTTACGAGAACTATTTACAATTGTAATTGAATAAATTTTCAAGCAAACTCCATAGTATTTTTTTATTCGCCACTCGTAAAAGCTATGGTGGGGGCCGCCCGTTTTTTAGAACAAAAACTCACTCTATTTCAGATGTTGACGGTAAGTGTAGGTCTGTCTGGATAGGAAGTTAACTTTGTAAGTATCATAGAGGCCGGTGTAATGTAGGTAATCGTTGAAAAGTTATCAGTTCAATATTAGAGCATGCTATAATCGTATCGTACGTGTTTGCACGTTGACTGCCCACAAGTACCGGTGCGTTACTGTGCCTTATTCGATCGAATCACTAATGGATAACATAAAAACTGATAATTCCACACGGACATTCTGAGTTTCATCCGAGCTACCCAGTTATGTTATCCGTTATGGTTCCAAACAGTGATAGTCGTCGAAAATAACAGTTGCATATTCAATTAGTCATAACTTACGTACACTTCGTTAAGTGAAGCGGCCATTTTGTGAAATACACCGTCACCAAAATGGCGGCTGCGTCGTTCGCTTAGATTGTAAGTACTGAGTATATTATTGATGAATTGTATAACATTTTTGTTTTGGTACAAACGTTGTTTTCACTATTTACGTAGACATTTGTTTTTTATAATTAATTTTTGCTTCGCATTTACAGTGTGTTCTCGCTTAATTTACAGTGTTTATTGCATGTATACAGATGTCTGTGAGTATGCACAATTTGTATTTTCTTTTTTTAATTATTAGATAGATCTTTGTATTGCCTCTGATAATATTTTCCTTATGAATAATTATAAAATATTGTCAGAGAATTGAGGGTTTTATATCCGAATTTTAATTTCATTTGTTTATTAATAATATAGTATTAAAAAAGTTTATATACCATCACAATAACTTAACAATCCTTCTAACACCGTAGTATATAAGCAGAAATAAAAAATATAGGTTTAAAAATTCAAAAAATTTTCGCATAAAATATAATCTCCACTATTTCACACCAAAATTAGAAAAATAAGTCAAATATTTATCGTTTTAAAAAAACTTTTATTTCTCGTTTATTTTCCACTTGGTTTTTTCATTATTTTTAATCATTAATTCGGTTGTGTATGTACTTATTTAATAAGTTGGTAATCGTAATTGATTTATTATTGAGTTTTATTGTAAAAGATTACATATTATTGTTTAAAAATACATACTTAACCGGCACTATAAACCATATTAATAATAATAAACAAACTCATTTTAAATAAAACTATTTATTTGACGAACAATGATATTTTATTTAGTTACCCGCATAATTAGAGGAGTACACAGTTGCCACGTAAACATTAAACTTGCATCGCGGAGTAGCTCACATACCGGATTTTTTAAAATATCTTTCTACGTAGCAGTAGTTCCGTCACGGTAATTAATTAATATTTTTTAATTTATATACTTTATTTTCCATATATATCTAGTATTTGCCTCTGGATGCCCTTGAACCCGACCCAGCTAGTGTGAATGCCCCCTACCCTAGTGAAAGTTAGGCATTTGGTAACTAACGAAACTGCTTTTCCAAATTTTTTATTATTTAATTTTTTTTTAAATCTTAGCTGACTACCCTACACTTCTAGCTAGTTTTGGTGTTTTAAATGCAAATTGATAAATTTGCCTTTTGGAATGCCAAACGCAAATCTCACGTATTTATTAGTTAATGAATTGAAGCTCAAAGCAGTTTTGTTACACGGTTGTGTGTGGATTAGGCTCGGCCTCGGCCACGTCCCGGTACGGTGCGGTACGGTACGGTACTGACACGGTCCGTCATGTTGTTTTCCAGCAAAAGGCGGACATACTAGCCGGTCGCAGGATATTTGTCAATAATTATTTGGCAGAGCACCGAAGGATCAGCGTGCAATCTGGCGGCAGCTCCCTGCCCGCTCTCAGCCCAGTGTCGCATCAGAGCGATGACTAAATACGCGCCCCACTTATTAAATAAACAAACAAACAAATATACTTAATATATATACCTAGCTCCACGCTTGTGTAGCTAACTATAAAAATAAAGACACACGTTCATATAAAAGTACTGCCATAAATTCTATGAACTTTCGATATTCTAAAAAATATATACCCGTGATTTCTTGCTAAACTTTTGAAAATAAAAAATACATAATTAAAAATACCTTTTGGAATCTCTTCAAATGTAAATGCTGTAGGTATCGTAAGAAGTTTAACTGTTTACTAAAAGTATTAGAGTTAAGTAACAAATAACAAAATATTAGAGACGCAAAAATATATTTTAGATTTATATGTAACTATGGTGCACCATTATTTAGATGGAGTAATTAGAGTTTTAGCGGAACGATAATATGTTTGTATACACGTTGTCGAAGTGATCAAACACTACTGAAATAAAAATAATAATATTTTTACTTTTTTATTTTTTTACAATGAAATCTTAACAAAAATTTCTTTCTGTAAATAACATCATAAATTTCTCATCTTTTCTTCTTGTTACTATAATATAAAAAAAAGAATACAGTTGTTATGTGTTGTAATAAACATTATTAAAAAAGTATATAATACGGATAAATTCATGTGCCATTTTTTATATATTTATTGTTATAACAAAATAACAAATTCAACAATTTGTGCTACTCAAGTGCTTTTATAAACGTTTTTAATCATAAGATGATATTTAAATTTGCTTGTTATTGTTTTTTAATTGTTTGTATTTTGATAAAGAATGCGATATTTTAGATATGTGTCGAGATCTTGATATGTTAGATGTATATATTTTTATTTTATTTTTGAATAGTGGCTCGATGTGGTATGACCCTAGTAGACTGTGAAGTTGATCCCTCTGTTCCTAACGATAACTACCGATGCGCAATCGCTACGTTGTCGTTACCGTTACATTATCGTTTAATACATATATTTTTATATTTCTTTTAGGTACTTTTATAATGAAGAATAGTTTTATTGTAGAGTGCTGGCATTTTGCATATATTTAATGCAACCTCTGGCACTTATAAACGAATGAACACTGGATGCAATGATTTAGCTCGTCTGGATGCATGAAAAACGTTTGATAAACACAACATATTTAAATATTTCTTTTAAAACAGCTTTTTTCTACTCAATTTTAGTTACGTTTATAATTTACTATTTTTATGAAAGTACTTTTAGTTTTTTCGAAAAATATTCTGTATTTGCATGATGACTTTACGATGACTTTTACAGATACAACTATGTATAATTGTGTGCGTAATGAATACAGAATGTTGCTTCATACGAAACTATTAGCCGTAACCTTTGTTACCGTAGTGTGATTCTTACACAAACACAACTAGCCACATACTGGTCTTCCAAACCTACCCTCAATTTAAGTTGACTTTAATTTCCATTTGTATTTCACACATTTTCCAAGGTATCAAGCAAATTTAACTATCCTTCACATGTTTGTGGTAAAAAGTAGACTATGTTATACTAAGTACTTATAAAAAAAAGTATATTGAAATATGTATCGATTTCTAAATTTCATAGTCGTATGCACTTCGTGTAGTCCTAAAGGTTGCCTGCTACATGAATGTTAAGATATAGTGAACAAATATAGATAGACATAAAACATAATACATTTAACATATTAATTATAAAATACGTGTTGTGGTGTACCACTTGAGTTAGATGTAAAAAAAATTAACCATAAATTTTTCAAATTTAAATTATACGCTTAATAGTTGGTTATACACGCCATTTAGTGGAATAAAATGAATATCACTCTTTAAATAATTAAAAAACTTCTAAACAATAGTGAAGCATGAATTTTTTGCTACTTCTACCTATACGGTATACTGAACTGGTGTTGTCTATGAATTCGTTATTTCTAACGCTTCTTGTCTCTTAATAAACTTTAGTAATAAAGTATCTATATTCCAAAGTAACTTTAATTTCACCCAACTGCGCCACCGACTGTGTGGACCGAGCTCCGTATATAAGGTAACTGGCAGTATGGGAGTGTTGTGTCGATGTTGGTCCAAATGTTTGTGTTGCCGGCCTATGGCCAACATTGGCCGTCATTTATGTCGTACGGTTTAGCTCGATGTTAGAACTCGCTTAGACGCTTACACGCATATAAATATGTATTAATGTAATGGCGTAGACTCACCCAAGGCATGGTCGTAAATAATAGATTTAATCATTGTATATATGGTGTATTTTCGTTGTAAAAAAAACTCATAAAGTTACCATGCTATTGTAGTAAACAATGTATATATTAATATGTAAATTGTATCACCATTTATGCATTGATTGTATTACCATAGTATAGACTAAGCCTAGCTTCAACTTATTTTACGCCACACTATCAAATATGCAATCGGTGATCAAATAACAAACTTATAACAAAATAATACATGAATATTCGTGATTATCATTATTATTTGCAAATTCACGGTATTCATTGAGTGTACGCTTTTGTATATTATATTATAGTTGTTAGTGTTGTATAAATTGTAGATAAATAATTTATCGATATAAAAGTCGATACAGATATCTGGTATGTGAGCAACTACGTCGATATATAATCAAAATGTGTGTGCTTTTAGATTTAGTACGCATGAATAAACATTACCTGAACACACATACACACGAGTGCCGTTGTTTGACTCGACACACGACACACACGCACAACAAAATACATGATTTGTCCTAAAACATGACAAAATGCCATGAGCCTCGAAGAGGTGATCAAAGCTGAATATAGATGTTAAATGTAATCAATGTTTTGATATTGTATTTAAATTTTTGTTTCCATTTGATTTTCGTTCCATTTTTTTTTATTTTTTTTCTCAAAATGGATGTTACGGAGCCCTGGATGGAAAATTATGATATTTATAATGAGGATTATTAGATGTAAGTGCACACCCCATGAATGTGCTTCTTAAGGAACCTCCATAGGTATACCCTGCGTTATTTTAGTTTCTACTGTGTATTTATGTTATCTTCTTTCTACAAAACTATTCATTGCTTCGCGAGGCACACTGCTTCGTTTTATTAGTCCCCTGGTGAACTATCTATCTCTGAATTTTATACGTTTACACTCTTCGTTTGTGAAAAAGTTTTCCACTTGCTAGCGAGTCGGTCGCTGTACTAAATTTTGCTACAAAATCACTATTTATAGCGACCTACTAAAAAACAAAAAAATCATTTAAATTTCTAGTAAATACACTTTATCGATAACTAAATGATCGATACAAGTGCATCACTAATCCGAATAAACTATTATACCTAATTGGTCAGCTATAAGTAAATAAAATTTAGAATGGCGTCCGACCGTCCACCGCAGCAATGTACAAATTTTATTACTATATATATGTTTTCTAAAGCAATCGGCCGCCTCCCACGGGGGTCACTCTATTCGTGCCGTGAATCTTTCTTCATGTTCTCGTTTTTATTTTCTTTTCCATGAATACCAATTGCACACGGAAGGTCATAGGTGGCGAGTTACAAGAAAGGTTGATACCTGTACCCTACAGCAAGACGTCTACCGACCAAGCTGTAAGATTTGAATTTATGAACAAAATGACCCTGTGTTGTTCACTCACTATCGAATTGTTTGTTCTCGACTACTATTTTTATGTTAACATTCTGTTTTCTTTGTTTTTATTTTATTTATTTTTCTATTTATTTTATATGTTCATACTGTTGATACTGTACTCTTGTCTTTCTATACCTACAACTCCCACTGGCTCTTGTGTCTATGCCGACCTTGTAGTTTCAATCTGGAGGTATGACTACGTTTATTGAAAAAAAAATAAGCCTCTAATCTTTAACGCCGAATTAATTTATTACATCTATTAATAAGAATAATTTAATAGTAATTTCTAAATCACTGTAAAAAATGGTATTATACAAGATGAAGTCATGCCTTTAATTGCTCATAAAAAAAGGTTGGAATTATTAAGGTCGGTGTATATTGCATGCTTTGTATATTCGACATCATTGCACGCATCCTGCATGCGCTGTGTTTTCCACATTATACAACTGTTTCAAGAATTAATTTCAAATACGTCCTTTTCAAACTCTTCAAAACTGTATAATAATTTGTATTCGACAATAAATCAATTACTAATGTCGATTCATATTTTTCTATGTAAATATGTAATGGATTGCACCTCTCGAAAAATATTTTCAATCATAACAAACTAACCCCCACCACTTTAGTAACTAGACGAAGTAGGAAACCAGTTTCTATAGAATAACGAATATAGCTACATTTCTTTTCGCATCCATACATCATGGCATAGTAGTGGTTTTCTTTATTTATTTGCCTCACATTGCACTCTAAATTATTCGTGGGGTTACTTACATAACATAAATCGCCAGGGGTTCGTGGAAAGCTATCAAATCATAAAAAAAACGAGGTCATCTTTTAAACTTCAATTAGCTTTTAGGGATTTTTTGTAACGGAAAGCTTGCTTTGACATATTTCGGATATAGGACGTCGAATGCGTTCGATGTTGCTTCGTTCATGTGCGTAGTGTTGTATCGAGGGCATTATTATATGAGTTTAATGGATAAAGCTTTCATCGCGTAGTTCACATAGAGGTGAATGTCCAAATGCAGTCACAGAGTCGCAAACCAACCAACATTGCATGTTTAACACACACTAACACTCATTGGCACTGGCGATGAGATATGTCTGTATTCAGAGGCGATGCGACGACGGATGGAGAGTGCGGTCCCCTAGGAGCCCGCGCCGCCGCGGTGGCTGGCCGCGACCCCTGGGCCGGCCAGCCCCCGGGGCGGCGTGCGCGAGGCGTGGCTCACGGCACACTGCATGGCATGCGTGCGCCGTTATCAAACCTTCAGTTATTTACATCTGTGACTGGAATTTTGAATTACCTTCAACGCTTTCTTGCCTCTTTTTTAATGGCTCGGTGTGCTTATATCTTTATGTTCATTTGGAGATATTGTACATTGGTGCCCGACGCCGGGTTCCCGCCGGCTCGAGCGGCATAGCCGCCGCCACGAGCCTGCGGGAGTGCGCCGAGGGAATGTGGTATTTGTGTTTCTCTGACTCAAAAAATGATGTTCCCGCTGACAAATTATTATCGATATTCAAATATCTTTAGAATTATTCTTTTAATTTTAGTATTGCATATAAAATAGAATAAATAGGCAAAAAAAATTAACTAATCAATTGAGATTTGTCAGCGGGAACTAACAAGTTGGTATTCCCAAAACATTAAAAATATTTTACCATCAAAAGCAATTAGCAGTGAGTTGAGTGAACACCAACTTGTAGTCAGAGGTCCACGAATGCCTTGGTGGCACGCCTCATGTGCGGGTACTATAACTGTGGTATGCGCGGTGGCAGATCCGCGTGGTGAACGCGTTCCGGCAGGGGCTGGACTCGCGCGGCTCGCTCGCGGACGCGGCGCTGGCGGAGGCGCTGCGCAAGCAGACGGCGCTCTCGAAGCGGTTCTCGCACTCGTCCAGCATCGAGTACGCGGACGCGCCGCGGGACCACCTGGCGCCGCACGACATCGACGTGGAGCGCCTCTCCAGCCACAGCCACACCGAGACCGCGGTGTAACCTCCGCCGCGCTCGCCCGCCGCGCCCGCCCGCCCCGCCCCGCCCCGCCCCGCCCCGGTCCCGGTCCCGACCCGCCCCGGTCCCGACCCGCCCCGGTCCCGACCCGCTCCGACCCGACCGCTCCACACGCAATAATCAGTATTAATGGAGACCGCCGCACCCGGCCGCGACGCGACGCGGACGCGACGCACGGACGTTACTCCGACAGTTACGCTGCCATCGCTCTTATTATTATATAATGCTGAAAACGATTGTGTATAAAATCAATATTTAGAAAACGAGTATGATCAAGTTTCGTATTTGATTTGGAACATGACATGTATGGTTGAGGGTGTGAGAGCGCCGCATTGTACAGAACAGAACAGAGGCGGCATCGCGCGCACCCCCCTCGCATCCACCGGTGTATTTGAGCATAAGTTATATTGTTAACTAGTGTGTTTAATTATTCGATTGTTTTGAAAATATTTTATTATTATACGCGCGCGACGCGACGCGCGCGTCTGTTGAACAAATAAAAAAAAATATTGTCTAATTATTAATTTTAGATTTAAGCGCAAGGATGAGCGAATGGAAGTGTGTTTTTTGAAACAAAAAAATTTTCGCATACCATCGTGTCATCTCTTACACGGAATGAAATGTTTTATATTGCTTTTGTCAAAGACATGTCGTGGAGGTGGCCTGGGCGGGGGGCCCGCGCGCTCGGCCCGCGCCGCCTTTTGTACAAACCGTTCCGTGACGTGCGCGACGCGCGTGACGTCACCGCCGGCCGGCCGCGACGTCACCGCCGGCCGGCCGCGACGTCACCGCCGCCCCGCCGTGACGTCACGCCCCGCGCCCCGCGGCCCGCCCACGCGCCGCCCGCCCACGCGCGCTATATATATACTTGAACTAAATTATTGAAGTATTAGTTAAGGTGTTTGTTATAAATTTCAATAACTTTTTTTGTTTTTACGACCTTTTTCCCCTAAATCTAAGTATACATTTAAGTCATATCTCGAAGCGTAGACGCATCAACTTAAAAGTTTCTATACAAGAACCGACGACCGCATTCTTGTGTAAAAACCGACGTAGTCCACTTTAAACATCTTCAAAATGTTTAAAAATAGAAATAAACATTAAAAATTGTATAGCTGAAGGTATTTATTTGTAATGCTAGTCTCTTATGAAACAAAACTAATTATTCAATTATTATAATGTACTTATTGATTATTGATAAATACTTCAAGTTTATTAAACAAGATATAGTCTACGATGTAACGAATTGATTTCGGAATTTTTTCTCTATGAGCAATAGCGAGGCGCGTGCGCACCGGTCGCCGCGTGTGGGGCCACCCGCCACGGGGCCACCGCGAGGCCACCACACCCGCGGGCCACCGCGCGGCGCCCGGTGCGTGCGCGCCGGCCCAGACATAGGCGACGTAGGATCGCAGCAGTGGCATTTTCAACTTATAACGTTAAGACATGTACTTAATCGACTTAGTGACGAGTTGAAATGAGATTCGCACGAGAGCGGCCGACCGCTCGCCGCCCACTTGTTTTTAGTAATATATATTTATATATAAATAAAAAATATAAGGAGAATCAAAACGATCTAGCGAATCGGCGATGTTCAATTTTGTATAGAACGTTTCATAGTAGCGGTATTTGAGAGTTGTTACGTTTTATTTGTGAGGTTCGTTCGTAGACGCGTTCCGTTCCACGCAGGCAGCCGCGCTCGCCCCGCCCCGCCCCGGCCGGCCCCGCCCCGCCCCGCCCCGGTCCGGCCCCGGCCCCGCGCGGCCCCGGGGGCGAGGGCGAGGGCTGGGGGGGCGCCGGCGCACGAGGGGCGCGACCACTATTAAAACTATTAAACAATCTTGTAAGTAATTAAGTATTAGCTTCGAATCAATAAAGCCTTTTTAAAAATTAGTTAAAAAATGAAAACTATTGAAACTTCACAATGTTTAAATAAAATTAGTTATTGATTTCAGTGAATAGAGAGGTCAAAGTATCGTTTTGTGTATTATATTACTATTATTTCGTTGATATTCGTTACCACGAGTTTCCCAATGAAAGACATAAATAATTAGGAGTAACGTAGAGGCGCGCGGCCGCCGCCCGCGCCGCGCGACCCTTGTACCTAACAATAAATTGTTTTGAAACGACAGTCTGCCACTAACCATTTTAGGTGATAAGTCCCATTGTTGTATTTTTCGTCTCACAATAAATGAAAATCTATTTTATTGTTTTTATACTGTAGTTTTATTCCTTACCATAATCATATTCACCTACTTTACTTATTTGCATACCCATCTTAGGCAGGCACTATTCTGATACTGATTTCTACAGGTTGGATAAATTTTACATCTCATCTCATGTAATGGTTTCGATTCCCAACATAAATATCACAATTGTTTGTCTCGGACATTTTTTACACACGGCCAATGTGATTCCAAACTAAGCAGTGCTTGTTCTATGGTACATTTATCTACCACTTTTAAAGACATACTTATAAAATAAATAAATATCCTGGGACATTTTTCACACACGGCCAATCTGATTCCAAAGTAACCTTCAAATGAAGCTTGTGTTATGGTAACCAGATAGCTGATATACTACATATATTACTTTTAAATACATACATATTATAGATATTTACATCCAGACACAGAACAAACAGACATATTCATGCATACAAATGTTTACCAAATGTTTAACTTATATATAGAGCAAGAGCCTAGGGCTTACTTATTTTCTGAAGAACAAAATGTATCGTAGGTACTGTGTAGGGTCAATTTTCAGTGCGAAAGGGATATAAAGTCCGTGTGATACATTTTTGTATATATTTTACACAATTTTATTAGGAAGTTAATATTCATTTTGCCAGACAGTTTTCTCCAGGGGTAATATTCCCAAGACGCTTTAAAGTTCGCGAAAAAATAACGTAAGTTTACTTACAGTCTGAGACTTGAATTTTATTAATGATATTTTGGAAACTATTTCACACAACACAACAGCAATTTAATAAATAGTAAAAACACTAAACTAAAACTAGCAAAGAAAATTTCTGTAAAATGGCGCCAACCGTAAAATCTAAGCAGAGTTTTTTTTTTCTTCACCCATTATGGTAGGCAAAGGAAACAATCCATACAGCTTAGTCTTCAGTATATATTTTTAATTCATATGAAATGAAACCTAACCTAATTCATTCAATGAAATCATTAAATCTGATATTGAAATAAATTAGTAGCTTCTTTTTAGAAATATACGTATCTGTAAATCATAAAAACTCTTTAGTAAAACCTTCATGGTTGGTTTTTCTTTTTAATAGACATTATTTTGACAGTTGGGAAAGATGCACGCACGAGTTCGGGAAAGGTAAAAAAAAGCACTAGTGTGTAATAGCCCACTTCCCGAACGCTATACGTCCCTGCAATACACCACTTTTTGAGCAACTGTATTAAAACATTCTAAACGTCTCGGGAACACTACGGGCATCAATCAAAGAACAAACATTAAATAAAAAATCAGGTGTTTTTTTATTTACAAAGAAATTATAATATTATATTACATAATATTATCAGATGTCAATAGATAAACAACAATCAAAGAGATTAGAAAGTAATGAAATATTTTGTAACAAATCTGTCATAGTATTAAAAATTCGTATCACATTTATCTTAATACAAATCACTAACATTTATACGATCACTTATTTTGTATAGAATTACAATGATTACAAATAACATTTAGTATGTACAGTCGTATATTGTTAATAACAAAGAACTGAATTCTAAACTAAACTGAGCTTTAACCATGGTAAACAGTTGTAGAACTATTAACTATTAGTACATTTATTTGATACCTAAAACCCACATAGGACAAAAATAAATGTATGATCTTGGTAGAAATCAAAAACACGACTATTGGCGTAAAAATTAGTGTACTTAACCATTAAGCCTAATAGGTTGGCTTATATCGCTTAATATCTAGTACCTATGTATATAGATACATTTAGAGAATCTAACAGGGCTTTTTCTTACAAAAGCAAATAACTGTTGCAAACATATACGACAGAGTGTGACACACACTATAATATTTATAATTAACAGCTATAGAAAGGGCAGGTTTATAGACAAACAATTATACAAAATGTGTATTTGATTGAATGAAACATTCAAAATACTGTCAATGTACTAATAAAATATATTTAAAATGCTATTCATGAAAAATTGTTATTATCATACATATGCATAATAAAACCTTTTCATGACCCAAATAAAATATAAATATCCTGGGACATTTTCACATACGGCCAATCTCCAATCTGATTCCAAACTAAGCATAGCTTGTGATATGGTAACCAGATAGCTGATATACTACTTTTATAGATATTTACATCTGAAATAGTTTCTAATCTCTTTAAACGTGACTGCGAATTATAACTTAAGTACATAACTTATTCTATTATCTAAGGGAATGAGATGATTCCGGGAGGCGGCTCCGGCGGCATGAAGCCTGGCAACGTAGTGCTGGGATCTGCGGATCAAGAGTTATATTATAAATATGTAGTATTCAAAACACAAGTTAACAGATGGTTTGTAGAAAAGAAATGAATATTCTGGTATTATATAGATCACAAATTTGATTCCAAACTACTATTAGATATACTACATAAACAATTATATATATCATTAATTATAATAATTGGATGCTGATAAGCAATATTGTTTTAACCCGCATAAAATTGATATTGAGAAATGGCGTCTAAAGATAATATTGTATACGATTTTTGTGATATAAATCCATTTTTTATGTATTTTAATGTTTTAGATGACTCGAAACACTTTTGTAGAATGTTAAATACGTGATGCATTTTAAAAATCAACACCATTGAATTTGACTTTTTGTGGGTTGATAAAGATAATTTATTGCTTGAAAACAGGTAATACATAAGATCTTCAATTTATGTTGTGTTGGTTGTACATGTTTTGCTGTAACAGCATGCAATTTTAATTCATTTAATGGAATCTATGTGACACGTGCTTATCAGCATCCAATTAATTGAATCTGTAACATACCAAACTTGTGCACGAGCCGGTGCGGCGGCGGGGGCAGCAGCGGAGGCCTGGCGCGGGCGCGGGCCTGACGCAGCAGGTGCAGCGGCGGCGCGCGGGGCTGCGGGGGCGGCGGGGAGCCCGGCGGCGGGGGAGGGGGGGGCAGCGCGTCCCACAGCGGCACGTGGTCCGGGTGCGACGCGGGACACGGCCACGAGCAACCCGTGCGACGGGACCGCTTCTTCTGTAGGACACAGATATGAAAAGAAGTTTATTTTGGTATCATTATCAGCGTATAATAGTATGTCTCCACCAAGAAGCTCATTTTAAATAGACACAGTTATGAAGAAAATAGGTTTTTTTAGGTATCATCATCAGCTCATATACGTCTCCGAAGAGCGCGACTCTCCCCTAAAAACGAAGGGGTATAGGTCACCACGCGGCCCTAGTGCGGATTAGGGACTTCAATTGTGCCATCTCGGGCATGCAAGGTTTCCTCACAATGTTTTCCCTTCACCGATCATTCAGATGTTTCATTAAGTTGGTAGCACCCAAGTCATATATTGATACAGTAACGTTTTAAGGTATACATGATACCAAAATTCTTGTGTAAATATGTGATTGTACTTATCCTGCTCCAATTTAACGTTGGTACAATAAATATGGGTTCTGTATTAATACAAGACATGGTTTATTGATTAAAATGTAACCTTGCTGAGTATCTTGCCGGTTCTGCCCAGTTGAAGGTCAACTATCAAACCTTCATTGTTTCAGCATTTTCGACTTTCATATGTGCCATTTTAGGGCCTAAATAATTTATCGCTTTAAATTTTAAATGGCTTCATTAAAAAAATATACAACTATCTGTAATATCACATTACCTTTCTAGGTGGCTCTTCTACATCAGAGTCCTGGCCCGGCTTGTATCCGTCGGCGAAGGTAACTCGCTTAGGGCCCCGGCTCGGTTCCACTACGGTTAATGATTTCCTGAAAAATATGTTTATGAAGTACGAAATATCAGAGATGGCCCTAAATATGTACCTTGAAATATTCTATGTATATTATAGTACAAAATATTTATTATTTGAGTAACAACATAACAGCAATACTTATCCAGAATTAATATAAAGGTACTTTACATAAAAATATATGTAGAACAAATCTGCGGTATTTTGAAAACAATAAATAAATATACTTACGTGATTAATATCCCTTTGTCCGGTGTTTCCTTTTCATCAGTACTCTCATTAGTCTTGGCCACCTCGCCGAGGACTATAACAATTAAATAATAAACTTATTAGCGCAAAGATTGGATGCCTATCTAGGACAAACATTTGCATTTTATTATCATAAAATAGAATAAAAACTACTAGGTATATTAGTTATGGGTATGCTTAATCAAGTTTAGTTTAGTTTGGAAGCACATCAGCAATCCTGTCGACACACCATTTAAAAACCTCATGGAGGTTATTTCTACGTCATATATAAGTCACTTTCTCACACTTGAAAGCCCGGTTGGCTTTGTGGTTAGTGACCCTGATTTTCAAACCGCGGGTCGTGGGTTCGAATCCCACCCAGAAACAAACATTTGTATGCATGAATATGTCTGTTTGTTCTGTGTCTGGATGTAAATATCTATAATATGTATTTATTTAAAAGTATTATATGTAGTATATCAGCTATCTGGTTACCATAACACAAGCTCTCTTTGAAGCTTACTTTGGAATCAGATCGGCCGCGTGTGAATAATGTCCCAGGATATTTATTTATAGTCTCACCGGGATTCTTGACTACACAATTTTTATAATAAAGTGGCACCATTTTGAATCTACGACTATCGACTATCGTTAAATCCCCTGAGCCTACGCACCAGTATTTTGTAGAGCATGGTTGATCCTGGCGTCGAGGCTGGTGGAGACCTGTCCGGGCGTGTGGGCGTGTCCGGGGAGGTGTCCGGCGTCCGGCGCCGTGTCCGCGAAGCAGTCCCCGTACTGCAGCCGGTCCGATGCGCCGTACATGTCCATGTACGCTTCGTCGTACCTGTGCCAGATATTTTGAGAGGGCTAGTATCCATAACAAAAATATTTTTTTGGGTACAGAGCAACAAAACACAATATTTCTTTTGTTAAATTTAACTCTACAAGTGCATCAGGTAAAAAGTGTTTCCTTTACAATATTTGAGACAATAAATGTATTATATAATTCATTATTTATTTATTTATCTATCAAACATTTTTATTTTTCGGTTTAATAGAAAAATATTGTAATTTTAATTCAACATCAGAAGGCCCTATCCGCCACACAGACCAAATTTTAGTAACTCGATTATTTTCAAATTGGACTCATTTACTTTTCTCTCCATATCATCTATGGTATTAAGAATATAAGAGGAAGCTTACCCGGTGGCAGAATTATCGCTTCTATTGGCAATGCTCTGTATCCTGTAGACCGGCTCCACCACGCTGCGGATGGGGAAGGCCTCCTGGCCCCCCGTCAGCACTATGTTCACGTCGCTCGGCTTCAGACCTGATAGAATTATCAACTGTTTTATTGTCTGTCGGAGATTATTTCAAAAAAATTCTAATACCCAATAACCAATACTTTAAAATAGATAAATATGTTGGAAAATGTTAAAAAGTAATAGCTGGTAAAATTATTACATACCATTGACTATAAATAAATAAGTAATTTTTAATTTATCCAGGCACTGAAGAAACAGACATGTTCAAGCATATAAATAATAAAAATAGTGTATTTATATTCACATAGCCTTTACTGTGATAAAATTACAATCAATTTCGCATACTTAGTAACATTCTCCATTCTCTTGGGTCATCAAACCCCACAATTTTTTGGGACAATATAAATCCATATGAGCCCATAAAAAAAAATTGCACACACACAAACACTACTATCTATCTACTATTTTCTAACTACATATTTGAAGTACATACATTAGGATAATATTACATGCCAAATATAACTACTACATATAAAATTCTCGTGTCGGGGTGTTTGTGATTATACTCCTCCGAAACGGCTTGACCGATTTTTATGAAATTTTATATGCATATTCAGTAGGTCTTAGAATCGGCTACTATCTATTTTTGATACCCCTGTGATCACGGGAACGGGAACTACGCGGGTGAAACCGCGGGGCGGCAGCTAGTAACTATATAAATAAGTAAGTGAAGAACTCTTACATGCAGGTGTACTCAACTCACCCCATCGGGAGGGTCTTGGGGCGGGGACGGGGGTCAGGCCGGGGGTCAGGCCGGGGGTCAGGCCGGGGTCGGGGGTCGGGGCGGGGCCGGCGGGGGGCGGGCGCCAGTCACACTTGATCTCCCCACGAGCTAACACCCGAGCTCGGACCACTGTTTCAATCCGCTGGGAAACGCTAGACGGGGGGGAGGCTTGCTGAAAATATTATGATTTTGTTACTTTTGCTATGTAGGTATTTAATTTAATAAAAAATTATATTTGTTGATAAGGGGTGTACCCTAAAATCGACGATAAATCGATGCATAAAAATGTGCCTTTTAAACTAAAGATGGAAGATACCTATCTTTAGTTTAGTTTACACCTTTAAGGTGCATTATTGCTATTATGCACCATTAGATTTATTAACATCCAGACATAGCACAAAAAGACATGGTCATCCAAAGAAATGTTTGTTTTATATGGAAATCAAACCCAACAACTTGAAAATTAAGTTATTAACTATATATACCACTGGACAGCTAGGATATTTTATCAAAGAATTTATAAGGACTTACTAGACTACATGTAACACGCACCTGATTAGCAACATCGCTCTGATACGCCATCGCCAGCTGTTCATACATCTCATAGTTGCCCTCTTCATAATTATCTGCAAATTTCTCTTCCTCCTCTATTCCCTTCTGATAGAGTCCAGTTTGGCTTGCAGTGATCACGTCGTTGAAGCTGTAGTTTGAGTTCTGCGACGAAGGTCTTAGGTGACTCTCGTCTTTTTCATAAATCGGTCGATCTTTGCTACTTATTGACTCTTGAGATGAGCATTGAGATAGGTTTGACTCTTCCGGTAGAGGTATAATCTTTGGTGTGATTTGGCTCACATCTAGTGGTTCCTGTAATGTTTTTACACATATATAAGTTGATAGTAACCGTTAAGAAATCCATTGAGTTAATTACTTGATTGATCATTTGGTGAAATTGCTTTAAAATTATTGTTGAAAATTACAAAAATTGGTACTTTACCATCTCAGAATCCGATTCGGTTGGCTTTTGAATTAAAAACAAACATAAATAACAATTTAGAAATACACAAAAGCGGTAATGCAATATTATATGAAACTAATACATCTTATCCCACCCTTTGTAAGAATGTAAAAGAGGAGCAAAAGGACTTATACCAATTAATTATGGTTTGTTGGTTAGTTTATATAAATTGTAGCTGATGCTGAATTCACCGTAGTTGTATTTATATTATTGACTTTCATTCATGTCTCTAGAATCAAATCTCAACTCTTACATAAGCATAATAAATTAACACATACCTTAAAAGTAGTTTCTTCAGGTGGAACTTCAACTGGAAGTTGTAAATCAACTTCCGGTTCAACAACTTGTTCTTCACTCTGCATCTCAACATCACTCACTTTTATCTCTTCTATCTTTGTCTCAGTTTCTCTTACAGTCTCTTTCTCTTCTTCTTCCTTCTTTATATGTAGGTTGTTGCCAACAAAGTCGCTTTGTAATTCTTTAACATCGATTATCTCCCTTGGTTTCCTTCGCGGAGAGAAATCCACTATCTTCTGATGTTTCTCATCATCTGTTACTCTTTCTGTTTTGATGTTGTTTAAAATGTTTACGTCGAATAACTCCTCGCTCTGCGTTGATTCAGAAGTAGACCGTTTGCGCTTCTTCTTGTTCTTCTTCTTGGAATCACTCTTCTTCTTGTCCTTTTTGCGTTTCTTCTCGAATTCTGAGTCGGTACTGTCGCTGCTGGTCTCGCTCGAGGACGACGAGTCCGAACTGCTCGACGTGTCCGGTTGCGGTTTCTTCTTCTTTTCCATCTTCTTTTTTAGCTTCTGCTGCTTTTTCTTCTTTTGTTTTTTCTCTTTCTTTTTTATTTCTGTAGCATGTGTTCTTAACATTATTATCGGTATAGAAGTAAAACAGTAAGAACAGAAAATTACTAGTATATTAATGAAGCTAGTTAAGCTTCCGCCCCACAGTTTCACTCTAGTTACCGCAACTTATTCAATTTTCCCGGGATTTACAACCTAATTGCCTATTTACTTCTCCAAAACATATTTTATCTCTTTGCCTTATTGTGATTGAGTAACTAATTCCCGATTTATTATATTATTCATTATATGTGATAAAACAAAATAGTCAACAACTCACCCATTTCACTTTCAACTTCATCAGACTCCACATCCATCTTCTCTGCTTTTAAAAGTTTTTTCTTTTTCTTCTCTTTTTCCTTTAACTTCTTGATATATTTTTTACTGAGACGGCGACGCTTCGCCGATTTTGATTTAGATTTTTTATTATCCTACAACAAATTTGAATATACATATTTGTTTTTGAAGATCGTCGGTGAAAATTGTCGAAAATAAAAACTATTCTTTTAAGATATATTCATAGAGATTAGTATAGAGTTAAGTATTAATTTATAATAACATACAGTATGATTACATAATACAGAAAAGTTGGTATATCATACCTTCTTCTTGAGTAGTTTCTTCTTTTTCTTCTCGGCGTCGCTGTCCGTGATAGAAGACGTTGAGAGGCGACGCTTGCGGCTCTTCTCTTTTTCCAGTTTCTTCTTACTAAAAGAAAAAATATATTTTTCTATATGAATCCAACTGGCTATTTTATTTCACGGGGTATATAATTTATAGGAACATATAAATGTTATTTTACAGATTTTAAAGTAAGAGATAACAATAATATGATAATGATTCAAATTCAATTCAGATAAAAAAGGTCAATAATAAAAATAAACAATACATATCATTTAAATACCAAATAGAATAAAATATGTCAAATAGTTAACTGTTATATAAAAATAATGGTGTTTAGTTAAACCTTTATATTTATTTTTCCTGTGCTCTATATTTCTATGAAAAATCTACTTTTTGTGTAAATCACCTTTTTTCTATCTCATCTTCAATATCAGACTCCTGGCTCCACCCCTCGCTACTGAGCTTAATCTTCTTTGCTTTTTTCTTATCATCTTCTTTATCAACTTTCTTCTTCTTCCTAGTTTCCTGTCTCACTGGTGTCGTACTTCTAGATGTTTCTGTCTTCGGTTCTGTCACTTCTGGCCAAACTGCTTCCATAAATCTGTAAAGAAACAGTGAGTTTAAAATGCGAGGTTTTGTTTCATAGGGGTTCATGTGATGCGTCAAATTTGGGAATAGAGAAGTGGTTTTAGGATGATTTGAGTCAAGATCAGCAGTGTCTTTAGTAAGACCGAAAATTAATAAGTTAACAACTGTGTTATGTATGTTTTAATATATGTTGTCCTATTATGAGCTACAATTTTGCAACTATAAGGCCTTAACGATAACCTGTCAATACACGCAAAAGGGTCCCTCTATGCATTGTATTTCACAATTGCCCTAACATTGAACTAGTTAAAGACTCACCCTTCTTCTACCCTAAATAATGCAGTTAAATAGTTTTAACATTTCTTGTTATCTCTTATACGGCTAATACTTTCCGATTATCCCTCAGGTAAATGCTCGCCAGATGTAAATACGTATTTTGTTTATATTGTATTTATTTAAGAACTATTTCGATGAATCGCCTAAATAACCTAGACAACCTAGTATTATGTAATTCATTGTGCCTTTCGAAATCCGCTAAAGCTACCTAATGCTAATAAACTACCAAAATATGGAATTTTCGCTGTGACTGTCGCTGATTGATCATATAAAATATATGAAACTCTTCTCAGAATCATATTAGAAATAAATATTTCATCATTATCATGCCAGAAATATTTAAAATAGACAGGGATAAATTAGTAAGCGGTTAAACTCCTCTTGGGCTACCTAAAGCGCTGCCCTTTTTGCATCTGTCAATTTAATGATATTTTAATAAAATATTTACGACAGTAGAGCTTGGGGATATAATATACTAGCTGCCTCCGCGCGGTTTTATCCGCGTAGTTCCCGTTCCCGTGGGAATACAGGGATAAAATATAGCCTATGTTACTCGGGGATAATGTAGCTTACCAAAGGTGAAAGAATTTTTGAAATCGGTCCAGTAGTTTCGGAGCCTATTCGTTACAAACAAACAAATCTTTCCTCTTTATAATATTAGTATAGATACAGAAAAATGAGACGTAAAACATGAACAGTCCGATATTAGAAATATGTATTGAATGCCTGCCTGTCTGTGAGCTTTAGCCGCATTAGTTTCTTTCTTTTCTTTTTCTCTGCAATTCTGCAAATAATATAACAACTTTTCAAATAGCAAAATTATTCAATTATATTACATTGTGATTTTGATGAAAAAATTATTTATGTGATTATTTATGGTTCTTGACTTATTCCTATATGGGATCATACATAACATTATATCAGTGTATAGCGTAATTATTTCTAAAACTAAGTCGCTTCCCGGCGTATTTACGCTTAGATCTATTAAATATGCGACGGATTTTAATGCAGTTTTCAACAATGGATTGAGTGATTCAAAAAGGTTTATACGTATAGTTTATTGGGTTAGTAATTTCCGGAGCTAATGTAAAATGTTACATATATACCTATAAACTACTAGCATATATATTTTTTGGTATGCATGCACGCCATCTATTATAATTTTAATTGTTTTTTCGTAATTCTCGAATCAATTAAATAAGCAATGATCTTTTTACCTTTTTTTGTTTTGTTTTTTTGTGTGGAAATAACGTGCATATATGGAAAAGCTAGTACCCATGCAGTGAAGACGTAAATAAGCTGAGAACGAACGAATGAATGAACGAACCTCTGGTACTCCCTATCGAGGTATATCTCCTCGTTCCTCTGCGGGGTCATGGAGCGTCTCTTGTCGTGGGGGTGGGCGTGGGGGTGGTGGCGGGAGTGGTCCAGCGTGGGGGTCTCGGTCTGGCTCTCGTCGGCCTCCCACTCGTTGGCCGCGGGGACGGCGGGGGCCCCGGGTGGCCCGGGGGCGAGGGCCCCGGGGGCCGCGGGGCCGTGCCCGTGCCGAGGGTACCAGCCGCGACTCGTTGGGGTCGACGCGTCCGGGATCCTGGACAATTGACGGGAATATAAACTACCATATTTTCAAACACATTCATTTAAGGGTTTTAGAAAAAATTGGGTGCGGAAAATATGCAAGGCAAAATCTACTCTTTTGCATTGTTTAACAGAAATAATAATAGTATTAATAAATATTAGTCCTGTTATGGTGACTAGAAAAAGAAAAAAAATACAGTTTTGCAGGTATTTGACACGCTAAATATGAGCGATTTTTATCCAAATAGACTTAACGTTTGAATAAATGGTTTATAAACATACATGCAAGGACGTATTTTTCATACACCTTTAATCCAACTAGGTAACATTGGTACCTAAGTCCGAAGGCAATAACGTTTGATCGCGAACTAAATGACGATGTAAAAAAGTACATTTTTGCTCCTTTTTGACACCGAACGTCTTGTTAGTATGGTCTGTATTAAATTTATCCAAGTAAACAAAGTTATTTACCATCGTGATATGCTTTATAATTGTGTACTCACTGATCGCAGCCGTACACCAGGTCGACGAGGCTCATCTTGCACATCTCCAGCTCCTCGTACACCACCGAGCGGTCCTTCACGCAGCTGCACAGCTTGGGGTTCTCTGTGTACCATATCTTGGGAGGGTTGCGGGTCTCCCTGGAATGTTAGTTAATAAAATAAACTAAAACAATCGTTTTTTATGCAATCCTTTGTAAACAGTTCTTATGTTTAATGGGATACATGATAATATCACCCATTGTAACACTGTCGTGTACTATGATTCATGTTATTTTTGTGCTTTATGTATGTGGTCTGAAAACAGAGTGTTATCTATCTACCATTACATTAGACATGGAGATGGAATATTTTATGGTTCTTAAAAATTCAAAATGTCTATGTTGCCAGTATTTTTCTGTATTATTTATCAATGATACCTGATTATCTGTTACTAGCTGCCTCCCCGCGGTTTTACCCGCGTAGTTCCCGTTCCCGTGGGAATACAGGGATAAAATATAGCCTATGTTACTCGGGGATAATGTAGCTTTCCAAAGGTGAAAGAATTTTTGAAATCGGTCCAGTAGTTTCGGAGCCTATTCATTACAAACAAACAAATATTTCCTCTTTATAATATTAGTATAGATGAAATAGAATCTTAAAAATTAATAGAACTAACCTGTAACATTTATTCTTATCATGGCGGAACAGTAACGGCTGACATATCTTCAAAACAAAACTCCATGTTTCCAGAGAATCAACCGTTGTCTGCGACATCTTTACTCCAGTGTCAACCATTTGCTTCTCAACGGAATGCCTGTAGCTATCCAACCTTCCACCACCATCATTTTTATAACTACGCTCAGATGTTTTATAATCACATTCAGTTTTATAGTTATTATCAGAAGATTTATACCTATCATTTGCCTTATATCTACCTTCAGATGAATTGGACTTTTCTCTAGTCTTATATGCACTTTCAGTAGATTTATAACCACTTTCTGTCGACTTATAACCGCTTTCCGTAGATCTATAACCTTCCGAATAATCGCTTCTGCGACTCGATTGTAAATCTCTCATTCGATCATCCAACTCTGGCGTAATCGATTCGCGAATCTTTCCGCGATTGTGGTTTTTTTCCTTTACGGGCGATAGATCATATTCGACCAGCCCTTTGTCTTGGCTAGTGTCTTGACTCTCATTATCACTCATATTTTCTTGTTTTATTTCATTGATGACTGATTCGAGGAAGGTATCGTCTATAGTGCCATCCATAGACACATCTTTAGATAAACTCTGATCATAATCATAGAGTTTCAACTCTATCGGCGAGTCCATAGGCCCTCTTTTCGGTTGGCGTCTTGCATACTTCTCAATTTCTGTATCTTCATTGAATATATCTAATACTTCATCTTCGTTCGAGTCTAATTCGTATTTAAATGAATCTATTACGGGTTGTAACTTTTCAATCTTCATTTTGGAACTATCTTTCGGTTTTTCTATATCTATAACTGTAACCTTTTCTTTGTGCTTTTCTATTATCGGACTCTTTATAGGTACATCTTTAGGTATGGGTATAGATTTTAGAGCATTCTCATCTACTTTTGGACTGGCACTAGTTTTTGTGTCATCATTGTCGAGTGACCAGCTATCGCAAACTAAATAATCGTTCAGATTTACGTCAGTTTCTTTCGATTCCCTTTCGCTAGTTTTATCTGAACATTTGCTTTCACCTCTAACTCTGACTTCGTCGAGATCTCTACTTTTGTCCTTATATCGACCTCTGTCATCAGTATATCTATTTCTGTCATCCCTTCTATAGTCACTATGCCTTCTGCTTTCATGTTTAACACCTTTTTTAGATGAGGGATATGACATCCTATCACTATGTCTGGTTCTCTCAATTTTATAAGAGCCTTTAGGTTCAGGTTCTTCGGGAGTCTCCGGTTCCGAGCCCAGTTCATCTTTCTTCCTTTGAAATGGATTATCATAATCCGGTAATAGCTTTTGGTAGTCAAATTTGAACTCTCTGCCCTCGGCTCTAGCTTTTTTCGCTTCGCGTATGAGATCGTCTACTTTAGCCGGATCTGAAAGAAACCTAGTGTTTTTATCTAAAAATCATTTCGCACAAGTTAGTAAATTAACTACTACTAATATTACGGTTCAAATATCTAAAATGTGAGTTAAACTATACTATGATAATGAGGATGATAAATTATTTACTTATGTACTACACCAGCCACCTGTACATAACTAATTCCTAAGTACTATCCTAAATGAAATAATCTAAGACCTAGAATAATACAATGAAGGTAAAAGTAATGGACCCATCGTACTGTGTTTGTTGTTCTTACAGTTGCAGCTGCTCTGCACCACACGCCTTTCTCCTGTGGATTCGCGGACACCAATAAACCATGCACAATAACACATAAACAAGCAACAAAAACATAGTTATAATTTTGGGACATGGATTTGGGGAACAGCCATTTAACTCACGCGCCATCAAAAAATCTAAATATTTTTTTATTCAAATAGGCCTTTAATGATCAGTCACTCATCATCATCTTAATACATTGACGGTTCAGTGAGGGCGTAGAGGGAGACAGCAGTCGTGGGGCCGGCAATAAAACAAGAAATCGGTTTGTCGACGATTGCGAGAGAAATACAAAATTGAGAGGCAAGGCAATGGATTTAGCGAGAATTGCACTATAGTAACCCTATATTCCTTGTTGTTAGCCCTCATATACCATGTGTCTTCGTCCAGATTATATACAAGGTTTTACAGTGCATCTGTGATAACAGAGCTAGTGGATACGTATTGTTTAATGATGGTTGGCAGACAAGCAGCTTTAAATAGATATTATTGAAACATGTTAGGGAAGCAGTGCAAAAGTTAAGAGTATAAAATAGACTATTTATCGGCACTTGAATGTTATTAGACTTAAATTTATAAGGTGAGCTCAATTTATATTATAACAAACTAGCCTCTGCCGGTTTCGGCTTACACTTTCCTGGGATAAAAGGTAGCATGTCATTTGCCAAGCCCTAGTCTATCTCTGTACCAAATTACATTAAAATTGGTTTTGTGGTTTAGACAAACAGAATTACTTTCGCATTTTAAATTATTCATATGTTGACCATATTGTACCATTTGACACTTACCTAATAGAGACTTAATCGGGGGCATAGCTTTCGTCGGCATTGCCTTATCATTGGTTGAAGATGGACATATAAGACCGAGTGGAATCCCCAGGTCTACCAATTCCATTTTACGTTTCATATCTTCAATTTCAGCTATAGTACTCTTTTGTAGTTCCGTGTATGATTCTGGAAGAGACAGTTTAAGTGAAGTAAGTAATTTTGTAAAATCAATAGCAATTTATGAGGATTTGTCAATTTATCTCTTAAAACATCTCCAGTATAATATTGAAGGCTAGAGTTGAAATTAGTAATAAAATATAGAATGTTTTATTAATTCTTATATAGGTACCTTATATATCTTCTAATATTGTTTCAATGGTTTAATTTATATTTAAATAAATTCGTTTATACACCTTTATTTACCTTGGAAAAGTTTTTTACCAGTCCCTGGCTTCGGTGGTTTTGGCATCTTCTTTTCAGGGTCAGGGTCTACTTTAGTTGGTTTTGGAGTAACTTTCACACTGGTCAGCTTTCCTATAACTACAGTTGTTGCTGAAATATAAAAATGAATTAGCTTCTGCCCTTACTCATTCCCGGGGAAACATAATCTTTCCTGGATAAAAAGAAGCCATGTATTTTTCCTAAACATATTTAAACTTTTTGATAAAATTAACTCATATCCTGATCCCTTCAGCTGTGATTGAATAACAAAAATAAATGCATCTATCCCAACATTTTTATTAAAAAATTTATAACACTAGTATTCAGGTACATACCAATTAAGCATATTAGACTGTACTTCAGATTTTAAGTAGTTGTTGAATCTTTTTATGCATTGAAATGGATTTGGTACTTTATTCCATTCAAAAACAAGATTGCTAGAGGCAAAGTCATGATGGGTTTTTTGTCATAGTTTATACCACAACCCCAGTATGTTTTTTTTAAAGATAAACTGTTTCTAAACATAGTTACTTACTTCCAGAGCTAGTTCCTGATCCAGAAGGCTTCACTTTGACTTGCGATATGGGAGTCTTCTTCTGTATAGAGAATGCGCGAAGCCTCTTCTTGGCATTTTCAACACCTTTTTTTGACGGCTTTAGTTTGGAACAGGTGTTACTTGCGGTTTGTGGTAATTGGAATGGTGTCTAAAATTAATTTAACCAATTAAATCTTCATTTATTTCAAATAACATGTATAAAAAGTTGTACTGAAACATGAAGTCTTAACAGTTGCGCGCGAACAAAATTAAAATATTTCATACCTTGGCAAGGTCTAGGTCCGTTGTTCCAGGTGGCAGTAGGTCTTCAGAGTCCTGGGACTCCGATCCAAGTTTGCTACTATCAGGAGTATCCATTGTTGTGCACAAATTAATGAAACAATCATCAAATAATCATGTTACATGTATTTGTACGCGGACGGTATCACTATGTTTTGAAGGCGACAAATTAACAATGTATACATTGTACACATAAAATAATCCACTTTAAACCATTATTTGTCAATGAAAACTAAACATCACATCACGAAATATATAAAGTTTGTTTTTCTCCGATTTTTTCGTATACTTTTAGGTTAGAAACTTAGACATAGATAAAAAAATGTTTGACCAAATACAAACGAATGATGAATAACTGAATGAATGAGATGATTGGGTTCGATGAACATAGAATAGAGAACATACGGAACATACCCATCGATTAATGTACCGCTACCCAATAAATATAATATCGAATGTCCAGCCAGATTAACAGAACTATTTGTACTAGGCTACCTACGCTTTTTAATTACTTAAACTAATAAATGCCTGGCGCTAGCTGTTCAGCCGCGTAAAGGTCAATCAGCGCTATCTGCCGAAAAAGTTCTGTATACCATAAGGCCCATAGAATGCAATAAAATCAAAATACCCTGTTACTGTTGTAAAAGTTTATTTATATTGAATAAAATTGCAAATTTTCTATTAATTATACTTATAAATAGTTTTCTGATCGTCCTTAGTGACTTCTATCATCAGTTCTGTAAGGTCGTCACTTAATTTCACGTGCATAACTGGCGTAGGTCCAGCGCCTGAAACAAATAAAATGTTATTTGGTTGATTTTTTACTTGTATGAAACATATAAAAAGAATTTTCCTACTTTTTCATATTATTAATTTACCTATATCTTATGATTTTATTATCTAAAGAAAATGTCATAGTTTCTTTTTGCCGCATTTGAGTTTAAATATCCAAGTATATATGTTGTTATATGCTGATCATTTATTTTTATCGTTTATAGGAGCCTTTAACAATAATTTAAAGCTAATATGGTTTAATAATATGTTGGAAGAATATTTTAATAATAATAAATAATAATTAATATTTAATAATAAATAATAATTAATAAAAAAGTATGTACCTTCTGCATTTGGAAGAAAAGCAACTGGCAGTTCATTCTTGATATCCAAAGGCTGATTATCTTTTATTTCATTCACATCAGCAAAAACAACTTCAGGTGCATGCCCACCTGTTACATCATATTCAATATCTACATCCAATTTCTGTTTCTTGCCATCTCTAGTTTCTAGTTCATCTCCATTCCTTTTCTTTGTGATTGTTTCATTCCTCTTTTTTAAAGCTTTCTTTTTATTTTTCTTATCTGTATCTTTTACTTTAAGAACTCTTGCTACCTCATTGCGTATTTTGAGCTTCACATCTTCGGATAAGTCTATGCCGCTGTCAAAGGATTTGACGTATTTTGTGATGGGTTCATCATCACTACTATTACTGTCATCACACTTTTGGTCTCTCTTTTCTATCATATCAGGTGTTAAATGTTCGGCATTGAAGAACTGTCTCCATTTGTTAACAAGATTATCAGCTAGTTTCTGAAATTTATAGAAATTTTATGTATGAGCTGCATTTTTAAGGGAAAAATTGGCATAGCTAGAATGTGATTAAATTATTTTGACATCAAGACTAAAAATTATTTTTGGGATATGTTGAAAGGTAAAATTACCCAATTTGACAAAAACAAGCTATGTCTGTCTGTATGTATACTTATATTTAAATGAGGAGGGAAATTAGATTTTTGTTTGTAAGCAGTAGGCTCCGGAATTACATTATCAGGAAATGACAGGCTATATGCTTATAAAACCGCATGGCAGAACTCTTATTTACAAGAAAACTTACAAACTTCAAAGGCTTCGGTATCCTCAACATATAGTGGGAGGAGTGTGTCTCCATCATCTCACACTTAGGACATAGGTCATAATCATCACAAGTGACACATTTGTAAAGAAACCCTAGTATCTGATTGCCGCAGCTGTTGCAAACTGTACTCTGATGCTTTATTTCACTGTCTTCGGACTCTTCAGAAGCTTCATCTGTTAAATAGATTTATGTTTCACTAGAATGTAAGAGAGGATAATGGACATAAATAGATATATCCATTAGTCATAATATCAGTATGTAATTATTTATCATTAGCCTGTGCTGTCCCACTGCAGGGCAAAGGCCTCTTCTTTTTTTCTCCACTCTTCCCGGTTTTGAGCTTTGCTGGACCAATCCTATGCAAAGTGGTCCATCTTGTCTGGCCGTATGTAATTGGTCATTAAAAATTAATCCAAACCACTGGAACAGTAACAAGATAAGAGGAATTCTTAAAATTCCAATTGTTACAGTTAACATAATAATATGTAAAATAATAACCTTTATCCCAAACACCGGGCAGGCACAAGGTTGGAGTAGCATCAGCACATAGATGTTTGTTCTTTATATTAGATGGTTCAAAATGCCGGGAACAGAAGCGATGTGTCAGTTTATCCTGGGTTTTATCCAGCAGGTCCTCTCTGCCTGCAGCCTTCAGCCATTCTATCTGTCTAGAAACACGAAATTGGTATTGATTATAGCTGAATTACATTAAGTAACTAGTAATAGTAAGTTTAGTTAGGTATAGCTAGTTATACGAAATACTATTATTTATATTGTGCAATATATGACTGGGACAGTACCGGTGTCTCTCCTTTGGTAAGCCATAATAATATAATTGTTTGCTTGTTCTGCTATTACGGCCACAGCCGGATACACTGCAATAGTTCACCATGTATTTCCAATAGAAATACTATATTGGGTGAAATTAAATTTGTAACAATGCGAGCTTTAATGCGTTTCAATATTGTTAGATTTGTATACAAAACAAATTCATTAAAAATAAACAAACAATCTAACCAAATAGTTCCGAATACTGACTGAATGAACTGAACCACAGATGATTTATTACTCGTTCGCACAATATAAGGTGACATCTTACTTATATTGAAAATACCTACATCAATTAAAATAAAATTACCCAAACACTTTAAAACTACATTTATTATTTGTACTAATTCTTTACAATTAAATATTCATTGAAATAAATAAAGCAACTCACTTAACTTGTTATCATTGCCATCTAGTGTCGGGTAGATTGACAAATAGTTAGGTAAATAAAATATACATAGTGTAGGTACATTTGATATACTCAGTACCTACGCACTTAACTTACAGTCTGTTATAATACATATACCTATATCGATGGTTATAATAATGTACATCTTTCACTCTATATTCTAGTCTAATTTTCATATTGAATATTTGGTTGGTTTTTACACTTTTAATATCGCGACAGTTATTAAAAAAAATTTAGGTACACTTTCAATTATATTTTGGTAGATATGAATCATAGAACGCGTCGCAAAAACCCAGCCCTACCCCAAGGTGACCTTGAATGCACCAGACAGTGCCAGACAGCGCCAGACAGCGTTTATAGAGTTGGTACTTATGTAGGTATCTGAGTATTGATTAAACCCTTAGGTACGTAAACATATTTGTATTATTGCAAGTTTACCTACGGCGCAGCGTTTGCTCGTAATCGTGAAGTACTTATATGTAAGATACCTAATAAAATGGTTTACAGATTTAGATACACCTATAGTAAACCAATTTTCTTGTAGTTAATGTTTGTCATGGACGGTTCACGGGACGGACATCTAATATATTACCTTATGCTTAGTTATCGAGGTTATTATTTCTTATATCATCAAGCCCAATATACCTAGCTCTCCATTTAAAAATATGTACTTAAATATTGTTTTTGTGATGTTTGAATAGGGTCGAAGTAAGAATAGTTTCAAGTTTGTTTGGTACATTCTAATAAGAATCTGTGGTGATCTATTTTTTTTATTAACTCTACCACAGGGCATCGATTTAAATACGATATTTTATTATTTAATAATTTAAATTAAATATGTAGGTATATATGCATCTATGTAGATATTAATATGATGTTTTTATCATTTCTAGATTTCTGTAAACATTAGGTTAAGTTATATACATATATATATGTTTATTATATGATATGTAATGTAACAAATAAAGGTAATTGAAAAAAACTAACACTAGGTACAATTAGTTACTAACTATCACTATTTTCTAAATCATCGGATCATCATCAGCTCATATACGTCTCCACACCGAGGAGCTCGAGCCTCCCCTTACAATGAGGGGGTGTAGGCCATAGTCCACCACGCGGGCCTAGTGCGGATTGGCGGACTTCACATCGGATGATTATTCTATATTCAACTCTTCGTGAATATTCTACCTACTTACATAATTTTACACACTTAATATATCATTGAAAAGCTATAACTCAATCCCTTACATTATGGTTAAGATTATCTGGATTACAGTGTGTAATTCATACTATACTCGGCTCTGACCATATTTCTCTTTTTGCGGTTGGTTGGTAACAATCGAGCTATTTTTAGCTCGTTCAATGAATTGTCCCTGACATCGCCGATGCAGCGATGTAAAATGCAATTTGCACTTTATTATCAACTAGTGGGTGCAGTGGCGTAGCTAGCATAGGTGGCACCCGGGGCGGATATTGTAGGTGTCACCCCAAAACTCAGCCGAAATTTTTAATATAAAAATAAGCGGCCAAGTGCGAGTTGGACTCGCTCATGAAGGGTTCCGTAGCAGCAAGTAACATAATATAAAAGTTCTAGTAGTTCGTTGTAACTTTGTACAATGTTTTAATAATAGTGTTGCGGTGTACGATTTAACACGTACCTATTAAAAAAAACTACTTACTGGATCTAGTTCAAACTAACTTTTGTTGGTAGTTTACATGGTAATGTACATCATATATTTTTTTTGATTTATCTTATCGTATTTTAGAAGTTACAGGGGGGGGGGGGGGGACACATTTTACGACTTCGGAAGTCTCTCCCGCGCAAACTATTCACTTTAGAAAAAAGTGATATTAGTAACCTCAAAATCATTTTTGTAAAAATATATATCTTACGTACTACGACTGTATGTACCTATTTATTTACTCATAAAGACTCGCACAGTTATAGGTACTACCTAATTGAACTCATGCGAAAACACAACATGAGAAAACACGTACAAACGGAACACTTGAATTTTTGTTTGTCAGATACTGCCTAGTTCGCAAAACCCTTCGATATTAATCAATAATGTTCGTAACCTTTCTCGAACTTTCTAAAGTGTTCTAGAGCAGGATTCGAGAATTTTCCGGAATGTTCTATTAAGACCTATAGATAGGGTTGCCAGGTCGCCAAACCTAAAAGCCGGACAGACCAGCCAGTTTGGCCGGACATTTGGGTAGAAAGGCCGGACACCCTACATAATTGACGATTTTGTTAGGAAATGTTAGGAAAATAAATAAAATTCGAATTTTTTGGGTGATTTTCAACGAGCTGTAATTCCCAGGAAAAAGAATTGTACAGCAAAAAAAGAAAACCAAAATGTAGCTTCAATTGTCTAGTTTTCAGATACGACCATATTTTTTTTGTATCATGTTTGGTTTTGGAGAAATTCTATGGAAAAAAAAATGCAAATTTTTCGTCATTTAAAAAAGTGTCTAGGGGCTTCAAAAAATTTTTTTTCTATTGTTTTTGTCAAATGTTCTTTTAGAAAATTTCATGCCCTTTAATTTGTCGTAATTAAGAAGCCTGTACGATGATTTGCCACGGAGTTATTGCCAGTCAAACCAAAATAGTTATTTGTTATACAAGAGTGCAAAGTTGCTTTTTAACCGCGTGTTCAATTTTGATGACCGAGCAAGCGAAGGATTCTAAAATTGAATCACGAGCGCAGCGAGTGATTCAAAATTAGAATCCTGAGCGTTAGCGAGGGAATCAAAAGAGCACGAGGTGAAAAATCTTTGCACTCGAGTGCAACACGTAACTTTTCATTCCACCTCAGCGAGGAAATGACTAAATGCAAAAAAAAAAAGTTGTATGATATATTCGGCACCATAGAGGTAGCAGTAAATAGGTTTAATGTTTTTTTTTTATTCACAAACTTAGTGCACACGATGTTCCAAATTCAATTTACTTTATCCTCTAGAGAATAAAAACGGCTTTTCCACTCAGATATTGAAGATTAAAAATACTCTTTCCGAGATGGTGGGATGAAAAAGTACTTTTTAATTTTGACAATCAATAACTCTAGAAATAATGATCGAATTGCAGAGCGAAGAAGAATAAGTAAACGTGAATGGCTCTGGTCGAAATCATTTTTTTTTAATTGAAAACTTTGTATAAAGGCAAAAATTTGCACAATTAAGGATATTTAGATAACTTGGTATAACTTTGGATAAAATGGATGAATGAAGGATATCGTCAGTAATTTTTTTATCCTAAAGTGTCCTGCAAAATAACTGATAAAATTCAAAGTGCTGCAATTCTTATTTTTTGATGTCCCGAGTCTTTAGATTTATTGTTTTGCAAAAATCACCATTATGAACGATGGTTCGATTTTAATCATTTTTTCAATGGAAACTTTTTTTTTCACAATAATCTTTATTGCTTTGATGAAAAAGATCAGTTTATTTCAAAAATTTCGGATAGAAAAAAACATTCGATGTTGTGTCAACATGCGAGAGCGCTTACGAGCAATGATCCAAAGCAGATGAACAGTACTGAACTGTGACCTGTATACGTGCGGACCCTTCAAACGGCTACAGATGAACACACAGACAGACGTACAGACAAACATACACACGTCGAGAAAAAGAAAGATTTTTTTCTTCGAAATTTTTGAAATAAACTGATATTTTTCATCAAAGCAATAAAGATTATTGTGAAAAAAAAGTTTTTTCATTGAAAAAATTATTAAAATCGAACCATGTCCGTCTGTCCGTCCACCGCGGGTTAGCTCTCTCTGAGTAGGTAGTAGATATTAACAGAAATACTAATGAAAGGCTACTAAACTAAACAAATAAGACTGTTTTAACAAAAAAACTGCTTCTCTTTAAGTTAACCAATACTTACATAAAAAAATACTTCTATATACTTCTATAAAAATAATTATTCATATTTTTTGTTTGCCGAAACCTGCTTTAAGACCCAGTTTGCGAGGTGTAAAAAGCCTAACAAAAGCCGGACAGGCCGGACACCGTTTATTTTGGCCGGACACGCAATCAAAAAGCCTAACTATGTCCGGCTTTATCCGGACGTCTGGCAACCCTACCTATAGATTATTCCGGAATCCATACTAATATTATAAATGCGAAAGTAACTCTGACTGTCTGTTACGCTTTCACGCTAAAACTACAGAACCGATTTAAATTAAATTTGGTACACAGATAATCCAGAGCCTGAGAAATAGGCTACTTTTTATCCCGGGAAAATTGAAGATCCCCCGGGAACGCGGGCGAAGCCGCGGGGAGCCACTAGTATTCTATAGGTACATTTCCAGAATCTTTGAGAATATTCTATGTAATTCTATTAGGTAATTTTTTAATTTTAATTCCAATTAGATAGGTACCTAACGTTTCTCTACAATATTATTTTTATATTTAATCTAATTTATTTAAATAACATTGCTTACATCATAGTTTGGCAATAATTTATAATAGTTCTTTCCTACATTTATATTAATAACAAGTTGAAAGTTTATAACGTCAAAAGCGCATTATAAAAGTTAATATTTTCGTTAAGGTTAGGTACTTACATTTTCTAATTATCCGCGCAACATCTTTAATTTTTTCCTGACAATAAGAAACTACAAAAAAAAGGAATTAGCGAAATCGGTCTAGCCATTCATGAGTGATGCCTATCTATTACTATACTAGGTACTTACTTACTATATATTTAATAACAAATTTAAGTTTGTAAAAGTACTTTCGCAAAACTAAGGGAGACTTGCTTTCTTATTTACCAAGCAATAAAATATGATTTTCATCCCACCATCTCGGAAAGAGTATTTTTAATCTTCAATATCTGAGTGGAAAAGCCGTTTTTATTCTCTAGAGGATAAAGTAAATTGAATTTGGAACATCGTGTGCACTAAGTTTGTGAATTAAAAAAAACATTAAACCTATTTACTGCTACCTCTATGGTGCCGAATATATCATACAACTTTTTTTTAATTTGTTAAAAACTCAGACTCGGCACCTTCTTGGTGTTCTTTTTTCAATTTGCTTTGTACGCGGTTCTTTACGCGGCATTTTTTTTTGCATTTAGTCATTTCCTCGCTGAGGTGGAATGAAAAGTTACGTGTTGCACTCGAGTGCAAAGATTTTTCACCTCGTGCTCTTTTGATTCCCTCGCTAACGCTCAGGATTCTAATTTTGAATCACTCGCTGCGCTCGTGATTCAATTTTAGAATCCTTCGCTTGCTCGGTCATCAAAATTGAACACGCGGTTAAAAAGCAACTTTGCACTCTTGTATAACAAATAACTATTATTTCTCAATAACATAAAAATACGCCCCCATCATAAGACCGGAGACATCTAGTCGTAATTATTATAATATTCGTATCTATGTAAGGTACTAAGTAGGCATGAAATAGTAAATAAGATAAGTACCTAAAGGTAAGGAACAAACTGTTTCGGTTTCGTCTAACAAGTTAAAAAACAGTACTACAAACAATACGTAGTTAATCTAAATGAGACATAATACAGAAAGTACCTAGACAGACAGACGCTACACAATACATTATTTGTCATTACATTATGCCAACGTCCTTTTGTAATTCAAGGACAGCGAGAGAAATATCTAGAAACAGTCTGGAAAGCACTGGAAGTTCCCCCGCCCGTCTGGAATGTTTGCGACGCGATCAATCGGTACTTACATTACGCACACAAGCACAACAGCTGATCCCCTCACACACACACTTACACTCAGAGTTTGTTTACAACGACAAGTTCAAGAACTTTCTACTCACCGCTAGGTGGCGTAGCTCCGAATATATATAAACGCGCCGGCGTCCCGACATATATTCAACAACAAGCTATTCGAGCGAAAACAACTCTGAATTATACCAAAGCTATAATACAATCAAGAATGTCTCTGCTACCGTTCATTCTCGGCCACAAGCCCACCCACCGCCTCTTGGACCAAGATTTCGGCCTGGCTCTCACTCCTGACGACATGCTGACCGCAATGATTTCACCAGCACACTCGAGGGACTACTACAGGCCGTGGAGACGGATGACTGCCGCTGTACGGGACGTCGCATCCACCATCACGTCAGACAAGGAGAAGTTCCAAGTCAATTTGGACGTCCAACATTTCGCCCCTGAAGAGATCTCAGTAAAGACTGCCGATGGGTACGTGATCATCGAAGGCAAACACGAGGAGAAGCAAGACGAACATGGATATATTTCCCGTCAGTTCACACGTCGGTATGCGTTGCCAGAGAACTGTGATCCTGGTACAGTGGAGTCGAAGTTATCTTCGGATGGTGTGCTAACAGTTGTAGCGCCTAAAGTGGCTCCGGCTTTGAAGAACGAGAGAGCTGTTCCCATCGCGCACACGGGGCCAGTGAGGAAGGAGATCAAGGAACCCGTTTCCGAAGCCAACGGATCCGAGAAGTGAATCCCCTGTGACAGTGAAGCTGTGATAAAAATAAATCCTATTCCATATTATGTTGTTGTTTTATATAAGCGCGTCCCTACAGTCAATCGTGATAAGGCATATAAAAATTGTATAATTATATTCCACAATAAATTTTAATTTCATTTATCAAAACAATATACTGTGTGTTATTGTTCTCACCTCGACAGTTATCGACTATATTTTTATTAATATTGTAGTCAATAAGTACCCATTTCGTAATAACGTTATGTACAAACAAACTTCCATTAATTCTCACAAACTTTCGCATTTATAATACTTATTAGTAGGATTTACATGACATATGGTTTAAGGAAGGTACATTAACCATCAAGCCAACCGGTCTGTTAGTGGGCACAAAGATAATCCTAACCTTAGCTTATGCCCTCGTAAAACACAAAAAATAAATAATTGCTTTGTAAACACTTACCTATCTCATTAAAATAAATATTTACCTACTTGGACGACACCTATATCATTTCGTTTGAAGAACTTGGTACGCGAACAATTCATAATTTTCTAGTAAGTACTGTTTGTAAAGTAAGGGATATGAGATACGAAAACTGCAATTGTTATTCGAATACCAATTCTCGGAATAATCTCATGGACATTGTTGTTTTAAAAAATAAATGTTCATACAGCACACAGGCAACGATAAAAACATTGTACCTAGGTGTATGTGGACATATGTATTCTGTGTATTCATTTTGCAAGCCTGTAGATATAGTATCATAACTATAGTCTGTATAACTCATCGGTATAACTGCATAGTAGGTATTGTACCTACATCTCGCACCAGGGGCGTAGTTACCGCCGTATCAATTATACGGGGCCCCCGGGCTTCTGGGGCCCCATGTGAGAAATCTTTAGCCTTCATAAGGGCCCCCAACCAATTGTTTATACGGGGCCTAGCCAAGGCACGCTACGCCACTGTCTCGCACTTTTAATTAAATAATACTTGTTTGTCATATTTCGTCTAAATCCTCCCCAAGATTAGTATAGGAGTTTTTAAACATACTATTTTTATACATTGAAATCTATGTAGGTATTTACTTCTTCGATAGGTACTTACACAAACTTTTTTGAAATAAACTTACTTGGGCAAACCAACGTTTACGATTTCCATATCACACAACCATTAAAATTAACTACTAATTACGGTAAATAAAAACAACATTTAATAAGTGAATACTGAATATTTAATTATATACATAAATACTACAAACCAACCAGACTTCACAGTTCATTACAGTTTTTCTTCTTTAATTTCCTTACGAGCCGGAGCCGTTATAGTGATGGGTACAATCCTTTCTTCCTTACGATTCACCTTCCTTGGAGCAGTAACCGTGAGGACTCCGTCAGTAGACAGCTCGGAGATCATATTATCCGCATCAGTTCCCTCGGGCAAGTGTACCTTCCTCACAAACCGACGTAACACAAAACCATGTTTATCGTGTCTTTCTACATGCTTAGCATTAATCATCACATACTCATCTGATGCTTTCACAATGATGTCTTTTGGGTTAAAGTGCTGCACGTCCCATTTGACCTGAAACAGTTCATTATCCACCTCGCGTCGAAATAGGATTGATCTCTGAATATCCCTCGACAGTGCAGCCATCAGTTTCCAGGGTTGGAATAAGTCTTTAAAGAAACATGAAGACCAAATCGAAGTCAGGAAGTCGTATGGTGTTCTCGATACACCGAAGTCGTGGTCGAGTCTGGCTTGTGGATTGGAAAATTCGTCAGCTTGGCCGATGGCAAGAACTCCAGCCAATGCAATAATCGTAAAATTGGCGATATTTTTAGCCATATTTGTTTTATTTTGACGCGTAAGTAATAGGTGTCACAATGACGGTTTGCTTCAGGTACCGATCAATTTTGCAACGACGCGATCTGCGCACGTATTTCCCATTTACCTATATGCTTCCGACATCTAGGGGTGAGTAGACATCTATGGAGTAGACGATTCTAGACACTGCTCGTACAACATCGAATAAACCACACGTAATGACAGACAGCCGAATTAATTGATACCAGATTAGGTTTTTTCTGATTCATTTACTAGTTTACATTTGGACAATTAAAATTATAGTTGTTATAGAAACATACGATACCGTTTATACGTTTATTATTTAAGGGAAATAAGTATAGTTTGAGGAATAATACTGTATACTATTCAAGGAGGCTTACTATTCTTCACTAGATGTCGGTTTTATTACCTGGCAATAAAAATTATGAATAACTAAAACGGTTTACACAACTTTACTATACCTACATAATATAATACTTTCATTGTAACAGAAATTTTCGCTTTGCTTGCTTTCATTAGTTGAATTAGAACATAGGCAAAGGTATTAATCACATAGCCCATATTAGTATATAGGACAGGAAAAGGTGTGCTAGTTTGGGTTTAAAAATCAAACGCAAATATCTAAATAGTGGTATATTTTCAAAAATATCGTATTACATGACCTGCATTATCTATTTACAAAAATAATAATAAAAAACAGAATAAAATTAATATTCTCAGTTGGACAGACGCCAATGCTTATAGTAACTAGAGATATATTAAATAAACATAATACCCAACATGGCGCAGCGCAATCGGTCAATCAAATACTTGTGTTGAAATTTGAAGGGCAGTTTGTACTTGTTCTTAGAAAAGTATAATGATATTGTGATGCTGTGAAGCTAACCATAGCCCTTGATATAAAATATGGACTGGAACAAAAACCTACACTTCATTATGTTCTTCAAGTGAATATTTATTAGTATCGCCTCACAAGACAAACTGCCGATACAATCTTCATTCCTGATAGAACTACTTATTCATTATATTTACAAAATAAGCACGTTAATGTCCATTTTGATTCTGTTTACATCGCATCACATTTCCAAAAATAATGTTTTTTTTGAATTTTATTTGTGTACATATTGATGACATTTTCTTAATAAAGTTGGTTCTAAAATTATACGTAACATAATTATTTTTCTAACAGTTTTTTAATGGTAGAAACACTGTCTTATATTTTCAGTCAAATTTTACATAGGGGTTGTTTCTTTACATACTTTTTCATGAATACTTGTATCAACTGGGTAACTTTATTATGGATTATGTGGCTTTTTAATACAGAACAATGTCCCTCACACAAAAACACTCAAGCCGTTACAAATATATAAAAGCCCATTGAATTATTCCTACAGCAGAAGATAGAAGCGGTCTGAGCGTGTTTCATTTATCTAATTATAAATTTTGCTCTCCTATTAGGAGTTTGTCGATAAGTGACAAGTGAAATGATTATTATACATACTTTGGGAGTGATAAAAATAAATTTGAAAAGAGTTGTCAGACTTTTATGATCCTAAATGATAGACTACATATAGTTAAATTTTGAATAAAATAGTACATTATTTTGATGAATTTTACTTGTACAATAATCATCTCACTAGCCGCACCTCGTTATTTGTCTCTGATCATCATCTAACCTAACTTACTATCTAGTTTTGTTATTGTAAAAAAGTTGTAACATTCCTACGTTTTTCGATATAAAAAAAGCTATAAATATAAAACACACGGTTCAGTCGCGCCTTGGACTCGCATGGACGCATGCGGTGTGAGAAAACCATTCAAAAATGTACCATAAACGAATAGATATAAAGCTTAATTTATAATTGAACACAACTTTTTCGAGATCAATTGCGGTGTCAATGTATTATTGTTATAGATATATAAATAATTAATTATTTGCTTAAAGAATGACAGACAGTTTGATTCCATATGTATATTTAATACTGAATCAGTCTCAAATACGTCAAATAATAATTTGAAATCATATTCTTTGGCACAAAACGTTAGGAAAAAAATATAAATGAGACTGAATTAAGATATAAATTAGTAATTACAGCAATAATTATATGAATATTTACTTCATCAATGCCGCTACGAGGAAGAAATAATTTGCTAATTGTTACCATCAGGCGCCATGCGAGTCCATTCTAGTTATAATGAGAGTTGAGTTACTGATTATTTGACAAAGAAAATCATCTTTTTATCATAATGTGATTTAGTGGACGACATTCGTACAAATGTTTTTCACGTATAACTAACTGTAATGTTCATAATTTGATTGCATACATGTATGGATATGACCATTTTTTTTAAATAAAAAAAAACTTTGGCATATCATTTGCATCAAATTATTAACACCACAGTAGAAATACATGCAGCATCATAAAACCACACGAACTCTCAATAACAACATATTGTATATTTCATTTAGCTCATACAAAATCTAATTACTTAGCTTATACTAAATACATGTTAAACAGTCGTACGCAACAAGACGTTTAATACACGATCTTGTTCCTATTCATACAAAAATTAAACATACGTAGGTACATTACATATACTCAACTAAATGTTGTAAAATATTACATCAAAAACTTTGCGACAAGGAGCTGTGCACACTGATGCACATTTGATGCCCACGACGCATGATATATGCGCATACGCATCATAGATAGCAAATGTGCAGAAAAAAAATAATAGAAAGAAACAATATTTCCAATGCCTTATCCGTTTACATAGCTATTAAATATAAACATACAAAAATGTCAGAGTATTTACATTCACAGAAATATCTTTTTCGCGTATCTAATTAGTTAAACAGTACAGTATGCACGCACCTATATAAAAATTTGTGCTCAATTTACCATTGGGGTATATTTTTTTGGCCTTAATCTGTAGTTACATTTATCTTGCAAAATAGGTTTTCTTAAAACCGTCGACCGATAATATTTTATAAATAACTTAATACGAAAAAGGGTTACAAAATGCAATATAATATGGCCTCTTTCGTTATCAAAATAAATACGTTCAATATTATTCTTTTTTTTCTTTCTCTTACACCGTGATTTTTTTATCTCCTACTCACTCACACCTTTCTTTGGACAAGATTACATTTTGGTATGTATTAATATACCAAAGTGATTTAAAAACAAATCTTATATTATAATTGAAATAATGACAGATCTATCACTAGGGTGGGGTGATGAAATTATCATCATATGTTTTGACCGCAGTGTAGGTTCTAGCAGTAAAAAAAATATAGATATGTAGTATGAGACTTTGAAAGTTTTTCTAATGTGGAATCAAAACGTCAGGGCTTTTCAACTACTATTTACAACGATTATATTTTTTGGACCACTGTTAGAATTGCACTGTGGCCACTAAACTCCGCAGTATTCTATAAATGAGATGTCATTTGTTATTTGATTTACTGATAAGTAAATGAAGAAGCGATATTTTCCATTTAAATCTATCTAAGAACTACAATAAAACTTATGATTGAGATAAAAAAAGTTAATGAAATGATTGGTTTTGTACATAAACTAGAATAACTAAAGAAAAAATGTTAGTGCATTCTACTAGTATAAAACTATATCAATCAAGTTTCTTAGGACCATGTTATATTATACTTTAAGTTTTATGTTTTTTTAATATATAAGGTGTTAATAATAAATTACTTTTTAACTGGCCTGTTGCCTTTTTAACCACTTTAAGTAATATAAGTTTAAAAGATAAATTGCTTACCTGGACCAACATTTTCCTGTCACAGTCTTAAACAACTTCTTTTCACAATATACCCTTTTCAGAATGTTTTCTAATTAATATACTAGTAGAAAGCGTTTATAAATCATAAATTCGTAAGCAAGGCAAAATGCATCAATTAATAAAAAAAGCACCTTAAGTAAAGTAATACAGCGCCATTTTAATACTTCAAAGAAGTATCAGAAAGATCATAACTACAAAAGTATACGTTTTTCCTTATATTATAGTCCATAAGGTCTATTTTAGTTTGTTTCATATTGAAAAATCAACATCTTCGAATATTACCAACGGCGAGAATAAACAAAAAAAAACATGTCCAAATATACAAAATCTTAGCATAAAAATTACTGTACTATAACAATTTGTTCGTTTCGCTTAACCGCAACGTGCTAGTTAAAATATAAGTGAAAACGGAACGCCAGACGTTTGTGCTAGTATAAAAACCCTGGTTAAATTAACTCTATACACATATGGCTTGTAAACTAAATTAACTTTTGAGATTACTTTCAACATGAAATTTGATTGATGATTGGTGAATAATGACAATGTACTTATTAAAATTAAAAAAAAATGTATTAAAACTATTCGAGATTTCTTCTAAAGTTTCGGTTAATATCATATTATTGGGGAAAATAAACAAGTCTGCTTACACATTTAGGGTTGAGCAAGTAATTTAATTATAAAAAAACCTTAAGAAATGGAAATAATTAAGTCTTTTATGTATACGTTATGTGATTGTGTTTGTTATTAATAGAATAGACACTATTTGGCAGTGATAAGGACTTACTTATATATTAAAATGTTCGTTTTTATTACCACTGTCCACTACCGATTTGGACATCGGACAACTGATTAATAATATGGTCAAGGGATTTTATACTTAATATAGTCTTTCTCTCTATTGATGATTGTTGCTAAAATACGTTTAACAAGCCATAAGTGTAGAGTTTTACCTGATAGTAGCTTTCTAGCTTGATAGAAAATCCTCGTAGAACCGGTGATGCCATCGAGTTTAACTGTCCTCCAGTAGATTGTGTAGTTCCGCGTAGTTGAGTATGGCACGGTGAAGGAATTCGTATTGTAACTGGAAAATTATAATATAAAATTATTTGACGAGATAGGGTCGGTGGTTAGCTGCTTAAGAAAGCTGTTGTGTGTTGGTTCTCCATATAGGAAAATTATTCATATGAATTACATACATAGACGATAACTGGGTGTAAACATTAATTTAAGAACTTTGACATTCTTCTATCTTTTATATAAAGCTTTTTTTATTTTATAGTCAAACAGCAAAACATGAAATATATTATATTGTATCGCTTTCGTTTCAAACATCGGGCAAATATTAGCTGTGTTTACTATGAAATAAGAAAACGCTTTTTATATAAGATAGGACATTTACACCTAAACACCGACTATGTACAGCGAGTTCGCACAAAACCGTCGGAAGGTTGTATAAGATGTAATAATATGTACGTACAAATGTGTCTATAGTGGGCGCACGTTGCGAGCGCACCGCCCTCGCCACGCAGCACACGTCCACCCGCCGCTCGGCGCGCAGCTGACTGATGAGGATGCACAGCGCGACGAACAGCGGCGCCCGCTCCGTGCCGTGCTGGCAGTGCACCGCCATCACCCCGCCGCCGCCGCAGCCGCCGCCCGCCGCGTCCGCCAGCTCCCCCAGCCCGCGCGTCACCTCGGGCACGTGCCCCGGAGCTGTCGGCCAGCCTTGGTATTGGAGCTGACGGACCGTCACCACCTCGCCGCTCTATGAACACGCAAGTAAACATATAGGGTCGCCCTGCCAACGTTATAAATGTAAAAAGTGTTTAGTAGTCTTGGTCTAGGTAGTCGTATACACAGACACATATATGTATGCAATTTTAATTTATTTTTTTATTTCATCAATATAGACTTGATAAACAGACAAAACAATATTCATGTGTAGGGTAGTAAGGCTGTTTGAAATTTGACAAAGATACAGCAGAGAAAAATCTACACAAAATGCCACCTGAATTACCCATGTCATAGTCATGTCCCTTCATTTCATTCCATGTAATTTTTTTATTTTATATTATACTTTTTTATAGTACATATCAACTTAACAATAACCCATTTCCCTTGCCCTTTTCCAATCATACCTTGTTGTTGGTGACCCTGAACTGTCTGCGCGTGTAGTAGGGACACGACTCGCTCTCCTCGTACTGCACGCCGATGTGCTCGTACTGGGCGGTGTTGTCCTCCCAGTACCGGGGACACTTGCCGTCGCCGAGCTGTGGGGAAACAATCCATACTAATATTATAAATGCGAAAGTAACTCTGTCTTACGCTTTCACGCTAAAACTACTGAACCGATTTAAATGAAAATTGGTACACAGATAATTCAAAGCCTGAGAAAGGACATAGGCAACTTTTTATCCCGGGAAAATTTTAAATCCCCCGGGAACGCGGGCGAAGCCGCGAAGAGCCACTAGTCTACACTAATATTATAAAGAGGAAAGATTTGTATTTTTGTAAAGTACTGGACCGATTTTAATAATTCTTTTTTCATTAGAATGCTACATTATCACTAAGTAACATAGGCTATATTTTATCCATGTATTCCCACGGGAACGGGAACTACGCGGGTATAAACCGCGGAGGCAGCTAATACAGTATTAAAGTAATTAAATAATGTTTTCTAACATACCTCGCTGAGCATGACGATTGTTGATACATTGTGTTCTGCAACCATTCTCCAGAAGTCCATAATCGTGTTGGGCAGCGGGTCCTGGGTTATTATGAACCCTTCGGAGTTGTCGTATGCTGTAATGAGGAAACAAAAATAAATATAATATAGGTATACATATATTCTGCCTTTGGTGCCATCATCATCAGCTGATATACGTATCCACCGAGGAGCTCGAGCCTCCCTTTACAATGAGGTGGTTCCCACATTGCACAAGAACAAAAAGATTTAGCTTAGTTATATGCAAGTTATTAAAATACTGTCTTCGTCATATAAACACGATCACTTATGTAAATCAATATAGCACAAAGCGGTTTAAACCATTTTTAGTAAGTGTTTTTTATTCATGAATATTTAATCGCAAAGCTACATTTTTTATATGTTCTCCATATTTGAGTAGAAAAACGATCTCAACACTTAGGTACCTTCAATAAACGAGGCATTAATGTACGTGGAGTAGTCCCTGGTGGGTATAGGGGTGAGGATGACGCGGTTCCGGTCGTAGGGCAGCAGGTCGGCGCTGCGGTTGCGCGCGCGCACCTCCTCCGCCGCGCCCGCCGCACACGACCTGCCCACCTCCGATACCGGGAACTTGAGGATTTTCTGGAAAATTCATCTCATCATCATCATCATATCAGCCATAGGACATCCACTGCTGAAGATAGGCCTCCCCCATCGACAATATAAATAATAATAATATAGATAGATATAATATACTATCTATCAATAAATAAATAAGCAAAATATCAAATCTAAATTATTCATATGATTAATTAACACGATGTTATGTAATAAAAGCTTATGTTAAATATGTTATACTGAAAGGTAAATAAGTACATCAAAAATTTGCATGTAATATTATATCACTATATACTTTATAAATAAGAAAGAAGACTAATAATATGCAAACTAAATGCTTAATTTAAATTATATCACAACTCACTAATATTTAACTATAGTTCCCGTTCTCGCATAAATTCGGGGACAAAAATTTGGATCATCCAGACACACAAACCTAGTTTAGTACATACATAAGTATATAGTGATAAAAAATGGAAATGGCATTTGTTTTTTCCTTAACGGGTGCCTACAATTGTTTGTGCCTACTATTGTATAACTTCTACTAATCATTTTCCCTTATTTTTCCTCACTCCTAATTTTTTAACTACCAAGACCACAGAAGCATATAGCAGTAATCCTATACCATAATATGTACATACATCAAACTGATGGTCCATGAGGCACCGGTCGGCGCCCTCGGGCGTGTTCCTCAGCCGGTCGACGCTGTGCTTGAGGCGCGAGGCCGCCACCTCCGTGTCGCCGAACTGCGCCCACTCCACTAGCGCACGGTACACGAATACGTATTGTTTCTGGAATATTATTAAATGTAAGTTTTTAATAGTTTGTAGGTTTGACGGTAATGTAATAAATTATTGAAAATTATCTTGATAGTAGATGTTTCTTAAAATGTAAAAAACATGTATTTTCGAATGGAGTATCGAACGGTTTAAAGTGTCTAAAATTGTTAAGTAAATAGCGTTAGAGTCTGGCTATTCATAAAGGTTTATTTGAATAAACATATTTTTGATTTTGATTTGAATAGGTCTGCCTGTTTATAGTTATCATATTAGTATGTAGTTGAAAACTACAATCCTAAATAAATTTATTATTATGCTGAATAACAGGAACCTAGATACTAGTTAAGTAATAAATATACAGCATTTTGCCTAACACAATGATACATACAAAAATATCATGTAGTAATACACAAATTTTGATCGATTTAATTAAAAATTCATTTCTTTAATTATTTTTTGGAAGACCAACAGCTATAAAACCCTTAGTTAAATTTTAGATGGAAATTGCTATAAATGTCTCAAAACATGTCTGTTTGCTATAGTAACCTATAGCTAACAATCAAAACCCATTACTCCATAAACTAACCAGCGACTGCACAAGGAAGTTCCTCTGCGTGCGCAGATCGGCGATGGTGTTGAAGACAGCGGCGTGGCCTCGGGCCGCCAGCTGCGCCAGCAGGCAGTCCAGCGCCACCAGCGTGCCCGTGCGGCCCACGCCCGCGCTGCAGTGCACCACCACCGGCCGCGGCCCTGGACTGGACCTGCTGCGGGCCTCGTTCACACGCTGACAATAAAATATACTAGTTAGTTATGTTGCTTGTGGATAGATGGCGCCACAGTGATAAATATTACGTCAAGATTGTAAAGATATTTGTTACTGTTACACGCTTCTATAGGTGAAGGAATTCAGACGTAATATGGAATACAAACAGTTTTTTTTATTAACAAGTCAGGGGATCTTTAAATTGAAGTGTTATATATATATTCGGTCAGAATATAACCTATCCACATTATCAAATATTAGGATAAATCCAACAATTGTAGAGAGTGTCTTTTGGCATACGCCATTTCAAACTATATAAATTAAACCATCTTACTTTCCCCAGGCCAATATGATCCCAAAATCAAAAGTGTACACAATATTACTTATCTTATTAATTCAGTACATTAGTATACAGAACTAACAAATCAATGAATATGCAGTACCTTAATAAACTTGAGTATTGAGTACGCATGCTCTGGTGCCGCGAAGTCCTTCCACATGAGGAAGTGGTACTGCCTCACGGTGCGAGCCTCGCTGCCTTCTTTGACCTCCCTGGGGGATGTTGGGGCACTAGATTCTGATGGCTCTTTGCAATCTGAAAATACAATAATAAGAAATATATTATGAAACGTTATACCGATATGACATGCTTTACTTGTAGTAATTTGAAATCTAAGTAAAACTTGTGCTGTAATTACCAAATAACTTAATTATAAGTAAAACAATATCTACAATATTTTATTTAATATTGTCTTGGCTTACTTAAATTTTAAGATTATTTAAGTTGACTTGCACTTTTGTATTAGAAAAGCCTGCAATCATAGAAGTCATTTGTGTTTTGAATATGTAAACAACTGAACAACGCTACATTTCAATTCTTAAATAAATAGATATACGTATAAAGCAGTACTATTATAAACAAACATTTTATTTAGCAAAAAGTACAGGTCAAAAACTCTAAATAGTCTAAAAGTATGACCAAAAGTATTAGAAATATACATAAAAAGAACATACCCCCATTTCGTTTGGCAATGCCATTATTTTCGACAATGAGCTGACCATCCGAGTTGGTTGCCTGTTTAGTTATCTTCAACTCCCTCACTATATAGTCAGAGTACCTGGAAATAATAAATTAATATAACCAATATTATAAATTAATGTTTGGATGGATGGATTTTTGTTAATCTTTTACGCAAAAAGTTCTGAGGTAACAAACATAAAAAAAAAAAAAACATACCAGTCGAATTGAGAACCTCCTTCTTTTTGAAGTCGTTTAAAAACGGCTGAAGGGATTTGAATGAATTTAACACAGAGTTAGAATATATTATGTAAAATTTAAGTATATGGCACATAGATTGTGTAACCTAAATTAACAAACAGCCAACTTTTTTACCCAAAAATTGAAAGATCTTACATAACCGCGCCGCGTCGCGGAGTATTTCTATTTTAGAATCATCAATTTCAAACATTCCTACATATATAATAAGTAACTCCAACATACCGTTTCTCCCCCACATGATGTACAGTGATGGCACCGAAGACCCTGGACCCTCGGACCTCGTCTGGCCAGTACTTGGAGCACTTGACCTTGGAGTACTCCTCGAGGTTGGTCAGCATCACGATCAGCTCGAGGCCGTGTTCCCATATCATGCGCCAAAAGTCGTTCACAGTCGTGTCCGTGGGACCTTGGGCGCAGATGAACTTTTTGGGTTCCTGTTTTAAGAACACAGTAAATTAGTATGAGACTAAGCTTATGATATAGATAGATATACGACTATTTTAAAGAATATTTACAATGTTTTTTTTTTATCTTTTTTAATATATAGGTAACATCTTGCCATAACTTGTGAAGTCAATTTGTTAAAATTATTAATTTCATGATTTAGAATAGTATTGGGTTCTTTATCAAACCCACTGTTTATTACTTATATAATTATTTTACTATACATGACCTACAGTGTTTGTGTAGCAGAAAACATATAGAGATTGAAAATTTAATTATTCTCATATTGGTCAGTAATAAGGTTTTTTATTATAACAGACATAAAGAGTTATATAAATAAAAATAAAAAAAATCATGCACCACAGAATACAGCTACAATAGTGGAAAGAGTAAAAATTAAAAACGCCAAATAATTCATGCAATACCTGATTAGGCTCCGAAGGGTCCTTAGTTAGCGGAGGACAGATAGACAAACATAGGTTAGACTGTATTTATATACATCACATATAAGCCAGAAGGAATGAAGCATTCTATACAAAGCTGATTTATAGTTTAATTAAAATCAAAATAGTTGGGAGAAAGATCTAAATGTTTGACCAAATACTAGAAATACTATTTAAGGTACTTCAAGTATTCAAGTCTTCTATAAGTACATATTTAACATATCAACAATTTGTTTTATATACTTACGTGTTGACTAAACATATTAAGACCATTTTCAAATTGACGGGATGTTTTTAAGACAAGTTTAAAGAACGTCTCTCTTTGTTATATGACGTTAGACAAAGACGGATAGAATATAATAGAGTACACCATTGTTTGTGTTAAAAAGTTCTAATAATGATAATGTAGCCTTTTGTTCTTAGTTCCTCTTTGTATGGTCTTGTGGTTTACAAAATGTCTCTTAGCTCGGTGTGTCGCTAACTAGTTACTAGTTCGAATAATATTACACCTTTAACCACGAAGGAATAGGGCTTTTTTATTCTTGGTTGGTCTATAGGCTTAATAAATAATAATAAATATCCTGGGACATTTTTCACACACGGCCAATCTGATTCCAAACTAAGCAGAGCTTGTGATATGGTAATCAGATAGCTGATATACTACATATTATACTACTTTTAAATACATACTTATATAGATATTTACATCCAGACACAGGACAAACAGACATATTCATGCATACAAATGTTTGTCCTGGGTGGGATTCGAACCCACGACCAGCGGCTTGAGAGTCAGGGTCACTAACCACAAAGCCAACCGGGCTGCCGGCTTTCTCTTTTCATCCTAAAAAAATAGAAAGAGATAGCATGATATAAAATCACTTACCGTATACCCGGTCACATAGTTGGCGTTGATATAATCTGATCCGGGTATGCCGTCGATCTGGGACAACTTCACCCGGGTCTGGTCGTACGCCTTGATGTCCGGGTAACGGTTCTTGGCCTGGTTCTCGCGGGCTTCGGACGCGTGAGTAGTCCTGTCCGGGTAACATTCCGGTAACACTTGTAGTAACTGGAAATGTAAAATGTTACTTAATATTTTTATCATATTTAACGTTTGCTTAATAAAATAATATCCTGAGTTACTTTTTATACATGGCAAACTAATCAAAGCCTGAACAATGATATCAGAAGTTGATACACTACGTATACTACTTTTAGATATTTAAATCTTGGTACAGAACAAACAAGAGATATTCTTGTAGATAAATGTTGGTCCGGAGTGGAAATAGAACTTACGAACAACAGGTACAACTGGGTAGCCAATTATAAAGCTAACCAATTATTTTGAAGTGTCATCTGACACAAATCATCAAACAGTATTTAATTTATACTCCACCCCACTACTGGACAAACTTTTACCCCGATCTAGAATCAAATCCCAAACCCATACCTCAAATTCCTTTTGGAATCCGTACTCAGAATCGGCCAGCCGTTCTGCGTACGCGTCGGCGAGGTCTTCCTTGGCGATGGGCGGTAGGTCCGGTGGCACCGCCAACACCGCCTGCTGCTTGCCGCGTCCGGTCACGAACCTGCTACCCGGTGATGGTAGGTAAGTTACAAGTACACTAGGGTAATGATTGGACGTATAAAGATTACTTATACATATTTACACTAATGATGTAGGAAGAATTTTGATGGAATTTACTTTTGTGGTTACTTAATTTGTACCTAACTAAGTTAAGATTATATACTACCTTAGTTATTTCACATACGTTCACAATTTATATAATACTTCTTGGAAAAAAAACAACTCTTATGTCACTCGTTAATGCATCAGATTTTAATCAGTGAGATTATTTATGATATGAGATGAGTAGATTTGAATTAACCATTTTACTACTACTTACTTATTATATAGTATAAGCTGCCTCTGGGCAATTTTACTTGCATTCCGTTACCGTAGGAATACAGGGATAAAATATAGTATTCTATTGGTGAAAGAATCATTTGGATGTTCTTTATATGTTACTAGCTGCCACCCCGCGGTTTCACCCGCGTAGTTCCCGTTCCCGTGATCATAGGGGGATGAAAAATAGATGTTGTCGATTCTCAGACCTACCCAATATACACACAAAATTTCACGAGGATCGGTCAAGCCGTTTCGGAGGAGTTTAATAACAATTTTATATATAAGAAGATTAATTATGGTGATGGTGGTGGGGGTGTGTGTGTGTGTGTGTGTGTGTGTGTGTGTGTGTGTGTGTGTGTGTGTGTGTGTGTGTGTGTGTGGTGGTACGTACTTGAAGACGGTCCGGAGCGTGGACATCTCGTGCGCGCGCGGCGGCAGCTTGCGGCGCCGCGCGCGCACGCCGCACCACGCCGCCGCGCACACTAGCGCTAGAGCTGCGCACGCGCACGTCACCTGTACAGTACACACACGTACAATAATTACGCACGCAAATATTGCCAGTGAGATTAATTCCTTCAAATATTAATCAATCTAAGTTAGTTTATTGCCGGCTCTTCAAAGCAAAACAAATAAAAAAATTAAAAAAAAAAACAACCGAGCGTTAGAGTCTATTTGAATAAAAAAACATTTTACATTTTGCATTTTCAAACATAAATATTCAATTTGGTATTTTTCTAAATATGATGACAAGGCATGGGTATAGCGCTCGTTCTATCAGGACTAATGTTATTATTGTTAAAGAAATTGTTAAAACTTGTTTTGAAAAGAGTAATTGCTGAGTTTATTGCCGGCTCTTCTCAGCAAAAGCAACCTTCCGAACCGAGCATTAGAGTCGACGTTTCATAAGTGCCTGTGAAGGCCTAGTTGAATTAATAAATTTATTTCATTTCATATCCTAAGACATTTTTATACACATTACCAATCTGATAACCAACTGAGCAGAACTCGTGCTATGGTAACCATTTTATATACCATATCCAGTTGATATACTATTTTAAATAGATATTTACATTTAAACACTTAACAAACAGATACCTTCATACGCACAAATGTTTACCGGGTGGGACTACACTTGCCTTTGAAAGTCAAAGTCATAAACCACAAAACCAACCAGTCAGTCAGTACCGGCATAACCTAGTATATAACGTAGCTTAATGATATTAATAAAATCCTAATCAACAATAAGTATTTAGTAAATAATTCCTGCTCTGTCAAGCCCCACATTAGGTAACACTTAAAATTATTTCTTATTGAAAAATCTTGCAATTAATACCCCAAAGTCAATTCGTCAATAAGTTATAATCAACTAAATTTTTAGTGTTAAATACTGTACCTGTAATGCTAACTCCAAGGTGGTGGAAGGCACTATTACGGGAGGATTAGGCGCTGGCATCAGGGCATTCAGGTAATCGCTGTATAACGGCTCGTCGTATGATAAACCCGCTGAAATAACATAAATATATTTTCGGGAAATTCATTATCAGAGACAACCAGATTCTAAACTTGCAGAGCTTGTATTGTGGTAACCAGATAGCTGATAAACTATCCAACACACATAAAACAGTAATTGAGATACTAAATACAGGACAAACAGACAATATACGTTAGTCCTAATGTCCTGGTAGCCAGCCACTAAGCCAGTACATCATCAAAACTTTCCCATATTTCATAAAATCTGTAAATATTGTAATTATAGAACTATACAATTTAAGAAAAAGTTGTTGAAATCTAAAAGGAACATTTATATAGTTAAAAAGAGATAGACATAGGGCGAAGAAAAGAGCATAAATATAATGAGTTAACTCACTTATCAACTCGACGAAAAGTGTGTAGTTAGAGTTAGGGTCCAACGGTCCATCTATAGGCTTGAAAACTTTTTCTTCCATGAAATTTGTAGGAGTGTCCAACATTATTCGATCCTTGCTGAAGTCACTGTGGAAATAACATTGAGTATAAATAAATAAACACCTTTATTTTATATGCAATAAAGTCCATTTTGAGGTATATCTTTATGGGTATATGTTATTTTTATACATCTTTCTATGAGACTGAAATAAACTGCTATGACGTTCTGAATTCACTGCAAGGGTTCTTTCATACACTATTTATCTATGTTATAAAAAGCAATATTTTTAAAAAGGCATTAGGAGCTCAACAAATTATCATACATAACCAAATTATAAAACTTAGTTCTAATATGCTCGAACATTTTTCATACACGGCCAATCTGATTTCAAACTAAGCAGAGTGTGGTAAGTCCATTAATTTTTGCTAAATAGAACTTACTCAAAATATCTCTTGGACCTTGCCGGGGGTGGGTCTGTAGTGGTGTCTTCATCTTCGAGGAACATCTCCTCAGTGGTGGTTGGTTCTGGTGATGCTGTGGTGGTGGTGACGATGACCTGGGGCCTGGCACGGTTCGGCATCTTGAGACATTGCCGGCACGCGTCCTTGTCTAGCATGGGGTCGTCTCCGCTGAACACGGTGTTACCGTCTCCCATGATCAGATCGGCTTCTTTAGGGAACTTATCGCTGGAAGATATATGATAGGAATGTTGATAATACTTGGAATTGTGTAGAGAGTCAAGACAAACATTTTTATTATATAAACACCACATTTTTTTCCAGTAGGTAATGTTAAATGTACAGAAATTCATGTCAACTATGTCATCAATTTTACTATCTATGATTTATTAATATTAATACTTCAGTGACCCAAAATACTTTCTTTTGTGGACACATGTCATTGGCGTAGGAAAAAATTAATTACTGCGCAAAATATCTTAAGAATTTGTTTACTATATAATGAGCTTTATTTGGATTATTATTGACCTATTTATCTAGAATGCAAAATGACATTATATGTGCATTTAGTCACAATTTTGATTAAAAATCATAAGACTTAAAATTGAACATACTTGCTGAACACATCGGCGATGTATGCAGCGGGTGTGGTCTGCGCATGCGCCTTCTCGTAGTCGAACACTTCAATGTCCTTGGGCAATGGGAGTTTCAGATTTGACGGCAGGTACACCATGTATATCCTGATGAATAAATTTATTGTAGTATTACTTTTAATATCGTTGTCGAAGTATTTATCCACATTTCTCATAAACAGCCAATCTGATTCCATATTAAACAGATCTTATTATATGGAAACCAGATAGCTGATACACTACATATAGGTACTACTTTTAATGAAATACATACTTATACAAATATTTACATTCAGACACAGAAGAAACAGACATGCTCGTGTGACACAAATGTTTGTCTCGGGTGAGATTTGAACCCACGACCTGTGGCTTGGTGGTTCAGTGTCGGCTAACGCAAAGCCAAATGGTTAGTTAATAAACTAGTCTTGACAATAACTGAAATTTGTTATATTTCGTTTAAAACTTGATATAACTTAAGACAACTATTTCAAAGTTCTCTAATAGTAGAAATATTGTTATCTTTATTAAAACTTACCTGTAGCAACATATTGGTCCATTTCTCTCTGATACTCTCGGTAAATACAATTTGAATCTGTATTTATCTTTATCCACAATCTGAAATATTAAAATATTGTTGAGTTTGCGAATTAACACATGTCTTAATTATATTGTGATTTAGACCAAAGTTTTGGAAATTTTTGGTATAAAATGATTGAGAGAAAGGTCAATCAAACTTGCAAGAAATTTAACCATACCTATCTATACCTTAGAGTAGTAAAAAATATTGAAAACTCACAAACGTTCGCCTTTATGATATTAGTAGGATTTCCTCTCATAAATTCTGTTGGTTGCCAACAGTCCCCAAACACCATTAGATTGGGAGGTGCAACTCGTGCGAGTGATATCGGTGGTGGAAACGGTGGATGCGGTGGGGGGTGGTGGATGCCGGTGCCAGTAGTGGTGTTGGGGGATGCCGGTGTTGGTGGATGCCAGTGGTGGTGGTGGTGTCAGTGGGTGTGGTGGTGGTGAGTGTGTCGGCAGTGAAGGCGAGGGCGTTGCCGGTGGTGGTGGATGCCGGTGTCAGTGGGTCTCCTGGATGTCGGTGGTGGGTGTGGTGGGGATGCGGGTAGAGGTGGGTATGTCGGTGGTGGGAGCCGGTAGTGGTGTCAGTGGGTGTGATGGAGGCAGGTGGTGATGATGGTGATGGTGGACGTACCTTCCTCCAGCGCGGTCGCGGCGGATGGTCAGGCGGAGCCGCGCGCGTGCGGCAAGCTCGCACAGCCTCGTCCCCGCGCCGCCGCGTGCGCGTCATGGCGCTCAGACGCACCGTGTACTCCGTGTTGGCCTGCACCTCGTCGAACCTGCCCACAGGACACGGAAGTCATATACATTACTATTTATATCATGTGTGTGTGTACACGGAGAGCTAATGACAGAGAAGAACGGCATTCCTTCCTTCCTTTTACCCGAACGGGGTCCATGCATTAAATAAATCAGGTAGTTGACTAAAATTAAAAATTCTACAAAAAACTAATATTTAATAATTCATTCCGCTGAAAGAAAATCAACGAGCGCTTTACTTCAACACAGAGCCTCATCATTAGATGTATAACTTTCTATATCGTATCTTTAGAATCTTAGTTTTTTGCATTTCTTACTTAGAAAAAGTTACTTTAAATTTCCCAAAATAGGCACAGCTTATAAGTAACAGTCAAACTGGTCTAAGAAAAATATACCTAACACTCCTTGAATTATTTGTCATGAATTTTGATAGCGGTCCCCAAGTATCCTCTTTCTCGTTGCCGAAACGATCTTTGTACTTCGAGGAACCCGTTAATTCCATCTGAAAATAAATTAAAAAATTTAATACTTATATATAAAGCTGAGTTTGTTTGATTTGGCTAATCATAGATACTGGTTCAAATTGAGAAAATATTTTAGTGTTGGATAGCTGTTTATCAAGGAATGTCATAGGCTATATAACATCACGCTACGACCAATAGGAGCGTAGCAACAATGATATAACTCAGCTAGTCCATTATTTAATTTAATATGGCATCTCATTAGGTATTTGTGTTATAACTATTCATATTAAATTTCCTGTTATGTGTACATATGATTATTTTACATTGCAATTTGATTACATTGTTTAATTATTGTATAGAAGTTGAATCATAATCTATATATACTAATATTATAAATTCAAAAGTAACTCTATCTTTCTCGCTTTCACGCTAAAACTACTGAACCGATTTAAATCATATTTGTTACACAGATAGTCTAGAGCCTGAGAAAGGACATATGCTACTTTTTATCCCAGGAAAATGGAAGATCTCCCGGGCACGCGGGTGACACCGCGGGGAGTCACTAGTTATGTTACAAGTTGAATCCATAGTATTAAATAAAAGCAATTTTCAACTTTTTTCAAAGGGTGTTATAACCCTCGTATTAAAAGCAACCTAGTTAATTAATTACCTACCAAAATGTTGTGGAATTTTTTGTTTTTGTTTTAGATAACCTTATTTATCTACTTATCAAACCAAACTAGTTCTATTGTAATTGGCACAGAGTCGTAATTTCAATGCCAGAGCCTTTTGTTCATCAAGGTAATTATTCTGATACCGACATTTCCTATTATTCGGTTATTCCATTCATTTGAAATTATTAGACATCAAGAAAAACAGCACTAACAAAAACTATGTTACAAAAAAATGGTGACTGTTCAGATTTATAAATAAAAAAATAGCCTTGCATGTTTTTTAGCTTAAAGGCTGATTTCCTACCAATGCTTTGACGTTTATAGCGATACTAGTTTCTGCCCCTTTCCCAAGCTCTAGTCTAGTCAAATTTTATCAAAATCAGTTCGGTGGTTTTAGCGTTAAAGCGTAACAGACAGAGAAACGGAGTTATAATATTTATAATATTAGTAGGGATATACAGTAGAACCTCGATAAGTTAAAGTCCAAGGGAAACACAACATATTTTAAGTTATCAAGGGTATATGTTAGGGGATCTGATGGGAAGGGAACATATTATTTTTTGAAGTTATAGAGGTTTTAAGTTACCTAGATTTGAGATGAGATTCTACTGTAACAACTTACAATATATCCCTTGATCTCAGCGTTGGGTTGGAGCGGTGGACTCCAAGTGAGGTTGAGGAAGTTGACGTCGCAGTAGGCGGTCACGTTGGAGGGCTGGCCCGGCTTGCCGTCCAGGGTCGCCGCCTCCATCTCCTGGGACCAGTTGCCGCACTCCTTCGTGTACTCTGAACATGCTCGTACCTGAAACAGGAGGACGAATTTAGGGTATCTAAACGCGGATAAATAAATATCCCGGGACAGTTTTCACACACGCCCAATCGGATTCCAAAGTAAGATTTAAAGTGAGCTTGTGCTATGGTTCCCAGATAGCTGATATACTATATTATATTATCTATTCATACTTATATAAATATTTACATCCAAACACAAGACAAACTAATAGAAAAATACAAATTTTGGTAGACTTAACTGGAGTTCATCTACTTTATGACTGTATAGATAATTTTGATGTGTGAAAGAGTTACATAAATACATTGTCACAAACTTTCACACTTATAATACAAGTAGGATAAGTCATACCTGAAATATGTATGTAGTATGCGGCTCCAAGTTATCGAACATACAGGGAAGATGTTCGCGATCCTTCAAATAGAACACTTTCATTGACTTCTTCGTTTCGTCCTTCTTCCTCGCCTGCAGCTCTAAATAGTGTATGTACATCTCAACATCCGCCGGGGGGGCTTCCCAGCCGATAGTCACCGACGTCGCCGAGAACCCATTAATAGATATTAACGGGACAAACGTTGGTTCCTTATCCAAAGTGGTAACATTCTTCCCATAAAAATGGAAGCCCGTCCCCAATCGAGTTTCCACCTCTATACCCACTTCGTATGTGGTAGATTTGTTTAAGCCGTTCATGACGAAGGATGTGTTCGTAACGCCGATTTTCTCCGGGTGTATCGTGTGACCTTTGTCGACTTGGGACAACGGCTCCCGTTTCTTTAGCGAGTACCTCAATATTGGTAGGTTGTACGGCCATACGGTCCATTTAACGTACAGTTGCGATGGGCTTATCGGTATGACATCGTCTATGAGGATTTTTGGCTTGTCATAGACTATAACGTCTATGGTGCCTGAGGCGTTTGTGCCGGTTTCAAAGTCGAAGACTTCGCACACATAGGTGCCAGTGTCTTCTGGCAAGTGTACAGTGAATGTATAAATGCTTTTAACTTGTTTGATACCGATACGTATGGGGTTCGTGTCGTTCTCCTTTTCCTCTTCGGCGGCACCTTTCTTGTACCATTTCACTACGCCTAGTTTGTACACTGAAATTATAATTACCTTTATATAGTAACATATTCATTCTAATTTTAACATCGAGTAGGTTTTTAATATCCTAAGGAAATAAACTCAAATCTATTTTAATAAGATGATATAATACAATAATGTCCTACTGTATTAAACATAAGTCGAATCTAAGACTATAAATAAGTATAAGTAGACATTTTCATGGAAATTTATTTACCTTCAAAAACACATGTCAAATTAACTTTAGCATGGTCTGAGGCGTTCTCCCGTATGGGGCCCTGCGTGGTAAGGTTGGCCACCAGCCTGGCGGGGAAGCTCAGGTTCAAATAGAATGTTTTACTCTCCCCCACCGTCTCCCCAACAGATGGCAGACACGTGTAGTTTCCAGAATCTTCCGCTGTGACATTGGCGATCGTTAACGTTGATATTTTATTTCGTTCTCCATCTGGTTCTCGTATGTCTTCTTTGAACCTAATAAACCAAATAAATGTATGGTTTAACTGTTACTGTGTGTAAATCAGCCAAACCGTTTTAGTGGGAACATTTGTTTTTATAGCGTCCTCTGGAGAATTGATACCATAATACCTATATAAGAACCATCACTGATGAATAAGAAACCTTTTACTGCTGAATCAAATGACATAAATTTTGCATAGATGCAGAGATGTAATATGATATATATATAAATGGGGATTTTTATATCTACACATGATACTAACTACCTGTTTTAGGTACCTAACCTACCCAATTCTTTTACCAAGCAAACACTTTTGGGTTATTTAAAAACAATCATATTTAGTAAGAAGTTGAGTAAATATATATTACCATGGGTATAAATTATTTCTGTCCCCATATCAAAATGTTGGACTCACATATGACCATTAACAGATTGTTTTGTGGTATAATTGTCAGTGACTCAGAATAATTAATACATAATTTCCTTGTAGACCATTGTCATTATGGACATATTCCAATACATTATTAACAAAAATAAGTTATTGACACTCATTACATTGTTTTATATGATGTGATCGAATAAAATACATTTTATAGTGTAACATAGCTATTGAAGTTAAGGCCAAATTCATATAGGTATTTTGGAATATGTATTTGAAAAGATTACTGATCTTATGTTGGGATCAACAGCAGAGAACAAAAAGAATTGGGACTTATGAGGGAATTTTGAGTCACCATCTTTTTGTCATCAACAACATATATAAAAGATTGTCTCCTGTCTCACAGTTTCTCGCGGATTTGAAATTTTACCACTTCTCCTTGCTTGATATTCAACAAATGTAAAAAAAAAAACAACATTGACGAGAGTTATGCGCTTAGCAACACATTTAGTCATCCATTTTGATTTACATGATATTGTAGGTATGGTTCAGATTCCCATATAAATATGGAACAATAGGCAGAAGTCAAATAGTCACTACAAAAATTGGTACTACATTTTTATTCAAAGTTCCACCACACTATAACTTAGGATATTTATGTAAGTTATGTTTACCGTTTGTTCATTTTGAGAGGTTCTCCATGAAATATCCATTGTATGCTTGTGGACTCCCGAGGTACAGTACAGCTGATGTTTGCATTCTCTCCGAGTTCACCTCTCCTCTCTTCTATATTTTCGAATGCTGTCAAATATAATAAACATTTATGTCAAAACTATGATTCTTTGATACCTATATGTTATGCGTTGAGGTTCCACCTGTGTTCCCGGGATAAAGTAGCCTAGGTGTTAATCCTTGGTGGCACCTAACTTCATGCCAAATTTAATAAAAATTGCTCCAGCCGCTTAGACGCGAAGAAGTAACAAACACACTCACAAACTTTCGCCTTTATAATAATAGTGTGATTACCTATATATATTATACTAGTACCTGTTGCACCTGATAGATTTCCTAGGGCAAAAAGTATCATGTGTTAATCCATAGCATAGTCAACTGTTGAGTCAAGTTTTATCTAAATCCCTACAACAGTTGTTTGTGTGAAAAGCAACAAACACCCACACATCTCTCACATTTATATTATTAGTAAGATAGGATAGATAGGAGCCTCTACACATTGTGAAGATGATGAACAAAACAAACATCCTGCCTGCTCCTGGATTTATCTGACAGCTATAAATAATAGTACTAAAATAGTCACACATTAATTAACTGTCTATATTAAAGATATAAGGGTAATACCAATATGCTTGGGTGTACAATATTATGTAGGTACCTAATAAGTATCTGACTGTCAGTTGGCTTCGCAGTTAGCAGCCCTGAGTTTTAAGCCACTGGTTGTAGCTTTGATTCCCACTCAGGACGCACATTTGTGTGCATGAACATGTCTGTATGTAAATATCTTTAAAGTGAGTTTGTCTATTTGTTCTTTTTAGACCTAATACTTAGAACCAAATTGGGCTCTTCCCAGAAAAAGCAATCCTATAACACATTAATGTAATTGCAATTTTAACAACAATGTCTATAGTAATTATATTTGATTTTAACAATATTATTAATTTGTATACTTCAAGTCATTAATTACTTACATAAAATCAAACCAGATATTATTCAAAATCTAGTCATTGTACATAATTGTATCCATTGTGCTTATGAGGTTAATGATAAGAATAGAAGTGAAACCACAACAAATAAAATGTCCAACCAATTATTTTTTCAATAAATTTCCTTCTACTCTGTTGACCAATCAAATTGTTTTCTGTCATAAATAGCCCCTTGCATTTGCACTTTAGGTAAGTCATAGTGGTCCATAGGCTATGGTAACTGCCTCCCATCAGGTGGGACCATATGCCCGTTTGCCACCTTTGTGGAATAAAACAGACAACCAGCAGTGTAGTAAATGTATGTAGCCGTCACTAATTCAACCAGCCAGTCTAACGTAACAACATGTTGGAACTTTAGTCTTCATTAATGGATTAGTATTATAATTTGATAAATTTCTTTAGAAGCCTTTCAAATTGTTCTCGGTAAAATATGATTTCTGTTATATTATAATAATAGCGGTTTATTACAATAGTTATTATATTAATAGTTAACATAAGTTAATCATGACTTACGAAGAACATGACATAATAGTACATCCATTATACATTATCTAATCTAACAACAAAATGCTTGTATTGGGGTTTTGATGGTTGAAGAATAATTAAGAATAAATCTTCTCCTCATGTAATGTAAGTAACAACTTACTGAATTTGTATTAAAAAACAGCCATCCTTATCACTGTTTGGTCATATAAATTTTATTTTCATAACTTACTAAAGAAATCATAACAAGGAAACTGTTTATTTACCTCAATTTCACAAAACATAGTCATAGGAACGGTACAGTATGTACAAATAAAGTATATGCAAAATATAGCCTAAATCAAGTCATGTATAAATTGCCGACAAAACAAATACCTACCTACGCTTGTTTCAGTTACGGAATCGACTCAAACAGGAATAAGCTAATTGACATTATTAAAATACCTCGGCCGCATATAGATTTTTTAGAATCACATCAATTGAAAAAAATGCGCGTACTATCAAAAAAAAAATATACGCACAAGGATTATGTTTCTTCCTGTAACACGATTATTAAATGAGCGATGTTTAGAATAGTATTCATGGTTATGTTAAAAACAAACTACGAAGGAATAGATGTTTATTACTCACCTGAAACAGGATAACACAATCCAATACACATGAAATACAGAACAGCAGCGGTACACTTCCCGACTCTACGATCCATTGTCATGGCGGAAGCGCCTGCTTATTACATACAGTAGACCAGATACCGATTTAATAAATACATTACACAATTATTAGACCATTTTCTTTTCACTTAAATAGATATAGCACTGAGTTTTCCTATATTTATCACACAAAATTACAAAGCGGCTGACACCCAAAGCCGAACAAACAATCTTTCTAGCCGGTGTTACCAACACTTGAATTTAATTGAATTAATAATATTTAAATCGAGCTAGCCAGTATGTTAGTGAAATGTCTGACTAAGGCCATGCCCAAAGATCGGAAATCGAAAAGCGCGTAATTCTGAATTAAAATTTGAGCATTATATTTCTTTGAATATACCAGTTGCGGCAGGAGTGAAACTCATGGGCTTTAGTGCAAGTGAACCGAAAACTTTTTTTTGCCTCGAATGTCCTTGTTTGGAACCCTTTATTTACCAAAATTCCGATTGAGCATAGCTCGTTCCGTAGCTTGTTATGTGACTTTCAGCTTAATGATGGACCATCTCTCTATACAATATGACATCAATGGTGGCAAACTTCTCCACAATAATACCTTACCTACCACACCACCAGGCTATCTTACTTGCTACCTTGCAATCAAATACTACTATTATATAATGGCTTGCAATGATATTACCATCATCGAAAGTTCCAGCTGTAGAGTTGTAACCAGAAATCTTTGCTACGGCATTACCAAAGTATTGGAGTATTTTTATATAATGGAAACATTGCAAAAGATACTGTCTGTGGTTTGCTATTAAATCCGTAGAAAATTTGGTGATGTTATGTTAAAGGTACTTACATACTACATCTATCATACTACATGTTAGCAGTGATTATATTTTTAAGAATAAACTTAAGATTGTTCTAATAGGTAAATGTTATTATAGCATCAAAGATTTTATGGATGATAGAATATTCCCACACTAAATATTTTGCACTAGATATATATTTATAAATTTCTCCATATTCATTGTATCTATAATTAGAATAGGTAGCTTGTAGAATATTATGCTGTATTTTTAATTATAAAATGTTCTTGTTGCCATACCCTACCAGGGTCCTTGTAATTAATAATTGTTACAGTTATTATTTACATTGTGCAATATATTATTAAATAAATAAATAAATAACATCTATACTAATATTATAAAGAGGAAAGATTTGTTTGTTTGTTTGTTTGTTTGTAATGAATAGGCTCCGAAACTACTGGACTGATTTCAAAAATTCTTTCACCTTTGGAAAGCTACATTATCCCCGAGTAACATAGGCTATATTTTATCCCTGTATTCCCACGGGAACGGGAACTACGCGGGTAAAACCGCGGGGAGGCAGCTAGTATATAATAATAGCAGTGATGATGCTAACCGAGCATTTATTTGAGAGACCTTTAGCATTTTGAAGATTAGGTGATAAGAAAAAAAAATATCAAATATTAAAATTTAAGTAAGTTTAGTACATAATAGGTGGCGCAATTTAGGGGAGGCTTACGTCCAGCAGTGGACTAAGCGACAACGACGACGAGTGTTAATTGGCTGTTATCACAACACTATATGAACATACAATGTAACATACCTCAAAGCTATTAATATGTAAATAAATTTTTAAATTTGATTTTAGCAAATATTTATCAACATAATATTAATATTATATAAGGTATAATAAGTGTTATTTATTAGTTATATGATACTGGTAACATAAATTGTTTATTGACATGACGACGAATGACAGACGGTGCGCGGCGGGGTCTTGTTCTATGGCAGCTTGATTAACAATTTAGAATAATGACTTGTTAGCGTGACTATTTCCGTTCTAAACCGAGACAAATGTGAAAATGTTGTTTATAAATATTATTTAAACTAATTACGCATGTTTTTACGTGCAATACGTGTTAATAAGATGTATATTCATTGTACGTTCGGAGCCATTTTTATTATATTTATTTTGTGCGTTCATTGTGATAATGCAGCTAATGACAACGAAATCCACGAGATTTACGGTGAGTTATTGTTGTTTTATTTAGTTTATTTTTAGATTATAGTGTTATGTTGATTTTTGGTGCTGGATCTGTTTCAACACCCTTTCAATTCGTCATCAGGCTGTGTATGTCAGATCACCAGTAAATTGATTATTTCTCGTTATAATTTGTTTCGGACCATACTATTGCAATAAAACGGAAATTACACAGCCTTGATGCGATTTCTATTTGAATGTTTGCATAATTTTATAGTTTTAAAGGTAGGTAAGCACCTATTTGATATCCATACTTACTAAGTATAATATAGAAATACTTTGGCACAATATTATTGTGTAAACAGTTTTAAATTGAAGGCATTATTTACTTATACAGAAAATACACTGTATGTAGTTTTTTGTAATTTATCAATCCATAGGTAGTTACAATGTCGTGTAGGCTAATTACTCATTCAGTCTACAGTGGTTAAAATAAACATAATGCACACATATATATAAATAAGATAATATCCTGAATATTATGAACTAAAGGGTATAAAATGACTCCCATTTCAATGGGGCCATACAAATTTTATTTACATAATTTTATTGATAACATTATCTAATTTGAACAAGAGGGCTGTGTCAAAATATATTAAATAGAAATAAAACAGTATGTAAAATCTGTTACGGCTATTATTCTGGCTTACAAAATTTATTAATGTCAATAAACACATATGTATAAATAACATCAAAGATATTGTAATTAATAGACAAATATTAAATTTTTGACACTACAGTTTAGCTATTTATAATGTTCAATCGTTCACACTTGGAAGAATGATGTAAAAGAACATGCTTAGATATAACTTTAGCCATAGTTATTGTTCAGGAGGCTCTATACACAGCCGAGATAGCAGGTCTCAAGCGCCACTTATAAAATTCACCATTTGGCTCATGCACTGTTTATTATTTATTTATTTCATGAATCTAACAACAATAACATTGCACTGTTGTTAAATTAACTTAATAATCTTGACATTGATAGCATACATCTTTATTTATAGTCCATAGCACTTGTCTATAAGTAGTATGTAGTATGCTCTTGTGTGCCCGTATCTCAACTGTGAGTGTGACTCATAGTGCCTAATGGATATGACCTTCCTGACTGTGCACTTACTTCCTACTCTCCCGGTATCTTTTTGTTTTATTTCTGTGTGAATTTTATTGGTTTGTAAAAATGTTTAGACTTTATTTTGTATTTCACAGTAGGTACATGAAAAATTATAATGCAAATAAATATAGGTGTTATATATTTTGTGTCTTACTGGGACTATTGACCAGTCTATTTGATAAGCATTAATCTCGTCTTTAAATGATCTCACCTATCATAAACCACAATAAGACAATAATGGATTTTTGGAGTTTTCTAATTGGTCAATTCCAGGTGCTTTTGGTGTGTCTTGCAACATATTCCTCTCTTATCTAGGGTGATATCTCTACATAGCCTACTATATTAGATTAAATATAACACTTATATTGTTAAAAACCTTATTTAAATCATTTCCATAAACTGAAAATTTATAAACAACATGCCAATGGATAAAACTTACATAATGGTTGGCGTAAATAGGTAATAATTGCAATTAACACAGACATTAACCTCTTAAACAGCTATTGTCTAACCGAAGTCTGTGTAACACTTTAATTGTCACAGGTAATTTAGAAGTTTTCATTCATGTTCTGAATCAATCTGCTATTTTCATTAGCACTTAAACACAATTTGTATAAAGTATATAATTGAATGGCAAAAAAGATCTCTTGGTTCTCTTTGAAGGTTCATAATGACCTAGATTCTGATGTACACAACTGTATTAATTTAAATCCAAATACCATATCCTCTTTAATTATCCTTGCTACTAAATTACATAAATACTCTTAAATTAATTTAATTCTGCTAAACTACTTATGTGATGTTTGTTAATGTAGATTAAAAACACTAACAAAACTAAAAGGGGCAATTTTTCCCCCACACTCTTTTCAACATCATAAAATTAGCGATGTGCCGAGTACGGTTTGACTCGAGTCAGACTCGATTCCTGCTTTGGACTCGCCTACTCGAATACCAATTTATTTTGATTCGAGTACGCCAGACTCGATTCCGGTACTCGAGTCAAGAAGAATCGATTCGTACTTGCTAACTCGATTCTATTTATGCGAGTTCAATTGACTCGAGTCTAGTATACGAGTTTTGTTACGCTCTATGTTTTTAATTATCTTTCATTAAAAAGTATTTTAAACAACATTTACCGAACTTTAAAACACAAACGAATAACTGAAAAGTAATAACTTTGATACCTGATAAATAATAACTTAGATACATAAATATTTAGAATCATGAAGCGTCTTCATAATCGGATATGAGCAATATTTCTTTTGAGGTCGATGCCAACCGCAACATTAGGGAAAAAGGAATCGGTAATGAGGGTTGATTCGAGTCTGGCTTGAATTCAAATACTGACTCGAGTCCAGCCGGACTCGAGTCAGTATTCGAATACCAAACATAGAATTCGAGTAGAGGGAATCGAGTCATGATTCGAATACCGTATAAACTGACTCGAGTTGACTCGATCCACCAAAACAGCGACTCGGCACATCACTACATAAAATAATGAGTTTGTGCAACAAAACTATTTACAGTCAACACTGCATAATTAACGTAAATAAAAATCATTCTCAAATTAAACACAAGATAACAATGTTTTGCTAACAATGCGCAAAAGCCATTGAAATCAGTTGTGTCAAGGGTTAAGAAAAGATAACTTAATACCTTGAGACTTATTTATATAAAAAGTTATTCAGTCCATTATATATGTTTTTATTATATTTATAATGTTTTATGTAGGCATATCCTTACATGCAATTAGCAATATAGGTTTGAGAACAAATAGAGGTCCCAATGGCAATTATAAATAGACAAGATTCAATAAATAAATGTTATATGGTTCCTCATACACACATATTTACCATTCAAATTACCAGAGAATTTAAAAGGCATGAAATACCATTATTATAGTAAAATTCACTATAATCCATAAACATCTGGTTCTATCAATGAATTAAAAAAAAAACATATTGCAGTGCTCATCTATATAGTATCTACAAACGTAAATAAATACTATGTAGCATAAACATAACACTGGGTTCTCCCGACATTTCATATTTGATAATAATTGCTATTCATTATCAACTTTCTCTTGTTTATAATAAATTTGCAATGTCGATAGTCGCAGCTTGATAACTATTGACATTCAGGATGGCTGTTTATACTAAGAAAGTGATTGCCATTTGCATATATAAACTTGATTTCTAGTTAGTCCAAGTATATTTGTACAAATAAGGTATTATAGTAAAATATGACAAAGTTAAATGTCTCAGTTTCGTAATATTTGTGGCATTTAGACTTATTTACATTCTACGCGTGGGATGTAATCAATAAAATAAAAATACAAGTTGTGTAATCAAAATTATGATGTCCTTTTTCAGTTCCGTCCGCGCCACTAAACCTTACGGCCCACAATGTGACGTCAGAGGAGATACATCTCTCCTGGGCCCCGCCATCCACGTTCACACTCCACACCCTTACAATCAGCGAACTTGACACCAAAGGTCAAGGCCACACGCCAATAAAGTCCGATGGTGATCTATCGGTGATCTCCAGAAAGAAACTAGAGCCGCAGGGCGATGAACCTATCAATGACGTAATAGGTCCCCTAGACCCAAAACTCGACAATCCGATAAGCCCAGAAAAATTGAAGGAGTTCGATTATACCCCATCCAATTGGTACAAGAACGAGAAACCGAAATACAACGATGAATATTCAACGTCCGATATAATGATAGGCGATTCAAATAGGAGTAAAAGAGAGGGGCGTACGCATAGACATAGAAAGAGACGGCAGGATAACACGACAGATTTTAAAACTATGCACTTTGAGAAGAATTTGGAGGACATGGAAACTCATCAGGCGTTTGAATTGCCAATAGAAGTAGTTAAAAAGTCATTTACGCAGGTGAAACCGCATAAGGATACGACGCAGGTAGCTTACGTACTGTATTATGAGCAGGGAGTGCCAAGGTACGACCTGAACTTTGTGAACGGTGTACAAAGATCCCCTGACGTGAAGAAGAACAATGTCTTCCCGAGCGACCTGGGAATGGAAGATTATTCGCGGGCCACGAAGAATTTAACACTCCTTAATACTTCGGGGAAAGTCACAAAAGTTGTTGGTTTTCGATTGAAAAATCTCAGTGAGTATTGAATTTATTTTAATAATGTTAACTGGGTTACAATTAATTACAAAAGGCTTTTGAACATTATCTCTCCTTTTGGGCATTTTTAACCGGCGTCTAAAAAAGAGGAGGCTCTCAATTCGATTGTATGTTTTGAATATACTAGATCGGCATAATGTCAGATCCGTTTATATAAATAGGCGTTGATCATGTATTTATTTTTGCAATTTAATTTTCAGAACCCTTTACACCATACAAGATCTGGGTGCGGGCGTTTTACAACTTTTCCCTGGAGCGCGTGAGGTCCTCTGACCTTCTCGAGCGTCTTGGCCCTAAATCTGACCCTCTATACGTGCTGACGGATGTTACACCACCTTCGGCGCCTATTATATTGAATCTAACTTGCGATCAGCCAAAACGTAAGTATTAGAAACTGTATTGAAAACATTAATAAATCTCCAATGTAGAGGAAATACATATTTACAAGGTTATAATTAACCGGTAGATTATAGTGATGTAATAGATCACTAGTGATTTCAAATATTGCCGTTACAATGTTTCCCACGTCATTAGTAGAATCACGTTTACTTTGTACCTAAATAAAATCTAAATTCTAAATGATCTAATTTTAAAAACAAAAATACAATAAAATATTTGACGATTATGCAATTAAAATTTCTACTAAAACTTCATGGAATCCATTACATTTTGGTGCCTTTATGTATGTATTGCAATGTCTCAGATATAGTAATAGCCGAGTTCCTAGTATAATAGTTTGGTATCTGATTGGCCATATGGGAAAAATTCCCCAGGATATCTAGTGCCATATTTATGAATAACATCATGAGTGTCCACAGTATCTTTACCAGGTACCCTTTACCTCCAATGGCGGCAGCCCCTCGAGTACAACAACTCACTGGACCAGTATGTGGTCACCCTCCGGAAGATACCAGAACAGCAGCCCAGGACCAGACTCACTCTGCCAACAAACAAGAACGATATTGAGACTACTATTAGTGTTGTGAGTACATTAAATACTTTTTAGTATACTAGCTGACTCTGCAGATGATTTTTTTTTCATTTATTTTATGTCAATCTGCTGATGGCTTCAGTATCTAGTAGTCTTCAACGTTATAACTTTTTTAACAATTAAAAACAAACATAAATGCTGTGGATGAATAGTCTTAATAATCAAGTTCATAATATCTTAATCTGCACTCCTTTTGTGTCTTTAACAAATAAATATAAACACATAGAAACCAAATAAAGTCAAAATCATAACCCACTTTTTTGCAGTAGTCGCGGGTTATAATAAATAAAATAAAATGAAATGAAATGAAATGAAATGAAATGAAATGAAATGAATGAAATGAAATGATATTATTGGGTTAATTATTACCATCGAGCATGTAACCAATAGAGTAGAACTGTTAACAGTTTTGTTAGAAAACAAAATACGCCAAAGCGCTGCGCCGGCTCCTGCGTTCTGATTGGCCGACTCAAGGTCAAGTGTTGCACTAGACGTACACACAGGTCTCTTATTGGTCGGGTACTGTTTTAGTTCGAGCGTGGTTTGTTAGTTATACCGGTTATACGTGACAAATCATTGATGCGTTGCTAAACAAATGGCTCACTATTGCTACTCTATTGGTTACATGCTCGATAATTATTACGGTAATTCAGTATTTTCCTCAACGCTTGTCCTAGAATATATCCTCAATTGAAATAATCAATTTAGTTATGTGTTTGTGACTCGTCTGTGCCAGTTCTAGTTATTTTATAAAGGAATAATCAATTAAAAACGTATGTATTATTGTTTTGTATATACATATATTATTCTAGCTTGTTTGTTTATTGTGCGCATTCATTATGAAACAATACGCAAATCTTCGAGTGTAAAATGTTATAAAAATAGGTTTTTTTTTAACGAGCAATAATTACATCGAACTTATTCATATTTTATTATTTGTAAATGCTTGTTCGAGTCATCGGATTCCAAGCAAGATATGACCACACCACATGAGCCAATTACATTTATTAGCCTATATCCGCATTTGGATAAAAAATAAACAAATATTATTCTCAATAGAAAACATTTGGTACATATTAGATGTTTTATAGGCTTGTTTAATACATTTTAAGTGCAGACCAATCATGTTCATAAAAATATGATTTTGGATGGGAATCCGCTATCTGTGTGTTAAAAGTTATGTACCTAGTCGTTAAACCTATATATATTTCAATAATTATCAATTAGTTAAAGGTACTTCCCAGGTGCTAAAACGAGACAAACAATGCGAGAAGATGAGTGCGTTTAAACAAATAATGTCTTTAAGCTTTTAAACTCTAACTCATTTTCCTCAATTGTAGAATTATTATTGATTGTCTTATTGGAATTTCCAACAGGAGGTTGAGTTGTGGAACGTGACGCGTTACGAGGTGAAGATATATGCGGTCACCATATCCGTGTCGCGGGACAACGGCCTGATCAACGGTGCTGAGTCTGCTCCAGAGGTGAGTTTAAAAAATAAACTAACAGTCTTATTCATAACTAGCTGCCTCCGCACGGTTTTACCCGCGTAGTTCCCGTTCCCGTGGGAATACAGGGATAAAATATAGCCTATGTTACTTGGGGATAATGTAGCTTTTCAAAGGTGAAAGAATTATTGAAATCGATCCAGTAGTTTCGGAGCCTATTCATTACAAACAAACAAACAAATCTTTCCTCTTTATAATATTAGTATAGATGACTTATCGGAGGTTTAAAACTCGCTAAAAGTAGATTGTCAAAAAGTGTTATTCATAATCGTTCAATAGCGCTAAAACGTTCCTTAGCTCTCCGATAAAGTGTCTTGGATATAAACAAGCTAGGACCCTACTATAAACCTTCGATAAACGTATTTAGCAAAAGAACATGGCCGATTTAGGTCAGCTGATTTTAATTATTGACGTTTATGTTTAAGTAAGCATATTATAATGTTCGGGGGATTTTTAATTTTAACACAAAAGTACGGAAGCCAATTGGTTGATTTTCCTTGACGTCACTGTGGAAGCAAGAATTTATAGTATTTTGCTACTGCGTTACATATGGTCTGTGTCAGGGTGTAAATATGCATTTTAAAAGTTCTTTAATCATGTAGTATATCAGCTATCTGGTTACCATAGTACATTCTCTGCTTAGTTTGGAATCATAATGGTCATGTGAAAAATGTTTCATGATATTTTTTGTTAGTAATGGCTCCCCACGGTTTGACCCTAGTTCCCGGGAATCTTAAATTTTCCTGGGAAAAAAGTAGCCTATATGCTATTCCAGAACATATTCTAACTCTGTGCCAAATTTCATCGCAATCCAATTAGGCATTCTAACGTGAAATAGATTTAAACATACATACATTCTCATAGACTTTCGCATTTACAATACTAGTAGGATGAGTGACAGTTCTGATGAAATGAAATATATTTATATTTGTCAAATAAAAATATGTCTATTGTCTAATTCAAATATGCCTTCATAGGCACTTATGAAACGTCGACTCTAATGGTCGGCTTGGAAGGTTGCTTTTGCTGAGAAGAGCAGGCAATAAACTCGGCAATTATTCTTTTCAAAACAAGTTTTCACAATTTCCAATAGTAATATTGGTCCTGCCAGAACGAGCGCTGTACCCATGATGTTGTTTGTGTCTCAGGAGGTGTCAAGCGAGTGGTGTTCCGCCCACTCGGAGGCGATGTCCCCGGGGGCGGGGGACGGGGCGGGGCTGGGGGCCGGCGAGGGCGGGGCGAGGGGTCTAACTGCTGCGGCACTGCTCGCCGTGTGCCCCATCGTGTTGCTTGCCGCTGGGGCTGTAGCACTCTTGTATTGGAGGTGAGTCTATATATTCATATGAAGATTATTGGGGTCCTGCGGTGAGTTAGGCTTGGAGAGCTCCATGGGGGGACACTGTGGTAGCCCACTCGGAGGTAATGTCCCCGGGGGCGGGGGACGGGGCGGGGGCTGGTGAGGGCGGGGCGAGGGGCCTAACTGCCGCGGCACTACTCGCTGTGTGCCTCATCGTACTGCTAGCCGCTGGGGCTGTAGCACTCTTGTACTGGAAGTACACACGTATAATGATATCTTTTGGGGTCTGGAGTTAGGTTTGCAGAGCTTTATGGAGTAGTGGCAGTGAATTTTAGAGCAAATTTCCATAGGAAGCAGTGACCGCTTACCATCAAGTGGAACGTCACCTATTTGTGAACTATTTGAAATAAATAAACGATAAAAAATATTGGTATAAAGTATTATTTATTAAAATTATTATCCCATACGTAATAAAATGAAATATATATTTATTTATTCAAATAGAGCTTGCTTATGAACGTCGAGTCTAATGCTCAGTTTAGAACATTGCAATCCCAATGGCTATTTGAATGAAAATATTATTTTATTGCTCTAGCTGACGCCAAAGTGAAAGTGCCAGCAATTTCCTCTTTAATTACTATATTTACATTTAAATATACCTATTGCCATTACTCTTATCCTTCTAAAGTGTACTGACATAATATTAAGTGCATATTTACATGATATAATTTCCATAGTTGCAGATCTCGTCTGCACAAATGCATCAGCGCTGCGTACAATTATCTAGAGGAGGGGGGCGATAGAGCGTCGAGACCACCACTGAACTCTTACAAAAAACCTGGTGAGTTATTGATATAGATACATTGAGACTAGGACAAACAGACATGTTGTTCCTGGGAAGGAATCGAATCCTCGATCAGCGATAAAATATTAGTGGCTAAGCCTCTTAGTGGCTCCGTGCGGTTTCATCTGAGTTCCCGGGAGAGCTTCAACTTTCTCGGGATAAAAACTAGCTTATTTTCATTCCTAAGTTGCAATCTCTCTGAACTGAACTTCGTAAAAATCGATCCAGTGCTACACTTTCACGCCTAAGTGATATAAATGTAATAGACAGACAGAGTTACATTCACAATTTTAATATTAGTACGGAAATCACTCCCTGATAATGTAGCTTTCCATTGGTTAATAAATATTCAGATTGCTCCAGTAGTTTAGGAGTCTATTCGTCACAGACAAATATAACATCAAATCTTTGCTTTTTATATTATTAGAATAGACGATAAATTAATATATTATCTCTTTTAGTACTATTCTAGATAAATCCAGGAGTGGACAATATGTTAATTTTGTTTATCATCCTAACAAATACGTAAACTAGTGTTTTAAATTTGTCATTGGCTTCCTGATTTTCAATGTAAAATATAATTAAGTTTTTTATAGCTGGTCTTCCAAGAAATAAATAAATAAATAAAAATGTCCCCCCCTTCTTACAGTAGTAACGTGTTCCCCCCTACGGGCGTGTTCGTCGAGCGCAGCCCAGGACGAGGCGGAGGGTGGGGCCGAAGGGGCGGCCCCCGCAAGGCCCCCCCGCATGGCCGGCCCCCACCACCCCGCTGTACCCGCGAGGGACTTCCCTGCACACGTAGCCGCGTTGCACGCAGATGGAGACATTGGATTCAAGTACGTATATATACTAAACTAGTTTAACACCACGAGTTTCCTGGAGTAAAGTTTTTCGGTATAATTTCACCGCGATCCCTTAAAACATTATGGTGTGAAAGATTAACAAAAATACATCCATTCTCATTAAATTTATAAGTTGGATAGTAGGACTAACTTCCGCCCCGCGTTTTCACCCGCGCTGCCGGGAAGCCTATGTCATTTCTCAAGCTCTAGTCCATATCTGTACCAAAATCACAATCCATAAAAAGCGTAATAAACTAAATTACTTTAGCATTCATAATTAATTAGTACACACATGAGCTATAGTACCTTGACACGTAATGGGAAAAAAAACTTTGTCAAAGACGACGACGCATTATCTTAAAACATTGAAACATTTTAAGCGTTTAGACTTTAAACATTCGTACTCTAATCACATAGATGAAGACAAGTTGAAATAACTTTAATGTCAATTTAGACACGTTTTGTAGCAATATTGTTATATTAAAAATACATTTATTATTTCAGCAAAGAATATGAAATAGTGGTTGCGCAGTCGGCCGCACTCGGCCACACTAGTCATCACAGCCACCGTCCAGAGAACAGACTCAAGAATAGATACCTCAATATTACTGCATGTGAGTACTCTATAAATTTAATTATATAATTTCTCTTTATGTTTTGTTGCTTAGGTTATATAATCGTATTACGTAATTATTGATCTCAAAGTTACGAACAATTAAGAACTACAGTAGAGTATTAGTTTCTTTTAAAAAAAAATGAAAATTTCCACTATGACATTCATAAAGACACCACTATACTTACGACTGGTACTTTTCAACTAGTGAACAATCACTCACCACTCTATACGGTACTATATACACTACATGACACTTTAAATATACTTTCTTGCACTTGTTGACTATACGTAGGTTGTAAATAATAAGACTTTTTGTATTGACCAGAACTGTATTGAAAAACAAACTTATCCTATATAAGATTTTGGTGAGAACCAAACCATAGCGCGATTTATATTTTGCCCAGCGCCATCTAGTGATAAACATACTAATTATACATTCTGCCCGCCAAGGACTACTTAAGTCCTTAACTGAACTAAAGAACAAAAATCAATTATTTCTATAACATAACATCTTATAATTAAGAATAAAGAACTAAACAACAACTAAGACAAAGTATCCATAGGAAGAGGGCAAATCTTAGTGATAGGTCTTTTAAAGGATCCATTTTTAAATTTGACAGTGACTACCCTGGTAAGCCCATCTTTGCCAGGATGCTTGTCTAAGATTCGTCCCAAAAGCCATTTACCTGGTGGTAATCTCTCGTCTTTAATTAAAACGACAGAACCAATTTCGGGTTCAGGTTTTTTATTAGGCCACTTATACCTATTTTGTAAGCTCGTTAAATATTCAGAACTCCAACGATACCACAAGTTTTGGAGCATTCTTTGAAGCAATTGCCATCTATCATTATACGAGATCGGTATGCTTGACAAATCGTCTTCAGGGACAAGTAATGGAGCGTCGCCTAACAGAAAATGACCTGGAGTTAATGCAGCAGCATCCTCACTAGAAGAACTTAACGGAGTTAAAGGTCGAGAATTTACACAAGCTTCAATCTGTGAGAGTAGAGTAGAATACTCCTCAAAAGTCAATAAATTTTGCCCTATAACGCGTTTGAGGTGCATTTTGATAGATTTTACTCCAGACTCCCATAAACCACCAAAATGAGGCGAGCCTGGGGGAATAAAATGCCATTTAGTGTTTGAGTTAGCTAGCAACTCAGCAATTTCTAAATTTTGTGGGGAATTACTATTTCGGAACATTGAATTAAGCTCTTTTGCAGCCCCGACGAAGTTAGTTCCACAGTCGCTCCATATATCTTGACAATGTCCACGTCTAGCAGTGAATCTTCGAAAAGCTGCCAAAAATGCAGCGGTAGAAAGGTCACTAACTAATTCCAGATGGATGGCTTTCGTGACTGTACATATAAATAAGCTAATATATGCCTTTTGTGTTCGTTGACATCGGCCTGGATACAATTTTAATGTAACTGGTCCAGCAAAATCGACACCACAAGATTTAAATGGCTTGCTCGGAGTTACCCGACAAGCTGGTAACTGCCCCATTAATTGACTAAGGGGTGCAGCTGTTTGTTTGAAGCATGTTATACATTTATGGACGGTAGCCTTAACAAGGTTTTTTCCACCAATTATCCAATATTTACAGCGAACAACATTAGAGGTAAGTTGTGGGCCGCCGTGCAATGCTCGAATATGTGCGTCGTTGACAATCAATTTTGACAAATGACATTTAGATGATAAAATAATTGGGTACTTTCTTCCGGTATTAATTGGAGCATTACGCAAACGTCCACCAACTTTTAAAATATCGTCAATCAGAATTGGGTTCAAAGAATACAATTTACTCGATTTTTTCACTTGTTCTCCCCTTGTCAAAATACTTATTTCTTCTTTAAAGTAAAATTGTTGAGATATTTTTATACAAACTAGAAGACTTAATCGTAATTCATCAACAGACAGATATTGAGGAAACAAGATCGGAATATAACCTAATTTCTTAATACAAAGTTTTTGTTTACAGGATTTAATAAATCTTATGATGTAACCAGTAACTCTTACTAATCTAGATAATTTCGAATATCTATTGAGGTAGGCAATCTCCTCATTAACTTGACACACTCCTACATGTAACTTAGTCTTAATCTCAATTTGTGTATCAGGAATATGAGCTTTAGAAAAGACAATATGTTCAGTCTCACACAAAAATGTTGGTCCGTGCCACCACAGTTTAAATTCTTTGTATAGCTCTGGACTAATACCACGTGAAGCAACATCTGCAGGATTATCTATAGATTTAATGTGGTGCCACCGATCATTGCTTATTAAATTCAAAATTTCTGTTGTTCGATTAGCAACATAAGTTTTCCACACATTCGGATTCTTTCTTAACCATGATAAAACAATCGTGGAGTCTGTCCACGCGAATACAGAGGTGTCAGAGATTTTTAAACTTTGTTTAACGTCATACAACAACTTTGCAAGTAAAACTGCTCCACAAAGTTCTAATCGGGGAAGTGATACTTGTTTTACTGGAGCCACTTTTGTTTTGGCTATGACAATAGACATGCTAATATTTGACTTAGATATTAATCTTACATAAACCACGGCTGAATAAGCGGCACAAGAGGCATCAGAGAAACCATGAACTTCTAACCTTTCAAATTCGTTTGAAGTAGTACCGTACCAACGATTAACTGAAATGATTCCCATTCTAAGCACCTGTTTCTTATAAGTAAGCCATTCTTCCATTAAATCAGGCGGAAGTTCATCGTTCCATCCTATACCACATAACCAAAGTTTTTGTAAAAATATTTTAGCTGTTACTATAACTGGCGCAAGAAACCCCAAGGGGTCGAAACATCGAGCAATATCTGACAGTACTGTAGTTTTAGTGATTTGTTTGTATTGTAAGTTCATATCAAGACTTATTTCAAAGATATCTTTAGAAGAATTCCAATTTATTCCCAACGTTTTAATAGTGTTATCCATTTTAATTTGAACAGATTCCTTGACAGCTCTATCTTTAGACGGAATTTCCTTTAAAACTACAGAACTATTAGACGCCCATTTGTGCATTTCAAATCCACCTTTAGCCATTACCTGTGACATGCGTTTTTGTATTTTTATAGCTGTTCGCGCCAACTACCCTCAGCGCTTATTATATTTTTAGTATAAATTATAAATTTAAATGTAGGTACTCTTAAAACATTAGTTAGTATCTTTTTCGCTGCACGACCGCACAACCAGTACTGGACCACCAACGGTTGCGTCCGGTCGCGTGTTACTCCGTAACCCCTAGGAGTCTTCCACGTCACCGCTTGTTCTGGAGCTGGTGCACCGCTTGCACAGCTCCGTCTACTAAATCGAAGGACCGCAAAGACGACCCTCGTACGAGGAAGCAGCTCACGCGCCAGGTTGGCTCCATGTCGAGGTAAGTGGTTGTGCAGCTTTTCTTCATATAGGGTTCGATCTATCCCCGCTAGTTAATTAACACCTATGGAGATACAGATGACCGTTTAAGCCCCTTCGCGTCATCATTTTTCTGGTCCATCGATCCGGATTCCCTGTACCATTTTTCGGGTACGTCGTAGGTACCGGATTATCTGTCCATATATACATTTCTGGCCACTGAGCCGTATTTCCTATACCATACAGCATTTTCTAGTCCCCAAGACGTTCGCTATATGCTGTATAGTATTTTTTCTTTAATTAAACCGCTTTAATATACTTTTTACCGCTATATAATTTCCGCTAGGGTGGGTACCTACATACACCCCCCGTTATAAACTTATGTTCTATTTTATGTTCCCAACTAAAATCCATAATAAATACATAGTTTATTCGTTTGTGTTCCATTTCCCAAAGGAGTTTACGTTATTCATTGTAATACCAAATAATTACGTACATATTTTTATATTTCTTGTTTTTGCGGGTGAGTGCAGAACTTTGTTCGCAAAGCGTAGCCACGTACACGTCGTCACCGCGCCTGAGCCGCCCGTCCGGGTCGAGCATTTATTGTATTGATTACGTTTTTAATACAATATTATTTTTCTCGCGTTTATTGTTTATAATTTCGCATCATGAGTAAGAGTAGTGAGCAGACGTCTGATTCCGAACGGAACCTTAGACGGTTAGTTAGGAAACGAGATGTAGTTTTTGCTCGCTTACAGACAATTTACGATTTGTCTAAATTAAATCTTAATAATGAGACTAATTCTGACAGATTTCTCGCTGCCATGATTACCATTGATTCTTTGCGTAACGATTTTGAAAAAATTCTAGATGAAATTAATTCTGTTAACTTATTATTGAATGCAGAATGCGAACCTGATTATCAAAGTTGGTCTTCATTTGAAGAAATCTATTGCGTTTGTAAATTTACGGCAAGTAAATTAAATACTAAGATGCCTGATAATTCTTATCACGTTGTTAGTGATCGCACTAAAACATGTCACGTCAAATTACCTAAATTAGAACTTGTTAGTTTTTCGGGTTCACCTAATAGCTGGCCTACGTTTTACGAAACATTTAAAACCACTATACATGAAAACTCCGACCTTACTAACAACGAACGTATACAATATTTGATGGGTAAGTTATCTGGCCGGGCACTTTCCGCTGTGTCGGGTATCACCGCGAACGCTGCGAACTACGACATGATTTGGAATACGTTAGTAACGAAGTTCGAAGACAAACGTTATTTAGCCTCCGCATATTTAAATCAAATATTTGATTTCAAACCGTTTTCAGTCGCTAACTCTAAAAATTTAGACTCATTTTTGGAACATTTTGCTTCTGCCGTGTCGAGTTTAAAGACTTTGAATTTAGATGATTTAGCGGACTATTTCCTTCTTCATCTTTCTTTGAAGAAAATAGACTCCGAAACCGCCCGCGCTTTCGAAATGTTTTACCGAGAAGTTGAATTACCTACATACGATAATTTAATTGGGTTCCTCCGTGATCAAACTAAAATATTAGATCGTACTTCGAACGTTGCGAATAAAAGTGTCTCAAGTTCTAAGTCAGTGCACTCATTGGTAAGCGCTGCGCCTCAGGTACAAATGAGTCATAATAAACCGTGTTCGTTTTGCCAACTTTCAAATCATTTCAATTTATACAAATGTTTCAAGTTTCATAAGCTTCCAATCAGTGAACGATTTAATTATATAAATAAAAATAATGGTTGCACAAACTGTCTTAGTTTGTCGCATAATAATTCCGCTTGTAAGTCTGTACATCATTGTCGTTACTGCAATTGTAAGCATCACTCGTTATTGTGTAGAAAACAAGCCGACACCGGCGCTCGCGCTCGCGCTCCCTCTCCCGCTCCCGCTCGTGTATGCTCGTTGTCGCGTCTCGCGCCCTCCACGCCGCCTGCGGTCCGCCCCGCGCGCGCCGCCGCTGCCGCCGCCGCCGAGGCCCGCACGGCTCAGCCTGTCTCGTCAGCTGATCCGCTAGTGCCAATACAAAATAATACCGCGCCCGCTTCGAATGTTTCGTTATGTAATTATAATAATTCCCGTCAACACGATAGCACCTGCCTCTTGGGTACGGTTCAAGTTTTAGTTTCGGACTCCGTCGGTGTATTACACAGTGCCCGTGCGCTTGTAGATCCCGGATCACAAAACAATTTTATAACTTCGTCTTTCTTGTCTAAACTTAATATTAATTACAATAAAATATCACGCGCTGTAGTTAAAGGAATTGGTTCATCACCGAATCCCATTCTGGGTTCCGCAAATGTTAATTTACATAAAGACAAAAACATTTTACTTTCTCTTGACTCGTACGTAATTGATCAGATCACAGATCAATTGCCGTCCGTGCAGGTCGATAGGTCTTCGCTAAGTTATTTGAACAGTGTTCATTTAGCTGATGAACATTTTCATTCGCCGGGAGAAATAAGTATTCTTATAGGCGCACCGCAATTTTCTGATATTTTGCTTTCGGGTCGCATTAAAGGTCCACCTGGACTACCTACCGCTTTCGAAACAATTTTCGGTTATATTATCATCGGGAACATTCCCGTTAGTAATTTTTCTTCCGACACGATTTCTTTGTGTGCGTTTGCTTCGCATGAGCCTCAAGTCGATACTTTGTTGGAACGATTTTGGCAAATTGAGGAGGTACTACTAGACCGTCCGGTTAACTCTGCCGCTAAGGAATGCGAAGAGATTTTTAAGAATAGCATATCTCGCGATGTAACCGGCCGCTATAGTGTAGACTTACCGTTTTCTACCGACCCTACGGAGCTCGGTGACTCATATAAGTCAGCCAAACGTCGTTATATGTATCTCGAGCGTAAGCTAAGCGCTGCCCCGCAACTGCGTTTAGAATATAACAGCATTATTAGGGATTACTTGTCAAAAGGTTACATCTCACTACTTCAGGACGACTCGTCACAGTCTGGCTATTATATACCTCATCACGCGGTTTGTAGGAGTGACAAGGTCACTACAAAGGTTCGGATGGTTATGGACGCTAGCTCTAAGACCGATTCAGGAAAGTCATTAAATGACCTACTTCACCCGGGCGAGAATCTTCAGAATGATTTGTTCTTAATTTTACTCGATTTCCGCTTATACCCTGTAGCTTTTACGAGTGATATAAATCAAATGTTTTTACAAATAATAGTTAATGCAAACCACAGGCAGTTTCAAAAGTTTTTGTTCCGTTTTAACGAATCTTCACCGCTAGATACTTATTGCTTTAACCGCGTATGCTTTGGTTTGCGAAGCAGCCCCTTTCTCGCCATGCGAGTTTTGAGACAACTTTGTATTGACGAACGTACATCTTATCCGCGCGCGGCAGATATTGTAACGCGTAATTGTTACATGGACGACATTTGTTACTCCGTTCCTACTGTCCGGGACTCCTTACGGCTCAGAGATGAGCTGCTAGGGATGTTCACGGCCGGGGGCTTTAGGCTCGTCAAGTGGTGTAGTAACTCGCAAGAGTTATTACATTCACTTCCTGACGACCATCGTTATAACTCTAAAGTTAACTTCGATGAAGGTAATCACAGCTTAAAGGTTCTTGGCCTCGAATGGTCACCCGCTTCGGATGAATTTTCGTTTTCTGTTTCTATCGCTAATAACCGTCCATGTACCAAGCGAAACATTTTGTTCGTTATTGCCCGCCAATTCGATGTTTTAGGTTTGATTGCACCGACCATTTTATATGCAAAATTAATATTACAAAAACTTTTCGTTTTAAAAATTAATTGGGATGATAAGCCGCCTCAGAATATTATTTGTATTTGGGAAAATTATTTACGCGAATTACCGATCTTACAAGAAATTCGTATCAAACGTCATCTGGACGTGTTCGAGAATTCCGCTATGTCTATCATTGCATTTTCTGATGCCAGTGAAAAAGCGTACGGCGCCGCTGTATACGTCAAGGTTCAGGACGACGACGGCACCCATACAGTGGTTAATCTGGTGTGTGCCAAGTCCAAGGTCGCTCCTCTTAAGACTATCTCGGTTGCCCGACTGGAGTTATGCGCAATTTTACTCATGTCTAGGCTTGTACGTCGTGTTATAAACACGTATAAATTACGTCATGAAATTAAAAATATTTATTGTTTCACTGACTCAATGGTAGCCTTATATTGGGTTCACTCTGAACCGCAGACTTTAAAAACTTTTGTTGCCACGCGGGTTACAAAAGTTTTAGATAATCTTCCCGCTCAACATTTTTACCACGTTCCTGGTTCTGACAATCCTAGCGACTGCCTATCGCGTGGCCTGTCGCCTAGCCAGTTAGTATCACACCCGCTATGGTTCACTGGCCCTTCCTGGCTTTGCCAAGACGAGGCTACGTGGCCTATTACGTCTGTTGACGTCACCGCTATTTCTGAAAAATTGCCAGAGACAAAGGTTGTTTCGCTTCCGGTCTCTTCCGGTTCTATGTCCATTTCAATCGATAGGCTTGACAATAATTCAGATTTGCCGCATCCGCTACTTACGCTGTCAAAGCGTATTTCTAGATGGAGTGTTTTGCTTCGCTCTGTTATATACGTTTATAAATTCATAGATAAGCTACCGAGATCTAAGTTTTTTACTGCATCTGACTTTATTTATGCTGAGAAAATGCTGATTCGTGCCCTTCAGCAATATCATTTCGCAGATGAGATAGCTCGTTTAAAAGCAAATAAATGCTGCCGTTCTACGTTAAAAAGACTTTCACCTTTTATCGACGATGACGATTTATTAAGGGTCGGAGGGCGCCTTCGTAACGCAGATTTAACCTACGATCAGCGGCACCCTTTGTTATTACCACGTAGAAATCACATTGTTGATCTAATTGTGTCTCATTTTCACCGTCACAACTGTCACACTGGACCCGTGGCTTTGATGTCAATATTGCGTCAAAGCTATTGGATTCTTTCGTGCAGAAGCGTCGTGCGTCGTGTCGTGCACAGTTGCAATTTTTGTTTTCGTTCTAAACCAAAGCCAGTGCAACCCTTTATGGGGGATTTACCTGCATGTCGCGTAACAGAATCAAAGGCCTTCTCACACACTGCTGTTGATTATGCCGGACCTCTTAGCATAATACCGCAACGTAAACGTGGAGCTCGTTCCATTAAAGCTTATCTCTGCATTTTTTGTTGTCTCGTTACTCGCGCTGTTCATGTCGAATTGACAACCGATCTCAGCACTAATACTTTTCTTTCGGCATTTAAACGTTTTCTTGCGAGAAGAGGTGCTGTCAATACTATGTATTCTGACGCAGGTACAGTTTTTATAGGTGCAAAAAACGCATTGTCGGAAATATACAAATTAATTTATTCGGATGAGTATAAAACTGCCTTCAGTAATGAGTTAGCTGAACATAAAATAACGTGGAAAATAAACCCGCCGCGCGCTCCGCACTTTGGCGGACATTACGAAATATTCGTAAAGGGTTTTAAAACGCATTTGTATAGAGCCATTGGTAGTCAGTTGTTGACATACGAGGAGATGTTGACTGTTCTAACACAGATCGAATGCGTTCTGAATTCGCGACCGCTAACACCGCTTAGTGAGGATCCGTCGGAATTGGCCGCATTGACTCCATCTCATTTTTTGATGTCAACACCGCTAAGAGGCCTTCCCGCTTATGACGTTACCGGTGATAATAAAAATTTATTGCGTCGCTATGCTTTGTTGGACCAGATGGTGCAATCGTTTGCAAATCGATGGAAACGCGAATATTTACATCTCCTGCAATCCAGAGGCAAATGGAACACACACTCAGTCCCTATTAAGATAGGTAACGTCGTGGTCATCGTTACTGATAACGTTGCCCCACTCTTTTGGCCACTTGGCATTATTGTTGACACCTATCCCGGTAAAGATGGGATCAGTAGAGTCGCTTTAATTAAGACAGCGACAGGAATCTATAAGAGACCTGCCGTTCGTCTTTGTCCCTTGCCCACGCAATAGCGTCTCTCCTTGCTCCCGGCTAGTTATTTTTCTCTCTTTCTTTAAAACCGAAGGTTTTAAGGCCGGGGGCAAATGTTCGCGCCAACTACCCTCAGCGCTTATTATATTTTTAGTATAAATTATAAATTTAAATGTAGGTACTCTTAAAACATTAGTTAGTATCTTTTTCGCTGCACGACCGCACAACCAGTACTGGACCACCAACGGTTGCGTCCGGTCGCGTGTTACTCCGTAACCCCTAGGAGTCTTCCACGTCACCGCTTGTTCTGGAGCTGGTGCACCGCTTGCACAGCTCCGTCTACTAAATCGAAGGACCGCAAAGACGACCCTCGTACGAGGAAGCAGCTCACGCGCCAGGTTGGCTCCATGTCGAGGTAAGTGGTTGTGCAGCTTTTCTTCATATAGGGTTCGATCTATCCCCGCTAGTTAATTAACACCTATGGAGATACAGATGACCGTTTAAGCCCCTTCGCGTCATCAATAGCCGTTTTCTCGTCATTCGCACCCGTCAACAAATCGTCCATGTAATAATCGTTATTAATGACATCTACTAAATCACAAAACTCTTCTTTCTCATCTTGAGCGAGTTGCTTAAGTGTACGAATGGCCAGAAACGGAGCACATGATGTACCGTAGGTGACGGTAAGCAAACATTTTTCTACAATATCATCAGTGGGCAAATTTCGCCAAACAATTCTTTGGTAGTTAACGTCATCTTTTGCTACAAGGATTTGACGGTACATTTGTTTAATATCAGCAATCAAACAAATCTTATGTGTACGCCAGCGAATAATCAGATCTCTAATGTCCTGCAATAGTGAAGGTCCAATTAAAAGTTCTTCGTTGAGGGATGACCCAGTCGATGGTTTCGCAGAACCATCAAACACAACTCTTAATTTAGTTGTAGTACTGGATTCTCGAATCACTGCGTGATGAGGTAAATAATAAGCTTGATCCTTTCTCTCTAATGGATCTGCGTCTTCCATATGCTTTGAACTCTGGTATTGTTCCATAAAATCAACGTAATCATTGTGAAGTTTTGGTTGTCGTTTAAATCTCCTCTCCATGTGCAATAATCGTTGAACTGCCATATCTCTTGTATCGGCTAATTTATCATAATAATTATCCTTAAATGGTAATCGAACTACGTATCTCCCATCCTCACGTCGTGTGTGTGTACTTTTGTAATGCTCTTCACATTTTTTATCTAAAATTGTCAAGGGCTTATCTTGAGACAAGTACTCTTCAGTTTCCCAAAATTTTCTTAATATCTGATCCACCTCAACATAATTTGTGGAAACTAAGATTTTATGTTTGTGTGAATCGATTTGTGATTTGGTAGTTCCTGAGATCAACCAACCTAATTGTGAATTTTGGGCCATCAGTGTTTCTTTCTTGTGTAATCCTTCTAACAGAATTTTAGCATGTACTTCAACATCTAGTAATACATCTATAAGTCCAGGGTTGTGAAAATTTCTATCTGCTAAGTTTAATGTGTCGAGCTCTGGCCATCGCTCTCTATGGAATTGTCTTGTAGGTAAAAGTGGTGTTAATTTCTTAATCACGTGAGCTTCAATTTGTGTAATTAACTTGGAATCATAAACCGAATAGATATTGATTATGACTATGTTTTTCGTGAGAAATGGTTTATCTTCAATACCTGTGACACATGCTTCTCTAGGTATTTTTTTTAAGCCCAAAAGTTGAACTGCGGATTCAGTTATGAATGAGGCTTGAGAGCCAGGATCTACTAAGGCTCGTAAGCGGTAAACAGTTCCATGTCGATCTTTCACATGAATTTGAGCTGTAGCAAGAATCTTTTGTTTATCATCAATAGAAACCTTGAATGAAGCGGTTTGGTCTTGGTTTGTGTCAGACTTGTTTGATTCCTCATCTTCTTCAACATCTGTTTCTGTCACAATTGGTGCTGCTAACATGTTAGTCTGGTGCAAAAGCGTGTGATGTCGTTTATTGCATTTTTTGCAGTACGTTTCCTGTCTACAGAATTTTATAGAGTGTCCTTTAACGAGGCAATTAAAACATAAATTGTTATTTTTAACAAATTCTTTACGCTTATCGATATCTAGTTTAGTGAATTCAGTGCAGTGACATATATAGTGATTTTGGTTGCAGAAGGTACAATTAGTATTGACTTCAGTAGTAAATGTTCTTAGAGGCTTTGGTTTTTGAGCTATAGTGTATTCCTTCCTTGGTGGTTCTTTTATTTGTGCTGTCTGTATCATTTCCATAGCTCTAAATCTTCCTTCTAAGAATGTAGCGAGACTTTCAAAAGATGGTAATTCAATAGATGCTCCTAACGATTGCTCCCAGAATTTGTGCGTTTCTAGATCGAGTTTTGATACTACGATGTGTACAATAAAAGGATCCCAATTTTTTGTGCAAATCTCCATGTTATTGAGACTATTAATACATTCATTCGTAGTGTCCAAAAGTTCCTTTATCCCTTTAGAACTATCGTTAGGTAACTTTTTCTGTCCTAATAATCGATTGAAAACTGTGTTCACTATCAGCCTTTTATTACTATATCTAGCAACCAATGTCTCCCAAGCTTTATTATAATTAGCGGCAGTTAAATCAAAATGTTTCAACAGTTGTTCTGCCTCTCCAGATAAACTCAAACGTAGATAATGATGCTTTTGAATGTCTGATAGACCTTTATCCTCTCGAATAAGTGAAGTAAATATATCTTTAAAGGTGAGCCAGTCTCTGTAATTTCCAGAGAAGACAGGTAAACTTATGGCGGGTAATTTAACACGAGAGTGATTTGGAAAAGATGCTGCTGATGCTAATGATAAACCAGTACTGTCTGGCTTTAATTCAATCAACTTTTCCTTTAAATCTGTTTTTAAGTCAAGATAAAGTTCTTCAGCTCGACTATAATTCGTAGTAATATAATCTTTTTTTGCATCTTTACTTATAGACGCCTCCTTTATTATGAACGCGTGCTCAATTTGTATTCTTGACCAATAGTCCTCTAATAATTCCAGTCTTGTTTGAACAAAACTTATTGTGAGTCGATGTTTAGGAGACTTTTTATAATTAGAATTAAGTTTTTCTAATTGTTCAATCTGCGTCGTTTGCAGTTGTAACGACATCTTGACTTGACTGCTTATTTCAATCTAACAGTTATAAACTTTTTTTCACTTCATTATTTCCTAGTCACTAGTACAGTACAGTATGTACTTACAATTTTTTCCGGTAACGAAGGACCAATGAACAATCACTCACCACTCTATACGGTACTATATACACTACATGACACTTTAAATATACTTTCTTGCACTTGTTGACTATACGTAGGTTGTAAATAATAAGACTTTTTGTATTGACCAGAACTGTATTGAAAAACAAACTTATCCTATATAAGATTTTGGTGAGAACCAAACCATAGCGCGATTTATATTTTGCCCAGCGCCATCTAGTGATAAACATACTAATTATACAACTAGGTTAAAAATAGAATAGAATAGAATAGAATAGAATAATCTTTATTGTTTGACTTTACATTGGTAAACTATGCTAGGTGGATTTGCAACAATATGAGTAACAGTCTACCCATAACGGGCATACAATATATTAATTTTATGGTATCATAGATTAAAAACTTAAATTAAATTATATACAAAAATTATCCAGACAACAATAGACAGGTAACATTTAGACAAATTTACAAATATTTAATTTACTTATCGATTACAATGTCAAAAAATTCATTCAAGTCATAAAATACATTATTAATTAGCCATTTCTTTAAACAATTTTTGAATTTAACATTAGGTAGCTCTTTTATAGAGTTAGGCAGATGATTATAGACCCGTATGGCAGAAATATGGGCACTTTTTTCATATATCATTGACTTTATCCTTGGAAGATACAAGTCATCATAACGCCGCAGAATTGTCGGACGATTACGCTTAGCAGATATTTTTTCAAAATATTGTCCTTGATATCTCACCAGTAAACAGAGTTCTAATATATAAATACCCGTTAGTGTAAGATAACTTTTTTCTCGAAATATATGACGTAATGATTGGTCCCTAGTCATGCTATAAATTATTCTTAGGCTACGTTTCTGAAGTATGAATGTACTATTTGCTGTCACTGAGTTACCCCAAAAAATAATCCCATACGTTAACAAGGGATAAATATTCCCAAAATATGCACTTTTTGCTATTTCGATTGATGATACATCAACGAGTACCGATAATGCATGGCAAACACTCGAAATTTTGTTGTTTATCTTGTGGATATGAGCTTTCCAATTCAAATTTGTGTCTAACCTAATACCTAAGAAGTCAGTCTCATCGGTTTCATTAATCTTAACACCATTTAAGTCTATGTTTAATTTAAGTGGCACGCTTTTATGATTTCTCAGTTGAAGAATCTTAGTTTTTGCAGCATTTACTTTCAAATTGATATTATCCAAATATGAGGATATATTTTTCAAAGTTCGGCATATTTCGGATTCATAGTCAGCTAAACTTAAGCCATTATTGACAAATAATACTGTTGCATCATCAGCAAACAAGACGCAGAGGTGGTTAGTGACTTGAGGTAAATTGTTAATATATATTAAGAATAATAGTGGACCCAATATACTACCTTGTGGAACACCAATATCTGATCTCTCTAAGGGGGATTGAACTTGTTCTATAGATAAAGAAGATTTATTAAAATGAGTTAGCACTGTAGTTTGAAATCTATTAGATAGGTAAGACTGTAGTAACATATGGGCATTACCTCTAACTCCAATGCTATAAAGTTTATCTAGCAAAATCGAATGAACAACGCAGTCAAAAGCCTTGGACATATCAAGAAATAGGGCGGTACACTGCTTTTTGTTATTAATACAGTCCCACGCTCTTTCAAGAATCTTGTATATTGCCATCGCCGTAGATAGACCCCTACGAAATCCAAACTGGTTTTCAGTTAAAACATTATTTGTATTTAAAAAACTTACTATCCGGAAATAAATGATCTTTTCAAAAACCTTTGCTACGCACGGTAAAATTGCTATGGGTCTGTAATTACATGGATCATTTTTGGGTCCCTTTTTGTGTAAGGGTTTTATTATGGATATTTTTAAACTATTGGGAAATTTACTGTTTTCAAGCATAAGATTCGCTATGTAAGCTAAGGGCTTAGCAATGCTTTTTACACAAACTTTTAGGACCTGAGTTGGAATACCATCGATACCAAAACTTTTTTTATTTTTAAGATTCTTTATTGTTGTTATAATTTCCGCTTCATCTACGGGTTTTAAATAAATACTTGGACAAACTGTGTTGCAATGAGAATCATGGCTAACCCGACATTTTTTAAAAGAGTTTTGAGTAGCAAATAATTTATTCATGAAAGTAGCAATGTCATGTTGATTGGTAAGTGTCCTACCATCAGCGCTTATATTATTAATTGATTGTTTAATTTCGCCTGAAGGCATGGTGTGTAGTTTTATTAAACCCCAAATTGCTTTACCCCTATTTGTACTATTTTGTATATAATTTATGTTAGACCTTCTTTTAGAATTACGAATTGACGCTTTTAAAATGAATTTATATTTTTTATAGTAATTTACAGTGTACTCTGTTTTTTCCTTTTGAAGTTCTGTATATAGCTTTCTCTTTTTCTTACTTGATTTAATTAACCCTTTTGATAACCAGTTAGGTTTTCTCTTGTAAGTTCTTTTAACTCTTTCTATAGGTATACATAAATCAAATATCATTTTTAATATTTCTGAAAACTTATTATATGCTCCATCTACATCAGCAAAATCATATACGTCATCGAAACTAACTTGTAATATATATTTTTTGAAAATGTCAAGATTAATGTCTATTTTTCTAATGTATTCGAACCAGTATTTTTCAACATGTTTACAATTAATAGGTATTTTTATCATTTGACCGGTATGGTCGGATAGGCCAGCATTAATTACTTTCGCGTCAAACTTAAATAAATTGGTAATGATATTGTCAATGCAAGTTTGTGAGTTATTATTTATGCGGGTAGGTTCCTTGATCGTACATTTTAAATTATAGTTTTTTAGTATCTGAAGAAATTGCTTTGTTTGTTTATTATTATCCAAAATATTTATATTAAAATCACCTAAGATAATTATTTTCCTGTTAATGTTTCTAAATTGTCGCAGTAATTTGAATAAAGTCCTATCCAGTTTGTCAAAAAATATATCTATAGCACTATTTGGAGGTCTATAGATACACAAAATATTCAGATTAAGGTGTGTCAAAGCAATCCCACAGCATTCAAACTCTTTTTCAATTGAGAGATCGGCTAGCCAATCAGTTTTGCTATAAGGTAACCGCTTCTTAATAAATATACATACGCCACCTCTAGATACCTTATTACGAGAGAAATGAGCGGCTAGATCATAGCCGTCAATTTGGACTACTTGTACATTATTTCCCTTCAAAAAACTCTCTGTTAGGCACATTATATCTATACTATCTGGCTGATTTTGGAGATATATTTCTAATTCGCCAATTTTTGATTGGACACTCATAATATTTTGATGAAATACAGTTAAAAGAGTATCTGACTTATTCACGAAAAAAATCAGTTTCTGTCTGAGTACTTACTGAAATCGTTTCTATTATAGTACGTGCACGTGTATTATTTTTTAAAAGATTTTGCTTGATTGTTTGTCTTAGTCGATATTCGACGTCGAATAGAATAGAAATAGAAGTCGAATAGATTCGACGAAGGATATAATTTAACACCTAACATTTTTTTATACCGAGTTTTAAATTCATTTAACAGATGATCATTCCCGCGTGTGCGTATCGTCCGGCGGACGGTGCGGGGCCGCGGGGTGTCTTGGGGCGGGGGCTGGGGCGGGGCCGGGGGCCGGGAATGGGGCGGGGGCCGGGGCGGGGCGAGGAGCGTGTGATTACGTGAACGCAAACTTCATAGACGGCATGCTGCCCGCGCTACAACCACAACATATCAACAATATACGCACTAAGCTTGAGAGGCGGAATAAACCCCACAGGTAATCTATTTTATTAAATAACAGGGCTAATTATGTAGCTCAGAGTATTACTGGAGAACGGGTGGACTCATTTGGCTATTTTTGGTCATAAATGTTCATAATTATTCCCGATGAGTTTCTTATGAAAAAATAATCACAGAACCAAGCATGAAATATAAATTAATTAACAAACATTGAAAAAGTTGACTACTATTAGTGAAAATTATCGAAAATAAGTTAATAACACAATGTCAAAATTAGCAATAATAACGGTGTCATTCTGTTCAAAACTATACAATATGTATTTAATTAAAGTATATGGTTTTGGGGTCATATAGCCATAATGTTAAACCACAATAATCTGGTATGCAGGTAGCGATGTTTGTAGTCATATACTCATTTCCTCACATATTTACTTCCCCAGACAACCATCTCTGAAGCCAACGAAACCCCCCCCTAACTTGGCTGAGGGCATAGAGTCCGCGTTCCTGAACATCGAGTTCTCAGGCATCGTGGAGTCGGACGAGCAGAACGACGACTCCGACAGCGAGAGGAGCGACGATGAGAGCGAATTGGACGATGTTTATGTCGATATTGGTAAGTGGCAACTACTTTATATAGTTTTTTAAACGACTTCCCAAAAAGGAGGAGGTTCTCAATTCGGCCGGTATGTTTTTTTTTCTATGTATGTACACCGATTACGCCGCGGTTAATGGACCGATTCGCGTGATTTGATCGACGCGAAATAGCTGCCAGGTGGTCCCATAAAAATTCTTTCAGTTTGGTGTAGTAGTTTTTATATATTTACATAAAAAAAATGCTACATTAATCAGATTATGTAAATAGTTTACGCTTATTTTAAATCAATAATCACCCATACAAAATACATGGTATATTGACATACCTAATGTCACAAAATAAATCTAATTACTATTGACATAACAATCTAATTAAATAACAATATAATTAAATTATTTTGCGTGCCTACTCGGTATATTACAGCTGACCACAAAAATTCTATGACCACCTAACGTACCTGTAATGCAATAAATATCTTTGACTTTGACTCTATTTTCTAAAATATATATGTCGCAAAAGCTTGCTTATATATTGTTATAGATTGTCATATGTCTAAATCAATTTGAACATCTACCCACAGAGGGCGTGCAAACCAGAGTGAAACTAGAGTGGCTAGTGTGGCGGCGGCGGTACATAGCGACGCAGGGCCCCACGCCGGCAACACTGGACGCCTTCTGGCGCATGATCTGGCAACACAGGGTGCACACTGTCGTCATGATCACTAACCTAGTGGAAAGGGGACGGGTATGTGTCCTAATCTTAAGAAATAAAAATTGCTGTAATTAAAGCTAATCTATTATAATTCTAGTGTTTTGCTTCCACATTTAATGAACATTTATGTATGTAAATACTGTCTAGTATATTTATAAATTAGTATTTAAAAAGGATGCCATCATAAAATAGGATAATACACACTATTAAAATATTGTGTGAAATACTATTAGGATAGAGTTTCGGAAAGTTTTGAGAACTAAATTCATGATTTATATAATTGTATAACCTGATGAATCGCGCGTAGACTTTTATCAAAATATAAATTTTATTCTCGATTCAACGATTATTGGGACAGTTTAAAATATTGAGTAGGTAAGAAATAACATTATTTATCTTTGAATTTGTCTCTGTTTTGACTTTTTCATACATGAATTTACTGGTATGTTAATATAAATGATATACAGATAGATTATGTATGGCTTGCTTGTTGTATACAGCGCAAATGCGACATGTACTGGCCGGCGGGTGGGCGTGGTAGCGCTGCACAGTTCGGTTCGCTACGCGTTACGCTCCTCCATGAGGACGTTCGCGCCGCGTATACTGTACGACATATGCGTGTGACCGATACCGATGCGCACCAACATGGGCATAATCAGGTATGTTAAAAACATCTTACAGGATTGTTTGGTATTTATGAAGAAAATGTTGCAATTTTATGTGTGGAAAGATAAAAGTAATAGTAAACACTGTATAAAGTAGTGATGGCAGCTGTGTTCATTTAGTAAACTAAAAATCGATGTTAAATGCTTTGTATAGTTTTAAAACATATTACATACTAGCGGACCCTTCTGAGTTCGTTTAGTCCATCGGGCATGTAACCAATAGAGTAGAACTGTTAACAGTTTTGTTAGAAAACAAAATACGCCAAAACGCTGCGCCGGCCCCTGTGTTCTGATTGGCCGACTCAAGGTCAAGTGTTGCACTAGACGTACACACAGGTCTCTTATTGGTCGGGTACTGTTTTAGTTCGAGCGTGGTTTGTTAGTTATACCAGTTATACGTGACAAATCATTGATGCGTTGCTAAACAAATGGCTCACTATTGCTACTCTATTGGTTACATGCTCGATGGTTTAGTCCCACCAACGCCATCTATCGGGTCCAATTATAAATCTCAACTATTCTCGAAACCACCTGAACGAACAAACAATTTGATATAAATCAGTCCATCCGTTTAGCTGGAGTTTAATTACAAACTCATATACATTATAAAAAATATCCGGTCTATTAACAGTATGCAACAAATCACAACAACTTTCGTTAAGTAGCTTACATCTCAATTAATAACAACTTAAATACTTATAAACATGATTAAAGTACACTATAATGCTAAATTATATTTTCCATCTTACAGGGCAGCGAATCCAGCAGTCCGGACAGCTCGGACAGCGCGTCCGGCGGGCGAGTAGTCGTCCAGTACCACTACACGGTGTGGCCAGACCACGGAACCCCGCGACACCCGCTCGCAGTGTTGCCATTCGTCACGGCCGCTAGCAACCATCCCGCTACTGTGCTTGTACATTGCAGGTAGGTTGTCCTATTAGTTTGGAGGTTTGCAACCCTGATTCTGAAGTCAGTGGTTGTGAACATGATTTTTAAAAAGGATAAATATTTGTTGGTTTTATGTCTGGTTGTAAATATGTATATAAGTAGTGTATGTAATTTGGCGCCCATAATACAAGCTTGGGTTAGTTTGGAATCAGATTGACCCAACGTAAAGTATGTTTCAGGGTACTTATTATTGTTATGAGTATGTGTTGAGTAGAAAGTAGTAGCAAATTGGTTACATTATTTAAGCTCAGTGTAGATTGTATTAGATTGCCCGATAAAAATATTTAAGAGTATTGATTTATTTTGAATATTAAATGCTTTGTAAAGGAGGTAATATGGCTGTTGAAATTCCTACTGAGATATGAAGTTATTAATTTAGTTTTTACTTTATATCAGTACACATTCATAGAATTAGATATAGAATTTATTTAGTGTTACTTAGTGTTATTGTAAACCCATCCATTATTATTTTTTCAGCGCCGGAGTAGGACGAACGGGGACATACATAGTACTAGACGCACAATTGAACCAGCTGAAACTGACTGGTACCCTTTCACCACTAGGTTTCCTGTGTCGAGCGAGGACACAAAGGAACCATCTAGTACAAACAGAAGAACAATACGTATTCGTTCACGACGCGTTACTAGAACACGTACGCTCTGGCAACACGGAAATTGAATTCGCCAAAGCACGGGAATATCTAGGCAAACTCCTAGAGCCGATATCCGAAGACGAACTCGCAGTTTTGGACCTTAATTCCAACAAACATAAAAGCGTTAATGATTTGACGAACGGCGACGCGGAAACGTCGAGTGTTAAATCGCAACTTTGCAGCGATAAAGAAGTTATTGAGAATGGTAGTCAGAGTCAGATGTCGATAAAGACTGATGACTTGAATAGTGAGCAGAGTAAGTCTTCTGGTGGGGATGGGAATGAGTGTGTGAGCCAGGAGCAGAAGGAGCCGATGGTCAATGGAGAGGAGTCGGAGGGAGTGTACGATTTGGGTCCAAGATCAACGGACACGTACAGCAAGAAAATGCAGGCGTATAACAATTTGAGTGAACAGGAGAAGGAGGAGATTCGGAGGTGAGTTGTTGGTTACTTTGTTGTTTATATGTTGATAGGTATCTTGTTGAATACGAAAAACGTATGGTTGAGTTGCGTGCGACAATTATGGTGTATTCCAAAAGATCCACCTGAATACAGAGGCGTTAAGACTTATAAATTTATCAAAATCCCAATCTTTTTTTAGCACAAAATCGTGTTTTAATGAATATTTTTGCCATTAGGTGCTACTAGCGACTCAGATTTTATTAATGCCGCCGTGTTATTTTTTCCTTATGTCCTATATGCTATTCCTATGTCCAATAAATAAAAATATTTTTGTATGTATAGCAGAATGTACCATTATGTGATGTATATTCAAATAACACATGTTTAATTTCCAGGACGAATCGTGCTGAAAACTACGCGTTATTAGAACGCATGCGATCGTTAGCGAACCGACACCACACGTACCAGGGCCCGCCGCCTGTCAACCTGCTAGAGAAACAATTTCTGGTTAGTGTAACGTCATAGTTATATACTCAGATTAAACCCTAGTTTGGGGTAGATGGTTATTTTTTTTTTAAATTTTGATTTATTGACTTTTTTATTTATGGATATAAACAGGAGGTAATTCAACTTTAACATCTGAAGGTATTAGAACATTCGTAAAATATGATGGATTTTTATCATGTGTCAATAACAACATTATTGGTATGTTTGTTTACAGTTAATAACCCGTTCGTGCGTGGAAGCTAGTGTATGCGCCCGCGCAGCTCACAACGCGGAGAAGAATCGTCCCGGTGGTTTACTGCCCTCCGACTCTGCCAGAGTCATGCTCGTGCCTAAACCCGGTGTTGAAGGTATTAAGAAAGCATACAGTTAATACAGCAAAATTTACAAATTATTTAAGAGATCACAGAATAAGCATAATTTATTGGTATATGATAACAAACTATCACAATTTAAATGTGGTAGAAACTACCTTGTTTTATGGATAGACCTAAATACACTATTTATATAATAGAATCTTATAAATGAGCCAATATATTATTTTTAATTAATGTTAAAGCAATATAAATAGTCTCTAGCAAATGTATATTTTTAATTTTAATGATCATAATAATTGTCAAATAAGATATTTGCTTTGTAATATTTTTAGATGTAACAAAAACTCATTAGTATTACAAATATAACTTAAAGTAAATCTTAAGTAAATCGGTTACTTGAGATATTGAAGCTGTTACTGTTACCAGAGCTTCTATACAACCATGACCATGCAATGTATTGTATGCCATCTATGTTAGTGCAATAAAACGAGCGTGTGTACTGTGATTATATAATATCGGTTCAAAAGTGTGCGTGCGCACGGTGCTAAGGTCGAGCGAGCTCTGTCGTCCCCGTTCCTCTTCATTCCTCGCTGCCGTCGCAAGGCGGCGTGGACAATCTAAGCATTGTGATATACATAAGGGGCCCTGAGATATGCTAAGGAACCTTATTATTATTATTATGACTGTTCTCGTACCTCCAGGTAGCGAGTACGTGAACGCGTCGTGGGTTTGCGGTCGACGGCGGCTTCGCGAGTTCGCCGTGGCGCAGCATCCTGTGCCGGCCGCCGCGCCCGACCTGTGGCGGCTACTGTGGGACCACACCGCGCAGCTGGTGCTGCTGCTGCCCTCGCCCAGGGATCAGGTACACTGGAACCTTAAGGCCACAACCCTGGCCTAGAGGCTAGGTAGTATCGCACTACTACCTTTCAGGGTCACTGCCTGAGCGTAGGGACGAAGACCAACTTACTAGAACGTTCCAGGCTCACTACCCGAGCGTAGGGATCAACTACGAATATACTAGAATCTTTCTAGGGTAGAGACCGTGGGACTACTGCGCACCTGGTGCTGCCTCTGCCCTCGCCCAGGGATCAGGTATACTAGAACCGTTCTAGGATCAATGCTCGAGCGTAGGGACAAGGTATGACTATACTAGAACCATCAAAGTTGAGACTAGAATCTTTCTAGAGTCACTGCTCGAGCGTAGGGACCAGGTAAGAATATACTAGAAAGACCGTGGGACTACACCGCGCAGCTGGTGGTACTGCTGCCCTTGCCAGGGATCAGGTACACTGGAATCTTTACAGGCTCACTGCCGGTGCGGAGGAATGAAGACCGATGTAGTAGAACCTTGCAGGATCGCTACCCTGGCCCAGAGACTAGGTACCAACCTTGCAGGGCCACTACCCTGGCCCAGAGACTTGGTACCATCTCACTATAACCTTCCAGGGTCACTACCTGAGCGTAGGGATGAGGTATGACTATAATAGAACATTGCAGGGTCACTGCTCGAGCGTAGGGACGAATAACCAACATACTCCAAACCAGGGATCAAATTCTGCAATTTTAGTTGGATCGGGATTAAATTAACGTCGTTGGGCGACCAAATTGTATATTTAACACTTTACAACAACCTAAAAAACGAATTAAACTAGCTATTTTTGCACTCCCAACTGAACTTTAAAGCTATTTATTCAGTTCAGAAAGTTATTGGTCAATGTTCAGTAATCATCTTGCTTATATAAACGAGTATGGATTTTAAAGTATTAAATGCTATCTATATAGTTACCATAGTTCTGTTTCGTATCGGCCGTATCTGAAGAAAGTATCTGGGAGTTTATTTAAATTAATAAAAAAAAAAACGGACAACAAACAGCTATATAATTGTAACCATGCTTCTATTAGGATCCATAAGAATCAATATTCCTTTGTTACAGGACTGTGAAATATTCTGGCCGACGGAAGACGAGAAGGAGTTATTCGTCGCCAATTTCCGAGCAAGTTTCGTTTCAAAGGAAACGTACGTCGCATACCGTAAGGCTGATCGAGAGACGCCCGTCGAGACGCCGGTCAAACCCGAAACGAACGGCTACAGGCGGCAGGAGAGCAGCGACTGTGCCGACGACGAAAGATTAATACCAGAGAACAACTCGCCAATAACTGACTCAGAACCATCCTACCGCTTCGACAGAACAGAGTTCCGATTAGAGAGACTCAGCGCCGGTAACAGAGACCTATCCGCAAGGAAGTCAATAGCAAACGGTGATCTATTCTCCTCGCTATCAGAAAGGAAAAATGGCCCCAGATCCCCAAGAAGTCCGTCGAAAATGTCGCTGAAAAACTTTAAACTAAGCTCTCCTACTAAGTTTAAATTCCCCGATTGGGGTTCAAGAACTGCCGGTTCGCCTCCCGACACTGCCCCGCCGCCTCCCCCCGTGGCTCCCGCTCTAACTGTCGAAGAGGAGGCCGAACTACGCAGACCGTGTTACTACTTCGAAAAGGTCGATAAAGTACCTGAAAGTATACCTTCCGATCGAATAATAGAAGTGACTAACGTAAGCGTGCATTCCCTTCAAGACGACTACCAGTTGAGTGTGAAATTTATCAAATGCAATGGTTGGTTAGAAGGAGACACAACGGATTATGTGCCGGGAAAACCCGATGAGAATCCGTACGTGAAGGCGGTGAGGGAGTCAGCGATAGGGAACGAGCGAGAGGCGGCATTAGATAGGCTGATACACCCGTATAGAGATTCCTTTGCGTTGATAGAGTATGTTGCTGGGTGTCAGATGGAGTACAAGAATGGACCTGTCGTTGTTGTTGACAAGTAAGTTATGTATTTTTTTGGTAATTTATTAGAATTTTTGAATATTAATGTAAATATTTGTAATGTGAATGTGATGGTAAATACCTAGTTTTGATAGGCAATTATTTACTTCTGACTATTAACAAGAATTTTACGATGTTTTACTAGTAGTTCCCTGCCGTTTCACCCGTATTCCCGGGGTAAAAAGTAGCCTATGATTCTAACTTTCATCGCGATCCCTTCAGCCGTTTGGCGTGAAAGAGAAATAAACATCTATTCATTTATACATGTATTTACACAAACTTTCGCATTTATAATATTAGTTCGAATAAAAGTTTTTAGTCAATTCTACTTAAATTATAGGTTTTTTAATGAAATTTGATTAGATACTACGAAAAACAAGCACTGCTATTTCCATACGGTTCCAATCTGTTTCATTTACATTTAATTGTAAAATAAATAAGTCTCTATATACATACTCCGTTCACTACTCACATCATACCTTACCACCAGATACGGCGGCAGCAAAGCGATGTCATTCTGCACTCTATCCGCATCGAGTGGGGATGCTCACGCGCATTCCCAAGGCCCCACTCCAGGGCCGGCGGCGGAAGGAGAAGGTCGAGCATCTCTCTACCGCTGGTCGGCCCTCGGTGCGCATGCGCGGTGTGCAGTAGAAGCTCGTGCGCACACACACCGAGCGCTACTGGCAGCGTACTGCGCACTCGCAGGATACGGCACGCTGCTGCAACGCTCCGGGCCTGCTGATAGGTGAACCAGGTATATATTTGATGTAGGGTTCTGTGGGTTCGACTCCTACGTATTGGATTGCAAATGTGAGGTACTGAAATGTAGTGTAAATTCAACTTTGGTAAAATTATAAATTTTTGTGTGTATATGCAATTTTAGCTGCCTCCGTGCGGTCTCATCCGCGTAGTTCCCGTTATAATATATAGCCTATGTTATTCCCTGATAATGTAGATTTCAAATGAAATTATTGTTGAAATTTTCACAGTTGTTTTTGAGTTTATTCATTACAAACATGCACGCAAAAAAAAACCGCTGTATAATATTAGATGTGAGTTTGTTAAATGACAGTTTATAAGCATCCTAAAAAGAAATATGTTATATATAATTTTATCAGATGATCAGCTTGTATATAATTACTCTTTCCTTCCAGGTTTTCCGATGCATCTGAACAAGCGTCTCGGTAAAATGAACACACACGATGTAAAATAAGAAGCGGAACAAAATGTAATATACTCAGCGCGTTGTGTAACACGGCAAAGTTGGCAAGTACGTGCGATACATGATATCTCGATGTTCGATCGACACATTTCATATGTACACTTGTATTTTGTAGCTTATTAGTTGCTGTTGATTGGGTGTTTGCGCTGTCAGTTTGACATTGACGTTTCATTTTGACGTTTAACACAGTGCCGGCGAGCGAGCGGTAAGCCATAAACGTTTGTTTATTAAAGTAATAATGACTCGTATATTCATATTACTAGAGATTCTTTTTCTATACATTTTTATACTCAGTTAATTTAGCCACCCTAGTGTTTAGTTGAACGAATGTGCCACAGTCATATTTTAGTATTTATTTAGACGATTAAGGTTTTCTATATTAGAAACGTGTGTCGTTTGTAGTGAATTTTATTGGTTCACTTTTGATGAATATTATTTACACACATGTAATGATATTTATGTACATATTATTCAATATTTAACTGATATAATAGATTATCTGATTAACTATTTCATTGTTAAGTTCTTTCACAATTTATAAAGAGATCTTTGACGTTTTTTTATGACCATTAGTGAAGCAATGGTTATATATAGTATATGTATGCATTCATCCAAATTTTAACGATACATTTTCTCGTTAAAAGCAATATACTCGGGGGACAAACCCGCTTTCTCGCTGTCACTGTGTACTGACCCTTAGCATTGCAGTTTGGTGACGCGAAATACAGTATTTCAATTCAAAACATTTCAAGATCACTCGGAGATTAAAACACATTTGAATTGACCTACTGTTTCTCCAAATATACTGTGACAACACATGGCATTTATTAATTTAATAGAATTACTTTAATACCCAAGTAGCTGACATCACGGAATGCTCAAAAGGAAAACAACAATAAATTTAATATGGAAGAGGGAAATATTTTCATGTAAAGCTTTGTCTCTTATGAAATAAGAATATTGGTTGTGTGTATAATGAGTAATTTACCGCGGTAAGTAAATGGTAATTTTCTAGCATTTTTTTAATTACAATGTCATTGCATAGGATGCCTTAGTTTCGTTGATAAATCTATTCGAAGTTGATTAGCTGATTTATTATCGTACAAATAAAAACAGTATAATACGTATTGGCTAAATTCATAATGGCGGAGTTCTAGCTTTTGATGTAGCGAAATTCCTGTGGTAGTGACGTCGAAGGATTGTACTCATACTAGCCTCAAGTAAATTTAGCCCAAAGCTCCTACCGATATACTCCAATTTCAGCTAATGCAATCAGATCCTTGTTATACTGTATTAAGGTTGATAATCGAAATAACACATACGAAGCAAAATAGTAATTATTGGCAAACATATAATTTATTTTGATCTTGAATAAAAAGCGAGATATTTTGTCGTAAGTCGATGACATTTTTCTTATAAAATTATACATACAATACAATGATAATTGTGTATAGCGTATTATAGTTGGGCCGACGTATAGTAAAAATGTACCTTATTGTTAGGTTTTTAAAGTTTCTTTTAGGAGTTCAATTTATAGCAAAAATAATTCCATGAGGGATTATAATTACTATAAATAAAATATGCAGATATTCAAAGAACCTTATAATTTAGCCAATAAGGTACATTTTCGCACGTCACTATTGAATGTGAGTATTTTAGTCGGTCCGTCACCATTTGTAATTCCTATTAAATCAAGTTTATGGTCCAGTATTTTTATTATAATCTATAGTTATTTATATAATTATGAAGACTGCTTATTAGTGGTTTGTCAATTAAGTAATATACTCAGTTTGAGATCAATGGTGCGATTTAATAAAACACATTCGAAATTGTGTTCCTGTAGCTACCTGTTAAAAATACCTGTTAAAATTCGAGTTTGGACGATTTATTGGAAATAGAACATTTTTTTTTTTTGACGTGACAACGTCTTATAAATTGGTTTGCCGGGTGACACTTCAAGAAACTGCGTTACGCTCCGCTCACGTTATGCGCTCACAATGAGAGCGAGTGAGAGGCACGCGTCCCTTCCACTCGGGCATGGTTAGCCCGCCTAAGAGCGAGAGAGACAGACATAAAAAGTGAAAGGCACGCGTCTTCCTACTATACGAATGAATATTCACATTAAAATTATTTTACCACTCAAAGTCGTTGTCACGTAAAACTTTCGCCCGTATACCGACTTTACAGGCAACCAATTTTTTTTTTATACCACAAGGGTGGCAACCGGGCATTTAATTCAAAACTGTCAAAATATCCTCTGTATGTTTTCAATCAATCAAATGCCCAAAAAACAAGTATGCTTTTGTAAATGTTCTATTAAAATCGTACCATTGTGTATCTGTAATGAGGAAATCTTTCGGGATATGAAAGACTATCAGATGAATGAATAGGTTGCTTTTCAAATATTTATTAGACTTACATTCTTAGTCAACATAGTAGCTGATCAGATTCTGATTTCCAAAACATTTTTCCGCGACAACTATCCTTATTATATAAAGAAAGAGTAACAGAAATAACCGACACTTTAATTTCTATTATTTATAGTTTTTGTGTAAAATAAATCATGTATTATACGTTTACTATGTATAACATTTTAAACAATCATATTTTTTATCTACTTTCATATCTCGATAGGTTTCCTTATATCTACGAAGTGGCGGTGCGAGGGAAATAGTGAAATTTGTGTATTCTAGAAACGATTGAGGCGGGTCGTGTTTGTGCGTTTAGAATAAACCGCGTGCCATTCAAATAGTATTAGCTAAATATATTGCATAGATAGATTAAATTTGTAATGTTGGCCGCAATGTTTGTGCCAATATTTGACGTCCCGTCAAATGTTTGCCCAAACACACAATGTTGTGCCGACGTTTTGCCGTTGTAGATGTAGATAGACTGACATACAAGCTTTTTTTTATGTATTGAATTGTGATTTAATGTTTATAGGCATCTGTGGTGTGGTTTTGGAGCTATGTTGATTGTGCACAGCGAACAATTCCATTTTTTTTTATATTGATTTATTTTCTATAGTAATCGTTTTGCTAAGTTTTCTTTTACAAGGTCAAGGTCATGCGTTTTGGACTGGACCGTTATAGATGTGTCTGTCTCATAAGCTATTGTGTAAGAATGTTTGGAGTTACTCACAATGTAGAATAAATTCTTTAAAGAAATTACATTAATTTGTATGTTTCTTTGTTACAATAACTTAGAGAACATACTATTAATAGGTATATTTATTTCTACATTTATGTTTTACTGCTTTTGAAGAAACATAGCTATGTTATATTAGTAAAAAACATAGTTTTTAACGAAAGCAGTAAATTTTTATATTCTTTTTTACTTTGCTTTTTGTATCTTATGCACAGATTTATACGGCTAGATTATTATATAATATCAATATTGAGGTTTGATTGCAATTATGTTTAAAATATATTGCGACGATGTTTTTTTCATATTAATATATATATACACTAAGTGTACGGTTTGTCACATTCGTTTCGCGCAAACATCCCCGCCTGTGTACATCTCAACCAAAGAAAAAAATCACGTCTATTTAAAAGTATATTGTATGTATTACGAACGGTAGGAAATGTAGGCGATAATGGGTGTTGCAGCTAACATAGAATACGTTTAGAAATAAGGGATTCCTGTGTAATTATTAATACTATTTATAACGTCGTTGATGACCGTTTTTGTTTGATCGATATATTCAAGGTCAAGGAGAAATTTAATATATCGGTCGCCGAAATGGTGAGTTTCACAAAAATGATACCTTTTGGCTCAATATCACAATTTAATAGCTAAACCATTAATTATTTCAATTAAAAATCGATCAGGGTATTGTCATGTCACCATGGAATATCAGTTTTTTTTTCAATAAGCATACACTTTTTTTATGCCAATTAGTCTTTTGTTTTCCTTCATACGATTTCCAAGGCACTAAGAGCAAAAGTAGACTATTATTTTGTCTATTTATTGAAAATATGGGCTTGTAATTTAAGCTGTCCTATGGTCTAGTGTGTCCCCAGCCTTACGTCAACTAAATGTAAACTATTATATGTGTGAGTGTAGTATTTTTGTCACTCATTACTCATTTATTATAATATAGACTAAGCCCTATTACGTCTTTATAAAAACAATCGGATGCTAGATATAATAAAATAAATGTTCCATGTTGTACGTACGCCTGAGAGTGTTGCTATAGCTTGTAAGGTGTAAAAATGTTGCAAGGTTTTTAATTATTATATTGTGGTATATTATACAACTGCCCGCGTTCATAAGGGTGCGTTATCCGATGGAGCGGAGTCTCATATATAAGGGTGATTTTTAATCTGTAGTTACTTAATTAATAGTTTTAATTAAACAGACTAGTGGCTCCCTGCGGTCTCTCATTTTCCCGGTATAAAAAGTAGCCTATGCCCTTTCTCAGACTTTAGACTATCTGTGCACCAAATTTAATTAAAATCGGTTCCATTAGTTTTAGCGTGAAAGCGAGACAAACAGAGTTACTTTCGCATTTATAATATTAGTATAGATTCCTAGTTGATTTATGAAGCTATTAGTTTTAACTACAGATTATAAATACACCCTTATTAAATTTTTACTCCAGCTTAATGGAATAGCAACCTAAGAAATTGTATTGTGCCAATTTTTCAATCATCCCGTTTTGATGCATTCCATATTGTTTTTGTTTCCAAAACCATCAAATAAATTCAATAGACTGATACATGTACTCCATTATATTATATTATTATTCCATTTATATATAAAGTCGGTACGTTGGCAATTGAATCCGTGTTTGGTGTGATCTTATGATTGTAACTAAATATTAAGACCGTTTTTTACAAAATTACAAAACAAGAGTCAGTGAATCCCGTGAATAATGTCTTTGTGTAACCACTTGATTAAGGTTTTCAATGCTTAATCATATAAAATATAGTCTCTCAGTCAAATAAACAAACTCAAAAGCGACTGAAACAAATCGAAATAATTAATCAATTTATTGATTAGAAACTGAAATCAGATTAAATTTACCATAAAAACAAATTCAAATAATAAATGTAAAGTTTTTCATATTAAGTGAACTATGTAATATTATTTTGAGAAATTGAACCGAATCCCGAGATATTACATTTACTCTATGGTCACAGTTTCAATGGTAAGACAAAGATTGCCAAACTGCCAACTTTATAGAACGTCCACGATTAAACATATAATTTTAGTACAAATTAACAAACTGACATAGTGTCCACTAGATGACTCGTACCTTATCGTAATTAAGATGTAATAAACATAAAAACTTATGCCTTTACAAACTGTATCATAGTTTAAGGATGATAAAACAAGCTTATGAAGAACAAACTCTTGACTGATTTCTATCTAGTTGACTGCATTTCCTTCGCTCAGATTCATTAGGCAGTAGTCCCACCGCTAAGGAAGAACGAGAAGCGAGTAGTATCAATCAACTATATGCATCTCTTTTGTTTATCACTGAATAGTTAGCCCTTTCCTCGCTGGTAGTCAGACTACTGCCTTAAATTTCGATATTATTAGTATCAGAACTCATATTGTAGATCCTTAAATAAATCACTGTCGTGAATTTCGTGGTATGTGCCTATAGTGTAAAATGTTGCAAAAGTTTATTTGAAATGTGTTAACTCTATGTTGAGATCTGGGAGTGAACAAGACCGTTATAAGCACGGCAAATATTATGTAGTTGCATTTCGTAATAATTTACACTATAGGTTACAGACACGGTCACTGAAATACAGGTTTTCTACCCACCACAATAATCAGGGCAGAGTTAAAAAATTTAAACTGAAAGCAATGTAAAATTTCAAATCACAACACACACTCAAAACTAGTTTTATTTAGTTTCTAAGTGAAAATGTTGGCACTACATAATAACATCGGATTATATTCGACAATACACAGCACAAATTAACTTGTATATTTAATTTTAATGTTATTTTTTACTAACTTAAATGCATACATGTATTAATTGCCACTGTACGTGGTGTCTTATGTACCATTCTAATTTATAATTTTATGTACAGTTAATATTCGATGTAGTTACGTGTAGTTATTGTAATCATTTATTTTAGATTTCGTTTTGTTTTACAAAACATCACATTTACTATGTAATGTAATACGAAGACTTATTTATTTTTATGTAACCGCCTGTATTATTTCAAATGTAAAAATATATAAGAAATTATCTAAAAGTTGTTTTTCATTTTGATAACCCAAGTTTTTTATTCTTTATCTCAACGTGGAAACACAAATTGGAATCTTTTTTTCCCAGATGAATGTTTACCTATTTTCCAAAACGGTTCGTTGGTTAGGTTCCTTTTAGTTTCCGGCAATTTTAAGATTAGACTCTTGAGCTGCCATCTAGCGACAAGTAGCGGAATTACAAGCTTAGCCTTCCATTTAAATAAACGCTGGTTTAATTTTTAGTAGATATTAAATTGAACCCAACATTTATGAAAAGTTTCCGACCGTTTCACACTAGATCTACTACTAGCAATTTATTAGCTACCAATTTCAACTAACATATACTTTTGCAATATGTAATAATTTTTTCTATCTTTATCTTATTTACGAGAAATAAAGGGTTAATTTTGACATACAACTTACTGTGCTTATTTAAAATATATGTTTTTGCTGAATAACTATTTATTTTACTTAATTATATTTTTGACGTGACAACGTCTTATAAATTGGTTTGCCGGGTGACACTTCAAGAAACTGCGTTACGCTCCGCTCACGTTACGTGACGTTATGTTTTAAATTGTTACTATTATTTCATCCTTCTTCCTACTATACGAATGAATATTCACATTAAAATTATTTTACCACTCAAAGTCGTTGTCACGTAAAACTTTCGCCCGTATACCGACTTTACAGGCAACCAATTTTTTTATATTTTTGACGTGACAACGTCTTATAAATTGGTTTGCCGGGTGACACTTCAAGAAACTGCGTTACGCTCCGCTCACGTAACGTGACGTTATGTTTTAAATTGTTACTATTGACGTGACAACGTCTTATAAATTGGTTTGCCGGGTGACACTTCAAGAAACTGCGTTACGCTCCGCTCACGTAACGTGAAGTTATGTTTTAAATTGTTACTATTGACGTGACAACGTCTTATAAATTGGTTTGCCGGGTGACACTTCAAGAAACTGCGTTACGCTCCGCTCACGTAACGTGACGTTATGTTTTAAATTGTTACTATTATTTCATCCTTCTTCCTACTATACGAATGAATATTCACATTAAAATTATTTTACCACTCAAAGTCGTTGTCACGTAAAACTTTCGCCCGTATACCGACTTTACAGGCAACCAATTTTTTATTTTATACCTACCTACATATTTATTTTTATTATAATTTCGCTTATTATAAGACTGCTGATTAAAATGTCATAATCCTACTAATATTAAATGATGTGAAAGTTTTTTAGGTACCTACTTTTTCACGCCAGAACGACTGTATCTGAGATGAAATCACAGAGTATGTTCAAGAATAGCTCAGGCTACTTTTTATTCCGGGAAAGTTCAAGATTCCCGGAAACGCGGAGCAGAAGTAAGATATGTATCTGAACAAGGGGGGAAAATGTTACACAGATGCCGCCCATTAAGTAATAAAACTTATCTTTCGCTTAGGACAGACTAAACGAGCAAACTCCGCAACATTTTCCTCTGACGTCCCCAAAATACTCAAGTTAAATTCAAGAGCTCAAAGCTTGAAGATTTATATTTATATAGTGAACACAAAAAGGGTGTCGATGGGTAAATATTATATGAAATAGGATATCGTAATAGTTATTTACAATAGATTTCCTTGCATCTAGCGGCCCGCGTCATCATCCTAAACCCGGATTTTATTGAGGTTACTAGGTCACAGCTAGTACTATATAGAATTCACTATTTTAGAACACGTTTTTTACAACGGAGTGTCATGAAATATGTTCGTATTTTGGAAGCGGTACTTAGAGACTATGTATAATGTAATAAATCCTGAAATGAAAATAAATAATATTAATTTGTCATCTTACTACTTACCCGAATCGGATTAAAATGTAAGCTTCACTAATAGATTGTAGTAACCTCCACTCAACATTCAGTGCTTCATGCATGTCAATAGTACATAAATAAAATTGTTATGCTACCCTATGTGACTATTCTACGCGGACGAAGTCGCCGGCACGGCTAGTTCTATCAATACTAGCAGCCATCTTTTCCTTGAATGAAATCTTAAAATCAATGTGGTTCCAACCTACCTATATTAAATCAAATCTACCTATATTAAAATTTAAATACCCAATAGTTATCATCATCTTCATTTACGTTCAAACATAGTTAAGTTTTTAACACTATATCTACCGAATAGATTGCATTAAATATTCTTAACGCGTGTAAGTATAAAAGAACCTAACTATCTTTATCAGAGGCAATCAATCGCGGCTCACTAATCTTATCACCTACTTATGTTGAGATTTAAGGTGACCGCTTACTTATCCTAACTTTATATTATAAATGCGAAGGTAACTCAGTCTGTCTGTCTCGCTTTCTCGCTAAAACTACTGAACCGATTCAAATGAAATTTGGTACACAGATGGTCTAGGGCTTGAGAAAGGACATAGATTACTTTTTATCCCGGGAAAATGGAAGATCTCCCGGGTACGCGGGTGAAACCGCGGGCAGTTTTTTTGTCACTAGTGGTACCCCGTTTCTCTGGCTATCTGTGTACGAAATTTCATTTAAATCGGTTCAGTAGTTTTAGCGTGAAAGCGAGACAGACAGGCATAGTTACTTTCGCATTTATAATATAAGCTAGGATTTGGTTTGTGGCACTGTAACTACATATGCGTTTTTTAAAGGACCATTTTTAGTTATTTCTAGTCTGATGAAAAATAATTAAATTATTGTTGATTTAGGCTTTACAAAAGGATTATTTTAAACCAACAAAACTGAAGATGAGTGAGCGACCAGCTTTATATAGATACGGATTAAACAAGTTTACAGAATGAAGTCTTTGAAGAGAAACTTTCACAAATTCTATTGTTTCATATAAAAGGAGATTTAACTTGGTTAGTAGATTTCTCTATTATATAGGCAGACAGAAAATTTTATCTACAGAATTGTATTTAACACGCTTTCTTTAGCTTCGCCTGTATGTAGGTATCTAACGGAATATTTGAACGTGATTAAAAAAGTCGGATTAATTTGGATTAAAACCCTATTTCTATATAAATATTTTAGGTAGTAACCTTAGCGCCGCAATTTCCGTTCAAATCCGTTTAGCGTTCATGGGTTTTGGTTAAATATTCAAACTCCCACTTAGGTTGAATGCAATTTGCCACACGAATAGATTATGATCTGTATTTTGTTGATCCTTGACAATTATTATTTGATACTAATTAAATAACTTAGATATTTGCCTATATGTATTTTCAAGTAGCACAAATAGACTTAGGTTCAAATTAATTATCTCTACTCTACTCTTATTAAATTCATAGATAGGTATGTCGCAGACATAGAACAACGCTGTATTATGTCGAAAAATATCAAAATCGACTTTTAGATATCGACGAATAGTCAAAAAATTGCCGCATATACAACGAAGATAAACGTATGTGTAATATCAAAAATGTCCAACAAATGGTGCATTGTTAAGGATTTACGCAGTAACTTGAGATAACGTTTTTCCGTCAATACCGAAAAAATCCTATTTTGACTTAGAGTAGTGTTGTGCTGGGGGTGCAATATATACTAGAATGATATAGCTATCAATTATAGAGATATCTTTGTCTATAAACACCATCATTTTTATTGACAATATGACGAACAAAACTAGAGTACAAAAAGTAGCCATTCGACCCTTGTCATGCTATTTGTCACCAGCATGGCTGCTACGCCACGATATAGGACCTATCCTGAAGGCCCGTTTGATTGATCAATGTTTATTTGGGATACCTCGCGGATACTTTTTTCCCGACCTCGTAAGTATATAGATATTATATTCATTTATCTATAGACGATATTCAGTAAAATGCCATAGAAATAAGTAATTTCGTTTCTTCTCGAATTTGGAATTTGTTTTTACTTGGTTCCCTAAAAATCTTATTTAGAATAAGACTTTAATAGTAGTTATTTAGCTTAGTTAAGGAGGTATGAAAAATAAAGGTTTTAAAATTCGAGAGCTTTTTGGTCAGATATTTTTATAACAATACGTATCTATGTTTTAGATAATGTTATTCCTAGGAAATAATTCTATTTATAGAATAGGAATTATAATGACATATACGATCTTTAAGATATTTGTCAGATAAGTAGGTATACACTATTTGCCCAAAACGTAACATTCCGGATGGGGTGGCGGTTTTCCACACTGTACATGTGTCGGAGAATAATGATATTTTCAAATCAATTTACATTAAAAAAAATTTAACCAAATATAAGATTAAATGGTATATATATATAAGTATGTAACATAGGTTTGTAGTAAAGTAAGTTATAGTTTTTAATGTTTTTATTGATAGTTATTTTGTTAATGGATTATAAATTGTTGGTTTAAAGTAACTTCAGAGGACTTTTATCCAAACGATATTTTCGAGCATGAATTTTATATAACTTTATAAAAAAATGAATCTGGTAGATATATTAACAAATTACTATTATTAACTATTATTCAAAACAAATCACTTCGCCAAAAATATCTTGATCATGGATCATATTTAACATAATCATTTACCAGATTAAGATTACTAGAGCATAACTTTTATCAATAAATTACGTGTCGATTGTCGACTTACGGTGAAATGGAATGCACTGAGCTCGCCTCCCCCGCCGCGGCGGCGGATCGATTCCCGCTCATGCGCACAACCTACCTAAGTATTGAATGAGCCCATTCATAGAGCAACTGGTGCCTTCAGAATGAATTGTAGAATTATACAACCTAGATATACGTTACACATCGCGGCATCGGCTCGTAGGCGTGAGGTCTGACGGCGTCCCAAATTTGAAATTGGTTTTGCGACTCGTTGTCGATGGGTAGGGTCGTACAAAATTTGAATGATTGATTGGTACCCAACGATTTTAGCGTTCCGAAATAAGAATGGTTTGAAAATTGTTCCATTCGTAAATGTAGAAGTAAATCTATCTATGTCTATGGTCCGAATCGAGTTTGATATCGCTCGTCATCGAGTCTACCGAAGTTATAATGTTATGCAGATTGCTTACGAACTTACATTACTTTTTCTTTCGCTACGTGACCGAAAAGACCGGGCTCAATTTTACGCCATTTTTGTTGGCACGGAATATAAGCTTTTTGGACAGATATTTATTAAGGTCCGATCTATTTTGATAGATGACCTTTGATTTTTATGCTTATTTTCCCTATTTATGTTATACCTTCAACATATTTACGGAGTTCAAATTCTTTACATTCATATTATGCTGAATGTAGTAAACATAAGGTGCCTAATGAAGCGCACTCATTAGCATTAGCTCCGGAATATACTTTGTAATAGTTGTCAGCCTTACAAGTATCTTTATACTAACCTAGAAACTGTATATACCTATCTAGAAACTGTTATGTACCAGTGGAATGGGTATTAAATTGGCAAATAAAATTTCAATGTACATGAAACCAACAGCAATGCGTCATTAAAAACTAATATAAAACAGAAAATACATACTGCTCTCCACTCGGACCCACACGAACAATTTCGCATCATAAAGCCGAGTTCACATAACATTGAGTCAACAAGGCTGGCAATCCTGCCGGACCCGACCAACTCTGTGATAAATGACGTCGCTTATTTAGTTTTAATTCCGAACCGCGACGGCCAGTAACCGATGAGGCTGAAAAATAAAATGTTTTGTTTACTATATTTGTGGTTTGTTGCAAGCTTGGGTTAGTCATGCTCACTTAAAAGTCTTTGCTTGCGGCGGCGTCGTGTGACGGGTCGCTCACTTCCCTAAAATATGGCGAAGAGGGTGATGGCTGCCACATGCGTCATGCTTGTGAACAGGTGCTGCTTGTGGGGGCTGGTCTGCTTAAGTTTGCTATGGTTATTTTTGTAAACTTTCACTTAAAATTATTTTATTTTAAGTCATTCCCCAACACCCAAATATTGCCAGTGAGACTAATTCCTTGAAATGTAAATAAATCTAAGTTTGTTTTGAAAAGAGTAATTGCTGAGTTTATTGCCGGCTCTTCTCAGCAAAACCAACCTTCCGAACCAAGCGTTAGAGTTTGACTATTCTTAAGTGTCTGTGAAGACTATTCTTCTGTGTCTGTGGAGTTTGACTATTCTTAAGTGTCTGTGAAAAAACATTTTTCATTTTCATTACAAGTCCATAGCCAATTAAAAATAAACTTTCAGATTTGTAACTGGGTCTGTATATTTGGTGCCCGTTTTTCGAGGTCACTTTGAATTCGGAATAGACTTATGACATGTTAATTTAGTCAGTAGGTATCGTAAGTGTACCAGTCGTGGCCACGGTACCAGTAATGGCCAAAAATTAAAAGAAACATCTAGAATTCGGACATGAGCGAATGTTTTTACATTGGGATCACTGTGACATAGACTTTAGACATCGAACTATCTAAGTTTAACGTTTTATTGAATTCAGTCAGTTACATGTACAAATATGCGCGAATACAAAGTGTAAGGTGATTTGAAATTGACAACGACGGCTTTTCTTAAGGAAATCGTAAAGGCGGTGAGCAGAAAGTTTGACTTGTAAAATAGTATTGCTTAATTAAAACCAAAATTAGTTTTGTTTCATGTGTTAACCATAAAATAAAGATAAACTTAGACTAAGACTGGGGTATCCATTAATGAATTTTCCCTGTCCAAGACTGGGTCACAAAACTACAACTTTTATTTGTTAAATTAATTGAATCCAGCTTTGCCGTATCTCACGCGCAACACATTACAAATATTAAATAAGGACTGGACTTTACAGTTTCACTATATTCAGTGCTGAAATTTTCACAATTTTGGTAATATTTCAAAAAAACCTGTTTTATTTTTCTTAAACTGGCCACCATTGGGTCATTTACCATATACCTTTTGCAAAAATAATAATAATCAAGTAGTGTTCAGAGCTGCATAATATTATTTCTACAGTTACTACGTGAACATGATTTTGTAATAGTGTCTAAATATCGGGAATTGAATCAAAACTATATAGTACTAGTGACTCCCTGCGTTTCAGGGGGACCTTTAATTTTCCCGAGATAAAAAGTAGCCTATATGTTATTCCAGAACGTATTCTTACTCTGTACCAAGTCTTATCCATCCATCCATACTCACAAACTTTCGCATTGATAATATGAGTACCTAGGTGTTCTTTTAATTGAGTTACCATAGAAATCATCGAGTCGTTATATAATAGCCTAATCGCTAGTCCTCGCCAGTTGAGATAATGTTTTCCATTGCTCTAAAGGTTTTATAGTGCCCTTTCGAAAGTGCACTAAGAACTCCAGCTGAACAAAATGATTCTGTGATAACATTGTACACCCCCGCATACTGTGAACAATGGACGGAAAATGTCAATTTCAGTTATATTGTAAATCAGACTCGACCGCGATATATGGCGGCACTCGCTATTGTTCTGGCATTCGCGGTATCTGAATAAAAAAAAAGAATTATTTTTAGTGAAAAAAAAAATACATTTATGATTGAACCTTTTTGCGTTTTGAGACGAAGTTTTCTTTTGAAATATGGGGTGACACAAAAAAACAGAAAATAAGATTTCGAATTTGTTTTTTTAAATACTATTAAAAGCGAATAATTATTTTAATGTAGGTTGTTATTTTATTCTGATCAAATTACATATGAAGTTAATACTACGTTAATTCAAGTACCTTTAGGTATAGATACATATCTTAAGACTTTAAAACTTCCCTCAAAGAGCCTGTGAAAACTTTTCCTAAAACCATTATACTAAAGCCCTAGTTTTATTGACTTTGCGAAAGTGTTTTAAATGTGCCTCGAATTTATAGTAAAACTCGGCACTGGCAAAGAATAAGAACTACATAAAAGGTTGCCATATCTAATATTGAAACTGAAAGATCAAGACTTAATATTTGCAGTTGTCGGAATTTTTATAATTACTAACATATTTCTTCATTACTAGTTTCCGTCCCGTGGTTTGCCCGCGTTCCTTATACCTTTAACTTTTCCGAGATAAAAAGTCTATAGCACGTAGTCAAAACATATTTTACGTCTCTGCCAAATTTCATTCAGCCGTTTTGGATGAAAGAGTAACACACACATACATTTTCACAAACATTCATATTAATAATATTAGTACGAAGTAGGATCATATTTTCATTTTCACGGATGCTGGATTTTTCTTAGGTCACTTCGTGTCAGAAGATATTATTATGTACAGACACCCACGGCGACCAAAATTAAACATAAGTGGTACTCAAATGGGTACATATATACGTGTAGACTTTAACTGTGTGGGCGGGTGTACATGTACATCTACACTTCTACACTAATATTATAAAGAGGAAAGATTTGTATTTTTGTATGTAACGAATAAACTCAAAAAGTACTGGACCGATTTTAATAATTCTTTTTTCATTAGAAAGCTACATTATCACTGAGTAACATAGGCTATATTTTATCCCTGTATTCCCACGGTAACGGGAACTACGCGGGTAAAACCGCGCGGAGGCAGCTAGTATATAATATGGTAGATATATAGATACAGGATCCTATAAATGGGTTCGATTCGGTTTACAGACAGTGCTGAATGTGCTTTTGTTGCGAGAGCTTTGAGTTAAGCTGTTGAATTGTTGACTGATGGAGCTTTAGCTATGGAATTTATCACTAGTTATTTAGTGGTCGATTTTGTCCTGGGAAATATATAAGATAATTCTCTATTAGCTGGAAATAAGACAATGAATTTATACTAGACTAGCTGCCTCCCCGCGGTTTTACCCGCGTAGTTCCCGTTCCCGAGGGAATACAGGGATAAAATATAGCCTATGTTACTCGGGGATAATGTAGCTTTCCAAAGGTGAAAGAATTTTTGAAATCGGTCCAGTAGTTTCGGAGCCTATTCATTACAAACAAACAAACAAACAAACAAACAAACAAACAAACAAACAAATCTTTCCTCTTTATAATATTAGTATAGATAATATTATAAATTGGATGTGTTTGTTTGTATTAAATAGGCTCTGAAACTACTAAGCCGATCTGAATAATTCTTTCACTAATGGAAGCTACATAATCAGGAAGTAACATGGGCTATATTTTATCCCCGTATTTTTACGAGAACGGGAATTACGCGGGATAGCCAACCTGGGGCAGCCCGTCTTCTATATATTCAGAAAACGCGCAATATTTTTTTAAGTCGCGAAATACCTGAGACTCACTTGAAAGGTATAGAAAGTGGGGTATCTTGTTAAACGTTAATGTAAAAATATAATCTATACTAATATTATCTATATCTATACTAATATTATAAAGAGGAAAGATTTGTTTGTTTGTTTGTTTGTTTGTTTGTTTGTTTGTTTGTTTGTAACGAATAGGCTCCGAATCTACTGGACCGATTTCGAAAATTCTTTCACCTTTGGAAAGCTACATTATCCCCGAGTAACATAGGCTATATTTTATCCCTGTATTCCCACGGGAACGGGAACTACGCGGGTAAAACCGCGGGGAGGCAGCTAGTGTAAAAATATATTTGTAAAATTTTGCAACCTAAATATGGAGTAATCATTATGCAAGCCTCCCTAAGATTATTTAAATACGCTCCCCCAGGATAAGCTCTAAACGAAATGTGATAACACCCGTGACACCCACGCGCAGTCTTTTCCCCGGACTCGGACCTCTCATGTCACCGCTTAGAAACGGAAAGAGACAAACACATTAAGCTTACCGAATATGGGGTATTCTTACAACGATGTGAGCTCAGATTGATGTGGGAGAATATTATAATGAACAGAAAAAATCTTTTTTATTACCAAGACGTTGAAGAAACCTAAGATGGAGCATGGTTGCCCAGAAGAATAACACAGGTCACTTTTTTGTTGCCCTGGAAGTCATTGTAGTTTTCCACTGCTCATATTACGAATATATTCTTGAAAGTACTGAATGTGTTTTATGTCTTATGTTAAAAAACACTGTAAAATTAGAGATTCAATAAAATACATAATTATATCCAAAATTAATCTTATATAAAAGGCGACAAAATCACTATTGAAATCCACCAGTGTAATCTATGATCTATTTAATATAGCGGCATCATTTTTATTGGTCTATATTAAGACTGTGGGTTGAGTGCATTCAGCACATGTTATATGTTAAAAATAAAATGTGGCAGATAAAAGGCTTTTCATCTACACGCGAAACGCCTATGGGTATCACTCTATGTGATTCTGCTGACATGACACTTCCGTGTGACATTTCCTTGTGGTGTAATCTATATTTATAAAAATGTTATGTTGGTTTGTGTACGCTTCAAAAACTCAATAAGTTCTGCACCAATCGAGCTGAAATTTTAGAATGATATATAATCCGCATCAAGGATTGTTTTTATCTAATTTTTGCATCAGTCACAGCGAAGTGTGGCAGGGCACAGCTAGTATATTATAGAAATAACATCTGAATGTATGTTTGAATGTTTGTCACTTTCACGCAATAACGGCTTAAGGGATCTAGATAAATTTTGAATAGCACATAAGCATTTTTTTTTAGGTGGCAAATAGGCATACGGTCCCACCTGATGGGAAGCGGTTGCCGTAGCCTATGGACGCGCGCAACACCAGGGGCGTCACTCACGCGTTGCGGACCTTGTAAAAATCTCTTTACTCCCTTCTTGAACAACTCTATGCTGTACTCCATTAGGAATCCTTTTATCTCATACATTGTTTTAGTAAGTAATTAATAGTAGGTTTATACCACACAATTAATTACCCGATTAAATTCAAAGATAAATAGTCAAGCTAGTTAGTTAGTTTCAATTTAATAAAAATACATAATACTTTAATAGCAAATATTAATCGTGTTTTCGGTTCGGTAAATGTAAAATGCCGTTGACAAAACTCCGCCCCAACGCTAAGCCGCAAAAGGTACTGACGGGTAACGCGAATCATATTAAATCTCGCAAAATTATAATTTCGAGAGCATATTAAATGTTTATTGGAATGATTGTAGTCTCATTTCACATATGTAATCACGGTTTGTCATAATATTATAATTAAAGCAAATTTACTGGTTGGTGGAATTAGCTTTGGGAGATAATTTTGTGTGTTGTTAAAATGAATGGCTTTTATTTTATCTCGAGGATCTTTTAGATTTTAGGATAAAAGTAGCTGATGTGCTTTCGAGAATAATTATAATTTTATTATATCCAGGTCCAATCAATCGTCCCGGCGTAATTGAGTGAGTTACAACTATACATATATCGAAACCTTCGCATTTATTTGGGTGAGATAAGAAAACTTTTTGTCCATAATTATTTGTTATATTTTCTACTAATGACACAAATTATATTTTCTACAAGCTTACGATTAATGAAATGCTTCATAAATGGGTAATATATTATTATTTTACTTGGCAACAATATATCGATATATAGGTCTATGGTAGGCTGGTCGTAATACGTCATTCGCTTTTCATTGATTCACCACGCGCCACCCACATATTGTAAGATTACTATCTAAATCTATTAATAAATAATTAATACGTTTGATAATAAAAATGATATAAGGAAAATGTGACAAGATAAATCATATCCACACTTCCTTACTTAGGTATATTATTAGCGAACGTACCTCTGTCTGTTACGCTTTCAAGCATAAACCACTGAACCGATTTTAAAGAAAATTTCCCTCAATCCAAATTAGACTATGTTCAATTTCAGAACACGTTATATCCCTGTACCAAATTTATTTCTGACCCACCAGGCATTGTGCCGTGAGTGATTGAATCCCTACTTCCCTACTAATATAAAAATAAAGATATTCAGGATTTACCAATATATAAATTTAAGCAGTGTAGTGAAGAAAACTTTATATCAAAAGGGCTTTTATAGTGTATCAGATTACTTGTTAAAAAAAGGCCCTTGGCAGTGAAATGCCCGCTACAAGCTATTTCACACATGTAAAAATCACTATTGTATTAGATGTAAGTTGGTTTTTGAAAAGAGTAATTACTGAGTTTATTGCCGGCTCTTCTCAGTAAAAAACAACTTTCAGAACCGAGCGTTAATAGTGACTATTCATAAGTGCTTGATTGAGGCCTATTTGAATAAAAAAGATTTTGATTATATTTGTATTTACTTACTTTTTATTTTTATTCATACCCACTTTTATTTATGACATTTGGTACAGACATTAACTAGAGCTTGTTAAAGGACATAGGCTACATCTATTCCGCTACAGTTGAAGGTCTCCCGGAAATCACAGTGCGGAAACTAGTCCTTATAATATTATAATTGCGAAAGTAACTCTGTCTGTCTGTCTCGCTTTCTCGCTAATACTATCTACTGAACTTAAATGAAATTTGGGGCATAGATAGTCCAGATCATATGAAAGGACATAGGCTATTTTTCATCCTGGGAAAATGGAATATCTACCGGGTACGCGGGTGACACCGCGGAAACCACTATCTAAGTATATATATAAAACAAAGTCCCCGCCGCCTCTGTCTGTCTGTCTGAACGCGAACAAATTTATTTATCAGTTAATAGTTTTACCACAATTAAATATCACTACAAATGAAACAATAACTATATAAACTGACAAATCAACAATGTGCTGGATTGCCGACATCAACAGCCGTTTTGTCGACAAATGCCGGCATAGTTTGTGCAAATTTTGTGTGGCGTTCCGTGAATAACCGCTTTATTGGAATTCAGCCATTGAGCGGTTCTAAAGTGCTGAAACTGTTCATGTATAGAATCTATATCTACATCATACATACATGTACAATACTTATCTACTCTAATCTGATTTCAAACTAAGCAGAGCTTTTACAATGGAGAAAAGAGTTGTTACATACATATAAGTTAACAAACAGACATATCATGCACACAAATATTTGTCATGTGTGGGACTCGAAGCTAGACCAGAGGGGCGATAAATATGGTAGCTAATAACTAAGTTAACTGGCCATTCGGAGCTACGTTACCGCTACCACCTACGTTTTCTTATACCATAATTATATACTATACTACTAATATCCGGGAAAATTGAAGAACCCCTGGGAACGCAGGTGAAACTGCGGGGAACTAGTTATAAATATATCGATCTTTATATTTCATTCCAATCTATGTATATATTAAAAATTAAATATCATAAAATTATTATCATATAGATAATAATTTTAGTATTAATCATTTATCATTTTTTCATCATCGTTGCAATTCATATTAAGTATTTGAATTTGAAAATTCATAAGCTGTCCTGACACTTGACTTCCATATAGCCAAGTATGTCGTAATAGGAAATTTCTTGGATATTCCCCGTCTCAAAGCCATAGGAGGGAATCCTTAAGCAAGTTAACACGTTTCTACACGCCTCTTTAACACCGTAACCGAAAATTATGTGACTGTTTAAAAAAATATGGGTGCAGAATTAAAATACTAACAATTTTAATTCTGCAGCCATATTATTTAACCTTTTTTTTATTTCATTGTATTGTACATAATATGGTGCTATAACGTCCCTAATGTGAGGGTAGAAATAGAAAGTTACGTTATTTGTGAGTATAATAGGCTATATTTTATCCCTGTGGTCTAATTCGATCGGAAAGTATGCGGGTGAAACCGCGGGGTGAAAGCTAGTTAGGTACATAAAAGGTTGTTTTTCAGTTTTTTCTTACGTGTACGTTTGCTTATTTGTACAGATTTTCTAATAAGATCAAGTTTGTTTAAAATTATTATTGAAATTTAACGGATTTTCCAAATTCCATGCTACAGTTGGGTTGGAAAAGTCTAGGTGGGAGTAAATCCTACTAATCCTACTAATATTATAAATGCGAAAGTTTGTAAGTATGGATGTTTGTTACTCTTTCACGCTCCAACGGCTGAAGGGATCTGCTTGAAATTTGGCACAGAGCTAGAATATGTTCTGGAATAACACATAGGCTACTTTTTATCCCGGGAACGCGGGTGAAACCGCGGGGAGCCACTAGTATATAATATGTTGTAGTTTAATATCGCCTGTACTGTTTGATCTTGGAAATTATCGAATTTAGTTGTTTTATGTTTAGGTTTTGTTTCGAGATAATTTAATATAGTTTGTTTACAAAAATGAGAACGATATAATATTAGTTATAAACTCTAAAATTACTGAATCAGGCGAATTAATCTTCTGATTCTTTATTAAATTTAGATATATTCTTTAACATAACTATTTATAGGTACCTACATTAAAAAGACGCAAATCAACTATTTTATATATATTTCTAACCGTAGATAGTCGTAGCTGGTTATCGTAGCACTTCGTAGCATAAACTGTAGCTCGTCGTAGCCACTTTCATAGCATTGTATTATTTTGACTAGTACCTATATAGATATATTATTTAAAGGATTGTATGTGAATTATAAAACAAAGACTTAAGAATTACAATGTAAGAGTCAAAATGCTTTGTGAAAAAAATCCGTCGTAGTTTAGGCTTCATTAGTCATAGAAATGACTTCCTCGTTTATCACTCTAAAATACGTTGCGTAGTTTAAAAACAGTTAGCAAAGAAACGGGCAGAGGCAATACTTACTTTAATATAATTTCTAGAAGAGATATACAAATATCTATAATATAAAATAACCTATGCATAAAATGTTACCTTTCAATTACGAATGGTAATTTTGTAATCGCATTAATTAATTGAAATGCTTCCATTACGGATCCATTAGAGCAAGATTAATTGAATCAACAGACATCGCTTACTTCCAGCCCGGCGGGAACGGCTGTTTAATTAAAATAAACCTTAATTCATTTTGTTTTGAGTTGAATTTATATTGCTTTATTTATTGTCTGGTGGTATGTATTGATGATTTTTGATTGTAACTTACGGTATGATTTTTCTATACTAATATTTGTCGTAAAACTAAGTCTCAGGATTATAATTATTATGAATTTGACAGGTTGGTTGGCTTTGTGGTTAGCGACCCTGACTTTTAAGTCGCTGGTCATTGATGATCTTTACACCACAAAGATTTGCTTAATTTGAGCTGAGTATTAGTTGAAATAAATAATTTATAAGTTTTTTAGCAAAGTTAAAAGTTTATATATTTTATGTTCTTAATTCACAAAATCAAGGAATTAAATAAATTATATATATTGATTTATTCAAATAGGTACCTACTTATGGAACGTCGGTTCTAATGCTCGGTTTAAAAAAAAGTATATTTATCTAATATCTTAGTAAATATTTAACGCAATATCTTCAGCCATTAAAGTTCCAATCTTTTGTCCATTGTCTTTTGATTTATGCTACACAAATGACCTTTAATAATAACCCTCATATACTATCGTTCATCCAAATTATGGCTTCAGGGTTAAAATGTTGAAACCGTAGTATTATAAACTAGCTTCTACCTGTGGTTTTTCTCGCAATCTTCAGTGCTCGTTTTCTCTCTAACTCAAACAAAAATAAAATATTGCAAATTATTCTTAAAATCAGAGCTTTAAGAGTAATATTGTTGGAATGATTTATATGGTTATAATACTGTTTGTATTATATTGTTCGTGTAAAAATAAGTCAGTAATATCAATTCAAATTTATGATTAAATAATTATATAAATGTTGTAATCATTTTTATTCTTACATAGGTGCTGTGTAAATATTCATTTTTTATTATTATGTAATGTATTATTGGTATTCTCTATGGTTAAAAAAAAACCATGCGATTTTATTTTGTATTAAAATCGAAGCTCAAATGTTGAATGAAATAATTTAAATTGCTACCGGTTACTTTTCCATTGTGAGCGGCTGAATGCATATTCAGTGCACACAGTTGCCGGCGTGCGTCACAAGTTATATAGGGTTGTCACATATCGTACATTACATTACATTTAATTTTATTCAAAAATTCAAAACAATTTTTTCAGATCTCGGTGCAGAAGTCGACATTTAAGTGATTGGCTTTTCATCTGTTATTATATAATTAAAAAAATGCATAAAAATGCACATACATGCGATCATTAAAAAAAACATAATTGTGTGAGGTATTGTTGCAATACATATTATTTTTAAGGCAAACTAATACAAAGCTTTACTGGTTAATAGCGACTTTATATGGACTTTTAATATAAAATAATTGTAGTAAACGAGTCATGTAAGGTGTAGAAAATTTTACACGTAAGTACAAGCCACAGACATGATTTGAAACTTAACTAAACTAAAAATAATTTACGTATTGAAAATAAATCTTTGCTTACCCCAAAAATACTATTAAACCATTTGAATGGTGGAACCTTATAGTAAATGGTGATCATTTGACCATAATAATTTTAATAAATTGTGCTAACCCTGACACGTGATGTGCCTGTAATTTCACAAGCCTTCCCTTCTGTGCGGAACACAGTCATAAATAAAGAAGTAAATATCCTGGGACTCCTCTCGAACGGTTATCTGAGCCCGGACTAAGCAGAGCTTGAAACAAGATAACTGATATTTCACGGTTGAATAAATGTTTGTCTTTATTGGGAATCGTTTTGTGGTTCCAGGATTATCTATCTCAAAGGAGACAATGTGTTAGAGTTGATGACAAGTTAAGTAGTTATGGTTTTAGTACATACGGGGTGCCACAGGGTAGCACCCTAGGCCCAACGCTGTTTTTAATTTATATTAATGAGCTATGCAAATATAAGCTGATAGGCGCTGATATACAAATGTTTGCTGACGACACAGTTCTGTTGTTTCATGGCGCCACGTGGGATAGCGTTCGTCAGCTAGCAGAAAAGGGTCTGTGCTCAGTAACAGCTTGGCTTGAAGATAGTTTACTAAAACAAAATACCTTTGCTTTAGCAAAACCAGGGTTGGTGTTCCTACAGACTATGAAATAAAAATTCACTCCTTCCCGTGTAACCGGCAGCTAAACTTAACTAATGTGTGCACTTGCCCACTACTTGAAAGAGTATCAGCTATTAAATATCTGGGTGTTTTTATTGATGACAGACTAAATTGGAAAAAACATATATCATCAATTTCATGTCGCTTGCGTAAATCAATATATATTTTTAAGGATCTTCGAATACTCTCTAATCCAGTCCTCCTTATACAGATTTATAAGGCTCTAGCCGAGTGCATTATAACTTATTGTATTTGTTCGTGGGGTGCTGCTGCTAAAACCATTATACTTGAAGTTGAAAAGGCACAACGAGCGTTGCTTAAGGTGTTGCTATACCTACCGTTTCGTCATCCAACACAGAACGTTTATGAAACAGCAAATGTTCTCTCCGTCCGAAAACTGTTCATCTACCAGTGTATTCGAAGGTATCACAAAAGTACAAAATTTCTTCAACTGTCTAATAAGCGCCGAATGTTATACCCTATCCCAACTGTCAAAAGCAAACTTGCACAACAACAATACAGCTCCCTTGCTCCTAAACTGTACAACAAATTAAATAAGGTACACAATATAAGTAGTGCATCCAGTCATAAACTTAAAAATATTATAAAACTATGGTTAAAAAAATTTGACTACATAGATACAGAAAACCTTCTTGGTATTGTAAGATAACTTAATTTAATTAATATAACTAATATTCATAAAGCAACATAACAAAATAAAACAACATATGTATTGAAAAATATGGTAAATAATATATTATAATAGATAAACACACAACTATTATATGTATCATATATTTATATATATATATATATATACATTTATCTATATATTTACAAACACCACAAACACACATACACACACACACACACACACACACACACACGCACGCGCACACACCCACAAACACACACAAAGCTAATTATAAGATTGTAATTATATTCATATTAAAATTTTCTTAACTTATGTCAAAAATGAATATAGAAGCTGTCGGGAAGGAACTGTCTTCTGACACACAGCTCACGCTAGTTTAGAAGACAGGGAAACATTGTAAACTTGTATTTTGACTATATATTAATAAATATTTCTTATTTCTTATCGAATCTACGTCATCAAATAGCATGTAGGGTGGATTTGTCCAAGTAAATGAAAGAATACTAGAGCGCTAGAATTTCCGAATAAGTAGGTATAAATGGATGCTGATAAGCAATAATGTGTCAACCCACAAAAAGTCGAAAACAAAGGTATATTTTAATAATGCATGTAGGGTGGATTGGCCCAAGTTAATGAAAGAATAGTAGTGCCTTGAATTTCTGAATAAGTAGGTATAAATATCCTGTAATATTTTGCAAATAGCCAATCTGCTTTCTAATCTAGGCAGAGCTTGTTACACAACAAATAAAATAATTAAAACATATAATACTTATGTAGATCATAACAAATAGGCAGAATATACAGTCATGTTCATGCACACAAATGTTTGTCTTGAGTGGAAATCGCACGACAGGCGACTATCTATAATAATATTATAAAGAGGAAAGATTTGTTTGTTATAACGAATAGGTTCCGAAACTACCGGACCGATTTGCACAATTCTTTCATCAAATGAAAACTACGTTATTCATAAATTAAATAGGCTATATTTCATTCCTACGGGAACGGGAACTGCGCGGGTTAAACCCCGCGACGGCAGCTAGTATATCATATACATAGGTACCTACTGGTAGATATATTGATATAGCATACCTACTGATAGATATTTTTTTTAAATTATGTCGTTTGGAACAATAAACCATAAGCTAAAAAGTCGACATGATAATTGAATATGTCGAAACCAATTTTAATCCAATGGCATATTTGGTTTCCATTTCTCAATTTGGCAATACCCCTTTATGGTTATGTAGGGTAAATAAACAGGGGGAGCTTTTCATTAAAAAAACGGTACTTATACGAGCTTTGACCTCTTATTTCTGGGAATCTTAAATAAGCAAGTTCTGAACATATTCCAACTCATGACAGACATCCTGACAGACCGGTTGGCTCTCTAGTTAGTAACCCTGAGTCGTGGATTTCAATCCCACCCAGGACAAACATTTATATGCATATGTCTGTTTGTTCTGTGTCTGGATGTAATGACTAATTATCTATAAAAGTATGTATTTAAAAGTAGTATATGTAGTATATCAGCTATCTGGTTACCATATTACAAGCTCTGCTTAGTTCGGAATCAGATTGGCCGTGTGCGAAAAATGTCCCAGGATATTTATTTATTATTATTATTACCTCATGTTCCTTGGATAAATAAGCAAGTTCAGAACATATTCCAACTCTGGACCAACTTTCATCCAAATCCGTTAACCGATTTTCGCACAATTGAGTAACATACATCCATACATCTAAACTTTCGCATCCATAAATATTAGTAAGATAATAAGACCAAACTGATCAACACATTATAATCTATAATATATATACTAATATTATAAAGCTGAATAGTTTGTTTGGGGGAAAGGGCTAATTTCAGGGACTAATAACCCGATTTCAAAAATTATTTCTGTGTCAGATAGCCTATTTATCGAGGAAGGTGATAGGTTATATTTTATCTCTGTTTTCTTACAGGAAAGGGAACTCCGCGGGTGAAACCGTGGGGTGGTAGGTAGTTAATAAGAAAATGTATTTGTATCAACTATAACTGAAAATGAAAATATTAATTGAATTTCCATTTAATGAAATAAACTGAGGTGGGCGTACCACAGCATGACGTATTAATTCCCTTCCCACGATTTTTCCCGCAATTTCCCGAAATCGTATTATAGTTTTTATTCCATGAAATATTGTAGCTTTATAAAAGTGAAAGATTCTCAAAAAGATCAGTGGTTCCTGAGAAAAGCCTCCATTTACAAACGAACAATACCTCTTTATAATGTTGTTGTACGAGCCCCTAACTGTGGGCAACCGCCGCAGTGGTGGGGCCGCGGTTGATAGCCTCGCGAGCCTCGTAGCCCCACCGTAGCGGCGGAGAAGGAATTAAAAAAAAAAAAAAAAAAAAAAGGTTGATATTTTTCTATAAACAGATCTATCGGTTTCCAATAATTTTATTCAAATGTGGATCGTACACAATAAAGCTTATGCAGAAACGACTTATTGTTGAAAACAAGAATGATGATAGAAAATTTAATAGAATATCTTTTCAAAGGTTTTTATGAAACTAAGCTAATATTTCTTTTACACAGATATCAAAATCGTGTCAGAGAAAGATGGCGCTAGTTATGTGCAGGCTACGAGGGCTACGGCTACGAGGGCTACGGCTACGAGACAGGCCTACGGCAGCTAAATCGGCTACGAGAATCTGTAAAAAGGTTTGGATTCAATATTCTATTATTTTTAACTTAAAACTTCAATTAATGCTTTCTACTAGCTTCTACATCTAGTGTATATTTTGAATTAAGCAAATGCATAATGAAAACTTTTAATGTAGCGTATAAGCCGATAATATACGGCGATAGTAATTCGAATAGGGCAGGTTTGCTTCTCGTATCAATTTACAGTATGGATTCCCATGAAGTCTTGTAAACGCACATACGTAGTATTTATTTATTCTTCTTATTAAATTTATTCGTAGACTTATTGAGAAGTTATCGAGATCATAATTTGATTGTCTCAATATGAATTATACCTACATAAAATCCACTCTCAAAGATAAAACGTTTATTTAAAAAATCTTGTCTCATTTCATCATCTCTCAATTAATTATCCTCAATTACTTCCAATCATTTAAATTCGAACCGTGGAATATTGAGCGTACTAAATTATTCAGACAAAATAGCTATTCATCAAACCTCGTAATCATTGTTAAACCAACTTAGAAACGTCACCGAAGACAGGCACTTATTAAATTCGGAAAACCCCAATCAAAGGTACAATTGCGAACGCCTACAAATTCTTCCTGACATGGAATCAAGTACGTGAGCGTCTTCTCCCCTTGCGCTACTACTTCCCTCCCTTACTAACACGTGACGGTCCACATATACGTGTCCTTGTCTGAAAGACACCCACTCTCGGAGCACACCTACGTAGCTTCAGCCCCTGTTTTCAGCCCACATTTCAGTCTTACCCCCGACGGCTCGGAACGCGCGCGCCAACAGAAATAATTGGCCATAAAATAAAATAAAATAATCGACAATAATATTTTAAAATTTGAATTTTGAAGCGCGCGCGGACGCGATGCCATTTTGGCGTTCGTCGATTTAAGAATAAAATTTAACATAATTAAGACAATAATTTAATCTTCCATTTTTTAAATAACTTTTGACTGATGATTTGATTGAAACATTAAAAAAAGTATCTGAATTATATTTGAATTGATAGACGGAGTGTATTAGTGGCATCAGGTGGGCGCTGATTTTGTGAACAACAGGTGAGTTTCTTCTGTATTTTTGGGGTTGGATTTAATTATATTGAATTGTTAAAAAAATACTGATATTTGTACATAAGTCTTGCTACGATTTACTAATACCTACCTTCGGCACTTACTTTTCCATCGAAATCAACTTTCCGTTCGCATTGCGTACCTACGTGTTTGGAATCCGAATTATTTGCCTCAAACCCAAAGAGCCGATATTATTGGTAATTTTATTAGTTTCATTGAACATTTTACTGAACAAAATTTTTTTAGGTGTTTTATCTATGTCCCGCGAATGGCAAAAAAATATGCAAATAAATTTGCAGTAATGGTTATTAAAAAAAAACGAAATAAATAGCTATTATAATAGAAAAATAATTTATTGTAAAAACGCAATAATGACGAAAAAATATAGCATGTAGGAATAAAACCCATATTTTTTAATTAAATAGCTTTTGAGCCAATTATTTATTTATTATCTTATATGTAATTTATTGAAGAAATCATTCGAGTGGAAAATCGAGTTAATAGTTTATTGGGATTTCTACTTTAGCATTTATAAAATAACACAATATACCTTTCAGGATTTATCCTCATTAAACACATTTTCTGCAGGAGATTTTGTTAAAAGAAGCAATATTTCTGTAATGACAAGTATTACGATATATAATAAAATTATACTTACGTACATTATTTAATATATTCGTTTAAAAAACATGTTTAGGGGTGTAGATTGCGACCTTGCGATCCTATCATCATCATCTTGATCATTATCATCAGCTATACTTGCTGCCTCTATCACACCTTTTCCTAATCTATAGAGCCGCTAACTTTACATAGGGATATGGTAATATTGCCAATATCATAGGCGGTGACCACTTCCCATCATTTGGAGTACCTGCCTACGTGATTCAGTCATAATACAGTAACCATAGAGGACATTCAGCTTCAGCTCAGAAGATAGTCCACGACAGACTTTGACAATGTCTTACAGTAATTAAGTTAAATTAATCATTTATTTCGCAACAAGTTCCATAGCAGCAATAGTAAATAAATAAAAGTTACATTAATTTATAATAACACATTTCACTGGACCAGTACTCCAGTCCAGTGTTTTAAAAAAGGGCAGTCAGACCTTTCAGCTAACAACTTTAGTGTCCCGTTGCTGCTGCCCCTGGTTCTGATCATGAGTGAGGCAAAAAATATGCCCATTAATGCGAAGAAGTCGTCAGTGTGAATGTCTTGGAGCACCGATGATTGCTTACCAGCAGGTGGGCATTTGGGCTGCAAGCTAAGTACCTACTAGTCATCACAAATGTGGGTTGTATGGTGTTGTACGTGTTTCAGCATGAGCCTAACTTTTTCATTTGGTAACTTCGATTTGACCCGTCACCCGACCCGTTAGCGTCACTTGCCGGTTTTTGCAACATTTTTGATTGATGCTTCGCTCTTATTCGTAATGATATATAGCCTATAGCCCTCCTGGGTGGGCTATCTAACACTGAAATAATTTTTCAAATCTGAGCAGTAGTTCCTTAAATTAGAGCGTTTAAGCAAAGAAACAAATTCGTCAGTTTTATATATTACAATAGATATGAAATTTGAGAGCCCTACTTCTAGAAGTTAAAGTAGTATATGGTTCTTAGCGCAGAGTAAATTCCAGAAACTACCCCAGATATTTCAACTATGATGCAATTTATTGTGCTTCGGTTAGAAGAGTTACACGTCATGGCTGAGGGTCGGAAGTCGACGACACACTGATGTTGCACTGGTAGGTATTTCCAGTACCTACCCATGGCCATCGGCCTGTCTTTTTGTTCGCCTGGAGTTCAATATTCTGGAAAGTTCTAGAACTTTACATCGTAGAGTCATAAAGGTCATTACTTACTGATGTGTTTCTTTTTCCCAAAAGGTGTGGATGGAGGGTGGGAATATGAAATCTGCTCGTTCCTCTGTATGGCTATTAATGTTTTAAATATTTGAATGCCTCTAATCATATCAGCTTCTGGACGTCCACTGCTGGACATATGCCTCTTCTATTATAAGCCTGCATCTAGCTACTTCTTGTGACCTTTATCAGGTTGACTGTTCACCTTGTGGGTGGAGTAAGAAAAAGATTTAGACAAAGTCTATAAATAGACTCTGTATTACTACGACCACAAAATTATTATCCAACATCTGGGTAACTTATAAAAGAGCGCAGGACATTAATATGAATAAATTAAATAATAGAATATAAAGTTTAGCCCAGCTAGCTTCAAAGTCTTGCGTTTTTCTCAAAGTCAGTTTTTTATAAAAGTTCTAGACATTCGGGTCGACTTTCAAATGTCTTACGTTCATCTCATAAGTTACATAGCCAATTATTTTGTAGAGCTATTCGATCAAGAGTATTTATTTGATATCGTGTACATTTTATTAGAAACCACATTTAATCAATCTGTATATATTAGATTTTTGTATATTATTATTAGTTTTTAATATAATTATCCTGAACGTTATCGTTAGTCATTACCTAGCAGCTATAAAGTCATTAAAATACTTCAATAGAAATACAAGAACAATAACTATTTTATAAATAGCAACATTGTGTTTAAATTACATTTTACCTCATAGACAAAAAAAACACCATAATCACAAATTAAAAATATATTTTATCCGAGTTGAACACGATTCCCGGAGAAAATTGGGAACAAAAGAAGCATCGCTATTTTTAGGCGGCGACAAAAGCTAGTTAACTGAAAGGCCTAGCTTTTAAACAAGAAAATGTACTCTTTTATGTGTTTTATCTCGTCCTTTTTTACAAAATAAACGATGTTCAGCCGAGTAAACTGAGTAACGGGAGTATACTTGAAGCTGACACAAATACGTGACTGGGTTAATTGTTTTTTTTTCTTTTTTTTAATTTGTGCGACAGACAGTGGCAGTGGACTGTCATGTTAAATGTATTAAGCAGCAGATGAGACTTAAAATAATGCTAACTTGCAGAAAGGGTGACGAATCATTAGGCGTATTTCTTTTGAAATAGAATTGAAATTTTTCAATCAATTTATCGGTATTTAATTTCATGTCAATGTCAGAATAATCAATTATTTTTGACAATATTCGTGTCATCGTCTTTTTTTCTCACTTATTCTTAGCACATTGTTAGTTCTAGGTTAAGTTAAGACAATCTTATTATTAGTAATTAAAATTATCAAAGCTTGTATTTGTATTTAAAATTTAAATGTCGTTTATCTTTTAACCTTAAACTAACCTAAGATCGGAAGACACCATCATCTTTCCGATTAGCTTTAGTAAAAACTAGCTGATCAGCACAACTTCATCTGTATCATACATATTTTGTCCGTATCTAGTCCCTATTTGTCGTAGCGTGATCTAATATACTCTTCCCCGCTAAATGGGCTATCCAACGCAAATCTTTTAAATTCGAACCAGAAGTTTCGGATTCAATACAAACAAACAAAAAATCAAGTCTTTCCTCATTATAACTTAAGTTAAGTTAAGTTAAGTGTATATTATGTAGACACACAGTAGAACAGCTATCTCGCACATTACTCGCGGAAAGGCATCTCAAGCTACACCAGTCTGCACTAACACTTAATCCCATGAACTGAGTTGTCAAAGGAAATTATTTCAGCGTCGCGACTAAAGTAGAGCACACTAAAGCATAAACAAGTTTGTCCATTGAAGATAAGACGTGGAGCTAATAGCAAATAGCTTACGTTGTAACTTAAACGGATTATACTAAGCGGAGTACGTAATAAAAAGGTTTAGAACGAACACACGGTTGTGGTTTCATCTGCGCTTCTGCTGCGTTTGTTAGAGGACTTTTGTATTGCGATTTGCTATTATGTGGTTTAATCGCATACTGAGAATGAGTTGTCATATCTGTTTGGTTCTACGTCCTAAGTTATTTAAAAAAGCGAAGAAATGTGGCCTTTATGCGTGTAGTTCTTCAAATGAATTAATTTATGATTTACCTACATTATGTTATAAGTTACAAAAAAGGAATCATTGTCCACTTTTTATTCAAAAAGTACTTACATTTTTGACGTGACAACGTCTTATAAATTGGTTTGCCGGGTGACACTTCAAGAAACTGCGTTACGCTCCGCTCACGTAACGTGACGTTATGTTTTAAATTGTTACTATTGACGTGACAACGTCTTATAAATTGGTTTGCCGGGTGACACTTCAAGAAACTGCGTTACGCTCCGCTCACGTAACGTGACGTTATGTTTTGACGTGACAACGTCTTATAAATTGGTTTGCCGGGTGACACTTCAAGAAACTGCGTTACGCTCCGCTCACGTAACGTGACGTTATGTTTTAAATTGTTACTATTATTTCATCCTTCTTCCTACTATACGAATGAATATTCACATTAAAATTATTTTACCACTCAAAGTCGTTGTCACGTAAAACTTTCGCCCGTATACCGACTTTACAGGCAACGAATTTTTAGTGTTGAATTATGATTGCGGTCGATAGAGGTATCTCAAAACATTTGAGAGACTTTACCTAATAAATATGATGAATAAATTCATTAAAAATTTAAAAAAATGTTTGTCTATGTAAGTTTATTTATTTATTTATTTTAAGGGCAACCAACAAGACATACACCAACGAAATTACAATTCAATACATTATATTATTAAGTAGAACTCATTTTAAGTGCTGCCTCAATTATAGGCTACCACAGCATGCATTATACACTCGGCGTCAAAAAAAAAGTTTATATATTAAGGTCAGCAACGGATGGTAATGATGAACTGTTGTCAGTCAGTGTACAAAGTACCTCCGACGGCCTCGTCCATTATTCATTCCCGTGTGTTTTCAAATTAAGTCACATTATACGCGACGTGTGTTGGCACGTGATGCTAGAATTATTATTGTCAAATAAAAGTCTTAGATAAACACCTAAAATTAAATACTTTTATCAATATCGTCGGTTAGATATGCCCCTTTTTTATCAGTTAATTATAATATTAAAAAGACAGAGAACTAAACATTAGTTAATATTGGAAAAAAATAGAAAAACACCTTGTTGATTTTCTTGATGATTATACTATACTGAATACTTATTACGAATATTTTAATGGTCAGTAAGTATTTTTTTGATATATATACATTACTATATTTAACATAGACAGACACGATACTATACTAAACACATATAAAGCTATATAATAGTCTTATAAAGTATATCGAATCGTTAACACAATTTTGTAACAAACATTAGAGTACTTCGATTTACCATACATTTCGATTCGTTAATAAATTAACGCTTAATTCGTAAATCAGTTTACGGCGTTAATTCGTTGAAAGCTACGTTATCAATGGAGATAATGGAGCTTTTAAAATACAATTACGATTTTGACATTAACGTTTGATGACGTACGTTTTTCAGTTGAATAAAGGACCGTCGAAATTAATTATTTTATGGCCGAATAATTAACGGGAATATTTAATTGACGATTTATTGATGGCTTATTTCTGTGACTGAAGCTTCGAATCCTACATTAGGTATATGTGCATTTTTAGATCATGGAAAGATGGCTACATTGTTATTGTTCTGATGTTTCGTATATCTTAGTCGAATTTGATATACTTGGGGTTACTTTTAACTCATCTGGAAATAAACTTTACCAAAAATGAATAGGTTTTTTCTATTAAATAACACTTATTTTCTCCAATTTTATTATGTTTATTTAGAAGACCGATTTACTCCAGACGTAATAGTTAATTTGAATAGACTAAAAAGAAACAATTAAACACTCAAAATCAATAGAACTGAAAGCACTATTTGAATTCAAACTTTGACATTTAAAGAACAAAGGGCCGGATTTAAAAAAATACAATAAAAAAAATACTGTGCGTATAATCTAGAGAAAGCCGTTTCGTGTCACACGAAACAATAAAGCAACGTGGGCGTAATAGGAAAACTCCATTATGATAAAGACAAACACCGCCAGATTTAATTTGTCAACCGGAGCCATTCATGAGTCGAGGTGGAGGTAGAGTGAACAATACTATACCACTAATGAATGATCGTGGATTCGAGCCAAAGGTGCTCTTTAAATAAATTAACAGGTTCCGTACAATAATAAATTTCATTTTTTACACATGGCTTTCGGTAAAGGTAAATATTGTGATGATACCTGCATACCCGAGATGTCAGACAAAGGTATGTGAAGTCCGCTCCGCAATGGTGGACTATGTGGCTCAAGCTCCTCGATGGAGAAGTATATGAGATGATGATAATAACACTTGGCCAATCTAAAAAAAAACTCATTTTTAACTAGGGCCAGTTTGTACTACGGTGATCAAATAGCTAATAAATTATGGTACACTAGTGGCTCCCCGCGGTTTCACCCGCGTTCCCGGGATAAAAAGTAACCTATGTGTTATTCCAGAACATATTCTAGCTCTGTGCCAAATTTCAAGCAGATCCCTTCAGCCGTTGGAGCGTGAAAGAGTAACAAACATCCATACATACAAACTTTCGCATTTATAATATTAAGTAGGATAACTATTTTTGAAACTACCTATTTGATAATTGGATTCAGGCAGAACAAATAGATATGTTTATTTGAATGTTTGTCCTAGATGGATTGGAATTCACGACCAGGGGCTTGATTTGAATTTGTTTTTAATGAAATTGAAAATTTGGAAATTAATGAATGAATGAAAATTCGGGGAATTGAAAATGTTATTTTTATATAATGACAGTGTTTTTGTTACTTAAATAAAGGCTATAATCGTTTAATTTTCATTAAATTCTCCTTATATGCCGAAATGGTTTAGAGTTCCATCTGATTATTACTGGTTATATATATTTAAATATACCTACTTGTGTGCGTAACCTTTCGATTTGGCAAACGTTCGGGCCAGATTTTCTATCAAGTTTACCTAATCCCCTCACCACATACTCATTTTTTCCCCAAAAAGGTTTAACGTACCTTGTATAAAAATACTTTTTACATATTTCAACCGTATTATGCAAAACATCCCTAAATCTAACTTATGTTAACAATAATTTCCTATTCAATCGACCCTTAAACCCAAAATGGCGGATCAAAGATTTCAAACCTCCCTTTCCGACCTTTTTGGTCTCCAAAGATGTCCTTAAAAAAAATAAAGCTGCCAAGTACGAGTCTGACGTATGGATGGTGCTATCTGGTACCGCTAATTATTATAAAAACTTTTCTAAATGAAAATCACATTTTATTCCTAAAAAAATTAAATTTGAATTTGTATTTTTTTTGGCTCTGACACTTGTTGTTTGAACTTAAAGGCATAATTGTGTACTTAATATTTTTTATTATTATTTGGTTTATTTATATTGCTTTGGTTTAAAAAAAACCTGAAGTGAACCAGATAGACATCCATAATCATCTTGGATCTAAAAGGTTTTTATTACCGTTTGGTGCGGAACCCAAAAAACTGAAATTCCCATTTTATGTCATAAAACCGGTGTTACATTAAAAGCTATGACAGCAGTTAGGTGTTATCGCTTCGAGGTAGTTTCCAGCGGTTATTATCGAAGGCTTTTAACATTCAGAATTTTATAATACAAAGTTTCTCTATAGGAGATTATCTCTGGCCTTCTTAGGAGGCTCATTGTCAAAGATAAACCAAACTCTGATTTACGTAATAACTATCCAACCTTGATTTAGGATTTTGGTACAATTTCTCCCAATATTACATAAAATATTATATTCTATCAAATGCTTAGGGAATAGTCATAATTTTATAAATCTTTTCTATTATATAGATAAAATAATTGGAGTAAAATGTCAACAATATATCTTTTATCAAATAAACGTTTTTATTTATTGCTTTCCGACGAAACTATGTCTGATTATAATGACAATAAGCCAATAAATAATGGCCTCACTTAGCGACTAATTGTACAAATATTAATAAATATTATAAACGTTAATATCTATTTATATGACTAAATACTAAGTCTTTGTATTATATATTAACTCTATATAAATAAGTTGTTTCGAGAATCACTACAGAAGAAACCATGAAAGAAAAACAAAATATATTTCAGAATAATAATATCAGACTGAGAATAAGCAAATTTCAATCACCCGACTGAGTTATATATTATAGATAAATGTGCCATTCGGTAACGGGAGAAGGGTAACCTAATTTAGCCGGGTAAAATGGTGTGTCTTCAGTATAAGCGATTTGAAATCTATGTATTATTATGAATGAAATATTTGTTCATTCAAATAGGCATCGCTGGCTCTTACGAAACTTCAACTATTAGAGTTGATTCGGTGCTCTGTTTTCGGATTTTCTTTTAAGTATTAAAATAATAGGTGGTCTAAACCCAAGGTTCATTTCAGAATGAACTAGTACTATCTCGACGACTCATTCATTACTTACGCAATCGTTTGAAAGGGATGATTGCAGAGATCGTATGTTAGCGGTAGAAATGGACTTGCATAGTTTCGACTTTTTAAAACATACGGTCTTACACGCGTTGTATATACTTCTAACTGAGTAAAAATTTAATATCACTTGTAAGATGTGGCGCTTTAAAGGTAATTCGAAAAAAAAACTACATAAAAATATACCATGCGTACAATACATATTGTATTCTATTGATAAATTAAACGTTCACTTTTAAAACCCAGTCTTTTTGACTGCTAACAGCGTGACAATTGACATTAAAATGTCCTCCACACACGCCCGCAGTGGAGCGCCACCCAGAGGATTTATAGTTCTCTATTTACGACTTATTAAATTCAGTTATTTTCTCTTCACGACGCAACAACTCAACGGGCGCGGTGAGTTACTGCGAAACCAGTTTCAACGATCATAACTTTCCAGCGAAATTAAATTAGCACTAAATTAAGGGGAACTCAGCTTCAGACATTTCAGCCCACACGGATTTATTAAAATTCTAAGGTATTTAATGCTGGGTTGGAGTTTTGGGCGGGTTTTAATTTAAACGACCTTTTTAATTTTGTTTTTTGTCTCATTAGGTTGACAAACAGACGGTCTACCTTATAGGAAGTGGGCACTACGCCCACATATGTAATGTCAGGGGGATTGCAGATATGTATTCGACCTAGAAAAGTTTTCTTTATGCCCTTTTCGAAGAACACTTTAGTTAATAACTTTATATATAGTCGGATTATTAATTCGAGTCAGAAAAATGACAAGTGCAACTGTCACTGATACAAAAAAGGGTGACCCGCTACAATAGTGATGTTCGGCAGTTTTGTTCTTTCAGTATCCGATACATAAATCTAGTCGAAAATCCCAAAATTTCATTTTTTTTAACCAAATTTGAATTTAATTGAAACCAAATTTAAATAAAGAAAATCGAATAAATTTCATTAATTTAATTAACCTAACATAGGCTAATCATCCAATTCATGCTTAATTAAAAAAAATGAATAAATGTACGAATAAATATAATTTATTTGTCCAGTACCCGTACAAATAGTCACGTTCAAAACAAAATGACGTCCATAGCGTGACAAGTGATGAAGTAGTTCTTCCAATAGCCAAAAACAAATATTATACATAAGAGTATTTTATGTAATATTTAATTACCTACAGTGTATGTCTTCTGTTTAATTACCATAAATTACATATTTTTATTTATATAAAGGTAATTTGACATTGATGATAAAAAGGAAACTCGACTAACTTTTAGTTGTAAAAGTTCGAATCTACCACAACACTATTTATTTGGGACTAAAAACCTGCAATACTGGAAATGTCATTTTTCTGCCCACAAATAATAATCTAAGTATAATCTCATATTTGATTAGAACTCTATCATGGCAATTTGTTGTCCCCAAAGGTCGTAAGCACACAAACCTAAAAGCGAACAAATTAAAAAGTATATTCTTTTTATAAAATCCCATAGATATATGACAATGAAGAGGACTTTTTGATTTATTATCGACATTGTGAATTCTGTCCAACCTTAACCATTTAAAAGCTTTTTATAAAATGTGTTCGAAGTTCCAAATGATAACTCCGGGGTCAGATTAAGGTTTTAAAATAGATTTCTAATAATAGAAATCTGCACAGCGGTACAGTATTACTATTAATAGAACTCTTTCGCTTAGTTATGTTTTTTCTAAGATTTTATCTTCACTGTTACAGAATAATGAAAATTTTCTATATATTGAAAAGATACCAGGAAGTTTTGATTAAAAATATCCAAAACGGTTTACAAATGACGGTGTTCTGATAAAGAAAACATTCGAATTAAGAACTTTTCGGGTTATTCCAGGAAAATTGAATCTCCCGGGAACGCGGGTGAAACCGCAGGACCCACTAGTGGTTTATAAAGAAAAACTACCGCACCTCAATGACCTCTAGGTAGTTAATTGCCTTTTCACATTAGACAGAGATGGATAGATCCAATATTGCTCGACAAGAGTTCAACATGCATACAATCGGTATACTGCAATGCTTTATTAAAAAGTCAAGTACATTGTAGTTCAATAAACGAATGAAACGGTTCAGTTGCTTGCTTTTATGAAGGTGTTTGAATCGAGTTTGTGTTGTTTTTGCTTTCCTAGTTGACTAGGTTTTGCTTTGTTTTATATACTTGGATAACTTTCTACTGAAGTATGGGGTAGGTAAGGGTTAGGCAGGCTCTTGGAAGACACTATTGGAATTACGTATTTAAATCAGTTAAGGATTCCTTGACATAGTTCGTTTTATACATCTAGCCAATAAAATATTGTTTTACGATATAAAACAGTTCTTTCTGAGTTCAAATTCCACCCAGGAGAAAAGTGAGTCATGCATGATTGAATGTCTGTTTGTTCTGTGTTTGAATGTATATGCATTTAAAATATGTAGTATATCAGCTATCTGGTAACCACATCACAAGTTCTGCATAGTTTGGAATTTGATTGGCCATGTGTAATACATGTCCCAGGATATATATTTTTAAAATTCGTCATTCAAGCTAGTTTCAATTATAAAATCAGTTGTTATTCGACATGGGGTTTAACACAGTAAAAGTGTTGTAATTACACGCGAGTGACCGCAGGGGCTTAAGGGGAGGGTGGGGTTATTCGAACAACACTGGAGTTACGAAACTACCCTTTGTATCGTGCAGGGTTGCCTCCTACCTGGAGGAGTACGTGTAGGAGTGCAGTAGAAGGACTCAAAAGTACCTACAATGGTATCGGGGAAATACACTTTAAGCTGTGAAGCAGAAATGTGTTTGCGCTATTGTGTTCTAGAAAACTTACATAGGTTGTTATTTGTAATAGTAATGTAAAAATATATAAGGATATACATAAAATGAATAATATTTCTAAAATTCTTTAAAATCTACACCAATATTAGAAAGCGGAAAAAACTGTATTTTGTATTTTTGTGTGAGTCTATGTATGTAATGAATAAACTCAAAAACTACTGAGCCGATTTCAAAATTTCTTTCAGAATTAGAAAGCTACATTATCAAGGAGTAACATGGGCTATATTTTATCCTTGTATTGCCACGGAAACGGAAACTACGCGCGAGGCAGTTAATATTATATAATTTTGTATATTCAGTCCGAAATCATACAAAATTATTTAGCACAAAAAGCATGTTAATTTATTTTTGGAAGATTCAGTGTGATAGCCCTATTCTCTCTATCACAGCCACCACATTACCTTTGAACATTGTCTAACCTCTACTAAGTGAGGGTTTCATTACAATATGGCGCTAGTGTGACGTACCCGTGAAGCTTTTAACTAATGAAGACGAACGTGTCGCTTTTAAAAATAAAGCTCTATGTGAATCTGTTTGTTTATATATTACGTAGCTTTTAATAAATCCCTAAAATTTTGGATCTTATATCTAATCTATGGTCACGAAACTTGCCTTAAAATCAAATATTATTAAACTCAACGCACTTTAAATAATAAGAATTTATTAGATTTTTCTAACAAAACCACACATAAACTAATACATATATTAAAATAACATTCAAATTCATTATATGTTTGCTTTATAGCTCAGGCTTAAATTATATATAGAATATAAGAAATAAAAATATCGCATATTTATCGTTTCCAAACCTTCCTGAGGTTTGGAAACGATCAACAAAGCGTTCCTTCATTCAGCCAGGCATTGCCTACCCTGCTTTAATTAAAATTTGATAGAGTTTAACTTCTGTTATTTCGTGATTGATCGAGCCCAAAGTTGATTTCGTTTCAGAACAGATTTGGTGAATAATGGCAGTTTTCAAGTTGTGATATTCTGTTTTAATTGTTTAATTTTATATATGAAATAATATAATAATATAGGGACTTACGGCTATAACGTTAATTTACAGAATTCTGAACTATGTACCCTGATTTTAAAATATATAATAATTTGGAAAGCTATAAAGATATTTTTGAGAACGATTTAAAGAAGCATTTTATTATTGTAAATGGTAAAGCATTTAGAAGTACCACGTTGGGCGCCAATACAGTTTATATAATAGTTCAACTGAAATACACTTATGAAAGCTACAGAACCATAAAAGAAGCCGTCTGTATGTATGTTATTATTTCCACTACTCGTTCGAAGGCGCTAAGCTCAGATTGTTTGACGCTGAGTACGGCTTTTTATGAGGTGCAACTTCAATTATAGTAATAGTTGTTTGAAGAAATAATAAACCATCACTTCAGCTTAGTTTATGTAAAGCATCACTTTTGGTAAAAATGATGGATAACTAAAAAAAAATGCGTAAGCGCTTGTTTAGTTACAATCGATGTTGAGAAAAATATGGTTTTGTAAAACAGAACCACGTTGGGCGCCATTATCTTGAAATGTCTTGAGCACAACAAAGCTCTTAACATAATTTGAGTTTGATGCTTCAGACCACTTCGCAACGAGTTCAATTATTCAAATTTCAGCTGATGAAAGCTTTGGTCAACTTGGACAGACTGGTAGAAGTTCACACGGTAATTAGTTAAGTCAAGCAACTCAATTCTGAACTACAGCTAAGTTTTAACCTTAGTACCCTGAGGTAGAGGTGGGGTACCCTCATACCCCTTCATGATGACGCAATAACGTCACCTTTATAAGCCGACTCGAGCAAACTTTTATTTTATGTTTGAAGTTTTGAATGACGGTTATTTACTCACCAAAAATAAAATATTAGTAGCTGCTTAGTACCTATAAATTTCGTAGCATTTACTTTTAAATTGTCTTTTATGTAAGGCTCGGGACAAAAAGTAATTACTTACTTTTTTTTAAACCTTGAGTAAATACTTAACGTTTCGGGTAAATTAAAATAATCTGACAGCTCTATTTACTGTCATTATGGTTAATGGAGATTTACCTGTGTATACTTCAACCTGCTATTCTGATGCACTGCATTATATGTTAGAGGAATCTCTATAGCTGCCAAGCATCAATTTCTTGATAGATTGATTTCTAATTAATCCCCGTTCAATAGCTGTTCGTTCGGTTGGTAATTAAAACTAGACTCTTTTGGTTATCGCACTAACCATGTGGAGTGAATTAATCCAGCCGGTATCCCACAGGGCTGTGTTGGACGCTTTTCCAATAATTCTTCCTGATCTTTTTTCAGTTCGCGCTCACGTGTATTTTTAACTCGACCTCACTGAGATATTAAATATTGGAATTTTGAATAAAAGCTATTTCATTTATGCTCGAAAAAGGCATTTGTAAATAATCCCCTTACATTTATTGTTCATATTTCCCAGAACAAAGTGGTTGGTACCAAATAGTAGCTTCATAAAACGCGTTCCATTTTTCTCATTTCGGTAAATTACCTGTAAATATTTACCAAATGTCGTAAAATCCAGCCACCTTCCATATATTGCGCATTGGAAGAAGGTTTACATACTACAATGAATACTGCTATTTTGCAACATAAAAAAGCTGCGTGTCCTCTGTAAGTATTTTTTTTCCTAGGTACTGGTTTTAAATACAACATTTATTGCATAACAGAAACATTTACTTTATGACCGCCAAGTCGTGTGTTCCGAACGATAGCCCGCCGCTACTCTACCGTGTAAAGGCCTCTTTAGAGGTTGTGCAAATAAAATGTATGGAGCACAGCCCACACGCGTCGCGCTAGAATGTGCATGAAATTACCACGCCCTACTTTCGCAAGACACACTCCATGTGTTTTTATTGCTTATTGATGCGGTATATTACTTTTGTATATTGCTTTTCTTTAATTTTCCCTCGTGGTTTTTATTTTGTTAGCCAAGTCTAGTAATGTGAGACAGGCTAAAAGTCTAGTGTTTATTTGTCGGTGGATTTCATTTTGGTGGTGTCTATTTTTATAGTAACATTAAAAAAAATATATGAATTAAATTCATGAGTTAATTTTTACATTTGCTCATATGAAGTAAATTTTTACATTTTTATATTTGCTGCATTTTATATATGTAATATATACTTAGTTCTTTTGCTTTATATTAACAAAAATAATAAGCACAGTTAACTAAACTTAAGAAGTACGATAACCTCAAATTATTGACTGTTAAGTAAGCAAACTTATTAACAATTAATTACAGTACTCTGTTAAGAAATTGAACTGAACTTGAACTGAAACATTAATATTCGAAAATAATATGATTACTTTACCTATCAAGATAAGTTTTATTAATAATTTCAGTGGATAAAGCCGGCGTAACAAAATATGTGAATAAGCCTTCGCTCGTTAAAACTTTGTTCATTATATCAGGTTTCGGCCAACTTGCGTAATTGTATGAACAACTAAATATAAATGGATAATTATTTTACCGCGCATTTGCCTCATATTTATGCCTGTATAACAAATTATTGTAAAATTTACTAGGACTTTGACATGTTTGTGTTAATAGATTACATATTATGTAATTTATGGTCATTTATGTAATAAAATAGGACATGTAAAAGATTTTTTTTTATTTGGCTGTAATGATACTTGGCGCCCAACGTGGGTTTGCGTTTGATGATTTTCTTTGTGTGAAGATAAGATAAAATAGTTTTAAATTTCCTTCAAGTTTGACTATATAAAGGAACATGTTATGTTTTTTTTATCATATTACGTTAAATACTGGGAAATGAAAAATAATCGAAATCAAATAATATTGTAATAGGTTATGTAGGTATATAATTTTGAGACGAGATGATTTCACAAATGTAAAAAAAAATGTCTTGATTATTAAAAAATAAAGTTGATTAAAACTTTTAAATGGAAATAATTTCTAGAATTCTGGAAAAGAATTCGCTTTCTTTAATCTTTTTCGTTCGTTGTTCGCGTGTCGCTTTGTTGTAAGACCGAGTTCAAGAAAAGTGTTGAAAGTTGAAATTAAGTCTTGAGGAATTTTTATTTTACCTCTCCAAATAAAAATACCTGAAGCATTTTTTTACGAGGGAATTAACGGCTTATTCACAGCTTAAAACCATTATTGATGTTTGTAACCAAAAAAATGAATAAAGAAATATTCTGTGTCACTAATCAGAGATGGCCAACCTGATTCCTTACTGATAGCTGATATATAGTTACCATATTTTAATTATATTATTATCTTCTTCCACCTGACGTTAGTCCCGGCTATTGCCAGGGTCTGCCTTAAGATTAAGCTTCCTCCACTTTGCCCGATCTTTGACATCCTTATCAGTCAGGCCATTGGCTCTCATGTCGGACTTGACGTCGTCCAGCCAGAGCTTGCCAGGGCGACTACGAGACCTTAGGTATTTTTAATTTTATCTTTCTTTTACTAGGTATTAGGTATTATTCTTATTTCCTTTATTTTTAATTATTTCTGTGTAATTATCAACATATTATATTAATCTAGACATTATTGTAAAAATACATAATAAGTTAGGTTAGGTTATAAAATTATTTAATATACCTACTTCTTAACAGCTTTATTGAGTCACTCAGAAGAATTGAATTATAAAACCCACACTATTACCCTCAATGGATTCTATTTTGTGAGGTGTGTAGGATTAATTGAAGGATAGAAGGAACGCCATTGCATAGATAAAAAGTAATTAAAATGATAAGTTGAGGTGCAAAATGATTTCTATAGGAAACTACCACGCAATATTATGAATTTACCTTTTGCTCTGAAGTTTATAAATAAACCTCTATATAATGATATTAATTAAGGTTATAAGAACCAGAACCAATATAATTGAAATTCGATTAATAAACTTGGATTTGTTTAGAGTAGCTAAAAAATGTTAATTATAATAATTTTTTTTTGATACGCGCTTCGTCGCGCTGCGTCGAATCTTCCCGTTTTTGTAATAATTTTTATTGATGGTCAGCTCCTTTTAATCGTAGCATGATGTTTTATAGCAAATAGCCTTCCTCTATAAATGGGCTATCCAAAATTGTTTTTTTTTAAATCGAACTAGTAGTTTTATAAATAAGTGCTTCCAACCTAACAAACAATTTCTTAAGCTTAATTAAATAAGCTAATTAATATAAATGTGCCCAATAGTAATAGTAGTCTTTGTTTGCTATAGGTATACAACCTTGTCGAAATGAAATCTTAGTTTTAAAATTAACAACCACAAGGTTCCGGAGAGTTCTTTTGCAGTAACACCAGATTAAAAGTCCGTAAATAAATATATTTCTATGAATTGAGCCGATTGAAGGTTATTTAAGAAAGTCTTATTATAAAATAGAAGCAGCCATTTCCTGTAAATTGTAATACTATAGAATAAAATCGAGATGCTTTTCCAGAAAGTTGTGGCAAGAGGTTGCCGTCCTATATTTCCGTTTAACAGTCGCTCCCACGCTGTGAACTTATTTAAGCTCACTGTCAGAACAAATTTATTATATTTATTTATAACAATGGGAAGATGAATTAAAAACTTTAGGTAAATAATATTTATGGAAGTCCTTCGTTTGATACATCGAAGTTAAAACTATACTTTAAAATAATTGTAAGTACAGGAATACGGAACCATTTAGGCCATTATTTTGGTGGTTCCTTTATGCACAAAAATATACAAAAATAAAATTTCATTGCTTATAAAATCAATAATATACAATACCTTGAATATCTTGAACGATACAATAATGAACTTCAATGAGAATGATAAATGAAAATTTAAACTAATTTTGATAAACTAATGAATAGTGATATTTTAAAGCTTAGTAACAATGGTTTGAATTAAGAGAATACAATTTTGGTTTTCTTATAACTACGTTACCTATGTCATTGGGGTTAGTGATCTAACGTTCAAGTCGCCGGTCGTGAGTTCGAATCCCACCCACATGTGTGTATGAACATGTCAGGACAGGATGATGTATTTAAAATTAATATAATGTTAATATAACGGTTTTAGGATATTTACTTAAGGTATATTGCATAATCCTCAATAATTCTCCCAAAATACATTCTAAATGGTATTTATTAATTGCAAAGCTTATACAAACTCTAACAACGCTTGAAAGCTTAGCAAAAGTTTTGTATCATGCGCCAAGATAGGTACTACTTAATTAATACCAATCAAAAACTTTCGCCACCAATTTGGTATCAGAATAATCTGTTTATTTATAAATAATAAATAAATATCCTGGGACATTTTTCACACACGGCCAATCTGATTCTAAAAAAAGCTTCAAATAAAGCTTGTGTTATGGTATGGTAACCAGATAGCTGATATACTACATATACATACTTTGAAATACATACATATTATAGATATTTACATCCAGACACAGGGCAAACAGACATATTCATGCATACAAATGTTTGTCCTGGGTGGGATTCGAACCACGACCCGCGGCTTGAAAGTCAGGGTCACTAACCACAAAGGCAACCGGGCGGTATTTATAAATTATTGATTAAGAATTATGGGTTTCCATTATAACAAGATTACCTTTAGATTAATTAATAATATGTCTATAACGAGACAGTTCACTGTTATATTTATAGAATGCTAATAATACAATACATCGACAGACATTATAGATAATAGGTATTAATGATCAAAGTAGATACATAATAATTAACGATGTCATCGTTAACCAATATATTAATTAAACATATTAGTCAAACAAACAAACGTCTCTTATAACCCTAGTTCAAATCTGAATGATATCATAATTGTGTATATTTAGGAATCCTTACTAATATTTTAAAAACGAAATTAACTCGGTCTGTCTCGCTTTAACGCTAATAGTACTGTAGGTACCGATTTAAATGAAGTTTGGTACACAGATAGTAAAAAACTAGAGAAAGGACATAGACTACTTTTGTATCACGCTAGAATGTCTGCAGGGATATGGATGAAATGCGGTATACCGCTAGAGTATGTTTTGGAATAGTATATTTAGGTTACTTTTTATGCCGAAAATGTTGAAGATCTCGGGAACACGGGTAAAACTGCGGCGTGGATGCTTGTCTCATATATATTAGCTACAATTGTGAAGGTAAAGCAATTTTGATTGTCTTCTTTTCACTCAGTGTTGTCGCCATTAAACACAGACATATAAATCGACATACACTAACAAATGTGTTGTTAACGTTTCTACCTGTTTCTATGCTAACTTAGCGAAAAATTCACAGAATTTCAACATGATCTTGTGAAGAATGGTCGTGGGCGGATAAGATGCCCCCCCCCCCCCCCCACCTATAGCCGCACACTACCCGACCTTCTTAGGCCCCCACCCACTTAAATAGATACAGTCATTTCACAACCGTTTTCCATGTTATTTATTTTACCTTTTCGCCTACGAGATTATTTGCATAGAACCGTCCGATACTTTCTTATTTATTTTAGCTTATGTACAAGTGGATGCATATATTATATGACCTTAGTTTCTTGTATATAAAATCCTAGTGTTATACTAAAAGTATATTTATGAACTAGAATCGAACTCACAACATCTTCTAATGTATCAAATCAACTGTACAAATAGAAGAAAACGTAGGCCAAGAGTATTGAGTAAACTGATTCTAATAAAAATCTTGAACGATACAAAAATAGACTTCAATATACCTCGAGCTTTTATCTATTGAAAGCTTATAAGTTTCCTTTTTAAATTAGAAAAGTTTCACGGTAACAGTTTTCAATATTCATTTTATAAAATTTTATGATATACCTACCTACCGACAAAGTTATCACTATATGTTGTATCGGAATATGCACTTACAAGGAGCAATATAAAATATGAGTATTAAATATAGTGACCTTCTAAAACCCTTCAAATATTAAAAATATAGCTTACCTATATTGTTTATTTAACTAGAAATTAACTTGTAAAAAAAGGTTCCTAACTTACATACTAATTTATTGTATAATTATTACTTGAATTCCACACCATTATAAACTACAATAGAATAAGATAGATAAATAAAATATAACAGCCTATATATTCCAAAATAGACACATATAAAACTAAGTGTGTTCCCAAGTCTTGTGCGGCCATGTTGTTTTCATGCGCCCTCGTGCGGAAAATGTATACCAACCGCACCGCAACTACTTTGATTTACCCCATTCATGAATAATGTATCATCAAATACATTAACTTATTGATCAACTTTACTAGTGGTTCTTAAACTTTGATTTATTGCTAACAGGTGCTAGAAAATAGTCAGGTATCGTAAGTGTACCTGACTATGACTGAGTCGTGGCCACGGTACCAGTAATGGCCAAAAATTAAAAGAAACATCTAGAATTCGGACATGAGCGAATGTTTTTACATTGGGATCACTGTGACATAGACTTTAGACATCGAACTATCTAAGTTTAACGTTTTATTGAATTCAGTCACTTACATGTACAAATATGCGCGAATACAAAGTGTAAGGTGATTTGAAATTGACAACGACGGTTTTTCTTAAGGAAATTGTTAAGGCGGTGAGCAGAAAGTTTCACTTGTAAAATAGTATTGCTTAATTAAAATCAAAATTAGTTTTGTTTCATGTGTTAACCATAAAATAAAGATAAACTTAGACTAAGACTGGGGTATCCATTAATCAATTTTCCCTGTCCAAGACTGCGTCACAAAACTACAACTTTTATTTGTTAAATTAATTGAATCCAGCTTTGCCGTATCTCACGCGTAACACATTACAAATATTAAAGAAGGACTGGACTTTACAGTTTCACTATATTCAGTGCTGAAACTTTCACAATTTTGGTAATATTTCACAAAAACCTGTTTTTTTTTTCTTAAACTGGCCACCATTGGGTCATTTACCATAGGTACTTTATGGTTATATGTCTATAAAATTTACTAACATTTATTTAGAATCTAGAGAATGAAGACTGACAAAAATGTGTCTAGTTTTCAAAAGAAATAGTGGAAAGTTAGACGAAATTAACTCTACTTTAAGTAGGTACTTGCTGACCAGCACAATTTCGTCACGTATCTACGTTCGATTTTGCAACTTATAAATTTGATGCTCCGCTTATTAGTCTTAATCGATGGGCCAAACGGCCAAAAACATGTCCTGACATTAATGCATTCAAGCAAATAAACACTTCGATTTTATATATTAATATAAATTAACTTTAAATACTCCGGAAAACATATTTTGCTACAAAATACTAAGTTACAACCAAAATAGCAGGTTGTTTCAAAACTAAATACAAACGTTCGAAAGGATCAATGAGAAACACTTGTTTAAAGTAGTTTTGCCGCAATTTTATTTTCGTCTCGAGGAAAAAAACTAACATAAAGTTCACTTCTATAAATAAAGAATGTATAAAGAAATGTTAACGGTAGTTTCCGCAGTGGATGAAGCCTCGAATACAAGTTTGAGAACTACTCGGAAAGGGCAAAGTGTTACGTTGAAATATATATTGTGAAATATTGGGTTGGTTTGATAAAAATCGAAGTTTCTCTTTACAACAAAGGATTTCATACCGAAACCACAGAATTTATTTATGAAATAAAATAGAGCAATAAAACGGTATAAAAAAGGCAGTTCACGTACCGACAATAATTATGAACACACGTCCAGTTAGGCCGGGTACACACCGGCGTCATAACGACCGCAGGATTTGCATAATGTGTTTAGGCCGATATGTGCGATATATTCTTCGATACAAACTTTCGCGGGTGCTCTAGGATCGGAGCTCTCACGTGACTGGGTAGCGAGTAAAAGAGACGGAGCATAGAAATTGTGGTGGAACTCATCCTTTCCGTTATAGAATTGAGGCGATGACCGGTTGGCGTATGTTGGGATACATAGTCATGAATAGCTTCATCACGCCTACATACCTATTACACTGTCATAGATGACTGAAAATGCTCTTTGGCCCTCTGATAACTTTGATGTGCATTTGCTTGGTATTTATAAAGCTCTAACCACTCATGAAGTAAATATTTATAGATATCGAATATTTTTTATATTAAAATAATCATTTTAGACATTAGTTGTACACACGGCTTCACGGACACAAACACGCGGTTCTAAATTAGGAAAACTAACAGCTTAAAATAATAGAAATACATACCTAATAAAATAATTATCTTTTAATGTCCTATAATTAGGAAAACTATAGGTATTATCCTACATATTCCAGGTAACAAATGTTTGTTCCAGTGGGATTCCACGACCGCCGGCCAGTCAACATTTTTTTTCGCTTCATTTCACATTAATCAATTCAAATATTATCCAATAGTTCTAATAATATGTTTTCTATTCCATCATAATTATGCGACCTACAGCGTTACTGTTTTGCCATTTCCTAAACTACAACTTGACAAAAACTGTCGATGCTGACGAAGGGAAACCGCTATCAATTTAATCGAAAATTAATCTTAAAGCTTAACACAGAGCTCGCACATTTCCTCCACAAGCCGGAATTGATTCGTTGCCGTATGTAATCCACCAAACATAGCTGGGGGCGTCGTGTAAATCCCAGATAGGGCATTTGGGTAACCCAAACTGTAGCCTTAATCTCGCCGAACACGATGAAATGAAATCTCCACTTCCTACCCGGGAAATATGTCTAGGAAATACTTGAAATGGCTGGATCTTAATTGTGGAGAGGATTAATGTTTAATTTTCTTAGTTGTTTCTGGAATTTTGGAGTTAGATTTAAGTTGTCTTTGTGGTTAGTGATTCTGACTCTTAAACCGCCGGTTGGGCGTTCAAATCCCACTCAGGTTAGACATTTGTATGCATGAATATGTCTGTTTGTTTTGTGTCCAGATCTAAATATCTGTAATATTTATGTTTTTAAAAGTAGGATGGATCTTTCATTATGATATGGGGTTAAGGTAGTGTCTGCCATATGCGTTTTTTCAGAGCTTTGGTGCTACCCCATTCTGTTAGTATTCATGTTTTTTGACACAGATAATTGTTATTAACGGTAATTTAAGGAGTATTTTTTGAAGAGTGAAATTATTTATTTAATATTTACTCTACACAACAAATGACTCAGCTTTAATATTAATAAAGCTCAGAAGCATAACATAACTTTCAAAGAATTCAATTACATTTTCGTTTCGACTTTGAGTTTAATATGTAAACTCCATCCATCCGCGAGCAAAATATATTCAAATAACGAAAACTAAGTTACGGCAAGAACAGTAAAAAGCTAGATAAAAGCTCAGATGCAAGTCATGGATGCCACCTGAACCATTAGTCACCCGTCCGGACACTCGTAAAACAAGCCGCAACAATATAGTGTGGTATTTTTAGCTTTCTCTACGTTACAAACCGGACAGCCGGAGTGGTATTGAAAACGAGCTCTGCTCTCACATAGCTTTGCAATTTCTTAAAAGCTATTTCTAGAAGAGGTTTGTTTGTCACGTTAGAAATTGTCATTTCAAGGTGATTTTGAAAATGTTAGTTGAAGAATTACATTGTAACCACTATCTAAATAATACGTAAAAGAATAGCTTTAGATAGGTACATTAATTATATTGTAATGATTTTCTTATCCGTGTTCCCGGAATGACTTTAACTTTCATACAATAAAAAGTAGCCTACGTGCTATTCTAAACTGTAATCTATATTTGTGCCAAAATTCATTAAAATCTTCAGCCATTCTATCGTGATTGAGTAACAAACATCCATACTGTATGGACCATACATACCAGCGTTGCCAGATATATTTTTTGCTAAGTCGGGATTTTGGAACTTTTTGAGTAAAAAAAGCGGGATTCTTTCGTCGAAAGCGGGACATAGTAAAATAAACGTATATGTATAATCAAAAGTTTTTGAATATTTTTCTTTTTATTTGAATTCAAATTACGTTTATGTGACAATAGATACCTAGTAAAAATATCCATAGAAATTGTATTTTAATGAAAATAATTTTTTTTTATCCTTAAATAGTTGAGTGAAAATAAAAAATTCTGAATAAAAAAAATTTAAGGGGCAGGCGGCCAGTCCACACTTGTCTGTGCCACCCGTCCGTGCTTTCTCAGTACGCTGCTAGGACGGTCGAGTTATTCCCGAAAAGCGGGACAGAGCCTGTCCCGCGCGGGACATTAAAATTTGAGTTAAAAATCGGGACGTCCCGCCAAAATCGGGACGTCTGGCAACGCTGATACATACTCACATTTTCAATGATAGGTATACTGATTTTAGATCGACGCAGACCATACAATTTCTTAAAGGTATGTCATAAGTCTTAGTCTAAAAAAATGTAGGTGCGCCTCTTTGATAGACTATGAGTGCGAGAATTCAATGGCTCTATTTCCCCGGAAAATATGAATGTCCCGTAATCTGTACCATACGTCAACAGTCTATCAAGTTTCAAAGTCAATTCCCAAGATCAATCAACTTACAGTAGATCCAAGCACATTGCACTCGACAGTTTGAAATAGAAATACCTGAAGTTATGTTCAATTTCAAGTTTATACAAATACCTACTTAGTTAATTAATAAGTCATTAACTTCTCTGATTTTACTGTTTCTACTTATTTATCTTGCTGGTTATCTTGATTCTTGTATCAAACAAACATTTAACTGCATAAAACTGATTTCTGATATACAAGCTACTAGTGGCTCCCCGCGGTTTCACCCGCGTTCCCGGAGGATCTAATTTTCCCGGGATAAAAGTAGCCGTGTCCTTTCTCAGGCTCTACATTATCAAATTTCGTTTAAATCGGCTCAGTAGTTTTAGCGTGAAAGCGAGTCAGACAGACAGAGTTACTTTCACATTTATAATCTTAGTTAGGATAATATAATCTCTACATACCTAAGTAAGATTAGTTCTTTAATACAACGGTAAGTATTTCATCAACAGATTTAGTGATACAAGAGGACGGTTTATATGTATAATACTAATTAAATTATCTGAAATATGTCGATATATTAGTCGGGGTGAGTCGCTAGTTCAACAGTACCTAAACAATGTAATAAGATGTAAGGAAAAAATACAATAATTATAAAAGTTAGATCGATAAATTTATTATTACATACAAAAGAGGAATGTCTAAAATATACAAGTTGGCCTACAAGAATTTAATATAAACCATAATGCGCCTAGGCAAAGCTAAGCTCAACTTAAAAAGCTCATTAAAACTTTGACTCGAAGCAACAAAACAATTTCCATTAGACAAACTGATGAAATTATAAAGTGAATGAAAAGATATTTAATATCGGCACTAATAAATTAATAATAATAAATCCAATTAACAATACCTATAAATAACCGTTTATATGTTTGTTTGTTTGTAACGTAATCTCTTTTACATAGGAATTTATGATTTGGTTTAAAACCTTTGGATGTATAGTCATAGTTTAATACACTATTTTACTTTTAATTTTGGAATATGGTACCTACACATAGTCTAGAGCCTTAGAAAGGACATGGGCTTCTTTTTGTCCCGGAAAAATGGAAGATCTCCCGGGTACGCGGGTGAATTCGCGGGAAGCCACTAGTATAACATATTTTAAGATTAACAAGTAGATATGTCACGTTACTTGCCAATATGTTAAGAAAGAAAAAAATACAGATAGTAAACAAATGAGAAAATGACAGTACCTACAAAGCAAAGTCCATCCAATTTTCTCGACATAAAATAAGATGTAGGCGAAATATTTGATCCATTTTTTAAATTAAAGTGCAATTCAATAGAACGATTTTTCTTATTAAAAATGCCCTTTTCATAGTTGACTGCTCAGAGGAAATTATTATTGGTTTCAGATGAGAGCTTCTGTAGAGAGCACTTCGATTTATTACTTTTAAAACGGACTAAACTATTTATTTTATTATTTAACTTTATACATGCTTTTGGAATTAAGTATCCCTACCTACATTCACCACATTCTATCTCTGTGTTTAAATCGGTACTGAAACTTTAATCACATTTTACCCAGGGGTACAGCACCACAGTATGGTCATTGTACAGTAATACCGGTACACATTAACTATTTATATGTATATCTGGTTAACATAGCAGAAGCTCTGCTTAATTTGGAATCAGATTGGCCGTATGTAAAAATATTCTATGTATTTATTTTCTCTTCTTTTATATTATACTCTATAAGACTTTTAATCGAGATATTTAGAGACAAATTTAATGTTTTTGCTTAATTTCCATAACGTTTCATATTTTCTAGCCGCAAAACACGATCTATCTTTCCTTTTATAAGCATGACTATCGCATACGGATGGCCCTTATAAAATGTCAAGTCATCACTTTTAGTGGAAAGCCTCTTTAGTATGACACACAATAGCTCACTATCATCCCACTTATGACATGCTTAGTTTATTAATTTATATTGGTATTTAGGTAAAATATAACTCAGTATTTTTTTAATAATATTAGTACCCATGTGATATATAAAGTTTTAGAATATCTAAAAAAAGCTGACCCAACATCGTCTGCGTCACATTTTCCCCGTTTTTGCAACGTTTTCCATTGATGCTCCGCTCCTATTAGTGCGCCAAAAAAAACAAATTTTTGAGCTGAGTATAGATTTATAATATTATGACCTTGTTTTGTAGGTTTTAATATCCATTAAGAAATGGAATAGTAAATAAGAAAGAGGAATGAGTAGTAGGTATATTTATTCAAATAAGCCTGCTCGCTTCATAAATTGCCAGACTAAAATATACCTGATTTAATTTAAAGCGGCATGCATCATAAAATGAAATGAAAATCATATGCCAATATGCTTGCCAGTAATATGCAATTTTCACTATAATATCGTACATGCTATACTGAAATTGAAATTTAATTTACTTACAGACTATGTTCATGTAGATGCTATTAGTAATTCAACTAGACCGTATTCTAGGGATAATTAGATTTGAACCTACGTGCGAGCCGAGCGTTAGGGGTGCCACTCGTGAAATATGGGGAATTATAATGCCTCGCCTCGCTTATAATATACCTATTATTTTGACTATGTACGTATAATTTAGACAAACATTTGTATGCATGAATATGTCTGCTTTTCTGTGTCTAGATATAATTATCTATATAAGTTTGTATTTAAAAAAGAAAAGTAGTACATGTACTATATCAGCTATCTGGTCAGCTTTGATTTGTTTGAAATCAGATTGGCCGTGTGTGAAAAATGCCCCAGGATTATTAATGCTGTGGTGGCTCAGTAGGGAACACTACAACTCAAAATGAGTGTACTGATTCAAACCCCCGGCTGTACCTCTGAGTTTAAAAACTTACGTACGGATTCACACCACTGGCTTTCATCGTGAGGAAATCTGCATGCCCGAGATGTCATAATTAAAGGCTTCGCGCTAGGCCAGCATGGTGGACTAAAGCCTAAACCCCCTCGTTGTTAGGGGAGGCTCGAGCTCCTCGGTGGAGACGTTCATGATCTATTGATGATGGTATGTATAAAGAATGTCATATAAAAAGATGATGAATTTGAGACTCCCATATTATTTTTGGAACTCTTATCGTGTAGGTACCTGCTTCAAGGAATTCGTTTATTGGAAAACAATCTCGTTGAAATAAATAAAGGCGAATAGGTGAATGCGAGTTGGAATTGCGCGAAGTGTTCCGTACTATCACTTTTATTTAAAAGAAAATTTAATTACTAAAATAAATATAGTTATTATTTTACAATTACTGAACTCAACTTTATTACGATTTAAGCCATCGTCATAATGACGCTATGTTTTATTTTGATATAAATAATTTTATATTTAATTTTAAGCTGACTAAAGATACAATGTATTTGCCACTTAGTTCTAAGAAACAGATAGCTACGTTGTTAGCCGGCAATCCTTATATTTATGACCAAGCTACAAGTAGCTTAGTTGGGGTCATTGATACTGGTGCTAATGTCAATAATATTGTTATTGACAGTGGCACCAGTGGTCAAGTATCTGGGGGGGATTTTACAATAGTATGACAACTGCTAAGCTCAGCCATTTAAACCTTGTTCATCAGAATATTCAGGGCTTAGCGGGCAAAGAATTAGAATTACAATTGTTCGTTGAAGGTTGTGATGTCCATATTTTATGTTTAACAGAACATTGGCTGAAAAATCATGAACTTTTATTCAATATACCTAAGTTGAAATTGTCAAGTGCGTTCGTAAGAAAATCAGCAATACATGGTGGTAGTTTAATTTTAGTTTCAGTTAATATTAAGTGTAAAGAACGCAAAGACATAGTAGATTTATCTATCGAGCGCACTGTTGAATTGTCCTGTGTAGAGCTCGAGCGCTATGTTATAATCTGCGTGTACCGTCCTCCGTTAGGTGATTATAGTGTATTTGAATTAGTTATAGAGGATGCTTTGAAGAAAGCTCAAACTTGTAATAAGGATCTAATAGTATGTGGCGATTTTAATGTTAACTTATTGATTGAGTCTCCCTCATCAACTAGGCTTATTAACTTATTCAAATCATTTAATTTAAACAATTTATTTCTAGAGCCGACCAGAATTACTGCAACTTCTGCCACCTGTCTGGATAACGTGTTTTGTAACTGTGATGCACTTGAAAAATCCATAATAACTGATTTAACTTCAGATCATTGTGGTCAGAAAGTAGTGTTTTTAAATGAAACAGTAGATAAACCGCAAAAAGTTACATGTAGGCCTATAACTGTAAATCGTATGGCCAGATTCAAATATAATATTAGTAAAAATATTAATTTAATTAATATGACACAGGATGAACCAGATAGCCTATATAAAGAACTTTTTGATTTTATAAAATTTGAATTTGATAAAACGTTTAATCTTAAGTCCTTTAATAAAAGCAGTAAAGCCAAATTTAATGATTGGGCAACTGCCGGTATTTATAAAAGTAGAGCTAAGTTGTACGAGCTATATGGTATGAAAAAATTTAATAAAAATATCGATTTTCTAGAGTATGTGAAAAAATATTCAAAAGTTTTTAAAAAAACTTGTGCTTTAGCCAAGGCTATTCATCTTAGGAATAAAATTAGCAAATCGAGCAATAAAGTAAAAACTACTTGGAACATTATAAACGCAGAACGAGGTAATACTAAAACCACCAATAAAAGCATTGAACTTAAAATTAACGGTAACAGTGTTAGCGATAATGATCAAATTGCTCATACTTTCAATAATTTTTTTACTGACATACCTGTCTCTACAACTAGCTCCTTAGATTCCTCACCTCGAAATGCTGAATTAATACTGCAAACCAATGTAACGAAATGTGTAGAAGTACTTAAGTTTAGGCACATTACACCTCTTGACATAATCAAAACTTTTAAAAGCTTAAAAGTTAAACGTACTGGGGACTTATGGGATTTATCTGTAACTGTTTTACAAAATATCATTGTAGACATAGCTCCTCATCTAGCTTTAATTTTCAATAAATGCGTAGATTGCGGTAAATTTCCAGACTTGATGAAATATAGTAAAGTTATTCCTTTGTTTAAAGCCGGAGATCCTTCTGATCCAACTAATTATCGGCCGGTGTCTATCTTACCAGTTCTGAGTAAGATATTCGAAAAGATTATTTTAAAGCAGCTGCTTTCTCATTTTAATTTTAATAAACTTTTTCATGGTGAACAATACGGTTTCACAAAAGGTCGTTCTACCATTGATGCGGGTGTAGCACTTTTGAAAAATATTTTTAACTGTTGGGAGGATTCACAGAACGTCATTGGGGTGTTTTGTGATTTATCTAAGGCTTTTGATTGTGTTGACCACCAAACACTTATACGTAAACTAGAGTATTATGGAGTTAAAGGTACAGCACTTGATTTGATGCGATCGTACCTTAGTGAGAGAACTCAAATTGTAGATGTCAACGGAGTTAAATCGTCTGGTTCTCCTGTGCATATGGGGGTGCCCCAGGGCTCAATTTTGGGACCTTTTCTATTTTTAATTTATATAAATGATCTTCCGTTCTATGTTAAGAATACCTGTGGAATTGTACTGTTTGCTGACGATACCTCACTGATTTTTGGTGTTGATAGACAGAAATTCAAATATGACGATGTAAACGGTGCATTATCTGAGGTATTAAATTGGTTTACTGTTAATAATCTAGTTTTAAATGCAAGAAAAACTAAATGTATAAAATTTGCATTACCCAATGTAAAAAAGATGGCCTCTAATTTAATGTTAAATAATGAAGCCCTCAGTCTTGTTGAGTCTACAGTGTTTTTGGGTATTACGTTAGATTCAAAACTTCAATGGGGCACCCAAATATCATGTCTTGCGGGGAAGCTCAGCTCAGCAGCTTACGCGGTTAGAAAAATCAGACTACTTACGGATGTAGAAACAGCTAGATTAGTCTATTTCAGTTATTTTCATAGTGTTATGTCCTATGGTATCTTGCTTTGGGGCAGAGCAGCTGATATAGATACAATTTTTATTTTGCAAAAAAGAGCAGTCCGTGCTATTTATAATTTAAGCTCGCGAGCTTCCCTCAGAGATAAATTTAAGGAAATTAACATTCTCACAGTTGCATCACAGTACATTTATGCAAACATAATATTCGTCCGTCAAAACATTAGTCTTTTCACGAAAAATTGTGATTTGCACTCCATTAATACTAGAAATAAGCATAAACTTGTAACATCTGCTTATAGACTACAGAAAGTGCAAGGATCATTTTTAGGACTTGGTGCACGGTTTTATAACAAAATCCCCACAAATATTTTAGATTTGCCTATGAATAAATTTAAGGAACGAGTTAAGTCAGCTTTGGTACAGAAGGCTTATTATTGTATAAACGATTATATTAACGATGGCGAGGCATGGGTATAGCGCTCGTTCTATCAGGACTAATATTATTATTGTTAAAGAAATTGTTAAAACTTGTTTTGAAAAGAGTAATTGCTGAGTTTATTGCCGGCTCTTCTCAGCAAAAGCAACCTTCCGAACCGAGCATTAGAGTCGACGTTTCATAAGTGCCTGTGAAGGCCTATTTGAATGAATAAATTTATTTCATTTCATTATTTCATTTCATTTCATTTCAACTAATAAATATGTTTAATACATTTAACTTTAGTGTGTAGCATGGTAGCAAAATACATTTATTTTGGAAAATAAAATGAACTTATGTGTTCGATACATTTAAGTTAATTTTGGGTACTATTTTTATTGGCTTTGTGGATAAATGAATCTGTCTCCATAGCCACTGGTCGTGGTTTTGATTCCAACCCGTGTCTGTTCACTGTAAGTCTTACCTAGCAAATGGGGATGAAACCCCCAAAAAGAAAACATAATACCTAAATAACGTAATGAAAATTGAGTGCAAATAAATATAGAATTAAGGAAATTTACGTAGGTACCTACTTACTTACTTACTAGTTACGTAGGTACGTAGCTACAAGCCGTGGTGGCTCAGTTGGGAACGCACCTACTCACGATCATGAGGGTGCAGGTTCAAATCCCTGGCCCGTACCTCTGAGTTTATAATAACTTACGTACGGATTCACACCACTGGCTTTCGGTGAAGGAAAACATCGTGAGGAAACCTGCATGCCCGAGATGTCACAATTAAAGGCATGTGAAGTCCGCCAATCCGCACTAGGCCCGCGTGGTGGACTATGGCCTAAACCCCCTCGTTGTTAGGGGAGGCTCGAGCTCCTCGGTGGAGACGTATATGAGCTGTTGATGATGATGATGATGATGATGACGTAGGTACCTACTTATATTAGAAAGGTACGCCAAATAAATACTTGACTTTGTTTTATAAGCTTGATATCATCTAAAAATATACATATTTTGGCCTTTGCGTCTATTTTACAGACGATTTATGGTGCAAGTCTGGGGGTACACCGTTTTTGGTGACTGAATAGACAGATACGCGAGCGGCATGCTCTTCCGCAGGCCTGACAGGAGAAGTTCGTGACAGGCGGTACTGTGTCGCCTTGACGTCGCTTTTGTCTCCTTTGAGCGAGTGCCTCAAACCAAGACATATCACACTTCTTGCGACCCTCCACTATGAGTTTACCCCACTCCGTCCGATTCTCTGCCATCTTTTCCCAGTTCCGGTGTTCAATTTCAAAAGCTGTCATGTCTCTCTTGGCGCAATCCTTAAAGCGAAGCAATGACCTCCCAACTAAAAATATACATAAGAGCATTGAAAAGTTATCACAAGATACTGTTCGTTTATGTCAAAAGAATTTATGTAAAAAAAACATATTTATCAAGTATCACATTAATTTGTCATGAAGAAACAAACAGATGCCACCGAATCACGAAATAAACACTAATTCTCTGCAGGAATACATCTTTCCTGTAACTATCATGAGGCTACAGCTAAACTTGACCTTTCAAAATGCCCATAGTATAGCCTAAATCTATACTAATATAATAAACAGGTAACGTTTGTAAGTTTGTGACGTTATTGTAATCTCTGGATCTACTGAACCTATTTCCAAAATTATTTTACCAATAGAAAGCTACGTTATTGTCGAGTGTCATAGGCTATATTTTATTCCCGTATTCCCACGGGAACGGGAACTATGCGGGTGGAACCAGGCGGAGGCGGCTAGTTACAAATAAATATCGTGGGACATTTTTCACACACGGCCAATCTGATTCCAAACTAAGTAGAGCTTGTGATATGGTAACCAGATAGCTGATATACTACATATACTACTTTTAAATATCCTGGGACATTTTTGATTTTGACTTTGAGACGGGGTCGCTCAATATGGTCTAACCGACTTTCATGCCTTCCACCCACGGACCAAGAGAACCGGACCGGAGGAGAAGGGTTAATATTTTCTCGTATACAGCTGGAGGCGTTGATAAATACATCCGCTTACTCCAAAACTCACTTCTATTGGAATGTATTTGGTATTTCTTTGTAGTTTTTGTTCTGTTCTTGAATTGAAATTGTAGCGTTTGACTATTATTAATGGTCTGGTATAGTTCGTAGGAAGCTTGTCTTCGAACTAGGTACATTATTTTGTAAACGTTCGCTTTATACGAGCGGTATGGACTTTAAGATTCGATTTGAAAGTGATCCTAGGTAGAATTTTTTGACGTGACAACGTCTTATAAATTGGTTTGCCGGGTGACACTTCAAGAAACTGCGTTACGCTCCGCTCACGTTACGTCACGTTATGTTTTTAATTGTTACTATTATTTCATCCTTCTTCCTACTATACGAATGAATATTCACATTAAAATTATTTTACCACTCAAAGTCGTTGTCACGTAAAACTTTCGCCCGTATACCGACTTTACAGGCAACCAATTTTTTTTTATTACCTATAATAGAAATATGGAGTTTCACACAAAGGCTGGCAAAGTCCCGTCATAATTGTAGTTTCAATATTAAAGAAACAAGTTACACAAACACTATTGTTACAAATTTCAAGAACTTTCATTCATTTGAATCCATTAATTAACAAGGCATATTGTTACCTATTTAATTACGTTAAATCTACAGGATATTTATTTATTTATTTATTTATTTATATCCGGGTCCACTGCTGAACATAGGCCTCCTCCAGCGCACGCCATTGGGCTCGATCCTTGGCCTTTCCCATCCAATTTTTCCCCGCCACCTTGGAGATATCGTCCGACCACCTGGCCTTAGGGCGTCCTACATCACGTTTGCCGATTCGCGGTCTCCACTCAAGAACGGCTAACCCCAACGGTCATCGGTTCTACGGCTAATATGGCCGGCCCATTGCCACTTCAGCTTGCTTATCTTAAGGGCTATGTCGGTTACTCTGGTTCTCTGTCGGATCACCTTATTTGGTATGCGATCCTTCAGAGAGACTCCGAGCATAGCCCTTTCCATAGCCCGCTGAGCGACCTTAAAAGTATGGACCAGAATTGAATTAACTAAATCCTAAAATAGCTCAAGTATTCAATAGCTAAAGAGAATCTTGTGAATTTCTAACACGATTTGTTATGTAGGCATATTGAGGGGAAGGACTTTAGAAACAATTTTCGAAGGTCTTTCGCATGGCTCGAGCATTTTCAGCGTAGGCATTTTCCTACTTGGAAATTTTTTGACATGAACAATTAAAAAGCTTTTCCAAAATGGACATTTCGCGAGTTGGATATTTTAACATTGATTTTACCTGACATCACTAATAATTATAGGTACTTAATTTGTTATTAATACTAGTATATTTAAAGATAAAATATAGGTTTTGAAACAATATCGATGGGATTTGCAAAAGTCAACGAACTGAAAAAAATCTCGATTGTCAAGATCTATCCAATTTCAAAGCCATTACAAATAAACAAAAATTCCAATCTTTATATTATTTGTGTACTATAATGCACTAATAAATTTAATCCACAGCCCAATAACAAATAAAATAAAATACTTCTAAATCCCTCCTTCAATTATGAGAATTATTCAACATTAAATAAAACTATGCTAATGAAACATGAAGTTAATCAAAAGCTCCCTCTAAAAAAAGCTTTTATGTGTCAGATTAGCATTGGCAGTGACCACTTGTTGCGTATTTTCCCTCATTTGCATAACTGTTGCTTGCAATAGCTTATTAGTCTGCCAGGGTACCTATATATACACACAAACTATATATATACACAAACATTTATATACATCACCACTAATATTATAGAGAGAAAATATTTTTTTCTTTTTATGGCTACTGGCTCCCAAACTACTTGATCGATCTGAATAAATCTTTCACCAATGGAAAGCTACATTATCAAGGAGTAACATAGGCTATATTTTATGGCCGTATTCCTACGGAGACGGGAACTAAATGGGTGAAACCGCGCGGCCAAAGCTAGTAGCTTATTTATCTACTAGCTTAGTTATATATCTATAATCCTACTACTATTATAAAGGCGAAAGTTTGTATGTATGGATGTTTGTTACTCTTTCACGTAAAAACTACTGAACGGATTGAGTTGAAATTTGGAATACAGATAGCTTATAACCAGGATTAACATATAGGCTACTTTTTATCCCGGGAAAATGGAAGACCGGGTACGCGGGTGAAACCGCGGGGAGCTACTAGTAATATTATAAACTAGTGGCTCCCCGCGGTTTCACCCGCGTTCCCGGGATAAAAAGTAGCCTATGTGTTATTCCAGAACATATTCTAGCTCTGTGCCAAATTTCAAGCAGATCCCTTCAGCCGTTGGAGCGTGAAAGAGTAACAAACATCCATACTTACAAACTTTCGCATTTATAATATTAGTAGGATGTGAAAGTAATTCTGTCTATATGTCCGTCTCGCTTTCACGCTAATACTACAGAATCGAATAAAAAGAAATTTGGTACACAGATAGTCTAAGATCGATTCCGCTTCGAGCCGTCGCACCGGACGGACGTTCCTTTGTGCGCCCGCACGCTGCCCGACTCGATTCCGAGAAGTCCTTTCTACCTGGCACAGGTGGCAACCCAGCCCGGATTACGGATTGGATTCGAAGAAGCTTTCATTGTTTCTATACCTGTCGGTCGTTTTCACGATAGACAGGGGCCAAACAACTGTCTGTTATCAGTCGTTTTCACGATAGTAACATTCAGGCCGCCGTTCAAGGCAACCATTTTGCAAATCCACGATTTTTAGTGGTGGCTGACGGATACCTCCCGGTGCCAACGAAGTCGGTCGTGCGTGCCCCGAGCGCTCGCTTTCCCCTTCAGGGCAAAGCAAATACTCGGACGGGGCTGGATCAGTTGGCCTTGGGGTATTCCCTAGTCAACCCCAGCTATCTCCTCCTCCCACCCTACCCTTTCCCTACCATCCCATCCCTTGGTGTTTGTTTGGGTGTGCGGACCACGGTCCAATAACATCCCTGCACCGAGGCTGTTAGGAACCCGTCTGCACAATAAGATTGGCAGAGGGAGACAAGCTTAGGGCTCACTATAGGCACTCACCCCTCTGACCTACACCCGGTCAGAGGCCCATTCACCCTCACACAACCTCGGGTTACCCCACCCGAGGCGTTAGACGGTTAGGTCTAGCTTAGGGCGACCGCCTGCAGTTTCTTGTGACTTCTTCTCGCAGGAACGCCCCGCGTAACGAAGTCACCAGGTAGTTTTCCTCGCTAGCATAGGTATTCGTTAGCCCTTAAGGATACGCGACCGGCCACTATGGCCGCGTCGCAAAATTATTCAGGCGGGTCTCCTCCACTAACACTGGAGGAGATCCTAGAGAGCCAGCCCGAGATCTACGGCGACCTCGTCTTAGATTTCGGGCCGGATCGCATTCCGATCCCGACCGCCCTTCAGGCAAACGCGTCCGAACGCGAACGCGTCATCGCTGACGCACGTGTACGCTCAGTAGTGCGCAAAGTTCCGATATGGAGCCCCACTACCTTTTCGCGGCCTCCCTCAGAGGCTAGCTCGCGATCGCGCTCGCCGGTCCGCCCCCCATCCGCGATGTCGGCTCACTCAGAGTCCGAAGGCGACGTCGAGTCTGAGGAAGCTCAGACGGAATCGCCCGCCACCTCCCCCGCCTCCGTCATCGCCTCTTCCTCGTCGGAAGAGGATTCGCCTCTAAACGTCCCCAAAGGGGGCAAACGAAAGCGTGGCAAGAAGGCCACCAACGCCGTCGTTGCGAAAGCAGCGAAGGTAGCGGACCCCTCTCCGCCCGCGAGCCCAGCCCCCGCCCCCGCCCCCGTTCTCGTCGCGAAGGTCGCTTCTCGACCCCCGTCTCCAATGGAGACTCAGACGGCACCGGCCGCCACGTCCCCGCCTTCAGCGGGAAACGTACCGACAGCTTCCGCTTCAAGGAAGCTAGCCCCTCCCCCTCCGATCTTCCTCCAAGATAAGGGGAAATGGACATCGGTGTCCTCGTGGTGCAACGAGCAACATATCGCATATACGTCTGCTCGGCCTACCGAGCACGGCATCAAAATTACGGTCGTGTCCTCCACCGACCATCGTCAGCTTACAAAAATTCTCCGCGAACGTAGTGTGCCTTTCCACACTTACGCCCTCCCCGAGGAGAAAGCCCTCCGCGTAGTAATCCGTGGCGTCCCAAAAGAGATTAGCACGGACGACGTAAAAACCTCCCTTCAGGAGCAGTCCCTCCCCGTCACGTCTGTACACCGCATGTACAAGGGCCGCGCTGGCCTCCCGTACAATATGGTGATCGTCGCCCTCGAGCCGAACGCGGCGGCGAAAGCCATTTTCAAAATCCGCACAGTATGCCATCTATCGGGCATACATGTAGAGCCTCCGCGCAAAAATTATTATCCTTCTCAGTGCCACAGGTGCCAATTGTACGGGCACTCGTCGCGCAACTGTTACGCCACACCCAGGTGCGTCAAATGCCTGGGTGATCACGGCACTCCGGAGTGCCCTCGACCCAAAGAAATTTCAGAGCAAACCGAGAAACCCGCGTGCGTCCTGTGCCAAACGGTAGGGCACACGGCTAATTACCGGGGCTGCTCGAAAGCCCCGCGTCCGAAACCGCGTACCGCGATCCCACCCCTGATGAGGCGCCCACTTGTCCTCGCAAACGGTGAGGTAGTTCTCGCCCCGCAGCGTCCGTCCCCGTGGACGAAGGTCAATTACGACCGCAACTTCCCGGCCACAGTGGCGAAAACAGCAAGCGCACCTTCAGTGCCAAAGGTGCCGTCGGCGGCACCTATCGCGACGTCCGCCCCCGCTCCCAAGCCTTCCGCTTGGGAAAAACCCCTGATTCCGCGGCCCTTAATCGCGCCCACACCAATCAAACCCCGCGAAACGCCGGTTAAACCCCGCGAAATCCCCGCGCCCAACTCACTCGCGTAAACAACTCACAGTGCGAAGATACGGACTTCGCACTGGTCGAGAGATTCGTCAACTCGATTGATTTTGACAAAATTGAAAACTTTGCGGATCAGATCCGCAAAAATGAGGGCAACGGTATGGCCCTCGCGTTAGTAGCTATGCGATTCCGGAAAGTCGCACAATCGTTAGCGTCATTTAAAATCAACGTATAATGGATAATACATCTGTAACGTGTAGAGTCAAACCCAGATCCCTAATAGTAGGCTACTTCAATGCCAACGGCATTGCAGGTCAACGCGAGGAGATAGCAATCTTCCTCCGGGACCATCAGATAGACGTGTTACTTGTTCAAGAGACCTTTTTGAAACCCTCGCACAGGGAACCTAGAATTGCGAACTACTGCGTGGTACGTAACGATAGGCTAGATTCCGCCCTAGGCGGGACCCTGATCTACTACAGAAGGTCCTTGCACTGTACGCCGCTCGATCCTCCTCCCAACCTCCAGTACATTGAGGCGTCGGTATGTCGGCTCGGCATGACCGGTCATGATTCGATCACATTAGTGTCCGCGTATCTATCTCCGACTTCTACCCGTTCGTTGCTCCGGAGCGACTTAGAGTTAATTTTTAGTCTCGGTAGCTCTGTCATAGTGGCGGGCGACCTTAACGCAAAGAATACCATCTGGAATTGCGTCGCATCGAATTCCAGAGGTAGACTCCTTGAAACTCTTTTAGTGCCGTTAAACATAGATTTAATAGCGCCCCTCGAACCGACTCATTTTCCCGGGAACTTAGACCATAGACCAGACATATTAGATGTTGTACTGTTACAAAATGTGAACTTACGTTTGCACGGCATAACAGTACATCATGAATTAAATTCGGACCACCGACCTGTGATCTTAGAACTCATGCCGCGAGTAGGTGCCCCCGATCCAGGTCGACCCTCTCCCACCAAAATTTCGACGGACTGGGCTAGGCTAGGCGAAAGCCTCAAGTCAACCTCGTCCGTTCACTTAGATAAAATCCCCGATAATATCGTCACCGCGGACGACGTAACAGGCGCAATCGACTGCCTAACAGATCACGTGCAATCGTTAGTTAACGATTGCTCACGGACAGTGCCGGACACGAGCGATCGTAAATGGCAAATGCCCGATGACATACGTGAACTGATTAGGCGGAAGAACGCAATCAAGCACGTGGACGATCGTCGTCCGATGATACATGTCCGGGCTCATCTGCGCGCTCTCCAACGGGTCATCAAGGACCGCGTGGACGAGTGGCGTCAGACATGTTGGGACTGTTGTAATAATATTAAGATGTGCGGTACTTATAAATATATCCAATCTGTGTATACCCACATGTCAAGTTATAATAAAGTCAGTGTTCAACTAGCAAGCCTCGTTTTACTACATGGTGACAGCGGTGTTAATCTATTAATAAGTAAATAGCGTTATTAGCCAGAATTTCGGTATTATTGAGCAGTGCAGTGTAAACTGCGTTCGGACAAATATGGAACACGCTCGCCCGCCGCCAGAATTGCAAATTGAGGGAAGTCCAACCGCGCGTGTGCACGCGTGGCAGAAATGGTGGAAACAGTTCTCAGTGTTTATAAAGGCATCGGGAGTCATTAAAGAACCGGCGGAGGTTCAAGCGAGCTTGCTGGTGAACCTCATTGGTCCAGAGGGTTATGAAATTTATTCAACCTTTACATTCACCAAAGAAGAAAGTGCAGACAACCTCGAGTGCTTGAAGAAAAAATTTGACATTCATTTTGGAGCAAAACCGAATGTTACTGTGTTGCGCTTTAAGTTTTTTACTAGAAATCAACAGTCAGGAGAAAATATTAGTCAATATGTCACAACGCTTAAACTAATGAGTCAATATTGTGAATTCGAACATCTCGCAGACGGACTGATCCGGGATCGAGTCGTCTGTGGAATATCGGACAATACTGTGCGAGATCGCATGTTACGAACAGAAAGTTTAACATTAGAGAAGGCGGTCAAAATATGTGAAGCGGCAGAATTATCAAAAGAAGAAGGAAAACAACTCGAGGAGACAGCACAAAGTGTACAAGTGGATGCAGTGGGACGAGGAGCTGGACGTGGCGAAAGGTACACAAGACGTCCGACGGGACGTTACCGGAGCGGGTGGCGCGCGCCGACGACGGCGGCGGCGACGGCGGCGGCGCATCGGAGGCGAGCAGCGAGCGGGCCGTGCTCGCGCTGCGGTAGTGATTATTGTGATAACGGGCAGCGGTGCCCAGCTGTCAATGTGCAGTGTTATGTGTGTAAGGGCCACGGTCATTATGCGCGTGTGTGTATTAGAAAACAGGTATCGGATAAGCGCGTGCATAATGTAAGTATATCAGATTCCTCGAATGATTCAGATAATGATACGCTTTTTGTGAATATGATACAGGATGATTTGGACGGCCATAATATGTCTAAAGAATGGTTTGAGTCTATAGTAATAAACGGTAAAAATGTTACTCTGAAACTGGATTCGGGATCCATGTTAAATGTATTATCTAAACGAGATTTTAATAACTTAGGTATAAGTTCAAATTGCCTTACGCCTTTTAATAAAAAAGCACATTCGTATACCGGTAATACCTTACCAATTATTGGAAAATGTTACTTAGAAATAAAATTTAAAAATAAAAATTATTATTTAAAATTTGTTATTGTGAACATGGATTGTCAGAACATATTAGGGTTAAAAGGTTGTACGGAACTTGGGCTTATTAAAAGGGTGTTTTCTTTAAACTTGGATAGCTATTCTGATTTATTTTCTGGGTTAGGTCAGTTGCCAGGTATTCATAAAATTACTGTCGACAAATCTGTGGAACCAGTTATTTGTCCGGCACGACGAGTTCCTTTAGGATTGAGGGATAAGTTATATGCGGAAATAAACAGAATGATAGAATTAGGTGTGGCTCGAAAAGTAAATCATCCAACAGAATGGGTTAATCCTATAGTTATAGCGGCTAAGAAAAACGGAGATATACGTGTATGTTTAGACCCGCGAATTTTAAACCGTGCGGTACGACGGGCTCACTTCTCGTTACCTACTGTGACCGAACTAGCGGCGCGACTTCGAGGGGCGTGTTATTTTAGTGTGTTAGACGCTAGATGTGGGTTTTGGATGCTAAAACTAGATGACGTCAGTTCTGATCTTTGCACTTTTAGTACACCGTTTGGTAGATATCAATTTCTTCGATTACCGTATGGTATTAACTGTGCGCCGGAAATGTTCCATGCGAAAATTAGGCAATACCTCGAAGATCTTGAGGGGACTGATTCTTTCGCAGATGATATTATAGTGTGGGGTTCCTCAAAAATGGAGCATGATGTAAGGTTAGAACGATTGTTAACGAGAGCCAGAGAAATAGGTATAAAGTTTAACAAAGAAAAATGCAAGTTTGGGGTTAAAGAGATAGTGTATCTCGGTCATGTGTTTGGCCAGGGAAAATGGAAAACCTCCCGGGTACGCGAGTGAAACCGCGGCGAGCCATTAGTACTTAGTTTATATATGTTAGACAGACCGCATCGCGTCTCAGGGGTCGTGGTGAAATAGTTAATTTGAGTGCATGTAGGAATATACAGTGAAATAGTTGAAGGATTAACTAGAGAAGTTTTAACAGATGAGTTAAGGCGTTGAATATAAGCAAATACTGTGTTTTATATAACTTTCTAGAATAAGGAAGATGTGTTTAGTGTTAGGTACCTAGTCAATATTATATCGTAATCTTGTATGAAAGTAGTTATTTCTGATACGATGTCTGTAACCAAAACTCAAAAGTAGTTCTCGCGTCATGTGGCCCGGAATCTTAATGGGTTTTCATAGGTATAATGGGTTAGTAAACGAAATATACTAATTTTAAAATGGGCTTGCACATATTATTCGAAATAAATAATATTTAATGGATTGTTATAATTGAAGGTCATAAAGTATTTCAAAATATAGGTATTCACTTGAATCTATACCTAATTTAAATTTATTATTTGAATAAACTATAATTTTACTTATTTACTGTTTGTAGCTAGGTATGTATGATCGAAACAGACGTCAATTTCCCGTAAATTTTAAGTGTTTTTTTTACATTTACCTCCAGGCACTGGAACCAAAGCACACTGCCTTAACGAGCGCAGATGGCGCAAATGAGTTCGGAGCTAATTACTCTTTCTTTGTAATCAACGTTTCACGGACGTAAAATATTTTAATTTCTCGCCTAATTTATTTCCCTTTCCAATTATAATACGGATTGAAGTGTCAGGAAGAATTTCGTTTGTTTTCCAACCGGTTGAATATTGGACTAGAAATTTAACTTCTGTAGAGGTATATAAAACAAAATCTCCGCCGCCTCTGTCTCTCTGTCTGTCTGAACACAAAAACTACTGAACTGACTTTCATTCGGTTTTCACCAAATTACGAAGTATTTCATGAGGAAGGTTTTTACATAGGTTAATACATAGATATGAACACAAAAACTACTGATCAGATTTTCATGCGGTTTTCACCAAATTACGGAGTATTTCATAGGGAAGGTTTTTATGTATAATACATACATCAATTTAGACCCGGTATGTGGCGGTGGTTGGCAGAACGAAGTCTGCCGGGTCCGCTAGTACCTATAATATAAATACAGAAGTATGCTTGTTTGACCTTTTTAGTACTTGATCACTTGCCATTAATTAGACCGTCTGCCTATTAACCGTAAGGAGGGATAAGATAAAAAAAAAACTGTTATGGGCTTATGCAATTCAAACTGCTTTAAAATAATTATCTTAAAACACCTCATAACCTTCTCGATCACATCAACTTCATCGTCATCATCATCAGCTTATATACGTCTTCACCGAGGAGCTCGAGACTCCCCTAACATCGAGGGGGCTTAGGCCATAGTTCATCAACTTACAGACAAAGAAAACTTAAAATCACTCCAGCCGTTTAGACATGAAAAAGTATCAAACATACACACTCACAAACTTTCGCCTTTATAATATTAGTTAGAAGTGTGATTTCTGTACAAATCAATGTATACTAAATACCCTCAAAGCAATATCAGTAGTTTAAAAACCTCTAAGCTCGTCAACATTTGTTTGCAGTAAAAAGATACTTTCATAATGGCGTTCCAAAAATATCAAAAGTCCTCCATTGAACGTGAAACAAACAATAAATTGTGGTCGCAACATTATTAGACGGAAAGTACGTGGGCGGCTATAAATCAATGCTATATTATATAACTGAGTTAAAAAGCCCCCAGATTAAAAGGTAATAGAACAGGCTGTACTGTGACTGCTTTATGTCGGTTATCATTTGCATGGTATCATGTTTTTAATTGTAAAAGCCTCAATTATCTTATTGAATCAATGTTATTGTATGAAATATGCGTTTCTGCTACTATACCGGACCAAGCTCAAAGAAAATTCAGAGATTTTTTAAAAGGAAAGCTTTACTTAAAATGTAAGAAATAAAGAATATTTGTTTATATGCTATTGGAAAGTTCACAAGCTAGAAAACTAACAGAAATGCCTCAAATTTGATTATAAGACTTCAATCAAACAAGATATAAGATTTCGCTGCTCCATGTTTTTTCAAAAGAAACTCATTTATACTGTCACGAACAGTTTAAGACAATAAATAGCCAAATTGGTATACCTATCCGTCGAGTTTGGCGCTTATTATCACACTAGACGCTCCCCGCGGTTTCACCCGCGTACCCGAGAGATCTTCCATTTTCCCGGGATAATGTAGCCTATGTCCTTTCTCGGGCTCTAGACTGTCTCAGGACCAAGAAGTACGCCAGTAGTTTTAGCGTGAAAGTGCGACAGACAGAATTACTTTCGCATTAATATTAGTTATATTAAACTATTCATTAATATTTTCAGATAGATATACCACAACAAAATAAACGAATGACCAAGCGTCGCTACAAACCAGCTGTCCGCCAGCGGTTTTGCTTGCGTGGACTTCATAATACTTCAGTGTTATGTTATGTCATGTTATGCAAGGTCAAACAAAGAACGTTTGCCAAAACAAAGCAAGGCAAATAACTTTGTCAAGTTTCATAACAGCCCTTGACAGTTAAATGCCTTCATTCAGGAGTTGAGGCCTGACCTTTGGCATAAAGTTTCTTTTTCTTTCTGTGTTTCACTTCGATGTCCAGTGGATGATTGATTTTCTACTTATATGAAGAATGACAGTTAGGCCGATATTAGTCTTGGGTTCTTTTATCCTACCCTTCGTAGTATGTTTGCTTGTTAGTAGTAAATAGAAAAATATCTTTGTCAAATCAAAACTATATATTGATAACTAGTGGCTCCCCGTGGTTTCGCCAGCGATCTTAAATTTTTCCGGGATAAAAAGTAGTCTATGTGTTAACCCAGGGTATCAGTTAACTCCATACCAAATTTCATTAAAATCGCTCCAACCGTTTAGACGTGAAGAAGTAACATACACTCCCACAAACTTTCGCCTTTATCATATTAGCGTAATAATCATAAATATATACCTTTATAATTATTTAGTTTTGCCATGTTTTCCCTATCTTTGTTTCAAAATATATACATAACACTAAGTTGACCTAGAAATCGCAAAAAAAAATCCGGGTAGAAACGTATTAAATATCATACATATCATTAAATTTACATTTAATATTATATCCGGCAGGTTTTATTCATCAAAAGAAGGGCTGTGGGCGTCGGCAGTTATAGACTTTTCGATGGAATATTTATATAAAATATGTATTATGAATGAGGTAAGCTTATTAACTTCCGAATGAATGAAGAATATTCTGAAATGTTTGAGGTTTTTGTCTTTTGGTGTTTGAGGCGAAGTTTCTAATAGATTATATTGACTTTCAATATCCGTTGATGCATAAAAGATAATTCAAAAAGTTCAAATCTTTTTTCACAAGCTTAGGTTTTATGAAAAAATACCGTATGTGAAAGTACTTGCTTGAAGCTCTTAGATGGAACTCCATATGTGTATAGAATACCTATATTCTAGACTAGCTTCCCCCCTGCGGCTGCTGCTACTACTTTAACTTTCCCGAGATAAAAGGTATCCTTTCCTAACTATTCTGTACCAAATTTCAAATCGGTTCTGTAGTTTTGGCGTGAAAGCGCAATGACAGATATGGTTACTTTCGCATTTATATTATTAGTAGGGATAAGCATATTAACATTTTTGCTCTAGGAAAACTAACATAAGTGTGGGTAGTTAGTATAATTTAAATTCACAGTTAACTCTCGATTGTTTCACGAAAATCGAGCTGTATTTATAGAAATTTCGATTGAATGTAATGGCTATACGAATTGACACAATACAAATAAAGTTTGTACAGGAAATAAATAGAACAATACGGTTTATTGTGCCAATATTGTTTAAACTGAATTTATAGAATATTTGGGTCAAGTTATAAATGTCCATTGAAAACGAAAATATATATATCTATACTAATATTTAAAGCTGAAGAGTTTGTTTGTTTGCTTGATCGCACTAATCTCAAAACTACTGGTCCGATTTGAAAAAAATGTTAGAAAGCCCATTTATCGAGGAAGGGTATATAATCACGCTACGACGAATAAGAGCGGAGCATCAATCAAAAACGCTATCAAAGGTGCGTGGGTTAACTAGTTAATTTATAAGCTAATAGTTTTATATCCACCCGCGTTTCTGCAGAATCTTATTTTTACAAAAAATGGCCGATACGTTATTCCAGAACATTCTAACTGTGTCTTAAATATCATTGGAATATATTTAAATTACTGAAAATGTAAGTCTTAGATAAATGTCTTATTGTACATATCTTAAAATAAATTAATATATTTGTTCCTATTATAAGTTATTACTACCATAATTTCAGATCTAGTTTAGTATTGTAACTTCTAACAATTATATCCCAAAATCTGTACTAAGTATACAGAAACTATGTCAGAGATCGATCAGTGTAATTGGGGGCACAATGCTGGTACACAGGTTCAATTCTATTTCGGTAACAATAGCGACATAAAATACAGACGAACAATATGTTGAATGGCTTACTTTGTGAAGTTATGACAAAGTTTGTTTGCTTTGGATTATTTTAAGCATAAAATCTTACGAGGATTAAAATTTAATTAATATCACCATTATTTGAGAAATAATCGTAAAACAAACTGGTTTCAGATAATCTATTAAAGTATCAGTTTTTAGTAGGTATGCATCGAATACAGCCGTAATTGTCCTAAATATCTAGTACTAGTGGCTCCCTGCGGCTTCACCCGCGTTCCCGGGGGATCTTCAATTTTCCCGGGATAAAAAGTAGCCTATGTCCTTCCTCAGGCTCTGGATTATCTGTGTACCAAATTTCATTTAAATCGGTTCAGTAGTTTTAGCGTGAAAGCGTAACAGACAGACAGACAGAGTTACTTTCGCATTTATTATATTAGTATGGATTGTTTTTTTAATAGAATATGGAATTTGATTTTAATAGTAAGCCCGTGAGACTCTATGAAAATTACCTACTGCCTATTTCACAAACTATTATATATCTTTAAAATTTAGAGCCACGTGATTGAGTTCCTAAAAACAGTCGATTTCGAAACAACCTTAGATATCAAACAAACATGTGTACATTAAAAACTTTTAACTTTCCTTGAAATGAACATAAACTTAGTTTTTTCTTGCAGAACTTTCCAACATCCCTATGGCTTCTTTCATATCATTCTTTAAACTTACAGGTGTAAAAAAGGAATATAAACTTCTGAAGTTGAAACTTGGTTAACATTTTGTTTAATGGAAAAGTAGGTATATGAATCCGTACAAATGTTTCACCGTGTTTTCCACGGTCTGCTGTTTACGTGATAAGTTTTAATGTTTCATTATTAGATACTTATATGCTTTATATTAATAATTAAGTAATACGTATTCAAAATTATGTATGGATTATGGATAGAGTAGTCCAAAATGACAAATTCGTAGCAACCGCTACGAGGTTCGTAGCAGTGCTACGACTTAGATCTCATACTATATCTTCTTCAATTCGTCTAAGGCCTCCCAAATTTGTAGAATATATACTAACTACGTTCAATATTTGATTGTATTTTTTGTATCACTTAAAGTCACAATACAATTAAATTTATTTTATCGACTTTAAGGTTAACTAAGATGGCTAATGCTATTGATGGCCCCAGAGAGCCCCAATTGAGGGACCTTTTTCAGTATATATACAGAGGAAAGTAAAAATTAGAGTATAATGATTTTGATAACATTTTAAGTAGGTATATGAAAATGAAAAATGTTTTTTATTCAAATAGGCCTTCACAAGCACTTTTGAATAGTCAGACTCTAACGCTCGGCTCGGAAGGTTAGTTTTGGTGAGAAGAGTCGGCAATAAGCTCAGGGATTACTCCTTTCAAAACAAACTTAGACTTTTTAAACTAAGTACTTAATTAAACTTAGACTTAGAATTAGTCTTACTGATAAATATTTGCTTGTTGGCGAAAGACAATATATGTATAAGTATTGCCTCTTTTTAGTTAAATTCCCTTCGAAATATGTGACTTAAAATTGAATTAAATACGAAAATCAAGCAACTCAGTACCAAGGGGTCATCAAGCTCAGCTCAAAAGCCATCGGGTATTATCGGCTGAGATCGGAAGTGTTCGGCAGCCGGTCTGTTGCGAACGGATATTGCTTTAGGAGCGGAACCAGTTCTCCGTCGACTGCATTTGATGCCCAGCTTGAATTTCAAGTCTATTCCTCTTTACAATGGTGCCAATTTGTATATAAGCTTCCGTATGCGATTTCACACGAGAAAAGAAATAAAAATATACCTCTTTCTCTATCTTTATTCCTTATTTTTAATATTGAAATTTGAAAACTAAATACTTGTCTTATTAAATAATATTTGTTTTTGTTTTTATAAGTATGTGAATATTGGTATATAAAACGTAACAAAATTGACAAACGGAAATTTAATAATTGGAAACATGATTTTATATTTTAATATTCATCATCATCGTCATATCAGCTGTAGGACGTCCACCGCCGAACATAGGCCTCCCCCATTGACTTCCATGCAGACCGGTTGTAGGTTGCCTGCATCCAGCGGGTTCCAGCGACCATAGTCAGGTCGTCAGTCCACCTCGTGGGTGGACGCCCTACGCTGCGCTTGCCGGTGCGTGGTCTCCACTCGAGAACCCGTCTGCCCCAACGGCCATCGGTTCTACGAGCTATGTGCCCCGCCCACTGCCACTTCAGCTTGCTAATCCGCTGGGCTATGTCGGCGACATTCGTTCGTCTACGGATCTCCTCATTCCTGATTCGATCTCGTATTCTCCATATTTTAATATTATTTTATAATTTCTTACTTCTTAATCACTTTTTAAAGTCATATAGATTTTTTTTTATGTTGATTCTCTCATTTCACCTCACTGACTTCCAGCTTCTCCGACAATGTTTCCTTTGCCTAAACATACAATATATTAAAAAAAAACACACACATATGAATTCGGTAACATAACATACCTATATCCTATCCTAAGCGACATCGTTCCTTTGTCGCTCACAATTTCTAAAGGTATCCATTGATTGAAGAACTTATTAAACTCCGTCGAATCTTCAAAAATAGCTCCCACAAAATTATTTAAGTCAATATTTCCCATACATCATATTGTCGTCCCTGTCATTCGTTCCAGTTAGAGGGAGATGGAATGTTATTGATAGCTTTTCTGAGAGTATATAGGTATAGCTTTGTAATATGATATAGGTTTAGTCGAAGCTTCTAATAAGTATCTATGTGCTTATTAATTAAAATAATGTACGTAATTTTATTCCTCATTAATGCTGTATATTGAATCTTTGACATTTACAGAGTTTTTGGGTACCCAAATTTACTTTTTTTTAGGGTACAGTAAACATACTACAGAGAAAGGAGCTAAATTGTGTTGTCTCTGGGTTAAAGAAGTGTTGCCAATTTCCGTCCTAAATATACCAGCTAACTCGCGGTTTTACCCCTGTTATTTCCCGAGATATATAAACATATGACACTCAGAAATACATAGAAAAAATATTGAAAGCTGATGATTACATTTAGTTCTCTAATCTGTGTTTATATGTATTGATGGATGTAATTATCTACATAAGTATATATTTAATCGTAGTATAAGTAGTATATCAGCTATCTGGTTATTATATCACAAGCTCTGCTTAGTTTGGAATCAGATGGTCGTGTGTGAAAAATGTCCCAGGATATTTATTATTATTATGGTGCTACAATGTCTCGGCAAACTTCATAGACAATATCTTAACTTTACCTTCTTTACTGTGGTTATTAAAGCAAAACAAACACTATAGTACGTAGTTATACGTCAATCGATGTACTTACAAACTTTCATTATAATGTCAGTAACTTTACAATATGTTGCACGAGTTGTGACTAGAACATAAACGACATCCGACCGTCCGGCGCTCGGTGTCCGGCGTCCGGCGTCCGTCCGACCGGACACCGGACACCGGATAATCCGATACATTATGACTTGTTCAAGGTTCTTTTGTAACATTGTTGTGAGATTGCCTTCGATGGAGGTAATCCAGAAATAAGTGTTTCTATTGATGTTACAAGGTGTGGGTTGGAAACAAGTTTATTAATATTACAAGGAGTTTGTAAGCATGATGATATCGACGATTTTATTACAATATTGTAAAATTAAATTGTAGAATATAAAACTAGGTACTTAAACAAGTATGATAAATCGCCTACCTATACACTTTAATTCCATCAACATTTTATTCTAATTAATATAAACATGCAAACAACAATAACTTATAGTCGTATTATGGATGTAATGATGTATTAATGAAATAGTTTTCATTTTATCTTATAATTATAAAAAAATATTGAAAATCTATTGTATAATTCACAAATGTTATTGACTTCGCTTACATTCACACAGTAGCGTGAGCCAGACTCATCCTATAAATTAATAAGTAATTATATGAAACATAGATTAAGGACAAAGGACTATTTTCTAACTCTTAAACTCTTAACTTGACCTATAAGTCAACAAACGTAACCACAAAAAAGCGTCATTTAAAAATACCATGTGCTTATACTCTGTGTCCCTCTTCCCAGGATGTGGTCCGTGTGGCGTGCGTGCAGCATCACGCTGTGCGCGTGCGCAGTGTTGGCGCAGCGCATCGACCAGGAGGCCATGCTGTCCCCGCGCACGGCGCGCGTCCGCGACCGGGAGGTTGGCAAGCCGGACGAGCCTACGTGCGACCAGCTTAAGGCCATGTGGAGGTATGATCTACATCAAATAATTTTCTAGGTTTATTTAAAAATCGACATTATGATGTGGAATGTTTGTCCTGTAGCTTGAATATCAGAGTCATCAACTCTGATATTCAAGCTACAGGACAAACATTCCACATCATAATGTCGATTTTTTCTGTGGCTTAATGTAATTGTCTAAATAAGTATCTAATGTATTTAAAATAACAATAATGCAATGGGATCATCTGGCAGCTATTTCGCGTCGAACAAAAAAAGAACCACGTGAATCGGTCTATTAACCGCGGCCTAATCGATGTACATACATAGAAAAAAAACATACCGGCCGAATTGAGAACCTCCTCCTTTTTGGGAAATCGTTTAAAAAGTGGTCAATTTGGTAGAATAGCTCCTTATAGATTATAGTTTATGAAATGGTTTAACAGATTATTTACCCGTGTATGAAAAATATTCGAGGACATTTATTTACTACAAGCTCACCCGAAAGACGTTATTCTGTCTTAGCTATGAATATTATAATCGAACTTTATAAGTGCGAACTGACAAACGCGCGAAATGAAAATAGTCTTTCAGTTTCCTGAAAGTTTTTGAGATTTGACATGTACAGGCAGTAGGCACCCACCCAAGTATTTGTTCTGGGCAGGAATCGAACCAGCGGCTTGAAAATCTAGGTATGTAACTATGGGCTAGTAAAATATGTATCGTGTACGTAATATGTCATTATATTTTAATTAATCAAAAATCACTTATATTGTGACATTGATAAATGGCAAAATAAATATCGTACGTTCGATACTCTAACTGATTTTCGGTTGATTGGACGAAAATAAATTAACTGCCTTGATTGATGCTTTGGCAAATATTGAGGGTTAAAGCAACATAGCATTATGGCTGTGGTCGATATCTAGGCTCTAGGAACATAAACATGAGAGAAAGGTAGAATATGTATTCTACAAACACTAATTAATAAACAATAAAAATTAAATACATATAATATATATGCAATTTCTTCTAGACCTTGCGGAGATAGTATAATATAAAAAAAATTCGATGAAATATGGTATTTATTGTAAAAACCCCTCGTGTCTTATTAAGAACCAGTGCCATATAAATTCGGCTAAATGTAAAACAGCAATATATTATAAGATACACATATATGATCTTGTATATTAAATAATTTGACTTAAAATGTAATATTGTAAAACTACGTACACAAACAATGTGTAAAATAACTACACTAATGCATGGAACAAATGCTGGTATGTGTTCGTACAAACCCCGTCTTTGTGATACGTAAATGTCACCATTAGGGCTGCCAGATAATATCACATTTTACAAAGGTTACAGTTCCTTTTGACGTGACAAAGTCTTATAAATTGGTTTGCCGGGTGACACTTCAAGAAACTGCGTTACGCTCCGCTCACGTTACGTCACGTTATGTTTTAAATTGTTACTATTATTTCATCCTTCTTCCTACTATACGAATGAATATTCACATTAAAATTATTTTACCACTCAAAGTCGTTGTCACGTAAAACTTTCACCCGTATACCGACTTTACAGGCAACCAATTTTTTTACGCTATTTTTTGATAAATTTTGTAAAATTGATTTAATGCAATTTTAGCGTAAGATTTATTACTATTGTAGAGTAATAAAGATGATAAATCATTATTATATATAACATATTTTCTGGACTTCAAATTAAAATACAAATTATCCTAAATAACCTTCGCACACACTAAAAACCACCAAAGAATGTACCTAAGTATCAACATGGAATTTCCTATTTTTCCCCAACATTACTCTGTACGCTTTTCTCATTAGCGAGAGGTGGCAACCCTAGGACACATTAAGCCACCGCCGTATGCAAAGCAGGTGAAACAAGGAATTCCTTTCAGAATATCACACATACACATGAAATGCGAGGTTACAAAAGCCCTTAACGTCATACACTTAAGGTTCTATATGGCATTGAAATCGTGTAAAATAGAGAACCTAAGTTTAAACTTACATGAGGGTAGACGCTTAACCAATTCAGTTGAGTGGTTTCCTTCATACATGCTATTGAGAAGGTGTTATAGTATTTATGTGTAAGTACATATGCTAGGTTCACGATTAAACTTGTTAGTAATTTGATGTTTCAACTAAGAACGATACTATACATGAATGAAATATGCTTATCTATATTATATACTATACAAAAGAAAGCTTTCAGAATGTAGAGTTAAGAGTTCATTAATAAGTGCTTGTAACATTCCCTGTTTAATTGAAATTTTTATTGGTAATCAATGTATATAAAAAATATACCGGATCGCTGACAGATAATTGAGAAAATATATTATTATAAGCAAGCAGTTTATCAACGCAAATATCACCCAAAGCAATGATTGTTATTTTTTGCCTTTTTTTACGAGCATAGCTAGTTTAAACATAATTATAATTATTGCAAACAAAATATATATATTTGATACATATAACAAAAATACACGAAGATTTCACACTTTTTCTGGCCCTATATCTGGTCCATTTGGGCTCGTATAAAGACAATTTTCTAATAGGTATATTATAATGTTATTAACAATAGACCAGTTTACAAATTTCTCTCCCTTTTTCTGGTCTATTTTAGGTCCTTATAAGAAAATGGTAAAGCAAATTTTCTAATAGGTATATTTTAATGATATTTACATCGGCAGGTTCTCCAAGAGGCAAGCCCGAGCACCAGAGATCATGAACGAGGTGAGCTCGTACCGCGACCCGCTGATGTACAACGAGTGGCCGGTGTATGCCGCTCTGCCCCGCGCCGCACCGAGGTAACACACCATTACCGCCATTTTGATTTCCATCCCCTCAACATTTTAATTTCGATTCATCTATACTAATATTATAAAGAGGAAAGATTTGTATTTTTGTATGTAACGAATAAACTCAAGTACTGGACCGATTTTAATAATTCTTTTCTCATTAGAAAGCTACATTATCACTGAGTAACATAAGCTATATTTTATTCCTGTATTCCCACAGGAACGGGAGGAGGCAGCTAGTATTTTATATTTGACTAGTGGAACAGCCTTCGTTCTACCCACCAGCGCCACATACCGCGTCCAATTGTGAATCTAAACCATCCTCAAATCTACCTAAAAAAACGTTAAACTCCGCCTCTATTCGTCGTAACTCGACAATATATATAGCCTTCCTAACCAATAAGAAATCTAAAAAGGAAATAGTAGATTCTATAAACTAATTAATTGAATGAAATCGATGTCATTCGATTATCTGGATGATCTAATCGAGTAGTAGATAACTCGATAACATCAGATAATACACTGGTTAATCGATAAATTGTACTAATATACGTGCTTAATTGAAAGTGCAGCTAATCTGCCACACGGTCACACGGCCACAATCAATTTGCGGAATGTTCATGAAATTAGTAATTTGCTACGTATACGTGTCATAATGTCAATTTGCATTAAATAATCCTATTAATAACACAAATGCCATCAATATTAATGCAGTATCTAGATCTATGAATGTTACTGTGATGTTTTAACTGTCTTTTAAATAGGTACTCAATACTCATTCTTAAAATCGTATTCGACAATATTTTACATTGTATAAAAGATAGTAGCTTTCCACGGTCTGTATTTTTGAGATTTTTCGTAACAGATTTTAATGCGGATTTCAATAATATATACCTATGCAGATTAGTTCAAGTGAAAGTTCTTTATTTGGTGTTTGTGTTAGTGAGTTGAAATGTTACACTGTAACTCTGCTAACCGTACAGAAACAGGGGCAGATCACTAGTTAAATACCTACTTATATAGGGCATAAACCTTGTGCCTTTAATTCAGGTACTTTCAACTATACTATACTACTAGGCAATGAACTCTACGTATTCACAGAATATATAACACACATATACCTTTCAACTATAGAAATCAGTACTACACTACATTGAATTCTTAGAAATTACTCAACCATCTACTAACGCTCCGTTTATTCCTATTTTAGCACATTTAGCCGTTCCTAGAATCGTCACCTAGATTTTTCTCTTTACGCAGAAAAATGGAGTTTGTAACGTAAAAATAGAATATCCCCGCCGGGTGCAGTTCAAACATCCCCTTTGTGAGGTAACGGAGCATAGGTACAGGGTGTTCGACGAACGAGCTTGTGCGGACCGTTTGATGTTACGCCCACCTGTGTACGGGGTGAATAATTGTTGCTATTCACAGGTTTAGCACTCAATTAGACTCGTATGTGACAGGTGACATGAACTATCTAGGTGTTGTGTAATGTGATATGACGTGGGCGATTGTACGGCCCTCCCATGGTCCCTCCCAATTAAATGACAGCTGTTGTGCCACGATGTTTGGACGAACGTGATGTTAGAATGGCAGATGTCTTTGTATAGGTACTGACTGGCAAAAAAGGGTTGTTTTATAGTGTTTTTTATTTATTATTTATTATAATGGGATGAAATTAGGGCTAGTATTCTCGTGACGACAATCAATGCAACTTAACCGAAAAGTCGAGGTTAATCAAAATAATTTATATTTTATAATAGGTCTTTTTTATGTTTGTGTAATTCAGGGTACTCCTCAAATATTATAGGCATATCTATAGTGATTTTGGTATTATCCTCAATATTTAAAAAATCCGCGTCAAGAAAACATAATTTGCTAAAGTGATAGGTACTTTAAAGACCTTTATGTAATATTTTATGATTTTAAATAGACACTGTAGTAGAGTCTTTTGTCAACAGATTCAGATACCCGTACCCAACGATGAACCGCGAGACCTTCGGCAGAGTGGTCACCAAGGCACCACCTAACGTCGTGCGTACTCCCGACTATGATGAGGTAAGTGCATTCTCTACTAATATTATTAATGCGAGAGTAACTCTGTCTGTCTGTTACGTTTTCAAGCCTAAGTCACTGGATCGATTTTTATTAAATTTGTGGTAGGTTAGAGCTTGGGAAAGAACATAGGCTACATTTTTCTCGTGAAAGTTGAAGGTCCCGCGGGAACACGGGTGAATCCGTTGTCATCAACTGCTCATATACGTCTCCACCGAGGAGCTCGAGCCTCCCCTAACATCGAGGGGGTTTAGGCCATAGTCCACCACGCGGGCCTAGTGCGGATTGGCGGGCTTCACATGCCTTTAATTGTGACATCTCGGGCATGCAGGTTTCCTCACGATGTTTTCCTTCACCGAAAGCCAGTGGTGTGAATCCGTACGTAAGTTTTTATAAACTCAGAGGTACGGGTGACTACCTAAATCGTCAATATTTTCACGAGGTACAAAATGTTGGGAAATGCAAGAGGGATATTTTTTCGTTAATTATGTAACTGCCAAACTTTTGCAATAACGCAACTAAACGTATCTTTCGTAAGCTACAACCCGAACCAACAGTTGTTTGGCAAAGTTTCCATCTTTCAGTGTACATAAATATATATACTACAAATATTATAAACATGAAAATTCATAAGAATGTATGTATGGAAGTGTGTAAGTCTTTCACGCTGAAAGGATCTGTATGAAATTTTTCATAGAGAATATGTTCTGAAATAGCATATAGGCTACTTTTTATAACGGGAAAATTGAAAGTCTTTTAAAAACGCAGGTGAAACCGCGGGACAGAAGCTAGTATTTTATAAAATAAGCTAAAGTCGCTATATTATATTTTTATATAAAGATTTCAATAATGATTTTCATACAAATTACGCAACGGAATTTTACTGTTTTTACATAATAATGCTCTGTTAACCGTGCGAAGCCGGGGCAGGTCGCAAGTTATTAAGTAAAACCACTTGCCGACTGAACTTTTCGATTTCAGTATTCCATTTCGCAATCAACTTTATGCCAGTTTGTTTCAAAACGCAACTTTTATTTACACCATGAAATTACAACTAACACCTAACAACTAACAACTAACACCAACATGAAATTGTTCGTAGACAACTTTGTTGTACGACGACGGTGACGATCTATATAACTACTCGTTAATTGCAGCGTCCGTCTGTTTGTCAACTTACTTAAACTAAAATAGTAAAAAATGTACTGGAAAATTTAAAACATGTACTTTTAAAATATACCATATTATGTGGTATCACATATATTTCTGTATACATATAATATATGTACTATATACGAATAGGTATATTACAAATAAATAGTGTTTCAGCTATCTGCTAAGCACAGCTTTAGATAGCTAAAGCTCTGGTTACTTCAGAGTCAGATTGATTGAGTTTCAGGATTCAGGATCTTTATATCATATTTTATTTGGTAATTTTATTAATATACCTAGATTCCAAAATATTTTTTTGTTATTTAAAATTTCATCCGAAGTAGGGTGGCCAAAAGTATGAAGAAATCCAATATAAGTACCTAGGCCTTGACAAGTTGTCATTTTGAAATATCAATTCTGTTGGCACTTATAAGACTTCGACCACCAACTTAAGTCACCGATACTTTTAGGTAGTTTCCAACAAACGGCAACTTCTTGCGTGTTGCGGGAAAATTGTGAAATAATTTGCATTATACGTTTCTACGAATCGGAAATGTTTCGAGACAAGTTGAATATTTGGAAACTTTTTTGCCATTATTGTATGCTAAAGTTTTGAAACTTAATGTTGAAAAATGACAGGGTACACGACGCGTAAGGTTTCTTCGGGTCCCTCGAAATGAGTAGGTAGTAGGTAGTGTGTCGAAATATAACCAACTTTTAAGTTTCGTGATGTTCATCTATTGGCTTCATGTTTTGGTTTTATTTAGTTTTTATATGACTACTTACACATCAGTTATTCGGTTTTTATTAAAACTCGCCTATTACTCACATATCATAATATCACAGGCGTCTACAAAAATATTCTACATTATTGGTGTTTTTACATATAATATAAAACTAAACTTTTTAAAATTAAGTACTTGTAATTTTTTGGAACAATAAATTATTATAGTAGGTCAATTTTCAGATGTTATATGACGACTATATATGGTAGCAAAGCATTAATTTATTTGAAAATGTACTCTATTGTATTCAAATTAAAGCCCAAATTACAAAGCAAGCTTTTAGCGATGTGCTGTTGTGGATGATCATAATGTAAGTATAATTAAGTATTATACGCTTTCAAAATGCGGTTTATTTCACTGATGTGTGGTTTTGCTCCCGTTCCCAAAATCCTTGTACTATGTGCGCATTAATTTTGATTGGTTCAGCTGTTCGTTCACGAAAAAACAACAGGCAGAAAAAGTTCCTTTCGTTTTTACAAACGTAGATATTTAATATGAAAATGTAAAAATACATTGCGAATAAAATAATCTCGAGTCGTTTTAACCTCTCATTATTTTATTTTCTCCCTTCTTGTTCTGCGTGAAATACGCTTTGCTCGGAGACTTGGGAACAAAGCGAATCGGAGGAAAACAAAAGAGCGCCGCCGTTACTTCAAAGGGCGCCGCGGATTGTTCTTATTCGTTTCGTCACTACCGCTTTTTTTATGTTATTAGGTACATTTGTTACGTTAATTTGCACTGGTTACTTTACTTTGATGTTAAAGTTATGTTTACATCTCTCATACAACAAGTTGAATCTTACTTTATTTTACGTATCAGAGTTCAACAAAAAAATATATATTTAAAAATGGTTTAGGTACCTACTGTTTGTGTCTTCCAGCGTGTATTTTATAGCAAAGAAATATATATTGTCATTATTCTAATGTTATTGATCCGCCATCTCTTTACGTACCTACAAACAAACATACTTGCCGATAAGCCATTTAAATAATAAAGCTTAAACTCGAATGAATGATTAGAAATGGAAAAGAGAAACTCATATCGGATTGTGTTATGAGGAAGATAGATAAACAGTGAAAGTGAATTCTGTGTTCAACTTTAATTAGAAATAGGGAAGTTAGTTACTTTAATAGGTTTTCTTTAAAGTGTCTAAAATTTTAGGTAGGTATAATAATGATTATTTGGGTTAGGTGGCTGGTTCAAGTCTATATCAGAACTTGTATCACTGCGACCATAGACTTGGCATAGTGATCGATCTGCAAGAAAAGAAAATAAGGTAACTTTATTAAGCTTTTGTTTTTAAATTCTAGATACTCGTATGTACCTGGTCTACCTTAAAATTGATCAATGCTATTTTCATAATCTGTGAACTGCACAGTAGATAGATAGGTACCTACCCAGGCTATATACTTACCTAAATTAGCTTTCAGTCTGAAAGCCTGAATAAAGCTAGCAATAAATCTAGATTTTATGTAAAAAAATTGGTTGCCTGTAAAGTCGGTATACGGGCGAAAGTTTTACGTGACAACGACTTTGAGTGGTAAAATAATTTTAATGTGAATATTCATTCGTATAGTAGGAAGAAGGATGAAATAATAGTAACAATTTAAAACATAACGTGACGTAACGTGAGCGGAGCGTAACGCAGTTTCTTGAAGTGTCACCCGGCAAACCAATTTATAAGACGTTGTCACGTCAAAACTTACCCACGTATTTTTTTAACTACCTAGTCGTGTTCCTGAGAGATATAAAAAAAGTTTAAAAGTGAAAATATTTTACCCATACAAAAACTTTATGGTAGGTAGGTACTATCTATATACTTTTTCACAATAGTTCCTGTTTCGATTATCTCACATATTTTATTCTATCTACTAATATGAGTATACGTTTGTTAGTTGATCACACTAGAACGGCTTAAAGGATCTGGATGGAATTTGGCACAGAGTTAGGATATGCTCTGGAATAGAACATAAGCTACACTTTATCTCGGGAAAATTGTAAACCGGGGAACAAGGCAAACCTTACGGAAGCTAGCATTAACCTATTTATAGATCATAGATATATGTATAATCAATCAATTTATACTTACCTACTTGTTTTAGCTATGTTTATATTTATACTAATATTATAAAGAGAAAAGATTTGTTTGTTTGTTTGTTTGTTTGTTTGTTTGTTTGTTTGTTTGTTTGTTTGTTTGTAATGAATAGGCTCCGAAACTACTGGACCGATTTCAAAAATTCTTTCACCTTTGGAAAGCTACATTATCCCCGAGTAACATAGGCTATATTTTATCCCTGTATTCCCACGGGAACGGGAACTACGCGGGTAAAACCGCGGGGAGGCAGCTAGTGTATTATAATTTCGCCCCTTCGTCCTGTAGGCCCTGTGGCGCAATGGATAACGCGTCTGACTACGGATCAGAAGATTCCAGGTTCGAATCCTGGCAGGGTCGCTGCACTGTTACTTGTTCTGTCACAATGAACAAAGTAATGTATATTTTACCAACAGACACTCATCATTTTAATGTATAAATGACCTTAATTTTATTATTTGGCTTCACAATTTCACATTGACTTAAGCTAAAGGTCTCACCGCGCCCTGGCTAAAATTAGATCCATTGTCTGCTAAATTATTATTAATTTACTCCATTTACCTATTGTAGACAGATTTCTATTTATAGAAAAGGAATAATTTCGGAATCTATGTACATTATCGAGATTAAACTTTATGAATGTTTGTCCTTCGTAATTTAGTTTTTAAAGCCATATTTAGCCAATATTTGTACTTCTACTAGTAAAATAAATGAAACGTAACAAACCATACAGCGCCATCTGTTGACTGTTCACAGAACTAACAATATACGTGATTTGATAAAACAACAAACTGAAAGAACCACTGAATCCAACTTGAAATCTAGGTTTAAGTTATAAATTTACAGCCTATTTTATTTTTATAGCTATGTGTAGGTAATTTCTATGTAGGTAAGTACTTGTTTATAACGTATTTTTTTTCTTAAGCACCATCTCCTGAACAAAGATCTGGTTCTAATTGGATGGGTGACCTTTTTCTGCCCATTAGACTTGGTCTGCCATCACCAAAAGCGATTTATTTTGTATAATGCTTGTCAATCTGTTTGTATATTTTACTTTGTAAACGCTAACCTAATATTGTTGTTTTAATTTAAGTTCTACGGATTATAACATTTATTAATACCAAACATTTGAATATATTTAATTGAAACGGCCTTATTCACTTCCTCTATTCATATTTGCCCGTTTGAAAGAGATTTTGTTTGAGAATGTAATTAAAACATTTTAGAATTAGGTCTGGTTTTAATTAAAAACGATAAAACTTCAGTAAACAGTACTAAATGAGCTGAAACAGAGAGTACTCTTTCTATTAAATCTTATTAGGCAGTAATTTAAAATTAATTTAACATTTCGATATTTGTGTCCATAACGTTTTGTAGTTCTGTAGTTTACCAATAGATGGCGCTGTTATGTATTATGTTAATTGTTACAGATGTTCGGCATGCTGAATGTCCCTCATACATCAGGCAAGATCCTTCGGTACCCTGGACCTTCCCGACCAAGGGGAGTTACATTCATGGTGCCACCTCAACGAGACAGGTACCAATCACTACATAGTATAAAACCAAAGTCGCTTTCTCTGTCCCTAGCTCTATGTATGCTTAAATCTTTAAAATTACGCAACCGATATTGATGCGGCTTTTTTTAATAAGTAGATAGAGTGATTCAAGAGGAAAGTTTGAAGGTACAATGCATGCATAATATGCTAGAGAAACAATGATAATTTTGGAGGTTTTTAATGTGATGTATGGGTGTTTGTTACTCTTTCATTCAACAACGGCTGAAGGGATCTGGATAAAATTTGGCATAAAGTTAGAGTATGTTCTGGAACAGCACATAGGCAACTTTTTATCCCGGGAAAGTTAAACATCTTTCGGGAAGTTGGGTTGGAATCTAGTAGAGAGCTAGAGCATAAAATTTTGCGCGTCATTAAGATTTCTACTTGTACGGTTTCCCGTAATACTGAATTGATGAGCCTTGATATGATTTAAAATGCTATTCATTATTGATTAAATGATTTGAATGATAGTGAGAACATGCGGTATGATTGCTGTCCATTATTAATACAATACAAATGAATAAAGCGCTGATGTAGTAAAAATATATAGTGCTCGAAATGTGCACTACTTCTAAAGTTAATCATTTCTTTGATAGATTCGAGGCTCTGAAGAAGTTGATCCGACAGGAGCATGTACGTGAACTGCAGAGGAAGTACGAGACTGAGCAGAAGCAGGAGATCAGGGATTTGACTTCGGGACGCAGGTGAGTTTCAACAAAATCACTTTCGGTTACCCGTAGATTTTCTTTTTCTTATTTATTTACTAGCTGCCGCCCCGTTTCACCCGCGTACCTAGTTACCGTTCTTGTGATCAATTAGGGGTATGAAAAATAGATAGTAGCCAATTCTCAGACCTACTGAATGTGCATATAAAATTTCATGAAAATCGGTCAAGCCGTTTCGGAGGCTAAAATTGTGACACGAGAATTTTATATATATAAAATTTTAAAAAATTATATGGATTAATAAACAGATCTGGGTCGTTAAACTTTAAAAACAAATGTACTAAGAGGAATACGATACTCACGCTTAACTTTTTTATCTCTTTAAGGTTTTTTCCCAACTGTTAACCATTTCAAAGTAGGTATGTGTCAATAGATTCTAAAATAAAATATATTCGAGACTTTATGTACTTTAATATACCAATTACATTTATTGTGTCTTACACTTAATATATATACCTACCTAAATAAGTGTCTTTTTGAAAATCATCCAAATGATCCTTTTCATCCACTGTAACATACAAACGCCTTTACAAGTAGGTATCACCAATTTACCAAATCCCTTTAAATCTTCAATCCGAAAGAATGGGAGGCTCTTTTGACAAAATCTTATAGCGTTTGAAAAACCTTTATCGATTTACACCACTCTAAATACAATTACACTTGAAAGAATATGTAACAATACAAAGAATATAACACAATTCCAATGTGCAAAACATTCCTTAGTCCTGTCAAACAAATCCACAATCTGAGGACATTTAAATTAATCCTCAGCCCGGAATAACATTTCGTTTGAGAAAAACGGTGTTGGCTGAAAGGAATTTGATTTGACGTCTGTTTTATCTGTACTCAGATTTTTCATCTCACATTGTACGTTATTTATTTGTTGTTCGTAAACGAGGCAATATAGTAATCTCTGAAAATGCCTCTTTTATTTAAAGTGGGAACGAAGATTGAATAGGTTAAGTTTTTACCATCGTTAGTGATTAATGAATTAGTCATATTCATAAACGGATAAATCTCAAATGCTAAAGTGATGTTTGTAAATTTCTATAGGTAATTTAAAATGTCTTAAATAAATACTGATTTTATTTCACTCTTATCATTATAGGTACCTACATATTTTTTATATTAAAATAGACCAGAAGTTTGTAATATGTTAAATAACTTTTATCAAGTAATATGTGGAATGTGGATAGTTAAATAAAACAAGTAGGTACCTATATACCTACAACTTATTATTTACATACAGACTGACATCGCTTCTAGTAGCATATTCTATCTCATATGGGTTAATTAGTCTTGCCAAGTTGCTCTGGAGAGTTTTCCGTCTGATGAACTATTGTGGGTAGTCTCATACATACATAAATGTATGTATCTTGTCTGTTTGTTGAAATGCAAGTTATTTAATACAGTTGGTCGCCTGAAATGTTTATATGCTATGTAATGTAATGAACAGAGCATTAGAGTGACTGTTCTTAAGTGCTAGGGCTTATTGCCTTAGCGATTTGAATAAAAATATTAGATTTTTATTTAATATGTGACCGTTAGTGCGTAACTTGCAATTCGGAAGTTTAGTAGATATTAGAAAAACTTTGCCTATAGTATTTTAATGTTTTTTGCAATCGAAATGATTGACTTGAGAGACGAGTTCTATAGAATTACTTGATGATACTGAATTTAGTTCGCAAAATAAACTCATGATATAAATAGGTATTATACCGGATAGGTTTTTTTTAAAAAGGTATCTTTATGATTACGATCAATGCAATTTGACTAACTTTTTTTTATTTACCTATGTAAATAAAAAAAAGTTTTTTTTTCAATATACATAAGTACTTTTGTCCAGTTCTCATATACGTAATTTTTTTCATTTCTCTCTATCTTAATCTTACAAATACACCTCTATTAGATATATTTTTATGAATGAATGAATGTATATGGTATTTGTTTGCAGCAGCGATGACTACGCATACGGCAGCTACGGCGAGCAGGAGCCGCGGGGACTGCAGCCACTGCAGATGGAGTACCCCGCTGACGACCCAAGTACCCGGCACAACAAGTTAGTACCCCATTGTTACTACCTCTTATTACCTAGCTATACATGACTTATATATGTCTATTTATTTAATTAATTAATTTTTTACCTAAAACCAAACATAATAAAAAAAAATGCAAAAAGATAAGAATTACTTGTTCATTATTTAACTGTAACCTAATCTTAGTGGAGCATTATTTTGACCGACTTCCAAAAAATATATATGAAGTATAAAGTTTTATAATATGTTAATTTTGATATTTTGAAATTGGAACATATACTTGTCGTTTCCAGGAAGCCCGGCGGCAGCCGCCAGGTGTCGCAGTTCTCCCGCTACTCGGACATGATGGTCCCGCCGTCCCGCCGCAACCTCTACCAGCCGTACTTCGACCTCGCCGCCCAGGAGTACCTCCCCTACGCGTACTGAACCCTCCTGGAACCTTCTACCACCTTCCAGAAGATTCCAACACCCACGGGACACCCGACGATGTACAAAACAATACACGGGCTTTAATCCAATATCAATCTTAAACTGTCATATCGAAAGCATATCTTGTAAGCTTTCGCTACGAATATTCTGAGCTTGCCGCGTTATTTATCCTAATTGCAATATTTTTTATATTTATAACTGAATTTCCAATGTAGATAATGCGATCACAGACATTTATAACTATTACCTTACGATCGCGACGTATTTTTCGATAGGTTTAAGTATTTACGGTCCCCCCTGCGACGGACCCGGATAATTATACTTCCGACTAAGACAATAAATAAACCTTTATAGTATACAATTCGAGCAATTATATAAATTATTGCTGTCAATTCCCTGTGAATTAATAAAAATGACAATAAAAAATTTTTGGACAATAAATTCGAATGAATGTTTACAATTTGATGTTTAGTAGAGAGTAAGAACGATGATTATAATCAATTTTTAACTTAGGAATTATTGAAAACGATTCAATTAGATGTTTAGCCTCGTGGCAGGACTCGCTTGCTCTTCGCTTCGATTCGACATATTGTCATATTTTACATGCAAATGTTTCAAATTACCTATAAAATGTATGCATTAACAACTTAAACGCGAGATGTTTTTAATATTGAGCCCGACATCCTCGTAAATCGAAGCGAAAATATCACATTTACTTGTCGCTGTCTTCTTTAAATAAACAAAAAATATGGTATTGTACTTGCTCATGAAATAACCTTAAAACATTTTTGAAGAATCAATTTACTCGATACATACTACTTGTAATGAAATAGACCGCCCAGTGAATGGTTAAAATTCACCTGATTTTACTTGATTTACCAAAAAAATACACCTTAACCCTGTCTCAAGTCGGATACCCTGATACCTACCTTATCTCATCAAAATAAATAGTTAATTATTGTTGTGATTAGAAGCTAAGTATAACGTTATCATGTAATATATTTCAAAAGCCTTCAAGACGGCTAAGTCGGTTTCGGATGCGTTCAAACGAGAAAGTGTTGCAACATTCGTGGTGTAAATTTGCGCTCGGAATTCCGACAAAATAAATGCTTTAATTACATTTAAATGTTTCATGATTATTGTAATACATAGATTGTAAATTAGCGAACGTGTATTCTGTGTACTATTGGATCTTAGATGTAGGTTCGATCATGTTTGTTGAGTCAGCGGAAGTACAAGCGTCGCAAAGCTGTGACGTTTCAAAGCTGTCGTCTGAAAGCTCTTACCATTTCGCTGAAGTTTAACCATCCACTCGACAAGGCAGCCCATCCGTTGGCAAAGCATTCCAATATAAAAAATACCATATTTTCCATATTAAATAAACGCTAAATTTCCACTTCCCTGTCATTAGCTTCCAGCGTTTTGTTTTTTCGTTAACATATATTGGTATCGCACTGAACGATGAAGGCTGTAATTCTAAGGAAGTTGTTACCTATTTGTGTACTATATTTATTATTATACATATATATCTAATCAACTATCGACTTAATAAGTATCGACGGACGTCGACATAACCTCACAGACTATACAATTTGGCTTTAAAATTATATAAACACATGTATTATGGCTTTAAGCAAGTCAATAAATTCATTAATCTTCTATTTATTATAAATGGACGGACATACGGCGTCCTAACCTACATGTAACATTTTAGCAAGAATATCTATACATATGTTTATTTATATATAATTTTCTATCAATATTCTGTAGAGATTTACAAATTATTTTATTGTATTAAAAAATCATTATAATAGTAAGGTAGATAGTGGATAACATTGAGTAGTGTTTATTGGAAGCGTATTGCAATTTAAATATAGGTGTTTAAATAATGGAATTATATGAAACATTTCACTAAGTCTACCATTTTGCGATTGCATATCTTTGGAATTAAAACCACATAATGTACTTAGAAATATTCTCTTTCGAGTGTGCGTGAGGGCAAAATCAAATGTTGCATAATTCCCTGAAATCCAAGGAGTATTTATGAAGTAGCAACACTCGATGCACTTAGCATTTGAATTTGGCGTTTAGCACATTCGACAGTTGGTATTTAAAATATGGTTAACAGTTAAAATACCTACAATAAAACCTTAACAGTAGCGGTCTTGTGGTTGACAATAAAAAAAATATGACAATAATATTCATTGATAACAATTATGAACATAAATTAGGCAAGGTAAAGACCGTGTCTGTCCGATATTTAGGATTACTATACAAAAGTAACCTAACCATAGTAATTAATGTTTTAAAATATATATTAATTGGTGGTTTTTTTGAGAAATAAAGATAGTTACTTACTCCAGTGCACAATGTTTTTTTATTGTTAACTTTGTGTTAACGTAGTCCATCTTTTTAGTAACAAACGTATCTCCCTCTTTTTTAGTACCAATATATTACTTAAAGATATAGGTACAAGAAGGCATTAAATTAAATAATATAATATTACTCCTATAAACATAAATCGTTATTTGTACTCCCAGTACACGTAGTAACAAACGTTTCTCCCTCTCGTGGAGTTTTAAAGTACTAATATATTACTTACAGATGTACCTACTAGATGGCGTTAAACTAAATAATATAATTTTTCTCCTTTAAACATATGGCACCTACTGGTACTTTTTACAATGATTTTTTATTACGACTAACCAGTCCTAATCATTAACGCCATGGCAAAAGTGGAGCGTGGAACACTTATATGTATATAGGCAACTTTAGGATTTTGTAAATAAAAATACGTTTTTTATGGATATTCTCATTTAATTCCTACAACTCATGAGGTAAACAATACTAAACTATTCGTACCAATCATTTTGTAATATCAAACAAAATTCTACATTATTTTTGTTATTCATTTTGGACACAAATTTGTATCTTAGGATATGGAATAATTCATAAACATATCTGTTTTATTAGTTTTTTTTACAAAAAAAATGTTTTAACTCTCCACTGTTGTTTAAATACTGTATTTTAAGGGACTTTAATATTTAATTTACGATTACTAAAATTAAAGCTACGTACGCTAAAATACATAAATACGCGATTAAATTATTTTATATAATAATAATATAAATGTTTGTGCAAGATGAAAAACTTAAAAGAGAATGAAAAAAACATTGAAAGTAAAATTAAATAACAAAACAAGTTATATAACAACCAATTAGTCAATGTTATTAATTTTTTTTTCAAAAAAGAATACTAAAATAAGAATACAGAAAAAAAGAATCTCATTTTGGTGAGACACTTTTTTTCATATTTTTGGTTGAAACATATTTTAGTGTAAAATGACATGAAAGATAAACAAAAAACACATATTTTATGGCACAGACTATTTTTTGAAAAATTCTTATGCGTCAATCAAGAACAATAAAAGAAACTGCCTGTAAGAAGAATTTAGAATCATAATTACTGAAAGTTTTGTATTTCTAACATAAAAATTCATATTGTAATCAATTATTTGATGATTATTTTATACAACTTGAGACAGACTATAGAATGATAAGTATATAATGTTGTAGGAATATAAATTAACATAAAAAATATTGTACGTAGTTAAAAAATGACGTAATAGGAACAACTGTATAGAGCTTATTGCTACAAATACTGATACACTCTAGGATAAGGGCACAAAAACGGTTTTGGTCACAAAAGGGACTTGGAACTCACAAATCCCTCGCATCTAAAAACTAAAAATGGCTCGAAAACGGATGCCAGGAATCAAATAACAGGAATGCAAAAGGTATTTTTTTGTAGTTCAGAAGGGTTGGAATCTAATACTGCTTTGGAATTGTCACGGAAATGGAGTGAAAAAATTAATACATATTATAAATAGAAAGTTTAACAAATTAAAGTAGATGAAAGAATTTTCTAAAGGATTGAAGATGGAATTTTAGCTACTTAGGACTGGAACCTTAAATATTTTTTTAATTTATTTCGCAACCATTGGTACTTTAAATACATTTAAGTTACATTCGTGCTTGGATCTCCAGTGCTGCCAACTCAGTGGTGGTGGCACTTTTCGGAACTAATATATTATTATAATTATCCACTTAAAATGAAATTTATGGCATTTTATGGCTACCTCATGAATCACAAACATTAGCACTCGTTTTTTAAATTTTCTGTACACTAATGTCCAAAAAGATTTTTTATACATATTTATTTTATACCAATATTTTGTAACAATTACAGTTTTATTAACATAATGTTTTTTTTTTAATATAATAATCTATTCTTATTTACATTGTTGTTATAGAATTGACGATTTTTTTAATTAAATAAGTATTTTTCATATATTTTTTTTCGATTGATAATAACTATGAATATTTTTGTGATAATTTTCAATGTGCCACAATTTAGAGAACACATTCTTTCGGAACCTTACGAAGGGATTTCCTAAAATTATTAATGGACTATTAAAAACTATCACAAAAACAATATTGTCTCGATTTTAACCCTCCAGGCACAAAATGGCGTTCTTAACCCGAATTTTATTGCCTTATCATTTTTTTTTCTATAATTTCACGAAGTCTACATTAATAATACTATTCGTAAAAATGTCTTTTCTCATGGGGAAGTATTAATAAATATAAATATTTTAATTTTTTTTTTCATTACACGCTAACCTAAAGATTGGTCGGGATGTAGGAGTTACACACTTTATAAACATGCAATCGCGTCTACATACAATTTTAAATGTTAAATTCATTTGTTCGTATATTCTTAGGAAAATACTTAATATTAAGCGTACAACGGGCGACGCAGATTCTCACACCAATATCGTGATAAAAGCTACGGGACAATGACAACCTGTGTCGCCAGTTGTACCGACATCCTCTCACTAATCATAAACAAAATCCATGCACTTATTCAGTATCGTCACCAATATAAATTATAATTGTCTCTGTTCTAAAATATTTAGCGATTAATAAATATTTTCTTTTTTTCTAAATTGTATTTTGGCACTGATTTTGCCACAGCGTTTAGTTCCTTATGGAAAAACATTTTGCGACTAAGGCACAATTTTGAGGGACATTTTAAAACTACCACCTTGGTACCACACTCGTCTCGTTCAGGATTCTACCATTTTTGGTATGATTCACATACATTGCAACTATTATTACATAACAGTTATAAATTCACTTATCTTCTCAACGTACCACTTTTTGGGACTCATAAGTCACTGGGGTCTACAAAATCTCTATAATCACACTTTAAAGGCAGATGCCAAATTTTTACACCACTTTGTAAATATCAGTTTTTTTTTGCAACAAATTTGATTGTCACTGTGTATCAGTTGGTGCCGCTCGTGGAGGGTCCTAGGTTCGCTTCCTGGTGCTTGTACTTGTGTGACGTCATCTGGGAGAGGCCTAGTACAGCGAAGCCACACTGCAGGCAGTGGTAGTGGGTTTGTTTCTTGCTGTGGATACACTGGGGCTCGTAGCCACAGCCTGGAATAGAAAAAAAGTTATTGTTAACAAAATTATTAAGTAACTAGCGGAGCCGGCAGACTTCGTTCTGCCCACCAGCGCCACCTACCGGGTCCAAATTGATGTATTATACATAAAAACCTTCCCCATTAAATACTCCGTAATTTGGTGAAAGCCGTTTTTGTGTTCATCGTGTTCAGACAGGCAGACAGAGGCGGCCCGGAATTCTTTAAGTGGGTACATACATGTTAAGTATGATAGAATCAAGTTAGTTGAATAAGTAACCAAATGTTTGTTTGTTTCTCTGAAACTATATTTTAGAGGTAAGCAAATTACAACAAAAACGCAAATCTTTCTACATGTTATGTGATATCGTAATTATTTCAATAGCCTTTATATACCTATTCATAAATATAAAATTAAAGTATCATAAATAAGTAAAAAGTTCCTTTATAAAAATATTTGATAAATGAATTTATAAATTTTTGTGACTCCAATTAGAGTATAGCCAAACAGCTTACCTTTACTGGGTGGGAACTTCTCGAAGCCAGCCGCCTGTATGGAGTCGAGCTTCTGGTGCTGGCGGCGGTGCGCGACCACCTTGTTGGTGTCCGTGCACACGAACTCGCACTTGAGGCAGTGGAAGTGCGACGCCTTGTTCTGCCCTGTACCTTGATGGAAACGGCTTTTATTAGTATACTGGCTGAACGTGGAACTTCTATTGTGGCATTACCCCGTCATGCAACATGTTTCATGCCCTCTTAAGTAATTTAAGGTAAGTCATACACTATTAAGTATCTCTTTCCTTGCTAAGTGCTTGAAATTCGTTCATCGAATAATTGATTTTTTGGATTGATTTGATCGTTTAAAGCAATAAAAATATATATAGTTCAATAAGTATTTAGTTGTAGTCTAATACCTAAGAACCTAGTATCAATGTTAATGTTTTAATCAGATAATTACCAAAAGTGGAGGCGTGAGGACAGTCGGGCCTCTGGCAGTAGACGTTGGCGCGGTACTGCTGGAAATCACCACCCATCAGAGTGTCCAGTCTGAAAAGAATATTAAATACTTTAGTATAAACTATGACAAAAATAACAATATTTTTATAAAGCCATTTCTTGTGTTATTGATGCTGCAAAGCATCTACAATTCGTACGGCAGAGAATACAAACGACATGCTTTCTGCGGTGACCGCTTAAAATCAGACGACCATATGCTATTTATGACTATAATAAATTCATAGCAAAATAAGTGAGTATCTTTGCAAATAGGTGCCCTATTCTCTGATGATACGTCTTCAGTCTCGGAGTATGAGCTTCTCCTAACAATGAGTGGTTTTAGGAGTAAGTACCTAGTTGTATTTGTTTAGTTTAAAAAAGTGAATTATACCTTTCGTGTCTAGCGGTGTGCTGGACGAATCTTGTTTTATCGCAGAACGAATAGCCGCAGTCTTTGCGAGTGCAATGGAAATGAGTTTGATGCTCCCTGTAAAGAAAAAACAATAAATATCTAATTTATATGCACTTGCATACTTTAAAAAATTCTTTTTTACGATTCGACGAACTTTTCTAGACAAAACCAGATCGAAGCATGTGAGTTAATTTAAAAGATACTGTCAGCTTCAGTTTACATTTAACTTAATTTATTAATAACTCATTGACTATTAATTTAATTTTGAGGTTAGCAACATCGCTTGATGTTGCTTTCTGAGGGTATAAATACTGCTCCGTCACAGAGAAACAGTCAGTCCGTCGTCGGCTGTCGGAGCGGTAACAACTATATTTGTGGTGTACCTACCCTCGTAAATATATTTCTAAGGAATATTATGTAAGTGCTGTTGAAATGTAAGTATGTAAAAAGTATTTAAATAAAAGCTGTATAAATAAATAGAAAAATAGATAGATCGGCGCCCCGGCAATTTCATTATAATATATATTTGTCGTAAAACCACGGCCTCCTAACAATACTTTAAATATTTTATTACAACTTTTGTCATGACGTTTATTCTGTTTTCTGATAGATGAATTATTCAATAAGAACAAACTTTGCTTTGAGCATATAAAATTTTAAACCCAAAGAATTTGTATTACAAGTTCAGCTGATAAATGAAAGTCATCATCATCTAGCCGGTTCTAACATGTGGTAAAGAGGGAGATAGCAAGTATCTGTACCAAGTTGAGTGATGGTATACCTGTATCCACAGTGCTGGTAGGCGCAGTCCTCGTTGAAGCGGAAGCGAAGGTACCCCTCAGGGATCGGCTCGTCCTTCAGCACGCGCATGTGTGGTCCGCGCGCCGCCTGTGTGCGTCTGCTGTGGGGGGAGAAGAAGGGGGATGTTACAAATATGTTTCATCAGCTAAAGCTAAATGTGTGAACACTTGACCAGACATTACTGAAATGAAATAAATATAGTAGTCACATTATGTGATATTCGAAACGATCTGGCATTACTGTCTTTGGGCATTGGACTGCCCCTGCAAGTATAATGTGTAAATTAACTGGCTACCTACATTACTCGATATATAATCATCTACAAAAATCATCTAGAGAGTCTCCTTTAAAAAAATCTGCGTAATCTATCATGAAAATACCTGTGTAGGTAATGTAAGAAATATATTCAGATTGACCCTCAAAGCAAATAATAAGTTCCACTTACGACTTGGCAATCATCTCAGCTTCCTTATCCAAACCTGGAGGCAGCCCGTGACCTTGGAGCAGACTCTGTTCTAGCAATAGCTCTGGTGGGTACAGCATCGTTGGGTATAGAGGAAAGGGAGAGCCCCTGTAACAAAAAAACAATACGTCAGATGCAATATTTAATGAGTAGAAATAGAATAATCTTGATAAATAATGTCATAAATTGGGATAACAAATCTATATGCTGTTCCCATACATAATATATCACTGGGCAAAATTTCATCCAGATCACTTCAGAATAAGTAGAATTAAATTCTTACCCTTGTGAGAACAAAGCGACCTGCGCCAGTCCTGGTAATCCTGCCAGCGAGGCAGTATACTGCTGCTGAATCTTTAGCTGCTCCTGCAAGCTGCCTTTACGACCCCCAGCTAGATACTGCTGGAGGAGCAGGCTCTGAACTGCCTGAACCTGAAATAGATATCGTACTTTAATAATAAAAAAATTATTTGATACACTAAGTTGAAGTCTCTGACTCTGTGTGCTTAGGGTCTTTGTAATATAACCTTGCTTCTGTATTTGAAATGGACCTAAGCAACATTGAAGAAGGTGGTCTATATTTAGCAAGAGGTAAAGTAGAAATTACCTGATCAGCTGGATTGGGTGGTCTCTGACTTGGTGATGGCGCTTGGCTTGTCGATGATGATGCAGTTGAAGGCAGAATCGATATCTCAGGGTATTCCCGTTCTAGGGTTTCCTGTGATAGAAATCATAAGTTAAGCTTGTAAAATTTATTTTTTGATTATAAAACATATACCATAAATAGCTTGAGAGAGTATCATATTTCTGATTAGATAGTCTTAATAAAATATAAAATGTAGTTTTATTATAAGATATTCAGTATGTACGTTATTTTTGTACATTTATATTGTATGTACTTTTTATTATAAATGGCAGGTAATAAATTTTAGAACATCAAAATATGTTATATTATGTATTAATGGTGTGGTATTCGTTAGTAACAATTAAAATGCTTAATAAAACATATTTCTAACCTCTCTTACCTTGGTTGCAGCCAATCCTACTGGCCCGGGCTCCATAGAATTGCTGTGTTTCTTCACCATGTGGCTGAACAGCAGTTTCAAGTCTACATACGCCTGACTGCAGTGAGGGCAATGGTAGTGCAAGTTCATTCCACCGGCATTCTTATTTAAAGGACAGCTCTGGTCGTGACAAGATGGCGGAATTGTTGGTCCTGTCATTTTCGGTGGCTCAAATTGCTTCTTGTCATAATCCATTCGGAGTTTCAAGTCCTTGGATGGGGATGAGTCGTAGATGCTCCTCGGAGATGGCGAGGATGTGTTGCTTCTGAGGTGTGAAGACGGGTAAAACGTGCCTGTCGCTTTTACTACTGGAAGAAATATAAGTTTGGATAAGTTCCTACATAAAGATCATGGTCACTATTATTGAGATGTTATTGGATATTTTCTTGTTCTTTTTAAATGAATACTAAGTAATTAGTCTATATTTACAATTATGTTCACTACTATTAATATCTTTAGTTTACTTAAAATCACATTATCTGAATAACGATTTAACTAAGAGCAACACTCACCCGAAACATTATCCTGTTCCCTCTCAAACTCACTCTTGATAGAAAAGTTTGTTGGTCCATAATCCAGATCCTTAGTTGAACACACGCTGTCAACCGAAGCTCTCTCTTTCAAAGAATAATCTTTAGCCTCCTCAAACTGCTTCTCATGTTCCGTCTCACTTTTGATTACTGGTGTACCTCTTCCATGTTTATGAGTTGCTAATGCTGAGTATTGCATCAAAATTGCTGGGCAATTATTGCCTTGAGCACAATGGAAATGTGATCTCAGTTGGTTTTTGAAGCAGCTCTTTCCGCCGCACTGATCAAATGAGGAGAAATAATCGAAGCCCTCAAGTAATGGGCAGATCGAGTGAGACTCCCTCATGTGGGTTTCCATGATCAGATGGGTTTCACCGGCGAAGCTGCAGTTGAAGCAGTGAAGGTGAAGTTTGGTCATACGCAGTTGACAGTTGGAGTAAGACTGGGAGCAGATGTCGGGGCTCGTGAAAACCTCAAAGTGTTGGAACTTGATACGCTGTGAAGAAAAGACAGTTAAGGATTAACATTTGGACATAAGAACTATTTGTAGTTAATGCCACAAAAAAGTATACTCAGTGACTAACACATAATATGTTGAAATCTTGAGAACAACTACTCCTTTATGTCGATGACGCAATGATTGCTTATAATGTACAACGTGAGGTATATTAGTCATAGATTTACTTACAGGAAACTCCTCAATAGTCGCAATGACCGGAGACTGAGCAACCGGTGGTAGTTGATTTGCTTTTGGTAACTTGAACGATGTGAAAATCGCTTGAGGTGTAATCTGAAAGAAAAATGCAAGTTTATAAAACGAACATTTATATAAGTACTACACATAAATTTAAATAACTTATTTAAAATATACTTACATTATCAGTCCAGACTTCGACAACTCTGTTCTTTGGTGGTCTCCCTCTCTTCCTACTGAACATCTCATCCAAAGAGCTCGAGGGGTTGACCTGCTGTGGAACAACTCCAGGATTTGGTCCCATATTCAACTGTGCCTGCAAGTTGGGCGTCAGTTGTGACGTCAGACTTGGCGTCATTTGAGCAAGTTGCGCCAAGTTTGGAGGCAGGTTTGGTAGACTTGGCACTTGGCCGAGCTGAGCAGCCATGTTGGGGTGCAACTGTGCCGAGAGTTGTGGAGTGAAGTTGGGTGCGAATCTTGCTGCCAAGTTAGGAGACATTGGGCTGAGGATTGCATGCTGTCTGTGATGCTCGAGACGTCTGAAGGGATGTTCTTCTGAGGAGAGGATGACGGCTCCACAGTTTTCCTAAAATGAATTAATACAATATGAGAAGCTTGGTAATTAAATGTCTGTAAATATTATGTTTTCGTTGTGATAGTTATTCACCCAGGTTGTTTATCTAACAGGATATTGACAGCGATACCATTTTATTCTCACTTAAGAAGTGATATTCATCCGAAACATAGAGTTGCTTCATATTTAAATGCTTCTTATCGACTTACCCAGATACAATGATAATGTGTGATATCCCCGAGGTGCTGACAGGCGGAGTTTCCGCAGGGGTTGTTCCTCGAGAAAGTCATGAAGTACGCCTCGGTCACCTGGTTCTGTTGCTCGTGTTCCATCACGTGCTTCACCATAGTTGTGTTGCAGCTGATGAGAGAAAGTAATGGGTTTCATAAACATATATTTTGGTGCTTATGAATTTAATTATATAACTGGCTAGTTAATATAGCTTTGTCTGATATTACAATATTAATGATATTCGTATTATAAAAGTACGTTTCTTCTAAAACCTAGGCTAAGGAGTAAATACTGTTTTCGTTACATTTTGTCGATAACAGGATGAAATCAAGGTGTATAGTTGTGTTAGTCTTACCTATGTGCCATCTTGCAACCATCAGCCAAGCAATGGTAATGCTTATTGAAGGCACTGCACTTGTTGCATTTGTCTTCTGCTTCCTTAGCACCGTTGAAGGTCTCTATGTACTTCCTGGATACTTCATCGATGAGCGCTTGATTCTGTAAATACATTATTATTATTTATTACACATTTTAGTGTCCACACAGAAATGCTTCAGGAAGCTACTTGGCGTCATGTTTACCATTATAGCTTATGCACCATTATATTGAGTCTCAAGTCATAAAGTATAGCATCTAAAGAGCAAAATTTGAAGTGTAACTTTTAAAAAACTTACAAAGGGATGTCCATAATCAGAATCCATCATAGGGTTGGACATATCATCATCGTGAAGGTTTCCACCTGGAGAATACATGCTCAGGTCTGCTCCCTGCTGCATTAAGGCACTTTGAATCACTGACGTTGGTAACCTGCGAAAGAAAAGTAATTGTAAAGTACAATTGAAATTAATATAGGCAGACTGTAATATCCACAAATTTTACAAAGAAGAACGGAAACAAGAACAATGGGAGAGAAACCTCGTTGTGGAAGCTCTGTAAAATAAGGATCTACAAAGTATTGTACCGTCAACTATCTACACATAATATATCTAAAAGAAACTCACCCAAAACTCATTTCCTGTTCCTTCCTCTCATGCTTCCGCTTATGTGTGAAGATCTGGCTGCTGGAGTGCAGCACGTAGTTGCAGTGAGGTCTGATGCAGTGGATGTGGTTGCAGGTCCTACTGAACCGACAGTCCCTGTATGGGCAGGCCTCGTTCTTCATGTACTTCTTGAAACCATCTTTGGAGAGGGCCTCGTCCTTTATGTGGTAGGTCTTGTGTTTTTCTATAGGGTAAAAGGGTTTGTTGGTAAATTCAGTTTTGTGAAACAAATTAAGAGTATATTAGACTACCCTAGACCCCCCCCTAGTTAGGTAACTAGATTCATATTCAGAGGCATGTGAAGTCCGCACATACGCACTAGGCCCGCATGGTGGACTAAGGCTAAAATAGTGGGAACCACTGAGGGGCACGAGCAGCCTAATAAGGACAGGTATAGGAACTGATGATGAAGGGTTAATTTAAGATAAGTCTTGATTCAGATGAACCAGTGTAAGAATACAAGTTATCCTCATATTAAAATGCAAACAAGAATGTATGTAAGAGATTGAATTAATTACTTGTCTCAATGTTATTTATTCACACATTTCAATTAATATCAACAGTTTTAATTGTCAATGTTATTATGAGAAGTTTCAATCGAATCACTTCAGATTTCAACGAGCAGTTATATTTTGAGATGTAAATATTGTTGTACTATTAATGAAGAGGGAAAAATATACTTGTTTATGAATGAGTAAATAACTAAATGTTCGTGAATTAGTTCGATGACTATTGAGCATCTAAATAAATATCTGAATGAGTATGTATTTAAATGTAGTATATCATCGAACTGGTTTTCATATCACAAGCTGTGCTTGATTAAGACTCAGATTGGAGATGTGTAATCAAAATGTCTAAGGATATTTATTTTATGTAACAGGAAAATTATATGAAAAATATCGCAGGCAACTTCTTACTTACCCATATCAGCCTTATTTTTGAAGGTATATGTACAGCCAGTCCTCCTGCAGTGGAAGTGTGTGGTCCTCTGGCCAGCAAAGACGCAGTGAGGAGCAGCACAGCTTTCTGTCGCCCGGAACCGTTGGAAACCTTCTTGGAGGATCGCGGAGTCCTTCCTGTGGTAATTAGCGTGCATTTGGACGTCTGATGTCGATATGTATACCTGGAAATTATCAAATATTAGTACTAGGAAAGTATGGTTAGCTAATGTCGGGTTGTAAGGGAGTGATCTTTGGAAGTAGTATCATGATTTGTCTGTTTGGTCTGTTATTGGTTTTATACCAGTCTATGCATTTATGATTTCATTAAATATTTTAACAGTCCTTAGTAGGTTTATTTATTGTATTTCGTTTAGTACCTAATACCAAAAAATTAAATGCGGAATAGTTATATCAGTTGAAATTAATTATGCGTTTTTCCAATATTCCATGATAGCAACTATGAAGTAGGATATCTAACACGATAAGCATGCAAAGCGTAAAGTTAAATATCTCTCAAATGTAGTACCTTCATAATATACTACTAGCCAAACTACTGGTTACAAAATGTCTTTATTTATGTATCACATACCTTATCGCATCCATCTTGAATGCAGTGGTAGTGCGTCTGGCTCCTGTTGTGAGGACAGTCGCTGAACCGTTCCGAGCAGTCGTCCAGGGGAGAATACCGCATGAAGCCGTGAGCTAGGGACTCGTCGCGTTTCTTGTGCCACTGTTGATAGGAGACCAGGGTAAAGATGAACTTGAATTTTAGGCTGGTTTCATTTTCGTAGAAGAGGTTAATGAAGTGATAAAGAGAGAAGGTTGCAGAGAGTGCTAAAGAAATACATTTGCATACAAACACTTGAAAAACGTAACCCTACTTTTGACGCAATTGGTAAAAATGATCTCAATTTGAATGTTACATAGATTTGTATTATTAATAATGAAAGCATTGGTAGACGGTCAACAATTTGTACACGAGCAGTTGCAAAGGTTGCTAAAGACCTCCAAAACATAAAAAGTTCTTCATATATTTATAGTAATGATAGCAATATTTTACCTTAAAGTGTCTAATCATCTCTTCCTTCTTACAGAAGACCCTCGCGGTGCAGTCCATGCAGTGGAAGTGTTCCCGGTAGCCAAGATCCTTGCAGTACGAGGATCCACATTCCAATGTAGAACTGTACCTATTAAAAATATATAAATGTTAAAAAACTTAGTGGTCTCTTTAACGTCGTTAGAACTACACTCGATGTTTGTTTTTTGACAATTTATACAAAAACTACTAACGATTTATTTTTATATATTTGTTAAAGTTTTATATCTTGATATTCATGTATAATTTTACTTATATCGATCACAACTTTATATTTATTTTGATATTGTTACTCAAATAAGTAAATGATTAAAAATTCAAATTTAAAGTACCTACTATCTTTCTTACGTAACGTATTATAATATGAACATTTTTTTTCAAGTCGTGCCACATACAGAACAAAATAAAAGGCATGAACAGCAAAATATTCAAAACAGTGAGTAATAGAAAGTACTAGAGTGTGGGTGGGAAAGACCCACTTATCATTCTCTGCTATTAGAGAACGTAATTTGAGAATAATTTTACTTATACATGATGTAAAATAATAAATTGAGCAACAAAACCTACAGTCGAAATAGTTACATATGTAAAAATCACAGCTAACTTATGACACCATAACTGTGACTAAAGAAAATAACTTTAAAAGGAAGTACATATTTAAATACAATACCTTTTGACATATCTGGAGTAGTCTACAGTTGTCTGTAAAGAGCTCTTTCGTGCTTGATCCAAATGATTCAAAGCAGACAGCAAACCTAAACAAAACGGAAAAAAAAGATCATAAATCCGTTGCCACAAAAAAGTATATTATGCTAATATACATCGAAACAATCATAACTAACGATACATTCAACCATTCCTTTTCCGTCAAACTTATTATTTTGTTTGGAACAGCCAAATCACCTCCATGCATCATATTCAAACGAACAATGTGGTGTTTTCATCGTGTAGGAAATATTTAAAATCACCAAGTCTGTATGTACCTTATCTGGCGCGTTTGCGTTTCCGACTCTATTATTCGATGTTTTTAGATCAAAAAGAACTTAAACGTCTCGCGGGTTATGTAAGCGGCCCCTCCCTGTATCAAGTTTTGGAGTATCAAATAAATTATTATGGTAATTAATCAATGTTTTCTCCTAGTCACTCTGGAGCGGCCCATTGTGAGTGATCGTTGACTCTCCGACCGCGTACATTAAACCACGAAAGTGTTTTTGTGTATCAACTCTTTTTTTACCGACACGACTATAGATTGTATCGACTTAACAAGAATGGATATGTCTATTGAATATCTAAATTACTTCAGTGTATATAAAATTTTTCAATTGAAATTCTCATTCGTGGAAACGTGACCTTTTCCTGTTTATGATTTAAATGTTAGTTGGGAGGTTGTACTGAATAAATATCGGGGTGAAACACTTGTGCACTCATCGCTACGTGCACTCGATACCAATACCTACACGAATAGATCGTGTACATGCGATGCATTGTATCCAAAATTTCAGTTTTGTGTGTGCCACAATGTCGAGATTAAACTCTGTCAGACACAGTACACGGCATGTTGAAATACCACCTCTGCGCCTTTTTTTTACAAAATCGTTTTTGAAAGACGAATTAATACCTATACTTATGTAGATTAGCGTTCACAACACAATGGATGTTAACATACGGCTTGATAATTTGGTATGTTACATAAGTCGTGCATGAATACTCGTGATTGTAATAATAGGAGAGGTTTTAGTAAGAGCAGGTTATTATTAATGAACTAGAGAGATCACTTGCACCGTGCCATCGTTCCTGGTGTTAATGGCTCACGACTCCATGTGCGAATGTCGAAAACTGTGTATTAGATGTTGATTATTTTGTACAACCTTATTTATTGGTTGTAATTCAAGCAGATTACAGATAGCGCGGTGTTCATGTCGGAGATGTAACAACGGTTCACACAAATGTAAATTTTTGATTTGACCGCGGTTATGAGATATACGAAACTCGTCGATGGAAATAACAGAAAAAAAATAACACACAATGGACGATGCCGGAGACCGCATCTGATAATGTCCGTTCGACATAATAAACATTTATAATACTAAGGTGGTTTTTTAGGAAATTTCGTAAGATATTGTGTCGGTTCATTCAGCCGAAACAATGGGGTCCTCATAATGGGTTTTTGAACTCAGTCAATGGAACCTCGCGTTGTGATCGATGAAAGTTCTCGGTATGTGAGTTTATGATTCGAAGAAAACAGGGTGAGCCGCATCCTTCCACTTGTATGTACTTGCTCGTGATTATCATCGCCATCGACTACTGTTCCCCATATCTATGATGTTTGTCTAACTATCCGATTGTTTCAAAACAAATTCTGGACTCAGTTTGAATAATTTTAAATAAATAATGACCATAGACTTAAACAGATGGAGTTATAGATAAAACCAACGCTCTTGTAACAAATAAGTTAACAAGTGATAATAATCTTGCAAAAATATCTTGTCCTTTACTGATTAAGATAAATCAGTCACTCATTTTAAACACAGTTACATTTGAAGACACGTACATGTCTTCACGCTGATGTTTAAAAAAAAACTTCCCACGTTACGAATGTTCATAACAATCCAACAATATCAATAACAAAATACATTAACTCCGAAAATAATCATGACGATAACACAACAAAAAACATTCTTGTAATATTAATGAAAAACAACAAAAAACCCATCAGAGTTGCTACAGATATAGATATACGTTGTGAACTCATATTTAATCCTTCTGGCATTTAAATGGGAAAATAAGCAAATGTCAATGCTTCCACATCTTTCTAGTACTGACTAATTGAACTTAAATGCCATTACAGATTTAGATAAAACCGATTTGACTTTTAGGAAGTTAACAGTAGTTTTTAAGAAGCCAATACGGATAATAGAAACTGGATTGAAGTGGCGATCGAACGATCTTGAGTACCGGATGTAGTTGAATTTGATAAATCATTGCAACATGATTCGGTTATGGACGATGTTCCGATGATGGAACATCTGTTTGTTACAAATAGAAAAGCTACTTATTTAATTACTTAAATGTTTTTAGATACCTATTTTAAAAGCTGTGCCGTTATAAATGAGGGTTAATAACCTTTGGAGGCAACCAATAATCTTATCAATGAAGCTCAAGTTCCATTCATCATGCATTCCATTGTCTACATCAATAATCAGTTCATCATCTTCGTAGGGTTCAATAACTGCATCAATTCTTTGCATCAGTGCCCGTCTTCCATCTAAATTGACATTTACTCTCTACAACCATCTCTAAAATGTAAATGCGGTTACTATACACACCAATTCACGTACGAGACGAACATATTTCACCCATCCATATGATTGTCATTGAATTATAGACTCTATTCCGCAACAATAAGGAAAAGTCCAATAAAACCGATAGCAAATCCGTAACGTGTTGGTAACACGAGACCAACGTAACCTGATATGTGATGTTGATTACTTTATTAATGTTTTTATTGAAACCGGAGATCAAATTATGCTGGTACGTACGGTCAATGTAATAGTACATTGAAGTAAGGCTGTGGAACGTATAGAGGAGGTAATGAGGCGGGGCGATGGGTGTATGTACGTACAAAGATCTGACTATTGACAAGATCCATATTTATGTAGGTACCGAGCTTATTAACCAGTTATGAAGTCGATTTGTTTCAAAACTTTATAGTTACAGAGAAAAACATAATACACGCTGAGACGTGACCCTCGAATTAAACATGCTCTTGAATTCCCGACGTATAAGGAATGAGCAAATCTAATTGAATAAAAATCTGAAACCCGCATCCCAATTTGTATAGAACCGAGATGAATCATACATTCCTTGTAACATTACGTCAATGTATGACCATCTTGAGTTTACGGCTAAAAAGTTTAATTTACAAAACACATTGACCTGTATCACCGGGTTTTATGACTGATATTGGTGTAACAGATGTTTTTGATGGCTCCAAAGCTCAAGATGCAATGCAACACGCTGCGTACTTTTTTATTAGAATATTTCAAGATATACAGATAAGGTGTCTAGTTTTATTTTTCTTTGGATCGATTAATGTATTGTTGCTGCAAGATTGGAAATATGTTCTAACGTTTTCCTGTATAGATATATTTTTTACTCTCACGTTGTTATTTGCATCAGTATCTTGTGATCTTTTTGTTGCGTGTGTTGGAGGCATTTGAAATACGTCTAATTTTAATTTTTCTTATTCACAAAGATATAATTGAATTCAGAGATTTTCCTCGTGATCACTTCCCGTGATGACTTTGTGACTTTTCACAGATGATATATGTAGATTCAGCTGAGATAAATAATAATATTTAAATGTATGACGTTTCTTCGGTATGAAATACATTTAGCTTCAACTTATTTAAATACCTAACTTGATATTATTATCTTTTAGAGTATTTTTAGTCATAAAATATTTCAAGGTGAGTAAACAAACATACTTTCAAAAAAAATTATATGTAGGTAAATGAAAAGTTCAACTAGGTAACATATTGAGACCACATTTATTCCCCAATCATGCAGCTAGACCATCATCAATATCACATATCTCATCGCTAACAGTAAAATCAACATCATGATATCCAAATGCCTTATTAACTCCATCAATTATGGTATAATTACATTGCTTTGTTGTACCAGTGTCAGTTAATTGTCCATATTTAAAGGCAAGTATGTCCATTAATTACTTGGCAATATGATTTGAGACGTTTACACGATGCAGGCGGTCATAAACTCTGGTCGGCGGATGAAAGAGCACTGATAATTATGAACGTACGCATGCGTAGATCAAATCGGGATCCATCGATCGATAAGGGATCTAGATATGTTGTGCTGCGATCACTTGTTGCTATTACGTATAGTGATGGCAAGTACACGCATAGTTGTATCCATTCCATTGATATGTGATTGATAGCCTTATGAAAGCGTTACAGATTCTTGTGTTCTTAGTTTTGCAGTTACCTAAATAATGTGAAAGTCTAAAAGTTATGATACATTCGTAATGATTGAGAGAAATCAACTTAAATACATGTTTCATTAGCGCATGACGTAGGTACCGTCTAACAATTTCTATCGCAATAGAAATCACTGGCTATTAACACATGTAATCGGGCGGCCCGTCTGTAGATCCTCGGCTTTGTTCGGGCATCTCCGTCAGTCCCTCCCTCTGCGCGGGCGCAGTGATTGGAGTAAATGATTCCGCATGATCTTGTTTGGTTTTTGCTCTGTTTACACTGTCGCAATTGACGGCTAGTGACTTTTAGTTTGTTTTTACACTTTATCTTGTACGAGTAGTCAATTAGGGTGAAAGAGTTTCGTTTCGCGAAAGCTTTGAAGTACGCCTTTTTTAAATGCTGTCTTATTTTTTTAGGTGTTTTATCTGGGTGTGGTTAATGATCCGGATACGTTTTGGATGTCAGTCTAGGCCGTTAACTTGAGACTACAGATTGACAAAAAGAATTAACATTTTGATTTATCAAAATTATCGCTTTTGTCTGTAAATAATGTTGGTTCATTTTTATAAGAACGATTAATTTCTGTTGGGTTGGTACTTAAATGACAAGTTGATTAATAAATAAGCGATTCACTCGAACATGAAAACCAAGAAAATTGATTAAAACTCAAGAAAAAAAAGCAATATCCTCGTATAGAACGTACAGAAAGATGGATAGACCGCGCTCCGATCGAATCGACTCAGCGGATCGATTATGTGGATTAATGCGGCGATAATCGATACTTTTTATTCGTATCACAATCGATTGTCTTTTTTGTTTCATCGGCAGGTGATATCCACGTTGCCATGTATACTTGCAACTCTTGCGCGTCGATTGTATTCGACTTAAAAAGATGCTAATGGAATTTATCGACGAACTAACATCTTGATTACTTTTATCGATACATTTTGTTAATGATTAGTAAGTTAAAACGATTTATAAGGAGCAGTCGACTATTCAATATTACCATTTTCTCTATACGGTTAATTAAACGTATCCACCTTGGAAACTGATAGACTATATTAAACTAGTTTTTATTAAATATATACCTACTTCAGAAGACTCAACCAGAACAAACAGTCATAACTATTTTTTATTGATTCAGTATATTTGGTTTCTAAAACTATATAAAATCTTCTGATACCTACGTAAATATTATATCCCGTTCACGTTATAATACGTATACGGGGATAAAATATAGCCTATGACACTCACAAATAGAGCTTTCTATTGGTGAAATAACTATTCAGACCGGTCCAGTAGTTTCGGAGCTTATTCATATTAAACAAACAATAATCAATAACTATAGTATTAGGTACCTCAAGAAATTCAACTATTCAGCTCATAACGGAAATGTAGCGAAAATTCCACGTACAAAATATTAAATTTAAATAATATAGTAATAGGATGTTTGAACATACAATAGGTGGAACAAATGGATCTAACGACAGTCGTCAACTGCATCAACAACATGTCGAGACATGTCCTTCCTTGTTTTGTAATATATTTTAACCTTGATATTATAATTTTAACAATTACATTTTGTAATCCTTGTCAAAACCCATTTGAGAATAATATTTCTTTTAACAGACTTATGGGATTCAATTGTAGGTCTAGCTAAGAGATCATTTATTAAAATGATAATTTGCATCAAGATATAAGACGAATAAAAAGGGTGAATTCACACGAATGTGAAAGGGTTTGTTTTTAACATAAGTATTAATAATATATCCCATAATTGGTTTTAAATACTACATTGAACTAAAGCCTTAATTTCGCCTTTGCTGACACATTTTCGTCTATTTTAAGGACACATGGACACAGAGACATATTTTGACATTTAGCTATAATTTCCTAAAAGTATATATCATATGCCTGGAACGGCTGGAACTGTGTATTTATTACCTACAATATATGTATCTTACTGGTTTGTATTGTAGTGCTATATTTTAAGCTAGACATTAAATAACATCATATTCTCTAAGGTCATCGACCAATATCCATATTGATTCATGGGAATTTTCCCAGCTCATGTTTGTAATTAAAGAAACAAATACAAGTTAAGAATATCTTAATAGCAGTTTGCGCACAGAATAATATCTCCACATTCAACACTAAGTTATCCTATTTTAAAAAAACAAGCAACACCATAAATTCTTCCATGGATGACCATATAAAGTTTATTGCAAAAAAGATATGTATATCATAAAATCTTAGCGGTGCCAACGTACTGGAACACAACCTACCTTTTACCTTTTATAATATAAAAGGGACCATAGCGCGTCTGGGGTCACATAATGCATTATAATTTTATACAAAGATACAAACTGCAAGAGTCAAATGAATATGCAAAAGCGTTGCCCGTGTATTGCAATTGAGTTATTGTAATATGCCGCTAGTGTGCGCCGGGGCTTACATCGACGCTGTATTGTGCGTGTGTGTGTGCGTGCGGCGCCGGTGTGTGCGTGCTGCGCACACGCATCCGAAGAAATGCATATTTTATGACGTCTGCTCACATTCTGCGCGGTGCCACAAAGAAATTATACGCACATTAAATCCGTGGAGGTGAGACCTTTTTTCTGCATTTTTTTTGCGACCTCCACTTTCTTTATCTACGGTCATTTTATTGCGCGTAACAGGCGTGAAGGTGAATTAAAATATTTTTAAATATGGAGATTGTTTATTATAAAAATTCTAACTATAGAACTATGCAATTCTAACACACACTACCAGCATATTAGCAATTTAAACCAGAATTTTTCCAACTACCTTCTAGTTGATAAAAACTGATTAAAACTTTTTATATAATGTCATCTCTACGTCTTTCCCTGTCCTATATGTGAGAGGATATGCAAGTCGGGGCCTAAGTTAATTAACAAAAGACTGACTTGATGCCAGCACATGGTACGATGCTGAATGGCTATTCTGTTCGTATTTTCCCGGGATATGCATGTTTATCTTGTTAAAGGATGTCGGGTTTTATATCGAAAACTATCCCGCCTTTGATGGGGAAGATATTGATGTATCCTTGGTTAGTTTTAATTGTCAGATTTGCATTCCACCTATGTGATATATAAAATTATATGGGTCTTTGGAAAAATGTAGGGTTAGATGAAAATCGAGTATTGATTTGATGTACTTAGTAATCATTTATTGTTAGTAGGTATTTTAAAAACCATTTTGAAATAGAATAAGACAAAATGAATAAAATCTGGTATCGAAATATGCATTTAAAATCATAGTTTATTTATTTCATAAGACATTGGTATCCGATTTATTGTTATGGACACTTTTAGTTACTAAAAATAAAATATAAAATACAGTGGTCAATCGAATATAAATCTAATTAAAAGTACAACAACCTAATCGAATGAATTAATCGATTTTTATCGTTCGATTCTCGTCCGTCTACCAAATCGGAACATAGGTAGGTACATGTAATTATAAGCTTTTTTATTCAAAAATATTGTCAAGTGTGAAAACATGTTGTATCGAAAAGATTCTGTATAATTTTGTTTCGGATATATAAAATTTTCAGATGATTTCGAATAATATTTATTTGTATCTGATGTAAAATAATATCTAATAGTTATTAATTATTCAATATGCATATGAATGATATGCATTCCTTACTTTGATTCATATTAATAAATTCAAGTTAAATAAATCATTCGATTCATTACACTAAATCCGACATTTTTATTATGTATCGGAATTTGACGAAGATTGTACAAAAAAAGGGTTTTCTTAAAAAACCGCGGATCCCCAACAAATATCTCTATGTTATACGTAATCCATAATAATATTGATAAATATTCACAATCACGCAATAAAAAACTAAAGCATAGAAGGAGCCGATCTTTAATTACTGTAATTAACAGATTTTTATATAAATTATAACTCTATCGCCTCAGGAGCGCACGGTCTAATAAAATTTCTCAGAGAGAGACAGATATACGCCCCCTTTGAAGATAAAAGGACAGTATATTAAGAAAATGAGATAATCGATTTGTATGAAACAATTGATGTGTCACTTTATAATTTATTTCGTGAGTCTATTCTCTGTGAAATCTCTATTAAACTTTGAGCTTTTAGTTTTTGTTAAGCAACCGCTATAATAGTAAAACGATATTTGACTATGAATTATATAAAATATTATCAAGACAACACTATTTAATATACTAGTAGTATATTGATGAGCTTAACAACAGAGTTTTTTTACTAATACCGAAATTTCTACTACATAATCATAAATATTTGAAGCTAAAACTCTCACCATACAACGTCAGAACGACTAAGCTGTCCTTTCAACAGAAAGATAAACCCATTAATTCAAATTAAAATTTCATTTTGTTTAACAATAGACAAGATAAGATATAAACTCATTGATAGATCATTTGACCATAGACAAAAGGCAATTAGCATTGGAAACTTTCATCTTGAGCGCAAATTATCTAAATGACTGTTAAACTATATTAATGCAAGCTCACATCATGGCGAGATTATAATTGTGAAACTATATTATATATTCATACCCTCGGATGAGTAATTGGGAACTCCTTTGATGAAGCTTTTGTGTCTTTAGAATTTCAACCCTATGTTGCTAACAATAAAGCCTCATAGCCTTAATTTCATAAAACATCACACTCCACATTACTCAATAATCGAATTTCCCCAACAAAATAAAAAACAACACATTACCCAATACGAAAATCAGTATAAATTACTTCGACCCAAGTTTAAAGTGACGCACAGTCACACACTGTGTCGCACGTTAATAAAACACAAATCGGTGCGCACCGGACGAACTGAAATTAGACCATTATACAGTAAATGGGAAACGGCGTTTGCCTATTTGATAGCTAGGCCCCTTCGTCCTATATATGTATATATAGCTAACTATGTAATGTCGTTGCACTTGGTAAATGCAGAACTGTATATACGGAATAGTAGGGGGACATGTTGGTTCCCGGAAAATTCCCAAATTTATGTTTGGGACGTATATCATTTATTGAACATTCCTTGTCTCTATTTAACATAAAATTGATCTCAATCTCATCATATTATTGATTATGTAGGAACAGGAAAGCTCACAAAGCTTAGAATATACAAGAAAACTAATTTAATAACAAACTAACGACCTGCCAAATACCAGTGATATTAACAACGAAAATAGACTCTGAGAGACTTTGATAGACTCAAATATCAGTAAGAAAAAAGTAGATAGACTTAAATGTCGGTTAAATCGTGAAACTAAAACTAAAGCTAAACATAAAGTACATCCAATGCGCAGTAAACAAGTGATATAGGATTTTATTGCCGTCGACCGGCTTCCAGTATGTTCAATTGAGTGAATTCGCCTCCATTGAAACAGATTAGAGCAACCGAGGTTTCTACAATTACTGGTAGGGGACACTCAGGATGTTGGTAACGTTACCTAAAACTTGAAACTAACGGGGAATCTGTTTGTACGTATGTTTTTTATATAGTTACTGCTGCAGAGTATTAAAAAAGGACTGTTTTTCAAATTCAAACTATCTTCTATAGTATGTAGGGCATATTGCTGACGATACTTACTTAAATAGGTATATAGGTATTTCTTTCACGCGTTTCCAAAATCCTTACTTCACAAATGTAAATTTTAATGATCCGACAACCAAACTTAACATGTGAAGCGCAAGAAAAAACCCATTGAAGTTCATTGCACACAAAACTAAATATTTGCGTGGAATTGTTAATTAGTACAGAAACATAGGTAATAACTGATCATTGAATAAATTAGTGGGATGTCACATTTCACGGGCAAGTGTAAAGAATTCACTGTTTTGTGGAGAATCATGCGATGCGATGCGGCCTCGACGCTGGCCAAGCCCGCTAGTTGTAATTTTATTTAAATTTCTGTTTAACTTGAACGCATCTCATTTGGTGACAGTTATGTTTAAAAAAAGAACAACTGTCATTCTTTGCATTTTAGTGTCCATTGATTAAAATCGTGTGGACAAATTTATCAGAGGTATTTTAACGTTGAGGCACTTTTATAGAAATGTCCCGGGACATTTTTGACTCACGGCTAATCGATCCATACGGGTTTTATTCTATTTTATGAGTTTCATTATTGATTTTTCTTAGAAATCTTTGTAATGGTAATGAACTTAACGTCACATGAAATGTCTTTCGGCTTCTGGTTTCGGTTTTTGAGATTTAGAAGAATAAAATTTATTATTCATACTAGGTACTTACCGAATATAAGAAATGCTGTCAACAACATTATTTGCAATACAAATATTGTATGAGAGGGCTCTAAATAAACATAGTAACTGAAACGTGCACACTAACACTTGCTAATTAGTTTGTTAACGAGAAACCCGTCATATTTAGCGAATATGTAAATATGTCACTGTACACAACCGCTAAAATGTCCTAGTTTTGTATTAATTATGCAATTTCAAACAGATGTTTATGCATGGTGTCTGGCCGATTTTAAAATTAAAACTATTTTGATTTGACGTATCTATATCAAATATAAATTAAATTTTACATAAATGAGGTAAAGGTCACTAAAATGTGCCTGACATTGTCTTAAAATAAAAATAAAAAACATACCACTAGCTTGCAGTTTTCTTTCTTGCGAATCGTCTGCGTCCATTGATTGCTTTTGGAAGAATCCCTATGAAGCAAAAAAACAGTTTGGTTAACAAAAATCTTATGGCAAATGTACTCAAATGGTATACTTAAAGTATGTAGATACTTACTTGCATTTGTAAATTAGCTAGATCCTCCAAATTTTTCCTCATAAGTAGATTCTGTTGTTCGAATTCGGACACGCTGTTGCCGGCGCTCGAGGTCGTCGATTGTTCCTGAGCAAAAAATGCGTTAAATTCCAACTATATCTGCAGCTAAATCAAATTTTACGTTCTAATATAAATACATTACATACATACCGACACAACTTACAAATTATTATTGTTCTGATTATACATAAATTGTATAAAAACTTTTGATTTAACAAAAAAGTGGTTTTAGGTACTTATGTCGCTAATAATGTTAATACAAAAGTTGTGGGTATGTTTGTTACTATTTAGCTCCGCAACGGCTGAATATGTTTGATGTAATTAAACACACAGATAACAATGTTTTTGGAGATCTAAGATATGTATCGTAATGCGGAAGCAAGTACTATTTAATAACTTGTCTTAAACACGATTATATTCTGAATACTTACCTGTCCATCAGTATCTCTGGACACGCTCAGATCGAGGGTCTGGTCTCCATCATCAGAACCGCTTCCGTCTTCCTCTTGACCCTGAGATCTATTGAACAGTCTCATCGATTGTTGATTGATAATTTGAAGTGCTCTTTGTCTGTTGAATAATGTATAAGTAATTTTATAACTAAGTCTTAATTTAATTGTATTAAATACTCTTCTATATTTATATAAATTTTGTAAAGCTGAAGAGTTTGTTTGAACCCGGTAATCTCAGGAAGTACCGGATCGAATAGAAAAGTAATTTTAGTGTTGGATAGTTCATTTTAAAAGGCTCACATCCACTCAGCTTACAAACATCACGCAGACCAAAGAAGCTAAGCACCAATGAGAAACGTTTGCATAAACGGGAAAATGTGACAAAGTTACAGGGGTCAGCTAGTAAAAGACAAACGTACCTTTGAGCTTCAATGTCATTGTCTGGTGTCTTCGGTGGAGTAATATTGGTAGAACCTTCATCTTCAGTCGCCGATGAAGATCTTCGTCTGGTTCTTTCATTACCATCTTCCATTCCTGAGTCATGTCTCCTTTTTAAACTTAGAGGCAGATGTGTAAATGGTTTACCTAAAAAAATAAAAAATTATGAACATTTCTGTTTGTTCTGCATTTGAGTATAAACATTTAAGTATGTATTCAGCAGTTTAAGTTGTATATCAGTTATCTGCTATCAAAAAAATGTTTGAGGTTCTATTATTATTGTAAATGTTTTATTCAACAATCAACTCACCTTGGAGCGCTTCTAAAACCCTGATTTGTCCACTGATAGCATCAGCTACTTCGTTTGATGATAAACCGTATATACCGAGTAGCTCCTTCATTGTATTCATAGCGTAATCCCTCAAAATTCTATTCGTGGTATTAGACGCGTCACCGTTCTGTTGGGGTTCACTTGCCTCTATCGGTTCCTGACTCTCCCCCAACCTCTCATTAGCATTTATATCCTGCCCTTTATCATCATCAGAATCAGAGTCCCTTCTCCTAGGTGGTGAGTTAGTCTTAATTAACTGCGATATAGCAAATGGATTTTTGGCACAGAAAGATTTGTTTTGTAAACTACTAAAATTCAGGACGGTCCGATCGTTGTCGGGCTCCTGATTTATTTGTAAGCTATGTATATACGAACGTTGAAACGAATCTACTTTCTTGTCTTCCGGTAACCTAGTTTGGTAATTTGAGTCTATGTTTTCGTTGGAGTCGGTGCTCAGTCTCCGGCTGAGGTCGACCGCGCCACCTTTTAAGAGGCTGAAGTTTTTAACTCCAATTTTCGCGAAGCCCGCTTCTTCGTTATCTCGGTCGGGTTGGTCGGGGGTAGTCCTATCGTTTCCATTCATGGGGCTTCCGGTTTCGTTACAGTGCTCGCCGTTCGAGTCATCTGAGAACGCCGAAGCATTGGGAGCACATCGTGGCTTAAAATTCTTTCTCTTATTCCTTTTTGGCATGTTGTAATATGGGGACATGTCGGCGCTGTGTTCCTCCTGCTGGTCCGAGGAGTCGGGCCACGACGCGGCTCCATGGTGCAGGTACAGCGGTTCCTCGGGCGCGGGCTGGAGTCGCTCGTGTATAGATTCTTGATGAGCAGCCATCGCAGTAGTCATTGCAAAATTTGGACTCTTTCGAGGATCACAACCTGAAACGAGTCCGACCTGCGAACACAATATGGACACCTTGTAGTTTTTTATAAACAATCAAAATTAACTCAATACATTTTAGTGCTCAATCATAACAGTGATTCATTTTCGTTCAATTTAAATTGAAACAATGTATTGAGAAGAAACAATAGTCCTTTGTTGACAATAAGATTAGCTGAATACTGTGGAATGTTTTGAATTTAAATTTTCTCTTCATTGTTTGGAAATAACAAAATTGCGTTGATCGAATCGGTTACCTGGGGAGAAGCTTCATGGATCTATCATTTCTTAATCGATATAATAAATATTATAATCAGTCTTCGTGATCAGCCAATGATTGTGTATCATCTGAAACAACAAAAAAAAACACTGTTAATGCTAAGTAAAATCTCATTAAACTGATGGCCCAAACGAGTTTGTGCCGAAATTGTGTAAAATTACATATTGCGGAATATAAAATATATACATGCTAGATAATCTAGTCTGGTCTCATTAATTCCATATTATTATACTAAAATTACTTTTATAATGAAATGGAAGCTAAGAACCAGCGCTGACACGGAACAAGACACTACAAAAAAAATATACCAAACATGAGAATTTCGCGTAAAACTAATTTATGTAAAAAACTGTTCCGTTTTCTAGTCGAATTGACGTAATACACTGTAATTTAATAATAATTATATGAAAAAAACCACGCCAAGTAACACGCATCGATCAACCGAGTCGGTATGAAATTAATTATATTCAACATATTAGATCTATTTTCGAGAAAACGAGATTGCTGCGAGCGAGGCGAGAGAGGTAAAAAAAAATAACGTGTATTCATGTCGAAATTGGTAACGTGGTTTGGGTGTACAATTACTTATTAAAAACTAATACAAAGATACGGCCTTCGCCGCTCGCGGGGTCACTAACTATCGATATCTAGTTATCGTGAATTGGAACGTCTCGAAATTGGTGTGTTTACCCTACATTGATGCACGATTTTTTTTTTCAACTTTTTAAATAACTAAGCTTTGACGTGTGTCATAAAAAAAATCATAGTAAATACTTCATGCGCTTGAGTCATGTTTCTTTTAATCGATGTGACATTTATACTCGGTTGAATACTGTTATTTAAATCATTATAGTATTATGTTTGTTTGTTGAGTTACTAGCTAGGAATTATTACTTATCATTGTTACTGATAATTACCGATAGAATATTCTCATAGTATATGCTATCTTACTAATATTATAAATGCAAAAGTTTGGGAACGGATTTGAATGAAACTTGTAACAAAGATAGTTTATATTCTGGATTATTAAATTAGTACTTAATATCCCGGAAAAATTAAAGGTGTCCGGAAACTTGTGTAAAACCATGTAGAGACACTATTGTATTATAAGCAAGCTTAGATATATAAAAATATTATATATCCGTCAAGTAAATGTGACAAAAATGATACAGATGTCGTCATCCGGTTTTACCTCCGGTATTGACATTATAATATGTGAATGATCTAATAACAGGGCATACCTAAATCCGTGTACGAAGTGACAAAAAATAATTTTGTTAATGTCATAATTTTTAATAAAAACTTAAATGAAGGTAGTTTTTATGTAAAGGTTTTATATTGAATAGAAATAATGCTAATTTAGTCTAGATGTTTGATGAATAACAGTTGATGATTTAGTTTTTAATACTAAATACTAAGTTATTTAAAAGTCTTTAATCTAGTCTTTAAATATTTAACATCATTCATTTTGAGTCAATATCATTACTTAAAGCCTAAACTTTAACTAAAAATAGGTCTTCAACGACAAAGGTCACAATATTTTGGGATGATCAAGAATAAGAAAAAGCTATACAAAGTTTTATTACCAAGAAAGGAATATTGAATAGCGTTTTTTATAAGCTGACATTTGATTTGACAGCTTAAAATAAGTAGAAACCTTTTCAACAATTCTTATAGTATGGGTTTAACCCTAATACATATTATTTTCCTTCCTCCATTTTATTATTAGCTTTCAAGGGGTTAGTATTAACTAATATTATAAATGCGAAAGTAACTCTGCCTGTCTGTCTATCTGTCTCGCTTTCACGCTAAAACTACTCAACCGATTTAAATGAAATTTGCTACACAGATAGTCTAGAACCTAAGAAAGGTCTTTTTATCCCGGGAAAATGGAAGATCTCCTAAGGTGAAACCGCGTGGAGCCAAAAGTATAAAATAAATAAATAATCAAAATATTTTATATTAAGTGGCTATACCAAAAACAGGTATAATCACCCTAAATAGTTGTGTGGCATGTTGACAGTTGACAGTTGTCAGTTGTCGATGTCGTGTGTCGATACCGTAGTGATGTGACATACGTTATCGATGTATGAAGATCTAATTTCTAATTTGACTATTTCTCCTTCAAATACTGCATTGTCATGTTGTGAATGGACAAATATTTTCCATATTAAGTAGGTACATGCCACCAATTTAAATAATATATATATTTTTATACATATACTTAAGTCAAAATATTTTTATTCATATAGGTCTTTACACTCATGAACAGTCTCTTAATGCTCGGTTCTGAGAGTTCCTTTTACTAAGAAAAGCCGGCAATAAACTCTGCAATTACTCTTAATATTGGTAGATAATACTTAATGCAGTTACTTATGTAGATATACATACAGTTACCTACAGATATGTTCATGAACACGAGTATTTGTCTCGGTGGACATTAAACCAACAATCCATGGTTTAAAGACAGGGTAGTATAACTATCAAACAAAGCGATAATCAATATTAAATACCAATCCAAATACATACAAACACAAAACATCGTCCAAACGTTTTATTTCATTCCATATACTTAACACGTATATATTGAGTAAAACCAAAGATAACTTTACCATAACTGTTTAACCTCACCATTTTCGACACAGCCTTGGCCGGAACAATATCCAATAATAACAATAAAACGGTCACAATTACATGCGCGGGCGCATCGCATTAATATTGATCGGGAATACCAACATGGCCGCGGTATGCGGTCGACGGAAGCGGTTCTAATTATTTAAAAACTTGAAAATAATATCAATTTGGTTTTGAAAAATTTATGCTGTAATTATAAGTTCAGTGGTTAGATACTGATTAACAAGATGGTAGTAGGTTCGAACTTTATATGTTTGGTTTGTCTGAATATGTACCTGTTAAACAATGTATTCAAAATTAGTAGAAGTACGCACCTATGTAGTATATTAGCTATCTGAATACTATAGTATAGAATCTGCTTAACAGCGGATCCTTATAGCTCTGTAGATGATATCTATACTAATATTATAAAGAGGAAAGATTTGTATTTTTGTATGTAACGAATAAACTCAAAAAGTACTGGACCGATTTTAATAATTGTTTCACCATTCGAAAGCTACATTATCTACAAGTAACATAGGCTTTATTTTATCCCTGTATTTCCACGGGAACGGGAACTACGCGGGTAAAACCGCGCGGAGGCAGCTAGTTTATTTATATAATATTAATTTTAAATTGGTACATAGAGCATTCAGATCCTGCCTTTACGATATCTTTTATCTTATCTATCCATATCTTTTATCTTTTAATAACATTTTAAATCACAGTGTAATGTTACACAATTCTGAAAAGACTTTTTCAATGTTAATTAACTTTAATGACCTTTAACATGGGAGTTACGAATCGACACTGGCAATAATGAAACTGTGATACTTCAATTAACCGCTCGATCATAGACAATGAGTTTATATCTTGAACAATATTACAACAATAGGTATTATTGATAAATACTTTTGACTAATCAAAAAAAAATTAAATCAAGGATGTATGACTGTATAGTGGATATTGAGAGAATTGGAGGTCGTGGGTTAGGTTATGTAAGGCAATGTACAAGTTAACAAAGCTATAAAGATTATGATATAGACATCTTAACATGTCTATACTATAATAATAATAATCTATACTAATATTATAAAGAGGAAAGATTTGTTTGTTTGTTTGTAATAGGCTCCGAAACTACTGGACTGATTTCAAAAATTCTTTCACCTTTGGAAAGCTACATTATCCCCGAGTAACATAGGCTATATTTTATCCCTGTATTCCCACGGGAACGGGAACTACGCGGGTAAAACCGCACGGAGGCAGCTAGTATTTAATATAATCAAGTTATTTTTCATACATTTAGTACGTAACGTTGCATGTATCATCAAAACTGGTAACTATCAACCTACACAGTGTTTTGAATAAATTTCATAATAATTTATAAACAAAAACCATTGCCGCGGGCACATAATAAATTACGGCTAACAGAAAACTCGCCGATTTGATATTATAACTTCAAAATTATATGGAAAATAGATAAGGTATGGCTGCCCACGTGCGTAACACGATCTAATTAAATTATACACCGATTTAGAAACGAACGAATCGATTAATTCATAATCGATAAAAATACCGTTGCAAAGAAAACAAATTGGTAGAATTAATCATAAGTAAAAAGCGTAATAAAATATGACCTTATTTAAACTGCATTCTTTATTAAATAAGCTGTGCAATTTATAATTACAAATATAGAAAGTCTCTCATAAGGCTGTATAAAATCGCACCAGGGTCATTAAAAAGCTAAAACGTCAAATTTGAATATAAAAAACAATCGAACGTCATTGACGTCGCCGTCACGGTTCGGAAGCCGGAGTAAATAATTCAAAAAGACTCGTATATTCGAACCATGATCATTATAGGCCGTAAAGTCACCAATAAAATCGATTAGAGGCAGTTTGAATATTCAAATGTCGATCGCTTCCAAAACGTGAATGAAATTTAATGTATGAACGTTTGAGAGCGGACATTTTTTTTTCTTTTTTAATAAAAATAAATTTATTTACTTATATATTTTAAACTAGTCGACCCGCGCAACTTTGCCGTCACTTGCTTGTTTTGCAACATTTTTGAATGATGCTCCGCTCCTATTCGTCATAGCGTAATGTAGCGTACATAGAAAATTTTCTCTTGAATCACTCTATCTATTGAAGAAAACTGCATCAAAATACGTTGCGTAGTTTTAAAGATCTAAGCATATATAGGGACAGACAGACGGTTGATAGCGACTTTGTTTTATATAAGTAGTGATTTCATATAAATTTTTTTATTCAAATAATGTGTTATAACGTAAATAACTTGCAGTAGCTGTCATTTCATTGATAAGCCCTTTTGCGTCAACCGCTACAAACTTCGTAGCGTGTCTACGAGTTTCGTAGCTCTACGCGGTTCGGAGTGCACGCGAGCTTTCTACCATAGTAGCAGTAAATTGTTATTTTATTCTGTGACTTATTTATTTTACGGTAGAGTATATTTTTGCAAGTTTAGTGATGTTAGTATGCCTCTATCGAGAATTAGACGTTCCTAATTTTATTAGAATGTATGAAGTTAAACAAATTTAATTAGCATTTTATTCAAAGGATATAACTATATATCCGTAAACGGTTCACATATATTTCTACGTTAATCTAAATTCTCCAAACCATCATTAAACCAATAAAAATACCAGAAACAAAATATTATAAACGTTTAAAAAAATTACCGATTCGTTATACATTTTTTAACTTGAAACTTCTGTATTTTCCGCCGCCACGCAACTGGCACCTAGTTTAGTCTATAATAACTGAACAATTAAATGAGAGTTAATAACATCAATTATAAATGCCGATAATGGGTTTAACTGTCCATGGCGAATGTATGGATAGACGTTTTAACCTTTAGACTGGTGTCAACGTGTAGTTATTGGTATGTTGGAATCGTAAACCAGTAGTTAATCGTGTTTTCTTAACCCGTCCCGGCTGTCCGCACAAAAAATATATAGGACCGCGGACACCGCCCCGCGATGATATATACCAAACTATATCTTTAATGAGCGTTTGAAAAGGTTATTAACATCATTATAATTCTTTCAAACAGAAAAAATAAATACCACCAAATAGGTATGTAGTGTGAAATTATTAAAACAATAAAATGGTTGAATAAATAAATAAAGTTTTTAATCAATTAAACTTTTTATTTATCATCGGAATTTGAATAATTAATCTCCTCACACGCTCAATTCGGTGTAACACTGGCCGAAAACAAAATAAAACCTAAAAGTCAACGTTCTAAATAAAAAAAAATATGACGGTCGAATTATGATTTAAAACGTGTTCCGGAGAAACTCGACGTTCCTAAAAACGTATATCTAGCGGCGACGGCCCGCCATTATACATACGGGTAATGAGTGATCCACACCAGAGCATTTCGGACATCAAATATATATTTTATGTAACATAGTAAGTAATAATTAGTAACTAATAATTTGTATCCCATATCACCCTTTAATCAATCATACCTTTTTTTTTATATAAGTGTCACCATACCGATAAAAACATCCAATATGTAATATTAATTTGAATAATAAATGTAGATTTGTTAATTGATTCCACGACTATTAAAAAAATAACGACAAAAAAAATCAAACGTTTTTAAACCTCCAAGCTTAATGTCCGCCTCACTCTCGTGTCTTACGAAGATAGTGTACTTTATAATAATATAATGTTTCAAATATTTCAAGGCTAACCGTTCTCAGCTGTCAATCATAATCAGCTATCTATCTCTGTCTAACTTATATCTACGACAATATCTTTATCTCGCTTTAGCCTAACGCGCTCGATCGACCGCCGCGAGTTCTTTATTTGAAAATTTGATTTTAAATGTGGAATGAATAAGCATTATCTTACGGAATACGTTCTTTTATTTGAATTTTTAATTTCTTTTTTCGGCTCGACTACTGGCTTTATGCTTTTTTGTTTTTTATTCATTTTCGGCCAGGATTTTTGTGCTTTAAGATTTATTAGGAGATGTAAATGTGTTCGACGGGTCGTGGAACATGGGTTTTTGTACGTTTTATGTTCATTGTTCGAGGAAATGTTTATGGTCTTATTAAGTTCAAATTCATTACTAATTTCTATACTACGAGTCATTTACATCTAAGGTAGTTCACAATTTAAACTCATTTCCGTTGGAGACTTAACGACTATGGAATAAAGCTGATGAACAAAAGTATGATTAATTATATATGAAGTTTTAAAGACGTTTGTTTATGTAATTTAACACTCGCTGGCAATGTAGCTATGAGGAATTTTTATAAGAATGTGTTGAGTGGTTTGTTCGTGACAATGCTGCGACAGCTAGATTCGAGCTTAGTCAGCGTCTGGCCGGCCCACATGTTTTATATTCATCAGACTTGGTTATTACAATTATAGCCTTTATTCACTGTAAAATTAGTATGATGTCATTTTGTAAGATTTTGTCGTTAATTAGTTTTAATTGGACTGACATAATTTTATATATTTTTTGTTATAAGACACCAAAATGAAAAGTATTCGGTTACTTCTATAAGTTATAAGTTTTATACTTAAATGATAAGTGAGACCACCAAGTAACGGTCGGACCTACCGCACAAGACTAAGTGATAAACAATTCATACGCACAAATCTGCGAATCGACAGCAATTATAGTAACACAACACTGCTCTTGTAAACATTTGCAAAAATGTTATTGTTAACCGACTACCTAAATGAGGACCTTAAGTTTCTTCCCAGAACCATTCTCCATATCAAAACATTACTCGACAACTTTAATCTACACCTAACGATGTACATGCCAAACTAAAATGAACTTTAAAGCTATAATTATAAAAGCGATGGACGAACGAGGTGACTGAAAAAGTAATGTGGTGATATTAAAGATTTATTCTAAGTTTGAATTTCAAATTGGAACGCGTGCGTTGACAAGTCTTTATTGCTTTTTATATCTTTAATCAGTTACCATGGAAACTTGCAAATAATTTCGTTCGGAAATTATATGAATTGACGATTTTAAATTTCATAAATGATAGTTTTTCCGAACTATACCTATATAATTACTTTATTGTGTTCAACAATCTTGTCTTTACATATTATTATTAATCTTTTAATCGGTCCTTTCAACAATATTGTCTTATTATATTCATATTTTAATCGGTTACCATGGAAACGTACAAAAAGTTTCGTTCGGAAACTTATATTATGATTTGACGTTTCGAATTTCCAAAATGGAAGTTTCTCCGAATGTCACCCTACCTATATGGCATGTCATTGTATTCAACAATATTTAGGTAAGTGGGTGCTACGTTATTTACATTGTACGCATTAAAATGAATTACCATTCGACTTATTGTTATAATAAATATATATACATTATAATTCTATGCGCAGTTTGCATCAGGCCGCATTTCAACATGTCGCGTCTGTCAGGGCGTCCTTCGTCGACAGGAAAATGGCGATCGATTAAGTAGTTGGAAAACTAATGTTTTAATATTAAAAACATGTACGGTGGCCTTTTCTGTGTAACTGTGCCTTGGATTAATAGGTATACCTATAGCTAGAGACCACCCTAGAAGCGTAATCGAGGCTAGGAAGGTACATTTAATTGCTTAGGCATCGGGTACCTACTAAGAAGACTTTAACCATGAACATGATATGGTATTAAATCTTTACTAATATATAAAGCTGAAGAGTTTGTTTGGTTGAACGCGCTTATCTCAGAAACTACTGGTTCGATTAAAAAAAATATTTTACGTTACGAAACTTCATACTTCAGTTAAGTACCTTTTTTCAGTTAAAATTCTCAAATACCTAATTTGTCATAATATTTTACAAGTACCCTCATTGTTTGTAATTAATTTGTCACTCGTCAAGTTACTAATGTTTATTACCTATAAGTATCAAATTGGTTTTTATATATATTTATTTCTTGTTTAAATAAAACCTGAGAGTGTATTAAACATGTTGTGAAACCTAAATATTTTTGTGAGCTCTGCGATTGTTCGTATATTATTTATATACATTTAGTTTGTGTTTATATAATACTAATACATAATAAGTATGTTTTATTTGAAAGGTGATGATAGCTCAGTAAATAGAGCTTGAACTTTTAGTAAAGGAATGGTTAGAAAATTTAATCCAAAAGAAAGCTTAATCCTACTTTGTAGTACTCAAATAGGAGATTTGATCATGATACTTGTTGTTGAGTTCTAGCTAACACTTGAGAGCTAGTTCCCTTCTATTCATACAAAGAAAACTTATAATCAAAGTCGATTCAATAATTTTAAGTATTAAACCAAACATGATAAGCTCAGATTAGTTTCGTCATAAAAAAAAAACAAAGACAATCAACTCTATATTTTTTTTAATCTGTGGTACACGCCAACTGTCAAACATCATCCAACAAAGTCGAAAGCACAGCTCTGCCGCCCCGGTTTTCTCGTAATTTCACCACACAAGACTGTCCGGTACCATAATCCATATTATATACTAGTGGCATATTATAAAATTGTATATATTTATTATTTAAGCAACAAACTAGTTTGGCACAATAGGATTTGTCGGCCATAGATCTGCCGTGTCGATACGTTGAAATACGGTGACAAATTAAAAGAAATACCGTTTAGGTTGCGCAATTTGTGATATGATATTAACTCCTTAAAGCCTCAATTGGGTTGTGCAAGAATTTATGTAACGCTATTTTTGTTAACGAGTAGACTAGAAAGAGTGGTGAAAAATATAACTTTAAGTGGCGTCTAAATATAAGTAGATTTTTAACTGACGAATTACAGGGAGGAAAGGAAAAATAGATTTTGTGTTGACTCTGATTGGACAGGATAAGGTCAAATGATGAAGTTGAAATTCTGTAATCAATAGGTACTTACATTATGTCAATGAAAATGTATTTCTTTAAATTGCAAAGCATTTAATTTGCACATTTAAAAAATAAATTAAGATAATAATTTACATTACCTACCATTCAAAATTCAAATCCTAGTATACAACAAGCAGCCAGTATTCAAAGTTACATATCTAATTTTCTCCGAACAATAAACAATTCAAATAAAAAAAACATGACAACGACATTTGATACCGTACGGACGGTATGACAACGCAATTGTGACAATTAAAAAGCTCAGCCAACAGTTCCAAATTCAAAAGTTGACAAATACCCATCATGGCCGCCGTGCGTACATAAACAAGAGATGAAGAAATTCCAAGCAAGTTTTAAGATTACAATTTCGAGTGGCTAGATAATTCACTGTTTAGCATACAAAGGAGTATTACCGTCTGTGTGTGCGTCCGTCTCACTGTAGGTACCTACATAGGTATATTGGCCACGCCTTGTAGCTGTCATATGTAGCCTAATTAGGCATGAGTTGGTGCGTTAGGCAACCCATTGCACTTTATTAGGTATTATGATAGGTATTAAACTGTGCTCTATTGTTTTATGTGCTTAGGATGCCTCAATATGCATAATGTTGCATCGTGATACAAAATATTAAAATCAAGGAAACAACGACAATTAAATGTGACACTTGTCTATGCTCCACTCGCGTCGCGTATCCATAAACAATAAAATCAATTCAGTAATCATGTGACATACGACCAGGAAGGATGGTTTTACCTCGAACCGCTGTCATTAAATTCCCAACACTTTCTCATTTAAATTCATAAATTTCCGGTGTAAATGTATTATTTGTTTTATTGTTAAACGGATCACGTTCGACCGATTGCACACACACACACGCACACATACCTAGAGACATACATTTTATGTCAATACACATCAATATGGTGAATTATGAATGGCATTAGAGGGAAAGGAAGCGTCGCGTTGCTAGGTCAATGCAGGATGCCAAATGCCGGGAATAGACTTGAATAACTGTTTATAAAATAGACGTTCGATTTTTGAAACTAATTATTATTTGATTAGTCTTAATAAGTGACTTCTAAAATTATGCACTTGGTAATCAAATAAGTGACGTTTTAATATTTATTTTGATTATAGAACATCATTAATTGTCGATTTGATTAGTCATGTAAGTGACTTCTAAAATTATTGCACTTGTTAATCAAATAAGTAACTTTTTATTTATTTACTTTGATTATAGAACATCATTAATTGTTGCGTAATCACCTTAAACTATGTCAAAATAAATGAACAGGCCACAAAACTAAAAAAAAGTCAATTGACCTCAAATTACGCTTTTATGTACAAAACTAGAATGTATCGAATAGATTCCAAAACACTTTCAATTCTTATTACACAGATATGTATATTAAAGTTTCTCGTTATTTTCTAGGTCGATATTGTGTAATAACAAATTATATACGTGCAATCTTGTGTAATGTTAGTAAAGTAAACAAAATTTATCGGCAAAATTATCTTGATACAATATTTTTGCAAAACTAAATGTTGCGTCAATTTGTTAGTGATCCAGTTTGAGAATGTATCCGAACGCAATGTTCAATATTTTTTTAATCGTCAAGATGTTCTATTCTCTATTATTTCATACTAGTGGCTTCACGCGGTTTCATCCGCATTCCCTCCCAAGATAAACAGATGCCTAAGTGGTAATCCAGGTTTTAAACTGTGTTCCAATTTTCATCCAAATCCGTTTTTGCATGAAAGAGTAAGTTTCATTCATACAAACAAACTTTCGCAATAATATTAGTAGCATCTATTGCAAATTTAGCTCTAAAACCAGATGATACTTCAAATATGGTACCGCATTATTCATATTTCGTATTATTAATTCGAATTCAATTATTATTTCATATAACCGTGGGTCGAGCGAGCTCTATGCTCTAGCGCTATTGTGATATTTCATGTTTTTTTTTATTGTTCCGAACGTAGCTTGTGCGTAGGCTGTATTTAAATGAGTGACTATATATATAATACTATTTTCATGTTGATGAAAATATATATCAAGATAACGTTTCGTGTTTGAATTAATCATATTTTTTTTACTTCAAAAAAATTGAAAAAAAAATACATAATATTTGATTCGTATGATTAATTAATATAATTCAACTAATTCACAGCTACCTATAGTCGTGAGTGACGTCACCGATCCACTTTCAACATTCGTGCACATTTTTCAAACAAACAGACAGTCCCGTATCAACGCAAGATTAATGATCTCGCTAACCGAACGAGTCAAATTTCGCAACGAACAAATTACCGGTTCAAACTTATTTGGTCATAAACAATTCGTCTACCAAATTATAGAAAAAAAAAAGTATAACATCGACTATGATAGTTACATCACTATTCTAAGAAGCGTATATTAATGCATCGTTTGGTAGAAATTTCTAGAATACCAAAAAAGGAGTAACAGACGCGAGTTAGTAAACAGAGCTGTTATTATAACAGAAGGGGAAAAAATCAACGAGGTCGTTGACACGAGAGTGTTCCCAGCCACTCGAATGTTTTATAGAGAAAACACTTCAAAACGAATATTACTATTTCCATACTTTAATTACGTACTTAGACACCCACACACGCACACGCACACACACACACACGTACACGAGTAATTATAAGATAAACATATGGCTTTTTAAATGCTCTAACATATTTTAAGTTTGATACTCGTAAGGAATATTAGGTTACTTTCCTGTGCCTGCTGTTACAGTGAATCGTTCATATAATATAAAAAAAAAAACACTCAGTGTTACTCACTAACAAAAACAATAAAGATGTGAGATCTAAGAAAAATCGACTGAATCGTTCATATAATATTAAAAAAAGACACTCAGTGTTACTCACAAACAAAAACAATAAAGATCTAAAAAAAATCGATATTAAAATAATAATTGCTCATTGTATATTTCCTATGGAAATGTAACTGGCATACAACAAACGACGCAACAGGAAAAAGAACCCGTTCGACATTCAAATTGGAATAGAATATGAATAGGTACGCGATTGTCATTGGTTGACAATCAATCATTATGGTTTTTGAAATTCCTCGACATACGTGAGGTTCGATTCGATCAGTAACGAGAGAGTGGCCAGCTTTTTGTATCTGATATCTATATATATACTAATATTATAAAGAGGAAAGATTTGTTTGTTTGTAACGAATAGGCTCCGAAACTACTGGACCGATTTCAAAAATTCTTTCACCTTTGGAAAGCTACATTATCCCCGAGTAACATAGGCTATATTTTATCCCTGTATTCCCACGGGAACGGGAACTACGCGGGTAAAACCGCGCGGAGGCAGCTAGTATAATAATAGACATTGTGTTTTTTTCGTTCTCTATTCTCAAATCCTGTTCTCGATGTTGCGTTTTGTTATATTTGTGTAATAAACTATTGTTGTTTGGCATTCGCGAGAGAAATTGGACGTCATTTATTTTGTCGAATATTTTGTTCTGATTGTAGATCGTTTGGTGCGATTATTTTAAATGTATAGGCTTTATATAAAAAGTTTAAAGAAAATATAGCCTCAAGATTTAACAGATTTTTTATAAACTAAGAATCTTTCCAATGGTAAAGAACAAATAATAATATAGTTGAAGCATCCTCACGAATGTTATTCTATAGAATGGAAAGATTTTATCCATCGGACCTTAAGATTGAGGCAAACACTCTGGTGTCGCCAGTAAACGTTTACATTTCACTATTATTATAGTTGTTTGTATAAAGAATTAGAATTGACTAATGTACTTAAACGGTAATTTTAAAAGCTATCCTACTGCTTAGAGGGCGCATAGACAAATAGCGTAGAAAAAAAATATATATTTTTTTAAAGTTTAGTTTTCGAAATGAGGTTTCTATCTTTACCTAACGAACTTGACGGCCATATTTATCTATATATATAAAATAAAGTGTTAGTTACACTATTTATAACTCAAGAACGGCTGAATCATTTGTCTGATTGCTGGGGCGGTAGCTTAGAACCAGGAGACTGACATAGGACTTTCATTCCAGGAAAATGGAACTCGGGAACGCGGGTGAAACCGCGTGGAGCCACTAGTTTTTAATAATTTGAATTTGTAACTGAAGGTAACACAGGTTAGAATTAGCTGATTTAAGAAACTATATAAGTAAATGTAACTTAGAAAACATACTTCTCGTAATGTAATACAGTTTAAACTTAAGCTTAAAAAAGACATCATTTATCAACAAGCTAATATTAAAATGTAAAATTAAATGTCCGTCGCATGTTTCATCATATAAGTAGTTATTTCACTTTACACATACAAACATACAGAATTAAACGTATTATTAGAGTAACTCGACGCCCGGAGGTATTACGGTATACCTGCTATGCTATTCTGAATGTATACTCGACACTGAAGTAACTCGAGCATTACGTATCTCGCTCGCACGCATAGCAGCGGCATAAGTGCGAGCGAGATACGTAATACGAGTGTCGAGTATACATTCAGAATAGCATAGCTACTCTGCTCCAAATGTACACTTTCAAAGATTTCCGATTAGAAATCCAACATTGATGGAAAACAGTTATTATTCGGCCATTATTGGTTGTTAATACTTTTTTGTCTATGATTTGAATGGCTCTTAATTTGAATATGACTTTAGGATTTTATATCTATTTTTTTTTATCATTCGTTTACTTATTTACTATTTTTTTTTATACTACGGTGGCAAACAGGCATGCGGCCCACCTGATGGAAAGCGGTTACCGCAGCCTATGGACACCTGCAGCACCAGAGGCTGCCGACCCTTCATAAACCTATTTTCATTATGTTTCGTAATAATTATGGTAATTTAATACAAAGTAAATTTGCAGAACAAAATAACGTTATATAAATTAAGAATATAATCAATTGAACAACAAAAACGCGAGAGCTTTCATTTAAAAAAACATGAATTGAGAAATAAAAATGTCTCGCTTCATTAAGTTTTGTTATTAAATAACTAATTTTAATGCAAATTGTTAGTTCACTATATTTACATTTACATAATAAAGTCGCTTTAAATAAACCGAAGGTTATTTACATCGTTCCGTCACGACTACGATACGATTTACCTCGAATTAATAATTTACTTATAAATTGAGCTGTTCCTTATATTAATTGAATAGTTAAAACCCCATAGAAAATCTTGAAAAAAAACTGTTTTTATTGTAAACTAGTTGCTCCCCGCGGTTTCACCCGCGTACCCGGGAGGTCTTAAATTTTCCCGGTATTATAAGTAGCCTGTCTTTTCTCAGGTTCCAGATTAGACTATCAATTTACCAAGTTTTAACTAAATTGGATTTTTAACGAGATTTTTACTATTAAGTTGGATCTCTAACATTCAAGCTAAGAAGGGGTGAAGTGATTAGCAATGCAACACATATTTGTCCCTAGTAGCTGTGAATATCCATAATGTGAAGGTAACCATTTAACAGTGTCACTTAAATGTCAAAAAAATCGGGTGGGGCTGTGCCGGGGCACACGGGCGTTGGTTTTAACGTAAAACGTGTATGTTAGCGAATCGCTTTTAAATTAAAAGATTGAAATGAATACAAATGAACTCAATGTCATAACAGCGAGCTGACTATATAAGTGAAATATTCACACCACATTTTTGTTTCTAAGACTAATAGTTTTTTAATTATTAAGGTACGATGATATAGACCTTTTCGTTACGGTCCACTTTTTAAACCTGGTACCCTGTTTCGGCGCGATTTTAAAGACGTTTCACGTCAAAAAATATCATGTCGTTACGATCTCGTCTCGTAAAGTTATAAAGTAGTGCTTATGGTAATGAGCGGCCGGCCCGCCTCTGGCGTGAGCTTTAGGTATTTCACGTAATTGTTCACGATAAGGCTCATTATCGCACGATTGATTGTATTCACTGAAATCCATACTAATATTATAAATGCGAAAGTAACTCTGTCTGTCTCGCTAAAACTACTGAACCAATTTAAACGAAATTTGGTGCCAGACCCTGAGAAAGGACATAGGCTACTTTTTATCTCTGGTAAATGAAAGATCTCCCAGCTACGTGGGTGAAACCGCGGGGAGTCACTAGTTTGTTATAATGACCGCAAACACGTGGCCAAGGAGGTTGGCGAATTAAATCTACACTAATATTATAAAGAGGAAAGATTTGTATTTTTGTATGTAACGAATAAACTCAAAAAGTACTGGACCTATTTTAATAATTCTTTGTCCATTAGAAAGCTACATTATCACTGAGTATAGGCTATATAGGAACGGGAACTGCGCGGGTAAAGCCGCGCGGAGGCAGCTAGTATTAAATATAGAACGGCCTAGGTTCGTGCCACAACTTTTGATATTCGATTCGTATATATCGATAGTCAAACACAATTACCGATCGAATCATTAATCGTTATATTGGAAAAAAGCTACTCGTGACGTCACGACTCGTAGGTATGGATGTCACACGTCACATCAACAAAAACGGAATATATTTGATCTATGGCCGCCACAGGCCACTGCTGACTAAATCCCCATGTGATCGATTCTGACACTGCATGAAATTAATTAAGCGATGTGGCAACACTGTGTACCGTAGTGTAATTACTTACAGTAGCTTAGGATGTTCTTTTAAGCATGTCATGTAATATTGTGTTTATTTTTCAAAATTTTTAATGTCATTTTTGACGTTTGTGCAGCTAATATAAATAAGTAGTCGGTGTTATTAGATATTTTACTGTTAAAAATTAATTTGATTGTTATATTTTGATTAAAAGCCTTTCCTAGAGCTTGAACTTTCATGATAATACCTAGCATGGGAATTTCTTCTATGACACTTCTTCTTGTCTAACCATAAGCTTCTTCTCTATAAAGTAAACTATTAGATTGATTTTTTTATTCAATCGTCAGTTCAAAGCGCGCACTTCAAGTAGCGGGCATTGACGCACTGCTAATCTTTTATCGACTGTGGCAGGAATGTGTACAAGTAGCAACACCGACGTACCATATCTTAGTCGTGGATCTGACTTACTATTATTTTGAGAAGTAATTATTAATGTAAAGGCGGTTACCGAATTTCAGGTCGCTGCAGCACGGTCTATCGAAGACCAACAATGACTTAATGAATAATAGAAAACTCGGACTGTCGCAAGTAGCCGATATCGGTATGAGATAAATGATGAATGCGTTTTCGGTAGATAGGTTGGGTTTTTTTTTAGTAAGTAATTATCGATGGAATTTGTTTGGTACTTTCTTTTTTTGGGACATTCGATTGGATTTGTCGCTGTGTTAAGAGTGATAGGTTGTCATGATTATCCATATATTTGACTAGGTACCGCCCTGCAGTTTTACCTTCAACGTCCCCGAGAAATGTCCTTTACCAAAATCTGTTCAGTGTTTCAGGCGTGGAAGTGCAACAGACAGACTTTACTTTCGCATTTTGATTATTAGTAAGTAAGATCCTCGAAATGCCAATGCCTATTTGTACACGGCAGTACTTAATAACTGTAGGAAAAAGGTCCCAGTAGAAGATCGATTCGGGAAAGAATCCGTGAGACACCGAGTGGGTCCACTTTATTCGGAACTCCGACGTAAATTTGACAAAAGTATTTCATGAACGTATAAATTCGACATGTCGGGCCCCGAAGTGCCCCGAACTCCAATCGGCGCACATCGGCTTTTCATACTTCGCCTGTATTCGGAGAAACTTCCCGTTTTTGTGCGCACAGATCGCAACTCGCTCAATTACCGGCGAAATTAATGATTGGACACAATTTTTTTAATGTATGTGCACACACACACATACGTACAAACATTAAAATGTATTATAAAGGCAGTGGGATCTCACAATAGGATTACATAGCCATAAATGGAACGGAATAACCAGTTATGACTGCTTATGACTCTTCTATACTTGTTCCTTAACATTTTTGTACCTTTTGTTTTGTATGGGATTGTGTTCATGCATTTTAATTCGGTCTTAGGGACTATGGGCCGCCATGATTCATATTAAATCCGCTCGATTTAAGCCGTGTCTTTGGTTTTACATTCTGAATTGTTTGTTAAGTACATTCATTCTAATATAAATTAGAAGTGCATAGAGTAGCATATAAGATAGAGTGTCAACTCTTTTCAGAGTTTAGATAATTGCGGAAGCGCAGAAAAAACGTCTCATATTTATTTATGAGATAATAATATTGCAATATTATTTTAATGTTGTATTGTGGTATGTATGAAACCAATGGGGTATGTGCAGATGTTACAGCATTAATAGGGTAGTTTTTTCAAATTTAATATAATATATTTATAAAGCTTTATATTATGTTTCTCACAAAAAATAAATAAACAGAATTTCATTGTGTTGTTTTTATTATTAAAATTATCTTTGTACCTAAATTCTCCTATATTAAAAATACTAAACGGAAGCTCTATAAAAACATAATAAATTAGAAATAAAATTTTAATAATCCAAGATATAAAATGAGGTCGATTAAAAAAAAACAAAAAAAAAGTCACCGATTTGGATACTTATAAAATTGGCGGGCGGATCGAAGGAGCCAATATTTCAAATTAAAAACAATTCAAATCAAATCTTCGAATTCTCGTTAGAGCAGGACGCCCGTAGGGTTGATGACCCGATGAAATGTCAGCACGTGTTCATCTCTTTCATTCATTATCGAAACACGTACCTCCGTCCCGCTCACCCAATGAGATGTTGATCTTGATACGTCACATTTTTAATAAACGAACTCCGTATGACATGGCGCACGGAAATTCGTTCCGATGATTAATATGGCCGCCGTCGAGCGTAAGAAACTAATACACTTTGTTTTTAAATGTTATTAGAAATATTGATAGTTTCATGTCATTGGTCGTGTTGTGATCACCCGATAAACGATACGCAGATAGAAAGTATGACAGTACCAAATTGAATGCCGAGAGAATAGCGTGTAGGCAGCGGACGCAAAAAAGCGTAATCTGAAACGTCTGTACATTTACAAATCTGTGCTATTATATCTATTATTCAGTTTGTTCCTAACGTGTGTATGAGCTGTTACCTACACGCGCTAACTCTACACGTGGAAAGTAAATTTTCGCATCGGCGGTTTGCTAATTAGTACGTTGCCTGCAGATGGACCGCTTTAGTAGATGTGTAATATAATCTTGTCGCCCGGAGCGCTCCGTACATTCACACAATTCGGAATCTCATTTTAATTTTGACATTAATATGTGCGGCGGACTTGTACAAAACAAATGAATAACGAGTGGCGAGATACCGACAAAAAAGCCTCAAAGATGCTGTGGCCTGTAGTAGGTACATACTAGACAAGTAGACATCATACTGAGCGTGTTTCATTACAACTCAAATAAAAAAGTTCATATTTGACGTTTAACAAATTGTTCCTTTTTCAAATCGACCAATGAGACTATTGTGTTCGCTCCTAATGGCGTGTTCTATTTTCAAATCTCATTCTCTTTTCAAATCTCGCTCGCCTTTCAGATTCATTCGAATTTGGAATGCGTCGGTTGGATATGTACGTTTTCCCACACGACTCTTTTTTTCATGTGTCTTTTTAAATGAGTTGATTAATAGGATGGTACGTTGGCGCCGATTGTTCTTGCACTCTCAAACACGGCTGCGTAGTGTGTGAGATGTGGCAACACTGGCAACCCAGGCCCAGAGCCGTAGACGAGATACCCTCGGATATAATTACCCGCGACTTGATAGAGTGTAACCTATAACAAAAGTGAAACCTCGATGATTTATTGTCATCAAATAAATTGGCAACGAGCTCGAGCCGAGGACGGGGACGGGGACGGGGACGGGTGGGCAGAAGGTATTAAAGTTTTAATCTAAAATATGCATCGACGAAATCCCCGGAATGGCCAAATGTCGCGTCGCGTATCTATCCGAGCGGGAGATATTGCCGAAATGCATAAACATCAAAGGGGTTTTTGTTCAAAAAAGATTTAAAATTGAAGGGCGCGTCCCCATATAGTAGGGAAAATGGCGTCCGAGATTATAATAACGATTTTAAAGTCCCCTCCCGCTTTTTATTTTTAGTTTTTTTTATTTTTTGGAAGGGTTGCGTAAGTGGACGCGGGGACCGATGGAAAATTTGACACTAACACTCACAAAAAAATAGGGTGAAACTTTGCATGTTTGTGTCCAGAATAGTTTTGGAGGATTAGACGCCATACTTGAAAATCAATATTGGGCATGCAATGTAAATGGAGCACGTGCAGCAGCCATATGAAAAAGAAAAGAATAAATTGAATTGTCAAAATGAAATAATTTGAATTTCGAACAGTACTTTTTTTTCTAAATATGGCCACCTGCAATTTCAAATATTAGTGTCATGGCGAATGTTGCCCTGCAAACTTTTGTGGCATAAGTAAATGATCATAAAGAGTTTAAACTTTTTAAATAAGAGTCATAAATAAATAAAAAGCCATGTTGTTTGTTGAAAAGATTGAGGCCACCCGTTCCGTGATTCGACCAATTCAAGACCAAATCCGTACCAATTGTCGTCAGAGACGCTTTTATCAATAAAAATAAAAATCTTCGAGGAAGTCACCAATTTGTTCCATCGTTTTGACGAGGCGCTGTTTATTGTACAAATGAATTTCAACTTTATGCGTTAGTGTTAAGAGTTATATTCTAATGTAGTTATTCCGTGATAGATTGTGAAATCAATTAAATTAGTCCTTTATTCACGTATGGGATCCGTTTATTGCATGTACCTACTTGAGTTTATTGAACGAACTCTACTGTATTTGTATAGATTTTTATTGAGATAATTTAATGTCTCTTTGTATATCATTATTCAGTTACTGAAAAAAATATATAAAATTTAAATAGTGAAATAATTTAAATTTTTTACGTTCGTAAGAAATTATTGAGACTAAATACATTTAAAAAAGGACATGTATTGCATATCATTATTCAGTTACTTAAAAAAAAATAATTAAAAAATGTTTTTTTTTACGTTCGTAAAAAAATTACCGAGACTAATATTTAAAAAAATACATAAAACCTCCTTAATAAAAAAAAACTCGAAAAAATTCAATTTAAAATGTAATACCTATGATTTTTTTTTAGAATCAAGACATTACTTAACACAGGTAATATATAAGACATAGTACCTACATTGTCTTTACCTGTCTATTATATCATAATTTCGTATGCGAGCCCTAATCGTTATTTATGACTTATGACAAATACATATTTGTATTCACATCATAATAAGTGACGCAATAACTGACAAATTTAATGTTCAACATATATATACAAAAAATCATTTTATAAACACTAATGGTGAACCAAAAACGGTTGTAGAAAGTCCAATAACATATTTGATACTTACACTAACGTATTATTTTCACTGGTACGTGAGCGGGAATCGAACCCGGGACCTGCATACTGATTGCCTATTGAGTTATTGCGACTTTTCCGACTAACGCATACGTTTCCACGACACGTTTTCAATAATATAGCGCGTTATCAAAATGGCGACGAGAATTTGACGCATTTGAAAATTGAATATTATTGTCGTATTTTACTGTGTGATAGGTATGATTTTAATTTGATAATGACCTGATATTATATATGTTTTATTATAATTTGTATGTAAGTATGTATGTCTATTTTATTACCTAAGTTTTAATTGTCTATCAGTTGTTGCCTACTTTGTATTTAATTATTTTGAGTAAATTTTTCAGACACGATTAATCTTATCTGAAACTAAGCAGAGCTTTTTCTATAGTAACCAGTTACCAGATAAAAGCTACTACGTAAATTATTGCCCAGAATTTTTATTTATTATATAATTATTTTTGCTATCCATATATTTTTAGTTAAAAAAGCCGACGCCTGCATAGCCCTCACAAAACTACCGATACACACAAGTAGGTGTATATAGACAATCAGTATTCAACAGCCATGCATCCAGTCCATCCGCAGTCACCGATCCTTATCCTCATACAGAGGAGCGCTCTGTGCGGCATCCAACCCATTAATGACAACAGTTATTACAAATATACCATTATAAATGGGGGATCCATGGTCCTTAGGGCTAGGTCTCGTGGTCGCTGCATAAATAGCCTGACTGCAAAGGATGTGAAAGAGGATGCTTAGTCGAAAGGACCCTGGCAATAGCCAGCTAGGTGGAAGACGACCATTACAAATATCAATAAAAAATAGAAACCATTATGGACATCAATCCCCGTCGCCACATTATAGCTCGGCTCCATTGTGAAACTTCAATAACGCGCATGCGTAGTCCGCATAATAAAATCCAACCATCGATATATATGTACTACGTACTAGATAGGGCGTTCCGAACACTCGCTTTTATCAACTCAACTGAACTGCAGTCCCCACACCCGACTTTAGTGTGGCTTCTACATTCATTCAGTGCGGGTGCGCACGGAGCAGCGTTAATAACAGCGATAATCCGAATCAAAGTAGACCCTGGACGAAAATAACTAGTCAGTAGTCAACTAAGTAAAATTACTACCTGTTTAAGTGAATTAATAGGTGATAATTCCGTAATTCCAGAGTAGAAAAACAATTTATCTATTTAAATACCACGCCATTCTACAATCATATACTAAAACGTGCAGATGTTCCCTTAAAACTGGTTGTAGGTAAAAATATGTAACTGAACACAGACTTGATATGTTTTTTTAGAAAGGTTTTAATTTGATTAATTGTTAATGAGTTTTTAATTAGTAGTGATAGTTTGATATTTTGAATAATTGTTTTATGTTAATTCAAGCCCTGGCCCGTACCTCTGAGTACTCATTTAAGCCATGTGAAGTCCGCCAATCCGCACTAGGCCCCCCTAATATTAATATAATACATTTTGAAATCGAGTTTTATTCTAATGAAGTTTAGAAGGTAAAAAAGATGTGTCACATCTGCGGTGTGAACTCTATAGGGACGAATTATTGGTGTAGTTAACTGAACGAAACGCGTAAGCGCCATGAAATTTGCGGCGCTTACGACGTTTTGGTCGCGAGAAAACTATACTCTAAGCAATCTAGCGCTGTATCTTTTAAAATAGTTTGGTTAGTTGACACAGCTTTATACAGCGCTGCAGCGAACTTTAGTTCTAACTCTTACCAGTTTTTAAACAAATGTTTTACATGAACGTTCTTGTCTATCGCTATACGTCGATGAATCCAACGCTCTAACTACGAGCGAAAACGGGAAACAATCGCACCGTTCCATATATGAAATCACACCGTTTGAATATGGAACTATTTAAAATTTCGAATCCGTTGCGTTATCGGCGCGACGTGTTGGCGTTTTCCGATTGTTCTTTTTTAATTTTTCATTTTTGAATTTCGAACGGGGACGCACCTATTACAATATCCGTTTTGTATATGCTAGTAATGCGAGCTCAGTTGTCGCCGCGCCGCGGTAACGGTCGCTACTATATACGTTTCGCGCCACGGCGATATGGACAATTTTCACGTACGCTTATGGTTGTTATATCCTGCATTGAATGCAAGGTGAATAGATTAACCTACTTTATAAGTATATATTTTTTAAACATGTCCCTAAGTTGAGCGAACTAAAAGTTCCCGAGCTGTCACATCATCAATTAGAACGTCAACATATTAATGCAACAAAGAATTTTCCATAACATTCCGCGATATTCTCAATATGGCGCGTCAAGGAGGCGAAGAACGATCTCATTGTTACAAAGTATCTCACGGTTCAATCTTCGCTTTGATTTTTGGGACGTACCAAATGTTGGTAGTTTTTCTGTAACTAAATATGGTATTCATAAAGTCGCGAATGTTTTCTTAGTACGCTGTTTTCGCGGGTGTCTCGGAAACGGACGCGCATCCAAATGTGAAATTTTGTCGTCGATAAGTAAAATGAGAAATAAAAAATAAATACATTATTTAACGCCAAGTATTTTTATTTTTAAACTAAGTATCTATTTGACATTGATATCAACTATCTGTATGTACCTATCTAAATAGGGATATGTAAAATACAATAAAATTATTATGTTACAAATATAATTGTTTTATTTATTGTTCATTAGTTTCAATACTGAATATTGATTAATAAGTAAATTACTAAACATAAGTAGGGCTCTTAGAATTTGACCTATTAAGGTATGTATTTAGAAAATAAATTCAGATATTGACTGTCACAGTTATCAGTACCTACTACATAGGTACCCACGACATTGTATTCATGTAAAGCCGCGGTACAATGCAAGCATGTTTATTATTTTTTAAAGATTTTTCCCAAGACAACTTTCGTACAATAATATTTCGTCTCGCGTAGTGTCCGGTATTCGGACAGAACATAAATAATGTTAATGCCGTATAAAAGGCGTTTTTCGATGAATTTATTCCCAAAAACGTTCGCTTTTGTGGCGAAACCTCGGCCGGGAAGTATAAAGTTGTTCATAAATTATTCATGACCACATATACTTACTTTAAGGACTTAGTCACTGTTGCATTTCGGTAATATTATAACTTTTGTGTTCAAATTTTGAACTTATACTTTTTAATTTTCCATCGTCCTCCTTATATGGGAATCATTAGTCGCCAGTACCGATCGATTCATCCGAGTTGCCCAATGAAAAAATATATTTTCTTAAATTAAACTCTCGAACACATTGTTGCGGCCACAATCGACATCTAATCTCGGCGAACGCAATTATTAACGACAATTAACTTCGGAAACGGAGTTGAAAAAAAAAGAATTAAATACATCGTTTTGTGAATACAGACGGACAGACAAAGAACGCACTAAACGCAAGTCACTTCATACGAATTACCGCTGCTTTGTTTCAACGTTCGCCAGATAAAAACTATATATTTATTTTTTTTTCAATATCAATACAACCGTATTCGATTCTCAGATGTAATTATACACATTCGATTATAATTATGAACGAATAATACTCGATTCTAATTAATGAGTCGAGTCAATGCACTGGCCCGATACGGCTGGAAAAAGTTGTAGCGCGCGAGGAATTCCAAATTTGAAAAATTAAAAAGCAATGCATTTTATCGCCGTTTCATAAACGAGTCATTTAACATTTTTATTAGGTAACAAAGGTTGACGGCGGACGTGGAAAAAGTTTTAACGCCTTAAATGCATTCAGACTGACAACCACTTTGTTCTAATTTTGAAATATCTGTGACATTAAAAAAAGAATAAAATACATTCGAATTTTAAATCCCGCAGCTTTGGTTATCCTATTCCATATCTATAGGAGCGACGCAACAAGATTATGAAGGGGGTGAGTCCAGTTCCATCATCAATTATTTTCGTGAACGCGCTCAGCTTTCCATTTTTTAAATAAACCCAGACTACTATCGAAGGGGAATGTAATCGAGTTATGTAGGGACGCTAGGGGCCTCGTGCCGTGCACCAAACTTTTTTTTATGTTATGACTATGTTTTCTTATTGGATCTAGTTACCAATTATTCTCGGAAGCGATCGTGACAAATGCAGTATTTCACCCGCACCTACCTACAACGTTCGCGCGCCATTTTCTAAACAGGACATCCCGCCAAATACCTGGAAACAAAAAAGAGAAGAATGTAAATTAAATATAATCTGTATACATTTCCAATTAATATAATTAACACGCGCGTATCGTGAGCACAATTAAATAAAGAGAGATTAGGAAAATTTACTGATCGATTGCCTTCCAAGTTTAAAAAAATTGATAGCTCACTGCAGCCGCGGTGTGTTCGTATCGATACAATGGAACGGAACGAGCATGACGATTCAAATATTTTCCAAAATGGAATATTAAGTGAAGCCATTATACGATCGAATGATTACTATTAGTCGGCGAGCAACGTGTTATTAAAATCTATATTTCTGTGCCATTACGTAAGGATGACCCGATAAATTTTAGTCCTCGTCTCGCCGAGTGAATAGTAATCGATGAAATATCGATTATAATATCATAATAAGAAGTCCCCATTTGCGTATCGGGGTCGACGACTCGGGCATGCTGGCTGCGTGCTGCGCTGCGTGTGATGCGTCAAGTGACCCCTTAATGCGACTTATTGGTTACTCATTTAAAGTGCACAGCCTGCCACAGAGTGGACATTGTCTGTATTACAGAACCGATCGGCTGATGTTTTAGTTCTCATTGCTAAAGGTTGACGGCTAATCTGTGTCAATTCTAATAAGAATCTTACTAGGACTCGATTCAACGTTATGAAGCAATAAACGGCAAATTGCCTGCTGATTATTTGAACAGCGGCTATAAACTTTATCATCTAAACGCATCGAAAATATTATATTAATGTAATAGGACCGTTCGATCGGAGTGCTGAAGTGATCGATAATGCAGCCATGATGCAGGCCGGAGTACCCGTGATGTGGAAACATTACTGTGGCGTCGAGACCGCCTCTAGAACGACGCCTACGCATGTCGAAACAAAAACTGATCGCACAGAGTTCCACAAAACATCATTAAATTCAATATTTCGTTTAAAAAGCACTCCACATATCTCGACCATTAATCACTAAAACTACCGACCTTCAAGGAGAACATCGGAATAAAATCGGCAATCGGAATAAAGCACTTAAAGCGAAACGTCATTATCGCACAACATAAATAAAAAAGGAAAACACTGAAATCGAACGCAAAAATTGAATATCAGAGTCGATTTAAAACAGAATACGAATTTTAAAAATACGAGCGTGGCCGAGCGGCATTAATTAAAAATTCTCGGTAGAATATTCAGAAATAGAATTCGCATTCGAACGCTCCTTGTACGGATCTGGAGTTTGAATTTGGCAGGAACAAAAGGAGGAGAGCGCGGGAGCAACCCTTTTAGCGCTGATAATCTGTTCTTCGGCCGTGTTGCGTTCCCTTTTTTATTTGTTGTCACTTTTTTGTCCGAACCGAGATTGTACACAACATTCTTTACTTCGAAACGGAGCTTTTTAAAACTCGCCTCGATATTTATTTCTTTTTTTATACGCTTTAATAACGAGTCCCCGCGTCCGATTTAATTGACGAATGGTCACGAGCGAAATGTACGAACAATTTTAGAGGTCAATTTTAACTTGACATTACGAAACGTGGTCTCATTATTAATTACTAATGCATTATGAGATTGAATCGAAATTCGAAAGGGTACAAAAAAGGAATGAATGCAACTATCCATTATTTGAAATTGGAATTGGAAAACATGAGTCTGGTTCCACGTTTTAAATTGCTACGAAATATAAAAATAGAACGCAATCCTTCCGCCCTCGGCCGGTCGGTTCGGTTAGTGCTTTACATGAAATATTATTTTATGGAATCAACATCTGCGGCTGCGGGTGTGTGTGTGTGCGTGTGCATGTGTGTGTGTGTGTGTAAGTATTATTCCGAACTCCGAACTCCGTGAAGTGAGTGCCGTCGAGGGGTTTATGTACACAAGTGAAATTACTTAAAAGTAACATGCCTCAAGTGGGTGAGAACGTTTTCAGAACTTAATTTCTTTTCATGTTTTAATTTTAGTACAAACCACGTGTTTGTACTTGTATCCAGCGTTAAGAGTTATGCTCGGAAACAATAAACATAACATACCATAATTATTCATTACCTTTTGTATAACTTTATTACCTTTTGTGTATACTAAAAAAGAATCTATTCATTACAGATATTTGTATGTTTTTAAATTTACATAGTTATTTCTGTTTATGTAAAGCCACCATTTTCTGTGAGTTCGTACATGTAATATTTTTCCTAAAATTGGTACACAATAAACATAAAATAATACGATGAGCGCTAGTTCCCTCTCGCATCATAAAATTCATTTTACAATCCGTCCGAATCGTCAAATCACTCGTCGCGGGTTCACTTTTTAAAATTGGAACGAAAAGTGAAACCCTTCCATTTTTTTTTTTTTTTTCAAATTGCTTTCGTCATGGCCGTCTCCCTCTGCCACTATTATTCAATGCAACAACAAAACTTGGATTATGTTTTTTTTTATTTATCACAGAGAATAATGGTTTTTGAAATGTGCGTTGACTTAAACTTGTTTAAATAAAGAAGGGTTAGTTTGCATGATTTAAGAACAAAAAGAGTTCTTTCGATCAATGTTTTTTTTTGAACTTTAAATAAAGAATTGCCTATAAATGAGTTAAGAATATGTACTATAGACTTGTGGAATATATAAATACTATTTCAGAAATCGTAAAGTTTTGATAATAACGTTTTAAATCTAGGATCAAAACCAGCTTTAAGCATTAATAAAATCCGTACAGAATCGCACAACCATTCGTAAAAGATTAAAAAGCATAACAACGCATACCTTAAACCTTTACAAAATCCCGGTTATTGTGAGATCCTCAGCTGTGTTAGTTTTGGGATTACCAAGCAGTTTTTATTCTGATTACCCTCCATTTTAAATATAACCCGTTTTGACTATTTTAATATTTCTGGAAGCAATTTTTAGCTTCAGGGCGAGGGTGTTACAAAAGGGGTTTCAGTTATATTTTTAATGTTATGTTCTTTAACATGCGGGCGGTGTGGGAGCGACGCACGGAATTAATATTTTGAATTGATTGAATCGTATTGGAAGGGTTGACGTCCTGTTATTACGGACTTTTTAAAGTTTAATAAATACGTAGTATTCAGTTTTAAAACTTGATAATGATAGCCTTCGGGTTTTGGAGGTAGCATATGTTAGCGTATGAAAAATGCGTAAGTGTAATTTTGTAGATAATTAGATGTTCCAGTCTGCTACGATAAGGACTAATTATCCTAGGTCAAATTGAGTAAGAACCTCCTTACATAAGAAATACATTATCACACCTTAATAGTTGAATATCTGTTAAAATTCGAATAAGGAACGCAATAAAAACAATTAAATAAAATGACTTGTCAACATTATGTCAAAAAAAAGTTAACCCTTCACAAATTAAAAACGAATAAAAACCTACGTGTACAGAAAAAAAAGGAAGCGATCGCTTTCTTAGAAAAAAAAAGAAAAAAGCAGGGTGAATGTCCTTGTGAAGGGAGGAGCACATGTGGCGTACGGAAACGGCGGGAATGTTACAGTGTTCCAAATTCAATGATGGCTTCTCACCGTGGGACTTATGTATGGAGGTTTACAACCGGCAATGGATTGAGAACATTGCTTGTTACCCGTTTGTTATTTGAAAAAGGAAGTTCGAATGAACACACGTTGTCGGTGTCATAATAATATTACGTATTAGGTATAAGTTAACAATAAAAAAAAAGTTTTAAGAAAATAGTACAGATGTGTAACCCAGTCTTTTGAACGTAATTTATAGAGTTTCGTTTGTTTGGATTCTAAAAAGATTTATCGGTGTTCCACAAGGTACTGTTTTAACCACATGTATTCCTATTGCATGTTATTGACTTAATTTTTCTTAATAACTATTACAACATACGTAGAAAGGATAGCGTCAAAATTAAAGGTCATAGATAAAAGATACGATAAGATAAATAACTGGATGAAAAATGCCAAGTTTTACGACAAACTTATATCCTAACTGAATCTTTTATAAAAGTTTTACACAATAATTAAGGTTCCCCAAAAAGATATAGGACGATATAGATAAGCATTCCTTTATATATGAAATACTCAAGACGTGATTGAAAATTATTGAGTCTTCATTAATAAGTGTGACCACTCGGCATAGGTTCCAGTTCTCTAATAAACTTGTCAAATCAAACATGAATGAAGTATCTGTCTAGAATTACTTGTAATCTCTCCATTTTACGAGATAAGTGTTATTAAACACAGCTGTAAACACTTTATGATGCCACCAACAATAAACACAGCAATTCCCACTTTGTTACATCTCTAGAACTGGCGATTTGTTAGAAATGCCATCATTTAAACAATATTAGTTCTTATTTCTTAATCATATAGCTGTGATTTCAATGCCATAGTTTTGATTGCAGATAATCTTCATTTATTTTAAATGCAGAAAATAAATAAAAAATCTAAAAATTTCCAATACCATAAAGCAATAAAAAAACCCAAACTTAAGATTCCAATTATGAAATAAAATCTTTTTTGATTGGTTCAAATGGTCATTCTGGCTGGAATTTATTTGTTTTTTTGAAAAAGGGAACGCGAGAACAATAATTCGCTAATAGAGGCGCGTCCGGCGAGCGCGGCCGAACGCGGCAGACGTCTGGCTATTTGCGGACGATGCGTTTTGTTGTTCCAATTCACAATACAACTCACAAATGTTACGATACGTAATAAATATAACGTTTTCACTTGTAACCAGTGTGTTATGTTAAGTTATTTTCATGTTGTTTTATTGAGATTCCATTGCGTACCTACCCATATTTTGGCTGTGCTGTTAAGTAACTACTTATTCTAAATGTTTCAATAGAACCTTCATATAGGAAAAGTATTTTAAATAGGTACTACTAGATAAAAAATACATTAATTATCAGGCAATTTTCATAGAAATGGGTATTAATTACACTCGTATCACGTGTATTCTAGTCCTTTACAGGCTTTAAATAAATAAATATTCCCATCATTAATCCACACAAACAAATTTTTGTGCAAAGAGAGAAATAGAACCTGCAACCATCAGCTTCATCAGAGTGGCTAAACCTGACATTATCATTATTGACCATATTATTATATTCTACAAGTGGAAACACAGTCTAACTCGCAATTTCAGGAGACATTTCAAATGTATACCCATCTAATGCGCATGCCCACCGGCGCAAGAGTGGAACCGAGACCGATAAATAACAACAATATTTCGTCGCGCGACCTAAAATAGTGGTCAATATTAATTAACCTGCGTGCGTCGCGTATTTCATTTTAATCGGTGTTTCTCGTTTTCGCACAACGCGCGGGAATGCGCGCGCGCACCTGTCGACCACTTTGTATGCGCGACGAGCTATCACCCAAGTTATTGTATTGTATTGTTGGATATTGTTGGATTTTTTGCATATGAACATATCAGTTTTATGACCATAGATTGACGGTCGACTGAAAAAGTTTTGGGGGCGTTATTAAAAAAACGTAATAAATAGCCTATTAAAATAGCTAATTAATAAAATAAAATACGTGATAACAGTAATTATTTATTAATGTACATATATAATATTCGCATAAAGTTCATTAAACACAATAAACTCAGTGTCCACTGCGTACACGCACGATAATAGACTACGCGGAAAGCGAAACGATAAATCTGGGCGCATTTTTCGCAAACGCATAAAATCCGAACGCACCTATTATTGAATCGCGGTGACAATTACAAATGTACGCTCATCCCTCTCTCGCCGCATACGTCGGTCTCGTTCTATCGGTGCACGCGCCGCTATTGTGTCTGGCGCGACTCCGTGAGGGCTCTCCACCTCTTTCCCCCGCGATAGCTCCGTCTTCCTCCAACGCATGTCAATGCAGTTTATTGTAGACGTTAATGGCTCTGATTACAAATGTAAATTTTCAGCGCGCGACGGCGTTGGTTGGCTTTTTTTTGTTCGATTTCTCTTTATGGTATTAAATTGTAGCAGAAATTAATAGCTTACCTTTACAGTCGTATAGTTCTTATATTTTTTACAATGCATAAAAGCTCTATTGTTAACTTGGACGCGGACCGGTTCTATATCAAAAATATTGAACGGCGGTAAATCGTGAATTTATGTGGAGGGATTAATTCTAGATTATCTTAATCGAAGCTTAAGATTCTGGCTAGACAAACGCATTAAACATAACGAAATTATTACCAACACGTAATGTACATTAAATATTTTAATGTAATTTGTGACGGACAATGATTAGTTAATGCGAACAAAGCGGCCTGAGCCATTGCAACTTAGACGAAAATAAAATAGCGTAGAGTTAGTTACGCACATCGGCGCGGCGGAGTGACGGACAGACTTACCTATTATTCGCATATCAGGGCACTTTATTTATAAAACCCGTCCAATATTACATGAGCCATCCTCCGTGTTAATTACTTACTAGTTGCCGTATGCCGGGGGCGCATCACGGGCCAAGTTACACTGGTCGCAACCACAACGGTTTCCCAACCGAATACCGTTCGCAAAAGATCTCACACGGCTGCCAATTTTCAGAAAGACAGAGCTAAAATAATTGCTACAAACGCGCCCTATTTCGAGCCGGCGCACTACACTGCAGTTTAGATAGATTTGATTCTAGAACATTATCATCCAACTGTTTGTTTTACTCATCCAGTGTTATTGGCCGGAACGGGAATTTGAATTTGTTGGCTTTTTTTTGTTTGTTTGTCGATTTGAAAATAGAATTGGACGTTCGATTTTATTGATACATATTTTTGTACTTTGGCTCCCATCTATTTTTTAATCTAGAGCGAGACCAAATGTTTTTTTTTCATTGCAATTCTAATTCTTAATTCAAAAATGTTTTCTTCTTTATCTCTCAAGTAACCTTAATCGTGATTCATGACACCAAAATCTGAGAACGAGTGAGTTTATAAATTAATGTTAATAAAGCACACACACTCGAAGCTCAGCGAGCTTAGCGACAACGCTGACTGTCATTGCGAGGAATGACTGCTCATTATAATAGTACCAGGAACAAAATGTTTATTTATACGCGGAATAATTTTAATGGACATTTGTCCGTTTTGAAGCACGCCTGTGACACCTCAGATAATATAATAGCCATGCAAATGAAATAGTTCTTAACGGCAGACATTATAAGCAGCCATTAGACGATTCGAACACACAAATAAAATTATTGTCATATTCACATCAAACAGTACAGACCATCTATAAAACGGAGCGGACCGCGGGAAATTTGGCAATATGTCACATTGGCAATGTTACAATACATTATATGGAATGCATTTACTGTTTACTTGCAATTCAACTTTACAAAATGTAATCGCGTGATTTAACGTCATCTCATTAGGTACCTACTGAAATAGTCTATGATGTGAACAATGGATGACACATACCTATTCTCTGAATTAGTTATAAAGTGTGATAAAAATGGCAAATAACATTAATAAAGTGTATCTACGTCATCGAGGGGTCGCATTCAACGTAATCTTTATGGACACGAGTGACAGCGCGGTGCGGTGCGGCCGCGAGACGACACTATCCATCCACGCTCATATTTACAGCAATAACCAGACGCGGGAACAATTACATTTGCACACAATAACGTTCCGCGTCTAAAAAGAAAGCAATATAATCGCCTTTTCTAAATTCGAATACAAAGCGACATACGAAATACGAAAATGTACCTATCGGCCAATAGCGCTAGAGCGTGTGCCAAAATGCCAACCGGCGACAAACAATTAGGAATGCGCTCTATTCCAAATTCAAATACGAGCGCCGCATTTGAATTTGGAATAAATTAAAATTGTAACAATCAAGTTTATCTGAACGCGACACGTACAATATGTCGTGTTCCAATTTTAAAATCCTTCACATTATACACGGCTCGGGTGTGTATTAAATTAATTAAATTTATAAATAGGTGAGAGAATTTATTGTGCGGCGTATTTATATATTCGTCTAAATGTCACGGGAACAATGGAGTGTCCGTGTCTATTTGAGATTGATGAGTAACGAATAATCCCCGTTGTTGTTGGAAGGCGGAAAGTCACTTGCGTAACGCAACCTAACGTTCGGTCGGAACACTCGTATGAGAATGTCAGATTACGGCCGGTATTATTTTCGGTAAACGATACGTATCTCTTGTCTGTTCGGATTCGACGTTGCGTTTAATAGTTTAAGCATAGTAAGTATTTGGTCGGCCGCGGACTAATCTTGACTGGCAACACCGTTTCACTCGGCGATGGTAACATTTAATTCTCTTAACGACTGGACCGTTGCTTGGATTGCAAAATTTTTAATGAAAATCGTGATTGTGTTTTTAAAAGCCAAATTATTATCGTGGACCTTTAATCGCCGCTAAAAGTCGTCTCAAAACTCGCCGGGCGCATTCATCAAAAATAAGAAAATAATTAATACTCGGCCCAGAAGGAGAACGAAACATTTAGAACGGACATAACAATAAAACAATACGCCGCTCGCAAACCGAAACAAAACACAGAAAAATATGAATTCCGATCGGAACGGTCCCGTGGAAACAAAAGATGGCGGATTTAATGAAATGAAATAAAATATAAATTCCTTTTGCAAGCGAGAATTCTTACATTTTTAATTTGGTACCGCGGAATGGGGCTAAAAACGGTCAAATTCCAGATTCATAAGCGAGTCTGGCGGATCACGAGCACGACCACGGTCGCGGTGATTGAGTGCGCTCTCGAGTGTCTGTGCCGAAAAACGAATATTCATTTTTATTGAAAATCAATTCAGCTGGCACTGGTGCGGAATTTATATATATTCTTAATTACTTTTCCGTTTACATGAATTATTGAATTTCATGTTAGTTGACTATAAGTCACGAGGCAAGTCGATTTCATCATTTAACTCAAATCCAGTCTTCGTTATTGCAAACGAGTCATTCCTATTTAGGGTATTATTACTCTTGTCGGCCAACATTTTTCCATTTTCAATGCTCTTAAGTGTGTCTCTTAAAACTAATGTTAAATTTAAATTGATTTTCTCCCATTTACGGATCGGCACCCATATGCGAATATCAAATTGAATAGAGCTGTTTTTTTTTCTAAATAAACACGTAGGTACGAAACTTGAAATGATTTCAAAAATTGCTAAATCATCAATCAACCGACACCTATTAATTGTCAATAGATACTTGCTTTATAAGTTTCCAAATTAAATTAAAAAAACAAAAATTCAATTTGATCAAACAATTTCAAAAATTCAAATTCAAAAACAAAAAATTCAAATCGATCAAACATTTCCAAAAATTCAAACCGATCAAACATTTCCAAAAATTCAAACCGATCAAAGATGAATTCGCAACAAAGCAAACACCAATCACGATTTCGGACAATAACAAATTGATCAATTAGGTACATTACACCAACACTAACATCGTAACTGGGAATAAGTATCAAAATTTACCAGATGTCTTCCAGATATTGATAATAAACAGACGCGTTGTGCGAGGCGAGTTCCATCGGGATGACTAATTCTTACCGAATTGTTTGTTTGCTTAAGCGTTTTATGAGTAAACCCTGTCCGTTCCCAGACCGTTTTATGTATATTTAAGTAATAATATAGTTTATACGCTTTTATGCAGCTGCTTAGTAGCTATTGCCCTGCGGTTTTACCTGGGGATGAGTTTTCCCTTGCCTTTCAACCAGATTTCTTCAGCCGTTACTATCTATAGATACTAATATTATAAAGCTGAAGAGTTTGTTTGTTTGAACGCGCTAATCTACTATTGGTCTGATTAAATTATTACAGTGTTAGATAGTCCATTTATCGAGGAAGGCTATAAGCTTTATATCATCACGCTACAACCAAGTGGAGCGGCGCATCAATAAAAAATGTTGCGAAAACGGGAAAGTGACGCTAACGAAGTAACGCGGGTCAACTAGTAGATATATTATTATAATAGAAACACACATCGATACAAACTTTCATATAAATAATATCAGTAAGACTATGTCGCGATAACCGGCTAGTAAAACATGGAATGTTGGATTTAGCGTGTACTTTGGTGATAATAATGATGAAGCGTGAACACAACACACCATTCCAACTTTATAAGTTCTCTGATTAAATATATAATTGAAATTCTTGACCGAATTGAAATCCAATTGATTTTTGAAATTGTTGAAATTTATTCGGGACATAGACATTACCTTATTGAGACATTAAGATGTCAATGTCTCAATGTCTCATTAGCTATGTCTATTTAAATTCAATGACACATTGATCGTAAACTAAACTCAATTGGAATTCCTTTTGCATTGATCGAATTTCCTTGGAAAAACAATTGCCCTGCATATATGGTGTTGCATCTATTTTCATACTAGTGGCTCCCCGCGGTTTCGCCCAAGGATATCTTAAATTTTCCCGGAATCTCTGTGCCAAATTCCATCGCGATCCCTTCAGCCGATTTATATCTAATATGTATAAGTATCCTACTAATAGGCAGATATATTATGTACTAGCCACACGTCCCTTGTTTTTGTAACACTTTTCATTAATGGTCCGCTGCTATTAGTCGAAGCGTGATGGTATATAGCTTAAACTCTCGCTATTTATATGGAGTATCCAATACTAAAATATAAAAACAAACAATTCGAGCCGGTAGTTCTTCAAATTAGCGATGAACAAACAAACAATTTTTTTAAATATTAGTATAGATTTTCCTACATATCTCAGTTGTAACAGACAATACTTTTCTAAATCTATTTATTCAATTGCAAGCTAAATCTATAGCGAACAGAACATCGACTAGCGTCATCGAGTTCACGGAAAAAGCGGCTAAAAAACACCACATACCCTTGAATTCGAGTATTTTAAAACGTCGAAATGAAACGAGTCATAAAATCAATCATTTCCCCTATAACGATACACGAGGAGATATGAAATTTTTACATAAATTGCCTTCCATCCGATGTATAACTTCTCCAGCGTCGGGTTTTAGCTTAAAAATAGATATTTTGAGTGGTTCACTGCGAGATAAGTTAGATTGATGCCGTGTTTTAAGCAGATGGATGAATGGTTTATACTTTTTACTTTGCCCCATACTTCATAATACTGTAATTGTTTTATAATCCCACCACATGTATTTTTAGGTTGTTTTTGAAGTGTCTTTCAAGTCGTTCAACTTTGATGTCGAAGACTTAGTCTGTTCTTATTTACATCTAATCTAATTTACCACCTAACATCTATACTTATATATAAAGCTGAAGAGTTTATTTACTTGAATGCGCTAATCTCAGGAACTACTGATGAAAAATTATTTCAGTGTTAAATAGCCCATTTATCGAGGAAAGCTATAGGCTATCTATCATTACGCTACAGGTAATAGGAGCGGAGCCTCAATGAAAAATGTGGAAATGACGCTAACGAAGTTGCGCTCATCTATTGCATTATAAATCTCATAGTAAAAAATACCATATATCCATCGGTAAAATCAGTTAAATCATATTTTAACTCATCTTATATTCCTTACCAGAAGGTTTAAACAACTAACCCATTGTCCCTATGTGTCTATTAGCCCCATATTAAGTGTCTAATATTGCACGTCAGTACTTTAACACTTAGAAGTCGATGGTTAGACGGACAATGGCGGGCGGGGTTCACTAGCTAGCAGCGAATAATTACACCTCCCATAGTGCTGGTGCCATCCCGTGACTTCACTCGGCATTGTCTGCGGCTGTGACCCCCGTGCTAAGGATATTATGTACCATGTCTGTCATATACTTATATAATTTACTATTGTGGTATAGTTAGGTTAGTTCTCGGACTTTCAAGTTAAATAAATTATCAAACGAAGGCTCTTACAGTATGCAGAAACTAATGCAATTTAATCAACAAACGAACACGAGTTAATTTTCAAAAAATTTCGCAACACGAAATTACTCGCAATTCAAATTCCATTACCATATTAAAAAATAATAGAATGATTTTTTTTTTCGTGTCTATGAGCCGCGCGTAAAAGAATGTGGCGGCCACCCCGCGCCGCGAGTCGAGCGCCTTATTGCGAATACGTGAAGGTGGCGCGTGCCGGCCCCTGGCATACACAATACACCGGCTTACGTAACACGCAACGCGCACAGAATTACCGAACCGCGATTTCTCTATCACACCTTTCATACCATACCACACGCCAATATCACCATGACAATACAATGGCTCATCGACGTATAGCGATAGACAAGAACGTTCATGTAAAACATTTGTTTAAAAACTGGTAAGAGTTAGAACTAAAGTTCGCTGCAGCGCTGTATAAAGCTGTGTCAACTAACCAAACTATTTTAAAAGATACAGCGCTAGATTGCTTAGAGTATAGTTTTCTCGCGACCAAAACGTCGTAAGCGCCGCAAATTTCATGGCGCTTACGCGTTTCGTTCAGTTAACTACACCAATAATTCGTCCCTATAGAGTTCACACCGCAGATGTGACACATCTTTTTTACCTTCTAAACTTCATTAGAATAAAACTCGATTTCAAAATGTATTATATTAATATTAGGGGGGCCTAGTGCGGATTGGCGGACTTCACATGGCTTAAATGAGTACTCAGAGGTACGGGCCAGGGCTTGAATTAACATAAAACAATTATTCAAAATATCAAACTATCACTACTAATTAAAAACTCATTAACAATTAATCAAATTAAAACCTTTCTAAAAAAACATATCAAGTCTGTGTTCAGTTACATATTTTTACCTACAACCAGTTTTAAGGGAACATCTGCACGTTTTAGTATATGATTGTAGAATGGCGTGGTATTTAAATAGATAAATTGTTTTTCTACTCTGGAATTACGGAATTATCACCTATTAATTCACTTAAACAGGTAGTAATTTTACTTAGTTGACTACTGACTAGTTATTTTCGTCCAGGGTCTACTTTGATTCGGATTATCGCTGTTATTAACGCTGCTCCGTGCGCACCCGCACTGAATGAATGTAGAAGCCACACTAAAGTCGGGTGTGGGGACTGCAGTTCAGTTGAGTTGATAAAAGCGAGTGTTCGGAACGCCCTATCTAGTACGTAGTACATATATATCGATGCAATGGCTAGACAATTTATTGGACACTAAAAAACGTCTAGACAAAAAAAGCATGCGTGATCGATTTGAAACAATAAAAATAGAAAAAAACACTCGTACGTCAGTTTTGAAAATGGAATTGTTACCCCGTCGTTCTAAATTCATAAATATTAAGTGAAGCAATTGAAAAACGAAACGTACTAAGTTCATATTACTGGCGCGCGTTCCAAATATCGAACGGGCCGAGATGGATTATGACGGGACGGGACGAGTCGGGACGAGACGGGGCGGGACGGGACGAGACGGGCAACACTGGATGGAACATATCTCGATACGCACCAACTATCGTGATACGCCACAAATCATATTTATTTTTCTTTTCCTCTCCGTCTTACTTCGAACGCGAGTAAAATTATTCTAAATCATACGAGTATTTGAATTGCAAATGTTATTATTAATCATTAGCTATTTAGTTGATCTCGTAAAACCACAGCGTTCCGAGCCGAGACATTCAATCAACTGTGAATTTGAATAAAATATTAGTCAAACTTATAGAATCATAATGTTAGATGTGGCTGGCTCGTTTCGGCGCTGCGATATGATCCCATTGATTGATGGGTGACCGCGCTGCGTGGATCCAACGCGGTAACACGGCCAGCGTAACATTGTATGTAGTTTTTAGATGATTTGTGTATGATGAGGTCGTTGTAAATTGGTCGAGTTATTTTCTAAGTGTGTTGACCCCGGATCGCGGCGCGGACTAGTCCGCTCAATGTTTTGAACTTAATTAAAAATGTATATAAAGAATTTACGGCGTGTCAAGTACGCCCCCGTGTTATGTTCGGCCAGAATTATATATTTTTTTTCACTATGAGCAATTGATTCTAATAGAGGACAATTTTGCTGTCACTTCGCATTTAAGATACGGTTAAATAAAAAGTTTTAAAGTTCTTGGTATTTATCTAATTTCCTGTTCGTGTCAGATTTTTAATGACGTAACTCGTCAAAACGTTAGACTGAGTCAGCCTGGACAATATATCCGAGATGAGATTGTTACTAATTTCTACCTACTTCGCAAAATATGTGTAACACTTGAATTAAATAGAAAATATATTAGTGTAACTAGTTGCTCCCCGCGGTTTCACCCTAACCGGGAGATCTTCCATTTTTCTGGGATAGAAAGTGCCCTTTGTCCTATCTCAGGCTCTAGAATATCTGCGTACAAATTTCATTTAAATCGGTTTAGTAGTTTTTGCGTGAAAGCGAGACAGACGAACATAGTTACTATTAATATTACTTAAGATAAAGCTTTTGTTTTGTTACTCATGTCGGTGTAGCATTCCTGTAAATAATTTTGATATACTACCTAATAACCGTAAGTAGTACGGAAATAATAAAATTGCTCGCTAGAATTAAACTATAACGTTAATGGACCCAATAAATCTTGTGTATCATAAAAATAACATCGCCCGTGTATAGAGAGCTTTCATTTAACAATATCGATAATGTTAATATCAATTTGTTTATCGATTCTTTACGTATTAGTCGATTGAACTAAGCCCATCGACTCGTCCGTCGCAACGGCTTTTGAACACAACTCATATTACATTCCCATTCTATTTTCAAAACAGAAATTTGAATATGAACCGAAAGTTACATTTGAACGTGGAATGCTCCCCGTGTTTGTAATTCGTCCGTTTGAAAACGGAACGTCTTGTTCTTATTCTTATTATGAATGCGTAAGGATGCGCAAGAGCATGCGCCTGACGGTTTAGTAACTGATGCATTAATGCCTCGAATGATCTCGTTCGTTGTTTTTTTTTTCTATTCGACGCCCGGAGATTGGTCATTACACATTTGAATATGTGTTCTTCACAAAAAGTCGGATCACGATTCGGTAAAAAGTCGAAACGAGTCTTGTGATGTAAGTAGATAGCAAACGTGCTCTTTATGTTATTAGAATTTGAAGTTTCCGGATTGATTTGAAAGTTTTTAACGGTCCACTATTAGCTACCAGTAAATTGATTTTATTGAATTTACAACAAGAAACTCAATTATAAATATAGAGCACATTATGTAGTCTAGCTGCTCAGTTGCTGTGAGCTCACCTGGTTGACTATACACAATTAAACAGACTGATAAAAAACTATTTATTTATAGTTGGTTTTTATTAAACAACGCCTGCAACAGAAGTAGCAGTGGCAGTCCTGCGACCTACATCCGATAACCGGCTGAGCCAATCAATAAAACATTTGAATATCATCCATTACGGCGCAGCGCAGCGTCTCACACACGACACGTCCACACGTTCTCATAATTAAACTCCATATATTCCTTAAACACGAGAATTAACCCCAATTGAGGGAGTGCTCTATTTAAATTACTCGTAACGTACTATTCAGCTTTCTGGAAGCGTGTGACACGTCACTAATCTATCTGGCAGCTGGACACTTGCCGCTGGGCAACCAGCCGTTTGTTGTTAAAAAAAATAAACTTGTTCGATTTTTAAATTGGAATAATTTCGCTGGTATTCCAATTAAAATTTAAAATTATTGGAATACTTTTATGTACTTGTGTTTTGTCTCATTAATCCCGCGCCGGAGCAAATAGTTTTGTTATAAAAAACAAAAACGTTTCAGCAAATATGTACGAGCTTAGGTAACTATGTAGGATATAAAAATGTTTATATTCATTGACGCTGTGAACAAGGCAGTGGTATTTTTTTCTATTGCTCCATGCAATAAAACTAAAGTATCTTAAACGGCAATCAAATTTTACAATTTAATAATTATAAAAAATAATGCTACTGGTTCGTGAATCGCGCATGAATTCGGCTCAGAGTAATCTTGTTATTTTATAAGTAACGCATTTTAATTTGAGTTACGCCGAAGAAAGACGTTTAGTACCGCGTTTCCTGTTTCTTAAAGACTTCATTTTATTATTGCCTTTTTTTTTGTTGGCAACCGGAATAACAAGATGGATTTCCGTTTTCGCCATACATAGCACAACAATTTTGCATTAAAATAAAGTCGCTATTGTGCCTCTTAAAGCTATAAAATTATCATAAGCCAGACACACAAGTAATAATCTCATATTTGAGCCCGTTCCGTCCGCCATCTTGAAAAACAATGAACGTTATTGTCTCTTCTTAATTCCATTTTTGAAAAAATAATCCATTTCGCATTTCATCGCGAGTGCCTCATTGATTACACACGTACAGATGATATTGAACTTTACAATCATGACATAGAGCACTAATCGGATCTCAGCCACAAAGACAGCTGTATTCCTCCAAGTTTTTTTGCTTAGCCAAAAAGGGATCTTATCTCAAAGTATAAAGAGTGAGAATTGTTTACTAATTGGTTTTACGGGAACTGCATGTGTAAAGAGTGAGATAAATGCAGTATTGAAAAGAGACGGAGAGAATGCACGATTTTGCAATGTGTCCGTTTATTATGATAATTATGCGACGACAAAATCGAATTATACAGATATTAATGTTCAACAAGTTTATATAGCTGTTTGATATTCACATAAATATGATGACAAGATAATAGAATTATTGTGATAATTAACGGGGAAATAGCTTTATATGAGTTGGCAAGACATTTTATAAACGTGTGAGCCACATTTGGTCCGTCACCTCATTAATTTAGTCCATTTGTAAAGTGTCAACTAGCCGGATAATCACTAAACTAACGCAATTTTTAATTACCTAGAATACCTATATCATTCCAATTCTTACTGTTTATAGTACAAGTATTTCTATAAAGAATTATCTAAGTTAATCGACGCGGTTAATACTGGTAACTTTTTAAGTGAGGTAGCTTATTATAAAAAAATAAGCAAGATTTAAAAAATAATAGATACCTACTGGCTGATTTAAATAGTGTTCGATATTCAAATAATTTCGTAACTACCGTTGACATTTCAAACGGTTGATTAAACTTTGTCTTTGATAGAAATCTTATTTGAAACATTGCCTTTAAATGGTTACATTTCTTATTGACCATTATTAGAATCTACATTTGAACAAATTAAATGATTCTCATAAGATTTTTCTCAGTAAATTTATTAGCAACCGACGTCAAAAATAATTATTTCCATTATGGTACAGGTTGTAATAAATAAATTGCCTATTTACAATTGTAAACAGTCAATATAGCCCTTAAAAGGCACGTTGGGTGATGTGACAGACAGACAGACGGGCCCCGTCAAACGTTTATGGTACAGAAAACTGTGCTTTTACGACTCGGTAGCTTTACATTATATGTATATGTATTTAATTAGCAATCAGTTTTATTAATAACTCTCTTGAAGATCGTAAGGGAGATCGAAAGAATTTTATAATTGAGACATTTCCAATTTATTTCAAAAGTAATTGGAATTCAAAAACAATTGAATTACAATGTAGCTTCAATACAAACATCACAATAAAAATTGTATTCTAAGTTCGAAACTGAATAATGAATCATTGGAAACAATGGCGATAACATCATAATGGCGATTGATTTTCCATTTTCAAAAAATGGAACGTCGCACCGGCCGGTGCCGCGGCGAACGTTTTGAAAATCGAAAATTGTTTTATCGAAATCGTTAAGGCGTTCGATATTTGAATGAATCACGTCATGTGAGTCAAGTCCATTGTTCATACACAATACTCTGTACTTACGTCGACTCCGAGTAAATTAGGAAATGTGTTTTTTATTGGAAAGGCATGTGGAATTACAATTGGAAGTAATATATGACACACGTACGAGTTTCCAGTTAGTGTCGTGAGAGTATTTGAATATTATCGGCGTATGATGTCGCTGCCGCGGTACGACAATACGATTTCTTTATAATAATCACGAGCATTTAACTTCAACAAATTAAACTGCTTACGTTCGTACCATTTTGTTTAAAACACAAAAACAACTAACATCCTCCTTAAAGTTTGCATAAAGAGTAAACTCCGCAATGTTTATTGTAAGTAAAACTCAAACATTTCCCGTTTTGCTTTGTTTTACTCAGAAGCGGTTGGAGTAAAAAAAATAATAAAATATTTTATTTATATAACAATCACGTTCGGCTCGTAGTGATTGTGTTCTGGCTTGTGACGTCACCTCCGCCCGCCTGATAAGGGCCGCTTCCGGTCGAAATCCTGACCGATGGGTGAATGAATGAGTGACCGAATGAACGAAATGACCGACCTTACGTTTGAGGACGAAATTTTCTCTTAAACCTTTTACGGTACAATTGTAATGCAACCGATCGAGCTAATTCGATTGCATTGAATAAAATAATAATTATAATTCATAAATTTATCATTCGACACCTACTTAGTAATAAATTTATGCCGACGAAAATATTATGTGGTATTAATTTGGTTAATTAATTTATTATTTTTTGTTATGGGCGCCATTATTTATGGTTCTAACGGGTGACACATTATACATTTTCATTTTAATTACATCCATTTACGGAAAACATGAGAAACTTGAAAACAACCGGCTTCTTCCCCCAGAGGCGATACGCGGTTATTTTTAATACGCCATTTTTTTATGGTTAGCTTCTGATGGCTTTTACACCCTTACGCGGAAAACTCTAGCCTTTAAACGAAATGAATCTAGGAACAGTCTAGTTTGAAGTAAATCCTTTAATGACACATGGGCACCAATACACTAACTTTTAACATATTAATTTATAGATCTGTTACAAAGTTGTCCTAATGTTTGTCCTGCAAATTGTCCTTGCTTGGATGATGGAAAGTTTTTATGTTATAGACATTTTATTGTTTCAATTATTTTACTATTCTGATCCTAAGAATCAATGCTGTAAGTAAAATATATATATACCTAGTAGCTCCAGGATTGACTGGCATGCAAACATAAATCCGGGTAGTTTAAAACCAGATGAAGATACAAAGTGGAAAACAAGATAGACCGATTCCTTACAATGTAATTAAAAATATTTCACCAGCAATCCTGGGGATCTTTAATTTTACCGAAATTAAAAGTACCATGTGCTAAATAGTATAAAATATTCTAACTCAGTACCTAATTATATCTAGACCCCTTCAGCCGTTGTTGAGTGAAACAAACATTCATACATACATTTCTTACAAACTTTCGCATCACTACATAGTATAAAACAAAGTCGCTATCCGCCGTCTGTCTGTCCCTATGTATGCTTAGATATTTAAAACTACGCAACGGATTTTGATGCGGTATATTTTAATAGATAGAGTGATTCAAGAGGAAGGTTTTTATGTATAAATCATTACGCTATGACGAAAAGGAGCGGAGCATCAATCAAAACTGTACTGTGCAAAAACGGGCAAGTGATGTTAAAGAAGTTGCGCGGGTCAACTAGTTTATTTTAAATATAAAGTTTTAGGTACTTGTATTATTACTAAGAATCTATCAAATGTTTTAAGCCAACAATGCAAGGCAAGAAAAAAACATATTTTCTTGATTAAACAAATAGGTAGGTATTTAAGTTTTTTCTTTGGGATTCCACAAAACAACGTTAGTTAGTTTCTGAGAATTGTCGTAACAAAAAACATGATTTGTTATTAATAACCATAATATAATATGTATAATGAACAATAACTTTAAAGTTTATTGATTTATTGTGATTAATGGCAAAAACACTTACTTGCGCTATGCGGTTCCACCCGTATTTTTTAAACAAATATTTTAAAACCAAATTATTATCTTACTAAATATAACAAAAATGTATTATCACAAGTAAAATCTTGAACAAAAAATCCCCATGTAAGTAACCGTACAGAATTGAATTCCGTACCGTTTTGGCGCGGCGTGATCTTTTAACCACTCGACCTGTGACCCCAAATTTCTAGATGTTCAGCTTCCCTTTATCTGATGCTGATGTTATGCGGATTGCTAGAAACTATGTATATTTTTTTTTTTTCATCTACACTAATATTATAAAGAGGAAAGATTTGTATTTTTGTATGTAACGAATAAACTCAAAAGTACTGGACCGATTTTAATAATTATTTTTTCATTTGAAAGCTACATTATCACTGGGTAACATAGGCTATATTTTATCCCTGTATTCCCACGGGAACGGGAACTACGCGGGTGAAACCGCGCGGAGGCAGCTAGTGTTATATAAAACACTGTGGAAGTAGGAATAACTACTAATATTATAAATGCAAAAGTTAGTATGTCTGTCTGTTACGTTTTAATGCTTAAGCCATTGAACCGATTTTGTTGAAAATTTGCTAGATTAGAGCTTGGGAAAGGCTACCTTTAATTATATAGGTAGGTACAAATAAAATTTTATGTGTTGCTAAGCGCAATATATTCTAACTAAGTATAGGTATGCCAAATTTCGTCTAACTAGATTCCTTCAGGCGTTCCAGCGTGAAAGACTAACATACACCCATACAAGTTTCGCATTTATATTATTAGTAATGTTAACCAAATGTTGATTTAAGTAAAAAACTTAACATAAAATATGAGAAGATGATTACTGTACCCAATTGGTTTGGACAATTTAACCAATAAAAAAAGCATTTCATCATCTTTTAAATTGTTGTTAACTTTACTTTAACTATCATTTATTTATTTACTAGCTGACCCGGCAGACTTCGTACTGCCCCAATCTATACTTCAATACTAATATCATAAAGCGGTAGAGTTTCTTTGTTTGCTTGAACGCGCTAATCTCAGAAACTACTTTCCCGGCAATTATTCCATTTTTCTCACCTTTTAAACCTTCCCTGGACGCACACGAACATTTCAAAACCAAGGAAAGATAATCGGTCCATCCGTTCTCGACTTTTTGTGAGACTAACGAACAGCAATTGATTTTTATATATATAGATAGATAGATATAGATATTAAAACTTTATACTTAAACAAAATAAGTATATTTATAAATTTACAAATAAAATATCCTGGGATACTCTACACATGGTCAATCTGATTATTTTTTTTAATGGACTAGAAGGTGTTAGACACAGATGTCTTACACTGTTTCGGTGAGCGCAGAGGGCTCTCAGAAGGAATCTGATTTCAAAGTAGATACCATATATCGTACTCATACATAATCATACACACCAACTTATGTCCTGTCCGGGTATCAAACTCACTACCATCTTAGTAGCTGACCACTAAACCAATCATGATCATTAGCTTTAATCATTCTTCTGCCTTGTTTCCAATCAGTTGAAGTTCGCGTAATGTAAGTTTTCTATACATTTAAAGCATTAGAAATAACAAGATATTTAGACAGATTTCTACGGCTAATCTGTCTGTAATAGGACATTTTTTGGGGTTGTAAAGGCCTATTAGCAGAAAGTTTAATTGCCTTCTCAGCGAAAGCAACCTTCCGAACCGAGCGTTAGAGTCGACGTTTCATAAGTGCCTGTGAAGGCCTATTTAAATAAATGAATAAAGAAAATTGATTTCATTTCAGGGAAGTTATTTTATTAGTATTGCTATATACTGTTTAACTTGTAATATTTATGATGAGTAGTATATAGTTATGAGTAGTAGAACAACCAATTTCTTTTCTATACTAATATTATAAAGAGGAAAGATTTGTTTGTTTGTTTGTTTGTTTGTTTGTTTGTTTGTTTGTTTGTTTGTTTGTAATGAATAGGCTCCGAAACTACTGGACCGATTTCAAAAATTCTTTCACCTTTGGAAAGCTACATTATCCCCGAGTAACATAGGCTATATTTTATCCCTGTATTCCCACGGGAACGGGAACTACGCGGGTAAAACCGCGGGGAGGCAGCTAGTAACTAATAAATGCAAATATTTTTGAGAATGGTTAGATGTTTGATACTCTCACGCAATAACGGCTGAAGGGATTTTAATGAAACTTGGCATGGAAATAGAATATAACCTGGATTACAATATAGAATTCTTTTTTCCCGGGAAATTTCAACGTCCCCGGGAATATAGATAAAACCGTGATACTGTAGCTAGTTAAAAAAGCTATTAGGTAGTAAAGGTTTAATAAGTACCATTCTAAATGTAGGTATTTGATTGTAAACTATTTTGCAATTAATACAACGTTCTTTATCGTGATATTTATAGCTTAATTTGCCATTTAAGTTAATTTTAACTGGTTTAGTTTTAGTTTGGAATAAAAAGTTCGCTCGTTTATGTCGTTTTTATGTAAAATTGCGAAATGTTAAAAATCATTAGCCGATATGTGAAGTAATTTACTTTAGTGGTTTATTAATATAGAAAAGTAATGTTTATATAAAGTATAAATACATGTTTAAGATATATAAGTATCTAATTAAGATCTAGGCTCATTATTCTTTATCGAAATGGACGTTTAAAAATTAGGATTTATATATACTCTAATAGGATTTCTTAAGACATGTTGTTGCTTATCATATATTATAATAATAATAGATTTAGTATCTATAATAAATTATAAACTAAACTAGTAATTAACCTAAAATAAATCAAAGCAGTTTCTTGAAGCGGTCTAAAAAAAATGTGAATAAAATATGTTCCTACCTAGTAAAATAATTATAAACTAACTGAATTTAAAATAAATAAATGTATATAAAGTATTATTGTACATTATAACTACACTTATTTTCATTAAAAGTCCAAAATTCAGCTTATTTAATTACTAAAAATACATGACAATTTAAAATGTTTATTTCTTATATGAATTAATGCAATAAAAAATATGTTGTAGATAATTATAATTCAATTGCATTGGTACCTATTAATGAATAAAAAGTTCGTAGTTCCGAGCTACGTTTCTTTAGCTTACACATAAAATAAGCTAGTTAGAAATAAGGCTTTTACGTATATAAGAAAACACTAATTAAGTTAAGTATCTAAGTTAGTATATGTTAAAGATAATTAAGCAATTTATCAACGGAAATTAAAATAGTTAATTTATTATATTTATTATTATATTTTTAAGATCATTGTACTGTCTGAAAAGTTTACGAGCACACATCAAAAATAAAAATATTTTTTTAAATAATTATTAGCTAAGTCTTACCTTAATCTAGACATCCAAACTTGAATAAACGTCACGACAACAAAACTGCTCTCAAACACAATGTCACATGTGGTCACCATAAATCCATAGTGTCACTTGCACTCACAGCAAACACACACAATCAGTTTAAAAGCACAGTTTTCAACAACGACAAAAATATACAAGTCTTTTGTACTACGCTCTCTATTTACGTGGACCTGCAAAAAAAACTTTCAGTCACGAAAAGTTCCCAGGCCGCGCGACTACTCGAAACTTTATAAAGGAAAAAAACAAAATAACCGTCCGAAACACGGAAAATGCAACAGTCGCGCGCGCTTTACACACGCGACTGAAAAAATTGCCACATCTGCGTAAGACTTGGAAACTAAATCAAAATACTCGCTAGGAGAGGGACGAGTCAGCCGAGGCCCCACCCTACCCCCACCGCCGGCCGATACGCAAAAACATTAATAAAAACCACGCTCGACTCCTCCGCGAAATTATCAATTGTTTATATCAACGTACAAAAATGTAAACCGTAACGGATTCATCTCGACAAAGCCCTAGATTAAAGCAAAACATTCAACAATTAAAGAGTCGCACAATAGAATTCCGACAATGTCGAAATATTTTAAAACAATACGCGGTTTAATATGTACGAATCATAATAATAAACACGGGCCGGTAAGAAACGGTTATCGGAAAAAAAAAATTAATTACCGATAAGTTCGGTTTTTAATTGCGCTCTTTTTTGACAGTTCAAAATTTGACAGCTTCGAGATTTCCCGCGCTCCTGGAAACTCGAGTTTGGGAATAGTGTCGTTTACGTAATGGCCGTGGTGCGACCGCGCGCTGCAGCCGCTCGGCCACGAATACGGAGCGAGTCGCGGCGAGATCTGGCGCGAGTTTTTTTTTTGCTGCCAAAAAACGCTGTAAGAAAGGGTCCTTTTAACTTAGGGTTAAGTATGAGGTCCAACGCGGAGGTTTTTTTTATGAGCGCAAGAACGATTGCGATTAAAATTGGAGCGTACGCCGATTGACCTTCGGCCGTATCGAGTTCAACTGTGAATTACGCTCTGCTCAGTTTTTGTGACTCCGTTCGTTTTTTGTTTTAGATCATGTGGGGCTTAGTTGATAGTGTTTAAGTGATACATATTATGTACTCGTTATAATAATTGTTATATCTAAGTAGAAATAAATTCGGAACTTAAACAAAATTGAAGATTAACTGCCGTCTAAATAAGTTATACTTTTAAAGCTTTTGATGCAAGTCTTTATTCTTTAAGTTAATTTTGTAAGTACTATTTGTTTAATTGGGTAGGTAGAAATATATCCAATAATTAACAGCTTGTAGGCTCTGAACCTAATTGTAACGTAGGTACCAAAACTCATTGTACTTAGGTACATACAAAATTTATTAGATTACCTATGTTAGATTACATAACATAAGTATTCATTCATAATATAGTTTATTATTTCTTCATAACCGATATAACCCATTTAACTAATTGATTGACTTTCAGGAGTCCGTCTTAGTTTCGATTCTCATCTTAGACAATCAGTCATTTGAGTAGGGACATATCCATTTGTTTCATTATATATGTATAATCAAATTAAAAGTATTGAGCATATATATAGTGTGTCAATCACCCTTTAGTGTATATTGTAGTAGGTATGTTAAATATCCTGAAACATTTTTCACACCTTAACCTTAACACCTCCCAACTATACCTACTACAAACTGCTCAATAGTCCTGCTAGGATACTACTTTACAGTACCCGACAATTTTCTCTAACAATTTCTAATTAACCGACAATCAAACGGCTAAGGTACAAAAACCGGTTTTTATATAAAAAAACCGGTAAATAAAAAACCGACAATCATCATCTACACTAGATAATTACATCGCATAACTCACAACTAAACAGTTCGATTCGTAAGGCGCGAAAATGTCACCGGTTATTTTTGCGTTGGGACATTATGTCCGCGCGTCTGTGTCCGTCAGCGCACGCGCACGGCCACCGGCGCCCGCGCAAATACCTGCGCTGCACTTTGTTCCAATGTTGCACTTTGTTGGCTTTATATTACAATTTAATATTTCATAGGCACGATCTACATATTTTTATGTATTATTTGATATATTTTATAGGCAAAAGATTTATACCTAATGAAACATTTTAATATCGACCATGTATACTGTATTGCATAGGAAATAAAAATACTAATAAATATAGGTACCTAAATACAAAATATAATAAGTATATTTCAATTGTAAGACATTGTTTCAATTAGACATGTTTTCGAAATTTTGTTTATTGAAACTTTATAACAATCCTACTAAGTATACCTATCCTACTAATATTAGAAACGCGATAGTTTATGAGAATGTATGGATCTATGTCTGTTACTCTTTCACGCCAGAACGGCTGAAGGGATCGCATTAAACTTCAAGATTACCTGGATTCCCTTCACTGTGATTAAATATATATCGAGACTATTATCACACATAGGACAGCCCGGTTGGCTTTGTGGTTAGTAACCCTGACTTTCAAGCCGCGGGTCGTGGGTACGAATCCCACCCAGGACAAACATTTGTATGCATGAATATGTCTGTTTGTTCTGTGTCTGAATGTTAATATCTATATATGTATGTATTTAAAACGTAGTATATGTAGTATATCAGCTATCTGGTTACCATAACACAAGCTCACTTTGAAGCTTACTTTGGAATCAGATTGGCCGTGTGTGAAAATGTGCCAGGATATTTATTTATTCAAATAGGACAAATTGTTGACTTCATACTACTTGCTTGTAATTAATATATGAAATAACTTGGAATACCTACCTACAAACATATAAAGTCTATATTTAATCTAATATTAATATAACAAAACATTACGTACCTTCGTAATTTCAGACAAAGAAGGGGGATGCTTCTGTAGCGGAGACATAATAATATGTGAGAAGAGAATGAATAAATTTTAGAAGTTTTCAGTAAAGAAAATTACTACAAGGAAACTCACTCAATAGGTCCGACTCTAAGTATACTAGATACTTATGTTATTATATTACTTCACAACATATAAAGAATCATATACAATTTTAAATAAATATTGATTTACATGTTGTTAAAGATAAAAAACTCAAAATTAATACTTACTTAACTCTCATAGGGTAGAGCGGTGCTTGTTGAGCATAGGGGCAAGTTGGGCAATCGAAATATCTCGAAAACTATTCACCGTACGTATAGACATCGTATGGCGGAAAGATCGAGGCGCGGGAGGGATAAACATCACGCGATCGCTAGTGGCTGCTGGGTAAGCGAGTGACGTGCACGGGCGTTTTGTTTATTTTAAGACCAAAAAGTAAAAACGTCATTTATCGCAAGTTTTCGTCTGGATTAGTCAAATGTTATTTGTTTTTAATCAGGTAAGTGTTAATCTTCCAAATAATTATCGTACTTTTGATATGCAGAGAGGTTCTGGGTATAATTCTCACGGTTTTTCTATAACCTCACTTTTATTTTGAAATTCTGGGTTGGGGTTAGTTGAGCATAGTTGCTCAACTTACCCCATGATAATTACGTAAAGAAAATTACTTTAAGTTTTGTTGTTCTGTCACTAAGACAATTACCATTAAGTTCCAAAGATTAATTATTATTTTTAAGATATAAGCTAAGTATATGAGTAATAATATAAAAAATAGGTCTGATTTAAACAGAAAGACTGAATCTAATGGTGAAGTTATTCCTTAGATACGTTATTGTTTTCTTGATTCTACTTTTGGTTAATTATTCAAAGAAAATCACTATAAGTTTTGTTTTCTCTGTCACTAAAAGACTATAAATAAAGAACTGATTGTTAAACACTTATTTTATTTCATCACTAGTCAACATTGAACCTATGGTTTCATTGTACTTTCTCAGTGCTCAACTTGCCCCACGCCTTTGCTCAACTTACCCCACCTATGGGGTACATTGAGCATACTTGACTTTCTGCATTAAAACAGCTGTAGCTCTTCAATTTTACTTATTACAAAAAAATAGTATTGACACTTTTGTTAAGCGATAAACAACAAATCCATCAAGCCGAATAACAATTTATTGAGACTTATCATTAAGGAGCTACATCCATTCAAGTAAAAATTTGCTCAACTAGCCCCGCCCTACCCTACAGTAAATTTGAGTAAGCAATCTTCAATCTCGTAATAATAACCTAATGATCTCCTTGTTTCTGCCTTTAATATTATGTGTTCTATAATATGTAGTATAAAATCATCTATCTGTTACAGTATAACCTCTCTTTAATTTGAGATTAGATAATATATAGATAGACAAAAGTCCTGGGCTGTGTTTTATGAAATTCCCTACTTCCCTAGGTTTGTTCCTACTCTTACCCACCTATACTCAAAGTACATATATATAGTCTACTACTCTTTAGTCAAAATACATACATAGACTTTACCTACATAAATATAGGTACGGAATTAAATGGAATATCAGACAAAAAAACCGTAAGTAGTTATTAATTTATTTAAGGGAAAGCATCAATACTTGAAATAATTCTTAGCGCTGGTTATCAGAGCAATACCTACCCTTCTACGACATTTCAAATTTACAACCAAATGCATCAAAAACCTAATTTCAATAAAAAATTATTCAGAAATTAAATCATTCAATGGCGGAACGAAAGGGATTTAACGCCTTTACTTGAGGCTACCATTTACTTTAAAATTATATTAATATCCATTAAACCGTACAATAAAATGGAAATTAAGAATGTAATTTTTCACACTTACACATTAAGGTAATATGTAGGTATGTTTTGTTTTGACCACAACCCTTCTGTGATAAGTCATGTGGTGAAAGGCAGTAGGTAAGCTTGTGAAGTTTAGGAGATGACGAAGTCTACCAACTGATTTCAAAAAGCTTTCGTGACATAAACTTCTATCACAATTTTAAGTTATCCAGTAACCATCTCAGCAGATAATTCGTCTAAATATATAAAATTACTTTTAATTATTTTCTTCTAGTTGCTTATGAAGCAGTTCGTATAATGTATTGAACATTACTCGAACAGCTACGAAAATTAAAATAATCCTAAATAATAATAATACCTATCAACCTATCAAGTTGTTCAGCCGCTTTCACGTGATCAACAAACATTAAGGATTTTTGTAGGTAATAGGATGATGATCAAATTACTTATTTTATTAAAATAAATAGTGTGCAACTCTCCGTAGAACTACTTAATCGTTATGTTATTTAATAAAAGTAAACTAAAAAATAATAAGTTATATCTAGATAACGTGAAAAAGGTAGGTAACTACTAATTACATTACCTTTATAATAATGATCATCTGTTTTTCAATAAATTGTTTTATTTATAGGAAAAAGGGCTACCATAGTAATAGTAGTAAGTATCTAATCAGTAAACATGATAATAATAGGTTCTGAATGACCAAATTTTCTTCATGCAAATATGATTTACCTGAAACAAAGTGTTTTCAATAACACAGTCCAAGTTTGCGGACCAGTTACGTTCATACATAGTACTTAATATAAAACTAGATAACTACCAATTCGAATCCAATGAAACAATTTCAGTTAACTATTTAATTATTCCATAGCTATATAACAAAGCTTTGATTTGCGCTATAAATCTAGCTGAGACACCAAGGAGCCGGGCAGTGGGTAATTAAAGGAAAACCGCGGGCGGCGCTGCGGGCCCGTCTATAACATTTTCCGAAGTCCCCCGAAGTATCCCGAAGTACCCCGATATACTCGCAAGCATAATCCTCGGGTGTGCATGTGTGCGTCCGTGTGCATGTGTGTACGAATGATACTTTCCACACATGAGTTGTTACTCGTGTTAACAATAAATCATGCGAATGTATTTGTGATCGGAATACGAATAGGGATGTGGCTGGGTGGTGTTATTGTTATAACGTTATCGATGTTATTTGGATATCGATAAGTTAAAGTACCTATATTTTTGCATTTATATTATACTTTTGCCCTACTGTTTCATCCGCGTAGTTCCCGTTCAAATAGGAATACGGTGATATAATATAGTCTGTGTTACTCCTTGAAAATGTAGCTTTTCATTGGTGAAAGAATCTCTCAAATCGGCTTAGTGGTTTCGGCATATTTGTGTATAAAATATTAGTATACCTACCTAATGATTTGGCTAACTGTTTTCTTTATTATTCATTTACATAGCGTGATAGTTGATGTCTTTTATATATAATCAATTATCATCGAGGACAAATCCTACAAATTATAAAACAGAGGTACCTATATCAATTTAGAATATAAATATTACTTGACGTGAAAAGCTTTGTTTTCCATTTTCTTATTCATTAGATACTATTAAACATTTGTAATCAAAAACAGATGTTAGTGATACAACAATGCATATTTTTAAGAAATTAAAGTAAGAAAATACGTTAAAAAGCAACTAAAAGCCCGACCACAACGAAAAGCGAAGATAAATTTATTGACGCCTCGATGGGACAGCGACCGCGACCGCCCCTCCCTACGCGCGCCAGTGTGCGTGCGCGTGCGCACACCGCGCCGCACATGTGTGGGTATCGTGTTGCATTTCTTTCTCGTATTGTAATTTATTGGTCTGTAACGAAGTTAATTATTGCGATTTTTGTATTAAACGTTGGAAATTATTTTTAGTCCCGCAGATGCGGTCGACTCGCCCGTTTTTTACCAAGAAACAACTCTTTGAAACGTTTTTTACAAAGATATTGTGTTATATTAATATGACAAACAGTTTCAGAGTTCTGTCTGTGTTTATCTTCAAGCGATCACATTGTGTTGTACCACGATGGTTATTTCGAGATTGTAAACGCGTTTTGTTAAATATAGGGTATATGGTATATATGGTATGTTAAAAGGATTCCTACCTATATATATAGCTAGGTAGGTTATGTTAATTATAAAACATTATAACTATTTGTGCAATTTGATGAATAAAAATAAAATATGTAGGTACCTATTTAAGTATCAAATCTAGATCCAATATTACGTTTCTAAAACCAAATCTTCGTTTGTTAGGTAGATACCTACTACAGTTTTTATAAGCTAAAGACCTCGAAATTAAGCAAAAGAAGCATTCAAACCTTTTCGATATATTAACACAAAATGCCTGGACATAGAGAGGCGACGCCGCAGGGCAGTATAAGGCAATATATAATTTTTTAATTCATTTAGTGTCAATGCAATTAAGCGGACTGGCATCCTGTCTTGTGCGCCCGTTCTCGAGAACATTGTGTTTCGAACGTTGAATGAGAATTTTTGTCATTTTTCATAATAATAATGTACGCAGACGCCATATTTTATTGTTCAACTTGAATGTTGTTTTATATGGAAAATAACTTGGAGAGAAAAACATAGTTATTGGATGGATATCTTTACAATTTTTGATAATAGATAATTAATTAATAACTATTTTAGATATTTGAGTTAAGTAGTAACATATGTATTGTTTTCATTAATAAAATAGACGGCTATATTTCATTCATTGTACAAGCAAAAAAAAATCAAAAATTTTATATTCTCACAAGAAAATTTCCTACATACCTACCTGCTTAAAAACCATCAATAACCAAAAAAAATCGAAAAAAAAATCCTAAAATAACCGGATCGAATTTCAAAAATACACAGGGTTAAACCTAGTTCACAATGTCGAGACCTCATCACGGAATGGGGTCACGTTTTTACCTTTTTTTCGCCAAAAAAAAAACAACATGAACTCTGGCAATTTTAAAGTGATCTACTTTTTAATAGTTCGCCTCAAACAGATAACCCTAAAATTGGGGTGAATCGTGGGAAATGATACTGGTTGTTTCAAAATTCTTTATCTAGGGGTCGCGAATAAAAAGAAGCAATATTAATCTGCATTAACTTACGTTTTTTAAAGATTTATTGCGCGGGATACAAGGTCTTGGATTTTTTTAAATAAGCAATTTATTTTGGCGGTTATGGCATAATTATGTAATTTAAATGTTTCTCTATGTGGGTATAATTAAAACTTTAGTTTTTCATAGTTCAGTTATTATATTATAGATTAGCCGATCTACCCTGACTATTATGACACTACTACTAGGTAGGTACCTAACTACATTTACATTGACATCTGTGAAATATTTCATTTCCTTAAATTATCCTTCTAATTTTATAAATGCTAAAGTTTGTGAGTATGGATGTATGGGTGTTTGTTGATGATGTATGGATGTTTATTACTCTTTCACGGAACTTCTGAACGGATTTGGAACACAGACAGTTCATAACTTGGATTAACAAAACAATTTCCCAGAAAAAATTAAGTTCGGGAACGCGGGTGAAGCCGCGGGGAACCACTAGTAAACCATAACAAGTACCTTTTATGAATACTACACCAAAATAAATAATACTACCAATAAATACGTTACTATATAACTAACCAATTTTATAGAATAATGGAAAAAAACATTATTCATAATCAATAAAGAAATTATAAAATGATTGTACGACTTAACCCTACAACGGCCACGTCTCTACAAACCGAACAATGAGTCGCGGTACAATTGACCCAAGGTCACACCGGTATCGCATTACTTTAAGAAAACCACACAATCCCGGAATTCAATCTATAAAACGATGCCTCACAACCGTAGTGACCTCATTCCGATAAATAGACCCCGGCTGACCCTTCTAAATAAACGTTTCAATACAAAATCGTGTGACTTATGACCCCAATGACCTTTTTTTTCTTAATCTTTTTACGCGTGGTCAAAAAGGGGCATCTCGACCACGACCGTAGCGGACAATGGCTTCTGATTGGCGAAACGCAAAAAATACTTGGCAATCAATAAATAATGCGATTGTAAAAATCAACGACGTGTGTGATGCTCTCTAGTTTTGCTAATCGATTGTATAATTGATTTATTTGTGTCTCTAACGTGGGAGTGCGTTTTTGTTACCGACCATTGAAACTTGTAATACCTATAAAATGGCTAATCAAATATCTTTTCGGTGCATAATGATATCGTTTGTTGTAAAAATACACATTGAATAAACCAACTTCTGAATGTTATGAGCATTGATTAATTTATATTGTACGTGTGAATCTAGAAATACTAACTAAAAATCTAATGTTGAATAAAATAAATTGTTAGTAACTAAAAAAAGCCAACAAATGACTCCGCATCTTTTATCCGAAAACCGTTATTAAATCCATTCGACAATCGCCTACAACGGCACAATATCCATAAAACTCTCAAATTACTGCAAACAGTTATAAATCAAAGTACGAAAATCTTAAAAAAAAAACTATCTCACGCGTCTCGCATCATCTGTTGCTTCCCAAAAGGGGTGAATTTGAGCATTTTTTTAAAAATACGCACAATAAACGGTACCCTTGCTAAACAGTTAGCGCGAAAAAAACGCACGCGGAAGGATCGTCTTTCGGGAAAAGGGAAGATTTGGGAGCATATCTAACTCTTTCCCATGGGTCTTAACCTCGGCGAACTTTTTTGTTAAAAATTGAGACACCTTTGCCATCTTTAGGTTTTTTTGCCAGTTTTTTTTATGCGGAACCGATGAGTTTTGGCGAGGGGTCGAGGTCTCGCATTGAGCGCGCCCCGAGCATTGTGTCTGCGCTGAGATTTAGCAGGTGGGTCGGATGGGCCCCCGATCGCAATTTTGGGTTATGAAGATTTTTTACAACAATACATTTTTTTTTAGTTTCTAATTTGATTTATTTACTTTAATTATAAAAAATGCACTGAGCCTGCGTGATAGACTGTGTTCTAAAACCTCTCGTTGCTCGGGTAGGTACCTACCTATGTGCTCTTTCATAATATTAATAAAATAATAGTTATTGTACCATTTGTACCTATGAAGCTAAATATATAATGTCTCGATAATCTATACAGTAAACGGCCATTTTAAGATAATTAACTTAAACTGTCTCGGGTATGTATCTAATTAAGATAACAACCTTTACTTTCGGGTAACCGACTTCGATTCACAAAAATCGTTCATTCCGAATTCGAATAAAAACATCCCCAAGTTAATCACCTAAAATGTCCCAACATAATAACCATTGTTTGTGAAACGTATAATGAAATAAAACAATTATGTGCAATGTCGATATTGTAAGGAGAAGAACGAGAATAATACGAGTTGTCGTGGGACGATAACTAAAAAGTGTCCGATCGAAATAGGTATAATTACAAGCGGGGGCCGGGGTGGGGGTCGGGGGCGGGGGTCGGGGGCCGGGGTGCCGGTTGCGCGGGCGCATGTGAATTTTCCAAAAATTACGCACCAACAAAAACGGAACGTTTTCGGAAATTCGCCGCGTCCGGTCGTCATGGGGACCGCGACGTAAAGGTGCATAAGTATTAATTGACGCTTTTTTATTATACATAATTATGTTTGCATATATTGGAAAATAATTTTTTTTTCAATCTAATTATTATAGGCTATTTAATAGCTATCTGTATGAAGTTTATAACTCAGTGATATTGAAGCTAATCTTGTCATGAATGGCGCCTTACTGTCTGTCATTCCTTAACTAGCGACCATTTAGCATAGTTATAGTACCTGCTAGCGCTTCGTGCTTTGTAAATCTATACATTTAATAAATGATTATAATTAAATAAACAACTTTGGTAACCAAAGAAATGCCAAAAATGTACTTAGATACATTTGCCATGACTTTCCCCATCCATCGTCTATCTCGTTTCGATGAAAGAAAACTCATTTCCTCTCTCGCTCACTCGGAGCGGTAACAAAAAAAAAATGAAAAGCAAATATGTCCGCCGCGCAAAATACTCGACATAGTTGAAGAACTGAGATATGTCAGTTTTGTTTAAATTTTGAAAATTAATAAACGAGCCACAGCCGCCCGCGCCGCGCCCGCGCCGCGCCGCATACTTGCGCGTCCGCCGCCCGTTCATTTAATTAGAAATATTTTGAGATTTGACATTTTTTTGCGGACGCCATATCGGCATGAAAATGCGAGGTAAAAATATAACGATAGAAATTCCCGACTTGAGTCCTATATTTTGATGACGAAGTATTAAAAAATAACTGGCATTGACGTTATTTTAGACGGTTTACTTACTTACCTACTAAAAAACTGTGAAATGAAATGACATTCAAATTAGAAATAACTCTTATTTTTTTAATTAAATGTAAAGTTACACACCAAATCTATAACCTATGTTTTATATTATACCTACTCATCGATTTAGGTCGATGTACCTACTAGTGGACCAGGCAGACTTCGTTCTGCCCACCAGCGCCACCTACCGGGTCCAAGTATATGTAAGCTATCCTATCTCTCAAGTTGGATCGAACTGCACAAGGTGTGCGAATTTTATTATAATCGGTTAAGTGGTTTATGAGTCCATTGAGAACAAACATTGTGACACGAGATTTATATATATTAAGATGTATAGTCGCAGGCAGAAAATGTTTACCACCTTTTAATTTTATAATTGCCTGCACACCTCTATGTCACAAGGTCAGTATTTTACTGGAGTAGGTATAGAGCATAGACTTATTTGTCATGAAAACATTAACATATGCACATATAACTTCCTCCTACTTTGAAGTCGGTTAAAAATAGTTAAAAAGTAACAATGATAATCCGAAATACCTCATATATTTCCTTTAGCCTTTCATCGATATCCGGTAAAGAAAGAAATGTCATTTTATAACAATGTATTGCCTTTTTTCATATCTTCACACCGGGCCGTAACGTGACTCCACAGTTTTGTCAAAATATTACTATGTATACAATATTTTTTTGGACAAAAATACCCCTTTTTAGCGTCCGTGTGGATTTAAAGGGTTGCCGTTATGAGACATCTGATATTTGGCAATCTTAGATAACGGTAACGGATAATCAAAATGTTTGGCGCAAAGTTTTTTTGTTAGAGGATTTTTTTTGGAATTTCAGTAGGTAACATATCAGGTAAGTCTAAAATTGGATGTAAAACTAATTTGGTTGAAGAAGGAATTTAAAATATGATTGAAACATGATTATTTCTAGTTATATTAGTCTCCCAAAATAAAGATTTGAAAAATACTCGTACCTAGGCAGTAAAATGTAATTCTTAACAATTAATTAGATAATTAAATACAAATAATGAAATATAATAACATAGCTTGAGTATGATCTAAAAAGTATTATAGAAATGGCTTTCAATTAAATCTAACAACAAAATACGTAGTAGAATAGTGAGCTCGATCATCGACTTAGTTCGATATTAATTTGAGTTAGACATTAATCGTAGTCCTTTAGAATGCAATATGAAATAAAAATAAATAAATAAATATCCTGGGACATTTTTCACACACGGCCAATCTGATTCCAAATTAAGCATCAAAGTGAGCTTGTGTTATGGTAACCAGATAGCTGATATACTACATATACTACTTTTAAATACATACATATATAGATATTTACATCCAGACACAGGACAAACAGACATATTCATGCATACAAATGTTTGTCCTGGGTGGGATTCGAACCCACGACCCGCGGCTTGAAAGTCAGGGTCACTAACCACAAAGCCAACCGGGCTGTCGCAAATAACGCATAGTCTGTGTAGAAATTAAAAAGTTAAATTCCCTCGGTTTTTGAAAGCAACCCGTTATGTTCTAATCCATACTTCGATGTTACGAACGCGGTTCCATTTCTGAACAGTTTCTAAATTGAAAAGAACCAAATCCTCATTCCGAACGCGTCGCGTCGCGTTCTAAATATAAAATATAAAAACTCTTTTTTGTCAAATATGGAAGGGTTAAGTTAAAAACATTCTATTTTGGAATTGTTAAAAAGTCCACATTGTATGGAATACGTCAAAACTTCATACACGGCACGGCGAGCAATGCACAGTACACGTTAGGTAGTACGATGGAACATAATTAATATTTTTTTTATTTAATAATTTTCAGATCAATTCGAAAGATTATTTACTGCCATGAAATTTCTTTAAATAATGAAGTCAGTATATTATTAATTCTGGAATGATATTTGCTAATAAACATAATCGGTTCTGGCTTTGTGCATTTAAATCAAAATTAAATCGTCGTATCATGTATTATGTTGACAAAATGGCTCATTTTCTCTAAAATGCAAGATAATAATTAATTACTCGTTAAGATCATTAAAAATGAAAATTGATTATTCTCTTCACAGCTCCAAACTCCATAGTTTCTTAGATTATTAAGACTTCTCATGTGAAATTCTACCATATACTACGCTAACATTATGCCTTTTTCAAATGATATGAAAGACACAGGAAGCGTGAGTTTTTTGTCACTTCCACATCTCGCGTGAGTCGATTCTCTATCTCCGTTCTGCTCATATCTAAGTAGTTTCCTGGTGTGCGACAAAGACAGACGTAGGCCCGTCGTTCTCAGGTGTGTTGACAATAACAGATGTTCAGAAGATGGCGGGGCGAGCGCATATTACACAATTACAATTCTATTTAATTATTTTTTTCTCGCGTCGTTTGTTATTTAGGATTTGTTGGTCGTGGGCGTCGAGTTAGTCAGAGAGTACCAGGGATGTCTTCATCTATTTTAATACGCATTGATTTAGAAACAACATCATAAATGTACGGAATTTGATCAAATAAAAAGAAAAAAAAAAGAAATTGTAGTAATGTTGCCAGCCGCTTTCGGGCTACTTCCAGTAATGTTGATATAATGTGACTATAATTTTGTTTATGAATTATATTTTTTTTGTGACAGTCACAAAACCAATCTGATTAGTGCTTACCAGAGCTTGCACTAAGCTTTTGCTACGAAATATGAAATTAATAAAAACAATTACAAGCACTTATATTTATAGTCGTACACTAACGCTCGGTTCTAAGAGCTGGCAATAGATCTTTGTGACATATTTAGACTAGAATTCTGACGTTGGCAACCCTATTAGCAAAGTAGGTACGTGCCTTATAGTTTTGGAAGACAATCGCGACTATAACCAAATCACAAATGTCATGTTTGCAGAGTCGCGCGCCGCGGCCCGTTACTCGCCGAAACATAATTTGACTTGTTAATTTACAATTGTAGGTGTTAAATATAATTTGGAAATATGTAGGTATGACTATTTTACGGAGAAAGTACTTACTTATGTCTTTAAATCTAGGTACTAGTGCCTCCTCGTGTCACCCGGGTTCTGGAAGATCTTAAATTTTCCGGAATAAAAAGTATCGTCCATTCGTTTTTCCGTGAAAGAGTATCAAACATATCTACATCCATTACACAAACTTTTGCATCAATATTAGTAAGGTATCCTGAGACATAGAAAAATATGGCAAACGTCTACTATGGTAACCAAACTGACATACCTACTACATAATATTTATATACCTACTTTTTATATCCGGTATATACATAAGACATTATTTCCAGCAGCTTGATTACTTAAAATAAATAAAGTGGTTATTTTCTGACCATATTGTAAAGTGGCTAGCTACCCTGCTCTTCGAGCTATTGGTTCAGTTCCTACTTAAGACAAACACTCAGGTATTATATTATGATTATGTTACAAAGCCGAGAAGGTCTAGCCACCACTAATAATATTGTATGTGGAAATTTGTTCAATATGGTCTATATGGTAAGTAATTAATTAAGTCCTAATCTTGCCACAATGCGAAATCAATATCTCACTCATCGATATATATGTACTACGTACTAGATAGGGCGTTCCGAACACTCGCTTTCGTCAACTCAACTGAACTGCAGTCCCCACACCCGACTTTAGTGTGGCTTCGACATTCATTCAGTGCGGGTGCGCACGGAGCAGCGTTAATAACAACGATAATCCGAATCAAAGTGGACCCTGGACGAAAATAACTAGTCAGTAGTCAACTAAGTAAAATTACTTCCTGTTTAAGTGAATTAATAGGTGATAATTTCGTAATTCCAGAGTAGAAAAACAATTTATCTATTTAAATACCACGCCATTCTACAATCATATACTAAAACGTGCAGATGTTCCCTTAAAACTGGTTGTAGGTAAAAATATGTAACTGAACACAGACTTGATATGTTTTTTTTAGAAAGTGTTTTAATTTGATTAATTGTTAATGAGTTTTTAATTAGTAGTGATAGTTTGATATTTTGAATAATTGTTTTATGTTAATTCAAGCCCTGGCCCGTACCTCTGAGTACTCAATTTAAGCCATGTGAAGTCCGCCAATCCGCACTAGGCCCCCCCCTAATATTAATATAATACATTTTGAAATCGAGTTTTATTCTAATGAAGTTTAGTAGGTAAAAAAGATGTGTCACATCTGCGGTGTGAACTCTATAGAGACGACATCTTAGTGTAGTTAACTGAACGAAACGCGTAAGCGCCATGAAATTTGCGGCGCTTACGACGTTTTGGTCGCGAGAAAACTATACTCTAAGCAATTTAGTGCTGTAGCTTTTAAAATAGTTTGGTTAGTTGACACAGCTTTATACAGCGCTGCAGCGAACTTTAGTTCTAACTCTTACCAGTTTTTGAACAAATGTTTTACATGAACGTTCTTGTCTATCGCTAGAGTATACGTCGATGATCTCACTAGATTCCTCCGCGTGGTTTTGCCCGCAAAGTTATCGATTCCTGTAAAATTACGGGGATAAAATATAGATGATAATGTAGCTTTCTATTGGTGAAAGAATTATTCACATCAGTCCAGTAGTTTTGGAGCCTATTCATTACGGACAAAAATCTTATCTTTCACTTTTATAATATTTATTAAATATGGATTCCCACTTATTTCTTAGTCATATCTCTGAACCAGTGGTTTATTTAAAACATGTGATGATAGATGATATACATATTTTAATTCAACAGATGTAAGGCAGTAGGCAATGCTTCACTGCAAAGATATTTAACTACAAAACACACACATGCTCCCAATAAAAATCCAAATTCTAAACTTTAAAAACTCCAACAAAAGGCCCCGTAACACAATATCTCATTATAACAAAAAAAAATCAATGAGAAAATACGAGATTTGACAGAAAAAAATCACCTTCATCAAAGGGTTAGAGAGGGAGATGGCGACAGATTGTACCGCGCCAGACAAGGACAGCGAATAGCTCAACCCTTTCGCCGCACCTGGACCGCTTTTTATCCTTTGGGGGTTTTTGTGTTTAATATTTTTTAAAAGTGCAAAATTTCGGGGTCAATATTGATTTTTTCGCTCCAAATACAGTAGTCGCACAATAGAAGTTCGTTATCTGAACTATATTAAATGAGGCCATTACTCTTTGACCTCGACAATTCGCGTGCGCCAAATGTCAGATATAGGTGACAGTTGTCATTGTCAGTGTCATTAAATTATAGTATTTTTTTCTAAACCAAACTAAATTGTGGCTTAGTATGATATTAGATATCTACCCGGTACCTATCTTGTATTATTTGATAAAACAAGTCGAGATTAAATTAAAATAAATTTTAAATAAGTACAGTCTGCAATAGTCAAGACAGAGGGTATTGTCAGCTGTAACCCGGTTGAAATATAAATGAAATCGTCCCTATAGGTACCTTACAGACGCGACGGTACGAGCTGATAGCCACGTTAGTACAAACGGCGAGCCCTTTAAGGAGTCAAAGGGAAAAACGTCCAAAAGTAACACAATCAAATGAGGGACGCACAAAAAACGGGAATAAAACGAGAAACAAAAAACAATATGGCGGATTGTTTTTAATTATCGAGTATCGGCATAAATCGATGCACGTCGCCGCGGGCCCGCCGCCGCCGCCGCCGCCGAGCCGCGGTGCGCACGCGCAGCCGGCGAGAGACGAGTCGCCACCAGTACTATAATAATTAGACTGAAATATTTCTGCTAATAATTTTTAGCTATTACCTAAAATACCTATAAAGTGTACCTATGTTATGTACCTACCTGCTCATATATATGTGTTTCGTGTATAAATAAATATATATTATGTTATTTGTAAATTTACAGAAATATTGAACTTAATTGAACAAATACTTATTGCACATCTACCAATAAGATTATTCGAAGTACTTGGTCTCCTCGCCTAAAGCGACCCTAGTGATCAGTTTTTAAAAGTGACTACTCTCTACCTCTACCTACTAGATTTGTCCTAAGTTTCAGCTTCGGCCAAAAAACCTTTTCGTTCAGACTTAGTTTTTACACGCAATACCTACTTTGCGATTTAAAATAAATATTAAACCAATAACGACTCCACGCCACTCCTGCGCACGATTCATAAAATTCATATGTATGGGTTAAGGGAATGCTATCGCGCGGATGTACCATATATTTTACTTATAAATAAGAGAACATTGTTGTAAGTCTGTCTGTACGTATGTACGTGTGTGCATTGTAATTGTTGAGAGCAATTTAGTTTAGATTATGTATAGGTATGTAGGTTTTTTAATTAGTTATGCCTAAGTCCTGTGGCGGTTTAAGAAACAACAAGTGCACTGGGCTGGACTGACATAGCCAGAGGGCTTGCTGATCTAGATATAGTTAGGTAGATAAAGTACCTTTCATTATGATCCTTAATTAATTATAAGTATAAATATCTATATTATCTATGCTAAATAATTATTTATCAATGTAACTATGCATTTAGAGGTAGTTTGTGTAGATAGTATGTTAGCTATTTGTAAATAGTAAAATTTTCTATTATTTGGAGTCATTTTTCATGTAGAATAATGTACTACATAGGAACTAGGTACTAATTTCTAAGTACATACTGAACATTTTTTACAACCAGACACAGTAGGAGTTGAACCCACAACCAGCGGCTCGAAAGTTACAGTCGCTAACCACAATTCCAACCATCCAGTCAATCCTAAAACTAGTATTTTAATATTTATTTAAATATTTAGGTAGGTACTATAAATTGCCAAAATTCTAAAATATGACTAACAATGTTACTAACGCGTTTATATGACGCGTTTTTGCGAGAAGCAATTGCTAACTTTTCGAATTGCGTTTGACAATTTCGTGTACTTAAATTACTCTAGAGGATCCGAAAACTACTACTTTACCACTGATCTACATTGAACAGCAATGACATACAAACATAAAATACATTCTCACATTCCCCGGCCAATATGTGTAATGTCCAAATTCACTAATAACCGCGACTCGCGCCGCCAAAGGGAGCAACTCTTCGGGAATTACCATAAATCCCTAATAACCATCCCCGTGACCAAACCCACTCACTAATAACATTGCTGTCTGTACGTCTGTTAGTATTTCCTCCGTGAGTGTAATAACAACTAAGTATTTTTAAATTTGAATGTTGGATTTGAAACTAAAAGTTGCTGTTTGTTGAGGTATTTACATAGAAATAGTGTTATAGATCTTCAGATAATAGGTATTAGGAATATTATAGGGGTGAATAAAATTAAATGCATATATATATATTTTTTTTATAATTAAGTTAAAATGGGTTATTCCCAGAGTACCTACTCCAAGTTTCTTTCCCAAACTACTCCACGATATATCCTTACAGTTTACACCAAATCGATACAACGTACCTATAACAAAACAACACATATAATTAAAAATCCTTATAAATATTATATATATAAATAAATAAATAATAATAAATATAATACACTAAGTCTGTATCCTAATTTACAAAATTCTATTTACATTAGGTACACTCATCTAGTTATATTATTGAAGAGGACTTTACAAGCAAACCCGAATGAAACAACTAACCACATAGCCTGAAGGATTCCTCAATACTTTACAATCGCCGACCGTTGACCCCGCGGCTCTATTGTCTCTGCCATCCTCACGAGGGCGTTTAGAATAAATAAATAAAAAAAAATATTAAAAAAGGGATCCAATATTCCATCATTGTGGGCCTGTCATTGATCATTTCTCAAAAAAACCCCAAATTCCGCCGTCTGCCTTAAATTGAGTTTACTTTGAAAGAAATAAAAGACGACTCCATTTTGTTTTTTGATTTTTAAGGTTTTGTAAGGAATGGAAATGCGGGCTGCCGAGTGAGGGGTGAGGGTAAGTATTGTTTACTGATTTAATGAATTGATCTTTAATAAATAAGGTATTTTTTCGACACTGACGTATGTCGGGTATAGACTTAAGACATCTTGAAAATTACATCAAGATTACGATCCTACATAGGCTATATAATTACCAGATATCAAATAATCTTTGTTGTATTATCAAGCCTGTATTTTTATACTTACTACACATTTACCTATTTTCGATTCTGGTTCTCACATTAAAAACAAAAGCACGAAAAATATAATTCCATATTCCATGTAAATAATTTACAGCAATTTAAATTCCAAATATATCAATAACCTTTATCTACGTCGATGCTTAATGTGTTGCGATAAAACCAGGTTATTTTGTAGTCTACATTTGAGAAAACCACCCTTAATGTTCAAGAAATAGAGTCCAAATAGATCGCAAAGATAATTTTGCACGACTTAAATTGTTGCAATGACAACCAATTTATTTACATAATACGATATTCAAAATACAACATTATTGCTTCGTAGTTAAAGTTCATTCCAAACGCAAAGATAATTCGGTTTTACTTAAATTGTAGCAATGATAACCAACGAAACTAACTTAATCTACATTCAAATATCAACTCTAACTTAACGCATTAAAGTCCTTTTGTAACGCAACAGAGACTTTGTATGTAACTTTGATCGCTGCAATAGGAATCGACGTAAGTCCAAATTATTGTTTAATTGAATTGAATCTTATTGTATAGCAAATAGAGTGTATTCTGGATCTAAATTGAAGTTTGTAAGCTGAGTAGATCGCTAGGCGTGTGTGCGATCACAGAGCACCCGGCCGGGGAATCGAACCGAAGACACATGCGTTTTAAATCAGTACGAGTCGATCGCGCAAATAAAAGAGTTTGCAGACGACGTAATAAAGTATTGTAAGTGCAAGGACAGGGTAGCCTTGGAGTCGACATTAGGCTAAAAAATATTTGTTTTAATCCTTCAATAACTTATTCTATACCTACATATAAATATGTTAATTATTAACATAGAAAAAGAACTAAAATATGAGATACTTGATTTTGGCGAAAATAAAAACTAATAAAAAAGGGAGAAATAGAAGCTTGTTTATTATGATGGCACAGATATTGTTCCATAAAGTAGTAATAATTAGAGAATCATATTTTTTTAATAAAAAATAAAAAATTCATCGCTCCCACATGAATCACCACTCTAAATATTTTCTGTGCAGACTCCGAGAATCGAATAAGATATGGAAAAATTAACTAAGGCATGCGCGAATTAAATGATACAAATTGGGTTCCTTACACCAATAAATATCAACATTAATTTGCTTCTGAAAATGCGTAATTGCGTTACTTGTATGTACTTTTTTATATGTCGTGTTACGTTTTAATAAATAAAACTTGGAAACTTTTTGGTTAGTATTTTAGTGGATTCGTTATAAAATACATTAGTTATTTATTAATTTGATGTCAGAAGTCACACCAATGTGTACCTTTTTAAATAAATCATGATAAAATAAATAAGAAAAAAAATTTGAAATCTGTTTTACAAGTCAGATTTAATAATATAAATGCAACCGGAAAAAAAGACAGTTTTAAAGTACTAACGAACCCTAAAACTTCGAGAAATGATTTAAAGTAACAAAACTGAGTTAAAACTTATACAGAACACGCTACACAAGGAGATAAACGCATTTACAGATTATAAATATTAAAATAATGTTATTTTATATTTTGAGATTTATTATTTAAATAGCTTTCGGCCGCGACTCCGCCCCCGTAATGTTATGTTTGCGAATGATTTTGCTATCTTATTATCGATCGACTTTGTCTTATTAATGGTGAGATTAAAATATAATTCTGCAACTAAACATGGTTTTGCCGCATTTACTAGGAATCCCGCTACCCTTTCTATGCCATTATTCTAAGTGAGTGCCAAATGTGGCAATAGACATATAATTTGTAGTAGGTACTTATAGGTATAACTTATACGACTTTACACGTATTATATTTGTAGATAGACTAGGGGCTCCCCGCGGTTTCACCCGCGTACCCAGACCATGGCCTTTCTTAGGCTCTAGACTACCTGTGTACCAAATTTAAATCGGTTCAGTAGTTTTAGCGTGAAAGCGAGACAGTCAGACAGAGTTACTTTCGCATTTATAATATTAGTGTCTGTCAATTAAGTTACCTATAATGTATATGTACTTTTTCTCATATAAATAATACCAAATCATAATTGAAACAATTTCGTATAAGAATGCAGTATTGTTAAAACAAATATGGCGGTTAATGATTTTTATGAAACAAAAGATGAATGTTACTATGCAAATGAGTTGGATGAGGGATAAAGTTGTATGGACATATCCGTTCGGTTGGAAGTAATAAATATGATTTCTGGCATTAATAAAATGCCGGAATTTAGATAGAAATTGTGTTAGTAGATCTTCAGATAACATGTAATAAAAATATTATATGGGTATATAAAAATTAAGGAATCTTTTAAATCTGACAATAACTTGGTTTCAGCAGGAATATTGCTTTTTGAAAAAATTACGACAAGTTCACTCCTACAACATTATATGAAGATGAATTTAAAATTTAAGACAAAATAAATCAAATGAACGGCTCTAGTCACATCCACCGCAGTACACCGTCAATCCACATTCTCCGAGAACCGCGTAAGAAATTCAAAAATGAAATGATTTTTTAAAAAATGTATTCGGCTGGCCGCACTCATTTATAATAAGAGAAACCGAACGGACGTGGAATAAAAAAAAGCGTCCATAAAGCATAACCCTTTTCGTATTTTAGTTCGAAAACGAACGATCTCGTGATAAATATTGAAATATGGAATGGAGATATGATACTTTTTGTTTTTGTTTTCATTTCTTTCCTCGACCTTTTGGTAGAAGTTGTTTTTTTAACTTCTCGATTCCTAATGGCGTTTTGAACACGGGTTAATGGCTGAATCCCGGGGCGGTGGACGCTACCGTTTTATTGACTATTAATTTTAGTGGCGCTCAAACTATTATGGTTTCGTGTTTTGGAACGTATGCCGGTGTGATACACAAATTTTATTGCTTACCTCGTTGAATGCCCTGTTGTATCATAACTAACGAATCTCTATTGGTGCGTTAAGTTTTATGTAATGTTAATAGTATTACGATTCTAATTCATTATTACGTTTGTTTGAAGTTAATGTTTTGTTGTAACTAAATCTGTTCACAACAGGTATTGGGAGTTTTTGAAACCGTTATAGCTTCATTATAGCTTTGTGTAACGTATTCATCGGTTGATGGGTTATTCGAATCCTATCTTATTTTCGGTGTAAAAAATCTTCATACAGCTTATTCTATTTACCTGTAGGTATCTACCAACTGCTACAGATATACATTACAAAGTAATTGCATTATGTAGGCGGGTGAAATCTAATTTACTGCAACACGAAAGTCGTTCCGACATTCAACAATTCATTGAAATCCAATTCAAATTTGAAAAAAACTTTTTATCGATCTATAATCTTCACATTCAACTTGTCTATTCTACATACGGATTGATAGAAAAAAAACAAAACTTAATCTATACCTACCTGAGCCTCGCTTTACGTAATATAGAGTAGGTAGGCACCACAATCCGCTTCGTCACTTCACTCATCGCCTCGCTCCGGTCTGATTTAAAAAATAAAAATAAAAAACAATAAGTTATAACTCGTTCCTCCGAGGATTTCATATTTTAAAATAAGATTCTGTGTTTTGAATATACGAGTTAGTGCTAAGTCACGTTTCAGAGTTACAGATTGTATAATGTTATGTCGATTGTAGGTACGTATGTGTGTACCTACATCATGACCAGGACCTATCTGTATTATAAATAGATCTTTGAGATTTTAATAGACATTTTATTTTGATGGACCCGGTCGTCGGTTAAGAACCCTAACTACAATGTTTTAAATTGAAGGTTTGATTTTTACACATCGGAAACTATTTACTTTATAGATACTATATCAGCTCATGACATAACAATCTGTATTTACTACAGCAGTTAAAGTGTGAGATTCAATGACTCCAAGTGGAAATTTAAACAATGAAAAGAAAGATTAGCAACCTAAGTACTTAGGTTTTTACAAAGCATAGGTATATTATTATATTAACACAAATGTAATCAATTTATAGATTATATCAATTTAGATATTAGATATCTTGGGAAGCTGGTAATATGGGTTTAGACGGAACAACAGCTGTAAAGAGTGAAACAGCAAATCCAAAGTAATTAATGTCATGAAGAATATGCACTCTTAACGAATTTACAATTGTTCTTCACTTTTTTTGAAAATATAAACAGTCCCTATAAAAAGGATCAGACGTTTAGTTTGCTAAAACTAGGGTGTGTATACATTCTACTAAATAAAAAACATATATAACTTTTAGGTATACATATTTATTTATAAATTACGCTGTCACATGATATAAATTAATTTATGTACAATTAAATAATACAGTTAAATGTATATAAAAATAGTATTACAGATTATGGTAGGCCCATAGCGGCGACCCGACACGGGACAGTCCGGGTGGCTCGGGACTGTCCTGGGAGAGATGACCGCAGAGGGACTCTACACAAATCTATCGCCAACATTGATTAAATTCAAGCTTATTTATTTTAAATGAGAAGCTGCAATATCTGTTAGGTAAGGACGAATAAAAAAGAAACAAATAACAACGGATAATAGTAGTGTTCAAATAAATAAAATCAACATTGAAACGTTAACAGTGACTAGAGAGCGCAGAGGATCCGATCGTCCAAACGACCTCTCATTGGCATTCGACAGGTGTAACACTTAACGATACTTAATAAATAAATAATTTATGATATAAAAAAAACAACTCCTTTACACACTTAGACTCCGAATTGTATAAAAAAATCGTTATCCATACTCAATATTCTCATGATCCAGTTTGGTGGCGAGAATGTGGGGGATGCCGCAAGGTGGCATCATGGGTCCCATGTTATTAATGTCAGTCGTTTTGGGTTTTATATGTCGGCGACGTTGAGATAGAAGGCCGCGAAGGAGTCTCCCTTGGAGCCGACGGCGCGGGCCTGGTACTGGCCGCTGTCGTCGCTGGAGCACTTCACTATCTGCAGGTTGTATCGCGAGGTGCCCTCCATCGTGAACCTGTACCGGGCCGACGTCTCGTCGATGGGCTTGCCGTCCTTCAACCACTGGAGCTGGAGCGGTGGCTGCGGGTTATATAAAATATATTAGTTTATACATAAAAATCATTTTGGATTGGCAGTGTATGTATGATGCTTTATAGGTTTTATAATATATGTTATTATTACACTTAATAATTCAATTTACGAATTTTCCTAATATACATAGAAATGACATAATATAGAGGGCTTCTTTATGATACTAAACTATGTGAGTTGCATGTGTATACCTACAGGAAAGTTCAGACTTTTTTACTAGATTAGGAACCATTACGATGATGATGTAAATTCAATCCAGGCAAATATGGTCATATTTTTTCAGTCAATTCGTCATTTTGATGTAAAGATATTATTATGATACTAGCGACCCGCCCGGGCTTTGCACGGGTGCAATGCTTATGCACCGACATAACATTTGAAATATCTAAAATTATCAGTGTTCTTCTGCTATATTATGCGTGTATTATACATACAAACCCTCCCCTTGAAACACTCGATCTATTGAAAAATTCGCATCAAAATCCGTTGCGTAGTTTTAAATATTTAGGCATACATATAAGGACAGGGATTTTATTTATTTTATACTATGTAGTGATTATGATAGTTGTTTATGTACCTTGTCCAGGTCAGCGGTGAAGTTGGCAGGTTCGGCGGCGGCGACTGTGGCGGAGGCGGGGAAGGCCGAGTACTGCGGGACAGCGGGGACTTCCCCGGGAACTGTCACCACCAGCGAGCACGACGAGAACGACTCGCCGGCGTCGTTGAACGCCTCGCACGTGTACACGCCTGGGTGGAGGGAAATAATCAATAAGTACCTAACAATAATACCTACTTTGAGTGGAGATTATCATAATTGAAACAAGCAATGTTAAAAATATAAGAGCAAAATTTAGGAAAGGAAATAATAAATATCCTGGGAAATTGTCATCCATTTATCAATGGGTCATGTTACTTGGAATACATGAATTTGAAATTATTCACACATGGCCTGAGCAGATCTTGTGCTATGGTAACCAGATAGCTGTTATTCTCTACTTATTACTACTACTACTTATACTTCTAAATACATAACACGTTGGACAAACTGCTCCTGTTAATATAATCAGCCAATCATAGTTTTGTAATCACCAAAACTTAAAGATCTTGATTTTACAAACTATAATCTACTTTAAGTCTTGCAAAGAACAGCGCCATCTACATTAATGTCAGTGTACTAAATAAACAACTAATGCAAACATACCAGCATCTTCGGGGAATATCTCTGCAATGTGCAGCTTGTGAATGTTCGCCTCGCTAGAGTACTGGAAGTCTTTGGAAGGTTTGATCTCCTTGTTGTTGTGGAGCCATACGACGTCGAAACGTTCCGCTCCCACAATCCTGAAAAATAAATAAGTTATTTTAATATAGTGGGTATTAATTATTAAGTAAATAACATCTTTTAAAGGTGGGATTTTAAGGGTGTAAGTGTGACGCCATCTAGTGATAACAATTGGAACTAAGACGACAGTGTTTCCATCTGATGTTACTCAACAAAACCACTAGAGCGAATGAAGGCTATATGAAATGGAAACTACGCGGGTGAAACCACGGGGCGGAAACTAATATTGCAACTCTGGACTGTTTACAGTATTTATATTAAGTTTGTAACATTTGTTTCTCGTTAAGTAATTCATAATCTTTGAAAAATAAATTTTTTACTTTACAAAATATTTTTTTCACAAAATAATAATTCCAACCACAGCCTATGTTACTATTGAGCCTGTATACCTGTATAAGTCTGTATACAGTTTCTAGACCAATTTAGGCGATTTTTAATAAGAAATGCATATCTCTAGTTTCGTAATAATGTCCAAATTTTTCGAGGGTATTACGTTACCTGCAGGATAGCGTGACGGCGTCGCCATCTTTAACAATCTGTGAAACGGCGTGGTCCACTATCCTGGGCGGCTTGTCGCCGAGCTTCGGCTTGTCGGCCGGTGACGCGCTGTCTGTCATCGCTGGGGAATATACAACATATATTAATAATCATGTTTTTTAACATTTATGAATTTAATTCATTAGTTATGGATGATATATAGGGGTATTTCTGGCTTTTCTTGATTACGATCAATGCAATTAAATAAAAAATGAAGATAAATAATAATGCTGATTAATATACTCGTATCTACGTGCGAATCTTTACATGTTATTATTTATTATTGTTAGTCTAAATTATTTTTGCAGATTATATAAATAGGTAGAAGTATATAAAAAAAATCTAGTTTCTTTGACAGTGGTGCAAAGTGTTTAAGTGAGATTTTGGTGAATGCTGTTCAGTATAAACTTTATATATTGATTTCGTAAAATTTATTGTATTTTTTGTAGCATCTCTTTCGGGAATGAATTCAGCATCAACGTTCACTACTTTTAACACATTTTTTCCTCGATATACCAATTTTAGATTTACTATTTCTTATGTAGCATCTAAGTGAAAAATGACAGTTTGTAAATTAATTATTCTCTAAGTAAATATGTATATAGATACTTACGTTTAACGGTGACCTTGCACTTGGTCTCGACCTCGCCCTGGCTGTTGATCGCCTTCAGGGAGTACTCGCCCTCGTCCTCCGGGAACACCTCGTTGATCGCGAGGGATGCTACGCCGTTCTTGTACTTGAGGTCTATTACCTGTTAATAAATATTGTAGTTAGTTTTGTTCTTTATATGTATATATATTGTGTGTAATGTAATAATTATGTAGGTTAACGTAATGTTCGTGTAAAGAAGGTTCAAGAAAGAATGTTACAGTGTTTATTTTCTTGGTTTACCGGACAATCGTAAATATATAACAGTTAACATAATGCCGTGTCTGTATATAATAAATAAACTTTATTATTGTTTATTTTATTTTTATAATCATTTCACTGCAGGGCAAAGTTCTCAACATTCTCATAAGTAGTAACAAATCATTATAGATTAGATTTTACGAAGTAATAAAACGCTTGCTATTTGCTGGAATTATTCCTTGGCCTATATTTAGCAGTGGGCGTCTTATATCTGAGATAATGATACTTTGGCTGTTCTCTTTAGGTATGGGCGTTTATGATCTTTATTTTTCTTCCGGACACAGTTGTCTATATCCATAATTAAGTAGTGTAGTTACCTCTGAAGAGTTGAGTGGCTTCCCATCCCTGAGCCACTGCACCCTGGGGTCAGGGTCTCCGCGGACGGAGCACGAGAGCAGTAAGGGAGCGCCGTCCCGGGCCGCTACTGCGTCGGGTAAGGCGCGGGCAAACGATGGAATACACATCTTGGCGTCTGATGCTGGCACTGTAGGGAGTTTCAGAGTTTAGTACTTTATTGTTGGTATTATTAATATAATTGTGGAATCTATACTAATATTATAAAGAGGAAAGATTTGTTTGTTTGTTTGTTTGTAATGAATAGGCTCCGAAACTACTGGACCGATTTCAAAAATTCTTTCACCTTTGGAAAGCTACATTATCCCCGAGTAACATAGGGTATATTTTATCCCTGTATTCCCACGGGAACGGGAACTACGCGGGTAAAACCGCGGGGAGGCAGCTAGTAGTTGATAAATTGATAGTATTTACGGTTATTTGCTTGTACAATGATAATGAGATAACTGCATAAAATGTTGTTTTTGAAAACATTATTTTCTTACACAGATACATTTGAATAATATGTATATGCACAAATGATGACCTTACTTATACCTTGGCCGTGCAAAGCTAGGGCAACTAACCACCACACTATATTGTCAATCGTAATTCTGTTTTACATATCATATTTAAATAAAAGACTCCAAAATAGCTACCTATAGCTAGTATTTTCTCTAGGATAGTAACTTTAAGTAGATTAAATCTAGGTATACTTACAGACAAGTTCCTTGGTGGCACTCCTCGACCTGGAGGAGGCGTCCGAGTCGAGCTTGGCGCCGTACTTCTTCTTGTTCACGTCGATCGAGCTCTGCGGCGAGTACTTCGGCCGCGGCTGGGCCTTGGACGGCGGGTCTATTGTCACCTGAATGGATAAATTAGGTTAGACGTATATGGTAAAAATATAGGCTTATGGAAATTGAGACTAATAAGGTATTTAGTAATTAGGATTTTTTTAGCGTTATTTCATATTTACAACCTTTGATATATAAACTAAAAACCTTTAATTTTCGAGTTATTTGTTGAGTCAGTTAGAAATATAACTTATTTTAAAAACAAAATATTAACTTTATTTATTATACGCATTGTCAAATTCTACCGTTTTTACAGTGTTACAAATGAATTGAACACATGTCACAGGAAGCTTAGTCGGAAGGCGGACCCTGGCAATAGCCGGGACTAACGTCAGGTGGAAGAAGAAAGAATTAATTGAACAACTAACGTCATTATTTGTGAAAACCTTAAACATACCTACTGCATCATTGATATACACTTATATATAACTATTGATTTATTGGACTTATAGAACTTCTATAAGGATATTTTAAGAGGATAATAAATAGCTTAAAGACTTATGCATACCTTAGTCTTTGTAATGATTGGTGGCGGTGCCGGTTTGATCGGCTTCTCGATGTACCTCCTGTCACCAGAGTGAAGGAAGTTGTGCACCATCTGCGCCTGCTCTGGTGATGTCACCTCGCCTGTGGACAATCATCATCATTTATTAATGTTATACAAGCAAGATTTATTATTATTATCGATATTTATTTATATGTTTATTTGTAGATAAAGAAGTGATCTGTCTTACTTCGTGTTAATAAATAGATATCCTAGGACATTCCCATCTATACTAATATTATAAAGAGGAAAGATTTGTTTGTTTATTTGTTTGTAATGAATAGGCTCCGAAACTACTGGACTGATTTCAAAAATTCTTTCACCTTTGGAAAGCTACATTATCCCCGAGTAACATAGGCTATATTTTATCCCTGTATTCCCACGGGAACGGGAACTACGCGGGTAAAACCGCGCGGAGGCAGCTAGTATATATATATCAGCTGTTTATAAGAATTGGATTTCATTACCTAAAATGTACACAACATTTGGTAGGTCTGAAAAAAGGTCTTACAGTATTGTTCATCCTCCCTCTACATGGCAAAAAACGGTCGCTTGGTCAGCTAATCTACTAATATTATGTGCCAAAGTCTATCTGTTTGCTATTCTTTAACCCTTAAACCACTGTATCGATATTTATGATTTTTCGTACATAGGCTAACTTTTATCCCGGGAAATTTAATCATACCTGGCAACTATTAAACGATATAAAAAGTACAATTACCTTCAACAATGACGACGCACGAGGTCTCGTCCGTGCCGTGCACGTTGGTCGCGATGCAGGTGTACTTGCCGCTGTCCTCGGGCCGGCAGTCGATGATCTCCAGCGTCACCACGCCGTCCGACTGGGTCATCGCGTAGTCGTACTTAGATAACTCCTTCCTATCTTTGTACCTGCACGGTGGAGAGTGGAGGTTCAGTTATGGTCGATTTGAATAGGAAGGGCAGGTTTTTATTTAAGCTGTTCTAATATTAAGAAAAAATGATTCGATTTGCTTAAGGACAATTTAATTCACAAAGTGAATATCATCGAAACGGCTATGTTGATTTTTATGTATTTTTTTTTATAAATTTATTTGGTAGGTCTCATTAAGTATTAGATAGTTTCAGACGTTTATGAGAGTGAACTGAGAGTTTCGAATTTTAGTATATATCTAATCGTTCCAAAAGCATTTATATTAAATATAAGTATGTACCTATCTAGAAAGTTTACAAGCAAATCAATACACTTGCCTACATAGTTATTTTTAAAAAACATTTCAAACTATCGAGTCAATTCAAGTTACCATTTGACAGTGGGCGTGGGCTTCCCGCTGAGACAGCACAGCAGCTTGCACGTGTCCCTGGCCTGCATGACCCTGGGCCGCAGCTGGAACGTGAACACGGGCGCCGTCTCGCTGGACTCCTGCCAGAACGTGTAGGGCAGCGGCTCGCGGCGGCGCGGCGCCTCCGGCACGTGTTGCCGCTGCACCTTGGGCACCGCTGCACAACATATTAATATTAAAGCGGCTATTTCAAGTCTTTTCAGAGCTTGTATCACTGCGACCATACTAGGTCTATTGTGATCGCCACATTAACTGGATTTCACTGTAAAGACCTGCATGACGCTGAACGACATACCATAAACTCATAAGAACACTAGTTGACCCGCACGCAACTTCGTTAACGTCCCTTGCCCGTATTTCCAACAGATTGATGCTCCGCTCCTATTAGTCATAGCGTAATGATTTATACATAAAAACCTTCCTTAAGAATCACTCTATCTATTAAAAAAACCGCATCAAAATCCGTTGCGTAGTTTTAAAGATCTGAGCATACATAGGGACAGACAGACGGCGGATAGCGACTTTGTTTTATACTATGTAGTGATTACGCTTTGTCCCTTTCACTGCCTATACAATTTGCTCCCTTTTTACAGGGTCCAGGGAGTGACGCCTCTGGTGTTTTGCAAGCGTCCATAGGCTACGGTAACCGCGCGCCGCCAAGTGAGACTGTATTATGCCTGTTTGCCACTTTTATGGTATAAAAAAATCATTTAGCTTTTTCCAACTAGAGCTATATATCTAGGTATACTTATATACCTGAATAGTTTGTTTGATTGCCGCTAATCTCAGGGACAACATAAGACCTATTATGTATCGAGGAAAGTTTAACAACAGCACAAACAGTTGAAATGTGTCGCAAAAACGGGATAGATGAGACGCGAAGAATGTTATCTTATTTTACATCAAAGACGACAGAGACCTCTGCCGCACGAAATTCTAACAAATTCGGTTGTCGTGATACGTGTAAATACATTACAGTGTTTCCACTAATAACGATCCGAAATTACGACGTTACGGAAACCGTACTACCGCAATACAAACTTTAGAACATGAGATCAGCCGACTTGCAGCTAAATTGCATGCCACTCTCCTTGTACATTCAACCAAGTAGAGTGGCACTCAGTTCCATATAAGTCCAAAAAACAGCGTCCCAAGACTTCCATTATAGGATATCACAGAAATCAACCCATCACAGCACTATGGATGGATATATCTCTGGGGTTACGCCAGTTTAGCTTGCCATAGACAGCTTGTATGGAATCGGGTCATTAAATGCCGGAGACTCTTAACATCGCCATGTAGAAAATGTAGGCAAAATCTGCGAAAAGGACAGCGCCATCTGTTGCAAACTTTAGTATTCGGTTTGAGAGAAACTGGGAGAAACGGGGGTGAATTATTCGTTCGGTGATATTCACCCGATTTTGTATTAAAATTACTCAAAGTATTCATCGATTCGGTTTCTACCCTCCTCAATTCGTTTACATTAACAACCGCCAATTACATTAATTATGTTATAGGCGGGATTTTGTCACTATTTGCGCAGAGTGGAGTGTGCAATTTAGATCTAAGTTAAATGTTTTTTATTTCGTGTTTGCATATTTTATATCATATTATATTGTCTGCAATTATTTTGATAAATATTCGATATATATACCTACGAAAGCACTCATGAAAATTAATAAATAGGTCATACTCGACTATTACTACTTGGTTTTTTCTTTCTCTGCATTTAATAACTATTGGTATATCTGTGTATTGGTATACCATAGGATAACTTTGTACATATATCTATACTAATATTATAAATTGTAAAAAAAATATTTTTGTGTTTGCGTATTTTTGTAATGAATAAACTCAACTATGCCTATATAAAAAAATCTTCCACCATTGGAAAGCTACATTATCAGGGAGTAACACAGGATATTTTATCCCTGTATTCCCACGGGAACTTCCCGTTCCCGTGGGAATACGTGGGTACGCGAGTGGAACCGCGCGGAGGCAGCTAGTATATATATACTTACGTTGCACATTCAGGAACACAACTTCCTCTCTGAACCCATAGTGGTTCTCAGCCCTGATGATGTACTCTCCGCGGTCCTCCAGCTTGGCGCGGTTTATTATGAAGTAGTAATCGTCTCCGGCGTATCTATTGGTAAAAGTAAATAATGAAAATAGTTAATTATAATGCTTTGTGTTTGGTCTATCGCATAGTTACGAGTTTTATATATATAGTAGTTATAGGTATTATTTTAATTTGCGAGTGAATTAGGGAAGTTCATTCTTAATATCAAAAATATTTTCGATCGTCGTATGATTAACTGGGCAAAATATGTTTTTGTTTCAATAGAACGGTTTTATAACAAGTCCACAGTAATGAGTTTAAACAAATATAAAGACTTTATCTGTCTGTCTCGCTTTCACGCTAAAACTACTGAACCGATTTAAATTAAAATTGGTACAAAGATAGTCTAGAGCCTGAGAAAGGACATTCATCCCGGGAAAATGGAAGATCTCCCGGGTACGCGGGAGCCACTTGTACCACTATTGCCCTTCTTGATTCCCTACAAACCTAGTAAAAAGACTAGAATATTCGTAGGTACTTACCTCTTCATGAACTTGACAGACTGCCTGAGCTCGTGGTTGTTCCTGGACCACGTGACGGTGGGCGTGGCGCACGCGATGATGCGGCAGTACAGCTTGACGGACTGGCCCTCGTAGCAGAACGCCGACTGCGGCTTGATCACGAACCGTGGAGCCGCTTGCCGACGGTCTGGTGGGAACATTACATTTATATTTTAGGGACTAAGGTTACAGGGTAAAGGAATATTTCTTCTTGTATTTTGAAATAATTATGTGTATGTAATATATGGATACTGATTATTTATTTGTTAGTACAGGTTCAAAGTAACAATTAAATAATGATTACATTGTAGCATTTAAAAAAAAGCCTCAAAAGTTCGTGACAATACTACACTTATTTAGCCCACATTGACAAAAACACACAATACACTGTTAACAAAACATTTTTATACTACTATTACAGAGTTTGTGAGAATGTGTGTTACTCTGTCACGTTTGAAAGAGCCGACAGTCTGGATGAAATTTGGAACAGAGTTAGAATATGCTCTGGAATAACAGAGGTTACGTTTATCACGGGAAAATTTATAATCCTGCTTGTAGCTTTTGATTTATATATAGGACCTGCTTTTAATATCGATGATTTGTTATTCCTAGTTTCTCAAATGAGAATAATATTTAAATATGAGTAACATACCGAATTGTCCATCGTAAATCTTCCATTTTTCGATGAGGAGTTTCCTCAGCGAGCTGTACTCGCTCAGCCTGCCGATCGGCAGCAGGTATGATGACCAGTTCTGCAAATACAAACACCATATATTAAGAAATAAAATTTATTGTGTATAGTGAAGAAAATATAGATTAACTGATCTCGATTTAAGTTTTAAAGAGTAAATTTACATGAGGTTATATATCTTTAATTTACAAGCGAGGAAACTATATTATTTCTTGGAAACATCTATCCAATCCAAAGAACATAAGAAACGTTTTTATGGTTTATGGTTAGTGACTGACTTTTAAGCCAGTCGGTGGTTCGAATCCCACTTAGGACAAACATTTGTATGCATGAATATGTCTGTTTGTTCTGTGTCTAGATGTAATTATCTATATAAGTATGTATTTAAAAGTAGTATATCACCTATCTGGTTACCATATCACAAGCTTTGCTTAGTTTGGAACCAGATTGGTCGTGTGTGAAAAATGACCCAGGATATTTATTCCTCAAGGACGAAGTATCTGATGAGGTGATGGTATACCTCGTATCTCTCCCGCAGACGGTTCCTCATGGCCTCGTAGCGGCGAGCGTCGATGGTGGCGGTGCGTGCACCAGCCGCGTCACCTGCTAGCCAAGCGTGGGCTAGGCACTCGTGCGCAGTCATACGCTTCCTGGAACATATCATGTCAATTAGTTTATTGGATAATGAACCTTGGATAAGTGAGGATAGAGTAGCAATTTAATAGGAACCTCGGACGAAATAAAGTCCATTAAAATTCTTTACAAATATTGGTCAAAACAATAGTTAAAAGTCACTCTAATGCTAAGTTCGGGACAATTACAAAAGACCAATTGGATTGTAAAATAAGTGAACTAGTTTACTACATAAACTTTTTTTTTCCTAATCATAAATAACAATGTTTATTTTGAGTGGAACTTGAAACCACTACCAGCAGTTTGATAGAGGGCAATCGGCCATTCATTTGTCGCGCATTTACGCAAGACAAGACATACAATTTAAATAGTACATTCACGTCATGTATACGCTAATATCTGAATGTATATGGCTTCCTAAAACCGGTCACCATATTAGCTATCTTTTTGATATATGACGTCAAAATACAGATACTAAGTCTGCTTATAAACTTCTGAAAATAAGGTGTATTTTAACTATAACTTACTCCTTGTTCTTGACGAGCAGCCTCCTGATGAAGTCCTTGGCGTCGTCAGAAACGTGGACGAACGCTTCCTCGTCGAACTCCCAATCGCAAGCTTTCACGTTCTTCAACGTCTCAATGTCGTTGTTGCCGGCGAACGGCGATAATCCGGACAGACTGTGGACGGATTACGATTAAGGATTAACTGTGTGTTTGTGAGGTATTGACTATTGATTTTATACACGTTTTAGGTAACCTGTTATGAAAACTAACTAAAAATATTAAGTTAATAAATGACAATGGAGATAGGAATAGATATAAATGCAGTTTGTAAAGGGTCGATGATTGACAGCTGCTTTTAAATGAGCATGTAATAGGTATCACGTAAAAACTTATGACGATATCGAATAGTCTTCATAGATATTTTTTAAAGGACTAGAAGGCCTCAGTTGGCTTATAGACCCTTAGGTACGCGGACTGGTAATCTTCTTCGAGGGGTTTTTAATAATGAAATAATAAATCAGATTCAACATACTATCTGATACAAATCATGTTTTAAGCATTTGTGTAATATTTATTTTTTTATACCACGAAGGTGGCAAACAGGCATACAGTCCGCCTGATGGGAAGCGGTTACCGCAGCCTATGTAATTGTCAACAGACTAACGTCATTCGATCAAAAAATACTACAGAAATATATATTATTGCCTTATTAATTGCAACAAGGGTGAAAGAGACAGGAATACTCACAGCACATAAGACAGCACACCAACGGCCCACATGTCCGTGTAGAAGCCGACCGGTTCCCTCTCAACTATCTCTGGCGCGGCGAACTCGGCGGTGCCGGTGGAAATCTTTACAACTTCATTTGGATCTAATTTTGTGGCTAGACCGAAGTCTATGATCTGTGGAAAGGAATGTTTTGCTTTTAATAATAAAGACCAATGGACAATTCAGAAAATTTCGAAGTTTATATAGTATTTAGTCTACATGATTTTAAAGGAGTATGTTCTTAAAAGAACACAGTGTCGTTGGTAAATCTGTTCTTTTAAGCATAAAGTACATAGCTTTTTATATAGATACCAAGAACATACTTCGGCAACAATTTCCCTCTTAGCTTTGTCTACCTGTAATTATAATACTTTAGACAAAAACCTTCTCCGTTTTTTCGTCAGTTTAAAAATACCTGTATGTTGAACAATACATTAATACTAGGGAAACACTGGTCGCTACATGAACATAAAGTCTTAGTTAATTAGATAGTACATAGTCATTAAAATAGTTGTCCATTAATACAGTCACAGTAAAAAACTGCAGTGGCTTTCCGTATTTGTCAGTGTTACCTTAACATCAGTTCCGGTCCTCGTCTGACACATAACGTTCTCGGGCTTCAGGTCGAGATGGATGATGTTCTGCTCGTGCATGTGTCTCACTCCCTCGCAGATCTGCCTCATGTAGTGGGCGGCTTCCGCCTCGCTCATGTTGTAGCCCGGCTCTGTTATACGCTCGAACAATTCTCCTCCCGAAAGGCTGAAAAGTAATAATGAAAACCATGAAGATTTTTAGGAAGTCAAAAATTTCGAAAGTTTTGAAAAACATATTTATTTTCTGGCAATATTGTTTTTAATTGCAAAATGGTATCAATATGTCATAATTTATCTGTGCTGTGTAAAGACTTTGTGTATTTTTAAAAATAATATCAATTTGAAGTGAGGTTTAGTAGTACGTTATTTTCATGTTAATTAATATCTGCGAACGTATTCAGTTTAATGTTAAAACTTCTTCATAAAAACAGATTATTTTTAATGGAGTAGAAGGTGTTAGCCTCAGATGGCTTTTACACCCTTACACGAACTGTTTCGGTGAGCGCCGAGGGCTCTCAACCGAGGGTAGATAAAAAAGATACTCACAATTCGAATATCAGCACCATCTCGTCATCGTCTTCGAAAGCGTCGTGCAAATTGATCAATTTGCGATGGTGAAGCTGGTTCATTATGTCTATCTCTTTCTTTATTAGCTCCTTCTCCATCGCACCGGTGACCGGAATGAACTTGGCCGCGAAGAAGTTGCCCGTCGCACGCTCGCGACATCTGTGTACGACGCCGAAAGCGCCTGTGCCTACAACATTGAACGTAACCTTATACGTCTGGCGATTGTACACTTTATGTGCACAGAGGAAGATCCATTATTGAATGGACGCCATTGAGTTTAGACGCTTTTAGACATTTGATGCTATTCTAATCTCAATGTTTAAGCGCGCGCTTATTAATTCATTTTCTAGAATTTATATAGAAATTGACACCAAAAATCTGATCGTAATTTGTCAGTTTTCTATATAAATTACTAGCAATATGACAAGCGCTATGTCAAACAATTTGTGCCAATATCTACTCAAATGTTTTTGTGCCAATTCAAACTTAAATTAGATTTAACTAAGATGATGCGCATTCTCGTTATCAATATTTGTCTTTTTGTCATAGTATATTAAATAAAATAACTAAATATATTAAGCTAACACCGTGCAGTTTTCGAACTACTTGATATAAAATGATGAAAATATATTTAATAATAGTTTATCTCAATATTACGTATATTATTTTATTATTTCAATGATACTCTGCTAGGGTTACTGGAAATACTTATGCCGAAAAGAACATTATTTATGTTTATATATTATCCAAAAATATTTGAAGAAGGTATTATAAGAATCTTTGTTAATTATTTTCTGGTAATTTTGTGAGCCAATAAAGAGGTCCGCAATTTTGTAATTTTCCAATCACCCTATCTTTTTTAAATAGATCAATTATTCTCATGCGTTCCTAAATAATAATAAAAATATAATAATAATAGTATGCGTGTGAGACAGAGAGATGCAGATAGAGAGATGCACTACATCGATCTATTCACACACAGACCTCCGGCCTTTTTCCTTCTAGACGAAGCTCTCACGAAGTCACCTGCGGAATTTCATTCTTATTGTACAACGCGTAAGGTTTAAAATCAACTAATTTGTGTTAGTTAGCTATGTTAATGAAAAACTATAGAAAACTCGATTCTCATAAGCAACTTCGTGAGTGTTTAGTTCTATATTGCCATGCTTTTTGGCGCAAAATCTTTAGCTTTTAATTTTGAATTTAAAATATGGATTTTTTGTATTCATAAGTATTTTCATCTCAGTATTTAGACACATTTTGTTTGTGCGCAAATGACGTGTACTTATTTCTATACTTATATTATAAAATGGTTATGTAAAGTGTATGTTCTGATATTTTGAGTAGATGGCAAAAATAACATATATTTTTTAATATTACAACCTTAATTCCCGAGATAAGCAAAGTTTTTATCTTAGGCAACATTAAATTCTCCGAAAAAGAGGCTGAAACTTCAGAACCGTAGCCAGTTAGTATACAATAAGTATGGCATTTAGCAAATAAGTTTTAACTCATAAAATCTGTTATATGCATGCTTAGTAACTTTAATTATTTCAAACATAATTCAAAATATATATATAAATTTAACCTCTCCAAAATATAGTCAAGATCCGTTTTAATCAATCTGCATAGTTATATTTATTTTTACTTTTATATTTCATTTCATAATCATGCTTAAAGCTCTCCCCCCCCCTCATGCAATCACACACACAATAGCACACTTACCAATCTCCTCGAGTATGTCGTACTTGTCGTAGACTGAACAAGTGTTAATATCGACCGGTTGAGGCACGTATTTGCTGTATATATCGAATACGTAGCTATCGTAGTCCTTGATTGGTCCGTGGTCTGCGTTTGTGCGTATGCGCTTGCCGGATTCGTCAACTGGAAGGTGGAGAAACAAGTCGAAATTATTAACTGACGACACAAACTTTTGGTTTTATTTGGATGAACTAATCAGTGAATACTCTAGGATTGATAGGGTTTTAATCCCGGAAAAACCGTATGTACTTATCCACCCACATGATTCTAAACTAAATAGAGCTACTATGGTAAGCAAATAGCAGGTATTTAAATACATTCTTACATAAATATTTATGCGGCGTGTTCATACACCTAAAAAAATTGTCTTGGATTTTAATAAAACCCACGACCAGTGATCTACATGTTTTTATATATGTTAAACAAGCTTCATACCTGGATATTCCTTCTTCTTGAACTCCTTCTTGACGATGGCCTTGGTCTGTACCAGGGAGGTAGGTTCACTAGCTTCCGAACGTCCGTAAATGTTCTCGGCGTACACGCGGAACTCATACTGCTTGCCTGGTACCAGACCAGTGATTGCCATTGTCGTGAATCTGGAAAATATGTTGAGTTGAATTAGTTTTAGTTGCTGTTAGCTGATGAAGATATTAGGGCACTTGTGATGGTCAAATTAATTGAGGTCATTATTTTGTAAGGATACCATCAAATGACTTGAATTTAGATATTTATATACTCTTATTGAGTGTTTTATGTTCATAGTCAAAAGTCGCTGGTTGTATGAAATAAGCTTTCAAGTTTAGCCGACTGTAACGAAAGTTACGTCCAAGTTTCAGACAGTATCCTTATCTCATAGAAACTGGCATGAATTACCATCAAGTGGATTACCATCTGTAAACATATCATCATGGCTAAAAGAAAGTCGTGCTAGTTACACTATTTATAACTCAAGAACCTCTGTAATTTGGCTAAAAATGGGGAGGTAGCTTAGAAGCAGGAGACGGACATAAGATACTTTTTATCCCGGGAGCGCGGGGATCCAGTAGTTAGTTATACATTACCTGGTATTGCCGACCCTGATCCAGCTGGTCATGGGGTGTTCCCTCTTCTCGACCAGGTAGTTGGTGATGTCGGAGCCGCCGTCCCACACCGGCGCCTTCCACCCGAGCGCCAGGGACTCCACGCCGATGTTGTCGGCCGCCGGGAACCGCGGCGGGTCGGGACGATCTGTTTGTCGATGGTATAATATAGTAAATAGGTGGTTTTTCTAAAAACTGCATCGTTGAGAAACTAGCCTTGTTGACCCATGATTTATTGTTTGATAATATATATATACATTATTGTTAGTTTTATCCATTAATCTATACTAATATTATAAAGAGGAAAGATTTGTTTGTTTGTAATGAATAGGCTCCGAAACTACTGGACCGATTTCAAAAATTCTTTCACCTTTGGAAAGCTACATTATCCCCGAGTAACATAGGCTATATATTATCCCTATATTCCCACGGGAACGGGAACTACGCGGGTAAAACCGCGGGGAGGCAGCTAGTTATGCTATAAATAGAAAACATTTAAAGGAACATTTGAAACATTTAGGCGAACTAAAATGCCCAGTAAGCTGCAGTATTCCCGAATGACATAAACGATATTCTTATTCCGTGAGATATATAGATAATTATCGTAAGTGATGTAGGTACATACCGCTAATCTCAATGTTGATGATGGCGGTGTCCTGTCCCAGCTCGTTCTCGGCGGTGATCCTGTAGGGGCCGGAGTCCAGCTTGCTGGCGTCGCGGATGGTCAGGATTGCGTGGCGCTCTGTAAGCACAAAGTTTAGTATTAGATATATTGATGTACTGATTGATAGAATGGTAGGCGTAAAGTGCTGTATGTATGACGATATTGGCAATACGATATTTTTGGCTTTTTAAATAAATCGTAAATTAAAACAGATTTGATTCCATAAGAATTAACAATTTTTCGTAATACCTATATGAGGCTCGTGGGTTCGATTCCCACCCAGGACAAACATTTGTATGCATGAATATGTCTGTTTGTCCTGTGACTGGATGTAAATATCTATTTAAGTATGTATTTAAAAGTAGTATATGTAGTATATCAGCTATCTGGTTACCATATCACAAGCTCTGCTTAGTTTGGAATCAGATTGGCCGTGTGTGAAAAATGTCCTTGGATATTTATTTATTTATTTATAATGTTAAGATTACATTAATAATATTGGAATGTCCTAATCCTATACAAATATTTTTTTCATAAGATCTCAGCATTTAACCTCGAAGGCAATATTTAGGATCGCAAAGACTGATTTAAACTTCCCTTCATAATATGACATGTGGTAATTTTATCACGAGCTTTAAGTTGCTTGTCTCAACTATAAATCAATAAATTAATGCTTTATACACACCTTTCCTCTCGACATGGTAGTGATGTCCAGACTCGATGGTCTCTCCCTCGCGGACCCACGTGATCTTGGGCACCGGGTGGCCGGTGAAGGGTATCTTGATCACCACGTTCTCGCCCTTGTCGAAGTATGCCGTCACACGGAACCGTGGTGGTACGTTCAGTTTTGGTGCGGCTGATGGTAGAAAATTAAGTTAGTACTATTTTAATAGTGATGTGTAAGCTCCACTTTTAAAGAAGACAGGAAGAATTGTGTTAATAGTGAATTCGTACTTTTCACGACCATTACTTGTTTTTACTGTAACTATAATGGAATTACATGGAAACATTTTACATTACTATCCATGATTCTGAACCCCATGTTAGTGTGTTGATTGAGATAATATTATATGGTTGTTTAACTTGCGAAACTTTATGGTTGCTTGATCAGTCATATATATTAAAAAAAACTGCGGGTACTTGAAAGAAACGCTCCTTTAGACGCTGTTTCTGGCTATTTTAGTCTTCTCTTGACCACACTCAATACAACTTGATCGAAACGTATCAATAGTCTACGCGCGAATCGTCCTGCTACATATATACATAATGAATTTAACTCACGAATATTAAAAAAAAAACCTCTATATATATACGAGTATTTAAACATAAATATAGCTTCTAAATAAACAATACTAACTCATGATAAGCAGCTCGGCCCTGGTGCTCTTGACGCCGGCGCGGTTGACGGCGCGGCACACGTACTCGTCCGCGTCCTCGCCGAACACGTCGTTCACCGTCAGGAACTGGTTGTCTCCCTCGCTCCAGATGCGGTAGCGGGGACCGTTGGTTATCTCGCGGGCACCTGGGGATGGAATATATCGATTAATACTTGCACTTTCACCTTTCACTGCCTATACTGTGCTTTTTTTACAGGGTAGGCAACGCGAGTGACGCCACTGGTGTTGCAAGCGTCCATGGGTTATGGTAACCGCTTCTCAAAAGGTGGGACCGTATGCCTGTTTGCCACATATATATACGAGTATTAAACTAGGCAATCATGATTTATAGAGATAAACAAGTTTGTTAAATATGGATTTTTGAAGAATGTGGTAGTAGTTTTAAAGCATATGTAGATGTCTATATTTTTAGTAGGTATGTAAGGTAGTTTAAATCAAATGGTTTCCCAATAAATCAATGTCATCATGATCAGATTTCATTAAGGTATGTTTAACTACACATTACTACCTTTCTATAGAATTGTTTTGGTGTAAAAAGTGAGCCTTCAACATACTTCGTTAAATTTTATAACATTTTCTATCATTGTTTTAAAACAATACGGTTCAAAATCCTTTAACTACTCACCCTTATACCAAGTGATGGTAGGCTTAGGTGATCCAGTGATGGTGCACTGGAACTTGGCATTGTGGTACTGGATGCAGTTGGCGTTCTTCAGCGGCTTGACGATCTCCGGCGGCGTGGCGGCTGGGGGAAACAGTTTTATTAAATACTGGTAGTACTAAACATATTAAATACTAGAAGGGTAATACCATAGATAAGATAACAATTACTACGTAAGTAATACTTGGAGGCAAGCTATAAAACTTTTTTTTATTACAACTTTTGAAATTCAAAATAAATCTCACACATTTTCTTCCATAAGAATCTTACGTTATAAAACATTAAAAAAACTAGAATCTGTTGGATAAATCCGTCCAATCGCGATAGATTTATAATTCTTTTATAACAATAAAACATTTATTCCAGACAATTACATTACCGAAACTAAATAACCCACCCTTAAAACCTAACACAATCATTATAAAGAGTCACTAACCTTTAGGGTCGACGACCTTGACCTCCTGGCTGGCGGTGCTAGGCGGGGATAGTCCAGCCTCGTTCTGCGCGATGACGCGGAACTCGTACTGCCGACCCTCGATCAGGTTGGCGCAGTTCAGCTGGGTGGGCAGGCAGAGTGTGGGGTTCACGCGCTGCCATGTGCTGGCTCCCACTTCGCGCTTGTCTACCCAGTAGCCTGGAAACGAGAGGGTGCAATGTAGAAAGAGACGGAAACATGTTAGATTGGCAATTGAAGTTGGAATTGTACAGATAGTCGCGTCAATAAATTCATAAAACAGGCAATCTTCGGAAGTCCTCCAGAACAGCTCCGATTTCGATGTTTCGATTTCGAGGACTTCCGGGTAAAATGCTTTATTGACGCGACTAAGAGTGTACAGCTATGGTATAAACTCAATATAAAGGTAGTGTCATTTCATATTTCTTATAAGATAATTTAAGATATATAAAAGTTCTATAAACAAAATAGTATGTCTATCTATAGATAATCGTATGTAGTACTTTATTTAATGAGGTAATTTTAGCGCGGAATGTTCTTCGAAGTCGCCTAAATTGTTATCACTTTGTATTTCTGTGTATTTGATTTGTTATTTTCGTTTTGGTGTATGTGATAAAGTATATTCTATTCTATTCTTTAAAAAGCTGAATACAGTGCAGTATCATAACAAACCGATTTTGTATTTTGCTAATTCTGATTTCTCATAAGGATCACATATCTACAAATATAAATTATTATAATATTTTAAATAATTTATATAATTATTATAAAACATACCCTGAATCCTAGCACCTCCATCGTTCTCGGGCTTGGTCCATTCGAGGTGCACGAAGTCACCTCCGACTTCCAGGATCTTCGGGATGCCGGGAGCGGATGGCGGGTCGTATGGTGCTCTGGCCTGTAATTATTATGATATTTAGTATGTATTAAGTTTTAAAGTAAATTATCTGTTAAATTCTTCTTTAGAACAAATTTACTGATATTTAATTCCATAATTTAAATTATAAACACTACAGTTACATCATAGTAAAGAACGACGTAATAGAAGTACCTAATGTTTTGAAAGGAATAAAACTTTTGTAAATTATAGCTATTTACAATAGTTATCATTGGATATATAAACAAATATTAACAATAATAGCCACTTATGGTTCTGTAATCACGAAAAACAAAAGAACCTCACCTTAATCGGGCTAACACCCTCCAAAGCGGGTCCAATACCATTGGCATTGGCCGCGTGTATCCTGAAGTTGTACTCTTGCCCTTCGGTCAACCCTTGGACAGTGAACTTGGTGTCCCTCACAGACGACGCGATAGTTATCCACGCTGTACCGGATATGTCGTTACGTTCGATGACGTAGTGTGTGATGGGCATGCCGCCGTCGTATGTGGGTGGCTTCCAGGCAAGTGAGCACGAGTGCTTGTTGATGTCCGATGGCTCTAATGGTCCCTGTGGTGGCCCTGGAAGGCCGGTTACGGTGACCGAGAAACTGTCGGATGTCTCGCCCGAGTTGTTCTTGATTGTTATCTTGTAGACGCCTGTGGAATGGGGTGAAGTTTGCATTAATATATTACTTAAGGTTGTTGATATGTATAGGAAATTTGTAAGTTGATGAATCACATATAGTATAGGACATTAAGTATTGATTTTGATAGTTGAATGTAAATTAATGAATTTTTTAGGTACTTTTTAAAAAAATATCCTGATGCATCATTTGGGAATATAATTATTGCAAATGGCAATCCTTTTAAAATTAAAATGATCGTTTCGTTGATTACATCGAATAAACCATGTAGTGGCTAGATCATACAATATGATAATCCGGAATCGAGCAAACTATACCTATTATTAGATTATGTAATAGAAAAGACTTACCCATATCATCCTTAGTGATGTCCTTGATGAAGATGAGAATGTAATCATCGAACACAGTGTACTTGAGATGCTGCGACTCGGAGATCTTGTGGCCGTCTCTCGAGAGCGTGACGTCGGCGGGCTGGTCTCCCGTGTACAGGATCTTGATCTTGGTGTTGTCGTGTTCCGGGAGGTGCAGGTCGCCCGGCATACGGACGATGCGTGGCGGGTCTGGGGAGAGTGGGGTATATTAGTGGTATAGCTTTTTTGGCTATATGTATGATTTTTTTATGTCGAAAACTGTTGAGGAGGGTCACTTAACATCAGATGGAGCGCAACAGTTAAGGATTAGACATAAAACTGTAATAATTGTTGACCCAAAACATAAATTATTCTAAACGATATTTTTGCATAAAAAGCTGATATTGTCACAATCTCTTAGGCTCAATAGGGTATTTTAACTCAGTAAATAAAGAATAAATAAACATCCCAAAGCTTACTATGTAATTTAGGTATATTTATCTATTTCCATACTCTATATATAATAAGACTTTATGAAAGTATTTCTAAGTTCATTAACATTATTAATTTCAAGAAAAATCGTAGAAAACGGAACTGGAACAGAATGAACAGTTTACCCTCCTCTTTCTTCTAATATTACTTATAGAGGAAGCTCTGTGGACTTTCCTATTGTGACAACTCTATATAATTACCATTCTGACAAATCTATATAACTAGTACTCACTTCCAATCTTGAGATGTCCAGTACAGTATATAAAGCCGATGTTGTTGACCGCCTCGCACGTGTAGTCTCCCTCGTCCGCGTCGGTCGCCTCCAGGATGTTCAGCTTCAGCGTACCCTCGCGGGACTCTGCTATGAACCTGCATAACCAGATGCAGTGTGTTAAATATTATGTTGGTTAGACTTGTTACATTAAAGTAGAGTTTTTCTATATATACAACTATAGATTAACAAATATATACCCATACATTCTCACAAACTACCGCTTTCCGGATTTCAAATGTTAGTCTATTACATTAGGCGGGGTATCTGGATATTTCTGACTAATTGAACTATCATGAAAATTGATCGATAAATTCTATATCGCACTGCTTTTTGTCACTGCTTGAAGACACCTTTTTGAAGGTTGCTTATGTAACTCCATTTAACACTAAGCTAAACAAATGTTAATCTACGACATTTGTGGTTATCTTGATATTTCTGAATAACTGAACTGTCCTGTGAAAGTTTTCGTCGAAAATTGTATATCGCAGTAGTTTTTGTCCCCGCCCTATGAGCTATGTATATGAGACAACTTATATACATGGCTCTATATATCTCTGCACCAAATAAACAGTATTAAAACCCTCACCTGGTGCCAAGCACAATCTCCCTGCCGTTCTTCAACCACCTGCCAGTGGGTACTGGGCTGCCTGTAGCCACGCACACCAGGGTACAGGGCCGGCCGAGTGGGGCACACGTCGAGTGGGCTAACTGTTGCACCCACTCGGGCTTCGTGCCTCCGATCTGTTCCCCAGTGCGGACTGGGGTGGTGCAGCTTGATGGGTCGGATTTGCCTGTAAACATAAAGTTATATAAATATACTATTGAGAATTATTTACAAAGTTAAAGTAAAGAAATATAAATTAGAAAACAAAACATGTACGTACAGTGGGGTCAGAAAATGTTTACCACCTTAAGGTTTATAATTACCCGCACACGTCTATATCACAATGTCGATATTTCATTAGACTAGGTAAAGAGTATGGATCTTTATTTATTAAAAATCGGTTGATCAAAGAGGTGACTGACTTTTTTAAATAGCACGGATATGAGACCAAAAAGGATATGGACAATCGGACAAGGCATAAACCTATAGAAACAAGAAATTATTCCGAAACCAAATATTATTAAATCTGCATTTTTGTACTTGCTCTGTTACTTAATGGAAGTGACAATTATATAACTTCTTCCACATAATTTCCTCCACATATTTTCAAAAATACAAGGCATAATATTCCCTATTCCCGAAACATAAAGTCTAAATTCCAACTTACCAGCAGAATTGACGGCTACGATACGGAACTCGTAGTCGGCCTTCTCGTTGAGGTTCATTGCGGTGAATGTGGTGTCCTGCACGTTGTAGTCGTTGCACTTTATCCAGACTGAGCTGCCGACGTCGCGGCGCTCGATGATGTAGCCGGTCACACGGGCACCTGGTTATGAGGATATTTATTTATTTATTTATTTATGGCACTATATGTGTGTGAGGTTTGGATTTAATAGTAATAGAGTTTTGGTACGTAATATGCGTGTATTTATGTTGGAGAACATTTAAGAGTAACACTTATTTTTTAGGACTTATTTTTTTTCTTTCACAAGAACCTTCTATTGACAGATAAAACAAAAAAATAATTTGCAAATTCTGCCAAACCGTTCACGCGCGATGTAGTGACCAAGGGAAATAAGTATGAATTTTTATCTAAATAGATATTTATTCTTTGTTTTAACTACCGAAAAATTACTTGGTAATTTACACATTCATAAATTGTAATTTAGGACTTCTAAAATATGTATTTTATTTACATCAAACATTTTAATAATAACCTGTATAAATTTCATATGAATGGAATAGTATTATTAAAGATATACTAGCGGACTTGGCAGACTTCGTTCTGCCAGCGCCACCTACCGGGTTCAAATTGATGTATTATACATAAAAACCTTCCCCAATGAAATACTCCGTAATTTGGTGGGACTGCATGAAAATCTGTTCTGTAGTCATCGCGTTCTGGCAGACAGACAGAGGCGGTGGGGGTTTTGTTTTATATATATAGGTAGGTATATAGCAGGGTGACCAACCTCCATCGTTCTCCGGCGGGTCCCACGACAGGTCGACGTAGTTCCTTCCAACGCGGGTGACCCGCGGAGCTCGCGGCGGGCGCGGCGGCGAGGTCCGAGCTCGCACGCGGAACCGCTGCGACGCCGCCGAGTACTTGCTGAGGCCGGCCGCGTTCTGTGCGCGTACGCGGAACTCGTACTCGTGACCTGCCTCCAGGTTGTACGCCTGGGAATAACGATTTATGATTTAGATGTTTTAGTAAGTATGTCAATTTATTGCTGGAATGATGAAATGTTTGGTTTTTAATAGATTAAATAAGCAAATACATGTATCAAACTACTAAAATGCTTTAAACTAATTTGAAGATATATATTAGGAAGGTAAAAATCTAGAATTATTGTTTGCTTTTTAATAGTTTAAATAAGCAAATATGTGAATCAGAATCCAGTAAAATAAACTGCTTTTAAGATGTATACGAAAGATGGAAAGTGAAAAATCTAAAATTATATGTTTACAGCCTATATCCGTAATGATAATGAAGAATTTCAGGCTATAACTATTACAGTGACAAAGGGTAAATTCATAATTTCCGATCACTAGTTGCTGACAAAAGTTACAATTCATGAAATATATCCCAAAAGTAATAACAAAACTATGAAAATCCAAGACAGTATCTGACATTCTATCATAATCTAATAACATAAATGATATAAAAACAACTTTATATTCAAACATTTCTTCATGACCAAATTACCTGGTAATTGCAATCCTTGACGAGATAATCGGCACTGTTCCACAGGCCGTCGAGCACGTCCCGGTACTCGAGCTTGTATCCCTGGATGCGCGCGCCGCCGTCGGAGCGCGGCCGGTCCCACACCACGGTGCCGGACGAGCCGTCCCACTCTGTCACCCGGGGCATGCCCGGCGGGTCGGGAATTGTGAATGGGAACTGGGGAAATGGTTACCAATTAATTTATTTATGTTCAAAATCTTAGAAAAATAAAAGTAATGTTAAACAGTGGGAGATATGCTAGTCTTAATTTAAACAGTAACAAGTATATGTGAATTTTATTGTAATCAATTATGTAATGTTTTTAACGCACATTCAAAGATAACAGTCATTTAGAAATGGTAGTCTCATTTTGATGTGTATAACAAGTACGAAGCTATGCGTATGCTCATATATATGCTTAAATCGTAATTTGAAGAGTATTACATAAGATCCACGGTCGTTATGCAACTCTAAACAGTGATATGAAATTGAAAACAGCCATTACTTTTAATTTAATTTAAAACAAAACAGTGATGACTACCTTTTTTCAAGTTACTATAATCCAGTCCATCATAAAAGCTCCTAAACACAAAAAGCCATACGTCAGTTTCTTATATACCGTTTAAAAATAAATAACAACTCACCTTAGCAGTGATATAATCGTCCATTGTCAACGGTTCAGACACGCCATATTGGTTCTCGGCGCGCACTCTGAACGTGTACTTGCGGTTGGGCTCTAGACCCATCACGTTGTAATGACAGTTGCGTACGAATGATGATATCTTTGACCATACCTGTCGAAATAATATAAATATTTAGAGTACAGATAAATAATCCAATTTAATAGTTTATGTAATTGAAGAATAAATGTCTACATTAAAAAGACAATAAATCCTACTAATATTATAAAGGCGAAAGTTTGTATGTATGGATGTATGGATGTATGGATGTTTGTTACTCTTTCACGTAAAAACTACTGAATGGATTTGAATGAAATTTGGAATAAAGATAGCTTATAACCTGGATTAACATATAGGCTACTTTTTATCCCGGGAAAATGGAAGACCTCCCGGGTACGCGGGTGAAACCGCGGGGAGCCACTAGTACATCATAAGATGAACAGTTTATCTTCTATAATATGGTATACATGTTTTAAACTTGGTGTATTTATCAGAAACTAGCTGACCCGGCAGACTTCGTACTGCCCCAATCTATGCTTCATTTTATTTAGAAAACGTTTGTATAGGAAAAAGAACAAACTGTTTTTAGGGTTTTCCCGGCAATCATTACATATTTCTCACCTTTTAAACCTTCCCTGGACCCCCACGAACATTTCAAGATCAAGGAATGATACTCAGTTCAACAGTTCTCGAGTTTTTGTGAGACTAACGAACAGCAATTCATTTTTATATATATAGATATTCGTCATTAATTTAATTCTATAGTATTTAATAAGTACGTGTGTAAAAATGATAGTTTTTTGTTACAAAATCTACATAGAACTTGCACTCAAGCGCAAATTTCGGAATTCAACTACATTTTTGTCAATGAAGATTTGGTATGGAAGAGAGAAAACAACTTACGCCCATGTTATCCATCTTCTCAACCACGTAGTTAGTGATTGGTGAGCCGCCATCGTCTAGCGGTGGTTTCCATGACAACGTGCATGTGTCTGGCGTGATGTCGGACGCGTCCAGCGGTCCCACTGGCGGGGATGGCCTGTCCACTACTAATACCTAAGGGTAGGAGATAATGTCGAATTAAAAAAAATAATCATCATACGTCCGATCCTATATCATTTCAAACGAGACTTTTAAGGAGGATCTCCACTTAACTTAATGCGATCGAAGAGGCAAACTTTGTGTATACAGATACTTTTTTAAAGACTGGCAAGTGGAACAGAGTGGCATTATTATAAGAAAATTGAGGTATATTTCCATTGCTTGGTAAATTACGTGAATGTGACTCAATTATAACATACACAATATGTATTATGTTTACACGAGGAATACTTTACATTCTGAAACATTATGAAACCCTCATAAAAGCGAGTAAAACAGGAATAAATAGTAAAAGTATCAACATACCCTGCATGTAGCGCTATCAGATCCTTCGCTGTTGACCAGCTGTATGGTGTAAGATCCGGTGTCTGACCTCTTCGCGGAGGAGTTCACGAACAGGGTGTCCACGTCTGATGTGACGAAGCGGATACGGCTGTCCGGGAACACCTCGTCGTTGTTCACTATCCATGATACCTGAGGATAATATGTATATATAGTTAAAGTAACACAAAAATTTCTACATAATACATAAAATATATAATAATAAGCAATAGCAAAAATTACAACACGAGTCAATTGAACTGTTTATTAAACAACTAGTAATCTATTTATTTATGAAATCATAAAGGAATCTCACCTTTGGCCTTGGGTTGCCAGTAAACGGTACGGTAATCTTGATCTCTTCGCCAGCGATGACAGTGATGTCCCTGAGGCTGAGGTCGCTAGTGATGCGCGGCGAATTGGGCGGCGCGCAGGCCCTGATGGCGTCAGAGCTCTGCGACCATGGTCCCTGACCGGCGGCGTTCACCGCCGATACACGGAACTCGTACTCGTGGTTCTCGATCAAACCCATCACCTTGTACGTCGTGTCTGGAATGTGTGCGTGAGATGCCTTCGTCCATTTGTCCTCTGTAATCAACCGCTTCTCGACGATGTAGCCCGTGATGGGTGAACCGCCATCGTGACGCGGTTTCGACCATGTGATTGTGATGGAAGACTCGGAGGTTTCGACGGCGCGTGGTACTCCGGGCGGGCCGGGCGGGTCGAATGGATGTCTAGCCTTGATCGGTTCGGTTGTCTGAGCCGGGTCAGATTGACCGTATTGGTTCTCAGCCATGACCCTGAATTCGTAGTCGCGGCCGACATTCAAGTTCTTCACGCGTAGGAACGGTGTTGTGACGTAGCCGGAAACCTTGGTCCAGTTCGGTGAGCGAGCCTCGCGTTTTTCGACCACGTAGTTTGTGATTTCGCCACCGCCATTGTCTTTGGGCGGGTTCCAGTATAATGTAAGCGCTTCGCCTTCGAATTCGTCGGCGCGAAGATTCTCTGGTTTAGATGGTCTGTCGAGCACGCGTACGTTGATTGTCGCTGTATCGTAACCAGATGGGTTACGCAATTGTAGACGGTATTGTCCACCGTCTGATCTCTTAGCGTTCTTGACGACCAATGACGCGGATTCTGGCGTGATCTTCTGGAATATTCTCGAGTCTCCGTCGACGTCGAGTAAGTTGTCGTCGGCGAACCATGTGGCCGTCGGTTCTGGGAAGCCAGTGTACGGCACGTGGATGGAGAAGTCCTCTCCAGCGCGCACAGTAATGTCTCTGACTCCACCCAAATCCATGCAAGGCTTGTTCGCTTGTTCAGCAATAGTGATATCGCCGGTAGACTTGCTCGGGTTCGATCTGCCGACATCGTTAACGGCGATGACTCTGAACTGGTAATCTTCACCTTCCTTGAGTTTAGGTATAGTATGTACAAGGCTTGGAATTGGTACATCGTTAACGTCCTTCCAGTCTTTGTCTCCCTTGCCCTTCTGTTGGACAATGTATCCCTTGATCTTAGATCCACCGTCGCTCTTTGGTGGTCTCCATGAAAGCGTGATAGAGTCTTTGGTGACTCTGTCTGGTTTCGGCGCTTCTGGCGGGCTGGGCTTAAGACGTTGAGTCTCAGCCGTGATTGGTTCTGTAGGCTTGCTGGGTTTACCAGGTCCAGCCTCATTGACTGCAATGACACGGAACTCATAACGGTTTCCTTCACGCAAGTCCGAAACGGTGTAGCATGTGTTTGGTGTTGGGTAGTTGTTGACTCTGACCCAATCACCACCACGTTCGCGTTTCTCGACATAGTATCCAGTGATAGGTTTGCCTCCACAGTTCGCTGGAGGCTGCCATTCGAGCGAGCAGCTGTTTGAGCTGTATCCTGTGATCTTTGGTGTGTCTGGCGCATCTGGTGGATCGAACGGTGATTTGGCAACTGTTGGTTTGCTCTCCAAAGGATCTGACACTCCGTACAGATTTTCAGCGCGTACTCTGAACACGTATTTCTTGCCTTCAGTCAAGTTCTTGACTGTAAATGAGCATTTAGGACAGAATCCTGCGACAGTGCGCCAATCGTTGACACCGAATTCGGCGACTTCTACGACATAGCCAGTTATTTCGCTGCCGCCGTCATCCGAAGGCGGGTGCCATGTGAGACTGATAGCATCGTGGGTAACTGGATTGCATGTGAGTGGTCCTCTAGGTACTCCAGGCTTATCAACAACAATAACTTCGATATCAGCAGAGTCCTTTCCATATGTATTAGATGCTGTAATAGTGTATTTACCAGCATCGTCTCTAGTCGATTTCTCAATAGAGAGTTTAGTTTCGTCGTTCTTTGTTTCAGCGGATAATCTGTGCGATGGTACCAGAGGTACGGAGCCCTTGGTCCATGAGATAGTGGGTGTCGGTGCACCGCTGATTGGAATGTTGATGTTGATCGGTTCGCCAGCCCTGACCTTGATCTTCCTGCCAATAAGGTGGTCTAATCTCAGTTTGGGTTGTTCCTTCATTGGCTTGGCAATGAATACGTTGGAAGCGTCCGAAGGTTGTCCGGGGCCAGCAGCGTTCACTGCCGACACTCTGTACTCGTACTGATGACCTTCCTGTACTCTATCATCTTCGTATTCATTGAACCTGACCGGTTCTTTGTTTAGTTTGATCCAGCGGCCAGTTGCTTTGTCTCTCCTTTCGACATCGTATCCAAGAATGTTTGATCCGCCGTTTGAAATAGGCGATGACCATCTGATCTTAATGTGGTCCTTATCCGCATCGACAAGCTCTGGTTTCCCTGGTTTACCAGGAACGGTGTATTGGTTCTTAGCAATAATCGCCTTGTCTGTAACCAAAGGCTCGGAACGTCCTTGTAAGTTCTCCGCGAATACTCTGAATTCGTATTTAGTACCCTCAGATAAACGTGGTACAGTAGCGTGGTTATATTTAGGATTGATGTATGTAACAGCTGGTACCCAGCCGCCTCCGTGAGTCAAGTCTCGCTTCTCAATAACGTAGGCAGTGAGTTCACTACCGCCGTTATCTTTAGGCGGTTTCCATGACAACGTGACTGATTGAGCTGTGATTTCTTCGTATACGAACGGCGCTTGCGGCGGTCCGGGTACGTCCAGAACAATTAGCTCAAAGCTGCCTTCGTCAGATCCTGAATCGTTCTTGAGACCCAAATGATATTTGCCAGCGTCGGAACGCTTGCAGTTCACTGTGTGTACAATCGTGTGATGCCCAACAGATGTCACTGTGGTCCTTTCGTTAGTTACAACTGGTTTACCATCCAGGGTCCATGTAACCTCAGGAGTTGGTTCTCCAATGAAATTGACGTCCACATGGAAGATAAGACCAGCCTTGATGCGGATTTCTTTAAGCGGCGTGATAATCTTTGGTGCCACGAACCTGTCTTTAGCTGTGATGGTGTCTGAAGGTTCACTTGGCTCGGATTGACCGGCCTGGTTCACTGCGATCACACGGAACTCATAATCTTGGCCTTCAGTCAGGTCTGGTACGGTCGCCTTGTTCTTGCTAGGCGGTACATGAACAGCGTTCACCCAGTATGGGCTGCCCTTTTCTTTCTTCTGAATAATGTAGCCAGTAATAGGTGCTCCACCATCAGATTTAGGCGGGGCCCATTGTAAGTCAACGTGGCTCTTGCTCCAGTCGGTGGCTTCAGGTTTGCCAGGAGCCGAAGGTTCATCGTACTCGTTCTTGGCTACGATAGCGCGGTCTAATTCCAATGGCTCGGATTGACCGATGGCATTTACGGCGCTGACTCTAAATAGATATTCCTTCATGTGAATCAATCTAGTTACCGAATGAGACAAGAATGTGCTCATACCGGCATCGGACCATGTACCACGAGACAGGTCCATTTTTTCGATGACGTAATGCAATATTGGTGATCCACCATCATCAAGTGGTACCCGCCAGGATAGCGAGCATGATTCCTTTGTGACGTCGGACACAACCAATGGTTTCTCTGGTCTCGATGGTTTATCAAGGACGGTGACTTGGGCAGTTGCTGAGCAAACTCCAAGGTCGTTCTTCAAGGTCAACTTGTAAACGCCTCCATCGGAACGGACAGAGAATGGAATGTCGAGAATGACCCTGTTATGTAGAATCTGTATGTCAATTCTGTCTGATGGCTGGACGACTTTGCCGTTAATCTGCCATTCGACTGTGGGCTTAGGTGAGGCTTCCATAGGTATTTCATATTGAATCCTTTGTCCTGCTTTAACAGTTTTGTCAGCAAGGAGCATTTTGTCGAAGTGTGGCGCACAGAACCTGGCTTTAGCCACTTGAGGAGTGGAAGCGTCACTGGGTTCTCCGTTTCCTGCCTTGTTAACAGCGATCACCCTGAATTCGTATTCTTCTCCCTCCTGCAGTCCGGGCACGGTAGCAGTTGTCTTGTTTCCAGGTACTGTAGCTGCCACTTCCCATGGTCCGTACTTTTTCTTGGCCTCAATAACGTAACCGGTGATAGGTGAACCGCCATCCTTCTTCGGCGGCACCCATTCCAAGTCCATGTGATCCTTGTCCCAGTCCTTGACGACTGGTGTTCCAGGTTTGTCTGGTGTTCCGTAGGGATCCTTAGCTGTGATCGGTTCGTGACCGATCAGAGGCTGCGACTCGCCTTGTTTGTTGACGGCACGGACGCGGAAATTGTAGTCGTGACCTTCGATGAGATGGTCGATCCTGATGCTGCAAGCTTGGACCTCTCCAGCTGGTATCCAGCGCATGTTCTCTTGGTCCATCTTCTCAACGACATAGTGAGTGATTTCGTTACCACCGTCGTCCTTGGGTGGCCTCCATCTCAGAGTGCAACCAGACTTGGTGATATCATCAGCTCGTAGCGGTCCCTCTGGTGGCGAAGGTACATCGAGCACCAAGACTTTGACAGTTGCGGAGTCTGTTCCGTTGATGTTTTTGGCTTTAAGTGTGTATGATCCGGTGTCAGCTCGCTTGGCGTCAATGACCCTGAACTTGGTGGCGTGAGCGTCGTTGACAATCTTGATGCGGTCTGTGTTCATAACGATATTGTCTCCGTGCTGCCATTCCTTGGTCGGTGTCGGTTCACCAGCGACTGGTACGTCGAGCTCGAAGTTCTGTCCGACCTTGACTTTGATGTCGAACATGAAGTTCCTGTCGATCTTGGGTGCGAGGTTCTTGGGTCTCGCGAGGTGAGGTGCGGTTCCGTCGCTAGGTTCACCCTTGCCAGCCTTGTTGACGGCGCGGACGCGGAACTCGTAGGTGTTGCCCTCGATGAGGTCTGGGACTTTGCCACTTGTTACATCGCCTTCGATCTGGAAATGAAAAAAAGTAGTTTAAGTATGTGGTTATTTCTATAATAGACAGAGTTTTGAAATGACTAGGTACATTTACAAACTGGCATATAACAATAGTCACCTTCAAGTTTCTTTATTTGTTTAAATAAAATACCATGTGCATACCAAGTTATTATGTTGAATATTTATGCATTTAAATATACATTTGATTACAACTGAAGTTAAGAGTTAAGCAAGCCGGATATTTCGCTCAATAATTCAGAAAATCTACCTTAATTAGAATGTCAACTCTAAACACACAAAACCAACCTGAGCACACTCCTCCCAATCGGGCGAGAAGCGGTCCTTCTTCTCAACAACGTATCCGGTGATGGGTGCCCCACCATCCGTCTGGGGCCTGGTCCACTCCAGCTCCACGAAGTCGCGGTCGAAGTCCTTGATCTTGGGAGTACCGGGCTTGCCGGCCACGTCGAACGGGTTCTTGGCTTCGGTGGAGTGAGGGGTTGTGAGCGGTTCCGACTTGCCTTGTCTGTATATGGAGGTGTATGTTAAGTATTGATTTTGATGAATAATGTTGTTGTTCGAAATAAAATTGAAATAATAAATATGTAAATACTATACAGAACAATATTATAAAAGTAACATTGCATAGGAAATCATCCTCGGCAGCAAATCGATAAAGGACAAAGTTATCTGTTTTTTACGATGTCATGAAATATTTTTCTTTATACATATATGAATTTAAAACAATACAGAAAGTATAATACATGTGTTCTAATAGTAAAAATTTATAGAAAGAATTAAGGTATTTTTTCTATCTAGGTTTTTTCTATCGAATAAAATACACGTTGTATTTTTGCTACCACCTTATTTCATATACCTATGCCCATTTCGTTACATAAAAAACAACATAATAATCTTACCTGTTAACAGCCCTGACACGGAACTTGTACTTGTGTCCGGGGGTTAGTCCATCCACGGCGAGGTTTGTCTGCGGGCCGTCGGTCTCGCCAGCGGTCACCCATCTGCCGGTCGCCTCGTCCATACGTTCAACGACGTACTTCTCGATGGGCTGACCGCCGTCGTCTGATGGCGGGTTCCAGGAGAGCTTGGCGCCGTTTGCGTGCACGTCTGATACCTGGCGGATTGTTTAGGAGATTTGTAAATAGATATCGTTTCTTTTTGCCTTAAAATACACATAGTCTTAAGGTATTGTATAGGTACTAACGTAATGGAATTTATTTTCTGAAATATAATGATAAAAATAAATAAAAACAGGTAGATAGTTCAGATAGATGGTAAATATTCACCACAGTCTATCTGCAGATCAAGAGATATCTGCTTACGCACTTTTATGAACCCCTTACATTCCAAACCATAGCAAGATGCACACCACCATGTTCGTTATTTAATCATTTGGACCATATGCACGCTTTTTATGACCCAACTTCGAGTATTTCACCTGTGTAAATACATCAACTTTTTTTATATAGAACCCTAAACAGAATCTCACCTTGAGCGGTCCTCCAGGCGGGCTGGGCACACTCAGCACAATGACTTCAACTTCAGCAACGTCTTTGCCGTTGCTGTTCTCCGCCGTGATGGTATACCGGCCGCTATCGGACCTGGTCGCAGCCTTGCAGTTCAACTTGGTGTTATAGTCTGAATGCTGCACCTTCATCTCACCGCCAGACTTGACTTCGCGCTTGGCGAGGTACCATTTGGTCTCTGGCATCGGTTCTCCGGATACCTGTTTGATAAAATTGGTCATATAGTTTATAGTCGAGTTTGTTAAAGCTCACATAGATGATGACTATTCCTAGGTATATAAGTCTACTACATAATATTAAGGCGACAGTATTTCAAGTAATTTCATTATTATTTGAACTAAATTGTAAAACTAGAATACTAAACTAAATGAGATCATAAAGATGTAAGGAGGTAGGGCGCAACGGATTCGTCCGTTCGAAATTGGAGCAGCCCGACTGGGGTAGTACCTCCACCTTACAGAAGACCGCAGCCAAATAACACTACATGTAGTGTTGTGTTCCTGCGGTGAGTAAGGTAGCCAGAGCTCCATGAGGAGACGCTGTAGCGGCAGTGGGGGGACCAGGGATGGAGTAGCGTCGTAGGGGTGTGCAGGAGTGATGCCTGTTTGGCCCTTCGGCGTGCATTGCGCTTTGTCCCTTTCACTGCCTATACAGTTGCTCCCTTTTTTTATAGGGTCGGCAACGCGTGAGTGACGCCTCTGGTGTTGCAAGCGTCCATAGGCTACGGTAACCGCTTCCCATCAGGTGGGACCGTATGCCTGTTTGCCACCCTTGTGGTATAAAAAAAAAAAAAAAAAAAAAAAAAATGTTGATAAGTCACTCAGCCATTAGTCTCCCTAATTAAGTAATTAAAAAAATAAAATCCATTCTCACCTTGACATCAAAGCCGAACTTCTGTCCGACCTTGATCTTGATATCGATGAGGTTGGTCCTGTCGATCTTGGGCGCCATGTTCCTCGGCTTGGCCACGATGGGGTGAGTGCTGTCGCTGGGCTCGCCTGGACCCGCTTTGTTTACTGCACGAACCCTGTATGATACATATAAATAAACAATTGTATAAATCATATCTTCCAATATACCAATTTTAAATGAAGAATCAGATATTTTCGGAACAGACATTACTTTCATTTTCGTTGTGTCAAACTAAAGGAACGAATTCTTGAAAAATACATATATAAAGAATAACATAAATGTCTCGCTCCATAAAACTTGAACATAATATTGTATAGGTATTATTTAATCTGTCTCCCTTTACTTACCTAAACTCATAAGTCTGTCCCTCAATAAGATCAGGCACGGTGCAGTTAGTCTTGTCTGCGGGTACTTCCAGGGCCTTCTCCCAGTTGCCAAACTTATCCTTCTTCTCGACGATGTACCCTTCGATGGGGGCCCCACCGTCCTCGCGGGGCGGGGTCCACTTGAGGTCCACGTGGTCCTTGTCCCAGTCCGTAACGCTTGGGGTGCCTGGTGCACCTGGATATGTCATAGATAGTTATTAGTGCTTTTGATATTATGAAGGGTAGTAAATTATGCGGGGATCTGGATGTAGTATTAAAATTAATATTATATGCAATGACCAGTCAAAGCCAACCATGAGATCTATCCATTGAGTTGTGATTATATTTTCCTATGTTAGTAAAGTATTTGTTGTGTAAGTAAGGTGAAATTTCCTTTTGACAATATACGCAAGCTTTTTAGCACGTATCATAGATAGCACTAGGTATTTTTAACATCAATAACAATGTTATTTAAATAATCAGTTTTATTAATAAAAATGCTTTTGTTCGAAAATGTCGTCTATTCGTTCAATGTCGGGCATTAGAGCTTTTTCCTTATTTAATTATTTTATACGAAAATTAATCAGATATGTAGAGGATACTGTATATTATAGTACCCCGCGAATTAAGATATCCAGAGAAAGCTACTATTATTATTATATTCCAAACACTTACCAGGTTCGTCGAACGGATTCTTGGCGACGATCGATGTCTCAGAGGTCAGTGGTTCAGATTCTCCCTCAGAGTTGACGGCAGACACCCTGAACTTGTACTCCTTGCCGGGAGTCAGACCAGTTACGTCGCATTCTGGAAGGTTATGGAATAGTATATTATATATTTATTTCGCCAAAACATAGTATTTTTTATAAGTAATCCTTTTATGCATACAATGCCTGCATTAGGGATCTTCTTAGGTTGGGTTAACATATATATGAAAGTAGAGATTTCAACAGAACATAAGGTTACAAACAGTAAGCATCACAAACAGTAGACATATATTGTAGTATGTTCTATTTATTGCTCTACATCTCGCTGAACATAACAAAACTTTTAAAACAGTATATATTCCATCCGAAAACTGAGGGACCAGTCACTACAAGCAATTTCACGACCTACGCCTATAATCATTAGACAGTAATTCCAATGACTAAGATATAGGTATCACTCACTAGGCTCATCCGACCTGGCGCACGGTACCCAGCATCCGGTCTCCGTGTCCAGCTTGTCGATCTGGTAGTACTCGATGGGGGCGCCACCGTCGTCCTTCGGCCTCTTCCACTTGAGGGTCGCACCCTCCTTGTGGACATCCGAAATCTGGGGAAAAACAGGAGATGAGAAAAATGAATGAAAAACATAGATTTATATATTTTCATATATGTAGTTGGGGGCAGTTATCTACACTAATATCATAAAGACAAAAACATTTTATTTTTGTGCGTGTGTATGTTTGTAATGAATAAACTCAAAAACTACTGTGCAAATTTCAAAAAATATTTCAGCGCCGGAAAATTGTGAAGTAAATTATTGAGATGGATCATCTATAATCATCAGAGGAGTAACAAAAGCTATATTTAATTTCCACGGGAACTACGTGGAGGCAGCTAGTTATAAATAAGTTCACATGGAAAACGTCATTTTGATTTACCCAAAAATATCTGCCATTTTACTTTACTCCTTCATTATTCTATACTCATACAGTCATAATAAATGCCATACATCACATAATTGAATTATGGGCCCAAATATGAAGCCGCAACCAACCTGTAGTGGGCCTTCAGGCTTCATCGGCTTATCGGTGACGGTGACGTTGACAGTGACGGTGTCCTTGCCGCTCGAGTTGACCGCGGTGACGGTGTACTCGCCCGAGTCGTCGCGCCTGGCCGGCCGGATCACCAGCTTGGTGAAGTACTCCGGGTTGTCTATGGACACCGCCTTGGATGGACGCAGCGGCATGTTCTGGTATCTGTTAAGTTACAGGATAATTAACGATGGTATTTGATACTAATATTATAAAGAGGTAAATTGTGAGTTTGTGACGTTGTGAGGGGTAATTTCTGGATCGACTGAAATGATTTTCAAAATTGTTTCACCAATAGAAAGCTTCGTTATTGTGGAGTGTCATAGGCTATATTTTATCTCGCGGTGGAACTGCGTTAATATCCCTGTAATAGGTAACTCTTCGGTTGAGAGCCCTCTGCGCTCACTGAAACAGTCCGTGTAAGGGTGTAAAAGCCATCTGAGGCTATACCTTCTAGTCATAGGTAACTCTATTACTAAGTAACTTATTTGTATACATTATTTACTATTCTCCCAACAGCTTTAAACATTTAGTCACAATACTAAAGCCCTCTTAACTACCTTATACTTATCAGAAACCCTTACCTCCATTCAACAGCAGGCGCCGGTTCCCCAGTGATTGCTGCCTCCATCTTGAGCGTGGATCCCGCTGAGATGGTGACGTCACGGAGGTGGCGGCGGTCGATCTTCGGCGCTAGGAACCGTGGCTTGGCTAAGAAGTTCTTGCTGCCTTCCGAAGGTTTACTCTGGCCGGCCTTGTTGATAGCTATCACGCGGAATTGGTACTCGTTGCCTTCTATCAGCCTGTTGGAGGTTGAAGTGGAATTTTTGAGTTAATATATACTATGTAATTGCAGATTATAATATCAGTTCTAATTGATATAGAAAACATACAATTGTCTCATATGTACTCATTCATATAAAATAAAACATACCTATTTAACTAATCAAAGAGCATATTTATCAATATACATATATATTATAAAAATAAAACATACCTATTTAACTAATCAAAGAGCATATTTATCAATATACATATATATTATAAAAATCTACCAATATACATATATCAACAAAAACCTACCCATTAACAGTAGCAGTAGGCGTAGGCGTATGAGTTTCCACGGCCTTCTCCCACAGCGGACTGTACTTGTCCTTCTTCTCGACGATGTAGCCGATGATGGGTGACCCTCCGTCCGAGATGGGCGGCTCCCACTTGAGGTCCACGTGGTTGGCGGACCAGTCGTCCGGTACCGGAGCTGATGGGGCGTCTGGGACCGCTGTGAGAGGGGAAAAAATCATTTAGAGATCATTTAGTGGAGTTCCTGTGGCTGATATGATGATAAGAATGATGATGATTAGGTAAATAAAATTAATAAATGATGAATATCCGGAATTTTTCATCACAGTAGTTGTCAAATACGAATTAAAGTCGTCGTCAGCTCGGATGCTGAATTATTTGACATTTTAATAATGAAATAGCAGTCTATTCTGTTTGATAAGTCTGTCAAACATACGAGACTAATTTAAAGAAAAGAGACGCAAACCCTTCATTTATCACAACCAGTAATAACCAGTATTCTATAATTCTGCGTACTTGAAGTTCATTATATTAGCCGATAGATTAGTTTTAAGAACTTACTGAACGGATCCTTAGCGATGATGGATCCGAAGGTCTCCAGCGGCTCCGACTCGCCCTCCTTGTTGAGGGCCTTCACGCGGAACTTGTATTCATGACCGGGAATGAGGCCATCCACCTAGATAGACATAACAACTTAATATAGCATATCCTGGGAGAATAACATATCTCGGGAACTCAATGTCTGATTTATATAGTTAAATGCCTAGAAACAGACATAAACACAAAGGTTTACCCAGAGCAGGAATCAATCCACAAGCACCATATTATCTCTTCTGTAATTTTGCATTAAAGTTATGTGATACTGTTTTATGAAACGAAATAAAGATTTTAGATATAGTATGTACTGCTATAATCATTCATACTCAGAAGTAAGATACCCACTTTCCTATTAATGAAAAAAGTATATATTAAAAATCTTCAATCTGCCTTTAGTAATAAGGATGAAACCTTACCTCCATCTCTGGCACGTTGCCCAGGGTCTTGCCAACTGGCAGCCAAGTGCCGGTCTCAGTGTCGAACTTCTCGACGAGATAGGCCTCGATGGGCTCACCGCCGTCGTCTTTGGGCCTCTTCCATTTGAGCGTGCATCCGTCTTTGTGGATGTCTGACACTTCAAGCGGGCCTTCTGGTTTGTCGGGTTTGGCTGTTGGTGAAAAAGGTATATTTTAGAATGGAGGAGAGTTATACTTCAGTTATTTCTATAATATATGAGATGATTTCTAGCCGAAAAATTTTGAAATCATGCTTCGCTAAATAAAATAAAGACACATTTTACATACGCTTTCCCATTCATTTGTCAAGACAAAAGTGATAATAAATGAATACTGATTTAAGAGATGATCTTTCATTTACTTTAAGCTCAAATTTATGTACTTAATATTGTCCGTTTTTACAAAATGCAGTTGAAATTGATCATATTTATTAATTCAAATATACCTTCACAGGCGCTTATGAAACTTCGACTCTAATGCTCAGTTCCGAAGGTTGTTTTTGCTGAGAAGAGCCGGCTAAACTCGGCAATTACTCTTTAAAACAGCAGTTATTTGTTCTACTCACATGTGACAATGATCTCGACTTCAGCGGTGTCCTGTCCGTACTTGTTGACGGCCTGTATCTTGTACGTGCCGGAGTCCTTGCGGCGCGGGCTCGCGTGCTGGTACTTGCTCAAGTATGGCACGTTCACCACTGGAAATAAAAATGGCTATTTAAGTATACTATATCTTGATTATATACTATACAATTCTCCTTCAGTGTCGTAGATCCACTTGAGACTATAATTGACTACATTAATACTATTTTATACTTATAGTATACTTATGACTCTCAGAAAATTGCTGTCTCCCATAATACAGATTTAATTCTACCGTGAGTGACAGCAACTATACCAGTATAGTCTCTAACTTTTGTGTAATTATTTAGATAATGCTATAGACTTGTATTTCAATATATAACTACTTTAATTCAATCCATACACATTAACCAGGAAAGTGATTATTGTATATGTTTGAATATAAAGAATTTTATTACCAAAACCAAACACATCAAGTAACATTTGACAAACTACATCAAAGTCACATATTTCACGTATTTTATAACACTGGTTATTTAATATACTTACACTTAAGTCCGTTTCCACTGGAGACGGACTTGCCGTTGAGCGTCCACGTGACGTCCGGCGGCGGCTCCCCGGACACCTTCACGTCGAGCGAGATGGGCTCGCCCTCGCGGACGCGGATCGAGCGCAGGTTGCGACGGTCGATCTTTGGTGCCACTGTTGTAGACATACGATATTTTGATAAGTAACAATATTCGGTAGAATAATACATATAGGGTAATTTTATGCAAAAGTTGTTAGAGAAAATTTCGCGTTTAATTAATTATCAGGCACTAAAATGGTCTATATAAAGGTCAAAACTACTCTTACTATTGAAATCAAATGACATACTTAAAAGTATTATAACTGAACATACATATTATATTTCCAAATATAACTAAAATAGTCATATAGTCATAACAGGGAAGCAAACTTGGAGCATGCGACTCATAAAACTTATAGCCTGACAAGCCACTTTATTATTACTAGATTTCTTTTTAATCGATTTATATATTTATCTCCCATCCATTACCGAAGTCGGCACACAATAACAATTCCATTTATAAAATCTATGATATTAAGGTACTCACGTCTCCTAGGCTTGCAGACGACAGACTTGCTGGCGTCGCTAGGCTCGGAAGGACCAGCTTCGTTGACTGCCTTCACACGGAACTCGTACTCCGTACCCTCGTCCAGGTGGGGTACTGTTGCTTTCTCGTTGTCGTTAGGTCCGACCTGGTGAAGGGAAGAATAAAAATAAGTTATTAGGGTTATTCAAAGGTGTGTCCAATTTAGCAGTGTTTCAAGTGATTGACAAAACAATTTTATGTATTTTTAAACAACCAATCGATAATAAGGCAGCATTTTCCTAGTCATATATGTCTATATTTATTATAAACTATGTTGGGAGATTCCCTATGTAAAGTCTAATCTATTGTTTAAAAAATAAATACCTTATTTAAAGCTTCGTCTAGTTTAACACTCAACATCTCTTAATCACATTTTATGGTCAACTTTTTTTTAAACTTGTGTTACAGAATAACAAATATACAAAATGTCTTTATGTCTGTGTTTTTTTTTCTTTTGTTCTTCTAAAAGTAATGTAAACTTACCTCACAAGCCTTCACCCACTTGGGCGAGCCGACCTCTCTCTTCTCGATGATGTAGCCGGTGATGGGCGCGCCGCCATCTTTGAGCGGCTTCTCCCATTTGAGGTCCACGTGGTCCTTGTCCCAGTCGACCACTTCTGGTGTTCCGGGTTTACCGGGCTCATCTAAAGAGGGCATAGCATTTATAATTGCTGTTTAATGTTTTTGTGGTATTAAAGATGGATAAGGATTTTATTTTCATTTCATTTTACTTCCCTGACATATCAAAATAAACATGATTGGCTGTGTTAGAATCGTCATAGTAGAATTACATAATTGACATAATGTATGTACTTAAGTATTTAAATAATATGCATATATAACAGAGAACCAGCCAAATAATTGTGGTATACGTGTTCAAATCAACTCACCGAACGGATTCTTAGCAATGATCGAGTGTTCGGCCTCCAAAGGTTCCGAAACACCCTCATTATTGACAGCAGACACCCTGAACTTGTACTCGTGTCCGGGCACCAGATTGTCTATTTCCGCCTTCGGGTCCTTGGTCTTGGCAGCGGGCACCCATCTTCCAGTCTCCGTGTCAAGTTTCTCGACGAGGTAGTGGTCGATGGGGGCGCCACCGTCGTCTAATGGCGCGTTCCATTTCAGCGTGCATCCCTCTTTGTGGACGTCTGAGATCTGGGAAGGAATAAATATAGTTTTTTTACGTTTATATTGCTAGTAGACAATACTGCCTTCATAGCCTAGATATTTATATACAATTGTTGCATCGAAATGTCTTTGTGAGTGTTTAATGTGTGCGTAGATAATTTATTTAAAGATAACTTGGGTTATGCATTAAATATTAACATCATAGGGATGTATCGAAGTTCAGTTCATATAAGTAAAGATTAATAAAAGAATAACGCCCTGTATCACACAAGATTCACATGACAAACAATTTTAAACCTTACACCAAAGCAATTAAAGTTCAAATTACCTTCAACGGTCCTTCAGGCTTGGCAGGCACATCAAGTACATTGACTTGTATGGTAGCTTCGTCTCTACCGCTGCTGTTTTCGGCCTTTAGTGTATAAGTGCCGCTGTGCTTGCGGGAAGCGACGATGACTGATAACTTAGTCTTGTAGTCTTCAGCGTCGACTGTGAGGTCGTCTCTTGTCGCGAGACGCTCCTTGTTGTGGAACCTGAGGGCAGATAGGGAATTAGAATTAGGGACTTAAGGTCTCCAAAACTGATATCATAACTTGATAGATATTTAATAATCGTGTATTAAATGGGTGATATGTTATCAAATAGAGTTCTCAATAAAAACACTGTATTTTTGGTCAGGAAGCGAAGATATTCAGAAAAAGTAAAATAATTAAAGAGGTTTACAAAAATGGTAAAACAGATGATTTTTTACTGAGCATAAATATCATCCATCAACTGAAAATCAAGATAATCAGAGTTTATTTATTGCATACTTTAACGAAAGGGGGGATTTATCAGGTAACTTACCAAGTCTTAGTTGGTGGCGGTTCACCGGTGACCTTGATGTCCAACCGAATGTTCTGCCCAGCCTTGATTGTGATGTCGCGCATGTTCGTGCGATCGATCTTCGGGGCCGCTGTAATTTATATAAATATGAATATTAAATAATTAAGATTATTGTTATTTATAAAGGTATTTAAAAGCATTTTCACTTTACTTACTTTTTGCTTTTTTTTACTTTATGTATATTTGAAAAGTTTCATTTATATAAGCTTTTGAAATCAGGTAACGTATACGAACATAACTATGGTGATCTGTATTTATTTATCTTCCAACACACCATATTTATGTTATTGTATATCAAAACTTTACCGTTACCTTTTGGTGGGTTTTAAAAAATCAAAAAACTCAAATTTTCACTAAATATATTACCCGCATTTCATTTACTATGCATAGATAAGTAGAATTTGTATAAGAAGTCATAAGCTTACCAAATCTGTCCTTAGCTAGCAGGTTTTCAGATGCCGTGGATGGTTTTCCGGGACCAGCCTTGTTGACCGCCTTCACGCGGAACTGGTATGTTTTGCCCTCGATCAGATCTGGTACGCGGGCTTCAGTCTTGTTTCCGGGTACCTGGAGAAAGGTTTTAAGTGGTTTATGTGCGTAAAGTAAAAAATGTATAGAACTATACATTTGCTGCTATAAGATATTTAAAAATAGGTCTACACCATTTTACATATTATCATAATGTACAAGCTAATGTCCTGCGCAGTTCTACCTATGTTACCAAGGAATAAAATGGCATGTATCTTTTGGGAGTACTGTAAGTCTATCAGTGAAAGGGTTTTTTTAATCGGAAGGGGTTCTAAAAATGTCGAAACTTTACATAAATATGAGCATATATAAAAATCTCGCCTCACAGTGTGTTTTATCGAACTCCTCCGAATCGTCTTGACCACTATTTTGTGTTTATTTGTTAGGTCTGAGATCATAAAGAATTTTTCTTATTCCTAGAATTCTAGTTCCCAAGAACCTATTCTTATCGTAATTTTAATCATTCTTATATGGTAGAACAACATTTACCGAGTCAGCTAGAATAACTTTACATATATGTACATACCTCAGCAGCCTTCACCCACTTGCCGGTGTCTCGGTCCTTCTTCTCCACAATGTAGGCTGTGATGGGCGCACCACCGTCGCTGGCGGGCTTCTCCCACTTGAGGTCCACGTGGTCCTTGCTCCAGTCCTTGAACTCCGGCTTGCCGGGCGGGTCGGGCTCGCCTGGGAATAAACAGGAATAATATACTTCCAGTCATTCCAGATTTTTCTACATTCTCGGGTGGTAGAACATACCCTATGGGACTTGGTTCTTTTTAGTATTAAGCCTATCATGTGTAGCGCCACATACAGCACGTGCATTCACATCGGCGTTTCATTTTACGCCAAGTACGGTCCCTAATTGTTATGTATGTGTATTCTTGGGTGAACCTATTTTATAATATTTTTAATATAAAGCAAATCGATTAGTAAATTTGAGAATTTGTGGTATACATAGCAAATGACAGTGTAGTAACTGTTTACCAGGATATCTACTTAGACATCCATATCCCCTTATCCCACAATCCTTTATTATCTAAATATTAACCATTTGTTTGCCCATAAAAAAATCATTCTGTTGAATTAAGAACTGCCTCTTAACTAAACTCACCATAAGGATTCTTAGCGGTGGTAGCGGTCTCAGTGACCAGGGGTTCGCTCTCTCCCTCAGGATTAACAGCCTTCACCCTGAACATGTAGTCCTTGCCCTCGTTGAGTCCCGTGACGTCAGCCTCGGGCACCTTCGTGGTACAAACCGGTACCCACCGACCGGACTCGGTGTCCATACGTTCGACGACGTAGTTCTCGATCGGTTCGCCTCCGTCGTCTTCCGGCGGTTCCCATTTGAGCTTGCAGCCGTCTGCTTTCACGTCTGATACCTGAGAAAGTAATTTAATTGTGTAGTAATTAAATATTTAAAGCCGTGTCGTCTATATTAAAAAAAAAGTATGGTTAAGCGAAGAGAATATAGATTTACGAAAGTGACGAAGATACGAAAGTTGGTTACTATTTCATGCCAGAACGGCTGAAGGGATTGCGGTGAAATTTGCCACGGAGTTAGAATATGATCTGAAGTAGGTAACACATTAGCTCCTTTTTAACCACGAACTTTAAAATCCCCTGGGAACGCGGAAGAAACCCCGTGTAGCCACTAGTACCAAGTAATTAAATTAATTATAACTTTTAATCTACTTATATATTTCTAGAACATACCTTCAAAGGTCCCTTAGGCTTGGATGGCTTGCTGACGACTTCGACTTCGATCTCTACGGTGTCAGTGCCGCTGTCGTTCTTGGCGGTGACGACGTACTTGCCGGCGTCGGCGCGCGTCAACTTCTGCAGCGCAAACGACGTGTGGTAGTCCTTGTTCTCGATCTTCAGCCTGTCTTCGACCTGAAAGAAGTTGGTAGAACGTGGAATTAATTATAATAAACGAAATATGATATTAAGGCGAGTATAAAATTATGTCAGCTATCTGGTTACAATAGCACAAGCTCTGCTTAGTTTGGAATCAGATTAGCTTCAGTGTGAAAAATGCCCAAGATTTTTTTTTTATGTTATAATGTTTCATTGTTAGAAATGTATTAAATAATCTGTAGTTAGGATTTGATTCTATAGAAATAGTAAAAATTACTAACAAATACCTACTTATTTAGGAAATATATTAGACATGAGTTGGTCTCGAACGCAATGTCTGTCTGTTTCATTCCCATCACATATTTAGTGTATCGTAAAGGGAACTTTAGAATTAACTGATGACTAGTAAATAAGTAGTCAAATATCATAAGCATCACAACCTACATCACACCTAATACGGTAAGTAAAAAAATTACTATATCTTCCAATATAGGTATATAAAGTCAGAAAGTGCATACCTTAAGCGGTTTGTCGTTAAATGTCCAGGTGATGGTCGGTTCCGGTTCACCCTTGACGTCCGCCTCCATCTTGAGAGGCGAGCCGACCTTGATCTTCTTCTTTTGCAGATCTTTGCGGTCGATCTTCGGTGCCACTGTAAGTGAAATTCAAGTCATTAATTGAGTACTTATGCACAGGCTTATGCTAAATTAATTTTTATTATCATTAGAATAGTAAACAAAATGCAAATTATTGTCGTAAAAATAATTTAAATACACAAAAACAACACATCCATATCATATTGACTTGAAATCATCCACAAATAACTTTATCTACAAATGAACTTGATTAACATCATTTATTTTAACAGTATTATATTTAACCAGTTTTATTTTAGTCGAATGTAGAAAACTTTTAAGTCATATTTAGTTGCTAGATTTTAAATTACCTATACATATATAGATATATTTTGTTAGACAATCAATCTCTTCAATCTGAATTAATTCACAAGCTATTCTAACAACTAGTATAAGGGTACCTAAAACCAAACGGTCTCTTAATAATCTTACTATATCACTTACAGAATCTCGGCTTAGCGATGACAGACTTGCTAGGATCTGAAGGTTCTCCCTGACCGGCCTTGTTGAGGGCGATCACACGGAACTGGTACTCGTGACCTTCCTCCACGTCCGTCACGCGGCCGGTGGGACGGTCGCCTGATGTCTTGAGACAGTCTTGCCATGTCCTGGAATTAAAATATAATCATAAATTAATATATTACTGCATTAAATGCCTTTAAAGTCAGGGTGTGTAATTTCCTCCAATGGAATACGATATATTGATATTATGAAGTGCAAAGATATTTTTTTGTATTGGATTGTCTCCGAAACTTTAAGACTGATCTGAACATTATCAGGGAGTTACATAGATATTTTATATCCTCATATTCATATGGGAACGGGAACTAAGCGCGTGCAACCCTGCGGCGGAATCTTGTCTACAAAAATATTATAAAGAGGTAAAATTTGTTGTTTTGTGTGTAAATTCGTAAAACTAACACTAAACTCACAAAATATTCAAAAATTGTTCTTATTTATATTTCACCATTGGAAAGCTACATTATCGGCTATATTTAATTCCCATATACCCACGGATACTACGCGAAACACCGCAGCGGAACCTAGTATATCAAAATTTGGATTCAAAAGAAAGAGACACCAACCTGCCACCCTTCTCCCTCTTCTGCACAATGTAGCCGGTGATGGGGGCGCCACCGTCGTCTTTAGGCGCCGACCACTCCAGCTCCACAAAGTCCTTGTCCCAGTTCCTGGGTTCCGGACGCCCTGGCTTGCCGGGCTCGTCTGTGGGTTATAAATATATTTAGTTAAGCGAATATAGGTTTTATGGCAGGGTAATTGAGCTCAAAATATATTGAAGTTGAAATATGGATGGGGAATATATCCTTTACAGATTTTAAAAGACAAAACATACATAAAAAAGGATGTAACAATCCACTACAATACATCAATTCAACCAAATAATGTACTTTTAAAACCGCTTCAATTATAGACAAAGTGTTTGTACGTCATTCTCTGTGAATATAGAAATATCTCACGATACATTCCTTTACCAAAAACAACTGTATTAATACTAGTTTCTAATGGGATAAGAAATATTTATATAGGTGTTTTAAAACTTACCGAAGGGATTCTTAGCGATGATAGGCTTCTCTGTCTCCAACTCTTCGCTCTCGCCCTCCTTGTTGACGGCCTTGACCCTGAACTTGTAGGGCTTGCCTTCCTGCAGACCAGTAATGTTCGCCTTGGTGTCCTTGGCTGTTCCACATGGGATCCAAGTTCCTGGAATGGTGAAGAGTATATTGTAGTGTATTTTTGATTATGTAACTTGTGTTTTACCACAGCTTTGCCATGACAAGTCAAGTAATCAAGGTGGTAAAAGTCGTTCAAAGGTGGTAAAAAGTAAACTGTTTATCTATTTTTTAATATCACCAGTGATATATTTTATGTCGTTAATTGTTTTTCAGTACTAACCAGTAAGAGGATCAAGTTTCTCAATCTCGTAGTACTCAATGGGTGCGCCACCATCGTCTTCGGGCTTCTCCCACTTGAGCGTGCAGCCGTTCTTTGTGACGTCTGCCACTTCGAGAGGACCCTTGGGCTTCGATGGTTTACCTGAAATATTAAATAATAACAATATTAAAGACTAGTGGCTCCCCGCGGTTTCACCCGCGTTCCCGGGATAAAAAGTAGCCTATGTGTTATTCCAGAACATATTCTAGCTCTGTGCCAAATTTCAAGCAGATCCCTTCAGCCGTTGGAGCGTGAAAGAGTAACAAACATCCATACATACAAACTTTCGCATTTATAATATTAGTAGGATGTATGGAAACGGAAAGCATCATCATGAACAGCAAAGACATTAGGTTATTTTTTTACAAAGCATGTGCTTAGATTAGTAATTTGGAGAAACCTGCTTTGTAAAGCCAAGTTTTTGAACTAGTCAGTTTTATTTTAATATTCTCCTTATCGGCTTACTTTACAACGAGGGCGATTAATAGCTCTATATTTGTTATATATCACCCATTTTAAAAACTCGATTTGTACACTTAATTATAGGATTAAAAAAGCAAACTCACCAAGAACAGTAATCTCGACCTCAGCCTCGTCTTCACCGACTTCGTTCTTGGCTTTAATCACGTATTTCCCGCTATTTGGCCTCTTGCACTTTGTCATGAGGAACTTGGTGTTGTAGTCCACATTGATGATCTCCAGGTTCTCGCGGTTCTTCAGCTCCTCGCCCTTGAAGTGCCACGTGACTGTGGCCGGGGGCTCGCCGAACACCTTGATGTCCAGAGACACAGGAAGACCAGCCTTGACGATAAGCGGGTTGAGGTTTGTACGGTCGATTCTTGGTTTCACTGTTGGGGAAATGGATGTAATTAGATTTTTTTGAGATTTAAATAATGTTGGTAGTATAATCTTGTTACTTGAAACCAAAAGAAACTAAGTTTCAAAACAACAACATTTAGTTTTAGTTTAATAGTAAATTTAAGAATAAATAAATAAAAAATATATTTAGTTAGTCGCACACATTAGAGTGGACACCATAATTGACTAACAAGGACTATTAAAAATAAAAGATACACCTCATTTCATTTATACAAACTAGCCGAAATAAACCCTAATTTTAAGGGTCCAAGGTCCAAGTAACCCAAGGGCCTAAGGCTCATTTTAGGTCCAAAACAAAGTATACTCACAGAATCTCGGCTTAGCAGTATGCCAGTTGGTATTCTCTGAAGGTTCAGATTGACCGGCCTTGTTGACAGCACGCACGCGGAACTGGTATTGGTTGCCCTCTTCCAGCTTCGGCACTGTGCCTTGGCAGACGTTGCCTTGGATTTCGGCGGCCTGTAATGATTAAGACATAAGTTTGAATGTAAATAATATAAAAATATGAACAAATAGTCTTGCATATCTACGGGGAAAATATCAAAACTAGTATGGAATATTAAAATTTTGATTTGTTACTATATAGCAAAAACGAGGAGAGGAAGATATAAAGTCTCTATGGTCAATTTACGGCAATAATTGACCATAGTCTAAAGTGCTACGGAATGAAAAACTAGTAGGTACAAAATATTTAAATTCGGATTTTTTACTATGTAGCAAAAACGAGGAGAGGAAGGTTCAAAGTCTTTATGCTCACTTTACGGGAAATAATGACCATAATCGAAAGTGCATGAGAACTTTTAAGATATCACTACAAAATTGTACCTTAATTCAAAAACTCATTGAATATTTTAAAGGTTCACTAATGTAGACCAACCTTAACAAATTCGCCCCTATCCCTATCCATGACTTCGATGACGTATCCCGTGATGGGTGCACCATTGTCCCTGATGGGTTTCTCCCACTTCAACTTGACAGACTTCTCGTCCCAGTCCACAATGTCTGGTAGACCAGGAGGTGCTGGCACGTCGTATGGGTTCTTAGCGAGGATGCCGTGGTCTGTCTCCAGGGGTTCAGACTCCCCTTCCTCGTTGAGGGCCTTCACGCGGAACTGGTATGTGTGACCGGCTTCAAGACCTGGAAAAGGAAATAGTTGTATGGTGTTAGCTAGCGATTTATTGTTATGCGTTTCTGAATATAATATGAAACAATTTGATAGTATAATTTTCCTCGCGACTTTTGCATTTTCATCCAAAGAATCTTCTTCAGACAATTACAAACAACAAAAATGAATCAGTTAAATCGGTCCAGCCGCTTACGCGTTATACCGTGCCCAAGAGAAATATGCTATAACGTTACTTATTCAGATGATGTTATATATTACAGGATAAGCAGTTGAAGCAAAAATGCAACATCCAACAAAAAAAATGATCATATGTAAACTACAACTTTAGACTTCATTTTAAAGTAAAGGTAAATGTCTCCCTGATTAATTTATTGAAGTAAAAATTAACATTTAAAAATGTCTAGCCTCGCATAAGTGACGCTTTAGCACCGTATGTGCGATATATAGATATACTGCTGCATATTGCTGCCGCCCCGAGGTTTCACATGCGTAGTTCCCGTTCCCGTGATCACAGGGGTATCAAAAATAGATAGAGGCCGATTCTCAGACCTATTGAATATGCATACAAAATTTCATTTTCATTTCGGAGGAGTATGGTAACTAACACAACACGAGAATTGTATATATATAAGATACATACCAGTAACAGTAGCCTCAGTGGTACCCGGCTCGATGGTACCAGCGGGCACCCACTTGCCGGTGAGCGTGTCCATCTTCTCCACCAGGTAGGCGCTGAGCGGCAGCCCGCCGGTGTGCTTGGGCTTGTTCCAGCTCAGCTTCACGTGGTCCGCGTGTACGTCCGACACGTCGAGGGGACCCTCCGGCTTGCCTGGCTTGTCTGTTATGATCATAGGTATTGGTTAGGTATTCGGAATAATTGATTTACACGAAATATGCATAAATATTTTTTATTATTATAACAGGTTCAAAATAACAACAAAATAATGATGACATAGTAGCTTCGATTTTATAGTAGCTAGCATTTAAAACCACAAAAGTTTGTGACGTTAAGGGTAAGTTAATTGATTTTGAAGGAAGAACCGGAAATATAACTAGAACGTTAAATTTTTTCTGGTATTTGGTGATCTCGATTAGGCATCTACATTTATAAAAAAAGACCTGGGATATGTTTCACACAAAGCTTATCTGATTCCAAACTCAACAGAGCCTTTATTATCAAAAATATTTTTTAAACAAACACTCAAATTCAAGGTAACTCAATTTTTTTTTTCAAGTTGTTTCCTTTCCTTATGACCTCACGACCACAATATCTCCTGCAACCTGCACACATCTAGAACCTTCCACAAGCGTTTCTTCCATTGAACACTCACCAAGAACAGTGACTTCAACGGTGGCTTCATCGACACCAGACTCGTTTTCTGCCTTCAGCGTGTAAACGCCGGAGTTCTTCCACGTCGAGTCGAAGATCTGCATCTTCGTGTTGTAGTCCTCATTCTCGATCTTGAGGCCGGGGCCTGTTTCGAGGGCCTATAATATGATTAAAAAAAGCCCGTTAGTACAGTGAAGTTATTTGAGTACAGATATTTTTATGGTAACCGAGCTGTAAAACTGATATATTACAGTTTAAAAGTCTTGATGGCTTACCATAAAGCAAACCATTCAAAATCTAATATCTTTTGTTATGATTTTGTACTCTTTATATAACATAGTAACCATTTATCTATCCAAAATGGGTATACAAATTGTAGCAATAAAATCGAAGGTACCTTCTTGGCGAAGGTCCAGGTCTTGGTTGGTGGAGGTTCACCCTTGATGTCGACGTCCAGCTTGATGGTGGTGCCGGCGCGTACTCTTATAGCTGTCATCTTGTCTCGGTTGATGTGTGGTTTCACTAGACAAATATACAAGTTTAGTATTCGGTAGGTATATGGGAGTTTTTGTAAGGATAATCGCAAATTGTTTATAACTGAAATAGTATATATATACTATAGTATATATGTACTGAGTATATATATTTATATATGTGTCTATGTATATTTTTGATAAAATTTTTAATAAATAAAATGTTAGAGTTTAACAATAATAACAGCATACTAAACTGTTCAGCGGTTCTTGAAATCGGCGCGATCATGTAGACTAAAGATCGCGTGGGAAATAATACATTTTTAAAAGACATTTTTTTATACCATATATAGTAAAATACTACATAGATCTCCTTTTATACTATGTATAGATAAATAACGGACAATTAATAAACCAATAATTCTATAGTAACAACACCTTTGAGGAATATACACGAATGGTGTTGCAAGCGTCCATAACCGGACCATTTCCAGTATTGCCATTTCTATAGTATAAAAAAGGTGTAATATAGGTACTTACAGAATCTAGCCTTAGCAATGTGCGGCTGCGTGGCGTCACCCGGCTCGCCCGGCCCCGCCTTGTTGACGGCGCGCACGCGGAACTGGTAGGTGTTGCCCTCCTTCAGCTCCGGCACGCGGGCCTTGCACTCTGGGGTCTGGTAACACAGGATAACAACGGTTATTGGGGGTAAGAATTTGAGATATTCCTTAACTTTAATGAAAAGAAAAATGTTTTTTATTCAATTAGGCCTTCACAGACACCTAAGAATGGTCAGAACACAATAGTTTACTTAACGTTCTTTTAAAATACGTTTATATCATACTAGTGGCTCACTCACACACACAGAAACTTTCGCTTTTATAACATGAAATGTCATGTATCACAAGAACTACACAATCTTAATACATAGATATTTAAATAAAGATTGTGTATAGGATACGTTGACTAATAAATTAATAATTAAAAGGCCTTTTAAATCCCATATTTTGAATATTGTAGATTTAGTTATAGTCTCTTAAAATCCTATTTCTAATGCTTATAATCCATATATACTAGTAATTTGAATACATAACTATAGCATATATATACGATACCAATCAAGTAGTACTATTATAATATCTAAACGCACCGTGCACAATTTACAAAACTAGTACCTACACAATTAAATTGAAAAACTAACTTAAAATAACATACTAATAAGACACATACCGTAGTAGTAAGCGCCTCGGTCCACTGTCCGTACTTCTCCTTCTTCTCGATGATGTAGCCGGTGATGGGCGCGCCTCCATTGTTCTTGGGCGCCTCCCACTTGAGGTCCACGCGGTCCACGTCCCAGTCCTCCAGGGTAGGCACTGATGGCTTGCCCGGGATGTCTAGAATGAAGGTAACAAATAAATACATGAAATAAACACTTGGAACATCACTACAGTGATGAAGTAGGAGCCGGTAAAATAACAGGCAAATTAGATGTTAACATTTCCATACATATTGTTCGTTTCGTTATGACTGGCTCTCAGAACTTTTTATCATTGTTTTATATTAAACTTTTTGTGAATATAATTATGATACGTAATATATAATGCGTTGCACTGACACGTTGGCTATTAATAAACATATAAGATGTTACTGAAAATCTCTACATATAAACAAAATAATGTACCATCTTTTGGTCCTTCGAGCCGGAATCGTTGCATTATCTTATTACCCGTTATAACTTCATAGAACTAGAATAAGCAATAAACTATAAACCTACATCGTCACTTTAAAAACATTACCAATGTACTTCGTAGGATACGAGGTCCGTAGGTACTACGGAAGATGGTGCAGGCGAAGAGCCGTTCTAATTCCTTGTCATCTGATATGTTGACGCGTAGGTAAGCAATTCAGATATGTAATAATATGGTTAAAAAACGTACCATAAGGATTCTTAGCAAGTATAGCGTGGTCGGTCTTGAGGGGTTCACTCTCGCCCTCCTCGTTGACCGCCCTGACCCTGAACTCGTACTCCTCGCCCTCCTGCAGACCCTTGATCTCCATCTCGGTGTCGTCAGTCTTGCCGACGGGCACCCATCTGCCGGTGGCCTTGTTCAGTTTCTCTACCACGTAGCCGGTGACTGGTTTACCTGAAGAGTTCATTTTCTTATTAAAATACTGATAGTAATGATATTTATGTAGGAATATTCCGCAGTCGAATTAAAATAGATTCGTTAGTTATACACAAAAATAAATACGATGATAAACATAGAGAACCACCTCTTTTTAAAAATTAATTGAAATGTTTTCTTATTGACGATAATCTATAACACTTTATGATCAATTACTTATTAGTCAATGTTGTTTATGTTAATTGCTAAATGTATTTGGTAAAAAAAAATGCTTATAACATACTTCATTACTTGGGCTTTCATTTGGTGTCTGACCCATATACTAGCAAGAAATTTAAGCATACTATATTAAAGTTACATTAAACTCGTACATATACACACATAGCCAAATTTTGCACTAATTTCTTTATCTTATATTCTATATAACTAAATATATTTTCAGCCAAAAAAATTATCATAGCCTACTTAGCTTAGACCCAAAAGGCCACTTCTGCAAGTAGAAAAAACTGCACTTACCACCATCATCCTCCGGTTTCTTCCAGGCTAGCTTGCACCCGTTCTTGGTGACATCGGTGACCTTGAGAGGGCCACCCGGCTTGCCCGGCGCCGCCAGCACGGTCACCTCCACGGTGGCCTCGTCAGAACCGTGCTCGTTGGTCGCCACTATGCGGTACGTGCCGGTCATTGGACGCTCAGACTCTTTCACGTCCAATTTCGTATTGTAATCCACGTTTATTACGTTTGCTGTTACCTGTTAATGAAGTTTTAGTTAATTAATATCCTGGGACATGGCTAATTTGATTTCAAAATGAGTTAACTATAGTAACCGATGGATTACATATTTACATCCAAAAATATAGACACAGAAACATAATAAACAGAAGTGCCAAGTTTGGAATCGAACCCACCAACTAAATGTTACGGTTGGCCAGATTGGCCAATCTACCCGTCGATGACGGTCGATATAAGATAGTAAAACCGAATAAATCGTCAACATTTTGCAGGAAAACCGTATATGCTGATAACATTAATGCGTTAACCCTCATAAACTTGGTTTTGAGAAAATGGCGTTTAAAAATAATGTCTATGAGATTTACGACTTTTAGCTTGAAAAAAAATATTTTTTATGTACTTTTCTGTTTTAGATGACTTAAAACACTTTTGTAGAATGTTAAATACGCTATGCATCATAAAATATATCAAAGCCTTTGTTTTCGACTTTTTGTGAGTTAACATAAATAATAATCTACTCTAATATTATAAAGAGGAAAGATTTGTTTGTTTGTTTGTTTGTAATGAATAGGCTCCGAAACTACGGGACCGATTTCAAAAATTCTTTCACCTTTGGAAAGCTACATTATCCCCGAGTAACATAGGCTATATTTTATCCCTGTATTCCCACGGGACCGGGAACTACGCGGGTAAAACCGCGGGGAGGCAGCTAGTTTATTATAATGGTACATACCTCCTTCTCATCAGCCTTCCACTTGTGGAACCACTGCACCTTGGGCGCGGGTTCTCCCTTGACGTTGACGTCGAAGAAGATCGGCTTGCCGGCGCGCACCGCCAGCGCCTTCAGGTTTGTGCGGTCGATGCGGGGTTTCACTGTAGAATGGCATTTATATTATTTAAAAATTCACATTTTTATGGAAAAATCACGTTTTCTTTTGAGGTAAAGACGAGAATGATGACCAAGTATGCAGCCGTCACGAGAACTATTAAGTACTAGTATCAAATTAAATTAAATCATTATTAATCACTTTAGAATAGCAGTAATAATAATAAATTGAATAGTTTCAATAAATATACTAGGAATATACCTATATCTTTTACATTCTTATTTACATACCGTATACGTTTATAATAAAAATGTGCCAGCTAGAAGGAGATGGACAGAACGATAAATACATATATGAATTTAATAATTATGTGATTTTTTTGAATAAGCAATAGTAGAGACACGCTTTATTCTACTATAATATTTAAATGACTTCTTGGATATCATGAGAAAGTATTTTCTAGTAGATGTACTTTGGCACATTTACATTCTATAATACTACTTCCAGATAAAAAAACCTTTTAAATACATACATGATCTATGTCTGATGGTAGTCATCTTGGTCGGATCGGACGGGTCGGACGGGCCGGCCTTGTTGACGGCCACGACGCGGAACTCGTACTCGCTACCCTCCGGCAGACCGTCCACTTTCACCGACGTGTCTGTTCCGGGTACCTGAAAATTTAAAAATGCATGGTTAAATAAATTTAAATTAAATAGATAATTGGTGCAAAAGTTACTTACTTTGTACTACTAGGACGAACATGTTGAAATAGAATTCTAGTGAGGTACATTATTGCTTTAATAATGCACGGTTAAATAACGCTGAAATTATGTTGATATATGCTACAAATTGTATACGAGTTTATTACATTCTAGTACAAGGAAATAGATTTTTAGTGACATACATTATAGATTTGCTGGTAATGTTTATATGCGTCCATGCCCGCATATATCAGCCATTTTTTCTTGATATAACATGAATATAACAACAATAATTTATTTCTCAAACTTATGAACATCTATTTCCTAAGAGCATACTAAAACGGCATAAATAACATTTTAAGTTTTTCCACAGGTTAACTATGTCAAGATTATCACATAATTTAATGCATGTAGTTTAGTTTTTCAGTAAATTCGTTTATGTACACTATTAATGCACCTTAGTGAATAAATAAGTAAATACATACCTCAGCAGCGTTCTCCCAGTCACCACCCTTCGGTCTCTTCTGTATGATGTACTTCTGTACTGGTGCTCCGCCGTCGGACTTGGGCGGCTCCCACTTAATGGTGGCGCTCTGGTTGTCGTTGTCCACCACTTCCACGTTGCCTGGCTTGTCGGCGACATCTGAAATTTAATTGGAAATGATATAAAATTTGGTAATATATATTGATAATATTCTTCATTATTTTGTTGTTCCTGTTCATACATACATGTATAGTATATATCTACTAGATATAGTATTGCTAAGATCTCACAGCCCACAGGAAAGTTTGTTGATTTAAAAAAATCTTTTTATTCATCAATTTTAAATAAATTTGATTATTTGTGCGTTTTTTGTGTATTTGTGTTTGTTTTACACCTATATATAAACTAAAACTTACCATTGAAGTTTTATGCAAGGATCTTTGGCAATCAATGGATATTTGATTTTAAAGAGAAGAAAGATGCTGTATATTATATACAAATCAAATATAATTTACCAGATTTATCATTACCAGAAATGGCTTAATTTTCTTATGTAAGTACTACTATTTAAAACTGTATAGATTTATGTTCCTATCTCTAACCTATATGTTAGACTTACCGAATGGATTCTTGGCGAGGATGGCCCTCTCGGCCTCCAGGGGCTCGGAGTCACCCTCGTCGTTGACGGCGGTCACCCTGAACTTGTACTGGTGACCTGGCTCCAAGCCGGTGATGTCCATCTCAAGGGGTTTCTTATCACCAGCCACTCTATAATAAATTTAATCATCTTATAAACTTCTATTTCCGACCTAGTTGTAAGTTTAGAAAATTCTACTAATATTATAAATGTGAACGTTTGTGAGTATGGATGTTTGTTACTCGTTCACGCAAAAACTACAGACTGGATTTGGATGAAATTTGGAACACAGATAGTTTATAACTTGGATTAACACATAGGCCACTTTTTATCCAGGGAAAATTTAAGGTCCTCCGGGAACGCGGGTCGAACCGCAGGGAGCCACTAGTATACTTATATTAATTAGTCTTCGTGGGACTAAATAATCATAAAAAAACTGCCCAGTAATATAGATATCTTCACTTAAATACTTTTTATAGATGCTAATGTTGAAATTAAATTTTCGACATAGTTATTAACAAAATTGTTATTTGCTACACCCACCTGCCAACCCTGACCCATTTGCCGGTGGCGAGGTCCATCTTCTCAACCTCGTACTCCTTGACTGGAGAGCCACCATCGTCCTCGGGCTTCTCCCACTTGACTTTGCAGCCTTCGGCGTGGATATCCGAAATTTCGAGAGGACCTGTAAAACATAAATAGTTTAAACTTTTTCTGTTACTATACTTGTTATGGTCCATACATTGCTTTCTAAAAAGAACTTTAATTTTGTGTCGGACTAAAGATTCGATGCTTTTCTATCCAGTATAATTTATTTAGAAATAAATAATAAGTGTAATTATGTAATAAGCGATTTAACAAGGAGTAAGAGTATGCACATTATACAGATAATACTTTGACTGTATTTTAAATTTATTTCTTGAACTAACAAACTAGAGCTGCATAAAACACAACCTTATAGATACAGTAATTACTAGATTCAATAGAATTTTATCGATTGATCGTTTCGTTTGTACTAATATGTTACCTTGTGGCGACCCAGGTTTGCTGAGCACAGTCAACTCGACGGTTTCCTGGTCAAAGCCGTTGCAGTTCTCAGCGCGCAGCGTATACTTTCCAGTGTCGCGTCTGACTGCGTTCACAATAGTGAAGTCGGTGTGGTATTCCTTATTCTCAATCTTGATGCGTTCTGTGTTCACCAACTTAATGTTTTCACGCCAAGACCTAAGAACAAAGAAATTTTAATTGTAAATGCGAAAGTTTGCTCCTCCTTCACTAAAAGCTGAAGGGATCTGGATGAATATGTATTAGCAGAGAGTTAAAACTTAGGCTACTATTATCTCATACATATTGAATTAGAAACCGAGGGATAAAAGAATAATAACTATACCATATTAAGCGAACTTACAATACTACATACTATAGGTAGGTATTTGGTAACCAAATAACTGATGTATTAAATATAAATCCTCAGGTACTAAATATAGATAAAATCAAAGTCTAGAACAGCTAAAAGTCCAGTTTACAATCCTTTTCAGATAATCTTGGTCTGATACGGCATTTTAAAAGATTCTCAATGGAAAATAGTATAGTATTACTATATGTCGATAGATTATATATTTCGATTAATCCCTACTAATATTATAAATGCTCAAGGAACTATGCCTGCCTGCCTCTTTGTTACGCTTTCACGCCTAAACTACAGGACCAATATTTATGAAATTTGGTAGAGATAAACTAGACCTTGGGAAATAATATACCGAAGAGTTGAACCCCCCCCGGGAACGCGGGTAAAACCGCGGGGAGCTACTAGTGATTGATACCTCATAAGCAGGCTTTCAATCGTCAACGTCATCCAAGTATAGTAGAGTTATGTGACAAAATTTGCAGATCCTGGCACATAACAACCCTTACGTCATGTATTAATACTTCAGACTTCAGTTTATATGAAGGGGACGGCGCGTACGCAGTCCCCACTATCAAAAATTACGCGTCCGAGTTATCCACATTAGGGATAATCACAGAGGTCAACCCAACCGCAGTGCAATAGGAGGGCCTCGCTCTGGGGGAACCGCCTATGTGATCACGGTGTCCCCTACGCCAGGTAAGTATGCTTTGTACAGTTTGTATGGAGTTGGGTCATTAAACGCCGGAGACTCTTAACATCGCCATGTAGAAATTTTAGTCAACATGGACAGCGCCATCTGACGGACTTTTATGTAACCATTTTGTTTGGGTATCTGATATAACCTTGTAGCCTCCGGATGGGAGAAAAGCTGGCAGTTTACAATGGTGGCGCTTATTCCGTTAAAATGTGAGATAATGGTTTTGTTTCATGTATATAAAATAAAATAGGTACAATATATAACTGAATTCAATCTCAAATAGAAAAATCAAGTCATGTGATTAAATTTCTTATGATGGTATCTTATGTGTGTGACATAAATTCGACTTTGAGGAATCAGACCACTAATTCAGATCTGAGATGATAATAAGCATAAAAAAACTAATAAAATAAACTGTGCTGTAATTAATGTACCAATGATTTTCTAATACAAATTTTTCAGATCAAAATAAAAAATATACCTAATGTTTCCAACTTCTTCCTAAGTTAGCTTTATTTCTACTTACATGTTACCTTGTAAGGTTAGATATTCTCTATATGGTCTAATATGAAATTTTAGCTCCAATTACTTACCATGTAGTCTCGGGCACTGGTTCACCGGTGACATCCACAGACCACTTGTGAGTGCGGCCAGCCTTGATGATCACAGACTTGAATGTGCTGCGTTCAATGCGTGGTTTCACTGTCAAAATTCAATAGTGTTATTGTTTTTAACCCCCGACATATGTATAGTGTACACTGAACCTCAAAATATACAATGGATATTAACTATGAATAGTGATACAGCTGCTGGAAGAAATTTCTTAAGAAATAAGCGCTTCCTTTGTACTTGTGTTTCGTTATTGTATTTTCAAAATTTTGTCTCTATGTGTGTACATAAATAAATAAAAATAATTACAAACACTATCAGTTGTCTGTTTTGCTTATTCTTGGGCTTGGTATAAGACTGGATAGCCTATTATATTATTAATGAGTAAATAAAAATTTCATGGTATAACATTGTCTAAATATCTATTACCATAATCACAGATATAAAATTCTATTTACATATTTTAGTATGAATTTTTTGTAATTATTATATATCTTTTATAGTCTAAGGCTTTCATTTAAAAAGGTAAAAATCTAAGCTAAAGGTATAAATTGAATGGTTTGCTAATACTCACGGTTCTTATGCTTGCAGAGATGGTTATCGGTAGGCTGTGAAGCCTCACCAACACCGGCTTTGTTGTACGCCTTCACACGGAACTGGTACACCATCTTTTCCTTGAGACCTTCAACCTTATATTCTGTCTTTGTGTCATTTGTCTTGGTTACCTGCATATTAAAAATTATTCTTATAGTTGTGACCATTATATAATAATTTAATACATGCTTTTAATTTTAAAATAGAGTCTAACAGTAAAACTAAATATTTGGGGTGTGCCGATTATAGGTAAATGAAACTTCTTTATCTTTCAGACTTCTTTTAACTTTATCCTTCAGTTGTTTATATAAATTAAGATAGCAGATACTTAACTGCTATTTCACTATGACCATGATTGAAGATCTTGCTAGGTAGATAGAGCAAGCAAATAAGGCTTGAATAAATGGTAAACAGCACCCAAGCTTTGACAAGTGAAGTGAAGTTACCATCATTGCCACACTTATATATGACATTATGTAGTATAGAAGCAAGTAAAGAGATGAAAGCGTACAAACCTCAACCCAATCAGCAGTAAACTTGTCCTTCATCTCAACAACATAGCCGAGCACTGGTCTGCCACCGTCGTCTGTCGGCGGCTCCCATTGTAAAGTAACCGACATGTTGTCATAGTCGACGATATTCGGCTTTCCTGGCGCCTTCGGTGGGTCTGGTCATGGAAAACATGAGATATATAGTTTGGAAACATAGTTTTTGTAAATTTTCACTACTCGCGCGCTTTTATTTGTAAATAAACTTCATTTTGACAGCCGCTGTCAAAACAAGCTCTCTGACGCTTTTATTGTTTCTTTGACGACGCAAAGTGTAGGCAACAGTTTAAAGCTTTATAGCCGTGTCGTTTTTTAAAAAATATACCGCGACACAAACTTGCGAGTGCCAGTAACATTATATATCCATTATGTTTTATTTAGGTAATGTAAATGGCTTAAGTTTTATTATACTTATTGTAGTAATAATATTTGCTGTAGTTTAAGACTTATTTTATTCAATTGTGTTGTATTATTTGCTATTGTTTTGTTTTTATTATGTTTAATTTTATGTAATTTGTTTTTGTTTTTGTGTAATCGTTATAATGTGTGCTGTCAATAAATATTTTTCTTTCTTTCTTTCTATTATACATAGTCACAAATGTCACAATCAAAATTACTGAAAGTATTTATTTTAAATATTTTTAGTAAAATTTACTGAATGGCAGCTTATAAATAAAAAATTACTGAAAGTATTTATTTTAAATATTTTTAGTAAAATTTACTGAATGGCAGCTTATAAATAAATCTTTATTTTCAATATATTTGTTCGCGACATTTCTACTAAATAGTTTGTAATTATTGTTTATAATATTTTGTATTCGTTGCCATGTAAACAATGTTAAGTTTTATTATTAAATAAAGTCAACGATAGGGACACACTACACACTACCCGAACATTCTAGTTAGAATATTCTCGACGGTTCCGGTATAGTGAGAGAGATTCTCAAATTTACTATAGGTATCAATAAAAACATCGGAACCCTCGAGAATTATCTCTAGAACGTACTGAGAATAGTATCGAACTTTCCATACCAGACACGATATACCTATGGAAGTATCGAGATCGCTCACGACACATCGATCCTTCTCGATTATAGTGTTCTGGAATAAGTTAAAGCGACATAGGTATATCGTGTTAGAGCAGGATAGAAGTATCTTAACACGAGTATAAAAGCAAGGTACTTTGAGTAACACATTCATTCCGTTTCAAGTACTCACACTCTACACGACTAGCTAATTGGAAGAAAAGTAAATATTGTCTTTATCTGTGCACCGCTCACCACATCACCTGAGTCTAAATAAAAAATATATGTACGCCTGTCGAAGGGGTCGTACATAGTGGTCCTTCGAGCCGGATTTAGGAGACCAGGCTGCACCAGATTACCAGTGCCAGATATTGAGGGCCAGTACTCAATACTTAGTTGTTGCCGATTAGAGTACTGCGCCGAATAGAAGATCAGTTGGTCACCGGGTATAGCGACACATTTCTCTACAAGATGATGCAGACAAGAAGTATGTCATGTAAGGAACATACTGAAGAGCCGTCAGCATCACACATAGAGACCACGGAAGGACGGACCGTAACCATGGCATCGGACACGGAGATGACGAGAACCACAACCGATATGGATCCAGCTGTGGAAGACGCCGAGGTCACTCTGAAGCCTTATAGAATTTCACGTGAGCCATCAAGTGCCGCGCGGTCCACCGTGTCTAGAAAAATGAGAAAATTGTTAAAAACCCGTGAAGAGCTCGCGCGCCAGGAGGTCGAGCTTGCTAGGAAAGAGGTCGAGTTAACCAAAGTTCGCATCGCGACCTTGGAAGCGGAATCAGAATCTTCAGCCGAAGAAGAAGATTCAGCCGAAGAAAATAGGCGGACTCATGCTTGGGTGGACGGACATAGTACGATCGCCATTACTATGGAGCCACACGTCCCCCAGGATTTGCCGAATAGAGCCGCTATAAATGCCGCCACAAACGCCAGCGGGAATAGCCTGCCGTTACCCGCACTATGCTCAACCAAGTCAACAGGCGTGCCTACACAGCTAGAGCCATCCCGAGTCGAACATGAGCACTACCGATTCAGTGTACCGCAGCCACTGCCGTGCTGCGCCGCACCACAGGATCGAGGAGTTACATCGCAGTCAATGCCGTATTGCCATGTGACTCAGCCGCAAGCTCAAGGAGAACGTTTCAACACTGTGCGACCAGAGCCGTGTCTCACAGTGTCACAGGAGCGTTTCGACTACAGGGAACTAGCATCAGCCATCGCCTTGGCTGCACGCACCACACCACGTAAGCCATTGGATCTTCCTGATTTTAACGGGGTGTCAAGTGATTGGTTGCCTTTTAAAGCAGCTGTTGAAGAATCTTTATATTTCTTCACTGAGCAAGAGAATCTGGCGCGCCTACGCCGAAGCCTTAAAGGCGCCGCCAAAGAAGCAGTACGATGCCTATTCGTCGGGACCACAACCACTGAGGAAATCATGAAGCTGTTGACTTCGAGATTTGGACGTCCAGACGCAATCGTATTGGGAGAATTAGAAAAACTACGAGCACTCCCACGGCTAAGTGAGAACTCAAAAGAAATATGCCTCTTCGCATCGGGGGTTATCAACATAACAGCAACAATTAAAGCTGTGAAGAAAATACAGTATCTTTACAATCCTGAGGTAGTACGCAGCGTGATCGATAAGCTGCCGTCAACATTACGCTATCGTTATTACGACTTTGCCGCAGAACAATCTGAAGATGAACCAGATCTGGTGAAACTCTCGAAATTTCTGGAAGTCACAGCAGACAGATGCGCATGTTACGCGCCCGCCGAAGCTTTGGCAATTAACCGGCGGGAGACACACGTGCCGACTAAGCAGACGACACGTACCTACGCCGTGGACGAACCAATGTATGCCGATTCTGTCCCAAGAATGCAATCAACATGCTCTGTCTGCAATGAAGACCATCGATCACCAGATTGTGTTATCATTAAGAACGCAGATGTACAGGCGAGGTGGGAGCTGGCCAAGAAGCACAGGCTATGCTTCCGCTGTTTATGCACACGCAAGTTCCGCCACGTCTGCAAGTCGAAGCAATGTGGAATTGATGGTTGCACATATACACATCACCCACTACTCCACGAATCTACGCTACCTCAAGACGAAGATAACCCAGTGTCAGTGATAGTGACGTCGACAAGAGAAAAGAAGAAGATCTCTACTGCACTACTCAAGATTCTGCCGGTGCAAGTATCAGGTCCACGAGGAACACACAATACGTTCGCTCTATTGGATGATGGGTCGACTTGCACTCTCATTGAGTCAGCTGTTGCGGAGAAGATTGGCGCCACGGGTCCAGTTGAATCTTTTATCATAGAAGGTGTGTCTGGAACACCTATCGATACTGGACAGTCACAGCGTGTGAAATTAGGGATATGTGGCCGCATGGGCAAGAGTTACGAAATTTTAGCACGTACCATAGACAAACTACACCTGTCATCACAAGCTGTCACAAAGCATATGATCAACGACTGCCGACACCTTTTCGATATTGAAGAAGAACTCATCCGTGACAGAGGAAAGCCCACTATATTAGTGGGTCAAGATAACTGGAATCTGCTGCTCACACATGAAATTCGAAGAGGAGATGATGATCAGCCAGTGGCAGCCTTGACAGAATTGGGTTGGGTGCTCCATGGTACTAGAAAACCTAATATAATAGAAAACTTGCACCACATATTTCACACCACCTCGCACCTCGACAAAGAATCAATGGATGATAAGATACAGGAACATTTTGCCCTAGCCTCATTGGGTAATGTGAAAACACGTTCATATGCCGAAGATGAACAACAAACCCTGAGAAACCTGGAAAAGAAAACAGATCGTTTACCGGCGGGAGGATTTGGAACGAGTTTACTATGCAAGAATGGAAACCCGTACCCGCCTAACATCTACGATGCAGAGCTGCTAGGTATCTGCTTGGACGATGTGCCGTTGTCAGGACCCGACTTGCCACAGTCATTGCCGGAGGTCCAATGGAGATTTAGACATCAGCACAAAGCAGACACTGATGATGTGAAACATATGTTTCTGCGCCCCACATCACGAGAAAAAGATAGAGAACTGCATGATCGTCGTGGTACTCCTATCCTGAAAGATACTTGGGACATGCCACAACTGCCATATAGAAAACAGTGCATAGAAGATTTCGTGCCGGAGTTGCTACACCGGCGGGAGCTACGAGCCACCAAAGCCGTAATGAGACAGGGTGACTTGGGTTTTACGAGTGACTGTACTCGTCACAGAAACTCATGGTCGCGTCGTCACCGCTGTCTGCCTCGGACCAGATGGAAGCTATCTACGAATCATAGACGGAAGGATCAACAGAGGATTTTTCCTGTAAAGCCTGTGGACTAGAAGTCGCGAACACGAAGTTTCCAGCTATGAGCTGCGGCGGGAGAATATGTTCGCGACATTTCTACTAAATAGTTTGTAATTATTGTTTATAATATTTTGTATTCGTTGCCATGTAAACAATGTTAAGTTTTATTATTAAATAAAGTCAACGATAGGGACACACTACACACTACCCGAACATTCTAGTTAGAATATTCTCGACGGTTCCGGTATAGTGAGAGAGATTCTCAAATTTACTATAGGTATCAATAAAAACATCGGAACCCTCGAGAATTATCTCTAGAACGTACTGAGAATAGTATCGAACTTTCCATACCAGACACGATATACCTATGGAAGTATCGAGATCGCTCACGACACATCGATCCTTCTCGATTATAGTGTTCTGGAATAAGTTAAAGCGACATAGGTATATCGTGTTAGAGCAGGATAGAAGTATCTTAACACGAGTATAAAAGCAAGGTACTTTGAGTAACACATTCATTCCGTTTCAAGTACTCACACTCTACACGACTAGCTAATTGGAAGAAAAGTAAATATTGTCTTTATCTGTGCACCGCTCACCACATCACCTGAGTCTAAATAAAAAATATATGTACGCCTGTCGAAGGGGTCGTACAATATTATTAACTTACCATATGGATTCTTCGCTACGATGAATCCATCGGTCTCCAAAGGCTCAGACTCGCCCTCTTTGTTGACGGCCCGGACCCTGAACTTGTATTTGTGGTTGGGTGTGAGACCCTTCACCGTGAACTCTGTGGGTTCAGGACCGGTCTCACCACACGGTACCCAATTGCCAGTGTCCTGGAAATATTTTATTTTATTTTATTACTGACAGTAAAATATAAAGCTGGAACCAAGGAGTCAATACGTCTTATATAAGCGATAATTTTATATGAAATAATTCGTACCATATCCATTTTTTCGAGTGTGTATCCGGTGATATCAGAACCCTTCCAGTCGTCGGGCTTCTGCCATTTGACAGTTGCCTTTTCGGCACGGATGTCCGTCACCTCGATTGGGCCGTTCGGGCGGTTTGGTTTGTCTGAAAATTTACAAAATTTATTTGTTTATTTATATGGTAGGTATATCATCTATATATTATCCGTATATTAATAATTACAAGATTTACAAAATGTTCATACTCTGTTAAAAGTTCTGATATAAGTGCCATTTGGCATATATTACTATGAAAGAGAAAGTTATAGTCATACGAAATTTTAATAATTTCATGTCTAAGTCTCTGTTCTTCTTCTTTATTCTTATTCTGTTCCTAGTTAAAGTGATACTCAAAAAAAATTATTAAGATTCTCACCAAGCACAACAACATCTCCGATGCTCTCGCAAGTGCCAGACGAGTTGGTGAGTACCAGCTTGTACTTTCCACTGTCGGGTCTGGTGGTCCTCCTCACGGTGATCACCGTGTTCTTCTCGTACTTGTCTATGGTGATGCGCTCACCGTCGTCGCGGATCTCCTAATAATTAAGGGCAATTTTAGTTTATGATACCTACTGAAAGAAGGTAAAGGATTGCGTCCGATTGTCTAAGTTTGTTTATGAATATAATGTAGAGATGTTTGTATATTTTTTATGAATGGGTATCTTTTGAATGGATGTATGTAGGTAACTTCTTATGTGGGAAATACGGCAAATGTAATGACTGTATTGATGTAGAGGTAATATTGAATAACTGATACGAGCCTCGATGCCAGTTTGTCGAGGGTAGGTCTTGTCAAGATGATCATTTGGAGCAAGTTATTGCCATAATTCACCCCTTCCTCGGTAACACTGCGCATCAAGGTGGGTACGTTTAAGTAATTGGGCAGTCTCAGTTAAACAGTATTCCTATAAAATATTTTTTCAAATTATGTAGGTATGACAAAATATCGAGAATGTAAAAAATTCAGACGCAATCCCAACATAGTGACACATAAATTGAAATGTTTAGTACATTTTGACAAAGTGTTAGGTAGAATGTTATGTTTGACAGTATATGGTTTGACAAATTGTCAAATCAATGTCAGAGTTAACACAGTAATGTAAAAATCTTTTGTTTTAATTGATCGCTATTATTATTGTCAGTGTATTTTTTATGCACTAACGGGTGCAGCTATAAAACATGTATGAGATTTTGTGCACCTAAGAAAATATCTATGGTAGTTATCTTTATTTACCAAAGAAGAAGATTTAGAAAAGAATTGTTATAACATTTAAAGCCAAAGCCAATTTTAAAATAATTGGCATTTGAACAAACATTTGCTTTGCTTGTTCTATTTTTATAAGAATTGGTATGATGCTGAATTGAATTATAACTATTGCTATTTAAAACAATATCGAAATAGATTTGGAAATATATACTCTGGTGTAGATGCTTGACTCTTCGTGAATGACATGATGATGATGAGAGTATGTATGAATACCTAACATGACTGAACATCCCACCAGGTTCATAGATCAATTCAACATCATAAAATACATAAAGAACTCTGTATTTTATGTAATTTTGTTAGCACATATAAAGTGTAGAAATAAAAGAGAAATGTATGAGTAATTGTTTAGAACATATAGTGTGAGATAACATCTAGTTTCAACCATCTGACCTTCTCCGTGTACGGCTTGCCGCGTTTCTTTTTTTTTTGGAAAAAAAAACAAATTTCATGTTAACATGTTGTCTGTTTAAAATGTAAGTAATTAATGAATGCATCGTAAAATGTGGAGTCACAGTTTATAATAAATAAAGCGTGTTACATTCACATAATATCTATGAGTTTTCTGAACAAATATTCGCCGGCTTATCCATCAAATGAACAACTCCTTAAAGCCATGATGATGCTGACTTACACCTTGTATAGATATGATACTTACGTCTACACTCCACTAAATAATTGTCATTTTACAACCATCAAGATACATCAAAGTGAATTAAAAAAATCATTTAACCATCAATATAATAAAAGGAATAAATAAAACAATATTTACCTCTTCACCCTTCATCCATTTGACCTCGGGTTCAGGCTCACCACCGTACTTGATGTCGTAGGTGATGACCTGTCCCTTCTTGATGATCATATTCTGGAGACCCTCGCCGACGATGTATGGCTTGACTGTAAGTAAAATGTTTTTAGATTTTAGTCTTTTGGTTAAACAAACACAACATAAAAAACGTTTTGGGTTACATTAAATATGACGTGTTTACAAATACTTGCAGCTGTGAGATATTTGACAATAAAACATGACACTATCGGTCAAAAAAGAGATTATAGAATCAATCATAATTATCTACTTACCAAATCTGCACTTAGCAACAATTGGCTTAGTGCTGTCGCTCGGTTCGCCAGGTCCAGCCTTGTTGATGGCACGGACCCTGAACTCGTACGTGCAGCCTTCTTTCAGACCGTCTTGAGTGCCTGATAGACTGTCTCCGGACACTTCTTTGCCCTTCACCCAGTCTTTGCCGAATTTCTCCTAAAGATTTAGAGAAAGATTAATATCGAAAGTACAGTAACAGATCCATAAGAGAACTGCTCGTAAATTAAATTCATTGACCTTGTATTCAATGACGTAACCAGTGATTGGTGCTCCACCATCGTTGTCTGGTTTCTGCCATTTGAGATCTGCATGGTCCTTGTCCCAATCGACAAGCTCCACGCTTTTTGGTTTTGATGGTTCATCTGGAAATACATATTTTATTAGTGATCTCTTATTGAACTGACACATAGAATATGATTTAGGTATATATATATATCGAGACGATTTGTGCGTAGATAGTTTCACCAAAATATAGTAAAAATATTGAATTCAGTTCCCAAATGTCTAAAAAAACTATTAAAACGGTACTTAAAGGATCTTACCCCATGGATCTTTAGCCAAAACAGGCTTGGAGAAAAGTCCAGGTTCACTGGAACCAATCTTATTGACAGCACGAATCCTGAACTTGTATGTCTTCTTTGGAATGAGATCTTCGACCTTGTATTTGGTGGGTTGACCGATTGCCACCTCAGCCACGTTGTCCCAACCGGCTTTGAGTGACATATCCTTAAAAAAATATCAATAATTAGTAAACATTCTTAATGATCAGTTATAGTTAGCAGAAGATTTGAGATGAGATAGAACTAACCTGTCTTTCGATAATATACTTGATGATTGGCGAACCACCATCGTCCTGTGGCGTTTTCCATCCAACAACACAGGAGGTCTGGAAAACTTCAGATACTTCAACGTTCTGAGGTGCAGTAGGCACACTCTGCATGGTAATTGTGACATCCTTCGAGTCCTCGCCTTGAGCGTTAGATAATTTGATCTGATACTTTCCAGAGCCTTCTCTGGTAGGCTTCTTAACTTTGAACAGAATCTTTTCTTGTTCAACGACTGCCTCGATTTCTTTGGCGGGCAGCGCCTTGCCATCTTTCCATAATTTAGCTTCAATTGGTGACACTCGGGTGCCTGTAACTGTAAATAGGGTATTATTAAAGCTTCTGACTTTGAAGGAGAAACAATTGACCATGAATACTAAGAAATAATCTATTTACTTACTTTTATATGGCACCTCGATAACAAACGGTTGTCCAGCTGGTCCATGGAATTCATCCGGACATTCGATAACTGGCTTCGACTCTCCCTTCTTGACAGTGAGCTTACATGATGAGCTCAGCTTGCCAGACTCGCAAAGGATCTCGCCGTCGTCTTCCATCTCCAACTTGTTGAAGATGAGTTGATGTTTTCCACCACCCAAGTTCTTGATCTCAATTCTAGTATAATAACAAAGAAATTTATGAAATAGCGAATGTAAAATAAACTGCACGACTGTTATATATTTGAGAGCAAAAATAAAATTAACATGTTTATACAATTCCAGCTAATCAAATTTCACCTGTCATTAGGTACAATAGGCTGTCCATTGAAAGACCAAACGGCATCTGCCGTCTGGTCCTGTAACTCCACTTCCAACACCACTCTATCCCTCTCAATTGCTTCGGTGTCCTTCAACTTCTTATTGAAGCGATTCGAGTCTGAAAATAACAAAACAGAATGGCACGTTAGACTCACTACAGTTCCACAACCAGTACCATCGGAAGTTTTACCTAGAATAAGATGTGGAGCTATCGACAGTTAGCTATTGCTGTTTGGGTCTAGTAATTTTAGACAATAGACTATTGTAAACCCAGGCCCATAATTTAATATCTTTAGTTAGGTACATTATACGGGTTTTCCAAGGATTACTAAGTTTTAATTAGATTAATAAGTTTTGTTTACGATGAAATAAAATTTATCTTACAATTGACAATCAATTCGCAGGCTGTCTCATCGGCGTTACTGACACACTTGAAGTTTCCAGCATCAGTAACCTTGGCATCCTTGATCACAATCTTGCGTTTGCGACCTTCTTTCACAATCGATATGCGCTTGTCTACCTTCAGGGGCTCGTTATTTTTAAACCTATTGAAGAACATCATTATATAAGACACATTCAATAAAACGAATTCACTTTCTTTATTTTCCATATTGAAATTTAACATTTGTTTATATTTTTTTATTAATTGTCACTAAAGTCGACATACAATGTGAATTTATTACAAGGTATATTTAAATTTGTGTAAATAATATTAGAATATAGGTTTTTTCATAAGAAATGCATGATTGAAAAATTAAAATAAATTAGACATACCATTTGACATCACCACCAGCATCGTCAAGCTCGCAGAGCAGTGTGATGGTGTCTTTTTCAAAGGCTTGCTGAGATTTGAGCACCTTGGTGAACTTGTATGGATATTCTGAAATTACAGTCATTTTATAGTTAGATAAGCCATAATTGTACTAAAGTTATAAATATATTCTGAATAGAACATACACTACTTTTAATCCAAGGACGGAAGCTAGTAATACTTATAGTTTAAAAACGTCTGTTGTTGACTTACCCACAACCTTGACTTCAGTTTCAGTCTTGTCAGGTTGCTTTTCAATCCTGCAAGAGTATTTGCCAGCATCTTCAAACTTAGCACTCTTGATAATAAGCTTGCATACACCAGATAGATCCTTAGAAATCTGGTATACGTCGTTCTCTTCTATCTTTTGATCTCCCTTCCACCAGGAGACGATGGCCAGACTGTTAGATACTGTGCACTCCAAGACAAGCTCATGTTTCGTATAACCTGTGGTGGTCTTTTTCAGAGGCTTAGTGAAAGTGTAGGTTGGATCGGGTTCATCGACTTGCAAGAAAGCAGTGCTTGTAATGCCGCCGATTTCAATGGTAATTTTACCCGTATCTTCTACTTTAGGACCCATAATAATCAGCTTGTATGAGTCTTGTTCGTTTGTCATCTTATATTTAGAGCCGGCGAAAAGTTCCTGGGAGAAAAACGTTGGTAAGTAAATAGTACAGACAAAGAAAAGTATTTACGGTAGTCAGAATTGTTTTAATTGTAATAAACACTTACATCCTTACGGAAGAACCACTTTGGTTTGGCATTTGTCTTAGTGAAGATGGCTTCAAATGTCACCTTCTTATCCTTGCCTTCTTTCGCGTTTTGATCTACGAGGGGCTTCAAGAACGATTCTTGTTTCTGAAAAAAGCGTCGGTGGAAATAAATATATCTGCTTTTGTTCAAAACGACACTGGTGCAGTTACAAAAAAAAGTGCTCTTCATACAAAAAGCTTGTAAGTGCTGACCATTGAGTTTTCTTACTCTTTGCGCTGTCAACGATCATTTGCGCACAGTAAATCAAATGCATAAAATCAACAAAACAGTAGAACAGAAATATAGATATGTGGAACCGAGGCGTTAGAAACGACAGCCATTATTTAATAATGATCACCCACAAAGTCATTAACTCCATGCTATTTTACAGAAATTGGAATTTCCATAATATTTTCGAAGAAATAGTGTGCAAAAGTGGGCATATCTTTATAAATAACGATATTCTTGAAGTGACATTGTTTTACAAAGACTATGAACACTTTTAAATAAATAACTTGATATATATTTTGACTATATTGATTGTTCGTAATCTTTGACGGTGAAAAAAATTGCCACATTGATTTTACTGTGCATATCGAACCTAAGTGTTGTGCTACTAATAGTAATATCCACGAGGTGCACAGAAGAATTGATACAGATAGAAGAGAAGTACAATAGATGTGCTGATCTAAACATTGGCTACTTGATATTGATCTCGTCGCTAAAGATCAAATAATCCCGATTTTTTTAAACGTTCTTGCATTAATACTTGTTTATTGACTTTCCTTTCAGAATCATTTTAGTGCATATTTTTCGAAACAAATTGTATAATATGTATTGAAAGGTAAACAGTTATTAATGCAGAACCTTCGCGGAGTTCTACTGGACTTGTGCATTGAAGTGAAACATGTTTCTCTTGTGCCACAGAGATTGCATTTGGTGATACAAGATAGTGCATTGTGTCTTTTAATTGACATTATTGTTTTCGGTGTCAAACCTCGTCTCTTTTGAACGAGTGCAGCACCGGCCAATCCGGGATCAGTTCCGCTAGTGACGGTCTTCTAATAGAGGATCTCTATAAAATATCCATATTTCTAAGTGAAATGTTTCGATACTATTTTTTCTAAAATTCACCTCTTTATTCAACTGATCGACTTCACACTTAGGGGACTCTCAATGATTTGAATACAGTAAATCTACGAGATCACAAATTTTGTTTATAACTATACGTTAATTACAATCTCATTTTGCTGAAATTACAATCATCACAATCAGAGAAAAATTCCAAAATCTGCTTAACATCGGATGCATCAGCTGAAATTAATGATGTAGGTAAATGAGTATTTAAATATAGTTTTATTAAATGACGTGATAGAAGCTCCTCAATCCGACGTCAATAGTAATCCTGTAACTACACAGAGTCGACAAAAATCCAAAAAATATATAAACAATATTAAAGTCATCAAATTCATTCCACTTACATTCCCTGAAAATCATGTTCAAGTTAAGGAAACGTGAAGTGGTGATACAAAACTTAAGGTGTATTATTTAGGGCTCAGATTTAATGCTGTGTTTATTTAGATCCCTCTGAAATAAACGACATTAACTCGATGATTTACTGTAACAACTAATCAAACAAATAAAATTATAATGTGTTTATCGTAATCCATAACAAATACTTTTAGTCTTTAGTGAGTCTTTAACTCACAAAATATTTGTTAATGCCGTTTATTTCAGCGGATAATTTTAGTTTCAGTTATTTATCATTCGTGTTTTTAACTCATTCATTATTTAGGTGAGAATATACTATCCTTTTGAAACCAAATTTGATCTATGTAGACATTTTATTTACTGTACATAATGATAAGTGTTAAATATTTTATATCATCAAGCGCCTTACAAATTCTTTCTTTGGTCAACATTTCAAAAGAACAGTGAACCTCATTATTTAAATTTTTACTTTAAATTCTCCTTTTTATCGAACCTTTACTTTGACAGCCTCCATCAAAGCAGGCCAATCGGGAATTAATTCTGGCAAAGACATGCGTCGTCTTATTTCGTAAACATCCTAGAATTTATAATTGAATGTTACACATTAAGTAACAGTATCATGATCTGATAAAGAAGCCAGGTAAACAAAGCTTTAAATGTCAGGTTCATGGAAACACTGAGAATATTTACATAATGGAGAGAGTGAAGAGTTTCATAAAGCTAATACTAACGCGGAAGAAGTTAGCCATCTTTCGAAGGTAGTCACCAGCCATGTCTTATCGCTTATTTTTTACTTTTAGCTCTGATATAACTTGATACTCACGTACATAACATGAATTAGAATCCGTAACCAACGCAGCATGACATTAAATTGTCATTTAGTCATTTAATTATTTGACCAAGTCACAAAAAAGTTTTTAATAGTTAATTTATTAATATTCTGCTATCGAATCAGAAGGTAGGAGAAGACACCATTTTCGTATAGTGTTTCAAAATTGAAATACGAATAGGTACATATAGTAAAGTTAAGATAGAAAAGTTGTGGTAAATGGAATGAATGATGCTTTATTCTGAAAATACTGATGACCTTAATCCAAGACCAGTTTGAAGAGCTCCTCCTTCTGTTAGCGGGGAATCTACCCATCTCGACACCCTCAGATACGACCACAATGCAGTCGTCTTCTTCAAAATATCCAGTTTCTAATCCCTATAGACCAAATATCATTCGATGTTGTGACAATGAACTTCAATAGTTTGTTGCAATAGAATCTAGCCTCTAAGAACAAATCAAATTGGTCACCGATAACCTAAAAATTTTAACTGGATAAAATTTTTTCACAACCATACTGAAAGGTTTTCAATAATTTCAACAGGTCTAAAAGCAAAAGCTTATGATGTATTGGAACTTACTGAATTTTCTACATTCTTAAGCAATTTACATAACTATATGGTTTGCTTTGCATGTTAATGAGCCAACCTATATGAACATGAAAATTTACTTTTTTAAATTCCTTTTACATGCCAGACATACATTCTTTGAAGTCATAGGTGTCAGTTTAATTTTACACTTGACATTATCCCGATGGAGATGTATGTTTATTTATAGTATCACTTTTAAATAGATCACATTACAATGTAGAAACTATATTTACTATCCATTTGCTTTTTTATTTACGGTCCCTTATAATTATCAATGAAACTTGTGCCAATATATTGACGCTAGAAACAACGCCAATGTTATTAATGTTGCATTCATTAACGATAGTTTCCACATCATCTTGCGTCAACATTTTAAGTTTAGTTTTATGCGTATTTATCATATTATTTATTTAGGTACGTTTTATATCACCAACTTCAACTTTATAAAAGAAATAAATTACAAGTTTCGCGATCCTTACCTTTTCGACCTTTTTGAGTGGTGGTATCGGTTTTTCTGTTTCCTTGAGATTCCAGTTTGGATCCTCCTTCTTTTCGTCCCATTGTTTGTACTTCCTCCTCTTGAGCATAGCACGGAAGTCGATTCCACTGGAGTCTGTTTGATATCATAATTAATTAATTTTATAACGTCTATGGAGGAATAACTCCTCAATATTTTTTAAAATGCAGAGTAGATTAGGTACTAGTTATTATCTTACCGGACACGTAAAGCTGCATTTCAGCCGAGTCCTCTCCATGAATGTTGCTGACCACGACCTTGTATTTGCCCTCATCATTTGGCTTCACCTTCCTCATGCACAGGGTGATGAGGCCGGTGTCGCCATCGGTGACCATCTTGAAGCGGCCACCCTCGATGATTTCAGACACACCCTTGTAGAACTTGAATGTTGGTGCCGGGTTACTTTCGATTTGTATGGTGAGGTAGCCAGTTTGGTCTGTTTCGGAAAGTCAAAGTATTATATAGTTTTTAAGCTATTGCATAGCTTTTATCGCGGGCTCTGAGCGCGGCGACCGAATCAAGAAATTCCGTAACGAAAAAAACCTAACACATCGTCTAACGTCGTTTAAGTTCGGCAGACTTCGGCACGGTGTTTGTTTGCTATCTTCTTAACTCTTTGACGTTTTGAAAAAATGGCGTTTGACATTTATAAAAAACAAAACTCAATTTCCGTATTCGCGCGTAATTATTTTGTTTCTATTTCGTGGCAAGGGTACCACGTCATAAAGCCTAAGTATTCAAATACGTATGCACATCAGAATGCATATTATTAAAAAAAAGTTTTACGTGACAACGACTTTGAGTGGTAAAATAATTTTAATGTGAATATTCATTCGTATAGTAGGAAGAAGGATGAAATAATAGTAACAATTTAAAACCTAACGTTACGTGAGCGGAGCGTAACGCAGTTTCTTGAAGTGTCACCCGGCAAACCAATTTATAAGACGTTGTCACGTCAAAATATATGCTCAAGTATTTTTACAATGTACAAGGCGTCCTTTCTAACCTAACCTTTGTTTAAATCCAAATGTATCATTTATTTAGTACATGTAGCGGCCATTTGCATTTCTAAGCACGCGATGTTGGCGTATTGGTACAAATGTTTGTACGTTGGGCCAACATGGCAATGAAATTAGACCTTTTCTCTAAGATTTATATGAGCTAGTACTTATATATTTTTAAGCTATTGCATAGCTTTCATCGCGGGCTCTGAGCGCGGCGACCGAATCAAGAAATTCCGTAACGAAAAAAACCTAACACCCCCCACTCCGACGGGCAAGGAGGTGTGGCTTGAAGGCCGTGCATCGTCTAACGTCGTTTCAGTTCGGCAGTCTTCGACAGTCGACACGGCGTTGTGTGCGATTAGACGTATTGTACGACTCTACGAAACTCGCACGAATCGAGACGAGCTGCTCCGAAATCGGACGAATACATAAGCTGCTTATGAGAAAGTATATAGGTGTATATGTATTTATGTACAACAGTGAATAGCTGTACTTGTAAAATTTGTGTATGAAGTGTTTTGAATATGAATGAACAAAGTGCATTTATTATTAAAATAAATAAATAAAATTATAATTGCATAAGTTGATACAAAATGCTATGCAATGCAATAGCTTTACCGCGGCAGTCCCCGAGTGCCTCACGAATTTTTTTCTAACTGGAACTTTCACAGCTAATTATAATGTTGGACTATGTTATTGAATCTTATATACAACTTTAATCTGTAGTCTGTATAATGGTTTTAAATAAACGGCAATAACATTTAGTTAAAACTAGTCTATATTCTGGATCAACAAGAGTTAGCTGTGTATGTAAACAATTATATAAGAGAGACTCTTTATAAAGTTAATGTGATTCAATGAACTTTAACCTTCAACTGCAGAGTAGCTTTCTTGTACATCTACAATGACCGGTGGGCCGCCACTTCCGATAGGCTTCAGTGGCACTGAAGGTTTGTTGATGAGATCCTCCAGATCCTGGATAGATGGCCTCCTGGCGTCTCCAGATTTACGCCGCTAAATCATCAGAACACTGTTAGTTATCGCCCTAATATTAATTTACAACCATAAAGGGTTAATCACGTTTAAATCGACATAGATATTGTAGAGTAAATGGACATTTTCTCTTAAAAATAATTTGAGGATGGTTTCCATCAAGTTACATTACGACTTTAAGATTATGCGTTGCTTACTTTAATAAAATGAGTCATAAAATATCCATTTTCTTTACTAGCAATGACCATTGTTATAGACAAGAAGAAAAATTGGGCTTAAGAAAAAATCTGAAAGATTTCATCAAATACATGTAATAAATTTATCAAAGGTCATTTCAATATTACGCTGAGTAGGTATATAGTTGGTAACGATATACATCAGCAGGCGATGACAGATGTACTCCATTAAATGAGTTAGCCAAATGACCTGACTAAAGAACTAGACTTCCTAACAAATTAAGCGCAAGTGTTTATTAACACCTATCAAATGGCAGATATAAGATCGTGATGTTAGATGCAGCAATAATTATAATAATAATACTGTTGCAATATTATGTTTATAAAACACCTCGTAAATCGATTTAAAATAAATTATATGGGATACAAAAGTAGATGAAATTTTACAAAAGACGCCTAAATATAAATAAGTTTAGTATGTGCAGCTAAAATAAATATATGTAGGCGTGAAATTATGGATTTCATATTACAACATTATGAATCAGAGCCAATACATAGATTCTAACTAAATAAACGGTTAACAGCTGATACTCCTTATGACAGATATATTATCGACAGATAAATTATGACCTGCGTTGTCATAATTTATACAAATGTAACACAGAAAATTTTGGAATGTTATAAATTACAAAATAGTGTATACTTACCGCATCGGTTTTAGGAACGGCAAGTGGCTTCTTTGCGACTGCCGCCATTATGTATAATTACATAAAATCACTCAGATGCCACAAAACAATTAAACCAACTTATTTAAATAACTTATCATTAATTAAAGTACAAATAACTGCATCACACAATATCACAGCTTCATTTTTAACTATTCTTTTAACTCTCACACAACATTGATTTCCTTAATTAACAGTTTTACAAGACTCTCCCATCTATCTGGGTCATCCATGTTTATAAAAAAGCTTTGCCATTAAATGCTAAAATATTATTATTAAGTGTTACACCTCGTCTATAATTTTAATTATTTTTTTGTGGTATGTCGTTGGTTGGATTTCGATTTTTGGTTATTTCGTTAGTGTCGTTCCATCTAAAAATGGGCGCGAATGTCAAAAGACTGAAGAAGGGGTCGCGTAGACATGGTCGCCTTGCCACCGGGGGGTAGAGGGAGAGGGGGAGGGGCGGTGCGCTTCTATTTGTGCACAGCACAAATCAGCAGACCATTTCAATTAATTATCAGATTAAGGTGAGCCATCCGTGTTGCATGTTCTTGGGCACGTCGTCGTCAATCGCAATATGTATGTGTGGAGGCGCCTGATCAACTCTGCTGTGCTTCCCACGATTATTATTAGATTTGAAGTTAGGAACTAGAAACTCGAAGCGTCCTGATTTAACTTTTACCTCATTATCAACTTTAAGTACATCATTTTTTAAATTGAATTACTACAAATCATTTGGTTGCCTTGATCGACATGTTGCATTGAATACAACTTGGACGTTATTATTGACATCAAGAGCGAATACTTTAGTGTCAGAGTCAAAGATAAGGAGATTGGAGACGAAGCGGAGATGGGTGGGTTTGTCTACATTAATAAATAAGATTAGATTGAGGAGTTACGCAATGAGATCGAAAGATTGATTGGCACCCTTATATTAATGCATACAATTCAGATGATTGTCATCGCTGGCAAACGTTTCAGTTACTGGTATTCGGACATTGTTGCCGAGCCGACGAATTTTGAGTTCGATCGATGACACCTTGGTTATATCTATTAAGGTTATTAAATAAAACGCGTCATTTCCTATTATGATCACAAGTTGTTTCATTTCATAAAATTTCTCTTATTTGTAAGCATTGTTCCTAAAATACTGTATTATTTCAATGAGTGCAGTCACGATAACAGAATTTTAATTTGTTAATACACTTGAATGTGTCTATATGTGATTGATTAATTTTAGAACGCGATAGCCAATATTTTAGCATGTGATGAACCGCTGCCAAAAGTTTTTAACGCGGCAATACTGTCCTCTCTCGCCCACTATTGAAGTGACCGGGTGCCCACGCGCATCTCCTCAGGTATCTCTTACCTTCCTTCATATACTATGTCAATCATGTTCGATTTTTGATCTATTTCTGGCCCGTCCTTTGTAGCTAATTATAACATATTTTATTCAACTATGTTGTTGTCGTCAGAATTCCTTTAACTTTTTGTTATGTTCGCTTTGTTATTTCCTTTATTTACTTATAAACAACCACAAATTAACATATTATCATGATTTTTAAATACAGATACAACGAATAGTCCAGGTCGTTGACCATTAATAAATAACACCATGAAAGTTACATGCACATTATAAGATAAATAATTAGTTCGAAATGAGTTTGACTAAAACCCCTAATCGCGGCATTAACACTCAAGGATTTGTTTCGATCAAACAGTGCCAGCTTGCATCAGATAACAATCAGTTCTAACAATAGCTCATCACTAACGTCCATATATTTTAATTCAATGATTGATTATTGCAACATTCCATTTCAAAGGGTAATTATTAATCCAACAGATCGATCTATTGGACAGACGACCACAGCAGAAGACGCATGGCTATCTAACCGCACAACTTCGGTCATAACTCAACAGGGCTGGCAACACAAGGCGGCGATATAAGGGTGAGAACATTTCAAGATCACTATTCTTTGCTCTTGGCCTAAATTTTACAGTCATATTTATAAGAATAACGATCAATCATAAGCACACCTTACAACAATTCTGGCTCGGTTGTGGTTTTGGTTCATTTGCTTCATTAAACTCGCTAACGTCATAAGCATACGTTAGCTTTACCAGCAGGTGCACTTTCGTGATTAATGTTTATTGCTTTTGTAATTATTTCACGTTTTCTTCTCGGTTCAAAATAACTAGAATCGTTCTCGGTTTTGTTTCTCTCGATATTTGTCGTTCATTTATGAAGTCTTTATATATGCAATAGTTTTTTTGTATCGAGAATATTCTCCAAAGTTCAAGGATATTTATTATTTTCTTTAACTATCTTATTTATATTTAGATGTTCTCTATGTATATTTTTGTTTGTAGATAGGTATTTTCCGTCAAATATAGTTTGTAAAATTGCACCTGTAGTTATTTTTGGTACAGCCATTGCTACATTTCGTGCTGTAATACCTATTGGGTAATTTCTGTTGACATTATTAGTGTTTACATTATTTACGTCATGGATACAAAGTTTTGGCTCCTCACCGATCACATTGCTTGTTAATTATAGAAATCTTTGTTGAACTTCCGCGTCTATATTAAATGTTTTAGATTTATATTGATTGTTCACTAAAATAGATACACGAGTTTGTTTTGCAGTTATTATCTTTTTGTCTTTTTTATGTTTTGTGGCATCCTTACGTGTAGCAACATTTAAGTGTTTTGATAAAGCTGTTTCAAAATACCTACTGTTGTTGTTCATGCAATTATAAAAATAGTCCATGATATTCATTTCATAGGTTTCCAGGATTTCATACTGGAACCTTTAACATTGTTCTGAATATCGATAGATTATTTTCTATACATATAGTTATTAATGTGCGTATGTTACAGTTAAAGCTATTTTAACATTTAATTGGATTCATGCTTTTGTTTATAGTACATAGTTAACATGTCAAGGTGTTAGTCGCATTACTTGTTTATTATATTTACATAACTTGCGAATATAACATTTGAATATGTATATTTAAGTATTCGGTAGTTAAGAAGTCAGCCATTGAACGAATCGGAGAGTCGTCGTATGGCTGTTCCTTCTTGCTTTTGTTCCTTCGGTGAAACGATTATTTACTTTAAAATTAATCACTGTAAAAAACTATGTTAGCCACGGATCTAAATGGATATCTCCTTCTATAACATAGATAATCTAAACATATATATTGTTTTCACACATTTGTATACCTCTGAATCAGTGACTTCACCCGGACGGCCGCGTTTCTTTTTTGGGAAAAAAGTATTTTGTTTTAGTAAAACATTCTCTGTTAATTGTGCATAACTTATAATTAAGTATGTGTGTCTGTACATATTTTAAATTTGTGCTACTGTGTACTTAAATTAAAATGTAAACTTAGTGTTGGGGTGTGAAAACAGTTATTGTGTAAAATGCTTGTTAATGTTTTATGTCATTGTGTTATAATTATCGATAGTTTAAATTATCTATCTCCATTCGAAGATAAACAATTTCATATGAATTTATATGAGGTGTGATTATATGTTGTAAAATCAATTGTATTATTGTTGAGTAAATTTTTGTAAAATGCATTCTAAAAAAAATGGATTAGCAGAAAAACTAAAAATGTTGCAAGGAATTCGGAAACGGAATACTAAAGCCATTCTAAAAGTAAAACTATAAAGCTATGTCGATGAGAGAGCCATTTAAAAATGATAAATACATGATTTTATTACTAGTTTTTATTAGACCCAATTAGTTTATTCGATGATGAGATGAAAATTTAAGATCATAGAAATCTAATCAACTTATATTCCCCGTATGTTTTTACCATTAATGAAAAAAGTATTTATATCTATCAAATTTCTTACTTTATTAGGTGTTATTTTCATTTATACCTATGTAAGACATTTCACCTAAAGTTTGGTAATGACCTTTATGTAATAAAATAATGGAGCTCTCATCAACAAATTAATTGACAAACAATTTGCGCGAGCGCAGCGATGTTTATCACATGTTTCCGGCTGGTCGGCAAAGCGGCAACTAACTCTAGGAGAACGTCTACAAAGAGATTTTAAAAGAAAAGACGTGATAGTAGTATGGACATAGTATTTGCGACTAAAGGACTAACAAAGCTTAGAGTCAAAGCTTCTAATGAATTTGACCAAGGGACAAAAATGTTTAACTGTATATTCATTCAAACACTTTTGAGTATATCTTATTTAATCAAAAGTGTAAACTGAATTTTGAATACTTTGTATATTAACTATAGTAAAATAAATAAGGAATGTAATAATGTCTATAAAATATTCTCCAGAAGAGAAATACTAGGTAAAAGTTGTTCATGTTGTCAGGTGTGTATAAAAAGAAGAACAAAAAAAAACTAAAGACAAAATGCTTTGCAAAAGCGAGCAGCGTCCACCTAAAACTGACCAGACCCAATTGATCTCACCTTTTTCTCGTCTAAAACTTCGCCAGGACGTAATTTGGTGACCTGTTGTTAAAAAACACTGATAAAAACTGTTTTTCCTACCTAAATCTCCGCTGCCGAACCTGTACCACCTACCTACCGATAGTGAGAGCTTATTATTGGTGCAATAACCTAACCAGCGTGTGCAGAAGTTATTACGTTACATTTGGCATCGCCTTCATGTTAATTTTTGATGTTAGTGTCCGTTTAAGATCGTGATGTAAGAAAGCCTCCTTGGACACACCATTCTTGCCAAAAGTTCCCTCTCATTGCGATCAACCTCCCTAACCGTTATTGTGTGCGAATCGTGCTAACAAGCTGTGCAGTTTTATCTTTGTGCATATACTTCACAAGTGTGTGCATTAGCTTTGTGCTTTCGACGAAAAAAACGTTTTATTTAAAGGAACTCCTGAATAATTACATACACTTGAAGAATCGCGAATTTACAACGTGAGATTCCTCCAGCTTATGTGATTATCCAGTAATACGTGATGTAGTGTTTGTAAACCGCGTCGGATGCAAATGCATTAATAGTTCCGTTTACAGATACAGTTAAGAACTTATCACGGCAATAGAACGGATAGCATTCATTTGCTTTTACCTTCTTCTCTTCGATCACCTCACCAGGTCTTAGTTTTCTATTCTCCTGTGGATTACGTTTTGCACGATCTTAATATCTACATTCACGATTCAAAATCAGTGTTCTCACAATTCGCTGTGTGGGAGAATGCTGTTCTAAAAGCGGGGAAATTATGGAGTCTAAGCTTAAATCCACTGAAAATCAAACTATCTTCTCATATTACTACTGAAGCGGTTGAGGCTGTAAATTATGAAGCTTCATCATTTTATAGATGATTTATGGATAATGTTCTTATGGGAGAAGATCTATGGCAGTCTAGTGTTATGGGTTCGGCTTGAGAGAATAGGGTCTACACTACTAGATGGGGCTGATATATATAGTTGTGTGTTTGCAAACATCTTGTAAAATAACTCCTTGAAATTAAATAAATTATTTTTAAGTAATAATTGCAATAGGATTGTGTATATTGATTTTTTTTTGTATTTGGTCTTAATTAATGTCTTTAAAGTACTTATTACCTACTTCTCAGATCAGACATAAGTAAATATGCCATGTCATGTTCCAATGTTAATTATTACGTTATCTATATTTTATTGTTTCAAAGAGTGATTTCGATATTTGCGTGGACTGTAAATTGTATGTGACTATTTCTACATATACACAAATAACATAAATCTAAAGGGCTATTCATACCTTCATTAAAATTGAAGTCATTTAAATACGGGGTACAAAAATCTTTCAAAAATAGAAAAACTGTCTTATGAAAATTATTATTTCATTAATAAAAATATTATGGATACATACCTCATCGCTGATAATAAGGGAAGGACGTCTACCCATTTCCTCCGGTGGAGGAATAAGAGAACCACGTCTACCAACTGGTGCACCAGGCACCAATGATGGCTTCCTCGGGAGCTCTGGTTTTGGTGATTTCTCACGCACGACCTCAATCTTGGGTGCAGCTGGCTTCTCTTCTTCGGGTGCCTTGATCTCTGGCACTTTAGGTATCGGCTGTATAGGATAACAAACAAATAAATTAACATGAGTTTTATTCCAAACTAAACAAATCCTGTACTATGGCAAATACTATGTGTTGGGTTTTGGGCTTCCAAATTTAAATTCACCCGCCAAATCATTAATCGGTGCTACACACTGTATGCACCCCGTACAAAACTCCGCCGCACGACGCTTGGTGGCGCGCGAGTGCTTCTGGTGAGAACGTCGTAAGTGCAAACATCTCGTGCAACAAATAAATTAATTGTGACAAAACTACGTAACTTTATGATATTTAAATTGGTGAAGTGTTTACCCGGGACAGTGAGCCACCGTTTCAACTAATCGTGCAAGGAGTATCTTCGATATTGGACGCAGTTTGGACTCATTAAACTTCTGGCGGGTGACGTACCAATTTTCGATATTAAAGCCCATTTACTAAAAACTATTTCAATTCAGATTTCAAATCCCAGTGGTGAATAAAAAAAAACCACATTTTTGAAATACATACTTATACATATATTTACATCCACTTTCTCATGTAACACATATAATTTTTTTATTACTTTAGATATTTACCTGATCTTTTTCGGGCTTCTCCCTTGTTGTTGGTGTTGGTGATATTTTTTCATATTTTTCAAGATCTGGCCTGTCGTAGTCAGCAATTTCAGGTAAAGGTTCTGCCTTCTTCCTGACTGTTGTGATTTTAGCTTTCTTGGCTTCTTCTTCAACTTTCTCTTCCTTAACAGCTGTTTTCTGTAATAGTAAATTTATTAATAACCTTCTTACTATACGGTTTTCCTACAATTGCGAATATTTTGCTGCTTCATTTTATTTTGTAGAACTCTAGAATGTTGAAATTCTTTACATACAGCCTATAAGTTTCTGAAGCGGAGCTTTTAATACTGTAATCACATTTAGATATAGATAATACTTTTGATATATAATTGACACAGAAAAAACAGGCATGTTCTTCGTCTTAAATGTTTGTCCAGTATGGGAATCGAACTCACGACCAGCGATTGAAATTCAGCAGAGCTTACCACTAAGCCAGCCGGTGAATAGCTTTAATATAATCCAGGCTATCTAGTAGTTTCTAAAATGTATATTGACAAATTACTCAAACTGACAAATTAAACATACTTACTAAAACCTTGCTGCCACATATAAACCTTCATATTTAAAAATAAAAAGGTATACAAGTAATTATGTACAAAAATATGACAGTAGACAGGTAAATAAGCAAAGCAAAAGCAGGAATTGTGAGTATTACAGGAAAAGATAAAGTTGCTAGAATTACTTAGTGCAAACATTACTATATATTGTTAAATTGACACAAATGCAAGTACATATACAGTAATATACATATTTAAAATGTACAATTAAATTAAAATAAGAACTTTACTGTGCGAGATAAACTTCAATTAAGTTCTAATGTGCATAATATTACGCTACGACAACATCTACTATAGATGCTACAAACAATCATAGTCTACAATTAAAATAGAAGTTCTAAATACGGTGAATAGAAAATTGTGACGGTGCTCAGGTGCTACATTCAAATTCTGTGAAAGAATGCTAAAGTGCAAAATAGTGCCGTTAATTTTCTGTTTGGTGCCATTGTGTACCTCTTCAGGCGATTGAGGTCTGCTGCTAAAAGCGGGCTGTGGAATTGCTAATGTAGCTCGATTAGGCTCATCTTTCCCATCACGCATCTCAGCCTATAGAGTAAATTCCAATTATTGGCGACCATACGATGTATGAGTTTTATATGAGTCAAAACATTCTCTCGAATGATGTGTAAAGCAATGTATATGAGATGATTGTAGTGTGCAAGCGTGTGTGTATACCTGTGGTGACCGAGATCTTCGCCATGGCGCGTTAGTGTCTGGTGTATCGAGTAGTGTAGGTTTGAATTTGTCTTCTAATTCTGGTGTTTGTTCAGCCTGATTTGGAAAGGATTTTGTTATTGCTATTTTATGTTTTGAGTTCGCCCCTATATTATTATCAATGCTATTTTAATGTACCTGTGGTATTTCAGGAATGACTTGCCACGAGAACGGTACTGGCACTTCGTTTTGTTTTGTGTCTGGTTCAGGTGTTGCCAAAATTGGTACCTGATGATGATTATGTTTTTTATTTTCATGTTCATGTTTAGCTTAGTGTGAAGTAAGTATTGTGAGTGTATACATTATATGTTTAGTGTAACAGTAGGTTGTGTTTACCTCTACGTGTGGTTTCCTCCAGGGATACGATTGTGGTTTATCAAGTGTTTTGTCAGGTTTAGTATCAACTGGTTCCTTTATTATCTGTGTTTTATCCTTCTTTGTTTCTTCAGAAGATGTATCAGAGACCGGAATTGTATTTTTAGGTACTTCAACATCCTATGAAAATTCAAATATATCGATTGCAATAGCTACTTTTATTTAGCAATAAAACTATGTAGGAAGAAGGATTGAAAGAAGTATTTAACACTAACAGATTTTAGTTCAATAAGTAAAGTAGGAAAGTGTGCATTTAATCAAATATGTGTGTGTTATTTTATTTTACTATAGTGCATTGTGTAAAATGTGTGTATTGAAAACTGTTAATTAAGTATATACTGTTAAATTAAAAGTTCTAATGTCAATGATACCTCTATAATTGCTTTTGTATTTCTAGCATAGAAAGGTGGTAGAGTGGTTTTCTTTGGTGTCTCAGTTTTTGATTCATCATTCACCTATTAAAATTACATTATTTTTAATAAATAAAATATCTTCTTTACGGATGTATATTTAGAACGTAAAATAAAAAGTACCTTTTTGTCTTTGATCGTTTCTTTAGGTTGAGGTACATCTACTTTAATATCACGAGGTTCCTATGGATTTTAGTTTTGATTAATATATATTTTTGGTAACAGTAAATAGTTATAAAACATTAATAGATTGAGTAATACCTCTTGAGATATTTTTTTCTTGGCATAAAATGGCACGCCTTCAGGCTTTTTCAAACCTTTAGTTTTAGGTACACTTTCTGGTTCCTAAAGAAATCAATAAGTTTTATTTATTGTGGTAAGATAATGTTTCAAAATGATTAGTTAATCTTTATATACTTTTAATTATATTTTGTAACAATGTATTTATATTAAAAGTTACCTTAGGCTGGTTTGTTGGTCGTAAAGATTTACTATGATCATTATATTCATCTTTAGGCTTTTCAAGTACTTCCACATCTACCACTACTTTCTCATCCTGTTTAAAGTAAATATATGAAAATAAAAACAATTATGAGAATAAAATATGTGAATGGAAACGATCAATGTATACCTCAATAGTTTCCCTTGGCCGTTGCCATGGATCTTCATCAGATTTAGTATCAGACATTTTTGTATCTTTTGTTTTGTCTGTATTTTCCCGTTCAAGATTATCTTGAGCGCCCTAATTCAAATTAATTTAATTATTACCTACTTCATGTAAATGTATGTGAGTAAATGTGTAGTATAATTATGTTGACAAGTGTAGGTATGTGTGTGGGGAATTTATCTTACTTATAGATAAACTAATATAAAGAGACATGTAGGTACCTCATCACGTTTGCTAGGTCGTCGCCAAGGATACTTGGATTCCTCGGGTTGTTCAGGTTTATCTATAATTTTTGGTTTCTCCGTAACCTCGGTTTTAACACCATTTGTATCCTAAATATAAATAAGAAGCACTTAATTTTGTGGCAATTTAAATATTAAAATAATAAGGATTTTAAAATTGTTTCTCTCTACCTCTACTTTAACAGGTTTTTTAGGTTTCTTATCCTGTACTACTGTTTCTGTTACTTTTGCAATTTCCTTAGGTTCTTCAGGAACGTCTACCTCCATTTCCTCCTGTTCAAAAGTGTTATAATTTATTTACTATTTTGAAACTACGTGACAATCAAAAATTTATTTTTAATGTAACTACCTCGTCAGCTTTGCTTGGTTTTCGCCAAGGATAAGTAGGTTCCGTAGGACGATCGATTGATGTTTTTCTTTTTATTTCCGGTTGTTCTGTCACTTTAGTCTCAACTTCATCCTGTTTAAAACGTTTAGGGTCAATACTAATACTGGTATATAAAATTTAATAATTGAAAATAAAAGCTACCTCAACTTGGCTTGGCCTTCGCCATGGGTAGGTAGGTTCAGTTGGACGATCAACTGATACTCTCCTTTTAATTTCCGTAATATTAGTTTCTACCTCATCCTGTATACAGATATTATAATTAAGTTTAGCTCAAATCAGTGTATTAGAAATATTAATAAGTGCATTAACTACCTCATCAGCATAGCTTGGTCTACGCCAGGGATATGTAGGTTCAGTAGGACGGTCAACAGAGACTCTCCTTTTTACTTCCGTAACTTCTGTTACTTTATTTTCTACCTCGTCCTGTTTAAATTACCAAAAAGTATAAGGTATCTAGGATTTGCACTATTTTGAATCATAATTAATACGAATCTTAATATATATAGCAATGTAAAAATGGCTTTACCTCGTCATCATGGCTTGGCTTACGCGTAGGGTATGTCTGTTCTGATGGACGATCAACTGATTCCTTTCTCTTAGTTTCTTTTTCAGTTACTTTAGTTTCTACCACCTCATTTTCCTATTTCAAATGAATAAATTAATAAAAATATACCTATCTCAAATTATGATGTCAATGCAAAAATAAAGGTAACTACCTCAGTTTTACTCGGTTTTCGTTTAGGTTCTTTTGGCTTATCAACAGACACTTTTCTTTTATCTGTCTTTTCGGTGGTTTTTGTGACTTCTACTTCTTTTGATACCTGTTTTATGTATTTTAATAATTATTACCTATTTTTGTGAAAATTAAATAAATTTACTCATATCACAAATGATGTAAAATATTATTACTACCTCATTAACTTTCTTTGACGGACGTTTGGGTTCAGGTTCTTTTGGCTTTTTGACTGTAACTTTTTTCTTTATTTCACTATCATCTTCTATTTCCTCAACGTTTTCTTCAACCTATATGATTATAATTTATTTTACTAAACATATTTATTTATTTATATAAAAAGGTAAATGCTTTAAATATACCTTAGTATTGCTAGGGCGACGCTTTGGTTTTTTACTTTCCACGGGTTCTTCCAAACTTTCCTTGCGTTTAGGTTCAACTTTTTGAACTGGTTCCTAATAATATCAAGTAATGTTTTATTTATGTAATTATGTATGTATGGATGAGTGAGTGTAAATGTAAGTGTATATACCTGTGTGTCTGTTTTCGTAGGTCGCCACGGATATGTTTTATCTGTAGGCTTATCGATAGATTCTTGCTCTACCACGTCTCCAACCGTCTCTTTAGTATTATCCTATTTGAAAAATGTACGATGAATTTATTGGCACTCTTATACGAAAATTTTTTCGAATTTTACATTTATTAACATAAAAATATACATTTATGTTATAGACAACATGAAGTTATTTACTAAGCGCTCATTTCAAACGGTTGTCAATATTGTTTGAAAATGATATTCACTATATTAATTAAGTATATACTGTTATATTAAAAGTTCTAATGTCAATGATACCTCTATAATTGCTTTTGTATTTCTAGCATAGAAAGGTGGTAAAGTGGTTTTCTTTGGTGTCTCAGTTTTTGATTCATCATTCACCTATTAAAATTACATTATTTTTAATAAATAAAATATCTTCTTTACGGATGTATATTTAGAACGTAAAATAAAAAGTACCTTTTTGTCTTTGATCGTTTCTTTAGGTTGAGGTACATCTACTTTAATATCACGAGGTTCCTATGGATTTTAGTTTTGATTAATATATATTTTTGGTAACAGTAAATAGTTATAAAACATTAATAGATTGAGTAATACCTCTTGAGATATTTTTTTCTTGGCATAAAATGGCACGCCTTCAGGCTTTTTCAAACCTTTAGTTTTAGGTACACTTTCTGGTTCCTAAAGAAATCAATAAGTTTTATTTATTGTGGTAAGATAATGTTTCAAAATGATTAGTTAATCTTTATATACTTTTAATTATATTTTGTAACAATGTATTTATATTAAAAGTTACCTTAGGCTGGTTTGTTGGTCGTAAAGATTTACTATGATCATTATATTCATCTTTAGGCTTTTCAAGTACTTCCACATCTACCACTACTTTCTCATCCTGTTTAAAGTAAATATATGAAAATAAAAACAATTATGAGAATAAAATATGTGAATGGAAACGATCAATGTATACCTCAATAGTTTCCCTTGGCCGTTGCCATGGATCTTCATCAGATTTAGTATCAGACATTTTTGTATCTTTTGTTTTGTCTGTATTTTCCCGTTCAAGATTATCTTGAGCGCCCTAATTCAAATTAGTTTAATTATTACCTACTTCATGTAAATGTATGTGAGTAAATGTGTAGTATAATTATGTTGACAAGTGTAGGTATGTGTGTGGGGAATTTATCTTACTTATAGATAAACTAATATAAAGAGACATGTAGGTACCTCATCACGTTTGCTAGGTCGTCGCCAAGGATACTTGGATTCCTCGGGTTGTTCAGGTTTATCTATAATTTTTGGTTTCTCCGTAACCTCGGTTTTAACACCATTTGTATCCTAAATATAAATAAGAAGCACTTAATTTTGTGGCAATTTAAATATTAAAATAATAAGGATTTTAAAATTGTTTCTCTCTACCTCTACTTTAACAGGTTTTTTAGGTTTCTTATCCTGTACTACTGTTTCTGTTACTTTTGCAATTTCCTTAGGTTCTTCAGGAACGTCTACCTCCATTTCCTCCTGTTCAAAAGTGTTATAATTTATTTACTATTTTGAAACTACGTGACAATCAAAAATTTATTTTTAATGTAACTACCTCGTCAGCTTTGCTTGGTTTTCGCCAAGGATAAGTAGGTTCCGTAGGACGATCGATTGATGTTTTTCTTTTTATTTCCGGTTGTTCTGTCACTTTAGTCTCAACTTCATCCTGTTTAAAACGTTTAGGGTCAATACTAATACTGGTATATAAAATTTAATAATTGAAAATAAAAGCTACCTCAACTTGGCTTGGCCTTCGCCATGGGTAGGTAGGTTCAGTTGGACGATCAACTGATACTCTCCTTTTAATTTCCGTAATATTAGTTTCTACCTCATCCTGTATACAGATATTATAATTAAGTTTAGCTCAAATCAGTGTATTAGAAATATTAATAAGTGCATTAACTACCTCATCAGCATAGCTTGGTCTACGCCAGGGATATGTAGGTTCAGTAGGACGGTCAACAGAGACTCTCCTTTTTACTTCCGTAACTTCTGTTACTTTATTTTCTACCTCGTCCTGTTTAAATTACCAAAAAGTATAAGGTATCTAGGATTTGCACTATTTTGAATCATAATTAATACGAATCTTAATATATATAGCAATGTAAAAATGGCTTTACCTCGTCATCATGGCTTGGCTTACGCGTAGGGTATGTCTGTTCTGATGGACGATCAACTGATTCCTTTCTCTTAGTTTCTTTTTCAGTTACTTTAGTTTCTACCACCTCATTTTCCTATTTCAAATGAATAAATTAATAAAAATATACCTATCTCAAATTATGATGTCAATGCAAAAATAAAGGTAACTACCTCAGTTTTACTCGGTTTTCGTTTAGGTTCTTTTGGCTTATCAACAGACACTTTTCTTTTATCTGTCTTTTCGGTGGTTTTTGTGACTTCTACTTCTTTTGATACCTGTTTTATGTATTTTAATAATTATTACCTATTTTTGTGAAAATTAAATAAATTTACTCATATCACAAATGATGTAAAATATTATTACTACCTCATTAACTTTCTTTGACGGACGTTTGGGTTCAGGTTCTTTTGGCTTTTTGACTGTAACTTTTTTCTTTATTTCACTATCATCTTCTATTTCCTCAACGTTTTCTTCAACCTATATGATTATAATTTATTTTACTAAACATATTTATTTATTTATATAAAAAGGTAAATGCTTTAAATATACCTTAGTATTGCTAGGGCGACGCTTTGGTTTTTTACTTTCCACGGGTTCTTCCAAACTTTCCTTGCGTTTAGGTTCAACTTTTTGAACTGGTTCCTAATAATATCAAGTAATGTTTTATTTATGTAATTATGTATGTATGGATGAGTGAGTGTAAATGTAAGTGTATATACCTGTGTGTCTGTTTTCGTAGGTCGCCACGGATATGTTTTATCTGTAGGCTTATCGATAGATTCTTGCTCTACCACGTCTCCAACCGTCTCTTTAGTATTATCCTATTTGAAAAATGTACGATGAATTTATTGGCACTCTTATACGAAAATTTTTTCGAATTTTACATTTATTAACATAAAAATATACATTTATGTTATAGACAACATGAAGTTATTTACTAAGCGCTCATTTCAAACGGTTGTCAATATTGTTTGAAAATGATATTCACATTTATAGTTGTATGTACATGAGAATAATATATTTTGTATCATTTTGGTCAAGATTCCCATTTTTCATTTTCACGTATATCATGCATGGTATCTGTAGAAAACACTTACCTTAAGTTTAACTTGTCCAATTTCGCTTGATTCTGCTTGTTTGATGGTGGGCTAAAATTCAATTTGGGGTAGTTAAAAAGCGTTTAGGGTGCATCTAATTCAATACTTTGGGATTTATAGCGTTGTATGTTACAGATTTATTATTTGGGTTCTACTAAAATTCAGCAGTAGTCTTCATCGATAAAAAAAACTTGTTTATAATCCATCTGTACACTCTCTAACTACTTTTGATCACACAGGGATCTACAAAGCATTTGGGAAAACAACTAGTACGTAAAACGCTACAATACTTTGGATATATCTACTTATATACTCTAACTACCAAACTTAAACTCTTCTTTTATTTGATCTAGGGATGGCTTTGCTTTGATTGCATTGGAATTTGCTATTTCTGACGAGACTTGGAATATTAAAACCTGAAGTAATAAATTATACTTCAATTTTAGATATCTACATATCTTTTATAATGCAGTTAGAAGCGTTTAAATATTTCAAGTCTGCATAGATTTTGATATTTTCTCATTTTTGTTGTAAATCTTACCTTCTGTGTTGTCTTTTTGAGTGTTGCCACTTCTTGCTGTTCAGCCACCGATGAAATGGAAGACTTTCTGCTTTCAGCAGTTTCCTTTGTAAGCTACAGAAATAAATAATGTCTTGTAGTAATAATTGATAACTTTGGTTATGTTTTTGCCTAACTTTCCAGGTATTTGTTGTTTTTTAAGACTTTCACTTTGCACTAGTAGATATAAAGCGTACCTTAACAGCTTTGTTCTCGATAATAGAGCTTCTTCTGCTGTCGGTTTTAATTTCTTCTTTGACCTGTAGACACAATTTAAAATGTTATTCCTTTCAATTGTAATTAAGTTTACATAGTTGCAAAGCAGAGCGTGATTGATTAAGCAACTAGGCATCTCTAAAGCAATATGACATTTCAATTATGTAAGCTTCATTATGCAGAAATGTTTCAGTAGTGTAACGAACCTCGCTCTGGAAGGATGTCCTTCGGCTTTCGCTCTATGGGAACAAGACAAAATCAGTTTCATTAGCACAAATATCATTTGAATCTATTTAAAGTAGTGACAGATTTACATAATGGAATTTTGGGTAGAATATACAATGGTCAGGGACACACTTTCAACACATAGACATTACATTAAAACACATTAAATTAAGGGTACATTTTTAAAACGATGAGGCCACATTTTTTCATGAAATATGATAAATACGTTAAGCATTTAAATCACCATTTATTTAGGGCATCTAAGTAACTCAAAATTGTTTATAATGGGTTAAAAACATTAAGAACAATAAAGTAAACATGATTGATTGGTACATTATATACATAGTCTCCTATTTTGATGTTATTCAAATACCTAAAGTGGTGATTTTAATTTGCATTGGTGGTAAAATTTGTACATGAAAACAGGTTGGCAAACAAGCATTTTCATTCCGTGTATTTCTACCTTAACTTCAAGATGTTGTTGTTGTTGGGCGATCATCGTCACCTGTTTTATTGAAATATGCTTTTAAATTCTGTTTAGAAACCTTATTATAACTTTCGTCACTATCAGGTAAAAATATATTATGAGTTTAATTTCATTTAAATGACGTGAATTGTTTTAACTTCCAAGGGAATTATTGTTTATTTATATAACCTCCACTGGCATCTAAAACAACCAGCGATCAGCCTGCTATAGAAAAGAATTTAATTAAAGAAATAAATTCTACCTTTGTCTGTTCCTTTTCTTTCTTTTCGCGCACTGTAGGCGTAGGTGTGATCTTTTCATATTTCTCAAGAACTGGCCTCTCGTAGTCATCGACAAAATCGAGTTCAAACTGAAATTTTACAAGTAAACTTTATGAAAATCTTATATGGCATGATATTTATATTTACCACCAAATTCTTTAACATTTCAACAAATTATTTTTACCTGTTTGAATATAACAATATTTACTACAATCATTACAAATATTATTTTGGAAGAAATTGTATCTAATAGATCGTTCCATAATTTACAGAATATTAATAAATTATGATACATCACCTCTAAACCTTTGAATAAAGGAACATACAAAGCATAAAAATCAAGCAACATGCGACAAACGACCGGACCTTTTTCAACGACAATAAATGGATTACTCAAGACCATATTTTTCCGTGTAGGTAATATCAAAAAGGTTTGTGCAATAAGGTATAGTGATATGTAGTAGGTACATTGCATAAGAGTATGTGCTATGAAACTGTGCAAGCTTTGTGTGTAACATATAGGAGACATAAGAGACAGACATAAGGAGGAAGGGGACGTCACATAGAAGTAATTCGTTATGAAACGGCGATTACCCCGTCCTCATTGACTTTGGCACCAACATCAGCTTTTTTAGGTTTATCTGTTGTCTTCTTGACAGTTTTCTTGAGCTGTGGCCTTTCGAATTTGCCACCTTGTATCGACAGTTGTTCCTATGAAATCAATTAATTTAAATGGATTTACTACAATAAGCAGTTTTATTTTGCGGGTGACTATCGTATTAGTTTGATTGTGCGTTGTATCAAGTGGTGAATTTTCAAAGCATGCCGTTTATACTAATCTAAAAAAACATTAGTTCAATATAGTCTTCTAACTAATTCAGCATTTGGCATCTAAATTTCAAATATTATTCTACATTTGTATATTATATTAACTACAGAGCAGCTTTTCAAGCGTTGAACATCGTCTACCTCATCATCATCTTCTTTTTTGACAACAGCAGGCTTTTTGACTTTGAGCTTAGCTTCCTCAGTTCCTTCCTATAGAATATGAATGCAAATTTCTTTTATTTTTGTCATTTAAGCAGTTAAAACTTTAACCAGAATTAAATCATTAAAATTGAGTCGGAGATAATTAAAAATGGTAGAAAAATCGGTGAGTACCGTTGGCTTTTTCTTGGCAGGTGTCTTTTGTGTGAGTTCTGCCTCTCCTGGTGCAGTTGTGCTCGTCTTAGTGCGAGGTTTGGTGAGGCTAACAGCTTCCTCTGTGTCCTCTCCCTGACCCCGTAGTAAACATATTTTAGTGACAAAACACTTAATAGTTACAGAAGTAATGAGAGGGAAAGTTAAATTGTTAGAGGAAAACAGTGTCACAATTTCATAATGTTTTAAAAAGAGGGTAAATTGTATGTGTCTTATATTTTATTGTAAATGTGTGAATTGTGTTTTTATGATTCGTTTTCACTATTTACTATTTTAGGTGCCTCAATTTACCAATTTATTAATTTAACTATATGTTATGGATATATAAATATATATATAATACCTAATAAAAACAAAACAATATTCGCTTTATATCAAGAATATTATTTCAGTTGGCGTTAGGTAATAACTATTTGACGTTAAAAAAATCAAATTCGATTGGTTTGATGTTTTATACCTTTGGTTCATCCTTTGTTTTTTTAGCCGAAGGTCTCTTAAGAGTTTTTTCTTCGACAACTTCAGGTTTCTTAATTTTAAGTTTCGCTTCAGCTTCACCTTCCTAAAGAGTTTTAAGTTTCGATAAGAATAAAATATTTATTTAGATTTTAAAATTTTAGCTTTTTTGTGATCAAAACGTTTACAAACCGTAGGTGTGATTTCAGCTGGTGTTTTATGTGTAAGCGAAACATCTTCCGGTTCTTTACCGGGCTTGGCTGGTTCTTTAGGCTTGGATAAGTTGACACTTTCGTCGACGTCCATTGGCTATAGAAAATTTTCACGCTCAGTTTTATAAATGCAATATAGGTATGTAATTATTTTATTATTGATTATTGGGTTTAACTGATTAAGTTACCTCTGGCTTATCTTTGTCTTTAACAGAACGACGCCTAGCAGTTGCCGTAGCTGAAGGTACTTCTTCTTCAGGCTTTTTGTCGTCCTAACAAGTGTTTATTTGATTAAATTTTTATATTTCATCATCAAGCAATATGTATATGTAAGCAAAATGTTGTATTGAATGTGTGTACCTTTTTCTTTTTTTCAATGGGTGTTGGTGTGATTTTCTCGTACTTCTCGAGTACTGGTCTTTCGTAATCATCGATAAACTCTTCCTCGACGACCTGTGTTGTGAAAAATGTGTAAATAACGTAAAAAAGAAATGGATTTTGAAATTCCAAGTTCCTCCTAATTAGACACTGAATATGCAACACCAGTGCATTTGTTTGGTTTTTTTTTTAAATGTCCGAGACCATTGTAATGTGTTTTTTAATTCGATGAAACTTAAAAGATTCTTGTTACTTTATATCCGTTTATCAATTTTCATCTTCTCACCACAAACGCTGAAAGAGAACTTTTAACATAGCGAAGCATAGCGCTTACAGATATTTTGCCATGCAAACAGCCAAAGCTTTATAACTTACTTTTTATCTTTACTTAGTAGCTGAAAATTATTATAAATAATACTTCAAATACACCGCTAAAGAGGTTTATGGCGTGAGTGTGTTTTATTTCAAAATGCGTGTGTTGAAAAATTTGGTGTGCAGTTAAATTAAAGATAAGATAGTTTAAGCCGTGTTGTAAATATTTTAACTATAAACTAACTAACTTTGACACTTATAATAACACAGTTTGGTGGCAAACTGTGTTATTATAAGTGTCAAAGTTCTTGTCATGTTGGATTGTGATCTACCTCTTTCTCTTTAAGAGACGGTCGTTTTTTAGCATCCGGTTCGGCTTTCTTAGCTGTTTTTGCTTTTGGTTTTTCCTCTGGTTTTTTCTCCTCCTCCTATATTATAATATTACAGTTTAATTTTTATATGGACAACCTTTTTTGTATTTTCGTTTGATTTTTAAAGATAAGACAAATACCTTGTCCTTAGCAACAGAACGTTTGCGAAGTGCAGGCATTTCAGGTTCATCTTCCTTTCCTTTTGGCTTTATCTTGCCAGTCATCATGTCTACGTCATCCTATTAAGAAATGTGTGTACTTTAGGCTAAATTTTTATTGAGAACAAAATACTTCCGAGAGCTCATGTTTAATATTGGATTTTTTTTTATAACATGTTAAATAGCTGTACTGGTACTGTATTTTTTACCTGTGTATCACTAGGACGACGTTTGTCTTTTGGTGTTGGCGTGAACTTTTCGTATTTTTCAAGTTCAGGTTTTTCGTAATCATCAATGAATTCAGGTGCAGCCTATAAAATATCTATATTAAGTATTGCTCTTAAATATATATTTTAATAACGTTTTTAAGTAATAAAGCCGCTATTAGTAGGAAAATTATCATTATTGTTTTATACCTGATCAACGCCATTTTGTTTTTTGGCCCTATCTGAAGGTGTTGGTGTCATTTTATCGTATTTTTCTAGTTCGGGTCTCTCATAATCGTCGATGAATTCTTTTTGTTCTTCCGGCTTTGGAATAATATTTTAATAATTAGTTTAAATTAATTTATCAGAATATTACGTTAATACAATATGCATTTTGTTTTACCTTCTTAACCGGTTTCTTAGACTTGGCAACCTGAGGCTCCTCAAGTTTTTCTTCAGTCTGTTTTATCGGAGCTTTCGATAATTTAATTTGAGATATTTCATCTACAGCCTCTTCAGGCTTAGGAAGTCCCTTTTTAATACTTGGCCTCCTAGGTTCCACCTTTTCTTCTGGCTCCTATTTTATTTTAACAATATTATTTAAGAAATCTTTATAAGCTAACTGTATTGTATGTAATTTAAATGTATGTAAATATACTTTTGTAGAAACTAACACCACAATAGTCATTTGTTTGAAATTGTATATAAAAAGGTAGTCTACGTGAACCACGCTTGGGTTTTAAATTATATGTTACTAAGGTTACCTGTGCCTTTGGTTCAGGCTTGGGCTTTTTCTCTGGAGCCGGTGCAGCAATAGAGGGTTCTTCCTCACTTTCTTGTTCACTTTTAACACTTTCCGATACCGATGCTCGTTTCGACTGCATATATTTATATTTATTACTAACATGTTCAAACGTTTTTGAATTGTTATGCATGTGCGTGTAAAAAATTGTGAGTGTAGTGTAATGATTTTACCTTAGGTGTGTCATCCTCTTTAGCTTTTTTAGCGAGTGGCGTTGGTGTAATCTTTTCATATTTCTCCAAAACTGGTCGCTCATAATCATCGACGAACTCGATAACGTCCTATGTTTAAATACATTTTAGCACAACAAGTTATCACAACACACTATTGAAAAATTGTTATCACATCATAATAATCACAGCCTAAACATTGATTGTTGATAATTTCCAGAAGTAAATATAGGCCCTTTTGGAAATAAATGATACACTTAAATAAATTTGATATGACTATACGAAAACATCTAAGTAGTTTGCTAAAAGACTGGACAAGGTGTTATATACTTACAATATGTAAAATATTTCATCTAGAAGCTTGTTACATATCGCTTAGTAATATCAAAAAATAATTTCCGACTTACCTCTTCTTTCTTTGCGACAACCTTCTTTTTGACAACCTTTTTCTTCTCCTCAACCTTTTTCTTTGCAACTTCCTTCTTTTCCTCAACAGGCTCTTCTTTAGGTTTAACAGGCTTAAGTTTTGGAATGCCTTCAATCTTAGCCTCAGGTTCAGGTTCTGTTTTCTTTTTCTCGAGTTTCTCCAGAAGTGCCTTCTTCTCTTCCTCTGTCTTAGCAGTTTTCTTTTCGAGTACCTTTTTGGTTTCTTCGAGTTCTTTTTCTGCCTTTTTGGTTTCCTCAAACTTAGATTCAACCTTCTTAGCTTCAACTTTAGCCTCAGTCTTTTTGGCTTCGATTGTAACTTCTTGTTTCTTTTCTTCGATCTTAACTTCTTCTTTCTTTGATACCTTTTTAGCTGATGTTTTTTGTTCTTCCTCCTTCATAAACAATATTTTATTTACATTACTTTACACAATAACATATTTACAACATAAACCTAACAGTTTCGTATTTGAAAAAATATTTCGAGACAAGTATGTACAACAAAAATAGGAACTATTTGCTACCAGATTGTATGATACCCCAACTGATCTACGAGGATAGGATATTTTTTACATATTTTGAGTACTAAAACTTACTTTACACTTTACTATCGTGGCAATTAAAATAATTACTTACCTTCTTTCTTTCATCGACGTGGTTTTCCTCGATTACAGATTTTTCTTCCACAATCGACATTTCTTCTTCAGATTCTTCGATGACTGTTGTTTCTTCTTCTTCCTCCTCCTTCTTCTTTTTCTGTAATTTTCGGAAGAGCGTGTCATAGATTTATTTTAAAATTTAATTTCGTGCAATAGGCCTTTTTATTTAACGGCTTTGTGGTTAGCAATCCTGCCTTCGATAATATGGTCGTGGTCGTATTCAAATGTGTATAGCAATGGCTATTTGTTCTGTGACTGAATGTTGATATCTATAAATCTATTTAACACTTGTATATGTAGTATATCAGATGAACCATATGTGTAAAAACAAATAGGTATAATCCTATAAAATTAAAATATTTTAGATTAACGCGGCAATATATTATTATTTATCTGTTATTAGAGCCTATATAGCATATCTAGAATTTTTGAGAATTGTAGGCTGAGTATATCAATTAATATATTTGCATCACATCGACAAAGGACTTAGTAATTTAGCATATCATACAAAATAAAAACTGAGACGTAAAAATATAATTTTGATTTGCACATACCTTTTCTTCGACGAGAGTCAAGTCAGCACTAGACTCGTCTTCACCAAATTCGTTCTTAATGACCACTTTGTAGTTGGCAATGTATTTGGACGACACCTTCCTGATGATGAGCCTTGCGTTGGTGCCGTCGAAGGAGGTGTTCACTTCCGAGGATTCCCTGATGACTGTGGAGTTCTTGTACCAAGTACATCTGCATGATTGGTCTGATGTCTTGAGGACGGCTATGAATTCGGCCTCCTCGTTTTCTTTCTTGGCCTGAAATTGTATGCATTAAATTAAGCCATGGTTTTTTGATGGCACAGATAAGATTAACAATGAAGATAACGCAACAGGAATCGAATAGTAGATTTTTATCAAAGTATGTAATCTAGAATTGGATAAATAAATAATGAAAGAGGTATTCTTATGTTCCCGTTGTACAATCACTCTTTTCATTATTTTATCAGTAATTATTGTACAAAACGCCCAAAATTCATAACTTACCAAGCTCCTAAAGTGCTTGATGATTTGTGGTTTGTCACCTTTTTCTTCAGGGATATCTGTGATTTCGACCACCTGTGATGTTGCTTCACCCTTCTCGTTCTTAGCAATGAGTTTGTAAGAGCCTTTGTCGTGTTGGGAAACGTTGGAAATCTCCAATTTGACTGTGAATTCACCCTGAAACATTCGGAATATTTGCAATGTATTATATATATTTACTTATACGCTTTTATGCAATGAATTTACTATCGGATATACGATTGCTTCACCATAAAAACAATTTCAACTCTAAAACTCACCTCTCGTGAAGGTTCAATGAGTACGGTATGTCTCGAGTCTTCCTTAACGGCACTAGATTCCTTGAACCAAGTACACGCTGGTGCAAATTTACTTAATACTTTACATTCAACAATAACAGTCTTCTTTTTAACTATCTTAATAATCCTTGGTTTCTCTTTGATAACTGGAATGACTGTAAATAAAAAGTTTTACACACATTTTAGATTAAATGTTCTACATCTTTTTTGTTAGACAAAATTTTAAAAGGAATATTTAACTTACTTTCAATATTGAGCGTAAGATTTGCGTTGAGCTCCCCAAGTTCATTTTTAATGTTGCATTTATATAATCCGGAGTCTTCAATACCAGGATCGATGAGTTCCAAAATGATTGTGTAAATGTCCTCTTTTACCTCGATCCTGGTTTTAATTTTCGACGAGTCCCTGATTTCTTTACCCTCGTGATACCACACGATCGTCGGTCTCGGGCTAGCTTTGACCTTGCATCCCATAATTACTAGTTTTCCATTGTCCTTGGACTGAATCGTGGGTTTCTCGACAAACGTCGGTCCTTCACCTTCCGGTTCCGGTTCAGCCTCAATGTTAAGATTGAGATTTGCATTGCTTTCTCCATATTCATTTTGGACGTGACAGCGGTAAGCGCCACCATCCGCTGCCGTCGGGTTGGTCAAAAGCAATGACAATTCGTATATATCTTCTCCTATTACGGATGATTTGACTTCAATTTTACTACTAGCCTTGATGACGGTCGTGCCTCTATACCACGTGACTTCGGCCGCCGGCTTAGCTTTGCAGACACAACGCATCGTAATGAGTGTGCCATCCTCGTTGGGAATGATTCGAGGTTTCTCCACAAATGAAGGTGCGAAACCGTTTTCGTCATCCCCACCTAAATAAACAATCAAGTTTAATTACCAACACTTACGAGCTTCATAACAAACAAGCTCCATGCAGCTCAAAAGCACAAAGCATTGCATGCTTATGCTACTGTATGCGTACATAATTATAATTAAGTATTTTATTTTATTGTCATATGGTTATCTTGTTTTACCTTGGAAATTGAGAGCAATGTTGGCATTGCTCTCACCAAACAAGTTGAAGGCGTTACACCTATAATTCCCACCGTCTTCCCTTGTGGGACTTATAACTTCTAAAGTTAAATTAAATGTATCTTTTCCGATAGCTTTTCTGGACATCTTCATTCTAGCACCGTCCTTTATTTCCTTATCTCCGTGGAACCACGTGATGTCAGGAACGGGATATGCTTCCAGTATACATTCCATTATTAGCATATCCCCTTCCTGTCTAATTGTTGGCTTTTTAGGAAACCTCGGTGCTTTACCATCGGGGATTCTGTTCAAACATAAAATATTTACTTAATATAAAATCCTACAGTATACCCGTTGTAAAGCATTATGTGAATCTTACTTTGGCTTGTCACCACCCTCGAAGTTCAAATTTATTTTTGCTACGCCTTCACCATGTTTGTTTTTCGCTACTACCCTGTATTCTCCTCTGTCCGAATTCTCTACGCCTATAATCTCGAGTCGTGCCATGTGATATAATGTTTGGTCCTCTTCTAACGTTATTTTATGTCTACTACTTTCTTTGACAACTTTTTTTCCATGGTACCTGCATTATCAAGTGCAAAATTATTAGCGCCGCAGCTCAGTTTTATGTAAATTACATTATTCTGAGTCTTATTCTTACCATGTCATGGTTGGTTTCGGTTTGCCAACACATCGACATTCGAATGTGATTCTGGTACCATCTTCCGATTGCCTGATGACGGGTCTCTCCGTAAATGTCGGTTTGATAAAGTCTTCAGGTACGGGCGCTTCGTCGCCTAATTTATCAATTCATAGGATATTAATATCAACAGTTTTATGATATACGCGAAGATTTGCAGCCGATCAATGAATTATGTTTCACATTTAAGATGTTTTCTTTTAGTTTTGTGTATTATAGATTAAAAAAATACGCAATCCGATTAGAGTTAGGTAATCGAGGAATGTATAAGAGAATAGATAATGATAAATCGAATAGAATACATAAATATAATTTGGATTATACGTGTAATTTTCATACTACTTTCATTCTAACAAACAGTACGCATGACAGTTGCTTAGTTATTTAGTTAATTGTGCGTTTGCTAAAGCACAGTATTTGCAATATTGTTACGTCTAACTACAATATAAAATATTTGCAAGAGTAAAATATTGTTAATAGAAGCATTGTTGCAAAATAAATTATGATAGGCGATTATGACAGAAACATACATAGAGAAATGTTAGGTGCAGAAATTGTGTATACAGAATATGTGTAACGTGCAGATATAATATATTAATAAGAAATTTGTGCATAGTGTATATGTGTGTAATGTTACCCTAAACAATATAAAGTGAAGAAAACATCTTAAATTGTTTTAGATATTAACAATAACGAATACAAAACTATAAGTGTTGTATGTAGAGTAACTGTAAATTTGAAGGAATTAGTTAATGATTATACAAGCGTGGCTGCAATATCTACGTATTTTATTAAAAATTTACATTAAGAATTTAACTGGATTAGGAACACACAACAGCTAATTGTTAAAGACAATTTGAAGCGTCTATATACTGTTTACTTTCAATTCTGATTACGTTATTAATTGCATTGTGTTTCTATGTGTTTATGTATAGCGTTTCCGTTGTACTCTTTACTGGCAATACCAATGGCATCGGTGACGTGAATCCTGAACTTATTCTAACACCAAAAATATATATAACACAAAATACTTACTGTCGAAGTTTAAGCTGATTGTGGCGTTACTTTCGCCAAGTTCGTTCTTGGCCGTTACCCGATACTTGCCAGCATCTTCAACTGTCACGTTGTTGATCTCCAATGAGGCATAGTATGATTTGCCGTCTTTGCTCACTGTCAACTGTAAAAATAAATTTCAATATTTAGTAAGCATTCTTGAATTGTAAACCTACTAAGCTCTAATATCACTGGTTTATCATCAATAAACTGGTGTTACTGAATTGTCAGTTATTTATGCGCAAACGCCAAACATTGGCAGTTCATTTGTATCTATCACTCTTGTTTAAGACAGTGTCAGTTATATACACATCTGCTGCTTTGAGCTGTAAAATATTAACCCTTAAACTAGGTGAATTATTATTTAGCAGCCGACATTCAGTGGTCAGGCTATTTAGAAGTAATCAGTGAACATGTTGTACGATTTGGAAAATTCAATAATATTAGAAAGAAAGATAAAATTAATAGTGAGATTTAGGACGAAAGGTCATCGTGCGCGCCAGTCACCACCTGGCGGGACTCCTAGCCAACTAGAACGGGGTCAAGGCCATCTCTGAGTACTATTAAAACTAGAACATCTGTAGCAGTCACTCTTATTTTTACTTTCACACCTTTGGAATGTCACTGTGAGTCGTTAACGCTCTTAATGTCATTGTGTTCGTTATTTGTGTCAGTTACATAAGTGGTTTCAGCTGTCATCTCTTTAGCTTTTATTTCATTGACTGTATGTTCTAGAACACAAACTAAACGTACGTCATGACATTTATCTCTATATATTTGCTTACAATGTAAATCAATAATCAATTACATCCACACTTTCGTTTAAATACACTTTAGGTGATGACGTTCAACGATTAGTCACGAAATAACATCCTTCTGAAACATATTTTGAGGAACTAACCTTATGCCTGGATCCAGGTTTGACTTCTGATGTATTGTGAAACCAGGAGACGCTGGGTACTGGTTCGGCTTCGATGCGGCACTCGAAGATCAGCCGCTTGCCATCGTCCTCTTGTCTGATGGCCGGCTTGCGCGCGAACGTTGGCGCTTTACCGTCCACTTGTCTGTCAAACGTTTTTACTTATTAGAAGATTGGATTCAGCAATAACATCAACCTCATCAAGCAGAATACAAACAAATTTGTGTCCTCGATAAATCAGTAGTTCGTCATTAGCTTTAACAATTTTTGGGTCACCTAGATTACCTCAGCTATCATATTATGGTGTGTAACAAAAGTCAATTCTAGCACAATGCAAATTTATAGTTTTTTAATGGATCAAACAGTAAAAAGGATATGACAATAATAATTTTGTGGGTTGTTCGCTAATGTACAGTAATAAACTTATTTATTTATACTTACTTCTGTTTTTCTTCGTCAGCGGCTAGAAAAGAAAATATACGTCATTATTATATTCGGTAACGTCTGGATCGTTTACGTTGGATCCTATTTCAGTGCATGATTCTTTCTGTACCTACATCATTTCTAAATTTTATTTTTTCCAATGAACTGAAGCGGGGTGTGTATGTAAACTTTGCGGTTGGTATGAGCTCGAACTTTTAAATTAAATTAGTTTACCGCTGAGAAGAGGAGAATCTTTGCAGATCATTTGAGCTAAATGTTTATAATTTGCATAACATCTAACAGACATAAACATTTGGAATAACCTAACAGTGATAACTCTCAAAATAAACCAAGGTGTTTGCTGTTTCCCTGGATATTTTGCAACGGTGAAATTTTATGCATGTAAATTTTTTATTTCAAAGATACTTTGTTCGTACAAAATATGATTGCTACCTATCAAAATATTAGCAAAATCTACATAGACGTGTTTCTTTTAGATCTACTTGTATTTTAGAAGATTGTATCATACATCAGTTTTATATTTTGAACGTCATATATGTACATATAGCTCAAAAATTTATAGAGGAAGATTTCATCTCATAAATTTTGAGTTCAACATAAATTTTACAATTATTTCTTCTGCTTTTTGCAGTAAAGACAAGAAAATTATATCCTCCACTTAAATTTTTGGCCAGTTTCATCATCTCCGTAAATTATGATATTTGTCTCAGTGTTTACAATAGCCAGTTTTTGTCATGGTTTTTCAATATAATTTCAGTATAGCGCCTTATGACGGCTGTGCTGCCAACGTGCTCAGGCGCACAGATCTTTTGGCTCACATCGGAAAGCGTGGGTTAGTGTCCAAGTGTAATTTTTTCACATAGACATTTATTTCTGTCTATGACTAATACTGTTATTTGTGGTATTTTTATTGGCCCAGTATTGAATTACGGTGCGCTATGACAAATGTTTGACACATGTTTGTGTATTGGCTTCTCAATTTTGTAAACAGAATAAGTAATATTTATTAAAGATGGTCTTAGGGTGACATTCTTGCGTAAACCCCCTTAAGGTTGGCATGTTTATGCTATACCATTTACTATCGTTAGAGTATTTTACATTTTCACTTGACATCACATATGATCCTTCTATAATTCTAAAATATGTCCCAGGATATTTGTATAAATTAAATATCCAAAAACGGGACAGGTCACAGGTCAGGGAGATAGTTATTAAAAGTATAGTGTTTTACAAATATCAATAAGTAACTCACGGCTAAAGTTAAGATTGATGGAGGCGGCCACCTCGCCCATCTTGTTCTTAGCTTTAACTTTGTAGAGCCCCGCATCGCTCTCGATCACGTCATCTAACTCGAGCACCACCAGGAACTTGCTGTTGGCGATGCTCTGGATCCTGTGGGATTATAAGCATTATGTGAGTTGTCTGCTAAATTAGTTTAGACTGAAACAGGAGAATGAGGGGTAAAATCAAAGTAGATTCAGAGAGAGTTCAGTGTAAGCAACTATTTAAAACGGTCGTCCCATAACAATTTTACCTCGTGGACCATGGCTTGGTATATACCTACATGTACTCACAATGTAATATAACCTTTATCAAATTATTTTAGATTGATGCTCCCCGCCCCCTATTCGTCGTAGCATGATAGCCTATAGCCTTCCTCGATAAATGGGTTATCTAACACAGATTTAATTTTTCAAATCGGACCCAATAATATTTCTTGTAGCAATAACTAGGAACATCACTATTTCATTCAGTGTTCTATATTATAATTGAAGTATCAATTAAGTTTTCAATAAAAAAAAACTTTAAAACGTTTCCTAAGCGTTTTATTGCCCAGTCAATTTACTTTGTTTGTAGTTTTGTACGCTTGGAGAGTGGTCAAGTCTTGCATACCACTACAGAAATATTGCAGATTAAAAGATAACATTTTCTTTGCAATAAACAGCGGAATATATGACCGGCGTCATAAGAAGATGCTTTGATCTTTAGATAAAGAACAAACGAATTAAGTACTTAGTTCTTTATTTTCGTTTCTTTGAGGTAATCTTGATTGTGTGTTTTTATATTTTAGTTTTCCACAATGCTGATTTGATGATATTATTTTAAGATTAATTCTATAATTAGCAAAGGACTAATATAAAAAGAGCTTAGAGCTTAACATTATATAGGATAGTTTTTGATTTGTATTACTAAACACCTATTTAGCAAAAATTTAAGAAGTTAAGAGAAGAGAAAATACCAAGAAGTTTCACTTTTTTACAATTTTAGGAAATAAGATTTAGTTTCATAAATACGATATCGGTAACAAAAATGAGATGTACCTAGTACATTATTGATTGATATAGTTCCTAGCTTCCTTTAGTATGCTTCAATTAAACAAATTTATAAATGTATTATTATGATAGTTAATTTATATATATACTCGTATTATATATCGTTATGTGAATGCAAACAACAAAAGCTTAATTAATTTTTATTAATCTATTTCGTATCTGTTGCCAATTATGTTATTATCAGATAAATACCTAGACATATAACAACTACATATTGTCATGAACACAAATGTTTGTCTTAGTGGGAATCGAACCCACGAGCATCAGCTTAGATGTCAGGGCTGCTTAACAGCTATGTCATGCATCCTTATCGTATTTTTCATCTGTTCTAATAGCAAATGTTTTGTTTAATTTTCGTAATTCTATGATAAATAAATATACCAATTTTTAAGCTACTGCGCTTTCGCCCAGCTGTTTCACCCGCAGACTTTCCGTTCCCGTAAAAAGTACGGGGATAAAATATTACCTATTTAATAATCCCTATTTATCGTCCCTGATAATCTAGCTTTTCATTGGCTTTATTCAGATCGGTACAGTAGTTTCATATTCGTTACAAACAAAGAAACAAAAAATGTAATCTCTCCTTTTTTATTCTAGATTTTGATTTGATAGTCACTTAAACTTTTTAAAATTTAGATATTCCAGTTTATCTTATTTATGGATTTCCCACATGAAATGTTGGTTCTGTTGCAATAATATTATTGCCAAGTGTGTCAGCGCGCGTGTGTTCATCTCGATTGATATAAATCAAAGGAGCTTTTAGGACAAACATATCGTAAACTATGTACTGACGCAGAACGTTGACCCAATAGGCTTTATATGAGTCATAAAGCGAGACAGGTGATGGAGCTATATTTGTGGTTTCTATCTCTAAGAATTTTGGCAATACAACAGTTTTGTCAAGATTTTCACTATTAAATGTTTCAATAAAAGATAAATGTTTTTCCGATAAATGTTTTTTTATATCTAAGTTATATGATTTGATCAAATCATATGTGTTTAAACATAGTCTAGAAGCATGGACAAAAACTGGAATTCTGCTCTATAGTCTGTAGGTATTCATTTCCATGTGAAAACCAATCTTTAGCCGAGATAAATAAAATACTATTCCTATATCTAGTAATCTAGTAAAGACACTTAAGATGTATAAAAACTATTTAATTGTTACTTGACGTAATTGAATCACAAACATCCAAACACATTCACCGTTAAAATAAATAGCAAAAATCAATTCACTTTGTGCATTCCTTACATTACAAGACTTCGCTTAGTTCTAGTAATTTATACATCTAAATAGACCTATCCGTAGAACTAAGTCCCATGTGACTTTGAACCCAAACCATTTTTATTGTATGTCTACAATTAGGTACCTATATTTAATAATGTGCAAATCAAACTTCAAATCACCCTCTTAAAAGTAGGGATTTGGCAGATAGAACTTGTTTCTACGGATAGGTCGAAATAACACTCACTTGAACTTAGTCCTGGTGTCCTCTTTGAGCAGTTCATCGCTGCGGTACCAACTTATTTCTGGTTTTGGCGATGCGAGGAGCTGGCACTCGAAGACGAGTTTGTTGCCATCGTCCTCCTGGCGCAGCTGCGGCTTCTGCGTGAAGCTCGGGGCTAAGTCGTCTGTTACCCCCATAGCGCTAACTAAGGGACATCACGGCCGGAAAAAAACTGCCGTCTCGGGGTTAAGGTCAGCGACCTGTTGACAAAATTAGATCAATTAGTTTTGCTACTTTTGTATGTAGGTATGCAGTTGATCATGGTGGAGGTATAGTTACAAACAGATTAGTAGTTTTGTTAGTTAGTTATAGTAGCTAATTATTATTATCTTCCTACTAAATTTGTTATATTTGGGGTCGGCGTATTATCATAGTCTAGTTTGTCCGTTTTCGAGCTTTTGACTTCTTCAATTTGGGAATGCTACCTATATCCGCACCTTGCTAATTATAAAAGTGCAGATGATCTTCAGTACTCTTTAACCGTGTCTCTTAAAACAACATTGTTTAGTCAGTAGAAATAAGTTTAGCTCTACGTGTATGTTATTTAATTTCGTTTCCAATTACTTATACTTTATTTCGGTTTCCAAATAGTGATAAATTATATAATTTAACACAACATTGAGTAATTAGGGCCAATGAGTAGAAGTAATCTTATTTATTTACAAAAAATTGAAACAGGTTTCTTGTAAAATATATTAATTTAATAAACTAATATATAATAAACCTAATGCTTGTTAAATGAACGAATGCTTTTATATATTTAATAATTAACTACAACAATTTTCTTTTTTCTATTTAACAAGCCAAAAACTCATTGAATCATCTCCAAAGAACTGACAATAATTTATAACTATACCATCTATTAATTTTATGCACCTTTCATTCGGAAATCGATATTACAGACAAAATCAATCTTCCACGACACCCCGATAATCAATCATCGATTGCAAAAGCTGAAAGGCATACATCAAACGGTAACCGGCCAACAGCGCGCGGGTACAGCCACACGCGCGGTGTAGTTTGCCCACTCAGAGCACTTCGACACACGCCGGTGACTCACCGCGGTCAGCGCCATCTACAACGGCAAGGTGAAGTGTAAGCGAGTGGGTGTCCAGTGTTAAAATTTTCACGAGTGTGAACGAAACGTCTCGTTCTATTTCTGTATCCGCTGAAGGCCTCTCCGAACCACACATCCCGAGCGATCCGAAACAGTTTTATAACTTGCAACTTACACTGATTACCTAACAGCTCTCATTGGTTTTATGCTTTCATTTTAATGATGCATCGCTTTTTAGGTGCAGCTCTCGAATTATCTAAAAGCCCTTAAGTTTCATAACTTTATGGTTCCATAAAAGTTTAAGCATGTTACTTTATTTTAGGAATGCTGCAAGGAGGTATATATGGCCCACCAATGTTAATGTTATATATACTTAAACTTAAATGATAAGTTAGAAAAATAAAAGCTTTTGTGAAATCAAACTCAAAAATACATACCAAAACTAAGAAACAAAAAATCCAATAATGTCACAGTACACTCAAGTTAAATCACATACACTAAAATTATCCTTGTAATCGTTAAGCAGACGTTCGAGAACTTGACGAAGGTTAATAGAAACTGGATTCGTCAGAGAAATCGGGCGGTTTTGTCGCCGGCGGCGGGACGCGTCGGGTCGTTTTCGAAATCGTAACTAAACTATGAAAATTTTGGCCACTGGCCGAGGCGGGCGGGCCGGAATGCGCGTGGGCCGCTGCAGGCATCGGTTGGATAATGTGAACTCGTCACGTTTGTGACGTACCCGTTGCAGAGGTGTTTTCCGCTGAAGATAGAGCTGATCTAATGGCGAGGATAAGTATTGTTGCAAATATTGGGATAGGGTTTGGCTCTGGAAAGGGTTTATTTCTGTAGAACAAATTAGTGGGGTGTGATGTATTCTTATTTCAAGTTGTTTATTTGTGTACGTAGATGTTGTTAGTCATGCTACATTATTGTTGCTTTACTGTTATGCCACTTCTGGATTATTGCGTCCTCGTAATAAGCTGTTAAATATCTTTCATTAGTGTTTGCATTCCACGCTGCCTGTTTTCAAATATTCCTGGGTATATGTATAATTATAACTACATGTTTATATGACATTTAAATTGTTTAGTCTGTAACGATAACCAAACGCTTACGAAGTAGTCGATGATTAGCACTTTTCTGGATAATCGAAACTATTTTACTCAACACTGATTCCAATTGTGAAAAATAATGTTTTCTATTTAACGCTTCGCTGTGTCCGGCAAACAAGTGGGTATAGTTTTATTTGCTCGTAAATCAGATTGCGTCGTATATTTTTCTTCAGCACCAGAAATCACGACGCCCCTTGGCAACTGGAGAATAGAGACAGGTGACTTATAAATCAGCAGGTGTGTCATCACACCGGGTACTTTGCCTTTGCGATTATGATTGATATAGTTAATTTTGTCATAGACTAATGATTTATACTTAACATTTGCTAATATTTCGCTTAGAGATCTATCTGCCAAGTTTGATACTATTCTGTTTTATGTAATACTAGTGGCTTTCAGTGGTTTCACCCACGTACCCGAGGGATCTTCCATTTTCCGGAATTCCTATTACGAATTCAGTGATAGTTTTAACCGACTTCAAAAAAGTGTATATATATTTATTAAAAAGTACATTATAAAATAACAACGCTATACAAATATTTACCTAATTAAATTACTCGAACTTATTTCTCGATGTGCCAATGAATTAACAAAGAAAATATCTCAACGGTAACAACCAGTCACTAGGTACGAATTTTCCGAGAATCGAGTTTGGCAGGCCTATCTCAATTCTAGGAAAGATTTTATCAATTAAATTACATTTAACGTTACCATTACATCTGAAACTTTTGATATTCATATCATTTTAAACTTATAGTTCGCCGCGGTTTCTCCCTCGTTCCCTCGGGATCGTCGATTTTCCCTGGATGAAATGTAGCCTTAGTGTTATTCCAGAACATATTTTACCTCTGTGCCAAATTTCATCGCGATCCCTTTATCCACTCTAGCGTGATAGAGTAACAAACAACCATACATTTATACATAGATACATATATACACATTCTCACAAGCTATACATTGCGTTTATAATAATTATTAGTAGAATTATAATTATATAACAATTACAACAGGAAATTCATTACATTCCAAATGTATACAATCACAAATGCATGGTGTTATAAATTGCATTACAATTATTAATAGATATGAAGTATGAATGAATCTATGGAAACGGATCTATGGATCACGGGAAATCTATTTCTAAACACGGCTATTCGACGGACAAACAGACATTTTCCTACTCGCTTCCCACTGGGCTCTTAGTGAATATTTTGGCCAGCACTCCGGCGGGACATAACATCCCGTCTGAGTATTACAGAAACTACCTACATACCAATCGGATGTAGTAATTATTCATTTCCGTTGTTAATAGGTACTGTATGTTTAATAAATAAATATCTTGGGACATTTCAAATGAACTATATAGCTTGTACTTTCGAAAACACATAGACCACAGAACAAACACAGAACAAACAGACATGTTGATGCATACAAATGTTTGTTCTGTGTAAGATTGGAAACCACGACCGGTGTCTTGAAAGTCTGGGTCACCGGCGCCAATAATATTTAATTCCTATTTATGCACCCAGATAAAATCTATAAAGTTTCTGAAATGAAATGAAACAAATTTATTAATTCAAATAGGCCTTCACAGGCACTTATGAAACGTCGACTCTAATGCTCGGTTCGGAAGGTTGATAACTCTACTTAAGTAAATATAGAAACTTCTGCGTTGTTGTTACATTAAATAAAATCATCCATAATATCACCAAACCTCATTAAATACAGTATTACATTATGATATTAATTATTGGGAATTAAAAAAATACGCAGGTAAGTGATAAAAATCATATTATGTAGCACCTTTCCCGACCTACGAATTGAATCAAAGTCGAGTTTACTCTCGCCACTCGACGCCGAATTCATGAAAAACCACTAAGTCACATGACGTCAATGCCTACGTGCTGGTATTTTCAGTGGAGCGTCTCTTTACGAGCCACGGAAGTCACGCGACATTATTATTTTACACTATAACTATACATCTTTAGTATTGAAGCTATATTATGCTTAATTTCATGTAGTTTTGAAACTTATTACTGAGAAAATGCCAATTTTTGCCTACCATAACATATAAGTGCTTATATATTTTTCATCAACAATTAAATCGTTTCAATATGGTTACTATAGTAAATATCCTAAATAAATATCCTGGGACATTTTTCACACACGGCCAATCTGATTCCAAATTAACCCTTAACTATAGTGGTGAAAAATAATCACGTTTCTATAGTTGTGGGGTCCATTGGACCCATGTATTTTTAAAAGGCAATAAGAATGAAAGTATTCAGAATAATTAGGAAAATGTTTATTAGCTTTATTATATATTATATAACAAACATAATTAAACATAAAATCAACTATAGGAACATACATTTCTAACATTAATTTGTACTTTAAATAATCAGTTCAAGTTTCCTTACTCTAAAAACAAGTTTATGAAAAATAAATAAATAAAATATGAAACTGGTCGCCAAGTCAAAACAAAAAACATTTTCTATAATAAAAAGATATGTTTTCCAAAAACATACAAAAACCAAAGAAATAAATTTAAAAACAAAAATTTTGACACCAGTTTCATTTAGCATACTACAAACATGTACTGCAAAACAACATTGCATGACATGTGCAAACAATTTTTGCACATATCATGCAAATAGGTTGCTGGCACTTAGTACATAAGTGAACTGGCTTAGCTCTCTTGCAGAATGAGCACCTCTTCCTTTTGTTCCTGTCCAATTTCTGGCTTTCACCTGGTTCAATTGTTGGAAGATGAGTCTGTAGGGCCGTCATTGTCAAAGTTAGAATTTAGAGCATTTCTCACAGAAACTGAACTTTCTTCTTCATCACTGCTTCAATCAGCATTCAGCCATTGCTCTATTTGGTCTTCCCTTCTATTTTCCATGATGAAATACTGAAATTTTATACAAAAACAACTAGAATAAAATTACGTATCTATAGTCGTGGGTCCAATGGACCCATGCATATTCATTTACTTACCTTAGGAGTAGCGTGCGAAATACGTCCGTCACCCTGTGTACGCACCGGCTTACTGTCGAAAGGTACTGAGGTGCACGGAGAGCTCCACTGCCCGCAGCAGTTTTAATGCTTGTTCAAAATAATAACCTGGGTCCAATGGACCCACGACTACAGTTAAGGGTTAAGCATCAAAGTGAGCTTGTGTTATGGTAACTAGATAGCTGATATACTACATATACTACTTTTAAATACATACTTGTAAAGATATTTACATCCAGACACAGGACAAACAGACATATTCATGCTTACGAATGTTTGTCCTGGGTGGGATTCGAACCTACGACCCGCGGCTTAAAGTCAGGGTCACTAACCACAAGGATTTCGCAGGATACCTATTAATATTATAATTATACCTAAAAGCCGATGATTAGGTTAAAACTTTATGAATATTAACGAAATCATCGCGTTGTCTCTGAAAGTATGCATTCGAAAGTAAGTATGTTGACATTGGCAACAGACAAGTGAAATAAACGACCTCCTAATGATACCTGTCTCCGTTCCAAATTCACGAGCCTGACTCAAACTGTTACAGAGTTATTGCCTCCGTGACAGACAGACGAACAAACGACAAATGTAAGTGCAGCTGAAAATACCGGTTTTGTAATGATCTTACAGGATGATTTTTATCTTTGCATGCAGGACGGATGTCGAAAGACGATTGCAAATAGTGATTCATAACAATAAATTCAGTAATAATAGTTGAAAAGGCAAACAAACTAACAATACCAAGGAGATAATAAAGGTGTTTCCTGTACAATATCTGTGACAGTAGATTTATTTATTTATTTATAAACCTATAACCTCGTAGTTTAACCACAATCCACCACACTAAATGGTTGAGTTGCTGTTTCAAGTCTTACTTAGAGCTTATATGTAGGTATCACTGCGACCATGCTAGGTCTATTGTTATCGCCACAAGAGTTAGATTAATACACTGCCAAGACCCCCAGCAAAGGGTGAAACTGACATCGAAGTTTTAGCCATAAGTTCCGAGAGCTTTCCCGTCTCTTGGAACTCATAAAGTACGATGATACAGTAATCCCTAACTTTATAAAGTTCTTTATTGAAATCAAATTTAATAATAATTAATTATATGTTGCACTAGATATTATAATAAAAAATATATACAATAAAAAACCTTACTAGACAAATAGATAAAAAAAAATTGAATACCTCGCCCAAATCCCTAACTTCATTCATAAAAAGCTTCAATCTACGCCTTGAAATCATCTTGAAAATGCTGTAATAACTATCGGTGTTCAAGATAAATAGTATCACAGCGCTATAGAGACATTACCAAAATGTTTGTTCAAGACTGAACACGGATAGTTGTCCAAACACCAAAACATGATCGATTACCGTGTTGCTTTGGCAGCGGAGCAGAGGTGCGCGCGCGCAGTGCTATGTTATTCCATCTATTCGTACGTGTATCGGTGACTCACTATCACTTACACGTACAAAAGTAGATACATTTACAGTGTGTTTACTGTTTATTTCTGGTCTGTAGGAGAGCACTTTAAATCAATTTGTAGAAATATCAAGTTTAACGGTATTTTTGTATGTTTTTGTGTCTAAAAGGCTTTGATTAAGTCCCCATGTAGAACGGTGTTGCAGTTAAAAATTTTAACTTCTTACACTTTTTCTGAAAAAATAGGTATCTAAGTACTATTCCAACAACTTACTAATCACAGTAAATATTATAAATACGAAAGTAACTCGGTTTATCTGTTACGCTTTCACGCCATCGAACCGATTTTAATGAAATATGGTAGAGACACGACTTGGGAATGTACATAGGCTACCTATTATCCCGAGAAAATTAGTATATATAATAGTATTACATATCGCATATGTAACCGTGATTTTTGTATATAAAAAACTAATATACTGTTTTTTATGTACAAAAATCGCAGTTTCTTTTAATGGACGAACGAAACCCTTATTTGTATCGGAAATACCATAAATCTGAATTCCATTCTAGAATTCCTCAAAATATATTGTAAAAATTAATCCACAGTAACATTTGGCACAGTTTGCGTACAAGCGTACAATATTGCCTCAACGTTATAGTCACGTAGTGCAATTAGCTTAAATACTGAGTGTCCATTTATAATTAGGAGTGAGTGGGCTGGCTTCTCATTATTCCTATATACTTTTGGATCATTGAATAATTTGTCATGAGGAAAATCATAGTTATTTATTGAGAAAATCGCTTAGGAATTTCTTTGCAGTCGCAATTATCATACAATTGCGGAAGATTGGATGTTTCGTCTAACACAAAAAACATTATGGATCTAAATAACAATTCACATTTACGTGATAATATTGTAAACTTTTATTGTGTCTTATATATTACCATCATCAGCTCACAAACATCTCCACCGAGGAGCACGAGCCTCCCCTAACAACTAAATAAATGAAATCTAGACACAGAATTATTTAAGTCAAGTAATTACTACAAAACCTTCACAAGGTAAACACAAAGTTTAACATAGTGACGGGGCGTAGCTACCGCCGTATCTGCCGTATCAATTATACGGGGCCCCCGGGCTTCTGGGGCCCCATGTGAGAAATCTTTAGCCTTCATAAGGCCCCCCAACCAATTGTTTATGGGGCCTCGCCAATGCACGCTACGCCACTGAGTGACAGGTCATAAATCGTTGCTAGATACAAAATGTGTTTGTTGAAACCTCTGGTATCTAAGGTAGGAATTAACGTGTGTTAAGGATATCAGTAAATAATTCTTCCACAAAAAAACTAACAATAAGTTTTAAAAGTCAAATCCACATTCAAAATCAGTATTTATCATAATATTTTCAGTTTACAAAGGTCAAAATCAATCAAAGCTCATTACCGCCTGACATGACCCAGTTGCTCGTGTGAGATCACGTTTTTCTACTTATTTCTATTAATAAATGCGACCATCATGTTTAATACCGTGTAATACTAGGTCGATACACTATAAATAGATGGAAAATGGTTTAACGTGCACTTCGATCCGAAATAGCTTCGAATGTATCAACAATGCGTCACGCCCACGCCGTGCCACGCTGCAACTGTGCGTGGGCTCTATATTGTTGTACTAGTGACTTCTCGTGACTTCTCTCACATATTGATGCAATTGGTTCATACCTTATAACAGGGCAAAAGATCTGGATTCGATTTCATTCACAATAAAAGTTTGTATGAATAACTTATAAGCTTCCGGGGTTCCACACTCGTACCCGATCTTCAACTTTCCTCCGTCCTCTGAACCAAAGCTCAACAAAATCGGTACAATGGTTTAGGAATGTAAAACTTAACGGACAAACAGAGTTACTTTCACATTAATAATATTAGTAGGGATTTGCTGAAATCCCGATTGTTTTGCAAAAACAATTTTAATTATTTGTAGGGTATTTGTATATGCCATGTATTTAATTTAATGAGGCTATATATTTTTTAACATTTTTAATTATATAGCCTATCTTCAAAACTAGATCAATCGTTGTTAATTTGTTTTTAATTACAGAAACTTTGCTATGGTGGTTTTATTATGACAAAAGCTTTAGGCCATGTGATGGCGGTTAATATTAACCAAATGGTAAACAGTAAATAATTTAATTGGTGGACTATGGGAACATAAAATTTTACAGTCGCCTGTAAACTGGAGTTCGTTAAATTGTGAATAATGTGGCAACAATTAATCTTGACAGTCTTATTAACTGACAGACGGACATGTATACTCTGCCGGTACATATAATGTTTTTAAACTCTGACCGGAAAAATAAGACTAAGAAAAATAAAAGGAAAATAAGAAGGGGGCCACTTATAAAGTGTAGTTCCTAATTCTGCCATACATATAACGTAAAAAATATTGTTAAATAACATTACAACTACAAATATAACTGATATTATTACTATAGGGATGAATCAAAATTTTTGAAAAATTTAGAAAAATTTAGATTATATTATCTATGATAAAGCTTGGCAAAATAAATCTCCTTTTATGTAGAAGAGGGTTTTTGTCCTACTCTATATGAGTATATAATGGCTTAATTGGTCATCGATGGATGAAAATTCATATCATACCCTAAAGACATTGAAATACATAACCAACTAGCTCTACACGTACCTACCTAGCTAATGAGTAGGTATTACCCACCTTTGTAATGTGAAAACAATTGTTTTGAAGCGTCAGCCAACAAATTAAACACATCAAACCAATTCTCTATTCTGGCATTGGTATCACTGGTCACATTCAAACGACTTAACTGTCCGACGATTTGTCACAAGCTTTCTAATAAACATTAATCATTATTCAAGCAATATTTCAGAGATTTTGCGTTGAAGTGTTGGCAGCTTTTATTTTGCATCGATATTTCATTGTTTGTCCTTTAACGTACCTATCGTATTCCTGAAGACGAGGTGTTAAGGTCACTTTGGTATTAAGAATATTTATTTTGAGTGAGTACTTAGTCATGACGAATGGTTGACTAATTGGTATTTCTGATAGATTACTCTTTATTTAACACTAAACAAAATAGTCATAATAGTGATATATAAGTGTTGTGCTTTTATGTACCTACAAGGATGGGCTTGATAATTTTTATGTGTACCAATCATAATGCTAGATGTGCCAATAATAATATAATCAATAATTTCTATATATCCTTTTTATTAATCGACAGATACGTCATTGAAATTGAGGAAAATTTAAATATTTTTAGTCAAGCCATATTTGATAACTAACGATTGATTTCTTAGGAGGATATTTAACATTTAATTTAAGTTATAAGTCCCTATTAGGGCCTTAATTCTATGAATGGATTTATTGTATCTTTAACCTGTCTCTACTTTTGCTTTCAACGGTCGTTACCTAGCCAATAATTACAGGAGGCCGTACCATCTGCAGAGGTCATTACAACTATGTATATTATACGCACACACAAATGACATAAACATATTGATATTAATGTCTCAACAGATTCAAAACCATAAATTAGCATCACTGATTAGATATAAAATGCAATTTTATTATTAATAATAATATTCATAATTAGATTTCATATTTCGTAACTCGCGACTAGTTGGCTGAAAGCCATGGTGACAGAGACGGTGATATTTAAACGGCTCGGTGCGAGCGAGACAGGTGATAATCTTGTGTGAAAAATATTTATGCTAAGGCCTTCGTTGCTATGAATTCATCTATGAATAGTCACCGTCGGTTCAGTGGATGGTTATTTTTGTTTCGCCATTTGAAGGTTAGGCATCGCACGTTCGAACATTTTCTTTTCTAACAAATAAATGTCATGTTAGATCTTAGTAAATTTTTATTATTTATTCCATCACGTTTACCTGTGAATATTTGTATTCAATACTAACATGTTATTGAGATATGAAATAGATTTTTTTCAGTGAAAATTCCGGTTGCGATTTGGGTCAAGGTAAAAGTAATTAAATGTAAAAGTGAACCAAGGATGTCAAAGAATATTTAACTTTGTATTTATTTTTTAATATCACATTGTAACTACTTATTGAGAAAGTATCTAATGATGACTATTAATGTGATAGAAGCTATTTCCTGAATTTGCCAGTTTAAAAAAAAATTCATAAAAAAAACAAGAAGTAGATATCTAATTAATAGACACTAAACAAAATCAGAGGTAAAATTAATCTATAATGGCGGCTCTCTAAGCAATGTCCATCACGGATCATTTTATAATGAGTACAAAATATATACTGATAATATTTATAATATATAATATTTACTCGTTAAAGGTTTAAAATTATACATTTAACTGAACTGAATGTTTATTTAACAAATGTCAGAATCGAGCAGTTATTAAACGATGTAACGTTGGATACACGAGTTATTTCTGTACTTTTATTGCTTTCATATGTCATGCAATATATTTCATATACAAATTAACGGAGCTAAAAACTTATGCCTAAGGATTAAGTGTAGTTAATATATACCAAATGATCATCTCTTATTCCTATAATATGTACTTCATTAACAGACTATAAAACCACTAGTAGACCAGGCAGACTTCGTTCTGCCCACCAGCGCCACCTACCGGGTCCAAGTATATGTAAGCTATCCTATCTCTCAAGTTGGATCGAACTGCACATGGTATGCGAATTTTATTATAATCGGTTAAGTGGTTTAGGAGTCCATTGAGGACAAACATTGTGACACGAGATTTATATATATTAAGATGAGGTTAGTGTCATAAATTTAAAGATAAACAAAACAATGTAACAGTCAAAAATCACGAATGTTCTAAGACCTAAGAGGCTGGTTTTGGCAATTGGGTCCTTTTCTTGTTGCACTATTTTTGCTACTTAGCTAATATGTTGTAAAACGAAATATCTATAACCTACAACATTTCCTTATCAGGCATACGATAAATAAGCTTTATAATTTTCAAAATGAAAAATACTAATAAATAGTTCATTAATAAAACATTACACTTAGAAACAATGTAATAGTCCTATTTATACGTATACGTTATCAATATTAAATGCACTTGATAATAGCTTAGTAAACCACCTGTCCCCTTCCCGACCTAGGCCTAGTTGAGAGACAATAATTTGCCTAATTAACTAATATAAAGGGACATTACATATGTCGGCGATGCCAGCTATTACACACATCCCCCGAGATTGTGTATGTCATAATATATAGGATTAATCTGATCTGGCACAGGCTACTTGCTACCAATGTACAGAATAGATTTAGTCATGAGAGAAGAATGTTTAGTTTACATGTCTGCTACGTTATTACGGTTTGGTAAATTGAGAGAATTCTAACTCAAATCAAATATAGGAGCTTTGGTTTACTTGAGGCGAACGATCATTTAACTATATGCGAACTTTTTGAGTGTTTAACGATGATGAATTAATAAGTTATTTGATTTTTGAAAATGCATTTGTCGAGTATATTTTGTGCGTTAGGTGATTAAGTTTTTTTTGGTATGCGTTAGATCGATGTATAAGTACTTATAATGTAATGGTACTGTCTGTGGTATGCCATCACACTAATTTTTTAAGGCGAAAATTTGTGTGTCTGTATTTGTTGCTTCTTTACGTCTAAGCAGCTGGTGCGATTTAAAAAAAATTGGTATTGAGTTAACTGACACCTTGGATTAACACATCGGCTACTTTTTATCTTGGGGAAAATTGAAAATCCCCCGGGAACAAGGGTGGAACCGCGGGGAGCCACTAGTAGATAAAAACTGTGTAAATACATTTGACTTTCACGCAGTCTAAAATTTAAAGTCAAATACCCACTTCAAATTAATTATCATCACATAAATGATATTCTAAGAAATTAGGACATCGTCAAAATGGAACCCATAGCCGCAGACAGAGACGCAAACTACAACCTAGATAGCATCCATCCTCGCCAACTAAACGGTATGAACTTTCTTGGGCGGTCGCCAAAGAAAAGAAAAGAAAAGGCAGAGCCGTCTAGAAAACACAGACGAACCGTGAGGACTGTTTGCTGTTTTGTTATCTTTTTGGAGGACTTATACATTAGATTGAAAGCTTCATACCACAGATTATGTATAAAAAATAAGACTAAAATCATGAGTCAAGGACACAGGTGACCAATCCAAGCATTTTATATATACTACAAGCATAGGGCACACGAAATATGAAATTGGTGAAACACCCGTGCCCTATGATTCTTTTAATCAAAGAAAAAATTGACTACATTTACATGAAAAATATTCTGCCACTAAACGGTAGTAATAAAAGCATATTGCCTTGTTTTTGTTAGCAAATGAGTACTTAAAGACTCTGCTCATTACGCCGCATGTTATAAGTTATATTCCCAAAGTATAAATACTTTACGCGCAAGGGCATGTTTGTTTCTCCATAATGTGATTAAGTGCAATTCGTAATCAGTTAGCCGTATGTAATAAAATAATCAACAATATTTTTTGTCATCTCTATGAAGTTTTAACTTTTACCAGCGATTGTGGTAAATCTTATTTTTATCTCGGAGAAGTATCAAGAACATATTATAGCGGTGTCCCTTCAGCTGTTGTTGCATAAACAAGTAACAAAGCTCAATGGATAAACCTTTGATTCCATTTTTAACAATTGCTTCCACCCGCGGTTTCACCCGCGCAGTTCCCATTCTCATACAACGGGCATAAAAAATAGGCTAAATCAGTCCCTGATAATGTTGCATTCCTTTGGTGAGATATTATTGAGATCGGTGCAGTAATTTCGGAGCTAATTAATTACAAACTTTAAGCATTCTTCTTTATAGTATTAGTGTATATAGCGTAGATGTAAATTAGGATAGAATAGTAGGAAGTGATATATGTAGGACTGACATGCAGTTAATCTCTACATAGTTCATTGATCTATGAAATCATCAATCAACAATGGACTTAAAATACAAACTGCCGACAGATCGCGTCGCCCTACATACGCGCGCGCTAAGGGTTCCGTAACAAAATACGCCTGTCTCTCTGTCTGTCTGTGTCAATCTATCAAACTGACACTCTAATGCGTGAGTCATGTGACTTGACCATTACGATAAACACTTTAAAATGTTAAAATCACTCAATTATGCGATGATATTTGATGTTACAGTATTAAATATAATAAAATATATCTAAAATTATTAGTGCAATATTTCTTCAATTAAAATCAAAACCAATAATCATAATAATTATTTTTTTAAATGTCAATCAATGTCCTTGACATTTGAGTACTTTAATTCTCGGGTCAGAAATTTACATTTGCTGTGAAAAACCCGGCATTTAATTAGCACTTTCTCATTTCATTTCCTTTTATTTTTAGGTATGCATTTTATGTTGGTAAGTTTCAACATAAAATGCAGCCCGGTTGGCTTTGTGTCGTGGGTTCGAATCCCACCCAGGACAAACATTTGTATGCATGAATATGTCTGTTTGTTCTGTGTCTGGATGGAAATATCTATATAAGTATGTATTTAAAAATAGTATATGTAGTATATCAGCTATTTGGTTACCATATCACAAGCTCTGGTTAGTTTGGAATCAGATTGGCCGTGTGTGAAAAATGTTCCAGGATATTTATTATTTGTCAGTTGTAAGTTCACCGCATTTAATTTGTGGCCACTAATTGTTATTTATCTGTGAATTAGAAAAGTTACATCAATCTACTCATTATCATAATACAGTGGGAACGTAATCGAACGAGCTGGGAGGAAATTGCCATTATTAAATACCTTTTGGATATATAAACTAAGGGATAAGACATGCATTAAGGCATTTATTTGTTTAAACAAAAGACACTAATAGAGTGTGTGAGAGAATTTGATAATACTTATAATTTTATATCTAAGGATATCCAACAGCTACATATTTGTGTACATGCTCAATAAAGTTAAATAATTGAGCAATAAGTATCAAATCTGGAAATCTACAGTTATGGCACAAATCGAAGAATTTATGAATCTAACGCAAATAAAATTTAAAATACATAGGCACTGACCAATAATACATGTTCAAGCACATATATATTTGTCCTGAATGGCAATCGAACTCACTGCCTGTGACGTGTCAGTCAACTAATCGAACATAATTAATATATAATTAATGATTAGAAGATTATGTAGTGAAGATGATAAACACATGTAGCTGGTTCTCAAGTGCAGCTGTCAAAACAAACCCTACGTAGTAGATAATTGCGAATGATTTTCTATCTGTTAGCAGAAACAAGTTAATAAATTTAAAGACCTCTACGAAGTGCTACGAATTTCGTAGCACATGTTAGGTACTCGTAGGCTCTGTACAATTTATCGCCTTTATTTGAACGTTGCTGGTTTTTCAACTAGCGTATTAAAAGATTTCAAAATAATATAAATTCCTATTACTAAGTTAGTAAGGTATATGGAATATTGTCAATTTGACATCAATTTAAATAATTGTATGTTAATTTACCATCCTAATCCTATCTAATATTATAAATGTGAAAGTAACTCTGTCTGTCTCGCTTTCACGCTTAAACTACTCAACTGATTTAAATAAAATTTGGTACACAGATAGTCTACAGCCTCTGAAAGGACATAGGCTACTATCTATCCCGGGAAAATTGAAGACCGGGATGTGGGTACAACATCGAGGAGCCACTAGTCAGTAACATGAAAATCCACAACGCTTAGAGGCGTATTATTAAAAATGTATAGAATACTTATTATTATTTATTTAACAGGCAGAAGGTCGTTGATGGCAAGTGGTCACCCCTGCCTACGGACATACAATAGCAGGGGATTATTGACCCTTTCCCTGGGCCTATACGGGATCTTCTCAAGAATCTCTATCATGAAATAATCAGAAAAATACGAAATACAATTTACATCATTCTCGAATGCATTTTCACTGTTTATGTTTCACGGAAAGTTTATTTAAATGAATTGTTTATTTTGTTACCAACACGTATGCCAGATGGTCAGTCTGTTCTCTGATTCAATAGGTTTTAAAGAAACGATTTTTATATAATTTCAAGTCAATGAAGCTTCTGAAATAATCGTTACTTAAAATATAAATTAATTGCCCCCCATGACATCCACTAACATTAATAAAATATATAAAAAAAAAATAGGTACATATTTTTTTGCCCAAGTTCACCATATTTGTTTATTTTATTATGATTTGTATAAGTATACTAGCTGACCCGGCAGACTTCGTACTGCCCCAATCTATCTATACTTATAATAAATCTGTAGAGAGGTCAATTCTGTACATGAAATACATTTTCAAAATAACTATCAGGGGGTGTTTAGTGATCGATACTGATGCCAAAAATGCAATCAGTAAATTTTTTGTCTGTCTGTCTGTATGTTCCTTATAGAAACAAAAACTACTGGACGGATTTTAATGAAACTTGGTACAATTATTCTTCATACTCCTGGGCAGGTTATAGGATACTTTTCATCACGCTACAATCAATAGGAGCAGAGTAGTGAAGGGAAACTTTGGGAAAACGGGAGAAGTAACTCCATTTTTTAAGCTTCCGTCGCGTGTGCAGCCTTAATGGTTAAAGATACATAGAAATCATGTATGACGGAAATATTCTACATAAAATGTCAAAAAAGCATCTTGCACCAGCATACGTCCATCTTTTATGGTTGACTCTCAATAACACGTGTAACTCCTGATAGCTTAGCAGTTCGGAGCATTCTGATTATATTTGTTTACTCTAACGTTTATAATACTCTCATTCATCCCTAATTTAAAAAAGTTTACATTATTACCCATTCAATAAAAAAATAATCATAGAAATCGGTATAGACACACCAAAATTATAGATGAAATAAGCCATACTAACCTTCTACGTAAACGAAGTCGCGGGTTAAAGTTAGAGTTAGCCCAAAGAAACTATTCCACGCGAACGAAGTCGCGGGCAGAAGCTAGTCTATACTAATATTATAAAGGAGTAGAGTTTGTTTGTTTGCTTGAACGCGCTAATCTCAGAAAGTTCTGGTCCGATTTGAAAAATTATTTCGCCATTAGATAGTACATTTATCGAGAAAGGCTATAGGCTATATATCATCACGCTATGACCAATAGGAGCGGAGCACCAATAAATAATGTTTCAAAAGCGGGAGATTTATTTTCCTGTTGAGAGCTTCCGCTGCGAACGCTGCGTAAACGGTTAAAGTTTCCCTAAAATGATGTAGAACAGAATTGTTCCCCTTCAAAAGTTCAAAAAAAACAGCGTCAGCATATGTCTATCTGTTAAGGTTGCCTCACTATAACCATTTTTCTACTAACCAAATTTGTTCTAAAATAATGCATTATTTGTGAAGGTGTTTTTATAAAGATGATATTAATCCTTATCCAAATAAATACCTTATTCATAAGAAGTATTTAATTTAAAACAAAATTTCCATTTACATCATTCGATTTCAATGAATATCTTAGGAGATATCGCAAATTTAAAATTACATAGCCGCAAAATAATGATCAAGTACTATGCGCGCCTTTAAGCGCTGGGCCGCCGTGCACGGGCAGTCATCAGTTGGCTCTGCGAGTCCATCCTTCTACGTAAATGAAGTCGCGTGTTGAAAGTTAGCGTTAGCACAAAGTAACTATTCCACGCGGACGGAGTCGCGGGCAGAAGCTAGTCTATACTAATATTATAAAGGAGTAGAGTTTGTTTGTTTGCTTGAACGCGCTAATCTCAGAAAGTTCTGGTCCGATTTGAAAAATTATTTCGCCATTAGATAGTACATTTATCGAGGAAGGCTATAGGCTATATATCATCAGTCATCACGCTATGACCAATAGGAGCGGAGCACCAATAAATAATGTTTCAAAATCGGGAGATTTATTTTCCTGTTGAGAGCTTCCGCTGCGAACGCTGCGTAAACGGTTAAAGTTTCCCTAAAATGATGTAGAACAGAATTGTTTCCCTTCAAAAGTTCAAAAAAAACAGCGTCAGCATATGTCTATCTGTTAAGGTTGGCTCACTATAACCATTTTTCTACTAACCAAATTTGTTCTAAAATAATGCATTATTTGTGAAGGTGTTTTTATAAAGATGATATTAATCCTTATCCAAATAAATACCTTATTCATAAGAAGTATTTAATTTAAAACAAAATTGCCATTTACATCATTCGATTTCAATGAATATCTTAGGAGATATCGCAAATTTAAAATTACATAGCCGCAAAATAATGATCAAGTACTGTGCGCGCCTTTAAGCGCTGGGCCGGCGTGCACGGGCAGTCATCAGTTGGCTCTGCGAGTCCATCCTTCTACGTAAATGAAGTCGCGTGTTGAAAGTTAGCGTTAGCACAAAGTAACTATTCCACGCGGACGGAGTCGCGGGCAGAAGCTAGTACATCTATACTAATATTATAAAGCGGTAGAGTTTGTTTGTTTGTTTGCTTCAACACGCTAATCTCAGAAACTACTTGTCCGATTAGAAAAATTATTTCAGTATTAGAGAGGCCATTTATTGAGGAAGGCTATAGGCTATATATTATCACGCTACGACCAATAGGAGCAGAGTACCAATCATCAACAGTTCATATAGGTACGTCTCCACCGAGGAGCTCGAGCCTCCCCTAACATCGAGGGGGCTTTAGGCCATAGTCCACCACGCGGGCCTAGTGAGGATTGGCGGACTTCGCATGCCTTTAATTGTGACATCTCAGGCATGCAGGTTTCCTCACGATGTTTTCCTTCACCGAAAGCCAGTGGTGTGAATCCGTACGTAAGTTTTTATAAACTCAGAGGTACGGGCCAGGGATTTGAACCGGCACCCTCACGATCGTGAGTCGGTCCGTTCCCAACTGAGCCACCACGGCTTACCAATGAAGAATGTTTAAAAATCGGGAGATTTTTTTTCCTTTAAACGGTTTCATGTGCACGAACACCAAAAGGCTTCTCTACAGGTGCGCATGTATAAGCTGACAGATTTCGTCACCATCAAGCGAGGTGTGAGGCAAGGGGATACTCTCTTGCCAAAGCTCTTCACTAATATGCTAGAAGACGTAATTAAATCTCTAGACTGGGAAGAGAGAGGAATAAATATAAATGGCACACGCATGTCACACCTGCGTTTTGCTGACGACCTTCTTCTACTATCTGAGAACGTTGCTGATCTTCAATCTATGCTTACAGAACTACACGAAGCATCCCTGAAAGTGGGTCTACGTATGAACATGTTCAACACCAAGCTCATGGCTAGTCATCCAATTGGAACAGCAACCAGTAATGTGGGTGACACCCCAATAGAACATGTAGACCACTACATCTATCTTGGACGTCGTTTGTCGTTTGACCGGGAGTCTCAGGTGAAGGAGATTGCTAGACGGATCCAGTTAGGTTGGGCTGAATTTGGGAAACTTGATGAATGATGATGAATCTTCCGCTCTAATCCTCAGTGTCTGAAGACCAAGGCATTTAACCAGTGCATTCTGCCTATCGTCACCTATGGTGCTGAAACATGGTCGCTTACAAAAGGCGACATGTATAAAATAATGGTTGCCCAAAGAGCCATGGAGCGAACCATGCTGGGCATCTCCCTCGTGGACCGAAAACCCAACGTCGAAATAGGACGTAAAACGCAAGTCGTGGATGTGGGTAAACGGATCACGGGATTAAAGTGGGGTTGGGCGGGACATCTGGCAAGGCTGGATGACGGAAGATGGGCTAAAGCTATTACAGAGTGGTGGCCAAGAGAGACACAGGAAACCGGGTAGACCACCGGCTCGGTGGGTAGACGACATTGTCGGAGCAGCGGGTAAGCAGTGGATGTAATTGGCAAAGGACCGTATAAAGAGGCATAAAAATAAGGAGACCTATGCTCAGCAGTGGGTTATTACGGGCTGATTAAATAGATAGAAAGAATGTTAAGTAGAAGGATGCACTCATAGATATGGTAACACAATATCGTATAACTTTTTTCCGTGTTTTGAAGTACGACAGGATGGATTGACATATTACAGTTGGTTGTCAAATCTAATGTCAAATATTATGATTGCGTTCAAAAGTTTAAATTGTGACTAAACTTAAAGTTGATCAATTTAAAAACCGACCAAATTAAAAATCAGGCATTATTCGGTATTATTTTCGGAAATTAAAAATTAAATAAGTAATAAATGTTTAATATAATGCAAATGTCTAAAAAGAACAAATATAACAGTTCCGAACTTTCGAGACATTTTACATAAAATCATTTCTGAACGCACACATGAATGTAATATTTGACAGTATAGGACAACATATGTTTGACATCTAATAAACAAATCAGCATTTATTGAAATGATTAAGTATTAATTTCACATATCGAGTATTCATTGTTTTTAAGATGTATTCTGCTATTCGGGGCGGAGACAAATCCAACGAATCAATAACCATGAAAATTGATTCAGCAGATCTCGAGTTATAAGTGTTGAAACAAACCCGACTTTCTTTTATATATATAGATTAAATAAGTTTAGATTTAAATAATAATTTTTATTTATTTTTATTTCAGAGATGCAAGCGTTCCTCTGAAGAAATCTGTAAGATGGATGGATAGACAATTTAATTTAACTAATGAGAACCGTTTTAATTAGCTTTTATTTAACTAAATTATCTGAAACAACATGTAGTTTAATAAATGTGCGCAAAACTAATTAGGTTCAAGTTATTTTATTTAATATTTATTTATTATGTTTCATGTTACCTAATTAATTTTATCTTGTTGGCAACAAGTTGCGCATTTAATGAGGGGTCGCATTAGATAAATTCTAATTATTGTTATTATGTAGTTGTAGCCCGTGACGTCATAATGATTGTTTGGTTTCAATTTTGTTTCAAGAGTAAATATTTACGCTTATTTTTTTTATTTATAAACCCAATCAAGGTTAATTTCTGGTTTAATTATGTGTTGTGTAAATAGTGTTAAAATTATGCGTGGGTTGTATTGTGTTTATATTGGGAGGTCAAGGGAATAAATAAAACCTACTATTAGACAATGACAGCCTCTGTGATGATTTCCAAAGACGCATTTACAGAACCTGAAAAAAAATTACAAACGGCATGCAAAGCATTTTACTGTCACCCATCGTCCCTTAAATAAAGCATGGGTCACACCAGCGCAGCCCGTCAAAAATGTCATATTCCCGCAACGAGCGTATCGCGGCCACGACCGGCGACCCGCGCTACGCACGGAAAATAGCCGAAATATCGGCGCGCGCCGACGCCTGTTCAAAAATAGCACGCGGGTGAACCATCCCGCCCGCTCGCTGCATACAAATGTAGTCAGCCGTTCGGCGAACAACCCGCCTTATCAAATTTCCCTGCCCACACCCAGCCCACGCGCCGGCCGTCACAGGCCGGTAACGTGAGCGTCCCGTCCCGTCCCGCCCGGCGCGGTGCCTTGCCACGGACATGCGTTAGTGTGTTAGCACAGCCCTGCATTGTTAGGCGTGTTAAAACTTCACTTAATCCACCGCTGCGGCGACACCGAGAAGCACTGAGCGACACCCGAAGCATTACAAACGATTAATAAGCACTCATCACTTACACTGTAGAGTCACTGAACGTTAGATCACTGCTCACTTTAGGTTCGATCGTTCGCGAGACGCGAGTGGTACGGTACGGTAGCGCTCGCGAGCCGGCGCCAGCGCAACTGAACTCTTCCAAGCGGACCCTACTCGCCGCCCGACGCTCCAAAAATACCCCTCATTGTGTACACAATACTTATAATACCTAGGCTTTAGTATAAATCTCGGGAAACTTTATAAATAGTGTGGGTTCGATACGGCTAAGGTGCGGAACACTGCAGTTAGATGCTATTAACCTATATGATTATTCGACCTGGATCCGCCCGATGGTCAATACTGTGCGTATGCGCAGGTGCGAGGGCGATTGATCAAAGTGATCTCGCGCTTCGTGGTTTCGAAATCTGGTCTAACATGGGTAAACAGAGAAAGAAAATAAACTGAATGACGCCTGAAACAAATGACAGATATGCATTCAGTGTGAGGATACTTTGAATAAAGTTGCGCAATATTAGAATCATTTCCACACACATCGACTAAGAAAAAACTTCACTAAAAATTGTTTTGCCAAAATATTCTCATACCGAAAAACTCAATGCCTAATGGGTATAGTAGGAAGAGAAAAGACTTTAATACATTAAATGGAATTAATTTTAGAATAATGAAAATATAGAGTTCAAAGTCACTAACTGACGCCGAAAAATCCACACAATGATTAATAACCAGACAGTGGACTTTTGTTACACTTCCAAGAATGTAATTCTTAAGCTTTATAAATCTAAGCTAATTAATTATGTAAGTAGTAATTATCGCGAATTAAATAATGAAACCCATGAGCCTGTATTCGTTTGAGAAAATGGACCAAATAAATTCATGTCAGTCTTAGTCTTAATTTGGACACTGAAAAATATACACGTAAAATGTTCAAATGAATTTTATTCAACAAACGAACACACATAAATTGCCTCCATTGACGTATCTACGAATAAAAAATAACCGCAGATTATGTTCTAAATCCCAGTTACACAAAAACGTTTGCAATAAATAGCACTAAATATTTAGGCTGTATTAACGGTTGTATACGACATCTGTGTTGCCTAATAGCATTAATATAATAGAAATTATACTATACTCGATGGAAACCGACGATAAGTGCGAATCTCACTGTAATTTATTATGGCTCATAATAAAAAAGTCATCGGCCCGTTTCCCGTGCCAAATAGAAGCGGATTTGCGAAATGTTACGCAATTTTGACTAATATTAACTGGGCATGTTTGCTTTTTATTACGATTGGATGTTGGGTAAGGCCGGGGGAATAGTTTCGAGGCCTCTTTTCTAGAAAAAACATATTTCTTGTACAATTCTTAAACACACTTTCATCCACACTCCAACCACAAAAAATCTTGAAATACGATAATATTTGTTAACTAAGTATTATGGTTTAGTATATAATTGAAATAAAATACGAGACAGCAAAATTACTTATTTTAATGAACGAATACAGAGATATAAAAGGGCAGTGACAAGTGGGGTTCTCACATAAAGCTAAAGATGACATTGTCAATCAGTATTGCAATTACACATTTCAACAAAAAAGAAAGATTTAATAATGAGTAGATCCATTTGCTTACAGATTAATATCGTACCTTATAAATTTACCCGACGTTTCGATCGAGATCCATCGACTATGGTTCCGAGAAGACGGCATCAATTAGAATCCGGATATGCGAGTATGATCTCTACTACTCTCTCTAATTATAACTATCCCAATACATGCCGTGAATTGCCGTGGAAAAGCTGATACGATTATAAAAAAAATACAATATTCGACAAGGGATTGTTAAGCAATAATTAGCTGTCGATGGTTATTTTTGGGTGATGAATAATTCTATAATAGAACAACTATAAGTATATTAGTATTGGATACAAGCACTGCTATGCCAATCGTGGGTTCGAATCCCACGCAAAACATTTGTGTTCATGAACACGGCTGTTTATTATAATGTCATAATAGGGTGCCACTATGAGACAAGGTTCAAACATGTAAATTAAAGAACCGAACTAAGAATATTTAAAAAAATTAAGAAATTTAATACTTATCTATTTATTATTCATGGCACAAGATCTCGTGAAATAGTTCCACCTGAAAGAAAATTCTTAAGTTTCTATTTTGAAGTGGATTGAAATTGATTCTACATCTAATGAAATGTGGGGTAAAACAACATGAAACTTTTCCAGACAGCTTTTAGCATTACATAATCATGTTTGTATGTATAACACTCTGTTTTATATAAAACTATAAAAAACGTAGCGCACAGTAGTTCTTGAATACAATTTAAGACTCTCCCATCAATTCTTATTGTCATAGAATCACGTAGCTACATGCATGATGATACATGCGTTAATAATATAACGATCAAGTAATTCAGGAAGATATAATTCTAACTAAGCCATTATGTCTTTTAGGGCAACTTACATCTATCTTCTATATATATTTAAAACAAAGTCCCCGCCGCTTCTGTATGCCTGTCTGAACGCGATGAGCACAAAAACTACTAAGAAATTACGGAGTTTTTCATGGGGAAGGCTTTTATGTATAATATATCAATTTGAACCCGGTGACACTGGTGGGCAGAACGAAGTCCGCTGGGTCCGCTAGTATTATACAAATAGGTAGTCTATAAAACAACAATAATTGGTATGTTTGTTTCTAACATAAAGTTCCGTAAGTGGCTTAAGTGTACAAGGTGTAGAGCCTAAACTAAACAAATTTCTTTCAATCTTTGGCCGCTAACTCTAGTTACTCAACGGAGATATATTGATGATGATAAGACCTTGGTGTAAATCCAACATGTTGACACGCAATAAACATAAATCATAAAAACACATAACACCAATAACATGACAAGCAATGAAATGTGGAGTTAGCGCATCGATGATTTTGTATATTGTCGACTCATAGAGAGCTGAGTGAAAAATATAAATGTACAGGATAGGCCTTTGAGGAAGAACTCCTCAATTTACGCTCCATGTGTCATGAAGCCATGTCGATTACATGTATATTAAACTTTTTTTTCAGTTTACGTGATACTACCCCCTGCGGTTTCACCCGCTTTCTCGGAAGTACTTAAATTTTCCCGGGATAAAAAGAAGCCTATATGTTATTGCAGAACCTATTCTAAGTTTGTGTATAATTTCATATACAGTGATACCTTCAGCCGTTGTTGCGTGAAAGAGTACCTAACAAACATACATTCCCATCTTTCGCATTTATAATATTAGGTTAGCATTGGTATTTTAATGTTACCTATTGATTTGTGTCTAGTAGGCATCGAACCCACAATTCGGGTAACTAACCGATATTGACTGTATAAATTAATATTATTTAAAACTTTTTAGTCGGTATATAATATGTTTTAAAATGTGACCTATTTACAAATTAAGTTATACATATATCCTTTAAGTTTTAGACCAAAGTAATTACAGTAACATTTTTTTCATATAAGCAGGAATTTTTACCACTCTAACCACTAGCAAGTTTTTTCAGAATTTATAGAAAGATTATAAATACTCCTGTAACTAACCTCCATGTTTCAGACGACCTATATGCGAAGTAGGTCAAAGTGTTCACACGTTGTTATTGCAAGAAACGAGAATACCTGCGGGTGGAATATATAATAGAAGGATACAGAATAATGGAGAATCAAATAATTTGTCGCCCACACTGTATCAAATATTACTAATATTATAAATGCGATGTTTGTGAAAACGGATGTATGTTCGTTACTCTTTCACGCTAAAACGGCTAAAGGGAACGCGATGAAATTTGGCACAGAGTTAGAGTATGTTCTGGAATAATACATAGGTTACGTTATATTTCGGTAAAGTGGAAGATCCCCTGGGAACGCGGGCAAAACCACGGGGAGCCACTAGTAGTATATAAAGATAATGAGTGAATAGTTTGCCTGTTCTTGACCTAATTGTCACTGTGTTAAGAAACAATAAAGCAGTATAGTATGGTTAAATACTGAAATGCACAATTCGGAATATAATATAATAGGTGTATATGCCCATAATAAGACCGAATAAAGCTATCACTTAACTTAAATGTACAGTTGTTATGCGTTAATTCAATGAACCTGCATGATTTTTACACATAAATATAGCAACAGTTAATCAAAAAGCTTTCCAATTTTTTGTGTCACTGTAAAGTTCTTAAAATTAATAAGCTTCTTCCTTCGATCCACAGTGCAAAGTATTTTTAGTGGCACAAATTATATTATGAATCATGCAATCCCATTATGAAAGTTCTTATATATTCCGATTCGTTTTTAAACCAAGAGACTTGTTTATTACCTCATTAAGGAGGAATCAAAACCTACCAGGCAAATCGCGCTGACAGAATATAAGAGGAAAATAATAAATCATTTGTCATAAACACTGCGTCAGTGTCAAGTCAAATTTTCGCAAGAAATCTAAAAGTTTATTAAAAAACGCCAAAAAAATCGAATCATGTAAGACATCAGAAGCACTTTAACTATGATAAGTGTCAGAGGATTATTAAGTGTGATGTTGAGAAGCGCCTTCATAGTCGCCTTCCTCAGCATCCCAAATCCTATAGTAGCTTTCTCGGGCCTGAAAAACTGGTCCAGGAAAGCGCTCTATCATAAAATCGACCTCTGCACTCAATCCTGCTACAGTCAAATCATACCGCATCTATACCTGAGCAATGCTAGAGCTGCACAAGATCAAAATGTCCTTAGACGTCTTAACATCACCCATGTGCTCACGATTGAAGCGCATCGCCTACCGAAAGCCACTTTCATGGATACCAATATTAACACCCTCTACATTAGGGCCTACGACACTCCTCAGACCCATCTCCTGTCCTATTTCCCCATGGCGAATGCTTTCATCGATGAAGGAATCCAAAAGGGGAATGTACTCGTGCACTGTCACTTTGGGGTCTCCAGATCTGCTACTCTCGTCATCGCATATCTCATGGAAAAATACAAGCTGACCTTTGAGCAGGCCTTTACGTATGTAAGGCAACGGAGGAGGTTCATCAACCCGAACACCGGGTTTGTCGACCAGCTGAGGGAGTACCAGAGACTGAACTATGACGTGAAAGGTATCCATAGGTTCGAGGCATACATGCATGTGAATGCGAGAAGGCATAAATATAAAATAGCATCGTTGGCTGCCGTCGTGGTGGGAGTGCTCGTGCCCTTAGCCGTGCTGGCTGGCTGAAACGTACGTGAAAACTTTAAAACACATTAAGTGGTAGGTAGTATTGTAGAAAGAATAAAAAGTCTTACGTATATTAATGTACATTTTATTTGTATCTTTCAGGCGAGGGGTGGTGCAACAACCGGTAAAACATAAGATGATCTGTTCCATTAATAACTGTTGAAGTCATTTTACGTGATTTATAAATATTTAAACGTGAAACAGAGGTAAATAAAATCATGCTGAATACTGCTTGCGTTTATAATTTATTTATATTTTATACCACAAGGGTGGCAAACAGGCATACGGTTCCACCTGATTGGAAGCGACTACCGTAGCCTATGGATGCTTGCAATACCAGAAGCATCACTCACGCGTTGCCGACCCAGTAAAAAAGGGTATATACATATATCAAAATTAAAAGAATAGATGTATTTTGAATTGTGCAAGCTTATGGCTCTGCTATTTACTCATTTCATTAGAAAGTTCAAAACTACTCGTAACAGATGTTAATCTATCATGAGAAATTGAATATTGTCGAAAGAAATTGTTCGCACAAAATTATGTATGTTTTGTTCATCACATAAATATTTCAACATTGTTTTCATTTTTAACTTCGACTAACGGGATGCTTATAAATCACTCTGCGATCTCTGTAAGACATTGCTATATCAAATGCGCATTTCATTAGGATATGCAAAATGAATCTGTGTCTCTTCTTTTCAAATGTTCCGTGAAAATTTTATGTTTCATGCTCCATTCATTAGATACCTGCGTTAGAGCAGATCTTCTGATAAAAAAATATGTGTCTGAGAATCTTAATGGGCAATACCAAGGTGCTTAGTGTATTTAATAGGAAAATTGATACAAGTACTTACCACAATATACTGGGGCATTATTTACACGCGGGCAATCTGGTTCCATACTAAATTATACTTGAAAATTGGTTGATAGCCGAAATACTGCATTACCTACAATACCGCTATGTATCTCATTAACTAAATATCTCATAAATATCCTGGGATATTTTTCACACGCGGCCAATCTGATTCCAAACTAAGCAGAGCTTGTGATATGGTAACCAGATAGCTGATATACTCCATATACTACGTTTTTTTTTTAAATACATACTTATATAGATATTTACATCCAGACACAGGACAAACAGACATATTCATGCATACAAATGTTTGTCCTGGGTGGGATTCGAACCCACGACCCGCGGCTTGAGAGCCAGGGTCACTAACCACAAAGCCAACCGGGCTGTCAATCACTCTATACAACTGTATTTTCATTTTGAAATGAGTACGAAATTATATAATTTCATAATAAAATTCATATAATATTTAATTTCTCTATCAGTTTCCGGTTGCGTAAGTGAGCTATAAAATTATTACGAACTCTTATTAGTCGGTGCTATATTTAAATTTTGTTTAAGATTTTTACGATCCTATATTACTCAGTAACTAACTAAATACATAATATTTTCATTTATAAATAGATCATTTAAAATTTACTGGTATTTTTTATATTTTTTAAATGAATGTTTTCGTGATTGATAAAAAAATAGTTGTAATTCAATTTTCGTTGGCCTAATAGATAGGAACGTAAATTCCAAAACCTAGTCAAGTAGTAAAGGTTATAAAATATTGGGAACAGAAAATTATCACTTATACTTATATCACAAATGCTCAAGAAGCTCTGCCTATTACCTTTACTCGAATAATTAAGTAAATAAACAATGTGGGATACAAAGGCTATCTACACTTATACAGTGCGGAATCGGCGGAGTGGAAGCCAGTCTCCATTGTGAAACTGAGAAACGCATGAGAAATATAAATCTTAATAGTTAATAGTAAAAATGAGTGTTGAAAACTAACGCACCAACGCTGGACAGTTGGTGCCAAGTACATATTTTTGTTGTTCTCTCACTGACTATTAATTGGCTGAGTATTTCTGTCGAGCTAAATATAGCGTGGAGTTTTACATCCACAGGTGCTCGGCTTAGTCAAGCTTTCACAGCTGATGCGGTCATGAGATATGATGGATGCCATCATTTAGAAGTGATCTCTTATTGCATAGTTCAACTGGGTAAGTACTACAACTTATTTTTTTGATGTGTAAATTAAACTGGCGAACACATTGACACAAGTAAGTAAGGCGGAAAAAGACGCGATTATAAATAAATAAAGGAATAAAACGTACCTTCTGTATTACGGACTGATGCAAAGCTTACTATAATATAGGTACATATAGCCAATCAGTAGATTAATTTTCGATTCACGAAAAATAAATCCAACATTCAAGTTAATATTAAATAACGGGGTAATTGTGATACGTACGTACAAACTATGTGATAAAATTATATTAAAATACAAGTGCGCTAAGTTGATCATTAGGTACTCACGAGGCTGCGGGTTTGAAATAGGAAGGAATAAACAAAACAACACCACGACAAATTAATAAAATAGAAAGTATGGGAAATGGCGCGTAAGTTTTTTTTTGCAATTTTAAACGATAGAATTATTTATTTTTTAATAAATTATTACAAATTAGTAAAAAAATATGGACTTAAGTAGGTACTCACGTTTATTAATTCCAAAAGTGTTTTATTGATTTTCAGCGGCAGAAAAGTAATTTAACCCGGTTCAATTTAAATGCTCTGTGTGTAATTTAATTTTATGGATACCTACCTAGTTACAATTAATTTATAGCTATTATTTGAGTTAGTTTTCTTAAAATCGCATCTTGATCCCGTAATGGATCTTCGGATGGGTACGACATTCTGTTCAAAGATAGTTATGGTATGATGGACGTAGGCTACTTTATTCGTATAAATAAATTATCGTCTTTACAAGATTGAGAATAGAATCTAGAATATGAGGTATCCTTATTTTCAAAACAAAAAGAAAATATTTTGTAGGAAGCAATGCGCTAATATTTGGCAAATGGTCAGCAGGTAAAAATTGTACATCGAAATAAGTAATGGCCTCGGTCTTTCATTAGGCCTCAAGGCAGCCAGAAGGTAAACAAGACAATTAATTAGAAACAAGTAAAATGTATGACTAAGAAAATAACATTGTTAATGAAGTGAAAATGAAAAATTTACGAATTTAAACCTAATTAGATGATTTGCGGGTAGTGGCGCTAGTATTTAACAAGCAAACAAATCATACGACTGATAAAATTACCTTCAATAGTATTATTTAACTCCCGCCTAATGGGTAATAAAACTCTTATAAAATGACCTCTATAAAAAAGGCATTTCTAACTACCTATCATACTTATCCTAGATTCTATCTCATTTTCTACACATTATTTTCAAACGGAGTTTTTAAAGCTTAATCTGATATTTGCCCAAGGCTCATTCTCAGCAATATTTCATGACACAATCTCTCTCATGGAGACCTATTTTATTGACGCTGTCTGCTGGCAACGTGGTCGGAAATAATTGTCTATTTTGATGCTTGCCCGTGACGTAATCTCATGGAATGTATACTGTGGAAGCTATTTCTGGTTACCAACTAAAATTCAAGAACGCCTGTGTTCCTTAATATTTCTCTTTTAGTTTTCTAACATCGTTTCAGCTTATTGTTTGACCTTACGTTATTGATATCATATCAGTTAATCGATGTAATCTGGTTTATGTGTTAAAACACCTTTATTCTATATTCAACATTCAGATAAACTAATAGTCTAATTAAACCATGTTTAAAACGAAAATTGCTATAATTTAGTATGGGAAGAGATATCATTAAATAATAAATATTTCATTATAAGAAGTTTTATTTAATATTTTCCTTAAAATATTGTCACAGGGTGTTTACAATTGTATCTTTTACAAACAGTAAAAACAATAATTTATTACAAAATACATTTATCTTGATTCTATTACAATTATTTTGTGCGTCGACGGGTTATTTAAATAAAAAAGAATTAACAAGTACTTATATACTAGTAATCTCATAATATTTTTAAGCTAGGAGATTCGATGTCGCCTAAACAAAGAACAATATATATTGCATTAAGTAAATTACTCGCTAACAAAGTGTAATTAGTGAAATTAACTCTATAATTCAACAACTAACTATGTAAAAATTCTAGAAAAAATGCGCCTATTTTGTACAATTTTCATGTATCTACCTAATAATCTCAAAGATCACTTTACACAGAAATCTTTATTTAGTTTTTCAATACATTCGCAGATCTCTAAATTACCTATAGTTTAACATTAACAATATGTAGTATTAATCTTATAAATATAATAAAAAAGGCACTGATATTATCCCTTGTTAAATTTACGCAAGTGTCTGTACAAACATTTTTATGTACAGTTTAATGGGGATTGAATAACACCCAATATAATCATTTTAAGTATGTATAAATGCATTACAAAAGGTCTGCTTATTATTGTACTTAATTACTTGGAAGACTATCGAGAGATATGTACAAATAACTCGCTAAAAATTTCATGTCTTTTTTTAAACAAACTACTCGTAAGTGTGTACTTAAAAATTTCGTTAGTAAAACTTACGTTAAATTTTTTAAAATTAATCAGTCTCCATGAGAGATTTATAACAACCTTTATTTTCTGCACCATTGAACATATTTTTGATCTAGAAATATTTTTTATAAAAAACGCATATAAATTCTAAAACTATTGTATCATCTGGAGGTATTGATTCTCAGCGTAGAATGACGACAGTGAAGTCTGGAGATCGTTCACAACCATGTTATCACCGCCTTGCAACGGATGTGTGCTACTCGACACCATTTCTGAACTCTTCCAGTTCTCGCAGTTCTCCACATATTCTAATGTCCTCTGATATGTATCTTGTCTCATTGTATTATTACTATTGTTATTACTATTGTTATTGTTATTACTATTATTCTGGTTCTTCTTTCGCCCATTTGTGGCATCAATTTGGGACTGTGATATGTCCCACACCTGTACATCACTGGGTTGATTCTGACTCCTCAAACTGTTCATGCTGCAGTCAGTCTGTTCGTTTCCCTTCATCTGATTACAATTTATCGATGCTCTAGTTCCATTCATCGGCTTCTGACTACCAGTTGACATGTTTACAGAATTCTGACCGGATTTCTGCATGTTGTGTTTGTTAAACTGATTCCCTGGATAGTCCCATTGGTTGTAGGACCGTTGATGATTGTAATACTGGTTGTTGTTCATCATAGCTTGGTTGTATTGATGGTTGTTCTTGGGTGCTGGAGGTCCCATGACATTAGCTGCGTTCACAACGGAATTGTATGGAGGTGGTTGTGGGTACTGCATATTTTGATTAAACTGTTGGTTTTGCATTGGAGGGCATTGATTTTGCATGGGAGGGCATTGGTTCTGCATGGGAGGGCATTGGTTCTGCATGGGAGGGCATTGGTTCTGCATGGGTGGGCATTGGTTCTGTGTAGGAGGGCATTGGTTCTGCATCGGAGGGCATTGATTCTGTTGAACGCAGTAGTTGTTCATCACTCCTCGAGGCATGTTACCGCTGTTGTCAACACTCATCACCGAAGATCTAGACATTTGCAATGGATGCATCTGGTTGCTTTGGTTCGGATAGCTGACAGGTTGCGGGTAACCCATCATCTGATTATTGTAGACCATGTTCTGATTTTGAGGTGGGTGCATCATTTGATTTTGATTGTACTGCTGCATCATTTGATACTGTTGCATGTTTTGGTTCCTCGCTACATTCTGTTGATTTTGGACTGGGTATGGAGGTGCCTGGTTGTAATTCTGCATTTGATATTGTGGTGGCATGTTGTTCCTGTTGGGCATCTTTTGATTACAGTTCTGACGGTTCATGTAATTAGGCGATGCGGTATTCTGAGGCACTTGATTCATGTTCATTATTTGGTTCTGATTCTGCGCTGGCCCATTCATTGACATGTTTGGCATATTTTGTATCATTGGGCTTGTCATGCCTTGTGCCATGGGACTCTGGAGGCCTGGATGCATAGGGCTTGGCATGCCATGGCTCATTGGACTGGCAATATTTTGCGCCATTGGACTCGCCATGTTTACCATAGGACTGTTCATGTTCTGAGACATTGGACTGCCCATGTTGTTATGCCGTGGACTCATCATTATTTGATTGGGCATTTGTGGGCTCATTAAACTCTGCATGCTTTGAGGGCTCATTGCGTTATGTTGTGGAGACATAACGCTCATAACGCTTTGTGGACTCATTACATTGTAGATGCTCGGCGGGCTCATCACGTTATGGGGTATGTGGTGTGGGCTCATAACGCTTTGTGGACTCATCGCACTGTGTGGTAAGCTTTGCGGACTGAGCATACTGTGCGCAAAGTTCTGTGGACTTAGAACATTTTGTGACGTCATAACTACTGTTTTAGGACTCGCCGGATTCTGTTTCTGAGGTAGGGGATTGTTGACTCTCATTCTGTTTGATTGCTCCGTTTGATTCGCCGCCATTGTTTGTAACGATTGCAAAGGATTTGCTGCTGGATTACTGACTGGAGGTTTCGTGTATTCCTTTTCACATTTTTCATTATTTACTTCAGGGATGACTTGGTCTTGTAGGGAAGGAATCTTGTCGTCTGACTTGGTAGCTAAGAGTGAGCCACTATTCCCTGACATGCTAACGTCTAACGACCTTAAATCGACTGGAATATCACTTATATTGAGATCACTTCCTATGGCACCTAGGTTTTTGAGCAGGGAATCGTCACTTGTAGCTACATCACTGATTTTGTCACTGGAATTATTTGTGTTCTGTTCACTGGTTGTATTGTCTTTGGTAGTATTGTCTTTGTCCTTGGTCACATCTGGGTCGGGTTGGTTAGTGGTGTCGGTCTTAGCTGGTGTTACCGTTTCCGTTGCCAATATTGATTGGTTAAGATATTGCATCATTTCGTCTGGTATTACCAGCTTGTTCTCCACCATTTCTCCTTCGGCAACCTGGGGGTTTAGGACATAGTTAGTATGGAGAACAACCTAATTTTCACAGTAAGCTAAATAGATTTTTGGAGATAAATTATACCTCACTATTAAATTATAATTGATACTTAAATGTAACTTAATATTATTTACCTGTTCAAGATCGACCTCCTGGTTAGGGTGATGGACCTGTGCGGTGACCACGACAGTGTTGGTGGAGTTGGAACGGGACTCCTTGTATGTCACCGTGTCTTGGTCATCCTCTGTCTTGAAGGGGAAGTTGGCATCACCCTGAAATAGATTATGAAATATATTATATATCGAAATTAATAATTAAAGAAATGGGGAATTTAATATAGCAAAAAATATATAATGATTTGGCAAACTGAACACTCTTGAAATATTTTTAGATATGGTATTATTAATAAAGTAAATTTTTTTTCCCATAAAAAGATCAACTTACCACATCATCATTGCCACAAGGGTATGGTTGGTAACTCTGAGTCTGATCGCTCAAGTTGGATTGTTCAGATAGTCTTCTCGCTTCCTCCTTCACTTGCACGTTGGGGTCCAGTTCTAAAGCCAGCTCTTCAGCCCTGACTTCTGAACAGGTTACTCCTCGGAGCAAGACAGCCTATGGATTTGGAAAAGTTATATTTTATTTGTTGCCTAATTGTAATACTTTAGTAATGTAAAAGTGAGTTTCTATTTGGATAATGTGTAGTTACAACCCCGAGTTGAAAACCCATCATTTGTTTTATCAACGTTTTAACTATGTAGTGGTAGGAAGGTGGTATACCTACCACCAGGGAGATTGACAGACTGTTAGTTAGCATTATATCAGTATATAAAATTAAATATATCATAAAGTTTATTAAGAATGTAAGTACCTGATTCCCTTGAGAAGTTCTAACTGCTTGGACAGCGGCGAGCGCTGATGACGGAGCAGGCGCATACCCCACACATGAAACTTGACTAGATCTGCAAACAATATTCAACCTTAGTCAATAATTAAGCAAAATATATAATTGTTAATAATAAAATATTCAAGAAAAAATTATAATGTGAAGTTAATGTTATTTTGATTTAACTTAGATTGATTTTTTTATTATTTAGAGTTATTATGACGGCACAGGCAATAAATTAAGACAGTGGAAAGCGACTTTGTTTTAGAATAAGAGATATTACAATTTTCTAGTATGAACCTTTTGTACTTTGTTTGTACGTAATTTGTAATGATATAAACATATTAAGAAAAAATCAGTTAATACAGGCGTGCTCGAGTTTTATGATTTACCATTCATTTAGATTGACTTGTAACGGCAGAGGATGGCCAGAACATAGCAACTAAGGGCTTAAACATTTTTTTTTTCTGGGACATTTTTCACACACGGCCAATCTGATTCCAAATTAAGCATCAAAGTGAGCTTGTGTTATGGTAACCAGATAGCTGATATACTACATATACTACTTTTAAATACATACTTATATAGATATTTACATCCAGACACAGGACAAACAGACATATTCATGCATACAAACGTTTGTCCTGGGTGGGAATCGAACCCACGACCCGCGGCTTGAAAGTCAGGGTCACTAACCACAAAGCGAACCGGGCTGTCAGACATAAATAACTACAAGTATGAAATGTAATACCTTCGACTGCTATCAGGCGAGAGCTGGTCGTAGACGGCGGCGTGGTGCACGAGCCGCTGCGGCCCGCCCGCACCCACTGCCCCAGATACCACCGACGCCTGGCTGCTCTTGCGGGATATGTCTGAGGACCTGGTGGAACGAGTCCATTATATTACAAATCATGGCTATATCATAGATTTTTTTATTCTAGGCAATAGGTATTCAAAGAAAGTTACTTGATAATCCAGCTGGGATAAAAAATTATAATTTCCAATTTAACCTAGATGCACAAATTTGTGGATAACTTTGAAAAACATACTTTACTTTTATGAATGTTTGTTTTGTTTTACTTTAGTAACCTATGGCTAGACAATTAAAAGAAAATATGTGCAATATTAGCACTGTATAATATGAAAACAATATTCTTTATAAATCATAGCTTTAACTTGACCAAATAGTTTTAGTGGAATCAAAGGTAAAGCTCTATTTTCTCTAAAAATAGATAAGGAAATAAGTAAAAACTTACCTGGCACTATACAAGCTGCTGCCGGATGATATGCCAGAATCCCGCCTAGTGTTAGGAGCACCGGTCTTCAACTCGACGGTGACGCTCGTGTTGCCTAACTCGGTTCTTCCGGGGTTACCACCACCTGCGAATTAAAAAAGTTAGGTCCTGAAACTTCCGTCTAATAGGGTGTACCATATAAATAATCCTTGAAGATTCTGAATAAAAAAACATAAACTTGCAGTTTGTAATAAATTGGTACATAATCATTTTTTCTGTTGGGGAAACTAATTAATTAAAAAGTTAGTTCACACGGAATTAGATTGATAGAATCATGTAGATAAATCAATTTCATCATCTTATGTGATTCTTTATTGATTGGGTTGTATGGGTAAACTGTAAATCTATATATATAAAAGAAAGTCGTGATAGTTACACTATTTATAACTCAAGAACGGCTGAACCGATTTGGCTGCAAATTGGTGGGGAGGTAGCTTAGAACCTGGACATATGATTCTTTTTATCCCGGGAAAATTGTAGATCCCGGGAACGCGGGAGAAACCGCGGGGAGCCACTAGTAACAGAATAAAAATATTAAGACCAATAGCAGTGGTAAAAAATACCTTGTGGTAACTCACCTCCTCCCATATCCCCAACATGTCCAGGTGGCATCAGTCTTCCCACCCCCATCTTGTTTCCAAACCGTGGGTTGTGGTGGTGGGCTCTAGGTTCACCGATGGCCACCATTGCTCGTAACATTAGGGGGAGCTGACCCACTTCACCAACCACTTCTTGCTCCACCTTGAAGATAAGAATATAATTAATTTGTGAGTGCACAAAGGTATTTGTTTTAATACTTAATAACGTACTGAAAACATTAATATTTAAACAACGTAATATTGAATAAGTTATGTCCTGTATATGCATAGCCAATATTATTCTCTTATTTTGATGTATCCTTGCAATACAATTTTAATGAAATAGGTATAGTGTCAATAAATTATCTGGTAACCAAAATGTCCAAACACCATATTATGAAGGACCATAATGCTTGTTAACTTTTGTCATAAAAAGGTCAAAATATAATATGACATCATACCTCTCCATCTAATCGGAAGTAAGGTGCTCCATTTTCATCACCAAAACCACCGAGAACAGAGCCACCAAAGTCCAGCTCTCCACCACATTGTGCTGACAACTGAAAGAAGTATGATTTAATTAAGACATGTTAAGTATTGTTTGTTATTTCATCAAATAAAAGGAACAAGCCAGTCAAGTTGATTTGATACTCCAACTGTCAGGTTTGTGGGTAGTTATTACAACTCAATTATGCGATTTCATAGTTAAATTCAACCTTTTAAATAAATAGGAATAAGATAACTGGTGTTTAGGACATACCAATCTTTCCTATATGAGGGATTAAGTATTTCAACCATAATATGCCAGAAAAGAGTCTAGTAGTCTGGTAACACCTTTTTTTTTCTATCAAATGGACTTGTGTTTGGCCACTGACCCATCCACAGAGCCTAATATAGAATACACTTGCCCAGAAACCTATGGAAGTCCCAAGGTTGTAGCAGTCAGGGAACACACCAGCAAGGAACCTAGAAGTAGAACCGTGATTACCTGGTGAGCAGCGAGCATGGGATGCGGTGGTGATGCAGGACTCTCGCTCTTGACGGAGGCTGAGGAGGTGTGTGCTCGAGGGGGCGGACCTCCCTCCTCCGAGCGTGGAGACGAGCCAGCACCTCCACCACCAGACTCTGCGGAATCCTCACCACGGCTGCAGCCTGGGGATGGACGGAAAGAATTAGTTTGCTTAGTTAACAAGTGACATGAATTATTACTAAATTGAAATGTATATATCTATCACGCTTGATTCTACTGCTGAGAATAAAGTTCTTGTCATTCAGTGGATGATATTTAAATTAAAATATAAACCATTAAGGCGAGAAACTGGAATTGTAGATGGAGGAATGCATTGTATTTATTATTATTTATTTGGTTTGGATATACAACAAAGAATACACCTTACATTAAAAATTTTTACTAATTATATTTCTCTGTTTCATATAAAACCTGTTCTTTAAACATTCTAGAAAGTATTATAGCTGTAAAAATAATATGTTATTTTCCATCTATCTAAGAATCAGAAAAGTCAAATTAAAAAATGTTCAAGGATAATATTATGGTCATACCTTTATGCTTTTTACTGGCATAGAATTCAGCTCCGTGTACAGTTTTGACATGTTTGCGAAGGGAAGATGGGTCAGTATACCGCTTCGTACAGCCTGGAGCTTTACATACATATGGTTTCTGGAAACAGAAAAAACACAAATTTATATAAATGCCCAAAACATCTTTCTTTGTATTCACAAACTATGTATGTTTGTAATTGTAGCAAATTATTTTTTCATAATTTGGCAATATAAGAGAAATAAAAAATATGTGTTTAGGATATCTAGGTATGTATTATTTAAATTATTTCCTTTGATTTATTGAGTTCTTGAATTGTCTATGCAATTCTAATAAGGACAATATCTTACCTCATTACTATGTGTTCTGTTCTGATGCTTAGCACGATCACTGGCGTTGGAGAATGCCTTCGCGCAGCCAGGGTACTCGCAGGTGTACGGCTTCTCGCCAGTGTGACTGCGGAGGTGAGTCTTCAGGTTCTCGAGACGGGAATAGGCTTTACAACAGCCTTCAAACTGGAATTATATGCTTCATGTTGGTTTTGGGATCTTGAAAATCGTGGAAATTGGTTCGAATGACAGATTTAAATTTGATTGTGTGTGCATTCAATATTTGAATAATACGTATTATCTTCTAACGGATTTGTACGATCGTTTATCAAACTAACGCGAACAGCATTTCATTTCAGCGTGTAGGTAAGACATTACATTTAAATAGTTACATAATGAATCATATGTTTATATTATGATGAATCAAAACTATTATTGTAGCAATAAAATATAAATAATTCCCTTTACATCAAGGCGCGAAACAAATCGAAAGTTCGAAGTTCGAAACAATTTTTTCGCAATTTCAGCTTGACAGTAATGACAGTGACAACAATATGTCAAAATCAAATCACTACTAGTGTTGTGCGTCATATTTAGGGATGCTACGCTTAATTTTAGTTGAAAATCGACAATTAATACTTACAGTACACTTGTGAGGTTTTTCACCAGTATGCCGTCTCATGTGAACCACGAGCATATATTGAGCCTTGAACGGTTTCTCGTCCCTTGAACAGCCGACCCAGCGGCATACAAAGGCCTTTTTACTCGCATGAATATGGTCTGTATTTATATGTTTAACCAAGTCATCTTGAGTTGGAAACTCGAGTTTGCAGTCCACCTGAAAGGACAGTAGTTTGATTATATAGTATTTTTAACCAAGACTAGATGCATGAAATTGGAAAAAAATCTATACTAAAATCATAAAGCTGAAGAGGTTGCTTGTATGAACACGCTAACCTCAGGAACTACTGGTCCGATTTCAAAAATTCTTTCAGTGTTAGATAGCCCATTTATCCAGGCAGGTTTAAAGGGAACTAGGGGGTGAAACCGCGGGGCGGAAGCTAGTATTTTATTCAAATCTGTGGAATCTACATGGCCTCTTACCCAATGACAATTAGTTTCAATAAAATCCCCGGGTTCATCCTTAGAATCCAGTCCATCGTGGACTGTACTCTCTGCAGCGGCTGACAGCGGCTTGTTGCTGTGATGGCTGTCGCGGTGGGACATTAGGCTTTGTGGTGACTTCCTTTGAGTCATTCCCGATGCGCTGTTGGGACATAAAAATAATTGCATTGTAGAACTATTAGCTGTAACCAAATTTGTAGGTTTCTAGGTTTACATAGTCACAAGAACAAATGACATAACAACTTCATAACTTAGGATCGAAAATGCATTGCCTACACCCCTGTAGTGACCACATACCATCAGACTTCTTTGACGAAAAAAAACATACAGTTAAATGCATTTTGCGATCCTTTATTGATGAAGCAACAGCTCGATGATCTTTAAATCTGTACCAATTTAACTCATTGCCATGATAGAATCAATCAGTTGCTTCTCAGCAAAAGCAACCTTCCGAACCGAGCATTAGAGTCGACGTTTCATAAGTGCCTGTGCAGTCCTATTTGAATAAATAAATATATGTATTTCATATCATAATGATTGGTTTTCAGTCTCACCTATCAGCTTCCATGATACTGGTGACTTCTTGTTGAGGTGGCTGCTGTAAATGCTGCGGCGGAGTCCCGTCCAGTCCCAAGCTGGGCCTCACGTCTACAGGACCCATGAGTAGCTGTGTCGGAGACGAAATGTGAGATCTGTGGAAATTCATTTTAGAATTTAATAATGTTATGCTGATTGGAGTAGGTTGAATAAATATTCAATATGGAAGTTGAAGGTTAATTTTAACCCGAAAGTGATGATTATGTTATGTTGATTGTGAAAAGTAATATTGTTCACGGTTAATAGATGGCGCTGTGGGTAAATACCCTACCTATAAGATTATTTATTCCACGTAAGCGATCTATGTAGTATCTTGATACAAGTATTTAATTCGTTATTTGCACAATGAAATGTGAGGCAACTTTATTTCTCATAATCATAATTATTACCTACAGTCAATCCTACTTCTTAGTAATATTATAAATGCGAAAATTTGTGAGAATGTTTGGATGTATGTTAGTTACTCTGTCACGCTAAACGGCTGAAGTGATCGCGATTTAATTTGGCACAGAGTTAGAATATCTAAAAGCGGCTATACACGACCCTAAAATCAGCGGCGATATCGAGACAGTGCTAGGGGGTATGAAATCGGCTATTCTCTACACACGTCGCTGGCAGTCAGTACGTAACCGACCGTGCAACAGACTGCTCGTTGATCCGAGATGCCGCCGACACTCTCAAAGCAGCAAAAAATAGGCAAAATCAGTCCCGATTCCGCTACACACGTTCCGACCACGCTCCCTAGACGATAATCGTCCCTAAATCGTGAGTTCGCCCGAAGCGATTTTTAATTAGGGTAAACAATAAAATTTCAGTTACGATTTGTCTATACACGTGCCGATTTAAAGTACGATCTAGGGACCTCCCCGATATCGCCACTGATTTTAGTGTCGTGTATAGCCGCTTTTAGACTACTTTTTATCTCGGGAATATTGAAAATCCTTTGGAAAGTCACATAGGTAGGTACACTATAAATGCGAAAATTGGTGAGAATGTATGAATATGTTTGTTACTCTTTCGCGTTAAACGGCTGAAGGCTGATCGCGATCGCGAATATGCCACGGAGTTAGAACACATAGGCATATAGGGCTTTCCTGCAACATTGAAAATCCCTTTATTTGAAAGTCACCATATACATATTAATTATGTAAGGTTACCTATGTATCCCAGCGACTAGATGCGCGTGTGCAGCATGGTGCGCGGCCGCGGCGGCGGCTTGCTGGTGCGCCGGGTCCAGCAGCACCCCGCCCGCCAGGACCCCGCTGCCGCCCACCACGCCGCCCCGGGCGAGCAGTTGCTGAGCGAGAGACGCGTGCGAGAGGGATAGCGCGGGGGATATCGCACCTGGAAACAATGATGAAGGTTTTTTAGGTATAAATAAATATCCTGGGACATTTTTCACACACGGCCAATCTGATTCCATAGTAAGCTTCAAATGAAACTTGTGTTATGGTAACCAGATGGCTGATATACTACATATAATACTTTTAAATACATACTTATATAGATATTTACATCCAGACACAGGACAAACAGACATATTTATGCATACAAATGTTTGTCCTGGGTGGAATTCGAACCCACGACCCGCGGATTAAGAGTCAGGGTCACTAACCACAAAGCCAACCGGGCTGTCGATTATTTATCTTCTTTTTCTTCCTGCCCTTATCCCGCCTAAGCAGGGTCGACACAATAAGTGTTTTTCTTTCATTCATCTCGATTCGATTTATTATTTGAGATATTTGATTTATAGTAGGTACTTAGAGAAGCGAAGTATGTAAGGAGATTGAGGTAAAACTGTTAATTTTGGAAGGTTACATAATATAAGGCAAGTACCATGGCTTTGTTGGTGTATTAATTTCTTACGTACCTAGACTAAAGATAGATGATTCTACAGAAAACTTGTACTTCATTTAATGAGCTTAGTAGAGTATGATATGCATTATGGACACTTTCTACCCCTTTTAAAGATATCTATGACAATTTTAAATAGAACGAACAAGTTTAAAAATTTAGCATTAAATCGGTCACAAATAATTTTCCCTTTTCAGTTTAGGTGAGGTTGTTTAATGCATTTATGGTAACACAAGGTGCTAGTATCGTACGTATGCATGTGCTAGGGGCAACTTTATGGTTATTCATCGGTTCGATCATGGTTAACGTGACCAGACATGCTCACACATAGCGGTACCGTAGTGGCGCGAGAATTTCCACGCGAGCGTAACTAAATTAAATGTCAAATTGATTTTGTCGCCATTTGACATTCCACGACAAGGTATTTTGCAGTCAGCTAAGTAAGCCTCATGTTACTACAAGTTTATTTATAAGTTTACCTGAATGTACATGTTTATTTTTAGTTTGAGTTAAATGGTTTAGGTTGGAATTGGAAGCTGCAGTTTTGTTACATAAGCTTTTAAGGTTGGTCTTAATGGCATAATTGTGAGTAGGTATTCCGTATATGATTCTTTTATTTTATCCGATTTTTAAAAATAACCTTATCTTAAATTTACTAAGGCACCGAAAAGCAATGTAATATAATAATTCTTCTAACTACTTGACATACTAAAATGAGCATTGCAGCATAATGGGACCAAATTAACTGCACAAAAAACCGGTACAAAGACTCTTTTTCACCAACTTACCAGCACTGAGATGCCCATAGCTGCCGGTGGAAGCAGCCGACGGTGCTCTCACAGCCAAGCTTGCTGGAGACGCTCTGATGACAGCGGCGAGATCTAAGGACTCAGCGGAGTAAGGGCTCCAAGACACCGCCCTCTTGCGGTTCGCTGAGGCACCTATCGCCCCGCCTGATAGCCTGAGGCGGGTCGGTGAGGCTATTCTTGATCCTGAGGATGGACGGACTTTTTAATATGTATCTACTGTTTTGAATCATATAATTTGAACCTATGATGAGCAATTCAATGTTAGAGACTTCTAAAAGTTTAACGTTTGAAACTTAATCAAGAATAGATGGTTGAACGGATTTAAATTGATTGCATATTTCATGTAATGAAAGCTAATCAACAGTTAATTTAACTGCCTCGTAAAGTATCGGCAGATAATTGGCTTGTTCCAACATACCTTCTAAACTAAGCTGGAAGTCCTGGCTGGCTAGCGTGCTACCAGCATGCAGCTCTGGATGTAGACTCCTCGCCGCAGTGAAGTACTCTAAGCCTATAAACAATGTAAACATTTTATTTATAACCATGTGTATTTAAATAACAGAAGCATATAAGAGTAGAGGTTTTAGTGCAGTTTTTTCGGGGATCAACCATGCCTATTTCCACCTCAGCAACAGTGGACTAGTAGATATTACTTTGTCGTTAAGGGATAGGTGAAATTATAGGCACATAGGAGTTATGAGACTTAACCACTTCCTCGCGACTAATAAATAAAGATGTATGAACCATAAAAGCCTGCCGATAGATATCACATTAAACAGATAACTAATGCCTTTAACCAAATCAGTTGTTTATCGTCATAAAAATGTCCAAACACAAACGTATCGTTAATAAGCATACTAACGTCATAATCATAGCCAACTCAATTTACATGAATGTATATTTTTAAGGCGAACAAATCAAGTTTTGCGTTAGTCATTCTAGCCTTTAATAATTGCAGATTGAGTTGTCAACATGTTGGGACCAGTTTGTATATAAAACAGCCACTTAACACGGCTCTTGTGATTAATAATAACCTGTGGTGTCTTTAACGAGCTATTTCACGGGAAGCAATCATGAGATTACTAAATTTGGACATGTTTAAATATTCCGCGAACATGTTACTTTGTGGGGAGAGGAAATGCATATATTGAGAATAGCTGAGTGTCCTGAGAAATTGTTTTACGAGTTGTTTTTTTAACTTCTTTTGGGATGCTAAAAGGACAAATGGTTTAAGAGCTTTCGTTACATTGGCTGTATTTTAAGTTCTAATCAAAACATAATTTACTTAAGTATATCTCAGTAATTAATCTTCCAGATAAGATGAAACACTGATCTGTCTAACACATTATCTACAGGTTCGGAGAATCGTTAATTTAACTTTATAATGTTACGTAGATAGGCCAAGTTAATCACAATAATTAAAGCGATCTCTCAACGCAAGGGCGTAATCAAGGGCCACAAATTTTCGTAATAATCACATCTTATACGTACGAAAACAAACACGATGCGGGTCCAAAATAAAACAAGACCAAAACAACGTAAAAACGATTTGATTTGTTGAACGCGCGCCTTTGCCGGTGTTCTGAGCCGGTCGTTTTACCTCGAAATAATAGGGTGATGCAGAAGGCGTGAGAGACCACCAATTTGGCAGACATTCGACCAAACGAGAATCCCGAAACACTAAAATAACCTATGTGGTCCGCTTTTGACGCGCCGCTAAAATTTTTATGTCTTCATCCACGACCGCGGACGGAAACTTATTCGTGTCTTTCGAAATAAGAACAAAAACTTATCATCGATCGAATTTGAGTCCAATCGAGTCCGCTCCGGATTCCATTAGCTCGTGATGGTCATCCTGACGACATTCGAATAACCGCGTGCAAAAAACGCATTCGAAAACTGGCCTTATGCTCCCGATGAATAAGTGAATATTGTTCAGTCTGTTGATTCTATTGAGTCTGTTTTTGCTTGTATTATCGCGTATGATGTATTAATTTTTATGTGATTCGATTGGGCGTAAAATTAGTATCGATGGTCGACGTCTAGCGAGTTCGCGGTCACGTTTTGCGTTAAAATATGAATGTCGAATGTCTTTGTTGGGGCGGCAGCTTTGGACGTCGAGCTCATAGTGGCTGTGTAGCTGCGTATACTAATGAGACGGCTGTAAATTATTGAGTTTGGTCGTTGTTCCAGCGTGCGGCGAGATGAAGGTGTTGTGTCGTGAATTTGTAATGTCCGCGTAGGTATTTTTTACGGCTTCACCTTTTCAAGTGATAAAAAATGGATCAAGATTATCTGTCTATCTATCCGCATAATTATTAGCTATGCGATTTGTTGCAAGAGTTATTTTTGACAAAATGCCTAAGACTGTTGTACCAGCTTAAAAATTGATACTATCATTAAGAAGATTGATGTATGAACAGCGTCATTATTGTGAAATTCAAAACACATAACCATCAGACACCAGTCATCCTTTTTAACTCAAGCTGCAACCTCAAACGAATCTTTCAATCAAGCGAAACTCCATCAAAATTAAATGGCGGGGGATTCTTTATCATATTTTTTGTGTCTGTTCTTAGAAGCCTTCAGCCCGGCTACCTGGCCTCACACTCTTTTATCACCAGTGATTACAGCATAAAAACCTTGTTAGTAATCAGTCTGTGTTTTTTGCAGTGTCCTAACTTAAATGTAACTAATCGCTTTATGACATGTGATGGTTTAATAGGTTTAGTTTTCCGTGAATTTTGACGCCATAGATTGAGGGGAGTTGCTTGAAAGGTATTTTTGTTTTAATGCCGTTAATATTTTTATATGAGTGGTTGTTTTTTGGCCCAATAAATGGCTACTTCTTCACTATCGCATGATTGAGCCATTTTCGGTAGATATATGCCACACAAAAAAGTTTCTTAAATATAAAAATATAGAGTGCCATGTTCCTGAGTATTTAGGATTAGAAATATAATAGACACCTGCAATATAATCATCATAATATCATCTGGATTGACAGTATTCAGAATAAACTATTTTTGTTTTTGGTTGATTTATTTATTTATCATTGATTAAAATAGCATACATTACGACTTATATTTTTATACTAATTCATATACCTAACTATAATGTTATTTTATAAATGAATCCCACAGGCGTAGTTAAGGGCGATTAAACGATTATCGTTATGAAAGCATCAAAATGTCTCAATCTTTAGAAAAAAAAATCATAATGTGACGTATACGCCGCTTTAACAACTCGAAATTATATTCTTAACAGCATAATTACAGGTCGTAGGATCTAGTTACAATCGTCTCTTTCACTCTCGCATTGTGTTTTACCTCCGTCCCTCTCTAATGAACCTCGGTCTTTTGCGAGATGATCGTTGATGATTTATTCATGAGACTCGGTTGAAATTATCTCTATTAGACTTTTTGGTCTTGGGAACTTCTTGGGCTTTTAAAACTGTGATTTGAACTACTGGGTTTTAACAGACTTATTTTTATATATTGTTAATTATGTCACGAGACTATTTATTAATAATTTCTTTATCAGGACTAAAACGAACTAAGAAAAATGATATTAACCTACTAAAAATGTCATACCTTGACTACGTTTTGAAAATTTGTTTTTTCCGAAAGGTCATTTGATAAATGATCACACACTAATATTATCTACAAAGCGAAGAGTTTGTTTGTTTGAATGCGCTTATCTCAGGAACTACTGTTAGAGTCAGCTAGTCAGATTTTAAAAACATAAATAACTCATTTTTAATTATACACCAATCTAATTAGTATCTACCTACCTAATAATTTGATCCTGTATTATGATGACGTCGTATATGTCTATTTCATAAAGAGTTGGTGAACAGTAATTTACTCAATTATAGATTATTATCCTACCATATATGAAGTAAGAGATGATTAATGTAGAACACTAGGTACTAATTTACACTAATCATCTTTGAAATAAAGTGATAATTAGACATACCAGCAATTCTAATTAAGAATGACGACCTAACTAATTATAGAAGTCATAATATTGTTTATGTACACAACCATGCTTTGATGACCCTCAATCTAATGAGATAGCACTCTCCATAGGGCTCATGTTACATTGGTGCTAGAAAGAGAGGGCAAATCGGAAGAAATCCGAAACCAGAAAGCTGCACACACATGCCCTTCCGGTTGTAGAGTTAATTACTCGTACAAGGATGCTTTTTAATTACTGTGAGAGTATTATAAATAGATTTTAGATCTTCATTAAAACTATGCTACGTAGAAAGGTAACCAGTCAAAAGAAACCCTGAAAATTTAAGGGAAAAATCTTACTTAGTGAAAATTTGAAAGCTAGAATTATAAGGTTAAGTTATCCGATGTTTTTATTGTATGAAAATATGCCTTATGTACAAGGAAAAAAGATAATTTCATTGCATATTTTTGTACCCTTGAACTAATATGAACTAATGTATGCCTACCGAAGGAGTTTTATGTGTTGTGATTTAAATAATTAAAATAAATAAGATTTTTTAAAAGCGTATGCGTAATTGTTATTTTAACTTATTTTATTATAGCATAGAATTGGTATAAACTGTAAGGATAATTCTATCAAACGTTCTCAAGTTCATTTTATTCTACATAAGAATATTCTTTCTCGTTATTAAGTGGCCACAAATAAATTGCCGGTGACATGTCCTGAAGGCGATTTATGAGTCGGCACTGTCCCCAAATGTGATTTATTTATAACGACCAAACTGTATGTCTTATAATATCTTTATTTATTCTTGTAATGCATTGTTAATATTTTCTTACGTCTTCATTTTAAACACAGATACAACGCCTTATGTCTTAGTTTGCTTCTAAGAAACACTGAGTTTTTTCCCGCAACTGTTTATCTAAAAGGTGACATTATTTCCCAGGATATAATGTCTATAGTTATTCAGAGCCGGATTTATATTTTTTATGAGTGTAGGCCACTTTATTTTCGCCGCCCATATAGTTACATATCCTCTGAAATCAAGTGACCGTCCTCTGAAATCTGCCGCCCCTAGGCCGCGGCCTATCTGGCCTATACATAAATCCAGGACTGTAGTTATGGATATATTCTATATACTGGACAAATTTTATTAAAATCCGTTCAGATGTTGCGAGTTTACAAAATTTTGAAAAAAACAAGGATATCTATAAATAAATATTGTCACCACATGTTCGATTCGCATTTACGCACAAAAACACGTGTTAAGTTGTTAATTAACTTTCTTGGAATGAAACGGAACGGGATTCGAACCCGCGCCTATGATTTATGTTTCCTTCGCCACACATTTTTGTTGACATGCTTATGTTATAGTCAAACTATTAATTAGTGACTATTTCAAATATCAATGCGCCTGCGGCTATCTTTATGTGTTACGAATAGATCTATTTTAATTTCTAATGCTCTTAACTATTGAAAGTTCATGATATTAATAAATTTAAATGTTGTAGATGTATTATTAAAATAACGGACTGTAGACAATATTTATATGAAACCATTTTGGTTGTATGTACCTAAGTATCGGTATTAGTATCTAGTTTTCTAGTAGTTATGATAGGAATTAATAAATACACCGAATAAGAAAAAAATGGAAATGGCATGATAATACGTAGGATATTTACATATATCTTGTCAATCAATGAATGAAATTGTTATAAAAAGCACTTTTATCTGAGCTTTTACGAAACATTCAATGCAAAAAAACTTTTTTTTTACCAATCACCTCTGCCTTTACTACAATCAAACACGTTTTCAGCGAATAACATCATCAATTTATTTATATATAAAAAAGCTAGAATGTTACACGTAAAGCAATTACGCGTTATCTGAGTTTGTTTGAAAAAACGTTGAATCAAAGTTTTTTGGGAACAATAATACGTGTGCGTGGGTGATGCGGTGGTGTCTGTCATAAGCGGAAGCGAATGAGATATATAAGATTTATTTATTTATTGTTAAATCTGGGTCGGTAATATATTGACTTTAGATATCTAGCTATATAGGTGTGCACTTCTTTATCACACACCATCTTAAGGACCACGTAAGGACCGTTGTAAGGGATGAATGTCGAAAGGATGGTAAGAATCTATTATAATGGGCTACAATTTTACAATAAAGATTTTAAATACAGGCAGTGCCTGCATGCCATTTCTTTTGGTCTGTTACAAAGGTCATAAAGCCGTATCCTATTATGTACTTAAGAGTAACTTTCTTAATTTATCGTTTGTAAAACAAACCAGAAATTAACTGCAGATTATTTAATCTGCATCTCAATACTCATTTGAGTACAACAAACATTAAAATTTATGTACAAATAACATATTATTAATTTGTGTATTTATTTATACGTATTAGTAATACATTTTAATTTAAGAACTAAATATCAAACAGATTACTACTACCTTTCAGTTTTTAACTTACACCAAGCCCAATTGGCTACACCGCCGGCCGGGCGGGTGGGTCGCTCGCTCGCTACTCGCTCCGAGATGTCTCAATCTCGATAGAGACCGGATCAATCGGTACCGACCCACCGGCATTTTTGATTGAACTGGTTTCCGATACAAACAAATTATAGACTATCGTTCATTGCACGTAGAGGTGATTTCTGTGGATTGTTTTACGACGCATGGAAACTTATATGGATGACTCAATTAAGATAACTCCGTGTTTCCTTATATGTCATTTTTTTCATATAATTAAGACATTGACCAGCGGAAAAATGGTTGGATAACTTATGTATAAAAATACCGAAGTAACGAAAGAAATAACTATTGATTTCTTTGATATGTGAAATTAGATAGGTATCATATTCTACCAGTAAGTACGTTATGTAAAACTAAAAAATAAATAATACAACAACCATATTTTTAAATAATAACGAAGGATATAAGTAATAATACTAATAATATATCCAGATACGAACCTGCTGATAAAGACGTATTTTTTGTAACATACTACACAAAAACTACTTGACAGGTAGGTATAGATCACCTTTTGATAATGTCATTGGTCAGACAGAAAGGAACTATGATTATGACGTTCTAATGATAGACAAGCTGCAATCAAGTATCAAAACTGTTACTACCGGTAACCTAGCATAAAATAAGACTTAAATAAATACAGACAACATAAAAGTGTTAATATAATATAAATTGGACGATATATATCAACACACAAAGGTCTGAGTGAAGAAATCAACGCTATTAGCGAGGGCAATGGTTATATTTTATTAAAATATAAAGTTCAAACTCAGTGGGAAGTTGTGGAGTTATCGAAAAGTACCTCGTCAATCATGTAGTCGGGTCGGGAACGAGTTGCTAACAGTTGGACTTCGGGGGCTCTTAGAAATAAAACTCACGAAGACGTTGAGTGATAAATAGATTATAGATTGTAATTTATTTATGTGTGCAGCCGTCTCCGTATCAATTACTTTGTCACTGTTCTGTTTTTGTGGCGGCTAAAGCCTTTAATCTTGTAGATGCGGCCGCTATTCAATTCCCTGTTAGATGTAAATATTTTCGTTAAAGAAATTCGTTTGTCTCGATAAAATTCACATGAAATTACCTATTGAGTGATGCATAATTTTACGAGGCAAGATTGAAGTTCTCAATTTCGAAATTAATTTGGACTGTGATTGATTACACCGTCCGTAATTCGAAGTAAATTTATCAATAAGCACATATTACCTTGTTAAAATTATTATAGTGAACTGGTTTCAAATTGAACTGATATGAAATCAATATCTACTTGAATAAACAAAATATTCCGTAGTGAATTCAGAGCACTTACTTTTGTGTAGTGATTTCTAAAGTCACTAACGAAAAAACGAAACTCATTCAATTAAGGGATCCGAGATCAAAATTAAGCCTTCTTCGTTTAAAATGCATTAATCCGGTCACTTGTCATGCGCCAGCGCATAGCTTCTATCTCACTCTAAAACCCGTTCCGGTATGCCTCTCGCCCGCCCGTTGACAAAGATTAAGGTTCGGGACACAGTTTGACAAAGGTAATTTAAAAAATAACCAACATTGAACGTGTCAACTCAATTTCTGACACATTGTAAATTGGAATTTGCAGTGTAAATTAATTGAGGTAAAAAAAGCAATATGCATGGAAGATTGATTGATCCAATTCGTCGACTGTGACCTATTTGATTAAATATTATTTTAATTTACATCCTCTCTGAGACACTCAGGTAGAACCTATTTATATCTATCACGACTTTTCCTGTTCTATGACATGTACCATCGTTCTGTCCCTCTCACACGATCGAAGCTCTTAAGCCTTTTTCGTTTTTCATTTTCGGAGTAACATGAACTCTCAATCACTCGCTCACAGTTTTTACGCTCAGTTAAACCAGAGTTGGCCTCTAATTTACGATTATCGAGAATGAAGACATATACACGTATATCGAATTGAAACTGTATATGTGAATCGTTACGATAATTTCTCGATACATCGACTTTTACGATGCCTAGTGTTTGAATATTTTATTTTCAAATTCTCAGGATAATCTTTTATGTTTGTGAAATTATAGCACATCTGATTTCAGATACACGAGTCATTTTATTCTGTTCATTAATTTTAACGCTTATTATGTCTCATGCGGGGAATTTTAAGTGTAATATCAACTTGATAGTGATTGGCAGCTGTATCATTAGCAACTTTATTAAAGTGTTTCATAAGATACCGTGCAGCAAAAAACTTGAAACAGGTAAATGTGGTGATTAACATTTTGGAGAAAAACCCTGTATAATGAAGGGTATCGGTGCGAACAACTTTATTAAAAAGGCAAACACAAGTAGTCAATCACTCGACCATCTCGTTAGCCTCGGACCCTATATAGCAAAATCTTATTGCACAATATCACCAAATACATTGCTATTTTAAACATATCACGAACATCCTGTTGGTCAACATTGTCTGAACAACAAGAATCAAAAGACTACAAATTGAGTGAAAAAGTGTCCCAATGAACCCTTAAATTGTTCTCTATATATGTCCCGAGAATACGATCATCGTTTATATCATCATCAGTAGCCTTATCTGATGCTTTAATATCAGACAATTTTAATTCTTGTCCGTTTACAGCTAAAGTATCATTTACGTTGTTTACATAGCGCACATAGTTTCTTTCAGTGCATTTGCGTCCAACTTAAAGTAGTGTACGGATACAAAATATTTCAGAAACTACAACTCTGTTACCGCTTCTGTAAAGCTTGTTGTCGTCTGTATCTCGATCTCGATCATTGCTTGGGAAATTTTCAGCTTTGTTTCACGGTGATAGGGTAGGTTTTTGTGCGGTTTTTCTCCGTGCAGAGCTGCTATTTGTTTTAAGGGGGCTTTATCGCGGCACGTAGGCTCGATTTGAATAAAAATACAATTTATATGTGTCGGGGAGTTCGGTGAGGCGGTGTAGGGTTACAGAGCCGGTCGGACGACTCGGCTCCCAATTTGCTGGTGCATTTCTGAGTAAGTTATTAAGTTTCGCCTTGTCACTTCACTTGCGAAATTTTGCAGTTCAACGCGACTGTGGAACATCTTGATATTTTGTTTCATTAAGCTGAGCGAATCTAGGTTTTATCGTGTTTCTTGTGTCAACATGATTGATGTCTGTAATCAATTATATATTGAGTTGTACAGATTACAAATTAATATATTCTATTACAACACCTTGTGTAAGGTCAGGCTTATTTGCATATATTACCTTTCAAAGTCCAATCAACGAAAGATGTTATCTATTTCCACGTATTTTGTATTTAACTCAATTTGTATACTGTAACGAAATAATTATAATTGACATTTGTAATTTATATCATTAATATGCAATTTATTTACATTAGCTTTTATTTTTGATAAAGTATTCTTACTTCGATATTGATTTACATAATTATGTATATTATTGTTTCCTGTTATTATACTCCCATGTTGTATAGTTTTTTTAAGTAATTGCAGCATTATTTGCATGAAGAATAGGTAAAATCTGTTCATAATGCATTTCATTTAAAGCTAATTGAAGTTCCCAGTTCATTTATTTATCATATTCGACCGATTGGCTTGGTTACCTATTCGACGGATCTGCAGGTTGTGGGATGAACACATATTTCAGTTCTGTGTAGTATTAGCATTCTAGTTATCTTAATAGTAGATCTGCTTGATCAGAATCAGAGATCCGAAGCAGTGCTGGATTGACCACGTAGTAAGAGTAGCTATTGCTACGGGTCCTGCTCCAAATCCGCCCACCTCAGATGAAGAGTTGTTTGTTTTATGTGAAAGACATAGCAGATTAAAGGGTTCATAGAATTTGCTTCTAGTCCCAAACCTGCATAATTTGGCTGAATATTTTCTGACCAGGTTGTAAGTAGTTCAGATCTGAAGGCCGTACACACATATAGGTCTGTGTGACGAACAGAACTGGGTCCATCCGGTGCAGTAGACGTAACATGAGTGCGGTCAACTCACCGTCATAATTCCCCTTAAAACGTCTGGACGGCGTTATGCGGTATGGAGGACAATTTGCGGGCAATTTTTTAAGATTTTATTTACTTTTTAATTAGTTCAAAAATAACTGATTTAAAAAAATGTTTTGATGGTTCACTTTTTAACAAATATATACGCTGAAATACCCATGTATTATAATGAAGCTACTACGTATATTCTTAATTAATTTACATTTTCCCGGAAGTCTGACTTAAACAGCAATAAAGAAATATCTTATTTTTAGTTAAGTTGGCTGTAATGAATTTTAAAATCATGTAAACGACAAGTCCACCTGTATCAAAAAACATGGTATCCAGATGAGCAACGTCGTAAGCGCATACTGTAGTTAGCATAATAATGTACAATTTTAGCATTTTAAGCGAGCTTTTGATGTTAAAGGGACAAATTCTTGAAGTTTTTGTCATGAAAAGACCGTAATACTTAATTTATATGCTAATGGTTCGAATTAGAAATGCAAAAAGATAATGTGAGCCAATTTGAATTGGAATCGAATGTAAAAACGTAAAAAATATAACGAATATGTGATGAGATCAATAAATATTGAATTGAGGGCATGCGTTTTTTCGTCGTTAAGTCAGTATTCATTATTCGCTGTAATGAAACCTTTTATATTTGCATATATAAATAGATGAACTAAAGGAAATAGAAGTAATAGCCATACATTTAGATGCTGACATGCCTCAATGAGGACCACACATTTCTGACCGACATAAAATATATAATTACGATGACATTTGGTGGAAAAACAGTGATTGCTAAAAATAAATAAAAAACTCTTCAGCTATTGGCTAATCGACGGCTTCCCCTTAAGCAAAATCTAGTTCAAACAATTCCTCACATACTAAGATGCCTCGAATGCATCGAAAAAACTCAAGTCGTTTTGCAATAAAGTCATTAAGGCTGAGCTATTCGATTCTTGAATAAAATTAAGGATCAAATACGAATTCTTGAATTAATTTACGTAATTGCTTCTACTTAATCACTACTTATAGGAGTTCTTTATCTATGCTAGTTATTGGGACCGCCGGTAGGTATCTTCCCTTTTTTAAAATAACTCAGTTTAAGATCTTCGGTTAAGAGAACTCTTTATTTAATTTAATTACAATCAATAACGTTTGATAAAATAAAAAAATTATAATAAACTGATCGTTGTGCAATCTTCAGCATATTTAAGAACTATAAACGGCTTACAATTAGTATAATGGAAATAACCAGTTGATAAATATATCAATGTTATTGTCAATAATTATAGTAAGGTCCTATCTGATTGGTAAGACCTAGAAATAAGTATGGTTCCACTTAATTAAGACCACCGACTTCGTGCGCGATATCTCTCCAATAAAAAAATGGAAATAATAAATTATTGTCTCCATATCGAATAAAGCGGTCCCAAAAAAATATATATTTAAAAAATGGCACCTAATTGAGCGTTATCTAAAGACTCTTGTAAGCCGACCCTGGCTGCTAAGGTAAACAGACACCGCTTGCAATTTTTATTATTAAAGCATAAACAGTTTCTTTTTGGGTACAAAAATACTGCCGCCCGTTAAGGGGTTAAGTTTCTCGCGTGTCAAATTGTAGAATATATGGGTCTGATATTTTTTTTATTAAGAATATATTGGTCATATTTGCCTGGCGAGCTTCATGCGGGTTGGGATGTGTTGTGGGTAACATGGGACTGCGGGTCGTGTACGACAGTTCTAGAGAACTTCGCGAGAATTTATTGAATTAGGTACCTACTCTATTTGAAAGTTTTAAAACCTTCGATAAAGTAATGTTTTGAATTTATAAAATAATTCTAATGATGATAGTCTTGATGAAATGGCTTTATTGACCTTTCAGTGGTAATGCCCTGCTTAACATTTTCGATATTTTCGAATCTTTGACTAACTTTGACTCACATTTTCATTTCCATTACAGTTTAAACTGTCAATACTGTGAAACAAATCTCAATTGTAATATACTTTACATTACCAGTACCTACGGACATAACCCTTAGTAAAGTGGTCACGAAGTCACAACCAACTCCATTTTTTTTAAATGGTCTAATAAAACCTGAGCTAAGCTCTATGTATTTAAGTCCTCATGAATAGCCACCTAGTCCACAGGCGTACAATAAGCGATACTATGAAACCACAGTCCACGTCGAATCGGTAATGCGCACCGTGGGCCCCACGCTCTCATATGCACTATGCATTTTAGAGTTAGGCCCAAGATATAGGCCACAAGATTCTATAAACTTCCTTAGTTTTTCACCCCATGTATTATAGAATAGGCAACTGTTCCTTTTCATTTGATTGCTAGCTTTTTCTATTATGAGAGTAATTTGTATCAGAACTTGTCTTAAACAATATTTTACTAGGTATTTGATATAGCCCTTGAAATCGGTGTTTTTAAAAAATAAGCTTAACCACATAAGTGTGACAAAACATCTTGAAACACGTTGACACCTTATATCAAATTTTATTTATTACCAAATCCAATTTATAATTTATTTATTTATTTATATACATACTGTATCGTCAGAGTATTATTTCCATAAGCAAGTTAGGTACCTATTCTTATCTTATCTAAATAAAGATAACCCAAAACTACATACCATCAGCAAATAAGCGTTTCGATCAAACTTAAGTTAAAGTAATACATCCGCTTACAACTTAATCCATCCCAAGTGAAATGCGCCTTCCACGGTACGGGATATTAGTGAAACTGCGTTAAAAGGAATAAGTACTTAAAAATATAAATTTCGTCCAATAATGGTGATTGTTAATGCTTATAGAATCTATCACGCTTGTTAACATAGAAATTGATTTAATGTTATAACTACATAAGTATTATGAGTTTCCTTTTGATTAAGCAATGTGTTTTTTAACGTCTTATAATTTGATTTAAATACTTTGGTAAAAGTTTTCGTAACATGAATAGAGTAAGAATTTTATTGTGGAAGAATTTTATTATTATTTATTCTTCTGTTTCAGTAAACTGGTTTATGTTTAAATCGTTACAAAGCATATCCATAAATACTATTTAAAAGATTCAGTATGATAGTAAAGTTTAAACCTAAATTATAATATGTTATAGCAGAGTTGTGTTTACTTAAAACTTTAAATATTGTACAAAATCACCCAGTTTTTGTATAATTTTGACATCATAAAACATATAGGTATTTGAAGTGATTTATTTAAAACAGAAGATGAAACCAAACCGCAATTGGTAAACGTTATTATTTCAAATAACGTCTTAATAGCAAGGTCGACATCTCAACCCTTTACTAACTCAAATGCATGCCAATTTTAACCCGTGACTTAGGCATGGTCGCTCTTTTAATAGCCTCTTTTACGTATCTGCCATCTCGTCCCCCACAAAGGAATTACTACCTTATTAAAGGAGAATAGGGTTGGAAGTTCCGAGCGGGTTCGTAGGGAAGGAATGGTAGCAGTCGTGAGTTCAAATCCTAATTAACACCTCACAGTATAGATAAATTGTGGTGATAGCGGGCGTTAGTGGGTTCTTGGTTTTGTGAGATATGCACGGTACGGTTTGGTCATTGTAATTTCGAACCGGAGAAATTGTATTCAATGAGATCGGGAATTGAGAATATATTTTTCGCGGCCGCGGTGCTAGGGTTAAATTACGACTTTAAACCTATTCTGGTATTATTAAGGTGTTTCTATTTAGTTATTTAGTAATTTTGGGACATACTATAGGATATGTAGGTATTTATATATAAGAAGGTATGGACAGATTGGCTTAAAAATTTAAGATTAGATACTAAGAGATAGGTATTTATTTAGTATAAAAATTATATTCAAATAGATTTTCCTTCATAAAACTTTTGAAGGCTCCTTACAAGTGGGATTAGCTTAATGAGGCAAAACTACTTAAGTTCCCGGCACTAATACTTACATACACTATACTTATTTATAACTTTACGTAGAGATACGTGTAACATAACCCGTGGGTAGTTGTAAATAAACGTTTAAAGAGTCGCCAATGGTTGTATACAATATCGTCACGGAATGCACCTAAACATTACTGTCTGCGAATGCATCTAATTCGCTATAACAGTTTAGTATTACGGATTTATCGTTGTGGGTTCAGTGTAGAATTACCTCGTTCACACGAGCTAGGGCTGTCGCTTTGATATTATTTATTGACCACAATTAAGTAGTACGTACCACAGGTAAGTTCTAAACTTGTTTATAATAGCAACTGAGTTTGAGGTATGAAGCTAGTCTCTGAAGGTTTTTTTAACTGTCACTTTTGTTTCCTGGAAGGTTAGTGTCTGTTTACATAAATAAGTAAACGACAAGCTGATAAATAAATACGTATGTAATAATTCAACAAGTAGGTAAACATATTTTTGACGAAAAGAGAGAAATACATCTATATCTTGACCAACGAATTTTTTTTTATTTACAACAGAATTTGAAACGAAACAGTCTACATGAATGACGGAGCTTTCTACTAGTGAAATATCAAGTTTAATAATATAACTTAATATAGAAGTGGCAACCCTACGTAGAAGTGCAGTTGATAGTGAGTCTCACTTCTCAGACTCAATCGCGAGTTATCGGATTGTTTTTCATTGTCTTTGCGCAGGTACAAGTGACAAGCTAACGAGCTTTACAGCTTTTTGTTAAGCTATTTTAATGGGACTTGAGGGATATGCTTGAGCTATAAATCTTCATTATGTTTGTAGTCTCACATATGATTAAGGAATAAGTTGCTATACCTATTATAGGCATTATTGATAATTTGGTAATGTCGGTCTATTTGCGTACATAATTATCTAAATATTATTGAAACTAATTTCAACGTTTTAAAATCTAGATGGACGAACGCTGACACCAAATACCCGACTCTAACCTACACTTTTTATAAATCCATCAAAATTTGTATAACAATCAATTTCCTGTTACAGTCACTACATGAAAAACGGTATTAATCCAAATTGCCCATTACTTACCTCGTAGAGTGTTAGCGGCTCCGTACAGGGGATGGTCGTAGGTGACAGGCCGGTACGCAGGATGCAGTGCAGCGAGGTGGTACGTCAGCTCGCTGGTGGCCCCTGCTGCTGCCGCCGCTGCTGCTGCTAGCCTGAGAAGAGAGGAGAAGATTTATTTAATGTACAGAAGATATCTCTTTTTGATGCTCTTTTGTTTGGTGGTCAGATTTGCTTCACCTTTCGAGTTATTTGTGGTTATGTATTGTGTAATCAGGGACGTATCTAAGACGTTCGTATTTAATTAAAAAGTGCCTATTTAATTTCCTGGTATTGAAATGTTTGTATCAATATGATATGATGCGTCAAAATATTAGTTAAGGTTCCAAACATAATATTAAAAAAATATGTTATACTATTTATTGTCACCAAAACACTTTTGGCGTATAAACATCGTCATGTCCCACAGTATCCGTGTTCAAATATCTCAAAGAACCTCTTAAAACTTTAATTAAAACCATATGTTTGTAGGTACGTTTCAATCCCAATTGTAATACTTTACACCACACTTCAAAATATCCAGCTGTTTGTAAAATGGCTTTTTGCCTCAAAACGTCCAGACATATTACGTCACGGATGCCGTTGGGTCGAAAAGCGCCTCTTTTTATTGCCCAAGGAACCCCACTGTTATGCCTTGATATTCGCACCGAGATGTCCTCGGCGATACTTCGAATGCCTTGAATAAGGGTCCACCAGGGTAAAAAAAAGATTTTAAATGTGTCATTGTGTAGACTTTTATTGTAGTCCTGAATTTTCTTTGTATTGTTATTAGTACCAAAAACTCTTTGTTTATTTGAAATTTATAATGTTTAAAGGTTTTTGATCCAAGAACTTAATTGGTATTCGAGTATTCGTATTAAAAACAGGAGTATATAGATTCATTATGAAAGCCCTGCTTAGAATACCGAAGGCTTAAAAAACTATGACACTAAGTCAATAGCGACAAGATGATAATCCATTCCCACGTTTAGTACAAGAAACAAAACTAAAACAGACCACTAAAGCGCAAACCTAACAAAATAAAAGCACAATTGCGCGCGCATGCGCAATGCGCCCAGTAATAAAATTATTAAACAAATCAAGCTCATAATAATGCGGCCCCAGAAAATTGTCGGGTGGGCCGAGTAGAATAAAGAAATTATCCAACTTACCGGCCACAGACGATTGCTCGCCCCCCGACCGGACCCGAACAAAGACGTAGCATTGAGAAAACGAATAAAAAAAAGATGGCGGCTCACAAAATAAATAAAACAAGTGCAAGTACACTCGCGCGCTTCGTCCGCGTGACGTCTTCATGTAGGCCGTCTTTTTCACACACTCCATACGTCGGCGCTGTCACTGAAGTGTGACAGGGACAGAGATATGCGAAGATTGCACCCCGAATAGGGAAGAAAGTCTTGAAACTGTTGCTGGTAGAGGAACAAGTTTTACAGATTTCGCGCAGACCAATTTTTTCGGTTTGATGTTTTATTTACATGTTTTATGAGAGAACGTGCATGTCCTACTTTTGTTTAGTATTAGGATTATATTACTAGACACAGCAGATAATTTAATTTCACGAATATGTAAATGCAATAGCGCAGAAGTAAAATATTTTGCGGATATTGCCACTGTAATTAGCAACTTAAATACCAAGATTTTTTGCTGGAATATTGACTTACAAATTGGCACCATAAGTTGGTACAATAATGACGTAAAATTTAATTGAAATAAATGTATATAAAATAATTTAAAAATTCCATCCAATCATTATTGCCTTTTTTTGATCATTTGCGAGTAATCAACGCAATTGCCGAGATCATGGCGTTCGGCCATCTTTATACACTAATTGCGTCCGTCAATGTGAGCGACTCAATCATTGGATCATGAATTTTTCATGAAAACCAGTCAGTTGGCAATTACACTGCTTTCTTGCTCCGCGTTGCACATGTTTTACAGATTTAGTTTTTTCGCCGAATGACCAATTAGTCTTTATTGTCTGTAACATGATCTACATACATAAATAATGTATTTATTGTAGTTTCGACGTTGCTTATTTTCTCCATCGTTGCGTTTTTGATCATTTCCTGAGGAGATCAGTTACATTATGTGGGTTGGAGACGTTAAGTTATTTGAATCACTGGAACGAAAACGTATGTATTGATGAATACATAAAATGAAAAGGATTTATCGAAGCCGTCTGTAATTTTTGGCAGTACAATATTTACGAGATGAGGCGTGATTGTTATACCGTAATCAATATTCGTCGACAGCGCGCACCGCACCGCGACATGCCGTATCGCATGAGTCGCACTGACATGCAACGTGTACGCGGCGCCTTATCTTCACGCTCTGACACTGGGGAAAATTTTAACGTGGAATTTTTGCATCTTCCGAGTTTTTTGACGTTACAAGCATTATAGCTATGATTGAAATAGACTATTTTCTGATTTTGACTACTGCATTTTGATTATAGGTAATTCTGAAACTATATATTTTATATAATGATTTTCATATGGGTAGGTATAAATTAAGATGATGACCAGTGTATGTAAATGTAAAGAAGAGATTCTCAACCAAAAGCAAACATTAAGGTACAGCATATTCTCAGAAACCGTTGGAAAGTTTTAATATGGCGTATCGTAAATCATTATGCGCGTAAAAATCTCATGCGCACATAATAGCACGGCCTTAAAAAAGCTTTCATCAAATTATATACCACTTTATCAGGATTCCGTTGGCAAATAATGCAAAATGCTTAATTCTCAACTCCCTTAAGTGTCCAAATGACAGATTTATTAAGGTCTCAACTTGAAACTGGGCTGAAGGGATAAAAAAAACGCACACTAAGCTCCTTGCGGTGCCGAATGGTGAGAATTAACTCGACGAAATTTTAAATGGTCACTTTATACAGGCTGGTCGTGTTTGTTAACTGAAAAAAACATTTTAACTCCACTATATATATTTTTAAAGCATAAAAATTCGTATATACGTAAACGCATGGACACCTTTCGTATAAAAATAAATTGTACACGACAGCTGTAAGAACACCCGCCACTTAAATTAAACAAAGCGAAACGTGTGACACAATTTAAGTGAGTGTTAAATAAAACCAATTGGGGTCTTCACACGCACTCTCAATGTTATATTGAAAACATAAATGAGTCACCCTGTATAGGGACTGTCCTTCTGGGAAGGTCTCGAGTGGACACCGCGGGTGTTGTGCAGTAGGAACTATTGTTTAACGGCTATATTTTACGGCTTTTCTGTCGTGCCTTAGAAAAATCTTACTAATAATAATGTTAAGTTTTGTGTGTGCTACCACTTAGGTTCGTAACATATGAATGGATTTAAATAAATTGCACACAGATTTATATATGTAGACTCTTCAGTTGAGAGCCCTATGCGCTCACCGAACCAGTCCGCGTACTGTCTGAGGCTAACCTTTAAGTCCATTAAAAAAAAAATGTATATGAAATATTGGGTGAAACCGCGGAGTCAGCAGTTTTCAATACGACTTAGGTACCTACTATAAACTTATTTAATGTAGGCAAATGCTTTTCTTATTATTAAATTTATCAGGCTAAAATAAACTCGTATTTTATTGCATTATTATCAATTTGCAATAAACAAGCCATAAAATGCGGATACCACAAAAAAATAATAATTATGATAATTTAACACATAAAAATGCTATATAAGTAAAGCAATTTTTGTTAAGACATTCATAATTTTATGCTAAGTAGCATGCGGCTTTTCATATTTTTATCGTGAAACTATTAAATATCGATTTAATTAAAATTCTTTAATGACCCATATAAAAGTTATTTTTGAATACACCTGTGGGTGGAATAAATGAATAAGTTTTTTACTAACTACATTAAAACAACTTTAGCTAATCAAATATATCTCCCCAGAAAACAAGTACATGTTTGGTAAATCCACTCTTCCTAACAAGACCTTAAAGAGTTACAGTATCTAACCTAAGTTATCATCTGTCATTTCAAACATGACTCAAACAAAACACACAACTACAATAAAACCATAGTTATGAAAAATAAATACCACACGATCGACAATAGTAGAAACTCCCAACAAAATGCCGACCGCCTCAATCGGCGAATGGATCTGCTGTGTGACATGTCAATCGACCTCCTGAATTATGCAGCAAACAGGTTGTACAGTGCCGATTGCGAACATGCCCAGCCCTGTTGCAGCTTTAAGGGCCAGCTATAGAAGAAACACACTAATAAAGGCGAAAGTTTGAGTGGGTTTGTTTGTTACTTCTTCACGTAAACGTTGGAGGGGTTTTAATTAAAATTTGGTATGGAATTAATAACTCTTGATTAAAACTTAGGCTACATTTTATCCCGGAAAAATCAAAGATCCCGGGAACGCGGGCAAAACCGCGGGGTAAAATAATATTATACTGAAAACTGTTGGTGTTTCGACTAGTTATTTTAGGTTAGGTACTGCAAAATTAACACTAAATATTACCTAGGTGTATTAAAATATTTGTCAAAAATAAATATTGCTATTACTATTTCATCCTAATTATTTGACCAAAAGGTTGTTATTTTGATACAAATGTGCTGTTCGCGGCAAAACGCATCTGTCAGACCACAGACTACAACGCGCTCCGCTCTAGAGACGTGACGTAAGCCTTGCACCACAGATACTGCAATCTTATACCTTTTTTTATATGCTAGTACATATATTAAATGAAATATTGGTTCACATGTCATTACACGGAGTTCATATATGAAATCCTTGTGCAGAGCATTTTGAGTTTAAGTATATTCTGAGCCTTAATAGACATCGTCGGTTTTTCTTTGTGTGTGCTATTGCAGAATTGTGTTTACGATATTGCTTGGTGAATTGATGTTTCAGCGTTAAAGTTCCTGTTTGGATGTGAAAGCTTTGTTGGGCTCAGCTTTTAAGGCGGGGTATAAATCGTTTTCAGAGAATAAAACTTTCTTTTTGATTAAATAAAAAATTACATTTCATTCAAATGCATTTTAATGCCCAACTGGGGCGTTTTGGGAGCTACTACACTAGTGCAACTTAAATCTAAAAGAGCTTAAAGCTTTACAGTAATCGACAATGCCTTTATTTGGAAGTGAAACGTATGTCCCAATGTAAGCTCTATCTAAACAAGGCATTTGATTCCTATTTTTACGACTTCTTCCCATTTATAAATGGCGATCTCAAACGGTATACCTACTTCATCGATAAATAGCATCACTTAAACACTCATTCAATGTCTCAAATAGCAAAAATACTATTGGTTATTTTTTCTGAAACTTAAATTAAATCGATGATCTTTATAGGCTAAGCCTTATTCTTTACACGCGTCGAGTGAAGTCCACAATTAGTTAGGCTTGCCTTCCGACTTGGCCTTCGGGATAATTATGCGGTCCCGGATAATTGATACGTGTCTAATTGAACATAATATTTATTGTAGTTTAAACTCTTGACTCGACTATAAATTGTGGTTTTTATTGAACTAATTGTATCTATTGTACGTATCGCGATTATTAATGCTACAACTGAAAAAATAAAGTGTTTGTTCTTTAGTGTGGCTTAAGTTCTACAATAATAGCCAGAAGGTTTTATTTTGTTTAAATAAATTTTGAATGCTATTTAAGTAGGTAAAAAAGGAAAATAAAATTAATACCAGACCCCTTTATAAATCATAAATTTTAGTCATAATAGTGATTCTGAAGTCAAATGCCAAATTTCACAAATAATCTTCTATGATGACAGACGGCGTTTTATAGTATTTTTTGTACCCTTTGGATTAAATTCCAATACAAGATGCAAATTATTCCCCCTGTGTAAGCTTCCTTTCTAAGTTACACGAAGTTAATAACATATTCATTAATTTCTAGATAATTCTGACATGGCGATGGCGTGACATGCTGTCTCATTGTGATACTTCTGTGAACTTCTGATGAGGTTTCACTTTGGTTTCCTGTATGAGGTAAGAATTCCCATGTATAAAGTTTTATGATGATTTTGTAGTTTTACATGGGGTGTACAACTATACAACCCTAATGGAGTTAAGTGGCGAAATAAATGGACTAAGTCCTAATGTAAGTACCAACATGATATTTACGTTAATAATTTCATTTAGATCACGAGACGTTACGTAAAAAAAGTACAAAATTATTTTTTATTAGAAATACTTCTGAAATAAATTCTAAATTCTCAAATCACAATCAATTTAGCCAGTCAATCACTGAATATATCTTACAAAGTTTGATAAACTGACCTCACTAGGGTCAAATAGATAAATAATGTACAAAATATTCATTGAGTAATAATATTGAAGTTAAATTTCCTAATGGCCATTATTGTGTTATCGATTGACCCATATGTTTACAAGTAATTTATAGATCGGTTGACAAGGGTCGGAGATCAGGGAAGTGTGAAATCATCTCCAATTCACAACACTGTCCTCACTTTGGGAGTATCGGTTGAATGACGTCATGATGTGAACAAACCTTAGAGCTGATGTATTGACCACTTGTTTTTAGGACTGAAGTGTACACTTAGGACTTGGACTAACTTTGCGACTATTCTTTTATGTCACTTTCTATAATATAAATAAATAATTTGTACATAAATGGGGCTCACTAATCGCTGGTTGTAAAATTTTGTAATTTTAGAATCCTGCGTTTTTACCCGCGTTCCCATTGGATATTTTACTTCCCCGATATAAAAAGAAACCAGGTAGCAGTTGTTGCGTGAAAACATCATCGCTAACTTTCCCATTTATGTTATTACTAGATATGGTACGATATATATCCATACTAATATTATAAATGCGAAACTAACTCTGTCTGTTACGCTTTCACGCTAAAACTACTGAATCGATTTGAATGAAATTTGGTACACAGATTGTCCAGAGCCTGAGAAAGGACATAGGCTACTTTTTATCTCGGGAAATAGAAGTTCTACCGGGTACGCGGGTGAAACCGCGGGGAGCCACTAGTATGTAATATGTATGAATGACCTATGAGAGCTTTGCCTAAATTGAAACCATTTGATACCATATTAAGTGCTACAACGATTGCACCATGGTTATGGTGTTTGTTTAAACAAGAACAATAAAACCTTTGACCTAATAATTAACCCGCCCCCATGGGTGAACTTTATGAAACCATAAACCGTATAAATCGTAAAACACCCGAATCTGCTTGTTAACCAATCTCTGGACGCGACGTCTTAATTTGACGTCATAAAACTTTAACTATTTTTTATCATGTCATAACTGTATGATTGTAAAATATCTTGTCAGAATATTCTGTAGGGAAATTATCAATTAGGGAACCCTGATTCACGAACAAGAAAAAATTTAAGGATTATTAACTTCCTAAAGAATGATATAAGTTGACGCAGATTTTATAAATAACTTGTCGCTCCCAGTGGCTTCGCCATCGTTCCCGGGGGATCTTCAGTTTTCCCGGGATAAAAAGTGGCCTACTTCGTCCTTTCTCAGGCTCTGGATTATCTGTGTACCAAATTTCATTTAAATCGGTTCAGTAGTTTTAGCGTGAAAGCGTATCAGACAGAGTTACTTTCGCATTTATAATATTAGTATGGATTTACGATTGGATTTTTTGAGGCTATTTCCCATATATCCATGCTTTTTTAATAATAATTATGTTGCCTTACATAGCCAAGGAGCTAGTTTTCAGTCCACCGCGCTTCGTTGCACAATATTATATCCCTAGTTCATATTTTACGACTTTGACCAGTTGGGGAATTAAAATGACTATAAAATACGGCATGTTAATGTAATATGGTTTAAAAATAATGGCTTTATGACAGTGATTGGGACATGTGTCGAAATTACTTTTACGGCGGACAATTTGAGGTTGATTTATTAGTTTATGTTTTATATCAACGTAAACTTTATGTCTTATTTTGTCACAATTTATTGGTTATTTGTTTTATCGGTGTATTTGGCGATTGCTTTATTTTAGTTTTTTACACAATCACTTGTGTTTTGGAGAAATGAGATGAGGGGAGATGAAACGCTTTTTTATGTTAAATGGACGCATCGCCCATAACATATCTATATCTACCAAAAAAAGTTGTGTTAGTTACACTAATTAAAACTCAAGAACTGCTGAACCGAATTGGCTGAAAATTGGTAGGGAGGTAGTTTAGAACCAGGAGACCGAATTTTTATCCCGGGAAAATTGAAGCTCCCCGGGTGAAAACGCGGGGAGCCAATAGTATACAGTGTATATCTGGATATTATTTTCTATAGCGTATACATCTCCAGTAGTATACAATTGTAAGCCATAATGTTAATGTTTTAGTGAACAATGTCTAAATAAAAAAGCGATAAACGCCTAAAATGGAGTTTGGAAGCTTTTTAATCCATATGTAGCGAAAATAAACACGATCAGCTATTGTAAACAATTGCCATGCGCGTGCGCCGGTGTACAGCCGCTGGTGAATGTGGTGAGATGCTTTTTGCTGTGATATAGCGATTGAAAATCTATTTATCTAACTCATCCTTAGAAAAGAAAAACATATTTGAGTATTTTATGAATATTATGTAAGTTCATCATGTTGCGAGAACTTAATATGTTAACAGAAACCTACTAATTTAATATAGGCTGAGATTATTTGCGAATGGGTCAAATAAAATGACTATGCGCCAATATTTCGGCTTATTTTTTTTTGCTATACATTGCAATTTACCTAACATTTGAGTCAAAATTGATTCCCGTTTTTTGAATTCGGTTTAGCAGCAGCCTTACCACTACGCCCTGCGTCTGTACAAACAATATTGCTCCATAGCGCTGACACGCACACACAACCCTCGCTCACTGTTTACAAATAAATCATCTGGCATTATTTTATTGCCTCGCGCCAGCACCGCCGCGCGGTGTACTGCCTAGCGTGGTCACTTCCGCCCGGCGGTGTACAGGTCAATGGCCTCTGCTCGTGAATTATGATGTTCGGGTTATTCTCAGGCGCGGATGTATGGGAGGAAGTCTTCCTAGACCTGATGATAATAGAGCCTGGTTTGTTTACTGTCGTGTCCGGCTTTGTCGGTTTATTGGAGTGAAAGAATTTTGATTTGTTATTAATAGTGCGATTGTGGGTGAAGGTATGGGTACGGCCGTATTCATAGCCGAATCCTTTTGAGGTTTGAAGATGATATACAACACGAATTTATAGAGTAAATTTTGTCTAAATTATTAATTTCTTAACTGCAGATTCTGGAGCTAATATACAATGTTTTTATGAATATTATAATGCAATGATTTCAAAAGATAATTATAAGGCCATCTAGATCTCAGCTGAATCAACATAGTCTGGTCAACCAATCAGGATCAGACATTAGATACCTATTTATTTCATAATTGAATTAAATGCTAAAATGGCAGAAAAATTCCAGTGTTATTTATTTATCAAACTATAATTACATGCGTAGAGAACACTGTGCGTTTGTTAATTATTTATTTTGTAATCAATATCATTAATGGAGGGTATCATATTGACCCCAAAGATAAGTCTTACAGCTTTAATATTGACTAGGTTTTGCACACAACTATGCTTACATTACATTGACCATGACTGTAAGTATAAATCGTCTCTTTATTGCTTTACCACAATATTATTTTTTTTTGTCAAATCCGCGACGACTACGACCTACCTAACCTAAACCTTCGAACTTCGAACTATCCAATTCTAAAATCTGACATGCTAACTGACATTTGGCTTTAAACTCCTAACTGTCACGCATCTCATCGTGTTATAATATCTATTAAATCGTATAGCGCAAACATCAACTTAAAGTTAACCTTCAGGCCATAATAAAACGTCCGAGAATCCCAGAATTATACCTAAAGTTACACATTTCGTCCTAAAATATCTGTATCTGTTGCATAAAAGTCATTAGTTAAACGGTGATATTTAGCAGGAGTGGACATGCGCAGGCGACGTTACGCGCACAAATTAGTGTTAGCTTCCGTTCCAATTCCTCGTGACGTGGTCGGAGTGCTAAAGGATATGGCGGATGTGCTTGCAAATCTTCCAAACGGGGTCTTGAGGAAGATTGATATGTGGGTACATGGTGTTCGTAAAACAATTGGCTAGGTATCGAAAGATGGCAGTTTAAGGAGTTTTGGGCTACGAGAATAAATGAATTATCAAGTAAAAATAATTCGCCATTTTGCAAAATCCTAAAATTTTTTGTGGACTCTATTGTTAGGCATAATAAATCGATACCTCCCTCTATTTAGACTCTTTTATGTGACTAGAAGCTATTGTTAGCCGATGGTTCTACACCCTTACAAACAGACAGTGACAGCAGAGGCCTCTCAACAGAAATCATATATATCTTTCCAGCTTCATATATTTAGTAAATAAAGGACCTACCAATACAATTAAGTATATGTACTCTCAACACAAAAGTAGGTGCACATAAACCCATCGTGCATCGTCCATAAAACACACTCTGTACCACTAAGTATGCAAGCATGTCAGCAAAGTTCATTTCAATTCCACATGACGTCACCACACCGAGTTGCCGAGTAGAAAGCGTCAACTACTTGAAATCTAAATATACAGTTCGCGAACAGAGGCCATCTTGTGACATGAGTTCAATAGGTACGTTGACAGGACAAGGGCAGTACAGATGTCCAACTGTATGCACCAATAAACCACAATTGATATCATTAGTTTTATATCGACTTGATTCTTTGGAGTCTGCTGTACTCCATGTATATTTTCCTGTTATACAGCAGCAGCACACTTATATAAGGGGTACCTATGTTGACTCATGGGCAAATGTCACAGGCAATTAAACTTTAGGAAGGAAGGTAAATATAGCCATGCTGAAATCTATCCTGAAACCTCTGGAATATTCCAGTATGTTTCTTTGTAGGTTTTATGTGGTCACCAGTTACAGGCACTTCATGGTTTAGTATGTGAGGACGTGGGTCCATGGCTTTATTTAGTTAGATTATGGATATGTCAAATACATATGCGGATACAATCTAGTGGTGACTAATAGATAACCCAATCGCAAAAGTCCACTGACCCCACCATCAGCATAATCACGAAAAAACCTCAATTAAGCAGGCATCTTATAAATAAAACTAGTTTTTCCTCAGTGGAATGCTCATTACGGCCTCAGTCTAGGCGCCTGCGCAGTTTAATTACATCAGTAATTATTTACATACATACACACGCTGTATTTATACATACAGGGTGTTATAAAAGTCGGAATGAGTCGTAAAAGTGGCCGGGTACGAGACTAGGGTATTTTTTATTGAGATGGCCGCTTTACGAGGCACGGACAGCCCCTTGCCGAGGTTTTTGACCTTTAATATTAACAGATGAAGGGTAAAAATAAAAGGCCCATATTTTTTCATGGGTACTTTACTTGGGCTTGGGAAAACATGAGAACTTAACTGGGGAATTGGAATAGCAAAGTCGTAGCCGTGAACACAAATACAGCACGAATAGCAGGGAGGTATTAGAACACTGAAACTAACAATATCGCATCAAACAACCATATTTCACAAACTTTTCATGTCCCTGGATCCTACTAATATTATAAATTCGAGAGCTTGTAAGGATGTTTGTATGACGCAAGAAAGGCTGAAGATATTTAGATATAAATTTGGCAGATCCTTAGCTCATGTTCTGAAATAACACATACGACTACGACCCGAGAATACGAGTGAATCCACAGGAAGCCACTAATATTTAAATAAAAAAACAACTCGTCTAGGTAGGTAAAAAAACATATTAAGACCCATCTAATAGACACATATTTATCATTATTATACCTAACTATATTTAAATATTTATTGACTCATCCATGACGAACCAATCACTTTCGATTTTAATACAAATATCGCGCGATTGGATCACAGTATCGGTAATAATACCTAAAGAACACGTTATTGGTCAATATCGATAAAAAAACTTGGAATCCATTTGTTATGAATCGGTTTTTATGCCCAAAATCACTGAATATACCCACGCATAAGTTTCACAGTGCTTTTTGAAAGTTTTTTACTGTAATAATATTGCTATACTAAGGCACCTTAGTAATCATCAGTACCTACATATGACTAGACCTTACATAATTTTAAGTTGGAAGCCTGTTTTGGAAAATAATGTTATTTCTCTAAATGTCAATTCAAAATCTTTATAAAAAATACTTTAAAATGTCTTCAAATTCAGCTCCAATTTTCAGCTGTAATAATCTTACATCAAAATACTTAAACTGACTGTACTTCCTTGAAATTCAACCGTTCAATACCGCAGTATAAAACCAGTGTATCATTTATGGGACATTAAAGCATGTTGTCAACAAATCACTGCGGACCCCGCCCCGACCCCAGACCCTGGACCCACAGAGTAATAGGTATAATATCACATTATACAGCCGATGCACCGAATGCAATGTCGTAATGAAATTGTAAAACGGAATTTTACGATTATGTTTTATCGAAATTCGGGCGCGCACGCCAAACAAGCGTATAGGTGTCACACGTTTATGTGGCCCAAGTGTAAAGCGCGGAGCGATTTTGGTAGCTTTTGATTAAAAAAGCTTTTCAAGAATATAAGTGAATAAAGTACTTATATACGCATATTTCATCCATTTTAATAGGAAATCACTCATGATACACCTTCAGTACCTAGACGTACAATTCAAATTGTTTTGTTTGATATACTCAGGTAGATATCACATAGAATGGAGAAAATTATTTATTTAATAACAACCATAATATAATGTAATGGAAAAACATGCTAAATATCGAATTGTACCTATCCTACAGCCAAAAAGTCAAACCCGCCGCTTGTAAATTAAAATACGCCGAGCAAAATAACATTTTTATTAAAATACTTACACCAGAATATAACTGTATAATATTTTATTTGGCACGATAAAAATATAGACATGACTGTCGTTCCCCTAAGTGATAATCGTAATCAACACATTTTATTTTTATTAGACGCCGTTCTCCTTAATATTTTTTTTTGCAAATGTGTTATTCAACTTTTTCACCTGATCATTATGTACTTTTTCATTTTATTTATTGTAATGGAATGCTATCTATAAGGACATTTAAGTTTAAGGGTATTGAGGTTAAATGCTAGTTGGTAAAATGTATCAAATTAAAATGGCTATAAGTACAAGCCTACGCAAATATTTAAAAATGTAATATGACATCACCTAAAATATGACTACATTTTATATTCAGGACTAGTTGACCCCTGCAACTTCGTTTGCCCGTTTTTGCAACAGCCTTCCTCGATAAATTTAATATGCATATTCAGTAGGTCTGAGAATCGGCTACTATCTATTTTTGATACCTCTAAGTGATCACGGGAACGGGAACTACGCGGGTGAAACCGCGGGGCGGCAGCTAGTAAGGATCTATTTTAGAGTTCCCTTATTTACCCCAAAGCCTTTTTTTTATTGGAACCATCAACCCTCCATCACTACTGGCGTTTCATTAACGAATTCGTGTACAAATATAACCCTTCGCGCTCCTATATTTACTCCATTCTTACATTTTGAAATGGTCCAAGTTGTGGGATGTAGCGAGTTCAAACCAAACGCCAATGCTTTTCATACATGTTACATATTTTAATACTATTTAAGTTTTTTAAATCACTGGGAGATTCTGATCGGCTTAATGCTGCTTATGACCAAAATTTCCGTACCAATTTATTACTGATATTGAAAGCCAATCAAACAAGGTCTATAACGCCTTACCATCTGTTTAAATAGTAACAATTTAGGATTCTGCGAGACCTATATATATATTGATCTAAGTACCTATGATACATCACACATATAAGACAGTACGTAACGAAGCGATATTCAAAAGCGTTTCATTTACCCGCTCCCGCTACATCTCGTGACTTGTCAGCAACAATGTTGCCTGAATGTTGTCTCTGTAAACACCAGCAGGTGTGGCGTATCCTAACTGACGCCTTTGATAGCGTATTACGTTACAGGGTTAACTATGTTGGTTAAAATCTTACTGTTTCACAAATGAGTTTGTTTAATTAAATAAATTTGGTGTTTACTTTTGTATTTGTCGTGTGTCCATGATTTTGTAGGACATTATATGAGAAGATACTGTGTATACAGATACTGTGTTCTAATTCAGGTAAATCTAATTAAATTCATAAAATCATTTTCTCATTTTTGCGGGAGAGGTTAAAAAAATACTCGTATATAATGTATACAAATTGATTGTGTCGTTAAACAATCAACGCAAACAAACCAGCATGAGCTTTATTTTTATAATATACATTTTAAGTACACCTGTTTATAGGACCATAATACATAGAAATCTAAACGATATGTTTAGATGTGGCATACTCGGCATGAGGCTACGTGTGTGGTATACTTAGAACCATATGTTTTAATATTTATACCAACTAAATACATGATTTTATTGATGAATTTTTTGGTTTTCATGAAATCCCTGGTAATAACAAGGTTTTAACGTAAAATGATTCCGTATTGAACTATAGTAGTGTTTTCTCATTAAATGAGGGTAGATTAACATTTCTATGTCCATACACATACTCGTAACATTAAAAGCAACAGGCGTCGTTACACCAACCGACGCGCAACTATAAATCGCATTGCAGATTTACGCTCGATTGTCCAAAACCAACCGGCGAGACTCAGTACCCGGCCCCTAATGAAATAACAAAACGATGTATTTAATGCAAAATGAACGTTTTATTGGTTTTTATGTGTTGAGCTCACGTTGGAGGTAAATGCCATTTTAATTACATAAGGTCACCTGAAGTTTCTCACCGGTAAATTAGGAATGGACATCATCTATGCCATATACAAGTGATTTCACAATTAAATATACAAATAAATTTTTGTAAAAAATTATAGAGAGAGAATAAAAACACTATTGTTTATAACAAGTGGAATATAAACCCCATTTTAAATCAAAATTAAAACGACTCCAGATTGACAGATTAAACTGCCGAATCCGCTCAAAATTACACGCAAAATTATAATAGGTGTTTTCAAATTCCATCGCCCCTATATCCCACAATCGATCAATCCAATAAATCGCTCCTAAGGCTGTGCACGCACTTACGATTTTAATGAGCCCGGGGACCGGCGCAGGCGCAGGCGGCGCGCACACGAAGCGATTGTGTTCGGCTACTGTGCGGCTGCGCACGCGACGTTGCATGACCTAAGGATTTTTTTTCTCGTTTCCTTTGTTATTAAGGTGGTTTTATGGACCGCTTGGCGATTATTGGGAATTAAAAAAATCTCAGATCAGTTTTCTTGTACCAATGTGTATGGCCCAATTTTTTCAAGGATAACAAATTACAATCTGAATAATTTTTCATGTCATTCAAAAACCATTTATTAATATATTAAAGAGATTTACCATGTCATTCAAATACGTAAAGTGAATTTAAATGATTCCATTGAGACATTATAAGATTTAGACAACAAGCGTTCTGAACCTCCGTTCATATTAGAAGACTAAACACAATACTAATTAGTTCATTGCTCTCAAATAAAAAAAAACAACTACCGTATATAATATCCAAATAATAATACATGTTGCTTATTCAAACCCACATTTGGACCATCTTCATGCTTACATAATTAATTGCTTAACCATTTCTAAACAGGATAAACGCACAATCATTGTAGCAAATTATAAATATTCATCGCATAAGGCGTAACACACACGGTGACATGAAAATTTGCTTACAATAAGTGTAAAATAAATAGTCGAGAGCTATTTCAGTAACCCAGTGGGAGGTTGGACTGCCGTGATGAGATACAAGTGATTAACCCAAATCTTTGACGTTTGAAGTTTGCTGGGACATCGACCGATGATAAAAAACAATAGAAAAAATATATACTTAATGGTATGAATGAACTTTGCTCTAAGCTTAAGCTTACTAATAAAAACATAGGATTGTAGAACAACAACAATCGGACAAAATTCTTCGTAAGATCTAAATATTTCCTTCTCTATATTACTCGAACGTTAGTAAGGGATAAGTTGAGAACTAAATTCAAAACAATTTGTCGTAACAGTGATGGCAATCATTAAATCAAGCCCTATTCTCATGGCTATTGCCGATGTCGGTCTATTTATGCGCATGCGCAGGACAATAATGACAACCAAACAGGATGCCGGGAAGGAGCAATTTATGACCGGAACTCGTTTATGGGCACGATTGACCGATTGGATTCTTTTTTCTGGTCAATTTTGGGGCAGATGTTGACCACTATAATGGGGCGGTTACTTTGGAGTATTTTTACACTACTAAGATGAGGATCCATGTTTTTTGCACTGTTTTTTGTGTACAAATTCCTCGAAAGTGCCATGTTTGAGTCAGCAAGACACAATTCGACAGTCCTTTGGGTTTGGGTGGATGTGTATTATCTCAGTATGTTTATTTATGTTTTTCAGTGACTCACATAACGATTGTCTTTTAGTTATAATCGTACATATTTAGTTTAGCGTCGCAACTTCAAAATATATACTCTAACCATAAACAAATAAGCTTATAATACTATTATATTTCCATCAGTCCGAGCCCCTGTGCCCTGTAGATTTATTATTGAAAGTCCACAAAGCGATATTACTTTTAAAGTCGCAGTAAATTTCATTTCCACTTTCAAGCCTTTTTCAAAAAGCCTATAATTAGTTTCTCGACATTTATATTTATTTCGGACGGGCATGAACCACAACGTGAAGGTAAACTAATAAATCAATCACAAGCAACTCGCCGTGTTAACTTCAGTTCTTGCATCACTGTAAATTATAATATGACGGAGTTGAAGGAAAATATTGAAACGGAATGAAAAGCTGACGTATTTACTGGTGTTTTCAAATAAAAATAAGACTTTGTGTGAGAATAGTATCTAACAAAATAGCCGTAAAAAAGCCCCGTGATCGGAATTTCTAACAAGCCGATTAAGTTCTCAAATAACGAAACGAATAACTATCATGGAAAACTGTTAAAACTATCAAAGATTTCATCTAATATCATAAACATGATGTTGTTACATCTCGAATAGGGAAACGTATCAAATCACCGAACAGTAACGTCTCTCTTATAAATAAAAATAAAGGAGAATCAAAACAGTACAGTATCGAATATCATGATTAAAGTTAAAGTTCATGATGCCGATGGAGATGATAAAGTTATTGCACTTAATTGCGTTCAGTGTTAAATTCTTTAAACAATAGCCGCCTCACACGACGACCAATCAAAACTCGATAATGCTTTGTCTCTCGGCCAATAATAATGGGCTTTTCGATGATTTGTGAAGACAGGACGTAAACACAATGACTGGAGTAGGATGCGGGCGACAGAATGGTGCCTTATTGTTGGAAGTTTTTGTGGCGACACATGTGTTAGACGCTCGGTTACTTGAGGATCTTGAAAACAATTGAGATGAACGTTGAACTTATAATAAATAGGCAAAAACACTCAACATTAGTAACATACATCTTGCACATAAGTCATTACGAGTCTATATTACTTGAACATATATGCATAGCACAGATAGTAAATAATTTATTCACCATGTTTTCATAACAAAATTAACACGGAAAAACCCGTAATAATGATCAACGAAAGGTATTCCAACAATGTTACCAACACACAATTGAATTGAGTCGCTCCCTTAATAGAAGCTATTCAAATACTAAAATAGTGAATGAAGATACAAGACGAATGTTACGACAATAAGAGGAGCGTATCAGAATGGTACCGACAATGCAAATGATGCAAAACAACCGATCGGTATACGAGCACAAAGCAACCACCAAGCCGAAGCTAAAAAGGTTGAAGCAGAATTAATAGGCGAAGTGGCACGCGATACCTATCCATCAGTTCAAAGGGTTCCAGTTAATGAATCAAACGACAGCCGACTCGCAACACCTCTTTTGTGGCCGGACAAAATTGACTTTGACGGAGCGAATGCAGCCAAAATAACCAATCGTGTCCAACCCATTGTGCGTGCTATAATTAGAACGCTCCGAAATAAACACGTGTTGGCAATTATCGCAGCAGCGGGTTAAATGAGGCACCGAGAGACTTTCGTTAATGGGTGTACCCATCCGGCGACGAAATCCATCGCTACGGTCCACGGATAAAGGATTACTGGACTTCCGAGAAAGGCTATCGTCTTTATACCACCGATCTCATACCTGCATTTATATTTTCTCATAACGAGTTACGCAATTACTATAAATAAGACGTAGAATATAACGAGTTTATTGAACACTGCAAGGATACTGAAATAAAACGAGAAGAGTGGGGCCGCGTATATCTTACTGAGTGAAAGATTTAAGATGCGTTATGGGAACTCTAACGATTCGGCATTTTATTGATATTGTATTCTCGCATATATCTTTAGCATAGATGTACTTAGTAAATTAACATTTTAAAGTTTTAATCTGGTTCGTGGCTCACGAGGGGTGAGCGCGGGCCGGGCATGCCTCTAGGCTCGATGCTGAGGCATTAATCATCCGAGCCGGCCGACAGTGCCTCGGCCGCGCCATACATCACCAACCTTTTGAGTGCGGCGAGTAACTCATTTGTTGAAACGCACCGTCTTGCTTTTATTAACGTCCGTTCTAACATTGTAAACGTCTCAATTCTTTTGATGACTTCCTGTTCGTCATTTGTCAGAGGTCCATTGATTCAGGTGTCGATCGAACCTTTTTTCGAAAAACTTTACGAGTGCGTTTTTATTGTGGCCAGTTACGGAAGATTAATGTTGTCGTCAAATCGGCCGGCTTACGTGTTCGATGTTTTGCAATAAATTATCATTAAGTAACACCTTGTCTCACCGGGACGTTGGTTTTATGGTCAGTCGGCCGTAAACCACGGTTAATACGCCGGCTCTAATCTAATCTAAAAATTCTTACCTGCTCCCGATATAAAGTCTTATAGTCGGATATAAAAAACCCGATACTGAAGATATAAAAGCTGGAGAACTAATGGAACGGCATATTCACAAAGGTATGAGAAACAAATATGAATTTAATTGCTGTTTATGCAAAAAGACTCGGAAATCGAATACAACAAAGTTCGAGTTGCGAAAAACGGTTAAATTGGTAACATGCAATTATGTAATAAAAAGTCTGGTGGCATATACTGTAGTGGCGTTACATGTTTAATGAACCACTCTATTTTATGAAGTGGACCTATAAACGAGGATGGTGTTTAGGAGCGAGTGGACAACACGACTGATCGTAATATTAAAGGACACTTGTCGAGCAGGGCAGGCGAATCATAATAAAATTACAAATGTAGATTCCGATACGAAAGCGCTCGTCCAGTCACTCGATAGATTATGATAACTTACATACTAAAAAGATAATAAACTTAATGGGTATGATGGAAATGGGTGTAATAATGAAATTGTTTGCGAGGTATGTAATAAATATGAATTAGCAAGCGCCCGAGTAGTAAGTCATTAAATTAAAACTACTGGGTGAAGGTAATAAGTAAAAATTGCCTCACGCAAGGTAAGAGATAAATAAACCACTACAGTAACCTATTATTAGTCACTTTACGTAAAAACAATAACACGATTGGATACATACAGCGAAAATGCACTTAAAATACCTGCAGTTTTTGCTATAGACTCGTTTTTGTAGCTCCTTGGAAGCATATCTTTCAATACACAAGTGCTTATAAATGATTCTTAATTATAATTTATTTTAGAATATTAAACATCTAAGTACTTACTGGGCATGATGATGATAATGTGTGGCGTGATGCATGGCAGATGCTGGTGCACCGGGAGGAGTGGAAGCATGGAACGCAGCGAAAGCCGACGGAAACTGTAGTGGCAGAAAACCACCGCTGCCAGCACTCCCTGGACCTCCAACCGACTCCCGATCAGGCATTATTCAGAGTCCTAACACTGTGACATCACCTAGTCCATCACCACTTTATACAACTGTCAATAACATCACTATATTATACAAAATGTCTTTCACAACCACAAGTTTTACTTTAAAACACCGGATTGAACTTCTGTCAAGTCAATTCCACTCTTATTTCGTCCATTTTCTTCATCGTCGTCATTATGTGGTTATAAATAACAATTTTTTGCATCGTTGATTACGAAATTTTGTGTTCTGTCAAAATCCAATGGTGTCATTCTTCCTTTTTTTGCCAACTGAAACAAAGAGATAATTATTGTTAATTAGATTTCCTTTATTAAATACGGTAGCTGCTTTGGAATTGTTAAATTAGGTTGTTTTTGTATACGTGTAAACAAAAAGAGTTAATTTGCCTGTGTTAAGTTTGCGTGTCCCTTTGTTGTTACTTCAATTGCCACTATTATGTCTTCATTTTACGAGTGAGTGAGACGAATTATCCGCTACAATACGTTGTTAAGTTGCTACCATGAAACTTGTTTTGATCTTATAATCTTAAACTTGAATTTTAAATCCCTGCAGTTAATTATTAAGCCTTTTATTAGCAACATAGTTATCTTGCTAATCCGAATACTATATGCCGCCTGGTGTTTTCCCCATATTGCCATGGAAGCTTATACTTTTAAGGGACGAAATTATTTTGTTATCAAAATTATTTATTTACCATCTCAAAAAAATATACCTACTTTAATTTTCTAAATGCTTCTTCATCCATTATAATATCATTATCTGCACATTTATGTCTAAGATATGTCTTTATGTACACTCATGGCATGTCAGACATACCTAGAAATCATAATCTCATATCGATTCGATATGGGTCGTTACTATGGCCTTATTGTTTTTTATAGTCCTTTCTAGGTGTTACTGGGTTTCGGTTAGAAGGGTAAATAGGTCTGTGACATTAACCAAGTACTAGTTCTTAGAACTGGAGAGAATTCACTGGCCTTAATCTAATTTAAGGCCATATTGTTACTATAGTGGGAGTAAAACCAAACCAAAAACAATATGACTTATTTGAAAACTATCTGATTCCGCGCGATTTCACCCGCGGAGTTTCCGTTCCCGTGGGACTATGATACTGCCTGATAACGTAACTTTCTAATGATGAAAGAATTTTTGAAATCGGCATAGTAGTTTTTGACTTTATTTATTACAAACATACATGTATACAAATGTAATGTATATGTAATGTATACATTTATATATATTATTCTTTCATGATAGTTGTAAGTTTTTGTGATTAAATATTATTATTATCTAACGATCTTTATCATAAATGTAATTTAATTGAGACACACAATGTCGTGTTACAATTAGCAGATAAGATTCGACACCCGATAGAAAGTCTTCAATACTAAACTATTATTTTGTTGGACCAGCCTTTCTAATGGGAATGTTTTTTTTTATTATGAACGTCTAGTTATATAATTTGATATATCAATAAGTAGGTACCTATATTATTTTGGATTTATTTGACGAAATAAAAATAAATATTTTTGTATACAAAAATAATATTAGTGTAGAAATACTACAAAATGCCGACAATATACAGGCATTTAGCAAAAAGCGAAGCGACAAATTGAAGCTACCGGTTGGTTGAATAGCCATTAGCACATGATGAGAGAAAGAGATGGCGTATGGTACAGGGGGTAGGATGTGGCGGGGTATTCTCGAAATTAACTCATTAGAAACTAGACTTAATTTATTACCTGGACAGTCCAGTAAAGTAATATGTAGGGCATAATTGAGTAGAATGAATTTTAAATTTCGTTTTTATGTTGCAAACAAACCTTTGGAACTGGCATGCACCTTTAGCACCATGCAAAAGTAAAAGGTATATCAAAATCAAAAATCAAATATTTTTTATTCAAATAGGCCTCAATAAAGCACTTATGAATAGTCACTATTAATGCTATCTTAAGTCTTCTACCTATATAATTTGTTTGATACAGGTGAACACTTCATAGAAGTGACAAGACTAGTTGGTTGTAAAAGCGATAGGAAAATTTATAGCTAGTTACTGCTTTTGGTTGTTTATGAAATTCTTATTACTGCATACCTACCACAAAACTGCCTAAAAATCTACAAACAAACGTTTCACACAAAAAATAATTAATTTAGTGAAACGCTTATAAATTGGCATGTTTTTATAAATATGCTTATTAAAAGCTTCACTCGCACCACACCATATAAAGGGTTGCCATTGGAAAAATTCCTTCCGTAATTAATGAAGATGTGATTGTTTCAGACGCTCGACCATTGTCCCCTCAATAAGGTCCCGACGTATAGTCGCGTAATGAATCGATCGTAAAACTCGATATCGATATATCGATACTCATTTTCATTCAATGAGATTTACGATGTTTATGCATGCGAAATTGGCGGGCGTTTCGAGTGTCGGGTTTTATCGGCTATTCAAAAATCGAATCGTGAATTTTGAATGCATCGGATTAATGGGGTGTTTTGTTATTCGTTGTTTTACAGCTTTATCGTCAAGTGATTTTGTGGATTTATAATCGATTGTCGACTCCCAAACGCAATGTGACACCGTCTTATTTTGTTAAAACACATCCATAATTAACTATTTGATGATAAAAACTCGATAATAAAAAGAGTTCAATCTTACATTGCGCATAAATGAAAACATTATCGATATATTTTTAATTAATGAAATTCAATCTCACATCACTGGCTTTAAAATGAGTTGCGCAATGCGCAGGCGCATGCCTTCTCTCTTAATACGGCCCTTAATTACGATTTAATTGTTTTTAGTCGTCGAATTGTTTCGAAGTCTTCTGGGAAACGATCCCGACTGGATTGGTGGTGTTTTTAGTGTTACATTGTAACCATTCTAGATTTTACCATAAATCTTTAATTAATATAATTATCTTTTTAAATTAATTGATGTTTTCACCTCATGATGAGTGAATCTGGGAGCATTTTATTTCTATTAAAGTGATTATAATAATTACAAATTGAAATATTAATAAAATACACTGTAGAAGTATTATATACAAAAAACTAAATAATTATGGGATAATGCGGTCCAATTAAAAACTTTCCTTTTTTGGTCTCGACTAGATGAATTAACATAATTTAACTTTAAAAAGTACACAGTAGCAATGTAATAGCAAAGACATTTATTAAATTGTTGGCCATTTGTTAACATTTAAAACATATTTATCACTAAGCACATAAGTATAGATTACTGTAATGTGTACCTTGATAAATTATAGTCAACATTTTTATAAATTACTCGTACGCAGCTTTCGTACGCCTTCGACATATTTTTTTTAAGAAATTACTTTATTAATTTAATAGCAACTGAAATAGTTATAATAAATTTATCTTAAAAAAACAATAGGATAAAAATGTAAAACATTCGAAGTAGGTATTCAAGTCTTTATGTTTTTTATGTGGTTTATGTTTTTTTAATTAATAACTTTTTTAATGTAAATACACATTGCTATTATAATGTGCATTTCATTGCTGAGTAATCAAATAATAACTCTATTCAGGTAGTACATACAATTTTCATTTAATCAAATAGGTACATATCATGAGAAAAATTGGGAAATAAATTACATAAAGGTTTTGTATTTTTCTTGGAATGTTACCTACATTATGTATACCGAATTATTAATACCCCAGCAGGTGCTTTATGGCACATAAAGCCTTCAAACGGCGTGTACAAAACCACTGCATCAGTCAACCTTCGCAGTCCTTGATATTCGCAGCAATAAAACTGTTAATTAATATTCAGCAACAAATCAGCAGGTCCAATTATGCGCCGCGCCGGCCAAACTTTGTCATAAGTCCGCCATTAGGCTGCCCACTCACGAACTCATTCCTCTGACATTACCTATAAGTCAGCGGTGGACAATAGCGACACCCATCATTAGATATGGCCTCTACCCGCTGACGGCATGTATTGAACACGAATTGTCTTATTAGAGAGTGTTTAAGTTGTCTGCACATATGTGATTTGTTATGCCCGCTATAGAAAACGTTACGTTTGGTTTACACGCGACATAGTTTGGCATAGTATAGTTGTTGCCATTGTTGTGTTTGTAGTTGTCCGTGTCCGAGTGATTTATAGTTGTAGCTGATTGGTAAATGAATGCGTGACATCATCGCCGCCCAATAAACACTTGCGGGTTTCAAGTATGACAACGTTTGAGTGCACTTATACAAGTGTGTTTAATTTCACTTTCGGATTCTGTCACTTTAAAAATTGAGTATCGATTGATTCGTCACCACCATCTATAGATGTGGCTGATTCATGACAATTAAACCTATGTTATGGTATGAACACGTATTATCAGATCACTTCTTTGTTTACCACACATACGTAAGCAAATGATTAGCAACTGCAAGCAGACATATTCCCTAGCACAATTTCTCGGTACATCCAATTAACCATACACTCAGCGAACAAATCCTCCATCAACACAGACATTAGGCCACGAGTAGTAACTCAGGCGGCTAATCCTTTCATCGTATGTTAGCATTCGCAGGGCACGATGAGGATACAACTATAAATTACAATGAGCTCGAACGCGATGTCTCGTACCTATACGTACCCTTCGGAGCGGTGCGGCCGCGGCCCGAGGAGCGGGTACGTGCGTCCGGCTGGCTTGTGGTGTGGTGCCGTAGCTGTCATGTGTACGACATACGAAATAGGTCTATGAGGAACGTTGTTTTAGATCTGTTACTTTAAGTTATCCTGGTTTTGTATTGTTTGGTGGTATTGACGGGCCGGGTTCTATACGCGGTTTCAGTACGTAAGATGGCAAAAATTGCTACTGAAAGTAAATGTTTGTAAGTTTGACTGGGTGTCTTGAGATGTATAAAAATGGTAATAAACTACTCACTAATTCAGACTCTAGAATTGCTGTTAATATAATAGATATAAGTGATAGTCATATTTTATGACATTTTGATAGATTAATATTATAAAATATAACATGAGCATTATTAATAAATAGGATACAGATTTCCGGCCACTTATCCGATAACTCGATTGTGATCTGACATACCTTTCATAACCATATTGATATTCTTTGCACGCAATATAATTTTTAATGTGTACCTACTTGCAGACTACATTTAGTAAATTCGTCTAACTACTTTTGCCGACAGACGCGACGGTTTTAACAAATCGTCGTGCGTAATTCGCAGTGTGTGTACCCGGCATTATAAATGTGGTCTATTGCGACAGTACAATAAGGGACATTGTCCATTTATTATTTGAGACGCGTATTTAGATACTCCGCTCATTCACCGAGCTTTATTTATGTTTTCTACTTTTTTATTACATTTTGGCGTCGACTGCTTAATGACTTGACGCCTCTGAACAAACGTAACTTTGTCGTTTTGCCGTCGTTTAGGCGAAACCGACACCTAATTTGTGGCCATTAACGTCGAATATAGTATTGAAATGACGTCCGCACACGGTTAGTATTCCCGACACGGTTGAAGGAAGTAAAGTATAAAACTAGCACCCGAATATAAAGGTGGACAATAAAAATCTGTAGGTGAAACTTATTTATTTTATAATTTATTTTTATACCTTGATTGGGCAGTCATTTTCTGGATTTATTGTCGGTATAACGAGCTAGTTTATAGTTTAGTTTACGGCAGTGTTTTTGGAAGCTATAAATTGTGTTGTATTAGATCGGAATATATAACAGTCATTTAAGTTAAACATTTATTCAAAGGACGTTTGACATTAAAAGTTTTGTGATTACAAAGAATTCATGATGATAGAAGTAAGTACCTGACCCAGTGAAAATGTGTGAAACGCATAATTTATTTACATAACATGCCGTTAGGTGCATTAAGTATCAGATTGTAATTCAGATATGATCACTTACCAAGATCGTTGGTCTGTTTACCAATTCTCATCAACTAAAAAACATACTGTCCTACTAATATTAAAAATATGAAAGTTATATAGGAGGTTTATCACTTTTTCGCGCCAGCAGATAAAGGAATCTAGATATTTAGGCACAGAGCTAAAGTACGTTCTGGAGTAGCACTAAGGCAAACTTTTATACCCTGAAAATCAACCGGGGGAAGCCACTAGATAAAACATGTATTTTGATAGTGCCTACTTAGCTTCACCAAATAATAGCAATAAAATCGATACCACAAATTGCAAATCTTCACATTTTACAAGCGGCACTGTGTAACAAATAAAATTTGAGGAAGTCGTAACGGATCCGCGTGGATCGGTGCCAAAACGCACGAGAGTGATTTTTACATATTCACCTCCATACAGTGGTAACACATTTATATCGCTGATGTATTTATTTATTTGTTCTGCAAATAGTGGCACTTTCAGTTCGTTTTGTACTCGGATCATAATAACAATGATGTCTGCTAAAGTTAAACTTTTGTTGTAATTTTGCGTAAGGTTTGTACGTTCATATTGATTTGTCTAACATTTTTGCACGGAGATCATGTTGGCTACTATTTCGAAGAATAATATTCCTTACCACAAATCTTAGAAGTGACAACTACTTGAATCTCATTGTACGTTTTCTCTAGATCGCAATTATGGGGTAATTGGTTCAGTAATCGTCATTTAACCTCTTATTTTTATGATCTGTGCGTCTCATTATTGCGTCTTCACCCTGACGGATTAATCAATTGCTAAGTTATAATTTGTTGGCTTATTTGTTACTTTATGTCAGCCGGGAAATTACATAGTTTATTTTGCGTACTGATTTTAAATAGGATGCCTTGTTTATTATTATATTGTTTTTACGTGTCTATTTACATGTTTATTTACAAGTGATATATTACAAATTCTCACGTTTGTAAATTGGAGTCATGGTGAATTTAAAAGTGTAATAAAGATGCTCAGATGATATTATATGATGGCCAAAATAATGCAGTAAATGGAAAATGCCCCCATTCATTCACGGAGCACAAATCTCCAACAAAGGCTGACGTCTCAGTCCGTCAAGTCCGTACCCCAGAATGTACCTTTTGTTACAAATAACAAGTAAATATTACAAACATATACTTAGTTAATATATTTTCGTCACGAACCGTCGGCATATTTTCTACCGGCTATTGTCACAAAATATTTTGAAACCTCCAATTAGTTCCCGTTTTTCAAAACTCGAACTGATTGTAAGACAAATATTTGGTGTTTTTCATTTGGTTTCAACATACATACATATATACTGGTATAAACAATTCTTATTCATGATTCACATGTGTTTTCAAAGATAGAGCCTTAATTATATCATCACTTTTATATAGTCAATTAATTTTGGTCATCATCGCCATATTGTCTGCAATCGAAATGTCTCGGGTTTATAAAGGTCTGAACTATTTATTTTTATGTATAACGAAAACAAAAACAAGATCTAGAATATTAAGCTTTTTAATCAACAGTTCCTTCCAATCACAAGTACAATAAAGTTCTCAAGAAATAATACATAATTCAAAAACCATTAAGACAATAGAATCGATTTGCAATTAATTAATCGTTTCGTGATTTTCACCCGATGACATCGATTAACGATTGTTCAATGAAGTTTCCATCACAGGAATTTGAATCGATTTAAGATTCGGTACATTGTTTTGGACAATCGATATATAAATCGTTGGACGGACATTGTGAATGTTAAAATATAATTGTCATGCTGTATGTTCATACAGGTTAATTTGGCTAGACGACTTTGAATTGCATTAAATGCAAGCGCCACTAAAGAGTGTTCCGTATGAGCTCAAAATTTATCATTGTTAACCGCCATTCCAAAAGAGGAGGTGAGGTATAGTGAGTATTTTACGTATGTATGTCTGTGACATCGTAGCTTCTAAACGGATGCACCGATTTGAATTAGCTTATTTTCTTTACTTATTCGTAGGTTTTAATTAATATTTCTTATACTTATACGGTTATGAAATTTAAATTAATTACCGTCGTATTATACTTATCTAACAGATAATGTATTTCTTAATGAATGGTACGATTGTTTATTTTAAAATATGGAACAGTTAGCAGTGATAAGTTAATGATCAATATGACCCGATTGACGAGCAAAAAAGCAGCAAAGAGTAATGAACCCTATAACCAAGTGATACTATGTTTATTATTCCAAAGCATGATCTAAGTTTCATTGACAATAAACTGTGTCCGCCTGTCCCATTAAATCGAAACTGAATACCTAATTGCCAATGTCCTACCTAATTTACCAAGGTGAAGTGTTCTAGACATAAGATATCTATTTGTATAGGTAAATGTGTTATAAAACCTAATTAGGAATCCATATAAGTAACAATGTACAAAATATACACTGTATTTGAAGTTTTTAACGACTATAATTCTATGATCTTCATAATAAGTGACGCTCTACTTTTAAAACAGCGTTCAATTTTAATAGTGTCTAACAAACTCAACCTTTCAAGATCTAAAAGTCAATAGTTAAAAAAAAACAAAATATAAATACGAATAGCTTATAAAAACATCACTAGAGATAAAACAGCTCGAGCTATATATACTCCAAGATGAATAGTGCATAAAAGCATCCAATCATTGGTAAAAGCAGTTCAATTCCACGGAAACCGCGCACTACAATTTACACTCACTCGATTGCGCGTGCGCATACTTAGGTTTGCGGTTACAGCCATTTTATATTTAAACTTTTTTTTTTCTTTTTCAATTCAAACTGAGCGTGAAAATTGTAACCGCAGAGTGTTAGGTGAAGATTGGGCTATATTACACTAGTGTTTTACTAGGTTTTGCTCCCATTTCTGAAGGCATTTGATAATTTAGGATATGGTATTTCTTTGTACGAAATTGCTTGTATTTATGGATATCAAAACATAATTTTTCGTGGAAATTAAAATATGTACTATGTAAATAAGCATATAGTGCAATAATATGGTAATGATTGTTATACAGATTATATAATGAAGTTACGGATAAGAAATTGTATTATTTCAATAATAGAATATTATATATATTATAAAATAAATATGTGAAAGTAAAGATAAGTAATATCATATATATGATAGATTTTATAGTTCACGATAACCGATTCGTATACTTGTACAAACATAACCCCATAGAAACGTCAGATATTCTACAATAATCCCACGAAATATAACATCGTAATATCGAAAGAAACGTGCGTTTACACTGGGATAGATAGAAAAAGGGGAAAATTATTCAAAAAGCACAATAAATTGTGTGTCGCCGGCGGTTTTTATCTCGTTTCTTAGAAGTGGTTCTACGGACTGCGCGCGCGCATACCGAACTCGCTGTTACCTGATTAAGGCGACGATATTTACTGCTCTCTGGAGGTTTTTGTGAACGACCACTAGCTGCGATGTAAGACAATCTTAGTTACTGCTTTGCTGAAGCTGCTACTTGTTTTCTGTATGTTAAATATTAAATCGTTACCCGTATAAGAAGTAAGACATTGCTTCCATTCTTTAGGGAGGCTTGTGCTTTTGCCATGTAAATATATATTTAATAACCGTATCACGAGGATATAAAATTAAAAAGATAAAGGTATTTCGATTTTAGACGACATAAGCAAATAATAAAACTCAAAAGGTACGTTGTGTTTTTCGGTAGTATTAATTCATTTCAAATACTATTTGCCTCGTTTCATCAAATATTACATTATTTTCATGGAATAATTAATCAATAAATATCCTGAGATATTCTTTGGGTACATACGGCCAAACTAAACACTGATTCTACTCTGATCACCCATATAAATATTAAAGAGCAGTTATACCATTTACCATAGATAGGCCCTAATTCTATGATAGAAGCATCGCCTTAACGACGCATGCGTTGGCTACACTATACGAATACGACATGCGGCGTGAATCATTTGTTATTGGATTATAATATAACTAACACAGTGGACAATGGTTACAGTTGGTTTTACTATTCAACAGACAAACGAATACCTACCTTATTACATAGTTTTAACGACTACTCTACTTTAACACAGTTTTGGGAGACGTGCCTGTGATTAATGTAAAAAACAATATTTAGATATTTGACACGATATCGGAAAGCGACTCCTGCGCAACGGTAGCGCTGAACTATGTTTGAATATTTCACAAGCTTATATTCGTTATACATATGTTTTAATTGATGATAAATCCTGAGAAAAAATACCTAATGGATCCTACGAAAACCTGATAAATTAATGAATAAATAAACGCCATGACAACTAATAGCCGGAAGCTAGTATGTTTATGTCATTCACCCCAAGTTTATGTATGTTCAATTCAATCTCTAAACGACTAGTGGCTTCCTCGGTTTCACCCGCGTACCCGGGATTTCCCGGGATAACAAGTAGCCTATGTCCTTTCTCAGGCTCTTGACTATCTGTGTACCGAATTTAATTTAATCGGTTTAGTTGTTTTAGCGTGAATGCGAGACAGTGTTACATTCGCATTTATAATATTAGTCAGGATTATCACTTATTTAAATGTATACCAAAATCAATAAACACTAAGCAATTACAAATGTAATGATCCATTATAATAAAAAGGAAATGTTAACCACAAAAACTTTATAAACGTAAACATATGCCTATTGCATCCGCCTGTAGTCTCCACAACCGGTGCCAATGGCCATTCGGAAAGTGAAATGAACTTTATTATTGGTTCTATTTTACTTGTGTTGGACCAAACGTTTGTAGACCAAGTTTGAACTTGGTTCTTATACTGTGATACTGTTAACCAATAGATGGAATTGTATAGATGATTTGGGTTCGTGTTGATACTATTAATTTATGCTGTAAATATGTTGATATAGTTATTTAAATAAATGTAAAAGTTGTAAATTGAATAATAGGAAACCGATTAATGATTATTTTCAGATGATACCAAAACTCAACTAAAAGAGACACGTGGTTTATCTACAGTTTTAATCACCTAATGTTAAATTTTCCCGGAAAAAAGGAGCCCATATATTCTTAATCCCAGTACATACATTTTATTGCATCCCTTTCTACAACTGTTCTGAAGTAAAAGAGTTTCAAACGTCTCAATAAACTTTTGCATCTACATATATTATAGTAGAATAAAAACCTACTAAGAAATATATAGGTAATTTCTTCAGTATAAATTGACAGTTCATAAGATCAGCTGATATGATAGCGTTTTTTTATCAAATAAAACCACATTCTTATGTTAAATAACCTGTCAATATCCAATATCACAATAATTATTAAACTTCTCTATAAAATACAATGTTTCATGAAACTGCTACCATTTTGTGCTTATAAATAATAATGTGACTATATCAGATAAGAATAGTAAATTAAGGTAATAAGATAAGTATTTAATTGATACATATATTTTGCTAAGAAGAAGAAATTCTACCATCAATATAAATAATTATTTTAAATAAAAACTAGAACGGCTGGCGATCTGGCTTTTAAATGGTCCAACTTCATTAGGAACATATTAAGAGGTTCATATTAAAAGATCCCCAAAAAACGCAAGTAAAACCGCGAGGCGGGAGCTATACTACAAATACAATAATGAAAAGGACTACCAACTGCCAATACGATACGGCAAATGTTTGTCCAACACCGAAGCCAACCCACGTCGGCGCGCCAACACATGTAAATAAACATTGTGACTTATTCGATCAACATCTCATGTTCAACACATCAACACGACATTATCTGAATGTTGGCATAAATGTTGGTATTTTATGTCACTGTTGTTTACTTCATAGAGTTCAACATACGTTTTTAATAGTCTGATTGTGGTTATGTTTTTGATACTTGGAAACTTAGAGGACGTAGAGCAATGGCAGACTAGACATTTCGAAGGTGCAAAGCCATTTGTGCCCTAATCTGAATGTCAAAGAAATTGGAGTTTAGGAATTCAACCTTGAAATTACTTTGGAAGACATCCAATATTTTTATATATACAGGAAAATTTATACTTTAAAGAAGCTTCAATTACATACTTGTAAATTATACGTATATTTTCGAGCTATCACAAATACCAGAGATTTTTAAGTAGACACTTACAAAACTACCGATATTAAACCATTCATAAACTACAATGTTCATCCAATAAATTGAATTTACGATCAGCGCACACGCATCATTAGCCGATCGTGAACTATTTGCATGAGCGAATATTCAGAGGGCATTGCCTTAAGTACTATCCAAAAATATATCGCGCTAAGCAAAATACAGAGTAAAAAGTACTGTTTATTAAGAAAAGGATTATATGCAGTTTAATTTAGTAAACACGCCAATAAAACACAGTGTGCGTGACTTAACTCACAGTTTAACTGCAACCGTACATTGTAACCGGTCGGTCAGTAACTTAAAAATACCCATTTGAGTTCATGTGAAATTCAAAGGGCTTACTTTGTTGGTATTGAAAACAATGACGAATAAAAGGTGGTCCTTTTTTTTCGAGTTATTCGTGAAACTTATTAGTGGACTAAGTGATTTTTTTATGCAAGTGTCACTGCACTGCAACGCTTCACTTTTTAACTTAGTTATGAAATATAGGGATTGTTATCATCACAATCATCTGTGCAGTGTGCTTCGAAGTTTGACTGTTTTGAAGAATCCTGAATACGAGTTGTTGTGGTAGACAAATGTTGCTGGAGATACCTACTGTGAGATAATTGAGTGATACGAAAGGGTATAGTTTTAGTTTAACCTATAAATTGATCTCATGTTTTACCAATATCATGTTACTGGCAAAAGCCATTCTAAATAAAATTACGTGAGGCACTCGGGGACTGCCGCGGTAAAGCTATTGCATTGCATAGCATTTTGTATCAACTTATGCAATTATAATTTTATTTAATTATTTTAATAATAAATGCACTTTGTTCATTCATATTCAAAACACTTCATACACAAATTTTACAAGTACAGCTATTCACTGTTGTACATAAATACATATACACCTATATACTTTCTCATAAACAGCTGCTTATGTATTCGTCCGATTTCGGAGCAGCTCGTCTCGATTCGTGCGAGTTTCGTAGAGTCGTACAATACGTCTAATCGCACACAACGCCGTGTCGAAGACTGCCGAACTGAAACGACGTTAGACGATGCACGGCCTTCAAGCCACACCTCCTTGCCCGTCGGAGTGGGGGGTGTTAGGTTTTTTTCGTTACGGAATTTCTTGATTCGGTCGCCGCGCTCAGAGCTCGCGATAAAAGCTATGCAATAGCTTAAAAATATATAAGTACTAGCTCATATAAATCTTAGAGAAAAGGTCTAATTTCATTGCCATGTTGGCCCAACGTACAAACATTTGTACCAATACGCCAACATCGCGTGCTTAGAAATGCAAATGGCCGCTACATGTACTAAATAAATGATACATTTGGATTTAAACAAAGGTTAGGTTAGAAAGGACGCCTTGTACATTGTAAAAATACTTGAGCATATATTTTGACGTGACAACGTCTTATAAATTGGTTTGCCGGGTGACACTTCAAGAAACTGCGTTACGCTCCACTCACGTCACGTTAGGTTTTAAATTGTTACTATTATTTCATCCTTCTTCCTACTATACGAATGAATATTCACATTAAAATTATTTTTCATCCCACCATCTCGGAAAGAGTATTTTTAATCTTCAATATCTGAGTGGAAAAGCCGTTTTTATTCTCTAGAGGATAAAGTAAATTGAATTTGGAACATCGTGTGCACTAAGTTTGTGAATTAAAAAAAAACATTAAACCTATTTACTGCTACCTCTATGGTGCCGAATATATCATACACCTTTTTTTTTTGCATTTAGTCATTTCCTCGCTGAGGTGGAATGAAAAGTTACGTGTTGCACTCGAGTGCAAAGATTTTTCACCTCGTGCTCTTTTGATTCCTTCGCTTGCTCGGTCATCAAAATTGAACACGCGGTTAAAAAGCAACTTTGCACTCTTGTATAACAAATAACTATTACCACTCAAAGTAGTTGTCACGTAAAACTTTTTTTTAATAATATGCATTCTGATGTGCATACGTATTTGAATACTTAGGCTTTATGACGTGGTACCCTTGCCACGAAATAGAAACAAAATAATTACGCGCGAATACGGAAATTGAGTTTTGTTTTTTATAAATGTCAAACGCCATTTTTTCAAAACGTCAAAGAGTTAAGAAGATAGCAAACAAACACCGTGCCGAAGTCTGCCGAACTTAAACGACGTTAGACGATGTGTTAGGTTTTTTTCGTTACGGAATTTCTTGATTCGGTCGCCGCGCTCAGAGCCCGCGATAAAAGCTATGCAATAGCTTAAAAATACATAAACCTGTAAGCTATTTATGGCTACCTAATAATTCCTTTATCAAGAATTCTGCATTTACAGAAGAATGTTAATTCATTATTTCATATCATAAATACGCGCATAAGAATGTATTTGCTCAAATAATTTACCAATTCGATTCATAACTCTGCTACTCGGTATGTTTATTTATTTACTTTACACTGATCCACGATTTCGAGCTTTTATTGAACAACGGCGAGATTTATCGACACTTCTACATATTCTAGAGACATTTAGGTACAACTAGCATCATATCTCTAAATATCTAGGCATTTATCAAAATACGTGATTATTAGGTACCTACTGCATATTGAAATGCTGCTCTAGAATATAACCCGTATTCTTGAGGGTACAAATGTTATTCCAGAATCTTATGTTGTATCTGTGTTTAAAATTTTTATCAGTAAATTGAGTAGGTACCTTATATCTAAATAATGTTTTGTTTTTATTAAATCTAAGAGATTTTGAACGTTTAGAAAATAACGCAAAATACCTACCTATCTGAACTATAGTTATATATTCTAGTATCTATTCGTACATCTCCAAATCAAGCAAAAAGCCTAACCTTATGTAGTAGATTTGTAGAACTATCGACTGTTTCAAGTCTTTATGACAAATTTACTTGAAACCTTGAAAAATACACTTAATTAAGTACCTAGGTAATAACTAAGACCCTCAACTTGTATTTGATTAACACATGTGAAGATAGTAATCAACAGGTATCATGCATTTCTTTAATCACCTTGCAGTATAATCGAACTGATAATGATCTTAGAAATGTCTCCCTATTATGTACAAGGACATTTCTTTATACCTGGACAATTTGATCACTAATTAAGTAGGTAGAGTATTCATTTTAGAAATAAAGCTACATTCATACATAAACAAAGTATTGGAAACATTAAATGAGATGCTTAATGACATAAATAGATTATTATTTGATAGTTTCTTTTTTCACGTTTTGGTAGAGTACTCTATATATCTAGATACTGTGGCAGCAGACATAAGGGTTTTCAATTTCACAGGAATTTTATTATTTATTTTTATTATATTTATTAGGTTTGAATATAATGGATAATTCTGAAACAAGTTTTCATATCTTTTCCAACAGCTTTAAAAAAAGTACTTATAAACTAAATACCTATATAGGTATATAATATATATAACGTAAATAGCTATATATTTCCTGACTCTGCTTACAAGTGTGAAAGCTAACCTAAAAAATTAAATTTAACTTGTACTTTACTGCTGTTGATTAGAGTCCTGTTAAACCGCAAACAAATAAGTGTCAAATTCGTCTAAATTATCTAACAGATAGATAATAAACTCACCAACAAATAACATACAATCCGTTTAAATTAATCGATTTGCTAAATCAAAACATGATTGTTTATTTTACAGCTCGATTGAGATTAAGCTTTAGATATAATGTTAATAAGACATACTAACGGCCTGTTTGATGTATAATCATATTCCATTTATATCGTAATAGGCCGTAGTTATAGCAAAATGTCCTTTACGTCAAGGGTTCATAAAATGTGGTATCCATTGAAATCAAATATTAACGTAATCAAGCGTTTTGTGGAAAAATTCAAGGTGCCCGTTTTTCAGGAAATAACACAGTTACAGCTACGATATTTACTTAGGTAAATAATACTTTTTATAATTATGCTAGTTAGTTAAAAAAATATTTTAAATGTTTAATTATATTATATAGAGCAGATACTTAAATAGGTACATCAGTGTTTCTATTAATTTATTGTTCAGCGTAATTTAAGTAAGTCGTACGACACACTATCCCATATGAAATTTAATTCCCATGTAAAAAACTGTCCTCATTAAAGAAATGTCATTCATTACTTAAGGCGGATGGAGCAGCCGGCAAGGCATAGTAATTGTAAACAAATTCCATCATTACCAACAATGTCAACAAAAAATATCCAACGTGACATTTGTATTGTAAAGTCGAAAGCGTAATTTATAACTTTATTATTTTCTTGAAAAAAAAATGAAACAAAGAACCTTACCTCTGCAAATTACAGACGGGACCTCATCGCCGACATCTGCAAATAAAATAATGCATATTTAATTGTTTATTCCATTTATGCACATAATGCTAAGAATGCGAGATTAATTCAATAAAAATACCGACGTTATTATCGAGTATAGTATTAACGAAGTCATCAAAATATCACATCCATTAGCCTTAATTAAGAGAACTGCAACATAATATTTTTAATTAATTCCAATATCTTGGAAACACATAAAAGAAATACCCTTTTTTCAAAGTTAACGTAATCATTACTAATTCTTTCCACAGTAATAGTCTTAAAACGTCATTAAATTATTTGCCGACTGCAAAACAGCTATGCAATTTAGTTTTTAGTTGAAAAACCTTTGATAAGCTAGGTTTATTATTCGATATAGTTTCAGCTGTTATATATATTTGCGTACGTTTTATGTAATCGTTTAAATTGCATTAATACATTTCTCTATCGTATCGATTGAGTGGATTGAAATAGATTTTTCTATTAGCTTTTCCATCAATCAGGTATTTAAGTAGATGAGTAATAAATGTTTTGATACTTGCGATTTAAATAAGATAGTGAAACTGTACTCAAAACAGAAAAACAAACTGCATGCAATAAAATGAATTGCTTTTAACGCTTAATACAACACCAGTGGTCATATTTTGTTTTTAATAAATGATTAATACAAAGAATAATTGTCTCATTTTTATACCCCCGATATATTTCTGTAATAACATGTTATTATAATTGATCAATATATATACGTATACCGGGCTCAGTTGCAACAGCAATACTGACCTTGATGCACTTTTTTACAAATTAAGACAGCACTTATAGAAATAAATGCAATTCGCTTCATATTTTCCAATCCCTAACCATAGCGGAAATTATGTCAAGCGAAAGATCAAAAGATAAATGGGAAACGTTTAAAAAATAAACAAACGCATTCCATAATCAGAAATGAACAAGTAAACAACGGTAATAATTAAAGGACATAGTTTTTCAACGGTCGGTTTATAATTATTTGTGTCCCGGGAGGGTAGGTACACACCGGCCGCGGTCACGACAAAAAAGCTCTCACGCGCACTCATCAACTCGGACCTTTCGATTATTCATGCGCTACGCTGTCACAAGACCAGGGATCTGTACAGAGCTGGGTCGTTTTGATCAAGATACCTGTGTCAATCAGTTGGAAGCATGTTTTTTTTTATGTTCACTTAATAATTGTTTTCTTAAATGCAAATGTTTTACAAAAAGTTGGCATTTATGAGAAAAAAAACAGAGTAATATTTTTATCTGTGACATGACTAAATAGTAATAAAATGGGACCTGTGGCAGTATTAACAACTCCATATGAATACGAACAACGTAATCGAGTGACGGCTGATAGAGTCGGCCGAGATAATGACATCTGCGGTAAAAACTTGGACACTCGGTTATTTATCATCCAGTGGCCTCTTTAATTATCCGAGTGGTCCGTGTGTGCGCCGCCTTAACACATCAGTGTGCGATCAGCTTTATAAAGTCGTTTCACCTTATGAGGGGGTGATTTTTTGACAGATTCAATTTGTTTTCTTAATTTTTTTTTGGCTCGTTTTAGTCGATTATGGTTGCGTAAAGGTTCATATTTCTTACCTATTTAAAAGGAGATAATTTTAATGCTGAGTTTTATAACTAAATTTGAGGAAATAAATAAGTAACAAACATACTGAACTGCGTTTAATTAAATGTTTAAAATAAAAATCAAGTAATCACTCTATATAAATATTTTAATCAATTGATTCGAAGTCAATTTATTTTCTTACTGTATGAATACTGAGAAAGTCTTAGTAAACACATACCCGTGGCACTTATTTACCATATAAATCGATTCATCCAATCATCGATAAATATATTATGGTTTGTTAAGAGGCAATGTAATAAAATTGTTCCCTTCAATTCGATTAAACAGTGACGAACGAATTAGTCGATTTTACGATCGACTAAACTTTTCTTCACTATCGCTTACCAATTACCTAATTAGTAGATCATTTCATTAACATAATCGATTATCGAATAGTCATTCGCTGACATTAAATTAAAAGATCTCCTTGTTTATCAATTGACGAGTATTCTTATTTAAAAAATAAATGTATTTGGATATTCAGCTGAATTTTATTCAACGGTTTTTGATAAACATGCATACCTTGGGGTTTTTATTATTTGATAGCTTTGCAGCTACTGCTACTTGTGGTGCCAGATCTTCTTTAATTGAATCAGTTACTTGCTTCTAGAGGTAATCTTACCATTTACAAGTCACACATACAGACCAATCTATCATCGCAATAAACAAAAAAACACTCCCAATCAGTTCAAAACGATTACTTAGTCGATTAACTAGGTAGCATCACTACAATCGAATGTGCGTGCAATTAAAAAGTACATATACATATTTTTTAATCATTCTATATTTCAATTAACCCTGATTCGAAATCGGTTTTAAGAAACAACCGGTCCGGGTCATATGTGCCCACTATATCACGAATGACACACGCCGAAGTGAGTGCGATAAATCTTGCGAGGGTTAATTAACTGCCAGCACAATGCTTTATAAATGTTTAAGGACGCTTGTATGGGACGAGTTTAGGGTTAGGTTCGTATATTGAACTGAGAGCGGCGAACGTTTAGGTATTTTAACCTTAAATATTTAAATGGTCCTAATGGTCTGTTAAGTTATACAAAATTATGTACTTTTATTATTTTATTTCTATTAACAATTTAGGTAATCTATCCCCATGCCAAATTTCAGTTCCTATCTATATAATTTCTATAACGAAAATTGTATTTTCACTTACTTTGTAAATATTCTCGAATCGCTTGTAACTTGCGCCACGTACAAAGGAGTGCGCTAATACATCTGCCGATTAAGATCTTAGCAGGAACTTGATACTAGGCACGTTATCTGCCAATATCTAGCGGTTACATCGCGCCTGCCAGACAAGAGGCTGGCAATACATGGCATACTTGAGATGGGATTGAGAATTAAAACTTTTTAATGGGTAATAATTAGTAAGTGTTATTTTGGACATTGCATTTAAGGGTAGGGTTGTTACTTCAATATATAGATAGGTAAAGGTAGCGGTAGTGTTAAAACTTCTAAACTAAGTGATTTGTCTTAAATGCAGTTTATGCTATATTTGTGTGTTACTAAATGTATGTATATATGTTGTCTGGATTTTGGAACACTTTTGGACAAAAATCGGTATTTAATAAGTAGGATTTTATCATTCTTATCTTGTAAGGTTGTGATTTAAATATTTCAGCACAAACGCGCGCCCGCAATGTGCCAATATAAAATTATAAATCTCACATTATCGACAAGCTAAATATGGCGGGAACGAACTAGTATTGGCGTTGTCGGTAAACTGTGTATTCGCGCGAGATATCGATACGTACGATCTGCGACCACACGTGTCGTTGTATAATCGAGTTAATCGTTACGGGTATCGAGACTATCATTACGTTATGTGTTGTAATATTAGACCTACAATACTGGCCGTTCGAAAAAAAAAAAGTTTAAATTTGGAATCGCTAGTATATGTCAGAATCGCAGAATTAAAACATGAGTTTTAATTTGGAATCGCTTGTATGTATTGTATGTGCAGCTATTCTTAAATAACTACGAAAAAAATATAAAAAGACATTTGAAATTGCAAACAACGTTACGGATAGATTCAGTTTGAAATAACGCACAATGACCTCTAAGCTATGATAAACGATGCATGCAATAAGTACTATATCATCCCATTACATAATAATCGGCTTAAAATAAGCATGACCCATCAATATCGTACACCAACTTTTTGCTCGAACATTTCAATACATAGTCAAGTTAACAAGAAAATTATAATAGGCGGATGATTAAAAGAAAGACTGAACAATCAAGCCTAATCAAGCTATTGGGTTTCTAAAAACCACATCTCAAACGCTGTCAATAAAATAGTGATGGTAACGTAACGATAAAATGTATCGATAGTTTGTTGGGGCCGAGCGTACTGGTGCGGGCGCAGCGCGGCGCGTCGCGTCGGCCACACGTAGCGCGATCGTGTGCGGACGGCGCATAGCTGCGTGCCAGCGATTATTAAGTAGTGTACGATTCAATTGTGCGACGTACTCTCACTATATTTATTGCACCTTTTCAATGCCTGAATAGAGATAAACACCGTGTTGTGTTCAGATTAATGTTGTTTTTGTAAACGAATGTAAAGGCAATGGTTATATTGTTATCTTTAATGGCACATCTGTAATTGGTGCTAATTTGTCATGTGTACAAGATCTACACGCTGGTTAGGTTTGGTGCGACGTGCAATTAATTTGCGGTAGGTTAGGAATTATGTAGTTAAGTACTACTGTGGTTTTTAGAAACCTAATGGCATACAAGATAATGTTATTAATATATAAATATGTATAGCTGTATAGTATTTATAAATGAACATATAACAATTTGGTTAGGTATTTTAATCTACATAATGTAATAGATGGTGTCTGGTTGGTTATCGAAACAAGCCCACTCGAACCATCGTGGTTGGTATCAGGGACAGTTTGGCGTTTGTAATCTCTATAAAGTCTAGAATGGACACATTTATGTCTGCACACATATTTTGTACGTTCCCTTAAGTAATATGTTCAAACAGCCCAAAGACAAACATGCTTTCATGATACAAATAATCATTTCCTCGAACGAATGTACCGTGCAAGAAACGGCATACCTAATTACAAGGCGCAAAATAAAACGAAGCGCGCTTCAAAACCAGATACTAAAATGAGAAATTCGAAGTCAATTCTTCAACGAATTTACGAGAGAACCTGTCATTACATGAGCTCCGATTGAGGACCCCCATGACGGTAAATTGGCACTTAGCCAGTGTGGGGACACTGTTTATCGACTAATTATAAATTCATACCATTTAATGTATTGCTAACATGCTGTCATAATTGTTATTTCCAAATTTTAAAATATTTTTTCAAATATTAGTGATCTCTCTCAGGTTTGGTTAAAAGCTTTCAAAGAATTTGATAATGTTAATTTGACTGAGGAAACCGCAAACTCGCCAGCAGCAACTGTACCTATTGTTTCGAAAAATATAAAACTGTGATAAAAAATAAACTGTAATATAAACTATAACCTAATATAATATTACCATAATTGCGTAATAACTCAGCAACGATTACTGTAACAACTTCGATTGAGTATTATTATTATTCAACCGCCTGCTAAAACACGTGAAATTTGCGTGCATCCCGCTCGCGTCAGGTTTGTAAGTGCGGCGAGTTTTTGCGGTCGGCCCCCGAGCTTCTTTCCAAGATTCCGAGTGGTATAATGAAGCCATTACCCGCAAGAACAAGCTTGCCCGAACGCAACGGAGTATGGGAGTAAAAAAAATACCCAAATCGCCCGGAGGAACTCTCGTGCGTCGACATGCTGTCTTGCCAGCGTAGAAAAAGAATCAAAAAAGGTATTTAAGTTCGTTAGGACTCGTTTCGCGGTCTCGCTTTCGAATCCAAATGTTCGGATGCTTTTATTTTGGTTCCGAGGGCCACGGTTAACCGGTCGTCAAACTAGTGCTAGCACCCGAATCGTATTGAGTGAGATCTCAATACCGGGAATTTTAATGATGTAATAATCGACGCAGTTCGAAAACTCATACAGTTGGTCTCGTATCGTATGAAAATATTAATTAATTGCTTCTTTATAAAGAAAGAGCAACTCACGTCGTCATTAGTAGTGGAACCCGTTGGACCTCAGAAATAACAAACACGGGATGACAAAGCATGTCTGGCCTTATACACATAGTAAACTATTTCTTAATCATGCAACATCCGTTATAAGGAATGCATATTGTGGGACGGGAGAACTCTTCATTACGCTCCTCCAAATAAGTACGTAAGTAATTTTATGTCATATTAATAGGTGGATGTACTTATATGAAGTGTTTAATAAAAAATAATGGCTTTATGTTAAGGAGAAAAATGAAGACATCGAAATAGCAGCGGAGTGTTCGGCTGCTAATGATGAAATTTATCGATGCAATTGTAGTTACGTATCGATTTCACATATCGATAATGTAAGTAGTTTTAATTCTGATGAATGACTTTAAGTGTATGTATATACAGACATAACTACATAATTAATTTATATTACCCTTAAAATTTATTATTCCTATTCTTCGTCTAAACATTTACTACTATTAAATATATAAATATCCTGGGACATTTTTCACACACGGCCAATCGGATTCCAAAGTAAGCTTCAAATGAAGTTTGTGTTATGGTAACCAGATAGCTGCTATCTACATATAATACTTTTAAATACATACATATTATAGATATTTACATCCAGATACAGAACAAACAGACATATTCATGCATACAAATGTTTGTCCTGGGTGGGATTCGAACCCACGACCCGCGGCTTGAAAGTCAGGGTCACTAACCACAAAGCCAACCGGGCTGTATTATTATAGTATGGTAATGGAGGAAAAAATAAGAAACAACATAGACCACAGACAAATTAGCAGTAATCATCGTAAAAAAGTATATCAGCAATTTAACACCAACCGTCACGATTACGATTACATAATCATAAGCATCAATAAAAACTGGACGCTCCAACGAAAGCTAGCAACACTATTGAGATTGTATTTTAAAACACAATTGGGTTTTCGGGCCAGTCATCACGGGGCTATCACACCAGTCATCTGAACATGTTAATATGAGATCATTAACTGCGATAAAGACAGCGGTGATTACCCTACAATGCGAGACAAAAAATGCCTTAATCAATTCATGAGGGCTATAAGAACGCGACAAACCTACGCCCACGGACTGGCGACCGCGGAATAATAAGGTAATTTGTAAGAGGAAAAAAAACGTTGGCATGACACTTAATTAAAGCGATTGTCCCATTCTCCTTTCACATTATGATGTTTATAAATTTTGTAATCTATACGATAAGTTCAAGATCTTAGATGATAACAAACTTTCTACGGTACTAAAATGTTGATTCCTGTGTTATCTGAGAATACCTTTAATATTAAAGTTATGATAAATTAACTTTACCATATCTAATAAATAAACGTGTAAGTACACCTGCAATAAATAACTAAATGTCCTAGGTATTTAAATTATTACATAAAATATAAGGTAAAAATATCATACAACACAGTTATTTGACATTTTCCATAATAGCTTTTAAAAATAAATTTACTCGCCGGAACACGGATGATATAACCAAACGAAAAGCTATTGCTCATTAATATAAAAAGCATCAATTAACTTCATCGAAACATTCCAAAAACATGTTGATTGCACTACGGAAACACAATCACAACTAATGTGAGGTACTCAAAAGATTCCCACTCGACACTCGCCGTATCAAAATCACATTAAGACGTCCAAAAACCTTCGGCATTAAAACCAGTACCGTAGTGGTACCAACAGACGTAGTACTAATAACTCAATCCGTACTAAATTATATAGAGCCGAGTTGAGCACATCACTATCATTAAAGTTCATTCGACGTGAGCCAGTGCGATGCTTTGAAATAAAAATATATTTTTTTGTTTGTCGACCGTGATGTAGTTTCTTTCGTTGTTATAATAATTCTGAACGTAGCCGCCTTTTCTTACAAAAAACCTTACACGATACTATACATCGAATAATGAATAAATTTATTGCTCAAAATAATCACACTTACATTTTCTCTGAAAATTAATTTAGTAAATTAATATCAAGTAGAAATACAAAATGTCAGACTTAATAACCAAGTTGAGCTCCAGCAACAGTTTGCTATTACACTAAATACATAAATTTCCATACAAATCTACATAAAGCGTGGTCAGACATTCAACGGATTAGTTTTATGATTGAACGTCTATTTAACAGTAATATTCATATGTCAAGATAACTGTCGTCCACTGACTGGACGGTTGGGTTGCACTGGTGCTGTCACATCATTGGGCCCACACATTTAGCTTATTTCAATCAATACAAGGAGCCGAACCACTTACGACGTCTCATCTTACGTTTACCGTCGGGCACCTATCAATTTGCGCACACAAATCGTGCGTGCGTTCATTACACATATTCGTCACGTAGTAATAACAATATATACCTGTTTCGTTCATGGTTTTCGTTTTGTATCGCTCGCTCGTTCTACCACGCCCAGACCATTATTGTGAGAGAAGAAAGTGTAGGGTTCGGATTATCGATAATGTGCGCACGGCACTAGCGTTTTTGTGCTTCGCTTTGTTATGTTAGGGCGGTGGTTTATCTTTATTGTCAACAAATAAATATTGAACACTAAATAATCTATTTATATGAGGATTTCTTAAATAAAATCGTTTCAATCGACAGACGAACGCAATTTGATTATTGTATTAGTGTCAATTTCATCATCAATCATGGTTACAACCCACGCCTACGACACTTCGAATAAATAATGCAGAAAACTTTCAGTTTCATTTCTCTATAATATTCAACGGCAGATCGTTAAAAATAAACTGTGCACGTCAAAACAAGCAATTGTAATAAATTAAATAAATACTCTCATATATTCGATATCGACATTTCCCATCGGGCGACCCTAGCGGGCCGAGTGCGGCCGACGGGATTGTACCGAGATCGGAGTTCGGACACATGGGGCGACTTTATCACCCGCCTTAGGACAGAAACATGTACACCGCACACACATAATTTACTATTTAGATGTATATTATCGTTTGTATAAATAGTTTTATCGACTTTTATTGTTATTCAATAAACTTAAATAGTTGTTTGACAATGGAAGTTGTAATGAGCGAAGTAACACAATACCTCTAAATGCTGTGTTAGTTGTTAAAATAAAAGATTTGACGGAAATAGCCTATGTTTTACTTATTTACACATAAGTGACACCCCTATCCACCTTATAATGCGGACCTTAATTATTACAGTGGACTTAGTTAAATCAACTTAATGTCTTCATTTAAGCATTTTGTACTCTCTTCGATTATTCATAAAGTTTTTGTTTTAACCAACCAATAAAGATGTCATCATACATTCCACACGGCAATTTTATTCAAACAATATTTTCCCAAAACTACACAATTCGGGAATCTCATATAAAGTATCATGGTAGTGCATTATTACGTGGTCATGGGGCAAACAAGTAAATGTTGACATAACTATGGCTATGAGTTTGCCGTGACGCCCCGCTGCAGCTTACTGCTTGCGTCAATATTGACGCGGGCGTGCGTGTGCGCACCCAAGGCCCAGGGTTGCCGCTTAGAGCTTTATCAAGCTTTTTGAAGCTGGTTATTGAGGATTGAGAATTTGAGATACAAGATTATAAAGCTTGGTGGATTATTGTTTAGTCTTTAAAATTAGCAAAATAGCAAACAATATACCTAAGTAGTTTAGTATTTACAAAATTGAAGTAAACTTGCAATAATCGTCAATATGAGTTAAATTGATTATTATTTTCATAGTAGGAAATATACGAAATTAAAAGAGACAGCCCTAAACGAAACGATCAGAAAGAGCATTTCTAGAGTAAACTCCACGGCGGGTGATTATTTACCTTACATCGCTACTTCACTACTTTAGTTACAATCATGCGCGCGCACTGCGCCAGCGTTGAATTAAAACATGGCGATTTAACAACGATTCACAATATTTGTATTAATTTGGAAGCTCGCAATGGCTTATTTGAATAGGTGTAGGGTAGAGCGGGGCTAAAAGGTCCGCGGGTAAAAAGGTCCACCATAAGTATCTAAAAAACTAGCGGTATATCGTGCGTACTAACTATGTACGCGGAATTAAGAGAGCGCGGGAGGCGTAACGGGCCATCGCCGGTAGTCGAGCAGAGTCGCTAGCCGGAGATATACGACTTCATGAAAAAATTTTAACGTAAGTAAATTTTTTCATTATTTTACTTTTTAGTTTCGAGCAGTGGTTTTTCGTTTATCACACCTAAACATAATTTATTAATATAAGTGATTTATTTGTTTTTCACAATTTATTATTAGTTTTAAGCTCGCTTTAACGGTTATTTCGTTATAACTTCTAAAAATATTTACAAGTGGTAGGGGCAAAAAGGTCCTCATTAATATGTGGGTTAATAAAGACTTTTTTGTTTCAGTATGCGCAACTATAAAAGAAAATCGGATTGTGTACTAAATCTGTTGAGTAAAACGAAAACAAAAACGAAAAACATCGTTTTCTGTTGTTCAGAAAACGATGAGTCTGATTAAGATAATATAGAGATACCAAGATATGTTGATTATGTTAATTTGTAGAAGTCAACAATTAAAGAAGAGTTAAATTTTTGTGTTACGGTTAAAGAAGCATATTTTGTTTTATAAAAAATTGTTTGTTAAAAGTTTTTAAAAGATTATGTAAGATTAGTTATAAGATTTTAAATTCAGGCTATGTCAACATTCATAATGAATAGTGCTGTCTTGTTTAATTGTATCCTTCAATAGAGACCGATTAGTGATTAATGAATGAATGAATTTGATTGAACCAAATATTGTTTTAGTTCCATAAAATCGATTTTAAATAAAATTTAAATACTGGACCTTTTTACCCCTACTATGGGGCAAAAAGGGACAGACGACAAGGTCTAAAAAAGTTGTAGAAACACATATTTCTGTTATAATAATTCAACTGAAAATTGAGTCAAACATACTCAGATAACTGTTTGTTTGATTGGTGTTATTTATTTTAATATAGTAGAGTCAGTTTTCACAGAATTATTCGAAATAGTCAAATTGGACCTTTAAGCCCCGCCCTACCCTACTATAGTGTTTACATTTAATACAATATTTGTTTTGGCAATGACATGACATCTCCTGAAAGGATGACACATGAATTTTATTTACCGAACCTTTGGAACATTTCGTTTGGAACGTTTTCTTTAATAAGCGATAGTCTTTAAGGCTGAGTAGCTGATAATTAAGTGGGGCTCTTGATATGACGTAAGGAAACTGGCTTCGACGGCTTTCAGCAAAGCGGGATGGCAAAGTGCTATATTAAGGTAGGTAGAATTATTATCGATTTTATACAATTTTGACAAGTAAACAAGATGCAAAAGAATCGATATTATGTAAGTACAGCTTGGCAAAAAAGAGTGTGGAATAAATGAGGTCGCTCCTATCGCACCTGTGGCAACCCCGGATACTACGACTGAAAACTTTTTGATACTTGTTATTTTTGGGATATGATTCCAATCCCGAGTGGTTCAATCCCTCGGAAGGCTTAAATGTCCAGTATTTACAATGTTTATAGTGGGCGGTGGTGGATACCTACCACAGACATGACAGACAAATAATCATGCCTCCGAGGGCAGTCTAATTGTGGGATTGTTAGGAATTGATGATAATAATTTGGGTACGAGGTTAAGAAAAAAACACTTTTTTTAAAAGCAATATTTTATTACAATGCAAACTATTCAAAAACACTTTCATCTAAGTACTTGATCCCAGAAAAGTCCACATTTTGGCTCGAGCTTCCTGCCACTTCAGAATATTCTGAAAAATCACTGAGATGACATTTGTTTCACCTACTTTAACAATTTTTCTTACTGTGTTGACAGTTGTTCCTAAAACAAAAATAAAGTTTCTTATTATTAGTTTCCGACTCATTATTATCAAGTATCAATAATGGAGGTTAGAGTATACGAGACTTTTCAAACTACAAAACATAACCTCAACTTTAAATTTCTATAAACAACACTAAAACTTACTTAAATCTGCGTATCAACAAAACGAGGCTTCCGGCGACTGGGACCACAATAAACTGGGACCGCGGTCCCACTTGCCGGATCCTTTTAATTTAAATATTTTTCTTCCGGCGACTGGGACCACTCAAAAATTAATAGTACAATCTATTGTTCAAGTCAAATCAGTACAGTCAAACAAAAACGTGCTTAATGTAAGAAATTAAAGAATAAAAATATTTAATTTATAAATATAATTTTCATATCCTAGACATGCATTTATTCCATGCGCTTATTAATAGATTAAACCAGCCCATTTTCGCGTAATTCAATTGTGCAGGAAAATATAGAGGGATAGCATTGTATATTGCTATCCATTTTTTTTTTATTAAAGATGGGCTTGCATTTGGTCTCTGACTCGTCCATACAAGACGCTGCCGAAACCTAGGATGGAGCATGCTTGCCCAGAAGAAACCTATTCACCCTAGCCTTGAAGATTCTAAGATTGTAGGCGTCGATTTTACCCTTTCTAACTCTAGTCCGGTTTGCCTATCGATCTCCAAGATAACGCAGCCCTTTTGTTGCAAAACGGGATATTGCATCGCTGATGACTCGCTCGACCAATCACTGTCAAGAAGCATATCACTTTAAGAAGTTCAAGTTTTGGTTTGGACAGTAGGTACACTTTAGATGGTTATTAAACACTGTGCTGAATGTTTGTTGCAAAAAATGAAATAATCTATACTAATATTATAAAGCGGTAGAGTTTGTTTGTTTTTTTGTTTGCTTGAACGCGCTAAGTTGATCCTTTTTTTTTTGATATCCCAGGGGAATCCTCATAGGATACCCGGCAGCTCCGGGGGGAGTCGCCGGGTTATGTGGTGACTCACCGGCACAGAAGATGCCGGTGCCTACCCACTAAACCCCTGGGGTTCCAATGACGCCTCGGCACCGTGTGGCGGGGCTGCGGGACACGCGTAAGCCTTACAACCGCATGCCCCGCCGGCGCTGCTCGGCCTCCCAAAAACACAGCTGGAGGCCGAGCCCGTCTCGGGGGGGCGGGACTCACGATGCGAAAACGCATGCGAGTCCCGCCCCCCTCTCAACTTCACCGGAGATGCCCACGGAACAAATGGGCATCTCCGGCATGGGACCGTAGGCGTCGGGGGATCCGCCGCCCCGGTCCCCGGCGTTATGGCGGCAACCGGCCCGCGAAGGCCTGTCGCCGCCTACCGCGCCTGCGGCGGCGAAGCGGGAGAGACTTGACGTCGTCCTCTCTCACCCGCTCCACCGCCTCCTTCTGCGACATGACTTGGCCGCAGAAGGTTGCGGCCGCCTCCCAGGCCTCCTCGCTGCCCACCATGGCCCTGATAAGGGCCGGCGCTAAGTTGATCCTGAGACAACTGGTCCGACTTAAAAAAATTTTTCGGTGTTAGTTGGTCCATTTATCGAGGAAGGCTATGGTATAGGTTATATATGATTACGCTATGACCCAAAGGAGCGGAGCACCAATGAAGAATGTTTCAAAATCGGGAGTTTTTATTTTCTTTTCTGTGCTTTCGCTGCGTACGCTGCGTAAACGGTTAAAGTTACGCTAAAATGCTGTATGACAGAATTGGTCCTCTTCAAAAGTTCTTAAAAAGAAGTCCGCGATAGCCAGCGTTGCCAGATATATTTTTTGTCAAGTCAGGATTTTGGAACTTTTTGAGTGAAAAAAGCGGGATTCTTTTGTCGAAAGCGGGACATAGTCAAATAAACGTATATAATCAAAAGTTTTTGAATATATACGCCTGTATGCCTGTTTATCACCTTGGTATAAAAAAAAACGTTATTCATCACCAGTATTTAATTTAAAACAAAATTGCCATTTATAGCATTCGATTTCAATGAATATCAATGAACATCGCAGCAAAATAATAATCAAGTACTGCGCGCACCTTATGTGCCGGGCTGGTGCGGGCGTGCAGTCATCAGTTAGCTCTGCGAAACCCCTTCTTCTACGTAAACGAAGTCGCGGGTTGAAAGTTAGCATTTGCCCAAAGTAACTATTCCACGCGGACGAAGTCGCGGGCAGAAGCTAGTTAATAATAATAAGTGAAAAGTGTTTGCAATGCGGCGATAAAAACCAGCATTATTTTTAGCGCAATTTATGTTTATGTTCTTATTACCTACGTTAATTTTGAATAGTAATCGAAGGGGGTTTTTAAATGTTATATAAATAAATTATATTTTTTTCTTTTATTACTTACTAAACATTTTTTCGTTTGACTGTACGGTTTTTGGCTTAAACAATCGTTTTTTTCATTCATTTATGGATGGTCCCAGTCGCCGGAAGATAAATATTTAAATTAAAAGGATCCGGCAAGTGGGACCGCGGTCCCAGTTTATTGTGGTCCCAGTCGCCGGAAGCCTCAACAAAACTACGCATGGAAAACATTTATAAAACCTTATTTTAAGGTACAATGACTTATATAAGGTACATAAATACCTGTCATATCAGCAGTTCTTTGGTAAACATTGTCGATATCGGACAAAACTTATCCCGCTTGAGATTCGGCCAAACACCGCGTAAGGACGTGGTAAATCACTGTTCTGCCACTACTGCGAATATTTTTATTCATTTTGAATAGTAAATTATGCAACGTAAGCTGATAATTTTGGGAAATTTACGAAAAACAACTACAATACACGCACTGTTGACACAGAATGTACTTGCAGTTGACAAGTGAAGCATGTTGCCACAATCATCGATTTTTAGTTCCAACTGTCACCGCGTCAGACTCTTATTTGCCAAGCTGTACAATTACATAGAAGCTACGAGTATTTTATAATTCTCCCTCTAAATAAAATGGTGCTTGCAAAATTAAATTATAACACAGTCTTAAGGACCCAGTATGCTCATTGGGGTAATTGATTGATTAATTGATTTTATTTAATTTTTAAAGCATATACTAAGGAAATTCCATTTATAAATCAATTGATATTTTACCACTACAATCACATCAATCGAATCAATAAGCTTTATAAAAAGTTGTTCCAAAACTGTGGCTTACATTTCAACTATTGACTGTTGAAACTGGTTAAAACCAATATTTACCAGAACCAGAATCCAAAATACCAATAAGCTACTGTACGCCCCCTGGACTCGCTCGGTCAATATTGGATATACTTAAAACATTTTCCTGGAATCAGTTTTAGTGTTACAGTGAGATATTGTGGGCAAACCTTGTCTATTTAGAGTTTTGTTACTTTCCAAGGTCTTTTTGTCATTCGATTTTGAGTTATAAGACCTTGTAATAAGGTTCAAGTTGTAGGAAAGAGAGTACAATACAGTGGTCGACACTAATTGAAGTGTAGGTGTATGACTTAGGAGCGTAAAGTTCTTTTGATTTGAAAGCACGGATTGAGAAATCGTTGAGAATAGCTTTAACAATAAAAAAATGTTTATTATTATGAGGCTACGACGTCAAGTGGAATAATTTTTATATTTTATGATATCAATGGAATTTTATTTTATATCTCTATTTGGTTTAGACTAGATAAATAGTTTCAATAAAAACCAGGGATACTTGTAGTGTTTGTTATTCTTTTTGGGTGCAGAAAGTAAATGTACTGAAATCTCGTTGCTTTTTAAACATCATCAAGTATTTATTCAATTCATGACAATTAATATAATTTATTGATCAACTAGCATAGGTACACAAATTGTCACTGGTTATTTACTTACTAAAAGAATAGTCAAGTTCCTTTCATTGCGCCATAGCGTGATCCCATAAAAAATACAAAGAAAGTACCCACATAAGTACAAAAAAACACCTGTCAATTTCTAAGTACCTTTCTATTCAAATATTAATACTTATAATTTTCACAAATCCTCGTGTCCCATTGTCAGTGGGACTGTTTAACTAGTCGTAAGGCATTCATTGTGACAATATCGGACATTTTAGGACAAAAGGGACATTCACGACCGTCAACCCGGGACGGCCACTTGTTCACACAATACTCTATTTGAGATTAAATATGTTTAATCTGAATATACCTTATTCAAAAATCTTAAGTGCTGCAAATACTGGCTGCTAAGAAAAACATATTTGAGTAATAGACATTTTTTTCAAGGATTTGAGACTTAAGACTTTTAGCCAAAAACACAGTGTCATTGTCAGGTGACATTAGCTATTTTCTTAGACTTATCGGTCGTATATTAGAATACAATAAATGTTTTATTTATAGAAAGCAGATTGTTCGTCGACCGCCATTTTCTAGTGATGATAACAGAACACAACTATAAAGAAATTACAATCAAAGTTCGCTCGTTACATCCATGCCCTCGGTCGGACATTAATTGCCCCTTTTGTATTTACGACTTATGTATATAATATCGTAAAGTGCAACTCCAATCATATAAGGTACAGTATTTATGTTTGCCAATTTGATTTAACCGCTATCATTTCGCTATGCAGTGCACCAAGTAATTTAGTTTTACAATAAAGTTTATACTATTTCTCTTGTTTAGTGTCTAACTAGTTCATTAATAAATTAAGATGAAATCATAAAAAAAATACTTTCAAAAATAAAACCAGAATCTATACAGATATACGAATGATTATATTGATATGAGCAAAACATACAAAATCATAACAGAGTAATTAAACACCTAGATCTCCTGAAATAACGGATGTACTATTCAGAACAATAAACCAATTGTAAATTATAGTAAGTCACTATTTAGTAATCTGTGGTATAATAAGTTGTCCCGAACCTTTCAAAGTATTAGGTACTAAAGATAATACTTAGTCTTTGGCATTAGTCTTTCTAGTGTTGGGACACAACTTTATCATCACCTTTGATATTTCACGAATGTGGCAAATATAATGCCCGGAGCAAACATGTGTACCACCCCTAAAAGGGACATGCGCACGCGTCGAGATTTCACTCTAAACTATATTATTATAAGTATATATAATATGGGTTATCGTATTAATAAATAGGCAACATTTTTAGTTCATTATAGGTACTTTTCGTTTCGAAAAAAGTAACAAAAATCAGAAGCAACAATGGCGGCCATATTACTAATTAAGCTAAGAAGAAGGAAGCAGCCGATGTTAAATAATGAACTGACAAATCACAATATCTAGGGCAGTAAAATTTCCTACACGTAGAACTAATAAGTATTTAGCTCCGTAGGCACAAACCAGTTGTAGGAATGCGAGTGGGCGCAAGGTTCGATTCCCGGCTGTTTGGACAACGTAACGTTTCGGACACGGCTATTGTTACACAATATTGTATCTATACTAGAAATTGTAACACGTAAGTTGTACTTGCAATTGCGATTTGCGATGAAAGTTATCGAGCCGTATGACATTTTAAATTTTGCGCAAGAAAAGCTGTTTGGTAAGTGATCCGTGACTATGTAATTTTCTTTATGATATAATAAGTTCGGCAGTATCTAAAGAAGTATTAAAAGCTGCGCATATTTCCGAGTGTATGAATATGTGTGAAGATACTGATGGAAATATGTGATAAGATAATTCTTATTACATATTATATCAATTACAGAATAAGAATTAAACTATTTAAAGATGCAGACATCTTTCAACCGGCCTGCATGTTCAGCAGTGGACGTCCTATGGTGATGAAGATGATTGAAACAAAAAATTAAAGCACGGATACAGAAATTAATTCCTCCTACGAAGATAACCCGTCCAAAAGAATCCCCATTTCTTTACACAAGCTCGCACCATAATCCAGGGCTCACGCGGCCTAAATCAACGTCATGATAACAATGTCCAAACACAAGTGAAACAATATTGGGTGCGCGGGCGCAGCCAGTGGCTCGCACTGCAGTGTTAAGTGACAGGGCAAACTGTCATTATCACCTGCAACTAGAAGGGTAATGTGTTTGTTCTGGTTATGTGCTGGTGTCGGATCCTATGCTATGTATGTTTGGAAGATAGATTGTATTTGAAATTTTGTTATAGTTTTAGAATAAAACGTCCCCGCATAAAAGCGCGGTGCGACTGCATTTCTGGATTAAAATTGATTTGCATCAGTATCATATGCATTAGGAAATAATCTATGTTAGAGGAAACTATTTAGGAGGCAAATATCAGAATCATATCTTTTATGTTTTCATAGTTATTCCAAGATTTCAGTAAAGTAAAATCCTGTGACTATATCGTTCAATATATATTTGCGTTAAAAAATATACTTAATATTTGATCTAAACGTGTTACAGATTAGGGTGACAGGACCAATAGCCGCCCTTAAGTACTTACATAATATTAAATTTCATCGTAAACATTAAGCAATAACTTGCTCCCTAACAAGACTGTTTGCTCCGGGATTCGTCTGCCACTCAGATGGGGGCTAACACGGGCATCCTGTCTGTCTGTCTGTCCCATGATAAGATAATACTTACACACAACATTGCTTGATTGTTTAATACGTGCGTTATAAGATTTCCGGTGCTTGAGATGAGATTAATTCATGAATTTTTATGTTTTAATATGAGCCTTTGAAAGAAAACAGGTGTGTTATAAAAAATACCTTGCATTACTTACTTACAATAACAAATAAAAGTATCACTTACGTCGGATTTGTCACGTTTTGCGTCAGAAACCGTAAATTACCGCACCGCTTGACAGATCAAAACGCACCTTGCGTTTCCAAACTCATAAATAAAATGGACCACGCATTTTTCTTAGAATATACCCCTGTTGCAATCCGCTAAAATGTGTCGAAAAATCATTAAATAACTCGACAAAAGATTGTTTTGTATTCGAGAAACTAGTTTCACAGATATAGAGGGCAAAAAAGCGTATTTTGATGTCTAAATAGACACGTCACAGCGCAGGTAGAAGGGAACAGGGTAACCGACACTGTTCTTAGCACCGTTGAAAAGAAAATGTCATTAATTTTAACGGGCGGGGCGTCCGGCAAGTCATTTGTAGCCTTATAGAGAAATTTGATGTATATTTTTTCTATTTTTATTAATAAATTCGATGGCTGATTATTGGGAATTGATCGAGACGTGAATATTAATAGTTTTACCCACCTTTTTTTTAACGATACGTTTTTAATCATTTCCAAAACCAAATAGGTAGGCTCGAAATCTTAACCCTCGTTCGATCAAGACGTTCGATATATATTCGAACAAGTTTAAAACGCTGGTTGCTGTTAAGTTCGAGGTTTAAATAAGAAAAAATAGTTTACCGAATTTTATTACGCCGAAAAATGCATCGAGTATTACATCGAACGAGCGACAATAGGATATTTATTCTACCTGAGAGTCTGATCTCGTAGCTATTGTTCGTCAACATTTCTGGTGCGCATTCGGGAACTGTTGAGTTCTTTTTTTCCCGATCCCTTGTTAGCAAGTCCACGGGTATTTCTCCTTTTGTAAGGACAATAGGGGGTTACATATTTATAAGTGGGTAGGTAGGCGGTTACAGGTGTTTGTCTATAGCCCGACCGTGTAGTTATGATATCTGCCATCTAACATCCAATGGTAATTGATAACTTTATTAAAACCAATAACTTAAGCATCTACATCGACAGGGGACAAGTAATTTTATTAATAATTCAATAGCTAATATAAATTTCATATTTTATCACTCGGTTTTAGATAGTACAATGAATTCGCCATTTTTGTCACGGGTTTATAAGCGGCGTGAATTTTAGTATCAGGTAATAAAATAAACTGAACTATTTTAATAACTTCCATCTTCATTTTGGGTCCAAAAAATCCCACGCATGTCGTTTAAAATATTAATTTATGAAAATAAATTCATCTTTACACAGTTAGTAGGTAGGACTTTTTATCTAAGTCCAATCTCATTTTTATGTAGCAATTTTATCGGCATCGGTGTCTAAAAGGAATCACAGATTACAGCGTACTCGGACGGTCAGTTCCGTTGTTTTTTGTCTGAGCCCAAGCTCACGTTCTTGCTTCGGACATCAAAATAGTGTTGCCAGTATAACAAATAACTTTTTTTTTTTTAATAAACCAACGGACGCCAATTAGTTCTACCCGGAGAGATGGCTCTGTCGTAGCCTATTTACCTCACATTTTTTGTGGTACGTTTGGAAATTTTTATTTGGAAAAGGTCGATGATTCGTCGCGCTTCTGTGTGTTTATTACGGCGCTGACTGTACAAATATTTTGTGCTCGTATTTTCTGGTCGTGTCACGGTGCCTGAAGCAATTTAGATAGAACTCAAGCAACTAAACACACAATGGATGAAGAATAAACGATGATTAGACCATACTCATGATGATATAAGTTAATTCTCAGTGTTGAATTTTATTGTTCATAAAACAAAGCAATCAGTACAGTAAAGGAATATTAAAACTTAAATAACACATTTATGCATAGTATCACCAAAAAACTTGGATAACCACCATAAGGATGCATTTCGTTTGCAGTGACAAGTGACTACCTGCTACGGGCCCGGTGCCATCCACCAATAGTATTGCAGTAGGATACAGGATAATAAAATAGTTATCAACTTATCATAAACACTTTTTACGAAATACGAGAGTACTCGTAGGTGTAGAAACAAATAAACTATTCAGTCTTATTTATCATAACAAAATATATATGCGTGTATGCATGTGTATATATTTGTTTGCTTGAACGCGTTAATTTCAGAAACTACTGGTCCGATTTCAAAATTTTTTTCAGTGTGATAGCCCATCTATCGAGGAAGGCTATAGGCTATATGTGATCACGCTACGACGAATAGGAGCGGAGCGTCAATCAAAAATGTTGCAAAAGATTAAGATTTTGAATCTCCTTCGCCGCGCTCTGTCGTCTTCCTATTGATGCCGATACGTGAGCTGTGAAAAATATATAAAAAATATTATGTTTGGATTATATATATTTTCAACTAATTCTTTTTGAAAAATGCTACTTAAAATTATGTAATGGAAAGTGAATCAATAAAGCCAAATAATAGTATATTTTGTCCATCTAATAGACCACATTTGTATCTCCTTTGAGAAGGAAAAAAATCTTTACAATGGCTTTAAAATAACTGTTAAGGACTGTTAAAGATACCGTCACTAGTCGCATAAATGCAACATCTGGCAATTTTATGAGTATAACTAGTTGGTAATGGGCCTCATTTCTACTATTTTAAATTGTTTTAGAATTGTGGGAAATAGAATCCTGGGTGAGTAAATAGATTGTATTGATATAGCAAATTATTGTATTACTTAAACCGGGATTTAGTCGGCACATATCCAGCACTCATCTGGCGGATAGTGGTCATATCGTCAATGCAAGATGCAACTAACTAAGAATTGCGCAAGATTCGTTCAACTGACTTACCCTTAGATCATAAAACGGTCAAAATATATTGAAAAAAAAGGGCTTTTGTCTTAGTAAAGGGTATTTTTCCCTGATTGGCCAAAGACTGAAAAGGTGGGGCCAGCTATAATTTCTACTTGCCAGACAAAATATTTTGAAACTGGTCATCCCTGGCTGTTGCTGATAGTACAAAAGCACTTTAATCACTTTTTGCTCTCAAAAGATACTAAAACATATTTTTATAGTGCTGAATTTAATTATTTACTACGTAAGTATTTCATAAAAATATAGGTTTGTTATTAAATAATAAATGAGTTTTCTATAATTCATGAAAATAAGTGATTAAAAATACTACAGTTACTTTTATTTCCTAAATAATTATCAAACTGAATTATCCGTTAACTAACTTTTATTCCCAAACAACGAATAACAAACAAATATAAAAGCAAATATCTCACCAACCCGATAATTACATTAAAGTTAACATATTTCTTTAACAAAATTTATAGTTCAAAATAACTATACAGTCAGCAGTTACATACAATAAGGGATATACAACTCTAAATAAAGGTAGAAAGGGTTCAATTTTGAATATATTTGTTGTAATTATAATGGATGGAACCGCAGTACACGTTGAGGTTATAATTGATGAAGCTGTGGGAGTTACATAGATACAGAGGGGGATAATATATCACTATATCGGAGAACCAATAGTTATGGATTCTTCATAAAAAAAATATTTTTGGAATAGGAAAATGAGTGGATCGGAATATTTGCTTTAGCTATTGTCGTTTAAAAAGTTTATTAATCACATTAAAATTATGATTGAGAAATCATAACACAATAGGTATTTGATTTAATAAATATTCGCATATTTACTTAGGTACTTTTATTTGTTTAGGGAATTTATTACTGATTATAAATATAATTAGTAATCTCACTCCGGTAAGTGATAATGTATTCGGATACATTTCCAATCTTCGGAGATTACATAAAAAATTGGGTGGTAATATGGGTATGGGATTGGTACCTATTGATGGATTCCATAATTTAATAATGAATCCATAGGTACATTGATTTCAAACTAAGAAAGAAAGAAAGAAAGAAATTTTTATTTGTGACGCCCAGAAAAATATTACATACATAAGAAAAACAAACAATTATAAACAAAATAAAAAATAATTAACCTAAAAAATAAATAACATTGACTGGCGTTACAAAATGGTCCACCAACTCAGCATGAGCTGGTCATACATTAGCATAACCAGCGCTGGTCTTCCGTTGGGGAAACTAAGCAGAGCTTATTCTATGGTAACTACATATCATATATACATATACCTATATTTTCACAAATACCATTTCATATTGTTAAAGCAACATACTGTTAACAGAGATATAGCCGCGACTCAACGCCGTTCTCTAACCCATACGAATGTCTTCATTTAAGGCCGTGACCGCACTTGACCCCACGTACCCCGGCCAGTTCCCGAGATAACTCCGACCAAATAACTAAACGACTTAACGATATCGGCGAAATTGCACCACCGGTCGGTCGGTGGTTTCTTTTTAATTCTACCCAGGGACTCCGGGACTTGAGCACCGTTTATTGCACTTCAATGAGCTTTTATTACGGTTGAAACGTGAACTGAACTCAGCTGCTTCGTTATGGATAGAATTTGTGTAGAACACTTGGATATCAAGCTTTGTGACGTGCTTTTGTGGTGTGGTTCGATCCCTACACAGGACAAATACTTGTGTGCTTAAACGTGTCTGTTATGTGGCTGGTTGTAAATACCTATTTAATCTGTATTTTGAAAGAGTGTACTTATGTATCAGCTCTGCTCTGTTTAAGATCGGCCATGTGTTATTCCTTACTAAAGGTAAGATAAATCCGATAGAAAATGACAATTATTGTAGATACTGATTTAAAATAATCTGCTAGGGATCATACTAGGGTTACTTAGTAATATTGTTTAGTAGCCTGCTGCACAAAAATCAACAAATCATATTTACTACTATATGTACCATGACTTGACGAGTGTTGCGTTCAGTTTAATAAATTCTTAAGAACAGCTGAAAATAGTGTAGCAGTCTAAAATAATTGTAATAAGTTTATTATGACTTACGACACATGTCAAGAATAAAGAAACGCGACCAAAGCTCAGAAGTCATAGATTACCGCTGCAATTGTGTTTATTTGGATAACAAATATGGAAAATGTAACCACAAACGAAAAACCCAAGCTTATTAACAAGTTACTGACCCCGTGAACATCTTCAAAATATGAGAACATAAAAACAATTTCAATAGAAACGATCATATTGAAATGTAAAAAAAAACGATGATTTACAACTAGAAAAACCGCGAGGAACGCCGCGGGCCACGGTGGTAGAGGTAGAGGAACGTATAGTTTTGGTAATTGCTTAATCAACTCTATTGGAGATCAATAGAGAGATCGAGCCGGCGCGGGCGCAGGCGCTTCTAAGTCGACGACCGGTGCGCGTGAGTCGATATCAAGTAAATAGACCAATAATTGTTATAGATGCGGTTTGTTAGGAATTTTTGTGAGCCAACATAAATATCAGTTAATTTGACATGTTGAAGTAAGTATTTATGATTCGATTAGGGCTGGTTTCGGGTACAGATGCATTTTTGTAAGACATTCCTTTTTAGAAATCTAAAATATTGTGCCTACCTATATGTGAATGTACTGAATGTAGACAAACACCCAGTTTGTTACTGAATCACACATAAACTGCTGAGGTTTTAGATGAATTATATACATGTAAAACATACCTATAAGTTCCAACAAATAGAGCGGGCCGATGCAACCAAGAAAATGAAGATTTCAACCGTCTTGTAGACAGTTTGAAACTATTATTTTGTATTTAACTATAATGTAACCTTCTGTCTCCTCTGCAGGGGCACGAAGCTCTCCTAAGACCGTCTTCTCTTAATACCTCTATTAAAGCCATTGTCCACCACGCACGCCTGATGCGGTGCAGGGGACTTCACATGCCTTTATTTAACTATGATTTCAGACATGTAGGTTTCCTACCCAACCTATCATCGAGCTGAACTCACCATTAGTTAATTACTTACCACCTACGACCGACCATGTGTCTAATAATGAGGAAAAGGTTAAGTAGATGATAATTTTAATCCATTTAACAGATCGGAATGAGACGCACAGACTGACACTATATTTCTAATTGCAGATGACAAATTACTAATTAATAACAGTGCCTACTCCTAACACTGAAGGTCTATGGCATCGATTGTGCGATGCAAACAAATCATTACTCTATCTGTTCGTGTCTTCGTGATCAAGACGATCGGGTCAATACGAGCCGTTCGGGGCGCTTCGGCGTTACTCGTGAATCTCCGACATGCCTCGTGAAATGTGAAGTTATTAATCGTGAAATTTTATTGGCCGCGTGTATTGTTCGGTATTTAAATTTTTATGGAAACCATTTTGGAATTATGAATTTGTGTCTTCATTATGTTCGAGAATTGAACAGCTGCAGTAGCTTGCCCGTGCGCAGTAAGTTGGTTTATATTGTGAAAATTATGAGGGTAAAAAGTAGTTAGGTATATATATTTCATATATTATGCATACTTCGGCAAAAGTTATTGTATTAAAAGCGAATTAATAAATTAAATCGACTACTTAAAGACAATACAGCTGTAACAATCACTCCACAATTGCAGGTTGAGCCAAATCATAATTAAAATGTTAATCATATAGATGTGTGATGTATAATTTTACAATTAATTTCAACCAAATTACAGTGGTTTGCAACATTAACATCATTTGAAACGCTCTCGTCACTTTAGAACAGAAGTCGTAGATGATGATCATTTAAAAAGATACGTTGATAGCCTTATTATTGTTGTATTATACCTACTTGATGTTAATTAGACAAGTTTTCAGTGTATAGTTAAGAGCTATTGCAATTCTAGATTTTTATTATGTTTCTGTTGATATAAAATATCATTTGATCAATGTTTCATGACCCAGTTACGGTTGATAGTTTTTCTGAATTGTCAGTTTTTATTACAAAAGTGGGTATTTTAAGATTAACAGAATTAGGCTGTTTAATATGCTACTTTGAATGTGGCTTGTTTAATCATAATTTAAATTATATTCGCATAGTTATCTGCACTTTTTCATGTATCAATTTATAATTTATTTCTTAAAATTTATGTTTCAATGTAAATAATGTATGCTTTTTTTCTTTGTAACATAAGAAATGCCCACAATATACAGGTTATACCTAGTTTTGGGATTAATGATATACCTACAACATCTATTTATTTATTGTTACAAACTTATAGATCTTTTACGGCAAGTATTTATGGCATGATTGATCGGTTTGTAAAATCAAATAAACATCTCTGAGAAAATAACTCACAAGTTTATAATTCCAAGTTATTTTTTTAATGTAAAGTGTTCTAATTTAAAAACATATTTCGTAGTGTAGTGACTAACAAAACTTTGCGATGGAAGCATTTTTATGGCACAATATATTTGATTTGATTCGCAGTTTATAACAATGCTATAAAGTTTATGAAGCTTAATTTGTCCAACTTATATTGTTAGGATAAACCCTTCGAATCTAATTTCAATGATAAACAAATTAGTTGAAAACGGTGGATATAACCTGCTTTAGACAAAACGTTCAGGGATAGGAGTGCCTATATAGTCTATAGACAACCGTTCTGTAAATTTGATAGGTTTTGGCCATGAACAGTAGTTATTGGCGCAAACCGAGTAGATTTGAGAAAAATAGGTTTTTATTTTAGGCACAGTTTTGTCTGACCGATACGTATATTTATTTACTATGACAACAAAGGCCCCATGTTAGTAAGTTTTTACATAAATTATATAATCTTAACTGTATAACTTTTAGTAAGAGTTATACAGATTTTTGTAAAACTAAACATGCAGTTAACGATTAGAAATCAGAAGATCAAACAAAGTTTCGAGTTCATGCAATTAATTACAATTCCATTGCGTTTCAAATGTGTCTCCTATGCAAATATTAACCAAATTAAATTTACACACATCACATGATGCGCTTAAACGATCTGATGGTGACTGATGAGAGGGTACTGGCTGAATATTAAGATAAAACATTGGTAAATGGGTAAGAAAATTGATGCTGAATAGATACTGTTCTTAGTTTTCTAGTTTTTCCTCTGTTTAATATAATGACTCCGCCGCAACTTCATCTGCGTCATATAACGAAGTAGTGGCTCCCCGAGGTTTACACCCGAAAGATCTTCCATTTTCCCGGGATAAAAAGTAGCCTATGTCGATTCTCAGGCTGTAGACTGAAATTAGGTACACAGATGTACCAAATTTAATTTTAATCGGTTCAGTATTTTTAGCGGCAAAGCGAGACAGACAGAAACTTCGCATTCATAATATTAGTTAGGATTTTCCCCCGTTTTTGCAATATGTTTCATTGATACGCCTCCTATCATGCGAGGGTAGTGATTATTTAAATGTTTATATTTTTAAAGCGTTATGTGAATGGTTTGGTTTTACATAAAATTGAAGTTTAAATATTATACGTTTAATTTGTTTAGTCCGGATGAATTTCAAATCCTGCTCCTGAAATATTGCATACCTGCAACCTACTTAAGGTTCGTAGATAGGCATTTCAAATTCAAATGAAATTAACATCGTTATCAATGGAACATTGAAGTTTATCTATACTAATATTATAAAGAGGAAAGATTTGTTTGTTTGTAACGAATAGGCTCCGAAACTACTGGACCGATTTCAAAAATTCTTTCACCTTTGGAAAGCTACATTATCCCCCGAGCAACATAGGCTATATTTTATCCCTGTATTCCCACGAGAACGGGAACTACGCGGGTAAAACCGCGCGGAGGCAGCTAGTTAGGTATATGTTTTAGCAGTCAAAATAGATATTGAATAATAATATGTTGAAAATGGACTGACATCAGTGAACTCTTTGGTGATTATTTTGCGGAACAAGCAAGCATTTCGTTATAAAAAATGATACATTCATGGTCGAAAATGATACTTTATAAAATCCTTTATCTTGAATAATAAGGCCATCTCATGTTACAATAATATTAGATGAAATATTTTATATTAAGTAGTCGATATACAAATGGAGGAAATACCTAAGATTGTTTCTTTCTTTTACTTCCTAAGCGCGTCGCAATTTCTTTTAATGATTTGTCGTCTAAGTTATGCTGTTTTTAATATCCCGTTCAGACTTTATGTGTTGGAATATTATATACATACTAGTGACTCCTCGCAGTTTCACCCGCCATGTGATCTTAAATTTTTCTATACTAATATTATAAAGAGGAAAGATTTGTTTGTTTGTAACGAATAGGCTCCGAAACTATTGGGCCGAATTGCACAATTCTTTCACCAATAGAAAGCTCCGTTATTCATGAGTAACAAAGGCTATATTTCATCCCCATATTCCAACGGGAACGGGAACTACGCGGGTAAAACCGCGCGACGGCGGCTAGTCCGGGATAAAAAGAAGCACATATTTTAACTCTGTACTAAATCCCATATGGATTCCTTCAGCCGTGAAAGAGTTACAAAGAAACATCCATACATTTTCACAAACTTTCGTAGGTATTTAAGTTTATTAATATTTTTATCATGTATACCTATGGTGATATTAAAGTTACATGGGAGGGCATTGAAATTGGTATTTATACCTATGATTAGAGTATGTAATAAAATAAAATAAACGGCAGATAGGTGAAGACATTAGAGATGATCAATGGAAATGAAAAGAACATGTTGCATTAACCCTAATTTAAGTAACAAACAAGTGTTAGATAGAGGGACCTACATCAAATTACGGTCTGGTCTATTGTATTATAATATTTATTTTAAATTGTATTTTCAATTGATTCAAAATAATTTTATTGTTGTAGCTTTCTTCTCAATTATCTGTTAGATATTATCTATTTATTGGTGTACCTATTTAAAAAAAAAACGATTATAGGTTATAGCTTAACTAGGTACCTATAATGTAAATGCAAAAGCTTAGTCTACATGTAACAACATATGTCCGGCAATAAATAAATAAATTCCAGCATTTCCCGGGAAAGACTAAAAACGTGACTAAACTGCGACACAGGCCGGCTCCCCGCAGTACGATGGGATTTCTTTGTTTTTCGAAGATACAAAAAGTCAGCCCCTTCATTCTGACCGAGGCAGGTACAAAATGTTCCTTCGGCCACATGTTAGGAACTTTTGCCTAAAACGACTTGTCACATTGTCAAAACAACCGGCGCGGCCGGAATATACCGTCGGATAGCTTCGCCACGGGATTATATTAAAAGGAATGCAACTCGCTGTGGTATTGTAGAATAATAAACTAAGCTTTTCATAATAATAAATATATGCCGGGCAAGTTCAACGCGACTTTTATTACATACTGAATGAAATAAGTAGCAAAAAAATGCCATGTAAATAATTATCTTGGTAATTATATAAGTAAATAACTTACTAAGTTTGTTATCTTGATTCTTCAGGTCATCTTGTGTCAAACTATATCGATGCGGTAGCAAAAGCAATCCATTCGCATAATAATAAATAAGGCACAACACATGCTCACTTGTCAATCGTATTCTAAATAAACTTTTTCGTCACTGTTTGATATTGTAAAATAAACATCCAGTCATAGCACTGGCACTCGAATCCCAAAAATGTTTATTTAATGTCAATTTAATTTAACGAGTGATTATTAAAAAAAAATACGAAAGAAAATAAAACGTGACGGCGACCGTCAGCGACGCGGTTCGAACCGATATAGCGCAGTAATAGCGGGAGGACACGGCTGGAACGCGCCAACGGCGATTTCATCTCAATCTCACCCGTCGAAACGAGACAGTAACATGACAATAAACGATTGTAAAACGTCAGGTGTGAAAGAGACAACAGTTTTCTGATTATGCGCGCGCTGATGCTGACATTTCAATCGCACCGTCTCCCTCGCACCGAAAGTTATTTCCGTACAAATTATATGCGGGCGTATTTGTGCTCTGTCTCGCTCCCCCGGCGGATAGTGCTAACCAGATAATGTCTCAATCGCATTTTCTTAGCGCTATGCTGACTGATGCACTAACATAAACAATGATAATTCATGGATTTGCATAAACGATAAAGGGTTTTTTATTGAGTCTACTTTGATGAGTAAATAAATATGTTTGGTGGGAGGTCGACTTAATTAAGTTGTTACAACTGTTCAGTTCTGCTCATTGGAAGATACAAAAAGTTGAATAGTTGATAAAACATTGACATTATAATGTCAATTGTTATTTAATTACGTAGGTATTATGATAATGTTGGTTCAATTCATAAACTGCAATTTAATGTCAGCCTTCAAATGCAGCGTTAACATAAATTAACAAATTTTGAGGAACTTGGCGGTATATTTACACTCTCAAGTCACAGATATCATGTTATTGATGATATTTAAAAGCTTTTTTTTTGTTGTATTACGTTAGGCTTAGTGGCAGTAGGTACATTTTATAAACAAAAGATAACTAATTAGATATGTTGAAGGGTGAATATTTCGTTACTTACCTATGCAAAAAAAACATCAGACTGACAAAAAATTTAATAATAAAAATTACTTACTTCGATTGTCTATCAAATATTAAATGTCATTCCAATTTCAAACGCGAACTAATTATTATTTGCTACCCGCCAGGGCTGAATTTAGGATAGGGGTAAATTGGGCATGTAAGGGGCAGTTTACTAGTATGATGAAACTTTAACCTCGATTTTAGTCAACACGTTTCCGTCTCCATCAATCAGACTATTGACACGAAAGCATTACGTGAAGTAGACCAGCTTCTGTATAACTAAGGAATTTTTGTAGATATTCCCAGAAAAGCGACACTGGTAAAGTCGTCAGTGTCCTGTCATCGTTGGACAAACATTTGCAGAGCAGTCACCACGGCAAACACGCAGTCGCGCTGAGTGTTTGCCCACCTCTTCACAAATAGATAATTATTTAGTCCGTTTCCAGATTTCCATGTGCTCACTAATATTATTTATGTGAAATATTCGTTTGTTTGTCATCCATGACGGTTGTGGTCAGGTTTTGTTGTAATTTTCAGGGTATGACAAAGTGTAGTGTGTTTATTTGTTGATTGATTATTATGCTACGTCAATAGTACATAAATTAGTGTAAATAAATAAAGGTTTCAATATTATTTTACTATGTATGTATTTGTTTTCAAAATCATAAGATTTAGAATTTATTTTTAGGGTACACTTTAAAAGTGAGAAAAAGTTAAAGCTCCAAAACTGAAACCGATATCGATTCTCAACGAAATCTACACGAGTAATCTGAATAGTAATTCCGTAAAATCTAAATAAAATAAAAGAGTGAAAAAGCCGATCCCACAATACTATCACTTACAAAAGAATGTTCCTGTCAACGTCGTGCGTGAAATCGCATCACTCGCAAAGGGTTCCGTATGAATCATGCATTAGTTAGTTACTTGAACCGAGGCCTTCGGGAACTAACTCAGTGCAATGCATGTCTTAATGCACATCCAAAACAAAAAGAGATACATGACATCCCGCATCGGTCGAATGTGACACTAACATCTTCACGTGAACATGCTAAACATCCTAACTTTCCAACCATTTCCACACGATATTTCCCTTTAAAAACATTCAGTATAAAGTATAATTTTATTTACATAACATACGTATTAAAAGGATTTGTGAGACAAACCCGTTTTCGTTACGAATGAAATGGTCTGAGAAAAGGGACAGGGCTACAAAAAGCAATCGCGGTATAGCAACTAAACTCGAAAGCTCAAAGGACTTGAGCTGTATTTTGTTTTGTCTGAGCGAGATAACTTGATCATCTTCACTATAAACTAAAAATCTTAAAAGCAATTCACTAGTCCATCCACAACTCTATTCTAAAGTCATAAAGTTTGAAATGTAAATGAATAAGAAAAATAGGATGTTTCCGTTCCGAGAAGAGCGTAAAAAGAACAATTTACAAGTTCGTCTGGCGCAAAAGGAGATGCAACAATAATCTCCATACGTGAGAGCGAGTGGGCAGACAAGCGGCCCGGAGTTGGAGGCAGTGTATTTTTTCTGAGTTATTATGCCGGTTTTGATCATTTAATTAAGACATTTTGTGCATTTATAATGAAATAACAATATGAGTCAACTTTACTGGCACCTCTTGAAATCGTGCCGTGAAAGATTTGACCTGAGAATGAATAATTTTAAATGGTGAGCTTTGCATAAAGATTTTTTTACAAGGTTGTCAGCATCAGTGAGAATGTTGTCTTTAGTTTAGCGCGTCGTGTTGCGGTCATGTTATATGAATTATTGTTATTGGTTTGCTGTAACGTTTTGAATTCTTATTGCAGAATGGCTTTTTACATAAACTGGTAACATATTTCAGCTTTAGTACTTCTTTAGAATAAATGTTGCCATCTTGTGAGAATAACTTTAGCTACCAGGGTGCATATCTAGACTGGGTTCGAATATTAAAGTATGTATCTTCAAACTCTAGTAGAGTAGGTAATGTTTTAATATAAGAAGGAATCAGTTAAGCCCAATTAAAACAATTTGGGGAATTCAGTGACGATTTATCTGAGGAATGAAAAAAATAAAGAGAGCCAAGATACCGTTTCAATAAAATGTATGCCGTTATATAAAATGCATACATTAAGAAACGGCAATTCATGTTAATCTATGTTGCACCTGCATTATTGCTGATCAGCTTTTTAAAGATTGTTGTTAGTGCATTGAGATTCGTGGGACTGTTTACATTTGAATTACAAATATCATTGGTAAGTATAATTCTCACGGAAATCAGCAGATACTTCATGCAATTGTTCACTATACATTTTCATATTAAATACTCATAGAGGTATTTAATACATGTTTTAGGCATTTAAATTGATATAAAAGAGCCATTTATCTTGTTTAGTGGCTATCTTACAGCTGTGAATATAATGAACATTTTTAAATAATTTAATGGGAAGCGCTAGGTATCTGATAAAACAAATATAATTGAAAAATAAATAGATTTTAAAGTGTGATATGATTATATTGGTATTAAATATTCTCATACTTATATAAAAATAAAACAACGTGCATACTTATTCCCAAGCCATAAAATTGTATCCCAATCTCACCCAACCGGTCCCCAGGGAATAAGCGATCAATTTTATTAAGAAGGATAACATAAAACACGAAAAAAATAAACATTTTGATAAGAATAACGTGTCACAAAGGCACGACCGATGGAATTTATGTTAATCGAAGGTGGACATAAAAAAACTGTCCAGTCCAGGGTGCGTTGGTTTTTTTTCTGGACAATGAGGCAGTTGCAAGGCGTTACACTTCCAAAAAGCCCCAAAAATTCGCCCATTTAGTTATCTACTGACGGCCCTGGACTGTGCTATATTATTTTGACGTTTCTACAAATTACAATTATATAATCTTTACTTAAAATTGAACATTCAAACTAAAAGAAAATTATTTCAACGATCATCTAAAGAGAACATCGAGTGTAATATATCTTAATCTATGAATGACTGTAGAACTTGGTTTTGGAACTTCAAAAAGAATGACAAATAACTTCTTAACCCGATAATGCTATGACTAATCGATGAGGCTCGACATATAATTAATAAAACATACTATATCGGTATGGCCGCCGCGTCGGGTTACCCTGTAGGGCTTCCAATAAAGCCTATTTGAATTTATTGGCTTGTTCTAATTGTACTGGTGGGTGAAGAAGCTTTTTGATATTTTAATGTTTAAAAATAATTTTGACCATAGATCATCATAATGTGTCACAGATAATCTGTGCTGTGGTCAAATCAACTTCTTGCATAGTTATATTGCTAATTTTTTCTTCAGGATTCGCTTGGTAAAATATCTTTATTATGTCGATATGTACTTAAATATAGTAAGTCGTAGTGAAATTCCAAGTAAATGGATCAGTTGCCTACTTAGGTAGGTACTTATTGCTACAACATGCAAGGATTTCTATAAACATTACCAATGATAACAATATTAGCCAATAAGTATTCCGTTTAATATAGCATGTACAGTTATTTCAATATAGTGCAATAGTACCCGACCCATTTGCAAAAATGTTCAGACATGTCACTTTCATTTCCTCAAATTGGACAAGCCAACAATTGCCCGGTGAATTAATTAGTTAGGTACCGACACAATAACGAATGTCACAAATCTCAAAGGAATTTCGCACTGTTACATTCCCGCTATTGACTTTTGTTAAAAAAAGAAGGTATTCTCGGAAGCTCTGAGAACGCGACTGTCTTTGCCTTTAAACGATGTACAGATCTTTAAGTTTTTGGAGAAAAAGGTATCCACCGGGAATCCAGCTGTGCCATATTTATGACTTTATATCTTACCGTCTCATTTGCACTTCGGTATTTTTGTATATTGCCATCTTTGTTGGTTCTCGATTATTGGATATCTACGATTACAGTTCGCCCCGTGCCGTGCGTAAGGATTGATAATGGAATATACATGATTTTAAGATGATTTAATTATTACTTAATTGACATTACCACAAGCTCATTTAAATGATAGTTTTAACGAGCTTAGAAACATGGTAATATTAGAAAGTAAGTTTATGATTTGGTGTTTGTTTATTTATGTTGTGACAGTAACAATCTTTAGAAACTGATGGAAATGAAGTTGATTATTTAAAATTATAATTTCCTTGTTTTTTACCGTAGCATTACCTATCACCTATTAATTAATTATTTGCTAGTGTTGTATGTTTAATGAAATTACCTTTGATGAACAATTCATCAAAGGAAATGAGTTATCATTTATCAGTGCAACGTGAGCTGCCAATAAAATTTTCGAAAAAGTAACAGTGTTAAAAAAATATCGTATAATTTCACACATACTACATTAATATTGCATGAGAACTGCTAACTGTTTCATACTGTAGCTTCTCCGCAGGAATCCGAACAGTGGTCCTTAGATTCCTTAAACCGTCGAGGAATATTGGTAGGTATGTATATTTACATCGGGCAAAGAGGATTGACCAATTTGACCATAGAGGTTTACATTACAAAAATCACCCGAAAATAATTTTAAACTTACCTCATCATGGCTGTTTTTACAGATAGCTAGTCGTTTTGATTTAGCAGTTACCTACCTTATAAACATTTAATATTTTTTTAAATCATGTACAAAGCACTTCAAAGCAGCTTCGACAATTTGTTTCTTTGCAGTGCTCCCTTCATTTATAGAAGTATCTATTTTGTTCGTTGTTATTAATCTTATCTTATTCCTATATTTTGATTTCATTATTCCCAACTACTTTATCTATCATGTAATGTTTTAAGTAGCCTGTATTTAAGGCCGCACATAGAGTTAAACATAACTAAGTAGGTATTAATTGTAAATTTGTTAATGTGTTTTTTGAGTTCCTCTTAAGTAATAAAGAAAACTACAGTAAGTAAGCTAAAATTCTATTAATACATACATAAGCAGGCTTCAAAGTAAAGGCAGCCAAGTAATACCTACTTGTTAACATTGAACCAATTTATTTTAACAGCGATCCGTGTAACGGAAGGTTTATTGCTGATTGGTACCACTTTACATACAAGTGTACGCCTACGGCTCCGCCTCTTTCCTGACTCTTGAATTGAGCTGGTAATGTCGGAGCTATCGGTTTACCTGTTAGAAAGTTTCTATGTTGTTAAGGGCGCAAAGAAAGGTGAACAATCAAATTCTTATAATTTAAGAATTTTTTACACATTACTCAATAATCGCACATAAATCTGGATTACTGGAGAATACTACTGCATATAGGTGTTAAACTAATTTCCACTTCCCGGGACAACAGTCTTTTCCTATGTTACAGTCTATACCAAGTACCTACTCTTTAAGTCTTTACCAAATTTATGAAAATAAATAAATATCCTAGGACGCATGATGCCTGATATAAGTATTATATATTAAGTATCCCTACTTTCATAGTCAATATAATAATGAATTGTAGACTTATAGGCATAGTTTTCAGTGCGTTCCATTTTCATTAAGTTCGTATTGTCTATGGTTGCTATTGTAACATGGCTGACGTACAAGTCCTTACAGAGTTTATGCAATAATAAATAAGATGCTAATGCATGTAATATTAGCACATATGTGTAACAGAAATGTATTTTCAAATGATATGTACTTTTGTACGTAATAGATGGGGAGCCCAAGAGGGGATTCTGGGAGTTCCTCGAGCGCGGCAGATTAGTATATGGGAGGTACCTTAGGTCTAGTTGAGTGCCTCAACCAAATCTAAGCTCTCCATGTGGAGCCGCGCGCGTAGAGCAGCCGATCAGATTAGTAAAAAAAAATTGATAGGTGAAGATACTCGAGCGTGTCAGATTAAAGTATGGTGGTTTAATCACATGCTGAAAAGAGTGTATTTCAATAATCTGACAATTTGAGCGTGACGTATGGGAGTGAGAGGGTCGCAAAGATGCAAAAAAAAATCGATGAGTGGACATTCTCGAGCGCGGTTGAATTTATTTTTATTTTAGAGAGAATAATTCAAGGATCACAGAAAGCATATAATCTGCCGATTTGGACAAGCCGAAGTAACAAAAAGTTAATTCTTAAGTTGCCTTATAGGTTCAAGCAGTAAGTGTAAGCTCAGAGACGCTTGATACTACAGAGCTATAATTTGGTGTGGTAGTAGATATTAACTACATCGACAAAATTGAAACATAAAATCTAGAAAAAAAAAATTGGGTTCCTACTACACATGTAAAACGGAGAAATTTTTTATTCGTCATTCCTATGGTTTGGTATGCCACACTATAGGAATGACGAATAGCATTCGATAGCTAATTGGTAAATAGTTAAGGTTTGCTAATAACCTTCCGATTGAGGGTTCCGTTTACGAAATATTTAGCATTTAATCTGTAATTTTAGTTACAGTACAGTGTCCTCCTCTTTAAAAAGTAAACCATTGTTTGTAGATATGTAAAAAAAATCATCCTAGTAGTATATATGATGAACTTAAAAGAAAAACTATCACGCCTTTTTTTTACTTCTAATTTAGTAAATTTATAATTTTTTTTAAATCATGTCTGCGCCCACTCCTACTCAAATGCAATAGCAATACAACTTTTTAACGTAACTATTGACTACTGAGCAAATGTGCTGTTTTTTTTTACAATGACTGTATCTAGATCTAGTAATATAACCCTGATTAGATTTTTTAGCTTATTTTTATGTAAACATGTTATAATTTATGAATTTTATTTAACACATCCAATGATTTTATAAAATTACGGAAGAAAACAAATCTTTAAACCGTCAGATTAAGCAAACCCATCTATATATTCGTCAGATTATGGCATCAGTATGACCAGGGTATCATGCTAAATCATCTGTATGAAAATCTGACGCGCTCGAGTATGTCCAGATGGCGATTTTTTTTTGCATTTTCAAGAAGCCGTCCCGAGCTTGCGTCCGAATCGTCAGATTTTTGGATCCAAGCTTCGTTTAGGCTCACTTAACATCCCCTGTAAATATCTGATGCGCTCGAGCATTTTTTTTTTTTTACCATTTTTAAACCATCCGTACGGCCGGCCCCACCATGCAAACTGGCAGATTAACATTATTGTGTCATCAGAGTTACATGGAGTATATACAGTATCAATATCTGACGCGCTCGACTATGTCCATGTAACAATTTTTTTTTACATCTTTGCAAGCTCGCAGACGCTTGCCCCACCGCTAAAAGGGAAAACATCATATAACCTTTTTTTCTTCGTATCATCTGATCTTCAAAATCCAATAGGTCTCCACGACGCTCGAGGAAGTCCCCATTTAGCATCGTCGCCGCCCCTACTATAAGGCTTTTGGAAGATTCCTCTTCACGTTCCATCCAATCTTCAATAATAACATGCATATTCAAACGGTTTACTTAGTAACGTCTAAAATCCCTTCAGCAGTTATTTCGTGAAATACTTTCACCCTTACTCTTGCATTTACAGCTTCAGCATTAGTAGGATTATCAAGAAATTGGATGGAATGAGGCCGAGCTGCGTAAATACCTAAGCTTAGTAACTCGGGACAAATTTTCTTGTTGGATTTAACTTTTAGTTTTCCACAAAATAGTGATAGAAAAACGTGTTTGGCCGTGACGCTAGCGATGCACCGCAGCTCCTCTCTATATCTACTAATTATCACGTCCACCGGCCTCGATAGAGATATTTTTGTTTTTTCTACTCACCCACTTAATAACATTCTTCACGCTGCGGCACACAGGTGGTGTGGAGGCGCTGTTGGGAGAAAATGTCTCGGACTAGTGAAAGTTGCGCTTGGAGATCAAACTAATGTGATGATGATGGAGTGATGTCTGGATATTTAAGTTTACATGTCTCAGAAAATGAAATTTCGTCATATAAGTAGGCTAGTTTAATACTAAGAATAAGACAACATATTACGTATTTAATTAGGGAATACTCGGCCATAAACACATATATGCTTCGATAAATACATTTGATTGTGAACGTTATATAAATGACCAATATTTTACAGTGAGGATAATAAAAAAAAAATCTAATGATAAAAAAAATATAGTTTAATACGTATGTACATAATTAGAATAAGGGATGGAAGGCCTTCCTATAGTGGGATGATTATGGCTAAAAATAAATAACTAAAATATGTAACATCATCTCCACAGAGTTACTGTGCCAGCACCTTAATGCCCTTGTATCCAGCGGTCATCACGGGCGGAAGTCTACCAAAACTGTTCATTTGAGTTTTCGAACCGACTCCCAGATTTTTTTTCTCACTCACCTCTTCTTGGAAAGTTTATGGCCTAAAAAGAAACAAAAAAGGCACAATCTCGAACCGTCTATGGCCGTATGGGAATGATTCTGTTAAATAGGTAAAAATTTAGATTGTTTGGTTTCTTTTAATTGTGTTCAATTTATAGAGTTTTATAGCTTAACATCTTGGTTAGTTAGGCAGCGTGATGTGACTTTTTTCAAATACTAACTTGTAGGTATTTAATTTAACTTAAAAATATTTTTTAAGTAACTCATTTTGCACTAAATATGGTAGGTAAGTAGGTAGATTGTTACATAAATGAAAATCACGTTGCTTGCATAAAAATAATACCGAAGAGAAAAATATATAGATTGGGTTATTGTACAGTGCCGAGTTTGTTTATAATTTAATATATTTTTGAGTGAAGACTGGTAACAAACATAGGTGATCTTCTTCTTTAAATCGGCGTTAATACTTTTAAATATAGCGCCATCTACTAGTAATGTTAAGAAACGTTTGTATTGACACCTGGGGTTAAAATAGTAAGCATGTTTGTATACCTATTCAAATAAGTAGTTTGCACTTAAACTTCTAGATGGCAGTACTTGTAAGATTGGTTGGGCAGACGACTGAGGGTGATATAAGTTTAAAAAAATATCGACAGATGGCGTTATTATAACCCGACTATGATGAATATTCGTTGGTAGCATGAATTTATTAGCACATTGATATCGTATTCGATTTAGTCGGGTTGTAGTAAAAGTAATGGAGTCGATATGATATGCCATCACCGTGTCTATAGTCTATGGACCGTTCGTTCGAGCGACGAACAGTCCAGCGAGCGAGTGAATTTCGTTCGGCAGTCTGTTGCCGCTTTTGCTTTGAGAAGTTGTTATGTCAGTTCTGCAAAAGCGTTATTCGGGAAAAAATGCAGTGAAAGTGTATTTTCGCTTATTTTGTGACTGAAATTCTAATGGAATCTTGAGTTTTATATCGGGCGATAATTGTGTAGTGATTGTTAGTGCATTTTAGTGGACGTTTTTGTGTTTAATCGTGACGATAAACTAGATTCTCACGCTATTACTCCAAGTTCGCCGGCTCTTCTGTTGTGGTAAGTGTATGATCGATATTTACCCCCTTTTAGACTTCGCCGGGCTGCTTTTTGTAACAATAACAAATGTTGGTTATTTAATTCCCCGTCTAGACAATATTTTGTACGATAATTTCGTTTGTTTCGCTAAACGTTGATGCTACGGCAATTGGAAAAATATAGGGAAGGGAAGACGAAATTGTTTGTAGGTACTGAAGCGAAGAAAGAATTATTGCATTATTATTAGTTCCGGTCAATCACACGCTTACTATAATGAATATTAATAAGATTTGTAGGGAATAGGTTATTTGTATAAAGTTTACTTTGAGTTAATTGGTTTTTTTTGAGGCTGTTTGTCTACTCATATGAGTTTTAAAAATCTCGTTGATTGGAATAAAAATAATTAGCTCTGGGTTTTATGCCTACCATAATATTGTCGATAATATATTATTGCAAAATTTTGGTTTCCTATTGGCTATGTTATTTATATTATATTTACTAATATAAATGTTATAAAATGTTATTTTGATAAATTACCTCCATATACAACCTTGTGGAACATACCAATAACTAATATGAATCTTACAAACAAAAAACTTTGTTTAAACTTAACTATCCATAGTCCATACTTAACAATATTTTGTATGTACCTACTTAAATACTTAAAAATCATTACCATACATATCTAGTAAATGTTATACCTATTATAGGTACCTAAATGTATTAAGTTTGTAATATCATTGGACCTATTTTTTTTTATTTGTTCCTTGAGGAACAGGCTAGGGTCAGAGACCATGCTGCCTTGTCATCAGTTTGTATAATTATTTTTATCATTGAACCTAGTCTCAGTCTGTCCAAAATAAAGCAGTAAACATACTATGCCCATATTTTCTTGCCTCCATAAATGTGTCTAAAATAACAGACAAGTTCATTTGCTTCTTCTGTCAACATAAACATCTGTAATATTTGTTCAGCACCCCATTTCTCAGGCGGAGTGTTACACTGTAGTACTTTAAAATAAGATTTAGTGTGATGTCATCCGACAAAAGTAGAATTTATGTTTGTATTTATTTATTGATTATATTATCATGAAAACTTTAATATAACTTAATAGAATGCAAGTAGAAAATACCAAGTAATAGTAGTTAGCTATAGTACTTAAAGATGATATTTAATGTAATATAATAGGCATATCTCTTCTCTGGCCCGGCTACAAATTATTTTATATGAATTTCAGCACTTAGTAATGTAAAATCCTTTGTAAGGAAGTACTTATCTGCATTAATTCTGTCATTAATTTTATTATTATTTAAGTGTATTGAGTACTTAGTTATTCCCCAAAAAAAACTAAAATGGTTACCATTTCATGCCCATAAAGAGAAAAGTTCACATTAGATTTTTTGGGATCACTCTCATATTGAATGATTTTGCTAAAGAATAATGGTTACAAAAGTTTTAGGTATATTAATTTTCATGCAATACTCTTTAAATATATAAAAAAACAGCCCCTAAGCCTGTATGATACATGGTACATATGAAGGCTTGTAAACAGAATGACTTTTAAACAGAAATAAACCTAATTCTGAGTATTAGATCACCAATCACCATGTGATAACAAGCAATACCCATTAGGCCTCGAAACTTTACACCTATATGGGCATGACGTAATTTTACTGGCCTTTTCTGAACTAGTTTTTTTTCCATCAACTGACAGATTCTACATTTCTGTATTTTAAATAAGAAAAGGTCGTTGGTGGTGATTCTTTATTATCACCAAATCATCTTTTTATTATCTAGTCTACTAGGTGACCCGCGCAACTTCGTTAGCGTCATTTGCCCGTTTTTGTAACTGTTTTGATTGATGCTCCGCTCCTATTCGTCATAGTGTAATGATTTATACATAAAAACCTTCCTCTTGAATCACTCTATCTATTAAAAAAACCGCATCAAAATTCGTTGCGTAGTTTAAAGATCTAAGCATACATAGGGACAGACAGACGGCGGATAGCGACTTTGTTTTATACTATGTAGTGATAGATAGTTTTAAAAGTAACAGACAAAATTGATATGGACCGTTTTTGCGTCGCTCTTGATGTATTCTTCATTTATTGACTAAAGTAAAGGTGTCGGAAACTATAGGTCCGTTTTGAAACCATGCTGGTAATATACCTATAATGTGGTAAAAGAGATTACCTCTTGTTAAAACATTTTAAAGATTGATGATATTATAATTCTTTAGGCTGTAGTTAGGTTCTTACCTACAAGAAGTCGCTTGGTGCGCAATTGGGCGTAGATAGCCACATATTATCTACTTGTTAGGGGTCATCCAACCTGCCCCTAGAACCCGCCAGCAACAAACCAGAAATTACATAATTCATAATTCATGATATATTTTTATTAAATAGGTATCTTAAGTGTACCAGTCGTGGCCACGGTACCAGTAATGGCCAAAAATTAAAAGAAACATCTAGAATTCGGACATGAGCGAATGTTTTTACATTGGGATCACTGTGACATAGACTTAAGACATCGAACTATCTAAGTTTAACGTTTTATTGAATTCAGTCAGTTACATGTACAAATATGCGCGAATACAAAGTGTAAGGTGATTTGAAATTGACAACGACGGCTTTTCTTTAGGAAATCGTTAAGGCGGTGAGCAGAAAGTTTCACTTGTAAAATAGTATTGCTTAATTAAAATCAAAATTAGTTTTGTTTCATGTGTTAACCATAAAATAAAGATAAACTTAGACTAAGACTGGGGTATCCATTAATAAATTTTCCCTGTCCAAGACTGGGTCACAAAACTACAACTTTTATTTGTTAAATTAATTGAATCCAGCTTTGCCGTATCTCACGCGTAACACATTACAAATATTAAATAAGGACTGGACTTTACAGTTTCACTATATTCAGTGCTGAAACTTTCAGAATTTTGGTAATATTTCACAAAAACCTGTTTTTTTTTTCTTAAACTGGCCACCATTGGGTCATTTACCATAGGTATGTAACTTAAATGTGTAAAATGGGTAATAAAAGATCGAATATGACTTATATTTTAAACCGTTTCTTTAGCCAATTAAATGTCATTTCTGGATTTGCTTAAAAATCTAACTTGAGATAATGCTATCAAATTATTAGATTCACATCACAAGCACAATATTAAAAACAATGCGATACCGATTGTTATCATCGAGTCATGATTGAGTCATCAGCTGCCGCGTTGTGGCGATCGTAAAAATTAAAGTCGTAATGCGTCACGTAAGTAAATATTGCAACTATAACTTACTCCCGATACAAATATGAAATGGTGCAAAAAAAACAACGTAACATTTGTAAATAAACAAGCATCGAAGATGTAAACAAACGCTCTTCAAAACAAAGTTTCATTTGAGGTTCGATCTCATCGACCATAATCTCGTACTCTGAACTCTGCAATCTACATTTCCACTTGTACCACCATTAGCTGAAACACCAAGTGCAAAATAACCTCAGAATACTGAATGCAATTCTCACGGCGAAACAATGCACCTACCTAACCCATCTTCGGTCGCCTGCTCCAGACTCTAGAAGGCTGGTACGCGTACTACGTTTACTATGTTACACGTACATGTGAGCCGGGGCAACGCCCTACCCCGTTGATATTTTTTTCTCCCTCGTTATTAAGGCCCATCACACATGCGACCGAACCGCATCGTTAAAACCGAGCCTGAACAATGCCGTCTCCACATCTGGGGCGTCTGACTCAATCGTGACGTCATTTGATACTGTAGTCTTGCCTCGGTGTACTGTACGCTTTTATCGAGGCATGAAAGCCGAAGATTATATAGAAGGTCAAATATGGGTACTTATACTTACCCAGCTCCTGTTTCCTAGATGGCACCTCTTCTGTTCTTTTTGATGGAACTGATCTCTATCAGAAACGACTTATGCACTAAGTACTACTATTTATGTCAGTGAAAATTTAAGCTAGATAAGAATCTAAATTCTTAAACATTGGATGCAGATTACGAAACATAGTTCAAAATCTACCAGACAATCATGTAATAAAAATCAAAGACAAGACGAAATTAAATCTCGAATTACCAAAGAACAGCTGAGGTATTGCTACAAGACTATCATTTGAAACACTTGTTGCATATTTACTTATCTAACGTCAAATCTCGCAATTTCATTTCGAGAGCGCGTAAAAACCTGACGAAGGCTTTCATTTTTTCCTCCAGTCGAGGAGTTGATTCGGGACGATAATATCTGCGAAGAAAGGATTGTCTTTGTCTTCCAAATTTAAATCTCCCTTTTAGGTCTGTGGCGTGTCTTGGCCAACGTCATCGTGGTTCAGGAGCCCACTATAAATAGGTATTGAAGCATCATACGCATTTACATCCGATGTTGCGCTGGAAAGTTGAGGTGACATAATTCTGTTATACATTTTTAGTAGTCTCTGAAATTTATGGATAAATTACCATATAAATTGTAATTTTGATAGTAGTGTTGAAGAAAACACGATGTAAACAAATGCAAGAAACAATCACAGATATATCATTACAGGTAATCATAGAGTTATTATGTCAAATCATAGTTACAACCTAGTGTTTAGTATTATGTACTATACACGTTTAATGCATATTATATGTATAGCTGACGAGCGTGCCAAGTAAACCGCTGAAGTGGAAATTAAACGGTGAATGAGTGAGCAGTCTTGAAAAAAGTGTTCGTGGCTGCTGACAGAATGAAAACAATTTAATTGAGCTTTGAACTTTTTTAACGAAAAAATAATTGAATGTGTCAACGTGTGGCAGCTTGATCGCTTTGCAATATCGTGGTTGGTAAACAAATGGCTTATTCATCATATTGATAAAGCCCGCTAAATCACTAACAGTGATTGAAAATGACCTGGCTATTGCGGCGTTATACAAAAAATAGGGAAAGCATAGTTTATTGCTAACTAGATATTTCAACAATCTTTTGAGCGGATATTTCCGATTATTCCTACTTACAAATTCTTATTGCGACGGCTTAGCCTCAGATTTCTTCTGTAAACTTTTTGCCTTTGACATTGTTGCCGGTTCAGCTAGAATGCAACATTTAATCGTCGGTAAGGGAACCTGAGTTCTTGTAAATTACCTACTATACAACACAGTCAGTCCGCCAAGTTTAATTCAGCAGTATTTAAGGCGTGTTACGACATTCGATCGATCTTACCATTCTCATGTTACACCATTCAGCACAATATAATCACCCCTGGCAGGAAAAGATTGAGCACGCCTCCGACGTACTCTTCTCGTACCATTGGATATAATCCAATCACAGATCCCCCACAAGATACGACGTTTTTTTCCATCAGAAGTAAATTGTGAACTTCATGTGCGAGCTCATGCAAAATAAACAATAGAATAGAATCAGTACGATCTTGATAACGTAACCCTTGCTTGGTGTTTCTGCGAAAGAGGCCAAGTGCGACAACCAACGGTGTTTAACAACCACTATATCTGGAACCTTGGTAGGGAGACTTTTTCTCCTGTTGTCTCATGCACGTGGGAGGTATGATAGATCATCCAGAACTGGTGCAGGTGCATAATGTGTCCAGCGTCAGATGAGCCTGGTAATTGTAATGCGGTCCCGAAGATGGGAGGTCAAATTGTCATGGTCTGTACACAATAACAATGGTGGAGTGGTAATGACTGTTGCATCACAGCAGCTCATTCAATTGTGTGACATTTGTTATGTTTGTTTAGTTGTCTTCATACTATTGATGTTAAAATTGTCAGTTAGGTAATTGGCGTTTGGTTGCGTAAGTGTTACTTCTGCTTTTGTGGTTATTGTTTTAACAGCTTGAGTGACTTTGGTACCTATAAGTATAGCATTGTTTATCATATTTAAAGATTCGTTTCATACCATTTACACTTCATCTTATTTCTAGTCGCAACACTTTAACAAATATGTTATGTAATATTAGCAAATCGTGATCTCTAACCGTGTTGCCCTATCAACGGTCGAAGAAAACTGCTTATCCTAGATAAATTCTCGCACGTAGCATGGGTTTACGCAATATTGTTTGTGGTGAAACGTGATGCGGTCTCAGGACACCCTGCTTGTTTTACGCTAGAATAAACAATTTACGCTACAGAGTTGATTTTGGGGTTAAGTGGACCTCTTAAATCTCTTGGGCTGGATTTGGATAAGTTTATTTTTAACTTTGCCGTGTAATATGTAGGTTAGAGCCGCCATCCGTTCAATTTGCCCCGGTTCGGAACGCGTTAAATGGAAACGGTTTTTTTTTTATAAAAACGAAATTTAATGGATGTTGCTAAAGTAGTGGAATTTTAAAAAGCTAAATATTTTTATGTATTTTCCGCGGCTTTACAATTACGTAGTTAGGTAACATCAAATTTATTATAGCTCGGGCTGTGTAATATTATTACTATTCTCATGGGCATTTTCCCGGAAAATCATTGTATAACCTACTTCAACTGGGAATCAGGAAAATTCACATATGTGTTATAATGTGTGTTTCATAAATAAATGTTATTTTTATATTTATCTTTAGCTAATATCACATTTATTTTATCAACATTGATAGCAATGTAAAAAGTAGGTACATTAAACATGTTTTATGTAATGTTTTACTGTCTGATCACTATTATAAAGCAAATGTAACATATAATTAGGTGTAGAATAAACTACACCAAAATATAGCATCCATTAAAAACTTTACTTCTATCACCGCTAAGTATGAAATACTGACAGAGAATGTATGTACTAGAAAACTTAAGCCTGGACGTGGAAGTAGCGGCAGACATAAACCAACAGTTCCTCGCTAATGTGCACTTTGGGCTGGGCCCTCATGATAAGCGGGAAGCGGTATCTGAGTGACTGAAGAAAATTCCTCACTATCTGGCGGGCAGACATTCCAGAAAATCGGCCAATAAGTGATCAGTTCTCCCAATAAGTGCTGCTTCCCGTTTTTTGATCAATCGTCCAGAAATTTTTTCTAAGCTAAAATGGCTGTAGGTATATCAAACTCTTATCTATCTGTGAATAGAAAGATCGCACCGCTTATGAAATCGCTCAGTGAGTAGTGCCAACCTAACTTCGCTCTACTTTTTCTCAGCTGAAAGACAAGACTAAGTAGCAAACGGAAAACTATTTGCTTCGCTAAGTACCGTATTTATCAATAACTTTGGCAACGGAGAAACAGTAGGGCTCAGTGAGTCATTAAGTAAATGATACTTGGAAGAAAACCTTGGGTTTAATCTCTTTAAGACCTTCAGTAATGTTGGATCGGGAATGTTCAGATGGTTCAGATCAATTATGGTAGCGGATCCAGGATCCTGTTTGTCCAGATCCTGTTGGAATAACATCTTGATTCACGGATCACTTCCATATAAAGTGTTAGGTATGCAAAGATTGTGTGACATGAGAACTGCTTTTGGTTTTAGCAAGTACTTTAGCATAATATTTTTCGAGATTATTTCTGCTACTATGCTGTTCCTAAAACAGTTTATAAAACAGTACTTTTAGCTTATTGTATTAAATTGGAAGGAAATTATTATAAAGAGCGATCGCGGTCGGAGGTCGATCACAATATCGGTTTGCAGCGTGAAATCGACTTTGCTCTGTGACCGATTCAAACAGGCCTTAAATAATTTCATGACACAAGCGTTTTATTCGATTTAAAGGTCAATGACTAAGGATTTTGAACAATTTATGAATTTATTGGTAGGTAAAAATAATTAAAAAGATCCATATTGCTTTTAAATACTGCTTTTATCATTTAGAGTAACATAGTAATTGATAAAACGAAAGCTTCCTATTTTAACCTAAATCCTACTGTTACGGTTGAATATTAATCAATGTACCTACCTACTACTAGTAGCTTTTGCCCATTTGCGTACAATATGATTAACATAATATTGTCCAACTGTTTATAAATATATGTCACTAAGGATCCATGTGCATAAAATCTGCACAACATTACGAATACTTTTTGAAATTAGTCTTCATATTTCTGATGCTACTGGATTGTTTATAAAAATGTATGTATTGACTAAACTCAAGGTTATTATATATGCCAAAAGTATAATTTAATATTAATCAAGCAATCAACACGAACCGAATAAATTCGCCAATTAACTTCTTCACGTACTAACGCCTAATTACGACGTCAAATGCATTAATTAAACACAATCGGAACGATAAATGCTAAATGGACTATAATGCATGTTAAATACCAATTATTATTTTATGTAGGTACCTACTGTAAGAAGGTAACAAATGTAACAATACAGTATTGTTTTATTGGAAGTTTTCCGATTTTATTATCAGATTACGACAATGACACTTACTTCCTTATAATATAAATAGGAATTGAATTAATGATGTCAAGGATCCACTGATTAGATAACTGGTAATTTAGATTGACATCACGTTTGGGGGATCTCGTTGCTGTCCTGTCCCTGAACACGAAGAATATATAAGAGAGGTTATCTTACTTATATATAGGTATGTAGGGACTATAATAATGGACCACATCATTTGCCAATCAAGTTGAGATATAGTATGCTAAATTATGCGTTTTTTATATTCTAAAAGTCCATTCAAAAGTCCAAGAAGTTAAACAAAACTGTGAATGAATCACAAACTATAGTATATTTATTTATAAACAGTATTCGTATTCATCATTCGCATGTACCTATCTCGCAAAAAGCTTGAATCTGATCACCGCGTTGGTACATCCATATTTAGATGTCTCGCTCCCACCGGCGCGCTGCGCGGGCGCAGACTATTGGGTTCGTCGTTAGGGTTGTACATTAATTGGCAATATATTTTTAATGAGTATGTCTTAACTAGTAGAAATATTGTGAATGTGGGACGTCTGTCGTAAAATAATTATTGAAACGTTAATTTCTTGCTAAACAACTCTAATATATAAAGAAAAACGGAATGACAGACTGCTAAGCAATCTGGTGCAAGGGTTTCGCATCAAAGGTGTATTCATAAATAAGTACTTTATCTGTGGTATTACTTATATATAACTCAACCCTCTCCTGTGAATAAGACTAGTTCGCACGTGTTTTTCATATTTGTCAATGGACTGGTTATTAGTGGTTATACACTGCCCGGTAAAGTTGTAATGACAGCCCTGTCTGTGATAGAATATAATTTTGAGGACATTGTATTGAATAATGGATTGAACACGTAGAAAGAAAGTTTTACTACGAATACAACTGGAAAAGTAAACCGTAGTAACTCACCTGACCCACATAGTTTACAAGGGATTACTTTTAGGGAACTTTGCACATTTTCAGAAACTAAGCATATTTTTTAAAGTTTCCTTATGAATTTTTAGTTTCAGAACTGTCAAGACACTGCTTGGTTGATTTTGATTTTCTCAATCTAGCTAAGTCGGACGTCTTCGTTAGTCAACTTCAATAAGAACTAGGGCACGGAGTTTGCTCGTCAGAATTAAACGCTTGTTTTATTACTTTGTCCAAGTCTTATTACTTATGTAGCTCGCTTACGCTATCAGTAATCTCGATCTTGCAGATTCAAGACCAGTATTGCATCCAATAAATTATAGTAAACGCATAATTTCAAGCCGCGGTAAACACAAGATCTTCCCTCAAAACCACTGTCCCAAAAATAAACCAAGCTAACACAAGTTATACTTGTACCGTGGTCTAATTCTGTAACGGCGCGCGCGCATGCACTTGATCACACTTGATAGATGAGTCACGGTCGCGCACGGGCACTGCACTCAATACTGAGGGAGTGTTGTGATTGCTTACTGTTTGTACTTACCGTACTTACGTGATGTTTGTTGATGCGTTCAAAACCGGTTTGCATCTGATTGCAGGTAACTGATGTTTTTATCGGAAACCTTTAGATGTGTTTGTTTTTAGAAAGCAACACTGTTATGATGCCTAACATGGACCAAATATATATTTGTATATAATTATCCTAAAGTTGCTATGATACACTGTCTTAAATAAATCCTAATTTGATTCCATCACCCTGCAACAGCAAGACAATATTTATGCTGTTCAGGTACGACACTAAATATAAAGCCTTATGGAATAAAGGACGCCATTAATATTCTGATCAAACTTCGTCTGTTCTGATCCACTTTGCTCTTATTATTCAGAGCGTTCATCATTATGCATTCTTGCTCACACTCCTTGTGTAGATACTCACAAAATCCGTGCCGTGGCATTTACAGCTATAATTCTTTGGGAACGAAATGTAACGCACCCGGACAAAGATCCCTAATAGGATTGATTGGGATTTGTCCCGCTTGATAAATAGTTAAAGGTATTCAATAAATCAGTGTCAGTTAAGGAGGAAGTGACCGAACACTTGTGTGAACATGGGGTCAGAGAAGTCACAAAAATGCTCTTTAAGTTCACTATCTATATAAAATTAAATGAAGACTTTTAAAAGCTTTGAAGATATGGTAATGATGCTTCCAATGTGGTTTTGTGATTAAAATTCATTTATGGATAAAATGTATTTTGTCTTAAAGGAAATTATTAAACAGATAAATTGTTCATTTTAAGGGGTTGTTAGTGAATTGGAAAATCATTCGATTTTATCTTTTATCTTCTTTCGGGACTGTAAAGGTTTCAAGGTCGTGGATTTTTATTGCCAATCGTAAAAATGTCTCAAACAAGAATCACCTGATAAATAATAATGTAATAACAATAAAAGCAAATTAAGGTTTTGCATGTTTCATAAAACATTGATGTCTTTGTAGTCAGCCTGCCTGATTTACTACTGTTTTTAGATATCGGCGCAAGTACAGTGTTATACTATCGCAAAGGACTTATTCTTTGGATTCAGCTTATAATTATTAGTATTCTGCTGTCATTTCAGCCGCGATTTTATTTCTATATTTTTTATTATTATTTACAAATCAGACAACAACGGTATCTAATATAGAAAGTTAATAGTAACAAGGTGTCCAAAGCTCCAAATCATATAGCAAGCTTAATTTTAACGTTTACCTACACCAAATTCAGAATAGCTCTTATGACACTGAATTATTAATCTCCACTAACAGAAATAAGCAATGTCTCAAATATACCACATATGGCACTATAATTTCGTAATACCAATTACCAATCTACGAAACAAGCGATAGTGCTTATTATTAAATGACAGACAGACAGAAGTCATATAAGCAACATTGGAAACTTCAAAAAGCACTAGGTACATGCTATTCTATTAAGTCAAAAATCACATTGAATAAATCATGTATAAGAATTGATTGCAAATGCTGCAATAAATGCATTGGGAGTAAACAGATTTATATGAAAAAAAAAACATCATTCAGGGAAAAGTATACATTCATTTAAATACAAATTGACTATTTGTATTTGTACATTTATTATATGCAACGTAGCCAATACTGTTTTCATATGATATACATGTCTGTCTCATTAGCATCGCTTATCGTTATGGCATTCAAACATACAGTCTGTGAGAATTTCATAAAGAGATTTGTCCTTTTCAAATACAGAAAAGTCTGCAAGTTTCTCGTAGTCACTAGATCAGAGTTATGCTCACGTTGCAGCAGACGTTAGATTTACATACATATTAAATTAAGCTTTGAACCAGCGCTGCTTGGGGATTCTAGATTTAGCTGTTGTTATTTCATTTCCTAACACTAAATGTGTTTCGATGTCCATTCGCTACTCCCTAGGGGTATTTTGGAATTCTAGATAGATACTCTATCTAATATAACTAAGTTTGGCGTCTGCGTCCATTCGATTTCTATTGCGACTTGTCTGGAGTTGCTTTGATTAATTTTATTTGAAGTAACGTTGTGTGCTTTTAAATTGACTTTTCTCATCATCGAAAAGATTCGTAATAATTGAATTGCATAATATAATACAAAGTTAAGCGCAGAAAAATTAAACTGCATTTAAGTTAGCGAATGGAAAAGGTAAAAAAGAACCGCCCAATCCATCCTTTTTTTTTTTTTTTTTTTTGATGTCCCAGGGGAATCCTCATAGGATACCCGGCAGCTCCGGGGGGAGCCGCCGGGTTATGTGGAGACTCACCGGCACAGAAGGTGCCGGTGCCTACCCACTAAACCCCTGGGGTTCCATTGACGCCTCGGCGCCGTGTGGCGGGGCTGCGGGACACGCGTAAGCCTTACAACCGCATGCCCCGCCGGCGCTGCTCGGCCTCCCAAAAACACTGCTGGAGGCCGAGCCCGTCTCGGGGGGGCGGGACTCACGATGCGAAAACGCATGCGAGTCCCGCCCCCCTCTCAACTTCACCGGAGATGCCCATGGAACAATGGGCATCTCCGGCATGGGACCGTTGGCGTGGGCGGCGGATCCCCCGATCCGCCGCCCCGGTCCCCGGCGTTACGGCGGCAACCGGCCCGCGAAGGCCTGTCGCCGCCTACCGCGCCTGCGGCGGCGAAGCGGGAGAGAGTTGACGTCGTCCTCTCTCACCCGCTCCGCCGCCTCCTTCTGCGACATGACTTGGCCGCAGAAGGTTGCGGCCGCCTCCCAGGCCTCCTCGCTGCCCACCATGGCCCTGATGAGGGCCGGCAGCGAGAGGTCTGCGCCGACCGTCGCGGACAAGGCGGTGCGAGGAGTCGCCCAAGCGGGGCACTCCTCGCGCGTATGTACCGCCGTGTCCGAGACGCCGGCCCCGCAGTGGTGGCACGTCTCCGTGGGCTCTCTGCCCGCCACCCGGCACAGGTATCGCCCGAAGCAACCGTGCCCGGTGATCGCCTGTGTCAGGTGGAAGGTGAGAGCCCCGTGCTCCCGTTCGAGCCACTCCTTCAGGAGTGGTCGAACGGCGGCCACCACATCCCGGCTCGTAGCCGGGTTCTCGAGCCGGGCCGTCCACTTCCGGAGGAGAACGCTGCGAGCGTCTTCCCTCCAGCTCGCGATCTCCCGCGGATGCGGACGGCCCCCGGCCTCCTTCGCTCGCCAGTACACCGCGGCGAGCACCTCGGCTTCGAGGTCCCACGGCGGCGTACCGGCGAGCACACACGCGCCGGCGCACGACACGGTGCGATACGCTCGGACCACCCTGAGCGCCATGGCGCGCTGCGGACGTCGCAGCGCAGCCTGGCTTCGGGCGCTCAGGGCCCCGGCCCATATCGGCGCTCCGTAGAGCGCCATGGAGCGTATCACACCGGTGTATAGGCGCCGGCAGGCCCTCCCTGGGCCCCCCACATTGGGGAGGATCCGTCCCAGAGCCCCGGCGGTGGCCATCAGTCGCGGTGCCAACCGCCGGAAGTGCTCCTCGAACCTCCATCGGCCGTCGAGAACGAGTCCAAGATATTTCATCGTGGACCCGACGGCGATGGAGGTTCCGCCCACCACTATGGCGGCTCCCGGCGGTGGCCCGCGTCGGGGCCCATGGAACACCAGGGCCTCCGACTTACTGAGGGCCACCTCGAGCCCCAGGGCACGGATCCTCCCCACCACCTGCGCCACAGCAGCCGTGGCGAGGAGGGAGGCTTCACGATAGGTGCTGCCGCGGGCCGTCACGAGGGTGTCGTCTGCATAACACACCAGACGGACCCCTCGCAACATTGCACCGCGCAGCACCCAATCGTAGCCGATGTTCCACAGGTGCGGTCCGAGGACCGACCCCTGCGGAACACCGCACGTCATCTCCCTCCTCCCAGGGCCGCTGCTGCCCCTCGGGAACACTACGTCCCGCCCGACGAAGTAATCGGCGATGACCTCCTGGAGGTACTGCGGTACACTGTGGTACCGCAGTCCCTCTTTGATCGTCTCCCAGGGTAGCGTGTTAAATGCGTTGCGGATGTCCAATGACACCGCAAACAACACGCCCCCCTGGGAGACGGCCCCCTCGGCGAGGTCCCTGACCCGCGCCACGGCATCCACGGTCGACCGACCCCGGCGGAAGCCGAACTGCGCGTCGTCCAGTCCCGGATCCATGGACTCGACGAGGCGCCCAGCGAGCACACGCTCGAATAACTTGGGCACCTCGTCGATTACCACCACCGGGCGCGCCCAATCCATCCTTAATTAACCGTGAAACTGGTGTCTCAGACATTCCCCCTAAACGTTTAGCTTCTAGTTTTATTGTAACAACTTCAAACAAAGCCAGCATTGGACTTAAAGAAGTCGTAAAACGAGACAATGGCGTCTTCAGCAATTGCAAAACGTTTAAACTTAGTCTCCAAGTGGTTATGGAGGAAGATTGGAATATCCATTCGAACAATTGCAACAATTAGGTAGATGCTATCGCTTGGAAAGTAATAATGATGAAATTTTAGTACCATGTGGATCTAATTGCAATGAAAATTCAAATGGCCTTACAAAGTGGCGCACTATCCTCGGTCAAATGGGTATTGTGGAAAGGCAACCAATGTTTTATAGGAGCATTTACGACGCAACCTGACAGCATATTTATCGACGCTTCTTTTATTGCCTCCAACACTGACATGTGCTTAAAATGTCCGACACGAAACATCTATCGGACGTTTTCCTACAAAATGTCAAAAAAAGTTAGCATTGAACGTTGCCCTCTTTACTGTAAAATCGATACCAAGTTCATTGTGGGAAACTGGGAAAGGCCGAACACTGCGTAATATTGTGTTAGGTTATTAAGTAAAAGGGTATTTTGAGGTATTTTCATTGTTTGGGTACCTGAGAACCTTTAAGTTTTTATTTAATTTTATTATTGTGTATATACGATATCGTGTTTTGATAGATTATATTATTATATGATTACATCTATATACTTTACAAATCTACCTGTTCCTATTGTATTACACCATTCACAAAACGATTAAAATTATACTTAATGCGGGTCTTTAACACGACCAACAAATTAAGGAATTTTGCATATTAATACTCCATAAAACAATATTCAATGTTACGCACTATAAATGCCAGTTTTCTGTTTGTTATTCTACAATTTGTTGGTAGCGTTTCAATTATTTTAATGTGTACTCTCTCCGTCCAAGTACTTCTAAACACACAGAGAGCTTCCAGTTCAAATTATCATTATGTTAATTCAAAGCTAAGCTATGGAGCATCATGTTTTGTTAAACAACGTAAACATAGTTGGCTTTACCATATTCTGCATCAGTAATTGACTTACGTGGAGTTAGGTATATCAATTTTGGAGGTACGCTTACCTCGTATCCAATTACTAAAATCGAGAATTCGAATATTTCGCAGCTCCATCGATCGGTTGCACCCTGGAGCTGCACTGCTTGCAGTAATTTATAGTTGTAGGGGCGTTATCACTGCACTTGCTTAATATCGCCTCTATTACTACGGGCACAAGGTGTATTATACAATTCAATAGGGGAAATAACCAAGGGGTTTGACCCACGTGTTACATGCATTATTGCGTGATCTGTTTCTTTCTGTGGACTGTAGAAATACAATTTTGGGTGTGTCTGCTTTTAAGTGGCTAAAGTTTGTTTTGGAAGTAATTCTTAATAGTGGATAATTACTTTCCTCGCTGATGTATTTATTTTAGCGACTTATTAACTATTATTTATACATTGAATTCATACAAAGCAAGGGTTGTATTGCAGATAAATATTTTTGATATATTACGTGTAAAACACTCGTTACAATATGTTATGCGAAACCAAACCATGTCATTTACAATTATTAAGTTTAATTTCCTTTATTGCCCTTTCTGCATTTGATTTTGTGTGTTCTAAACCAATAATTTAATTAACTTTTGTTTGTTACAGGAAATGCTGATTATTATTGGGTAAGTAACAAACCAATTGATTATTTTATTTTGTATCCTATCTTTCTACTTATATCCTTTGATAGATATAATATTTATATAATATACTTAATATAATATTCCTTATTTCAAAGATTCAAAAATTTCCAAGAATCCTAAAGTACCTTTACTCCGGATTAATTTGTTTAAGTTAAACAAACTAAGGAATATAGACATAGAAAAATTATTCACTGAACTGAAATTGCTTTCTAATTAATACCTAAGACTCCTACAGGTGTCGTAATTACCTTATTTGAATTACAAGAGGTACCGTCTATTAATTAAAATCTGAGTTACTAGCCTCTAATGTTTCCAGAAACAGGCTTAACAACTTCCCTTTGTAAATTTATATACAGTTATAATAAGAAATTTCGAGCAAACCTCGAATTCGGCCACTGTTGGGAGATTCTTAACATTCTCAGCATAATTGTTCTCGTTTTTCTTTTTGACCATTGTTTTTTACTTCTAAGTTAATCTTAACCTTGCGTAAATCTTAAACGTTTATTAAATAACATTTTATTTTATCGTCATAAATTCTTATATAGGTAGATAAATAAATAATGTTAAAATTCCCACATTTTCTTTCATGTCTTAAGTAAATGTCTAATTTAGACTGAATATTATATAGGTACTTAATCATGTAATGAAATGAGACTTGTTTTTCTCAATATAATAATGTGATACGAATGCCTTGTTCTGACCTCCTGGGGCGGTTTATTAAATGTATGTAAACGTATTCGGTTATTCCATTTCGACAGATAAACATTATATGTCTGTATATTATATAAATATACGTCAATTCGTTATTATTTTTAAGGGATTGTCTAATATATATACGTAATATTGTTTCGCACAGAAATAAACCATGAAGCATGTAGCTGTTGGATGAGAAATTCTTGCTTGGACTCTGAACTGTATTTTATGTTGTGCTTCACTAAGCTCAGCAGTTATTTAATAGTTTGTTTTTATAATTCAATTTTTTTATGAATCTAGGTTGGATTTGATTATACCTACTTATTTTTAATAAAGGCTCTCGCGTTGTCTGCCTTTTCGCGCTAATCTCAAATTCTACTTACGAATTTTCATACAGTTTTCACCAATAGTCGGAGTAATTAATGAGGAAGGTTGAGGTGTCTGATTCGTTTAGGGATTATGTAAATTGGCTGAAATATGACTGTGTTTTGTTGAACCCTTACGATTACAAGTAGGTATTATATAATTCTCATCCTATTGTTACCTTATCTTTAACATATTTTAAGGCTGATGCTCTAAGGCGATCGCTTAAGGGATGGAAAATTTTTGACATGACTCGCCCTTAGTCGTTCAGAATTGTGTTGGATAATAAACATGCTCCGTTGAGTCGACATTATTCTCCTCATCCTGTTTATTTGGTTAAATTGGATATAATGGAGGTAAATTGTGAGAGCTACTTCACTTACCTTGCCTTATTTTGGATTTCATGCAGGAGGAAATATTTGCTAGTAAAAAACGACTACTTCCCCTACCATTTTCCACTCTAGTGACAAGACAAGAGTAATGAGCGAGTATCCCTTATTATTTTCCATGTAATTGTCAAAGGGGGAGTAACTAGAGACTGCAACCAGTGATTTTGAGTCAAATTAACAAAGACAAATAGTCATTTAACTAGTCGACAAGTGCAGCGGTTATGTCGGGAAAAAATACGCTAATTATAAGACTTGAATCTAAGCTTATTTATTACATGTCAACGTCTAAGATTATATGAATGAATGACCACAATATTCATTACCATTTAATTTTAATTAACCTCTTGAAATCTTAGTCACATCCATGTGAGATAATAAAGTTTCGCAGATTCTTCTAATACTGTTCCATAGCAATTCATGCTTTAATCTCTTGCAACAAGACATTAAACTGTGTTGAATTTAAAAAGATTGCAATTGAAAACTAACTTGATTTTGTTATTCATCTAAATACAACCATTTGCGTCGTACAGTTACGAGCGTATGTGAATTTTGCTTTTTAACCGTATTCAGTGGGAATGTGATAAAAACCACTTGCGCATGCGCACCCGAATGAATGAAATTATGCTTCTTTCCAACACTACCGTTGAGGATCCCGTAACGCGTGCTTACAACTGCGTTACCATTTCGGACACGTACTAAGATTACCTTTTGATAACTATATTCACTTATTTTGGTAACAAACAATGCATAAAGTCAATGTTGTTAATATACTGAGAATTTGTTCATTGGATAAAGCAATGCTATACATGGAAAAGAATAGAGTTAGTACTTGATAACACGTGGAAGAGAATATCTTAGTTCAGAATCAAATTAAATGACCGTTGGCGTTACACAGTCATTGTAAAAGATGAATATTGTAATAGGTATAGCAAAACTGATAAGTCATTAAGTAATTTTAACTGACATAACTGTCTATACCCCTAGATAATTAAATCCAGTTTCATAAAAAAGTTTATATTTTTTAATAAACTTGGCACTTGACACCTCAAGTATCGTCATTAGGTATACGCGACCAGCATTGCCACTGGCACATTCTATATTTAATACTACGATCTACCCCCGACATGAGTCACAGTGAAGCGCCGAGGGTGGCCTTTACTAACAGAGGATCGATTATTTATAGCCCTTTATAGCTGTTTTATTATATTCTTACCATTAAAATATTCTTGGGATCTTTAACATATAAAAGCTAGATCCAGTTAGATGATCGTTGCAAATAGAAAAATACGTGTTGACCCTTTAAAGTTGAAGCAGATTTGGTATACATTTGTGTGTATTATAGTGGAATATTTGCTAAGAATAACAAACTCTCATAACATAACTATTGTTCTTGTTTGTTAGGAGTCTCGATGATGCGTTAAATATTTGTAAACATAACTTTGCAAAGAACGTGAGCAGGAAGCTAATCCGAATCTTGAACAAATACGCCACTAAAACAAGCTCAAGAGTCAAACACCTTATAAACTTTACTAGCATCCAGATTTTATGTCTTAATATAGTAAACCATAGGGTAAATATGGAAGTAGTTTCCCAACGGGCATTAAAACTATTGTTCCTGCTACTCAGAAAAGTTTGTTAGGCGTAACTAAAAACCTATTGTTTAGCGTAATGACGTGTTGTGTATCACCAACAAAGTAGCTTTGATGCTTCTTGGTTATTTCTTAGTTTTATGAATCTTCTACTGGTACTGAACGTGACAAGATTTAAACACAAATTGGTTATTGGCTTGAATTTAACTCTCTCAGTGTCAAACTTTCACTCCCAGTGTTCCTTGGTTACGACTTCAGGTTTGTATGTTACAGCAACATCTACATCTTCAGAATGTTTTATAGTCGTTGCACTAAAAGTCAACGGTAATTATTCCACACTTTCTTACATCAAATGATAAAATACAGCAAATTGTAAAAGTGCCTTTCAACAAAAACACGACATGAATGCTCATTTTATTACACTTGTTTATTTTGTTGACACTTTCTCACTTTCTACGTTTGTTTACAACCGTTGTAACAATACGAGATCGATTCAACATATAAGGCAGCTCCATTTCCTGAAAAACATGTGACATTGAAACGCTCTATTATATTTGAGAAACACGCGACAACAAAGTAAATGTGCCTTCAACAACAGATAATAACCCGAGGTCGGGTCAATAAAGTTGGAAGAACGTGACCTGTCATCATAAACTCAACTCCATTTCCCCAATTACAACTGCACCTGTACGATATTGCCAATATTGAGGCCTTCGTCATCATTTCGATTATTCAAATGCTTTTTTATACGAGGGGATGTGAGGGTAGGTCTGGGTATTTGACAAATTGCCTCGAAGCCAGACGGGGGGCCTTGAATGTGGACGGCGTGTTGGAAATGTTAGGATGGGGTCGCTTTTTGCCGGAGGGAGTAGATTTTAGTATATAAAGGTAGTATTAGAACCGGTTCATTTGACGGTGAGCTATAGTAAAAACTCTGCCACATAAACTATACGTACAGTACTGCAATATCGATCAAAAATATTATATTCACTACGAGTAGCTTATATACCAAGGGAACCCTGAAACAATTATGATTATAATCAGTACTATAAGCTGTTGGTCTGAAAAGCCCCTTCTAATAATGAAAATGCTAACGGTATGATACTTACCTACACATGCAGGAAGGATACGACTTATATAATATTATGCTTATGTTCGAATTCTAGCTTTAGTCCTAATACTTACTTGGCATTTCTTGACATGAACATAATATAACTATTAAATGGTTTACGTCTACGACAACCATATCCTCAAAATATACTTGTTATAAGGACCGTAAATAAAGAAGATACAGCAAAATGACTTTTATTTACAACTTCACGTGCCAACACCACCTTTGCTTTCAGTGCGTTGTTATCGGGCTCGAAGTTGTAAATACTATTTACGATGTTTGTTCCACGTTTCTAAACAAAAGCCTCTAGTTCTCTTCTCCAGACAGTCGAGACTCGGGACGGCTCGAAACTACCCTCTGTTATATTCCCGTTTTTCACGGCCGTACTCACTTCCCCTGTCTGTACTTAGGCGTAGACCCTTTTCTATTAAGCGTAATGTAATCGTCTACAACATTGAATCTTGTTACATCACCAACAAAGTTCCTTTTCCATTAATGTGTTAGAGTAATCACAGAAATCGGAACCGAAACAAAGGAGGTTGATCTTTAATATAATGAAGCTTAGGGTTCTACGATGGTATGGTGGAACGTAACGGAAAATTGCTTGAAGCCCTGTGGCCCCACGTTGGGCGCCAGTTATGGCAGTGTCAAGGGACAATTTATGAGTGTTGAATGTTTGTAAACACTTCCTTAGAAAAGCGTTCTTGCTATACGTACAGCTGTTATTTCCCGTCTTAATTACAGTTTAAACGAAGCTTTCGAAAAATGTTCATTATTCTGTCAAAGCACAGTTTTAATTATAAAACCCTCCCGGGCGCTACTTCAAACCATTGTTTTAACGAATTATCTTATTTTGTAGACAAATTGTATTTTTTTTTATCCGGCTATGTATTAGTTTTGGTGTAAAAACTTGTCAGATTATATATTTCCTTGAAGAAATAACACATTATTAGACCTGCCTTTTTCCATTTATATTAATATGATATTTCTATCAGTACCAATCATCTCAACGAAATTCGCTACTGCCTACTTGATTAAAATTTGTAGGCTTAATATTACAAACAGCTAAAGTTCAGCAAGGTTAAGGGCGTGGGAGACCTGAGTAATATTAGGTTATATTACTCTTAGACCGAGGCTAGCCTCGGGCGTATATATTGCCGGGTGGATTTTATACCACACGATTTGTTTCAATAAAACAACTGTTAAAATATAGCATGTTTGCTTTCTATTTTCATTTAATTGGTATTTGTAAAATTAATTAGCTGTATGTATTTATTACCTATTCAAGTAGGTATGTACTGGTGTTCTTAACTTAGTGTAAAGTATAGCATCTTCAAAACTGGGCAATGACAATAGAGGTGCTTTCCCGAAAGTTAGCTGTTCCAACAAAAGAATGTTCTCAAGGGGCTTCCTATTTATTTGGTGAATTCTCAAGACTCCATTAAAGAGACTCTTCCAAAGTTGTTTTAATGCGTGAATGGCTTGTTAAATAAACAATTTTCCTGATGAAATTAATAACAAAGACAAGGGTAACCCGTTCAGGCGTTTCTTTGTACGCGTACACACTCCGGCGCCTTTGATCGTTTACGGTTTAGGTTAAATCGAGCGTTAAACGTTGTTTGTAAATAATGTCACTGAGTAAAGGATTTCTCGGTTTTATAACTTGTGCAGTGATGGGATGATATCTTTCTTTAGAGTCAATGTTATCATATTATTATGTTCCATGTTTGTGTTTAGTGTAACTAACGATTCATTGCTCTCTAAAAACTGTCATTACTTCTAGCTTGTTATCCAATTTTTGATGTCTCTTAGGAATAGCTCTGAAACTTTTCACCATTAAAATTTCTGGTCCTTCGTGCATACCGTCAAAAGCTTCAGTTCAACATTGAGTGACAACGGCACTTGAATGAACTTAAGATAGATATCCGTTGTCGACTGATAACCCGATCCCCCAAAATCTCCCTGTTGGCCCCTTTTTATCACAACGCCTTAGAAATTCGCCACGAACTTAGAGCAGTAAACGTTATTGTTCGATTTCAATAGGCAATCTAATAAATGCTATCAACAATATCAGTAAATGTGTTACTGGAGATAAATATATCGAGATAACAATTTTATTGGAGACATTTGCAGTGTTATTAATAAAAATGGCCTACTCTTGGTTTCATCCACACTCACATTCCGAGTAGTTAATCGTAGATTCGATCGCGATTGGCTTCAGATTTATTACGTTATTAATAAACACCGCGTAAGTTCCGAATTACTAAGCATTCCTAAAACGCTGAGTAGTGCTAGTGCTATGGCAACCCCAGCCGCAAAAAAAATAAAAAGAATGGTTTATTGAATGAATTTGAATGAACCGAACGTAATTTGACAGTTTTCATTTTGATTATGGACTGATATCATGCTTATATGACGATTTGAGTTGTTGTTTTTTATTATTAAAATGTCTGAACGTGCTCGTTTGACCAATTGGGATGTAAAAGAAAAGGTAAAATATACATTTATTTTATACTTATCAAATAAAGTAGCATACTAGGTTTTAATGAGTTTAACATATTTACGTAAACATCGTTTGTTGTTTCAGCAATTATTTTATAATTGTATTATTATTCGTTATATTTAGACATTTGATTTCAGTTCAGACAATGTGTATTAAATAATAGGTAAATTATTGTTTTTTATTGTTTTCAGGATCATGATTAACAAAAATAACTGCTCAGTACAGTGAGTTAAAAGCTAAAGAACATAAAAGAAAAATGGAAATGGCTGAAGAATGCTCTTGAAATTGACATATTATAAGGATAATTAAACTGACAAATTTTAGAAGCTAAATTGAAATGAAAAAGTTATCAGAATAAAATATTTTAATAAATATATTTTTATGTTTCCTATTGCCCTTCTGTTTCTAGCTACTCAAGCTCACCAGGTTTATTTTAATAATAACCACTCAACCCCATATTTGTGTTACTAATTAAATTGTTTCTCTAGTATATGTATTGGCTCAATGTTTAAGGAACCAGACTGCTCCAGATATTGTGGATTCAATTCCCATCCAGGACAAATAATTGTATGGTAAACACAGTTATATGTTGTGTCTGAGTGTTAATAATCTATACTAATATTATAAATGCGAAAGTAACTTTGTCTGTCTGTCCCACTTTCAAGCTAAAACCACTGAACCGATATAAATGAAATTTGGTACACAGTCTAGAACCTGAGAAAGGACAAAGGCTACTTTTTATCCCGGTAAAATTAAAGATCCCTGGGAACGCGAGTGACGTTGCGGGGAGTCCCTAGTAGAGATATAATTATGCTTATCAGTTGTCTGGATACTATCTATAGTACAAGCTCTGCTTGATCCACTGAATGAGAAATATTTCCTATGGTACCCGGGGTACCAGGGGATACAGGGTACCCAGCTTATATGACTAGATAAAAATGAAACTAATTGATATTGAAAAATTTGTCTTTATTACTTGTAACTTAAAAGTTTTCATTTATAAATGCTGCTCGAGGTGCTTTCCCCCTCAAAGAGTTACATGTAGAGGTTTACATAAGATCTCAATGAATCGCGAAAATCTTTACTTATTTTTAAATTCCTCTTCTTCAAGTTCACCCAGTGGATTGTATTTTATAAAATTTCTACATCTTGCTGTTAGAGAGTTGTGTTCAATTTCATCTAGTAGTCTAGTATGTAGTATATCAACTATCTGATTACCATATCACAAGCTCTGCTTAGTTTGGAATCAGATTGGCCGTGTGTGAAAAATGTCCCAGGATATTTATTTATTTATCTATCTACATCATGTCGTCCAAATCTTTCTTCTTTCCATTTTACATAATTTTAGAAATAACTTCGTTAGTAAGTAGGTACTTGTACGTAAACAACACGAGAAATCAAGAAATAATGAAAAATATTCGCCACAGTGACTAGTGATCTGACAAGTTCCGCCATTACGACACTTTACTCTTTGGTTATACTAGGGTGCCCCCTAGTTTAAATGTTACGCATAGAGTAGAGTGGAAAGTTCCTTACGCTTTGTTTATTAATAATGAAATTAGTTACTTTAGTCTTAATACTTGGAATAAAGATGCTCCTGCTTTAGTCTACGTTTATTAATAACAGTGTTGATGTTTTACCGTTTTGTGATCATGTATCGACACCAATATTTTTAGTGACGCGAGTAAAGTATGTGATCTTAAACTTAGTTATATCTACATATCTATGTTATTTTATATTCCTTATTGCTTATACGTATGTATGGTATCTTTAAACATGTTTTATAACATAATGGCTTGTGTTAGTTTATTACCTACAATTGCTACTTTTACGACATATGGAAATTTTATATATTTTTTTATTTACCGTGTACCATTTTATATACCTATTCGGTGTAACTGATGTGTCTTTATTTTCTTATTAAGTATAAATCAGTCTTTGTAGGTACTTAGTTTTTCTATTCGTCCTCAACACTCTTAACCTCGCATAACATTTTCTTAAGAGTATTGAGTATGTTTATTAAAGAACATTTACGTAGCGTTTTCCACTTCTTTGATATTATTAAGTTGGTAGGTATAATGTAGCAGTTTCCGCGACATTTACTCGGTGGACCATCTTTTCCTTAGGTCTTGCGTTTACCATAATCAAGTTAACTTTTTTATAGAAATAGTAGTTAAAATTTTTATGTTCTTGTACAATACCGTGTACACAATTACCACAACAAGCATTAAAACCGCAAATGCCTTGTTTATTAGATACATCCGGTGTATGTAGGTAACATTGTAATTATTTAACTTTTCCTACACACGCAAATGTGGGTTCGTTATTGTTTTAATTATTTCTATTAACAGTTAGGAGGTTTAAACTTTCTAGTGTACTTTTCTATAAAACCGCACCATAATATTCATGCGTTCATACGTATCTTGATTTGGTTTACATTGGATTTGTTACTGCGTATAATGTAACATGTGCTATGCCCATTGCATCATAATTGTGAATTACAGCGCGACGGCACTTAGTCGTTACTCTCATGATGAATTTAGTATTTAGCCAAAACATTTACGAGTGTAGAAAGTCTTGTAATTGCATATTTAATATCAAAGCCAGCAGACCTAACGTTGCTTGAAAAAGAGCATATTAAAACGAAGCACCCAAGGCAAAACGGTTGGAGGCAAACTTTAAACGTGTAGGGTCAGTAAAATTCAGTTCAGTTCGTTCATGTTTTATTTCAATTCTACACTTTTTTGTCCTTTTGTCATCATTAGTTGAGTTTGGACTGGGCAAATACTTCATCAGAAAACTCAGCTACTAGTTCTCCCTCATATTTAAGGTAGGTAGTTTGAAATGTTAACATTCACAGAGAAGGTCTATCACAAAAAAATAACCGAAATTTTTTCTACAACGGTCGTTCCACTATAAGTTAACAAATAAATGAGAAAAATCCTTTCACATTGTGGTATAACACGATTCGACCTGACAGTATTTCGGCCACATAACTTTCGGCACCAACATCTCATAGTAATATGCGATGATGGAGGACGACCCATAAACCATAAAAAAACGCCAAAAGCTATTTCTGTTTCTCGACGCTTTTCTGCTGACGACCACCCAATGACCCATATAAAGTGGAGACATAGTCGGCTTCATATTGATTTTCCCTGCCCACGTGTAATACTTTTTTTAATGAACACATTTATAGAGACTATCAGTAGGCAACCTTCCCCCGAGGTAAAGCAATTTGCTTAATGTTACGTAAGTTAAACTTGACCGTGTTCGTTTATGCTATTTAATTCTGTGATAATTGGAGTCTGTCTGTTCTTTGTTTCACATGCGATAAGTATTGCTTTTTAATCATTAAACATTACACAGTACTACTAAGCCTCATTATAATCCCATATAAAAACTAAACCTGCATTAAATGCACCTTTGGCCTCCTTTTTAGGCTTCCATTGAAATTCAAAAGGCTAACATGCACATACCACACTCCAAACATTGAAATCCGACTTTGCTAAGTCCTTGATTATGCAAGCTATTCTGACGAGCCCCTTCCTTTCTAAAATGTATGTTGTTAACTCTGCCGGTGGCCAAAACATTGGGGCCATTAATCATCTGAAAGAGTTGATCATGTTAATATTTCAGCATCTGTTTTCTATTTTTATCTATCTTCCGGATTAAGCTATAAATAGAGTTTTACATGCAGTTCTTGGGATTCTGAATTTAGAATACCATAATATAACACAGGTGTTAGCTTTGTAAGTTTATCAACCATTACTTAGAGGTGCTAGTATGACTTCTTGGATTAAAACTGTAATTCAGGGTGTGTTACACCGACTATAGTAATAAACATCTTTCAGGAACTCATATATGAATTCCCACGTCATTTATAACAACAAATATCATCATGTCACCGGTTAAGCGTATAAACGACCAATTAGTATGACCCCGGGAGCAATCATTCAATTGAGAGTGAATTCACGGGCTGCGCGCACGCACCGTTTTGTGTACGCACTCCAGTTTGACCGGGTCAATTGTCTGCAACAGGTTGTGATTGAACGATTACCTCTTTTTAACTGTCTTCATTTACGTCTATACTTTGAGTTTTATTTGTTTTAACATTTTAATGTATAGAATGATTTTTAAACGACGGCAAAACGTCAGACAATGTCCATATACTATTAATCATACCATTGCCCGTTTTTCTTCGGTTTTCTTCAGAATGATATAGACTCTATTCATCATAACGTTATCGTTTAGATAAAGTTGGGTTTCCTTTATCTCTGATGTCCACAATATAATGTGTGACGTAATCTATCTGTTGTGGTTACGTCTGGTGTAGGCGGGGTTCGGTTCTCGACCTTATTAAGGTTGTTTTGACAGAGGCCTGGTAAAAAACAACACTTTACCGTTACAATGGTTCTGAAAGTGAAATTGGTTGTTTACTTATATACCTATTTGGACCGTTTGAGGGTTATTTTATATGTTGATGTGTTTGTTTTAGCTTAATTTGGTATATTGATTTACTTTCCGATATTGTTCATTTTCTATAAATGTAGGTACTTAGTTTTGTTGTAAAACGTTGTAAAAAATTTTAAACTCCACAAAATGAGCTTCTCAAATTCCGAGTACAGAAAATTTTCGTTCTTTCACGTCTTTCACATTTTAAGCTCTTAATATTCACTTAAAAACTCCAAAGTATATAAAAAAGTAAGGAAAAAGAGGTGCATTGAAAACCGTAGCGTCGTAACTTCTTAGCTCCAAGATGTCTTTTCAGATTTCTTTAAGCGAATAGCATTTTCATTAGACATTTTTCTCGTCTGTTTGTATAAGTTTTTCTATAAGGACGTCTGAAAGGCTGAATACTTTAACTTAAATATTTCTCTTAAAACGACTAACCTTTTCATTGGATTTGCATAAAATAGAATATTGAGTTTTTGACTTTTCCGCTGGCAACTGGATAGATAACAGAATTGACAGCGTTTGACGTGGGTTTTACCCCTGGAATCATGATAAATATGTATTCAATCATGATTTTAATAGCTAGTTCAGTCTTTACTTAGGTTTCTATGTACCTTTACATATTAGGTACACATATGGAGTGTTTCTATTCATACATATGATAATGCTATAAAATCTCTCAATAATTTAAAGGCCTCTTAGTCGGTTCACGTTCATTTCCTTTTGTATGTAAACAATCCGGTGTGTATGTTTTTTTACAACCGTCCATCAGTCCTGTCATCGGCTGTCAATAAAGCTGCGCGTGCACGCCTCGTGTCTTATGCGCGCGCGCACCGTTCGGATGTGACGTCACACTACCGCAATAGCGGTAAAACGGCTCATTATCGATCGGCATTCCGTTCCATGCGGACGTGAGCGGTGTATGTTGAGATTATGAGTGGATATAAAATGCAATGTACATTTATTTGCTATTAGCTTCCGCCCCGATGTTGACACTGATTTCAAATGATTTTCCAGCGTGTCTTTGTTTCGTCAGAATGAATATTTAATTAGGGTTCCGTACCTCAAAAGGAAAAAACGGAACCCTTATAGGATCACTTTGTTGTCCGTCTGTCCGTCCGTCTGTCAAGACCCTTTTTCTCAGGAACGCGTGGAGGTATGAAGCTGAAATTTATATCAATTACTCAGGTCTACTGTCCCTTGAAGCTGTGAAAAAATCAAACTTCTAAGCCAACGCAATCAAAAGATACAGCCGTTTATGCCGCAAATTTTCGACACTTGCAAGGGAATCAAAACCTACAGGGTGCTTCCCGTGAACTCAGAATCTTGAAATTTGGTACGAAGCAACGTCTTATAGCATAGATAAAGGAAAAATTATGAAAACCATAAATTTTTAGTTACATCACATAATATATTTTTTTTAAATAATTTTAAACTTACTACCCATTTCCTCATAAACGCGTAGAGGTATTAAATTGAAATTCATACCAAATACTCAGGTCTATAATACCTTTAAGCTGTAACAAAATCAAACTTCTATGTCAACGCAATCAAAAGAAACAGCAATTTAAGCTGCATATTTTGAAACTCGCAAGTACTCGCAAGGGAATCAAAACCTAAAGGGGCATGAAGCAATGTTTTATAGCACACATAAAGGAAAAATTCCGAAAACCTTAAATTTTTAGTTACATTACAAAATATATATTTTTTAATAAGATAATTTTTAATCAGAGTCTGCTGCAAGGCTAGTATAAGTGCTTCAGTTATATTATAAAGAGATCTTTGTCTTAAATTTATGCTCCTCCATCTTTCCCCATTGTAATGTTATGAATTTCATTTTGCAATAAAAATACCATAGTTATGACTCGATTGTCGTAATGAACGAACTTTGTAAACCTTGCAGGTTTGTACGGAACCCTCGGTGCGCGAGTCCGACTCGCACTTGGCCGTTTTTTTATTTTATAGGCTTACTTAAAACGTTAAATCTTCGCTTTAGAATTTACCAATATAGGATATAAAATTCGGCATAATCGAAAGGGAAAATTCACTCTTGCTAATGTAATCGATACGTACATACTCATGTATAAAAACTTCTTATTTCGCCTACGCTGAAATCGGTTGGATATTTACACACGAGGGCATTGGGTCAATACTATAGTTTCAACACCCACGCGGTAAAAAACTTTTGAAATACCTAATTTATTTATTGCATCCTTGTATTGATTGGTATTACATGTTCTAACATTGTGGAGATGACCGGTGACTGATGTGATCAGCGAGAGTGTTTCATAATTGATTTACAAATTTTGACAATGTGGGTGTGGATACATGATTTATTAATATACTAATTGAGACTGTTTCGTGATTTTTTCTAGTACGTAAATGCATGTACATCTTTATAGTTTCTAAATATCAAGGTTCAATATTGTTTGGCTCCTAAACGTCAATATTCGTGAATTTTTAAAGAATATTACGAAACGTGGCTTTTGTTTTCTCCGCTTCCTTGAGCCGTCAGGCGTGATCTCCCAAGAGACTTGTAGCCTATGATGTCCCGCAATTTATCACTGTCTCAGGTGTCACCGCAAGTCCTATGTAAATCTGTCTCTCTCTATAGTATAGGCAGTTAGAGTTAGGGTTGTGCTGAACTTGTACAGAAAGCTTGTCTTGTAACTAGAATTGACAGGTTGGGTGAAAGTTGATATCTTCAGCGATAAACATTAAGAGGTATATGGTACAACATACAAAAATATTTAGTAAATCAATATTATATTAGATACCATTTTTGTTACAATTTCACATAAGCAGGTATTTACTTATATGACAAAATTACCAATTATTTAAATCTATTGGTATCTCTAGGTACTAATATATAAAGCTGAAGAGTTTATTTGAAAACGTTAATCTCAAGAACTACCGGTCCGATTTTAAAAAATATTTCAGCACTAGATTTTATCATCACGTTACAATGAATAGCAGCGGAGCGGAGCATCAATCAAAAATGTTGCAAAAACGGGCAAGTGACGCTAACGAAGTTGCGCGGGTCAACTACTATCAATAAACACTTCGTGTTAAGTTTCAGTTCGAATAAATATAGCAAAACAATACTACAACTTCGTTACGCGTCAATGGAAATGTTGCCTTAAATTATACATCAAATAATTTACACGCAAACAAGTTTTCAACAATACAGTATGATGTTTAAACGCCTGTAAACTATTGTCGATTGTGATTTTCTCTTTGTTGTAACGTGTATGAATATTTTAGCCTCACCCAGTCTCCCACGTCGGTACTATTACGGCCGCAGTGTTTACGCTACTCGTGGAATATATGCTGCGGAGATTGTATTGCCGAATATAGATCGAGAATACAGTATTGAGGTGTCTTAATTGATGCTGGATTGTGTATCATCTAACTAAACTAAGTGTCTAACGTAAATAGGAACATTTCTTGCACGTTTAACTAGGAAACAGTGCTCTGCCTCTGTTGTATATTGCTTAAATATGTGTACTATATATATCTGGGTTTTGTAATTTGTAAGTGTCAATAGACGCTTCTAATAGACATAAAATGAGACCTTTTAAGCTCTCTGTAAAACCCATTGTGTTGCACTTGTTTTCAGTAAAAGCTTCACACTCGAAATGCCCCAGGCCTGGGAATGATAGCTACACACAGACACACATACACACACACGCTCTCGCCGCCCTGCCTTCACCTATTGTTTATTTGTTTTGACACTCCAAATAGGAGTATCCAAGCGTGAAAACTTATCAATGGCGCACATCACAATCACAGTAATTTCGTTTCAATTTCAAGCGCCAACCAATAACGTGAACTCCACCGCAGAACACCCTGTGTAACAAGGAAGCGTTGCCTTGGGAGCCATCTTTGTCCCCCCTGTATAACCCCCTACTCTACCCCCCCCCCCCCCCCCCCCCCCCCCCCCCCTTGTCTCGCACGTTTCCGCAATACACGTCGCACGATCGTGTTGGTACTTATTATTTTCAGTGTTTGGTAAAAAATGTCCCTTGGTTTTGTTACTTTTGATATTTTACGGGATAACTTCGTCGTATAATCTATTTCTTTCGCAAGAAAAGTGCCAACATGTAACCGACGGTTTCAAACCACTAAAATATTAGTTAAAGTTTTATCAAAAACTTTATTTATTCATGAAACGACTTCAAAAAGGAGGAGGTTCTACGGGATAACTTCGTCGTAATAATCTATTTCTTTCGCAAGAAAAGTGCCAACATGTAACCGACGGTTTCAAACCACTAAAATATTAGTTAAAGTTTCATCAAAAACTTTATTTACTCATTGTGTTCGTGCTTCTGAATTCTGAAAGCTGAATAAAATAAGCTAGAAATCTCGCCCACAGAGGACTACGGCCGCGAGACATAATTAAAATATTTAGGAGAAGACCTGTCAGAAATGTAAAACCTCATTCTAATTAGGGAATGCAAATTCTTTAATTAATTTTTATGCCATAGCGAAAAGGTTCGCATGACCTGAAAATAAGCAATTCTGCTTGATGTCCTAATGCTAGGTTTTTAAATATATGATAGGGCAAATGGAATGGAGCATATTTAATTAAATCTCTATATATAATGTAAACGTAGTGAAAATCAAGTGATCCATATGTGATCTCTTAAACCTATTAATCGTAATTTAAACGACTTATAGAAATTAATCTTTAAAAGGATCACCATGGTACGTTTAAATTCTAAAATAGCTTTGTTAAATCAATCATTAAACTTATAGGTTCGGTTAACAATTGATGAATATTAGATCAATCCTAATCCATTTGACAGCCAACCGCTTTGTGGTTAGCGACCCTGACTTTCAATCCGCCAGTCGTGGGTTCAAATCCCACCCAGGACAAACATTTGTATGCATGAATACGTCTGTTTGTTCTGTGTCTGGATGTAATTATCTATTTAAAGTAGTTAATGAAGTATATCAGCTATCTGGTTACCATATCACAAGCTCTGCTTAGTTTGTAATCGGATTGGCCGTGTGTGAAGAATGTCCCAGGATATTTAGAAAATAGAACTATCATTGATCGGCTAGAAGTAGGTAACTACAATGTATCTTCTAACTATTCAACTTATGTAGTTGCGTGTAACACTTTGTGTAGTGGAAAGTCTCACGTGATGTACTGTGAATTTTTAACAAGATATATGCCTAATTAGTTTCTAACTTTAGTCGTTTAACACCTTACAAGTATCGTTGGAATGTATGCATTAAATTGAAAATACAAAGATTGAGTTACGAAGACACTAATAATATTTACAGTACATTAACAGCATATCCATTTATCACTTTTGTTAAGAATAAAATCTATTATTTTCCAATGTTTATGAGAAATATTTTTTTTAAATACCTACAGTAAAAATCTTCCATTCTCCAAGAATATGATAAATAAATAAAAGCATTTATTTACAAGACCCATTTACCAGAAATCCCAATAGAAAAGGTATTACGTAATAAGTACTTCACTTAAAAAAAGTTCAGCGCTGTTGGATTAAATAATTCCATCTTAAGTTACTAAAGTAACAATGGTACTCCCCTGTGGTTTAAAACTCGGCTTACAACTACAAAAAGCGTTTACAGCGCTGAAAATTCTTAAGGATCATGTTTTAAAATGTCACGATGCACCACCTTTGCCTTTTATCTTACTTCTAATATTTTAGCTTAAACTCTTACTTTGTTGCCCAGGAATACTTGTCGTTCATCTTTCTCAGGCGTCTACCATATTGTCCCCCCTTCCAGATGGGGTAACCGTAAATTAAGGGATTACGGCTACAGTCCAGGTTGGCAGGAAAAATCTTTATGATTTTTCTACAAATGCCTCTCGTATAATTAAAGAAAGTTTCAAAGTTTGCTCGCAGTTTTTTAAAGGTATTTTGTTTGTTTGAGCCTTAGCTTACGCTATAATTATTTCAAGAGTATTGGGAAAGTTATTTAAAATGCAACTTTTTGTATTAACAGACCGACGTTAAAATATGGATATGGAATGAGGGAACCGCAATATCCATTAAGGAACTGGCGCTATTTGCACCCCAGTTGGCTAAATACACCCTCGAGACGGAGCTTTAGGGAAAAATCAATTATTCAGTCGAACAAGATATTATTCTTTAATACACTTTGAATAAGCACCTACCTAATAAATAATGCTAACAATTAATTACACGTTATGAAAAAGTCTAGTTTAACTTAAATCATATTATGTTTATATTAATAAATAAATTTAATACATTATTCTTAATTTAACTGTCTCAGTTCTAATCCCATTCAAAACTCATTACATTATCTCCTACCTACATATGTTAGTTATCTAAATCTTACCCATGTACACAGCTTTTCTCCAAACAGTTTGTTTTACATGTTTCCGACTAGCATTATTCAACCCACGCACGTCTAAGTTATACTTTTTGTACCAGTAATTTAAATTCTCAGCTTTGAACTTTTCCGTAAAAATACTTTTCCAAATAATACTTTTAGCTGACATTCGGAATTAGCGGACGTTCTGTGTGACAAAAGAGGATAAAAAAAGTGTTTTCGCAATGATTTGTTTTATTTCATTACAGTGTTTAAAATTCTGATGAGTTTAAAAAGTAGCTTTGTTCTTTTTCTACATATTTTAATTTGCCTTTCGCCTTTGCCTTGCTATTTCATTGCTGAAATCTTAGGATTAGACTTGAATATGTAAACTGACTTGTAGCAAGGATACCTATTAATATAATTATTAACTCGGAAAGCAACAATACTATATCGATAGTAGATTTAGAAGGTCACTTCGTGATGATCTTGACCACGACTACAATAACATGGTTACCTTTCAATAAAACTTACACTTCCGCTTACGACTAAATGGTATAATAATCTAGACTTTATCTAAGTACTTTAATCTTTATTGCTTTTAAAATACTGTCAAAGTTGGAGCCATTTAATAAGTCTAGGCCTTAAGAGGGCATTTATATAGTTCAAAGTTGCCCAAATTACCATCGGCCTAAGGGCAGATCTTAGAGCTTTCCTTCGTCCTTGCCTGAAAGAACATATTTTGGTTATGATTTATCGGGGTCCGGGTACATTGTTCATACTATATTTAAATGTTTTTACTTTATAATATACCTCCCTATAGTAAATATGATTTAAATAGTGAGAATCATGCGATATAATATGTACACAGTAGGTACTGCAGTTGTATCTAAGTAACGTAGATATTCGAATTGATCTTATTTTAAGGCTACAAACTGCAACTGCCATCTAACGTGCGAAGCTGAAACCTAAAGGTCGGCTGAGCGTTAGTTCTAGCACTAGGCACATATCTACGGTACTGCTTCTTGTTGTTATAAATCTAGGGTTCTGGTTTATCTTTCTAGTCATATATTTATTTACACTAAACTACCATAACATTTTTGTTTTGATATTTTCAAGTTTTGTTCGTTTTTTATTTTATTTCTTTTCGATGAATTTATTTTAATATCAATGAAATGAAATACAAAAAATATATTACAACTGAGTAGCTTCCCAAATATTATTCTATAGTATCAGTTTGTGCAATACAAGATAATTTACCGTACATAGTTTTATCACAAAAAAAGTCCGTCACATCTGAAAGTTAAAAAGTCAAAGTCACCGACTTTATCATTCGAAGCGAGATCTAATCGTCGCAAGTCGTCGCCGACACAAATTTTCAATTTCGTGGAAATTGGGTCACTTCGGCAGTTAGGTGCATTGGACAGGTAATCTCATGCAACAAACAGAAACTAGGTCCCGAATGTAAACTGTGGCCTATCAATTTGTCGGCTAAACTTGTCTGATTTAACTCGAGACGTTTTGATTGGTGTTCGAGAATTGTGTTTGCAACTCCCGACAAAGTGGTGAAGGAGCAAGGTGTTTGGATTCGGATTGACATATAAATTATTCTCTCTTTAGTTTCGTCTCGTGATGTTGACGGGGACAAAGGTTTCGTGAATTGAATCACTTCTAGAGAATCTGGGTCGAAAATATAACTTTTTTTGTTCGCGACCCGATGAATTTAAATGTGGAAGAATGTCTAATCAAATCTGCTATCAGAATTGATGCGCAAGAAAAATATTGTACGTATTTTTTATTGAAATTGACAACAATATCGTTAAGTCACTCGATTTTGGGAGGTGAGGATAATGTTTTGTGATAAGATCTTATAACAACATAAGAGATATAGCGTCTTTACTAGCTTCATAGTATGTTTTGTGTGTATGTAATATAAAATAAAAATTGTAAAGTAAAATATTTCCCTAATTTACTACCTACCTTTTTTGTTAAAGTACCTCTAATAGTTCAGCTTATTAAAAGGACTTAACATTATATCAAAACGGTCTAAACAATAAAAATACTGAAACTATATAAAAAATACTCAGTTATCATTTTAAATCATTAATTAAAGAGTCTATTAGAGTAGTCCTCAATCGATGACGTCCATTGCATATCAAATGCAATCACGTCTGGCCAAATAGCCATCATCGGATATATATGTATGTACCTACATTTGTGTGTGTGTACATCCGGGTCTATTACCGGGCTTTGTGGTGGAGTCGATTCTACAGGGATGTACTAAGGCCGGTTGTAGGACAAGAAACCAATCTTAGAATTGATTGATGAAATTAAACCTTATGTCTATTTACGTAGGATGTATATTAGGTTGCTACAATCTCGCCTGAGACGTCTCGCTCTAAGTTCCATGTTTGGTAAATTAGACATTGGGCCAACAGATTGTCTTGGGAGACATAATGAATCTATTTTGTGATAAATATTGTATGTTATTTCAATGAATATATTCTTGTGATTTACAAAGCTTGTAATCAAAAACATATAAATTTAAATCTAAATGATTTACGTATAAATCATCGCACTTTTGACGATAAAATGAGCACAGTCAATGCTCAATTAGCGTATTATTTTCGCATACATCACGAGATCGTTAAAATAAATAAATAAATATCCTGGGACATTTTCACACACGGCCAGTCTGATTCCAAATTAAGCATCAAAGAGAGCTTGTGTTATGGTAACCAGATAGCTGATATACTACATTTACTACTTTTAAATACATACTTATATAGATAGTAACATCCAGACACAGGACAAACAGACATATTGATGCATACAATTGTTTGTCCTGGGTGGGAATCGAACCCACGACCCGCGGCTTGAAAGTCAGGGTCACTAACCACAAAGCCAACCGGGCTGGCGTTGACGCGTAGGATGCTTAATAAGGCTGAGGTTAAAATTGTGGGTGGGCACTAGCTACGTCAAAGGGTCTAAGTCCGTCCCTGGACGCTTCAATTTGGTCTGACGTCAAAGACGGGGTTTGTTTAGCTACCTGCTAATTACTGTGTCAATTATTCAACAGGTCTGCTGTGCTTTTTACAGCGTCTGTCCACTTCGGGTTTCATACAGCTTTTAAATAATATAGCATCCTTTTTATGGAGTTATTTTAAGTTTTGACGATGGAGTTTTTTTGTATCCTATATGTGTGATACATCCTCGACATGCTAATAGTAATTAATTTTTACAATATTTATAATGAGGGGAGTAAAACAATACAATCTTTCACCTACACCATAGGGTGTAGCGTATGTATGTAGTGGATCATGCAAAGGTTTTACATATTTAGTCCAAAATCTCAAAATATGTATGTAATTATCTCAATTATCCCATAATTAATTACATTTCATAACAAAGAACATACCATCTAGGTCTTACCTGAATTTACACACACATTGATGAATATCCATGGCATAGTTACACTGAGCTCATAAATCAATACAGCATCTCGGATGTCCCTGGGGATGCACTGTCCCTTTCCAACGTTCTGATATAGATGAATCAAAAATTCCAGGAAAATTGGTATTAAATGCACCCCTGTACCATGTCGAGGAAAGCGACGCAACTAGTGTCGAATAAGAGCAACCACTCCGCTTCCGTAACGTTCGAAGTGCATAAACGTTATGCCAAAACATTATGAACGCAACATTTATAGTGGTTAAGGTTAAATTTTCCACGACTTTGTTTTCAGTCCCCGGAAAATGCTCCATCGATGATAATTATAAGGCACAGTATCCACAAGTGGAATGAAGAGGACTTGACTTGCTATTTTAATATTAGAATGAATTGTAAATAGAGGGAATTTTGAAGTTTGTTGAAAAAAACAGATTTCCTTTTGTTATGGGAATCGGATGTTCGATAGTTCCTTGCAGTCTCTCCGAAAATGGCAGTCTCTTTTTATATATATATTTCGGCGGTTTATTTTTATATATCCTGTAGATTTTTTTTACAAATGCTCTAAAAAATATAGGTTTTTATTAAGTACCGCTTTGATTTATATAAACAAAAAGAAGAGACTTTTTGTATTTTTTGTTAATGAGAGAAGTTGAGTTTTTCTCATTGTTGAGCTTTGCTGACCAAATCTCTTGCGCATCGCATCATCTTACCAATATCGTTACTCAAACTTTGGTCTTTTATTTTGTGGCTTATGTGGTTTATCCTCGACGTCATGACATACATATAGATAGAGTATATTATACTTTAAAATAATTATAAGTAAAAAATGATTAACAATTAATTACTTAGTAAACGCAGTGAGGTCACACCTTTATACACAGGTTGTGTAACACAAGGATGCAATAGTACAAGGTGCGTAGACTGCTGCACCGAGGGCCAGCCCCGGGCGTCCTGGCTGGCTCCCGGGAGATTTATAGCTCACTGTGATAACGGCCTCACTTCGACAACGACGTGCCATATTAGAATCTATCAATTTCATATCATTGGACATTTATATGCAGTGCTTTGTGACTGAAACTGTGATTTGAAATCAGCTGTGTAATTTTGTGTTTCGGTTCGCGATATCGATCAATGAAATCCTATCGATAGGGATTTGAAAATTTTTTTTTTCATTCTTACATGTGTATATACGTTTACATTGTCCCTACCATGTTCGGCCATCTTCGTTTAAACTGAAAATTTCTTCTCAGGTGACCTTAGGTGGCCAGTATTGGTAAGGTACTGGCACAACGCACAAGCAGTTGCAGCAACAAATGACTGTAACTTCGGAACTGATTATTTTTAAGCTCTAATAAGTGAAGTGGGTGGAAGGTGCGGGGTGGGGTGGTAATGGGGCGGTGGCGGTAGAAGAGGGGGGGAGGGGTTGATCAATATCTGCAGTGACTATTTTTAGCTTTTACTTTCCCAGATAATGTGGACTTTATGCATAATGAACGTGTGAAGTTCTGCGGTTGTGCATCCGTTTGTTAGCTTTAAAAATAATTGGTGGCAAGCGAAATCAATACTCGTTCTCCATTGATTTAAGTAATTCGATAAATGATGTAATTATATCGACGTTATTACACGTGTAGGTTGACGTTTTACCTAAACAATAAATATTATCATATTATATCACTATCGGTGTGATCTGACTCGTCTACTCGTGTTTTCCAGTGATTCATACTTACACCGGCCATGACATGCGAAATGTATGCGTTCGTGATTAGCAGTTTAAGTAATATTCTTGTTGCTTTTTCATAAAAAAAACCCATATGGGCCTTTTAACAAAAATAAATAGACAGACTAAGTTTTACACAGAGTTGGTATATTAAATTATGAAACGTAAATTAAAAATTTTACTCATTTTCTGTAACACAGCCTTAGAAAAAATGTATCTAGTAATATTAGTTGAAATGTCCTCACACCTTCGACGGGCGGGCCGGTTTGAGTGGCTACCCTGACTTTCACCCGGTGGTTGTGTGTTCCATTCCCATCCATGACAAACATGTATTTTTATTCAACAGCTCGGCTAACTTTGGAATTCAAATGACCATTTATAAATACCTAATGGTTGAATTTTTTTTACCTTTAATTAACCCACAACCATTCATAAGTGGTGAATTAATAAACAATGCTCCCGGTAATATAAAAGGGCAGATTCAGTGGCTCGGAAAAATTGTGAGAACAATTACTTAATTTTCGACGAGAGACAATGGTCGCTGTATGGACGCCTGAGAATTAGCGGAGCGGGGCGCCATGATCATACCTTGTGATTAAATTCTCTTCAAACCTTTAAAAATATATTTTATTAAATAAACCCAATTATCCTACTTTCTACTAATATAATAAATCCGATATGCTGTAAGTATGTATGTATGACGTATGTGAGTCATTCAAGCCGGAACGGCTGAAGCGATCACAATTAAATTTGGCTCAGACATAGAATATGTTCTGAAGATCCTCCGGGAACGCGAGTGAAACCGCGGAAACCCACTAGTCTGTTTGTAAACGCAAACTCAAATATCTCCCGAACCGACAGTCTATAACCTCAATACCATATTTAATTCCACATTATAAAATGTGGTATAAAAACGCAGTAAACATGCAACATCAGGCAAATCGGTCACCGTAGCTCATTATACTATTTCTGGAGTACCAATGCACTGTGGCTGTTCGGTATACATCGGCGCGTCTTCGTGCGAGCCAGGTGCGCCGGCGCATCTGTCCGCTTGTTTACCGAATTGCACACGTGCTGTAGCCATTGTATAACTTGCTTTATATTTCTATACGTACGATGATTCGTGGATTTGTTAGTTTTGTTATTGCGTTAGTTAAAGAAGGATGTAAGATTTTGAATTCGGAATATAATGTGCATCGTTTAACATTATCAATACAGTAGGTACCTTGTTTTTTTTACAGATAGAAAAATCGCCTTAAATCCCAATCGTAACTTTTGCTAATCTAGTTTTAAATTTATTGTTAGCTAAAATACCTACTTTTAGTTTAATTGATCGATCATTATTCCGAAATTGTAAATCATCCAAAGAATGAAGGAGTACTAACGGACATATTCTATACCTACCGTTCATTATTCAATCAATACCATGTAATATTTATCTATTTGTAGTATTAAAAACATCATTGAACCAAAACAAATGACATAAAAAAATGTCAATGAACATACACCTTGTAGGCGCTAAAAACAAATCCTTCCTGCCCATTGGTCAACTGGAGTTTAAATTAAAAATCGATATGTGTTCGCCTTCTATACGTTTTCCAGTCTAGTGATTCTGTACCATAACAAATGGACTAACGGGTCATTGAACTCGCATGCCATTAATTCACTGTGTAATCGCGGTTTCGATGTAGTTTCATAGTATTTTGACAGCCCGGTTGGCGGTGGTTAGCGACCCTGACTCTCAAGCCGTGGGTCGTGGGCTCGAATCCCACCCAGGACAAACATTTGTATGCATGAATATGTCTGTTTGTCCTGTGTCTGGATGTAAATATCTATATAAGTATGTACATATTTAAAAGTAGTATTGAATGTAGTATATCAGCTATCTGGTTACCATATTACAAGCTCTGCTTAGTTTGGAATCAGATTGGCCGTGTATGAAAAATGTCCCAGGATATTTATTATTATTATTTTAATCGATAATTTTTTTGTCCAATTGTTACATATAGGTATTATAATAAGTATATCATTTATAGATTTTATCGTAAATTTTCTCATTGTGGTTGGTGTTTTAAGTTGTATGCGTTTTTACGTATTCTACACACGCATGAGCTTAAAACACTTCCTGTTATGAGGAAATCTAGCCTCATCCGTTATTAAATAATAATCCGTTATTATTATATAAAATTATTAAATAAGGTCCTTAAAAGTTGCTAAACTTATTGCAATTTCTTACTTAATTGCGTTCTAATAGATGTAAAATATTTTCGTTCTATTTATGTATATATGTCAATGGTTATGTACTGATATTACGGTGTATCATAAATACAACTTTATCTTTATTAATCAAAACATCTATAAGTAAATCAAGTAGCACTTTTCTTGACATTTCTATAGCTTTGGGAACTTATCCACTTTTTTTAGCCCATCTTCAATATAAATATCTAAACAATATTAAATTCCCAATACCAATTCGAATCCTTACTGAAGAAAGAGCTGCAGGGTTTAATGTAAACCATGGTTTAAAATTTAATATAATACAATCAAAGTTTGCGATAGGCTCACTTTCTGTCCTTTGTTGAACTTCCTAAAGGTTGAGTGACCTCCCACTTGGCGCCCACGCCCTATAAGCGCCATAGGAACTCACTAGAGTTGATACAACCTGCATTTTTTCGTTAATTAGCTAGTAATAAAGTAAATTAATTATGTATATCTTTATACAATGGATATTTATTTCTATTCTTAATAGATTAGCATTTTTTTAACTGCTATGTATTATATACGTATCAATGTTAAAGTATGTTACCCTCGGCTTGCTAATTTCCCATCTTCAAGCGAAACATTTGATCAAACATTTGCGTAGGTTTTAAATTCGTAAAACAAATATTTAGCGTTAACGACCCACACACACGTCGTGCCATTCGGAACACGTGTGTTTGTCAAAATTTTACCAGGAAAATGTGACTATTCCGTCCATTAGTCATGTCCGCGAACTATTGTCTTGTATGAAAAGAATACTTGTACATATAACAAGCAATTAGTTTGATGTACCTTGTCTTTATTATTTTGTAAATCTATAATGGAGTGGTATTCTCTCGTAATGTTTTGTTTTATCAAACATAAAAGCCCCCGCACAATGTGTTTATATGTCTACGTACGTAAGCGAGTAATTAGATTTAGTAGGTATCGATTTGGTAGTCGCGGGCACATTTTTCATCTCACGTTTTCTTCCCTCAATATAAATCATGTTATAAAACGTCACGTTTGTCTGTTTGTTAAGCATTTTTAGATTGGAAAATAATTCTTCGAAACAATAATATTACCTATTAATTGATTGCGGGTCGCTTGTTTTTCAATCACGAGTCTCACGCGTTGCCAAAACTCTCAAAGAGACTTAGAAAAAAAATGATAATAGATATTTTTTCATCTACTCAATTCGTCAAATTAATCTTATTCAATTGCGTAAGTCTGAGACAAGGTACGTAGTCTATTGGACAAAAATCAAAAACGCCTAGAGGGTCAGTGTGTTGCGGTTAGCGAGAATTTATCAAAAGGTTCGTTTTGTGAATTGTTTATCCGACGGCTTATGACGTAAGCACAGGTTAGCGGCTTTATTGGATCATGCCATAAACGGTAATTGAATTCGTTTCGTTTATATGGAATTAATATTCAAAAGGCTTTCCAGTTTGATCTTACCGTCCGAATATTGTTTTTAAATCGTACTTTTTGAAGGAAATACCGGTATATATTGTTGAACATGGATTAGGCCTAATTGGGGAAACCATGTAAAAAAAAACGCGCCGAGTATTCTACCCCTGAGGTGGTGGGGAAACGGATACAGATTTTAGAGAATGGTTAATTAAAATAAATTAAGTGGCCAAATATAATATTCCATAAGAAGTACGTGACGACGAGGTTAGAACGACAATTATCGCTACAGATAGGTTTCTTAAAAAAGTATAGCTATGGTTCCTTTGCCTTTGTATGTAATAACAACATTCCTGAAGTATATTCAGCATGTAACAAACGTAAACCGATTATCTTTATATGTGGGAGACATAAAAACAAAGGCGAACATTCCCGTATAATTCTTCTCTACACTTATGTCCCGGGGTTGGAATTGTGAAATTCCCACTTTAATTTTGTCCCGGATGCCCGTAAAGCTGTGAAATTTAATCGTTGTCCCATACCATGTCATGTGTTTGGATAATGTCTTTTGTTGTTTTCCAAACAAAAATTAATGTTATGTAACAAGGGATTGTTTAAATTGGTTACACATTTCTTTGGAAGGGTAAAAATTTAATTTCATCCCGAGTATCTGTTTTTCAACTTTGACTATATACTTATGTGCAAATTATTAATCTTTATCTCTCTTTTGTTCTAGGTAAGTCCGTGGTCATCACGTGATCTTCAAGACTGGTGCCGTTCATCTACATGAAACTAGTATCACGTATAGTATAATTTATTATAGTACAATCAAGATGTATAGTATAAACCCGCATTCAAACTAATTCGAACTGGTTTTTGTCATGTAAATAGTCTAAAGTTACAACCTACCTAACAACCAATAACATTTTTGAATAACTTGGAAAAGTAAGTTGTCTGTAAGGAAAAATGGGTTAGTAAACTTTCTGCCAAAGTATATTTTGAAAGCGTAGAGTGCCTCTTACAAATGCATTCAATTTATTTTTCCTTTTCTGAAGAGATTTCACAAAAGTGTTAGAGGTGTATCTAATGTTCGTGAAAGAAACAAATCGGCGAGATATTAAATTTTATCGCACAATAAAGCCAGGATCTTGCCACTTTGTTGTGATGCAAATTGGTCACGGTGACTGAACGGTCCGGCTGAGTTGGACACCTTAAGAGTTGTTGTCACGATACCATTTAATGTTTTGTCCCTGAATGTAAATGTAGTAGGTATAAGATTTGTGGTTAATATAGCCCACACTCCGTCACAATAATATGGTTAATAAAATACAGCAGAATTAGATTGCCCGTGTGTAAACAATGTCCTGGTATGTTTATTTAATTTTTATAATTATTAAGACTTGAATATGTACATCTGTACCAGCGTTGCCAGATATATTTTTTGCCAGGTCGGGATTTTGGAACATTTTGAGTGAAAAAAGCGGGATTCTTTCGTCGAAAGCGGGACATAGTAAAATAAACGTATATAATCAAAAGTTTTTGAATATTTATCATTTTATTTGAATTCAAATTACATTTATGTGACAAAAGATAGTAAAAATATCCATAGAAATAGTATTTCAATAAAAATATGATTATTTTTAACCAAATTTACCCTATCGTTAAATAGTTGAGTAAAAATAAAATATTCTGAATTAAAAAAGTTATTCCCGAAAAGCGGGACCGAGCCTGTCCCGCGCGGGACATTAAAATTTGATTTAAAAATCGGGACGTCCCGGCAAAATCGGGACGTCGGGCAACGCTGATCTGTACGTATACTGCTATAATAATTATATATATATACCTAACTGAAATGAATAATCACAGATATAGAACATGACGGGTTCCTTGGTCTACCGAGCCGCAAATCAACGCAAACAAACCCTTATTTATTATTATCTCGTTCGAAATACTCGGCTATCCAGAAACGCTATTAAAATGACCCTCATAAAGGTTGATCCCGCAAACCTCTTTCCGTTATTTAATGCTTAATTTGGGGCTTCTGGAAAAAGGCCGAATGTCGGCTAATCGAGGCCTTTTTTACGCATTCCCAAAAAGGTTTTTAAATTCATTAGAATTTCATTTGTGGCCTCAATCACTTCAAGAAATGTTACAATATTTCCTTTCGCCAATTTCAGTATCGATTCCGTCTGAGCTCTTAAGATTTGGAGCACCCAAAAAGGCATTTTCCTTGTTGAATCTTATCTCGTACTTTATTGGTTCCCTTTCCGGGGATACAGTAAGAGCAATTCTGTTATCACTAACTAAAAATGGGTTGAAACTTTTGCTATTTACATTACTTATTGCTTTACTTTCTGCGCGAACAATATGTTTGCTGTCAATCTCCCGAGATGGAAATGATATGTTTGTGTTTTATTTCCGTTATTATGTTTGTACATGCGAATACTCATTATTTTCCCAACGTCGTATACAGAGTTATAATATATATAATGTCGTAAATAAAATTTGTCAGTGTAAGCTTACATGTGAAATACAAAAATATGTTTGTAACCTTTCCGATGAAAGAGACTAAATCAAATCCTCTTTATATTCATACCTAAAACATTTTGTGTCGTAAATTATAAGTATGACATGTAAGAATCATTACCAGAGGTGTGTTCATATAATCTTCAAGCGAACTTGAAGTTAGCTAGAAGATTGATGATACTTGTAATAAATGTTACAAAGCAACAATTACCCACATTAGCATTGATGATTATGATCCTGACAAGGTCTTAGATTCATATTAGTATATTCTTTCGAAATTTAACATTTCTGTAAACATTTGTAATTTTAAAAGGATAGGAAATACCATTTCGATATCATTATCCGTATAATCATGCTATCATATAATATTGCTTGATAATATGGGAAACGAAAAAAACCCAGAAAATAAATGAAATTCATACGCTTTTTAAATAAGACATCGTTCAGAAAGTTACCTCAAGAATGTCAGTTTAAAATTACATGTAATGCCCAAGACGCCATTTCATTTGCTTACCATTATTGCGTTTTCCTTGTTTCAAATATGATGGTTATTCAAGTAAGAAATATGAAACCAGTGTTAATATTAATATTATAAATTATAGCTATATAATAGTCGTATTATGTCAATTGTCTTCTTACAATATTACCTAAAGACGGCGGCGGAATGTACAGAAAATTTCCGGATTTATTATTTACCCAAAAATATTGATTTTGGAAACTCTTCTGAACCCCAAAATTCTATTAATAATAAACTCGAGAAAATGGTTTTGTATTAAACAATGGAAACTATCGTAAGTAGGTTGTAAGTACCTATATGAGTAGGTACCTACCGTCAAAACTGATCAGGTATTTTATTATCATAACATACGCGGAAGCTCAAGAATTTTGTTACCAATATATAGAACAAGCGTAACATGAAATATATTTCACGATTTATCATGTAAATTATCTGTCACACTTGTTGTAAAGACTAGAACGTGGTCGTGATTCGCAATTTGTTATGGTATTGTCTCTAAGGCAAAATAGACCGTGTTTATCCTTGAAAACCATTTTTTTTCGTAAAGCATTGCCTCTTGAAATTTAGGTGAGTTTGATATGTTACCTATTTACCAATACTAGTACATTTAAAAGTATACTGATGTGACCAATAAATATATATGTTAGTCATGATGACTGCACAAACACATTCGATATATTCGCGGATCATACTAAAAGCATTTAGAACTAGTTCATATATTATGTAGCAAATAAATTTAATCGATAAAAAATTGGCTCTCTAATAGCTAAAGCTGGCATCTGTTTTTCGGAAATTAAAACGCCGTTAATGAAGCTATGTGGCCAAAAAGCCATTCTACTTAGGAATTAACAATCTCAACGTTAAGATTTGTGTCTGAAGCTAAAGGAATTATACAAAATTATTATTTAACCAGGACTCTTGGAATTTTCCGGTGTTTCTTGAAGATAATAAACAATTTCCGCGTCCTTGGGATGAAACGCTAATATTTCCGGCCGTGACCTTTCTCTCGCATAATGTCCTCTCTTGTAATATTTCATCATTTATCATTCCAGAAGGATATTGTACAGTAGCTATGTGGTGTTGCGGGGTTGAAGGAACTACTTATAATAATAATAATTAGTTGCTTAGTTTTAGCGGTATTCCATACTTATTAATAGTGCTTATTGGCATAGCGATCTTCACAATATTCCTCGCATTCTATGTGTTATTTCTTGTGACACATACCATAAAACTGCAAGATTCTTCCCTTTTTCAAAATGTTCACTTGTCGCATCTACCATAATTTGTTATGTCTATTTGAACCTTCATAACCACGAAACCTTCAATACCACCATCATAAATAACGAAATGTATCAACACAATAGCAAAGGTATAGTTGCGGTACCAAAGTGTCCCCTTGGTTAACCATATTAGTTGCAAGGCGATTAATCATTGGCTATAAGAAACGTGATCAGATTCACAATGTTACCAACTCGTGTATGACTCGGGAATCAATTAATCAGGGGAATTGGGATTGATAGTTATTAGGGAGGAATAATGACTATCATTTTGATAAATAAGAAAGATATGAATCCACTCTCATCTATATCATTATGAGCTACTATTGCACTTGCGTGTGTTATACAAATGAGTGGATTTGGGAAAAATGTGTTCATAGCTTACATGACTAATGGGAATGTAATATAATCGACGGGTTTTAAGACTACCTACTTGGGGAGACTATTATTCGAAGCTAAAAGCTAAATAATTTCGTAAATCCACTCGTAAACCGAACTAGTGGCAAATTACCGTCGCCACAACACAAATTGTATGGAAATAACCGGCAACGATCCAATTTAAACCCAATAAAAACATCGTATATATCCTTCCGTTAATTTTAAATAGCCTTCTGTCAACGCGGCGCCGGCAGTAAATCAGTGGTCTTCGCTGGTTGGTTGGTATGCTGCATGCGCCCGCGCATCGAGTGAAACTGCGCGCTACACGTATTAGGAATGTGAGTAAAAGTATCCCGATGCGTCGTTCCGCTCGCCATTAATTGATATAATCATGGGATTATCCTACAAATGCGAATATTAACGAATCATTGTCTGTTAAGCTACGATTGTTATTCATTACAGGTCTTGTTTAAAACTCTTTCGTGTCTCTTTGTTTACTAACTGGATATTATTGGACCGTCTGTGTGGTGGTCTCGTCTACCTGCCATATATCTGTGTCCAAGAACCTTTACATTAGTAGCTACAAACATAGTATGTTTCTATGTATTGTTGTAAGTGTTTTTCCTAAAACAATTCCAAAGTGTTGTCGGCCTATTCGAAATTCATGAAGGATTATTGTTATGACAGTGGCAATTTTCGTTTCGTTTTCACTTTCCATTTGCTAAATCGACCATTGTGAAGAAATAGTAACGATTACCAAACAAACAATAGTTTGTTCTGTACCATGCTATGATTATATCAGGTACATATCTGTTTTACACGACTGCCCCAGAAAAAGGTTATAAGTATTCCATTTTTCTCTGAGTAGCCTGCATATGTTTAGTGACCTAGCTATAGTACCCATTTACACTGTTCTTATTATTTCCAGTACCTACCTAAATTGTCAAATCAAGAAAATTATACTCTATTATTCCACTAATATCAAAGTCTTAGAACAAATATCACCCAATATTAAGTGGTCGAAGAATATCAGGACAAAGCAAATAAATCTAGTCAAGATAATTAACCTTTTGGAGAATTTCATCAACTCAATCAGTGGGTGTGTGGTCTGTAATGAAAATTAAGTATTAAATGGTACACTCATCACATCTATGTTGTAAGACCAATGAAACTAGAAGCTCAACTCAAATAAAATAATTGGGACGCTTCCATATACGCCGAATTTCTTTCTATGCATTTGGTATGGGGTATAGAACGTAACTACCATCGTAATTTAAATTCCTTTTTTATTTTTACCGGTGTTAATAGAATAGTTATCGGTATCATCTTGCTTTGGACATGGACGTGTAATGAACAAATAATGCATTCCCAGAAAGATTTGGCGTGTCGTGACAACTATCATCGGTAATGCAATAGTATGGCGTGAGATGATTTGATTGAATTGCAATCTACAACACTAAGTAATAATTTCATTATGCAACTATCATAGGAAATTAAAAGACAAATCAACAAAAAGCTATTAGTAACTGTTTTTTATTCTAGGAGATCAATCCCTTCCACTACATGACTTCTGCATAAATTCCATGACGCGATGTTTTGAATGACTCAATTCTCAGTTCATAACAATTTTCAGTTTATTGTTAATTTGCCTCGGGCCGTAAAACAATTTTTTTATAAATAAAACTCGGAGCGAAGTTTTGTTTAATTAGCTCAAATATTTCAACATTTCTTTAATCTTATTCTAAAACGCAAAGTAACGTTCTACATCGGCAGATTTCAACGAAACTATAAAACAATGTTCACAACTCTCCAGAATTCCAGATAGTTTAACTGTGTTTACATTACCCGGGGAAACTGGGAGAGGGCGGGGGAAAGGGGACGTCTCCCAATTTCACTTTTGTACCTGACCGAATGGTAGATGAAAGTTTTTAATTGGATTTTGATAGGGCGGTGGCGGCTGACCGATTTCACTCTTTTTAAAACAGACCAGCTGTTCCGTGGCTAGATGGGAATTTCGTTTGACCCAGTTTAAATAAGCTGACTACATTTAATTATGTATTCAAAATATGTATCGGATAAATTTAATTTATCCCTGAATCCTATCTAATCGTCTATTTATCTAGATTTAGATGAATTCAAATCACATTTTTTATTTACCTGGACAAGTTTATATTTACGTGGCATTTTTTTTAATCCTTCGGTCTATATTTTATTACTACGAACAATATTTACTAGTATTATACATTTAACTGCTCCTACATTTTATTTACGACCTCATTATCTTAATCATTACCTAAGTCTACCGTGCCTTATCATTTAATGTTACCTTAACTGATTAATTTGCTGTAAATATAACTAAATAGGTATTATGTTCAATGAAGGCGTTTACAAATAACTCTATGGACTAGTTATCTTATATCTGACAATATTTTTTAATCAGGTAAATACTTAGTTATATGGATGGAATGAATAAGCTAATAATATTCAGAAAATGCATTTTGTTTATGCCTACGCCTTTATCGCTATAAATACCAAAATATTTATTTTTTATCGTATATTCAATAAATTGTCTCTAGTACAGATAAGGCGTTATTTATCTAGGTTGTAAATACAAGTAGCGACATCTATCGTGCGACTGATTGTTTATTATCATACTCGATCAGCTGACTTTTGCGCGCGCGCTTTATAGTTATGCTAGATCGTGTATAGATGGCGTTAGTAGTTCTATCTGCATAGTTTCATAAATTAAAATTAAATTGTTGTCATCTATATAAAAATACAATAATACACGTCATATTAAAAATCACATAGTCGTGATAAATGTATAGGGGCCTACATTCCACAATCGATCTCGCACGGCCTTTCAGCGAGAATCAGGCACTCAAACCACGAAACCAATAGTGCTGTCACGTAGATTTCCAGCTGAATTTTTAATATTCCAGTCATAAACCGCTGCATTGCACCATTTCCATTCATCCTTCATACATTTGCCACCTCGCTCTAAATTTAATTACCGTTGCAACTTGTATAATGAGTTAATTTCATTTACAAGAGTACCCTCGGCGAATTATAAGAGCTTTTAATGTGATAGGAGTAGAGTTCAATTTTAAGTCAAAGGTCGACGAAAATCAGGGGCACGGCAGCGCACTCATCAAGTGCAGTATGTGGATTTTTATTTTCGAAAAATTTAATTACAAAGTTTAATTGATCGTTACTGGTATATATAATTAATTAACTCTTTTTGTAAAACTACCTGTGAATTATAGTGACATGCGTTATTTAAATATGAATCCTAACAATAGTATCTGAAGGTGTGTAATTGAACTCCATAAATAAAGTTTGTTATCAATTTGATTTTATTACTGTAAGACTTAATTTATTTTGAACAAGTGCCATGAAACAGCCGGTTTTTTAAAGCGAAAACGTCGTCATTTATCGGAACGGGGACTACACGCACATTAGCAGACAATTGCGGGCGTGTTAATTGTTAAATTAAGTAATTTCTCACTTGTAATTGTCGACTCATTGATCTAAGTCGGTGATCCAAGGAGACACAACTACACCCGGAATCAATGGCTGACAGCTTCAAGATGTATTTTCTTAATGGTCCATATTTGTACGAACTAAAAGTTTTAATGTAAAACGTTGTATTGGCATAATCATGTTTTTTTTAGGAATATTTTCTTCAACTTTTCATACTATTTGGAAAAAAAAGAAAAAGATATATAAATATTTATAACTAAGTAGGTCTTTGTGGTTTTACGACACATACCTATATATCGTGCCAATAAAATTTATCAGACTTCTTCCGTTTTAGTTTCGTAGCTTAAGTGTCTTTATTTTCGTATTTTGCTTCCAATAAAACCATGAAGTAAACACCAGTTTTTTGAAGTTTAACTTTTTAAGATTATGGCTTAAGAATAGAATAGAAAATATAGGTAGGTATATGTAGTTTCATAATAGTTTGACTCCGGTCTATATAACTACTACATTCAATACGTCAAGATATAATTGATGGATGAAATAAGCTTTTTGTTATATAACACAGTAAGTATACACTTATATGAATAAGTTGGGGCAGCTTTTGGGGTCACGCAAGTCACTCTTACAATGCGCCTTTGCTACTCGCTCACTCGGCCGTAATAAGAAAAGAGTAATATGAAAAATACTTGTATTTGTACGAAACAACCAATAAAGTGAGCAATTCCAGTTATTCATAGCGCCGTATTATCATAGCTCTTGTAGTAACTTTATACCCCTTCCATTGTGAGTTTCGCAGTTTATGAGATGAATATTTCGGGCTCTCATACCGACTGAGCAATTTTCTCTCTCACCCCGACATTAACGGAATGATTTATTGTTTCAGATGCCTGCGATGTAGACCAAGCGACGAGTTTCAAACATTCGAACGTTGAAAAAGTTTAACGAAATTCCACCGCCGGCAACTTCACAATTACAATTTTCCAATACTCCATTCTGTCGGAACGACGAAGACTTGTGCCGTTCGAAATATAAAATGCGCGATCGTAGTTTGTCTATGTGCCGTGTATTGTGATCAGTGATGTGCGGTGTCGATAGTGGTTATCGATAGTTGTCGATATGGCGACGATGGACCTGACGAACGAGGTGGTCCGCTTGCGGGCCGAACTCGAGAAGGTCTCCACCGAGCGGGACATGCTCCTGTGCGAGGTGTCCAACTTGCGCAGGGAGTTGGAGCTCAGCGAGTTGAAGAACTTGCAGGATGACAGGTGAGTGACAGGCTAAATTAAGTGCGTCGTTAAAAAGGCCCTTTGAATCGAGATAATTTTACATACGTGTTTCTCAACACACATCCTACGTACATAACCGTTTCCGAGCAAACAAAGGGTGCCTACGTCTTGCTGGTCCTTTGAAAGGCTCGGCAGTTCGTCGGGGACCTCTCACACCACAGCTTTTGGTACAAGGAAGGGACGACATGACGTAAAGAAATACCTTGAGGTACACTATTAAGATAAGTAGGTTAACTTATTATATACCTAAGCTCAAAAACGTTAGCGGTTGAAATGGTAAGTAACTGCAGTCAACTATGTGAATCTTGTAAAATTATATATTTTTTTTACAAGATATATAATATTTTCCGAGTTTCTTATTTAATTTTAGGCATTACTTATATAACGACAAACTCATTTTAGAAAATAATCTTGCTGATAAAATCATCACCATCATACATAAGTGTGGATGGGCAGGTGGAAATTTTGTTACCAAAATTCCAAAACCGTTAAAAAGATCTTGATAAATTAGAATATGAACATTGGCTACATATATCCCGGGAAAATCAAATGCCCTGAAGAATCTTACAAACGCTACCGCTCCCTCTCGTCGCAATGGCGCATCCACACGCGTGCCTATTACGGCCATTGTTCACCGTGAGGTTTCCGCCGACGGTGACGGTGACGGTGACGTCAGAAGGTCCTTCGCACTCTTTGAAAACCCTCACAATGTGACATGAATAACTACACCAACATAAGTTCCCTGACGTACTCCTAATAAGGGGATGGCTGTTATTTTTAATAGGCTTATAGAGAACTGCTTCACAGTTGCTGAACTAGATTATTAAATAAGAAATAAATTCCACGATTAAACACTACACAATTTGAAATGGAATAGGGGATGTGTCATAATTGAAAAAAGTAAGTGATATGTCTCAATTATATTAAATACAGGTAAACTTTAAACATATATGTGGTAGGCTTAGAACTGCCTTTTTGCTGCCAACTGCAATGCGCTAAGACAATCCGCATAGGAAAGCGTAGCTGTATAAAGCTTCAGTTTCGTGATTTTCAGTAGATACTTCCGGCTGATAAAGAAGCGGAAGTATTTTTTGTGGCAGACGCGAAATTAGGCTTACGTGACTTCTACCACTCGGAGTTTGTCTCAGTAATATTATAAAGAGGAAAGATTAGATTTATTTATTTATTTGTTTGTTACGAATAGGTTCCGAAACTATTAGACTGATCTGAATAATACTTTTACAAATGGAACGCTACAGTATCAGGGAGTAACGGAGACTATATTTAATCTTCGTATTCTTACGGGATAAAGAACTATGCGGGTAAACCTAGGAGAGGCGATGAGCAAAGGGAAGACATTTCTTACTCTCAACCAATCTGAGCTAGTTCTTTTCTAAATTGTTACTAGTAAGCTGATTTTCGTTTAATATTAGTAGGATAGGTAAGAATAAAAGTGATTTCGATTCAGAAGCCCCATGGGTATGTCTCTAATGATCACACGGTGAAAGGTATAATGTACACGCGGCAGTTGTTCTATAGTTACCTCTTACGACACCCCAGGGATGAGTATAGATAGTATTCTTCGATACTTGTATGGGAAGACTATTTTATAGCAAAGTAGCTGCCTTCACGCGGCTTCACCCGTGTAGTTCCCGTTCCCGTGGGAATACAGGGATAAAATATAGCTTATGTTACTTCCTGATAATGTAGCAGTCCAATGGTAAAAGAATTTTTGACATCGGAGTTGTCTTTGAGTTGAATCATTAGGTAACACAAAAATACAATTTATTCCTTTTTATAATATTAGTGTACGGTTGATCTGCGCATCTTCGTCGGCGACATATCTTCCCCGATTTTGCAATGATACTCCGCTCCTATAGGTCTTAACGTGATTTTATGTGTGATTAATAAATGGGCTATCTAATATTGAAAGTATTTTTAATTCGAACCGGTACATCCGGAGCTTATACATGCAAACAATGGAGTATTTCCTTTCTCTATAATACTAGTGTAAGACATATACATACTCAAAAATTTTTATACGCCAGAAATGCCTATCTTCAACAATAAGTTTATGATATCGCACGTTAAATGTAAGTGTGATGGATGAACGTCCTCAATAACATTAATAAATCCATCAATTAGGGTAATAATCATAAATCACATCACGTTTCGGCGAAATCACCTAATCTATATCCCTATATAGAAATGATTTTATTAGATTACTTTCTTGCTACTACATTTTTTTTATTATTTCTCACAAATATTGCTATTGATAGATTTGATGTAGGTGATAGACGAAATTTTGTTCTTGTCATGTTATAATGAAAATATTGTTAACAGTTTCTGTCCCGCGGATTCGTCCGCACTATCATTTATGTACCTACTTTTTTACATTGTGATATGGTAATCTACGTACCTACTCGTTAACATTAGTATACTTACTTACTTAAATATTTTTAACATACAATCGAAGTTATATAAAAGTGTTGTGTCTTCCACATGTTAAGATAATATAGTGAAAAACTTATTCACTCTTGTAATCAATTTCCTTAAAACGACCGTCATACGCCATCAATTCCATATGTAGGAAATATATTATAACGGTTACATATCAACAGTAAAGTGTCAACAGCCGACGACTTCGCATACGTTACATAAAATAACAATTTTACGTCATCACACAAAGACACATAATATTGTGATACTAATCTCAAGAACTTTCTAAGTGAGCTGATGTGCCTTTTTACCAACAAACGGTCACACTTCACGGTGGCTAATGATTTCCATTTACAGTCGTCATCGTATCTCTGTGAAAGTGAAATGAAAATTTGCATCTTGTTTTCGTGTGTTCGTAAACAGTGATATTTGCTCCAGTACCTATGTATGAAGCAGGTTTGTCTTTTGGCAAAACAATAAGTGTTTAACGTTTTCTAGTGATTGTAGTGATGATCGTAATTAATGATATTTTTATCATTATGATAACTAACGCAAGCAATTACGTACTGTTAGGTTTTTATCGTAGTAGTAATTATTTTTCATACCAAATGTGTATTTTTTTAGTTATGGCAACATTTGATGATAGACAAATAATTATTTTTATAATCCAACAACCGGAGGGTAATAAAAGAGAGATGTCACACGATTTTGGGTCAGTTGAAGTGGAGTTTGTGAGATATTGAGTAGTACGGAGTAAACCATTAAATACAGTTGAATCATTAAAATTAGCCTGTGTTTTATTGTGAGAAGATTCAGTTTGGATTAGTATATCTAATTCCAACAAATCAGAAGCGGGGATATTACCGACGCCATCCTTTCGTAAGGTACGTGTAAATCTAATATTTGTTTGTAACGTTACAGTAAATATAGTCGTATTTTTAATTAGACGAAGCCATCTGACGTTTACTGTGTTGTCAGTTTTTGATGAAATAAAAATAGTGTTGTTACAAAGTGAATGAATGAAAAACTCCTGAATGAACGAAATTGCCTCAATTGTCTAGTGAATAGTTAGTGTGCCGAAAAGCCGATATCAGGTACGGGGTTCGATTTTTAGTCGTACTTTGTACACCAACGAGTTTTAGGCGACTATGTTCCTATTTAGTTTCTACCTATACTGAATACCGAGTGTTTTAACATTAAGGACATTGCGAGGAAAGACTCTCCTATTTTCAATACATCATGTACAATGTACATAGTTGAAACTTTAGAAGTATAAAATATGACAATTATAGGTAGGTAATGAAAACAAAAAACATCGTTCATTACATATTTTTTTATTAATTATTGATTAAAAAAATCATCACTATCGGTGACATTTATTATAAATCTGTCGGAAACATTGTCGATCATGTGGTCGACACCATACATTTCGTCTTCTTCTTTAATTATATGAGACACGCAGCTACTCCATTTTTCGGGTGTGATATGTTGAAGTCCTTCATCGAAAAGTTTTTTTACTTCTGTCATTTTGAAGGTTTTATTATTTCTTGCAACATATTCTTTAGCCTGCGCCCAAACCAACTCAATGGGATTGAGCTCACAGTGGTATGGGGGCAGACGTAAAACAATTATCCCGTGCTGCGCTGCCATCTCGTCCACAACATACTAATCGCAATGTTCCTTTTGTGCTGCCGTACAATGTCCATAAGAGTAGCTTTAACCATTGTCGCTTCAAATGAAATATTTTTGCTTGTTAGCCACTCTTGTATTCTAGGTTTAGTCCAAGACGTTGTAGGTAGCGATTCTAGTTTCCTGGAGTGGTAGGGGGCATTATCCATCACTACTACCGAATTTGGTTTCAGTTTTGGCAAGACCCCCCTGAACCACTGCACAAACACAACGTAACGAAAAACTTAACAAAAACAATAATTAAACAGCTTGAGCGCAGAAAAAATATACGTGCTTTCAGACCAGAGGTTAGAAGCCGAATAACAAACAAAATGGCGACCGACGCGCGCGCCGCACTTTGTTATAAGCCGTAATAAAACTAATTGTAGTTACATACAACTAGTAACTTATATCAGAGCACTTTTATACAATTTTATTAAAACAAATTAATAATATTCTTTTATAGTTTGAAATGATTCACTCATTGTTCATTCATTTGATTGAACGAGAACTGAACGCATCACTATTACTTTAAATATGGCCACATTATTTTACAAAGTGACATTAGCTACTGTCAGGTAGCTTCGTCTAATTAAAAATACGACTATAGATAAAATACTATAAAATTATCCTCTTAAAGTTTATATTAATTGACATATTTAGGTCTTACCGGTCGTTAAGCGTATTATATGTAGCATATTATAGCGTTTTTACTAGTGGATAATAAAGAAACATTGCTAATATTTTAACCGTTAGGATATGAAAATACCTTCGTTTTAAAAAAAAAAAATTTTTTTCTTTCATTTCACTGCGAGTTTTAGCCAGAATGGATAAAGCATCTAGCCACGGCTATCAAGACGAACGTCGGAGGCTTACTACCCACGAACGTAGTCCTGTGTGCCAGAACACAGCAGTTCATAGTCGATCTCGAAGTCCCCGTCCAGTGGGTAGCCGAAGCTGCAGCCGGCACCTGAGGGATCGGGAACGTGAGCTCAGCCGCGAGCGAGAACAACTACGAATGCTGGAAAATGAAGTGCGAAGAGAACGTGACCGAGAGAGGATGCGTTCAACGAGCAGCCGGAACCGGAATCGTGCATCACGAGAGTCTGCGTGTGCAGCGCCGCCTGTCCAGGTGCCGCCACCGCGACGCAGCCGTAGCCGCAGTCGCAGAGGTAGTCGGCAGCGTCAGCGTGACAACACTAGACGACAGCAGCCGCGCCACAGCAGGCAAAAATCAAGGTCACGTAGTCCATCTTTTTCATCTAGGGATTTAATGGCTATTATTAAATCTATTAATAGTGGATTATCATCACAGCCACCAGCCCAAAGTAGTTTAAAAAATAAAATTGACTATCAAAATATCTTGCCTAATTTTGACCCTTCAACTAAAAACCAACGCATCGATGTTTGGTTGAGAAAAGTCAATGAGTGCGCTACGGTTTATGGCTGGGATGATAAAACAACTTCACATTTTGCAATGCAGAAACTGCAAAGATTGGCCAAAGTATGGTATGAGGGATTGAGCACAATTTTATTTACCTGGCCAGAGTGGCAGGAAAAACTATTAAATGCATTCCCTTATGAGCAAAATTATGGCCAATCCTTGGAGGACATGCTTAAGCGGAAAAGCAAATTTAATGAGCCAATTGAGACTTTTTACTATGAGAAGCTAGCCCTTATAAATCAATGCGATATAACCGGTAAACGCGCGGTCGATTGCATAATACATGGCATAAGTGATCGGACAATGAAGTCCAGTGCTTTGGCATTGCGCTGCTCTCATCCCGATCAACTGCTGCAGTTTTTGATGAGTAATAAAGATTCTCAGTTAGGTCTTGAAAGTAATACTGTTGAAGAAAATAGCCCTAATGCCAAACCCAATACATTTCAAAGTGTATTCTGTTTTAATTGCAAGGAACGTGGGCATCCATATCTGCAGTGCCCCCAACCTTTACTTAAATGTAATTCATGTAATAGGATTGGCCACAAGTCTGATAATTGCTATCGTAATTCTACCAACACTATGTCCACAAAAAATAGCACTACCCAAAATACATTGTGTTCTACAAACTCTAATCCTAATGCTTAATTTATAAAGAAGAGTGATTCTCACGTTATTAGTATTAACACATGACAGTATACCATCGTCCATGAGGGGTTTTAGAAACGATGTTGTTAGTTCTACAGGATCAGTAACATTAACTTTGTCTATTGATGGAGTAACTGCCGAGGTTCCATGTAGGTTCGTAAATGATCATTTATTAGATAACGATATGCTTGTAGGTCGATCATACACGGAACAGCCTCATATAGTAGTTTACAAAGATTCTTCTAAATTGCGTTTTATTTACATAGTAAGTGAAATACCTTTTAATGATTTTAGTATTGAAGATGATAATCGTTTAGTAAGCCATAGTACGGTAGCCGCAGATCGCATTCGACCCTGCGTTCATACTGCTGCGCTAGAATTGCATCGTGATGAATCAAGTGATGATTATGAATTTTTATTAGACTGCTAAATAATGTTATTATTATAGTTATTATTTATTTATAAATGTAATAATGATCCTACAGATTACTTATCTGTATTATTTCAGATCAGACACGAGAATTGATTGGTTCGTGTGCTGATAAAACCATTTTGCAAGAATTGACTGGTTTGCAAAACTTACCGTAAGAATTGATTGGTTTACGGGTAAGATTGGTCAAGTACGAGAATTGATTGGTTCGTTACTTGATACAATTAATATATTTGATCAGACACGAGAATTGATTGGTTCGTGTACTGATAAAACCGTTTTGCAAGAACTGACTGGTTTGCAAAACTTACCGTAAGAATTGATTGGTTTACGGGTAAGATTGGTCAAGTACGAGAATTGATTGGTTCGTTACTTAATACAATTAATATATTTGATCAGACACGAGAATTGATTGGTTCGTGGCCTGATCAAATAGTAAATGCGAGAACTTGTTGGTTCGCTAATAAGGTATGCGTTCTTATAAATCAAGGGATTCATGAGTATGAATCCAGGAAAAAAATTAGTTTATGTATAAAGTTAAAATTGCAGTTTGTTTTTATATAATTTATAGTAATCCTCACCTATGTAATATTTGTGTCCAAAGATGAAATTGTTAAGATTTTACATTTTAGAAGTTTACACGTATATTATTGTTCTTTGTTAGTATAATTTTTGTTTTGTGTCTTTTTTTGCACTGATTTAATTTTACACTTATGTTTTTATTATTTAATTTTTTTTTACATGTATGATTAATTTTATGTTGTTTTATGAAGAAATGTCAAAACTGACCCAAATTGGCCAAGTGTTAGGTTATCACCCGATACGTGTATGAGGGCATACACATTGTCAGAATGGTCGAGTGTTAGGTTTTTATCGTAGTAGTAATTATTTTTCATACCAAATGTGTATTTTTTTAGTTATGGCAACATTTGATGATAGACAAATAATTATTTTTATAATCCAACAACCGGAGGGTAATAAAAGAGAGATGTCACACGATTTTGGGTCAGTTGAAGTGGAGTTTGTGAGATATTGAGTAGTACGGAGTAAACCATTAAATACAGTTGAATCATTAAAATTAGCCTGTGTTTTATTGTGAGAAGATTCAGTTTGGATTAGTATATCTAATTCCAACAGTACTTATATTATTTCTGTATACTAAGACATATGTATCCGCACTAGGCCCGCGTGGTGGACTATGGCCTAAGCCCCCTCGATGTTAGGGGAGGCTCGAGCTCCTCGGTGGAGACGTATATGAGCTGTTGATGATGATCTATGTATCAGTACCAAAACCTTTGACCAAAACTATAAAAAAAACACTATTTTGTTTCATTCTGACAGCGGTGCATGAGTACCGCGGGTTATTCATAAACGGGGTAAAATGCCTAAATACCCTTACTTTCTTCCATCATCTTCAGTACGTACATAAACCAAAGATCTATCTTATTAAGTAACTCAGTTAGATCATCACAAACCGCAGCTACTCTCACTCAACTTAATCCCCAATTATGTATCACACAATGTATCATCCCTTGGCGGCGTCAATGTCATCACAGAGCTTTAGAACATGAGGAAAACAACAGGTCAATGTGACAGGTGACCTTCTACGCGATGAGATTTCTAGGCGTCGATGACAGGTGTTAAAAAAACTATTCGGAACAAACAATTATGTCTTCTATTGTTCGCATAATACGGCCTTGTTTATTATTGCCATTGATCTGACATGTTAATGGCATTCTTTTTGTTTGTGGTTGTACAATGTTCGCGAAGCTGGCATACTGGTGGATATTGGTTGATGTTGGTGGCCAATGTTGACAGTCAAAAGACAAGAAAAAATACATGTATCAGCGATATATTGCGTGTATAGGTACTATGTTCATCATCATATCAGCCATAGGACGTCCACTGCTGAACATAGGTCTCCCCCATCGACTTGTACTTTCTATGTTATGTCATATTATTTAATGCAATGCCTTCAGACACTGACGAAACACACATGTGGGTTGGCCCTAAGACCGATATAACCTCTGCTCTACTCAATCTTCCCTCATAAACACATTATAACAGTTAAATTACACAATACATATGCAAATAAAGCCTAAATCCATCCATTATACACGTAATTAAGCATCCGTTTATTAATAGTGATACATCCCAACATGTTGAATATCAAGATTATCAAGATCCTTTATATGGTATGGTCGCAAACTACTAAGGCAGTTCCTACGTGGGTGTAAATATGTACCTAACTGTGACGTACTGACCTTGGACAGAATATTACTTTCGTATTTTACACAAATATATATAATTAATATTCATTAGATTTGTAAGAGTTAATATGGACATCGCTTTGGGTCAATGATTGACATAATTCAAAAGACAGGTGTACAAAACTCAGCCATTTGACCCGTCCATCAATATAATTTTGATTTGGGACAAAGGTGTCATGTCCTCTCCCTATTTTGTTCCCGTATGCTGCGATATCGCAAATCAGTGTATTTGATGAATTAATGTTGTCATTTTTATTACGGCACATTGTTATATTTTATAATTAGAATAAAATATCATGTCGAGATTATTTAAATGTCTCAAGTGATGCAAATTAATCTGATTCAATATTAAGAAATTCAATCAAGCACTAAGTATACAGATGTTTCATTAAAAATTTACAAATCGAAAATTATATATGTGGTCGTCTAAGATTGCTACAAGTATGTGGTAAGAAGTCCATCTTTATAAGGTTTATGACCTTAAACCGACGTTACAATGACCTCATCCATTTGACATGGTAAAGCCTATTGCAAGAGTTAGAACTACCACAGTAATTGTGGTCTAACGTTTGCTTGGTCAAGGTCGTATTATGCTTTTTGTTTTGTAAATATTAATTTTAATGGTGGCTTGGGTTGCTAATGACAAGCGCCATTGAAGAAGTCTTTCGTTGGTATAACTTAGTAGTAGTGGCATTTACAACGTGTATGAATTGTTCTCTTATTAAGTAACTAGCTGAACCGCGCAACATCTTTCATCGTTCAGCTTTTTATATATTAGCATGGATAAGACGACATTTTACGCGTAAGAAACATTAGTTGTGGTTAGCTATAGCAAAGGCATATGTACAGATGATACCTTTAGGCAGTCTATTATAAGAAGATTAGCATACATAAATAAACTATAGACAATGTAAAACTGGTCTAATGTGGGTAGTATTCGTGCGGTCAGTCGCCACAGTCCATTTAAACATGTCCCATTTCAGACGTATCTTTGTTCCCACATTACAGCGTCTGTGGTAACCACAAATAGAGAAATATATAAACGAGAATGCCCAACAGCCATTCTGATGTTTCCAGTCATTATATTTGACAGACATTGAATATTCGCCCACGATACCACAGCACAAAATAATCTAGGAATTAGAATGCTAAATACACATTGTGATTTTACAAATTCTTTTGATGTATATTATGTATAATATTTTAATGAACGCTGTTTAGACCGCCCACTTTATTTCGCTACGAACACCTGTTAGCTAGCAAAAGCTTCAAGGCAGCATTTTAGGCCTCTCGTTTTAATTGCGTAGGCTTACTTTGCCTTTCAGAAGGCACTACCTCCGGGGAATGTTTTCGAGTAACATCGCTTAACAGAGGGACATAATGTTTTTATTAACCCCCGAGCACTTTACCGACCTGTAGCTTTGTATTATTGGAATGCGCTGTAGTTAACATTTTGTTAAGATAAAGGCATATTTCTAATAATATTAATATATTTTCTGGCAATCTATCTAAAATATATTTATTTCCTGGAGAACTACCTCAATCAAAACATCTTCCTGTCATCACAAAACAATATAATAGAAGCATGTACAAGCCGGAACACATCAAAGGAAATAAGTCTGGCGGTTCAATTTCCCTTGGCGGCATCCGTGGGAATTCCTTGTGAAATGCTTTACATAGGACCATGCCATGCCTGTGACGTATGTTATGGTGTACATACATATCCTTGATTCTAAAATCCTTGTATGTTAATATCTTAAGGGCAGAACTAGACACAGCTTTAAAAATAAATGATTCAAGTCATCAGAACTTTTGGCAAGAAACGTCTTGTATGCTCGAGTTTCCATCCTACTAATATTATAAGTGCGAAAGTATGTTTGGTAGATGTTTGTTACTCTTTCACGCCGAATCGGCTAAAGGAAACTGCTTGAAATTTGGCATAGAATTAGAATATGGTCTGGGATAACACATAGGTTACGTTTTATCCCCGGAAAATTTAAGATCCCCCGGGACGCGGGTGAAACCGCGTGAAGCCATAAGTGCTATAATTAAATCACTAGACACCGTATGATTTTATCATATCATACCTAACTCTTAAGTAAGCCAAATGTAATGGAGGAAAATAACCGCAATTAATTTTCAATAATGTACCGTGTGTTTATTTAATCTATTTAAGTATACATAGAACCATCGCGAGTCTAGACTAGGTATTTCCATATCATTATGCAAAGAAAACATTTTCCATTCACGCGCGTGGTTATTACTGTAGAATTTAACATTATTATCAAAGTGGGAACCGCCCACCGTACTGTGTTACTTATATTTTAAGGGTTGTCAACCATTGATACGTTTTCAATGCTCAGATTTATTTTGTGATCTAAAAGTTAGGCTTATTAGTTTTTAAATGAAATCTTGTGCGTTTGTCTAGGTACGGGTTATTGTCACATTTATTCATAAAATAAAGTTACCCACTAGAAACATTATTTAAGACAATAGAGACTATTATATTTATCACGTGTTTTAACCGACCCTAATGTAACAGGTCATCAGCACTTATCTTGAACTAAGTTTACATAGTTATTTTCCTTAAAAGATGATGGTCGATTTTATATTTGTAATTTGGTGAATGAATCTAAATTAATGAAAAAAATATAATAAATGTACCTAAACGTGCAGAATTTCTTGCTGGTTCTTCTGAGTAGCTTCACTACGTGCTCTATAAGTGTTTAAACTGATTAAATAGATCTAAATTTTGACCAAAAAATTTACAGTTTGTTGTTGCCAACCCTACAGATTACGTATGATCGAACCGCCCACATATTGCAGAGTGATAATCGATTCTGTCCGCTCAACACTTACATATAGATCGGTGAAAGTTGTCACAATACAATTTAATAGTTTGTGTGTCGTATAACGTAATAGGGAAAATTGCATTACAAATTCCCCAACAGAGTTTATTATTGATATTATTTGACATAAGGAAGTGTAATTGATAACCGACTAGTTTAAAATTCAGTTCCAGAACAAACAGTACAGTACAATGTTTGTTAAGTTAGTTTAACCTTGTGTTAGTGATGAATTTTGGAATAGGTACCTACCGACTAGAAATGAATGTGTTATCAATAAAAAAAAAAAGTGTTTCGTTTAAATTTATTTGTACGAATTATCACTGTCAATGTGGATATGTGAGGTATGTATGTATCATTTTATTTAAAAGAGATTTTAAAAATTGATGATAATAGTTTTTTAATTTATCAAAGACGTAGGTAAGGTAACAGTTAACACATTAGAAAACTAAATGCACTTATACAATATAAATGTCTTTTGATTCAACTCAACATAGAACAAGAGCATAAAGCAAAATTAGTTCCATCTTCTCAATCTAACAAAAGCAATTGCATCATGCCTATCAATCGTAAGCTACACTATCAGACTAATAAACCTCTAGACGAGTTGTTAATGTGACCAAGGATGTCCTCTTTCACGTAATCAAGACATATTTTATAGATTTATATATATGTAAAATGTAAATAAACTTACTCGAGGAAACATGTGCAAAAAGCAATATTTTTATTGTATAATATAATTACCAAATTAGCAAATTGTTTGATGGAATAAAAACGTGAAAAAGATCATTGTACGAGGCTTTCGCGTAACACGTCGTACTTCCTCTTGCTGCACGTCCAAGCTTGTTAGTCCAAGGATACATCTCATGAGCTGAATAGTCGGATTGCGTTATGTAAGCACGTATCGAGACCTGTCTGTCTGTCTTGTGGTTGCGTGTACGTAACTGGATCCGCAGTTTACCTCTAGTTGAATTACTGTGTACAATCGATGGATTAAAGAAGTTGGCTTTTTATTTGCGGCTAGAAGTGAATCAATATTAACTGATAGTTACGGATAAATAGTTCTTAACCAATAGACCGTGCATAGTTGTGTTACTTTTCACTATATAATGAATAAAACATGTTTTTATTCTCGTCTTTGATATACTTGCCTTATTTTACCGATATCTGATCATCCTAATATTATAAATGCGAAAGTAACTCTGCCTGTCTCGCTTTTAATCTAAAACTATTGAAAGGATTTAAATGAAATTTGGTACACAGATAATCTAGAACCTGAAAAAGGACATATTATGCTACTTTTTATCCCGGGAAAATGAAAGATCTCCGGGGTAGGTACCTACGCGGGTGAATCCGCGGGGAGCCACTAGTAATTAATAATTTCAATTATGGAATTAAGTTTGTAAAGTAACGAATACACAGGCCATACCTGTCAATATTAAGCTGCATATTAATCCTCTGAGAAACCTGCTATAAGATCTACTTTAATTTCTACAACCTACCTTATGTTTTTGCACGAGTAAAATCGAGAATAAAGACATTTTATGTACCAATAATGACTAAATTCCTAGGATTTGAAAAGAAATACGTGATGTATGAATTTTTATTAGCAAAATAAATGATAAAATTTATCTTACAATTTATTCGGCTTTTTAATAATATAAGAAGAAAATTTTGATTTTTCGTTACTTAGTAACGAATAGACTGAAAGCATTTCTTTAAATCCAAATGGCATTAACAGACTTTACATATAAAACAGTTATTGTAGACTTGATGAGTGAAAACTTGTAAGGAACACGGTCAATGCAGAGTGAACTACAACACGCTCATAGTTAACAGTGCTGGACCGCTGGTCCGTTGTTCAGCATATGCCAATCGTAACAAACCATAGAGATGTCAACAAGTTTGTTTAGAAGTGGTATTAGTATATTGGCGATAAGTGCGCCGGGTGTGTATTGTTGTGTGGGTATACATACAATTTTAAAAGTACACTGTTATTTAAGACTGTTAAAGTCAATGTGTGATTATCTTTTGTAAGAAGTCTGGCGTGCAAGGTTATTATAATTTTTATGTCTGCCTAAAACCAGTAATAATTATTCTCGTCGATTTATTAATCAAATGTAGTAATGTCGTTCAATTACTACTTATGTCTTATGATATACAATAGGTAGTTCTACGATTATTTACAGTTCTATGTACTATAGTCAATCTTGCCAACATTGGAAATAAATAGACGCTTTGAAGCGAATCGATATGTCCATGTTTTATGGCATTGTGGGAATCGACGATTTATTGCTTGGCGTAATTTTTGGTACCTGATGTTCTGAACTTGTCGACGTTATGCAATTTCTTTACAAGAAATAATATGATGATATATTATGTTAAATTGCCATATAAAAATGTTGTCTAATGACTAAATAGTTAAAAATCGGTCAGCAAGTACAAAACTTCTCGACAGTTCTCTTCGATACATTTAGCCAAAGGCTTATATGCTTTATTTAGTGAAATTATGGTCAAATATAAGAATTAAAAAAATACAAGCCCCATCGCTCAATGGTGAAAGATACATTACTAAAGTAAGCTAATTAACATTTATGATTCCAAAGTTGGGTTTGCAAGCTACCTTCTGGAACTCGTAAGAGATGGTGGCAGGTGGGAACAAACACCTGTTTTTATCACCATAACACTTATGCACATCTATATTATCTATCCGTTATAAGTCATAAGTATTTTTTTTATTAGAGGATAAATACCAATTAAATTAGTTCTATAATCAAATCTTGAAACTTAAACGTTTGGTTTTAGACCTAACTGTCCTCATTTCAATTCAAATCAGGAATTACGGTAACTCAATCTACATAATGTTTTACATCAATCTTATAGTTCTTGTCTATGGCAAAAAGCACCATCCACCGTGTACGGCTCTTTACGGCTATTGGCCACAACCGGGTAATTGTAGCAGTGGGTCAACCGCAGTCCGGTCCGGCGCCGGTGCGCCCGCGCATCGGTACTTATTGCTCGCTTTGTATGATTAGCATCGGATCCTTGGAATGGAATCAGACTGGTATTATATTAATGATCTGCCATGCTATTTATCTACGTCTGTCAATCGAGCCTTTGACGGTTTTTTTCCGTTATGACGTCCTTTATCTTGTTCATCTAAAGTATCTAGTTATTAAGCACACAAGGTAAAACAATTGTTCAAAATGTAACTTATTATATTTGAATTTTGATTGAAAAAATTTGGACACACAAATTGAAATGATTGGACTGGAATTTTGAAATAAGGAGATATCGTGACTGAAAAGTAGACCATAACTTCAAAAACAGCTTTTACTCTGGTGGACTAACAATAGCTAACAATACAAACGAAAGTTCCAATAGTAGAACAAGTAACACAATTCGAAAATAGATATCCATTTAAGGATATTTTGTCGATTAATTACCAATTAACTGGACAAAGTATTGTATGTTTTATAAACAGGGCTGAATAAGTTATTGGTCAATAAAACGTTCTACAATGCTATTAAAAGCCGATATAGAACGATTCGACCAGCCGGGGACCGGTTCCCAAACGACCTTGCGCCCGCGCACGTTCACTTACTGATCTATAGATTGAGGCTTCGTTACATTTGTTCATTGGCTGAGGCTGTGTGTTTGCACTAATAAGGTGATTGGTTTCATTTCCATAATGACATTATACTTTATAGCTATAGGATTTCGAATGTTTAATTTTAAATGTTCCAAGGCCCCTTCATTATACTAAGAGAATAAGACAAACCTTTATATTATTATATGATGTATGTGACAAGTGAAATAATGATGGTAACTCACGTGTTGGATGAACCTGATGCCATTCAGCATCATCATTGTTATTATCTACGTGCCATTGACCTTCGCCACGAAGCAAATCACCTTGGTGGAGTCTATTGTTGCCATGCTACAGGTGTTTCAGAATATTTGCTTAATATGACGCACGCAAACATTTGACTTAACCACCACTCACGACAGATGGCCGTGTAAGGTTTCACAGATTAATAGCTGGACAGGAAGAGCATACGGTAGACGTACAAGGGAGAAAAAACGACACATTAAACCTCATACATATGTAAAAACATCTGTGTTATTACCTGTCAGTATTACATTGCTTTTCCCCTATCAATATGTAGGTGTTTTACAGTCCATCGAGGATAGAAATTGACCATCTCTTAGAAAGCATTTTTACATTAGCGCTAAGCAATAACAGCGCTTTAACAAACAAAGTGAACCATTGATCTACGGCTGTATGTGCAGGAGTTGGGCTTTCTCAAGCGATGCGTCGCTGGCTGTACGCATGCGCCGAACCAGTCGCTCACGGCCTCTTGGAGCGGCCGCACGTCGTTTGTCACCGAATTCGTGGATCTGAAAAACAATTCGCCCGTCGTGTTTACGTCATTAATCTGAGTGTTAAAGTGACCACAGTGCAAAAAACAAATATTTTGTGATCAAACACCCGGGACTTGCCAAGGTTAGCAGTGTAGTGTTGTTGCAAAAACAGGAGGATCTCAAGTGTTTTTTTTTACTCTGTTACCGTCACGCGCATTGACTCTTTTTTATATCGGTTCGCATTACTGTAATTTGTGATTGTAATTATTCTCGATTAATCTAAGGTCGTTCTATCTGTCGAACTTACTCACTTCTTGTAGTTCTCTCATTGTTTGTTCAAGTTTTTGTGGTTCAGCGTTTGTTTTGGTATTTCATGTTCTGCAAATGTTTATGGAAATTCAGTCTTGCGAAAAGCCTTAAAGGATATTGTGATTCATTCACCTGGATCGTCATACCAGATTTGAGTAGGAAGCTTAAGCACTAAATCACCTTGGATTCTGATTCTGACATCACGAGAACCGAGGAACGTGTTGAAAGTGAAACGATCACCATTGTAACTACTTTTGACGTTATATTCTCATCGATATTAAACGTTGCTTTTATATCGTCACGCATTTATAATTTGCAGCGGATAAGCGAAATGGCAATGTTTTGTTTAACGGCAGCCGTCTGTCACGAATGAAACATTTCAATTTAACTATTGCAGTTTCGTCGCTATCTCTACATTATTTGACCCACATACTACACTTTTTTGCCCAAACTGAACTATGAACATAGATAGCGTTGTTTGTATCGATTTTCTCACGCCATTATCTCACAGGTGTGATGATACTGTCAAGATAAATAAAATGATAGTAGTTGATGATAGTAAGGAATCATCGATAAAATAGACTACGAATGGTGACTCTTAAAATAAGCCAGCAGTACATCTGAAAATCGAGAAAGATAGTAATATCCCCGGAGATCAATTGGACAGACCTTTTTTATTGTTCCCATAAAACAATCAAGGGATTAAAGTATACGTCTATACTCTTTGAACGTTAGCTATCATAAAATGGAAACAAAACTTCAAAAGACAGGTGGCTGTTTAAATTATCACCAGCTAAATAAATAAGTGATTATTTTAAAGCGACATACTTTAACAGTTAAAGTTAAACAATATTCCATGAGGTTATGTTTATCTGCTGTCAATAATTCTATATAATAAAACCAACACATCGGTATGAGTATATGTTTCGAGTACCTATAATAATATGTACAGATAACATACATATCTAAATTAATAACAATTCCAAAATCAATCTAAAATTGATTCTTCACAGGTTTACAAAATCGATTCTTGCGCGAATCGTCACTTATATATATCTGAAATCTTTATTCAAATCTAAGTTTTGCATCATAAAACATTTTGCAACTCTTGCCGAATCTGGTCTTTGATTTTCTCATAGCATCCAAATGTCACAGTTGAGGTTGCAGATGTTATTTTCATTTAATTCTTTACGATTTTATTCATCGTATTCTTCCATCGGAGCCATTAAATCTCTCTGCAGCTTTTCCGTGTTCTTAAAGTCGAGAAACATGTTCACCTTTCCACAACAACTTGTGTAACAACAACACGATTGATGGTCTTACTTTTTCTTGTACATTATGACTTTCTCGCTATTTCTAGTTAGTAATTAAGAAATTCCGTAACTATTAACTGCCATTTTATTCGGAAGACCACGACTCCATGATTCGTTGCTTCATCATAACCAGTTCTGTCAGTTCAGTGCCATTGGTGCAATGATTTTTATATATTACAACATTAGCAGTATTGTGCTAACAAGTTTCCATAATTGGCAAAGAGCTTAAGAATATCGGAATAAACTTGGCTTTTATGCTGCGGGCGTTTGATTTAGGTACCTAATGCTTTTATTTTTAAAAGTTTGAAATTACTTTATTATTAATGATGCCATCAACTTTAGTTGTTTTATGCCTTCATATATCTTATTTGAGACATTAAGTTGCCAAAAACGTCGTAAAACTAATAATATTTGGTTTCTTAAATGTTTTTATTGGTTCCATAGATATCCAAGGTTAACGAGTGACAGAAATGACATGTTCATGACCTTTGGACTTTATATTAGCGATTTCAAATATTAATTGATTATTCCTACACACACTAGGAGTGTATTGTCAATGATTTAAATTATACTTCCTCCTATTCTGTAAACTATTTAGTAACTAATCGATCCATCGTGGAACGTTCTTGAAGAAAAAATACTGAAAAAAAATTGCCAGTGTCATCTGAGAAGGAAATGGAGTTTTTGCTCAATTATTTGCAGACAGTTTTTAATAAAAGTCATTCGTTACGGTCTGTGGTAGCTATGAATGGTTTCATACAATGTTAGTTGACTTAGTCGTGTCATGATGTAGTTTGTAAATTATTAGCTGAGCAAATTTTCCTCTAACAAATTTAAGATCAAATGTTGGTGATCCTTAAAATCTGAAGTTATGAATTCAAAATGTAACTTACCAATCTGATGATATATTGAAATGTAAATAACTTTTACGTTCGAGATACAAAGAAGAACAGTTATAAATAAGTATATTGATTACCTGTCTGCTTCGTGGAAAGCTTATTTTAGATTACTGCACACTTTTAATTCTGAAAGTGCGTCACATATGACGCGGTAGGATAAAAAAAGTCACTCAAGCTGAATATCGTTGATGTCGCCTATATGCTCTAAATAAAGTCGATTTAGAAATATCCCTCCTACTATAGAATACAAGGCCAATCAATTAGCTTTATGATCAACTAGTGGCTCTCCGCGGTTTCACTCGCGTTCCCGTCGATCTTCAATTTTTTCTGGAGTATACTATGTCCTTTCTCAGGCTCTACACTACCTGTGTACCAAATTTCATATAAATGGGTTCAGAGAGATAGACAGACATACAGGGTTACCTACTATCGCATTTATAATGTTAGTTAGGATTAGGATTATACGAAATAGTCTTTTCAGCTCATTTAACGTGAAGACAAATAATACTTAAAGCCTTAACCAAATGAATAAAATATATACAGCACCTTATAAGCTATCTTAAAGCGTCAATTGAATGATACTGCCAGTTTATTTTACCTAAGAATTTCTCGTGCATGTACTTTCTGACTTTATATGACCACTTTAACATACTCTTCTTCCACAAAGCCTTGCTTCGTGCCAACTGCCGTTGTTGTAACGCTTTATTGCTGCATAAACTTTCTCAACCGACTAACAGACTATCTTGATCTTATACGATACGTAGATTTAGGAAACTGCTGCCTTCCTATTACTAATTTGATACGAATCGTTACCGAAATCGTTCGAAGTGGATTACGAAGTCAATGGAATAACTTCACGCCATATTTTCCTCATTTTATGCGTAACAAGCAAAATCTATTGATAGTATATTGAAATTTTTGATGGCTTTATCTTGATTAATTTCTCAAGAATTTTTGGAGTCAATATGTCTCAACTAGTTTCGTATTGCTTGATGTCCGTTTACGTTATATATACCCTCTATACCAAAGCACTGTGACTCAACAATTTACTGTGTAGAAATATAACATACCAAATAATAAGGGCCCTAACCTAGTTAGCCTATCTTAACAACCCACTGAAATACCTTTTAGGCTTGTTTCTTAATTATTTTATCATTCTTATCAACGTTTTAAAAGCACCAGTTTTATTCACAGCAAAAATTTTTTTGGCTCCTTTGTCAAGATCTCCTGACAGACCTATTATTATCACAAAGAAAGCAAAAGCTCCCTTTTCTAAAGCCCGTGCTATCTGTGGCTGTGGCTTACATTCACAAACTTAATTTCACCTTTATTAATTTATAGTTTAGTGTGCCAAAGCAATTTTTGTTTTATCGCTTTAGAAAGCCGCGATTTGGTAGATTGGGTCGAATATGAATTTAATGGATTTATTGTATTTGTTATAATCTGTAATATTGTATGATTTCCCTATCCTCAATATATTATGTGGATTATAAAGTCGTTATGCTGATGGAATGCAGTTCTCCTGATGTATTTAGAACCATATTCGTAGTGCCCTTCCGTGTTCCCTATAAGCACTCTGTTTTCACATGTCAAGTTAAAGCAATGTTCCACTTAAATCATCTTGCTTCATACATAATTAACACTTGGACAGACTGACATCTGAAGCCGGACATTTAGACCTACAGTATTTCTGAGTCTAACGAACTATTGTTAGAAAGGCAGACGTTACCATATCGCTATGATAAATATTCCATTGCATTGATACTATAAGTTATGTCCGTTTTAGTGCCTTTACCGTGATTATTTTTCGTTTTTGGATCATAATATTATTGCACGTGTTTCATTCAATATATGTTTTTTTCGTATCGCATTAATTGCATGTCAATTAATGCTTTTGAAGATTGAAGATAGTGTGCCTTTGAATTGAATAAAAAAATATATATTATTGGAATAACAACAGTCATTAGTTTAAGCATTACTAGCCATATTATTGAATATCTATTTGATCAGAGATCATGCACTCACTCACCGGTTTGGCTTTGCAGACCCTACCTCACCGAGTAAATGCCTTTATCGCTTGTCAAGAAACAGACCTGTCAGTGGCACGTTGAGTTATGTTATGACAACTAGGTCGTTTGTCAGTTACCCGATACACCCACACATAAGCATTATGCGGCGCGGCGAGCCCACAGCCTTCCCTAAGGGTGTGTTGACATTTACCAACCAACCATTCTTGGTTATAAAAGAATTTGATTAAGTTCCCACTTTTCGGAATTCTTCTGAGGAAACTAAATTGTTTTACCCAAACTGTGGGTGGTTGACACAGCGGTATTGAAGCCCCGAATAGACAGCATGCGTAAAGGGAAATGTGTCCCACAAATATTTACCAGTCTATTTCATGTTTTGGATGTGTTAAAAGTATTGTCTAAAATAGTTGAAACATTCCTCTATTATGGAAACTTTAAACAAACTTTATATACCTACTGAAAATAATTGCTTGTTTTTAGACATAACCCAAGAAACTTTATGTGATTATCATGCAAGTAAATCATCGTGAATCTCATTTTCGCATTCAAATAACCGGATAGATATATATACAGTGGTATTGCAATCCGTTGAAAGATAAACAGCTATCGTTTTCTGTTTATTTATTGAAATGTATTGCTTTCGCGCTTCAGGGAGTGCAGGGATTTTGTTGAAATATTGCAGAACGGGGACGCCATGATATTCGAAATGAAAATATGGACATCCTCTATAAATTTAGATGACTGAAGTACTCAAAATGGTTTAAAGTTCCGACAAATATGTGTCATCCTTATTCTTCCTATGTATTTTTTTATGTTGACTGAATTAAATAAACTACGCAAAAGAATAAGTTCATCATTGATATTCTTTGCAATAAATAATTCCATGTAACCATTACAGCATAATAAAGAACAATAGAGGTGAAGACAGGTGGTTATTTAGGTGACGGAAAGAGTCTAGAGGAAAATATCATGCATGGTTAAGTCCCCAGGGTATGATTGAACATGGCACAAATATATGAAAATGACTGTTGTTTTCGATAAATATCGAGAGGGATAATATCGCATCATAGCTCAATTTCTATTAAGGGATCTTACTTGAGCTTAGATATGTCTATAGTAGTTGACCCGCGCAATTTCGGTGGCGTCACTTGCCCGTTTTTGCAACATTTTTTATTGATGCCTCGCTCTTATTCGTCGTAGCGTGATGATGTATAGTCTATAGCCTTCCTTGATGAATGGGCTATTTAACACTGAAATATTTTTTCAAATCGGACGAGTAGTTCATAAGATTAGCGCGTTGACACTAACAAACTCTTCAGCTTTATATATTAGTATAGATTGTATAGATTGTAATTCACATTCGCATTTCTTGTGAAAGTAGATAGGTACTGTCTTCCGTCATCTGTCACCCGTTCATACGCAAATTGTATTATTATTCAAAGTGTAGCGTGCGTAAAATTTTCAGCCGGTTCAAAGTCCTCGGACGAGAGAGACAATAAAAGCGGCTGGCATCTGACAGGAATACAAATTGAGACATTCGCAACGGAGCTTTTTTTATCGGTAACAATGCCAAATTCACCGGGACCGTTCGGGGTGGACTAATTTAAGGCTTTAGATGTGTTTTTCGAACAATAGTTTTGGCACATTTTAGCGGCGGTAAGTTTTTACTTGGATTGCACTCAGCAGTTGTCTTGTGGTTAAACTCGTGTTCCCGGGATAAAAGCCTATGTTTACAACTCTAGGTATATTATATACCTACTACACACAGTAAATAACTCTGTTAGCTTCTCTCTAGTTCATGTGGAATATTAATGAAGGACAATAAAATTCATATTAGATTCTATAATTTTAACATGATTTTATTTTCGATATCGTTCTAAAAATGTCAATTTTCTCTTTTTGATACTAAATATTTTATTTATACAATTTAAATGTAACTGCGGAAGTCGACCGAATTATAAATATTTCCTGAATGACCTCTTCAAGTTATGTAAAGCCTATACTTTCCAATTCGAATGTGGCGGCTTATGGTCTTAACTTCCTTTATTGGTAATTTTGGAAACGATCGCTTCGCAAATATTGTACAGGAAATTATGTCACAAACAAGAGAGTTTACTGTTACTTTGTTTTGGTTTTATTTATAAAACATGTTATAAAAAGAAAATTTAAACAATTACCCTTTTAAAGGAGTTCAAGAAACTTTGACGACAATAATTGAACGCTCGTTTGCTAATAAACGGGTGTCGAAACGAACTGACGAACGGACAATGGCCGATTTGTTCCGTTACGTCACAGTAACTCGGACAGATGGCGCTCTCACTTTCACTCGACCAATCGGAGAGCGTGATCGGTATAGTGTTCGAAATATAAAAATTGAATTTTTAAACATTTAAACGTTGCAATACTTTTATTTGGTGCTCGATGAAAGTTTGAAAAACGAATACCTATTACTATACTCCTTTTTTTCCATGGATTGATTTTGATTCTTGTGTGCAAGTGAAATAAGTGACAAAATAATTGGTATGTTATGTACTATATTTTTACCTTTATGATAAAATATTTAAATCCCAGAACCTAATATTTCCTATTATTTATTTATTAGGATATATGAACGAGTCAAAACAAACCATTCAGCAAGGCGTGTCTTTGCTAATTCGTTACATTAAAATAAAGTTTTTAACACAAATATTAAACAAAAACTTATATACGCTTATCTCAAGATCGTTAATAAATACTATAAAAGTAGGTACCTGCACGTTACATCGCATGTTTTCGTAGTTTATATAAAACAATGACATCACTGTCTATTCTATACTATAAGTATATACATAGTATACTAGATTTTCTTCGACGCGCTTATGAATAAATTGCACTTTGATAAATTTAAAAAGACAGACGTCAAAGTTTCGTCTAGCTACTTGTTAATTTGCGAAGTGTCTGCTCTACCACGTTTAGAGGATTAAAAGTTTTATTTTCGTTGATGATGGTGTTCTCATATCCTTTGCAGCATTAATCTGTATTCTGTGGATAAAGATAGTATTACACTTTGAGGCTCATAGCAGAGTTGCCTTTTTACCATTATCTCTAGTGAAGAGGTCTTCCGCTGTGGCGTTGATGGTATTCATCTATATTAAAAACCTCGTTGTAAATTTAAGCTCTTAATATGAATGTGCTATTATTACAGTTTCTGCAATATTAATATTTAGCAATGAAGGAAACTCATTTATTTCCTCGTACTTATCAGGTTATTTTGCAAAAGGTCATAGTTTAACCACGACCTCTGTCGGGTAATGCCTGTGAATAATAAATCTCGTTTCAGCGCGTCTCACCTTGGTCCTAAGTGACATTTGCTTGCAGCTTAAATCAAGGGTGACTGACTGACATGCGAATTTGACCTTCCTAACGCTCTTAGATCATCTAAATTACATGCTACTGAAGAAGACAAAACGCCTAATCGTTACTTCCAAAGTCAGGTGTGATTAACTGATGCTTAATTAAATTGTAAGTTTTTATTGAACTGACTTTATTGTATTAGTAAGACCAAAATGTTAATTTTGTTTACGAAGTGAGACGTGGTCTTTTGACCCATGATAATAATCAATTCCTGTTAAATGTTAATTTTAATCTATACCGTTATGTAAAAACATTTTGCGTTCCACTCCTTAATATTCCTTATCGAATCCCAATTCGTCACGTTTTGAAGATCGTCCAGATACTTTCAAAAACTGGCCCGTAATTGTATGTTGTTCCGTATATTATGATCATCTCCATTAAGTATCGACCTACCGAGGTCATTGCCGGCGTGACCTCAGCGAACGACCTCAACTCCGTGATTGGGCGTGCATCAGAACTGGTTCCGAAGGTATGGTCGCGGTAACATTGTTACCGGTTATTCGGTGACTTGCCATCGTTTTTGTTTAGTACATCATCTTGTTAGTTTTATTTTTATCATACATTGTTTATATTACGTAAGGGTCAAAAGTTTATTTTGGAAGAATTAGAAAGCGTTTATATTTGTAGTATACTAAACTACAGACCCGTTCTATTAAACCACAATTATTAACCGCAATCTCAATTCCAGACAATGATTCAATCAACTACATACATAAGACGATGGTTTACACAAACAGAGAATGTTTTGCAAATAATTTACATGACACACGTTGTGACAATGTATCGAACGCCGTTAATATTGATGTACGTGACATGGAAGACATACCACGACATGGTCACCTCAAATGGCTGGACATGAAAGCAACTGTGGCCACACGACATGCCTTGACCTAGTGGCCATAGGATATTATTCGCGGTCTGCTTAAGAAGCTCACGAAGGTCGAATACCATCGATGATCGGCATAGTTGAGACCGAGCCGGATCTTAGCTAATGATTGCGTCAATTAGTTACCTGTTTGTGTTTGGACATTTTGATTGTATCAGACATTATGTTTAAATTCCATGAAATAACAAAATTACTACATTTTCGATAGAATTCTAGATTACTGCTTGTCACCACATTTTTTAGTTATTTACCAATTCCATGAGCAGCACCACTTAGATCCAGTGAAGAATTCTCAAAGATGATTCGTGCTTAGTTTTGTAGGTTACGTGCGATTATATACCACATAACATCCATTGCTCATAGTTATCCTTTAATAAGTGAATGACCATAATGTATAACAGAAACTAAGCAGAAACTGTTAAATCGTCCAAAAACTCGAGAAAAGTAATGTAATGTGTAATTCCTTTCATCGTATATAATGTTTTTGTGTACCAAATCTGTCTAAAACCGACCGAGTTACGGCAACTCGCACGTTTATCAACTTCACCATGTAGGATTATTCTCGTATCAATCCGCTTCAGTGATTCTGTTATTGTTATGAGAACTATTCCATACTGTTCCTTTGAAGTTTGTTAGGACGTTTATTTGCTTGTTCTACTTCTGCTTTAGTTTATGGCGATACGTTTTATTATGTAAGTCCCGGAAAGCTAAGGCTCGAGAGTTATGGAGTGCAACTAACTAATCGAACGATGGTGTTAAGCAACTTGTACTAGTATATGTATACTATCTATGTGAAGTAATATTTAAGCCCCATTTCTAAATCCAGCTATTATCGTGTTTACCAATCTTAATCTATGACGGAAGAGATAATCTATACTAGAGATGATGTCTCCGACAAATCACGATTTTTCTATATATTTAAAATCTAAACTGGATTCACTTCACACGTTTGCTGTTAAACTACTCTACCGTTATCAGTATCACACATATATATTTCCTTGTTGGTTTGTCCAATTAACTACCGGTATGGCCAAGCGACATGTGATCGTGTCACGTGACGAATATAACGAGTCCTAAACAACGGTAGCCTATACATAAAAATTTCGAACAGAGTAAACAAAAGGCTCTAACCATCTCCTAGTTTAGATAATGTAAACTACCCAACATGAGTACATAAAGTGTTTCACCAGAACCATTCATATTTTAACTTACACCATCGCCAATGTTTACGATAATCCTAAAACTATATCACGTAACCATAACAACATTGCACCTTTCCCTGTGCATACGCAGGTGCCCGCATTATGGTTGTTGCGGCGCGTGCGTGAGATTCGGGTCAATAGGCTGCTATTTCTGATCTAACTCTCGCCGAGTGCGGACGGCTCGTTATTACGCGCATGGTTTATTTCTTATAGCATATTTTACGTCACTTAGTCGTGTTTTTTGATATTTTTATATCAACACCCACACTTTCGTAATTGGGTTTAAACATTTCATGCGTCGTTATGATTTTAGTATACAAACATTTGAATGATTAAAGGGTATTGTAATTTTTAGATCGTTTTAATATCGTCGTTTAAAAATGTATATCAAGCATGGTAATGCCCATTGACAAATTATCCTATCATATAATTTTTATCAGGGATTGGATATGAGGTTTATTACCTGTCTTTCTGTACATGAATGGGCTTTAATTTGTCGATTCTCTATCTACTGTTGTATAAATAAAACATTTAATGTTATTGTTTCATCGATATCTTTTTTTATCATTCGTTATCAACTATCAGCTGCTGCCTTAACAATATTAGTATCTATTGTTGTGGGATTAGCTAACTCAAGCAATGGCCACTACTTCCCGTTTAATACTGTTATAATTATTTCGTAACTCTCGAATTGACCCGTGCAATTTAAGTCACACAACAATACACAGTTTAGATAGTATATTGCCAAATTTAATAGCACCTTGTTCGTGTTTTCCGTTGCACAATATTGGAGTAACACTAGCTTCGCACGGGTGTTACGCGATTTACCAGTGTTACAGATGTTTGCCCTCGTGTCAAATGTAAAAACAATAGTGCGAGGGGGCACAGTTTCGTGTGAGATGAGACGATCATTATAATATTGCTTAATTCCTCTGTTCTTGCTAATGTTTTGTCAAATTAGCGAGTGAATTTTGTGTGTTAATGATTTACTTCCGTTTTTTTTGTAAATTATAATAATTGCTTTAGATCTTTTGATACCACATTCAACTGTTGATTGATGTAATTTTAAGTGTACCAAAAAAGTAGCCATACATAATTCTCGAAAGAGTTATGATACTTATGATATCCTATTAATATTATAAATGAAAAAGCTTGTGAGTATGGATTGATGGATGTTTGTTACTCTTTCTCACCAAAACGGCTGAAGGGATCTGTTTGAAATTTGGCGCAGAGTTAGAATATGTTCTGGAATAACACATAAAATTGAAGGTCCCCGGGAACGCGGATGAAACCGAGGAGTGTTAGTTTATTAATTTATGAAATAATTTCACTACAAGGCAGAGATACAAACTGCTTAAGTCAAACATCAATCAATTACATTATGTATATCATATTTGCCATCCAAAGCCCGTAACAATAAAGGAATAGCTGATCAAGCAACAACCATTACTTATCCTATAATGAGTTCATCTACCTCTTACATGAGGGTGGGATCTGCGACCCCCTACAAGTGCTCGCATCCCCATAAGTATTAATTGATTATCACATTCTTACAAGCCACGTTACATTAGCGATTCTAGATTGGCAAACGGTTTTGTTTCAAATTCATTAATATGCATGATGTTGATTCAAGCCGAGTAGGGAAAGGTCAACCACCAATGGGATGTGCTAATTGATCCAATTGGATAATTTACCAATAACATTTGTTCTTGACTTTATTGTGTACTTAATGTTCGGATATGATTTTGACTTTTAAGGTCGGTTTGTCTAACGTAAACTTTGCGGAAGATGATCTTTTGGGGAAAGTAATCGAAAACTGCTTTAGTGTCAGGTTGGTCGGTTGTGATTTATAGTTGGAGTTTGTTCATAAACTCTGAGACTAATCTTAATTAGGTACTAAAAATTTTTTCTTTTTAACCGCCTGTGCCATTAGCTTGTTGGCGGCACTTGTTTTCTTCTTTTTATTTAAATGTACAGTTACATACATTGTAATTCTGCTAAATCATTAATTTATCTACTTATATATTTCTTCGTTTTTTTTTTCTATATTCATAAGGTGATAATAGCATGTACCTGGACAATCACAATTGCCATAATATCCATCCATCGTAAATACGTACTCTATAATTATCAAGCACGTTTTCTCTGCGCGTGCGCATATTAGGGTTGTCGATTTTGTGACCTTGCTGTTCTGTTATTGTTATAAATCTGCAGTCTGGATAAATTGGTGAATGTTTAGCAAAAAAAACTAATTGAATATTCGGATTATCTTATTAATGAATTATCATATAAGTAATTATTTACACGTGTGGTGTTTATAAAAGGAAAAAAATAAGGAATCTTTATCTTATCTTATCACTTTATAGAACGGAAATACTGAAATATTTATAAACAATTAATCAAAATAATTAATGAAATAAGATATATCATAAGCGTATAAAAATGTTATATACCTACACCGAATCCATTTTAACGTGTTACAATTTTGACGTTATTGTGTCGTGATGTGACTTTATTTAATAAATATATGACAGTGTATGTTGCGATTGTTTACATATTTCATTTTGAATATATTGGGTCGTGTGACAGCCCTGTATATTAAAATGGCGGACGTATCCCGTAGCGTGAGCGTTTTGTCGCGATCCGCTCCAATTGTGACTTTCATGTGTTTACAGTTTAGTACTTAGTGTGTTATGTTCGTATTTTACAACAATACGATGTAATTAAACGTGATTTATTAACTAATTGGTGACGTCACATTTTGTATTGCCGGTAATCTTAGCGTGTTGAAAGGCTACCTTGATATTTCAGTTAGTAACAGTTTAACATGAGCTTTCAAGTACAAACAGTTCATTTGAGGTAGCTTCCTGACTCCTGTAATGAGGAGTTTCAAGGCTTTCATCATCAGCCCGTATGACCAAACAACCCTCGAATACGTGAAATGTTCCGTCCTTTTCTAATCTTATAACAAAAAGAGACAGGGCTTTTACCTGGTAATGTAAGGGGAAAATGTTTTCCACCTAATTTCTCGTCCATACAAGGTTTCCATAGCCACAGAGAACATAATTCAAGGAGACACAGACATACATTAGTTAGCAATTATGAGTGGTCCTCTCATCCGGTGTATAATTACCTGCGTACAGCGTTTCTAAATGACTATATCTAGATCTAGGCTTATCATCCGACTAGGATCTTCATTCACCCGTCAGAACATATCTTGAGAACTTGGAAAACCAATTGCTTTTAACAAACAATTTTCTATACGGAAATGTTATTAATTTCATGTGAAACTGTTTGTAGATCGTAGGTCTTTTTGATTTATGTTTTTATGTTAGGTATTTTATGGTACAGTACCTATTTAAAAAGAAAATAATTCATTTAATGTATATTTAAGGAGGATATAAACTAATTTGACAGAATGAAAATAATAAAGTAGGTATGTCGTATGGATTATTTTTTTCTCTTCAATACCAAACTACAAGTTAGATACCTACTTAGGTTGAATAATATGTAGTTAGTCCTCTTCCTTCTACATAAAATATGGTAATAGACCAACTCATTAAACAAAACATCGCTACTTCCATTACTTACCATTTACCACAAACCCATGCCTTGAAAATTTGCATCGAGATTTTGCAGTCCAAAATGTAATCACCATTTGATATTAGACTTTATTACATTGTCATTAAGCCATTTGATTCGCTGGTCACATGCAAAATAAAGTTGGTCAATTAGTTGTGGTATCTACGACAAAACGTGAGCCAATCTGTGCAAATATTCACTCGTCGCCGTCTCTAACGGACCGGGAACATGTAACCTATACCTTACGCTATTTGTTTTAAGGTATCATGTTGCTCCGGTGTTGTTTTACTAAAATATTGGCCATATGATATGTTCTTGATATATTAGACCGTTATTAATGATGAAATTATGTTTGCATGTAATAATTTTGAAAGATCACCGAGACGTCTTAGTTTGTTTGGGTGTCGTTCAATTTGTAGGTTTTATTATACTTTTTTACTTTTTGTATGAAATGTATAAAATCTCCTCGAAGTTTCATTCATAAAATAATCATGCTACGAATAGACATCGTAGGCGTTTAGATAAATATATGGTCGTAATTTGAAAATAAAGTAAACACACTATGTATTTATTTTATTCAAAGATCCTAAGGTATTTGAATTAAATGCCAACACATCAACTATTCCGTTTCGCAACTGAGAACGAATTAATTGGAAAATTTAATTAAATTGTTTATACTGAAAATTTCAATCAAAACCCTCTAATGAAAACCCATAAATGCTACGTCGATCTTCCACAATATTATAACTTAAGTTTGTATTCGGAAGGCTCAACAACTTAACATTTGCATCAACAATCTAATATCAACCTAAGCCATTTGCGTTAAATCCCATGTTTTATTAGCAGACTTAACTTCCAACTGATAGCGTAAAACAGATGTTAGGATTCATTACATTTAAGTTCTAATTTCCTTGCGTTTGTTTGGAAGTGTGATGTCGTTTGATAATAGAGTTTATTGTGTAACGAATTAGGTTTGTTTTAGGTAAAGTTTGGTCTGTGTAAGTCGGCGACATCTCCGCTCGGGCCAGTATCGCTGTGTCCGATTACGTTCAAATATGGCCGTAAACTACATAAACGGAGCGATTTGGGAAAATACCGCCAGCTTTTACCTTCAAATGAAAAGGAATACCAAGCAACATAGCATGAGTATTTTTTTTTACCCTGCGTTTCATTTGACATAATATTTTTTCAAATTAATAGATATTACACAGTCATTGGCCGATTTGATTCCAAACTAAGCAGAGCTTGTACATAACCGATATTCTATTTTTAAATAAACAGACACAAAACTGACATGTTTATGCATTGAAATAATGTACCTCTTAGCCAGTAGATTAAAAGTCAGGGTCTCTTACAACAAGCCAGTTATATTTGAGTCCTTAATCAAATAATAAATGTTTATATTATGAGCATATATTGCATAATTAAAGCCCGCTTATCGCTTCCAACTTAATCCCTAACGCAATAAAGCCTTGATTGGCTGCGAAGGCCGCCCGCGGACCTTTACTACACCTTAACCTTTCTATACTCGTTAAACAGTGTTTGGTGAAAGATAATTACCGTGGAGAATTGTGCTCGACAAACGTTTTATGTGAGAAGGTTTTAACACTAAACAAAATAAATAGAAATCGTAAATAAAAGTCCAAAGTATCAACATTAGTTATTCCACCTCTTTTGTGACAAATGTTACCGTCTGTGGAAATGTTATGTCTGTTTGTTTAGTAGGCTCATTGTGATGAAGTTATTGATAGCCATCGAGCATGTAACCAATAGAGTGGAACTGTTAACAGTTTTGTTAGAAAACAAAATACGCCAAAACGCTGCGCCGGCCCCTGTGTTCTGATTGGCCGACTCAAGGTCAAGTCGTACACACAGGTCTCTTATTGGTCGGGTACTGTTTTAGTTCGAGCGTGGTTTGTTAGTTATACCAGTTATACGTGACAAATCATTGATGCGTTGCTAAACAAATGGCTCACTATTGCTACTCTATTGGTTACATGCTCGATGTTGATAGCATAGATACTACTTTCTTCTTATTTGCATTGTCTGTTTCACCCAGTGAAATAATAAATAACTAAATCTTGAGTGTAAACTATTTGTCTACGCGGTTGAATTTGATCAATCAATACTACCAACATCTCAAAAATATTATTGACGTAAAGTATGGAGTTTTCATTTATGTTTGATAGCTGATTCAATCGCTTAGTTAGTGGGCAATTCGATAACTCTCTACATTCATACATTCTTTCCTTTATTCATGTTTATCTACCTCATTTACATATCTTAACAGACATTTCAGAATAGCATAATGCTTAGGAAACATTTGAAAGTTTCAATTCAAGTTCCCGCTTAGGTCAAACATGTATCGGACGTTAGGAGAAATTGCATTTCGTTTTTATTTTGTTAGACTTTCTTTCACTATTTAACTTCTTGCTAGAATTTTGTATAGAAGCAGTCTTATTCAAATGAACATTATACACATATATACGAAAACCATACATTGATATGTAGGTACATCGGTTTTATTCCATCTCAGTTTAAATGCTGATCTGATTTCGATGAGACCTAAAAGACTACAATCGGCAGAAAATGTTATTCTCTTCTAGAATGTAGGTGAAGCCTCCGAGCGAAAGCTTGTTTTTATTGATATAATAGTATTGGAAAGTTTATCAATATTAGATTGCTTACATTAACACTTGTTCTAGCCACTTTCAACACTTCATACATGATAAAGTAGGTCTAGGTTGAATGGACTCGCTTTGTATATATTAGTTTTATCTGCAATATTTCCTAGGCTTTTGTGTTTGAGTTCCTAATTAACTGCTCATTTATTATTGTTAGAATCTAATTAGGGCAATTGAGTCGCTAAAATTATGTAATAACGAACCTTTTTGTACGACTTTTTTCCTGGTTGCTTGTATAAATACTTAAAAATATTTGTATAATTACTGAAATACTATACATATAGCTGTCTTCTAACATCCTTAGCTTATAAGTAATTTTATGTCCCTAAAAAAATTGGTTGCCTGTAAAGTCGGTATACGGGCGAAAGTTTTACGTGACAACGACTTTGAGTGGTAAAATAATTTTAATGTGAATATTCATTCGTATAGTAGGAAGAAGGATGAAATAATAGTAACAATTTAAAACATAACGTCACGTAACGTGAGCGGAGCGTAACGCAGTTTCTTGAAGTGTCACCCGGCAAACCAATTTATAAGACGTTGTCACGTCAAAAAACAATGTGATGATTGATTACCTGTAATAAATTAACATTTTTATTCGAGAGTCGTGACCAAAGGGAAAACTGTCACAAAACGTCATACGTGTATACTATTGAAATCCGTAATTCACACAGATTGAAATAGCCTCAATAAAACACACAATTAACCCTGACTTTCCCACAATCGTACATATATCAAAACCGCGTTTCGAGACAATACAATCGATTGGAACAATCTTACAATCAGCTGGTTCGAGTGACATAACAGATTGCAGTGGCCTTGCCTTGTGCAAAGCTTCCCCGTTTCACTCGGCTCGCTATGACCCGGATTGCAAAAAAGCGATTTATTCACTCACTTACTTACTTACATAATTGTTAAGTGATTTATATTTGTCATGCTTTTATAATTGACGGGGATTTAATTGGTTGTTCTGAAGGTTGGTAAGAATGCTTGATTGTTACGCCAGTGATGTTTGTTTACATCGCGTTCGATATAAAAAAATAATATAAAATGTATAAATATGATAGTGAATTTTGATTCATATTGAGGGTCATATTACTATGGAAAGCGTTAGAATGATATCCCTGATCAGACAGTAAAGTTTAGTTCACTGAATACTTGAAAAAAAAAAGTTTTAAATGTATTTCCAAGAATGCGGGACATATAGTTTTAAATAACAAAGTGGTCTACATATTCTATACTGTCTATTGGTGCAGATACTTTTTTACATTTTGTCTACCTGTCACATATACATACCCCGTGGTTTTTTCCGGTGGATCTTCAATTTACACAGAACAATATACTATTGTATATATCGAGAACATATTCTGCCAGTGTGCCAATGTGCCACATATTAACTTTCCTGTTCTGTACTGAATCAGCATTTTTTATTATTCACGGATGTAACGGAAAATAACTGCATAACATTTCACGTGTCGTCAAATTGGACATGTCAACTTAGAGATCTTCACAGGTGCATAACATATGACAAAGTCAATGACTATATAATTATTTGATTAACCCATATGCATATCATTATTATTTCTAAAACAATCCGTGCTTAATATTTTTTGATGATAATGTACCCCAATTAGCGATATAATTATGTATTTTAATTTATTTATCTATATCGTATCTTATTTTCTTTTTTATCATTTCGATTTCACTTCCGCCTAATGATTAGCATTATATACCTACGGTTTTTGATTGATTGTATTAGACATATATTTTTCTATATTTAATATTTATTTATTGTAAGCTATTCATATAATTATCATGAAATATTTATTTTTGATGTAGGTAGATCAAGTACTTACCGATACATTATTTCATGAACGCGTTTGATAGTATTTTTTTTAGATTGTGTAGATATTTAAATTTATTATTAATGTTAATATACAACATGAAACTATATATAATCACTTTAAACTTTAGTCTAATATTCTTAGGGGTTAAACTATTGTAATAAACAGTAAACCCGTTTAATAACATTTGATTCTCTTAACACTCAAAATAGATGATTAAAGCCAAAATTCACCTTTGTTGTATTGAAGATAAAGTATAAATTATTTTGCACGATAAAGCACTAAAATATAGTTATAGGGGTCAGTTTTATGGGACGAAAGTAGTTTACATATGTATTCGAAGTCGTACGGTTTGCACTACTTCAAAGGCGCTGGATTTACAAATATTAAACTGAAAAATACAGTGAAATCAAGTTCTGTGTGTAAGAGAGGCTATCAACGCTTGCAACACCAAGAATATCATTCGCATATTGGCAACCCTGATATATGAATTTATTAAATTTCAAGTGCCTGTAATTTTGCACACTTAACATAGATCTTGCATACTTTACGGAAGAAATGGTGGTAATAATTCCCCGACGAAATTTGCACTTAAAGCTCCTATACAACTTTACAAAAGAAAAACCAAAAACTTTGCCTGCAAGCACTGCAACGGCTGTGACGTCTTGATCCAATATTTTTCACAATTTTTGCTTATCATCAACATAAAAGCGATGTGCATTAAGGCCGGTTACCAGTGTTATGTAAATTCGCTTGTGTCGGACAAAAATATATGGAGCGTCACACGTAAACAAAACGATTTCCATTTGGATCACGAGTTGTAGATACGGCATTGTGTTCGATTCGATTCACGCGTCGGTGCACACGGCGACTTCCTCGCGTCGCCTCTGAAAAATGTTCACCACTAGAATTCTAGCTTTTCACACACAGTGTAAATAGTTTTATTTACTAGCTTCACCTACATACGAAATAGCAAAGGGCATGTTCTCACGAGCGTAAAATTGCGCCAAGTTAACGCCAACTTTAAACAGTTGCAATGTAGTGTAGAGTGAATACCTAAACATCTTTATCACATTGATACTGTCTTGGTATTTTTGATACGGTAAAACTTGTGTTATTTGAGCAAGGTATTATACACTTCATAGGTACCTACATCCATTCTATCCGACACCTTTTCCATCACTTCAGTTTGTCCATCCGTATTTATATCTACTTCCTATTCTATTCACCACGTTATATTTAACATCGAATTTTCCCGGTAATCCCTACCCTTACTAAATCCAGAAAAATCCTAGTTTCCCGAATGCCATTGTCCCGAACGAAACCCAAATACGGGGATTAGTATATGACCACGCCGACAGAAAGTGATATTACGGATTATTTTATTTGGATCTCGCCTTCGTCCGATGTCACCCAAAGCTGTGACTTTACTCGCGAAAGTTCGCAGGAAATATTTTAATCCCACCAATCCCTTTTTTTCGCAGAACTGGTTTTATAAATATGCTGTTATTTCTTATTCAATTTTGATTGGCGTAAGTGGCCGTGTTCGTGTCTTGGCTTAAATAAAAAATTATGAGAAACTTAATCAAGACATATGGTTAACGAATTTTACATAAGTAATGATCTTTACGCTAAATATATTATCGTGCAAAAAGTTTTATTTGTTTGAAAATCCACCACCTACCTTTGAATATGAGCAGCCGTTTAAAACAATGGACGGTATTCATTAGTCACACAATCATGAGTTTAGGCCGTGCGTAATCTTTTGTGAATCAGTCAATTGAAACGTGTCCAATTACCTCTTGCGATTTATTGTTGCCACCAAATATGTTCAGTTCAACAGATGTTGCATTCTCATCATGGGAAATGTCATCATTGATATTAAAACCTACCATTTCATCTGATGTTACCAAGTTATTATCAAGTTGAACGATATAGTCAAGATCAGTTCTTTGCACAGGATTAGATAAGTATGAATTGGATATGTCATCATCCGCCTTCATGTTGTTTCAAAATATCACTCTCTTAGATGAGAATTGCTATTTAAATATAATTCTGTTTGTTTATGAAGTCGCACGGTTATGATAATTAAATTAAGATTGGTCTCCGATAGACGTCATCGCGTAACGTTGACTTTTACAGAACCGCTGCTACTACAGCTATCGTCACTACGCAAGAAGCAATTTAGTTAGTTGTAACAAACCTAAAACCTACCTACGCTAATTGATTTCTTCACCTTACAAATGATCCCTTGGGAGGGTTCCCGTTAACTTTATTTACGTCCTTCGTTCGGATAACTTGTTAAGAGCACTCGTTTGTTGATCCCCTGAAAGTCAGACATTTCCATTTGCCGATTCTCCAGAAGTTTTACTGATGTGTGGTATGTCGAAGTTTTTTTGCGCATCCAATTAGCACCGACGTTTTCGCGTTATTTCTACGGTGTCTTTAATGTACCTGTTGAGACTAAAATAGCGTGTCAATTACCTGAAATATTTATAGTTTTACGTTTATCATTCTACGACTATTTAAAAACGTATGTCACTTTTGTTACTATTTTTGTCTAGTGCAGTATAGGGCTATTACAAGTCGTGGTAGACCACAAAGAGTAACTGTGACTTTTCATATTCCACAGTATCCTTATGTATCACGGGTATTCGGGTTTGAAAAGAAAAGCTGTCCATTATTTGTCGCTCGGTGCCAGCGGTTTCAAAAGTCCACGTCTCAGCTCTATATAGATTACATACCAATGGAAATATAATGCTCGCTTTTCAATTTTGTACATGAAAGTATAGGAATTAATATCAGATCGGTTGTTGATCGTTTGATGTGGAAATAAACACATTATAATTACGATAAAGTTGGTCAGTATATCGTGCCAGAACATTTGTTGGTAATCGTCAATGACTGATTATAGAGATTTCTGCATTTTTATCAGCCAGTAATGCAAAGTTGATGTGTTTTGCTTTATCATCGTCCGCTCGACGATCTGCTTTGATTATCTTTTGTGTTTCACCAATTTATCATTCTTAGACTGACATTTGATTTACGGTACGCGTGTATTTCTTTGGAATCATTATGTCTAGACTTTCTAACTTTTGCTGTTTCTATGTTGTTTATTTTGTTGTTATTGGAAATAACTTTTAATCTGCGCTGTTTTCTCGTTTCGATTGAATATTGCCATTCTTTGATTTTGGTAAATTGGAGCGTTCACTTTTTATAATAAATTGAAGATGTTCTGTTCAAATATATTAGTAATATACCTCTCAATAAAATGGTTTCACAAACTGTTAAATAATATCTAGCAATATCTCAGTTACCGAGCAAGGTTTTACAGCTATTTCATTACAGTCCATAACCGCTAATGGGTTGTACAGAAATTGTATCGATTCTCATTACGTTATACAATTCCCTTTATTGGCAACAATTTCGAGTAACGACCTCGAGTTGTCGATGACGTTAATTGTATTTTTACTATTGCATTGTAACTTTTCTAGATTTATATGCCAAAAGGCACGTTTAACGAATTATTACAAAAACCGACACAGTGTGTGTATTTAAAAGTGATAATAAAGAAGCTAATGAAAAAACAAATTAAGAAGCAGTGCTGATAGTACGAAAGAAAGCCATAAAAGTTGTAATGGAAGTGATACTGACGTGCTGTCGTCACGTTTGATGAGCAAGTGGCGATTAGTCTAAAGTGTTCAAAGTGGCGAAGTCAGAGTCTCGCGTGGTGTTAGTGGAAGGCGAAGGTGATGGATGTTGCTCCTGTTCTGGCATGAGGATCGACCTCGGTGGCGTGCTCCTAGAAGCTGCCAAGCTAACTAGATCCTGGTTTTGCCAGCGACCTGGATACGGGTAAGTCTATCAGATCAGTGAATTCGGGACGGTAATTTGTTTTATTTCTGTTTCTTTATCTATGTCTCCATCACATATTACTAATTCCATTTCAAACTTTTGTTTAGCTTCAGAATTCCTTAATTATTCCTAATCACATGCGTCATTAATATTCTGTTCAAATTAAACATGCATAAGCTAACAACGTGTGTAAAGTTCTATCGTGAAATTTATTCAATTCCCAACTTATTAATTCAAGTTTTTAACTTTATCAGTAAGAATATTGCTACGTTCACGTTTTACTAAGTTTAATTGAACAGTCTGAGTGGCTTTTGAATTAACTGTGAAAATAGGTAAAGGGAAATGAATTGCGCCTTATCTATGTAGATATCTGCATATTTGTGTACGTACATTTATTTTATCTTGATTAGTTTTGCATCTTGTTTAATCCTGCCCTGAGCTTTATACTTTCATTGGTAAAGTAATTAACAGAGACAAGTTGACTATCTCTTGGCTTGTAAAAGTTTTGATTAGAAGTTCTGACGTCACACCACTTCCCTTACCAATGATATAAAGGATGTCATTAACTTATCACCTATCGTCATCGATAATACCTACGTTTGTATTAATCATTTTGAAGATATAAAAACAATTTATTTTGATAATACTTAATAGTTTTTATGTTACGGCTAAGAATATAAATAAATTATATACATAAAGATATAATTTTTCGTAGAAAACATATTCAATACTTGATTTTTAGCTTACATACTTATTTTTATATTTTGTCCGTTTTAAATTCCCGACGCAGATGCGATAGATTACAACTTTGTGTTTCTTCGTTAATTAATATTGTTGCATCTATTTGAATGCATATAACTAACATAAATAGATAAATAAATTAACTATGCCAGAAATGCTAGAATGCTATATTCAAATCTGTCACCGCTATTTTACAAATACCTCTTGAAAGTGCGGGATTTCCACGCAAAGTAACTAAATTCACATGAAATATTCCGGGATCCCGCAAAATTCGCTGAAATCCCTTTAAACCTCCGTCTCTCGCAATCTGGAGATTTGTGTATTTACTCGTGTAGTTGGAAACTTGTTACATTACATCCCTCATATCATGACCCACATCCAGCATGTACCAGTTAATCTAGATCTAGTCTGTAACCGGCCTAGGTTGATGCCCGGAAAAGGCTTGTGTGAGGGTTGAAAATCTGGAGGCCAGCCAATGAAAATCGCTTATGTTTTGAAATTGTTGTTGGCATTTGCAAAATGAAAAATAGGCCAGATCTGTAGAGTATGGATTAAAATAATACTGTTACGTTATTTCTATATTTCCATGTCGGATTTGTAGGGCAACGTCCTCTAATAATAGAGGATTTAACAATAATTTACCACATCTACCGCAGTTTGCGAAGATACCTTGTAACTCCGCCGCGGCTAATTCGTAAATCTTGACTACAATTACAACAACAGGGCAAGGTCTGTAAAATAAGAAAACATTCTCATAGTTAAATAAATTAGTTTTGTAAACAAAGGTACTCGATCCAAGGTCTCTGTGCAACCAGTTCTGTAATACCAACACTAAGATGTCAAACACTGCACAGAGTTATATAATTTCTGAATATATTACCGCAAATAATGCAAATTAATGTTTAGACAGTCTCGTTTTAACTACGGGGGATTTTAAAATTCACACCGTCGCATTGTTCACGGTGAAAACGTGAATGATGAAAGCGACAGCCCGTTTTGTTTCTGAAACCACGCAATCACGGCCTCTCGCAGACAGACGTTGCCCGGTTTAATAACCCACAATTTTTCGCTGGGCCCAGTAAACTGGGTCGTTTTTGCAACGAGCAGGCGCATTCAGGCGTATTAATCAAGTCGTTGCAACCGAATGGGGGTATACCACCCTCCTCCCTTTAGGCCACAATGGGGGGGATGTCGCGCTCCATTTGACAAATAAACTGCACTTTAAATACTTAATGCACTCTCGGTTGAGTTAGCGGAGTTTGAAAAATTGTTGGATCTGCAGTCCCGTTTTGCTAATAACCCCTAGCTCGGCTTGATTTGGTTGAAACATCCCTTGAATTTTTTGCAAAGTTCCCTGTTCAAGTTTATGACTTGAACATGATTGCAGTGCTACTAAATGATGTATTTGCTTAATTTTCGAATCATTCCTCTCGTAACAAAGTACATGAAATCTCATCGTCGGCAATAAAGTAACTTCCCGAGATGCTTCAGGTTATATTGGCACAGTTCCAACAAAACAAGTGAGGCTAACAGACTAATTGGCGAGCTTTATCACGAGAATTAAATGTGCAATAAAATATTATGATACTGTTAACAACCCCCGTCTGGAATTGAGACTGTTATGTTTTAGTTTTCAGTGCGGTTAATTTGACTGCTATATTAACTCTGAAGCTCTTATGTGCCAGTTCAAACTTATTAAGAAACACCTTGGTGTAGTTTTGTTCCTTGAATCTTTGTTATATTATGAAGCTCGATCTAAAGCTACATAAACCTAATTTGCAAATTATTATAGATCTTTAGCTGTAAGTGTCGAGTCTGTTATGTGCAATACAATATGTTCAGTATGTCAAGCAGAATTAGGTCATATTGTGTATTGTGTGGCACTCTGATGCCAAATTGCTCCATCGAATGAATGGGCCACTACGTTGTACTGTACTAATGCAGATGCAAAATGCACCTTACTTACTCTCCTTTGATATAAGCGGTTATGTTCCATATTGAACTAAAATAACTTTTTGTTATCCAAATGTGTTCATGATTCATTCCTCCGTGTATTTTGCAGTTTAATTTTGAAAAGAGTTTTTAAACATATTTAAAAGCTCTCAGATATTTTACTTTATCTACAGTATCTAGACAGTAATACCTATAGATGTAAATTACTGAGTCCAATAAGCCAGCCCCTAGGTATTTGAATACAGTTATTAACATCAGCACAGTGCTGTGCCATATAATAAATTTAATATTTCAGCATGGAAACCAATTAGCCTATTTTCTCTCTAACCGCTACATTCTAGTATTTGCTCGTTCCATTGTAACTTTCCATAACGAGCCCTCATTCAGCACTAATATGTGCAGTGCGGAATGGAAATGTATTTCGTGTGACTGCACTTGCAACCCTGCGTGGGAGGTCGTTAGGGTCTTCTATTGATTACGAAACGCTGAACACATGTTCGCTTGGCATTTAAAATTTGCGTAGGTTTTGCTTGGTGCTGATAGAAAATTACGTTTGAAAACCTTAACGCTGTGTTTTCCATGAATTTGCAGCGGGTATGCTATCTTTCTTTTGCGGTTGTTTATCGAAGGATTAATAACACAGCTGCTTTAAAGAATCAATTGTTTCCTACGTTTTAATACATACATTATCACTAACCATTGTGTAGCTAGACACAGACGTCTATCCAAAATAATCCCTCTTATTATATGAAAGACCTCATAATATAAGTTTATATGAGTCTTTGTCTCATGCAGACTGTCTTTACAGACAGTTCATATTTACCTACTAATGTTTCGAGATGAAGTTGTTATTTTATATAACAGATGGAATATGGTGACCCATTGTTACGATTTATGTTAGGTATATTTTCGCTGTTCACAGTCGTTTAGTCGTTTTTTAAGGCACCATTGTGTTGTTTTATGACGCCGTTTGTTGCTCTATTTACTTTTTTAACTGTGCATTGTACTTTACGGGCATTTCGCTATTGGGTTTCATTTAATAAATTGCACCTAACGTGGGGCAGCGTTTCATTGGAGATTTTCACAAGGTATTTTTAACAGTCGGGTTTGCTTTCCATCCGTACGGAATTTCCATTAAATAATAAACGATTCCAATACGTTTGGAAGTTGGAAACTGTTGGATGTTCGAATTTGGAGCTGATTCTAAACGCTCTCTAAATAGTTTTAAAACGTTTTCATAGCATAGTAACTTTTCGAATTGGAAATTAAACTGTTTCGATTTAAATTCGATACGTTTCCTTCAAACATTTCCAAGAAAAGGATAATTCTCTAAAACACTATATTTTAATACTCTGCAGAATCATTCAAGTAATTGAAACCAAACTCTTCGGATTAAGTTGTCTTTTTTACAGAAATTTCAATGCCATATAATTTAGTGGGAGAAATTAAGAAAACTTTTCATTGTTTGACATATTTTAATGATGTGGCAATCTTTTTATATGTGAACATTTGATCGTTGATTACTTTCAATGGAGTTAACAAGAAAACGTTAATAAAACATACCTTAGGAAAGGGACCTCAACAGCAGTTCCGGTTTCTAACCACGCGTTTTGTATACCTATTATTTTGTTCCGTGATACTCTACCGTAACTATGGATATAAAATTGTAGTTATTCTCGAACTTTCTCTCTGTAATCGTGACAGACACCGATGGATGTATTCTCTATGGTAACTTGATAGACACGATTCCTAGTATTCAAGCTATTCACGAACAAACAGTAGTACCTATATTTACACAACGTGCATGTACAGTTGAGAACTATTTAAGCTTTCAAGTAAAATGATATATTAAGTATAATGAGTTTTGTTTCTGAGTGTATGTGTGACTCGATATGTTAAATAAATATGTCTACTTTCTTAACACATTATTGTTGTATTTGATTGTCGTTATCATCTAGATAATAACCTGGCGGTCTGCGTTTTATTACCCATTTAGATAATTATAATTTTCTTTATCTTGTGTATTACCTATTTAATTTCTTCCACGGAACGTTAGTTATTTTTAAAAAGTTATTATTAAATTATTTAAGGTCAGATTCTTTTCGGCTTTTTCTCGTCTTTGGATTATTATGTATGACAGAATAGTAATTCTCTATTCTCTTATACATAGCCTAAAGTATGCTATATCTATTAATAAGGAATCAAGGCCATAAATATTTGGGTAATGTAGAAAGCTGAAATGCAAGTAGCCTTTAAGATTTACGTATGAGAAACGTCGAGTCGCTATATTGAAATAACTTAAAATAATGTATAAAACATGTTAATATTCTCTCAAAACAGGCGTAGTGAGCTCCGGATGGCTGAACTAATAAAACAACAATTAGCTGTCACGGTTGCTTTGGTTACGACTGCGACACGTGAACCGCGGCCGGCGGCCATTGTCAAGGGACGTACGCCCGCGCATCGTTTTGTTTCGCGCACCTACTGCCGCGCGCGGAAGTGATATCAATGTTTGTTTAAACTGTTTAGTACTTGTTTTTGTCAATGGTAACTAGGTACTTATATTATATCATCGCAACATAGATTGAGGGTTCTTTTATACCAGTTCTAACATCCTTTTAAGTTATTGAGATGTGGTATTTGAGTCGGATTTACCTTTTGAGAAAGGACTTGGCATCTAATACATAATGAATTTTAAGATCAATGTAAATGATTTAAAAATAATATGACGTCAATGAATACGATTTTACCTTCTAATGTTACTGAGTCTTACAACGCTCTGATGAGCTCCGGAACCCATATTTAATATTCCGTTCAGTGTCGTCATAATTAGTGACGTTACTGTAATTTTTTTTTAAATAGCTAATTAAAATTTACCTAAACAATCTTTTCAAAAATTAAATAATAATTGAATAAATAAAAACCTGCTCGCATATCATCATTAGAAAGGGTACATAAATATTGTCAGCTTACGTATACAGTAGCAGATAAAAAACCTAATCAATCAATGCACCGGGCGCCAGTTTTCTAGTCATAAAAATACCTAATTATGACAAGGAATGATTTATTTTCCATCCCACTCTAAGGTAGCTTGCGAAAACAGAACAGAGATAAATATACCCATAACAACACTGTAAAAGGAATGCCTTTATTTGTCTGCTTCTTACAAAAGTGTCCCAGATACCCTTGGCGGCGCAAATGTTTGATTAAGATAATGAAAAAAATATTTTTACGTCGCAATGTTACGAAAGATGTTTGATCGTACGATAATGTAATGATGGAGTGCTGCAAAGTGCACGCTTGGCATCGTATTTACTTTTATATAACTGTTTTCCTGGTTTCGTTGAGTTTTCTCTAACATTCCGTTTTCTCAGCTACGTGTCCACTGCAGCGGTACGAGCCTCCCCTAACGAGGGGCAGTAGTAGTTGTAGGCCTAGTAGATTGGCGGATTTCACATCCCTTGTGTCAAATGTGCAGGTTTCCTCGCGATGTTTTCCTTCACTGAAAGCTGGAGATGTAAATCCATACGGGTCAGGGATTTAAACCTGCATCCTCATGCATGAGGATGGAAAATTATGAGTTGCGAAGCAGCTCTCCATTACTAGAGTGGATACTTAATATAGAAACTAATGATTCATTAATTCATATTAAGACATCATTACGTCATAATCGTGTCGCCTTTTGTTTCATCTGCCAATCCGTCCTTGTTTTTTATCTGTACTATAGTTACTATTGTTTAAGTCTTCACCGCTGACAAATGAGACGATGTTGAGAAAAAATAATGATGTCAGTCTTAAGGATCGGAAATTTGTACTTGAGTAGGTATTAGTTGATAATAACATAAGTGAAACGTATCAGGTTGATGCAGAAACGAGAACCGAATTCGCACAAAAACTTGGTATCGAAGATCATAATCACAGTCTAAAATATACGCTGACCAAGGAAATTATGTCTGCACTTTACTTATATTGGTTAAGTTATTCTTATTAGTTAGTATGGATAAGTTTTGCTGATAGAATATGTATAACCTTCTATGTCATTTTGTTGGCTTACATCCAAAAAGGAATGACCGAGTCCAAAAAACTAACCAATAAATAGAACGCTTTGTATTATGTTTGCTCTGATCTGATTTACCGGTTTGCGTGAACCTGGAGATAAGCTAAAACCAGGTCATCAGATAACAAATTCGTAGTATATTTACTGCCTTGTAATTTTGTTGCATTAGTGACAGGAAAAAACAATCTCCGCTGAACGTTGATTTTCCGGCCGGAGTTACTTGATTCAGAGAGCCTTTTTTGCATACAGATTATATTATAGCTAACATTTACTACTTATATTTCTTAAATATTCCCCTTAATGTAAGTTCTATGCCAGATAAACTGGAACGTGTCGCTCAAACCCAATATATTACTTGTTATTTACTCGCTGTCCTCGCACCACATGTCAGCAGTTATTTACGAATTATTTTTGTATCCAAAATATTAATTTGTTTGTATCTTCTTGTTCCCAGCTTCTCGCAGAAGGTAGACGAAGAAGAGGGGGGCGGTGGGGTGGCTCTCCATCCGCCAGACGGCTTCTACTCCCATCAGCACTCCATCCACAGCGGTCACCATGGCCACCATGCCGAGCCTGACCGGGGCTACATGGAGGGGAACAGATACGTCACGGCTGTACACCGGCCGTTGCCTGGTAAGATCTTACAACAATTTTATGAAACACTAGTGTTTGACCGTCGTAGTTCCCTGTTCCGTAGGAATACAGGGATAAAATATAGCCTTACTCGATAAATGGGCTATCTAACACTGAAATAGTTGTCAGATTTATCCAGTAGTTCCTAGTAGCTGTTCTAACTTGTAGTTCACATTTCCTTCATTTTATAGTCTATCATTTCGGTATTCTTGAATTTTTTTGTCCTTCTATTTACATAATATTATCTGTCTGTATTTAAACTGTAGGTACCTATATAAAAGTAATAAAATAAAATGTTGATAAGAAAATATAGGCCACTAATAATATAATTTGAAAACATAATTGGAGATGGACTGATAAATTAAAACAAAAAGTCACGGTAGGTATATAATGAAATGATGCGTCAAAATTAATCCAAATTACAATCGAAAGTTTTGACATTTGGGTTATAAATCCAAAATGTCAGTGATACTTTATAAAATTAATTTCTCCCGATCTCGATGTAACATAATTATGTGAATAAATTACTTTGGGCCAATCTCTTCAATATGCAGATGATTTTGACTTGAAAGCGAATACCGACTACGGATGGATTCTCTGAAATTTGCTCGTGTTTGCTTTAGGTGGAACAGGTTTTTTTGATAGATCGATGTCTTATTTGGAAATCGCTGTTAGATAAACAGGCTTCAAAGTCGAAGGTTTTCCAAATATTGATATACCAAAGCTATAAGTTTTACAACGAGGAAATAATATGCTTATTTGTTGATGGGTTCCTATCCAATTATGATAAGGATCAGCAATTACTTGCGCTTTGATATTTGGAAAAGACAAATTGCCTACCAAATGGCCTCCTTTTGTTATTGTTTACATCGAGTATAATATCGTATACTTACCTACAATTCTACTTCCCAAAAGGAAATGTAGGTATATTCTGAAATTCTGAGTTTAAAATAATTGATCTTCACAAATATTACACTAGAAATTATCTTAAATATCTGCTACATAATGTTTAACAAAATGTTTTGAATAATAATATGTACCTAATAAAACTATTCCTATTTCCGCAAACAGGTAACATTAATAGTGTATACAGTAGGTGTATTTCAATTCGAAAAGCATTAGTGAAACCGCACTCGATCTATTAAGTACCGTCCATTATTCAGTGTAATCCATAAATCTATGTTATCTGTTAATAAATAAACAAATGTTCACCATCTATATACCTATTTGAAAAATTAAAAAGATTATTTAAAGTAGACTTTTCAAGACTTAAATTAGTCATACACTAACGTTCTAAACGAAATGTTGCTTTTGCTGGCAACAAACTCAGCAATTACTCTTTTTAAAACTGACATAATACATATAAATTTTAAATATTTTAAACCTAAAGAGTAATTACGCATTTAAACATTGTGTGATATAGTTTCTTAGCGAGTAGGTAGGTACATATTTACTTACCTTTTTAAATTTAAATACGTACCTTTAATTTGATTTCGACCCTGAAACTGACGGTGTCAATTGTGTACATTCCAGCATTGAACCATTCGAACTCGTCATGCTCGTCGGCGTCGAACGCGTCGACCGGCGCGGGTCTGTGCGCGGGCGCACAGGAGCCAGCGGCGCCGCTGTACATCGCCGCGCCGCCCGAGGGATTCGGTCATGCCGTCCACAACAACAGGTCTGTGGGCTGATCATAAGTTTGTTTGACCAGGTTCTTGGACTATGTGATTAACATCAGCTCTGGTTAACGAGTGAGGTCCATTGGGTTTGACATAGATTGATTTGATCAAACGCTGAACTTAAGCTAGTATGAGAAATCTAGGAACAGTGTGTTTAGGTGATTTAAAAATAATGAATCGTAAGTCACTTGTAACCGTATTATGAGTCGATACTCGGCGATATTATGAGACGACACTCTTGCACACAAAATGTCTCTAATCATTTTGGTATTTTTTTTTGTAAATGCAAATGTCGGATATACGAGATTGCACTCCGATATAACACGATTTGTTATGTTTTGGCTTTACGAATAATTATTATCAATTGAAGTAATAACATTTAATACATATTGTGATAAGATCATTTCATGATATTTGGTTGCCACTTGACTCAATCTGACCTCAACAATGGTCACGCGAAGGTTTGTTTTATTAATTGAATCTTTGTTTTTTGTCTCTTTTCAATTGTGTCGTGTGTGAATGTGATAGCATAAAAAGTTATCAGTGAAGTTAATATGGTAATTGTGGTGATAAAATGTTGCTCCACATATACGAAAATGTATTCTACATCCATTGGTGATATATAAATGTGTTAACTGTTATTTAAGTACTTTATTTAGTTACTAACCAATAATTGCGGTTTTGTGTTATGTAAAACACATATATTTTGAGTAGGTATCTTTTATATATTTAAATGATATGTTTTCTTTAAATTTCAATTCCTTTCTTAGGCGTGGCACAGACGTGTCGATCATTGGAACATCGGGACTATCTCAAAAAGATCCATCTTTGCCCCAAAAAAGGGGCAAATTGACTAGAGGGTATGTTCCTACTGCCTCAGGAATGCCTGTTTTGTCAGCCCTTGACCTAGATAACACTTAACTCTCCTCTGCAATGAAATAACTCGATCATTTTCCTTCTCTGTCGTTTGTTTATTGCGTGAAAGAGATGCAACTACAACAGTTAGTGCAAAGTCAACTTTGTGATATTTATGACGAATTCAATATCTGGCATGTTTATTTTCGGAATTGAATTATATTATTTTGTTTTACCGTTCAACATTATTTACTGACAATTTGTTTCTTTAAATTATTTTTATGATGATGATATTGTTGAAAAGTGAAACAGATATGAATGTACATGATTCATGTATTTTCATGTTTATTATTAAAATATTACCTACTTAAATCAAAGCTACAGTAACAGCATGTACTCACAAAACTTCCAATCAGTATCAAGGTCTTCTAGTGAACTATTAAAAAGTAATGTACTACAGATAGTTTTGTTCGTAAACTATTTTGATCACTATCTCTTCTTGCAATAGTACTTCCATGGACAGTCGTTAAGAAAAAAATAAACTTGTCAATTCAAACTCTGTAGTTAGACTGTTGAATTTTAATATACCTCGAACTTCCTTATAAAAAAATAATATATATCCAAGTTAAATATTCTATAACCATTCATATTCCATCGTCTTGTTCAACCAATCACTACATTAGTTACAAACACCTGTGTTTTACAATCTCTTTGTTATATCCGCCTTTTATTTGAGTACCAGATATCCCATGCCTTAACCGAATTTTAGCTGCCAAAATCGCTTGGATAACATAAAGTCATATGGTTCACATTATGATGGGGCAAAAAGAATATTTGGGGTAACCCTAATAATTTCATTAAGCTATTAATCCTGTGTGAATCCTATGTTTCATACTGACCCTTATCCAGAAATCCATCGCTAACTGACAAAAACGAACCTTACAGCTTTAATATAAAACTCAATTTATAATTTCAGCCGTTATGAAATGTCTCAAGACCTGCTCGATAAGCAAGTGGAGATACTAGAGAGGAGGTACGGAGGTTTGAGGGCGAGACGAGCCGCCGTCACAATACAAAGGGCGTTTAGAAGAAGACAGTTGCTGAAGAAGTTCAGCGCCATCACTGCGATGGCGAAGGCAGCGGACTCCACAGCGAGGAGGATGCAAGATGGCCCGGAGCATGGCCAACTAGTCAATGGTATGTATAATATGTACTTTTAGTTCTCTGCAATTATGACTGAATTTAATTTATGGGGCAAAATTATCGTGTATCTTTATCATTTAGATTTCAATAAGGACATTTTACCAATTCACATCCTTCATCGTCATCCTTTATATATTTTTTATTACTTACTTAGAAAGGTATCACATATTAATACCGCATTTACCTTAATATTTGTAGAATTTACATACCTTCGAATATCCCAAATTACAGTTGATGCAATCTGAACTTCCTGTATAGAAAATAGCTGCCTCCCCGCGGTTTTACCCGCGTAGTTCCCGTTCCCGTGGGAATACAGGGATAAAATATAGCCTATGTTACTCGGGGATAATGTAGCTTTCCAAAGGTGAAAGAATTTTTGAAATCGGTCCAGTAGTTTCGGAGCCTATTCATTACAAACAAACAAACAAACAAACAAACAAACAAACAAATCTTTCCTCTTTATAATATTAGTATAGATGACAAGTCAAATGTGCAATGTGAATGTTAACGTGATTTGACTTATTACCAAGGCATTAAAGTCTATTTTGCACCTTAACTTACTACCGTATGTCTAATTTCAGGTACAGATATATACGCTAACACCCACCTGCAGAAGAGTCCAGGCGGCGTCGAGAAGGTGCTCGCTATGACGAGGCCGATGCGGTCCATGTCGTTGCGGGAACGACACGATATGGATATGAGGTGAGATTACTTATATACCGATATTGACTATTCTGTACTCAGTTTTTATAGCAATACAAATTATCTACCCAGTCATGCCCATATAAAAATGCCCATTTTTTCTGTCTGAAATTCGGTTTTACTGTCATTTTAATCAGCAGTCGCTAGACGGTGCTTTATTTAACTACATGTATAATTAGATATTAAAACTGCTAAATAGTAGGTACGAATATATATGTTTATGCAAAAATCTGCTCTAAAGATATATAAGTCGTATTCAACGTTTTTAATTCACAGTTACCAATACGGTCTATTTGTATCCAATTTAACATAGTCACTCTTATTCTCAAGGGTTTTTTTACTTCCGTTCCTAACTTTCCGAAACGTAGTAAACTGTATAAATGTCGGAAGATCTTAACAATAAAAAACTAGCCAATAAAATGTTTCTATCGGGTTATATTACAAGTTAAATCCCCAAGGATCGACGCGGGCACTTTTGTAACTGTTGGCTTATTGGAAAGTTACCGGAGTATTTATGGCTGAAATGGAATTGTTTCCTTAGAAAATGTATCTACAATTTAAGATAATTTTTATTCGTTGACTGTAGGTTACATTACATTTTATGGAATAAATGAAAGGCTCTCTACGTCCCTAACAGACATACAAATATTGTAAGTGAGAAGATACACATACAATAAATTAATTTTGATAACAAAGTCATAATAGTTAAAAAGAAATAAAGCTTCATTAAATATTATCTGTGATTTATACAAAAAGAAAATACAATTTATATTTTTATAACATTTATGTCAAAAATTTCAACAGAAAACAATTTCGGAATGATAATCTTATTCAGCGGTTTATATGTACGCTGCGCAATTTCCCCGTGTTCCCTCGGGATGTAGAGTATTTTACAAGGATATTCTCTTCAATGTTTTATTCAACAACATTATTTACCTGTGTGGCGAGTTTTATTTTAGTTCCTTTCAGCCGTTTATGCGTGATTGAGTAACGAACTTTCACTTTAATATCTGTTTAACCGATTAACCTTAGCGTGATTATATATTGTTAGGAGGCCGTGGTTTTATGACAAATATAAATTATAATGAAATTGTCGGGTCGCCAATCTATCTATTTATTTATACAAGTTTTATTTAAATACTTACATTTCAACAGCACTTACATAATATTCCTTAGAAATATATTTACGAGGGTACACCACAATTATAGCTGTTACCGCTCCGACAGCCGACGACGGACTGAGACCTTATTTTTTTTATTTTTTTTTTTTTTGAATGGACTAGAAGGTGACAGCCTCAGATGGCTTTTACACCGTTACGCGGACGTTTTCGGTGAGCGCAGAGGGCTCTCAACCGAAGTGAGACCTTATTCATGTCGGAGCCGTATTTATACCCTGAGTATTGCAACATCAAGCGATGTTGCAATACTCAAAATTAAACAAAAGTCTATAAGCCATTATGAGAATGAGAGTTTGACAAACAAATTAATCAATCGATTAACTTTATTAAGCGATATTATAGTCTTATTTTAAATTAAATTTAAACTGAAGCTGACATTCGGCCATCCTAAATAAAGCATGACCTCATGTTTTTATATCATAACAATACCTATTCAAACATAAATCAATTAATTTTAATCATAAATCACAAGATGTTTTAATTTGAGAGATCACCCTTAAAAGTTGAACTAATTTTTATGTATTATTATTATTACGCAAGCTTATATCATTTTATAAGCAAATCCATACATTTGATTTAATCATAAGTCAAGTTTAATCATTTAGCAAGTAATAATAAAAATAGGACCCTTCCGTCCAAGTAATAATAAATATAGGACCCTTCCGTCCAAGTAATAAATAAATATAAGACCCTTCCGTCCAAGTAATAAGTATAGGACCCTTCCGTCCAAGTAATAAATATAGGACCCTTCCGTCCAAGTAATAATAAATATAGGACCCTTCCGTCCAAATAATAAATAAATATAAGACCCTTCCGTCCAAGTAATAAGTATAGGACCCTTCCGTCCAAGTAATAAATATAGGACCCTTCCGTCCAAGTCCAAGTAATAAATATAGGACCCTTCTGTCCAAGTAATAAATAAATATAGGACCCTTCCGTCCAAGTAATAAATAAATATAGGAAAAAAATAAAAATAACCTAAATAATTGAAATACTTCTGAAATGTTAGGAGGCCGTGGTTTTATGACAAATATAAATTATAATGAAATTGTCGGGTCGCCCATCTATCTATTTATTTATACAGGTTTTATTTAAATACTTACATTTCAACAGCACTTACATAATATTCCTTAGAAATATATTTACGAGGGTACACCACAATTATAGTTGTTACCGCTCCGACAGCCGACGACGGACTGAGACCTTATTCATGTCGGAGCCGTATTTATACCCTGAGTATTGCAACACCAAGCGATGTTGCAATACTCAAAATTAAACAAAAGTCTATAAGCCATTATGAGAATGAGAGTTTGACAAACAAATTAATCAATCGATTAACATTATTAAGCGATATTATAGTCTTATTTTAAATTAAATTTAAACTGAAGCTGACAATATATACCTACCCTATAGATAGACTATCTCGATTAATGAGCTATCCAATACTAAAATAGTTTTTCAATTCGAATCAGTAGATTTAAAATAAACTCAGGATCTTCAACGATATAAAGGATATTCAACTTTGTAATATTAGTATAGACAGACAGACCGGTTGGCTTTGTGGTTAGTGACCCTGACTTTCAAGTCGCGCGTTGTCGGTTCGAATCCCACCCAGGACAAATGTTTGTATAAATAAATAGTAAATAAAAATTTACTTTATTTCTCCCACAATTACAAAAAACAATACAATATTACGAGACATAAAAATAAGACAAGTTTAATTGTGGGAGACTGGTGCCTAAACTAGGCAGAGCCTGTATTTCAGGACACCAGGTCTCCACCCCGCATGCATGAATATGTATGTTTGTTCTGTGTCTGGATGTAATTATCAATATTAGTATCTATTTAAAAGTAATATAATTATCAGCTATCTGGTTACCATAACACAAGCTCACTTTGAAGCTTACTGTGGAATCCGATAGGCCGTGTGTGAAAAATGTCCCAGGATATTTAGAATGTGTTTGTTGTCTATTGCTAAATACAATAATGTGTATTATATTCTAATTTTTATTTTTCAGTAACCACCTACAATGCGACACTTCGAACGAGGTGGAAGCCATGGTCGCCAGGGTGCAGCACTCTGCTCACCAGATCCACATGATAGCGTCGGACATACCACCCCATCACCGTGGTGATGCTGACAGTGGGGTATGTCATCACCTATACACATATTAATATGTTCACTACTTTCACCCGTGTTCCCAGGAACCTTAAATTCTCCCGGGATAAATGTAATTTATTCCCAAGCTCTAGTCTGTACCCACATTTCATCAGATTTGGGCTCGGCGTTGGTCTATATATATTCATTAACCTTTCTACCTATCCTACCGTTTTTCTTATTTGAAGATATGTTCTAGCTTTAGGGACTTTGACTTGCAGAAATTCCCTATTATAAGTAAGTAGTATAAGTGATTAAAATTGTGCACAGTAAGATGAAAATCTATATTTGAGGTTATTATACTGATAATTACAACTAGTAAAAAAATTGTTTGATGAGAATATTTCCTATATCACCGTTATCATTTCTTATCAGTGTTTGACATGACGCCGTGAGAGTGTAACGTCCCGAGATCGTGATAACAACAGATATAATTAATTATGGACCGAGTCAAGCCTAAAAACTTACTAAACAGAATAATTAGTAAAACTAAAAAAGTGTCCATCTTGAAAAATGTTAAACGTATCAAGTTGTGGAGTTTAACTGGAAAGTATAATGTAATAGTGCTTTATTTTAAATTGCCTATTTTGGGTTAAATACATAAACAAACAATGTCATAAAATCTATATATAACCTAAGATTTTGAATGCTTGCCCTAAATATGGACTTCATAAACTATTTTATTTTATTATTTATTTTAAAATAACGCAAATTTTTCAAAAACTCCCATCTTCAAGTGATTGCCAAACGATAATTAACTTTATTCTCAACACGTTACAGGTGTGCAGTTGTTCTGTGAGCGGATCAGTTACCAATATATCGACGTCGTCGTCGCACAATGAATCTCTACATAACCATCAGTTACTGAATAATACCGGTGAGTGCTATTTGACTTTTTATACAGAATAGACTGGAAAACACTTATTGACAGCTAAAATAATAAATAAGTAACATTAAAAGCAGAAGTGCTTTTAAAGAAGCATCTCAACGTTTGTTAATAAAATATGGCTCTGACTTCAAGCTGACACCTTATGACTGGGTCTGAGATTAACTACACTGACTTTCAAGTCGCCGGCGGTGGTTTCAATTACTACCCGAGACTAACATTTTTGTGCATGAAAATTACTGTTCTATACCTAAATGTAAAAATATCTGCATAAATGTATTTCTATAAGACCATCATCTATCTGGTCACTATAGTACAAGCTCTATTTAGTTTCCAATGAAATTGGCCATATGGAATCGTCCCATGGTTTTTTACCTGCACGCCGAGGAAGTAACTTGTATTATCTTATATTTCCAGGTCCAATATACGGTAATCTATTATCATCTGGTGGTAAGCCATTATCGTCACCAACGGCGCGTCAACAGCAGCAGCTCGCCGCGATACAAGCCGCCAACGCGAGGCGACTGCCTCCCGAAGTACCCAAGAGGACCAGCAGTATAACACTCAAGTATGCACCATAGTCGTTCGTGATAAGGTTCAAGTTTGATTGTGGAGAGTTATTGAAGAGATTGATGGAAATTAGTGGTCGATGATGAGGTTATTTAAATGAGGGAGATAATGTCCCAGTGTCAATAAATGGTATGCGAAACATATGTTTTGAGACGTAATATGAAATGCTGTGTCAGAAACATACACCCTAAAACATACAATTAATGTTTTTATTTATTCTACATGTGTACAGAATAATACTTAAAATATTTTGGTACCGTAAGATTTCTTGTAAACATGACAATTATAACTGTCGACAACAATTGTATGTAAACAAAACCACTTACATTCTAAATAATAAACTACTAAAAACATTACTACGAAAAAATACAAAAAAAATACTTATTTTACCCGTTAAAACACTATTAGCTTAGCTGTATACAAGTGATAAAGACAGAGAAAACACGTAACGACAAGTATATATCTTGCATTGAAATTACTAGAAACTATGAACTTCTAGGCATCTAATAGAACTACTAAATACTTTGGTTGTGTGTTATGATTTCCTCCAAGCTAAATAGCACCTTATGCCACCAGTGCGGAGAGCCCAGTGTCCCTGCGTCGTGCGGAGTGCGGCGCGGTGGTCCGCGGTGGCTCCATGTCCTCGGTGCAGAGCTCCTCGTCCTCCTCCTCGCAGGAGCACCGCCACCACTACCACCAGCCCTACCAGCCGCACCAGCCCCAGCCGAGGGCACCGGTCTGTACCATGTGCTATATGAATTTAGTTATTATAAGTAAAAAGTTAACTCTAAGTCTTTAAATAGGTTATTTGAATAGTTGAAGATTTTGTTAGTTAGATTTTCATAGATATATCATCCACTAAATCAACAAATAGAAAAGTATAACAAATATTCGTTACTGCCCACCAGTGCCACCCACCAGGTCCAATTGTTAATCTAAACAATCCCGAATCCCCTTGACACATACAAACACTTCATCAACAGTCCAGGCAGTTAGAAGGAGTTCAGAGACATATACATATAGACAAGAAAATATATTAAAATTAAGCATTTTTCATAAATAGCAATATAAAATAGAAATCTGTATAAATAAAATACTCTTAAGTTTTTGCAAATGTAGCAATTGTTAGGAGGCCATGGTTCTATGACATATAAATTATAATGAAATTGCCGGGGCGCCGATCTATCTATTTATTTAAATACTTTTTACATACTTACATTTCAACAGCACTTACATAATATTCCTTAGAAATATATTTACGAGGGTACACCACAAATATAGTTGTTACCGCTCCGACAGCCGACGACGGACTGAGCGTTTCTCTGTGACGGAGCAGTATTTATACCCTCAGAAAGCAACATCAAGCGATGTTGCTAACCTCAAAATTAAATTAATAGTCAATGAGTTATTAATAAATTAAGTTAAATGTAAACTGAAGCTGACATTCGGCCATCCTATATAAAGCATGACCTCATGTTTTTATACCATAACAATACCTATTCAAACATAAATCAATTAATTGAAATGAAATAAATTTATTAATTCAACTAGGCCTTCACAGGCACTTATGAAACGTCGACTCTAATGCTCGGTTCGGAAGGTTGCTTTTGCTGAGAAGAGCCGGCAATAAACTCAGCAATTACTCTTTTCAAAACAAGTTTTAACAATTTCTTTAACAATAATAACATTAGTCCTGATAGAACGAGCGCTATACCCATGCCTCGTCATCATTAATATAATCATTTATACTATAATAAGCTTTCTGTACCAAAGCTGACTTAACTCGTTCCTTAAATTTATTCATAGGCAATTCTAAAATATTTGTGGGGATTTTGTTATAAAACCGTGCACCAAGTCCTAAAAATGATCCTTGCACTTTCTGTAGTCTATAAGCAGATGTTACAAGTTTATGCTTATTTCTAGTATTAATGGAGTGCAAATCACAATTTTTTGCAAAAAGACTAATGTTTTGACGGACAAATATTATGTTTGCATAAATGTACTGTGATGCAACTGTGAGAATGTTAATTTCCTTAAATTTATCTCTGAGGGAAGCTCGCGAGCTTAAATTATAAATAGCACGGACTGCTCTTTTTTGCAAAATAAAAATTGTATCTATATCAGCTGCTCTGCCCCAAAGCAAGATACCATAGGACATAACACTATGAAAATAACTGAAATAGACTAATCTAGCTGTTTCTACATCCGTAAGTAGTCTGATTTTTCTAACCGCGTAAGCAGCTGAGCTGAGCTTCCCCGCAAGACATGATATTTGGGTGCCCCATTGAAGTTTCGAATCTAACGTGATACCCAAAAACACTGTTGACTCAACAAGACTGAGGGCCTCATTATTTAACATTAAATTAGAGGCCAATTTTTTTACATTAGGTAATGCAAATTTGATACATTTTGTTTTGTTTGCATTCAAAACTAGATTATTAACAGTAAACCAATTTAATACCTTAGATAATGCACCGTTTACATCGTCATAATTGAATTTCTGTCTATCAACACCAAAAATCAGTGAGGTATCATCAGCAAACAGTACAATTCCACAGGTATTCTTAACATAGAACGGAAGATCATTTATATAAATTAAAAATAGAAAAGGTCCCAAAATTGAGCCCTGGGGCACACCCATATGCACAGGAGAACCAGACGATTTAACTCCGTTGACATCTACAATTTGAGTCCTCTCACTAAGGTACGATCTCATCAAATCAAGTGCTATACCTTTAACTCCATAATAATCTAGTTTACGTATAAGTGTTGGGTGGTCAACACAATCAAATGCCTTAGATAAATCACAAAACACCCCAATAACGTTCTGTGAATCCTCCCAACCGTTAAAAATATTTTTCAGAAGTGCTACACCTGCATCAATGGTTGAACAGCCTTTTGTGAAACCGTATTGTTCACCATGCAAAAGTTTATTAAAATTAAAATGAGCGAGTAGCTGCTTTAAAATAATCTTTTCAAATATCTTACTCAGGACTGGTAATATAGATACAGGCCGATAATTAGTTGGATCAGAAGGATCTCCGGCTTTAAACAATGGAATGACTTTACTATATTTCATCAGATCTGGAAATTTACCGCAATCTACGCATTTATTAAAAATTAAGGCTAAATGAGGAGCTATGTCTCCAATGATATTTTGGAAAACAGTAACAGATAAATCCCATAAGTCTCCAGTACGTTTGACTTTTAAACTTTTAAATGTTTTAATTATGTCAAGAGGTGTAATGTGCCTAAACTTAAGAACTTCTAGGCATTCCGATACGTTGGTTTGCAGTATTAATTCAGCATTTCTAGGTGAGGAATCTAAGGAGCTAGTTGTAGCTACAGGTATCTCAGTAAAAAAATTTTTGAAAGTATGTGCAATTTGATCATTATCGCTAACATTTTCGCCGTTAATATTAAGTTCAATGCTCTTATTGGTGGTTTTAGTATTACCTCTTTCTGCGTTTATAATGTTCCAAGTAGTTTTTACTTTATTGCTTGATTGTGTTATTTTATTTCTAAGGTGAATAGCCTTTGCTGAAGCACAAGTCTTTTTAAAAACTTTTGAATAATTTTTTACATATTCTAGAAAAACGATATTTTGATTAAATTTTTTCATACCATATAGCTCATACAACTTCGCTCTACTTTTGTAAATGCCAGCAGTTGCCCAGTCATTAAATTTTGCTTTACTACTTTTATTAAAAGACTTAAGATTAAACGTTTTGTCAAATTCAAATTTTATAAAATCAAAAAGTTCTTTATATAGGCTATCTGGTTCATCCTGTGTCATATTAATTAATGTAATATTTTTACTTACATTATGTTTGAATCTGGCCATACGATTTACAGTTATAGGCCTACAAGTAACTTTTTGCGGTTTAAGTATAATTTCATTTAAAAACACTACTTTCTGACCACAATGATCTGAAGTTAAATCAGTTATTATGAATTTTTCAAGTGCATCACAGTTACAAAACACGTTATCCAGACAGGTGGCAGAAGTTGCAGTAATTCTGGTCGGCTCTAGAAATAAATAGTTTAAATTAAATGATTTGAATAAATTAATAAGCCTAATTGTTGAGGGTGACTCGATCAATAAGTTAACATTAAAATCGCCACATACTATTAAATCCTTATTACAAGTTTGAGCTTTCTTCAAAGCATCCTCTATAACTAATTCAAATACACTATAGTCACCTAACGGAGGACGGTACACGCAGATTATAACATAGCGCTCGAGCTCTACGCAGGACAATTCAACAGTGCGCTCGATAGATAAATCTACAATGTCTTTGCGTTCTTTACACTTAATATTAACGGAAACTAAAATTAAACTACCACCATGTATTGCTGATTTTCTTACGAACGCACTTAACAATTTCAACTTAGGTATATTGAATAAAAGTTCATGTTTTTTCAGCCAATGTTCTGTTAAACATAAAATATGGACATCACAACCTTCAACGAACAATTGTAATTCTAATTCTTTGCCCGCTAAGCCCTGAATATTCTGATGTACAAGGTTTAAATGGCTGAGCTTAGCAGTTGTCGTACTATTGTAAAATCCCCCCCAGATACCTGACCACTGGTGCCATTGTCAATAACAATATTATTGACATTAGCACCAGTATCAATGTCCCCAACTAAGCTACTTGTAGCTTGGTCATAAATATAACGATTGCCGGCTAACAACGTAGCTATCAATTTCTTAGAACTAAGTGGCAAATACATGGTATCTTTTGTTAGCTTAAAATTAAATATAAAATTATTTAAGTCGAAATAAAATATTGCGTCATTATGACGATGGCTTAAATTATATAGTGTCATATTCAAGTCAAATATGTGCCTATTCTGTTCCTCGGATAACACATTGGAATACGGAAAAGCACATAAAACAAATCTACATTTATACATACTGTGCAACTCTAGTATCTTGTTAAAACTGTTAATAATATTTTTCTTTCGCACCGATAGGCCGTCTCCACAAAGAACAATGACGGTTGTATTATGACCTAGGTCACGTGGAATGATGTTATTAATTAATTGCTCATAAGGAGCCCCGGGATAACATCTATTTATAACATTTTCTTTTAACGCGTTATTAATGATTGCGCCAAAACCTTTCCCCATCTCGTCACTTAAAATAATAGTATGTTTAATTGAGTCGTGTGTTTCGTGATCTATACTAACATTTAAATCTATACTAACATTTAAATCTTTTTGTGCAACAGGGCTGGGCATTTCGTTGGAGCAACTGCAACGATTAATGACTAGGGAATCAAGGCGCTCACTATTATATAAACTTAATTTTATTAATTCATTTGCCGCTGCAATATGCTCATTAATTTGTAACTGAGCATTGCTGTATTTTTTATTTAAGGCGTCTAGGGAATGCTTTAAATTATTTACTTCTGATAAAAGTTGTTGCGTGTCTTTTTCGTACAAATCCCTACTTTGTTGCAACCTAATGTTACTCGTTTCTATATTTTCTAATAAATTAAATCTATCCTTTTTTAATAATTTATTAATATTTTGTGTTGTTTTGTATTTTTTCAAAAGTTTTTGTGTTTTCTTAATTATTTTATTAAATTTAATGTATTTTTTTAGAGTATTTCGGCTATTAAATTTAATATTAGGGCTATTTGGAATGTTAGAGGACAAGCTACATTCATTGTCTGACGTCAAGTCAATGGTACTCAGAAGCTCGTCAGATTTATCTGGGTTACAGACCATCAATTCGTCGTAGAGGCTCCGAGTTGCATCACTATCTTGCGATTTTTTCTCAGTCTCATGCTGGATAATTGACTTATGTGCCTCATTTAGGCTGATCTCTAGTTCAGTGATGCGAGTCAGGGCCTTCACGTACGTATCGCTACATTCAGTAAATGAGTCCACTTCGGCCTGGAGCTGATAACACCTTTTGACGACGTCCGTGTATTGGTTATTTAATTTTGCCAGGTCCGTTTTCAGTTCGGTATTCCTATTCACAATGACCCGGATTTCCTCCTCGCTATCATCCCGTTCCCGAACGAGCCGGTCGCAGAGCTCCTGGGACTTTTTCAGTTCCTTGAGGGCCAGCTGCAGCTTGTTTTCCAAGTCTTTGGATGTTGCCTTGCGGGTCAGCATTTTGACTTGGTATCAAACGGGCGTGACGAGCGTGAAAAGGATAAATAAACGATGTCAATAAAAATATCTTAATTGCACGTATTATATTTGAAAGTAGAAAAAAAATAAAAGAAAACAACAATAAAAAAATAAAAATAGTGTATTTGAGAGGTTTCGAACCGGCGCACTTAGAGTAAGTGCTGACGGGCGGTCTTACTAACTAAGCCAGCCTGTCGCACACAAGAATGACGAAATTTTACTTTATATGCGGAATATTTATAATTTTTATAATTAATATGGAAGGTGACTCGAAAATATTTTTTCCAGATCCAACCAACACAATTTGTTTATGTATTTTGTTAGATTGATTATTTAATACACAAACTGACTCAAATAGCACTTCAAGTGTCTATTGTGGAAATAAAAATCTTAAGTTTAATAGAAACAAGTAATTATATATGACCAGTTAGTTGGGTTAGAGAGACTAGTGAACAATATGTTATTATTATATTCTCTTGAGTTTTAATACCTGTGCAGTGTAAAGTATTGTTGTGTCTGGACAAGTGTAAATTGTCATCGGCTTTGCTTCAACAAATAGTTAAGCAAAGGGAGACTTTGTACGTTGCCAAAGTGAGTAATGGATGTTGCTCAAAGAAAACTGAGCTGAGTGGAGTGTAAGTGTACCCTTGCATAAATAATTAAATTTAGTAATAGAACATATTATCCTAATAATTTCTTAGCTTGAGGGAAACAGAATAGGGAAAATAAATATACTTAAGAATTTAAAACAGTATGGAATAAAAAGACAGTAAAGAACTAATGGGTGGATAGGTAAAAGTAGATATAATGCAAAATTAAGATAAAAAAAAATACTGAGTTAAGTGGGACAGATATGATAGGATAAGTATAACTGTACTATTAACTAAATAATGGCTTTAATTATTAAAATACTCCCCAGATTTCAAGTCCGGTTTCAAAAATCCACCGTTGGATGACAGGTTCACTTTTGTCCTTATTTTACGACGTATATAATGTGCCGATGTATCCACAAACACTGGTGGAGGTTATATAGGGATATATTTGCAATTTAATATAATTTTACAGTGATTTTAATAACAAAAATATGATATTTGGATTTATTTTAAGGACAACGAAATATTTGACGACTTGACAAGTTGACACCAGAGTTGCCAGGTCCTTTGTAATTTAAATCATAAATCACAAGATGTTTTAATTTAAGAGATCACCCTTAAAAAGTTGAACTAATGTTTATGTATTATTATGATTACGCAAGCTTATATCATTTTATAAGCAAATCCCTACATTTGATTTAATCATAAGTCAAGTTTAATCATTTAGCAAGTATTAATAAAAATAGGACCCTTCCGTCCAAGTAATAAATAAATATAGGACCCTTCCGTCCAAGTAATAAATAAATATAGGACCCTTCTGTCCATAACTTTATTCTGTAAAAAAAACTCTATTAGTAACTGAAAATAAAAAGAAAAATTATTCAACCCTAATATGTGGTCTATTGAAAATCAGCCATGGCCTATTTTTATCTACAGCAATAACTGTATTAGAGAGCGAAATGGTCCAGTATAATATTAAATATTTGTAAAGAGTCACTTGTTTTCGTATTAACTATATGGGATTGTTCGGTAAAAATATATGGCCAATTATTGAACAATCAAACTAGCTTACCTGTAAGCGGCGTTCGATTGAGATTATTCCTGTTGTTGTCTCGTCATAAGATGAGGTAATTATGAGACGAATAGGAAAAAATAAAAATCACATATATAATTGAAATACCAAGCGATAAATTCATCCCACTTCTGAAATGTTAGGAGGCCGTGGTTCTATGACATATATAATATATTAATATATAAATTATAATGAAATAATGAAATTGCCGGGGCGCCGATCTATCTATTTATTTATACAGGTTTTATTTAAATACTTTTTACATACTTACATTTCAACAGCACTTACATTATATTCCTTAGAAATATATTTACGAGGGTACACCACAAATATAGTTGTTACCGCTCCGACAGCCGACGACGGACTAAACGTTTCTCTGTGACGGAGCAGTATTTATACCCTCAGAAAGCAACATCAAGCGATGTTGCTAACCTCAAAATTAAATTAATAGTCAATGAGTTATTAATAAATTAAGTTAAATGTAAACTGAAGCTGACACAATCAATAACGTTATCATATTTCTACCATAATAGTAGGTAAATCATTAACAAGACATTACACTACATTCATTAACACTTCTCATTAATCATACTTTCCTAATCCTAATAATAATAAAGATGATAACACACCAGGAGCCGCACGTCCACATCCAAGAGCAGCACTTCCAGCACCAGCGGACGGCTTCAGCTTCGGGACCGCTATACGATGCCGCAGCGGGTACTGCGGTTACTGCGGGTGCGGGTGCCGCAGCGGGTGCGGGTGCGGGCACGTACGCAGTGTGGAAGCGGCAAGACGCCCCCCCCTACTACGAACCTCCTGGGGGGTGCTGCCGACCTATGCATGATCATCCTACACATCAGCCGATTAAGGTATTTTGAATTGTTTTAAGTAGACTGTTTCTTGTCATGTTAGCTGTAAGAAATAAAATGTTAGGACAATATTATTATGACAGTCAACAATATCTATATAATATCACAACATGGTGAAAACAAAGATTGTTACAGTATTCCAGATGTATTCCATTACTTAAAATAAAACTCAAAATGTTATTATGTAACACAACATGCTTTTGTGTTATTATAATTTGTAAGGGCACAAACAACCTAAAATATGTGAACCATACTATATGGTTCTCGCGTGGTAAGTAATGTCTCGACTCGTGACTCGTCTCGTAAAGCTAAATAGAAATCTATACCAAAAATATACCAAAGCCAAAAATAACCCTTCATGTAATCTTTGAACAACCTTTTTCCAGGTATCAGAGACAGTACGCAAACGTCAATATCGCGTAGGATTGAACCTGTTCAACAAGAAGCCAGAGCGAGGCATCGCGTACCTGATCGCCCGCGGGTTCCTGGAGAACTCGCCGCGTGGTGTCGCTCGGTTCCTCATCACGAGGAAGGGTCTCAGTAAACAGATGATCGGCGAGTACTTGGGCAACCTGCAGAACCCATTCAACATGGCTGTTTTGGAGTGAGTAGTGCTTTTTGATGTATGATGTAGAATACATTTTTGGGGATGATTGTATTATGATATAATAGGTCTGAAGGCGTGGATGTTTATATGGTATAGGTAATTTTATTTAATCAATTTTCTAATTCCTGACTTTCAATAATGATTCGACTATTGTAATGCTATTTCTGTTTATTATTAAATTCCATAAAGTATATCAATTATTACAGTATGTTGTCGATCAAATAAACGTGAAAATACTCTCACCACAACTCTGCTACCTATATACTACTCTTAATAACTACCTTTACCTGTAACATAGATAGCAATATGGATCGAAAAATTGCCATTGGCTATTCATTTTAATATTATTTAATTTAACCGCTGTGTCTTATTGCATTAATATTGAGGGACCACATTACAAAGCCATAAGTCAACACTTTTCGGCTTTAATTGTTTCACATAGCATTATTTTCAGTAAAAATCTTTAGAACCGGGCATCAATATTAATAATGACTAATATGACTATTCATAAGAGCTTGTCAAGGCCTATTTGAATAAAAAAAAAGATTTTATTTGAGCATTTTATATATTCCTTTCTGTTTGGGCAATTCCCCCCTTCCCTCATATAACTATTTGATACTTTTAAATAAACTTATAATGCACAGATGTTTCGTGAACGAGTTGATTCCTTTCTATTTGACAGCCCGGTTGGCTTTGTGGTTAGTGACCCTGACTCTCAAGCCGCGGGTCGTGGGTTCGAATCCCACCCAGGACAAACATTTGTATGCATGAATATGTCTGTTTGTCCTGTGTCTGGATGTAAATATCTATATAAGTATGTATTTAAAAGTAGTATATGTAGTATATCAGCTACAAGCTCACTTTGATGCTTAATTTGGAATCAGATTGGCCGTGTGTGAAAAATGTCCCAGGATATTTATTATTATTATTATTTATTCCCTCATATAACTATTTGATACCTTTAACTAAATGTATAATAACATATATTGTACAGATGTTTCGTGAACGAGCTGGACCTGTCGGGCATGGCGGTGGACGTGGCGCTGCGCCGCTACCAGGCGCACTTCCGCCTCCCCGGCGAGGCGCAGAAGATCGAGCGGCTCGTGGAGGCGTTCGCGCGCCGCTACTGCGTCTGCAACACTGACTTCGTGCAGAGGCTGCGCACTCAGGACACGGTTAGTACGACCATTACACTATTTTACCACTATAGTACCATGTATAAAATATTTTTTTAAAATAAAAATGTTTATTGATTCTCTAACAAGTGTTTATATATGTATATTGAGGCAACCCCGTTAAGTTATGGGGATACTTGTGGTGGGGTTACCTCGCAACTTCCCTTTGGCTACAATTAACATTGTTGAGACATAATGAAAATAGAGTAGTAAGAATTTAAATATACAAAATCAAGTTACAAGTTCATTACATAAATTGTTGTGGCATCTTCATATAAGTATAGTATTTGTATGTATGTATCATGAGTATAATAAAGATTGTGACTTTTTTACAATATGTTGCATGCTGCGGTTTCCTATAATTAACGGGGCACTTGGCTCATAATTTTTGTATCTACTAGTTTATATTTATACACAGTGTACTTGTTGTTGGAAATCTTAATAAAATAAAAAAATAAAAATTGTATAGGTACTTGTGGCTCCTCGTGGTTTCACCCGCGTTCCTAAAGGATTTTGAATTTTTTAAGGAATATAAGTAGTCTATGTTCTTTCTCAAGTTCTAGGCTATTATCATAGCTACTGAACAGATTTAAATGAAATTTGGTACACAATTTAGAGCCTGAGAAAGGACTACTTTTTATCCCGACACACGACACGACAACCCGGTTGGCTTTGTGGTTAGTGACCCTGACTCTCAAGCCGCGGGTTGTGGGTTCGAATCCCACCCAGGACAAACATTTGTATGCATGAATATGTCTGTTTGTCCTGTGTCTGGATGCAAATATCTATAATATGTATGTATTTAAAAGCATTATATGTAGTATATCAGCTATCTGGTTACCATAACACAAGCTCACTTTGAAGCTTACTTTGGAATCAGTATGTTTCAGAATAGTATGTTCTTCCTCAAGTTCTAGGCTATTATCGTAGCTACTGAACCGATTTAAATGAAATTTGTTACACAATTTAGAGCCTGAAAAAAGGACATAGACTACTTTTTATTCCGGGAAAATGGAAGATGTCCCGGGTACGCGGGTGGAACCGCGGGGAGTACCCTATATATTTTTATTGACTCTGTAGGAATTATATTGTCATCTTTATCTGCAAAAGAGGCGAACTCTCAAAATATCTGTCTGCGTCAGGATACGAATAACAGTTTTAACATTATGTATTAGTATCACTTTCTAATAATTAAATGTACCTCCCCTCTCTCTCTCACACATAATACCATCTCTTTCACCCCCAACAGATATTCGTGCTAGCGTTCGCAATAATAATGCTGAACACGGATCTCCACACTCCAAACCTAAAGCCTGAAGCCCGGATGTGTTTGGACGACTTTGTCCGCAACCTGCGAGGTATCGACGACTGCGGCGACATCGACCGGGACATGCTCGCCGGGATATACGACAGGGTCAAGTCGAGCGAGTTCAGGCCGGGATCCGATCATGTTACACAGGTGATAAGGGGGCATTTTTGATTAGATAGAAAGAGTAAAAAAATTCTAGATAAAAGAATAGATATTTGCTGAGCTATTCTTGTGCTAAGCAATTTTGGAAATGAAGTATTTTAAAAATGTAGTTCGATCTGGTTATTACTGAATGAAGGACAACATGAACTGGAACATTTAGTTAACCTTATTTTAGGATATATCTTAAGATACTGTGTTCTGATGGATCAAAATAGTATCCAAAATCGACTAGTGGTACTTTGGGAAATAATGAAAAAAAAGAACTATTTGACTTTTCTATAGATATATTAAATATATTTACACTATATTAACCGTATACTAGTATATTTATGTACCTATCCAGTTTTAGATGAGTTTAGCAATGTATCTACATTACTTAAATTCCATTCCAAATTATTATTTCAGGTGATGAAAGTCCAAGCAACGATAGTGGGCAAGAAGCCGCACCTAGCGTTGCCGCACCGCCGGCTCGTGTGCTACTGCCGCCTGTACGAGATCCCCGACATACACAAGAAGGAACGTCCTGGGGTACATCAGAGAGAGGTAACACCATTTTATAACCCACTAGTTGCTGCTGGTTTAACCAGAGATTGTCCATTTTCCCGGGATAAAATATAGCCTATGCCCATTCTCAAGCTCTAGATTAGCTTGGTACCAAATTTCATTTAAATCGGTTGAATAGTTTTAGCGTGAAAGCAAGATAGACAGACAGACATAGTTACTTTCTCATTTATAATATTAGTATAGATAATATCTGTGGAAAAATGCACATAGATGTGTTCATATGCTCAACAGGAAAATTAATGGTTTTACACAAACAAATTTTTATGATATTTTATGCAAAAAAAATGCAATAGTATATAAGATTTTTTAGGTACCTACATCCATATTTTTCATTCTACCATAACAGAAGAACGATCTTAACTAATCTGAACTAAATATCTCGTTTTTGTCTTTCAGGTGTTCCTATTCAACGATCTCCTCGTGATAACGAAGATCTTCAGCAAGAAGAAGTCGTCTGTGACGTACACGTTCCGTCAATCGTTCCCGCTGTGCGGCATGCTCGTTAACTTGTTCTCCGTGCCGCGTGAGTATGAAATTGAGCCTTAATCTTAATTTCAATATGGTTTAATTTAATCTGTAAACTTTTTTAATAAAAACACAAAAGTTTGGGGTGAACTAATGTCTGCTGCATTAAAACAAGACTTACCGGTTTAGAAACTGGACAAGTCAATTTCGCCGCGAAGATAGGCTACATAAGCCATCTTCGGGTGCACCAGCGCCAGACTGACTAGGAGGCCATGGCGACCACTTTGTCCACCATCGCCGAAATTAGTCGGACCAATCATCATCATCAAATAAATATAATTTAATCCGGGGCTTTTTCGGTATAAAATTCTACAAAACATGACGATTGCTTGATTTGTTTAAACGTTAATCCCTAATACCCTACACACATAGTCAGCCATCTTGTTTATTTAACCAAATAATATCCCCCCCTACAGACTACCCATTCGGCATCCGTCTATCACGTCGAGTAGACGGTCGTCGCCTCGCCACGTTCAACGCGCGCAACGAGCACGACCGCTGCAAGTTCGCCGAGGACCTGCGCGAGAGTGTCGCCGAGATGGACGAGATGGAGGCCATGCGCATCGAGGCGGAGCTCAGCCGCGGGAAGGGACGGGGCACGGTTAATACTGGGAGAAATGGTGAGGACTTGTTGTCTAACTAGTTGTAACCTACAACTCTATATCTATACTAATATATGAAGCTGAAAAGTTTGTTTGTTAGTTTGCTTGTACACCCTAATCTCAGAAACTATAGATCAGATTTTAAATATATTTCAGTGTTAGATAGCCCACGGAAAAAGGAACTACACTATCCTATGTAGATGACCCGCGCAACTTTGTTAGCGTCACTTCCCCGTTTTTTGCAACATTTTTCATTAATGATCCGCTCCTATAGCCTGTAGCGTAATGATATATAGCCTATAGCCTTCCTCGATAAATGGGCTATCTAACACCGAAATATCTTTTCAATCACGTTAAATGATAACAAAATATAGCATAAAGGGTGTGATTAAATGTTGAATCGGTTTTCAGTGATGGAAAATCGAGACAGTGGGGTGGCTGACGTGGAAATTGATCACCAACAATGTATGGATCACGTCCACATGCACGGGTAAGTGTTATTGGTGTTAATTTACTTAATTATTCGTACATTTTATGTTTTCCCTATTCACATTTAGATTTACAAAGCGATAAAATCATAATTAGCGATCTAAGACTCTAAGCGGTCTAAGTGTTTTTAATTTAATTCTTTAATTTCCACAGTACATAAGAATGACCATAAAATCTCACATAATATAAATAAAACTTATATCAATACTAGTAGATTCGTACAACTTGGTTTGCGTAATATCTTCCCCGTTTTTGCAACATATTTCAATTTAAACAAGTAGTTGCAGTAGCGCATTTAACTTAACTAATTTGGCTATAATCCTACTAATATTATAAATGCGAAAGTTTGTAAGTATGGATGTATGTATGGATGTTTGTTACTCTTTCACGCTCCAACGGCTGAAGGGATCTGCTTGAAATTTGGCACAGAGCTAGAATATGTTCTGGAATAACACATAGGCTACTTTTTATCCCGGGAACGCGGGTGAAACCGCGGGGAGCCACTAGTTACTACTATTTTGTCAAATTTGTTCCATTGTGGTAACATATAAGAACACCATTGACATATACATATGTGGCATAATTGTGGTATACTTGTGGTATACTTGTGGTATACTTGTGGTATACTTGTGGTATACTTGTGGTATACTTGTGGTATACTTGTGGTATACTTGTGTTATACTTGTGGTATACTTGTGGTATACTTGTGGTATACTTGTGGTATACTTGTGGTATACTTGTGGTATACTTGTGGTATACTTGTGTTATACTTTTGGTATAATATGGTACGATTGTGGTCCAGCGTGGTGGTCCCCCCGCCGCCATCCTGCCCGGCCCCCGCGGCGCCGGCGCGCGCCAACCCACCTCCCACCACCATCATCAAGCGGAACGTGCTCAGCAACTCGCTCGTCGACATCAACGACCCCGGTATGTACCAACTACTGCACCCATCGAGCATGTAACCAATACAGTAGCAATAGTGAGCCATTTGTTTAGCAACGCATCAATGATTTGTCACGTATAACTAACAAGCCACGCTCGAACTAAAACAGTACCCGACCAATAAGAGACCTGTGTGTACGTCTAGTGCAACACTTGACCTTGAGTCGGCCAATCAGAACACAGGGGCCGGCGCAGCGTTTTGGCGTATTTTGTTTTCTAACAAAACTGTTAACAGTTCTACTCTATTGGTTACATGCTCGATGAGTGCACCTAACCATCACTGCGGTCAAGGAAAATGTCGTAAGAAAACCTGCATGCCCGAGGTGTCACTATTAAAGGCATGCGAAGTCCGCCAATCCGCACTAGGCCCGCGTGGAATATGGCCTAAACCCCCTCGATGTTAGGGGAGGCTCGAGCTCCGAGCGTGGAGACGTATACGAGCTGATGATGAACCATCACTCCATCACTGCTTACCATCAAGTGGAATAACAATAAAAAAATACAAAATAGGTACCTCTCTATAACTGTAAAAGAACTATAAATAAAAGACACGGAATAGAAATTTTCAATTTGTGACACAGAATACTACGTTTTTGTAGGTTATATCAATGTTTCAGTAGTAAGAAATACTCAGACCTATTTATATATGTTATGTATTGAATTAAGTAACTACAATCTCATGAGGTTCTGTTTTTTTTTATAGGGCCATTCCATTATCGCGGGTGCAACGTTTAGACGCCTGTTTTAGTTTATCTTTATTAAATAAAAAACATTTTAAATAAAATTAGTCTTTGAAAGACTACATTTTAATATGTTCTCTTTATATAAACTAACAAATATTTTTAAATATTTTTTTAAAAGCCAGGGGAAATGTTCAAAGTGCCTTCGCGGGTGCAACAGATTTGGCCCAACCTTCCCAGATCACAAACAAAAACCATATAAATCTGTTAATTCTGATACAATTAATATTTTATGCCTTAATATTTTGAAACTTAATGAAATAACAAAGAACATAAAATGAAAACTCTAATCATAATAAAAATAAAAACAATTATTTATTAATTTTTCATCAATCGCGGGTGCAACACCGAATTATCGCGGGTGCAACCCGTCTAATTTAAGTGAACATAAACATGAATTTTACTTATATAGGAACTAAATTTGAGATCAAACTATACTTATTAGGTACAATTATACTTTTTTTGTTGATTATATTAATTATTTCTTTTGAAACACGTCAATATCTGATGAAAATTCTGAAAATATATTATTTCCATCAGTCTTTTTCTTTGGCGCTTCCAATATTGCAATAATGTCTTCAAATTGCACGTCTGCTATGTCATTGAAGATTTCTGAGAATCGTTTACCATCAACCGTCGTCATAAATTGAACTCTGACTTCTCCATCTTCATCCATACCACTTAAACACAACCCCACATAACGATATTGAGTTGAGAGTGAATTTGAGTTTTCTTGCCGGTTCTGCTGAGCAATTGTACGAGGATATACACACCAGCGCAAATATTTTTCGGTAAGAGAATAGCTTGGTCATTTTCATTTTCAGGACATGCTTCTGGTAATAAATTTGAAGCTTGAAGAGACGTTGATGGTGTTTCGTCATTTAGACATTCATTGTCTGAATCACTGTACACATCAGATACTCGCAATTTCTTTTTAAGTGGCAACAAAGATTTGCTCTGATAAGAAACTGAAGGATCAGGACTCGGAATTATGTTTCGAGAATTTTTCTGATTCGTAAGAGGTTCCAAATCGTCATCGTCCCAATCACTATCTGCATTCGTTCTTTGGATCTGATTCTAGCCAATATTTTCAAATCTACATCTGCCTCCATCTTCGTTTTCATTACTTCTCTCCGTTTGGAATCACGAATCCTTTCCCGTTGGAGGTGTTCAGCATGAAGCTCAGGATTTTCTTTCAATTTCCGTCTATATTTCTCTGAAGCAGTTTCCTTACGCTGCTCCGTTGTCATTTTAAACTATATTTCTGTTAAAAAAACGGAATACAATATAGACACACATATTAAATATATATCATCAATCGTCTTTAATATATATAAATTAGTCAAGGTATATCAAAACCACGAATTATATAATTAGTCACACAAAAAGGTCGACGTAAAAAAAAGTTGCACCCGCGATCTCACATCAAGATCGCGGGTGCAACCAATTTGAGTTATCGATTATTTTAATCTAACAATCATTACAGTCTTAAAAACAAAAACATTAAGTTTAGTTTTGATTTCTTCTTACTTTTGCAAAGTCTCAGAACGTTAGCTCTTTATTTTAGTGAAAAAAGTAAACTTTTATATCTTTTGCGTCGCGGGTGCAACAAGTCAATAGTGTATTATTCTAGCAGTCGATTACTTTCAATAATTAACCATATACTTACATTTTTTGGTACGCAAAGACAAACGAATAATGTTAGTTCACGTTTAGCTGGTAAAACTTAACTTCCAACTGTCCAAAACATATGATTTACGCCAGCGTTGCTAGTCATGATTTTACAACTTCTACCAATCCTTCGGATGACAATATTTTCAAACGCAACAAAAATTAGGGTATGGTTTAAAATCACATAAAAATTATATGGCTATTAAATTTAGACTATCTTCTTTCCATAAATAACAATAAAAATAACTAATAGCGTGATTGAAAAAAAAATGATTGCAATCGTCTATAGCGGAATGGCCCTATACCACATAGGTGGCAAACAGGCATACTGCCCCACCTGATGGGAAGCGGTTCGGTTACCGTAGCCTATGGACGTAAGATATAACTAAGAAATGTGTCGAATTAAAAGAATGTATTGTATGTCCCATTCAAAGGCATATGAATACAGTGATAACTATGGCCCAAACCCCCTTGTTACAGCAGACTTCGGCCCTTAGAGTGGGGACGTATATGAGCTGATAATTATTAAAGTCAAATCTCTTGTCTCACTCTTTATATCTCAATGCCAATTTTTCGATCCTCATCACTTCCACCATGTTGTAGTTGCCCTGGCGGCGGAGCGTCTCCAGCGGCGAGGGTCGGTGGGGTCGCTGGACAGCGGCATGTCGGTCTCCTTCCAGCAGGGCAGCCGCACCGCGCTGCAGCACGCCACCTCGCCGCGCCACCCGCACCCGCACCAGGTGCAGCACCAGATGCAGCATCAGCACCAGCATCAGCCTGACCATAGGGATACCGGTAATGGAGATATATTCATATTTAAGTTGTCAAAGAAATTATGAGTTCATTATTTTCATTTATGTAGATTTTTTACTTATACAGCACAAGAAAACACATGTTTACCCCTTTAAACCTTTAAATCTGGAATGGTTTATTAATCTAAGCTAAGTATATAAAAATGTAATGAGGTAAAGTCTAACAGAAAAATAAAACTTGAAACGAGTAATATTTTAGTTCCTAATTCTTCCACAACATGGCGAGGATTTATTTTGTCTAACTTTACTATATAATAAATGACTGTAAATAAACATCAGTTGAAGTTAAATAGATCAGCTATTTCGTCAAGACACAACATGACTATGACAGTTAAGTTCAAATTGTTACATGGGTTAAGCCCTTCGCTTTGGTGTCAGCAATTTATTCCCATTTTAAAAACTACATATCTACAAGTCGAAGATAGAGTAGCGTTCAAATGCGAATAATTGTTCCTTCTATTGCAGGTCGTCTATTCAGCGGCATTGCAGTTTTAGGCGGCATATTCCCCGGACGCACGCGCAAGCTCAGCGCGTCCGGCATCCCGGACACCAAGCACGGACAAGTCGGGAAGAGTACCGAGGTGTAAACTGTCATTTGTTACGTCTCGAATATTCGACAATTGCTGATTGGTTGGTTTTTAATTTCGAACGAATGCTGTTCGCATATACGATGGGTTTATGTGCTGTATATTTTTCGTCAATATTTTAAAACGCCTCAAAGCTTTGTGACGTGGAACTTTGTAAAATTAAATTGGCTGTCTCGTATTTCTCGATTTAATAGTAGATGTTAAGGTTTACATATCGACTTCACAGAGCTTTGAGAAATGCAATGTTCATTATTGGATTGTATTCGGGTTTTCTTAGTGCCATCTTTTTTTTTAACGGTCTACATTATGGAACGGGTAATTAGCTGCGGGCGTGACTTTTAATCTGTGTTCGTTATGTCACTTTGACGTTTGCTGTCACAACGACGAGGTGATTGTACACAGTGTAACAAACCTTACAGTATACTAAAAATATATACTGTATTTGGAAACAACGTGACAAGAAAACAAACTAAATATGGTGGAATTTTAAAGCAGGTCTTGGGATGGCCACGTATTGAAGAAAATGCAGTAGTCAAATTGGTAAACCATTTATCTTACATTACATACAATATGGACTACTGTACCATAAATTGAGTCATCAAAAATATATTCTCTTCGGGTTAAGGTAACTACTTAACTACTTGTGCTGGTTCGACATTTGACAGTACATTGTTATCAGGGTATAAAGGGTTATAAAGAATTAAAATAGGTATCGAAATGGGTGTGCGGCAACTTCCATTAAATTAAGTGCCAATATTTTCAAGGTACTCGAATTTATTAACAATTTACACTTACAACTATTTTGACATATATATTTTTTATTAGAAAAAAAACTGGCTATCGTGGATAATATTAGGTTTCACTCAAGGTACTTTTTATAATTGGCTAATTTTACTACTTTATTTTCGATATTTTATTAGCATTTTTTTATTAAGCTCGTCATTTCTATTATCGACTCATTGGTAATAAGAACTATTTTTGTGGTAACACTGCGTAATCTAAGATACGTAATTGAATCACTTTCCATAGATAACAATTTAAAAAATATATAATAATCGATAGTGGGTTTAGTCGTAATGAATCGAATACCGGGTCCACGAATTTGGTTGAAGTTTGAATAAGGTTGGGCAAATGTCACTAATTTTGTATTTTTATAAACCTGTGCGCCAATTTAATATCTATCTTGCTCTAGACAGATTTCTATAAATTATCAACATACTGCGTTCCAACGCTATGGATGATTTACTTTCCTCTCAAAATTACATATGTTATAAATTTATTGTGTAACTACATAGGTATTTATATTTTTAATACAATATTAGTGACATTAAAGTCTGACCTAAATAGATATAACAGGACATGGGACTGGACTTAACGATTCACAAATATTCAATATTACCTAATACTAGTTTTCATTGCATGTTACCAGAAGTCAAAAAGTATTAAGGTTACTTTATTGTTAATAAAAAAAAAAGATTTTATCGTAGACGTCGTAAATTCATATTTTCTTTAGAATAATTGTACATACGTTTGGATTAGAAAATGCAATAGAGGAAAAAAATATCACAATAGATTTATTTGTGCACAAAACGAGCAATACATAGTTGACTTTCAGAACTATATTTAAATGAAAAAAAAAATAATACGAATTTATTCATTATTGTTGATGAATTTTATTAGCTTTATAGGCGATTTGAGATATTTTAAGACTTATTCCCTGTATCCTGAGCGAGAAGTTTTCGAGAGAATTGAATTATTATGTCGTACGATGTCGTTCTGACGGTTCGCCGTCGAATTTTGGTGCATTTCTATCGAGAGTCCATGTTTAGAATCTATATATAAAAAAAAAGTTAAATATTATAATTAATAAGGTATCCTTCCACAGACGACTCATTTTTATTATTCGACTACATATTATATACAAAGGCTGCTTCTGAACTTTTTTATTTGTAATTATATTATCATTATTATATACCTTAATGTTACCGATTTGACTTTCCCCATGGATTTACCATAACGTATACCTATATAATATATAAGTACTTGTATGTAACTTTAATTCGTGACTTATGGCCGGTTCTTATATACCTTTTATTACATGAGTGCTGAAAACGCAGTTTTGTACAGTAATCTCTGATATTTGCATGAAGATCATGATGCATACTAGAAATATCAGATCTGTGTCATATTTAAGAGCTTATAAAAATGATTTGAGGTAAAAATCTGCGTTTTCCTCACTCGTTTGGGCTATGGACCATTTCCAAGTATTTACGCCGGACCGGCCAAAAACCTAAGAAAATGTTGACTAATCTAATAGTAGCTACTGTTGACTTTGTACCGGTTACGTAGGCTTGTTGTTTCTAAATTTGATACGTCGGTAGATAGAGAAAAATAATGAAACGATTTGTTGTATACTTACGAACGAGTTGTGAGAAATGTTTAACTCTTTGATATGTACTTGAGTTGTTATTTCTCTTTTCATTAGGAGGATACAATACAACTCTATAAAATATATTGTAACAATTAATCGGTCAAACTAAAGTGACAATAGACTCCTAAATATTTTTCTCACTTTCAAAAGGCTCTACTGAGCGCTACACGCTACATCTGTCCATAATAAATAAAATTTTTGAATCTCCAGTTTATATTCGTATAATATAATAAGTATGTTTAATGAGTTGTGTTCTCATAAAATAAATACGGTTGGTCATTCTGAACTAAGTAATTAATTTAAATTTAATTATTTTTGATGATGAAAAACGTTAAATAAAATTATTAAATTTTCTTGTAAGTGTGATTTGACTTCAAACGTTCGTTGTTTAAAATTGCATGTCTATCATAATTATAAATTTTAAAATGTAATGCATGACAAGAAAGGAATTGATAAAACTTTTCTTCGTTGGATTTTGAACCTTATGTATGTTAAAATAAAGACATCTCATTATAATTCCAATTTATTAACCGATACGTTTCTAATGCGAGACTCGAATGTAATTTTCTAAGCGTATTTCAAGCGAAATGCGTATTTATTATTTAAGGTATAGAAATGTTTTTTGATAGCCATTGTGTGTTTCAATTATGGTGGGAACATTATGAAGATTAAACTTTTTTTCTATTCATTTACTATTTCAAAATAATCTTTACAAAAGTACTTCTATTTCTACTTCAGAATTCTTTTATTTACTTATTTGTATCTTTGTGAACCATAATTAAAACACAGTTCAATGTCTGTGTGAATTAAATAGCTTTTTGTAAATTTCGCTTGAAGCCAAAGATGTAATATTTTTGTTTGTGTTCAAAACTATACGCAAAACTATCTTTTAAACAAATTATGTTTTTATGTTATAAACATTTGACAGATTTGGAAGTCATTTCGTGTCTCCCTCACGCAGGGGCACGTTACTAGACTGTGGTTAAATTTTGTTTAAATATTAATTTAAATAACTTTTAATGACAAGTGATTCATTGTAATTTTTTAGTTTAATATTTAATTTTTAAGTTAAAAGAGGGTTTTTTTTTGTTTCTGTAACATACTTACTAACTTATTATTCCTTAACTTTGTATGTATATCGAAGAGTACATTCTAATATATTATGGTTTAGTTATAAAATTGTTACATATTTTAGCATTAAGCAATAATCGCGGAAGCGTCACCTTATTATGTATTATACGATAATGTTGTTGAGAGTTGCTACAACTAAGTCACTTACAATAGTTTTATTTAAAAAATAAATAAAAAACAATGAAAATGTATTTATTTATTAAATATGAATTAACATTCATGAGGATTTGTTTGTTGTTTTATTCATTACAACCTGTACAGTACATACACAATATGTTAAGATATTTTACCAAAAGTTTACATAAACTAAAATGATTTGAGAACAACGTAACTTTTAACACTATATAACGGTAAATTTATAGAAATAGACAAAATTACATAACATATTTTGATCAATGTATTTCCGACCATAGTATCCATAATAATTACTTAAGAATGTACGATATTTATTTCTGTATAAGTATTACTTATTTGACCTTATTTAAATCAAAATTAGATCCTTAATTACAAGTCTGTACATAAACAACCCCCTTAATAATCTATCCTTTTCTAAAGTCACGCAGCAGAAAGAGACAACGATATTTACATCTTTGTTTCTCTAAACATACGTTAATACATAATCTGGGGATAATATCCCATATATAATAATAATAGATAATAACATTAAACTATAGTGTTGTTCTGTATATGTGTGTGTCTGTGCGTGTTTTTTTTTTTTTCATTGTGTCCCATATTCCATAGTTCCATACTAAGTGTTGCCAATATCAATGTGTATATATATATTGTACAATGTGAACGTTTAAATGTGTTATGTGTTTATTCCTTTAAGGTCAAAATTCATCTGGGGATATAATAGACACAATTCTGCTTACACATAAATTGATTAACATACTTGATATATATTTTTACATTTTATTATCTACACTAATATTATAAAAAGAGAAGATTTTTTTGTATGCATTGAATGTGCTCCGAAACTACTTGCTCGATTTTAAAAAATATTTCACTGTTGGGAAGCTACACTATCTACAGTGACAAAAGGCTATTTATCTATTTTATAGATATCCAGCTAGTTCCCCGTATTCCCACAGGAACGGGAACGAGTAGGAGGCAGCTAGTATTTTATAATCATAGAAAAAGGCACCATTTGTAACACAGACTACCCAAGCCGCAATGGTTCTGTCAACGATACACCACGGTACGGCTTCACAGTCCGTCAGCTTAGGGTAAGCCGTGCTTACTTGCATACATATCTATACTACAGTATGTAGGTACGTTGATTTTTCTATGTGTTGAGTAATAGGACGGTATGTCGGGAGTTTTCTAGGCAGCTGCACACGGAAATATGTGGAGAGGACTGTTTTATTTAAGTTTTGTTTACAAGTAGAATTGTCGTGAGTTTAATTATTAACTTTGGTGACACGCGTAACACATTACAAATATTAAATCAGGACTGGACTTTACAGTTACACTATATTCAGTGCTGAAGCTTTCACAATTTCGGTAATATTTCACAAAAATTTTTTTCTTAAACTGGCCACCATTGGGTCATTTACCTTACTATGTTTTATGAAATTAGAATGAATATCATACTTATCACATCACAAGTCTTTAGTTGTACAATTATTATCAGTTTTAGGAAAATTTACATTAAAAATCTGTTAGTCCCAAAGGAACAACTCGCTTTGTTAATATAAAATAGTTGTAGATAATAGCCACTCCACGGATTTCTTAGTCCTCCATCGGTCAGTCGATCGTCGGGTATTCACTTCAGTTCAAGGGACCACGTGACAATAGTTACAGGCTTCAGGTTAACATTACATACATTTTATTTCCTTAGAATATATAAAACAAATCTAATCTAAAATTAATTTAAAACAATAAAGTGTACAAACAGTGCAAAACAGTATAAATAAATAATTTGGTGATACGCAGGTAAGTGGTAAATTAAGACAGAACAGTAGATTTTTGATATTAGAAGTAGGTTGGTCCCTAAGCTTTAAATGACATGGCTCATTTCAGAAAAGATGTTACGAATGCAATATTATTATCTAATAATATGCTGAAATCAGACAACTACCTATCTAGTAATATTAAATAACTAATATCTACCTAACATTTAAATAAATGCTTAAGTATTTTAAAGTAAGTAGGTACAGACATCTTGCAGTTGGAATACTTTAATAAGTATTTAGACAAGTTACTTTGTCGTATCATATATTTTACAAAGTGGAAATGAGCTTTTGGGATGTGTATAAATAAATACATATATCTCGAAAACCTAAAATACCACGATTCTGGAGGGGATTTAAAAAATAATGCGTTGTTTTGTTACATATTACGAATCTACTTCTTAGTCCCAACTGTAGGTTTTAGGATAAGCATTCATTCATTGTAACATAGTAGCAGTTTGGGATGTCTTAGATCTAGTATAAGTAGCGTAAAGTTGGTTCTCAAAATCTAGTGATTTTTACTCTGGCTTGAACTAGTTTGACAGGAATTATATTATCCACACTAATATTAGGTATAAATGTGAAAGTAACTCTATCTGTCTCGATTTCACGCTGAAACTATTGAACCGATTTAAATGGAATTTGGTACACAGATAGTCTAGAGCCTGAGAAAAGTAGCCTATGTAAAGGACATAGGCTACTTTTTGTCCCGGGAAAATGGAAGATCTCCCGGGTACCCGGGTGAAACCGCGGGGAGCCCTGTAATGTATAAATATGTGTCTTAAACTTTATTTTTCCTTATCCAAAGTAATATTATAAATGCGAAAGTAACTCAGTCTATCTGTCTGTTTGTTACGCTTTCACGCTAAAACTACTGAACGGATTTAAATGAAATTTGGTACACAGATAATCCAGAGCCTGAGAAAGGAAAATTGATTATCCCGGGAAAATTTAAGATCCCCCGGGAACACGGGCGAAGCCGCGGGGAGCCACTAGTTAAACATAAAAGTAAATGTGCCTACATGTGATTAAATTAAGTTGTGTGTAACATTTGAATAAAGATTCGCGACCCATCTAACCCAATTCATGAATCTTTAATCCCTCTTTGGTCCCAACTCAAGAACAATGGAAGAAGTGGAACAGAGCAGTGGTATGGCTAGCCTAGTGAATCGCTTGGATCATATTTAAATTTCAGTTCACTCACTCATTCACCACAGAACACTAATATTTATATAGATAGGTAGCCATAATAGATATAGATAAGCATAATTATAAAAATATATCATATAAAATTTATACATACCTACTGTAATTATTTTAGGAAAGGAATTTATGGAATAGATTAGTAGTTATTAGTACTATTTTTAGCAACGTCTTCATTCACCATACAATAACCATATTTTTTATTGTTTTGAGGTATACCTACCTACCTAGTTACGTAATGGGTAAGGCACTTAAAACATAATCACGTGTAAGTCTAATAAGTAACAAAATCACAATGAGCTCTACTGAATTTCCCTAAAAAAAAAACAAAGGTCCGTCATCTATACTTCTATACTAATATTATAAAGAGGAAAGATTTGTTTGTTTGTTTGTTTGTTTGTTTGTTTGTTTGTAATGAATAGGCTCCGAAACTACTGGACCGATTTCAAAAATTCTTTCACCTTTGGAAAGCTACATTATCCCCGAGTGACATAGGCTATATTTTATCCCTGTATTCCCACGGGAACGGGAACTACGCGGGTAAAACCGCGTAGAGGCAGCTAGTCTATACTAATATTATAAAGAGGAAAGATTTGTTTGTTTGTTTGTTTGTTTGTTTGTTTGTTTGTTTGTTTGTAATGAATAGGCTCCGAAACTACTGGACCGATTTCAAAAATTCTTTCACCTTTGGAAAGCTACATTATCCCCGAGTAACATAGGCTATATTTTATCCCTGTATTCCCACGGGAACGGGAACTACGCGGGTAAAACCGCGGGGAGGCAGCTAGTAATAAATAAACACACACCAAAAAAATAATTCACATTTTCCAACACAAAAATTTAAAAGCATTAATGTCAAATGACAATATTTCCGAACGCACTTCCCGCGATTTTTCACGTCAGCGCTAATTGTAAACTGTCAAAAAGTTAGGCGCGAAAACAAACATCGAGTCCCCTCGAACGCGACAACAAAACAGCTCCGATGCACAGGTAAATGAAGAAAAAAACGACACAAATTATACTCATTTAGTGGTAATTTAATAAACTTAACTAAATTATAGGCATTTAATTCAATTTAGTTCTGCCGACAACGATCGCCGTGAGTAACGACGCGGTCAACGACCCTCGCTTCGTCGGATATTGTTTCATAATAGGGAATTATGGAGGAAATATGATTCTTTATTTTTCCAAACTTTTTTAAGAACTTTAATATGACTCCATTAATTCATACAATTTATATAGGTATAATATTTATAAAAACACGTACCTACTAAGTAACTCGTATATAGTGACTCTCTGATATAGAGCGAGTGCAATTGACTCAAACATATTTTAATCGTTAGTTATGGAAATTCATGCATGAGGGACTTTTTAATATAACTTTAGTTACACATATTGACAGCCCGGTTGGCTTTGTGGTTAGTGACAATGACTTTCAAGGCGCGGGTCGTAGGTTCGAATCCCACCCAGGACAAACATTTGTATGCATGAATATATCTGTTTGTTCTGTGTCTGGATGTAAATATCTATAATATGTACCTATGTATTTCAAAAGTATTATATGTAGTATATCATAGTAACCATATCACAAGCTCACTATATAGCTTACTGTGGAATCAGATTGGCCGCGTGTGAAAAATGTCCCAGGATGTTTATTTATTTAATATCAAGATCATTATTTTTAGGTATGGAAGAATCACTGGACGGCCGAGAAGGCAGCGCAGTCGTCTCAGGCTTCGATTCAGCTGCCATTTTAAATGATGATGTCTCTCCAACTACTAGCTTCTGTTACAATATACCCAACCTTTTTAACGGGTAGGTACTAGGTATTATACAGTAAGCCTAGATTTCAAGGTTATGGTTTTATCACAGTCAAGCTGTCAGGTCTTTACGATACCAACGTTTTATTCGATTGACTTGTCTTAGCAATGCAGTATTTTGGGATTTGACTTGAATTATATTAAAAACTAGTGACACATTAGAAACCTCAAAAATAACAGTATTTCTATTATTTAATGGATGTTATTATACATATAAACCTTTCTCTTTAATCACTCTATCTATTAAAAAAACCGCATCAAAATCCGTTGCGTACTTTTAAAGATTTAGGGATACATAAGGATATAGGGACAGAGAAAGCGACATTGTTTTATACTATGTAGTACTGTGATTCGATTTCATTTTATTTATTTGATATCTACAATAGCTCATTCACTAAATAGTTATGTAATCCAATGCAATGTATACGTTTACAGGCTAGGCCCTGGTTCAGTTCTATGTGAGCGAGCTGATGCGGAACCTCCTGAAACTTATACGAACAATTCAGAAGCAGTTGAGGAACCACTGGAACACCAGCAGTATGAAGAAGATGAAGAATATTCTCCGAAAACAAGTAAATATAGTCGAAATAGACATGACAATTCAAAGTTATAATGTTTTTATTAAATTATGAAACTTCTTTATTGTTCTAGATTCAAAGAGCGATGTACCGAAACGGAAACAACGGAGGTACAGGTAAAGATTAAAACAATAAATCATTCATTATGAAAAAATTAAGTCCTGTTTCAAACATTTTTTAGAATAATTGTCCCATGTTGCAACCTTGAGGGATACCGTCCTAACAATTTAGTTGGTATAATTTTACGATTTCAGAACAACATTCTCGAATGTCCAACTGGAGCAGTTGGAAGCAGCGTTTCACAAGACTCATTATCCTGACGTGTTCTTCAGGGAAGAGTTGGCCATGAGGATAGACCTCACTGAAGCCAGGGTACAGGTGAGACCACAAATTGCATTTTAGTTGGTCAATTAAATTTTGGAATATTCATGATTCATATGTAGGTATAAATCGGGAGAATTCGTGCGTAGACTACTTATTATGAAAATATAATTATTACATTCACAACCATGCAACTTGGCCAAAACGCCGAGGTTTCCAAATAATATTGACGGTTTCAGATTACCTAAGATAGAAACAATGTCACTTTTAGTTAGTATATGTGTATGTAGAATAGTTTAGTTTGATTTTTTTTTTAAACGCACAAAACACATCACAACCACAATAATAATCATAAACAATATAACAAAAGATTGATTAGATCTTAGATGGAATCGAATTCTCGACCGGTAGCTTGACAGGATCGCTTATAGTAATAACCACAAAGCCAGGCAGTCAAAGAAAATAAGAGCGTATATAATATTTTTTTTTTTTTTATACCACAAGGGTGGCAAACAGGCATACGGTCCCACCTGATGGGAAGCGGTTACCGTAGCCTATGGACGCTTGCAACACCAGAGGCGTCACTCACGCGTTGCCGACCCTATAAAAAAGGGAGCAACTGTATAAGCAGTGAAAGGGACAAAGCACAATGCACTTCTCGTCGAAGGGCCAAACAGGCATCACTCCTGCACACCCCTACGACGCTACTCCATCCCTGGTCCCCTCACTGCCGCTACAGCGTCTCCTCATGGGGCTCTGGCTACCTTACTCACCGCAGGAACACAACACAACATGTAGTGTTATTTGGCTGCGGTCTTCTGTAAGGTGGAGGTACTACCCCAGTCGGGCTGCTCCAATTTCGAACGGACGAATCCGTTGCGCCCTACCTCCTTAAGTTAAATTATATTTAATTATCAGGTCTGGTTCCAAAACCGCCGAGCAAAATGGCGGAAGCAACAGAAAGCTGGCTGCGAACCTTACCCACCAAGAAGCCGGTCACCTGATGCAAGATCCCCTTCAACTCTTGCTTTGGAGATGAGAGACTTTATCACCATACCTGGTAATATACATTTGTTTTATGTCATGTCGATAGACAAACAGACACTCAGGGCCCCTCGAACTTACTTCCTTACTAACTAAACTAGTGAAAATTTTGTTTATTATTACAACAAACCTGGAGTACGCCGAATTTGGAACAAAAGATATTAAATAATTTTTTTGGGGCCTTAGATATAGCCCGAGGGCCTTTGGTACCTAACTATGCCACGGACTCAATATAAACATATACACATATATATGGTACATTATGGTATCTAGCTAATTCCGGGACCCTGTTAAATGTATAAACTTAAACAAATCTTACTCGGTCAATTTCCCTTATTTTTTATTTATGAAAATTGAGAAATATAACAAGAATTTTGTGGAAAAATATGGTTGGTAGCCAGCCGCAAACTATTTACCTAATAGGCCCGCCGCTTATAGCTCAATAAATTCTAACGATTTCCTGGAATGTGCGCGAATTCCTTAATAAAATAAAGGGAATGAATATAGAACTTAGACTTTAGCAAGCGAAAATCCACAAAGCTAGATATTTGCATGAAAATTTTATTCATATCGCTCCTAATGGAAGGGAAAAACGTCGCGTGCATACATTTGTTGATGCCTCGATTAAAATATTTTTTTATATTACAAAAATATTCACTTTGAATGGTAGATAACAAAATAATATATTCAATTGCTTGCATCCACTTCGTTGATTATTTTATACCCGAAATAACATGTCAGTTGAAATTGGAAGTATTTCATGATAATAAGCGCATGTACCTACCTATATATTTAATACTAGCTGCCTCCCCGCGGTTTTACCCGCGTAGTTCCCGTTCCCGTGGGAATACAGGGATAAAATATAGCCTATGTTACTCGGGGATAATGCAGCTTTCCAAAGGTGAAAGAATTTTTGAAATCGGTCCAGTAGTTTCGGAGCCTATTCATTACAAACAAACAAACAAACAAACAAACAAATCTTTCCTCTTTATAATATTAGTATAGATGAAATGGAAAGAAAACAAAAGATATACTGCTTGCACATAAAGTAGACGATAGTAATATAATATAGCTATTGCCTTAACATCACTTATATTTACTTATACATAACATATTTAATTATATTTATTACATTTACAGTATCATCGACTCAAATGATAAACCTGACAGAGACAAACCAGAACTACAACAAAACGAAGCAGCCGCAACCAGCTATCCACATATCAGCCCTCCCTACCAGACATAACCAACAGATGGAGCTCCCATCATTTTCAATACCACTACAATATAACATGGGAGAATTCAAGAAGATAGGAGAAGACATCCAACTAGATCTAGAGCCAGCACCTTCTGAAAATGTCCAGCAAAACAACCAATGGGATGCAAGAATGATACCGAACTTCAATCTGATGAATTTAAAACCTCTCCTTGAAAATAGAGATGGTATTGAAATGTCAGAACTAAAGTATGAAGTGAAGAATGAAAATAATAGGATTACGTTCAGTGAAATTCAAGTACAAGGTACATCTATTGAAGCTGATGATATACTGGGTAAAGAAACTGCCAATGAAGGCCAAACGATTTCACCAGATTTTGAAATACAAAGATACCAGTATCATAGTGAAAATGAGAAGAGATTTAGGGAACACACTTTTGAGGATGCCATGATAGAAGATAGAGGGGATTTCGTTTGTGATACCGATTTCCTTTGTAAGAATAATTATGAGAAAGTAGTTGAGAAGAGGAGTGAATTTGAAGAATGTCATTTATTGGACACTGATAGCAATGTAGGTATGAGTAATTTTGAAAATAATCTTTAATTATATATACTTCGAGGTGAAAGTTAGATGTATGTTAATCCAAGTTTAATGTCGTTTTATAATTAATTCTAGTCAAAATATGTGCAATATTAATGTTATTTTTCTTAATAAACTGTTAGGTGTTTTTGGTATTTTTCTTAAACCTGACTTCGACGGCTTTGTGCTCAGCGACTTACTTTCAAGGTAGTTGAAAGAAAAACATTTATATGCATGATCATGTCTGCTTAAAACTTGCTATATATTTTGAAAAACGTAATTACGTAGTATTTCAGCTCAATTTAGTTTGAAAACAGATTAACCTTATATTAGTAGTAATTCACCAAACCTCAAAACGAGTATAAATCTCCAGAGATCAATTGAAACAAACAATAACATTATTTTAACATGTCATTATGTCTGCCACAAATGCCGACCGTGTGGTTAGATTGGGACAAATATATTAAGCTATGCATAAATAGTTCCATTAACGGGAATGGATCTTCTGTACTATTATTTATTCTGTGACAAAGATTAACTATTGGTAATAGGGTACTTCAGAGGTCGTTAAAGAAAAGATCTTTTGTAGTCAATTGATATAGGAACGACCGTTAAAGATGTTGAATTTCGGTTACCATTAGCCCAAGCTCTGCTTAGTTTGGAATCAGATTGTCCGTGTGTGGAAAATGTACCAGGATTTTCATTTAGGTATTTTTTTATTGCGGTGCAGATTTCCCTGAAAGAAGGACCTTAGTGACTATTTAATAAGTTATCTGTGGAATGGCTCAAGCCGAAACCTCAAATGTTAATTATTTTACAGTGTTTTTCCTGTTGTAGTAGTAGATACTTGTTACATAATAATTTGGTAATTTTATGTAGGTATAGTATTTTTAGAATATATTCAAAACGATATTTAGCCATGTGACGAATTTATTTCATCGTTACCATCCACTTTTTCTTCCAAATATAGATAAGTATTTTTGTCCGTTTTTCGATTCAAAATAAATCATTTTATTTATAGCCCTAAATCTCGATACTTACATTGATTTTGCGTGGGATTTGTTATTGAATTATGTTATTTCTATCTCCTACACTTTGTATAATGTTGAGAGAGCCCACGCTATTTTGGTATCGTCTACTTACAAATTATTCATAGGGAACTAATAACAAAGGGAATAACCGTTAAATGGTACCACCGGATAAGCCGAGCTTCGTAAAATTATTGTCCGATTTTATCCAATAAATCAATAGGTCTACTAAGTTTTCTTAGTTAATGAATAAATTTCTATATTAATATTGGAGTGTCATAAATTTTATCCTAAAATAATTGTTTCTTAATCCAATGATTTAATGTTACTATTGTTTTGTCTTATAAATACCTATTACTAATATTGCGAAATATACCTTCGATATTATTTGGAAATATTAATTAAAATAAAATAACAAATAAATATCCCGGGACATTCAGTAGAGGTTTTCCTATGGTAAATAGATAGCTGATACATTATTTGTACTTCTTTTAAAAATGTTTTTAAATAGATATTTTAAAGAACAAACAAACATACACTAAAATGTTTGGTTTTGTGTGGAAATTTAATCCTTAAACGGGGCGGGTTGAAAGTCAGGGTCACTAACCACAAAGCCAATTGGCCGGGCAAATACTTAAATATTATAGTTAAAATATTAAAGCTTAAAGCATTTAGCAATAGAAAACTTAGACGAAAACGTGTTGATAACTCGTTATTATTCTAATTATTACAATTTATAATTGTATTTTGTTGACTTATTTATTTTTATAATTGCTCTAGTTACGTTAGCTGTTAATTTTGTTTCCGCGAAATCTATTAAAGTAAGAATAATTAGCCTATTTATTATACCGTGAAACGATCGAATTCAGGTTCAAATCATAGTTTAACATCACTAGTTTTTTAGTACAATTAAATACTCTGAGAAAACTGTATTCCCGAGTAGTAAGGAAGTCATGTATACCCTGTTTTCATATGTCTAGCCTAAACCATCTCCCGTTACTAGGCCTTTTCTATAATTTTGCCAATTCGAAAACGCTATTGATCTGCTATTCTATTCTCGATTCGATCAAACTTGATGCCGAATATGTCTATTATCTATCTCCTTCTATACCGTAGTCTATCTCTGTCTTTACCGTAGTCTTTAAATAGATTAGTGATTTATTTATTTGTTCTAAACTAGATCTCGCTTGCAGTTTTATCCGCGTTCTTAGGGATCTATTATACTTAGTCTTTTTTGGCCGTATTTGGACTATTGCGACCATATAAATATGTTAATAAAAAGCTAACACCTTATTAAAAGTCTGTTAAATATAGCCAGTCTAGCCATTTTCGAGTACTAGGTATTTCGTTTCGGTTACAAGAGGGGGTAGGTTCAAATAAATATTTTACGGATTTCCTTTTTTTGTCAAATAGGACGCGATGATGGTGTATTATGTTAACTCCACCTGAATTGGTTTTCGTCTGTAATTGTGTAATATGGTCACCCATCCAATTACCTTCTCCTTCAAACTCTGTAATCTACAGATCTAAGCCATCTATAACTTTCCCATTCTAAATTGAACTGTAAAGACATGTCGTTAGAGTGCATTATTGAATAAACTTGTAGTCATGCGTGTTAACAATGAGTTAACTTGGTCACGTGACGTTACTTCGGTCGGTTGTACCTCGTGTTATAAAAATGTACCGCAAACTATGGCATAACTAGGACAATATAGTATAATATAATTTTGTCTCCATGCAGGGCATTTTGTTCAAATTTTTTATTATATTAGGTATATAAATAAATTAAATTCGATTAGCTTCAGCCCCGCTATTTTAGACGATAGATCTAAATCACAAATAGAAAAAGATATCAGAAAATGTCTAACACTATGGTAACCAGCTGAAATACTACTTTTAAACATATTCGAATAGGTATTTACCTACATCCACACATGTTCATGCACATAAATGTTTGTCCTGAATGGAATTGAACCGACGAACGGCTTAAAGGCCGTGTGACCACAAACCAAAAGGCTAAGTTTTCTTAGAATCCCCTTTAGTTGTTTTATGAAAGAGTTACTAACTCGGAAACTCTTGCGTTTATAAAATGACAGTAGGTACAAGATTTTATCCGAAAGATTATCCATAGTTCAAAACTGACTTCGGTAGTAGGAGCTTTAGTAGCTTTAAACTTTATAATTGCCTTTCTAGGACTAAACCTGAGTAAATGGCATTCTTCTTACATTCTGCCAAACAGCTTTTGGCAATCCATATATTAAATACTAGCTTCGTAACGCAGTTTCATCTGTTTATAAATGTGCTTTAGACTATGTACCTAATTAGCTATTGTTAAATGCAGTGATAATTTTTATAAAAAAATATTGTGGGTTGTCTAAATGATTTTTAGATTTAAAACAGCAACCAATATATATACTGCACTAGCATTCACCCCGTGGTTTCATCCGCGTATCGGAGGTCAACATTCTGAGATAACAGAGTTCTTGTCTATATTTGTATCAAATTTCATTTAAATAGGCGTGAAAGCGTAACAGACATACAGGACTTAAAATACATGGTACTTTTATATCTATCTATATAAGGCATAATTGGAACCGAAAATAACTATAATAACTGAGGCTATATTTACGAATAAATTAACGTATACAAAAATACAATGACATTTCACAATTTAAAGCTGAAATGTGTAGATAAATCTGGAGCAGCCAGCTGGGCTGGGATGCTAAAAATGGTGGGAATTAGCGAAGTTCCAAGTCGAAAGCGGTGCACGCTAAATCCGGAACATCGGTCGCGGCACACTTGCACCTATAGTGCTGGTAGAATGTCGATAACTAAATAATAATAAATAAAGACATTTATTTTATCACACACAAATTGGTACAGTAGAAAAGCTTTCATAAAAGGTAGGTATATACTTATAGTAAAATAATAATATCGACCGTCCCGAGTCTGCACTTATTGCGCTAAAATAAAAATAAAGTAGGTGTATTTTTATTTATGTGATTTTTAGAACAGCTGACCCTCTTGACATTGTCTGCCTAACATACATTACATTAGATAAGATACATTATTCATTGTTCCTTATATATTGGTCGTAGCGTGACGCCATATTGCCTATAGACTTCCATAATAAATGGTCTATCCAACATTTTTTCCAGTAGTTTCTGAGCATGTGTGTTCAACCAAACAATTGGCTCTTCAGGTATTGAATATCGTAATTATTTTAAATACTTTGATGAGTGTTAAATACTTTCCTGCTCAAGTGTTTTATTATGAAAGCCTCCGAACTAACTTCGACTTATTTTACATGGGAGAAGTTTATCGCTATGACTTCATCGACACATCCCAACACTAACGCAGACTTAAGATGATGTAGACAAATATATGTGTAGCTGACAGCACCACAAACTCCAAGTTATGGACATAGCTGCACATTGCATTGTGGATTTGAGCATGTAACTCTATTTGTGTGTGTGTCTATAGCAATTTGTGAACTGAGAGCAGGTTTTATTTTACCCATTGTTTTTAGTAAATTTACCTTTTCATTCGCGTTTTTTTTTATAGAAATGTACCTTATGTGAGGATAAATATAGGGGTTTACTAGTAAAATAATCTATACTTACTAATATTATAAAGCAGTTTGTTTGGTTGAACGTGCTAATCTCAGGAACTACTGGTCCGATTTGAAAAATACTTTCACTGTTAGATAGCGCATTTATCTAGGAAGGCTAAAGGGTATATAACTTTTTGATTTTATAAAATTTGAATTTGACAAAACGTTTAATCTTAAGTCTTTTAATAAAAGTAGTAAAGCAAAATTTAATGACTGGGCAACTGCTGGCATTTACAAAAGTAGAGCGAAGTTGTATGAGCTATATGGTATGAAAAAATTTAATCAAAATATCGTTTTTCTAGAATATGTAAAAAATTATTCAAAAGTTTTTAAAAAGACTTGTGCTTCAGCAAAGGCTATTCACCTTAGAAATAAAATAACACAATCAAGCAATAAAGTAAAAACTACTTGGAACATTATAAACGCAGAAAGAGGTAATACTAAAACCACCAATAAGAGCATTGAACTTAATATTAACGGCGAAAATGTTAGCGATAATGATCAAATTGCACATACTTTCAATAATTTTTTTACTGAGATACCTGTAGCTACAACTAGCTCCTTAGATTCCTCACCTAGAAATGCTGAATTAATACTGCAAACCAACGTATCGGAATGCCTAGAAGTTCTTAAGTTTAGGCACATTACACCTCTTGACATAATTAAAACATTTAAAAGTTTAAAAGTCAAACGTACTGGAGACTTATGGGATTTATCTGTTACTGTTTTCCAAAATATCATTGGAGACATAGCTCCTCATTTAGCCTTAATTTTTAATAAATGCGTAGATTGCGGTAAATTTCCAGATCTGATGAAATATAGTAAAGTCATTCCATTGTTTAAAGCCGGAGATCCTTCTGATCCAACTAATTATCGGCCTGTATCTATATTACCAGTCCTGAGTAAGATATTTGAAAAGATTATTTTAAAGCAGCTACTCGCTCATTTTAATTTTAATAAACTTTTGCATGGTGAACAATACGGTTTCACAAAAGGCTGTTCAACCATTGATGCAGGTGTAGCACTTCTGAAAAATATTTTTAACGGTTGGGAGGATTCACAGAACGTTATTGGGGTGTTTTGTGATTTATCTAAGGCATTTGATTGTGTTGACCACCCAACACTTATACGTAAACTAGATTATTATGGAGTTAAAGGTATAGCACTTGATTTGATGAGATCGTACCTTAGTGAGAGGACTCAAATTGTAGATGTCAACGGAGTTAAATCGTCTGGTTCTCCTGTGCATATGGGTGTGCCCCAGGGCTCAATTTTGGGACCTTTTCTATTTTTAATTTATATAAATGATCTTCCTTTCTATGTTAAGAATACCTGTGGAATTGTACTGTTTGCTGATGATACCTCACTGATTTTTGGTGTTGATAGACAGAAATTCAATTATGACGATGTAAACGGTGCATTATCTAAGGTATTAAATTGGTTTACTGTTAATAATCTAGTTTTGAATGCAAACAAAACAAAATGTATCAAATTTGCATTACCTAATGTAAAAAAATTGGCCTCTAATTTAATGTTAAATAATGAGGCCCTCAGTCTTGTTGAGTCAACAGTGTTTTTGGGTATCACGTTAGATTCGAAACTTCAATGGGGCACCCAAATATCATGTCTTGCGGGGAAGCTCAGCTCAGCTGCTTACGCGGTTAGAAAAATCAGACTACTTACGGATGTAGAAACAGCTAGATTAGTCTATTTCAGTTATTTTCATAGTGTTATGTCCTATGGTATCTTGCTTTGGGGCAGAGCAGCTGATATAGATACAATTTTTATTTTGCAAAAAAGAGCAGTCCGTGCTATTTATAATTTAAGCTCGCGAGCTTCCCTCAGAGATAAATTTAAGGAAATTAACATTCTCACAGTTGCATCACAGTACATTTATGCAAACATAATATTTGTCCGTCAAAACATTAGTCTTTTTGCAAAAAATTGTGATTTGCACTCCATTAATACTAGAAATAAGCATAAACTTGTAACATCTGCTTATAGACTACAGAAAGTGCAAGGATCATTTTTAGGACTTGGTGCACGGTTTTATAACAAAATCCCCACAAATATTTTAGAATTGCCTATGAATAAATTTAAGGAACGAGTTAAGTCAGCTTTGGTACAGAAAGCTTATTATAGTATAAATGATTATATTAATGATGACGAGGCATGGGTATAGCGCTCGTTCTATCAGGACTAATGTTATTATTGTTAAAGAAATTGTTAAAACTTGTTTTGAAAAGAGTAATTGCTGAGTTTATTGCCGGCTCTTCTCAGCAAAAGCAACCTTCCGAACCGAGCATTAGAGTCGACGTTTCATAAGTGCCTGTGAAGGCCTAGTTGAATTAATAAATTTATTTCATTTCATTTCATTTCATTTCATTATTTCATTTATTTCATAACATCACGCTACGAGCAATAGAAGAGCATTAATGAAAAATTAAGACGCAGATTAAGTTGCGTGGGTCAGCTAGTTTTACCTATATATAGTTTATCATTATTATTTATCACTTAGTTTATGTATCTTAGCCGTTTAGAAAGGGTTGTTCCCAAAGTACTCCATTCTTTTGTTCTAAAAAGATAAGCTTCTCATACATGGGTTCCCAAACTACTCCAACGAATTAAATATTAATTTAAAAATATTGCATTTAAGTTCCATTCTACTCCAAATGTAACTGGCGTTGTTCCCAAACTACTCCAGTCATTGTTCGTCGACAATTCTCAAACTGCTCCATTGAAAACATCGAAATATATTCAATCTTCATATTTAAGTACCATTCTACTCCATGAAATATTGAAAAGGTACAGTCAGGCACAATTTGCAAAATTATATGTATTTTAAAATAATGTTTTCTCAAGTTTTTTTAATGTCGGTTTCATTTGTGGCCTATGTGAATGTGGCATGTGGCATGGAATAAAAATCATGATTTGATCGCTTACTTACGCCAATTTTTCAGAATTCATGTATTTTTATCAGGTGGACAGCTCAGACCAGAAATAAGACTGATTTTTTTTTTCTACTATATTTGTTTGTACTGTTGATTGTTGATTTTGTTTTAGCCATCATGCTTAATTAGTATATTCGTATTTAATAAGTATATTTTGTAAAAAAAAAATTGTGAATGTTAAAATCCTCTCTAGATTTTAATCCTTATTTTGTTGTTTTAAATGATTAAAAAAAAAACAAATCAGTAACTGTGTACTATTTCAGTTCTATCTCATATTTACATCTAGCTAATAAGCCCGTAATTACCCACATCTATAGTTGTATTGACATAGTTAAAAATATTAAATAACTTGAAGTTATGCACCTGACTGTACGTCTCATCTACTGGAGTAGGATGGGACAAACAATTTATCAATAATATTCTTTTTGGTGTTGTTTGTGAATAAATGTACCTACTATTTATTTTTTGAAATCAGAACCTTGGAGTACTTTGAGAACAACGATCAAGTCTCTTGGAGTAAAATGGGACACATTTAATAAAGTAGTTTTTTATCATGGAGTAGTTTGGGAAGGAAACTTGGAGTACTTTGGGAACAACCCATTAGAAACTCTATAGAAACGTCATTAACATACTTAGTCATTAAGTTCTATTTTTATTTATTAACTTACCCCGCAAATTACTTATTTTCTTTTCATAAAAACCTCTTGACAATAAAGAACACATAAAAAAAAATTGCGAAAGCGGTCCAGCCGTTGACGCGTGATGCCGTGACCAAAGTAAATATGGATACATTTTTATGTATAATAGATATACCTATTATTCGATTCATATTTAATCCAACATCAGGTATTAACCTTAGTGAACCTATGTCTAAATTTACGTTCAAAGACCACGCCAGAACTAAGGCTCAAAAAATACAAACACGTTGCAAAATAGCTTCTATATATAATATTAAAAATGCGAATGGTTTGTGTGAATGTATGTATGGATGTATGTAGGTATTTATGTTAAGTGTCTGTTACTCTTTCACGCAACAACAGATGAAAGGATTTGCATGAAATTTTGCAGATAGTTGAATTTTGTTCTGAAACGAATAAATATATATCCTGGCACATTTTTCACACACGGCCAATCTGATTCCAAACTAAGCAGTGCTTGTGATATGGTAACCAGATAGCTGATATACTACATTATACTACTTTTTAATACATACTTATATAGATATTTACATCCAGACACAGGACAAACAGACATATTCATGCATACAAATGTTTGTCCTGGGTGGGATTCGAACCCGCGGCTTGAGAGTCAGGGTCATTAACCACAAAGCCAACCGGACTCTCCACGTGAAAAAGTACATAGCTACTATTATCCTGGGAAATTTAAATCTCTCGGGAACACGGGTGAAACTGCGGGGCGGACGCTAGTTAAAAGTAATGTAAGAAATATAAGAAGACATTTGATTTTCCTCAGGAGGGTTTTACCATTGATTCAAAAAACAATGACTTAGTGAAGGGTTGTAAAAGCTCAATAGCACATTGAATATTTAATATTAGTTGAGGTGTTACCGAATTGAGGTCAGTCCGTCTGGGTCGGGTTAAAATAAAATGTTCTCCATACAAACGATATCGACTTAATTAACACTGCCATAAGGTTGTAAATCCATTGTACTGTTGAACCTTATCAAAATATTTTTCTGATTCTGTGCTTGCATTAGCGATTTGCTTGTGTGATGTAAATTTTAACTATTTTTAATGCATTGGGTACTCTTTGTTTTTTTATCGGTGATTTGGTTTTTAATTGATTTGATAAAATTATTTTGTTTTGGACATGTGTGACTTATTTGCACGGTAATGTGACTTTTTAACGTTCATATGTAATTATAATTATATTATTAGTACGTAAATAAAAATGTTGAATAGATTTTTTATGAACATAATTATGTAGACTTGCATTCAAAATTTGAAAAATAAAAAGATTTGTAATATAAAGAGGAATGATTTGAGGATATCTTAAATTATAGATTTATCTTATATTGCGACGTGAATAAATTCTTTTATGAAGATTGGCGTCCATAGACTACGGTAACCTCTTCCCATCAGGTGGGAACGTATGCCTGTTTGCCACCTTAGTGGTATAAAAAATCTTTGTTTTTTCATATTCATAGTTACCTTATTTTTAGAATTATTTCAACTTGTTATTGTGCTAAAGTAGTATATGTATATAGCAGGTATCTGCTACTCTATCCATAGTATTTTTTGGGTCGCACAATGTTGTTTTATTACGTAATTCTCGACGTTTTACGATTCGGCTGGTAGCTCATTTGCATTATCGCCGTCTTTCGGGCATATTACGAATGGACGGGAACCGAGTAATGATTTATATATAAACCTTAGAAACATTAACTTTACCTTGGTTGTTTAAGGAATCGATTCTAGGACTTCTAATCCAAAAATCGTATTGAAAATTTTATAGAAACAATCTGATCTGGTTTTAAACTTATTCTGTACGTCAAAATCATGTATTTTCACAAAGATACTAAAAACCTGCAAGGATTCTGTAATTAGTAAATAAATAATATATCTTGTATGAGAATCGAACCCTCGACCAGTTTTAAAAGTTAAGGTAACTAAACACCAAACCAATCGGCCCGCCATAATTTTTAGTTATACAACTCATGGTTATAATTTAAAGCCTTAATGTTTCTGACAGGTTTGACTATGTACATATTAACGAATTTCATCATTTATGTTACTATTTAAATGCACATCTACATTATATATAAGTAGTGTAGACAGTTGAGATGGTAGAAGGTAGAAGGATACTTACTTGCCTCTGACCCCGCTTTACTAATGCAAACACTTACCCAAGAGATTAAGGATCTGAGATGCCGTGTTACTTAACTACTTTGCTACAGAATGCATCTACAGCAAAAATGCACTCCTATTGCATACATTTGACAAAAATCTAAGTCGGCATTAATATCAGTCTCGCAGAGTTAAAATTCGATTTTTCTTGTCCCCTCATCACGGACAAAATCAAGCTTTATTTAAAGCCACGAAAGTACAGTTTCGAATAAAAGCGCACGTAAGCTTTGTACCAGCTAATATGAACTGGAAAGCAAACAGTATTCCAAGCATTTATTACACACAAGCTAAACTAAACTCTATGTCATATGCAATGCAATAGGCTTTAAAATGAATCTGAGCCACAATTATAACGTAATCGAATTCGGACAATTGTGTACGACGCACATTTATAACGTACTTCTCACCTACGAGTACGTTACGTTGACAAAAATTAAAACTATTCTTGTTGCAATGTTAATTAGGTCGAAAATCGATTATGAATACTATAAATTGTACAACCTATTGACTCGTAGAACGGCGTGCATTCGGTTTTCCGACACACAATCTTACCGCTGGAAAATCTTCTGTTTCAGCAACCTGATGTGGACGTTATCTCCATAAGTTGAAGTTCAAATTTCAGCGGCTCAGTTTGAGTACTTGTGTGGTTATGTATATAGGATGATAGCCACGGCCGAGGGCTGAAAGGGGTGTCGAGACGCGTGCGGGGAAGGGTAGGGGCAGCTAAAGCCTTTCCAGGTCTACAACGTTAGTACCGCCGCGTTCGCCGTAACGTACGCACGGATGGCGCGCTCGACGACGCGCGTGCGCTTTTCGATTTTTTTAAAGCGTAAATTTTTTACCTACCTCTATTCCTAACCTCCAATATTTTTTTCATTACCACTATAAGTTGTACACGAGTGTGCGTGCGTCTGTGCCGATCTGTGAATGCAATGTGAAAGTATAGATGGTATCACGAATCGAATAATGTCGGATATATGACCTACTTATGTAAACCTGGTTGGTTGAGGTGTTATTAAAAAAAAATATGCATGTATAACAATACTGTATGGACTTTGGAATGATATAAGGAATTTTGGAAAAATATGTGTGGTGAGAAAGCGCGGGAAAGCGGCTCGGGTTAGATGGCGGGAACGGAGGCGTGCGTAAGAGAGGATGTTTCTCTTATTAAAATTTCAAGTGGAATTTAAAATGAAAATTGTACTGTAATCCTGAAAGCTACTGAACCACGCCGAAAGGAAATTGGGAATTAAAATATTTAACAGTCTGTTATTGTTAAGTTTATCATGAAGATGGAGAAATGCTTTTTTACGACTTGTATATAGAGAGGTTTTTATCAGGGTAGTATTATTTTATATTATCATTCGTAGTAACTTATTATACAACTTATTTAAACGTGAGTTTTGTAACAAGATGTTGCTCCGTATAATTAGCTGACGAACAAATACTGTTACCTAATTTATATCTATTAAGTATATAGATGCGTGTTTCTAATTAGAAGTTTCTACATAAATATAACTTCATAATTATGAATTTGATAGTATATACATGGTGTAATAATGATATAGGATTATATGAGCTAATGGTATTTTTAATACAGTTGCTCAAAAAGTGGTGTATTGCAGGGACGTATAGCGTTCGGAAAGTGGGCTATTACACACTAGTGCTTTTTTTTTACCTTTCCCGACCTCGTGCGTGCATCTTTCCCAACTGTCAAAATAATGTCTATTAAAAAGAAAAACCAACCATGAAGGTTTTACTAAAGAGTTTTTGTGATTAATACAAATACGTATATTTTTAAAAAGAAGCTTATAATTTATCTCAATATCAGATTTAATGATTTGGGTTAGGTTTCATTTCATCTCATTAAATTTAATTTTCATTTCATATCAATAAAAAAATTATACTGAAGACTAAGCTGTATAGATAGTTCCCTTTGCCTACCAAAATGGGTGAAGAAAAAAAAAACTCTGCTTATAAAATGGCGCCAACCGTAGGCGCCATTTTCCAGAAATTTTCATTGCGTGTTTAGTTTATTGTGTTTTTATTATTTTATTAAATTGTTTTATTTTTTCGCAACTGTATTAAAAATAGTCGTTCAGTACACTTGCGGAACCGTCATTGCAACTTGTTCCGACTGCCAACCCTCGCCTTCGGCTGCGCCGCGGCTCGGGTAGTCATTCGTCGGAACTCTTTGCAATGACAGCCTTTCCGCACTTGTAACGAAATATACTATTTACTAATTTAATTAGCGAAAGTTTGAAATAATATAGGGGTTGTTTTTTATATATTTCTGACGAAGGTTTTTAGAAGAAATTTTATCCTTTGATAGACTGGCTCTGAGTTAGAATTTATTGTCAAATATTACACGATATACACTTTTTATCCCGGGAAAATTGAATCTCCCCTGGGTACGCGGGTGAAACCGTGGGGAGCCACTAGACTAAAAACTACATACTATATAAATGGTTTCATACAGAGTTAGGTTTTTATAGTTAATAATAGAATTGAATTGTTAGACGTATATAAAACTTTTAATTATTTTTTTTTACGGCAGTATAATATTTGACGATTTTTTTAGATACTCTACAATTATATTATATTTGATATTTAATGCAATGCTATTTGGTATAAAAACACAAAATTAAAGTTTTAAAAGGATTTAACTACGGCTTTAAATAAAAAAAACCAGATGAAAATTAAAAAAAAGTTTATTTAATTTTCATGCGTTGGTAACCCTAATATAGGTGTTACGTCACTGGTCCGAGTGTCAATATAAACCCAAAGACATAAATATTACGTTTATTTTTATGTCCGACATTTTACGAGTGTTAAATAGTAAGATATAATGCGTACTAAATGTCACAGGCACAAGGTCTACGAAAGTTCGTAGCAAGTGCTACGGCGTAGGTGATCATGTAGTAAAACTTAATATACTATTACATTTGAATGTATACCTTTTTGCTTAGAAATAAAGTTTTATATCGAATAAATAAGTTTGTCGTAGTACTCCTAAGTAGATAAAAAGATGGAGTAACGAGAAATGTGTACTCTATCAAGAATACGTTAATCATTTTGGTTAAACATATATTCCAAGAAGGAAACATGTGGGTATGAATTCGGTTTGTCATCTCAGTGATTGATAGACAAACATACAGTATTTATTGATTATATAAAATTAAATAGGCTGCTTAGGCAGAAATAGAATTTTATTAGTATTGCGATGAAAGCGATTTTTTTTTTAAGAACTTGAGGCTTTTATTAGAAAGATATTAAAATTAATCCATATTTCACTAGCAACTCGCCCAGGTTTTACACCGGTAGCACTATCTTAGACCTTCTTAGATAGTCCCTCTATCTATAGTGAAAACTATATAAAAATCCTTAAAGTAGCTACAAAGATTAGCCAGTAAAAACTCACTTTTATTCAAAAATCGTACTAATATAAATATACGCTACACTTAAAGCAACTGGCAATATTTCAAGCTATTCCATCCATTGGAAAAAAACCAACGGCCATAAATCAATGTAAATACTATATAATAGAAGGTAGTTATCGATTCAGGGGCAATGCAAGGGCAAGTTGCGCATGAATCAATACGAGACACTCGTTCAAGTTTTATGCTTCGTATCGGAACATTCGCCTTATATAGATTTGACCTTATGTGTATTTTTGAGGCTTGCGGTTAGTGATTTTGAGTTTTAAACCGCCGATTGTAGGTTCAATTTCAAAATTCTTTGAGTGGATATCTATTTGTATGTGTCTGGATGTATCCATATATATCCAAATAAATATCCTGGGACATTTTTCACACACGGCCAATCTGATTCCAAATTAAGCATCAAAGTGAGCTTGTGTTATGGTAACCAGATATGTGGGATAAAGGATGGATGGCACGGTACCTTTCTCTGCTTCCACTGGTAGTCGTGGAACTCGTGGGTGACCCTTGCCTTTTGGTGAAGTCTTCGATGCTCTTGGTCGCTGGTTAGGGTTCCTCCTCTCACAAGTAGGGTTTTGCGGGGTGACAAACACTAGGTACACTACACTGGCGTGGCGATCCGGGCCCGGATGATGTTATTGGTGTGTTGCGGAGCGGTGCGTGCGGTAGGTACGGCAGAGGAAATCGAACTGGGGCGGGTTGTTTAAGGGATGCGTATGCGTTGACGATCGATTTGCAAGTGAGTGTATGAGAGAATGAATGTTTGAGCGAGTGAACGAATTGTATTGTGCGTGTGGTAATATATTTAATATAATAATAATTTGTCTGTGGAACGGCGCGAACAACTCCCCCGGCCTAGAGGTTTTCCTCTAAATATTTTGAAAAGTGAGAATGCGAGTGAAATTTATTATTATTAATTTTTATTTTTTTTTTATTCTGAGTTTAAAATGATATGCGATCTAAAAACTAAACTAGATACTCTTAATGTCTATTTATTATTGAGATGGTAACGGACAAATCCGAACTACCGGGCGAATATATGATCCAGAGATCGTTCTAACTTTGACAGTTCTTACAATATTATCCTTTCCCGGATATATTGCGTCAATAATTCCTAAAGGCCAACTTAGCGGATGAGTATTGTTGTCCTTTATTACTACAATGGTACCTACTTCTATAGGCTTTGACGGAGAATTCCACTTTGCTCTATGCTGTAAAGAGGTAAGGTATTCCTGACTCCATCGTTGTCAAAATGAATGAGTAATTTTGTTAAGCAATTGATAGCGAGACAAGCGGTTATCGGCAATGTCAGTGACATCCTCAGCGGGTAAAAATTTTAGAGGAGTTACGTTTAAAAAATGATTAGGAGTAAGTGCGCTAATGTCTGAAGGATCTGAGTTTAAAATACTAAGAGGTCGACTATTTAGTAGACCTTCAATTTGAACGAGAACAGTATTGAATTCCTCATAGGTGAGTATTTGAACACCAATTGTTCTCAATAAATGAGTTTTGACACATCGAACGCTTATTTCACTGAGACCATTGAAATGTGGACCATAAGGGGGACTGTGTTTAAATTGGATTCTATATTGAGATAATAATTGTTCGCTTATATATTTAATGTGAGCTGTGGACTGTAATAAGGAGTAAATTTCGTTTAATATGCGTTTTGCGCCAATGAAGTTAGTACCTCCGTCACTATAAATCATGGAAACGGGACCTCTACGAGAGATAAAACGCTTAAAAGCATGTAGAAATAAATCTGAGCTTAGGTCTGTCACTAACTCCAAGTGCAATGCTTTAGTTGTAAGACAAACAAATAGGCAAATGTACGCCTTTTGACTTTTTATTCCGCGTTTGCGTAAATGCGTAATGAAGAACGGTCCAGCGTAATCAACAGCTGTGTTAACGAATGGTTTGACCTTTGTCACCCTAAACGCAGGGAGATCACCCATAGGAGGAAACGTATTATTTGGAGAGAGTCTAAAACATCTATTGCATTTATGTACTCGCTGACGAACTAAATTTCTGGCAGATAAAATCCAGAATTTTTGCCTAATTAATGATAACAAGAGTGAAGGACCTGTATGAAGGTTGGAGATGTGATAATAATCTACAATAAGTTGAGTGACGCGTTCTTTAGGTGGGAGTAAAATAGGGTGCTTTTGACCATAGTCAAGTTGAGAATTAGTTAACCTTCCTCCTACTCTGAGAATATTATTTGAATCTATAAATGGGTTGAGTTTAATAATATTTTTATTATTGCACAGTTTATTAATTTTTAAAGCAATAATATCCTTTTTAAAATGACTGTCTTGAACGTAGCGTATGAGATACATTTCAGCTATTTCTATGTCTGAAATAGTAATATTATCACGAGAAGTTATGCGTTTGGAAAATCTTAATATATAAACAATAATTCTAAGTAATTTTGTATAATTAGAGACACGGTCAATTATTTCTGCAAAAGGATGAGAGGAAACAGCGGTGTCTACTTGACTTATCAATGTGACAGTTTTCATTTCCATTAATTCTGAAGTATATTTAGAGCTAATTTCAAATGGTTTAATAGGCCATTGAGAAACAGGGTGAGCTAGCCATGGAATGCCAGAAAACCAAAGCGGGAGATTTAATAAAGTTTTAGGCGTAACAGGGCGAGACACTATATCAGCGGGGTTCTCACGTCCGTTGATATGAAACCAATGAGAAGCGGCTACTTTAGAGTTGATTTCGGAAATCCGATTTGCGATAAAAGTATGAAATTTATATGCGGGTGAGTGTATCCAAGTGAGTGTTACCGTCGAGTCAGAAAAAGCGTAAATGTTATTAATATTACAACGCTTTGATAACGTTTCCTTTACAGATGATATGAGATTAGCTAATAGAAGCGCGGCACAAAGCTCGAGGCGAGCTAAAGACATTTTATGTAAGGATGCTACGCGGGACTTTGCGGTGAGTAAAGATACGGATCCCTGGGAATTGTCATCGGGACTGACGCGGATATACACGGCGGCGCCGTAACAGCGCTCGCTCGCGTCGGCGAAACCAATGAGTGTAATGTTAGTACCTAATTTGATACCTACATGGCGGGGAATTTGAATATGTTCAAGGTAAGAGAGTTCTTCATGAAATTGATCCCATTTTGCTTGAATAGTGTAAGGTACTGGACTATCCCAATCGAGTTCATGTTTCCAACATTCTTGTACGAGTAATTTCATGAATGCAGTAACGGGACTAATTAAACCTAATGGATCGAAGAGACGTGCAGTAACGGAAAGTATTGTACGTTTTGTACAAACTTGAGAGTTTATATTAATTTTAAATTGAAATGAGTCGTCTATGGGGTTCCACTGCATACCTATTATCTTAGTGGTTGTATTAGCGTCAGCGTCGAAATCAATATTTTGCGGATTTTTAAGAGCAGAGGGTATTTTTTTCATAAGATCGGGATTATTAGAAACCCATTTTACGAGGTTGAAACCACCAGACTTCAACATAGCTACCATTTCGCGATGGGTTTGCTCGGCAGCATTGACATCGTCAAGAGAACATACATAGTCATCCATATACATATGATTTTTAGCCTCATAAGCTGCTAGAGGATATTTATTACAATTATCAGCTGCGAGTTGGCGGACTACTCTCATAGCGAGATAGGGAGAACTTGAGATACCAAATGAAACTCTATTGAACTCATAAGTACATATGTCAGAGTTGGGATCAAATCTGAAAAGAATGCGTTGAAAAGGTTGGTGTTTAGCGTCGAGTTGTACTTGAAAGTACATCTTTTCGATGTCAGCTGTAATTGCTATCGAGAATATGCGTAAATTTATGAGTAAATCAAAAATGTTACTTTGTAAATTGGGACCTACGTACAAAATATCGTTAAGCGATTTGCCTGATGTGGTTTTGCAACCAGCGTCTAGTACTACGCGGGTCTTGGAAGACTGTTTATCAGGTCGATAAACAGCATGATGCGGAATATAATAATGCGGAATGTTCTGAGCGGGGTCATCGACCTTTGACAAATAGCCTTGATCTATGTATTCTTGGATTGTTGCGTTGTAATTTTTGCGAATTTCCGGGTTTGCATCTAATTTCTTTTCTAAGTGAATGAGTCTACGTTTAGCGGCTATGTGTGAGTTCCCTAATTCGGCGTGAGATGATTTAAAGGGAAGCTGTACGGTATATCTGCCCGTATCATCGCGCGAGTATGTAGCGTTGAATATTTGTTCACAGGCCTCATCATCTGGGCTCATGTGAGACTTGTTAGGGACACTTTCTAGCTCCCAGAAGCGTTGCGTGAGTATTTCTAGTGCGGGTGGTTCATTAGAACAGAAAAATGTTTTATTATTAATTTTAGTGTTTTTATTTTCAGAACGAATAGAGGAACAGCGGGTATCACAATCGGCCCTGCCGACGGCGATGTAACCAAGTGTCGTTTCAATAGCGACAACGGTGGAGTCGGGTGACATTATTTTATCACTACCGATGAGAAGCGGGAATAATTCGTTGCCTAGAAGGCAATCGATATCAGCTGGCGAATGGAATTCATCGTCAGCCATTGGTATGTTCTGTAAATGAGCGATCTTAGACGTATCAATAGGCACGTTGGGCAAGCGGTCGGTGATGCTATCTATCACTCGAGCGTTAATAGTATATGAACAGCGTACATCGTAGCGCGAAAATATTTTAAATGTAGTAAAACCAAGTGATGAACTTTCAGCTTGACCTATACCTGTAATGGTTGTGATGGCGGGAATTATTTTTAAATTTAAACGATCACAACAAGATTTAGTAATAAAATTACTCATTGAACCTGTATCAATAAATAAGCGTACATTTGAGGGTTGATTATTTTTAAATACGTATACAGAAGCGGTCGGTAACAATACTGTAGTATTATTATACGCGTGCATATCAGCAGTAACTGAAAGCGCTTTTGAATGATTGCGCGCAAACGAATGAGCGCACGGTTGCTCATTGTGAACGGTGTGCTCGTGATACACCGGCTGAGCGGCGTTAGAGGAGTACGCGTGAAGCGCGTGCGCGTGTTGTTCTCGCTCGCACGACGCGGCGGCGGCGGCGGCGGCGGGGGCCGCAAGCGGCGGCGCGGGCGCGGGCGCGGTAGCTGTCCGCGGCGGCGGCGGCTGCGATGCACCGAACGGTCGAGCGTTACCCTGTGCGTTCAGTGCATGTGGTACGACGGCAGGTTCAATTTTACGAAAGTTATCTAAATGTAATAATGTATGATGTTTGCGTTGGCATATGGAACACTTATTTAAAGATTTACAAAATTGAATATTATGAAATCCGAGGCAATTGCGGCAGAAATTATTTTTATTTACGAGATCTAATCGAAATTTAGGGTTTTGTTCTAAAAATAGCGAGCATTTATAAAGAGGGTGTGCGTAATGTGCGTTGCAAATCTTACATGAGCGATATTGTATCTCCTGCGTTTGACCTTGACTTGAACTTGTATTAGCGACATAAACTTGCGTAGGTTTTGATTTTGAAACTAAATTATTAACATGACGAGGGGTATAATGAGGTTTAGTATTTGAACTACGAAGCGTATCTATTTTATTCTGTTCTTTTAAAAATTTTGTTAATTGTTCAAATGTAGGTATGTCAACGTGTCTATGTAATTGCTCGAACGTTTTTACCGTTTCTTTGTCGAGTTTACTAAGGGCGATATGAGTAATAATAAAATCAGACAGGTTGTCAACACTCAGACGGCGTAAAGCGGCTTCGGCAGCGCAAAACTGATCGATAAAGCAGTCTATAGACTGATGCGGTTTAAAATGTATCATTTGTTCTATATACATAGAAGCTTGTACCCTAGTATCTTGATATTTTTCTAAGAGAGAGTTCCAAATAATTACATAGTTATCAGCTGTAGCTATTACCCCAGAACAAACAGTTAAAGCTTTGCCTGACAAACAACCAACCAAAAATTGAACTTTTTCAGCATCAGAAAGTTTCGAATTCTCGTGAATTAGACCTTTAAAGTTTTCATAAAAGAGTGGCCATTTATTTGGTGACCCATCAAACGACACTAGTTTAAGCGAAGGCAATTTACGATTTAATAAATCAGAACTGTGTTGTTTGAGTGTTTGTGTTTCTGCGTATTTTATATCACCGTACATTTCGTCAAGCGATATTAATTCGGAGTAGTTCGGTTTTGCCGATGGTTTAATTTCTAACTGAGTTATGTTCCAAGAATCAAGAGTTTCTATGAAATTAGATCGTATTTGATCCAATGCGCTAATGCGAGATAAAAATTGCGTTCTCACTATAGGATCGGAAACCTTTAGGCTGAGATCGTACATTTTCTGAACGATTTGAAACAGACATTGTTTTTTAGATTCTAACATTGATAATTTTGATTCTAGACCCTGCTTTGAATCATCATCATCAATTTCTTGTATTTTCTTTTTGTGAGTAGCCATTGTAAACAAGAATAACAAGAAAAATCGAAATAAAATTTATTATTTTTAAAGAGGGTGATTTGATAAACTTTCCGAGTGTGGATAGGCAACCGAACCAAACGCGATGCGTAGGTATGCGAACGGATCGAACGAGCGAGTTAAATGAAGGAACGTAGGTATACCTATTCACAATCAGAAACGATAAATCACAAGAATATGAGATATTTAAAATTTATATTTTAAGAGTTAACTATATTTTACTATGAGTTGTGTATATATGCGTGTTTGAAAGCGAGAGAGAATATAAATTTACGAAATTATAAAATTTACGTAATTATTTTTAAAAAATGTGAGATCGAGAAATTCATTTGCGAATTGAAATATTATTAAAATATGCAAGGATTATGCTTAATAATCATAGATTTAGCGAGTTTCGTTCGAAACTAAAGCGTATTAAAAAGATGTAATAAGATTTTTGTTTTGAGTACGTGACCAATGATGTGCGAAAAATGGCTACCGGTCGTGTCGTGTAGTGTATGAGTAGGTAATTGAATAGCGTGTTTTATAGAAAATGCGGGAGCGGAGTGGAGAAATGAGAAATGGATGGATCCGGCTCGAAGTACCAGAACTTGTGGGATAAAGGATGGATGGCACGGTACCTTTCTCTGCTTCCACTGGTAGTCGTGGAACTCGTGGGTGACCCTTGCCTTTTGGTGAAGTCTTCGATGCTCTTGGTCGCTGGTTAGGGTTCCTCCTCTCACAAGTAGGGTTTTGCGGGGTGACAAACACTAGGTACACTACACTGGCGTGGCGATCCGGGCCCGGATGATGTTATTGGTGTGTTGCGGAGCGGTGCGTGCGGTAGGTACGGCAGAGGAAATCGAACTGGGGCGGGTTGTTTAAGGGATGCGTATGCGTTGACGATCGATTTGCAAGTGAGTGTATGAGAGAATGAATGTTTGAGCGAGTGAACGAATTGTATTGTGCGTGTGGTAATATATTTAATATAATAATAATTTGTCTGTGGAACGGCGCGAACAGCTGATATATTACATATACTACTTTGAAATACATACTTATATAGATATTTACATCCAGACACAGGACAAACAGACATATTCATGCATACAAATGTTTGTCCTGGGTGGGAATCGAAAATGAAATGAAAGTATCTTTATTTAGTATAAATATGGTACAGTCATGTTTGCTGGCTCCCACATTAGGTCTCCCTGTGATGTAGGAATATTTTTGAAAGTAGTATGGTACTATACAGGCTCTGCTAGTTTAAAGTCAGATTGGCCGTGTGGAAAATGTCATATGATATTTATAATCGATGATAATAAATAATTTCATTGAGTACTCATGTTTATAGGTATACCTACATATTTTATTTACGGTTGGTCGTGAATATTGGACATTGTTATTCTTGAATGTTTCTTTGTCAGGGCATAAATATCTATATAAATATTATATAAAATCAGTTTACAGTAAAGACTCTGGTTAGTTCGGAATCAAATTCGACGTGTGTAAAAATGTCTCATACATACAGACATATTTATGTCCAGAGAGAAAATATACTTGTTTATATTCAAGAATATGTTTGTAACTGAGTAAACAGTACCATATCATAATTATTAACGTATTAAATATATGACATAACGTAATAATTACCCGTATAACTTTGTTTCTACTCAAAACTCATCCCAGAGACTCAGGAGTATGATCATAATTAGTGAACTTAAACATGGCATAAGCTTGGAGTATTTCAGGTATCATTTAGTCCAGAGCATAAGTTCATGTTAAGGCAAAGTTTAAGTTACATACACTGACAGATACACAGTTGTAAAAAGTGACATAAAGTGTACATTGCATTTGCTGTTTTATGCCTTTTTGCTTAAAATTTTAAATTCACTTATTTTTAAAAGGGCATTATTTTTATTATGCACAAGCTTCCGCCCTGCGGATTGACTCGCGTTCCCGGGGATCTTCAATTTTCCCGGAATACAAAATTGCCTGTGTTAATCCAGAGTGTCAGCTAACTCCATACGAAATTTTATTGAAATTGCTCGCGCCGTTTGGACGTGAAGAAGTAACAAACAAACACTCTCACAAACTTTCGTATTCATAATATTAATAGGTTTATGTAGTTACATTTATTTAGTAGATCAATAACTGGTTTTAATTATACAATTAAAGTTATCTGTCAGGAAATAAATGTTTGTGATGCTTCACAAGTTTAAATGATATGGGTTGATTTGTTTGCGTTTGTTTGATACGTTGTTCCCAATTTAATATACATACATATTGCAATTATTATTTTATATTATGACTAGTAGCTCTCCGTTATTTCACCTGCGTTCCAGGGGAATCTTCAATTTTCCCGGGATAAAAAGTAGCCTATGTGTTAATCCAGGTTATAAACTATCTGTGTTCCAAATCCGTTCAGTAGTTTTTACGTGAAAGAGTAACAAACATCCATCCTCACAGGATAATTTTGTCATATATTTTCACACCTATTTCGCTATATTACTTCATAAATATCGAGTCGAAACCATGAGACAATCGAAACGTAAAATACAGACACAATTCTAACAGAAGCTCAGAAGAAGCCACATCTTACACAAATGAGAGAAAGGAACAACAACAATAAACAAAACGCACCATCAGTTTTGTTTGTAAATAATTATTTAACGAAAAAAAGGGACGAGGACGTATTTATTAGTGAAAATCGCTTCTCCTCTGGGGAGGTCGGCGTTATAAGGCCCGGTGCGTGCCTTGACCGGAACTCCGCCATATTTTATTTATAGTCAGGTGTACCAACCGCTGGCCGCCGGGAAAAATAACCCCAAGACCTTTTATGATTATTGATTTTGAATACGAGCAGTTGTGGGTATGTTAATTTACAGTGTTGGGAATAGTGGTGTGTAGTATCTAAGATAATCCGGAGTAGGAAAGGGAAGTTAGGTTATTTTTCCAGTAATAATATTAATATAAGATTTCTAGTCCTCGGCAATGTAAATTATAAAGTCTTAAAAATGTTTCCGTTTTTTCTCTTATAAGTAACTACACCGATTTTGTTGGATTTCGGTCTAGGAGGATATACCCTGGAGAAGCACCTTATTTAAATATAGGAGGGTTAATAGATAGTTAGAATCGATTATCGGTGTAAAAATGCTTTGATTTGATGAAAATATAATAAACTAGTTTCCCCCGCGGTTTTACCCAGGTAGGTCCCGTAGGAATACAGGGATTAAATATAGCCTATGACACTCACAAGTAACGTAGTTTTAAATAATTATATCGATCTGGTAGTTTGGGAGCCTATTCATAAGAAACAAACATAAAATAAAATCTTTATAATATTTGTATAGACATCTAATGCTAGTATTGTGTTTATAGAAATAAACTACAGATCTATCCTTAAACCTATATATCTACAGTTCAGTTAATTGTGTGAAAGTTTCTCCTAAACTAGGGTGATACCTATCCATCAATTAGAGTTGAAATAAATTCACCAATTTAACAACGTAGTCAGCAAAGTAAAACTTTAGCAATTCAAGCTGAGTTATACAAATAGTTTAGGCTAATTACTTAGCCAAGTTTTGTTTGATGTTGAAAAGAAACGATTACCCGAGGATCTAGTTTAATATTTTGTTTTGGATATGTACGTTTTAAATGTTTAATTTAGACTTAGATAAAATATAATTTGAATGGTATTCGATTGCTTCTCGAAAAACATTACACTAGAGGAACAGAGCTAAAGCATGAAGCAATATTTAGTCATCTTAGTTGACATCACAATTTTGTCGAAATAGACAGCGTAGTATAAAACAAGCGAAGCCGAAGGCTTAAATCTTTTAAATTACGCAACGGATTGTAATGGTTTGATCATCGTTTATATTTATAATTTAATTAATATTGTTTTGTTAATTCATTGAAATATAACACTATAACACATTGCAACGACGAGTAAACGTGCGAAGCCGGGGCAGGACGCTAGTATACCTACTATAGGTATATATTGTCACCTATACAACGGTCACAGGTTCGCGGTTCACAGGTCATTGGAAAGGTCGATTTTTCCAATGACCTTCCGTTTCACATGTAGGTGTTTTTTTATGATAATTATTTTATTTAGTTGAGAGACAAGAAGCTTTTAATGCGAATCTTTCATTTCTTTCAGTTTGTTAAAATATATTATTCTGATTAACTTAAATATGTCTTTAATTTTGGATAGGTATTTTATTATAATTATAAATAAAATTAGAATTATATGCCATCTTTAGTTAATTTTAAGATGTAGGTAGATGTAGGTTTAAGACATAGATAGAATTATGTTTATTTAAGGATGTAAATAATTAATAAATGAGAATGTTTTAAGCATCTACTAAATCAATTTGATATTAATACGAATGAAGCGTGATTTAGTTATTCAGATAGAAACTTCATGATTCCATTCTCAATTTATCCAGGGCTATTTTTCCTTCCGTCCTCACTTTACTCTGGTGATTATTTTCATTAAGTTCGAAACAAAATAACGAAGTTAACAAGTCACGCCATTATTGTCGTGAAAGACTTATTTCTCGGATCGTTGAAAAGGTGACCCAGTTCAAAACGTTTCAACATTTAACAGATGTAATCAGAAAAATAATTTATCCATATCTTTTACTCGAGTTTTTCTCATAAAAAAAAAACACCGATCATTTAAATTATAATATTAAGAGAGAATCTTTTTAAAACAAAAGCTATGTTGTACCTGATTTTTAGCTCATCTAATAAAATTCCTTTTAAATAGAAGAAGTTTTGAAGAACAAAAGTAATATAGCGTTAAAATTTCCAACAAAAAGTTAAATAGCGTATTACGAATTCAATTTTGTTAATGCCCTCTTAAATATAGGCTGGTTGGACACCGAGACAACATTTCCATGTTAATAAATATTTATTTGTTTGCACCATTTATGTATAATTGCTTATTAAAGATATAAAAAGTTTATTTAGTTTCGTTGTGACTATTATTATAGTATGCGTACAGAAATGAGACGTCTTTTTAAATACTCTTAAATAAGTACATGTTATCAGATTTATTTACTTAGCCTGTATCAGCCCACTGAGCTACCTTCACCTATGAAAAATATAAAAAAACTCTGGACTATAAAATCCTCAAATAAATTATCGATAGTAATACTAAATCTAGTGAACATACATAACCCATTAACAGCTACAAAATTTCGTTTATTAGAAATAGCCGAAATATACAATATTGGAATATTCGATTGTCCCACCATTTAGGTATCATGAATTATTAAATAGACTCAGTATAATTACACTTAATGACAGATATTAGAATTATAAATGGTTGTCATTATCGTATTGACGTAACGAGGACGTAAACCGAATTTTAGTAAATATGTCTTCTCTTTTTTCCTATAATATTAAGTGGTTTTTAAATCATATTTTCTTCATATAGTATGTTTTTAAAATAAAGTCGTTGGCAACCCTCACATAATATTTCATTTGTTCAACACTTCATTTATGTATTATTCTCTCTGTGTGTCAATTTTCTCATTTAACGAATCTTCTCAGTCGTATTCGTCATGGAATAAATAAATATCCAAACAGGAATAGGCGCAAAATAAAATATAAATTGGTACAAAGGCGTGAAAGATATGCAAAAACTTGAATAATGAGGAGGGAGTTTTAATGAAAAAGTGTGCTAGGAGAGAATGACTGAACGCTTGTTGTGTGCTACTGCCCTTATAATTGAATTACTCCCTTTTTTCTTTTGCAATTTTTTCGTTTGTACCTATTCACAAAGTTACAATTTCATCGATTGTTTTTCAGATTTAAATAAATTTAAATATTTATTACAAGATATATACACTCAGCAAAAAAATTTGGAGTTCCATGTAAAATGAAATGTCAATTAATTGTCTCTACGCTTAGTATCTCGAAAAGTAACTAAAACATATCATTATAATTAAGTAGTAAAATTCTATGTACCTAACTGTTGTAAAGTGATGTGAAATCAGTGTCAGATGACAGAAGAAAGGGACAGTTGCGATGATAAAAAAGGAAAAACAGAGAGGGACGAAAATAAGGAGAAAATTCCACTTCGAGTGCAAAAACAAGTGGGGTTAGTTAAAAAAGTGTCAAAAATATCGTTGGCCCCTTTGGCACATGGCAAAATAAAGAAATCAAACCGTAAAGTGTACACGCCGTTAGTACAAAGTTTTGCAAAATTGAAGCCTATACCAACGGGAAAAAGGTCATCGAAAGTGAAATACGTGAACGCGTCGAAGAGACGTTTAGTGAAAGTGAGGACGGTGGTCGGTGTGAACTTGACATCGATGTTTCGGGGATGTTTGAAGAGTGGAAAATGGTTGGTGGTGGGGATGGTGGTGCTCCTGGTGGCCCTGGTGGGGGGGAGCGAGTTCCCGGAGAGGGAATGCTGCGATCCCGTATACCCACCGAACACGGCGACGACTGCTGCCGCGCCTATCACCCCGCCTATGACCAGCAAAGTTGCAGGTGAGTTTTTAGATTTGGAACGCTGCTAATGGTGCGAGCGAGTCTGATATATGTTTGGATGATGTCTCTTTTTGTCGATTTATGGTTAGGGCTTGTCTTCATCAGAAGTTTACTATATAGATATAGGTGCACCCAGTATTTTTTTCAAGACTGACTTTTAATCTAATTTCAATGGTAATTATTACTCTAAATAAAGATACTTCGTAAACTTTTTATTTAATATACAATCATAGTATAAATGGTGACTAGAACCTATATTATGTACTATGTAAACCTTTTGTGCCCATATAGATATTACCCACATGGACAAACAGCCATGTTCACACACTGAAATTTTTGTCATGGATGGGAACCGAGCCGACCAGTGGTTGTCAAAGCTAACCGATCATTCAAATGGTTCATATTTGAAGTAAAAAATCATTGCAAAGTAATTTTTGAACCAATTGTACACTTTCTAGTTATTGTTCGTACTTTATGTTATTGTCCACAATTACATTGCAGTTTTACGTTTGCTGTTCAGTCGAGAATGAAATTACTGGTACTATCTGACTTATATTGTTTTCTAGAACTCTTGACGGGTGACGCAATAGCTTATTGTAATGTAGTTTAAGTGTGTTTTTGTTTGTCTTTTAGTGTTTCTTTAGGGTTATTTTGGATTGGATTGAGATTGGGTCACATGTTACTTAATATTCTTTATTGCATATATCACCTGTACTTTATAGAACTGTACTTTATTAATTAATATACATGCTTATTTAGGCATACTCTCGGACATATAACAAATAATACTGGTTTATTTCGAAAGAAAATACATTTTTTTGTGGCAAAAATAAATACAGTAGGTACATGGAAGGTAGAACAAAACATAAAAATTTACCACAAAAAGGTCCCCAACTCAGCATGATGCTGATTGTTAGCCAGCGCTGGTCTTCCGTTGGGACCGGTTCATGACGTCACAATAAAGTAAGATTACAAAAATAAGGGAAAAAACAAAAACAAACACTACAGAACAGTTGCTCTTGTGTGGAAATGGAACCCACGACCACAGTAGACCACTGGTTCCCGATCAACACTTACGATTAAAAATCTTGTCTGGACCCTTCAATAGACTGGTAGTATCCTAAACGGTGTGATGCGTATTTCGTTATAATAAAACTGAAAATAGCTGCTTTATTCCAAGTCCCACGCTTAGAGGGTTTAGTGGGCGGCATCAGACAATAGACTCTCAAAATATACTACGTTTACAAAGTTTATAACAAAACAATATAGGCTATTTTGAGTACAATTTGTTTTTAAACTTTAAACTGTAATGGTAATTTCCTTGATTACTCTTTTTTAGTTTATAATTGAGGCAATTAAAATTATTTTTGGCTTTGTTATGGGTATGTCAATGATGATTGTTTTGGTATGTGGGTGGTGTCGGTGTCAGCTTAGGAGGTCTCGACCAATTGGAACGCAATACGATATTCTATTGCTTCTCGCAACCGTTTGCGCTGAAGCGTTTGTTTTTTGTGAATGTAGAGTATTCGGTGCAACGGCTTACCTAACTCATTTTCACGGAATCTTTATTATTTCTAAGAAATATATACTGATATGGATTGTGTTAATTTTACATTTTTCTCACAATTCATATGTAAAATATATAGTGCAATGTGTCACATTTCCTACAAATCTGTTTGCCTTTTTATATAATAAACTAGGGGCTCCCCGGGATAAAAAGTAGCCTAATTTTATTAAAATCGCTCCAGCCGCTTAGACGTGAGGAGGTAACAAACATACACATTCACAAACTCTCGCCTTTATATATGTATGTATATATTCTTAGGTCACAAAATACAAACATATGATCTTTTAATTTGAGTGGAATTATAACAAAGTGTTACAATTTATTAATAAATATTGTTGTAACGTGTTTTAGTTACAAACAGAGCCGACAGCAACGTCGCGTGCACTATGGGTGATAGTTTTAGTGACAAATTGATGTAAAAAGTGTTTTTTTTTTCATCAAACCGATTTGGTGTTAAGTGTCATCCGACCTAACGTTTTTTGGAAACATTAAGGGTTCTAATTTTTTATTGTAGGAATATATTTTTATCAGTGCTTTTTATGTAAGATTAATGTTAGTCTAAAAAGAATTAGCTAGGTATATAGTAATTTCCTTACATAAATAAACTAACTCACACATTTTTTCTACTTAATATATATACCTAAAGCGAAAGTAACGCTACGCTTAAACCACCGATTTTGATGAAATTTGGTACAAAGATAGGCTAGAGCTTGGGATTAGCTCATTTTTGCAAAATTGAAGGTTTCCTGGGCACGCAGGTGAAACTGCGGGGCGGAAGCTACTATGTACCTATTTATACTTCCACTGGCAAGTACTACTATATAAATTGGACACAACCCTTAAAATTCTCATACAAATATTTCCGACACATTTCATTGTTAATGGTACAAGTCGCGAAACTTAATAAATTGTGGAAATATGGAAAGTTGACTTGGCGCGTGTTTTCTATTACACCCATATGTTAATACTCACGGCGACGCTCGAAAGTTACTGTGCTTACAATCCAGGATAATATATTTCTTTGATGTATTCTCGGTGGAGATTCAATTCACTAAAGTCGAGGATATTTCAAAACCGACCTGGTAGGTATGTATGTATTACTACATTACATGCATACTACATTAGACAGAACAAACAGACATATACAAAAAGTTGCTTAAGGTATCTTACCACCAAACCAAAGGGACAGACTATCATATATGAAGAGCCCAGCATTTTTATTCTCAATCAACCTGAATCGAAACCCAATAATGTACACGCTGAATTCAAAACGAAACTGCATCATTAGTAGTAGGTACCTAAATGGCTTCGCTAGTGCTCGACGTGTGAGCGGGACGACAAGTCTCGGGGTCATTCGGGCTCATGCTGTCTCCCTCTGCCGTGTCGGCGACCGGCCATCATCAAAGGCGCTGTATGAGCTGCTCACTCAACCTCACGAATCGCATGTCAATATCTTCTCCGTTACGATTCGATCCTTCAGTGAGCACCACGCTTTATATCAAACTCAATCAAAATTGAACCTTATTTAAAGCTCTAAATATATTATTATTAAACGTCCCTCACATGTCAAAAAAATCATAATATTCGCGTGACGAATAAAATGTTACCCTAAAATGATTATGGCCTCATTTTAACTATATTACTCGTAGCACAGTTTGCCCAGCCTTACACTATTTATATAATGTGTTTGGTCTAAAAAAGGTATTCATTGCGAAATGCATTTTTGCCCCCGGCTATATAAAGCTACATGATGAAAATGGCGAGGCCATTATAGGGTTATTTCCACGAACAAATCAGTTCGCAAACATTAGTGGTGGGTTTACACTGTTAGCTGTAATCCAACTAATATTATAAATGCGAAATTTGTAAGTATTGATGGATATTTGTTAATCTACAGAATGCATTTGGATGAAATTAAGAACACAGATAGTTTATAACCTGGATTAACACATAAGCTACTTTATACCCCGGGAAAATTTAAGATCCCCGGGAACGCGGGAGAAACCGCGGGAGCCATTAGTCTGCTTAATAAAACTAATATTGACGGAATGATAGACGTCCTTATGTTCAGGGTAGTTAGTAATTCAGCCAATATTTTTCCGAATTATTTTCATTATGGCACTTATAAAATAAATAATAATAATAAATACATACCCTGGGACATTTTTCACACATGGCCAATCTGATTTCAAACTACTAACTGTAACAAGATATCTGATATACATACTACTTTTAAACACATACCTACTTATATCCAATTTAGTTCAATAATTCTAGAAAAGAGAAGGTAACGGCAATACCTTAACAATATCAAGTTCCTATCTATGACTGTGATATTGAAATCTTTATCGCGCATTCAAGCAAATAATTTACAAACCGTATAAATACTTACATAGCAATAACAGCATATTTACTTACCAAGTGCATCATAATTTGTATTAAACGTTCGCCTATCGCTAACACTGACGCTCTACCCCGCGGGCTATCGACACAGACCATCGGTTTACGTTTATGAATACAAATGAAGCCAGCAATTTAGAGTCCACGTGTGTTGCAGAGGGGTTAATTCAAATGCCATAACTAAGTTTACGCTCCTGTCTTCACTTGGTTTGCGGGGAAATTTATTTTGGATTTTCCCAAAAGAAATTTTTGACGCTGCAAAAAACTTTCATACATTAAGAAGAGATAAAGTAAGCTCTTGTACTATATACTATATACGATACGCTCTTCTACTATGTACGATATACTTAATCCTACTAATTATATAAATGGGAAAGTTAGTAAGAATGTATGGATCTATGTATGTTACTCTTTCACGACTGAAGGGATGGCCATGAAATTTGATACAAAGTTAGAATATGTTCTGGAATAACACATAAGGCTACATTTTCTTTTGGGACAATTGAATATTGCAAAACGCGGGTGAAATTTCGGGGAGCGACTAATTTAAACATATACCTTCTTGCATTGATGGGGCTTACACAATTAATATTACACCCAGGGCGGACTGAGGTATGTAGAAATCGAACCTACGACCTTTAACAGGGGGTCCTAAAATCCCAAAATTTTTTTTTTACTAAATAAATCATACAATAAATTTGAATGTAATATCAAACACAGTATATAAATGATTCAAATTCATAGAACAAAGTCATACATCTTGGTAAATTCTCATGATTTTGCCTTTGTGTTTGATTTTCTTTGATTTTTCAGTTTAAATTCAAGGGAATCATCTTTCGCCGGGGTTATTATGTATTTGCATAAGTTACAGCGTCTAGACGTGGTGCTTCGACGTAGTATATGATAACCTTATGCAGTAATGCAACGGTACAACGACCTTGAAATCGCACCATTAATATACGATCGATCGCAGTTTAGATCGAAGATCCATATATGCATTAGCTTTATAGCTGCATAGATTAGTTTTTGAATCCATTTGAGGTCCAACAAGACTTGATAAAGTATGTATAACTTGATAATTTAATAATGAAATGTTACTTGTTCTATATAATTGATATAATTAAATTTTTTTGAGATGTTTGAAATATTGTTTTATAAGAAATTAATAAGTTACAGAGGTGAGCCTTATTTATATTATTTGATGTGTGAAATATATAAATTTAATTATACATGGTAGGCAAAGAGATGGTAAACCGAAACCGAATAAAATAGAGAAGGTATCTAAATAAAAATTAATTAATTTATGCTATACCTTTGTACTACTGTTAAATATTTACTGTGTCCCAGCACTGGGTTGTACAGGCCGTTGTCGAAATTGTTATGATAACCTTAGAATAAATTATTAAAGCAGACTTGCGATTTAAATTGTTTATATATCTAGATACTATCTGTAGTCTGTTGAATTGACAATTAAATAGACTTAGAATTTATTCAGCCGTTGAACGAATAATGATGTTACAACTTGAGATTGAATTATTTAGATAATGAGACAGAACGCTTCAATTTATACTTTTTTTATTTTCAGAGGTGACTTTGCTTGACCGGCCTTTGTTATTTTGATATTAGTTTTTGTTATAATGATTTATTATCGATAGTTTGTAATTAATGAAGAGATTACAAGCTTCTTTAGTAAGTAAAAAATACTCACACATTTTCCCACTCCGCCTTTGTTTTTTTGTCGAGACATATAAGTGAAGGTAAATGACAAAAAAATAATATTATGAAAGGCCAAATCTTTCTGCCGTGTCCTCATAGGCTTAACCTGTTGAATGTCATAGGCCCGACAGAACGAATTAAAAATGTGATATATATCCTTACAAAATGGTGGCTTAGCGCGGAGTTTTGTCAATGGTTTCGGCTTATTTTGACACAATCGAGTCACACGCGAACAATTTAAGCCGAAGGGTTTGTTAGGCGACACACAGAGCGTGTCTTGTGCCATGAAATTGATTTGAGGCGGCCCAAAAGTGACTTAATAATCAAGGTTTTCGTTGCGTGGATTTTACGTAAAGGTTTGTTACTGTGACGGGATGGATTTGGATATTATCTTTTATGTGTAGGTTAGTTAATGTTACTTTGCTATACTAATGTTAGAAAGAGGAAAGATTAGATCTTTCGTTTGTTTATTTGTAGTTAATAGGGTCCGAAACTTTTGTACCGATCTGAATACCTAACTTGTTCTCACTACGTTATCACATATTCCTAAGGGAACGGGAACTACGCTGGTAAAACCGCGAGGCGGAAGCTAGTCAATAATATTTTTGATTGCATGATTTTAATATGAGATTTTTTTTTATAAATATGAGCGCACAAGTGAAGAACATAGTCATAAATAAACACCCTTGATGTAAATAGAAAAACATATAAATAAACTACAAAATATAAAGTTACGTTATTTTAAACTAACCGTCCGTTAACAGGTTTGTTTGACGTTAAAATTATACGGTTTAATTAAAAGACACAAGCCCACCGAACTGTCTGTACCTATCATAATGACTACCTAAATAACAAGGTTATCATTCGAGCCACCATGGCTAACTAACTTTGCCAAACTAAGTAACAGATCCCAAATCAATGTTTACGTTATAATTTGCCTAAGTTGTAGGCCCTGATTAGCTTTCCGGTATTCTATAGGAGCGAAAAAGACAGGAAATGTATTATGTCAATATCTGCCTCTCTTTCTATCCGTATTTATGTTGCTTACTATTATTTGGTTAATTTAAAGAATGATCTATGAATGAGCTAATTAGTATACCTAGCTACCTTGTTATTTTTATCACGATCGCACATTGTTTTCATGAAATGAATAAAAGCTACTAAAACTGTAGTGACTCACGGTTTCACCCGCATTATTCCCGTTCCCATCGAAATACGGGGATAAATATACCCTATTTTACACGCTGATAAACATAGCTCTTCATTGGTGAAATAATTATTCAATTCGGTCCAGTATTTCGAAGCCTATTCAATATAAATAAAACCAAAAATCAAACATTTCCTCTTAATTTTATAGTCTTCTTTAGTGTGATGAGAAAATAATAAATACTACAATTTACTCCCTTACATAATAGCCCCGCTGTTCCCGATCATTTGAGGTCAGTGAATTACATATTACAAGTGATTTTACGGTCGGATGACTGCTCGGCGGTACGCCAACCTTCCGGAATGCTTTTGTTTACCTACTGGGTGTAAAGTGTAAGGTGTAAGAGCGAATCATCAATAGGTCTGAAATCGCCCCTTGGTAATTGAGTAATTATATAAATAAATATCCTGGGACATTTTTCACACACGGCTAATCTGATTCCAAAGTAAGCTTCAAATGAAACTTGTGTTATGGTAACCAGATAGCTGATATACTACATATAATACTTTTAAATACATACTTATATAGATATTTACATCCAGACACAGAACAAACAGACATATTCATGCATACAAATGTTTGTCCTGGGTGGGATTCGAACCCACGACCCGCGGCTTGAAAGTCAGGGTCATTAACCACAAAGCCACCCGGGCTACTATTCGTTATTCTTTTATCGTTGCAGTATCGAGTTTTGATACGCTTAGTCATTTAATTTCTAAAAAAATATATTAATATACCGGCATATTTGTCACAATATACCTATAACGTTATATGGTTCTCTACCACGATAATCTTAAAACTTATATGATAGTACACGGTACTAAAATGTAAAACAAGTCTCAAAAAGAACTGAAACTAAACAAGTTATGAAATACAAGCCAACTTGCGTGCAAGCAACTTGCCTTGCAAGTGCAGTCAGAACGACCTTTAAGTTTTGGTATACCTGTATAGTTTTAGTTTGTTTAGTTGATAAATATAGAATATTATTTTTTCGTAAACCAAAGAACCGAGAAATAAAATAAAATGAAATAGAAAAGATCCAACAGATGCATTTTACTTAAATGAAAATAATAATAATAAAGATACTTAGTTAAAAGTTAATTTCGTAATCGAACAATTTTTTTCGTGTTGAATTCATTATATTATTATTTAAAAAAATACGCGTTTTTTTCATGAAATCCCTTTTCTATTTTTAGTATACGTACCTACCTGTTTACCGACAATTCTGTATTTTCGAGATCTGCTACGATAATATTTAAATCTCATAATGTCCTGTTTCCATAATAAATTGTATGTAAAACCACAAATAAACACACATATCGTCTCCGTTTCATCATAGATATAAATGGTATATGTTATGAAGTATAAAATGTATTATGTAATATATCACAAAATTATGCTTTTATTCAAAACTCTTGGCGTGTTTCATAATAAACACATCGTATTTTGATATCTTGCTGTATGAAAGTTGTATAGGAAACTTTACTGAAGGTAACTTTGACAGAAGATAATGTACAAGTTAATTTTCGATACAATATATTAACGATAACGTTTTTCGATGGAATATAAGACTCATTTGTACGATTTTATGAATCGTTTACTTCTGCCACGCGGTTTTACTTCGGGATCTTATATTTTCTGGAATAAATATTATATCGGTATACTGGTTTCTAGTGAATCCCTTCAGCCAATGATGCGAGAAAGAGTAACAAACTTCCTTACAAACTTTTGCGTTTATAATAGCAGTTCTGCGTACAGGCTTGGCGGTTTCACTAGCATTCCTGGGATTTAAATATTTCCCTATATATTCTAACATTATGCCAAATAATATCCAGATCCCTCCGAATCGAATTAAGTAACAAACATCCATTCAAATTTCTACATTAAATAATTGTAAGACTACATACATAAATCCTTCAGGTGACAAAAACTGGCAACATAATAAAACGGCAAATACTCTTAACAGAATAAAAAAAAACATCGTTAAATACTCACCAAGCGGAAGCAAATTGAATGAACGTATAATGACGTAAGCCCGCTCTGTCACATACGACCCAAATAAATAATATCTTTATGTTTATTATGTAACGATCCATGCGCACCCTTAACTTTGTTTTTTTATTGTCGCTACACGTAATATAGGGGTGACAAAAGAGGCAAATTCAGTTTATGTTTGTAATTAGGGTTATGCTATCATTGTGATATGAGAAATCAAAAGATGACTGCAAGATGCATCCTATATGATTTTTATGAGTTTTTGAAAGTATCTAGTTAGGTACTTTCAATTTCTAAATTTAATTTATAGATATAGAATTTATTACTGTTTATTCGTAAAACAGAAAATTTGAAGTATTGAGGCAAATTGTAGGTTAACACAATCCCTTTAGGTTTTATAATCTATGTGCTACTTAATACATAAAAATCTTGTGTCACGCTGCTGTTTGTTATGAAATAATTTGTGTAGTAAGTCTAAGAATAGGCCGAAAAGTATAATCACCCACCAACGCCTCAACCCATTTTTAAATCGCAATTAAATGATTTGTGTATGAACAATATCCAAATGTTTTTACCGTCATTTGACGTGAAGTGATTTACTTGAAGTGTCGAGTCAATTTGATATTTAATTCTTATGGCAGAACAACGTTTACTTATATTAGATACTAGCGGACCTTCGTTCTGGCCACCAGCGCCACCTACCGGGTCCAAATTGATGTATTATACATAAAAACCTTCCCCATGAAATACTCCGTAATTTGGTGAAAACCGCATGAAAATCTCTTCAGTAGGTTTTGTGCTCATCGCGTTCAGACAGACAGTCAGAGGCGGTAGGGGCTTTGTTTTATATATATTGAAGATATAACAGGTTTATAGTGAAACATTCACAGCGTTGGTTGGGAGACGTAGGTTGACAAGGCAAATCTCTCTGTATCAGTTGCTTTCAAAGCTGCTCTCAAACGAACTTCCGTGGAGTAGATCGAAAATGTCAAACGTTCTGGAGATGTTTAAATGACCTATTTACCTAGGTACGGGGAAGATGTAATAGTGGGACGATATGATGCGTTCGTAATATTTATATTTGAACTTAGAAGATACTCCTATCTATATATATAATTATATTTAGACAATATGGCCCGAGACATTTTTCACACATAGTCAATCTGATTAGAAACTAACCTCGGCTTTTTTTTTTTTTTTTTTTTTTTTTTTTTTTTTTTTTATTTGGTCTACATAACTGAGTACATTCAAGACATGTTTAAACAACAACAACAAAAAAAATATAGAGCCATAAATGCACTCTTCTCGATGTAGACACAGCATGCATTGTGTCGTACAGAACATACAAAATATTTAAATAAATATAATCACTACAAAACTAATAATAAAAAAATAATAATATAATATAACTAAAAAATTATACAAAACTATAATATAATATGTTTTATTTTAACAACTAGGTATATTTAAATTAAGACTGACGCCATTTAATAGCCGACAGTATCCTATTTTTAATTGAGGTCACGGAACCGGTAAACAGATCAACTTCTGAACGCAAAGAATTTGAAGAGGAACACATACGGTATATAGGAGAATGTTGACCGAGAACTGTCTTACAGAAAGGAAGATTAAAGGTGGTACGATTTTGGAGGCGACTACCGGGACGCGGTATTGAGAGAGATAGGCGTTCGAGTGTTTCAGATGATTCCACAAGCCCATGAAGTAGTTTGTAAAGAAATAACACATCAGTTGCCTTCCTACGGACATAAAGTGGTGTTAATTTATAGTGGACTAGTCTCTCTGAATATGACGTAAGAACACGGCATTTGTTGTCAATGTATGCTAGATTAAAAAGAAACCGTTTCTGGACGCGTTCAATCCTATCGGAGTGTACTTGATACCCGGGATTCCAAATGGTGCTGCAATACTCGAGAATACCTCTAATTAAAGTTGCATAGAGATATACTGTAAGCTGAGGCTGTTTAAATGCCTTCATTTGCCTTACAATAAATCCCGACAGCTTAGACGCTTTTTTGATTATATTATCAATGTGTAACCGAAAAGTCAACGAACTATCCACAATTAAACCTAAGTCTCTTATACTTGATACTTCTTTTAATTTAGTGCCATTAATGTTGTAACTCATCTGAGAGGGGTTGAGTTTCCTGGAAAACTTTATATGATAACATTTATCTAAATTAAGTGACATATGGTTCTGTTTACACCATTCATATATAGTGTCCAGATCAGATTGTAAATCAGTAATATCCTGATCAGTGTTAATAACACGATACAGCTTCAAATCGTCGGCATAAAATTTAAACTTTGATTTTAATGAATTACCAATGTCATTAATAAAAATTAAAAACAAAAGTGGCCCCAAATGGGAGCCTTGTGGGACACCGGATGGAACAAGATATTTATTTGAAATATAGCCACGTATTGCTACTAACTGAGACCGGTTTCTTAGGTAGGATTCGCACCATCTCAACAATGAACCGTGGATACCCATAGATTCGAGTTTCTTGATTAGCAAATTGTGATTAACTAGGTCAAATGCCTTACGGAAGTCTGTGTATATCGCATGCACCTCCTGTGCAGTATCAACAGCTTCGGAAATTTGAGAAATGTATTCAATTAGATTTGTTGCTGTCGATTTACGCGGTAAGAATCCATGCTGGTTCGGGTTAATGTGTTTACTAACGTGAGCTAACATTCTACTATGGACAACGGACTCTAGAATTTTGCCACTTATGGATAGCAGTGAGACTGGTCTATATAAAGCTATATTATACATCGACGTTGCATCCTCGAGATTTATTATAATTTACTATGTAGTCCACTTTTCAATGCACTGGGTATCGAGCACAATTTTAGAGCTTTAAAATAAAAAGGATCTGAAATGACTAAATTTCTTACCACTTACATTTCCCGCCAACGATACTAGGTGGCGCCCTCACGCTCCGTCACATTCGCCCCATTCGCTTTTTGTGCTCGGGTATCGTAGCATCTCACCATTAATATTTTTAGAATTTATTTTTAGGTTACTAAGTTAAGTGAATTTGGTGCAAGTGTTTAATTACTATAGGTAAACGTAAACGAAATTGAATTGAGAATCTCAAGAACATATTAGAAGTAAAATTCGAAAATTGGAAGACCGTTTGCGGCGCAGACGTTATATTTCGGATTCGAATAAAACCAATCAAAGTAAGTGTTATTTTTTTACAAATAATCATATAAGATTACATGTTTAAATAGTTATTGTTGATACCTGATAAATCTAGGTCACATGATAATATCTTACAAATAAGATGAAATGTTCATTTTATTCTTGAACCACCCTCATTTTTATAATTATTCCGAATAATTGAAGAACATAAGAGAAACCGATTTTTTGAATGATTATGATTCATGAAACTACCTACTATGAATAATATTAATAATTAGGTATTCCTATAAACAAATGTGCCTTGGTATTATGATGCGATCATAATCGTGCACTAGTACTACGTCGCGAACGTAGTCATGTTTAATCCAAAAGTACCATGATGCGATCTTGGTCAAAAAACACAATATAAACATTTCGTGTCATGACGAGATCATGACCTTTGTTTAATTTTCTGGTCTAAGCCATGACTGTAATTGGAGCCCGTCATGAACGCGACAGCCCCACTAATCCCGCTATCGAAATATCAGATGTGCATACATCCAGCCCTCAACATATGAGATCCATAGTTAACATCATTGATGACGTTAACTAATAATATGATGCCAGCAGCAGATATTGCAGTAGTACTGGGGACGTTCAATCTACAGCAGTTCCCTCAACATCGGCCGTTGAACCGATACATTCTACTAGCCGGAAAAATACGAATGCATTCATAGTTAATAGCACGGAAACTACCGCTACCAGTCTACCCGCTGATATTTTGGAACTATTTCGAAAAGCAAAAGAATATTGGAAACCTTCGGGCCAAAAATTCAAGAGGATATCTCTAAACGTTGGGGAGTATTCTATGTGAAGGACTGAACAAGGAACAAAATATATGATTAACTGAAAACTAGTAAAGGTACCTAAATTGTATCCTGAAATAGCGATAAACGCATAACGCATAACGAAAGAGCTCAAAGCTATCTTGGCGTAGGAATTTCAGAACTAACAGTTCTAATTTTCTCTTTTATAGAGAAAAAATTTGACAAACCTGAAATCGTTAAACGATTGTCAGCGACGAATCAAATAGTAGGTACTAGATTTGCATTATCGAAATACACTTATATATCATAGAAATGAGTACACTGGTTATTCATACTGATTACTTAATAAGTATACTGATTACTTATACACGCTACAAGCAGTTTTGGGGCATCGTTCAAAATTTCAAAAAAGATTGCTATCTCTTTGGAGAGAATCTGACGATAAGAACTTCTAAATCTGCCGAGAAATCAGGGCTTCAAATAAAGAAAGTTAATGCATCAGATGTATCAACAAGCGGCCAAGTGCGAGTCGGACTCGCTTATGAAGGGTTCCGTACCAGCAAGCAACATAATATAGAAGTTCGTTGTAACTGTAAACGATGTTTTAATTATAGTGTTGCGGTTTACGATTTATGAGATGTTAGATCTCCTTCAAACCATTTTTCGGTGGAAGTTTGCATGCAGTGAAACTGGAGGCCCTTCCCCGTCGAGCTCAACACGGTAACAGACAGGGTGAAGCCCGAAGCCGACCGACGACATACAGCTTCACACGACCGCGACCACCGCCAGCGCCTATCGTCGACCGGTACCAATACCCGACGAAGAACGGCCGAAACCACACTCCAAGACCCAATAGAGGTACAAAACCACACATGTTGACTCAAATATTTGATAAAAAATTGGGAATTGATTACAAACGATTCCATTATTATTAATATTTTAAAAGGTTATAAAAATACCATTTAATAGACCAGTTAGTCAAGCTCTTTTTTCTGAATCAGACCAATTTGACAAGCTGCGTCAAATTGGCGCAGTTATAGCTTTCCATGATGTATCGATACATACCTATCTAAAATATTTTTTATTCCAAAGCCAGACGGCAAGCACAGATTTATTCATGACCTTAAATCTCTTAATAAGTTTATAACAATGCTCCATTTTGAAATGGAGGACTATCACAGCGTCAAAACTAATAACCTATTACATCACAGCATCCAAATTAATTACCAAACTAATGCCTATTTTCTAGTAAAAGTACATAATTCAATATCTAAGATAAAAATTTGGTCAAACGATTGAGTTTCAGTGCCTTCCGTTTGCTATATTTCCACAAAACTGCTTACCAGTCGTATCAATTCTCAAAAATAAAGGCTTACTTATCTATTGGTAATTAATTAGACGATTTTCCATGTTTAGGGTTATCGTAGGCCTGCCCGAACTGTGTTACCAAAAAAAAAAAAAAAAAAAAAAAATTAATTTATTAATTCGATTGGGGTTTGTGATAAACAATGTCCAAGCCAGTGTCGTAAATTTCTGCGTTTCTAGATTTTATTCAGTAATTATGTCTATTGGCTCACCTAGTGAAAAATTACAAAGAATACTTATTCTAGTCAAAAGTATTTCAAATATAAAACAAATCCTAATTCGCGAGTTAGCTAAATTCTTAGGGGTAAGTACATACCTACGTTGACTTGCCCAGCTATTGTTGCTGGCTGTACACTAATATAGGTAAGCTTACCATTATTGGCATTGAGACAGTCACGTGACAACTACGACAGTAAAATGATTATAGAAAAAATGTTGCAGTACGAATTCATTTGGTGGGAAAACCACATAATATATGAACCAATTCGTCGTGGTCAATATGTCCTAGAAATATTTCGGACCCTTCGTTAACCTAATAGGGTTTGATATGTAAAGGCGAACAGTCGCATGGGTTTTGGGATGCAGCCGAGGCTAAAGTCACATTATTATTTATTTTTTTTTTAGAATTAATGGCATCAGTTATAGCCGTTAAATGTTTTACTAATAAAATACGCAATGCTGAAATTTTATTACGATATGATAATACAGTTGCTATTTCTTACATCAACAGAATGAGTACCCACATTTAAATAAAATTACACGTGATATCGGGAAGTGTTGTAAGGAATGAGATATTTATATATTTGCCTCTAATATATAAAAACAAAATATAACGTAGAAGCTGATGATGGTTCTAGATACACAAACATTGATAATTGATACGGAATTAGATTTTTTTCTACAGAATTTAACAGAATAGTTTTAAATTTAGAAGAGCCCGAGATAGACCTTTTTCGCATCACGGCCCATCTCTTAATGCTAATTAATGATCCATGATACATGTGGAAGAAAGATCCATACGCATTCAATGTTGACGCATTTACTTTATAATGGAGTTCATTCTTCTTTTACACTTCCACCCCTTTCTATGAGACTCAAATGCCTTCGCAAAATAATAAACGACAGGGCCACCGGTATAATGGTTGTTCTTTATTGCTCAAGCCAAGCATGGTATCCTCTATTTTTTATCTCTTATGATGCCGTGAACCGATCTATTTTATGTATTTTTTATATTTATATCTATATTATATCCTAACGAAAAATTTGTATTATCTCCTTCCAGGGAACCTCATCCACGCTTTATGACTCTTACCCTGATATCTTGCCAGCTCTTACAAAACAATCATTGGAACATCTTTTTCAGATAGCTCCCTAAACCAATACAATGTGGCATTGAAAAAATGGTGGCTATTCTGCAAATCAAAACACAAAAGCCCAAACAACATATCATTCTTATTAGAGTTGTTTATTTAAGAATATGACAGTGGAGCTAGTTACTCTAGCTTAAATACTTAGTGTTCAGCTTTGGCTTTAATATTTGGGAAATAATTTAGTAAGAACGACATGGTCATTCGATTCATGAGAGGAGTTTTTAGATTAAGACCCAGTTTCCCACGATATCAAGCTATTTGGGACCCCAATATAGTTCTTTATTTTATGTCAGATCTTTTCCCAAACGAGAACTTAAGATTGTTTCAAATCACGTTTAAAAACGAACGTTCTGCTTGCATTGTCGTCAGAACAACAGGTCCAGACTCTGTCATTGATAAGATTAGTGAAAAGAAATTCCGAAGCTAGTATTCAAATAGTTTTTAATGACGTAATACAACATCAGCGCCCAATCGCCCAATGCCGCGCATATTAATAAATTTTTTTTCCAAATATAATAGAAGGTTGTCCTGCAAGAACTCTTTTAGCATACATTGAAGCTACAGCAAATTATCGTTGTGAAGAGAACACTGACCGGCGAATGCTAATCCATCAACTATTAGTAGATGGATAAAAAACATAATGGGCAAAAATGGTAGAAATACAAACGTTTTCTCTGCGCATATGACGAGGTATGTCTATAGATCTTATGAAAAAATGCGCAGACTGATCCGGCATTAAACTAATGCCGTATATATTTGCCAAATCTGCCATTTATAATATTAATTCAATTCAATATATTGATTTATTAATTTGATCTTTCAGAAAGTTATTTTATCATAATTGTAATAATAATATTTATCATAGAGGTTAACTTCAAATGATAAAATTTCGCAATATTATGCTCTGAACATCTACATAGTAAATTATAATAAATCTCGAGGATGCAACGTCGATGTATAATTAATGGTTAAACAAACTTACCTTGTGACGTTTGACCATAATTATGCTAGACGTTGCATCCGAAGAGATTTACAACCCTCCCATACCCTAATTTACTATAGGTAAATTTATTCCCATATACCTAACATTGCGAAATAAGTCTCTAAAACAATGAGGCGAATGTGACGGAGCGTGAGGGCGCCACCTAGTATCGTTGGCGGGAAATGTAAGTGGTAAGAAATTTAGTCATTTCAGATCCTTTTTATTTTAAAGCTCTAAAATTGTGCTCGATACCCAGTGCATTGAAAAGTGGACTACATAGTAAATTATAATAAATCTCTTCGGATGCAACGTCTAGCATAATTATGGTCAAACGTCACAAGGTAAGTTTGTTTAACCATTAATTATCAGATTCGCCTGATTTATGGATCGGTGTCACATTAGCCACTTTCCAAATAGACGGAAATATTCCAGTATGCAAGGATTTGTTATAAATTTTTGTTAATGGCTTATATAAGCCCTCAGCACAATTTTTGAGAAAGATCGGAGGGAGTTTATCTGGACCACTACTTTTGGTTATGTCTAATGATTTTATACGTTTTAAGATTTCTTCCTCTGATACCAGAAATTGACTCAGAGGTCCACCATGCGAGTTAACCAAATCTACAAGGGTAGTCGGATTTATGGTAATAGAATTACTGGTGCTACTATAAACCTCCTGAAAAAATTCAGAAAATAAATTACTGATATCCTGCCCACCTTTAGCCTTTTTATCTCTTAAATACATTTCGTTTGGAATATTATGAGTACTAGCTTTTTTGTCTTTAAAAAAATTCCAGAAAGAAGTTGGTTGTTTGCGCATGTTATCAGACGCTTGCTTTTTAAAGTAGGAGTAACAGTCTTTTATCATTTGATCAGTACGGTAACGCAAAAGTTGAAACTCTAATTTATCCCTGGGATTACCATATTTCTTAAAGCGAGAGTGTACTCTTGATTTTTCTTTTAGAGCTTTGATGAGAGATCGGCTGAACCAAACAGGATAGTTTTCTTCGCGTGGTTTCCTACACGGAACATGTTTGCTAATAATACCCTGTAACCTTTCATAGAAAATAGCTACCATTTCATTAACGTCAGTTGCATTTTTCCAGGACTGACCCCAATCAATGCACGCTAAATCCGAGCGTATACTATCATAGTTAGCTATAAAAAAATTGTAGTTAGGTTTACGATTAGACCTTAAGGCCACTTTTGAAGTAATATTTAATGTTACGATAAGGGCTGGATGGTGTACATCTAACGGGACCAGAGAGGATTCCGATTCTAAAACAGACAACAAACAAGGCCTATCTGTAAAAACAAGATCTAATATTCGTTGATTATTATTTAGCACCCCATTACACTGCTGTAGATTGATGAAAGCCATATTGTCCAAAAATAAATTTTCTATAAAACATGATGTTGGAAATGGTATAAAACTATTCGCGTCATTATCAAATCTCCATTGAATGTTACCAAAATTAAAATCTCCAACAATTACATTGTAATCATTTTGAGATACGTTGATTTGAGTTACCTGCGTCAAATTATTCAAGAAAACATTTAGGTAGTCCTTAGAGTGTGGAGGTGGGAAGTAAACAGAAAATATATTAACTTTTACATTCGAAAGCTTGATTGTCACGAACAGATCCTCGCAAGAGGATTCCCAACTGAATTTTCTTAGGACTTCAAACTTTTTCAAAACCGCCACCAAAACCCCACCACCATCTTTTTTGTTTGTAAACGAAGAAGTGGTGGATCTGTCGCGTCTGAATAAATTATAGCGTCTATCAAGAATTTCATGATCAAACACAGTGTCATTTAACCACGTCTCTGTGATTATAATAACATCGTAATTATTACATAATGCAGATAAGTAAATTTCTTCCATTTTCGTTCTTAGACCTCTTACATTCTGATAGAATATTTTGAGTTTGAATTTTGAATTAAAAAGACATAAATGCATACACAGGTTAATACGCCATAAAATTAATTCATTACAATGTTTGCAAGAATTCACTATCTCTAATTAATTTACAGCTAGAATTGATGTCTTTGCGAATGAAAATGTGTCCATTTCTCACCCAAACAAATTTATAGTTTTTCTCTTTGGCAAATACTCTAGTTTCAGCATGCAGTTTTTTGTTTGCTGGGGATAAGTGTTCGGTCACAAAGATAGGTTGTTTGTCTCCAGCTAAACCAAGATGCGATGTGTTTAACTTATCCTTTTCATTGGTCTTATTAAAAATTTTAACAGCTGCAATCATGTTATCACGAGTTCGGGGACTAGCCAGCTTTACAATAATGGTTCTGGGACGTTTTGACTCATTATTTGACTTCGCCACTCTGTGGTAATTCATTATATCCTTATCAACCACTTCGCATGCGACGACCTTTGCAAGTTGTTTTACAATCGTCAATAAGTTCTCCGATTTGTGTTCGGGCACACATTGAATTTCTAAATTAGAGTCTCTCGCCTGTTGTTCTAGCTGGCCTAACTTGAAGCTCATTTCCCGTACTTGCTTACATAGATTCAAGTTTTCAGTTTTCAGATTCGTAATGTCTTTCGTGTTGTCCCCATTAACCTTCTTCTGATCATCATAAGACTCCGACAGATATCTAACAGACTCAGTAAGTTCATCAACCTCCACACGCAAGGCAGAAAACTTCGAACACATATCTTTAATATCTTGCTTCATATTTGTTAGAGTGGTGTTGAATTGGATTAAAAGTAGCTGCTGTTCTTCCAATTTTCCATTAAAGTCGTTGCGAAGGCTTCTCAACTCAGCTAGAATATTATCCTGCGATACCACTACGCTAGACGTGAGAGGAGATGATGATTTACCATAATCTGCCCCTTTTGGCTTTTTAATCTGAGCTGCAATTGGTGTGTTGGTGTCACCATCGCCGTTCTTTTTTCCTGCTATGCACCGTGGGCAAATCCATTTGGTTCGCGAAGTAGTAGCATCACTGTATTCGACGCATTCGAGATGGTATTGATGGTTACATTGTTGATTACAGCATTTAATACGTTTCTGAGTAACCAGAATGTTAGCTGTACAAATTGCGCACTGAACCATTATGAAAATTCCAAATATAGATAATTCAATATATAAATGATCTGCCCCGCAAAGTTAGAACTTGATGACTTTTAGCAAATTGTGATGCGGAAAAAAAAATAAAAATCAACAAAAAGAAAATAATATGCTTCTCGCCCGGATTTGAACTGCCTCCTCTGACTGCGCGACTGCCGAACCGGACGCTCTCCCACCTGAGCTAGAAGCTTGCACACTGTCGACGTCGAAATTGCCGTTCAGTTGTTTGTGTTTTTTTTTTGTTTGCACACAGAAAAGGAGGGTTGTTATAATATTGAGTGTTATTTCACTTTGAATAACCTTAGTGCACACATTATTTATTCACTGTTTTCACTACTAATACTTTATGGAACTCCGAGAATATACACTCATTATAAAGTTTGTATATTAATTGTTAAAAACTATTAACTTTTGTGGATAAATATGTCGGAATTTATTTTATTTAGGTTTTTTTGCAAAGAGAACAGTATAGTACGACTTGTCACTTCTGACGTGACGTTAACGTATTAGTACAGTAGTAACTAGATTGATCACAATATATAAAACTAGCTGCCTCCGCGCGGTTTTACCCGCGTAGTTCCCGTTCCCGTGGGAATACAGGGATAAAATATAGCCTATGTTACTCAGTGATAATGTAGCTTTCTAAAAAAAAGAATTATTAAAATCGGTCCAGTACTTTTTGAGTTTATTCGTTACATACAAAAATACAATTCTTTCCTCTTTATAATATTAGTATAGAAGTATAGATAACGTAGATTTACCTACGTGATAATAATATACCCGACAAAAAATTCGGAGATAAATGCCAATCATAATTGTTATCTATTTTATTTTTGATTTCAAAATCCTAACACAAAAAGCTTAACTACCATGCAAATAGTACTAATGGACATATTTTCAAAACGTCAAATGAAATACAGGTCATCTATTATGATACGTGGAATACCAAAATAATTCTATAAAACAAATGTTCTTTTCATAACTTTTATTTTCAGTTTTTGCGATATGCCAGTTATTGGTTACGACCATTCGTCCGATTTGGGGCGTGGGTTCGAGCCTTCAAAAAACTGTATATATTGAGGGTAGTTATGTATGGTTTTTACATGTTCAATGTTTATAAAAAACTAGCTGCCTCCGCGCGGTTTTACCCGCGTAGTTTCCGTTCCCGTGGGAATACAGGGATAAAATATAGCCTATGTTACTCGGGGATAATGTAGCTTTCTAAAAGTGAAAGAAGTTTTTAAATCGGTCCAGTAGTTTCGGAGCCTATTCATTACAAACAAATCTTTTCTCTTTATAATATTACTAGTGGACCAGGCAGACTTCGTTCTGCCCACCAGCGCCACCTACCGGGTCCAAGTATATGTAAGCTATCCTATCTCTCAAGTTGGATCGAACTGCACATGGTGTGTGAATTTTATTATAATCGGTTAAGTGGTTTAGGAGTCCATTGAGGACAAACATTGTGACACGAGATTTATATATATTAAGATAGTATAGATACGGCGAAATTTGGCACAGAGTTAGAATACGGTATGGAATAACACAGGCTACTTTTAAACACAGGTAAATTTAAGATCCCCTGAAAAAATATTGAGACATTTAAATGAACGCCAAGACAGAATCGCGACAATTTTTTACTGTGTACATAGAAATATAACAATTTCTTTGATAGTAACCGAGTTTCGAAGTGTATAAACTTTATGAGGACAGCCTTTTGTCGGGCGTTGGAATTATTTAGCTCTACCCAAGTTGGGCCCTCGTACAGCACTTGTATTCTAACCACGACGAGTGAGCTCATCGCCTCGAACCTCTCACCTTTCACGTGATACCAAAGTTAACGACAGAGACGGAGCATCAAAACGACATCGAGCTAGTTTACATTGTTTACTAAATCAGACCCCAGAACATGGTCCCAGCGGAATGGTTGGACCCGAGGTGATGTATTCTAAGGTATTAACACATGTATTTAGTTTAGTCTAGTAAACATTACATTCAAAGCTCTCTGGGGGCAGATTTTATGTTTTGTTGAGTTTATTGAATGGTTGGGTAGCTTTGCTGTTTGATTTATCTCGGTAAAGTATTCATTTGTCTAGGGATTGTACTGTAGGGGTCATTCATTAGCCTTAACTGCCATAGTAAGTTATTAATTTAGACACTAGTGTCCATCCCGTGGTAAGGATCCCCTGTAAAACGGTGACACATACATCATATTATAAACATATTTGTATATTTTTAGATTTTTACTCCTCTATATATATACATAATTTTCCTTTTCACACCAAAACTTAAGCGGTCACACAGGATTCAGAAAAAGAATAACCAATGGACTGATAATGACAGGGTAATTTGTCAGTCTCCTGGTTCAATGTCGCGGTGTATCGACGGTGTCGCGTGCCCGCCGGCAGTTTCCGGCTGCTCGGACCAATTTCATTTGTTTGCCCCTGACTTTTGGCGAAGTGCTCCAAGATAGGGCAAGAGTTTGATTTAGGTTGAAGGTTTTGGGCGGGCTCCGAATCGGTCGTGCGTAATCAGGGGATTATTTTTTCTAGAAATTTTAATACATTTGTAATGTAGTGGTGTTGATTGGTTATTGTGTTACGGGATCTTTTTACGTTTCGGATATCGTTGTTATTTTATAAATTTGGAAGGCACCAAGTTATAATAAGGATTTGCCAAGCAGCAGTAGTAGTTGTAGTATAAAATATTAATAATGTAATTAGTCATAAAAATTTAGAAATTTACCTTTATTGAGCGCGCAAATACGTAGTTCACTTAAACAGATAGTATAAACGTAAAACGTTGAAACACATATCCCACGGAAGGGAGCAATAGCACTAGAGTGTAAAGTTAAAATAAATGTGCGGTAATAGCTACTCTATATCCGTAGTAATGAGGAAATAAATCAACAGCGCGGAAAACTGGCAGGCAATTGCCTTCCTTCCCCGGGCCAAGTCAGGTTTGGTATCTGGTACCAATTTCAACAGATCCTTGTAAAAAGATTGCCTGTCCCCTGCGTTGTAATATTGTTAATGTGCCCAGGGGAATGTGGAAGGTCTTTTTACCCTGGTGGGTCACTTTGGGCGTATCTCCCAACAGTCACAGCTTGAGCTGTCCTGACGTTTTGTGTATCCACTCCATTATTTGATATTCTTAGTTTGGTTATGGTAGTGTACAAATATTTTGGAGTATGTGGATTTTAAGTCATATGAAATATATCAGGTCTATATGCCCATTGATTATTACAAAAAAGGTGCTAATGTGATTCTGTTTTAGAAAAGTTTTGTTAACTCGAGACAAAATCTCGTTATCTGAGATTTCTATAAATATAATAAAAAAACTTTCAATTGGGTATGAATTTTGTATTTAATCGTAGGTTAATTACAACACATGAAAAACTATAATAATATTTTTTTTATTGCCAAAAAAGTTATAATATAATTATTTAAATAAGTATTTCCCGGTGGTTATTACAACTCTATGTTTATGCTACGAATGATTTAACGCTTAATATTATCAGCGTGAAGGGAAGGCTTCAGGCGTGATAATTTATGGGAATTTAAATTCGTTAAATAGCGTTTTGTTTTCGTTGAGATATAGGTAGTAAAGGAAACTCGTGGTTTTTGTTGGATACTTAGTTAATTTGTCCGCTCTTTATAATTGGCGATATCTTTTCACATTAATAACTAGTGTAATTTAAATTATGACATGACTTATTTGTCCCGAATATACATTATTTAAATTTTTTATTAAAAATGCCCCAATATATTTATTTATTTATTTCGCTATAAAAACAATAAGTTTTTCTTCTGTTAGACAATCTTACAACAACTTCAACATATCATTATTATTTCAAATGGGTATTATTAAAAGTTCTGAAGGCCCATGTCTCCCATCCCTTAAGCCGCTCTGTTGTCATCCCATTTCTACCCAAGCACTTAACTTTCCATTCAATACAAAAGGGCTATACATACAGGCATACAAATTATTATAATATATTTTCACATATTTGACAATGCGTGGTAAGAATGGTAGGTACTTCAATGAGTCTATTCATACGAATTTTCACAAGAGGTTTGTAACGAGGTCCCTTTTTGTTATCCCAATTTCTTAAGTGCACGAGAGAGAAACTATAATTTTAGATTATAAAACCAAAAAATATAAATAAATAAATGAATAGTTAGGTTTTGACATACCGAAACTTCAGGTCTAATATGTAATATGGTCACATAATTATTTATTAATAAAGTAAAGTTGGAGCAGGCAGACCTTTTTACGTGAGAGCACTTTTTGAGGTAATTATTCTAGGTTTAAATATCCACAAAGCTACCAGCAAACGATTGACTAGGCACTAAACTAACCGACCAGTCTAACACTAACTCTTCTGATAACCATCTCATTTCTAACTCCAAAAATCTTAATCTTAAATGATGAAATTATTTTAAGAAATAATTTCTTCTACAAGTTAGTCTTTATGTTCCCGAAATGTCCTCATTAGGTAAAAAGACGTCTAAAACAAACTAGAGGTTACCTTAACGAGTCAGACTACATATTTTTAATGCGGTAATTTTGTTTTACGATGGTAAAATTACAGTTTTAACCTCTTTAAGTCACCTTAGATTGAAGGTCGCGTAAGAATAGTTATAAAGAAATAACCTTTACTATAAAAATATTTTAGGGGTATTATAAATTTTAATGTTGTCGTTATGATATCAAATTAAATACTTGTTTTAAAACAATTTTATATTTAAGGTTATTTTTCATATTAGAAGACGTGAGTGGTTGGTATTTTGTGTATGCTTGATTAATGTATACGCGTGAACCTTACGCTAATATACTGTACAAGTGTAATCAAATAGTTAGTTTTATTTCTGTTCGTGTGGGAAACATATTTAAGTGATTTTACTTTTTTCAGGTATGTTCTGCATTTGGTCACCTACGTCATCCAATAATAAGTTAAGTAAGTAGGTCTTAAGTTCATTTTGAAGCATTTTAAAACTTACATGAGTGAGAAAAAACAAAACAAAACTTATAATCAAAACTATCGTTACAATGTTCATTTGTCTGTATCTATTTTATATGCTTACATATTTTTTATTATCTATTGGAAATTGTGTTATTATAAAAATAGAAAATTCTTAAGGCTTTAATAAGCCTTATTATAGGATGAAACAAAAACTGCACATGAAATTGATTTACACGAATTGAATTACCAATCAAGTTGTTTCCTGGAAAATTATATGAAAACCGCAATAAAATCCGTTACGTAACTTATAAAATCTAAGCGCACAGAGAAACAGACGGCGGGAAGCGACATTGATTATGTCATCATATCATCACCCTCTTAACAATGAGGGGTTTTTGGGTAATAGTCCACCACGCGGGCCTAATGCATATTAGCGGACTATACATGCCTTTAATTGTGTCGGGCATGCAGGTTTCCTCACGACGATTTCCTTCACTAAAAGCCAGTGGCGTGAATCCGTACGTTAGTTTTATACTCCGAGGGGTTTAAAACCTGATCTTCATGATCATGAGTCGGTGCGTTCCCAACTGATCCCTGATTACATCCAGACACATACATACAAATGTTTGTCCTGTGCGGGATTCGAACCAGCGACCGGCGGCTTGAAAGTCAGGGTCACTTAACTCTAAGCCAACCGGCTTGTCAAACTACTATGTAAAGATCAACAAATTACAAGCTCACTTGTTAGCAAATTTGTAAAAATGTATATGCTAGTACCTATATATTTTATCCCTAACCTATAAAACCTTTAGGCCACAAGTACGATATAGTACACGTTCCAGACTAACCGGCGCCTGCAACAAAGGTTATCGATCATACTGACTGTACGTACAGTAATTACCTACTTGTCCTTAGCGACTTTATGTTGTTTGTGAACCCAAGCCCCCATTACGCGAACGATTTTCGTTAGGGACACACGAAAAGCTATTACAGCCTTGACCACACTTGTTAGGTATAATAGTCATTTAATTTAGGTATTACAAGAATGCATTTATGCTTAATTAGAGTTGTGGCGGATTGCCCTAGCTCTAGCTGGCAACACCGCCGTAAGATTGTCACTGGTCGCGTCCCCTATTCAAACGGTCGAACGACTAACCGTTCTTCCCACTTACGCCCACGACCGTATAAGGACACAGTCCATTGTATTATATTATACTGTACATACTTGTGCCTTGTATATATATACCTACTATATACCACCACCTATGTATAACGTGTACCCAGTACCAAATAAACATTAATTGATTATATAAAATCGGTGCGTTATTGATACCCGGTGTGGCGGATTGCCCTAGCTCTAGCTGGCAACACCGCCGTAAGATTGTCACTGGTCGCGTCCCCTATTCAAACGGTCGAACGACTAACCGTTCTTCCCACTTACGCCCACGACCGTATAAGGACACAGTCCATTGTATTATATTATACTGTACATACTTGTGCCTTGTATATATATACCTACTATATACCACCACCTATGTATAACGTGTACCCAGTACCAAATAAACATTAATTGATTATATAAAATCGGTGCGTTATTGATACCCTTCAACGTCCCGATATTGGTGACCCCGAACATTGAGTACGCTAGGCATCAATCCAAGTGCTATAATGCTATTGATGACCTCCTCAAGCTGTTCTGAATGAGACATTCAAGTGCTGTACGTGTTTTTCCCGTGGTGTTTGTGCTCCATTTTGTGCGCCATTTTGTGTTGCACGTGCATGTCCCCAAGCGCATTGTCCCCCCCTGCATGGTGTGAGTACTCCCTACATACTGCATGTGCCTGCCTTACACAGAGGTGCACAACTTCACATTGTGACTCCGGGCTGCCTGCTTATACTCTGGTAGGACTTTTACCAGAGCGCTGTGAGTGACCTAACATTATTTATAACTGCCTGTGTTCTCCAACTTACATGTGTGGGATTCTTCCTAGTGTGTCAACTATATGGACATTAACTCATTTAATATTAATATACACTAAATGCCTGTTCATAATAATTTCAATTCTGTTAAATTAATTAAACTTACAATATTTAAACTTAAAATTCATAATATCTTGTTATAACTTTGTCTAACTGTTCTTTGCAATAATTTAGTAGTTTGTATTATTTTTGATACAAGAACATAAGCTAATACAATGAAACTTAACTTATTATATTATTACCTTTTGATATAATGTGACTTATAATTCAATTTACTTCTTAAAATAGTAATTTCAATTCATTTAAAACAGAACAGTTCATTTTTGCTAACAATTTGTTTAATTACACTATTTTGTTTTTATAAATATTATAAAGGGGAAGGCTCATCTGCCTTACTAACATTTTTTAAAAGGAGACCCAACTCTTTGGTCCTTGTGTAAATAATTTTTTTTTGTGTGTGTTTACATTATTTTTTATACAGGTTGTGGTTTTATAGCATGTTTTATAATATGTTTTAATTTCTTGTGTATTTTTGAATGTTTTTATTGTTGTTTTCTTTTATTGTGTGTATGTCCTTGTGTTTTATGTTTTATTAACATAATTTATATTCTGTGTGTGTAACCTGCTTGTGTGGGCATCTTACGGTGGTGTTGTAGCTCTTCCATATTGCTATTTAAATTCAATTTTTGGTTTCTTTACTTTCCCACCGTTTCAATATGTCCAACGAAGAGGAAGCAAATTCTTTAAGAAAACTATTGTCCGATTTACAAGCCCAGGTGCTTCAACTTAAATCTCAACAAGTTTCTTCTTTACCTTCTTCTTCTTCTTCTACCTACCCGAGCGCTATGGCTGTTTCTGTCAAGTTATCAAGTTTCTGGCAGGATAAGCCTAAAATCTGGTTCGCTCAAGCAGAAGCACAATTTGAGGTGGCAGGCATTACCAAGGACACAACAAAATATGGCCATGTTCTAGCCAAACTTGAAGCTCACATGGCTGATGAGGTGGAGGATATCATCACAAACCCACCGGCGGAAAACAAATATGAGCATTTAAAACAAGAGCTTATCAAGCGATTTTCCACATCTCAGGAACAACGAGTGCGCCAACTTCTCAGTGAAGAACAACTCGGCGACAGGAAACCTACGGCATTTTTGCGTCACCTGCGATCACTGGCTGGTAAGAGCATAGGTGATGAAGGCATTATCCGCGAGTTATGGATGCGTCGCCTGCCACAAGAGGTTCAGAGGATCCTCATGGCCCAGGTAGAACTTCCGTTGGACAAGGTGGCGGAAATAGCGGACACTATTGTCGACGCGCCGCCCTACTCTTCTGCGCCTGCATCTACACCTGCACCTGCTGCTGTCCACGCAACCAGTGTCTCCTCAGCGGACTTTGAGAAGCTCATGCGCCGCATTGACGACCTGGCAAAAAGGGTGGACTCCTTAGGCTCCAACCAGACTCCTCACCGTGCGAGATCACACTCACGCAGCCAACCTGGATCCCGTTCATCTTCAGCTCACAGCTCCCGTCTCTGCTGGTATCATAAACGGTTCGCCAGCAATGCATCAAAATGCATCAAGCCCTGCAGCTGGAAAGACAATGGTCAGGGAAACGCCACCGGCAATCAGTAGAAGCGGCAACTGATTGTGCACATATTAGCCGCCGCCTATTCGTTACAGATTCAGGATCAGGCCGTCGATTTTTAATTGACACTGGTTCTGATCTTTGCTGTTTTCCGCGTCGTTTTCTTAAGGGTCATTACAACTCTACTGACTTTGATGTACGCGCGGCTAATGGCAGCACCATTAAGACATACGGTACTATTACCCTGTGTCTGAACTTCGGCCTTCGGCGAGACTTTAGATGGGACTTCATCATTGCTGACGTCAGTTGCCCTATTTTAGGTGCGGATTTCTTGGCCTACTACCACTTGCTGCCCGACTGCAACCAACAACGGTTGATCGATGGCAGCACTAAGCTCTCCATTGCGGCTCCTTTCGCCCAGGTGCAACAGGTAAGTGTCAAGACCATAGTAGCTGATGACTCCCCCTATACTAAAGTTCTTTTAGAGTTTCCGGAGCTGACACGACCTCCTGGCTTACCCAGGACTATCAAACATGACGTGATACATCACATCATTACCACAGACGGACCACCTATCTCACACCGTCCTCGACGCCTCGCACCACAGAAACTTCTGGTGGCCAAGAAGGAGTTTGAAGAGATGGTGAGATGTGGTACTGCTCGTCCATCTGATAGTCCTTGGTCGTCGCCATTGCATTTGGCACGAAAAGGTGAGTCAGGCTGGCGTCCTTGCGGGGACTATCGTGCTTTGAATTCCAGGACTGTTCCCGATTGCTATCCAGTTCGTCACATAGCTGATTTTACTAGTGACCTAGCTGGGGCCACTGTCTTTGGTACGATAGACCTCGTAAAGGCGTACCAGCAAATCCCCGTCAGTCCAGCCGACATCAACAAAACCGCCATCACCACTCCGTTCGGGTTATTCGAGTTTCCCTTCATGACATTCGGCCTTCGCAACGCCGGGCAAACGTTCCAGCGATTTATAGACGAAGTCGTGAGGGGCCTCGACTTCTGCTACCCGTACGTAGACGACATCCTCGTGTTTTCGCGGACCCCTGAGGACCACGTGGAACACCTTCGTGCTCTTTTTCAGCGGTTATCGTCGTATGGAGTAATTATTAACCCGTCTAAGTGTGTGCTGGCAGATAGCGAAGTTACTTTTCTTGGCTATCGAGTTAACAAGGATGGTACCCACCCTCCTCCCGAGAGGATCGAAGCCCTTCGGAACTTCCCTCTGCCCAAGACCATTGAAGGTCTTCGCAGGTTCCTGGGCATGGTAAACTTTTACCGACGTTTCCTTCCCAACGCAGCTGAGCTCCAGGCCCCGTTGATCAATATTCTAGCGTCCACTCAGTTAAAAGGTAATAAACCTGTTCCGTGGACCCCGGACCTGGAAGCTGCATTTCAGAAGGCTAAAGATCATCTAGCAGAAATAACGATCCTGGCTCATCCTGTACCTGACGCCCTCCTCGGACTATTCACCGACGCATCTTCGACCCATGTTGGCGCATGCTTACAACAGCGCGTCAACGACGATTGGCAACCCCTTGCATTTTTCAGCAAGAAGCTCAACACGCGCCAGTGTACTTGGCCTGCGTATTACAGGGAGCTGCTGGGGGTCTACGAAGCGGTGCAACACTTCCGTCATATTCTTGAGGCTCAGCACGTTAGGATTTACACGGACCATAAACCACTTATTTATGCCTTCTCACAGCGGCGAGAAAAGTTGCCTCCTGTGCAGCTTAATCAGTTGTCCTTTATCTCTCAATTTACCACCGACATCGTACATATCCAAGGCAAAGACAATGTCGTGGCCGATACGATGTCCCGTATCGAGGCAGTAAGCCTAGAGGATAATTTCACCGCCCTTGCTGAAGACCAGGCTACTGATGAAGAGCTCAAGGAATTTTTGGATAATCCTTCCTCAAAGCTGGGAAAGGTAGACATTCCCGGTACTGATATCACAATATTTTGTGACATGTCTACCAAGAAGCCACGTCCTTACCTGACACCATCTTTCCGCAGAGCCTTCTTCACCAAATTGCATAACCTCAGCCATCCTGGTGCGCGAGTATCCGCTCGATTAGTGGCTGACCGCGTTATGTGGCCAAACATGCAAAAAGATTGTCGTAATTGGGCTCGTTCTTGCATTGCCTGTCAGCGCAGCAAGGTTAGTAGGCACACGAGCACCCCTCTCGGCAACTTCACCAGCCCGACCAAACGTTTCCGTCACGTCCATATCGACATCATAGGACCTCTACCTCACAGTAAAGGCTTTCAATACTGCCTTACTGCTGTCGACCGCTTTACTAGGTGGCCGGAGGCATGGCCTATGGTCGGTATCACGGCGGAAGAGGTCGCTGAAACTTTCACCAGAGAATGGATATCCCGCTACGGAGTACCTTCCCTCGTGACTACCGATCAAGGCCGGCAATTTGAGTCGGCACTTTTCAAGACTCTTCTCCAGCTCTGTGACGCCAAACGTATTCGTACCACCAGTTATCACCCGTGTGCGAACGGCTTAGTGGAGCGCATGCATCGGCAACTAAAAGCTGCCCTGATGTGTCACCAAGAGTCCTGGCATCGAGCTTTACCCGTCGTACTCCTCGGCATGCGAGCTGCATTAAAAGAAGATCTACAAACTTCACCCGCTGAACTAGTGTACGGGGAACCCCTGTGCTTACCTGGCGAGTTTTTGATCCCTTCTCCAGCATCTGATCGCGTCGAAGACTTTAGCAGCTTTACGACTCAACTGAGACGACACATGGCTCGCTTACGACCAACACCTGCTTCGCGCCACGGACAACGGGCCACCTTTGTTTTCAAAGACCTGGCCTCCTCAACACACGTTTTTTTACGAGACGACTCCGTTAGACCATCTCTACAGCCGCCGTATACGGGCCCTTATCAAGTGTTAGCCAGAAGCGATAAGACGGTAACCATCAATATTGGCAATAGGAACGTCGTGGTCAGCTTGGATCGAGTCAAACCAGCGTACACTGACCACGATGCACAACAAGTCCGGTCTCCTGCCACAACACCTAATACTCCGGTACCTGCTGTTCTAACGGAACCATCTACTTTACCACCACCACAGAAGCCAGAATATACCACGCGCTCGGGTCGGACTGTCCATTTTAAACTCCCTTTCGACCTTTAGTCGCTATTTTATTCTCTTATTTACATTTTCTTTCTTTCCTGTGGTTTTCCTTTCTTCGTAGGGGGGTGGTGTGGCGGATTGCCCTAGCTCTAGCTGGCAACACCGCCGTAAGATTGTCACTGGTCGCGTCCCCTATTCAAACGGTCGAACGACTAACCGTTCTTCCCACTTACGCCCACGACCGTATAAGGACACAGTCCATTGTATTATATTATACTGTACATACTTGTGCCTTGTATATATATACCTACTATATACCACCACCTATGTATAACGTGTACCCAGTACCAAATAAACATTAATTGATTATATAAAATCGGTGCGTTATTGATACCCTTCAACGTCCCGATAGAGTGTTTATAAAGTCAATTAGAATTGTTATTTTTGACAGTATATTTGAAATGTATTTTATGCTTGTTACATGTTTATTTATATTAATTATTGTAACTGAAATGAAAGATGTTTTTTTCCATCGAATATGCTGAAATTATGCATACAGTTTTGTTGAGGTGACAATAAATAAAAAGTTCCTATATTAATGCTTAAGTGTTTTTATGTAAAAAAATTGGTTAAGTAATTTACAGTTATCTAAGCTAATGATAAACATAAATCAGATAGATAGTAACTGTGATCTATTTAATATACATAATATTATTGCGTCTAAAATAATAACGGGTAGGTATAAACTTCGCGAAAGTCACATTTAAAAAGACACGAATATGCCGATAATTTTAATCGAAGTCTAATACAGCATATCAATAAAATATAATACGCATGTAAGGTTCTCAAATATGGACAATGATTACAATAGGTAGATACGAGTACTTTCACACAAATATCTGTTGCTCTCACAACCAAAGCATAACAATAAAGAAAACAAAACAACTTAAGCTGAAAGCAAATAGTCCTCTTTACTTTAGCAGTCCTCCATAACATCGTGAGGACAAAAGGCCTATTCTCAACAAACTAGTAAGTAGTTTAAGCCTCTGTTACGACGAAAACGTGACGTTTTAAGGCTAATAACACACTCGTGACATTTCCACCAAAATGACGCTGGGAACAACTAAAAGGTGGATTTCACTTGTGTACCACTCTTTAGGGTGTTCTTGCTGTAATGAAACATGAGTCATTGTTACGGTACAAAACTTGGTTCTAGATTTTGAGTGCTTCATGAAAGGTCATATAGGGCATTTATTTTAAGATCTAGAGAGTTTTAGGGAGTCGGGTAATACATTTGTTGCTAATAGTTTATATTTTAATGTCTAATGATATACCTATAGACAGAAATTCACTTAAATCTTCTATACTAATATCATAAATGCGAATGTAACTCTGTCTCTTTGTCTGTCTCGCTTTCACGCTTAAACTACAGAACTTGAAATGAAATTTGGTACACAGATAGTTTAGAGTCTGAGAAAGGACATAGACTACTTTTTATCCCGGGAAAACGGAAGATCTTCCGGGTACACGGGTGAAAACGTTGGGAGCCACTAGAAATTATATATTTTTCACAACAAAGTCATGTTTAAGCATAAATTGGCTTATTAGAAGCAGCGCCATCTATTTCATTTCAATTTTTTTGTGATAAGTATTTTTTTATAGTTGTTATTTACGCATCAGGTCGTTAGTTCGATTCCTATGTGTAAACATGTCTGTTTAGCTATAACATAGTTAAGTTAAGCGAATTGTAACACGTCTGGTTATGAATAGCTTTGACTGAATCATTCGATTACCGAGTTATCATTCGATTACTGAGTATTGACGATGTTTATAGGGAACGGTAGACCGTGATTGGGGACCTGGACTAATACTGAATTAGCAAATTTTGCTGAACTGCCTAATTCGTCTACCTATACATTTTATTAGTTTACTTGTGCCTCCCTGCGGTTTCGCCCGCGTTCCCAGGGCTTTTTCAATTTTCTCGGGATAAAAGTAGCCTTTGTGTCAGTCCAGATTACGTTTAACTATGTTCCAAATCCGTTCAGTTTTTGTGTGAAACAATAGCACACAGACATACATCCATACGTTCATACTCACAAACTTTCGCAAAATTTAATATTAGTAAAATTGACCTTTTGATTGGATTGATTGACTCTTTCACGTAGAAACTACTGAACGGATTTGGAATATGTGTTACTTTTTATCGGGGGAAAATTTAAGATCCTCAGAAACGCGGGAAAAACCGCGGGTAGCAACTAGTAAATACATTCTAAATCTAAGGTGTCTATGCTACGACGTCTGCTACGGCTACGGTTAGCTACGGCTATGCTACGCTACGACTATGGGCTAGTAAACGCGCCGTAAACTCGACCGCAGGACATTAAGCTCAGTTAGCGAGCCAAAGGGGCAATCTGCCGGCTAATTTGATAGCTACAGACAAACGAGCCGTCATTTGGGCAGCAGTCAATGGATGGGAGGTAGCGGGAGCGGGTTTATAACAGTGATAGTTTGGTTAAAGGTAATTTTTGGTTATATATTAGTTTAAATAGTGATAAGGCTTGTCGTATTGCCTGGCTTCTAAAGGGCAATGAGGAATGCCGCAAAGAGACTAAATGAGATAATTTTGCACATTGAATTTCTTTGTGTTATTCCAAATAAAATAAACCGTATATATCTTTGGTTGACCTGATTTTAAGATCTTGAATAATCCCGGTATAAAGTCAGCATAAATATTCATAAAATACTCTAATTCAGAACCAAATTTCATGTACCCTTCAGTCAGTAAAGAGTAACAAATATCCTCACAAACCTTCACATTTTTAATAGTAGGGTAGATTGTAATATCGTGATTACGTCTCCACTTGTCCCATACACAAACATTAGGCCGGCACGCCCATCACGTCATCCTGCCGTGTGTCACTTTTGTCACGTTACGGCCACGTTACGGCCCCGTCCGGCCCCGTCCGGCCCCGCACACGCCCGCCTTTTTATTTGCCCCATGTTTGACTGATTTGCGATTTGTATGCTCATTACAAGGGCACTGTGGCATCAACAAGATCGAATATACTTTATTTTATAGGTATTAGAGCTTTTTATTGTATGTATGTTCAAAGACAATTAACATTAGGTTTACCAAATATGAAATATCATGTATTTATTCTTGTATTGCAAATGTTTATCAGACACTAACATCTTAAATTTATGATTGACCGACTGTATGTTTACATATTACACCTCTGTTCTTAAAATTTCGTTCGAATACCTCTTTATAATAAGGAAAAGAAAACATTGCAAGGGAAACCTGCAAGCCCAAAACGTACCCTGGGCTTGCGTAGTGGACAATGTCGCCTCATATAGTTAAGAGAGCCTGTAGAGTCTGTGAGCCAAAAAACAGATTAAGAACTGTATATACAAAATAATCGCCTTCAGTGTCTGTCTAAGACCAGTACAGATTCAAACAGACAGACCAAACAATATTTCCCAGGTGTCACTATAACGAATGCTTAGTGGCCTTTCCCTAAACGAGAGTGGCCCCGGGTGGTCCCCGGCGGGCTAAGGCAGCCCCGGGCGGCTCCGGGCGGCGCCTGCGGTTCACTTCCCACTAACGGTTGATAACAAAGTGCTCTTAGCTAATCTAAAACTAAATACCTGTTAAGTTAGTGGTATAAAGAATTATGGTGAAATAATTTTAGTTTTCATGGGAATAATCAAACGATACTTATAGTTAGAAATGTTATTGTATTTTTTTATTTATATTAGTGATCATGAAAAATATTGTGAGAACTCACATACAATACAATACAATACAAATACACATACATAAATATAAACAAATTTATTTACTTAATTTTCAGATTTTCTTTATAGGGTCGGTAACGCGTGAGTGACGCACCTAGAGTTGCAAGCGTCCATAGGCTGCGGTAACCGCTTCCCATCAGGTGGGACTGTATGTCTGTTTGCCACCTTTGTGGTATGAAAAAAATATCAATAAACAATGAGGAGAATATCTTAAAACCTATATTTTCATACAAATTAGTTTCTTTTAAATTAACTCGCTATACCTTAGTGCCTTAATTCCCTCATCAAGAATATATGACTAATAGAAAATATTGCTCATAAACACGTACCTAAGTTTTACAACCAATTAATTTTCCCTATATCCGAATGGGCACTCAACCTTTCTATAGTAAAATTACCATACATATGTGAATGATGTGTTTGAAGAGAACATTGGTATGTTCCGGTAAGATGTAAAAAAGAGATATTTAGGAAATGTCTATAAGTTTATCTGTTATAAAATAAAATCGTATATTGATTAAAAATATTTGTATTTTTAATGTCATCAAAACTATATTTATATGATTACTATATGTATGCTACTTTTCAGTATTATTAGGTTAACTGCTTTAAAATTCTGTTGTAAGATTGGACTTAAACAGCGCAAGTTAAATAAAAGTATGTAGGTATGTACAAATTTCATCCAATTAGATTTCTCACAAATATGTAGTTAGACATTAAACATGGAAGGACAGAATTGCGTTACATCCAATTATTTTTATATTTCTATCATAATTCGATTTCAGTATACTTAGCTTGAATTTGGAATATTTATAGAACTTTATATTTATAATAATATGGGTTTATTAAAATGGCAGTAAGTATGACAAAGTTATTTTCTCCAAACAATTCTCACAGGAAAATATAAGATAAATTATTATTGGTCGTCGCCCTAACTTAATATTTAAATGGAATATTATTTTAGTTTTGTAGGTCAGGTCGAGCTTGAGTCTGTAAATTGTCATGTTAATTGAGGTTATTTTAGTTTGAAATGCATTTCCATTTTTATTAGTGAGCCGGCAATGCGGATTTGTATCCGAATACCTATATTTATGAATCCATTTATTTCTTGTTTTACATTTTATAACTATGCGATTCTATTTATATATACAAATTCGTGATTATGACAATACTAGTTTCTGCCTGTGGCTTTCATTATGCTGCGTGCATTACGAACAGAAACGAGATGCTATTTTTTATTCATTAGCCTATTATTTTCTATACTCACAATTATCCCAGATGAAAAACATGTTATCCACTATGTGGTCCACTGTGGCGTCAGAATTTATTCTCGTATACATCTATTATGACTTAAAAACAAATAGCCATTTAAAATAATGTCCAAATTCTCCACTACAGCAACACATACATGGTCTCGTCAAAGTTTGCAGAATTTATGAAGTCATAAAACCGGCGCGTCGCGACGCGTCGAGGGTCGGCAGTGAAATGGCGACGCTTGACCGTTACGCAATAGAGGTTTATTCCAAATTTAAGCATCTGTGATAGGTACTTACAATACGAGAATATATTACTTTTAATTTTAGACTCTAAACCCTGGAGCGATGTAAAAGACATAGAGGAACAGAAATACAGATGGTAACTTTTAGAAAGATGACCGAACAAGAAATAAAATTGATCAGTAAAATGATAGAAGGACAAAACGTGATATAAGGAATGAAGGTAACAACTAACAAATATGTCTTGAATAAGTAGGATTAAAATTTATAATAAAATAGTGGACTAACTATAGTTGTGCTGCCCGAATTAACAGTGTATAATAATGTTTTCAAACCATCCAGAAAATCATCCAACTAAATATACTCCATCAAAATTTTGTTGGAGTTCTCGGTTCAGCTGGAGTTAGGTGACAAACACACGAATAGTACCTATATAATTTAACATAACTGTAGTACTATATATGTAACTGTTAGTAATATATACTGATAATATTTTAGTCTTAAACATAATCACATACGTACGTATATGGAAAGACTTACATTATTAATATTGTAAAAAAAACAATATATATCATGCAATTATTATAATAAGCCCCTACATCAAACATGTAGCAAGTTATTTCAATTTTAATTTCCAATTCATCTCCATTAAAAGTAATTAATCCACGTGGAATTGTTTTCCTCAATGCATTTAAAATCACAAGGATAATTAAATACTAAGTATTGACATTTTCAAAGGCTTTGAATAACAACAATGACAGTTGGCTTAAAATGCATACTTATATGACTTATGTAAATCCCTACATAATATTATAAATGCGAAAGTAATTCTGTCTGTTTGTTACGCTTTTAAGTGAAAGCACAGATTTTATTTAAATTTGGTAAAGAAACATACTAGACCTGAGGAAAGGGATACCATATACTTATATAGTAGAAGGTTCCGGGAATCACGAACAAAACCGCGGGTGGAAGCTAGTATAAACTATAACGATTATATTAGGAATAGTACAGATGAGATATAAGATACGTAATAAGATAGAATAAAATAAATATATAAATAAAATCTACTATTCTGTCGCATTAGGCTGCCTTTTAAGATAGAGGTAAGTTTTATGGTTAATAAATAAATAAATAAATAACGGCTAATCAATATAAAGTAATATTGTCTGACTTATCTAATCCGTTATTAAGCTACTGTTCGTTGGTTTTTTCCCATCCGGGACAAATGTTTATTATATGTCTGAATGTATATCTATGTAAGTATGAATTAAGAAGTAACGTATAAGCTATCTGGTTAGCATACATACAAGCTCTACTTTGAAATCAAATCTAAAAGTAACACAGTAACATATCTATAGAAAGTGATTACATAAACTTAGCCCTAGCTTTGTAAGCATCTAGAAATGGCGCCCTAAAACCGGTCACCCATCCAATTACCAACCGCAGCTTTGACAAGCGTGCAGGTAGTCCAATAAATAAGAGGTATGTAATAGCAACAGCGCTAAAGTTGGAAAGTAAAATAATTACGACCCTTTAACAAATTACAAGGGAAGCATCAAAGGGGTACCTCCGGGCCGTTAGTAATTAGCCATGGCTACGGACCAAGTATTAGGTATATACTGGTATCATTTTGTTTTTGCATTAAAAATACAAGTTTATTTTGATTTGGGACAGTGAATTATTATTAAATGTGGACAAGAACTAAGATTGGATTTTCAGTATTTTATTTTCGAGTAGGGCCAGGGGGTTTTAATTTTTTCCGGGATAAAAAGAAGGTAGACTAGGTCGTATTTCAGAATATATTTTAACTCTGTGTCAAACTTCATACAGATATTGTCAGCCATTATGGCTTAATTGATATACAAACACAGTTCTTTTTAAACTTTCGCATTTATAGTATTAAGATGTAAACATTTAATAGATATCGAATATTAACAGAATTTTTTATTTTAGTTTTTTGTATAAACTCAATAACTACTGTGCCTATTCCAAAAATACTTTCACTATTATCAGGGAGCAACAAAAGCTATATATTTTATCCCTGTAATGTCCCCTAGCTGTCAACTACGCGGGTGAAAGCGCGGAGGCAGCTAGATTATAAGTCTGCGGTTCAAACTAAAAATACTGCAATAAAAAAATGCTTACGTGGAAATATCGCAGTGCACATATGAAGCCGTGTCACAGGGATCACACGAGTGGCTGCGTTTTTATTGTCCGCACGTGATATAAAAATACACTCTTTTTGTACTCTTCCGACTACATGATACTTCACACCGCACGATGTAGTCAAACGTTTCATATTTTTTGATGTATTTTAAGGATTTACGAATGAATATTGTATAGTGGGGTATTTTTCACACATTTATTTCATCATCAGCTTATATACGTCTCCATCGAGGAGCTCGAGCCTCCCCAAACAACGAGGGGAGGAGTTCATCTCGGGGATGCAGGTTTCCTAACGATGTTTTCCTTCACCGAAAGCCAGGGAGGATTAAAGCAAGGATATAAACTATCAGTGTTTCAAATTTTATCCATATCCGTTCTGTAGTTCATCGTGAAAGAGTCACAAACGTTCGCATTTATAATATTAGCAGGGTTAGTAGGACATGTAGAATATAATTATATTACATTATATTAAAAAACTGTTTTAATTCTTCTCAGTTTGGGATCAAATTGCCATGCCCGTGTGTAAGCCTCCTAGCCTCGCTTAGTATAGCTCAATGAAGCGATTCTATTGGTTCTTAAAAACACATTCCTCGCAACGCATCCTCGCACATCTCTGGTGGAAACGCACCCTTAAAATGAAATGTCCTAGGATTTATTGTCTATGTCCCGGATACGTAAAATTTATGACAGGTCAAATAAAAGTCTATAAAAACAACATGGAAGCGAGAAAATTAAATAAATACCGTCTATAGTAGCAATGAACCGGCATAAGGGATGTTTTTTTCCTGGCGGTCGCTTTGGGCCCCAGCACTCTGGGGAAATTTGTCGAGTCTAATGGGGAGTGGACTAGGTGATGAGTGCGAGCGAGAAGGGTATATTTGTCTTTGGTTGGTTAAGGTTTTTTTTACTAGTTCTGCTTTGAAATAAAATTTTACATGTTTTGAGAGGATAAAATAAATCTATTTATTACATTCCTAAGCCATAACTGCATATAGTAGTTTATTTTTCATAAATTCTGTAAATAAATTGGTGTGTCTCAACAGCTATGAAACATATTATTTTGTGCTTAAAACTATTTTATCTTATGAATTTAATATTAAATTCAACTATAGATAAGTTCTACTGAATACATAAAAATAACAATGACAAAATAAAAAATTATACTATTAAAGCTAGTCCAAATGTGTGGACTAAACCAGAAAACGAGTATCGCGTACGTTTATCACGTAATAAGCTACGAAAATCTACTTGATGTTAACAGTTAATGAACCTCAAATCTTGTGTGGTTTCTTATATGCGATAGGTATTTATTTATGGTTACCTTCTTTCACAAATACTCATTAGATATTTGAAGTAATTTTTTGTGGGAATAAAATACGTCGTGCACAGTAGTCTTAATTCTGATGTAACAATACTAACTTAACTAAAACCTAAATACTTCTTTTTCTTTTATCCATTTTAAGAGTGGGACAATCAATTTAACAAGATACGAGTATACAACATTATTATAGCATATTATTTTGGTTACATACCTACGTCTTTTGAATACGAAAAAAAAACAATTCTTCCAATGACAAACAGCTGTCAATTCTTATTTCGGAAACGTCCATCTTTTTTTCTCTTGTAGGTAATCATTGAACCAAAAAATTGAAAAAACAAAGGCTTTGTCAATTCTTTTATGTGACACGAACGTACCGGGAAATTATGTATCTGCCTATTTATTTGTGGTTGTAGACAAACTAGCCTGTAGCCACGGGTTCATCTTCAAAGGAATGTTGTATTTTTCGCAAAAAATGCCCTGTTGAATATCGTTTGTAGAGACATTGATGAACAATAACCTTTTTGCCGTACTAAGTACTTTCTTTTACAATATAAAATCATACTCGCAGAGATTTTGTTATACATATATAATTGATTTATATTTATTTAATAATAATTCATTTGTGAGGACGTATGAGTATTTATTAGATCATTTACTCAATAACTATAAGGATCTAGATGCAATTTCGCACTGAGTTAGAATATATTCTGGAACAGTACCTACATAGGCAATTTTTTTATGTCCGGTAAATTATAGATCCCCGAGAATCCAAGTAAAACCGCGGCACGTTACAAGCTTACCTATATTCCAAAAAAATATCTGGAGACTCAATCCTGAATATAGTATGTAATTCAAATAAAATATACAGAGTAAATCGTACATCATTCATTATTTGTTAGCGCCAAGTTAACATTGTTGACAAAATAATAAAAACACATGTCATGAATAACAAACACATTTCCAAATGATATTTACATTCGATTTGTCTCACAAATAAAATATTGTTCAAACATGGTTTCCGACGTTTCTTTACACGTTACCTTGTTACTTTATTGTCAATCGGCTTATTAAAGCCTGTGCTACTCAAACTTCCGGTAAGTTTTCACAAGTAGGTAACTACTCTACAGAGTTGTGAATTTAGATTAAGGCACATATGTTAATGTTTTTTTTGTGTGTATGTGTTTCGGCAGAGGTTCACTTGTAATGATTTACTTGCATTTAGCTGTATTTATTTTTGTTAACTTTATATATTAATTGTAGGTATAGCAACTTCTGGTGAACAAAAAACATACTTTCGCATATTTAGGTATACCTACTATGGTATTTTTTTTAGAATATCTTTAGATGTCTTCCGTTAAATATTGGCAACACCAGAGGTATAACCGAAGGGTTGCTAACTGAATTACAGTATGTACATGTGCACTGCACATGTTCATTACTAGTATAGTAGAATTACGCAAAAATAGTCTGCTTTTAACCCAGACTTTTAAAATAACTCAATATAGGGTCATGTTATTCGAATTGTAAACTAAAAAAAGATATTGTTCGACAAAACGACAGGTAGGTAATAAGGTTTAGTAAATGTAATTGTTAAAAAAATCATATGAATTATGTTATATTATTTATTATTTTTCGTCCCAATTTTCCGTGACAGATCAGAGGCTCAAAAAGGAAATCAGATCACATTTCTATGGCCATTAGTTAAACAACAAGGTATTTTCCTGTTTCAGTAAGCGTTTCGTAACAATTCTAATTTAAAAGTTAAGTGTGTATCAGTGTCTCGTTGAAGGAATATATTTTTGTTACAAATATTTTTGAAAGCAACATTCTGAGCATTTTAATTATTCGAATTGTAAAGTCCAGTGTTTTGAAACTATAAAAACAAGTCAGTGGTGTAAAACACGGAGTTACGGGACAGCGATTTGAACCTGCACCTTTATGTTCGGTCCGTTCGCCACCACGGCTTATACTTCGTCAACAACATCTCATATACGTCTCTACCGAGGCTTATACAAACATAAATAATAAATAAATAAATAATAAATATCCTGGGACATTTACAAACATGTACCTAAACTCAATATTTTCCAAGAGACTGATGTTTAAACCTATTTTAGTGTAAATAAATATTTAATATAATTCATTCTACGTACAATATTGTACTTATATTGATTAGTGACCATTATAAGCGTGTCCTGGATGACTGGCACGCACGTCCGCCCATGATTGATGTGATGGAAAGATACTGACCGTTCTGACCTCGATAAAGTGTGTACTGATTTATTAAGCCTCTTCTATTGATGGGAGAATATGTGGGATAAACACAGGATGGAATTTATCAGATTACTTGGTTAGGGAATGTTAATATGATCCATGATAACCGTCTAGTCTTATTAGTTTTATGTAATAGGTAATAGCTATAGGAAATCGACGTCGTATGCACAAGTACGAAATACAAAATAAATAAATATCTTTGGCTATTTTTTAATAAGTACCTATACCTTTTTTTTTTCAGAAATACAAAGTAGTGATCTTCTAGATATAATTTTGACTAACAAACATTTCTACAAACTTTGCTATTTATAAAATTTTACTGGCTTCAAATCTTTTAATATGCTTTATATACCTAATATTATAAACGAGGTATAACAAGTATATAGTCTACGGTCTGTATGGTCAGATTCCATTCTGAGATATAGTGTCGCTAACAATTAACCAAACTAAACGATTGCAAAATTATTCAAAAGGTATTCATATTGTAATACAAGTCGTGCTTTTATAAAACGTAACCCTAATTCTGTTTACGGGAGGATACTACAGCCAAATCAGTTGTTACAATATCTCGATAAAATGTTATCGATATAAAATATAAACAATATCCGATATTGAGGCAGGCGGGAGCCCCAGCCCGGCGTTTTGTATCGAATAATAAAATATAACATTATGACTGTTTTCTTGTGGAATGGAATGAAAATGATTTTCGAAATGTTGTATTTTATTTTTGTGACTTTAACATTGTGCTTTAGCAGTTGAATAGTAGACATGATAAGCTTTGAAATACTGTTAACTTAGCTACGGATCTATACAACGGATTAAAATCTGACAATGAAATAAAATAAATAAATAAACATCCTGGGACATTTTTCACACACGGCCAATCTGATTCTAAAGTAAGCTTTAAAGTGAGCTTGTGTTACGGTAACCAGATAGCTGGTATACTACATATAATACTTTTAAATACATACATATTATAGATATTTACATCTAGACACAGGACAAACAGACATATTCATGCATACAATGTTTGTCCTGGGTGGGATTCGAACTCATGACCCCCGGCTTGAAAGTCAGGGTCACTAACCACAAAGCCAACCGGGCTGTCAATTATTATAAATGTGAAAGTATGAATTGATTAATGTAAAGGTGAAAAACCATGGAGCGAGAGAGTAGCTAGTACGAGAGTTTGATTGGATAGATATTTGTCACTTTATCGCACCAAAATGAATGAAGGTATCTAGATAAAAGTTGGCATAGAGCTAGAATATGTTCAGGGACATTAGCTATTATTATCCTGCTTATAAAAACTAGTCCATTAATCATATAACAGAGTAGTATATGAAATGTCTATAATATAATAATAGGTTGTAGGTACAAACGAAACGACACACAAGTTGTCATTTAAATACATAATGACTTTTAGGTTTTCAATCATTTTCCACTATATTTAATATCAGTTCAACATCTAATTGTGTAGGTAAAAACTTATTTTTAACTACTACCTAATTATACTAGCTTGCGTCACTATCAAGCCAATTTAAGGTAATTTAAACCTTATGTCTAATAACATCGAGTTTAAACTAGATGTCGTCACGTCATTCGATATTATTTACACTCAGATTGATATGCTTAATTTAGATTTGATTGTCGGCATGTATGTTGGTTGGATATGTCTGTTTGTTCTGTGTCTGGATGTTTATATATACCTCTATGAGTATGTATTTAAAAGGGGTAGGTACATCAGCTATTTGGTTATCATAACACAAGCACTGCTTAGTTTGGAATCAGATTGGCCATGTGTGAATATGTCCCAGGATATTTATAATAGGTAAGTATACTAGTGGCGGTGGTTTTACCAGTGTTCCCGGGGGTTTTCAATTTTCCCGGGATAAAAGGTAGCCTATATGTTAATTTTATTTATTTATATGTTAATCCAGATTATAAATCATCTATATTCCAAATTTTATTCAAATCTGTTCAGTAATTTTTGCGTAAAAGAAAGAAACATACATCCATCTATACTTACAGTCTCGCATTTATAATATTAGTAGGATTGATATAGTTTACTTATTGATACTTCTAGAGCAGTTGACAGCTATACTCTACTGAAGGTACGTAACTTTATTCCGCCGCTGAAATAAGATTAAAGAAGGGTTCTTTTCTTGCATCTTACGTGAGTTCCACAGTACACCTATGTATTGTTTGTTATATGTCATTGTGTTGGGAACGAATGCATTTGTGTTTGTGTGCTCCGCTATGCGATCGTGTTCATTCTCTTTAGGGATGTGCGCTTGTCGATTGTTTACGAAAAAAATTAGTATTCCAAGCGCGTATATATTATTATTAAAAATTCGTGAATATAAAAACTGTCGGCTCTAATACTCGGCTCGGAAGGTTACTTCGTATAAAATACCTAAAGACTTATTTAGCTTCTTTAGATTATTAAAATCTATTCCCTGAAACAAAAATTGGGTCAAACCAAAAGATGTAGCTTTAGATACTGAACCTTAAATAACCAACAAAATATTTAAATATGTCTATACTTACCATACTCTATGACCATAAAAATCCATCGATATGACGTCATACAACTTATCGACACGAGGCACAGCACTAGCACGTATCTTGGAGGGCGCTCAAGCGCGGGCCGCGGTCTATGTACGTTTCATTTGTCTCGCAGTCTGGCTGAATTGTCTCCTAGGCCGAGCCAACGCCTGGCTTATCTAGCCTTAGGAATTTATGACTGAGTTATGAAACAATATTTGCCTGTGGAAGATTTTTCCGCAAGTATTCTTACCCTTTGTTGTATGGGTAGGTACCTATGTTAGTTTGTATTATTATTATATATGGTGGGAGATGACTTATAAAGAAGCTTGTATATATTATCTAACTACAGAATCTTTGAAGCAATTACGCGGGTGAAACCACGGGACGATACCAAGCCTAAAATAATTCCACATAGGTACATTCTATTTACAAACCAATTCCATAAGAATTGTACATATTATTTCACAAACTAGCAGGATCAAAGAAAGATGATTATATCTCACAATTGAAATACAAAGTCTATAGAAAAAAAACAATAGTCCATAAAGTCACGGTTTGGCACTCCACAGGTCGATACACCGGAACTTCCCCCACTCAAGTATTCGTTTACTTCATCAACGGTTCGTACCGATGTGACACGTAAATAAATATTTGTATGGATTTTGTATGACTTGTGTATGGGATGGCTTCAAGATTTCACGTAAAGATGTAACGATGATGATGGAGAATTATACAAGCTGTTTGTATTATGTATAATACCTCGGTGAAGGTAAACATCGTGAGGAAACCTGCATGCCCGAGATGTCACAATTAAAGGCATGTGAAGTCCGCCAATCCGCACTAGGCCCGCGTGGTGGACCCTAGCCGAAACCCCCTCGATGTTAGGGGAGGCTCGTGCTCCTCGGTGGAAACGTATATGAGCTGATGATGTACAATACCATGTTAGGCAATGTTTTATAGTAAGTAGTATATTATTTTTTTAAGTATATCTACATCTACTCGTACCTACTCAGTTGTATATCTATTCCTATGCAATCGTCCGATTATAACTGTCATTACATAGTTTCTCCCTCAGCAATATTTGTCACATCTATTCCTGAAGGAACGTACTAAAATATAGTGGTTTGGTTTCAAACCTCATATATATCTATAATCGAGCAAGTATCACTAAGAAATCACATGTTTTTAACACGCAAAATAAAATGATACATTAACGATAAATTCACCAAAGAAAATGACCTCCAATTGCCGTATTCCATGTAACATAGACTAAGTAAGCACTTAAATAGTCATCAGTCCAACCCCTGTTTACTTTAATACTTAGCTTTGACCTAGCTATGTAAACCTAAGTTATTTGTAGTAAGCATTAAGTTATTTCAAGCTAACTTGTGGTATGGTTGGTAAATCCGCTATTTTGTAGGCACATAATAAGTTACAATGTGGTTTAAGCTAGTTACTTTATAATAAAATGATATAATAATAAATATGTATATCCTGGGACATAACACACGTCCATTTGATTCTACCAAATAGCTTTTGCTTTAATTTAGTACTACTAGCTTCCACCTTACATCTTTCGCTATATTCCCAGTCCCAGAGGATCTCTGATTGTCCCTGCATAAAAGATATATAAATAAATAAATATCCTGGGACACACGGCCAATCTGATTCCAAACTGAACCCACGACCCGCGGCTTGAGAGTCAGGGTCACTAACCACAAAGTCAACCGGGCTGATGCTATTCTATCTAATATATTCTACTTAACATTATGTCAAATATCATCCATATCCCTTCAACTGTGATTGAATTACAAATATCTGATATACTTAACATATTTAATCACATTTATCCTGGACAGGAATCGAATCCACAATCAGGGATTCGATTCCTGTCCAGTATCTGTCCATATCTTTACAGTTACTAACCACTAAAATTAAGTCTGTCAAATCACCAATGCAATAACCGTGCGTTCTTTTTTTAATGGAACTCATCCTACATAAATAAAAACCTAAATAAAAAGGTGCGAACTCAACACAATAAAATTAGCTGCTAAAATAACTAAAAATATTTTAGATATTTTTCACATATCATAGTATGCCTCGGGTATCAACAGCTCCGGGCATAGAAATTCAATTAACTTCATTTAGAAAAGCGAACGGCGTTTGTGCGGTTTAGAAGAGAAAATAGTGAAAATTATTTTGATAAACAAATATAGGCAGGTAGAGATACTCATAGTTCGATACAACAGTTTTGATCATTTTTGAATGGTTTAGACTCTATGGTCTATGGGGTAAGGTTGGTCAGAAATTATATAAATGATAGCGGGCTTGGCAGATTTTGTTCTGCCCTATAACGACACCTACAGTGGCTACAGTGTGCAATTCTCTCTTAACTATCCTGGGACATTATAACTATCCTGGGACATTTTTCACACACGGCCAATCTGATTCCAAAGTAAGCTTTCAAATGAAGCTTGTGTTATGGTAACCAGATAGCTGATATACTACATCTAATATGTACTTTTAAATACATACATATTATAGATATTTACATCCAGACACAGGACAAACAGACATATTCATGCATACAAATGTTTGTCCTGGGTGGGATTCGAACCCACGACCCGCGGCTTGAAAGTCAAGGTCACTAACCACAAAGCCAACCGGGTTGTCAAAGTAATCTTCAAAGTATTCATAAACTCATTGAAATAAAATAAATAAAAGTCAAATTTGTCCAGCCACGTAGGCGTAGTACGCCTTTATACATAAAGGCTTTCACATTCTCCTTTAAATCTACACCATCACTTTACCCTTCGATTTTACATCCCGTTTAAAGCATTGTAAATCATATTACGATATTCCACTTATCTTACCATATCCTTCAAACAAAATCAAAACTCCTCATTCCCGACATTATCTTTAAACTCGTCATTACAATCGTAGACTAAACCACGTTCCCAATAATCCGTATCAGCGGGTTCATGCAAATATCACCTTAGGTGGCAAGGCAGCTTAATTAAGAGAAATGCTATCGGTTTGACATAACCTAACTATGACGCAACGCAATGGATTCGATTAAACGCCCTCTAGCGGCGAGAGGGGAAATAATCTCGTGGAGGACAAATCCCTACTAAAATCGACGTCTTACGCTGCCTGTACGTGTTGCGAATTAAAGAATACTCTAAGCTTTGTGTCACACTTGAGTCTCCAAGTGTACTTTGTATGGAATGCCTATCTGGTAATGGGATTGACGGAGTCGGGAGGAACATACAGACAGAAGCTTCTAATGTCGTTAGATTTGTCTGTTGATTATCACGGTTGAATACGGTTCGATTTATATTTATTTTATCTATAAATAAAATTATTGTATCGGTTTAATATTTGAATAGTATTATGTATTATTAAAAATGATGTGAAGTAAATTACATAATACAATTTAGTCCTTATAGGCCAATGTAAGTACGTAGGTACTATGAGTTTGAAAGACAGCTTTCAACCGAGATGAACCGGTAAGAAAAAAAGCAACGCTAATTTTAATATAATCGGCTAAGTACAAAGTATTTAGGTTTGGCTTGTTTAGGTTATTGTTATATTAAGTTAAGTTTCCTATATTAAAAGAATCATTCTATGAATATGTCTGTATTTAAAAGTAGTAGGTAATATCAGCTAATTGGTTTCCATAATACAAGCTCTGCTTAGTATGGAACGAAATTGGCTGGATTTTTATTTCGTCACCATTGTGGACTATCCTTATAAGAACCGAATCTTCCCGTTAAGAGGTCCACAATAAAAAAGCATGGACGCTGAGGCCTCTGCTAATTTCAAGGGGGCCATTCCACGTTCGCCTATCGCAGATGTACCGCACTTAACTGGAAGGGACACGAAAAAAGTACCTATTATTTCGATTGGGTAATCATCATTGAGAAATTGGATACGTTGGTATAACTTTGTTTAATTATAATAATGGTTTATTAAATAAATCAGAAGCATATTCTATGTTTAGAATGTCTATCGATGCGTCAAGTGTCATTTAATTCCAACTGTTATTTTGAGAGTTACTTAGATCTATTTATCATAAATTTGCATATAGGTAGGTATATAGTATTTGTAGAATGTGTCACATACAGCTGAAATACCACAACTTTTTTAATGAATTGCAGATTATTTTTCTTACTATCAAATTGATATTGATTTCTATTTCATCTATACTAATATTATAAAGAGGAAAGATTTGTTTGTTTGTTTGTTTGTTTGTTTGTTTGTTTGTTTGTTTGTTTGTTTGTTTGTTTGTTTGTTTGTTTGTTTGTTTGTTTGTTTGTTTGTTTGTTTGTTTGTTTGTTTGTTTGTTTGTTTGTTTGTTTGTTTGTGTGTTTGTTTGTTTGTTTGTTTGTTTGTTTGTTTGTTTGTTTGTTTGTTTGTTTGTTTGTTTGTTTGTTTGTTTGTTTGTTTGTTTGTTTGTTTGTTTGTTTGTTTGTTTGTTTGTTTGTTTGTTTGTTTGTTTGTTTGTTTGTTTGTTTGTTTGTTTGTTTGTTTGTTTGTTTGTTTGTTTGTTTGTTTGTTTGTTTGTTTGTTTGTAATGAATAGGCTCCGAAACTACTGGACCGATTTCAAAAATTCTTTCACCTTTGGAAAGCTACATTATCCCCGAGTAACATAGGCTATATTTTATCCCTGTATTCCCACGGGAACGGGAACAACGCGGGTAAAACCGCGGGGAGGCAGCTAGTTATGTATATGTCTTTATTTGATAAATGTGTATGATAAAATTTGATAGATATACCTACTAGAGCGTCGAAAAAGACATAGGCTGCCCTTCATCCTGAAAAACTTATTAGCCCCCCGGAAACGCGAGTGAAGCCGCGGGACGGAAACTAGTTTAATATATTAGATTAAATCAGACGTGTACAGCCTACAGCTTCACAAATAATAATGCGCTCTTATCCCATCTAGTAGCCAATTATCCATGAGAACATTCTACATTCGAGACATGGCCACCGGCTTCTAACGCCGTCTCCAGGCTTATTACATAGCCATATTGTATTTATTATAGTTTTTACTATTCACCACCAATAAACGCAATTTGGAAGGATTTACTTCGGCTTATGTTTAATAGGCTGTTTAGTATTTTATTATGTTTTACCCTTACGTTACATAAAACATGTTTACGTCGTAATTTTTGGCTACACATGTATTTAATATAAGGAATGGGATACCTCGTTAGGATAGGTAAACCTGTACACACATAAAAAGACTGAAACTCTTGGCATTAATAAAATATAATTACCTATACTTTTATAATAATTAAAGAAATATGTTAAAATAAATAAATATAATTTAACTAGGTATTCTATTATCTACTAGTGTCTTTCCGCGGTTTCACCCGCGTACCCGGGACATCAATTTTCCGGGGATAACATGTAGACACAGTTACTTTCGCATTTATAATATTAGTTATTATTTGACACGGCTTATCTCTAAAACGCCTGGTCCAATGTTAACAGGACTTTCTCAGATATTACAAGGAGTTATTTAATACATAATTGAGTAAAGCCGCGAACACAGCTAGTGTAACAAGGAAGGAACATAAGTGTCGATAGTGAGCGGAACTTATCCGTAACTTAGCTCACGGCTGGGAACTCGTTAAGCACTGTACCTAAGTAATAAGTTACTTAACAAACGTGGTACAGTATGTAACTATACATACTGAGACATACTTTTTAAATATTTGGGTAGCAATGGAAGCTTTCCAACCGACCATTAGAGTCAGATTATTGATATGAGCTTGTTATTTGAATGATTATTTATTTCATTAAGTTAAACGATTAAAAACTATACAAGTATTACTAATACATAACTGTATTGTTAATTTAGTTAGGATTTAAAAATTAAATTAAAGTATTGGCGCTTATCGTAATATGCTGAGTAGGCGTAGGTTATAAATAAATTAATTTAATTACCCTTATTATAATATAGCTCTATATATCTCTCTTAATAATGTACCATTTAAAAAAAACTTTTAATTTCATAGGGTTATCAGTATGTGAGAAGACACAAAAACTCAAAACGTTTAATAAAATAGACCTACTCGTTTATCCAAAAAATATTACTATCAAATAGAGTTAAGATACTTTATGTCCAAAGTATCCCAAAGTACCATCCCATATTGATTGGATAGTTCGAATATTAGTTGGGGGCGGTCAACATTTTTGTTTTAACAACAAAGTTTGTCGAACAACAACAAATCTTACAAGTTTGTTGTCGGAGTCAACAACAGTTTGCTAGTTTGTCTCGAAGGCGACAAATTTCCTCCACGGGGATTACTCTTACCTCTGTCACTGATCTTATAATACAAGTAGTTAGACGCATTATGTTGGTACAAGTTGGGTACCTTTTTAAAGTCGATTTTAGGCATAAAATGTTCATACTTCTATTTGGTATACCTATTTACTATGTAGGTAAAAAAAACATTAATGTTTAATATTCAAAAACATCAAACATTTTGGACGTAGTTTCATACATAAAGTCATACGGCTGACCCTACAAATTGTAGGATAAAATAAATAACAGATGGGATTTGTGTGTTTGAATTATATACCTACATATTAGGTTCTATCGGTTATAACAGAGTTAATCTATGATAATTGTCAGTCTAAAAAAACCTGAAAATAATCATAATCCATCTTCGCAAAATCGTCGAACGACATTCGCAACTATATTAGCAACAATCTATTAGTCAAACTTTCTTTATTGTTCCAAAAAAAATTCCAGCTATATAAATACTTTATTTTTTGCCCTCGCTCATAAGTGTTGTGCGCGGGTCAATCACGCAATACCTTCACTGAGCGACCCACAAATTGCCACTGAATAAAGTAGTTTATCATACAACGCAGCTTTTGTTCTGTAACACGTTACAAGTTCTGCTATCGGGCCCGCGATCGATGCGGCACAATCGCCCACAATCAGCCCGAGGCGGGGTTGATTACGCTGAATACATGACCCGACCTCGTTTTGGTTATTCACGAATTTTATTAATCGAAAGGTACGGAATATTTAGGGTTCTGTTAAAAAAAAGGTTATATCATGCCTGGTAACACTAAGGGATAAAATAAAACAATAACTTTTTTCCCCATAAGTGTCTAGCAAAAAGAAAATCCCTTTGTATAATTTGCGTCTGTGGCTTCTAATTTCGTGGTTGATTACAAAAGACGCACACCCCTATTTGTATCCAAAATCCTCAACGGAATGACAACTTTATTTCTCAGTTTTAAGATTTAAATTTATTTAGCCTCCTCATTCATAATAAACCGTGTCGATCCCAAACTTTTATGACTTAGTTTAGTTTTACTTTTGCAACACCCGTTAAAATGGTAAAGAAATCTTTAACTTCGACTTCTTCTCGTTATTCATACTTTGTATTTTTAAAACAAAATTATGCGGTAAGGAACCATTTATTCCCGATATATTTCCCATTTTTACTATCAAGACAAAATTACGCTAAAAATGCGATACCTATTACATAAATACCTAATATTACTTACCTAAGCAGAAAAGATTCCTCGTTCCAAAAAAATCCAATGCCGTTTCCTTAGGATAAAATTATCCTACGTAAACGTGTTTACACCATTATTTTCATAGCCAATCAAATTACGTGAACTGTCAAAAACGAGGGGGCATCACCCGGCTAACTTTGAGAGCCGCTGGCAATAAATTGACAACACCAATAGTACGGCTAGGCGGTCTGGCTCGTCCCCGTCTGATTACACTGATTAGTAAACATGGCCGCTCCTCGTCGGCGACAATTCTCCCTAATGATTGGCCCGCTGGTAGCCCGGCCTGATTGTCTGATGTTTAGTGAACGCGACGTTTCACATACAAATGTCAATGGTAGTAGTGGAAGGTTTGCAGTGATCTATTTCGATAAATTAACTTATAAATTAAAGGAAGGAAACAAAATTTGTTTTCATAAAAAATTATGTTCTGTTTTTTTGTAAAGTAATTTGTAACAGAAATTAGCCTGTTCATTACCTAACTGAGATAAATTCATGAAAGTTCTATGACCTATCCTTTTTAGTATTAAAAGCAAGCCTTTTTATCGAAAATCAAATTAGCCCAAGATTTTCATAATTCCCAGAATCAATTATGAAATCCTTTTGATGTCCAGATATTGAACAATTCCTTCCTTTATTAATCAATTCTGTATTATTTTTCAATAAGCCATGAAATTCATGAATAATGAATAGATATTGTATCAAAATCTTTACGATTAATTTATCAGTTTAACCGAATCGTAGGAAATTATTTCTATACCTAAGAAAAATAATAATCAGAAAGAAAAGCTGAAACTATTAATCATGCTTACAAATAATGTACATTTACTTAATACAGTAAATGTTATTTATTTAATTAGTATACTGTGGATGAAACAACCTACAAAAGTAGGTATAATATACTTTCAACGGAAATCTCCTATAGGTATTACAAATAACCATTTATGCCTCCTGCCTAGTGAACCTTTTAATCAGAGTATAATATTAACAAGAACATAAACAAGTATAAATAACTATGTATGTGTGACTAATAATCTTAAAACCTATACATGTGTACTCAAAAAACATACATAAGCCTAGCCCATCTTATTGCACAAATATCCCCAATAAAACAATCAATGTAATTGCCAACCCTGTATATTCTTCATTAAAAATATTTCTCATAACACCACAGTTTAATACACACTATATACTAGCATTTTGCACCAACGATCAACCATCAAGGCTTTCAATTTACCCCGATAACGATGACGCACTCAAGAGCGAACTTAATAAATGTAATATATACTGCTACTCTTGGTTATGTCGTTGGCAGAACTGTGCGATGACAGCGCACAGTTATTACCATTGTGACATACGACCATAGGACGTAAAGGTTGTCTCGACGAATGAATTAATCAGTAGACGGAGCCTTCATCTTGAGTCAGAGATGCTCAAACTTGTAGCATCTGGCACCTTAAATAAAATTGTTTTTATGTATGAGAGTTATTTATTTGATAGTATTTTATTGTTTGTTGTTGTATGTGATTAGCGAAATATGTTTTTATTTTATTCTATGTGTTGGTCACACTTTACGAACGTTAGCAACACCAGAGGCGCTGCCGATGGCACTTGTTAAGTATCATGTGGCTGAAATTTCAGTGACCTTTGTTATTCTTACCGAAATGTTTACATTACTAATTGGGTTTTAAGATTTATTATTTTATTGTCAAAATTGTTATTTAATTGCTTTATTTATTCTAAAGAGAAATAAAAAGGGTATGTCAGACTGCGTTTAACTTACCTTCCTCAATATACCTTTTAGATTCGATTATTGCCAGCAAATATGATTTTATGTTGGTAGACTGAAGCCTTCAAAGCTGTGGGCTTACGTAACTCATAGCCGAAAATACATATGGTGAGCTATTTTATTATTAAGTCTATTAACGAGATTTATGGGGCCTCAAGTTTGAGAGCCTCTTGCTTAAGGGATACGTGTTAACTTAACTTCTGATGTATTATGCACGAATCTGTCCTAGAAACCTATTCTTGAAGTCCTACCACTTAATGGATGGTATACCTTTAGTACAATGCCTTCTTGCATAGTTTAGTTTCAAGTTTAAGTTGGTGATTATCTATTTAGAGTAGTGCAGTTTAAATATGACTGAGCCATGCCAATAACGGTAGCATAGACATAAGCGATAAATAGAGGTCAGATTTTATTTATAATTGCATCGCCGATAAAAAAAATTGGAATAAGTTGATAAGAAGTATTTATTTAAAATACATACTTAATCCTACTATTATTTATTGGTATTTGTTATTAGGATACTACTAGTAATACAAAATGCTCGAGGTATATACTAGCCCATAAATAAAGCTTATTTTAAATCTATATAATACCTAATATAATATACAAATACCATTTAAAAAACCAATATAACCTATAAGGAAGATGGTTTCTTGAAGTCACGTAGCATCCGGCAAGCCAAGTAGGTCGCAATACCTTTAACTAAATTAACTCAAAGTGGACAAGCATTGCTGTATTGATGCAAGCAACTCAAAACTCTGAGGACAGTTGTATTCAATAATAACCAATTACATGTCTAATTTAATACTGAATGACTCATCAGGTCTAGATTTTAGAACTGTCTTATGGACAGGGTAAATTTGCATCTGGGAACATTATTTGGGAAGACTGGAACACAGATATCCAAGAAAGAGACAGTCCTTTTAATACTCAAAGGGGCAGTCTCAATTTGGACAGCACTATATAGTAGAGATCCAAGAATTCTTACCATACTTTAATTATACAGATTTTTTGTTTATAATGACTATTTATTACGAAAAAAAAAATTCTTCAATGGAAAACCACATTATGAGGAAATGACATTATATATTATATCACCGAATTCCTATTAAAACAAGAACTACTTACGCAGGCAAAACCACACGTAAACTAGTATACAATAAAGGTGAACACAAATGATAGATTCACACAAATGAGGCTAATAAATAAAAATAAGAATCGAAAGCTAAATTACAAAAGTTATCGATGATTTTAATAAGTACACACTCATAAATAACATGGCCCGTTTTGACATGAAACTCGAAGTTAATAACGGTTTGGCACTTTAATAAATCGTCTGTTACACGCGACGGGCGCCGTTCCATGGCTAATTACAAGCGGGTTTCAGAAAAAAGAAAAAGAAAAACTAAGGTACCTACCTACGTACGGTCACCGGCTAAAAATGTTTATCAGCTATCGAATTATATTGTTTATCGCACTATGAGGGAAAAACCCAAAATTCCGTATCAAGTAAAGTATAAATTCAAAAATCATAAATTTTTTTTTAATTAGATACGTCAAATAATCGTTATTCCATTTTGACATTTATTAAGGAGGAACAGTGGAGAAAAGAAGGGGAGGCCTTTGCCCTGCAGTGGGACAGCACAAGCTAATAATAATAAAAAAAAATCAAGTTACTAGTTTAGTTAGGTGTATGGTTTATCCGATTGTCTGTACCCTTTTCGGTCTCGTCTCTATGCTAGTTAAAAAAAACTTCAACTATCCTATTTAGTAAGCCTTCTTCAGCGAACAATATTCATATAAATAAAAATCTATCTTCTATACCTAGTCCAATCACAACTACGTGACATAGATGTGTACAGGCAATTATTAACCATTAAGTGGTAAACATTTTCCGACCGCGACTGTACATAGGTACTATCGAAACTCAAGTCTCGACTATGAATTTTAGTTTCACGTCATTAATGGGCCATGTAAAATTTTATCTTACATGCAAATTATGAGGTTTATATAAAACAGTTATTCGAGGTTAGCTTTTAGGTAGTGTTATCGTGATTTAGAAAACGCTAAAAGCTGGTATTTATGGTAGTATTTTTAAGTCGTTAGTAAACCGTGTCCTTGGGTCGAGATGTAATAATAAATTTCATTTAAGAAACACATGCTAGATACAAAAGAATATATACATACAATTTATAAAATAAGACAAAACAACAAAGTACATATTTACAGAAGAATATGAATATGACAATAAATTAGACGGCATTTTGCTTAAAGCATCTTCCAGGCAACCTTTAAAAAAATACGGATTAAATATAAGTACATAGAAGAATGTTGCAAGCAACCAATAAAAATACGGGTAAAATATATAATGATCTATATAGGACTCGCCTGTGATCGCATCTAGTTTTTATTTTACTAACTCAACAATATACTCGTAGATACATACTTACTTTCATAAATATTATAAAAAATACACACCAGACTTACCTATACCTATAGTGATAATGTAGCTTTCCATTGAAGAAAGAATTATTCAGATCAGTCCAGTACTTTCAGAGCCTATAAGTGACAAACAAACATACTTTAACTAAATGTTTCTTTATAATATTAGTGTAGATTACGTGTGAAAGTTTTTGGTCTGTAAGCATATAGTCGAGAAGGTGTGTATGTGTGTGTGTGTTTTGGAGTAGGTACTATAGTAATATCAAACACTATGACAGATCGCGTGTACACTGCGGGACAGTGGTTGCGTTTCTTAGCTCAGCACGGCGGTTGTTCTAAATTGGTAGCTATTGTTGTTCCGTTATTTTGTCCGCGCTTTTGTCGAGTGCTCCACGGACCACGCCACGCCGGGGTGGAATGGTGCCGAGATAATTACTTTTTCTGGGGTTCCCACTGTGGGGTTCTTATGGTCTTTTTTTATTAAGTAAATTAACTTTTTATAAGTATACAGTTGATTCATTGGTACAACATTTAATATCAGAATATTTATTTTCAATATGCCAACTGTCTAAGTAAAGTTAGTTTTGTTATAATTGTATAATTGTTTACCGTAGAAAATATGTACGGGGCATTTCAAAACATATTTTATAAATACCCTAATTTGATATACATTATAAAGAGTAAACTAAAACAAGTTTAACATTAATTATAGTAATAGTACAACTTTTGCATTTTATATTGTAAAATGACTAACATAACTAAATATTTATTATTATTTATAACTCAGAACCAGTACCTAACCATCAAGCCAAATCATCAAAAACAATATAGGCATCGTAATCCGATCGCAGATTAGCGATACCACAAAGAAACTGTACAAATTGTCTATGGTAGAGCGGCGTCTGTGTTGTTTGTGTGTACCTAAAGCCTTAATTAATTAACGTCTGCCACTAACAAGACATATCGGTTAACTTGTGATTAAATAGATACCTACTTGGGATAGAAATGTTACCTCACCAAGGCTGCGACTCCAACCAGACACTGATTAAAACCTTTAGAAGCTCTCTATAAGCTCTATGTTTATACAATAATATTATAAAGAGGAAATTAGAAGATTTTATAGATTGTATTGCCTTTGAAAATGGTTAGAAAATATGTTAGTGTTAGATAGTTTATTAATACTTAGTTTCAACAGTATATTTCTAATAGTTTCGGAATAAAGTGGCTGTGACACACCGACGGACGGACGGACAAACAGACAGACAGATATAACGAATCTATAAGGGTTCCATTTTTTTGTCATTTGGCTACGGAACCCTAAAAAGAGAAAGGCTATAACATCACGAACCGTCCAATAGGAGAAGAGCATCATTGTGTCAGCTTCAGTTTACATTTAACTTAATTTATTAATAACTCATTGACTGTTAATTTAATTTTGAGTATAGCAACATCGCTTGGATATTGCTTTATGAGGGTACAATGTCAGCTTCAGTTTACATTTAACTTAATAACTCATAGACTATTAATTTAATTTTGAGGTTAGCAACATCGCTTGATGTTGCTTTCTGAGGGTATAAATACTGCTGCGTCACAGAGAAACGCTCAGTGTCGTCCCCAGTACCAGTCTCGTCCCCAGTAGCATGCCAGTCTCGTCCCCAGTAGCATGCGGCCCGAGCCGCCCCAAATGTCCGATAAATAAAATTTCCCCAAATAATCAAACCAGTGAGTCCCTCACCCCCAGCAACGCCCTGAGCCGAGGCACGGTCCCGCAGGGGACACCCTCAGCGCAGTTGCTTAAATATATTTACGGTTGAGGCTAACACCTTCAAGTCCCTTCAAAAAAAAAAAAAAAAAAAGAGAAACGCTCAGTCCGTCGTCGGCTGTCGGAGCGGTAACAACTATATTTTGTAGTGTACCCTCGTAAATATATTTCTAAGGAATATTATGTAAGTGCTGTTGAAATGTAAGTATGTAAAAAGTATTTAACTAAAACCTGTATAAATAAATAGATAGATTGGCGTCCCGGCAATTTCATTATAATTTATATATGTCATAAAACCACGGCCTCCTAACAATTGAAAAATGTTGGATAGATGGGAAGGATTATGAATAAAAAAAATTACATAATTTATTCTTCTATACCTACTGTTAATTCTTACTACTAATAAGTGAGAAAGTTTAATGTTTGTTCGTTTGTGGGGTTGTTCCCAAAGTACTCCATTCTTTTGTTCTAAAAAGATAAGAATCTCATACATGGGTTCCCAAACTACTCCAACGAATTAAATATTAATTTAAAAATATTGCATTTAAGTTCCATTCTACTCCAAATGTAACTGGCGTTGTTCCCAAACTACTCCAGTCATTGTTCGTCGACAATTCTCAAACTGCTCCATTGAAAACATCGAAATATATTCAATCTTCATATTTAAGTACCATTCTACTCCATGAAATATTGAAAAGGTACAGTCAGGCACAATATGCAAAATTATATGTATTTTAAAATAATGTTTTCTCAAGTTTTTTTAATGTCGGTTTCATTTGTGGCCTATGTGAATGTGGCAAGTGGCATGGAATAAAAATCATGATTTGATCGCTTACTTACGCCAATTTTTCAGAATTCATGTATTTTTATCAGGTGGACAGCTCAGACCAGAAATAAGACTGATTTTTTTCTTCTATATTTGTTTGTACTGTTGATTGTTGATTTTGTTTTAGCCATCATGCTTAATTAGTATATTCGTATTTAATAAGTATATATTGTAAAAAAAAAAATTGTGAATGCTAAAATCCTCTCTAGATTTTAATCCTTATTTAGTTGTTTTAAATGATTAAAAAAAAAACAAATCAGTAACTGTGTATTATTTCAGTTCTATCTCATATTAACATCTAGCTAATTAGCCCGTAATTACCCACATCTATAGTTGTATTGACATAGTTAAAAATATTAAATAACTTGAAGTTATGCACCTGACTGTACGTCTCATCTACTGGAGTAGGATGGGACAAACAATTTATCAATAATATTCTTTTTGGTGTTGTTTGTGAATAAATGTACCTACTATTTATTTTTTGAAATCAGAACCTTGGAGTACTTTGAGAACAACGTTCAAGTCTCTTGGAGTAAAATGGGACACATTTAATAAAGTAGTTTTTTATCATGGAGTAGTTTGGGAAGGAAACTTGGAGTACTTTGGGAACAACCCGTTTGTGATTGAATCATGCCAGAACAACTGAAAAGTATGAAATATGACACATAATGTTGGGTAGCACACGGGCTACTTTTAACTATGGGAAAATTGACGTTCCCCGGAAACACGGAATCTTGATTAATAGATCTATGCCGGAAAACACAGAATTCCCGTTAATGCGGATGAAGCCGCGAGACGGTAGCTAGCCAAACAAAACTTTTGCTAAGAGTTGTGTATTTTTTTAACATCGACAACTTTTTCAACGTACTTAGACCATTTTGTTGGCTTAATAAGTTTTTCACCTTCGTAACTTATTTTAGTTAAAAAGTTGAAAATTTTTTCTATGCGACATTTTAATCCACTTACCTGCATATAGTTTCTTTTTAATTTCCGGTCATGAAATACATTATCGAATTCATTAATAATAAATAGAAAAAAATTTTTGGGTCATCTTATTTTATTCCAAGCTAAGCAGAGTTGACGACTAAGTAACTTATATAATTTTACGCCCAAAATTTACGGTTTTGGAAACAGAAGAGAAGACTGTATTGCGTTTAGAAAATGTCTCCAAGAAATAAAAGAGGAAAAGGGAAAATTGGGCTTCTACCAGGTTCCGTAGTGGAGCTTCTTTCCTGGTTCGGTTCTGCTGCCATGTGTCGTCGTAATACCCCGATCCTCAGGTTTCTTGGGTGTTACTTGGGGTGGCAGGTGTTGGGTGATTTTTGAGTATTCGAAGGGCATTCAGGGGGAGGGGGTAGGTAATCGACTAAATCGGTAAATAATATTAATTGGCGCCACCTTTACCAAAAATTACATTAGTACATAGATAACAACAAACTAATATTTTATACGAAATTCTTTGCCATGCAAGGGGGGTATTATTATTTCATATAAATGTTCAGACATGTCAGAATTATTTATGATTAATTATAATAATTCCGACTACCCGTGACATTACAGTACATTATACTCCAAAGTTAATAGAAACAATAATAAAGTTGTGTCAATATTAAAACTTGCCAGCCTTAAAGAAATTCATATAACACGAAAGTTAATCTCAATAAAGTAGATAAGACAACACGCTGGGAAATATGCAAATGTCAAGTATCCGCAACCAAGCGGATAAATATCTCAAGGGCTGGCCCTTAACGGTTTACCTTTAAAAAAGAAATTACTATTTTTAACTTAAACAAAAAAGGACAACTACGTATTTAATTCATTTATCATCAAATGTTAATATATAGGTTTTAATTAAATAAAAAAACATGTACCATGTTAAAGAACGAATGAAATTTAAATTTAAACAAATGCAATCACATCGCCAATAAAATACACTAGGACACGCAACCGCTATAACTCGGCCCAGCTGAAAAATATGTTAATGTGTGTATGTAAGTCAGGTATCCGTCACCGAGCGGATAAATATCTCAAGAGTTGAACCCTGCGCGGTACGTGCCGACGGGACTCGCTGCAGAAGTAGGGGCACGGTCACAACACGGCACTGAGCTATGCCTGCTCGGAAATAAAAAAAAAACTATATTGTGATATCTTATATGACTCCAAATTCAAAAAGTAAAATTTTGAATTTAAAAGAGAAAATTATTGATAGCTTATTTTTATGTGTTCAAAATTTTGTAGTGCTGTATTTTTAAAGATATAATAAAATAAATATATGTCAATATTATATTATTTATTAAATAACATACAAATATTTAATGAAATTTTAGCAGTTAAAAATAAACTTGTACTTTCAGTAAAGTAATAAGTGAGACGAATAAAACCGAGGCCTACAAATTCGGTAACGCGGCCTAACAATGTACGCATACGGCAATGCCTACTGCGCATGTCCGGGCCTCACTCATTCCGGACTATTTGTTTTGTCGTTACACTATCAAAAAGCTTCGGAATGCTAGCATAGTAGCATCTTCTTCGTCAATTGCTGGGTTTCTGAACGCATCCCACACATCAATGAAGACAATTAGCTAAAGTGCCAGTGTTTACCTGTTTCCGAACGCGCGAATCAATCAGGCATCTGTCAAGTGTTCGCGCCAATAGTTGACGTTTGACCGCGTGCTTTCAAACGTTTAAAACATTCGAATTTCAGTGTGAATTTGAACTGGTATTAGTGGAGTGGTATTGTGAAGGATATTTTTTGTATAGGGTGCGTATCTCTCGTGTATCTGCAATACGGCAAAACCGCAGTAGTCCGTGCGGCAATCGGCGTATCTCGTGAGAGGGGGCGGTGCAGAACAACTGTGCTAAACATTTGAATTTTGTACTGTGATTTGTGTTCTATTTTCAAACTTTGAGTCCAATTAGTGTAGGTTTATCGCGTCAAGATGAATATAACATCAACCACGGACGGTAAGTTGACTTTATCTATAACTAGCTGCCTCCGCGCGGTTTTACCCGCGTAGTTCCTGTTCCCGTGGGAGTACAGGAATAAAATAAAGCCTATGTTACTCGTGGATAATGTAGCTTTCGAATGGTGAAAGAATTTTTAAAAATGGTCCAGTAGTTTTTGAGCCTATTCATTACAACCAAACAAACAAAGTTTTCCTCTTTATAATATTAGTGTAGATATTTAATGGCAACATCCGCAATATGAAAAGTACATAATTGCATTCCCTAGATGCGCGCCGATGCGGATTTCACATCGCCTACGAATTGCACTTTAGGCATAGGAAATGAGGGTCGAATTTTGTTAGTATGGTTCTTTATCTCTTGTGTTAAATGTTTGTACTCTATTGCGATGATGATAAGGTTCAGTTTCGATTAGTAGGAAGTCTAAGGCATATCTATACGCAGTGATATATCTTAGTATGTTCATTTCCGAGCCTAAACGAATGTTTGCGTGTGTGAATAGTTTTCTATGTTGTATTGCGGACTTTATTATTGTTTTTAGTTTGAATTAGTTCTGTCAGGCGAATTGTTACTTTTGTTTGGGTGAACTTATCAACTGTGACGTCATTATTTATTATAATACCTACCTACGGATAATGTAGATGGGCTTATCTGGATGATTATTTTATCATAATTATTTAGGTATATATCCTATTAGTTTTAAAGGAAATGGTAAAGTTAAGGTTATATTTTTATTATTGAGACTTTTACATAGACATTAAAAGAAGGATGCGGGCAAGCAAAAGGGGTGCGGATTCCAAAGGTCATAGGTTCGAATCATAGTCACCTACTTCTGATTAAAAAAAAATTCGAATGTTTTTTTTTTTTTATTTAATAGTCGTATCAGACAGTCAGTCGTGTCGTAGTCGTGTCGTACAATGAAAACTGCTTTTATGAAGCCTTGTCTCGTTCACAATGAAGAGTGACATAAGACATGAGAGGTAAGAGGTCTGAATCAGCTTTAATGTTTGTGACAATATTTCTTCTTACAGTATTTTTGTTATGATGTTTTCCCTCAAATTCTAGTGTTACTGCTAATATCTAAAACTAATGAGATTAAAATACATAGAAAATTATGAAACGGAAGGTGAATTAAACCGGCTTAAATTTTAAGTATTTAGTTGATTAATTATTTATTTATTTATTGTTGACGCAAACTACATACTTCATACTAGCTACTTAAATACAAAAACTTTATAAAGCAAACCTTTACGTTTCACCCAAAACTATTGTAACAATACAAAATAAACAACCTAAATCAGAAAATATTAAAACAGAAAGCGGGTAGTTGAATAATTTAGGGCAAACTAGAGAGTTGGGCAACTACTTAAGGATTAGAGCATGTAATAAAACTCGCGAATTATTTCCGACCTTATTCCGAAAGCATAAATTCCACATTCGAATGTAATATTTTACGTTACTACGCGGTGTGCTACGCGGCTCGTAGACACATAGCTACGAGGGTCTACGATGTAGCTGTTGCTACGCATGCGTTAATATTTCAGCTTAAGATGGTGTCTCAATGGGGTAAGAAATAAATCATAGTTATATAATACTAGCCTCTGATACTCGGTTTTACCTGCTTTCCTAGTGTATCTTCAGAATTCAAAACATATTCTAAAACAAATTTTACCTGTGTGCCAGATTTGTTACCTCTCTTCAGTCGTTATTGGGTGAAAGAGTAACAAACACACATTTGGGTGTATAATATTATTTGTACAGTAGAATCACACCGCCATATTAAACCAAGTGCTAGTATTAGCGGAGTAAATGAAGCGAAAAATACGGTCTTACCTCCGAATTTTTTTACTGTGAACCGATTTGCATGAAATTTTTGGAATTAGGCTCATCTTACCCTTAACTTTAAAAGTGAAAATGATCTGAACTCCGCCTATTATTTTTAAGGGGTGTAGACCACCCCTTAATGGAAAAAATTACATTGAGCCATTTTATCGCTAGAAAACATGTCTAATAGCAAATGGTGAAATTGTAAAGTATTTTCTTACATAATTACCTCATATTAAAATCATTTTCAACCCCTTGAAAATCTTACAACCCTTGCAAATGTGTCATAGTTTGGTATAAATATATACCATATAAATATATTATGGCGATAATATTTGTGTATTATCGCCATAATATATTATTAATATAGGTTAGGGTGCGGCGGGGGTGGCCCTTGGGCCACCCTTAAGCCTCGAACGTCTAAATGTTCTGAAATGAACACAAAAAAGGTGACAAAGACTTACTGTCCTAACATAACATTGATTACTACGCCCAAATATAGTTATTTTACACATTGCCGGTGGACCAGCAGGTATTCCATATAATTCCGAGGAAATTTATACATTTCCTAGGATAATTATGCATTAAATAGTTTTTCAAACAATATTTTATACATTTCCTAAATAGTATCGGAACTGTACACATTTCCTAGGATTTGTATTCAATTCCTTGATTTCATACATTTCTGGTAGCATATATACACATTACAATAGTTGTGGTCTCTATTATACTGCGTACTTTCACATTGCTCCAAATATTCGCACTCCGAAATTTTCAGTTACTAAGTAGATAAAAATATGTTAAGTTTTTGGACCATAACTCCTTCAATTTTCATGCTATCACAAGTTATAAAACACCATTGTAAAGGTAATTAAAAGAGCTACAACATCCTTTATTGCAATATATAGTAAAAAACCTTTTTCTGAAACGGTGAAGGGTTAAAGGGCTTAAGAGAGGCTGTGATTCCGCTGCCACGCGCTCTTTAAACAATCATAACTCCGTCAATTTTTGTTTCACAGAAAAACCAAAACATCCAAATTGTTTGTCAGAAAATTATCAATTTTTTTATTTCCACACTTTTATACGTATCTGTCGTCCTTTTTGAGATATTATGAAAAATAGGGTGGAATTTTATAAATATTTGAAAGTTTGTTTTTTATATAATCATGAATTTTTTGAAAAATATGTGTCCTGAAGCAGCCAAACTGATACTATCCATCAAACTCTTCATAATAAAGTTAATTCTAGGCGGAATACGATTAATTTTAATTGTGGTGGAAATGGCACTTATGAAACCCATTGATTTAAAAGAAAAAACATTAGATGCTCCCCTTATTTGCAATACAGCTCACTTATTTTACGTGCAAAAGACTTTAAATAGTGCTCATTTTAAAGCTTATTTTATGCGCTACAAAACCCTTTTGTATTAGAATGCATAAAATGCATCTGCTCGCCACTAGATGGCATTGACCACATCGATTAAATTTCAGATAAAATAAAACACGGCTTTGATCTTTAATATCTAGCTTAATATTGCACGTAGAATACTTTATAAAATACCAAATTGTTCATTGTTTTACCTGCTACAACTTTGTTCTTGATGAAATTTTCGATAAACGTATATTTTTGGAGATATTTGCAAAAAACCGATGAAAACCGTGAAAAAATTGCAAATTTTCAATAGCCAATAACTTGAAAAGTATTGGATTTTTTGAAAAGCTTTATATATGATTTTTGCTTAAAATTAGGCCTTCTATTGATATCCGAGGCAATTTTGAAAAAAAAGAAATTCACCCCCGAGAAGGGGTGGCAACCACACCCAGGGTGGTTGCGGAGTTCAAATCATTTTCACTTTTGAAGTTAAGGGTAAGATGAACCTAATTCCAAAATTGTATGCAATTCGGTTCACAGTAAAAAAAAACGGACCCATAATGCTTCATTTACTCCGCTATATATGTAATAGTAACAAATACCAAATATTTTTTTTTGCGTAATTAGTATGTTTTTATTTCAGTTTAGTTTTTAACAACAAATTCCTCCCCTCAACAGCTCCTAATTTTATTAAAATAATGGCATACATTTTCCTAGACATGACGCAATAGCTACAAATACAAATAATAGAATTGTAATGGCTAATTACAATGTATTGACGTTATGTAAACCAACCTTCATTAAGTCCATAAAAGGGGTTTCATAGTGTATCTCGTAAACAATGAAATCTAAACGGTTTACGCGGTGACGTAATACAGAGCACAAACATTTGACCAATCAAAAGTCTCGTTAAGTATTTATGGGAACAGAAAATGGGTCAGACGTGTACTTTTTAGGGTTCCGTAAAAGAATGGTATCTAACGGGACCAGTTTTTTTGTCTGACATCAAGCTTTTTAATCTTATTATCCGTAATAGGTACGACAATTTAATTTTTAGTATTTATGTTGCCACTATAAAGGATTAGTAATAAAAATGAATATGAAATTAAACCCTCATTTAGAAATATCATAATTTTTTGCTTGATTTTAAGTAATAACAATATAATCTATATCTATACTAAATAAATGCCAAAGTAACTCTGTCTGTCTGTCTCGCTTTCACGCTAAAACTACCGATCCGATTTAAATGATTGTTACACAGATAGTCTAAAGTCTGAGAAAGGACATTGGCTACTTGTATCCTGGGAAGTCTGAAGAATCCCCGGAAACGCGGGTGAAGCCGCGGGGAGCCACTAGTATATAATAATCATGTAGACGATTAAAATTCTCATACATTTTTTATTGCTGTATTCGCTAAAAATATATTATAGTAATAGTCTTCATACAAGAGACTTGTTTCTTGCTCAACGATTTGCGGTATAATAACGATGATGCGGAACCCTTCATACGAGAGTCCGCCTCGCACTTGACCGTTTACTTTACCCGCCTGCGCAAGAAAGAGAGTTATGTTTCCTTAAACGTCCTGTATGCGTTTCTTATAAATCTTTGTGACATTATAAGTGGGTTAGCTTTGAAGGGAAAATATTGTTTTTCCTTTTTTTTGTAAGTGTACCTCATTATTTTAAAATGGGTGTGTGTGATTGTAGGTCTTTTTGAAATCGGAACAAACGTTTCTTTTGTATGTGTGTTATGTGGGTTTTATAGAAATTTCATATTATTTATGTATGGTTAACGTTTTCAAGTTTTTATGTCATGAATTTGTGTGCATGAACATGTCTGTATTTTATATGTATGGATATAAATAGTTTATTTTAAAGTCTCTAGTATCTTTGTAATATTAGATAGGTACATGCTCTGCTTGGTTTGGAATCAGACTGGCCGTGTGTGAATATTTACTTAACCCTTAAATTGTCACCCCTTGAATTCCATGGGTATTTCATGTTCCAAGTTTGGATTTGGGTTGGAAATGGGATAGAAAAGAAGATAATGAAAAAAAAAACAAATATTTTATATTTTTTAATGGTTTTTTTAAATGTCACATAAAACGGACATTGTCCATTACATGTTCATTTATGATAGATGAATATACGTCACTTAAAAAGGACGTTGCCCATTATATGTGCAGCTATGTTAGATGCATAAACGTCACATAAAACAAAAGTTGTACATCATAATGTCCAGATTTATTTGCTAAAGTATCGTCAAATACAATGGAAATTGCCTAGAGTACAACAACTAAAGTAGAACAATTAACATAGAGTTATAATTAGGAAAATTCTAAAATCACCCTTATAAAACGTTACATCTTAAAATACTAGTTAAATTAAAAAATAAAACAACAAAATAATTAAAGTTATGAAAATTTCAAGTACCCAACAACATTATTCTGTACATACAACTTATTAGGGACATGGTGGATGATGATCTGTAATACTTCTGATTAGCACTCCAATAATCTTCGACTGCCGCTACAGGTGTCGCTGTCATTGGTAGGTAGATGCATAAATTACGTGTTTATGACTGCGGTTTGTCTGGTTCGACGTGTTGTCATATTTGACAATAGTATGGGTTTAGAAAAACTAGAAGATGGTGATGAAACAACCATTGGTGAAGATGTTTCTGGTATGTTACACGATATTAGAGCCGGGGACCCACCGGGGAGTGAAGCGGTTTCATCTCGCACTGTGACTAGTACCTGTTCTTCAGCAATATCATCATTGTAATCCTGACAATTTGTGTCTTCATTGTCACTGAGATCAGCCAATATGCCTGAAAATCCCGCGGAAATGGCACGAAGCGAAAATGAGTCACTTATCATTGCGCAAATATTCATGTCACTCAAGGTTGACTTCTAAATCGTCATCAGATTCAATATTTGACTCCTCAGAATTCGACGGAGGTATTAGTGACATTATTTATTTTGATCGCCAAGCCATGTCACTGTAAAATTAAATAATAAATAAAAAAATATGTGATATAGTACGTGACGACGTCCGTTTTATAGGACAATCAAAAGGAAAACTCACAGTAGTACTAATTGTCAATGTCCGTTACATAGGACACTCAAAGAGTACCCTTGTTACTAGTTCAAGTTGGCAACGTCCGTTTTGTGGGACACTATAAAGAAACCAGGCTTATACTCTAATTACAGTTATATTTATAAAAAAATATATCTGAATACAATACCTTTATTCATACTTTAGCTAATAATACAACATAATAAACAAAACAACACAAATACTCACAGTTATTCTAATATTTATCAGGATCGTAAACAAATCTGACCGTTGCACATTTTCAAAAGATTACTGCTCGCCACCGTTCATCACTGCGTTAGCGGAACTTGCACGTGTGCGAAGGAGATAACTAGTTCGAGCCCGTTTCGCGTTTCTGTAGTACCTCAGACTGTTAAAATTATCTCTGTGTGCCTCTCAACACTATGTCCTTTAAAACGGACGAAATCAATTTAAGGGTTAAACTAAAGAAAAGTTTTAACATGTTAAAACCACTTTGAAGAAAGGCCTTATAATTCGCGTAACGGCTAAACAGATCATTGCAAAAAACGACCCATCCATACACAAGTTAAATTTCACCCCAGCTTACTCTGGGGTTGAAAATAGCCCTTATTTACAAGGTTCACCGTTCAACCCTATTCATATATTTTTTATAGCCTCCTTACCCTCAAGTACCCATCACGTAGTTTGTGAGTACCCGACACAGTATAGTAAATAATTAATCAGCCCCAACAGACGGTGGTATACTGTGTGTATTACTTTATGTTAGCTGAAGTATGCTGTGACCATGTACATTTAATTTACGGTCGAGATTTTTTATGTTTGCGTGTGTTTGTTGAGTTGTAGTGTGAAGTGTGAAGTTACCTTTGAGTGATTAAACTATATGATATGTACATTTTTAGGTAGTTTAAGGCTTTTAGGATATAAGCTTATTATAATTAAATTCATGTAAAATCACATATGTTTTTTACTACTACTTTATCCATCGAGTTAAGTGTGACTTTTTCAGTTACCTTGAAAAATAAGACGAACTCAAAAGTCAGTTGTTATATTTTTGCGAATGCATTAGAAAATAACCTACCTAGGTTTTGCATATTTAAGGAAATATCTGTTACATAGTGTTATGAAATGTGACCGTAGCAACAAAAAATATTAGCTTGTTTATATAATATCCAACACATGTATAAAAATAAAATTAAAATTAGCATCAAATTCGCAAAGTATGTAATTATGTTATACTGTTTTTGTAAGAAAAATATATTATAAATAATGTATTCGAACCATCGCCAGTCTTCGCTGGGACACTTATAAAATATTCAGTTTACGGAAGATTGTCAACTTTGCAATTAGGTTGAATTTATTAATACAATCCCGGGGATCGGCACTTCCCAAGTCCATCCCTGCCCCCCCCCCCCCCCCCCCGGTCTCTCAAAGGATATAGACTAAGTGGGAATGAAATTGTACCTATTTTGGACAGTAAATAACTTTTAACTTTTTTTGCTCGTTCTCAAAAATTACGTGTTATAAAAATTCGTAGTTTTTATTTTAACAAAGGTTTGCAATAATAATTGGTGAAAAATGGGGTGATAGTTTTAGTTTTTTTTAAACAAGTAAACTAAAGGTATATTCAAATTAAATCTATCAGCAAGCGTACTAATTAACCAAACATATTATCACACCGAAATCCAAAACTATTTTCGTATATTGTATAATTACCTAATCTATTTCATGCGTTATTTATGTCCGGTATATATTTGTTTCGGACACGGCCGTTAGAAATAGCTAAAAATAAACCTCTCTGAGTCAACAAAAGCGTAGGCAGAATACTGTCGCTAGATATAAACCTGCCAATCGATTTATACCTTCCGTCTAGTGAAATTTGAGGATAATTCGGTTTTGATAGCTACTGCGTAATTATTTAATGCGACGGCTTCGATAACTCAGTTAATCTTAATAAATCCGATACAGATTAATCGCTTGAGTCACTAGAAATGCCGCTTAATGGATATTTTAGACGGAGGCTGGAGATTTGTGAATTTATTGCTTTTATAAAACGGAAAATGTGTTTTGTAAAGTAGAAGCTATTAAGTAATATTTAATTCGTAACAGATGCTGTTATGTAGGGAATTTCTTCAATATACGTTAATACACTTTTTCTTAAATACTATAGTAGATAGATTATGACTGTGTTTAAGATAGTTTTGAAAGAGTTTTAAGTTTACGGAAAAACTGATTACTATTTGAATTAGTGATATACAAATATAACCTTTTTACTACATAACAAATTATTAAACTTAAAATCATATTAGGTAACCTAGAGTATTTTATTGATATGCTACCTCTCATATATATAATGCTTTTATCCAAGGTGGAAATCGAATCTACGACCAGCAACTTAAAACTCAACAGGCTTTTTAACGTTTTCAAAAATGACACGTCATTATAAACAGATTGTTATGACCCAAAGTGTATTCAAAATCTTACATTAAGTTCCACATAAAATAATGTAGTGCTTTGTATTGTAAGCTTAAATAAGCTTTTATTAATTACAGTACCAGTGTTCCTATTCATACTGTAAGACTGATTAATAACCTGTGTGAGTAACTACACCATTTATTTATGAAAATGCTCATTTATTGTCTGAGCTTATTGTAACTTACCTGTTTTAATTTTATTTTCTCGCTACACTCTCTGATAAATATAGTGCGAGCTTAGTGTTTACTTTCGAGGTTAATATTAAAGTTATATATTACGAAATACTGGATGAGAATATTAAAGTTTTGAATAACGCAAAGTGCTCACGATTTTATGTGTTTTTTTAACGTCTGATGGTTAATGGTCACTGCAGTTCCGGTCATCTGCAACGTTTGTAAATCTTGGACATGGATATGTTTAATTCAGATTGATGAGATGAGAGCTGGTTTTTCGATGTAGATAATAGCAATTTCAAAATCTTCGTGGTGGCTTTCTGACTAAATAACCCTACATAAATACAAAATTGCCTTTCAAATGAGAGAATCTTTTTGTTTTACGCTTTAAACTAATAATATAAAGTTGAAGAGTTAGTTTGTTTGAAACAATCTTAGGAACTACTGGTTCGCATTATAAAGTATTTTTGATGTTGAATTCATTTAGGGAGGGAAGATTTTATGATATCAAGCTGCGAGCAATAGGAGCAGAGCATCAACGAATAATGTTGCAAAAACGGGAGACATGACACTGACAAAGTTGCGCGGATTAGCTAGTTAGATATAGGTAAATGAATACAATCTTATTTTAATTATTTACTTACAGTAAATTAGACAGAAATTTAATATAAAAGATGATAAATAAGACATTGTCAGTTACTAACGAGATAACAGGTTTATATAATTTTTCGTAGTACATGTAACCCCGCGGATTTTACAAAAGGCTTTGTTTGGCTTTTGCTATAAAACGATAGATCTAAGCAACTATGAAAAGGCTAAAAAATACAGCCCAATCGCTGATCACCGCCGACATAGTAGACCGCCTCGAGGTAGAAATATCTTTATTGTGCTTCATAAAAACAAACTAGACTTAGTTTTTTAGAATAACTGTATAATTAAGGGGAAATAAATATTTTTACCTTACAGCGAGGTACTTTATTAACATATAAAAATATCATAGAATACGTAGGTACTAGTTATAATAATACTGGTCTTTCAGTGAAGGAATCGTGATTTAACTATGGATTACGATCTTCAAGTTGTAAATCTGTCGCCAGTTAGTTCCATTCTAGACTTACACCATCAGGTTTACTATCTTACCTAACCTAGTCTAGACTGCAATTATTTTTAGAAAAACCCCCGAAAATGTACGTAAGTACTACATAATTATATGCCCATAAACTATTTAGGTTTTTTATTCATCTAATTTTATTGATATTTAACGTAGGTACATGTTGTTACTTAATTTTAAGATGCAAATATATTTAATCCTTAGTACCTACTGACACAGCATTTAAAATAAATATTTTTCTAGCTGACTATCTTAACAAACTATATTTTGAATTTTAAAGTAATATTAACCCAAAATATTAACACGTAACCCTACATCAAAATGTTGTGTAAGTTTTTATTTTATCACCACTAGCGGCTGACCTTTTTAGGGATCGGTCATATATCTCGCCATCAAATCTAGGCGAGTAGAAACTATACGGAACACAGTATGGTCGATGGCATGACGACGATATACCCTTGATACAGGGTGTTTATGACGTGTTCGTATACAGAGTGGGTTTAAATCTCTGTAAAGGACGACGCGGGTTTATTAATGTTTGAATTTGAAGTATTTTAAAAAGGCTTAGTTTAGGGACTACAAAAATTTTGACTTTATTTGCGATAGTATGGTGTTTAATGTGGACTAAGAGCCCGTGGACGCCAGACCTTCGTTATTTTATAAAAGCTGAAAGTTCGTCTGCGCATGCTCCCAACAGAGGTAAGAACGATGGCCTATTATGAAGTTTGGGTCATCGTGGCTTTGGCAGCTATACGGTACTAAAGGTGTGTATAATACCGATCTAGTTTCGTCAAATTATAAAGTGTGATTTTTTGGTATTATCTTCAGAATATTATTAAAAATCACGTTATTGATTGCCAGACACTTCACATCGTGGCAACCCCTTGCCAGACACCCCTAATGTTCATGAAATTATAATTCTACTTACGTCATAGTATAAAAGCTGATTTTTATATATAATACTTAGGTAGTAATAAGATGATGTTTCCTCATCAGCCAGACATTTTTGATAGTTCCAACCCCTTGCCAGACAATGATGTAGGGTCCCTGTAGGAGCGAGCGCGAGACAGTATATGTATGATAGATGGCGAGAAAGGTCTATCGCGATCCCTCAATAACAGATTATAAAAAAAAAACCAAATAAATAATACTCAAAAATTTAATTAACCCATGAGGAGGCGCGCCTATTTTTATAACATGGAAAGGCGCGCGGGAGCAAATTGCTCACACCACTTTAAACGCTCATATATCTACCGTGGTATTACTAATTGGCTTATAATGGATATATATCAATAAAACAAGGTTTAATAAATAAGAAAATAAGTATTTTAATCAAAACAATGAAACATAAATTCAACTTCTAGACCAAATAACAAAACAACTTAATTATATTCTAAATTTTTTGGCAGTTTTCATAAAAATCCCATTAAAAATTATATATAACAAAAAATAAAAAATAAATCTATTCTATAAGATCTTGAGAAATTTGCCTTTCGAAACATACTAAACACATATATGTGGTATGTTCGGTGCAGAGTAATTACTTGCATAAAGTGCACGCTTTTTTTGAGCTTTTATTCTTACGTCTTGGACGTATAGCACAGAAGGGAGTGAAGAGATTTTTACAGGGTTGGCAACGCGTGAGTGACGCCCTTGGTGTTGCAGCGTCCATAGAATACGGTAACTGCTTCCCATCAGGGCCGTATGCCTGTTTGCCACCGTAGTGGTATATAAAACAAGAAAACACGCACATATTTGAGCTTGCTGTCGATCGTCTATTTTTGATGTTCAATACGGCTAAAACATAAAATATATATTGTCTCACGAAGACATAATGGTGCTTTAATAAAACTTTACTTTAATAAACAAAGTGGAAATATAAGAAAGGGTTTACTACTCAATGAATATTTTGTACTAGGAAAGTAATACCTTCGTATTTTTATCTGTATTTATATAAATAAAACGTAATAAATGTATTGACACTTGGGAGACATTTACCGGAAATGCATTTCAGATAAAACCGATAGTCATCGTTTGGGATCAATTAATCAAAATGAAATATTGCTCTGAGTCTATTTATCACTGATAAATATCAACACTTTTATATGATTTTCTTACAATGGATAGTTCATGGCGTGTTATATTCAAGCATACATTACTAATATCTATGCTTAATATGTAGCTCAAAAGTTTGTTTCCTTGAACGCGCTAATCTCAGGAAGTACTTGTCCGATGTGAAAAAATATTTCAGTGTTATTTAGCCCATTTATCGAGGAAGGCTAAAGGCCATATTATCACGCTACGACAAATTGGAGCGGATTATCAATCAAAAACAACAACAAAAGAAGTTGCACGGGTGAACTAGTCGTTATTATACCTATGAAAATGTGTTTTTTTTTTCATTTTTCTTATACTGTAAGCGTGATCCTACGCTTACAGTATAAAAAGCCTTGATGTTTAAAACGGGATAGCTCACTATAAAATAAGGACATAAGCTTCTATTTACGTACACATGACACTGGGCTTATATATAAACTATTATTTATACATGTCTCCGTAAAATAATTTAATCTAACAAATTTATCTTGTAACATTATCAACTAACGAAAGATAGGACTGTAATTGAGCTTAGGTTACTTTTCTTTTATATAATCACCCAAAAAAAATTCTATAGGTTAGGTAAAGTTTAAATGATATTTATCGTTAAGCTATCCATTAAATTGTAAACAGTAGTAGACAATTTTGCAAGAGTGATATGTAACAGTGTTTACAATTTTTTAATTTGACATACGTATATTACACACATTATACAAAACTGGAAATACCTACTGGAATCTATACTAATATTATAAATGCGAAAGTAACTCTGTACCTATGTCTGTCTGTCTCGCTTTCGCGATAAAACTACTGAACCGATTTAAACGAAATTTGGTACACAGATGGTCTAGAGCCTGAGAAAGGACTACGTTGAGGCTACGTTGTATCCCGGGAAAATTTAAGATGGCTCGGGAACGCTGGTGAAACCGCGGGGTTATTTATAATATCATGGTAACCAAAGCAATATATAGGGCCCGATGGTTCCATTTTCTACCAATTAACACTGTTCGAATGGTCACAAGCCGGTCGCTTAGCGATTACATTCGTGCTGACCGCTCACTCAATTTTATAGTCACGTAAAAATCGCATTGCGATCTAATCGCACAGGGGTCATGCGACCTGCTAACCAGCTATGTTGCTTTAAGCATTTTAACGTGTTTTCTATGCTTTTGAAACATAACGCATTATTTTTAGCGCGTACGTACTGGTATTAAGTGTACTCGTTCTTGCTTATCTATGGTCATTTTAAAGATATCTAGTAGGTTATGTGATGCAGTGTATTTCCCAAAAGCTAATCCTCCTTCCCCTTAACGGTAATTATTGAAGATTGACAAATATTTTACGAATATATTTGGGTTAAATAATATGCCTGTTATGTCATGTGCATATGTCAAAAACTATGACATGTCGATGATATTTTAAGTTTATCGATATTGTATTTTCCAAGTTTTAAATACACGTTGAACTTTTACATACTCATTCTTCTAATAGGTGTTTTTTCCTCATTTCAATGGAGTTGAAACTAACTTTTTTTTTAAAGCTATTTCTCTTGGAAACCGATTTATTAGCTGTCGATGGCGGAGCGTGATCGATATAAATGAGATAGGGCGTTTGCAGACATACGATTTTTCCACATTTACTAGAATTAGAACTCATGGATTCGTTAACAATATTATATAATCATACATACCTATATATAGTATACGGATAGAATTTGTTGTAAAGTCTCATTAATCTGCATTTACAAACTAAACTAACTCTCAAATGGTCCTCCAACTAAGTCGATATTAATGTTAATATTATAACCTAAAACTTAATGATTATTACAGTAGTTATATCAGGTCTTTAGATTAATTTTCAACCATTACGTGTCGATAAGCGCCCCATAAAGGCTAAAGGTTCATTATAAAGAAAATGAGGGTCGGTCAAATGTAACTTTAGTTTTATTGGGCCGTTTTATATTATGACTAAACATGAAATATATTTAATTATTGTCATATAATTTAAAACGGGAGTACACGAACGTATTATGAGTTTAATATTCATCTTTTATTCAACCACGGGCTGCTGTCGTTAAAATGAGGAGGCAGCGTTTTCGAGCAAATTATCATGACTGGCTATACGACTTAATCGTACGACAAATAAGACAAATCGGCCATCTGTGACCGGCCTAAATCGGTGCTCATTAGCATGCTCCGCGGTGGGATCGAGTCACGTACCCGGCGCCGACATCGAGTCGATATTTTATCGACATCCTGACTTATCGATAAGCGTTACCTCCCTTTTGTAGCACCTTGGTTAATGATGAGATATCTACTCGAAATTAGTGGTAAATCCCTCACTTGCTTTTTGAAGATATAATCGTATTAATGAACCTGTAAACATGACCTGACTATATCGTGATGTTTAGGTGTTATTGTAGTTGTAAGTAAATTAATCCTTAACTGTTAATCTTCTATTTTGAATTTCCGCCAATCCTCTTCTCATTGTTAGGGGAGGATAGAGCTCCGAGGTGGAGACGCTCCGAGGTATATGAGCTGAGAATAAAGCGATCAGAAATGATAGTTACGTCATAAATATAAAGATACCTTAATATCAAATACCTTTAGTTTTAGTAAGTACGGACTGGTGTAAATAAATTGACAGAACTTATATGTTAGGTATTTATCGTTGACTACGCTCGATGTCATGGTGCGGAACTGGTGGTTGGATGCGATGCTAACGCCCATCACACCGACTGGGGTAGCACTGATGTCAACTCTCGGGGTGAGTTACTATTTGACTATCTTACACTAAACAGTCTTCGAGTGCTAAACCTAGGATGTATACCAACCTTTGTAACAAGCCTCAGGCAACAAGTTTTAGATATTACTTTCGCCACAAACAAACTAGCCTCTCACATAAATGGATGGCATGTTAGTGACGAAACTTCAATGTCCGATCATCGGCATATACTTTTCGAGGTTAAATGCCGTTTGGACTATGAATCGGTCACTTATCGGAACCCCAGAAAGACTGCCTGGAATGACTTCACGGCCAACCTAAGGCAGAATCTAGAGGACTGTCCGAAAAATATAAAATCAACAGAAGAGCTCGAGATGGCGGCTTGCATTGTCTCGGAGGGCATAATATCTGCCTACGAGGAAAGTTGCCCGCCACAGGTAAAGACTTCTAAAACTAGAGTTCCCTGGTGGAATTCAAAACTTAGGAAACTAAGGGAGAAAACCAGGAAACTATTTAATAGGGCCAAGAAGACGCAGGAGTGGGAGGTCTACAGGAAAGCCCTAACGGACTATAACAAACAAATCAGGAAGGCTAAGAGAGCCTCCTGGAGAAAGTTCTGTGAGGACGTTAAGCATACGCCTCAGGGGGCTAGGATTCATAAGATTCTAGCCAAAGAAAAACCTAGACAAATAGGTCTTCTCAGGAATGCTGATGGCTCCTTTACAACTAACGAAAAGGAAAGCCTGGAGGTGCTCATCTCCGCCCATTTCCCTGGCGCTCAAGCTATTAACTTAGCAAATGACAAAGTGCCCTCTTACAGGCCTCGTAACGAGGACTGGCGCAGAGCGGCGCAAATCATTAGACCCCAGCAGGTAAAGTGGGCGGTTAACTCCTTCAAACCCTATAAATCAAGTGGGACGGATGGTATACAGCCTATCTTGCTTCAGAAAGGACTGAACATCCTATTACCCCTATTGATTAAAATGTTTAGAGCCAGTCTTGCCCTGGGGGTGGTTCCAGAACCATGGACCAAGGTAAAAGTGCTCTTCATACCAAAGGCAGGAAAGAAGGATTACTCACAACCTAAATCCTTTAGACCGATAAGCCTTTCCTCCTTCCTACTGAAATCTATGGAGAAAATCATAGATAACTATATCAGGGATGTAGCTCTGCGCTTGCACCCTATTCATTGTACTCAACACGCCTATCAAAGTGGAAAGTCTACTGAGACTGCCCTGCTCAACCTTGTTGACAGAATCGAAAAGGCGTTAGAAGACAAACAAATTGCGCTATGCGCATTTTTGGATATTGAGGGAGCCTTTGACAACACGCCCATAAGCAGTCTGGTCGGGGGCTTAGTTTATAAAAACGTAGACCCAACCACTGTACGATGGGTCAAAGCGATGCTCTCAAACAGGTCAAACACCGTATCGCTGCATGGGACCTCTCTAGAGGTATCTGTAGCGAGGGGTTGTCCACAAGGGGGGGTTCTATCTCCCCTCCTATGGACATTAACCATTGACCAACTCTTGTATAAGATGGCAGATCTTCGCATAGACGTGCAAGGCTACGCCGATGACCTTGTAATCACTGTGCGAGGCTTCTGTCAAAGTACGATTTCGTACCTTATGCAAAGAGCTTTAAACACTATAGGCAAATGGTGCAGCGATAACGATCTTTCGGTTAATGCCGATAAGACTGTCCTGGTCCCATTTACTAAGAAACGTCTGCTGGACAAAATTGTCCTGCCGAAATTAAATAACAAAAGCATAAGTCTTTCTAGGGAAGTAAAATATCTGGGAGTCACTATCGACCAGAAACTGACCTGGAACAGCCACGTTGCTAACGTAACACAGAAGGCAAAGATTGCCTTGGGAATATGTAGCAAAATGGCAGGACAACGCTGGGGTCTTAGGCCCCAGATGGTTCTCTGGCTGTACTCAGCTATTGTGAGGCCGTTATTAACATACGCCTCCGTAGTCTGGAGTAAGAAGGTAAAACAAAAATCAACAATTGCCATACTCAGTAGCTTACAAAGAACAGCCTGCATTATGGCAACCGGAGCTATGTCAACTTCCCCTGGAGCGGCACTGGATGCGTTGTTAGATCTAACGCCCCTGCATCTACATGTAGAGAAGGTGGCGAGAACTACTATGCACAGGATACACGCACAGGTGGGACCAAAATGGCTCTCCCAGGCACTTAAATCTGTTCAGGACTCAGTACTGGAAACTCCAATTCTGAACATGGTATCGGACTCAATGATACCTCAGATAAACTTTCGTAGGTTTTATGAAGTAGATATTCCCTCCCGCGATGAATGGCTTAATGACAAAATCGCGTGGGTGGGAGGTGGCCTTAAGTGGTACACCGATGGATCCAAATCAGGATCTGAGGTAGGCTGTGGAATTTATGGAGAGCGTCCAAAAATCAGCAAGCAGCTGAACCTTGGAAAATACGCCTCCATTTTCCAGGCAGAGGTATACGCCATCTTAGAATGTGCGGACATCAATCTGCAGAAAGACTACACCAACCACACAATATATATCCATTCGGACAGCCAAGCGGCCCTTTTGGCCCTGACCTCCGAAACAATCAACTCTAAGTTAGTTAAAAATTGCATGGACATCCTTAACGAACTGGGCACAAAGAACAGAGTCGTACTAAGGTGGATACCAGGACATGCAGGAATCGTTGGGAATGAAAAAGCCGACGAACTCGCCAAGGCTGGAGCTAAGGGGAGCCCTTATGGGCCTGAGCCAATTTGCGGTATACCCAAAAGCCTAGCTAACTTAACCCTGAGGAACATATATGTAAACTCATCCCTTAATTCCTGGCATGAGATGCTTGGAATGAGTCACTCTAAGGCACTTATAAAGGCCTTTAGTAAGAAATCTGCTTTAGAGATATTTTCTCTAAGTAGAAGCAACTTGCGCATACTAGTGAGGGTGCTAACAGGGCACTGTGGACTGAACAAACATTTGTTCACAATCAGTGTCCGTGACACAAAGGAGTGCAGATTCTGCTGCAATGCAGATGAAACACCCAAACACCTTTTGTGTGAATGTCACCCACTTATGCCAAAACGTAATACCCACCTGGGGAAACACATATTGCACCCAGATGAGGTAAAATCAATTCCTGTCAAGAACATAGTGCGGTTTTTCAAAGCTGCAGGTCTTGACAGTGAAATCTAGTTAATGTGGCGATCACAATAGACCTAGTATGGTCGCAGTGATACAAGCTCTGAGAAGACTTGAAATAGCCGCTTAATCCAAATAATAATAATATATGTTAGGTACTTATTTTGCAGACAATTTTACCAAAGGAAATACAAATTAAAATATAATCACCAATTGGTTATCTTTTGTACAACTTTTTTATATTTGTGTAGGTAGGTAAAAGCGACAGAAAAATAATCAAAAGAATGTAATAGATAAATGCAAGGTTCTTAAAAATATACGTAATCGAAATCGAGAGGAAACCTTAAATAAAATTTATACCTACCCCACTTTTCCGCTGAGTTATTACAATTGTTTCCCTATGAGAACTCACTTACTTTTCGCTTTAAATACTTACTCAATCTGATTGAAAACTGTTTTATTAAATATTACGATCATATAAGTATAATAAAGAGTAGATATATATTGAAAAGAAGTCTCTGCCATATCTAAAATTATTAAAAATTAATCATAAAATAAATAATAACTTAAGACCATATTCGCATAACTTCAATATTTAAATTGGCCTCTATATCTATACTATTATTATAACGAGGAAAGATTAGATTACTATGAATAGGCTCCAAAGCTATAGGACCGATCGGAATAATTATTTAACTTATAAAAATCTACGTCATATATTAGTGTCATAGGCTCTATTTTACCCCTTGTTTTCTTACGGGAAAGGGATCTTCGTATCTTCGGATCTTCGTATATAGGACCGATCTGAATAATTATTTCACTCAAAATCTACGTTATATATTAGTGTCATAGGCTATATTTTACTCCTGTTTTCTTACGGAAAAGGGAGCTTCGCGGGTTAAACCTTGGGGCCGAAGTCATTTATGAGGTACGATAGGATCAAATAACCATAAGTAATATGAAATTATTATGCGAGAAAAACATATGTTTTCCGTCGATTTCTTTCCCCTCGAGTCCGTAGTAGGTGATTCCTTTCCTCACACCGTTGTGAAACCGTTATTTATTGAAAGTCATGAATACAAAGCGGGCAGACTTGTACTTTTTACTTTTATTTTTTCTCTCCCTGTTTTATTGTTTGTTTGTATTCGACACTGGGAGGTAAATATCTGCTTACCGGATCATTGACTCATTTAGATATGAGAGTAACATGTATGCGTTTCGATTGTGAACTGTATTGCCAATAGCGTTCCTACTTAGTATTTTATAACGGAATAAAGGTGCTACTGGGTCAATGTTAGAGTTTATTTTTGTTTAACACAGTTTATTGTTTTATTCGTGTATTTAAAGGACCACATAGGAAAATGGCCGCTTTATTTTTAGTAGATTTCAATGCTAAGTTTTATTGAGTTTTTATTAAGAAAAAAAGCAACGAGGATTTTATATTGGATACCTTTGCGGCTGAACTAATAATGTCGAAATTGTTTACTCATGTTGCCTATACCATGGAGTAGTTTAAAACCAATTTAAATTGTACTACAATACTTATGTACCTCTACTTATTAACTTAGTAAATATTTCTCCAAACATTTTATCCCCCTAACTACATTATTGTTAAAAATGGAGTCTGGACCGTATTCTTTGTTCGTCTAACTTATGTTCATCTGCGTTAAAGGATCCTAATCTAGATTAAAAGTCTCGAATACTAACAGATTTCCTACACGTTCACTGATCCTTCCTTACAAAGGTTTATCGGCTAAGTTTACAGAATTAGTATCGAAATTAGATCTCATATTTCTTTGGATAACCAAAAATCGGTCAAAATTACAACAAAACACTACCAAATAACAACAAAAGAATACCGTATGGCGTTGTAATCCATGAACTACATATTTACTCTGGCAACATTCTCAGAACTGAAGCATTCGACGTACACGGAAAAAAGGGGTGTAGGTAAACAATTTCTGTTTACTGCGGAACCCTAAAAAGTCCCAGATAGCTGTTAAACACGGGTGGGAACCCTCGTACCTCTTGCTGCTGATTTATTTTGCTACCCTCTTTATTGGTTCCAATAAACCGGCACCCCTATTTTCTCGCCGTTCTCTCCGTTCCTGCTAGGGATTCCAATTTTTCTCATTTAAAATAACCGTAAATACAATTACTTTTTGCATTGTACTGTTATATGTAGGTATTTGGTTTATTCTTAGTTTTGCTTTTAGAAATAATTGACAAGAGGTGGTTCGATTTATAAATATAGGTGAGTTAGAAACTGTATCTTATGATACTGACGCTGATTATATTATGACAATAGATGAAGTTCTCTACTATTTTAATGATTTTTACAAATCCTACCTTATTCTATTATCTGAACATCAAGGTAGTGTGTCCTTACTGTTGGAGTAGTTTGTAAAATAGGCAGGATAAAAACATAATTGTGATATTTTCCTATATCATCGCTAAACTTCAAATCAATAAAAAATACGCGACGTCTATTTGAACATCATCAAATTCTGAGCATATAACGAACAAACGCACATAAAGTCATATTTAGACTAAAGACAAAGATATTGTCCTTTAAAATCTTAGATCTCAACATAATCCTAGAGCAATGGACGTACAAAAATATAAAAGATTTATATAGCTATTTGCTGCATCATAACAAGTATTTCATTTATTTGAAGTGCTGTTACTGCGATGTTATTACTATGAATGCTTTAAGAATTCCAGTTGAATACAAATTCTAATTAGGTATTTGCTTTTCTTAGAAATAGTTTTATTACCTGACGTAAGTTTATTAATGATTAATCTTTGTCTAATTGTCTTTTGGTATCTTCAATTTTCTCGGAATAAAAAGTAGCCTAGGTAATCCAAGTTATAAACTACTTATACCTAAGTGTTCTATATTTCATCCAAATCCGTACAGTAGTTTTTGGGTGAAAGAGTAACAAACATTTATCCATATACATCCATACTCACAAAATTTTGCATTTACGATATTAGTTGGATTAATCTTTGTCTAATTTTGCCCGCGGTTTCATCCGCGTTCCCGGTGATCTTCTCCCGGAATAAAAGTAGCCTATGTGTTAATCCTGGTTATAAATTATATGATTTGCAAATTTCATCTAAAATGGTTTATATTTTTGCGTGAAAAAGTAAAAAACATTTATAATAGATATTACTTGGATATAAAAGTCGTATAAAAATGTCGGCTTGTCGAATACCATTTTAATGTTATTCTAAGCTCCACATATTCGAGTTTTGTAGACTAATCGGAATAAGTAGGTTTACAAACGTAATACCGTATTTACCAGGGAACGTAACGTAACATTCGTGGAAAACTCATCACTCTTAATGCACTCACATTTCTGTGTCAATTTAACTTATTCTGTGAAATCTTACAAGCTACTTTACTTAATTTAATATTTTAGGGGTATTCTTTACACACTGCCTATCTGATTTTATACTGAGAAGAGCCTAATACTTAGTTATTTATTACTAGTCTAAATTATGCATATACTAGTGGCTCCCCGCGGTTTCACCCGCGTTCCCGGGATAAAAAGTAGCCTATGTGTTATTCCAGAACATATTCTAGCTCTGTGCCAAATTTCAAGCAGATCCCTTCAGCCGTTGGAGCGTGAAAGAGTAACAAACATCCATACATACAAACTTTCGCATTTATAATATTAGTAGGATATCCCAGTATTAGATTCCAAACCCTTTTTCAAACATCAGCCTACCCGTGTTACTAATTCTACTACTACTACTATTACTTTCACTTATATTTATAAATCCAAAAGTTTGTAGGCGGAAAAGAAGAAGAAGTTGGAGGCGGAAGCTAGTAGGTACCTCCTACATTAGTTAGGTACTTTCTTCACATACTTATTTTATGTTTACGTCCACAGTCGGGACAAACTCAAAAATTTTAATACTTGTCTAAAGTGGCAATCGTATACACGACCACCACCTCAAAAGTCAGGGAACTTAACTAACTTAGCAGTGAATTACTTACTTATTTTCCAAAGCATAAGATCCCAGCATAAATCTTATTTAATATTCTCATAAAGTCTATGCTTTCTACATCCACCAGGGTCTGTGAGATAATTATATTTTTTTAATAGAACGAACAACTTCTTAAAGCTGCATTTTTGTTACCTCTTCGCAATGTTTATCTTTATTTATTAAGATTTTCTTGTTTTAGTTAATCAAAACTTGTTTGTATTTTACATATTTAATGTACTAAGTAATACTCATAATTTTAGATAATGGAATCATAGTTATAAGATATTAAAGTAGCCTATGGGTTAATCCTGATTATAAACAATTTGTGTTGGAAATTTTATCCAAATCCGTTCAGTGGTTTTTGCGTGAAAGTAGCAAACATCCATGCATCCATTCTCACAAGCTTTTGCATTTATAATATTAGTAGGATAACAACACTATACCTTCACTAAAAACTCAACAGCTATACGATATAAAATAAATAACATAGCTATATAGAGAATAGAATGGGTATCATCCAATGGAATGGCAAACTGGAAGCGTGTCCAACGCTAGTAAATTCCGAAGTTGGTCTGTGTCGCGCCGGGAGCAACCGTAGGTTTATATTAATGCAATACAAGATGCTTGCTTCTGTTATTCGGTTCTATGATAGTACTGAAGTCTAGCAGAACAAAGGGATGGGATTTTATGATGTCTCTGCATCTACCCTCGTATTCTCAGTAATATTATGTATGCGATATTTTGTGGTTGTTTCTTTGACGTCGTAATGAATAATTGGACTCACATATGAAAAAGGATATAAGTAAGTAGGCGACTTTTATTTATAAGACTATTGGCGTTGTAGTTTGCGACCCTGACTTTCTAGCTTGCGGTCGTGGGCTCGAATCCCAGCTAGGATCAACATTATATGAATAATATGTACCTATCCTATATTTATTCTTAACTGAAAATTATGTATGTATGTTTCTAACCTCGAAATTTCCTCTTACATATAGACCAATGGAAGACTTCTGTATAGGAAAGAAATAAAAAATCGTACTTCATTTTTTAAGTCTAAGTAATGCAAATGTTCTTAACTCCCTTCAGTAATTTCCATCTCCCATTCATTCTACGTGACCGAAGGAAGACCTAAGCTTTATCCATACTGAATCCACAAGTTATGCGAAATGCGCTAGAGTTAAAGTGTAAAGCTGCGAGCTGACGTGTCGGTTTTAACCGCAAACCGCCAGCGGCATTTACGTTTAATAGGCAAATAATAAAATAATAAATTTCATTCATTATCTGGTTTGTGAAAAGTCAAAATTAAATATTTATTTCTATAGTAGCATAAGCATTAAACCTGTGGTAATCCCGCGTTTCCAAGATATGTAGGTAGGTAATACATTTTAAAAGTATGTTATTAAATTTATGTGACAAATAATGGCAGACAATAAAACATTTATCCTTTACGGTCATGCGAAAATAATATTTATATATTTAAAAAAATATTATTCAAAAAACAGTAGGATTTGAAATAAAACAATAAGTCTTATTTCTCATTGTCATTACAACCCTAATTTTTTTAAAAACAGTAATATTGAGACTGCTGCGGTTTACCAACCGCTCCACGTGAATCCATCTTTAAAGTAGTTAAAGGATGGAGGACTAAAAACTTGGCGGATTTGTCTTCAGTAAGGGGACGAAGAGATGTCGCTAATGTGAATAGTTCCTTTGAATTCCGTAAGAAACCCAACTTTTCCAACCTTGTGCACCACGAAGAATTGAGTTTTAGTAGTTAAGTAATGGATTAGTACATTGCTTACACATTTTTAATGGGTTATTTCGTTAGTTGTAAAATTGTATTATTACATTTATTAATATACATACAATATTGTATACTAGCGCTCTGCCCCGACTTCACATGGATACAAACCTTTCTCTCAACTTATTCTATCTATTGTATCTACACCACATAAAAATCCTTTGCGTAATTTAAAAGATCTATGCGTACAGACGTCGAGGAAAGACTGATTATAAAAACGATCATATTAACCAACACACCATTTTATCACTACATTAAGTTATGAATGTATATATACCTATTGGATACGTATGACGCAAATAAACCTCATTCAATTTGATTTATTACTTCTACAACTTGAATCTAATCGGAATCCGATAATCAGCTGTCATTAGTGTTTGTACTATTAATAACATCACTTCAAACAAACTAGTACTCAGTTCTGAGAATGTCCATATATAGGTTACGTGGTAGGGTATAATTGTAGTGGTAGAATGTTGTGGTAGTGGTGGTGTTGTGACGTCATCGCGACCCAGGTCGCCGCATCGGTCGCATTCACAATCAAGCGCCCATCAAATATTCATAAACTTTTTCATATTCCCTCTCAAGAAAGGTTGAGAGTTTGAGTGAGTTGGTCTCTTTGCTTGAAAATTATGATGTATGTTTGTACTTTTGACTATGTAGAATTGTAGATGGCCGTTCGAAGGTCTGACGTATTATATAAATACATGAAGAAATAAAGTGTAAAATTATGTATTGCCCTGCTCCTTAGGAGTCTATTTTCTTGAGATTTACTAATTTTTTTCAGTTATGTTTCATAGTTAAGGTAACATAACTCTAATAAGAAACTACTATATCATATATTGAAGGATCACGTAACAAGTATTTTTAACTACAAAGTATTTTTTTGCACTTGGGTAGGTCCCTTAAGATACTACATCAACACAAAATGTTCAGTGTTTATGACTCTTATTTCCAAGTATATAAATCAATATCCTACTAATATTATAAAGGCGAAAGTTTGTAAGTATGGATGTATGGATGTATGGATGTATGGATGTTTGTTACTCTTTCACGTAAAAACTACTGAATGGATTTGAATGAAATTTGGAATAAAGATAGCTTATAACCTGGATTAACATATAGGCTACTTTTTATCCCGGGAAAATGGAAGACCTCCCGGGTACGCGGGTGAAACCGCGGGGAGCCACTAGTCAGTAATAAAGTCTCTTTTGCAACCATACCTTGTATTCGAACTTTTGTTTTTTAATTGGCATGGTATATGATCACGATTGGCAAGCTTCCCAGCAGTGGGGTTAGTGGTGTGACGTCACTGGGTCAATGGGTTCAATTCCAAATGTGGGACGATACATCCGTTTTGGATTTATTCCAAACGTGCTATGGAAGTGTAATTGCGATCTTCTGATAATCCCCGACTGGACTAGTGAGAGCGACACTTTAAATTGGCTCTTAAGAGGTGTTAGTAAAGTTGATTATCACTTGAAGGTGATAATAATAATAATAGTAATATAATGTGTGGTGTCCATAGGCTGCGGTAACCGCTTTCTATCAGGTGGGCCGCATGCCTATTTGCCACCGTCGTGGTATAAAAAAAATATATACAGAAAAATATTTAAATCCAGACAATAAATAAAATAACATTTTCATGCACAAAAAAGTTTGACCTGCCTGGAAATCAAACCCAAGATCAGTGGCGTAAGTCGAAGTAGTTAACTAACATTCCATCCGGTTAGTTAATACTGTCAATACTGTGATTAGAGAATCGTTATATATACATGTTGTTATTTGCTTTATATATATGTATGTTTGTTTGTAACGCTGTAATAATAGATTTAAGCTCGTTATAAATATATTATAGATAAATAAAATATCATTTAATATCTTGTAAGCTGAATAGTCAAAGTTTTCATAATATCCTATATACGCTAACACTAAAACTTGGCCTTAACTTAGAACATAGCCGAAAGCTCCAACCAAGTGTTGTAAGCTCGTCAAATGGAAACTTGTTAGGGTAAGTTCCTACTTGTACTGACCAAAACAACTTAGTACCTACTTCGTTTCCTTAATTGCTTGTGAGGATTTAGCCTGCTGTGCAACTTGAAGATCATGAAATGTTTGCGTAACAGATTTTATAGGCTGATATTTGATATACTATCAGTATGGGAAGGAAGAATGTGGCTGAGAGAGCTAAATAAATTATAGGATATAGGATATATCATAAACAGAAATAATGTCACCACTGTCTATAAACATTAGACAATAATGTATCTATTTTTGTTGTAGGTATATTTGTCTCATTTTGGTGCAAGGATAAAGTCGCGTCAATAAAGCATTTTACCCGGAAGTCCTCAAGAACAGCTCTGATTTCGGAGTTCTTGAGGACTTCCGAAGATTGCCTGTTTTATGTATTCATTGACGCGACTAATAGATTTATATGTGCTGTCAAAAAAGATCAGTAAATAGTTACATTGTAGGCAAGTCTCAAAACTATATTGCCCTTCGTGCCATAGCTACTTATAATTGAAACCTACTTTACTTAATAGACATTAAAAAAAGTCTTCAAAATGGTCTAACAAAATGCAAACCTTAGTTCTAAAACCTTAACTATCATTGAAATCCCGTCCTTAAACTACCTTAACTATCATTGAAATCCCGTCCTTAAACTACCCTAACTGAAAAGGTTATCACAACTCGCAAAGGCCTAACTAAATGCAGCAATAGCCCTTAGGCCTCCGGGCGCTTGAGGCTCGAACCATCGAATTAGGGCATTAGGCAGAGTGGGCCACTACGTGCTGAAGTGGCCGCGATTTGGGGCCCAGCGTGGACGGCCACATGTCGGATTATTGCCTTCCATGTTGTTTAGCAAGCAGATGGAGGATTTTCATTGCGTTTATATATTTACTAGTGGCTCCCCGCGGTTTCACCTGCGTACCCGGGAGGTCTTCCATTTTCCCGGGATAAAAAGTAGCCTATATGTTAATCCAGGTTATAAGCTATCTTTATTCCAAATTTCATTCAAATCCATTCAGTAGTTTTTACGTGAAAGAGTAACAAACATCCATACATCCATACTTACAAACTTTCGCCTTTATAATATTAGTAGGATTGAAGGCATATTGATAGCATAAAAAATGTTCCATAATTTATAATGACTTGACAAAGTTTTGTGTGTGTGTAAAACATAAATTTTATCATCATAATTACAGGGCTGTTTAATATAAATATTATTTCATATATGAAGAAAACTTTCAATTACTTTTTTACATCAATCATATGCAGCGATGGAGAACTGGGTCTTTTGAGAAGGTATAAATAAAGATCAAAAATCAAAATAAAACAATGTAAACCCACATTTTAAATCAGAATTCGATATCATCGTAATCGAACCTTAGACCTTCATACTCCAGCATCTTATTTAATAATCCACATCCGCATCTCAATAGACATTAGCGACTGTCTCATTACCTAAGTTGTGATTGTGGAAGAACGGAACGCTGCCACCACCGCCAGCATTAATTGTATGAAGTTTGTTCTACCCACGAAGTTCTTAACTAACTGTGAGTCTATGTTGGGTAGGGCTCGATGGTTTATTTGTTTAGTTGAATTTACCAAAATATTTGACAAAACACATAAAATTTTACACAGTGACAGCAAGGTCATTTGTTATTCATTGTTATTGAGATACAAAAAGTGTTTGTTGAAACCTCTGGTATCCGAGGTAAGAATTAACTTGTGTTACCGATACCATAAATAACAATATAGTGTTATTTACCCCGATTTCACACGGTTAGCAAAATAGTGATATTTCAACAAATAAACACATAATATTATATAATATAGGGACGTATAAACCCTCTTGTTGAAAAGCGCATCAATATTAGTTGCGTGGTATCTCCTTAAATTGATCACAAATTAAATGAAGAAATTTTAAAATCAGCTTAAGGTAAACAAACCAATTTCGCACCTATAGTATTAGTTAGGATGATGTCGACTTCCCAACTAAGCAATAAATTTTTGAATTATATCGATACCACCGAGTCCCATCACTAATCCTGAAGCGGGGGAATAGTACTTAGGGAACGGGAAACGATGAAATGCTCCAATGAACTCCATGTGTTTGTGTGTACGGTAAGTTTTAAAAGTACCTAATACTACTTAAGTATATTAAAGTTACAACTACTTATAGTTGTAGCTTTTGTACATTATTTTTATTAGTAAGTAAGTAGATATGAGACGGAACAATAATCGAGTTCTAAGAAAGGAAAGTAGATATATCGTGATAAAAAATCTGTTTGGCTAATTTTGGATGTATGTATGTTTGATATTAAAGGATGCCAAAACGGCTGAAGGTACCTGGATGATATTTAGTACAGATTTAGAATATGTTCTGACAGTAGCAAAAGTATAGCACACAGACATATTTTTGTCCAGGAAAATTTTGAGATCCATCAGGAACACGGGTGAAACCGCGGCGGAGCTAGTTCTATTATATATATATTCTCCTAATAACCTATACTAATCTTATCATACTCTAACTAATAATATATAATATTATGCTATAAAGAGGGAAAAAAAATATTTTTCTATTTGTGAGTGTGATAGACTGTATTTTATCCCTGTATTCCTACGGGAAAGGCACTACGCGGGTAAAACCGCGGGTCGGGGGAGTTATATGTATTATAATGTTTGTAGCACAACTTACAGTAATCAAGCGTCCGTTGAACCACATAAGTTATTTGGTATGCGTTAATAAATCATAGCATTTGTAACATAAATAACTCGTAGCAACATGTTATTAGGTATTGTAATTGTAACCACCTTGTTAAGGGTTAAATACCTATAGTTTTTACGTACGTTAACTTGTAATGCTCAAGAAATACTTACTTTTATAAATGGTGTAGAGAAAAATATACTTAGTGTTTTAGCCAGATTAAAAAATATGAAATAATATTTAGGTATAACGCAAAAGAGACTTTAGTCTGAAAATATATTTTGACACATAGGCCTTTACGTGCACTGAGAACTCTGTTCAGTTACTTTTGGAGAGAAGAGCTGGCAATAAACTCAACAATTTGAGTTTTCAAAACAAATTTTCTTATGTAACTAATTTTATTCTTACTCGAAATTAAGTATTTTAGAGAAGAGTAAAGATAAACAGTGGTACATAGAACATAGTTTTAAGTAGGATGTTACTAGTACTATACAGAATTGGTCTCATCATAAATTCATATAGGAAATTTTCCACAATGTATTTATAAATATCATAGACTAGCTGCCTCCCCGCGGTTTTACCCGCGTAGTTCCCGTTCCCGTGGGAATACAGGGATAAAATATAGTGTATGTTACTCGGGGATAATGTAGCTTTCCAAAGGTGAAAGAATTTTTGAAATCGGTCCAGTAGTTTCGGAGCCTATTCATTACAAACAAACAAACAAATCTTTCCTCTATATAATATTATAGTATAAGTATAGATGTACAATACAGTTCAATTTGGCTTTAACGTTCTAGGCTACATTTATTTTCTGTTTATCGGTTTATTTTGATAGTTGATTGCGTATGATTCTGCAAATAGTTGTACATAGTCTTACAGGCTTACCTATCTAATTTATTCTTCATATATAATTCATAGACTTGTTCTGACCTTATTTTGGAACTCCAACTTATAATGTTTTTTTAAGTAAGTAGTCTAATGCAAAAACACCAAAAATTTACAAACTTTAACGTACCGTAATAATGCAGCTTTTCGTGAAATATGCACATTACTTAGGTACCTACTTCATACACCCTGCCAGCTACATAAATATTTGTTTGTTTGTTTGTATTAAATAGGCTACATGGTAAGAGGGAGAAAGGAGAGTTGATAAAGAGGAAAGTTACACATGGTGCTGCTAAGGCCAAAAACAAATACATACTTACTGTATACGTGCAACTAGTTTATATTTCCTCCTTGATATATGAAAAATGCCTATTGTGGCGTTGTATTCTAGGTGCTGATAAATGTTGAAGGACCGTTAGATATTATTTTTTAAGCCTTGCTCATTGAAATTTGGTAAACTAATAATGAAACCACCTACCTGATTTGCTTCTGCCTCCGGTGCCAACTTGGAATGATGAATTCTTGATCTTATCTTCATCCAAAACCTTTAGTAGCTGCTGATCTTCACGATCACAATTCACACGGTGAATTATAGTAAAATATGTGTCCATAAAACGTTCATGGGGAATATAGGAGAACAATGTAAACGCACGAGTGTTCTCTATGGATTCCAAAGGCTGACAGACAGCTATCTTGAAGACGTACTGGACAATGTCTTTTTCTCCAAGATGTGAGGGTGGTTACAAATAAAGTTTGTAGAAACAATATTAGTCTACCTTATATTTCTTTTAGAATGAGCAAGGACTTAACAACTATCATATAGGGTTGTTGTATATTTCTAATTTTAAATTAAAAGGTAGGTAGGTATTCCATAATGTGCATGGAAGAAAACAAAATTAGTAAATTTTTTTTTTTTTTAAATTTATTTATACCCATGTCTTATGTGAGTAACATTATGGTATAAACCAGTATAATATTTTTAAATTATATTTATTTATATCAACACTTCCGCTCGCCAACCCTAGTTCGTCGCCGTCACGGAATGGTGCGTGACTTGACCTTTTTTGTTTTTTAACAACTTCTACAGAAAAATGTTACATTACACGATTTACCGCGACCTTATTACATACGTCATAAGCTCTATTATTCTTCATCAATCTCTCAATAAATCCGCATTGCGGCCTATTCACGTGTATGACAGAATCTTTAATGGTCAAGTCATAATCGAACATTTTTGTTCGGTTATGTGCTATATGTTTTTGTTATTGTATTTATTATTTCAATTTTATTACAAAAGAGTAAATTTTTTGTTATCATGAAGACGATTTTATTGGAGAAAATTATACGAAATCAAGCATGTAAAAAAGTAAATTATTTCAAAAACATACCTAAATTTCAATTTTTTAATATATTTTTTACTAGGTATTTGCAATATAATATGCTCATGTTGTTATCACAATATTATTTTTCAATTTACATACTGGTGAAAACAATGAAGTGTACTTAATTCTATTCTATTTCATTAAACAACTTAGTCAGTGGGTATTTCTGAGTCCAACAAAAGATAGGCCATCAAAATGTCCCAATCGCTAACAAAGTTTTAACGAGTCGACAGTCTATCGCGATCAATTTGCGACTCTATGCATTTTTAACAAGGCCTAAATTGGAGCACATCCCCGTAATATAGGTCAAATGCTGCAATTTAATTATTTACAAATACCTATAGTTGATATCTGATAGTTTAATTGGAGAATTTAATATGTGTTCCGCCATTATTGATTTATTTTCACTGATTGGAATAACCCAATCTGACAAACATTTTATATACCTACAATACTTGAATCTTACATTCTAGGGACTCTAAGCCGCTGGTCGTGAAGTCAAGCTTAAACCAAGACGATTGAGTGACAGTGATCATGTCTGGATGTAAATAAGTATATATTCAAAAGTACAGTAGAACCTCGATTACTCAAACCTCGGTAACTTAAAAACCTATAACTTCAAAAAAATAATATGTTCCCATCAGATCCCCTAACATAGCCCCTTGATGACTTAAAACCTCTATAACTTAAAATATTTTGTGTTTACCTTGGACTTTAACTTATCGAGGTTCTACTGTAGTATATTTAGTATATCAGCCACTACCTAACCCGCATCATTTCCCCATTTTTGATAACTTACAGAACTTTATTATAGCGAGTACATCACCAAATCATATTCCAAAGCATCTAATCCACTTAAAACACCGGATATCCACAAAACCAGTGTACCATTTAAAAAGGATAAATTAAAAATTAATTATAAATCTCCATTATCACCTTCACAAAGGATCTGATGGTGGAATTGGCTATAAAAATACCCACCGCCGTTAGGTGGATGGGCCACGGCAATTATTGACTCGGTTAAGTGTTGCCAGAAAAACAGGGATATAGAACAACTACTAGAAATGATTGACAATAGATGTATTGTGAGTCGTGGTCTTTTTGCTGCTGTCATTGTTTTTAACTTATTTGCGTGTGTGTCTTTTTTCTATGTTTATACTATAGTTAAAACCTATATGACTAAATACATGTTTTTAATGTAAATATATGTGATTAAAAACTCAATTATATATACATACCTTCTAGTCTATTCCAAAATAAAGATTTTATAAACAATATTATTTCTAAGAACAATCAAACCTTAAAACTTTAGACTGACAGTCCGGGTTATTCACCAAAAATAATAACGATTAAAAAACGATTTTTATCACTGCCTCTTCCAGCTCAATAAATACATTGGCTATGATTTAAAAAGATAATGGAATCAATTTTATTGGCCATCTGTTTGGTCCCAGTTATTAATTTAGACTCTCCATTCTTTTCGGGTTACATAAATCCCATTTTAATTGAATATTCAATTTGTTTTTAAATGAGGTGATGAAAATAAAGGTAGCTTTTTTTTACAAGCTTTTATTTTTATTATACACGAAAATCTTTTGACAGAAAGAATTAACTACTTAGATTTACCTATTAACTGATATTATAATATATTATGAAATTTGTTAATATAATAATTTTGATCACCTAATGTTATATTTAAAAATACTGACTTAAGTGGCTGTGAGTACTAGAACCATATAATTTCGTTTATATTCCTTCCATAAACACTATCAAAATAGATTTTGTTATATTAATTTCTACTAAATGTCTACAAGATATGAAGATCCAGATACAATTTTATCACGTAAAAACGGAAATACCTCAAGAACTTTGAACAACGATATTATCTCAATTTGTATATAAATAATATGTAAAAATACTCTATCACTATGTTAATTGACAATAATGCCCTGTGGTTGTCAACTTAAAACTGTTAGTTTGAAATAAAATACATAGCGGTGGCGACACCGTGTACTTTTTAACTCATTCCATTTTTCGATATTAAGGGGAAGACATCAAGTTCATATCTACACCGGAACGACTAGTTTCACTTAAATGATGATATAATGTGTTACCATTTCTAAGAGAGTTTAAAGGATTTTGTAGTCATTATGTAATATTTATTTGAGTATATTGGTAACAGATATATGGTTAACAAATATGTAAACAGACACACAACTTGAAATCCCAATACAAGGATAAAGAGAGACATGCGGCATATAGGACATGAAACGGATTCTGTGACCTAAGCAGGTAGGTACCTAGTAGGTACTACCTACATAAATAGACTATCAGATCTTTGTCGACACTGTCCAGCATTTGTATTCAGTCGTGGATTGCTAAGTATCAATGCTTGAAAAACAACTGATTCTTCCTACTTATCATAAAAATATTTTTTTTAAAAGAAGAGAACGCTTTCATCCCCTTAACAAGAACTGTTTACATATGCATGGCCGTGGAATTGGAAACCAATTGAGTCTCGCACTCCGGTGTCTATCTACTATAATAGTTTCCTATACTATCTGTATGTTTGCTTCCATTCTATAAGTATGTATTTAACGAGCTTATGTGCTGTATATATGGTTTCCATAGTAGATACCTACACGCTTTCCAATAATAAATATCCTGGGACAATCTTCTACACACGGCCAATGCTTCCCATAATTCAAGATTGTATTTAGGAATAGTTCAGTTATCTGATTACAAGTTTTGCTTAGTTTGGAATCAGATTGGCCCTTTGTATAAGATTGACCCAGGATATTTGTTGACTTAAAAATAAATGTGTGTGTGTGAATAGTTTCCATAGAAAAACTAATGAAGTGACACAAACAATTGAAATATATGGTATATTTCAATTGTTAGTACCTACTTATTATTAATATCCCACAAAATAATATTATTTTTTGAGCTTAACCACGATTATAGAAATTCCTTTACTAGGTACTTGAAAGCTACTGAAAATTCCCACAGATACGGATATAAGCATTCAAAGAAATGGGAAAATTCCACTTTGTGCCATAAATAGAACTGATAACCTGCGATCTGATAGCTAAAGAAAACGGAATAGTAATTCCTTTGAGTTTCAGAACTAGTAGTTGGAGAAACAGAGATAACTTTCAATATCAGGGTGAAGGAAAATGATCCTTATTGACTGACGATGTTTAAGTAGCCAAATAAATGAGGTTTTATATTAAAAAATAACATTTTTTGTCTTTCGTTACAATATTAATATTTGTTGGACCTTAATAGTAGGTATATGTTTTGTATATTATATATCTGCTATCCTTGACTTGAAATGTCTAATGCACTTGAGAGCCAATTCTCAAAGGCTCAAATAAATTTGATGCTTGACTTTTAGTTCTTTCTCAAACTTAGTATATAATTTAGTCAAGCCATTACGTACTAAGAACGAATCATAAGAAACATATTTACCATGTCAATCCCAATAATCCTAAAACCACACAACTACCTATCTTACCTTATTAACAAATATATAAGCTATTAACTCCAAGATGTTAGCTCCAAACTGCCAATAACAAGATAGCTTGTACTGTGCAGACCGAGTGCACACAGCTTGGGCCTGCCTAGTTAAGTTCCTAGTCTCAATTTATAGACTGGAACTCCAGTGCTATATAAGTGCTACCTATTTCTGCGAATTGTCTTCTCATGCATATCGATTTGTTACTAATAATTTGGTGCAGTACCGTTTTAGGCGCCAGACATCGTTGTGGAAATTAGAGAATTTGGAGAAATGTACATTTACGTCTAGGTAAAGTCTAGTAAATATAAAGTTAGGATAAGATTGCATATGTGATGATGGCAGAAACATATTATATTTCTCGATCTTTTTCCGATTATTCCTATTTAAAACAGCAAAAAGACTCAGAATTACCATAACTGTATAGTAAATAGAAATTAATATATCTGATACATGCCTTGGTATTAACTTGCATATTATCTGCCTATCAAAATATCTAACTATATATATAAGTATTCATCAATTACATCAAGTATACAGAATTTATTATAAGTAAGAAAACATTAAGTATATAATAATTAAGCACATCTCAAAACCTCCAACAATAATTTGTAGTCGTCTGACCAAAACATGCACACGACTAACTGAGAAATGCACTATCTGGAGATACTGTAATAACCAAGTTACTACACCCCTGAGAGGTCTACCGTCTTTGTGGGTACTGTACATGTCCCCATAGGAACTGGAAAACGGAACTGACCTCAACTATCGAGTACTTCGATTGTTCTACACGAATTAATTTAGGTAATTGACTGGATTCAATTTTGCATGTATCTATACTATAATATTATACTATGAAGCTGGAATGTTAGTTTGATCGTTGTAAACTCAGTAAGTACAGAAAAATACTTTAGTGTTGGATAGTTCATTTATCGAGGAAGGCTTTTAGGTAGCATAACGCTACGACCGATAGGTGCGGAGCAATAACAAAAAATGTTGCAAAAATGGAGAAGATACCACCCAAGTAACGTGGGACAGCTAGTAATCTATATTATTATTAGGATTATTTTTATAATAATATATAGTTTCAACCCTATAATTTTTCAACGCATCTCAGAAAATTTATATAGAGTTATAAGTTAGATAATTCATATCATTTCAATTTAATTCATTTCATAATCATAAATTCAAAAGTACCTACCATTCATAAATTATGCAGGGTCACCAAAAATCTAGCAGAGTCACTTCAGAGGTAACCACTTTTAACAAAATCTAGACTTGACTTAAAATTTCACATGAAATATTTTTAGTGGATACTTCGGTCGTGATAACAAATTCAAAAGTACCAGGCGTACATAAATTATACGGGGACATCTAAAATCAACCCAGGTTAGGGTATCTGGTTGTGTGTGTAATAGTACTGGAGGTAGCGTTGCAAATGAATGAACGATAGTATGCCGGCTGATATTGTGATCGATGGTTGATCTTATATGACCAATAAGAAAACCGTCAGTCAGCTGCTCCAGTAGCGGTGGATGTGGGTGTGAGTAGTTCCGAAAGTGGTAAAAAAAAAAAAAAAAAAAAAACATAGTACGCCGGCTGAAACTTTTATCATATATAATTTACGTTATACTGAGCTTAAAAAAAATTGTCAGCTGCATGGTGGAGGGGGGATTCTGCGTCAGTCACTCGTACAAACTTGTAAAAAAAACACGTTCAATAAAGTCATAGTACGCCAGATGAAATTTAACACAGTGATTGTTAATATTATCAAAAGTACAAAAACATTAATCAGCTGCGTGAGTAGCGGTGGAAAGACCGTCAGCTGATGAAGTGAAAATTTAAAATATTGAGTTTTGCTACTACGCTGTCTCCTCACAAACACATATTTCAAGAGAGTTTGTAGAGCCGCTTCAGCCCATAACATGATTTTCGGGCTACCTAAGCCCATCCCCTAAAATTTAAACGAACATAAATGCGTCTTGAATTCAAAATTGTCAAAAATAATGCCCGGAAAAGCAATTAAACGGGGTGAGTATCTTACTTTCGATAAGTAATATTTTAAGCTACTTACAAATAATATAATTGTTTGAACCAAACTACCAATGTTAAACCATCACTCAAAATGCTTATATAATAATAATAATAAGTAAATAATAAAATGTTTTATTTGCAACAGATACATGGAGTATAATTGTGTAATATTTATTACCAGAAGTTAAAAGATGGTGAATGTTCCTTTGTGTCTTTTCGTTGGAATTACATTATTATTATTTATTTATTTTAGCTTTCCTAGTAATCCGTTTACGTGTGCCGAATGGATTTTGATTATCGCCAGAGAAAGAAAAGTGGAGTCTTATAGCGAGCTAAGAATTCTGTTATAAAAAAAATTAATTTCTGGAGAAGATGGGCATAATCACTAAATTACAACACTAGGATTTATTAATTGTATTTGTATTCTGAAGATTGTAAACATGAATATAAAAATGTGGAGTTAAGTAATATTTTTATTTGTGCCATTTAATTGTGACACCTTGGCCACCCACCGAAGTACCACATTTGAAAAACAAAAAGCGTACAACAAGTGTAAAACTCTGATTAAGTAAATATGTAAATATTATTAGTGTTTTGTTCTCTCATACAATATTATACGCGAAAACAAAACACTAATAAAATAATAAATATTAGATATACTAACAAACATAGATGCCCAAGACATAATATCATGATAAATAATTTCAACGATCTTATCCCTACTTTCATTTTATTAATTATTTTATCGTGCAACGCAACTCTATACCTCCTGTAGTAAACTTCTAAGAAGTAAATAGAATCAAAACAAAACAAAGTAAGGTAAGTGCCCCAATGATGGCCAGTTTAAGAAAAAAAACTGGTTTTTGTGAAATATTACCAAAATTGGGAAAGCTTCAGCACTGAATATAGTGAAAATGTAAAGTCCGGTCCTTATTTAATATTTATAATGTGTTACGCGTGAGATACGGGAAAGCAGGATTCAATTAATTTAACAAATAAAAGTTGTAGTTTTTGCCCCAGTCTTGGACAGACAAAATCTATTAATGGACACCCCGGTCATGGACACCCAGTAATGGACTTGAACCAATGACTTTAATTATTGAAATGAAAATAAAATGCTACAGAATCATGTAATTTTAAATGAACTTTTGACAATGTGATTCGCAATAAATATATCCATGTTTCACTGTTTCGATAGCCAAGACTATTTGTAGAGGCGGTGAGACTAGTTTTAGGATTGCGATGTTTAGTTTGCAGCTTTGACGATTACGCAACGGCGAGAGGCCCCGTTTCATGATATAATATATATATATATTTATTATTATTATTTTTTTTATTTTAATTTTTAATTTTTTTTATTTAATTTAATAAATATTAATAATAACTAATAATAATTTTTATATTTATCCAGTTATTTTTTATTATTTGTTTTAATTTTTTATATTATTACTTTTTGTCTACATTATTTTTTTTTTAGTTCTTTGTATTACATTTTTTAATTATTTTTTTTAAATTCTTCTTAAATAATATTATTCCATATAAATTAAAAAATAATTTTATTTTTAAAGAACATCAGGTAAAAATTTAATAAAAAAAACAATTAGTATAAAAAAATTATAAAAAAACAAATAAAAAAATAAACTTCATAACAATTTCATGGTTTGAAGTTTGCAAAATTTGTAAAAAAAAAACTATAAAATTGCGCTTTCCAGTTTGGACCCCCATAATACATAAAACAAATTATAAGTTTCGACATTTGTCCACTAATGGAATTATTCAATTTCAGCGTGCCAGTTATGGACACGTCTTTAGATACTAAAAAACATAACTGAAACTTTCTACTCACCGCACTAACGATTTCCTTAAGAAAAGCCGTCGTTGTCAATTTCAAATTACTTTACACTTTGTATTCGCGCAAATTTGTACATGTAACAGACTGAATTGACTAAAACGTTAAACTTAGATAGTTCGATGTCTAAAGTCTATGTCACAGTGATTCCAATGTAAAAACATTGGCTCATGTCCGCATTCTAGATATTTCTTTTATTTTTTATCCATTACTGGTACCTTGTCCAAGACTGGTGCACTTACGATAGTTGGAAAAGCAATGATAGGAAAAAAATGATTTATTTTTTGCACGTTAAGGTTGATTTTACACTTAATATTATTGTTATTATTGTTGTTATTTAAAATTTGTCTTTTATTTCTTAAATAACGGGAATAATATTTTGACCATTTGTAGCTTTATTACAAAGTACAATGGTTGTAATTAGGTGGATCGTAAAACTGTTTTTAAAATTTTGTCTTAGTTCGTTAGTAAACAAATGTAGCCCTATAAGTATACGGCAGATAACATTTATATTTCCTTTGTATTTTAATTTATGTTATTTCCATATTATTTAATCTCGATATTATTCTCTCACTCATTTCTTTTACATTTGACTAAAACAAAACAAGATAAAAAATACTTTGGAACAATATTTATTGTTTTATACATACTAAAATCTTCTCGAAATTACCATAATTATCACTATGCCGATTGAAATTTGATAAAACTAAGTTAAATAAGTTACGGGTGCAAGAACCATCGATCAGCTGGGTGGGAACAGGGAAGTTCTGTCAGTTAGACCCTGAACAAAACTGTACATTACTCGAATAATCTGTATCTTTACTGCGTCAGCTGACGGTCTTTCCACCGCTACCCATCCAGCTGATTGTTGTTTTCGTATTTTTCATAGCTTTAACAATCATTTTGTCAAATTTCATCCGGCGTACTATACCTTTATTTTACGTGTTTCGTTTACAAGTTTATGCGACCGGCTGACGCATAATCCCCCCTCCACCATGCAGCTGACTATTTTTTTTAAGCTCAGTATGATCAAAATTATTTATTTATAAAAGTTTCAGCCGGCGTACTATGACTTAATTTTTTATTTTTTTTTACCACTTCCGGAACCAACCACATGCGCACCCACCGCGGGTGCGCCAGCTGACTCTTGGATTATATATCAGTCAATCGAAGTCTATCGTATAAGATGGCAACCGATCGGCGTAAAATCACTACCTAAAATGCAACGCTACCTCCCGGGCTATAACCTCAGACTATGCAAATACTATCTCACAGCCCGACTGCTAATGACTTCTCGCTATGACCATTGATATTACAAGCGCCTACAACGTTATGCTAGCCTAGTACTCTAGATTAAAATAAACCATATTTGGTTCGCAGTTTTCACATACTTACCAAAATTTTCTTTTTGTTTCCTTCGGTGAGAGCAATATAAAACTCGTAAGGGTAACCTTCCTTTAACTTGGTTTTGGTTTTTTATCCTAGCTTCTGTGTTAAAATATATTGCAATACCTAGTCTATATAACAATGGTATTTTACAGTCGTGACAAAAATAATAATAACGTCGTGAAATATATAAAATTTATATACTGGTAAGTATATAAACTTCGTAATAATCTTCCTCACTATTTTCGATTATCAGAGAAGAAACAGTGTTAATTCGTCAAAATAGTAACGTACCTATTAACTTACATAACTACCAACTTACAACTCTAACTATGAAACATTTCTACAATAGTTACCTACATAAACAAAGGAAATCCATTTTTCCACTCCCGTCGCCCAGCACGCCTGGAATCAAACAAAGCCACTGAACCTTGAAAGGTAAGTAAATAGTCCACAATCATTCCGGTGTAAGTGCCGCTTTTCTATGCAAACTGTATATTTCACCTTATACTACTTTAGCTCTAAGGATTCACTCGAGTTTATGTTATTTTTGAATTAAACTTATTCGAAAATTTCTGCGATATAGGTATGGCGTGTTCCGACAAACTGATAAAGGGACTTTTAATTTAATTACATACATATTTTTATGGTTAAACAGATTTTTATTGTAGACCAAACATGTTTACGCAGTAATATAGTTATATCATTCGAACACATGACTGATGAGTTAAAAGTCAGGGTTACTCATGTCGGTAACATATAAAGGACTGCTTAAAGTTGGGACATGCAGTTAATACATTTTAACTAAACTATCAACTAGGAACAAGTACATATAAACTACATTCCAAGGACATTCCAACTTGCAGACAAACTCAACAACAATATCGTACAGTTAACGGCGCATACATCTCGATATATCGACGTACAGGCCAAAGTTAAACTTGTAGGATACCTAAAATATCCGCAAGTAGGTCGCCTATCCAGGCTAACGTCTAGTCTAGATATATAGATGCTGCAATTTGGCTTCAAACCCCGCTACGAAGCTGGACGGCAGCTGAACTGTGGTCCAAGTTACGATCTACTATAATCCCTAATATTATAAGTAAATGCGAAACTAACAGTCTGTCTGTTACAGTCTCACGTCAAAACCTCTGAACAGAGATAGCTTAGGAAAGGACTAGGCTAGCATTTAACCCGGAGAAGTTGAAGGTGCCCTGAACGACGACTACAGTGAAAGATTTTGTTTCTAGGAAGTAGTGTATATGTCTTTTTATATGTGATAGTCTATGTTTGTAGCAGGTAATATTTTAAAGTCCAAAAAAACCCCTTGTTCTTAGACGATTCTCGGTCTCCTCGGTGAAGACGTATATGAGCTGATGATGATACATTATAAGTAATTGCATATACCTTTCCTACTTATTTTACATGAAAATTATTCAATTTATCTTCATTCTTTTATCGCTCTTGTTTTTAAATTGCGCCAGATGCCTGCTCACAGTTGAAATTCTATTCTGGACTGAATTCCACAAACTATAAAATGCACCTAAATTTATCTATCCAACTAGGAACCTAGGAGCTTACTTATGAAATCGTAAATTTTATACTTCATACACAACATTACGGTAAATTGTTTAAAATGAGTATTTAGTGTTGTCAAGGCGGGAATCTAATCCACGACACTTTTTTTGAATGGTATCTGGCAGTATCCTTTTATAATTATTAATGAAATTTTTGACATACAAACGAATAATAATTCATTTATACTTAAGCATTCAAGGAATGTGTTTTAAACGAACGAGCATGAGGAAAATGGTGTAGTACCGTAATATATATTGGAAAAGGAGCGAAAAAGGGATTTTTTCCAAAGCCTGAGTATAATCTCGGGTAGCTATCGAAATTTAACTCAAACCGCAGGTGTGTCTGTACTGGGTGTTATCTATAAAGACAGAAATATTCCCTCAGGATATGCTTAAAAACCTTTGAAGTATATGCTTTTAATAGGAATCAAAATCGATATTGATAAAAAAGTGATACTAGCTTCCGCCACACGGTTTTCACTTTCCCGAGATTCTATATACCAAACATTTTCCATCATACATCATCTATCCATGCATAATTTCGCATTAAAAGTATTAGTAATAACATAGTTTATTTATTTAAAGGAATATTAGGCTCATAGCACTTACTTACGTGTAATATATTTTCTACAATCATTTTTCTTTTGTTCAAGTTCAAACAATATCTTATGTTAAATTTATAAATGTAAAGCTACTATCGATTTAATTTATTATTTAGACTTGACTTTTATGACTCGCATTACTTTTTTACTTAAAGAATATTTTAAAAGGTCTTATATTTAATACTTTTATTTCAAATCTAGCATAAAAAGTAACGTTACAGTATAAGTAATTGCAGTAGGCAAATCTGTTTTGACATTGGCATAATACTTAGTCAAATTTAAAGGACCTCTGAGTTTAAAAAAACCGTTCGGATTCACACCACTGGATTTCTGTGAAGAAAAACTTCGTTAGGAAGCCTGCATGCCTAGACGTGACAATTAAAGGTACGTGAGGTCCGCCAACCCGCTCTAGGCCAGTGTGGTGGACTATAGTCCAACAACGAGAAGGAGGAGACGTATATAAGCTGACGATGATGACGTAATCTATCATCGAACATAACCGTACGGTTGATACAATTTTCCGGTGACATATAGACTTGCATCATATATGAAATGAAATGAAATGAAATGAAATGAAATGAAATGAAATGAAATAAATTTATTAATTCAACTAGGCCTTCACAGGCACTTATGAAACGTCGACTCTAATGCTCGGTTCGGAAGTATCAGAATATAAGAATGCCAAGTCAATACGGAAATAAAATATACCGCATGTAATGAAACTATCATAATTTAATCATAGGCCATGTCCATGTCGGACTATAAACTTTTACCACCGTCCCACTTCAGTAAAATATCGAGAACTGCGCCAGTTTGCGGCAACACCTCGTGCTCGTGTGAAGTTACCGTAAGTAATACAATTCCATCGAATAAATTGCGTACGAATGATAAATGATAGTGTTGCCAGGAACAGCGGCAAATTGATATTGTATAAATTGAGATAAAAATGTATATAAAATTGTATGGACTTATTACAGAAATAGGTACTTTTTGCTTTATAGGTACATCGTATTTTTTTAAATGGTGTACTTGCTCTAAAAATCCCAATAAAGTAACGTTTACACAAGAAATGCAACAAAGTTATCCCTATTTCCTTACAAATATATACTTATTTATATCATAAATGCGAAAGTAATGTCTCTGTCTGTGTGTTACACTTTCACGCCTTACCTTTACGGCTATACTTTATCCTGGAAAAGTTGAAAGTCCTCCGAAAACAAGGGTGAAATCGCGGCGCGAAACCTAGTAAAGAATATTTAAATCAATAATATACTAAGATATCTGAACAAGTTCTCGCATAACCTTAAAACCTATTTATATTTCATAACACGTTATCACCCTACTTATAAATAAAGGAGTCCTTAACACGAAAGCCTATTCAAGCACTAACGAGAATAATAACACGGCCTTTTCACTAAAAATCGATCGGTAAACACATTTTCACATAAAGCCTATGAAAATTATTATCATACCTACTAATATTATAAATGCGAAAGTGTGAGTATGGATGGATGAATGTTTTCACGCAAAAACTACAGAACGGATTTGGATGAAAATTGGAACACAGACAGTTTATAACCTGGATAACATAGGCTACTTTTTATCCAGGGAAAATTTAAGATCGCTAGGGAACGCGGGTAAAACAGCGGGGAGCCACTAGTAAAACATATTTGGAACCGCAAAATATTTGTTGAAAAGCTGTAATAAACAGCGTACGCATTGGAACTTGGTACATAACACTGCGCACGCTAAAGACACATTAAGGAGTTCATATCTACATTGAAATCAGATTGAACCGTATATAATAATTAGGATTATCAATCAAACAGCTGTATTCACTAATTTATTGACCCTTATGTTTATCTGATTAGGGTTGGAATTAATTTCGTAAGAAGTACATTGGTATTTATTTTAAGAATGCTTCGTTCGTGGAGGTCCAAAAATAAAATCTTAAAAAGTTCTTATTTCCATTGTCATCATTAGACAAAAAAAAATTGGTTGCCTGTAAAGTCGGTATACGGGCGAAAGTTTTACGTGACAACCATGGCGGGCTAACCAAGCCCGAGTGGAAGGGACGCGTGCCTCTCACTCGCTCTCATTGTGAGCGCATAACGTGAGCGGAGCGTAACGCAGTTTCTTGAAGTGTCACCCGGCAAACCAATTTATAAGACGTTGTCACGTCAAAAATATGTGATATATAACACGATAATAATCTATGCTGTGCATGAATATATATTTTAAAAATATTGCTATTTATCTAGCTGCCTCCGCGCGGTTTTACCTACGTAGTTCCCGCAGGTTTTTTTTTTTTTTAATACCACAAGGGTGGCAAACAGGCATACGGTCCCACCTGATGGGAAGCGGTTACCGTAGCCTATGGACGCTTGCGACACCAGAGGCGTCACTCACGCGTTGCCGACCCTATAAAAAAGGGAGCAACTATAGAGGCAGTGAAAGGGACAAAGCGCAATGCACTTCTCGTCGAAGGGCCAAACAGGCATCACTCCTGCACACCCCTACGACGCTACTCCATCCCTGGTCCCCCCACTGCCGCTACAGGGTCTCCTCATGGAGCTCTGGCTACCTTACTCACCGCAGGAACACAACACTACATGTAGTGTTATCTGGCTACTACCCCAGTCGGGCTGCTCCAATTTCGAACGGACGAATCCGTTGCGCCCTACCTCCTTAAAAAACAATTTTAGAATTGGATCATTAGTTTCAGAGATTACCCCCTGCAATCAAACTTACAAACTGTACTTATTTATAATGTTAGTATAGAATTCTTACTTAGTCTCAGCTGTGCCTTAAAATATATATATACATACTTATAACTACTTATACTTATATCTTAAAAAAAATGTAACAATCACTCCAAAAGTTGATAAACGCCAAAAACTTCATAAATTTTCGTAAATCCAGCTTTTCATACATTATTCGAGAATATCCATCAGTGGAATGTGTTTCAATATCGTCACATTGCCGTTTAAATTGCTTTTGTTAATGGCATATCCATTGTCCATTCATGTCGATAACTGATAAAACAAATATACTGAAATGTTGATACATATTCGACTAATGATGTAAACCTATTGGAATATTAGGATAAATCAAAAACTAACAACTCTTCATTGATAAGCCGGTTAGCTTTGGTGGGTTCGAATACCACCCGGGACAAACACTTGTATGCATGAATATGTCTGTTTGTTCTGTCTCTGGATGTATATTTATATAAGTATGGATTTAAAAGTAGAATATGTAGTATATCAGCTATCTGGCCTCCATATCACATGCTCTGCTTAGTTTGGAATCAGATTGGCCGTGTGTGAAAAATGTCCCAGGATATATATTTATCCGGACAGCCCGGTTGGCTTTGTGGTTAGTGACCCTGACTTTCAAGCCGCGGCTCGTGGGCTCGATTCCCACCCAGGACAAAACATTTGTATGCATGAATATGTCTGTTTGTCCTGTGTCTGGTTGTAAATATCTATATAAGTATGTATTTTAAAAAAAGTAGTATATGTAGTATATCAGTTATCTGGTTACCATAACACAAGCTCACTTTGATGCTTAATTTGGAATCAGATTGGCCGTGTGTTAAAAATGTCCCAGGATATTTATTTATTTATTTATTTATTTATCCATACTAATATTATAAAGAGGAAAGATTTGTTTGTTTGTTTGTTTGTTTGTAATGAATAGGCTCCGAAACTACTGGACCGGTTTCAAAAATTCTTTCACCTTTGGAAAGCTACATTATCCCCGAGTAACATAGGCTATATTTTATCCCTGTATTCCCACGGGAACGGGAACTACGCGGGTAAAACCGCGCGGGGGCAGCTAGTTTATCTATATGACATAATAATTAACAGGGATTTGACTTATCTTAACACACCTTTAGGGCAATTCAGCAAAGTAGATAGAAGCTCGTTGACGTCCATCTTTCCTCTTTCTCTTTCCTTATCTACGATATCACGTGAGAAGGCTGCTCCGAGCTCACGGTGACTTGCTCATCGACCTTGGTAGGGAATTAAAACACTCTGCAAAATTGTGCGCTAGTTACCTGCCATTGAGTAGATAGAACTCTAATTGACATATATTTCTAAAAACACTTATTTACCAAACGATTTACCAATATTGCATTATATTCGTGCACAATATAACATGCTTTTATCGCCGTTCAATACAAACACTTTAATACCCATCATCAAAGGATTAACAATGTGCACACAGCTTTATCGCAGTTGTGACCAGCTCTTTATGAACTGCATTAGTGAAATTAATCTGATACGGCGGCACAGACGCACAGCTGGCATCGGAAAATAGAACAAAACTCCCTTAATTTGAGTGCACTACTGAAAATGATGGAAATTTACAAACGGGATTTTTATGTTGATTACTATATTTTAATCTGGTGGGTTCCCTGCGTTATAGGAACAAACAGTGCTTGTTGACCTCTGGCGCAAAAATAAATGTGCTATAGATATTTTTATGTGTCAATGTTCCTGTCTATGGCGTCGTAGCTTTAAATTATTTGACCGATTTTAATGCATATTCTCTGTTTGAAAGCTGACGTAATTGCAAAATTCTCCTTTAAGAAATCAGAAAGTAACTCTGTCTGTCTGTCTCGCTTTAACGCTAAAACTAATGAACCGATTTTAATGAAATTTGGTACACAGATCTAGAGCCTGAAAAAGTTCAAAGGCTACTTTTTATCACGGGAAAATAGAAGATCTCCCGGGTAGGCGGCTGAAACCGCGGGGAGCCACTAGTTATAAACAGATTAGATATACTCGTAGAAGATATTCTATGTAAAAAATACGCTCAGAAACATCCCCAAAATAAACAACAGTATATCAAAGTTATAATGGTAACTTAACCGTTTAATAACATAGAATAGTCGATCCTTTAGGGACCCACGGAGTAGGCAGCGGCCCAAAAGAGATGCATGAAACCCTTGAGAGTTTAACACTTTTTTATCCTTCTTGATTTATTTACTCGGCTTTACTCGCGTTCCCGGGGGATAATCAGTTTTCCCGGTTTTAACTATCGTGGAATTGTGTAAAAATAATTTTGAGTGATGAATCTACACTATAAAGAGGAAAAGTTTGTATTTTTATATTTTGGTGTGTAATAAAAAACCTTTAAAACTACTGTGCTGATTTCAAAAATTCTTTTACCATTTGAAAGACACATTATCAGGGAGTAACATAGGCTATATTTTATCCCTGAATTCCCATGGGAATGGGAACTACGCGGGTAAAACCACGTAGAGGCAGATAGTCTGTCATACAATAGTGATGATGAGGCTCAAGGTGGTGGTGATCATCTTAAAGTAAATAACAATTAAGGTTAGATGTCCGGAATACTACGTCTGTCGTAGATTCGATTTCCACTTAAGACAAACATGTTTGCGCATGATAATGTCTATTTGTATTTGTCTTTGAATGTACATAATCTATTCATATACCTATGTATTTTATATATACTACATAATAATCCGGATGCTATTGTGTAAGCTTTACTTAGTTTGGGTAATGTATAGTATGTCCTAAGCTTTATTATTATTAGAGAAAGTTTAAATGATGCCTTTCCTATATTCAAAGCTCCGTCTAACGATCACATCTATTTAGATCAAAGCTTTTCCCGAAATCAGAAGTAATCGCCACAATTTAACTTCAAATTAGGGCAGACAAAAAGTTGGGCAGGTACCTCCTGGGCTTATTAAAAGTTATACAGTGAATTGAACTAAAGGATTCCCTCTGTTACCTTCTATAATTCATTATGAATTGCTACCCTGGTGAAAAGGTCATGTGGTAACCGTGTGCGAGGAGGACGAGTGTACCTGAGACGATATATGTGCGAAAGGGACGGTTGTTGGCACATCATTTACACATCAGATGAGCGGCTTTTGCACAAGGCCCGCTGACTTTCAGCCTTCTGAAATTGCCCACTCGAGTAATTGAGAAAATTTATGGAGTTGCTAATTGGCCAAAATTACATTAGCTTAATCACCTAATTCGGGAAGTGATAAAAGTGTGAAAAATGCAAATTGATATTAGGATAAAAAATATTAAGTAGGTAATTAAAAAGGTTTTAGATGTTTTCCTCATTAATGGACCATGCCAATATTCTTTGAGGTGAGTGTTGAAGTGCTCGGAGTATGTTTTATTTACTTTAGTAATTATACTAATGTGAAACAGCTTCAGTACTCAATTAAAAAATTATATTAAGTTACAAAAATAATAAATACCAAACTGATCGTGAATCAACTCTAATTATTTCCTAGGTGGCACTATCCACACTATATAGGTCCCGGGCAGGCGCGGCTGGTTCAAAAGCCTGCCCCAGCCGGCGGACACTCATATTATATTCAAAAACGTCTCTTACATTCGGACGACTAATTCACAGCAAAATTGTTCGTGTTAAAATTTTAAAAAGACACTCTAGTCTGTATGTTAATAGGAGTCTTCCGTGACATCTTTGTTTTAATGGCATGCTTGTTTGACGGGATTTGAGTTGGTAAGAAAGGAAAGGTTTTAACTACAATGTAAGACGACAAATTACAGTTTAATGTACAGATTATATAATTATTTAGTAAGTACCTGTAGTAATATAGTAAATTGACTTTCGAGCTGGTCGTGGGTAAGATACCAACCCAGGATAAACATTTGTGTGCATGAACATGTCTGTTTCTGTTAATATTTATAAATATTAGTAAGTGTGTATTTAAGAATAGTATTTGAGCTATATCGTTACCATAGTATAAGCTCTCTGTTTTGTTTGGAATCTATTGGTCGTGTGTAAAAAGTGGTATTATGTACTTTTAGGAAATCAGCCATGTTTCTATTCTGTCTCGGGATATAACCAATGTCCAATCTCAGTATTGGAGAGTACAAAACTTCGGCGGTAAGTAACCACATACCTCTGGAAATTTTCGAATCCGACCCTGAAAAATGAAGCCATTGAGTCTTATGTGCCAACCCTAACCAAAACAAAGTACATACATTAAAAAGGTATACCTAAGGTTGTGTCTATAAACTAAAAAATAACGCCCAGTTTCTTTAATGCTCCTATTCAGAAAGACTTGAAAAACATCTATGCCTATTCAGATATCGTTTAGAAAGCTAACTCTATGGACTAGTTGAAGACTGGAGACCTTCAAAAGTTGTGAAGAGACTTTAGTGCAAGCGTTCATCTTCAGCTTGGGTCAAGGCGAAGACATTGTGTATGACTTTGCAATTTGAATCTTTCTTGTTCCTCACAAGATTTATTTCAGACTGTTAACATATTCTTAACACTTACACTTTACACTACACTAACTACACACTACTACACTAGTTATATAGAAAAAATAAGTGTAATGAGTTACAACATTTGTGTTTAACAAATATACATATTTATTCACCGTTCATAACAACATTTTATGATATCTCCGAAATTTTGAGTTTAGTTTACTTAAGCGACTCTCTCAATTCACCTATATAAACATGTTAAATTCGCTTAAACAGGGCGGTAAAATATTTTAATGAAATCCAATACCAAATTCATCTTCGTCGGTTCAAAATGGTCGTTTAACCATAACACTGTAGGGACATAACTTGTTTTTACAACCTCCTAAAAGTTAAAGGGGTTCCATCCAACCGGCCAAGTTCAGAAACTTTCCTAACCCTGGTTTCCCAGAATCAATATTTAAGCACAAATTATTCGAAAAGTTTTAATACGATGAGTCGACTCCTATAATTATAATTTAAGCGCTAAAAAGAGTTATGGCAGGTTATATATATTTTTAAAACAGCTGTTAATTCTAATCTAGTTAATAAGGTACATTTTTTAATACAAAACTAGTACTTACACTTAAAGATTTTGGAGTACTTTTTTCACTACTTTATACATAGTGATCCCAAAGAATATTAAATAAATAAACCCCAAAAAGGTACCTAACCTGAAAATATTCACTATTAGGTACGTATAATATACACCTTTATATCTAATTTTGATAAAATATCTGTACTGAAATGTTTCATTCACACCACACTAAGGAAAATAAACCTAAATATAATAACTACCGTTCACAGCAAACTAAAATATATTGAACAGATTCAAAAATATAATAAACATAAAACACTATCCATTATGTCTACTATTATTGCAGGTTAACACAACATAGAGATTCCACAAAGCTTTTAGCGGAATATTGTTTGTTTGAAATTCATTAATATGAGCGCAAATGAGGCGGACGGGCCGCGTCAGTTAGGCTGGAATGAACACAGGATTCCAGAATATTTCCAGCCGATACGAATTTCAGCTCACAAATTGGTTTTTATAATTTCCCATTTAACTAGACAACTATCAAATACAGTGATACTTTTGTGTCAATCGCGAAATCAAGATTAGCAAACGATTTTACATGCAATTGAGAAAAAAATGTTTTGTACATATGTGCAGTGTTGCTGCACTAACGAAATATGGGCTCGCAAATAAATAATGCCATGGCAACATTACAATCAGACAACGATGATGTGGCTGAGGTAGTTTATTGTACATTCCTAATAATATAAAACTAATTGTTTTATTTCTAACTTAGTACTTATTTATGTAAACAACATTCCGTGTAATCGTTGCATTTAGCTTTTTGGGATTTTTCAATACCAACAAATTTCACAGTGTATTAGAAAACGGTACAATATAAAGACAATAATAACTAAGTGGTAGTCATTACAATCAATTGATCCAATCGTATTGACAATCTACTTACTTACCCAAATAGGTGTATCGTGATTGTCGTGAATGTCCCAAACTCAAGACAAAATTTATTTAAAAAATCTTACTCATGGCTTAAAAGAAAGGAAACATGTTTTCTTAATATAATTTGAATATTTAAAAATCGAACTTTACCCATGCCAATATTGCAAAGAGCGCATTTGTTTTAAGTCTGTCTATCTAGAGGGTCGCTCGCGAATTCCGTGTAGTCTAGTCGGTGGTTCATAAGACAGTTTTGTTTAAGTAATATTATCAAGCTTAATTAATAATGAGGGAAATAGTGCATATACAAGCAGGCCAATGTGGTAACCAGATTGGAGCTAAGGTAAGGAAAATATATAATTTAAATATCTAGTATCAGGAAGTAATATTTTACCAAAATACCTACAATGATATTTTAATTTTTACAATATCTACCTACTAGCTGCCTCCCCGCGGTTTTACCCGCGTAGTTCCCGTTCCCGTGGGAATACAGGGATAAAATATAGCCTATGTTACTCGGGGATAATGTAGCTTTCCAAAGGTGAAAGAATTTTTGAAATAGGTCCAGTAGTTTCGGAGCCTATTCATTACAAACAAACAAACAAACAAACAAATCTTTCCTCTTTATAATATTAGTATAGATATAGATATGCATAAAAGTAATCTGATTTAGGTACATACCTTATAGATTTCTCTTTGACAACACTTTTATCTTACTTCATAGTAACCCGTAAGGCTATCGCTACAAAGGCTTTTCCGCACAGAGAAGAGATTTGTTACCATGTGTCAAAACAATATCAACTTTTTTCAGTTTTGGGAGGTGATATCTGATGAACATGGGATAGATCCCACGGGCACATATCATGGTGACTCCGATCTTCAGCTAGAGCGCATCAACGTGTACTACAATGAAGCTACCGGTGGCAAATACGTACCACGAGCCATATTGGTCGATCTAGAACCAGGAACCATGGACTCGGTTCGTTCTGGACCATTTGGCCAAATCTTCCGACCTGACAACTTCGTGTTTGGACAGTCTGGAGCTGGTAACAATTGGGCGAAAGGACATTACACTGAAGGTGCTGAACTGGTAGACTCTGTGCTAGATGTCGTCAGGAAAGAAGCTGAAGGATGCGATTGTCTGCAAGGTTTTCAGTTGACACACTCGCTCGGAGGTGGTACAGGCGCTGGTCTTGGGACGCTCCTCATATCAAAGATTCGAGAAGAGTACCCGGATCGTATTATGAACACATTTAGCGTCGTGCCGTCACCCAAAGTATCTGATACGGTTGTGGAGCCATATAACGCGACGTTATCAGTCCATCAGCTTGTGGAAAATACTGATGAGTCATACTGCATCGACAATGAAGCTCTTTACGATATTTGTTTTAGAACGTTGAAGTTAACCACACCAACATACGGTGACTTGAACCACTTGGTATCAGCGACGATGTCTGGAGTCACCACTTGTCTTCGGTTTCCTGGACAGCTGAACGCAGATTTGAGGAAACTCGCCGTGAATATGGTGCCGTTCCCCCGTTTGCATTTCTTTATTCCCGGATTTGCCCCACTCACATCTCGAGGCAGCCAGCAGTACCGCGCCTTAACTGTTCCAGAATTGACACAACAGATGTTTGATGCAAAAAACATGATGGCTGCCTGTGATCCTCGCCATGGAAGATACCTAACTGTCGCTGCTGTCTTCAGAGGGCGTATGTCTATGAAGGAAGTAGACGAACAAATGATGAATATACAGAACAAGAATTCTTCATACTTCGTCGAGTGGATTCCGAATAATGTCAAAACTGCTGTCTGCGATATCCCTCCTCGAGGCTTAAAGATGTCTGCCACTTTCATTGGGAACTCCACGGCCATCCAGGAGTTGTTTAAGAGAATCTCTGAGCAGTTCACTGCCATGTTTAGACGTAAGGCGTTCTTGCACTGGTATACTGGTGAAGGCATGGACGAAATGGAGTTTACGGAAGCCGAAAGCAACATGAATGACTTGGTGTCTGAATACCAGCAGTACCAGGATGCCACGGCTGAGGAAGAGGGTGAATTCGACGAGGAGGAAGAAGGTGGTGACGAAGGCGACTAGACTAAATTTTGTTAAGACTTGCGATATTATACTATGTATTTTTTATTGTAACGTTTTATTATATTCGTTAGTCTTATGTCATTATTTTATTTATTTTTACTCCCAACACCGCCTTGCTACTTTCCTTTGCAACCCTTGCTGCTTTGACTGTCAAGTATGTATGTCAATCAATCTTTGATTGATCGGCAGTCTACAACAAACCCATGTATCACTTCATTCATTCTTCATAGAGAACATTCTGATTAATATTGAGATAATCCTACTTTATGGCTATGTGGAATATGCCATGTATGGAAGGATTTTCTGTTTAAAACGAATCTCCGTAATCACGCCTCCCATGTAGTTTGATAAAAATTTTATTCAATATTTTACTCTCAATATGTCTAATACCATGCAGCCGCAAAGCTCACGTCAACCCGTTACAATGCCCGCCACGCACGCCACAAAGCCACCAAAACCATTTTATCTCCTAAACAAAACGCCCAACAAATTGTTATTCATAGCTGAAAAGCAAATGTCAACCGTGGTCCATAAGTTACGATCTTCCAGCCAACTCGGTCCAGGCAGGCTCAAAATAAGTGGCTTTATTGCACTGCACTCCGCAGACGGATCCTGAATAATTTATCATCTGCTATTTGTGTAATGCGTTATGCTCGATGTGGCGTTTTATTTGTATTTTTTTATGCTAGCTACCTACTGTGCCGCGGTTTCATGAGATCACGCAAAGTTCAGTTTAAACGTTATCAAATTTACCTTTCAGTTTTTTTTGTAATTAATATGTAGGTATGTATTATTTATAATACTTTTAATATGCTTGATGGAAAAAAAATGTATATCACTTGCTTGCACTTACATCTGTCTACATAGTTGGTTCTATGGGAACGATGAAATAAAATATGCAAACAATCTTCTTTAGGTATGCGAGTATATTATTAACCTTTATAGATACCTTGTAAACTTACATAGAAGAATAGTAAAAGAATAGTAGTGTAAAACAGTCTCGAACGGTAACCAAGTAAACAGATAACAAAACACTAGCGGCGCGCGCGGCCCAGAGGCAAGCGCGCAGTCTCAAAGACAAGGATGCCGCCACAGTTCCTAAGGTAAATGACCCAATGGTGGCCAGTTTAAGAAAAAAAAAACTGGTTTTTGTGAAATATTACCAAAATTGTGAAAGTTTCAGCACTGAATATAGTGAAACTGTAAAGTCCAGTCCTTATTTAATATTTGTAATGTGTTACACGTGAGATACGGCAAAGCTGGATTCAATTAATTTAACAAATAAAAGTTGTAGTTTTGTGACCCAGTCTTGGCCAGGGAAAATTCATTAATGGATACCCCAGTCTTAGTCTAAGTTTATCTTTATTTTATGGTTAACACATCAAACAAAACTAATTTTGATTTTAATTAAGCAATACTATTTTACAAGTGAATCTTTCTGCTCACCGCTCTGCGATTTCCTTAAGAAAACCCGTCGTTGTCAATTTCAAATCACCTTACACTTTGTATTCGCGCATAATTTTGTACATGTAACTGACTGAATTCAATAAAACGTTAAACTTAGATAGTTCGATGTCTAAAGTCTATGTCACAGTGATCCCAATGTAAAAACATTCGCTCATGTCCGAATTCTAGATGTTTCTTTTAATTTTTGGCCATTACTGGTACCGTGGCCACGACTGGTACACTTACGATAATATTACTATTATAATATTTGTTATTGAATTTATGTTCAATGCATGATTGTAGGTAGGGTGCTTTAAAACGTAAAGGTTATACCTGGCTGTTATCAACCAAGTTCCTACCTATGTATTACTACTTGCTACTAAGTAGCCTCTGTCCAAACAAACTATGTCAACCTATCAAGTGAGTGAGTGAGACATACATAGAGAATCAAGCGAGCAAACAATATGATCCTATATTTTATGGCCTCGTCAAACTTGGCGAGAAGTGTCATGTACCTTTCCGTGAATATTCTGTAAAATTTTATAACAAAGACTTGGTTGTCGAACTCAGAAATGTCTCAGATAAATCCACAAGCATTATAATAATCCTATCGTGTCTGCCACATCAATCAGGGGCAAAGAACTCTTGAAATAGCTCAAGGCTCAAGGGCTAATTTCTGAAGTGTTCAATCTATATTGAAGCCTGTCATATCGTGAGAGCATTTATCGAAAACTTACAAAACTTTAGTTGCACTCAAATATTTATGGATTTTGTCGATCAAACGAACTTGCCAGACTTTTATTGGGGTTTTTCTTTTACTTTTATTACACGTTTGACAGTTGGACACTTTCGGACTTTTATATCACAACTTGTTGGTGAATTTTTGCTGAGCCTTTAGTTATTACATCTACGATTTCAGGCGAATAATATCAAGTTTACCAGCGAGTTACAATACTACTTAAATACAATACATAAATATAGCAGCACTGTTTAAACCATCGATATATATGTACTACGTACTAGATAGGGCGTTCCGAACACTCGCTTTTATCAACTCAACTGAACTGCAGTCCCCACACCCGACTTTAGTGTGGCTTCGACATTCATTCAGTGCGGGTGCGCACGGAGCAGCGTTAATAACAACGATAATCCGAATCAAAGTAGACCCTGGACGAAAATAACTAGTCAGTAGTCAACTAAGTAAAATTACTACCTGTTTAAGTGAATTAATAGGTGATAATTCCGTAATTCCAGAGTAGAAAAACAATTTATCTATTTAAATACCACGCCATTCTACAATCATATACTAAAACGTGCAGATGTTCCCTTAAAACTGGTTGTAGGTAAAAATATGTAACTGAACACAGACTTGATATGTTTTTTTAGAAAGGTTTTAATTTGATTAATTGTTAATGAGTTTTTAATTAGTAGTGATAGTTTGATATTTTGAATAATTGTTTTATGTTAATTCAAGCCCTGGCCCGTACCTCTGAGTACTCATTTAAGCCATGTGAAGTCCGCCAATCCGCACTAGGCCCCCCTAATATTAATATAATACATTTTGAAATCGAGTTTTATTCTAATGAAGTTTAGAAGGTAAAAAAGATGTGTCACATCTGCGGTGTGAACTCTATAGGGACGACATCTTAGTGTAGTTAACTGAACGAAACGCGTAAGCGCCATGAAATTTGCGGCGCTTACGACGTTTTGGTCGCGAGAAAACTATACTCTAAGCAATCTAGCGCTGTATCTTTTAAAATAGTTTGGTTAGTTGACACAGCTTTATACAGCGCTGCAGCGAACTTTAGTTCTAACTCTTACCAGTTTTTAAACAAATGTTTTACATGAACGTTCTTGTCTATCGCTATACGTCGATGGTTTAAACTGTCGTTTCTCTATTCATTTTATCTATCTATAAACCTACTACATTATTTTAAAAAGCTAATGTGTTGCTACGCTGAAAACTCGTTAACCTCGTATTTATCTATACATATATTTTTGTTATACTACAAATTTAGTCCAAATTAGGTCCAGTGTTGGACAAAACATGGAGACAGAAGTTATTGAAAAACCGAAATACATATATATACAAATACAGGTACACTATGAAATAGGCATCAATACCTAAATAAAAGCTACAATGTCGTAATAAAATGTAGTTATTTCAGCAACGTTCGATGTCGCTTGCACCGCCCGCAGCCGCCACAAAGCCGAGGCAGATATTAAATCATTAATAACCTTTGCAAAGTCTGGCTTATTTTTATTATGCAAGTAAAGTGTTGCAGCGCTGCGAGACTTCAATGCTCTTTGCGAACCTTAAAAGTCGTCAGCTGTCCAGAATAAGGGTTTTTGCTTAAATATTTTATTTTTAGATTACTTGCTACCACAAAATTTACTTGCATTCACGAAATTATTACTTCTACCTTCGTTCTTATAGGTACCTACATAAATATCCTGAGGTATCACGACCAATCTGTGTAGGTACCTACTACGTATACCTACTACTTTTGAATACACATATAAATATACACAATTATATACAGAACTAGTGATGGGATTCTGCCCGGGAAAGAACCCAAAATGGGAAGATTGAGGGAAAGAACCCGAGGAAGATTCCCAAATGGGAAAGTATTCGGGTTTTTTCATTTTTAGCAATGTAACAAATATGTAATGTGTAGATACATGTATATATCAAATAGTACGTACTATCTAAGTACTATTACTACTAGTTTGAGCTAATTTAGTTGGGTATTTTCTAATTCTTAGAAACAAAACACGTGCATGCAGTAAAGTCAAAACCCGCTTCTTCATATCTGTCTGTTTCTGTGTGTTCATCCGCTTTGAGCGACAAGTAGTGATGGGATTTTACCCGGGAAAGAACCCAAAATAGGAATATTGAGAGAAGAACCCGAGGAAAATTACCAAATGGGAAAGTATTCGGGTTTTTTCATATTTAGCGATGTTACAAATATGTTATGTGTAGTATATATCAAATAGTACGTACTATTTAAGTACTATTACTACTAGTTAGAGCTAATCTAACTTTGTTTACTTTAAAAAAATCAATAAATACGTCAAAACCGTTTACTGCGACATCGCTTAGAACATCATACCGGTTATATCAACCTAGAACAAAGCTCCCGGTTGAATGCTATATGACCGCCTTATCAAAAATATTTACGACATTGCTAATAACGATATACCTCATTAAACGACTACATTTAACAAATATTTCGGAGAATACAAATTTCTACTATTAACAGATCTACTGTTAATAGTAGAAAACTGTATTAAACTACTGGAACCTATAACAGATACTATTTTCAAACTCGAAGGCAGTGAAATACTTATAAATGTAGTTTATATGGCCTCCAAAGATATTAAGTCCACATTTAATTTTGCAATTCCGGACATATCCATTCTAAATGAGCATCACAAACAAGATATAAAAAATGCTGTAATTAGCTGAACAAATAAATGTTTGACACCCATTCATTATGCTGCATATTTATTGGATCCAAGACAGCAAGGCATTGAATTATAAGAAGAACACGAAGTGGATGGAGTGTATACACGACGTTAACCCATCGCACAATATTGTCGTTGGTGTTTATTTATCCAATTATAGAGCTAAATAGGGTTTATAGAGTAGAGCATTTATATGGAAGGATGTCACCGAAATGGACCCAGTAGTTTGATCGAGAGGACTCTGCAGTTCCAAATTGTTGAGTAGGGTTGCAGTACGGATTCTAACTGCTCCCTGTACTTCAGCAGCCACAGAACGATTGTTTAGCACGCACGTCCATATACATAGTCGCAAAAAAAACAGATTGACTACAGACAGGGCAGCAAAAATACCTTTTATTTCATACAATTGGAACCTGTTTCATAAACACAAAGATCATGACAATGACGATGATGACGAGCCAATATCTACGAGGGCTGCACTAAAAGTATGGGAATGGAATATTTCCACCATTCCTGTCATATTAAAATCTTTTAAATTGAAAAGTCTTTGGTTTTACAAATCGAATACCATTTATTTATTTAAAAAACGATTCTCGGTCTTGTCACAAGGTTTTGTCAAACTTGTTTAGTCGTTGAGAAAATGGACTCGAGAAAATTCAAGAACGATGATTTATTATGACTTTCGAAGTGGTTTAACACAAAAACAGTGTATTGACCGGATGATTTCTGCATTTGGTGATGAAGCCCCATCCAAAACCACAATTCATCGCTAATTTGCTGAATTTCAACGTGGACGTATCAAGTTCAGTGATGATCCTCGTCAAGGTCGTCCAAAAACTGCAGTCACCCAAGAAAACGTTGATGCTGAGCGTAAGCTGATTGAAGAAGATCGACATGTGATATACTACGAAATTCAGGCAACTCTAGACATTGAGATGAGTCAAATACAAATAATCTTGCATGAACAATTAGGTGTAAAATATTTGTTTACCCGATGGATACCGCATTCGCTCTATAAAGAGCAAAAAGCGGCTCGTGTTACTTGGTGCGTCAGAACTTTCGAAAGACACGCAGGATCCTCAAATGCTATATAAAACATCGCATCAGGTGACGAATCCTGGATATACGCGTACGAACCCGAAACAAAAACCAGTCTCGAGTTTGAGTGTTCGAAAATGAGTAAAGCCAACAAAAACTGTTCGTTCACGGAGTGTTGCAAAAAAATGGTGGCTACGTTTGTCTCCAAAACTGGCCATGTTGCGACTATTCCTCTTGAGGGACAAAGAACGGTAAATGCAGAACGGTATGCTAGCATTTATTTGCCACAGTTCGTTTCTGAACTCCGTCCTCAGTTTTTTCGATGGACCAAGCTGCGGCTCAGCATCTGATCAGCTTTCTGAATTGAACATCAGTGTGAGAACTGGAGAAGGAAGGGGTGTTAATGTCGGCGATTCATCGTCAAAGTAATTTTTATTTATTCATTCTGAGAGCCCCATTACGTTGCTCTTAGTCTCTCCAGAACAATAAAAGCACACTGCAGAATATTTCAGCACTGCTTTTCGACATCCACACATCGCTCCACAAAAAGAAATGGTTTGCTCGAGTTTCTGAACATTTTCACTTATAACTTTTTCATTTCTAGTTCTACGACAAAAAGTTACTGAACCAAAGTTGTAGAGAATTTAATTTGCAACAAAAAAAGTTACCAATTTTTTTAAATCAAATGAATAGTTTAAGAGATATATCGTATAAACCATTTCAATTGAAAAAACCCGTCCATTGGGTTTCTTCCCACGTAAACACCCGGTTCTTTCCCATTTGGGAATAAACCCGGGTTTATTCCTTTCGGGTTTATTCCCACCGCCCATCTCTACTTTGGTCTGACAATTGCTGTAACATTTGCTGTAGTTTTTTTGGGCACTCTGAAAACAGAATTAGGTCGTCTGCGAAACGTAGGTGGTTGAGCTTTTCGCCGTTTATGTTCAGTCCTTCTTGTTCCCAACAAGTAGTAATAGTACTCAAATAGTACGTACTATTTGATATAAACATGTATCTACGCATTACCTACTTGTTACATTGCTAAAAATGAAAAAACCCGAATACTTTCCCATTTGGGAATCTTCCTCGGGTTATTTCCCTCAATCTTCCCATTTTGGGTTCTTTCCCGGGAAGAATCCCACCACTAGACCAAAGTGCGAAAGCAGGGCTCACAATGAACACGGCTAAGACAAAAATTATGACTAACACTTCAAAGGCTTATAACATCATAGTCAACAACGAAAAAATAGAATATGTCGAAGAGTATGTTTATCTAGGGCAATTAATAGCCACAGAAGATACTATGCACAAAGAAATTGAACGAAGAGTAGCTAACACATGGAAAAGATATTGGTCTCTAAGGGAAATTATGAAAAATGAAGACATGCCAATCAAAGAGAAAAGGAAAGTATATAGTATGTGCATTTTACCATGTCTCACATATGGCTGCCAAACATGGGCATGGACAGAAAAACTAATGAATAAAATAAACGTATGTCAAAATGGGATCGAGAGAAGTGTGATTGGTGTAAAAGGAAAGATAAAGTAAGATTAGGAAAAATAAAAGATATAACTAAATTTAAAAACGCAAAAAACACATGTAAAACCTTAAAATGGAAATGGACAGGACATATGTTAAGGGAAACAAACAAGAAATGGACAAAAATGGTAACAGAGTGGTACCCTAGAGATGGGAAAAGAAGTAGAGGAAGACAAAGTAAGCGCTGGGAAGATGATCTTAAAAAAGTGGCTGGCTCAGAGTGGATGAGAATGGCTAGAGAAAGAAATGTATGGAAAAGTCTAGAGGAGGCCTATGTCGAAGGAAAAGCTGTGGATGAAACTGAACATATATTATATTTAACTTATTATACTTAGAATGTAAGAAATTTAAACAGCAATAAAGGCTTATTTTATTTTATTTTATTTTATTTACTACTTGTTTGACTAATTTAACTTTGTTTATTTCCATAATTCAATAAATACGTTATACAGTCTAAGCCGTTTACTGCGACATCTTTTAGAACAATATACCTGTTATATTAATGTTCGCAACCAATAATTTGTTTGACATAATCGATTTGTAAAAATAGTTCACTTCACTACTTTTGAGTTGGCAACATTGCTTGACAGACTGAACGAACCCCTTCCAACTTCCGACTTGATCGCTTGCGCACGTTATAATTTTGTGAACGTGATTTGTTGCAATTATATAGAATATAGTTTAAGTATATAGGCTAAGAAAGTGTCTTCAGCCTCCGATATATCAATATTGGTGTTTTGTGGTGGTGCATCATTTTGTGCGGCAATTTTCCTTCCCATATCCGAATCCTCGTGGTCCCTTAGCTTAGAGTAGGTCCTCACACCGCTTTAGCAGGCTCGCCCCCCATCTGGGGTTGAAGGCACAGAGCCGGGACACCCTGATGACCAATCATACCGGAGGTAGCGAGTCTCGGACTTGGTAAGTGCAAATATTTTGTAAGGTTATATTGCGTTTGACCAAAACCACTATACGTATATCCAATGCCGTGGATGATATCGCGGCTTGGAGGGGTACTTGTATGGTCCAAGGTTTGATATCAATGCTCATGGGCCCCATTGGTTCGATTTTGGTTGTGGCTATACAGGTAGCCTACATTTTCTGGTAGCAGAGCGTGGTTCCCCACAGTAATTTTGTCCCCTTTGCATACTATATTGGTTTTGGATGTGTCAAACAGACCTTATCAGCTGTGTATTGTTAGGTTGTAATTAATCTCCACAGTCTGAAAGGTATTCTGACCATATTTGTAACAAATAATTAGAAAAACTTATTTGTATTGCCGGTGATTAAAAGGTCAAGGTTTTGTTTTGAATTCTTGTTTGTTTGTTATGAACAGTACATAGATTATTGTGGAGATAATACTATCTCATCTATTACTGTAAATTTGTGTCATAATTTGTACTTTTGACCTTGACTTTTTATCATTGTATTGAATCTTTGAAATAACTTGTTGTAGGTGCCCACCTAGTTAACTAAGATACATATATGAGTGTCTAAAGTATAGTTTAAACTTATGTGACCATTTTCACTAAATGGTATTTGTATTCACATAAATTAATTGGTTTAAATTAATTGATTTAAATTGAAACTTAAACTATAAATTGCCTAGGTAATGTGTACCTACCCTCTTGTTGTTTGATAAAATTATTAAAGTTGATCTTATAATTAAATTTTGTTTGAAATTTGGTGTTACATAATATTACATAAAGATATTGAAAATAGTAATATTATTCTTTGTAGTAACACATAAAATCATTTGTATTATTGTTTCTTGAAGTATAACACTTAAATCATTTGCAGTATTGGTTATTGTAGTTTGAAAACTTAAAATCATTTTCTTTGGTTATTGTTTGTTTGATTTGAATGATTTAAATACTTGGTTTTTATTTGTGAAGTGTTTACTTATAAATAAATATTCCCTGTACCCTTTTCACTGACATATTACAAGATTTATTTTGTTTTGATAATCAAGAAAAATAAATTGTTGTTTTCTTTTGTTTGTGATTATTGATTTTGTTTGAAAATATGTCATTGAAAAATCTTGCCGGTAAAATTGGAGCGGAATTGAGATGGGTCACCTCTGCAGCTTCTTTAATTAGTAGACCTGATAGGTCAGAGGCTTTGTTAGCAAGGCATTCGGATTTGCCAGCCCGTCAGACTAGCATAGACAAATACTTTGCAGAATTCCTTACCCTTGTCACGAGTGAGGACTCGGTTTTGGCTGCCAAGGTTGAGGCAGATGTCACTCAGTTCTACGAGTTGGCCGATGGGATTGTGGAGGCCACATCTAGAATAAGGATTGCAAAACAGGGTGCTTTGAAGGGGGAGATGCAAACCTCCTCCCACTCTGCCTTGCTAGGTCGCTTACCAACATTGGGCCTACCCCATTTTGACGGTCATTTGGGAGGCTGGACTGCCTATTTTGACTTGTTTAACAGTCTAGTCGATGCTAGGACGGATTTGTCGCCAAGCCAGAAATTGGCATACATGATCTCAACCTTAAAGGAAGAGGCATTAGGGCTCATCAGCCACCTAGAGGTTACCGATCAAAATTATTCCACTGCTAGGGAACTCTTGATAAGTAGATATGCCAACGTCAGGCGTTTGGCAGATGTTCATGTGTCACAGATTTTGGGCCTTCCTCGGTTGATTAGGACTGCCACATTGCGCATTGACCTAGTGAACCCCTTAAGGGTAGCATTGAATGCTTTGAAGCGGTTAGGCTTACCCATAGATCAGTGGTCATTTATTCTGCTTCATATTGTATTGTCTAAATTGCCCACTGATCTAAAGGTCCGGTTTGAGCAACGGTATGGTGGTGATAGTACCATTTACCTTCCCCCGTTTGAAGACCTTTTGAAATTTTTGGATGAGGAGTGCAGAGTTCTGGACAATTCTGGTGTTGAAGGCCCCTCTCGGGCCCCAGATCGTCCTCTGCCGGACCGGCGTCGTGTCGGTGCTCCCTCTCCCCGTCATGGGATAGGAGAGCCACGACGCCCTCCTCATAAATATGCAGTCACCGAGGTACAGCAACGCTGTATATATTGTAATTTGGATGGACATCTGGTACCATCATGCCCGAAGTTTCTTGATAGAAATGTCAAAGACCGACGTGGCATTGCCAACAATCGTAAGTGGTGCTACACTTGTTTAGGTCAGCATTTGCAGCGGGACTGTGCAGGGTCGGATCCTTGCCCGCATTGCCGAGGTAAGCACCACCGAATATTGTGTTTGAATCGAAACGGTGTTGGCGGTTTTGTTGATGCTGGATATCCCCGCACGGGCGGGGGCCCGCATCCCGACCAACATCATGGACATTGTAGTCGTCCTCCTGTCCATTCTAACAAGAACCAGCGACGGGGATCGCCGCCCATGGGCGGGGGCTCCCCTCGCCCCTCTCCTAATCTCGATAGGAATTGTGCAGAGGTTTGGAAGCGTTCTACTCCAGAGCGGTTCTCACCACCGCTTCACGAGCGGCCGCGTCTGGAGCGTCGTCCGCCGCAGATAGGTCGCAGTAAGGGCATTAGAGCGCCGGAGTTGGTGCGTCCAGGGAGACATTTTAGCACTCCAGTGGAAAGCCACCTTTACTCTAACTGGCAACCTCCGTTCCCCGGAGGTTATTCGCAATAGGTAGTTGCGGCCCTCTCTCCACCTACTATCTCCCCAGCTGATACCGTCCTTCTGCCAACGGTCTCAGTCAAGGTCTGGGGCCCGAAGGGTAACTATTTGATTGTACGTGCCCTTTTGGATTCGGGTTCACAAGGCTGCCTTGCATCCTTTTGCTTAGTGGAGAGATTGGGCCTACCTTGGAGGCCCCACCATGCCGCAATATATGGCATTGGTGGTATTCAGGCGGATGGTCTTAAAGGTGAGATTGAAATTTGTTTCTCGCCTGTCGTTGATGGCCCGCGTATTATGGCCAAGGCTGTTGTTTTGAATAATATATTAGGCAGACACCCGCAGGTAAACGTCAACCCTGCCGTTGTAAAATTAACTTCAGAGTTAGCTCCTGCTGACTCACGGTGGTTTGTACCTGGACCCGTAGACCTCCTCTTAGGGGCTGATGTACTCGGTTTGATTTTGTCTGGGACAAAACGTTTTATTCAGCCTAACGGTTTAGTAGCTATACCGACAATTTTTGGTTTTAGTTTTTTCGGTCCCGTGTTGAGGGTCATGACCCCACGGATTGAAGACCAATCGGTTGATGTAGGAATATCCCTATCCGATGCTGTCCAGCGTTTCTGGGAAGTTGAGGAACCTCCTCAGGCAGCCAGAGTCGATCCAGCGGAGCAAGAGTGTGAGTTGTTTTACCAGAATAACACTGGTCGCCTCGCCACTGGTCGTTTTGTTACTCGTTTGCCTTTCAAAGTCTCACGCCCCCCTCTCGGTTCTTCCCATGCCTTAGCAGAAAGAAGGTTATTGTCCATGGAACGCCGAATGCTTAGGGACTCAGACTTTCGTAATAAATATATTGATTTCATGCGTGAATATGAAATGCTAGGTCACATGTCTCGTTCTAACATTGACTGGCGCTCGGTCGAGCACTACTTCTTGCCACACCACGCCGTGTTGAAAACACCGGGTGGCAAAATTCGTGTAGTTTTTGATGGCTCGGCTCCTACCTCAAATGGAGTTTCTCTGAATCAGTGCCTACACTCCGGGCCTAAATTGCATAAGGACATATCGGAAATACTTACCAATTTCCGCCGTCATCAAATTGTCTTCGTTGCTGACATTCGTATGATGTTCAGACAATCTGTCGTCCACCGAGACGACCGGCGGTATCAATTGATTTTGTGGCGTGATAGACCTTGTGATCCGATTCGTGTATACGAGTTGAATACTACCACGTATGGTTTGAAGTCCAGTCCTTATATTGCTATTCGTACTTTGTTAGAGTTGGCTAGCCGTGAACGGTTGAATTATCCCCGTGCGGCCGCCAGTTTGGAAGACTCTGTTTATGTTGATGATATTTGCTCCGGGGCCTCGTCTATCTCGGAGGCTTTGGTTTTGCGGGATGAGCTGATTGCTATCCTGAAGTCCGGTGGTTATGAACTGCGAAAATGGTTGTCTAATTGTCCAGAGTTATTGAAGGATCTTCCAGTTGAACATCAACAGGATCCACTCCTTTTTGAGAATGCTGATAATCCCAATTTGATTGCCGTCCTTGGCATCCAATATCAGCCTGTCCAGGATGTATTTACCTATAGAGTGAAATTAGATAACCCTAAGACGTGGACTAAGCGCTTAGTTTTGTCGACAGTTGCCCGGACATTTGATCCTAATGGATGGATTACCCCTGTTATATTTTTGGCTAAGTGTTTTCTGCAAAAACTTTGGCTTGCAGAAGTTGGTTGGGACGAGCCTCTCCCTGGAGAGTTACTGGGAGAGTGGAGCTCGATTGTGTCCTCTATTCCGGATGTGAACCGGATATCTTTGCCCAGACTTTTTCTTCCGGCCGGTAAGTGTAGGATTAGTCTCCATGGCTTTTGTGATGCCTCTGAGAAAGGGTATGCTGCCGTGGTATTTTTGCGGACTATCAGTTCCACCGGTCAAGTGGGAATACATTTGGTGATGGCTAAAAGTAAAGTAGCCCCGATTAGGTCTAGGTTAACCATTCCTAAATTAGAATTGTCAGGAGCAGCGCTACTAGCTAGACTCCTGAATCATGTTTGCTGTACGCTGAGTCGTACTGTTGAAATATCTGATGTTTTTGCTTGGACTGATAGTGAAATTGTTCTTTGTTGGCTGCGCGCCTCAGTCCATAACTTGGAAGTTTTTGTTGCTAATCGCATTTCCCAGATACATAGTTCTCAGATTGCGTTAATCTGGAGACACGTTCCAGGAGATTTGAATCCTGCAGACTGCGCTTCACGTGGCTGCGAGGCTCCTATGTTGGTTAAACATTCTCTTTGGTGGGGACCAGATTGGCTGACTCATCCTGAGTCATCCTGGCCTCAAAATAGGTTTTCCCATCCGGAAGTATTGCCCGGATTGCGTATTGGGGTTGCGGAAACGCCGCCAACCTATAATCTTGATACTCTTTTGAACAAATATAGCTCATTAGATAAGCTAATTGGAGTTACTGCTTGGATTCGTCGTTTTATACATAACGGACGAAACTCCACGAGTAAGATACTGTCTGCATCGTTGTCACCTCTTGAACGTCAAGAGGCTTTGAAGTTTTGGGTTCGAGTGGTACAGACAGACCATTTCGGATCATCGATTGATTTGTTGAAGACAGGCTCTAAGTTAAAGGGTTCTATTGTTCGTCTTAATCCATTTCTGGATGAAACAAACTTGCTTCGAGTCGGAGGACGACTTCGAAATTCTAATTTGCCGTATGGTGCTCGCCATCCTTTGTTGCTCCCTAAAGGAGGAGCGTTGGTGAACCTGTTGGTGACTGATCGTCACATTAAGAATTCTCACGCTGGCTGTAATGCCCTGCTGGCTATTTTGCAGCGGGAATTTTGGATTTTGTCTGCCAGACGCACTATTCGTGGCATAATTTTTAAATGTATGCAGTGCTATCGTTTGAAGGCGACTCCCACCCAACCGATTATGGGTGATCTCCCATCGGATCGGGTGACCGAGAGTCGACCATTTGCTGGAGTTGGTACTGATTTTGCTGGGCCTTTTCTTGTAAAGACCTCTCAGCTCCGTAATGCTAAGTCTGTTAAAGCGTATTTGTGTGTATTTGTTTGCCTAGCCACCAAAGCAGTCCATTTAGAGCTTGTTACTGCCCTCAGCACCGAGGCATTTGTTGCAGCATTAGGTAGATTTGTATCCCGCCGAGGACTACCTTCTCTAATCCGTTCCGATTGCGGCACTAATTATAAGGGCACCGATAGATATTTAAGTGAAGTGTACACATATTTGAATAATGATGTAAATAAGAATAATCTTAAGTTTGCCATGTCTCGAATGGGGATAACTTGGCAATTTGATCCCCCAGCCTGCCCACATTGGGGTGGTATTTTTGAAGCTGTTGTAAAAGTTGCGAAAACACATCTCCGCCGTGTTATTGGCGAAACAATATTAACCTTTGAGGAACTTGCTACGGTATTTTGTAAAATTGAGGCCGTCCTCAACTCCCGACCCCTCTGTCCGATCTCGTCAGATCCAAATGACCTGGAAGTACTGACCCCAGGCCATTTCTTGATTGGTCAGCCCCTTAACGCCTTGCCAGATTACCCCTTCAGGGAGGTTAACTCCACGAGATTGACTCGTTTTGAATTGTTACAACAGATGACCCAGAGCTTCTGGCATCGTTGGTCTTTGGAATATTTGCACATTCTGCAGCAACGCGTTAAGTGGACTGACAAAACTGATCCTCCCAATATTGGAGATCTTGTATTAGTAAAAGAATCTAATTTGTTACCTTTGTATTGGCGTCGTGGACGCATTGTAAATTTGTTTTATGGTTCTGACGGAGTTTCCAGAGTTGCTGAGGTCATGGTGGGAGATTCGGTTTTGAAGCGAGCCATAGCGACTTTAGCCCGATTGCCTATTTGTTAGCGGACATAATCCTTATGTCCGGAGCGGGGGGATGTTCGCAACCAATAATTTGTTTGACATAATCGATTTGTAAAAATAGTTCACTTCACTACTTTTGAGTTGGCAACATTGCTTGACAGACTGAACGAACCCCTTCCAACTTCCGACTTGATCGCTTGCGCACGTTATAATTTTGTGAACGTGATTTGTTGCAATTATATAGAATATAGTTTAAGTATATAGGCTAAGAAAGTGTCTTCAGCCTCCGATATATCAATATTGGTGTTTTGTGGTGGTGCATCATTTTGTGCGGCAATTTTCCTTCCCATATCCGAATCCTCGTGGTCCCTTAGCTTAGAGTAGGTCCTCACACCGCTTTAGCAGGCTCGCCCCCCATCTGGGGTTGAAGGCACAGAGCCGGGACACCCTGATGACCAATCATACCGGAGGTAGCGAGTCTCGGACTTAGTAAGTGCAAATATTTTGTAAGGTTATATTGCGTTTGACCAAAACCACTATACGTATATCCAATGCCGTGGATGATATCGCGGCTTGGAGGGGTACTTGTATGGTCCAAGGTTTGATATCAATGCTCATGGGCCCCATTGGTTCGATTTTGGTTGTGGCTATACAGGTAGCCTACAATTAACTTAGAACAAAGGTCCCGGCTGAGTGCTATATGACCGCCTAATCAAACCCATTCCTTTTTCCGCCATTGCTATTGACGACATACCTCATTAAACGACCACATTTAACAATTATTTCGGAGAATTAGATCTGTTAATAGTAGAAAATTGTATAAAACTACTGGAACCTATATCAGATACTATTTTCAAACTTGAAGGCATTGAAATACTTATAAATGAAGTTCATATGGTGTGCAATTTACGAAACAAAACTTTATCAATAATTCTAGTTATAACGAAACGTTTATTTTTACTACGAAGTTGGCACACATTCTCTTATCCAATCACAAAGGTCAATTCTTTAATTGACCAATGCGGACGAACCGACAGTGACATCGCGCCGCCATGTTCTGCCCGATCTGTCATTTTTCGAAAAAGTGACGTAGAATAGGTCCAAGCGCAGCCATTGTTGCAACCACGATCCTATGAAGACGTCGACGCTACACTTGACTCCGTGTGCCGACATCAGACCTTTTTTCGACTCAACAAGACCCATGATCTACCGTACGGGGTGGCAGAAGATCACATTCATAATCAGGACCACGAGCCAGAGGCAGCAGCGCCAGGTGAGTCCGCTTATTTTGTATTGGTGAAGGAATGGCTGCCAGCTTATAATAACTTCAATCACGAGTGTATCAGGGGTGGAAATATTCCACACTTGAACCCAAAGTACGCAACCCCTCGGTTCGCGTACATTTTTTGGTGCCGAAACCAGGGAATATATAAAGTATTGTTCGTAAATTTCGTAAATCTTCTCCACCTTTAATCGCCATTTTGTTGAGTCATTATCACAATTCGTCAAATTTGTAAAATTGTTTGTCAATTCGTGCCGTCGATAGCTACATACGGCCTATTAACGAGACTTAATTTACCTATTCGTTTTGTTTGTGTGAACTATTTATCGTTTTTACTCAGGTTCGTCACATTCACTCCTAATCTTGTTCGTTATTAGACCGGTGCATCTACCTACTTATTCAACGGCAAGCAATTTTATTACAATTGATATCAAGTGGAGAATAACTCTTTATTCTTACTGAATCTAATCGTTTATTTGCCCATTGTTTTGAAGCAAAACATACCGTAACACATTTTTTTACCTCCAAATATTAAAGTACGTAGGCTACGTAGGCATACGCACACTTTTTATTTGATTCGTTGAAGGGAATTGTGTTTTTGAATGATAATTAGGGAAATCAATCATCATATTTAAGTTTTTTGCCTTAATTTATCATTTTGAGGTTAACATATTTCCGATGTATTCAATTTAACGGGTCGGTGGCAAATAAAATTACCGTATTCTATAAATAACTTAAAAAAAATAATCTTAAAATTCTTGTGAGGTACCTATTCTTAAAATTCTTGTGAGGTGCCTATTCTTAAAATTTTCATAGGGTAGCTATTCTTAAAATTATTGAAAGGTGCCTATTCTTAAAATTATTGAAAGGTGCCTATTCTAAAAATAATTTAAAGGTGCCTATTCTTAAAATAAATTAAAGGTACCTATTCTTAAAATAATTTAAGGGTACCAATTCTTAAAATAAATTAAAGGTACCAATTCTTAAAATAATTTTAGGTTACCTATTTTGAAATTATTAAGGTGATTATTCTGAAAGTTGGTACTATAGGGTCCTATTCCGGAACGTGATCAGTGATCGGTTATAGTTTGATAATTTATTGTTTGTATCTCGATTATGTCGTACCTACCTAAGCGTCGTCTTAAATCTAGAAAATCTTTGGACATAGATCAGTACGTCATCAAAACGGTGAGTGACTTGCCAGCTTTACGTCGCAAACGAACTCTTGCTTTCAATCGATTATCGAAAACTTTGGAAGTCGCGAAGTTGGCTCAAAACGATGAACGTCAACTCGATAAATTCATTGCTTATCATACTGAATCTAGGCAACATGTGGATCATTTTGAAGAGGCGCATACGTGTATACTCAACCTTATTGATTCTTCTTCTGAGGACGCCGAAGATGAACTTCGAAGTAAGTTTGATGAAATGTACTTCGATATTATAACGATTCACAGGCAACTTACCGCTAATAACGAGCTAAATAAATCCGTTGATACCTGTAATGGGAATAATTACAGTCATTCACGCGCCAAAGTGAGGTTACCTAAAATAAATATACCAACGTTTTCAGGATGTATCAAGGCTTGGCCTGAATATTATGATATCTTTTCTTCACTAATTCACGATAACGAATCTCTCTCCGATACAGAGCGTATGCATTATTTGGTGTCTACTTTGTCAGGCGACGCACTTGCATTCATTCGAGTTTTTCCTGCAACTGGAAAGTATTATACCGAAGCCTATAACGCTCTTTTAGCGAGATACAGGAATAACAGGGAACTAGCCTTCACGTGCTGGAAAGAAATGCAAAATGTTTCCTTCAGATTTAGTAATGCCCATGAATTTCGTAGAAGTCTGGATTTATTTAATGAAAACTTGGCCATCCTTAAACGGCTTGACTTACCGACTCAGCATTGGGATTTTATTTTATGTTATACATTGCTAGCGAAACTGGATTCGTCAACCCGTTGCGATTTCGAACAAGAATATCCAACCAACGAATTACCCACGTATTCCACATTAAAGGAATTTCTTTATTCAAAATGTGAGGCTCTCGTCCGCGATACACATTTCTCGGGCGGTAATCTTGAACGTACACGTGGACATCCAGTCACCAAAACTCACGATAAGAAATCAGTACACATAGCTAACAAGAAGCCACCAACCTCTACGTTTTTATCCAACGTGAAAAAGGTGCCTCAAGATGCCAGTCCATCAAGTTCAGCATCAGCTAATATACGTACATTTAAGTGTTCATTCTGTAATGAAGCTCATTCCATCACCCATTGTACGTCGTTTGCACAGAAATCAATAGATGAACGCTTGGATTACGCTAAAACCCATCATTGGTGCTTCAATTGTTTGAAATCATCACATGGACTTCGAGACTGCAAATCCATATTTAGATGCCAAAAGTGTCATCAGCGTCATCATAGCCTTCTACATCGAGACGACAAGGATCAACCACCTCAAGCACCAACGTCCTCAACTACGAACCCTGCAAGAGTTCTAACTACTCTGAACGATAACTCCCTAGTTCTTCTATCCACTGCGAAGGTAGACGTTAAAGACGTTAATGGTCATTTTAAAACATTTCGGGCGTTGATTGACTCGGGCAGTCAAGCGCATTTCATAACAGAACGAGCAGCAGACTCACTCGGCATTAGGCGCAATTCATCGTCTCGGAAAATTTGTGGCTTAGGTCAATCGTGTTCTAATGTATCTGGCATGGTCACTATTGAATTAGGAACTGGTGGGAAGGTTCTTTTTACCATTGAAGCATTCACGTTACTGTCTATTTGCGGAAAAATGCCTTCGATCAAACTTAACAAAGCGGCATGGAATCATGTGCAACATTTAGCCTTAGCTGATCCAGACTGCCATGTTCCTGGTAACATAGACATTCTTTTGGGAGCCGAGGTATTTTCTTCACTCCTGCTTGCTGGAAGCGTAAGCGGAGGGCCTAACGCGCCGTCAGCTCTTAATTCCGTTTTTGGGTGGCTTTTGATGGGGAATGCGGAATGCAAAACAATATCAAATTCAAATCAGCATCAAGCTAGCTCCTTCTTGGTCAACACTGATAAGGCAGATGAAAGCAATGATTCATTGCTGAATGATAATTTAAAAAACTTCTGGGAGTTAGACAATATACCTGGTTCTACCAAGCTCACACCCGATGAGGAACTTTGTGAAGCGAATTATGTCAATAAACACAAACGCGATGAAACTGGACGGTATATAATTTCCCTACCTTTTAAAGTGAAACGTGATCAATTTCCAGGATCTCGTGAATTGGCACTCAAAAGATTTCACCGTCTTGAACGAAAATTGGAACAGGACCCAAACCTACAACAACAATATAATGAGTTCATGGAAGACTATCTTGATAGTGGTCACATGAGTAGAGTTCCTACTAAGTTACTAAGTGAAGGAAAGTACTACATACCACATCACTGTATTGTTCGACCTGATAGCATCACGACCAAGCTTCGAGTGGTGTTCGACGGATCAGCGAAGGATACTACAGGTGTTTCACTTAATGATGCCTTGCTCGTCGGGCCCAAGCTCCAGACTAACATTATGGAACTTCTACTCAAGTTTCGCGTACACGCTGTCGTCTTTACTGCGGACGTCCGACAAATGTATCGCCAGATTTTATGTGACGAGGGTGACCGCGACTATCAGCGGATATTCTGGAGGTTTAACAAATCGGAGCCGGTTAATGAGTACCAACTCAACACCGTTACTTATGGAATTTCTTCCGCACCATACCTTGCTATCCGGACAATCAAGCAATTAGTCAACGATCATGGAGATGAGTATCCTTTAGCTGCAACTGTACTAAACAACGATGTTTACGTAGATGACGTGGTCAGTGGCTGCAGTTCCTTGGAAAAGGCTCAGAAGATGAAATCTGAAATAATTTCTCTCATGCAAAAGGGCGGCTTTCATTTGCGTAAGTGGACAAGCAATATTCCTGAACTACTTGATGATCTTGTCATAGAAGACCGCCTTATCAACAATGATAACGTAGCTTTGGATATGGAAACAACAAACGTAACCAAAATACTCGGTTTAAAATGGAATCCGTCAACGGACAATTTTATGTTTGATGTCCAGCCCCTGAACCGTAAATGTACCAAACGAATAATACTCAGCGAACTTGCTAGAATTTTTGATCCGCTCGGATTTCTCGGACCATTGACACTTCTGGCAAAGTGTTACATACAAAAATTATGGATGCTTAAAACGGGTTGGGATGATACCCCTCCGACGGAAATTGTCACTAAATGGAAACACTTTTGCGATCAATTAATAATTTTAATAAAAACATTAAAAATTCACCGACATCTATCTGTCAACAACATGCAACTGTGTCAGTTCCATGGCTTTGCTGACAGTTCGGAAGCTGGATATGGAGCTGTTGTTTATCTACGTACCGTTGACTTCGACGATAATGTCCAAGTCCTCTTCGTCTGTGCAAAATCTCGCGTGGCTCCTGTCAAGAAAACATCGTTACCGCGTTTAGAACTTTGTGCAGCAGTGCTCCTATCCGACCTGATGAAATTCGTTCAAGACACTTACTCAACTTTGATTCCGAACGCAAATTCCTATGCGTGGTCGGATTCTACTGTGGTGCTGGCATGGCTCGATTCCTGTCCTAGTCGTTGGAAAACCTTTGTCGCAAACCGAGTGAGTCACGTTCATGATGCCATACCAAATGTTCAATGGAATCACGTTCCCACTGAAGACAATCCTGCTGACATTGCATCCCGAGGACTGCTTCCGGGCGATCTGGTCCAAAGTCGTTTATGGTGGGCGGGTCCACACTGGCTTCTGCAAACTCCTGAATGTTGGCCTACTAAAACAAACGCTAATGACACGGATGTCAAAACTGAAGAACGTGTTCTTACCCTTTTAACTCATGACGATCCCCATCTACTCGACAATCTCCTCGACAAGCATTCTTCGGTTCGTAAAGCTCAGCGGGTTATCGTGTACTGTTTACGTTTCATAAATAATAGTCGCAAAAGGCCATCATCCATTGACAGGTGCCTAAGTCGAAGAGAACTTCATGACGCTTTGCTAGTGTTTGTAAAACGGGCTCAAGAGATACATTTCAGTAATGAAATTTTACGCCTTAAGGAAGGCAAATTACTACCCAAACAACTGCGTAAACTGAACCCCTTTGTGGATGACCGTGGAGTTCTCAGGGTGGGCGGTAGATTATCGCAATCTGGCTTAGAATTTGAGCATAAGCATCCCGCACTACTCCCTCGTGACTCGCCATTGACATATCGTATTATAGAAGCAATACATCGAGAAAACTGTCACCCGGGTATTAATACCGTTCAGTATTTAATAACTCAACAATTTTGGATTTTGTCTGCAAAACGAGCGATCAGACATTGCTTGTCGAAATGTATAAAATGTTTTCGTGCCCGTCCAGCACCTATTGAACCCTTCATGGGAGATCTACCAGCGGCCAGAGTGAATCAAGTAAAACCCTTCTCTGTAGTAGGTGTGGATTACGCTGGACCTTTTCGTATAAAATTAAACAACTTTAGAAATGCAAAGATAGGTAAAGCGTATCTATGTCTATTTGTTTGCTTTACTACCAAAGCGGTACACCTTGAAGTAGTATCCGACATGTCTACAGAAGCCTATCTCGCAGCTCTTCGAAGATTTGTGGCACGAAGAGGTCGAATCCAAATTATTCATTCTGACAATGGAACCAATTTCGTTGGAGCTTATAATCAACTTCATGTGTACATGCAACAAGCGTCGGAAGCGGAACACATCCAATTCAAATTTAATCCCCCTTCAAGCCCACACTTTGGCGGAGTCTGGGAGATTCAGATAAAGGCAGTTAAGTCCCATTTGTATCGTATCATTGGTGATCAAGCATTAACATTCGAAGAGCTCAATACCGTATTTGTGCCAATCGAAGCAATGCTTAACTCACGCCCTCTATGTCCAATTAGTTCTGATCCGAACGACGATTTAAATGTCCTTACGCCAGGACATTTTCTCACATTAGAGCCACTGACTTCAGTCCCGGAATGTGACTTGACCGAATCTAAACCCAATCGGCTAGGCCGATGGCATTTAATCCAACGTTTCCAACAATTATTTTGGAAACGGTGGAGAGTCGAATATTTGCAATCGTTAACTACACGCGCGAAATGGACCAAGCATTGTAAACCTTTGACTCTCGGTTCCATCGTTATAATTAAAAGCGAAAACATTATTCCCTTACATTGGCCACTTGCTAAGGTAGTTGAGTTACATACTGGTCCGGATGGAGTAGTGCGTGTAGCTACTGTTCGCACCGCTAGCGGCACATTATTCAAACGATCATTAACTAAACTTTGCCCTTTGCCTACACATTCAGATTAGTTCTCGTAAATTAATTAATTTAGCATATTTTGTTACTTTACTTGGTATCAAAATTATAGTTATAGTTCATTTTTTATTCTAATTCAACTTAAAATTCAAAATATTGCATTTTGGTGGGCGGAAAATGTGCAATTTACGAAACAAAACTTTATCAATAATTCTAGTTATAACGAAACGTTTATTTTTACTACGAAGTTGGCACACATTCTCTTATCCAATCACAAAGGTCAATTCTTTAATTGACCAATGCGGACGAACCGACAGTGACATCGCGCCGCCATGTTCTGCCCGATCTGTCATTTTTCGAAAAAGTGACGTAGAATAGGTCCAAGCGCAGCCATTGTTGCAACCACGATCCTATGAAGACGTCGACGCTACACTTGACTCCGTGTGCCGACATCAGACCTTTTTTCGACTCAACAAGACCCATGATCTACCGTACGGGGTGGCAGAAGATCACATTCATAATCAGGACCACGAGCCAGAGGCAGCAGCGCCAGGTGAGTCCGCTTATTTTGTATTGGTGAAGGAATGGCTGCCAGCTTATAATAACTTCAATCACGAGTGTATCAGGGGTGGAAATATTCCACACTTGAACCCAAAGTACGCAACCCCTCGGTTCGCGTACATATGGCCTTCTAAGATATTAAGTCTACATTTAATTTTGCATTTCCGGACATCATCATCATCATCATCAACAGCTTATATACGTCTCTACCAAGGAGCTCGACCCTCCCCTAACACCGAGGGGGTGCAGGCCATCCACCACGCGGGCCTAGTGCGGATTGGCGGACTTCACATGCCTTTAATTGTGACATCTCGGGCATGCAGGTTTCCTTACGATGTTTTCCTTCACCGAAAGCCAGTGGTGTGAATCCGTATGTAAGTTTTTTTTATAAACTCAGAGGTACGGGCCAGGGATTGAACCGGCACCCTCGTGATCGTGAGTCGGTGCGCTCCCAACTGAGCTACCACGGCTATCCGGACAATTCCGGACATATCCATTCTAAATGAGCATCACAAACAAGATTTTAAAAATGCTGTAATTAGCTGAACAAATAAATGTTTGACACCCATTCATTATGCTGCATATTTATTGGATCCAAGATATCAAGGCATTGAATTAGAAGATGAACACGAAGTGGATGGAGTGTATACACGACGTTAACCAATCGCACAATATTGTCGTTGGTGTTGATTTATCCAATTATAGAGCTAAATAGGGTTTATAGAGTAGACCATTTATATGGAAGGATGTCACCGAAATGGACCCAGTAGTTTGGTCGAGAGGACTCTGCAGTTCCAAATTGCTGAGTAGGGTTGCAGTACGGATTCTAACTGCTCCCTGTACTTTAGCAGCCACAGAACGATTGTTTAGCACGCACGTCCATATACATAGTCGCAAAAAAAAAAACAGATTGACTACAGACAGGGCAGCAAAAATACCTTTTATTTCATACAATTGGAACCTGTTTCATAAACACAAAGATCATGACAATGACGATGATGACGAGCCAATATCTACGAGGGCTGCACTAAAAGTATGGGAATGGAATATTTCCACAATTCCTGTCATATTAAAATCTTTTAAATTGAAAACTCTTTGGTTTTAAAAATCGAATACCATTTTTTTTTTTAAAAACGATTTTCGGTCTTGTCACAAGGTTTTGTCAAACTTGTTTAGTCGTTGAGAAAATGGAGAAAATGGACTCGAGAAAATTCAAGAACGATGATTTATTATGACTTTCGAAGTGGTTTAACACAAAAACAGTGTGTTGACCGGATGATTTCTGCATTTGGTGATGAAGCCTCGTCCAAAACCACAATTCATCGCTGGTTTGCTGAATTTCAACGTGGACGTATCAAGTTCAGTGATGATCCTCGTCAAGGTCGTCCAAAAACTGCAGTCACCCAAGAAAACGTTGATGCTGAGCGTAAGCTGATTGAAGAAGATCGACATGTGATATACCACGAAATTCAGGCAACTTTAGACATTGAGATGAGTCAAATACAAATAATCTTGCATGAACAATTAGGTGTAAAATATTTGTTTTCCCGATGGATACCGCATTCGCTCTATAAACAGCAAAAAGCGGCTCGTGTTACTTGGTGCGTCAGAACTTTCGAAAGACACGCAGGATCCTCAAATGCTATATAAAATATCGCATCAGGTGACGAATCCTGGATATACGCGTACGAACCCGAAACAAAAACCAGTCTCGAGTTTGAGTGTTCGAAAATAAGTAAAGCCAACAAAAATTGTTCGTTCACGGAGTGTTGCAAAAAAATGGTGGCTACGTTTGTCGCCAAAACTGGCCATGTTGCGACTATTCCTCTTGAGGGACAAAGAACGGTAAATGCAGAACGGTATGGTAGCATTTATTTGCCACAGTTCGTTTCTGAACGTCCTCAGTTTTTTCGATGGACCAAGCTGCGGCTCAGTATCTGATCAGCTTTCTGAATTGAAAATCAGTGTGAGAACTGGAGAAGGAAGGGGTGTTAATGTCGGCGGTTCATCGTCAAAGTCATTTTTATTTATTCATTCTGAGAGCCCCATTACGTTGCTCTTGGTCTTTCCAGAACAATAAAAGCACACTGCAGAACATTTCAGCACTGCTTTTCGACATCCACACATCGCTCCACAAAAAGAAACGGTTTGCTCGAGTTTCTGAACATTTTCACTTATAACTTTTTCATTTATAGTTCTACGACAAAAAGTTACTGAACCAAAGTTGTAGACAATTTAATTTGCAACAAAAAATGTTACCAATTTTTTTAAATCAAATGAATAGTTTAAGAGATATATCGTATAAACCATTTCAATTGAAAAAACCCGTCTATTGGGTTTCTTCCCACATAAACACCCGGTTCTTTCCCATTTGGGAATAAACCCGGGTTTATTCCTTTCGGGTTTATTCCCACCGCCCATCTCTACACTAGACGTACACAGAGGTCTCTTATTGGTCGGGTACTGTTTTAGTTCGAGTGTGGCTTGTTAGTTATACGTGACAAATCATTGATGCGTTGCTAAACAAATGGCTCACTATTGCTACTCTATTGGTTACATGCTCGATGATCAAAACAAACAATTTCTGTTTGTGAAATTCTTTGTCTCCCACATCGGGTTGTGAACAGATTTTCACGGAATTTGATTTTCATTGTTTGGTGGGTACCTAGCTCAGAACGGTTGAAAACGTGTTTGAAAGCTTCGCATTATATAGTGACGGTATGCTGGCTGAATGTGGACTAAAATAATATCGATTTTGCAACGTTTTAGCTGTATTTTTGTCTCATATATTTATGGTGTATCTATCTATCTAGGTATTCTGTTTGGTACTACACGATTATTAGTCGTAACTAATATTAAGGTTGATATATTTCAGAGATGAGTTTTGACAAAAAAAATGTTTTTTTTTCGGTTTTCAAATTACATTATTTTGTCACACTCTTTCTATAGTGTATGTAAAGCGTAAAATACTATATCAAGGTACCTATAATCATCATCATATCATTTTAAAATTGTAACGTAACAATTCAATCATTATTTCCTAATTTAAAATTTGACTTATAATTGTCATACCATTTACAAATTTTGACAATTATTAAAAACATTTCGTTTGAAAATGATTTTATGTAACAAGTTTCCATGTTTATGCCTTGTCCGATTGTGCGTATCTTGGTATCGTCTCCGTGCTAGTTAAAAAAGTTTGTCACCTCTTTGATCGACCGATATTTAGTAAATAAAAATCTATGCTCTTTACCTAACCTAATGACATAGTGACAGACGTGTGCGGCATTGTAGACCTTATGGTGGTAAACATTTTCTGACCCCCGACTGTTTGAAGGGTATAAACAATAAAATGTGCTCCACTTTACTCTACTCTATATACTGCTTCAAGACACTGTATATTTATGGTATTATTTCCTTCCCCAGGGCCTGGTCTGAAGGGTACCATGGCGATACTGAACTGCCTTCTGGCGCGGCAGCTGTGCTTCGAAGACGCCTCCTGCTCCGCCATCCTCGAGATCATCCCCCGCGTCTGTGGCTCTGAACTTGGTAAGTATTTGATCACACCACCTATAATGTACTTCTCATGTCAAAAAGCAGCAAAAATATCTGCTTTCTACGCCGGCATTTAGTCCGCGATCGACCCTTAGCGTTATTCCCTTTAGACGTCAAAGAAAAAGTGACACTGTTGGTCTTTATACAAACTAAGATACTTACGTTATTCTAGATTATAAGTATGTGCACTAACTACTGTAATAGGGTTTTCACCTAGAAACAGAAATGAAACCTTTTATTTCGGGAATAAACGGGCTTTCTGTCCCCGGGATGTCTGTACAGAATCATATTTCTATATTTTTTTGAACAAACTTATAGATTTATTACTATTGAAAGGAAAGATTACGTACAATAGTTGGAATGATATCCTTCAAGATCCTAGTACTTATAAAAAAGGTCAAAACCCCTTCAAAATATGGACGTTCATTGATATATGAATGTTGAGTTGTTTGACATCGTTAAAAAACATGTCTGCACATAATAGCGAAAGTTCCCCCGTAAAGCTTTCGAAGCTTTCATCACAATAGGTTTTGAAAGAAAAATAAGATGTCAAAACCGTTTCTTTTGTTAAGTAAAAGCTATTATGCATGAGAACACATACGAAAGTCTAACCGCGGCGTCCTCTCTTAAAGAACTTATGGCCACTTGTCACACCGTAGTCTTTTTTCTCGTGTATTTTGTACAGAAATAAGGATTTTTTGAGACATTGTGATATGTTTACAATAATAATATTCGTATAACACTTTGACATAAAAGAAAACACACCGTGTATATTTTAAGCACTTTTATTATGCACATGTAAAAAGTCAACTATCTCAATTGTGGTTCGTGGGAAATATATTGATATTTTAGCAGTACCTAACTTACTTCAATGCACACCAAAAATTTGTGGCCTAGGCTTATTTCGATGCCTATAAACTTATATCATTTACCTACAAAAACCATTTTACAATACCATTACGTTAATTTATATATCCATTTTATAGCACATAAAGATGGCAGCGGTGTAATAGCAAACCACCAAGTATTTTGACCTTTCGTCATACACAAGAGGGAATAAAACATCACAGGCTTGCGCCGAAGTAAAACGTCATCAAATAATCAGCAGTATGACAAATGGGAGCACATCTGACGGATTACCATGTCACAATAAATTGACAGGGAAAAAACTCCACAGTATTTATTATTGGCACATTGTATTAAGTACCCTTCGACTTATAGGGGTTTAACTTTCAGCTATTCTAAAATGGTGGCTTGAAAGTCAGCAACAACATAGTTTTTTTAAAGTGTATATAACAAATAGTTTCCGCTCGGCGGTTTCACCCGCGTAGTTCCCCTTCCCGTAAGAATACAGGGATAAAATATAACCTTCCTCGATAAACTGGATATCTAACACTGTCATTTTTGAAATCGTTCCTGGGATGAGCGCGTTCAAACGACCAAACAAACTCTTCAGCTTTATCATATTAGTATAAATATTCTAGAAAACCTTTACACACACGGTCAATCTGATTCTAAACTAAGCAGAGCTTGTGCTATGATAACTAGACAGCTGATACTACATATACTACTTTAAAATTCACACCATTCACCCAGACACAGAACAAACAGACATCAGGCATGCAAATGTTTGTCCTGAGTGGGATTCGAATCCCCTTAGAATAATAGAAGGAGTAAACCACCAGACAAGGAGTAAACACGTCCAAGATCCAACTATCACACCATATTACCAAGGCACGTAATATTTTTTAGTACGTAATAACTTTAATCCGTACCAAGAAGTTTACGAAACTTTTTCTTACTTAATCTACGCGTTTACGAGTTTCAGCTTCACATGATTACAGTTAAAAAAGCTTCACACTTACCCCGAGCTTTTAGATATGTTCAAGCTTTAATAGCTTTGACTTTCATAACACTTGGAGCGTTAGGGACGGGAAAGTTTTTCAAGATATCTCTATGGGTGTATTAGCGAAATAGTTTAGCCATAATGGTATCTCACCTTAGCTTCTTGGGGAACCCTAGTTTTTAAGGTTTTAAAAAGAGAAGAAATGGAAATGTTCTTTTGAATATAACACAAGGTCTTTATGACGGGGCATAAGAGCATATCTTACCTATATTAACAAAATAAATGGTTGAATGTGTTGCTAAGTGCAAAACTCAAAAATGGCATAACTAATTCGGCTAATTTTGGTATTAAAATGTTCGTAATTCGACCCATTTGGACCCAAAATATAAATCTGATAATTTAACACATTTTTAGGTACTTAGGAACTTATGTTATGACGATTACGATTTTTTTAAATACCATACCATAATATCTTTCTTATATACGGTACCTTCCGCTCGTTTCACCACCCTCATCACAAAAGAAAAAAAACGTACCTACTCAATGTTTTTCTACTTTCTCAGCCATAAGTATAGCCGAAAAATATATCGATACTTAAAGATAGGTATATATATGTTGTGCTTTAATAACGCCTACGAAAAAACACTGTTTATTAAAAGGAAATTCATATTTCATCTTAGGGCCCATATCCATTACACTGTAACGATCCACTAAAGTCAGTTTTGATTTATCGTATAATCCTTTATTATTCGCCCTGAATTTCGCCAGAGACAATCTATATATATAAAAGAAAGTCGTGTTAGTTACACTATTTATAACTCTTTAGAAAATTGGTGGGCAGGTAGCTTAGAACCAGGGGACGGACATAGAATACTTTTTATTCCGGGAAAATTTAAAATCCCTGGGAACGTGGGTAAAACCGCGGGGAGCCACTCTTATAGAATAAAAAAAGAAATAAACCAACAAGTGATGTTAACAAAAGGGACATAACAAAAGGTGGCCGACATTCCACGTAAAAGAAGCAGGTAAACGTGTGTGTTATATATTATACTTCTGGTGACCATGTTACAAGTAAAAAAAGTTGCCAACAATTAAATAAAAATGTATTTCTTTTTCTGTAGGGTTACCCGCGGATGCTATCATAAGCTTTATTGACTACTAGTGCTTCCCCGCGGTTTCACACACGTACCCGAGAGATCTTCAACTTTCTTGGGATAAAAAGTAGCTTGTGTCCTTTCTCAGGCTCTAGCCTATCTGTGTAGCAAATTTCATTTAAGTTGGTTATGTAGTTCTTGTGTGAAAGCGAGACAGACAAATTTACTTTCGCATATATAAATTGGTTGGATAGATATCTTACACCTAGTGTAGGATATAGAATAAGAATAAAAATAAATGTATTGATAATAAGATAGGCTATTAATATAACATATATTTAAAGGTCTAGGTCAAATTCACGCCAAGCCTATATCGAGTTAAAAGATGATGACCTCATGAAATTAAGAAGAGACAAATAAATCAGAGAGATGCCATATCCGTATGGTTTTGGTTTTATGGTTAGTGACCCTGACTTTCAAGCCGATAGTCGTGGTATAACAAACATTTGTATGCTTGAATATATCTGTTTGTTCTGCGACTGGACGTAAATACCTATATAATGTATGTATGTGTTTCAAAGTGGTATATGTAGTAATTCTTAATAAACTATCTGGTTACTGTAGCATAAGCTCTGCTTAGTGTGGAATCAGATTGTGTGTGACGAATATCCCAAGATATTTATTTATATTAAATAGATAATATTTATTTTATTTTTGCATACCACATAATATGGTGGAATGTTCATATAATATTCTCCATTACTTATGTACGTAAAATTAATCATTCTAGCAAATTTCTTTTCCTTTTTAACTCACACAACTAACATTAATCTACTATACAATTACTGTCAAAGATCAAACGACTTGAACATGAAACAAATTACTCAAATCGTTTTTATATCGATGAGTCCTTCATATTTTTCCATTAAGCTGTTATAGTACTAACACGAGTAGAGTGAATATATTGACAAAGATTAATATCACCCACTCGACCGCATTTCTTTGTGCTTCAAATAAATATTTCGAGGTCAACAGGACTGTCCTTAAAAAACAAATTACTGGTCACATTATCTATACTATACGTATGTAAGTGGACGGTGAGCCTAACAATGGGGGAAGGAGGTCACCGATGCGATAAGTAACTCGACTAAACTTGAAATCGAATATCGATTTTACCGATTTTATTGGGGGATAACCTCGAATCCCTATTCGTTACTTCGTTCACTCCAAATCGAGTCCTTTTGAAATTAAAACGATTTGTCAACGAGTGGAATCTCATTTGTTATCGATTGAGTCGATTCTTTGATATAATTAGTAGATGTCGTAATTGGTTGATTACTTTATGAGTAACTTTATATGATAGTTAATTTGCAATACACGTCTTGCTGAATACCTACCACTTATGTGTATTTCAGCTGTAAAGAAAATAGAGACATGGATTTTGGTCAACAAACGTTTTTCACAAAGTACCTACCAAAACAATTTCCATCAAAAAAAATACTAAGCTTGAAACACAAAGACCCTGAAATAACAAAATATAAACATATCTAAACACAACATTATCGTGAATGAATTACTAAAACTTTGATAAACATGAGAACAAAATAAAAATCCCCAATAAACATAGTATAGGTATAGAAATAAATTACATCTGAAATTAGCGTTGTTGCTTCGAGGAAAATCCCTGTATTTTATTATGGTATATTATAATGAAATCTGTTTCTATGCCACAATCTTGTTCTAAATAACATTTGGAGTATTCTTAGGAGGTTGGAGTGCCACTTGAGAGGGTGAGGGGGCTTCACTTCAATTCCATCCATGAAATTTGACGACCACGGCCTCGGACGATTGTTATTACATTTCTTTACGTAAATATTTTCCCTTTTTCCGATATGTTGGTATAATTGGTAGTTATGAGACAAGTTGTTTCCATTGAAAAACGATAAGCAATTAAATGTTTATGACTATTTATTTATTAGGTATTTACTATTGACTTTCATGACGCCAGTCGTGGGTTCGAATATCACAAGACTAACATTCGTGAGCATGACCATGTCCGTTTGTTCTATATTTGGATGTCAATTTCCATATAGTTTTTAAGCCTTTAGGTCATTACTTACAAACTATGAGTGCAAATTTTAAATAAATTGATTATTATTATTATATAGTAGATATGTATTTAAAGCGTAGCGCGTAGTGTAAGGCGTAGGCTATGTGTGAAAAATGTGCCTGTATATGTATTTAATTAATTGATCGCAGATTTGGTCTAGAATAATTGTTTTTGCTTACTTAGAAATATTATATTTACTACGGCTTAAATTGTAACACATATTATCCTACGTATATATAGTAATACTAGATATTTTGACGTCTCATCCGATTACGTAACTAAGGACAGAGATGGAGCGTGGTGGAGCGTCCCGATTAGATTAGTTGAAGCGAGTTCTTTTCCGGCATAAGTTTTCCCATAATAACGTAGCAGTTAAAAAACTAGCTGTGTTAGAATAAAAAGATCTCAATGTTTTTTTGTGGACACCTATTTACAGCCCATGGTTTCACCGGCGTTCCCGGAAGATTTTCAATACTCCCGATATAAAAAATAGCCTATGTGTTATTCTGTGTGTCAAATTTCAACGTAATCCCTTCAGCCATTCTGGTATGAAAGAGTAACAAACATACATCCATATATTCGCACAATCTTTTATATTTATAATATTGTATGTTCGTCGTTACATAGTATAAAACAAAGTCGCTTTCCGTCTTGGTCTTTTAAACTACGCAATGGATTTCCACGTGGTTTTTAACGATAGATTGATTAAAGGGGATGATTTAAGAGGAAAGGTTACACGAATAGCTGAATATTGTCTTTGTGGAAATATGACAATGTTGATCTTCTAACCGTGTGAAGTCGGAGCGGGTCGCTAGTATGTAATCGGAAAGGCGTAGTTTCTAGAACAAAACATATTTAAATTCTAAAGGGGTTATTATCACGGTAACCTTGGTGGGTAACAATGGTGGACATAACAAAAGGTCCATTCGTACACAACCCTCCAGCAACTGTGTTTATTATATTAGTTTTTAGTGAAACTGAGGGTAGAATGGATTTTAGTTGTATATTTTAAGGGTCCAAAAAGGCTGGTTTACCAAATTAAAAATAATTAATTTAATTGGGAAAATGATTGTGACTACACGCTATGTATGTATATATAGGTATGTAGGTACGTATAGTCAGTTTATAATGAAATCTAAAACTACCTACTTTACAATGAAACAAATGCGTAACTAGTGACTCCTCGCGGCTTCACCCGCTTTCCCGAGATGTTTTAAATTCCCGCAATAAATAGTAGTATATGACCTTTACCAAGCTCTAGTCTATCTGTGTACCAAATTGCATAACCAGTGGTTAAGGCGTGAAATCTTAACAGACAGATAGACAAAGTAGAAACGCGGGCAGCCACTAGTATCATATGTTACTGAATAACTCATCTGGCCTTTAATATACCATGTATAAAGCTGATGGTCCACCTGATGGTAAGCGGTCACTTTCGCACATAGCCCAATAGAGTATTTCAGAACGTATACAAAGTTCTAATAGGTTATCCTGTAACACTATTGCCCCCAGGTTTTCAGACTGAAGATGATAGAAAGCCAGCCAAGCGACAATGTACCCTACCTACATACTAATTAAATTCTAATTGCCTTCTTGTCACTTGCAAGCGCAAATTGAACAATGAAATTACAAGTAGTCAACGTACGATCAATTAGGTGCAGCAATCAGCAAGTTAGCTGCGGTTAGGAAATGGATTGGTGACCATTCTTAATCGAATTCTCTTGAATATTGCGTATGTAAAAAAAATCTATATTTTATGATAGAACTAGATTCTGAAGTAATATGTGTTTGGGATTAAATTAGCCTATAACCCTTTTGAAGGCCGGCGTGGTGGACTATGACCTAAACCCCCTCATTATTAGGGGAGTCTCATGCTTCTCGAAGACGTATATGAGCTGATGATGATGATGTTCTTTTATATATAGTGACAACTTTATTTATTTGCTAGTTATTATATATTACGTCGTCAGTTACGGAAAAACAACTCACTTTTTGCATATCAGAATCTCCGCGTTCGTGTTCACGGATGGTTCTAAACCGAATCAAAAAATGTATTTGTGTTATTCCAGAAAATACTCCAAATGTTATCCAGAATTCCAGCTTGCTGAAGTGTTATAAACATCCCCAAAAACTTTTGCATTTTATAAAAATTAGTATGATAATGACATTTTATCCTTGTTTAGCATGCCCAACAATTTTATCCTCTATATCTAAACATTTTTTTATTAAAGCACCCGAAACTATACCTCATAGTATAAGTCACACATAGTAAAAGCGATCCCATATCAACTTTACAGCTTCATACCAGCGGGCAGCATCATCCACTCAAGGATAACGCGGCCTTACATAAAAGTCACAACGGATACAAGAATCTAAAAAAAGAGGATCACACCTCATAAAGCCGGGTCTACACTACCCAGATCTGTGTCATACGACACACACAATAAAACCGGCTGACGAGGGACTGTGCTGACCTCTGACATCGCGCCGTTTTGTCACTCCTAATGCCTTCAAAATTCGAGGATTTTTGGTGACTGACTTTGGTACTAGCGACTAGAATCGCGCGTAAGCTTGCGTACAGACAAGCTGTTAAGGGGAATACTCCTATGGGGTTGAGGTCCCAAGAGTAATGAAGCCACTGACTGCGAAGAGCTCCAAATATGCCGCCCTTCTATAATCTTACCGGAATACATATAGGGGTTGACTTATTGATATACTTAAGTATATATGTATGTATAGGTACATTTTCAAGATTACACAATTTCACAGTAACAAACCAATAACTAAGCACAACATCGTTCATAATTGAAGTCGTCATCCGCCAAATCCTTTACTAACCAAGTGTAAGTATTATAAATATTAACGGCGGAAGTGCATATCTCAAAAATCAAAACCGCAAGGAACAGTATGAGTTGTAGTGACGTCTACTATATAACCGTTTCTTTGTTATATTACAGAAGGAAATGATGGCATATTTTAAAACTTAGGTACTCAATTAATAAATTAGATCTAAAGTTTAGAGAGGATAAAGTCAGCATCAGTTTACTAACTTTAGGAAGGTATATAACGCAACGTTTTTTTAGTCAGTAATATTCTGCATCCACACGCTTTGTTTTCACGTAACCCAGTTTTCTATTGTGTTTACTTTGTACCTATATTGTTAATGTTACGTTACCCTCATATCAAATACGTCAGTTTCACGCATAAAGTAATTAATTTAATGTGCGCCGCACACAAATGAGTGAGTAAAGACCCCGAGGACTCTCCTGTGCCGGATAATATATCATAAACAAACATGGCTGTTGGCGAGTTCAACCGGTACATAAAACTAGTGTTAGAACGAGTTTTGCCCTATAAAAAACTATAAAACAGCTCCTATAAAACTAGCTCCCTCCGCGTAGTTCCCGTTTCCGTGGGAATACAGGGATAAAATATAGCCTATGTTACTCAGTGTAAATAAAGGTTTCTAATAGTGAAAGACTATTTGAATTCGGCACAGTATTTATTTAACATCACACACAAAAATAAATAAAAAATCCTCTTCATAATATTAGTGTAGATGTAACATACACTTAAATTGATATTTACATCCAGACATAGGACAAACAGATAAGACATGTTCATTCAAACAAATAATTCGGTATTCAGCTTAGGTCGTACAAGAGTAGGTACAGGCCTGAAGGTAGCAGGTACCGGATGTCAACCGTGAAGTCCGTGAATAGACAAGAAACGTAAAACAAATGTGCCTATAAAACTATATTCCATCTTAAACTAAATTAAATTTTCTTATACACAGTATAATATAAAGTAGTGGATCAAGTTTATATGAACCTCGATATATTTATCAAGTTAAAAACAGGTAAAATTTTTTATACAAAAATCTTTCTGGGTAAACAACAACCTCTTTTAATCATATAGCATTTAGGTCATAATAACAACTCATAAATTACAAGTAGGTTATAAGGGCGAGTGCACATAAAGGAAGCGCCAAGTCACGCCGTGATAATAGCAGTCATTGTGCATCAGCCTTATAGAAAAGGTAGAAAATTAGCATTGATTAATGATGGATTAGCTTCTAAGTAACAATATTTGTACGTCATCAAAAATTCATGGCAGCCAAGACGAGAGAAACGACTTTAAGCTGATTATTTATTAATTTAATAATAGGTTTTGTGCGTTATTATACCGCGGCATAGATTAATGGGGATTATTTACGTTTAATGGAACGTTATTAAATGTGTGTATTTCTTTATAGTTGAATAAAGTAAAAGAGTGCATCTTTACTAATATTATACAGCATAAGTTTTTTATTTATGTATGTCACGAATAAATTCTTTCACTAATAGAATGCTACATTATCAAGGAATAAAATTGGCTAAAATAGGAACGGGTACTACGCGGGTAAAGACGCGTGGAAGCAGCTAGTTAAATTGATCATTCCTTTGTTTAAGGATTAGCCAAAAAAATATTAAGCACTAGCTTCTGCCAGCGACTTCGTTCGCGTGGAATAGTTTATTTGGGCTAACTCTAACTTTGACCCGCGACTTCGTTCCTCGAACCTCCTCCTTTTTTTTAAGTTGTTTAAAAATAATTATCCTTATAGCATGATTTAGTATTCACGTGTGACGACGCGATGGCTTATTTCATCTATAATTTTGGTGTTTCTATACCGATTTCTATGATTCTTTTTTATTGAATAGGTAATAATGTTAACTTTTTTAAATTAGGGCTGAGTGAGAGTATTATAAACGTAAGAGTAAACAAATATAATCAGAATGCTCCGAACTGCTAAGCTATCAGGAGTTACACGTGTTATTCTGAGTCAACTATAAAAGATAGACATATGCTGTTGCGGGATATTTTTTAGAAAATTTTATGTAGAATATTTCCGTCATATATCATTTCTATGTAACTTTAACCATTAAGGCTGCACACGCGACGGAAGCTTAAAAAATGGAGTAACTTCTCCCGTTTTCTCAAAATTTCCCTTCACTACTCTGCTCCTATTGATTGTAGCGTGATGAAAAGTATCCTATAACCTGCCCAGGAGTATGAAGAATAATTGTACCAAGTTTCGTTAAAATCCGTCCAGTAGTTTTTGTTTCTATAAGGAACATACAGACAGACAGACAGACAGACAAAAATTTTACTGATTTCATTTTTGGCATTTTTTTTTTTTTTTTATTAAAGATGCATCAGTATCGATCACTAATCACCCCGTGATAGTTATTTTGAAAATATATTTCATGTACAGAATTGACCTCTCTACAGATTTATTATAAGTATAGATAAAAAAAACAAAGGTAAACTTTTTCAAATACAAATTTTCAATTAATTTATAGGTAAGTGCTTACATAATTTCATAATCAAAGGCATTTCATATTCACGTTAAATCGTATCGGTTTCCAACAATTGGGTGTCGTTTCTAACGTTATACACCAGGGGAACGAGTTCCGGGTATTTAATTACGCGCCCGAAGGGATTTACAATGTTAAGGAAGGTGTGATTGCTTTGTTCCAGGGTAAAATTTACCCTGTCGTGAATTTATGGCGTCCTGGGTGGCTGTCGTGTCGTGTATTAATCTGTGCTAAGGTGCGCTATTTGTCCCAGGGTACGGCCGCGGGAGATTGACATTTTGTTTGTTAAATTAATTGTGTAGAATTATTTATTTTTTTATAAGTAAATAATATCAAATCAAAAAATGTTTATTTTACTAAACCATATGTATAAAATAAAGAAAACACTTGCCGAAATAATAAAAATGCCACATTAAAATACCCACTTAAAACGATATCGACGTAAACAGAGGAGATACCCTGTGAGATTTACCAAATGAAAAATGGCCGACAATAATTCACTAGCTAAAAAGGGCAAGAGGCAAATTAAGAGGAATGTTTGAGAAAATTTTAGGCATTAGCGTCGATAAAGCGAGGGGAGACGTCTACCCTCGTCACAGGGGACATAATGACGAGTGTCGACTCAGCTTTACTTCACAATCTATGACACCGGTTCGTGTTTAATAATCAAATAACTCTACTCGCGCGTTAAAAACCTTTTTATCATCACCCATTATGAGTTTAAGTGACACTAAATTATCCTTTTTTAAAGTGCAACCGGTGATTGCTGGAAAATAAGCATACGGCTATCTGAAAGCAGTTCCTAAGAGGTAATAGTTTCTGTGCTTTGAAAATGTCAATCTTACTAATATAGGCTACTTTTTATTCCGGGACAAATGAAGATCCCCTGGGAATGCGACTGAAACCGCGGGGATCCACTAGTATTATATTTCTAAACTGACGACCCGACCCGACTTTGTACGGATGCAACAAGCGTCATATTTCAGCCAATTTATACAAAACCTTTATATGTTATATACCTACTTACCTTCCTCTTGAATTACTCTATATATAGACGAAAATTTATGTGGTTTAGATCTAAGATGGCAGACGGCGGGAAACGTTATATACTATGTAGATATAAAGTTCCAGTAGTTAAACAGAATATCAATTACTTGACACTATATAAGTGTGTACATTCAAACACTTAAAACTTCACCATCATCAGATCAGATACGTCTCCACCGACGAGCACAAGCCTCCCCTTACAGCGAGGTGGTTTAGGCCCTAGTCGACCACGCGGGCCTAGTGCGGATTGGCGGACTTCACATGCCTTCAAACTTACTAGCTACTTATCAAAATAGAATAAATATACCTCAACCGAATTCTATCAAGCGAACAGAACTGTTTGTAGGATCTCGCTAAACTGTTAGAAGGGGAGGAAAAAATCTAATATTGTCACCCGGTCACTCCCTAATGTCTTCGTGACACAAAAAGCGGTTCTAATTCGTCGGATAATCGCGAAAGGTAGTTTTTGTTCGCGGCAGGTTTTTGCTTGATCGTGTTAGGGCGTGGAGACAAAGCTAAGGGCTCCCTGAGACCTTGTGACCTTTGCGAGTCCCTTGGGTTTTGTGGAGGAATACTTACGTCGATCCTTTATGAATAGATTCATCTTGTGTTATAAGTGGGTAGGTACTTCCTGTTGCTTTACTATGTATACTAAATTTTCAATCAAATTGTTGACAGTGGGCTGATTGTATACTATGTTGTTTAGATATTTATATAGTTAAACTGGCATATAGATCTGCCCCTGACTTTCACGCCATTGGTTGTGTGGGTTCGAATCGTCGACAAACATTTATGTGCATGTCCGTTCTTTCGGTGTGTATTTCTTCTTTCCTTTTATATATTGAAAGATAGCTACGTGTTATATTAGCCATCTGTCCAATCTATGTCTTAGTATATTGATTTGTTTGTGCCAATATTCGGGCCAAAATAACACAAAGTATTTCAGTCCTTTCTCTGGTATATACTGATTAGGCTATTCATTCCTCTGGCTGAATGTTCTAAATCCTGAAATAACTTTATATAAAAGGGATACCCTTAGGTTTCTGTCTTTAGTAACTGATTGCCCTTCAGTCACTCGTCACGGAACTGTTCTGAATAAACAGACGCGGAGCATGACCACCCAACAATAAACAGTCTCTAAAATTAGATTTTAAATTAGTTTTCCAAAACTTCTCAACAATGATATTGTTTAACGAATAAACAATAATTGTTTGTTGCCTCCAAAATAATAAACAGTCCCTTTCATATTGTTTCCAAGGTAAAACTTGCTAAGCTAGCTTTGAAATATTTCCATCAACAAAGAAAGATCCATACAATTATTCATTATTAAAATTAATTGGCATAATTATGAATCTTATCACTGAACTGTTATTTCTGCAAATAGAACATTAACCATCTCATATGTATATGCCTGGCTAACCAACATAGAAGTTAGTCTAGTAAATTCAATTCGAAACTGGTGTAATAAATTAAAATCTTCTAATAGAACGCATATTTGTCTTCTAATAGAGCCTTCTTAAAGTGATTGGCACCAACGTTATACATCACCTACCTACATATATATCACACCTTAACTGAGTTGCAGGATCATTTTTATGACAACATATTTTAAGTAACTTTTTTAGATTTTCATACCTCATGTCCTTGTGACAAATAATACTTAGTTTCTTTTTTTGATCCTATTACATCATGTTCTCGTTTCTTGTTCCAGTGGCGTGCTCGACGGTGACCGTGACCAAGTGCCAAGCTGCCCTCAGGACCCTGCAAGCCTTCCCGTTCTTCAAGCCGACGTGTCTCTGTCGAGAACCGAACGTGGACCCTGAGTGTAACTCCTTCCGCGACTTCCTGTTCGATCATCCCTGCGTGTTTGTCATGAAGAAGGGTGAGTTTTTATTAGGATACTACCGATTATTATTTAGATCATGTCAAAAGAATATTGGTGAAAGATGTATTTACAAATTTTCTGATGCTATGTCATAATGTAACTAAAGGTAGTAAGAATATATGCGAAGAAATTTCCGTCATTAAAATATTTGCAATAATTCAACACAGCGGATAATTTGATCACTCTTGTGGTAGAACTCATTTTCATTCATCAACTTCTGTGTACACGCTGTAAATATTTAATATGCGTTATGTTTTGTTATAGAAAAAGACCCGTACCCAGTTGAGACCCTGCCCACCTGCACGTATGCCCTGAGCGTCTGCCACAACGAGAAAGCCTGCTCTGTACTCTTCGATCGGTTCAAGAACGCTTGCAAGGCCAGGGATGGAGAATGTCGTATGGAAGACCGGTATACTTGATTCTCTTATACTGGGCTATCAAAATTCTTGATACGTATTTTCGAAGGTTTTGTAGTTATGGAGGCTAGAAAATGTAGCTCTTTAGGACGACCTGACTAAATTCTCTTTGAAGACTTGATAAGGTATTACTCTAAGAACGAGGCAGATATAGGCCAATCTACCAGCTATAAAAATCGCACATACATAGGTAATTGGTATCCATATAAAATACAAAAATACACAACGCTGTATTATCAGCAGCACAGGCCGAGCTGGTCACTTTTTGACAGCACTCCCTCTACATTTTGTCTCATCTACTTTTTATTTTGTTATATTTATATGGTAAAACTTATTAGCATTAATTTCTACTATTTTTTTTTATTTGATCCGTCCATGTTAAACCCCCAGGGAGTCCTGCCGCGAAGCCTGGGCTGGTCTGCGTCTCTCCCCACTCTTCGGCTGCATCTGCCCAAATACGCACATGAAGAAGCGATGCGATAGGATCTTCGCTGTCGTCAACCATAACCCGTGTGTTGGTGAGTAATCCATTATTGTTGCGCTGACGCTCCTTGTGTGCGCGGGTTCTGAGTGAGGTTCCGGAGGCATTCAGTCTTTGGCTGATTAAAATAAGGACGTAATTTGGATATGATGCGTACGTCGATATATGAAGATTGCTTAGTGTTTTGTGCATGACCTGTGCTGAACGAATACGGACAGAATTAGGACACTTTATAATTATGTGATATAATGACTAAGAGTGGATATAAATCAACAATATTAAATCTCAGTTCAAAATTTTGGTTACTAAAATACTTAAGCTAGCCACTGGGCAATAGTGTAAGTCCAAAATTATGTTTCAAGTTAAATTATCAACTCATTAAACTTCATACAGAGCCAATTAACAAGTTAGACGCCCATATCTATAACATACCGCTTACAGAACTTCGATTTCAGCAATCAAGCGAGCTCGGGGGTTGCAAACTATTTTCATTAGCTGACCGTCGGAAATCAATACGGGCTTTTGTGCACAAGTATCATTGGATAAACTCTCGACAGACTAATATAATGGAAACCTATATAGACGTACATAAACGCTGGCTCATACATAGACGGTGTTGTTGAAGATAGGTCACTTCTTGTGAGTAGACGACAACTAGGCAAGATACTGTTGTAATATTGTTCCAAAAATACTTACGTGTGGCGAGGTAAAATTAAAAATAATTTCAATAAATGAAAATGAAATGAGCTGTGAATTAAATGAACTCATAGAAAATTTACAAATAAGAATGGGACTATAACCATCGAATAGGGAAACACCAATATTAAAACTTCATTATCACAGACTGGCCGATCTGATATTTTATTCTATGATTCAATATAGGAGAGCGTTTGATTCATTTCTTATAATCTCGGCTGAGTTCTTATTGCGAGTGCCCAGAGTCCCGGGGGGCCGGGATCCTAATCCCGCGGTAATCCCGGGATCATCTCGGCACAGGACGCGTCAACTTTCAATCTCCTCTAAGGCCTTTAATTCTATAAATTGATCGTGACTTTTTTTCATTTTTTCTTTTGTAGTTTCATTGTTATTATTTCGATCAACCCAGTATTTTGCGAGTATATACATCCAAATTTAAATTTGTATATATACATTAATGTTTAATATTAAAACATGCGGTAATGTCTGAGTAGTTTTGAATAAAACTTGGAAGTTTTATGCTTCAGTATTCTCAGAACGTCGTCGGGGAGACGATGAAACGAGCCCTTGGAGATCGGACCTCTCACGTGATTACGTAGTTAAAGATAGAGACATATATATGTGCCGTGTATATTAAACTTGTGTCGAATAGTAATAAATTTAATCTCATTCAAAAGTTTCTAGTTTTGTGAGTAGTTATTGTTTTACTTCAACTTCAGTTTGGGAACTCCTTTGTGTGTAGTGTGCATAAGTTCGGGGATTTCTTTTACAACTTTGATTTTAGGAATGATGTGTAATAATGTACCGATATATCTCAAAATATAAGTAACTAGCTGCCTCCCTGCGGTTTTACCCGCGTAGTTCCCGTTCCCGTGGGAATACAGGGATAAAATATAGCCTATGTTACTCGGGGATAATGTAGCTTTCCAAAGGTGAAAGAATTTTTGAAATCGGTCCAGTAGTTTCGGAGCCTATTCATTACAAACAAACAAACAAACAAACAAACAAACAAACAAACAAACAAATCTTTCCTCTTTATAATATTAGTATAGATATAGATATGACAGCCCGGTTGGCTTTGTGGTTAGTGACCCTGACTCTCAAGCCGCGGGTCGTGGGTTCGAATCCCACCCTGGACAAACATTTGTATGCATGAATATGTCTGTTTGTTCTGTGTCTGGTCGTAAATATCTATAATATGTATATATTTAAAAGTTTTATATGTAGTATATCAGCTATCTGGTTACCATAACACAAGCTTCATTTGAAGCTTACTTTGGAATCAGATTGGCCGTGTGTGAAAAATGTCCCAGGATATTTATTATTATTGTCAAGCGATTTAAACAAGACTTAAGTAAATGACGATATTATAGTCCATATACCTACTGATAAATATTTTACAAATGCAATAAAATATTATCCATGAGAGATAAAAGTCATGTAAAAACCATATTTTTCAACGCGCAATATTATCGCGGAAAAATGTAGAAAAACATCGCGGAAAAATGTCAGTGGAACGGCTGAAAATAAACATATAATTTGAAAGCAACGTTTTTCACTTACGATAATGGCGTGACACTAGAAATCCGTCGAAACGAATAAGAATATAATGTAATCCCATCAGTCGCATTCGTGTAAATCCAGGGGAAGTCTGATTTGCGAGAAAAAAAATCTGAATGTTTGAATTTCACCGGATCTATAAAGTTACGGAACGAGTTACAAGCTTTGGCGGGTATGCTGAGGTCTCATGCTTTATGTTTTTTTTTTTTTGTTTTATACCACAAGGGTGGCAAACAGGCATACGGTCCCACCTGATGGGAAGCGGTTACCGTAGCCTATGGACGCTTGCAACACCAGAGGCGTCACTCACGCGTTGCCGACCCTATAAAAAAGGGAGCAACTGTATAGGCAGTGAAAGGGACAAAGTGCAATGCACTTCTCGTCGAAGGGCCAAACAGGCATCACTCCTGCACACCCCTACGACGCTACTCCACCCCTGGTCCCCCCACTGCCGCTACAGCGTCTCCTCATGGAGCTCTGGCTACCTTACTCACCGCAGGAACACAACACTACATGTAGTGTTATTTGGCTGCGGTCTTCTGTAAGCTGGAGGTACTACCCCAGTCGGGCTGCTCCAATTTCGAACGGACGATCCGGACGGATCCGTTGCGCCCTACCTCCTTATGTTATTTGTAAACTAGCTTTTCCGGGGGACCCTAAATTTTCCCGGGATTAAAAGTAGCCTATATGTTATGTTCAAGAAGAAAGAAAGTAAGATGTGGACCTGGATATCACCGGACGGTAAAGCGAAAAATGAAATTGATTTCATATTGACTAGCAAAAGCAGATATTTCTCAAACACGAAAGTCATTAGTAACCTCAATTTTAATACCAACCACCGAATGGTCCGGGCAGAACTGCTGACAACCCCACCAAAAAACCCAAGACCACAAATTAATGCGATGAACATAAAACCTACCAAATACCAAATATCTAAAATAAATAATTATATAACATCAAAACTTATGGATTACAATACAGAAACGACAAATATGGAGTTGCAAGAAAAATACAATTGGTTAGAAGAATCCATAAAAACGTCTATTCAGCAAGGGACTAATAACAAGGACGTATATAGCAAGTGGAAGACAGAAAAGACCATTAACCTTCTCAATCAAAGAGCTGATCTAATCAATGGGGAAAATAAAAGCGACAGTCGGAAGAAAATAGCAAAACTCAGCAAAGAAATAAAAGAAAGTATTAGAAAGGATAGAACCCAGAGAAGAATGGAAACAATAGAAAAACACATTTTACAGACAGGAGGAATAAAAAAGGCATATAAGGAGCTAGCTAACAAAAAAGACTGGATCGTAAAAATGAATGATAAAAATAAATTGAAAGAGAAACGAAGACAAGGGATATTGGGAATTGCTACGTCTTACTACAAGGATTTGTACGAAAGTAAAGAAGCGGATAGTGAAATAGAACTCATCGAAATATCATCCATACCCAACATCATGTAGGAAGAAATACAATTCGCCTTAGAAACCCAAAAGGACGATAAAGCGCCAGGACCTGACGGAATTAGCAATGAAATACTTAAACAGGCTAAACGGACAATAATACCGATTCTGAAAGAAATGTTCAATGACATTATAAACACAGAAAAGATCCCACTACAGTGGACTCAATCTAACATAATTCTTCTGTACAAAAAAGGTGACCAATACGATATCAGTAACTACCGGCCGATAAGTTTGATGTCCAATTTGTACAAAATATTTGCCAAGATCATACTGAAACGAATGGAAGGAAAACTAGACGAACAGCAGCCAATAGAACAGGCGGGTTTTAGAAGAGACTACTCAGTACTTGATCACATCCACGTTGTTAGGCAAATCATCGAAAAATATTCAGAATATCAACTTATATACTATCTAGCCTTTGTTGACTATAGCAAGGCATTCGACTCATTAATACATAAAAATATCTGGGAGGCGCTAAAGGAACAGGGGATAGAACAAAAGTATATTAGATTGATTAAAAATGTTTACAAAAACAGCTCGGCTTGTATTAAGCTAGAAAGGAAAGGAGATTCATTTAAGATACAAAAAGGAGTAAGGCAGGGAGATCCTCTCTCCCCAAAACTTTTCTCAGCTGTTTTGGAAATGATCTTCAGGAATTTTGCGTGGGAAAATCTGGGTTTAAGTATCGACGGCCGCACACTAACACACCTAAGATTCGCCGACGATATTGTATTGTTTGCAAAAACGCCAGAAGACCTTAACAAAATGTTAACTGAACTAGCATTTGAGAGTGAGAAGGTAGGACTAAAATTAAATCCCGAAAAAACAAAAGTAATGACAAATGGGTACAAAAGTAGCATAATTATAGGAGAGACAGAAATTAGTTATTTGGAAGAGTATATATACCTCGGCCAGCTGATATCACCTAGAGATAATATAAACAAAGAAATCGAAAGACGGATAGCAAACAGTTGGAAAAGGTATTGGGGTATAAAGGAAGTAATGAAGGACAAAACCTTACATATAACGACAAAGAGCAAACTATTCAACGTCTGTATCCTGCCCATTCTAATATATGGAAGCCAAACATGGGCCATTACAAAGACTATAACCAATAAAATCGCAGTTACCCAACAAGCAATGGAGCGAAGTATGCTCGGAGCAAAGAGGGCGGATAGAATAAGAAATATCAACATAAGGAAAAGGACCAAGGTACAGGACGCTACATTAAAAATAAAAAGGCTAAAATGGAAATGGGCAGGTCACATGATCAGAGGTAAAGAAAAATGGAGCAAGACAGTTACGCAATGGTATCCAAGAGAAGGAAAAAGGAAAAAAGGTAGACAACAAAAAAGATGGGATGATGATATCAGGCAAGTTACAGGCACAACATGGTGTAGAGTGGCTAGAGAGAGACCAGAATGGAACAGGTTGGAGGAGGCCTATGCCAACTGGCAAACGGACCTACAGAAGATCAAGAAGGAACAAATACACGAATAAATTTGGAAGGAAAACAAATATTCATAGAAGTATAAGAAAATTCTGTATATATATGTAGTTATCCGAATAAAGGCTTTATTATTATTATTATTATATGTTATTCCAGAACATATTCTCACTCTGTGCCGAATTTCAAGCAGATCCCTTCAGCCGTTTTGGTTTGAAAAAGGAGCAAACATCCATCTATCCATACGCACAAACTTTCGCATTTATAATATTAGTAAGAAATGACTTTATTTGAATGCTAGGTGCCGTGGGTTAAGACTAGCTTATGCCGTAGTAAGTGGGTTCGATTCTCACCCAATTATGTATATTAATACCTATATCTTTTTGTTGAAACAAATTAAATATTTAAAGTAGTATAACAGTTATCTGCTTACCATAAAATACTGCTTGTAGTTCGTAATCAGATTGTCTGCGTGTGTACCTCCGTAGTATATTAGTTTTGTCCTAAGACCCAGAAAATATGTGACTTAATATACTAATAATACATTCTTATACAATTATATTTATACTCAATCGCATTTCGCTTGCATCTTCCTTCCGCAATGAGTTCTTGTAACGCGAAGCGACGGATTAAGGATTAGTAGGATTTATCAAACAAATATAAATAGGAAACGTAATTTAAATCTTTCACTTCCCCGATGGGACCTAAGCAGACGTAACTTTAGATAACTCCATCGGTTAACCTTAATTAGAAAAATACACAAGTTAATGTTACAAGGATTCATATTGGGTAGAATATCGATATCTATCATCATCATCATCAGCTCATATACGTCTCCACGCGCTATAAACGCGCTTTTAATAAAGTTTGGTATGGCTGACATTCTGAATTAACACATAAACTACTTTTTATCCCGGAAAAAATTTACGGAACGCGGGAGAAACGGCGGGGACCCATTAGTAGAAAATAATTTACACGATTATTTACTCTTCAACACAGTTTCAGTACCGCGCAGTTTTCTAATGTGTAAAAGTATATTCCAATCATAGATGTTAATATGATAGTACCTACCTAAATACAGTATTATGATTATAAATTCTGTGGATATGAATCATCACATTTACAATCCAATAACAAACCAAACCATCCGAACATCAGTTTATATAACGACGCGACGTTCACAAACAAATCGTAATGCGAGTTGGATATCACATAATTTACGATAAATGTGCGGTTTATATTCAGAAATTAATCATGACACATAATACTGATGTTTTTGTATAACTTTGCGTATAATTTTCATACGTTTTGCATTATTATTGTGTATAACAAAAGTGTTGTTTAAATAAATTTTAATAATACACTGACGATTTATTAAATTTTTGTATAAATATAGGATGTATATGCAATAATAGAAGTTTGATATCAATAATGATGTTTTGAGTTTCGAATATTTCAGCACTATTTAAATTATTGGTAGGTAGGTAACTAAATGACTGTAAATAAATATAAACAACCTGGGAGATAGTCCACAATATAGGTACCTACTTAGTATTGAATCGAATCCAAGACCAGTGAGTTAAATTTCAGGATTGTTAACCACCACGCCAACCGGCCAATCTTAATAGTGTTTATCATGAGTGATAAAAGTATCTGTGTTATATTTATAAACCCACGTTTTATATTTTATCATAAATTATCTTACATAACAAATAAACCACGGAAAGCCTTAAAGCTTAACTGTCGTTTGACTGTATAACAAATCAAAAAGCTCGCCTCAAACTGACATCGAAAACATTTTCACATACCTAACCATCTATTCAAACATAACCTAAAATAACACCATTTGACGCAACAAAAGCACAAATTCCGTGCCCATCATTCAATTTGACCAATAGACAAAATGAATCCCAGAAAACTACGGTGGAAACTGGACCAAATGAAGTCAGCAAATAGAAGGGCCCTCCCCAGACCTCCGGGAGGGCCTCCGACAGGCCCTCCGACAAACTCAACGATAAAAGTAAACGAATCAACGGGAATTGATTAGAGAGTGAAAACTTTATGTTGATTTATCGGAGCTATTTTGTTAACTTAACAAACGGTTAAAACTAGGCTTTATGCAAAATCTTTTGTAGTAGTTATGATTTTGTTTTAGTTATGAAATTACTCAACCCTTTTTATTACAGTTTGGTAGACTTGAAATACCTAGTTTAATTAATTGATTATCCAGGTATTGAAGTATCTTAGCGTTTCAGCCCAAGTAATGCCCACGTAATCCCTTAAAAATTACTCAAAAATTAAAGCCTAAATAAATAATCTTAATGAAGACCAAATTCGCATCCCTTATATAATAACACTAGCTGATCCTCGCAACTACGTCTGCATCGTATAAAAATTATACCCGTTCTTGCGTCATTTTTCTTTAATGCTCCGCTCCTATCGGTCGTAGCGTGATGTTATGTAGCCTATAGTCTTTCTCTATAAATGGGCTTAACAACACTAGTACAATTACATACCTCAAACTAGTATTTCCTGAGATAAGCGCGTTTAAATAAACTCTTCAGTGTTATTACTAATATATGTATATTATGTATACACTAATATTATACATATATCACGGCGTGCTTGAGATAAATGGCAACATTCGTGTCCCAGCTATGTTGCCAGTTAGTCCCCAAGTGAACTCTGCATATTTTTTCTGTTCCCTCTATGTATATTTCATCGCTGTGACGTCACCGTCGGTGCTTTCACGTTGAACCACTTGTTTGATTACGATAATATTTCTTGTTCATACCGTAAAGAGTATAAAGTCTAGATAATATTTATAGTTACCTACCTATGTGTACGTAAAATGTTTATATTACACTAGCTTTCACCTGCGTTACCGGAGATCTTAAATTTTCCGAGGATAAAATGTAGCCCATGTCAAAGCTAATTCCAGAATATATTCAAACTTTGTGCTAAATTGCATCCAGGTCCCAGGGACTGTTCTGGCATGAAACATAAGAAATTTCCACAAATTCTTTGTAATTGTATTTATTGAAGCTAGTTCTACCAGTCGATTAGCAGTGCTACCATCGGATTTATACACTACTTACTATATGTATGGTACCTCTATATCCTAAAAACCAATATAATGAAAACTAAACCGGTTCGTCTTAATACATCTGTACGCTAAGAAATAGTTTATCAAATCTCGCTATGCGTTTAAAATCGCGTAAAGCCAGTCCATAAATCACACCAAACAAACAATAAATTTACAACCGCACAAACAATATGATACAAATGAAAAACAAATAACGAGTCGTTATAATTAAAATGAACTCAAATTGTTGTTTTCTTTTTGTTTTCCCGTCATTTCCATGAATTAAACGACTGAGCGGGTCGACTGTTTGTGTACCCTAGACCGTTAGCAATTCTCTTGTACTAACGTTCGTACATAACAAAATTTCAAAATGATTTACTCTATACCTACTTACTTTGTTCTCTGTTGAGTGTTGCCAACCACATTTCAGTGTGACCTAAATAGTTTCTAGTGTTCATAAAACTAGTGAGAGTCAACAAAGAGTCGTTTAATTATAAAATTTTATAATTGCGTAATTTTTTTTAGTTTTGTGACCGTTTCTTTAAATTAAATTCATAAACAAACCTCGGAAACTATTTGCAACACAATTTTTTCCTTAACAAAACAGTTGGCACACCAAAAAGCACCGAGTCACTTTGACCCAAATACTTTCACTACATCGCTATTTGCCTCCTCCCCACATTCGCCAAGTGCCAATAACTTCAATCGAATATTAATTTTCAAAAGTCAAGCACCTATACAATGTCGAAACAAAAAGGAAGGAATCCATTCACCCAGACCCTTTGTGCAAAGGGCACTTTGAGGACGCGCCCACAAAAATCTTTTTGAAGATTTCTTTCTTTTGACGCGGTCTTTCTTACCGTTTCCTTAGATTATGCTAATAGTGATAGGGTTGCATTAAAGCACTATATAACAGGTAAGTGTAATAAATTTTAAACAACTCAATATCGTTAAAATAAGCTATCCTACTCCATAACCGCCTTAAAACAATATTTACTTACATAAATTGGACTAGAAAATAGTTGCCGAACCACTCTGTATTATTCTAAAATTTCCTGTAATATAAGCGAATTTCAACGTTGGTTCGATAAAATAAACTCATACATAAAATTACGTGTTGTAACCGAACTTTGTTAAAGGCCATAGTTCACCAACAGTTTTAGTGTTTGTAGAAACAAAAACGGAACTCTGCACTAGTGAAGTTTAAAACAACATTGTCACCAGTTTCTGGGGTAGGTACGTACATTAGTTTCCAACAATGCTATAAGTATAGAATATTGGTCGAACAATGATCCCGAATAGTGGCACTCGTTTTATACGTTACGGAAGGGTGTCCACCTTCCTGCCACTAGTTTCTGAAACGATTTTAGGAGGAAAATAACTCTCGAACCTAACGGAAAGGTAAAAGGGGAAGCGGAAAATGAACATTAATCCCTCCCGAAGAGTACACGCTTCGTGAACGCTGATGAAAGCCCGATGTGTACTCTGGTCTTTATGATACAAACAAGGTCTTGTAAAGTTGTCGGTAACAATGAGCTTAGTTTGCCCCTGAACGTGGAATGGGAACAGAAACGTGCAACTACCAACTATGTTTTGAACTAAAATTTGATTATATAATAACTTAGTCAATAAATCAATTTTACATGACTGAAAATTCTTCTTCTCCATTTTATAAAGGTGGGTAATGACATGTCCTTTAAAATATTTACTTGCAAACATCATGTCCTAGACTTCACTTGAAAGTCGAAAGATATTTCTCGGAATATTTTGAACATTATATTGAGGAAGCGGAGTCTTATTTTTCCGCACTTTAAATCCGGCATGGTAACCGCACCCGGTTTGCTTTCACGTCGTGGGAACATACAACTGTTCAAATTACTTTCTCTAACTTGCCGCACCGAGGAAAAATATCCGAGCTGAGGTGTTGGTTGAAAAATACCTTTTCAAAACTCCCTTGTTATGTTCAGGTGGTAATCTGAAAATGACACGCTGTTAGTCCTTAAGTACTTACATTTATTTGTGTTAAAATCGGTTGAAATGTTATGTTTAGGAAATTATACGATGTTTTCTCACTCAGAACCCGTGGAACTCATATCATTATAATATTATATAGCATAGCTTTAAGTGTTTCAACGCATAGGTACACGCGTAACTTAACGACACTGTTCAATGTAACAATTGTATTATATTTAAGTCTGACGAACACATTGTACCCTAGTATCGTGCCTTGCGGAACACCGCCAGATCAAATGTGTAATTGTGTGATTATTATAATATTAATTATCAATAACTAATGGAAATAATTAATTTGACGATACGACATGGTTCTACAAAGCGTACGGCCAAAACAATACATCAAAATCATCAAAACATAACACACCACACTATAAAACGCTTAAAAGGAGTACTAGACTCACTTTCAAATAGCCGTCAACGTGTTAAATTAGTTGTTTTACGTATTTATTTTTGTTTTTCTATTACTTTCTTTATACGTGCCTATTTTGTTTTAACACGATTAGATGCCTAGGCCTTAGGATTGACTTAGATCACTACTTACCACACAAGGCTGTTTGACTTTATGTTTCACTGGACACTGAGCTTCTTTTTAGTGTACTCCTGACCTCACACACCGTACAAATGCCCGCAGTTACCTCAACTCTTGGCTTCCGACACCTTCGGCCGACTGTCCTTGGACTGACGATACCTACTCTATACGGGCGGCAAACACAACCGTAGTCGCGTCTACCTTGTCTCTGCAGAGTACTCTCAAGGGACGATACATATGTCCGTTGAGGGTATTCGTTGTGCGGCTCGCGAGCACGGGTGGTGGGTGGTTGTTGGTAACGTGTTGTGGGGCAGCGGCGACGTGGGGCGATTGCCCGCCTGCGGTCCGCGCGCTGTTCGAGCCCCCACGGCGGGCGGCCGCGCGCGCCCCGTCCTTGACCCGGTACGCCGCGCCCGACGGTACCATCCTGCTCCTCACCGAGAACGGCACCAGGCTGATGACGCGCGCCGCCGCCGCCAGCCTCCTGCGCGCCGCCCTCCTCTCCCCGCGCCCCCCTCGCCCCCGCCACGGTGAGCCGCCGCCGCACCCTCTCTTCATCTTCTCTCTCTATGTGTCTCTGTCGGATTCCGTCGCCTCTCGCACTGCACGCTTCGCACTACGCTTCATAAGGTAGGAGCGTGGGACCTGTTCCATGGGTTGGAGACGACTTGGATTATCTTTTAGGTTTTATATCAGCAATTTAAAACAATTCTCACATGCGATCACGGAATAGTCAAAGAGCTTTAATAAAAAGCGGCTTAACTTTTTCTCTTTTCAATAAAATGTACAAAATAATAATATTAAGTAGAATCCTCTTTTTGAGTTGAAGTGAGGAATAATCAAGTTATATTTAGTATATAAAATAATATTAGCAATATCTTTAGGAAAGTAGGTAGATATAAATCGTTAAAAACCATTTATCCAATATTCGCTCCTACTTTATGCCTGCATGCATAGATTACTGCTATTTCCCTTTTCCTCATAACCAGTGTAAACTTTCATCGCAAATTGTTCAATTAACTAGTTTGAAAGTCTGCACTGGGTTCACTCAAAATGTGCATGTTTGCATGTGTACTTTCTGCATCTCCTATTTTCTACGATCTCTATGGTTACTGCGCGGCATAGACTTGGCTTTGTTTAATAGTTCGAGCGGGACTGCCATTCGAGGAAGGCTTTGCTACTCTCATTTCCTAAACGGGAACTATTTTTTTATGGATCTAAACAATCGTTAAATTTTACTTCTTGCCCGATATATGTCGTAACGTTTGCGTAACGTTGTTGATTGTATGGATTGTCGTTTTTCTATTTGCCGTCAGTAAGGTCAGTTTTATGATCGTTGTCTATAACCGATCGAGCGGCGCGATCGCCTCTGATGCTACCGTCTCGGAGTCCCGTCGCGCTATGGCTCGGTCGTCTAGCTTGCCAGAGCTAAGCGATGATGGATGAAATTCCAGTAAAGCTGATGTCGGACGGACGGATCGTGAATCGGAACGGAACCGGTGTGACTTCGTGGATCGGCGGTATGTCAATAACACAGGATGGAAACCTGATTGCTCCGGACAAAATTGTGAGCCACGTTCACCGATATGCGAGTCCCCACTACAACCCGCACCACCATTACCACCGATGGAACCATGAACCGGGAGGAAGCGAAGACCCCCTCTATGCCACCAAAACTGTCTACGGCGCTGGATACATTGATGATAAACGTACGTATGGTTGATTTTCTTGAAACGTCGACTTATCTTTTGAAATATTTTGAACAATATGAATTTCATATGAATTGTCTTTAAGCAAATAAATTTTATTTGTTCAATGACGGACAAAGATCAGTCGACACAATTAAAGATATAGGTGGTACAGAAAATGATATTACACTAGAATAAACAGACAGTACAACTAACCATAGATATCGTAAGTTACACTCACTTATTTCGAGCTTCAATACTGTACAGTACTAGAAGGACGTGTACTATCATCGAGACACGGGTGATTTGATTCATTCTTTACTATATAGCACCTATCATTATGTATTTATACCAAGTGCTCATGCTCCAAATCCTTATTTGTTTCATCCCCAGTAATTTGAGCACTTTAGCTGTCTAGATCTCCCACAGTTTTATTTGTGACATAGGTTTGATGGACTCATAGTTTATTTATCGAAGTTCAACACAGTGTAAAGCTTTGCGTAGACGTTTAATAGGGAATTAGTTAATGCTTTAGAGCCCCCGAGGTCTGTCCTTTTCCTGGTCCTAACAGTAGACGGTTTAGTAGTAACGGAGCGATTTAGTGAAGGCGCTTAGATGAGAAGATCTATGCGAAGCTTTGCCATTCGCCAAGTACTCGAAAGAATCATGTAGCCGCAGGTATTTAAAATGATCTCACAAATTTAAAGTTGTTATAGCATAAATAAGATGTCTATTGGATTAAAGCTCTAATTTACCGATAGTTAAATAAACAATATGAGCTTCAAACCTTTAAACATTTATTATCATAAAATTATTAATCGTACACACTTTATTAACTTTATTTTCAGCAAATAAAACCCTCGTAAGCATGGTATTAACAATTATTGCTTGTATTTAAAGTACAGTTTCTCATGGAGTTTTTAAGATCATTGGCAATCCATTTTGACCACACCACGTAATATTTTGAAGCGTTTCCTCACAAATTGTCTCCATCATTATAAACTTTAACACAATATGTAAATTTTTAATTGTCTTGGCATGAATATACCTCATTAATCAATCAATCACAATCGATCATGATATTTTTTTAATTAGATTAAAAATATATTTTTTTATTTCAGTTACCTTATATCTATTTATTTATTTTATGGAGTTATTAAAACCAACTGTTATATTGTTTTACGTTAAAATGCGGGTATATATGGAATAAAGTGTAATTGTGTAATTCAAAGCTCATGATGTAAGCTAAATGTGATGAATCATCTACATACACATGTTTTTAATATTAATTTCAATGTTAAACACGTAAAATGTTTCATGAAAATGCAAAACACTCGCGCACACACACTAGAGTCAATAAATCACAAAGTCAAATATCACATCAATATTTCTATCAAAGAATGTAGCTCTCACTTATTGCACTCCGTTAGAAAAAAAAAATTGTATTTAAATAAATGATAGGGTCATTCTTCTTTCATAAACGACAAACGATATAAAAGCTCAACTTAAAGCGGTTATAATATCAGAATCTGTCGACTACGAGATACGAATAATGTTGAAAAAAACGCGAGTCTTCACAATGACATACGAGTATACTAATATATTCAGATTCGTATGAATGTTTGGATTATATTATTATTACGGCTAACAATTAGGAAAATAACGGTGCCATCTACGACATAGACAGTAGGGTTGACACAACAAAGTTACGGAACCAACTGTTCACGCACATGACACACTAACACAAACAACAACCAACAGAGAGGATTGGCAAAGAGAACGGTAAACCAGGTGATGAGAAAGTCGCGCTGCAGTCCACATGCCACGTCGCCCTGGACTCGTGCATCAAGGACACGGAGTGTGTGGTGGCCCTGACCCCGGTGCTGCAGAAGTGCCACAATACTGACTGCGATAGGGAGGGCTGCATGACCGCCCTGAGGGGATTCTACAGGAAGACCGGCGTCCATTGGAACACGGAGATTGCTTTCTGTCTTTGCAAGTAAGTCTGATTGTTGATCTTTCTGGTATTTAGATGATGATGAACGGTCTTGCAGGTACAGAAGAGAAGGTTTTTCCAAGTGGTAAAAACAAGGAAATATATGCAGTAACATAAGTAGCTGTATTCTTAAAGATTAATATTTCACGTTGTAATGAGCAAGTTTAAAACTATAACAATGCAAAAGGATCAAAAGATAGATAGCTAAAGTTAAATCAGTAATGCATAGACCAGGTGCTATACGCAGTTCAATTTGATAGCAAATTAGGAAAAAAGGTATTATATACATATATGTGTACCTAATGGCTAAGTATAATATTTCCTGTAATGCCATATTAGACCTTAATAAGTATAATTATAAAGGGATCATATAAGAGCTTCATTAGTGTTGATTGTCTTGCCGGTTGTGTTGGTCAGCTACCCTGACTTTGAATCTGATTGTAAGTTTGATTCGCAGCACAGATTTTGTAAAATATATATGGGACCTTTTAATAAATATCACAGCTATTTAACTACTTATAGAAGGTGATTATATTCTATTTAATGTGGTATCAGATTTGCCTACATTAGTATCCTAGGATATTTATACATCGTGCTCAATCAGGGTTTTTTTGCCTCTACCTTATAAACTGATATCATTCCAGGAAAACTGACAACCGTGAGGATTCGTGCATGAACGCTCAGGAGCGGCTGCATCCGTTGTGCGCTCAACGACCACCGCTAGGCTCCCCGCTTCCCGCCTGCCACACCCTCGCCCACGCCTGCCGAGAAGAACCTGAATGCAGGTTAGAATAACCCGAGAAGTATAGCATACCTACTGATAGGACTTTGACATACCTAAAATTAGGGGTCGATTATTTAGGGCATATTTTTGTGCCGTGTGTGGGTAATATAATATACTAATGGCTCACTGGGGGGGGTTTCACTCTCGTTCCTTAGGGAATTTAAATTTTCCCGGGAATAAATGTAGCCTAAATATATTCTAAATCTGTGCCAAATTTCATTGCGATCCAGCTGTTCTGGCATGAAGGAGTAACAAACATCATATCCATACATTCTCAAACTTTCGCATTTATAATAGTAGGATGCAAAAGTTGGTAATCATGGATGAACGGATGTATGTTTGTGAATCACACCAGTAGGGATTTTGACGAAACATTCCACAACACTAGATTTCGTCTGAAGTAGAACATTAGCTACTTTTAATCTCTGGAATATGGGTCCCTCGGGAGCGCGGGACGGAAGTAAGAATTATAAATGTGAATTTTTTTGAAGATACATGTTTGGATGCTTGTTTTTCTTTTACGCATTAACGGCTTAAAGGATTAAGACGAAAATTCACTATAATAATATGATACTTATATAGGATACGAGGTTTTTAATTTGACCACAATTTCAGTATCAAATATGGGAGAGAGTATTTATATTTGTATTTTAATATATATCTCGTCCATTTAACGTAAAATCAATATCAAAATTGTTAATGGCGTAGGAAAATCTATTCATATTCATATTATTTATTTGCATTCCACAATATTAATATTAAAACTAGGATTAGCTTAATTTACATTGTGGACCCTGTCGGGCACAGCAAAATTTACAAGAGTAACAATTAGTACCCATTATCTGTCAAGTTGAGTCGTATATGTTTGCTAAACGTATAATAGGCCTTACTACACTGTGTTAAGGTTTGTTTTAAAGCTTATATGAATGTTGATCGGTAATTGTCGCATTTAATTAATTAAAATAGCGTTAATACAAAATGGCTAGGGATGACCACGGGCTATTGGCTGTGTTATGAGTTTCAATTTGATTATTGGATTTTTTTAATTAAAGTTATTTGTTTTATTTTACACTGTATTTTTTTTTATAATAACAAGTCTCGGGATCTGCTCGGAGTTTCTCTCTCTGCCACACGATGGACCCGGCACCCGCACGGTGAATCCATGGAATGCTAAGAAGTTCGTCTCTCTCTGATAAAGTACCTTATCGTTAATGTCCCAGGATGTCACTTTTGTATGTGGATAGTTACTTAAAACTCAGATGAGAAATTTCGTGTTCAATCTTCGTGAATAAACCCACGTGACCATTATTACAATTTAAACACCAATTCAAACCTACTTACAGAAAAATATCTATCTAACAAACGATTGCAATAAACATATTTTTTAAATTAAAATAATAATTTTATGTAACTTTTGATCGTGACTGTCTATTGTTCCAACAGTACACTTACGTACATCAGGCGTAGTAGACTATCAGTTTCAGCCGACCGCAGACGGGTCGGCCGCCCTAATTTCCAGCTTATGTTCCACTCCCAATATACGTGTCTACTATCGGAGATTACCCAACTGTGTGCGAGCCACCTAATCTCCATATATCGAGACAATAGACCACCTAGTGAATCAAATTGTATATAGAATGATAAGCTTTGTTTGTGCATTTGAATACTTGTACGTATGTAATGAAGATTATGATTACGTGTTGTGGAAAATCTTATATAAAAAATGTTGGTTAATTTTTGGTGTAGGTACCTATATTTAGTAGGTCTGAGAATTGGTCGATTTGGTATGAACAATAATCAAATAATTTGACAGACGTTCACTGACGCGAAGTCATATATATGAAGTGTCGTGTCATTTTGACATGTAATTTATGGTAGAACAACGTTTATCGGCACAGGTAGTATCTTATAAACGTGTAACAAACACAATCTAAAACAAACAAAAATCTCAAAAGCAAATTAAATTATTTATATATTGCAACGTAAAAAAATTTACAGGCTACAAGATGTTATGTTAAATTCATCATCATCATCATCATCATCAGGGGGCGTAGGCCAGTATCCACAACGCCAGGTGTACATTGGTAGACTTCACATGCCTTTAAAGTACTATCTACTAAAATTAATACTTATTTACAAAACCCCAACCCAGGATCCGTCTTGAGAACTACGAGCAGTGGTGTGCCGTTGACGCGGTCACCCAGGGTTGTGCTGGATCCCCTGCCGCCTGCCGCTCTGCCGTGGTGGCCGTGCTCGGGACCCAGCTTCGCGCCGCTTGCGCTTGCCGCGGTACCGACTTCGTACAGCTGTATGACTGCCTCGGCTGGCAGCGGCTGCTCTGGTTGAACCCTTGTGTCGGTGAGCGGATTTGGACTTTCAAATCTTAGGGATAAGGTCGATGTTATTTAGGTACTGGTATATTTAGTGTGATAACCTATATACCTATTGTAATATACGAGTAAGTGACGTCGTCAGTTAACTGCGGAGAGCATGTGGACGAATTACCAAAATTATAGCTGACTCACTCACACCATTTACAGCATTCGAATCTTAGTTTTGCAATGTTCAAGCTAACCTTATCATATTTCTTAAGAAAGGACCTTAGTGATCAAAATATAATATGAAATAGAATATTAATGAAAAATATTGGTTGTTTTGTCACTGACCTAATTCGCTATTTAATTTAGTCAGACCGACATTTCTTATTAACAAGTTTCTTATGCTGTGCCAAAGACCATAAAACCACTTGACTGCGCATACAGTGCCCCGACGCTCGAAAACTATGAGTATTTTGTCGCTTATAAGTAGGCGGAGCTACAAGTAACCATTCTAGTTGTGTCCAAGTGCTAGACCTGTGAACCCATTTAAAAAAATTATATCTTTTTATATAATTATAACGCATCAAAATGCCTTCATGCGCTGTGAAATGGTGTGGGAAACATTCCAAGACATCTAGTTTCAAAAAGGATGGCATAACTTTTCACCGATAAGTAAACATTAAGAAATAAATTTTTGATTTAATCAAATAATGAGCGACCGCGGGGGTCTCATTAAAATGGTTGGCTGCATGAAAGAGCACACTGTAGAATCCCGCGTTGATATCTTTTGGAAAAGTCTCGTTCTTTCATTAGGCAATCTCAATGCTTCTATCCCTTTCTTTTCCTTTGTATATTTATCGTAAAAATCTGTGCTGTTACCTATATTCATAGAGTATTTGCCTATATTAGATGAAATCGATATCGATAATATTATAGTTAAAATTAATTAAAAAAAAATCATATACTGCAATATATTACCTATCTATTTTTAACCGACTTAAAAGAAAGGAGGAGGTTTTTATTTGAAAATTATTTTTTTGTCCCAGGGCGGGACTCATTTGTCCAGGATAATTTTGATCTCCTGGCAAAGCTGGGTTCGATTGGTCCCAGTGCGGGCGGGCGATTTTATGGATTCAATTATTTTCCGTGCCTTTTAAAATTGCCTAATGGAAATAAAACACTTCGATTTTTTTTTGTGATTTATTGATTTTGAGTAAATATTATTTTATACGATTATATTACAATCTTTTTTTTTTAATGCATTAATCCTTTTTATCGATATCGACTAGTTTCCCGTAATAAAGTAGAACAGCCCTAACAATGTCATACCTATGCAAGTTGACCTTGAACTGACCAATTGTAGCCGTGCGTGCTTCCTTGTCCCCCGGCCCGCAGTAGTGAATCGTGTTCTTAGAAGAAATCGGCCTATAAGCTCTCTAGGGGGTATATACTCTATGTGCTGTGCTTAGCTCATACTGGCCACGTTTTAAACAGCCACTAAATTTGCCAGCAAAAAGCTTCACATAAAAATAAAGCTTAACCCAAAAACCTTCATCAATTTCCAGTGGAATCTCAAAGTGACTACCATGTGAAGACATACGGCTCCCTGCTGACCACGACGCCGTACGACACCGGCATCAGGTACATCACGGTGGCGCCTGAGTCGCCTATATACCACCGTACCACCACGCACCACCATCGCCACACCACGCAACATGGTAGCTCGTTGCTGGATCCTATGCAGGTATGCTACGAGTATGTTACTAAAGTCAGAAGTCAGAATGCTTAGAATAGGAATATTTTTGAAGTTACGACCAAATAGCCGGCTTGAAAGTCGGGGTCACTAATAAAGCCAGCCGGCTGTCATAAATGAATGATCATAAATTGTATATACATACTTAATACGAATTAATAATAATGACATTCATATTTAATTTTTCACGTCGATTTTAATGATGAATCGGGTGAAACACCTGAATTAATAACGATAATCGGTTACATACTATAACTTCATATAATCAAACAGTAGCTAGAATTGCACTTGCATTGAACATTCTACGTGTGTGTACGTGTTTGTTGAGACAAACAATAAAATTACCGATAGAATGCAACTTTCAACCATTCCAAGATGTTAAAGAATACATAAAACCAAAATATCAACATGAATTTCCAGGAGCATCGCGAAGAGCACAGTCCAATCACGACCATGTCCGAACAGACGGTCATCCCCAACGAAGTGGCCCAGATATCCGAGCCTGTGGTCGAGACTACCACGGAGACGACCACAGTAGCTACCACAACTAAGACATCGACCACAACTTCCACCACCACTACCACAACGACCACTACCACGCCAAAGCCGACCACGACGTTGGAACCGACGAAGTATTGCATCGTCAAGAAGCCAGAAAGCGATGATCAGCCGCAGTTCATCAAAATGGGGGAGACTAGACGGGTACGTATGATTTTAATGTAAAACATTCAGTATTATTTCTGGTTTAATTATTATATGAGAATTTACAATGTGTCCAAGATCTATTCCAATGTGAGGGTAAAATGACAACAAATAAAACATGAACAGTGCTATTTTCGTTATATCATAATTTGATCTCAATCCGTCTAATATCCTATAATCGTTCTTAATACGATATGTACGTATATAATATATACATAATGTTAAACATATGGTATATTCTGAGACGATTCACTTTGATAAATGCAGAAGTGGAATTTTAAAGTTCAATCAATGCATTAGATCCGGAGATCTATTGATTCTCCGGATCTAATCCCTTGAATAATTTTAAGGAGGAAAATGATATCTGCGCTGTTTCTCCTTTGGTAGAGCGGAGTAACAGCGGAGTAACTTTATAATGCGAGAGCCTGGACTCATACGTTGGGAGTTCACGACATTTGTTGTCCGAGTAACAAAGATGGTATAAGAACTGTTTCTGCAGACGCTCTAACCGCTTAATGTGTACCTGATACAGCGGACTCCATACTGGACTACCATATTATTATTCTAAGAGACTACGAACATAACAATTGAAAAGTAGAATTGAAATTTCAGGCTCTTTTAACATTTTGGTTTTTCGAATTTGTCATCCAGCTAAACGAGCACAATTTTTAGATATGCTGTCTATGTGTTCCCGAAAATCTAGCTTTCTATCCATTATGACACCTAAATCCCGAATACTAGACAGTTCTTCGACTGGTAAGTCGTTGATGTAGTAGGTTGCACTAGTAAGGCATTTTTTTCGGCTAAATTTGAGGTGGCAGTATTTGGATGCATTTAGAGCCATTCCACTCTGGTTGGACCAATTTGAAACGGCATCAATATCCTCCTGCAGCCACGTTACGTCATATTGTGAGTATGACGAGGGAAAAACCCCCGAAGTGTTTTTAAAAAGTTTGTCTTCATTATGATGACTCATTTTTGGGTCTTCAAAACAAAACTTCACAAATTGTTCCAAAACTGTGTTTATTCAATGAACAGCGTAGTGACGTGACTAAGAGGTCTTTACTGTCCAGCGGCTCAGACGTGAATGTTCGACCGCCGACGATGCGGTCGAATTTATAGTGCTCGCCCCACTCACGTGCACGTGTTCATGTTTTTAGGTTAAGTATTGAAACATTACAATAACAAAAATAGTGATTTGCTGTTTAACGTTAATCTGACATCGTAATAAACTTAAGGTAATTAATTTACTGATTTTAGAATAATCAATTTATGAGTTTAAATGACAAACTATTATAATTGCGCCGATATGTACGAATCACTCGGTATATCTTTAGATCATCAGCAAACATTTTAAAACTTGATTTTAATTCGAGCCCCAGGTCGTTGATAAACACCAGGAAGAACAAAGGCCCAAGATGTGATCCTTGAGGCACTCCCGATTCAACATGTACTGGGGCTGAATTGAACCCTCGAATTGTAACAATTTGTGACCGATTTCTCAGATAGGATTCACACCATCGTAGCAAGTCTCCACATATCCCAGCATATTCGAGCTTTTTTGGCAAGAATCTTGTGATCAACCATATCGAACGCCTTAGAAAAATCTGTGTAAATAGAGTGAACTTCGTACTTATTTTTATTCTCGAACGCCTCAGTGACCTTGCTTCGTAGCTAACGAGATTAGATGTGGTGGATTTGCATGGCAAAAAACCGTACTGTTGGGGATGTAAGAATGGGGTCTGTAGTTTGAGATGCAACTTTATCTCCTTTTTTGTGAATGGGCGTGATGTAGGCGATGAGAAACAATATAAACTTTTTTGTTGTAGACAACTCTTAGATCCGTCGTTTAATTTGGCAACTGGTCGACCTTGTGTGCAAAATATGTCAATACTAGTGGCTCCCCGCGGCTTCGCCCGCGTTCCCGGGGGATCTTCAATTTTCCCGGGATAAAAAGTAACCTATGTCCTTTGTCAGGCTCTGGATGGTTTAAATGGTTTAAATTATCTGTGTACCAAATTTCGTTTAAATCGGTTCAGTAGTTTTAGCGTGAAAGCGTAACAGACAGACAGACAGAGTTACTTTCGCATTTATAATATAAGTATGGATTACTATCATATCAAATGAAATGAAATGAAATAATATTTATCACAAGTGTTCGTGACGGTGGCATGCGTATTCCAGCTGTACCGTTCGGCGGAGCTGGCGGAGTGCACGGACCTGTGCGTGTGCGAGGCGGCGCTGCAGGTGGCGTGCAAGGTGGCCTGCGTGCCGCGCGCGCCGTGCTCCTCGCGCCTGGCGCACTACTCGCACGCCGCGCCCGCCTACCAGGCCTACCGCGGCCGCTGCTACTGCTACTCCGGCTCCTTCATCTGCATGAGGCCTAACCCTGGTAACTACACCTGGTAACCTAGCGATCTAAATAGATTGATTACACTTTATTGAACACCAAAAGACAAAATGGCGTTCTTTACTAATGATGTAGTTTGTTTGAACGCGCCTTATCTCAGGGTCTACTGTCTAAATACTACGGTCTGAATCGAGAAATTATTTTAATGCTGGATTGGCTATAAGGTATATCATGCTATGACTAATAGAAGCGAGGAATCAATGAAGGACAGTTGATCAAAAGTCAACTATTCAGGTACCATCTCATATCATTTAATGACTTAAATATACCAATCCCATATTCTCTCAAGATTTAACATCTTTTACTAAACCTTTCAGGTGAATACAAGCTCCCTGAAGGGGTATACTTACTCCTGGGCTTCAGTGCGGTGGACGAGGCACTGCTGCGGCCGCACACGGGCCTCGGCGCGGAGGACGCCGTGCGGCTATTGCAGCAGTACATGCACTCTGTGCACGATGAGGGGGTGAGCATGCTTTACCTGTCTCTTTCTTTCACTAGATACTGCTGTTCCAGGCTGATGCTGTTTTCTTAATCATTCATTTGTAAGTCCTAGCTTTAGAGATACATCATAATATCAACATTGTCTGTCTAGTTCTATAAGTGATAACTGGACTGTACGCCAGATATAGAGGCTTTGTATATAAGAGTCAGATACCAACCTACCTTTATTAAATAAATAGGTAATATTTTTGCGGGGGCCTATTCATTACATACCATCCGATACCATTTTCTTCAATAAAAGATTTATATTATGTCCTCATATCTGGATAATGGCTGGTGTATTTTATCCACTTTATCACCGTTATAATATTTCAAATGAGCTTTACTTGTATTTTAAGTTTCTAATAAGCCATATTTATGTTTCAGACAAACTGCACGTTGACGCTGTTCAATATAAGCAACGAGAATGTGATCATATCAGCGAGTGTGCCGCAGAAGGAGCAGGAGGCTCTGAAGGAGGCTGGGGAGGCCCTGCTTGATAGGGAAAAGGTGAGCTACCATCCAACGAATTACTAACCCTTCTGATCTGAAGTTGTAGCTATAATAATATCCTGCGACATTTTGACACATGGCCCATCTGATGCCAAGCTAAAAAGAATTGTGCTATGGTAACCAGATAGCTGTCATGCTGCTTAAATACAAACTTCTATAGATATTTACATCCAGATACAACGAGCAGACGTCATATTCATGTATACAAAATGTTTGTCTTGGGTAGGATTCAACCACGTTCGGCGGCTAGAAAGCCACGGTCACTATTTTACTAACTACAAAGCCAACCGGTCTATCGATTACATTATTATTTCTTTATGATTTTGTTATTTTCTTGTAACATTAGTTTTGTATCTTTTTACTTTTATTTAGTTTGAAATGCCTGGTGATTTGCAAGACACGTTTTACTTACAGCAGTCAACCTACATGATTTGTACATAAATTGTTTATACATATACTATTACGTATTATTGACTTTTAATTATATGTATGTATTTTAATATGTAAGTAATAAGGGAAATAATCAGGGTAATGATAGCATATCCATTTGATAAATGAGTACCGATGCGTTTTTAAATTTCTAAATCAGCGCCTACGTATATAAATGTGATGCTATAATAATAATTTGAAGAATTATCTAATGAATATATTTTATTGTTACTATAGTATTTAAAAAACTCATTCCAGGAGGAGTGCATCGACGTCCTCAAGATTGTCAAGTCTCGGATCAACTCTCAGCACGAGGACATCTCCTCTCATCTCCTCCTATCTATCTTCAAGATCGCTGAAGTGGACGTGGTGTACCCCGCGCCTCCGAGCTCCGCCATCAACAGTCACGGCCCCAACAAGATCTTCTACATTATCCTCGTCCTTATCACACTCCTCTACAACCTCGATATAACCATCCCTTTCGCCGACATCAAGAATGTAGTCAATTGTATGTCGAATTTATTCGATCGTAAGATAAGTATTTCAGAAGGTTTTACCTCTAATATTTCTTTGGAAATCGTTCCTTTTGCTAATGAGAGATATTTTTTAAATGAAAATATCAATTTTGTATCTATATTTGAGAGTTATGAAGAATTTATCGTTAATAATAATAATGTAGTTGTTGTAAATTACACGGACACTCCGCACGATGCACTCGCTTTAGGTTACGCACAAACTGAACATATCACTGATGGTAAAGTAGAGTTAAGTTATCTAGACGTAAATAATTATAAGGAAATGAAACATATCATAGAAGCTGTGAGTATTACAATATATAATAATTTTAATGAACTCGTTGCTGATGCATATATACCTAAATATTTTTCTAGAGATGTGTATTACGAAGGATGTACTTGTAATTATGATTCGACGAAGCTTTTCGGTGATTTTCGTTTTGAAAATATCGCGTCCTCTTCTTATGGGATTGTAAAATCCGTTAGCTTAGGACTGACTCTAGTAGTAGTCTGAAGACTGAGATGAACTAAACATATCATAGATAAATGTATTTCGTTTTATTTTCGACTTAGAACTGGTGCTTGTAGGTCGATCTTAAAGGCTGGGTTTTGTAAATAAGTGTATTACGCCTTTTACACTGTTGAATGTTCTTTTCTATTTCCCTATAGGTTATTTATTTCATGCTGCAGATACGGTAATGTACTTTATCGTCTATTTGAAAATTCCCAGCGTTTAGAAACTCTTTCGTAAATTGTATGGGGTAATCCATAAATGTGTCCAAATTAAGACAGGTTGCAATATTTCGTGAAAAAGCGACTTTGTTTGGAGATACATATCATTAGTTGTTAGTTAAAATATCGCGATTAGGGGCACCGTTTATGGATTTCCCATATTTTTTCTATATCCGTATCTGTAGCTTTTCTTTTTTACTTTTAATTGTTAAGAGTGTAGTTCTGAAGTAGTGGTAAATATGCCTTTCTGTTAATATATAGATGACTGTTACGTAGCAGTTACTCATTGTGAATGCACTATTAGGAAGTTTTGCGAGTGGACAAAATGCAAACTTAATATTATCATCAGCTGTTCTATTTTGACTTTTCTTTTAGTCCCGTGTTTTACGTAGCTAAACATATTAGATCTTCTTCCAGATTTTTTATTATTAAAGTTGTATTTTTTGTCCACATCGCATAATTTACTTAATGTTAGTTAGGCGACACTTAGGTAAATGTACTTCTGTAATAACATGACTTAGAATATATATGTATAATGTATTAAATTGGTAAAGAATGAAGCTTTAATTTGAAGTAGCTATAGATTCTTATGTTCTAAAAGAGTTAAAACGAATATTATCTAGCAGTGATTAGAAATTTATAGGTTTTTTTAAATTAATATTTCATATTTGATGTTTAAAAATAATTAAGCCTTTAATGACATCTGAATAGTTTATTTCATGGAAAACGTTTGCTTTATTTTGCTCTAAATTTCTAGCTGCTAATTTTATAAAAATGTTTATTGCAAAGTTCAAAAAATTTAACTATATGATAGGTATTATTTTCTGCATAGAAAATTTTACATTACACAAAAATTATGAACCATAAATATGGAACGTATAAATAAAAAAGATAATCTGCTATATATTTTTTTTAAAGAACGAAGATTAAATAAAAAAAACCATTTGTGAAATTAATAGATTATGATTTATCAATCAAATTATTTGTTCAGTTACATTTATACATAATTAATTTATTAAATGTTTCGCAAATAATTTGATAGGTATAACAGTACCTATAGTATATTGACATAATTTTCACAAGAATCTAATATGAATTTTCATATGATTAAATCGATATTTATAAACTCCATAAATATATTTATATTATATTTAATACTTGTTTTTAAGAAACAACATATTTTATTCTATATTCGTCGTAAATTAAATGAAGTCACTTGAATATAAAGTTTTTGTTTGTTTAACAAATAATAATAATATTATGAAAAATAATTAATTAATCATGTTAAAACCAGCACAGAAATGGGTTATATCTAAAACCTACAGTTTACCGACATTATTCTTAATAATACTTTTGCACTTTCATATTACTTTAAAACTTATATCTATTTTTCATAAATTGCAATCTCAACATGATCTACTAAATATTATGAACTCACAAAAATACACAAAATCTTTTGCGAAATTTAAATCTAACGATACATATCAATAAAGCTCAATTTTGTACCTATTGTATTTCTAGCATTAGATGTTGCAAAGCAAAAAATGGCGTACGTCTTTATGTAGCTTAGATATTAGAGAAAACGTAGTCATAATACCTATATATATATATGTATAATATAAATAAATTTACAAAAGAAAATAGGAGAAAATATTTCTAAACTGAATGTTGATAATTATGTTTGTAGACGTGACGCGATAAATTGACATGTTTTTTTTGTTTATATCGTATTTGCTAAAATTTTATATGTATGAACTTACTCGAAAAGTTTTTAAATTTTTTGATGATGTTGAAATGTTTAATTGCTAGATTTTAATAATTGGAGTAACGTCCTTTCACAAGATTACAATCATTGAAAAACAATTAAATAAATATGATATTTCGTGCACACGCCTCATGCCTTCCATGTAAATAAATAAATAAATAAAATATAGAAAGTAATAGTAACCTAAAAAATACTGGTGAAAATATATTATTGAATATAGAATATAAATTTATTTAATAACACTGCACTATACACTTGATATATCAAATTGTATTCATTATTATTTTAAGTTTTATAATTTACAAGATTTTGAATAAAACACGATACTTTGAACATAATCTCATCACAAAGTTTATCGTTTGTTAATACTTGAATTTATCTTTAAATATGTTACATATCAATTAAATAAATACTATTTTTAACTTGTTTCTTTTGGACGATGTATAATTATTTATGTTATTATTTTTATATTTCTATTGTAACGTCCATAGGTCGCTTTTAAAACTGTGTGTTAGTGAACCGTTGCAGCTACTGTCTTGGTAGTCTCAATGTATAGCGATATTTATTAATGTAGATGATGTTTTATATCAGCTTGGAAACCATTGATTACGCAGTTTTTTTCCTCATATTTGAATTGCCTGTCTTATAGTTAGCAACCTTGACTTTCGCCTAAGACCGTGTGTAGTGTGTAAAAAAATATCCCGGGATTTTTGCTTATTCATATACATACATATTTCCACACTGTTAGGACGTTTCTTCAAAACTATCAATGACTAGCTGCCTCCCCGCGGTTTTACCCGCGTAATTCCCGTTCCCGTGGGAATACAGGGATAAAATATAGCCTATGTTACTCGGGGATAATGTAGCTTTCCAAAGGTGAAAGAATTTTTGAAATCGGTCCAGTAGTTTCGGAGCCTATTCATTACAAACAAACAAACAAACAAACAAACAAATCTTTCCTCTTTATAATATTAGTATAGAAATGGCCCATATTCCGCGACGAATATCTATAAACTTAACATTATTTATTCGTTATTTTTGAACCTATAATAATAAATAAATAAAAAATGGACAAGGATAATAGAAAAATATACTAAGATACTGAATCGGCTGTCATTTAAAACAAAAAATAGCAATTTATTTTGAATTTCATGTGTTTTCTTTAGTAAAATTCGTTTTTGATCATAATTTTTTTTTCCTAAAAACAGTTTCCAAGCTGATGATGAAACGTAATTAAAAAAAAAAGATTAAAAGTAATGTGAATACACAGCACTGTAGTGATATGCGTAACTGAGCTTCTAATGGATTACATATTGTTTTATACACTTACAAATATTAATTTATTAAAGTAAATGGTATTGTTTCAGCCGCCGGCGCCGTCTGCCGGTGGCCATGTCATTTTGTTGTAGCTAAATAAAGATTCGTACAAAATTATATGTATGCATTTGTCTTTTATACGCTCTACCTACAATTTTATCATGAAATTACATTAATCATAACCTAATATGGATGCTGATAACCAATAATGTGTTAACCCTCATGAACTTGGTTTTGAGAAAATGACGTTAATATTGTATAAGTGATTTACGACTTTTCGTATGATTTAAATCCATTTTTATGTACTTCTATGATTTAGATGACTTGAATGACTTTTGTAGAATGTTAAATACGTGATGATTTATCAAAATATATCAAAATCTTTGCTTTTGACTTTTTGTGAGTTCACACATTATTGCTTATCAGCATCCACATATAAGTAGGTACGTCGTTATGATTCCAATCGGTATGCGAGTTGTGGTGTTGCCGAACTAATAAAGTATAGGTTCGCCGGTAAAGGGTGTCCACCATGGCAACATTGCAATGAGACAACGTTGGTGTGGTAGACGTTGTTTATTGTACGTTCCCAATAATAAATAAAACTTGTTGTTTTATTACAAACTATAGTACTTATTTTGTGTGAACAACACACGAGTCATTAAGAATTTTTAAACAATGATAACTGCTTGAATTCGGTTGACGATTCCTTTAGAATTTTGGGCATTGTCGAGGAGTACATAGGTACCTAATATAATTTCCGATGATTCGTTAAGTTACCTATATTAGGATTCATTTAATTTCATTGCCTAGTAATTATTGTTAGAAAATGAGAGAAGGTTGGGTTGTTCACGCTTGCCTCTCTCACCCCCTACCCCCCTTTCCCCCACCCCCAGTCATTCTCCATCCAGTCATCCCCTGACATACAAATGCTTGAATGACCCAAGTAACCTGTACAAAACCACTATTTAAATAGGTAAATATTTGACAGTGAACATGTTATTTTGGTATGAAACATACCTTCTTAATTTATCAAACTAGCATGCCTTTTATATACCTACATGATAAGATAGAAATATTTGAAACTTATATAATCTTGATTGTTTGCAACCTACCTACACTTACCATTTACTTTATAAATGCCAATCGTTAACAAGTTAGTTACATAAAAACAACAGTAAAACTTTACTAAATGCGCAAGTGGCTTATCGCTACTGTTGCATGGAAAGACTATAATAGACTGTAGTGCAGTAAATAATGAAGAATAATGTTACAAAATAAAACAAACACATAGTTTTAAAGCCTTTATTTACCTTTTAAATCAGTCTTACAATGTACCAGTACTTATATAAACATTATTAATACACACAGAACAAAACATGGCCGCCAGCTTATTTCTCACTCTTCTCCTCAATAGCTTGGTCCTTGACCTCCTTACGCACTGGTCCAGTTTGCGCGATGGGCACCACCCGCTCGCCCTTGACGGCTTCTGGAAGCTTCCTCGGCGCCGTGACGGTGAGCACGCCGTCGGAGGACAGGCGCGACTCCACCGCGTCCGGCGCCACGCCCTCCGGCAGCGCGTACCGCCGCACGAACTGCCTCGAGATGTACCCGTGCTCGTCCTGCTTCTCCTCGTGCTTGCCCGTCACCACAATATACCCGTCAGCAGTCTTCACGGAGATATCCTCAGGCGCAAAGTGCTGCACGTCTAAGTTAACCTGGAACTTGTCCTTGTCGCTCTTGATGCTGGAGCCCAGGTCTTGAGCCGCGGCCGCTAGCTGCCTCCACGGTCGGTAGTAGTCTCTGTTCAATAGTGGTCCAGCACTGGCGACGCTTAGCAGGTCTTCGGGTGTAAGAGCCAGGCCGAAATGCTGGTCGACAAGGCGGCGGGGGGCTCTAAAGCCGAAGTCGTCGAACAGATACGGAATGAGAGACATTTTGTTTGATATATAAGGTAACTTTGTAATAAGTAGGTAAGTTCACTTTTTGCACTGAGCACAAAATTGCAACTTGGTAATTCGCGCGCTTTCTATCTTGTCTGTATTCAAACTGATGTCAGTTCGCGGCTAAAACCGCTTTATATTCGTTTACCGCGCCATCTAGCACCGAGTAGAATATTCTCGAAACGTTCGAGAAACATTCGTGTCAGATGTGCCAAATCTTACGGCCCGCACACTTCGGTTTTAGTATTTGGAGATAAAATGTTATTATTTTTATTAAAAATAAAAACTATTATCATAATAATTTGCTTATATTATAAAACTAATAAATCAAAATTCAATCTGCTATTATTTACTAAACTATTATTTCATGTACGTGAAAAAATTAAAGACAAAACTCGACAAACCGTTATTATAGAAATAAACATAGAAACACTAGCTTAATCTACGATTACATAGTAATAAATAATTACCTAAATAAAATAAGAAATATCAAAGAATCATAATTATTTCGGTATATTTTATTCAATTAAAAAATTATTCATTTTAAGTAAACATACCTATACTTTATAAAAAGTAATGATAAGACAAAGGTAAATACATAAATAATAAACCGCATCTATTAATGCGGGCCGCAGCTTGAACACCGCTGTACACACAAACAAGCTTCAAGGTCGATGACCGTCTGGGCCTATCGATTGGAATCGTCTCGAAAATGGCCGTGCGTGTGATGCACTTCGCGAATAGTCTAGTTTCAGCACCGTAAATTTCAGGCGTGTAAGGATGTATGGGACGGATGATTTAATACCTAGGGATGTGAAACATGTTGAAAATCTATTTTTTAAGTTACTTTATACTAAAAAGGTTGGTAAAAAAAAATGCAGCTCGTACGTAAACTAAAATGAATGAAATGTTTTTACAGGTATTTGCAAATAATCGTTTATTTCAGATAATAGTCTATGTTGTAAAGGTTAATATGAAAATGCTAATGTATAAATAGATAAAAAAATTATAAATCAAATCTCAATACAAAACTAAAACCGAAGTGACTTACCTATTTTTACGCTGATGATTTGTTTACCCTACGTAATAAAATGACAGTTAAAAAGATGATGAATGAGAATGATGTATAATTTATGCGTTTTTCATTATTTTATATATAAAAATATTAATTTAAATAAATTGATGATAATATTGTCGGGGATTGCAACTACCGTTTACTTAACTTCGGAATGCGATGCCATTATTAAATTTTCAGTAGTTACAGTACCTACTACCTAGGTCACTAGGTAGTCTGTCTGGCAATTTCGGTACTAAGTTACATAATGACCTTTAGGTATTCAATTCTTATCACAATATTGAATGTCAGAAAATAAAAGGTAGGAACAATGTAGGTAGATTAACATGTGAGTGAACATCAAAACGTAGACTAGATCATTGTGGGTACTTCTCGTTTGTGTACAAAACATGTATAGGTAGGTATATACTAGCGTTTCAATACGTCCCCGACCGGATATCGACAATCGACGTATTAATTAAGTACCCTGTGTGATATTGTAATACCTCCACTATTATTGTATATACCGTGCGATAAATTGTTGCGCTTTGTGACTCTTCTACTCGACGCTAGATGTCGCTGCGTGGCGAGTATAAATACGCACGGCTAGACGAGACTAGCTCGATATGTTATCATTGCATTGCAATCATTCAAAGTGAATAGTTATCGGTGTTCTCAAAACAAAGCTAACATTCAGGCAATTTTACACAAAATGCCGTTTACGCCATACGGTTTGGGCTCACTGGCCTCAATGATCCCATTTGGCTGTGAAAACCATCACCTTCATCATCCCAACCATGTCTGGGGCAGTCACATGCGTAACCAGGACTTCGGCCAGTCGCTCACTCCCGAGGACCTTCTATCCATGGGCGGTCTCGGGCCACTGGTGAGCATGGCCAAGCACATACGGCCGTTCAGGCAGATGGCGGTCGTGACCCAAAACCACGCCAACTCCACCATCAAGCGCGAGAAGGACAAGTTCCAGATCAACCTGGACGTGCAGCACTTCGCGCCCGAGGAGATCTCCGTGAAAACTGTGGACGGGTACATCGTGGTGACGGGTGTTCACGAGGAGAAGCAGGACGAGCACGGATACGTCTCGCGGCAGTTCGTGCGGCGGTACGCGCTGCCGGAGGGCGTGGCGCCGGACGCGGTGGAGTCGCGCCTGTCCTCCGACGGCGTGCTCACCGTCACGGCGCCCAGGAAGCTTCCAGAAGCCGCCCAGGGCGAGCGGGTGGTGCCCATCGCGCAAACTGGACCAGTGCGCAAGGAGGTCAAGGAACCCGGCCAAGTTAACGGGGAGATGATGTAAACTGGCCTGGCCTACCTTTTATAAATTCTGTATTCCAAAGTATTGTGAGACTGATTTCCTTTTGATAAGCAGTAGTTTTTAAGTTGTGTAGATTTATGTAATTTATTTAATTAAATATTTAATTTTCGATTTTGTGGTTTTATTCGTGTATAAATGCAGCGTATTTCCTCAACAACACAATAAGATTTCTGTCATAGATAAACATATTGCGTTTATCTATTATAAGCATATTGGTCATTTACAAATGACTGAAAATAGAGGATTTATTATTGCAACGTGGAAGAGCCGCTACATCCGGTAGGTACCTTAGTTATATATACTTTTTATCCCTGGAATTTAACAGACATCGTAAATATAAACTACATTGTTAAATGAATCTGTGGTAAAAATAAAAGAACAACATGTCACCGAAATGTCATGGCCACAGCGATCAGGAAATTTATTTTAATCAGTAAATTAGAAACTGACATATTTAATAATAATACTACTTATTATGTAAATAAATACCACAAACATGATTTTAGGTTCGCTAATAAAAACACATTTACGACCAGCGACATATTCCTTGTTGAAACAAAGAAATTTGAGGCAATCTAGACCGACAATAAAAATCGGCAAAGATCTTTTTCAGGTTAGTATAGACGTTCATAAGTATACTACGGAAGAGATTAGGGTTAAAGCGAGAAGAGAATACGTTGTAGTGGAAGGGAAACACGTGAGGAAGACAGACAAGGGGTATGTTCAGAGAAGTTTTGTTAGGAAGTTCAAGTTGCCATCCGGTTGCAATCCTGAGGATATGGAGTCGAAACTGTCACCTTCTGGAATATTAACAATAACAGCTCCAAGGAGTTTCTGTGATATCAACCAACCGTGTGAAACTTTAGTGACGACAAAATATACGGAACCCGATAAGAAAAAACCTGAATCTTGATATTTAATATATATTTTGAGTTTGTATTTATTATGTTTTTCATTAATCCTACAGTCCAAATCACGATAGTTTATGAGGAGTCATAGATGTTTATTTATCTACATCTTCACGCAACAACCACTGAAGGGATTTAGACGAAACTTAATAGACAAATTTATTGTGTTAGATTACTACATAGGATTATTTTTAACCTTGGAATATTTAAGATACACCTTAACCGCGGGGCTTAAGGTACATTATTATATGTTAGTGCTATATATGCTGGTGTAACATAGGTCTAAATATAAGTTGGAACTGACCGATTCATACATAGTGTAAGACTAAAACTGCTTATATTAATGAGAAATGAATGCCTAAATGTGTTGGCAATCGCAGAACTCGAGATATACTGGACCGATTTGGCTATTTTTTGGTCTTAAATTGTTCGTAAGCGTAGACCAATTAAATTCTCAACAAAATGTTTAAGTAGATCCCCCGGTCATGGGGGTGAAACTGTTGAGTAGAAACGAGTACCTACAATATATTTAGTTATAATCATCATATCTACTAAAGTTAATAAACCTACTCAAAAATGTTTCAAATTATACATGCTTTTATTTTAGAGTAACTAAATAATTTGCTAAATAAACTTATCTACTTATACAATGTAAAGATCTATGTGGGTTTTATGCATATATAATTATGTTCATTCATTAAGAGACATCCAAATCGTACGTCGTACTTCATTATGGTGTGAGTCAAAAATATTTCAAGAGCAATTCTGAGTGGGCGCGTTCAGATAAATATAGCAACGTAAATAAGATTATCATTGAGTCTTCTCCTATCACGGTATTTTATATTTTTCTACTATATAATAAATGCAAAAGTTTGTGCGAATGTATGTGTGGATGTTTGTTGCTTTTTAACGCAACAACGACTGATTGGATCTCAATGAAATCTGGGACAGTTAGAATATGTTTCCTCATAGGCTACTTTTATTTCGGAAAATTTTAAGGAACGCGTGTGAAACCGCGCGACGGTAGGTACTACTTAGAAACAAATAAGTTTGTCCTAGCTGTATAGAAAATAGGTATCTACTTATTTTCCAAGGTGTGTATCCGCCATCAGACATTTATATGCAACAAGTAACATTTTTCACACCGTGAAAATAATTGCATCATTATTTATCTTATCCATACCTCACAGCTCAGATACTACGCCTACATAACATACACTTTGCGAATAACACACCTATACCACTACGCATCCAGAAAGTTCCCATTCTAAATACGAATAGGATTGCCCGTGCCAGCCATGACTCATGACGCATCCCAATATATAAACGGAACACTCTTCAAACACATCGCATTCGCATTAACAAACCACACAAGTACCATGTCTTTACCCTACTTCTACGATTACGACGTCCCCCGCTGGCCGAGGCGTCTCCTCGATCAGAACTTCGGGCTGGCCATCACGCCAAGTGACCTAGTCACCGCGGCGACCAGCCCGATCATTCCCCGCTACACGCCGTGGTGGAGAAACGAGGGATCCTCAATCAAAACCGAGAAAGACAAGTGGCAGATCAACCTTGACGTTCAGCACTTCGCACCTGATGAAATAACTGTGAAGACTGTAGATGGTTTTATAGTGATTGAAGCGAAACATGAAGAGAAGAAAGATGAACATGGCTTTGTATCTAGACAGTTTTTAAGGAGGTTCAAGCTGCCGGAAGGTGTTAATCCTGATGGTGTGGAATCGAAGCTGTCGTCTGATGGAGTGCTGAGTGTTGTGGCGCCAAAGAAGGTGGAGTTAGCTCATGGTGAGAGGTCCGTGCCAATAACACATACAGGACCCGTGAGGAAGGTCGATGAACCCGTGAAAAGTGATGCACCGGCATAAATAACCTTGTGATAATGACTTTTGCATTTTTATACTTACGTTGAAAAAATAAAACGCGATCTCTTTGTACTGTGTTTATTTTATGTTCGTGTTGTGGTAAACAAGACCTATTTGATTCACACATTTTTCGATAATTTACTTCTTCTTTTCGTAAGTAGGTAGGTATGTAAAAACTTAAGACTTTAATAGAAACCGACGTTCCCGAAGGTGTTTTCATGTATTGCGTAAGTATAAAAAATATCGTACTTTTGATAATAAATAATGTATCTTTCAATAATGTAGTTCCATGGTTGTGTTTTATGTAAGCCGCCGTGGAGAAAGTCGTGGGTTCATAACCTAAGAAAACATACCCATAATCTATATACGTAAATAAATAGGTACTTATATTATGTCTGGCCTCGGCAAAATTGCGATTTTAGTAAAGGTAAGATTGTTTTAAAAAAAGCCAAGTACAAAAGTTTTGAAAAATACCTACTGGAACCTGTCCAAGCTGATTTACGAACTCAATTCACTTATCCGATTTTTAACCTCAATAATAATATTTATTAGGTAAAGGCAAGGATAATAAAAAGCCAAATAATAAAATTGCTGTTCTGATTTTACTACAACATAAAAAATAACCTTTTAATGCCGCGCTGCTTATATTATTTATTGTATACCTACTATTGTACATCTATACAGTAAAAAAAAATATTTTTGAGGTAAAACAAACCATGTAGGATTTAAATTAAATCTTACAGTTGAGAGAGAGTTAAATAAATTCTAGAGGCTTCTTAGCTTTTCCCGAAAATTTAATTTCGTCCTAATACTACAGTATTAACATCTTAATAAATTCAAATATAGCTCATGTTATATCTGAATAATGTAGCATGGGTGAAAGAATTAAAAGCTGTTTTATAGTTTATAATTTATCTTTTATTATTAGGTACCTACAGACATTCATAACATTCCTTTAATAATTTTATCATATTATTCTAGATTTATTCAATCGTTATTCAACATATAACACGTTTATCGTGTGATCATTAATCAAAAGCACCTTTATCTTAAGCACCTCAATTTTACACTTATATTTATATACACATAAGTTCTAAATCATTAATCACTAAGTTTACTTATACACGTGTATTTATTTCTTTAACAGGATTTTTATCTACGGTATTACTTCCCTTATTATACAAAGTATTCTCTATATCTTGTAAACTCTTTCCATTAGTCTCAGGTAAAATGAAAGCTAAAATTAACACAGCTATAAAGGTAACTATAGCAAAACTACCATACATAACCCCTTCACCATAATTCGCCATGATTCCAGGTGTAACTTTAACAGAAATAAACAATAATGTAAAGGATATTGCCGAACTTAAACCAGAACCGAATCCCCGAACGGTTACAGGAAATATTTCAGATACAAATGACCATGAGAAACTGGTCATTGCACTCGCTATTGCTATATAAGCAGCCATTATTGATATAGCTAACCCTATTAACCCAGGAGGACTAATGTAAAGGTAAATAGCTAATAGAACAAGAACAACAGTTGTAGTGAAACCACATATAACAAACGATAATTTTCTGGGCACAACTTTGGCTAATATACAGACCAGAATTGCTATAGCTATTCTTAAACAATCAGTGACTACCATTAACATAAACGCATCTATTTCGCCCGAGAAAGTCTTCTGGAATATATCCTGAGCATAGAACGATATCATGTTGATTCCACACAATTGTACCGCTGAGAATAATAAGAACACCGTGAAGATTGACTTCATAAACGCTTTACTTAATACTGTATTCGTCAACTCTTTGAAGGAAGTCTTTTCTGTTTTTTCGTTCTGCTTTTCCAATACAGCAGCGAGTTCTTTATCGGCCATTTCATTTTCACCACGAAATAGTTTGAAAGCATGAACCCCATCGTCTATTCTTCCTTTAGAAATCAACCACAGTGGACTTTCTTTTGAGAACATAAGCATTATTAGGCTCATCAGATTTGGTAGCGCAAATACTAAGCAGCTTGTCCTCCAGTAAACATAATTTCCGATTGTGTGACACAGGAATGACCCTATGTGGACTGCCATTGATGGACAGAACAATGCAATGGATCTATACCTTGGATCTAATGATTCTCCAATATAAACCATTGTTGATGGTCTAACGGCTCCTGTGCATAATCCTGTGATAAATCTTCCGAGGAGCATAACTCCAGTGCCATTTGCAAAGCCCATGATGAACCAGCCAGCGATGAATGGAAATATCAGGATCATCTGGCCAGTCTTTCTGCCAAATGCGTCCGCCATAGGACCAGATACTAGGCAACCGAACAACATTGCCAATGGTGAGATTGAAGCTGAAAAAGAAAAGAGAACATAATACAAGTTGGCTGACAGACAACACACACGATTTCAATATTTTTCAATCAATTCAATTGAGATCATCATCATCATCTTCATCATCAGCTGCTTAGAGGAGAGGATAAGTCTCCACAGAAGAGCTCGGGCCTCCCCTACCATCGAGGGGGTTTAGGCCATAGTCCGCCACACGGGCCTAGTGGGGATTGGCAAACATCCCATGCATTAATTGTCACATCTCGAGCATAAAATCTTAATATATATAAATCTCGTGTCACAATGTTTGTCCTCAATGGACTCATAAACCACTTAACCGATTATAATAAAATTCGCACACCATGTGCAGTTCGATCCAACTTGAGAGATAGGATAGCTTACATATACTTGGACCCGGTAGGTGGCGCTGGTGGGCAGAACGAAGTCTGCCTGGTCCACTAGTAGGTATATAAATAAAAGATCTTACCAATCCAAGAGTCATAGTTCTCGTCGTATTCATAGCTGTCATCTTCCTGGAGCTGAGCGAGCAGGACAGCTGTGTACCCGAAGGTAAGTCCTCCAGACACCGAGAGGAGACATGACGCGATTGTAGCTATAACCTGAAAAACAATTAAAATGCAGATGCTAAGAGTTACATTATTTTAGATAATTATGGTAACAAAAACCGTTATGGTCTATGAATCCATACGCATTCTTATACAATTATATTATATTTAATGCGATAATATTATAATTATATTATAAATGCGAAAGTAACTCCGTCTGTCTGTCTCACTTTCACGCTAAAACTACTGAACCGATTTTAATGAAATTTGGTGAACACATAGTCTAGAGCCTGAGAAAGGACATATACACTTTTTATCCCGGGTACGCGGGTAAAACCGCGAGGAGCCATTAGTGTCAGTATTAAAAATCTTAGTAATCTAGGTATGGTATTAGTAAATAAACAATGCGGTGTTTTTAGCTATTTAAAAACTAGGTACTGTAAAGGTTCAAAAGGTCAAAGTAATGAATTACCTATTACTTAATTTATTACCACCTCATTGGCAATTCAGCTAGAATACGCAAGTATGTATGTTTATGCAATAAATAAATATTTTTTAAGGAAACTAGTTAATCAAAACTGGTTCTCAATACATATGAAGCGTCGCATACTATTGGATTTACAAATATTTTTTAAGTATAAATTATGAAGTCATATAAAATTATTAATTTGTTGTGTTCCTGCTTACCTGTCTGTAAATATGAATTGATTTGCAGTTGCGTGTCAGATCTTCAATAACGTCGTTCGTCATAGTTTTAAAGTTTTCTAATCATATGTTCATTTTCACCATCTTACTTAAATCACAGTTTACACTTTTCTTTAATAAATATTATTTATTAGGTAAATAATGCATATAGGTACCTATATATTCATTTGATAATATTAGTAGAAATTTATGATTTTATAAGTGTATTATTAAAATAAAATTGTTTAAAATTTTACACCTTGTCTAGGTAGTCGGAAGTCAAAGAGCCCTAAGTTCGAACAACTTTTTTTACTATAGGTACCTATGGTAAATGACCCAATGGTGGCCAGTTTAAGAAAAAGAAAACTGGTTTTTGTGAAATATTACCAAAATTGTGAATGTTTCAGCACTGAATATAGTGAAACTGTAAAGTCCAGTCCTTATTTAATATTTGTAATGTGTTACGCGTGAGATACGGCAAAGCTGGATTCAATTAATTTAACAAATAAAAAGTGTAGTTTTGTGACCCAGTCTTGGCCAGGGAAAATCCATTCATGGCCGCCCCAGTCTTAGTCTTAGTTTATCTTTATTTTATGGCTAACACATCAAACAAAACAAATTTTGATTTTAATTAAGCAATACTATTTTACAAGTGAAACTTTCTGCTCACCGCCTTAACGATTTCCTTAAGAAAAGCCGTCGTTGTCAATTTCAAATCACCTTACACTTTGTATTCGCGCATATTTGTACATGTAACTGACTGAATTCAATAAAACGTTAAACTTAGATAGTTCGATGTCTAAAGTCTATGTCACAGTGACCCCAATGTAAAAACATTCGCTCATGTCCGAATTCTAGATGTTTCTTTAAATTTTTGGCCATTACTGGCCACGGCCACGACTGGTACACTTACGATATATTAAAAAAATTATATTGGTTTAAGATTCAGGTTGACAAATTTTACTAATATTTTTTAGAAAAATTAAAATGATATTGTTACAAAAACCTTTTAAATTCTAATGTAATGGAAATAGATCGTGTGTTTCACCTAAAAAATTCCAATCAATTGAAAACCTAACGTCTCACAATTACCTAATATTTAATTTAATAACTTTAAAATAACTTTATTTACACTTTAACACACAGTATGTTTACTTGAATGTAGCTTAAGTCAAACTGAACTTACAAGTTGTACCTATCTATAAATATAATTATACGAAAAGTCGTTGCAACAGTCATTATACGAAAACAGACATTTTATAAGTTATCTGATTATCTTGTCTAACTACATCAACACATTTCTATAATAGTTTTATTAGAAATATAAATTTTCTTAAATAAAATGTAGCTCTGACAAGCATTTTACATGTACATTTTAATTGCATTTGATCGAAATACTTTTAAAAAATGTTACCTACACTTCAGTAGAAAAATGCTTAGCTGATAAGCAATAATGTGTTAACCCTCATAAACTTGGTTTTGACATCAATTTGGTTTGCCTGTAGCAATATAAATGCAAGGGTTAGTAATTAAATAATATCCTGAGACATTTTTCAAACACGGCCAATCTGATTTCAAACTAAGCGCCGGTCGTAGGTTCGAATCCCACCAAGGACAAACATTTGTATGCGTGAATATGTCTGTTTGTTTTGTGTCTGGATGTAAACATCTATAATATGTATGGATTTAAAAGTACCTAAGTAGTATGTGCAGGCAGTATATCAGCTATCTGCTATATTTATTTATTTTATTATTATCCTAATTTTAAATCCATGGTTATATAGATATTTATTTTCACTTAAATATTATTAAAAAACCTGAAAATATATATGGTCTGCAACATGAGTATACGTGGAAAATCTACGAGTAACCGGTCTTAAATATCAGCATATATTTTCTCAATATAAAAATCACCTAACTAGCAATATTATAGGTGTGAAAGTTTCTTACAATTTCATGCAACAACAGCCAAAGGGATCTGGATGAAATTTGGCACAGAGAATTTCGTTCTACCTTTTTTCCAGGGAAATGGAAGATGTCCCGGGAGAGCGGGGAGACGCATAGAAATAGGTATTAGTATTATTATAAATAGGTATTATTAGTATTTACTAGCTTCTGCCCGTGGTTCCACCACCTGCGTTCCCGGGAGACTTTCAACTATCCCGGAAAAAAAGGAGTCATGACCTTTCCCAAGATTGCGTCTATCAACAAGATAATAATGAAGTTATATCTTATTTCCACATCAAAATACCTATAAACTGCTATTAGAAATTAACACTTTTAAGTTGATTATAAATAGAATAGTTTAGTTAACTACTTACCTAAAAATAATTTGATTCCATTTATCCCTACCTACAATATTTAGGTAGATACCTATATTAAATTTTATTTTAGTTTTTTTAAGCCTATGTAAGCCTACGTGAATTCCTGATAACGTAGCTTTCCTTAAATTGGTCAATTAATTTTCGAGCCTATTCATTAGGAAACAAAATCGATTCTATTTATTTTCTCCTTTAAACCTATAGTTTACATGTATGTACTAGACTAGGTATATGATCGCTAGAATAGATGATAAAAGATCGCTAGCAAGTTTATGGAGATAATGTTACTGTAGGTACCTACCATTCGCGATTTGATTTATTTGTTACATTGTAATTTATTTTAGCATTAGCAGTAGCAAAGGTTTAATAGTTCCGTACCTATATACTTTGCTTACCTGCCGACAGGGAAGGGAACGCATCAGCAAATTTTCCTATAGGTCCTATCAGGTCCTGATAGGACCTTAATGTGTGTGTGTAGGTAGTCTAGGGCCTAGGTAGATACACTTAGCAGAGATTAGGAATAAAAAAACAACATAGATTAAGAGGTATTTACTATTTATTAACTTAAACAAATCAGTCTTAAAAGAGCGTAAAAATACCGCGAATTAATACATTATGAAGCAAAATTGATACACTGGCGTCGCAACTACTTAGGCCGTGTCACCGTTGGCATGGTCCTTCACCTCCTTGCGCACTGGACCAGTCTGAGCGATAGGGACGTTCCTCTCACCCTTCATAGCTGGAGGCACCACCCTGGGAGCTACAACCGTCAGCACACCATCCGACGACAGCTTCGATTCGACCGTTTCAGCATCACAGCCCTCAGGCAACGCGTAGCGACGAGTAAACTGGCGGGAAATGTACCCGTGCTGATCTTTCTTCTCCTCGTGCTTGCCTTCCACCACAATATATCCGTCCACAGTCTTCACGGAGACCTCCTCAGGCGCGAAGTGCTGCACATCCAGATTCACTTGGAACTTGTCTTTGTCGGACTTGATGCAGGATCCGACGTCCCGGGCAGCGGCAGCGAGGTGACGCCATGGCCGGTAGTACTCCTTAGACGTCATAGGCCCACCGAGGACGGACAATATGTCTTCGGGAGACAACCCCAGCCCGAAGTGTTGATCCGCAATGGTCCTACGCCGGGGGCACTCCAATTCCGGCTCCAGAAAGAACGGGAACATCGACATGGTTTTATTCTTCAAAATGTTCTCCGAATCTTTAGAAATACTTCTCAATTATTTCAGTAATGTTTAAGGGATTTCGAAAATCTGACAGAACGTATCGCACTCAACTGTTTCGTTTCAACTGATGACAATTTGTTCGCGCCTTCCGTATTTAAACAGTGCCGCTATCTACTAGAAAGATTCGGAACTAATCCAGTGGCTATCAAGTCAAAGGGCCGCAGTTTCTTCTCTTAACAGAATAATTTGGCTTGCATGTTAAAAGTTTCAATTTTAACACATTGCAATAACGCTGTGAAAAAAGTTTTTAGAATAGAAATAATAGTAAACCAGTACAATTAATTATTATTAAATCTAAATAATCTACTTTAAACAATAACAAATTCATAGCAAGTATAACATTTCAGTGGTATTAGTATATGAAATACAAAAACCAATTTTACATATAACTTCGCATATGGTAAATGACCCAATGGTGGCCAGTTTAAGAAAAAAAAACTGTTTTTTGTGAAATATTACCAAAATTGTGAAAGTTTCAGCACTGAATATAGTGAAACTGTAAAGTCCAGTCCTTATTTAATATTTGTAATGTGTTACGCGTGAGATACGGCAAAGCTGGATTCAATTAATTTAACAAATAAAAGTTGTATTTTTGTGACCCAGTCTTGGACAGGGAAAATTCATTAATGGATATCCCAGTCTTAGTCTAAGTTTAACTTTATTTTATGGCTTACACATCGAACAAAACTAATTTTGATTTTAATTAAGCAATACTATTTTACAAGTGAAACTTCCTGCTCACCGCCTTAACGATTTCCTTAAGAAAAGCCGTCGTTGTCAATTACAAATCACCTTACACTTTGTATTCGCGCAAATTTGTACATGTAACTGACTGAATTCAATAAAACGTTAAACTTAGATAGTTCGATGTCTAAAGTCTATGTCACAGTGATCCCAATGTAAAAAAAATCGGTCATGTCCGAATTCTAGATGTTTCTTTCAATTTTTGGCCATTACTGGTGCCGTGGCCACGACTGGTACACTTACGATACCCTTCTTTAACTTGTACTGAAGCATAGTGAGATTATGAATTGTAGATTTTGACTAAAAGTATATAATGCACAAAAAACATTATGTAAGTATGCAGCCGCATTGACACATATGATCTTATTATATTTCAAAATGTTCGGTTTATTAAAATCTCACTTTAAAAATATTTTATAAAATATTGTTATAAGATTCCGAACCTTTGCATTTAATCTGCTTAAAGGTTGCATTAGCAAAATATGTAACACAAAAATATAAACCTTATTTTTAGGAAAATCATCGTAAAATTAATTAGGCATTTAACTACACAATGATTTATAATTTTGTGCGACCCAGAGATTGATAGACACTGTATGATGCACTAGAAATTTCTTTACTTCAATGGACCATTCGAGAACATTCTAGATGCGACACATTGCCATCTAGTGGCGAGTAGCATTACTAGTTTTAACATTGCAATGTTGCCGCATGAAAGTCTGTATATAATTTCCAATAGATGTCAGTTAAGTAGCAACGTGTAGTTGTTCCCCTTTTGTTATTCAAGAAAATCATATTAATTCTAAAAGACATCATCAATATTAATTCTGATTGTAATTTAGGGATACAGATCCTAAATGATTAGATTTATCAGTAGTCTCGCGTATATCGGCTTAGAGAATCTCGACTCGGCTTTACGAAACCAGACAACAGTGGCATCAAAAATGATTATAATTTCCTAATTTCTAGTGCGCTAGCCCAATAGAATGAATAAAAATCCCAGCTACTAATCTTGAATATCATATTACGAATTCCGAATTGAATAGGAATCATACAGGTAGTTACAGTCAGGGTAAAAAGTATTTTTTATTGGATATCAAATGTATCGAGATATGGCATAATATTTCTCGTGTTGAACTTCATTATACAATTTTATAATGGGCTTGAAGCACTTTTTATTTTACTGACATATTTTTTTATAAAATCGACTAATGTTAATTGTCCACAATAGTCTCATCACTATTGTAACGATCGCGCTTGCGTCAACCACTATGGCGTGAAGCGGAGTATTTAGTGTTACCAGTCGCTGTTAAATCCTCGCTTTCCGGGAAAAAAATATGTATTTCAGTCATTATTATTAGTTTCTAATGGATGTTTATTATATCCTTATTTTAATATGAATTAAAAACCAAGAAGTAAATGCCATTGCCCCGTTTAGCTATAACTTTGTGTTATTATTGAACTCGTAATATACATTTCATTCATTCAGAACAGTATTCCCTAAGCATTGCAACTTCACTATAGCTTATTGAAAATAGCAGAAATAAATAACTAAACACTCTTCTCACTTTTTCTTTTATCATTTATCAAATACCTACTAACAATAAAACAATAGTTCACCACATGGACGTAATATATTAACAGGACCGAGCACTCTGATCTGAAAAACGAGCCGAGCGAGATAGTTAGTACAGAGGCCGTGTGTCCCTTTCTAACAGGGTGACAATAAATTGTTTGCTATGTGAGACAAATTAAAGACTAAATTTTTTTTTTTAACTTTCTGCCTCTTACAATTTTAAGACAAAGACCCTTAGCAATTTTTTTTTACTTCAACAGAATATCTTACACCTTTCTTGGTTTTATCTGTGTTCAATAGAGTATGGATGTTGTTAAACTTATTTTTTATATTTTGTTCCACCTCATCAAAATTTATACAAATAAATAGCAGTAAAAGCGAATTTACGTTTTTTAATCTTTCCTCGCGTCTATTTAGCCTTTGTGATAATACTTTTATCTTTCTCTTTAAAACATCTTCTATAAGATTTCCTTTACATTTGGTACGTTCCACACATTTCGAACGGGAAAAGTATATTTTAAATTATCGTTTGGTCTGTTTTCAAAAGCGGGACAACATTGGCCTTGCTGAGGACACCGGGACAGTCTGAAAGCGGAACTGTCCCGCCCAAAGCGGGACGTATGGTCACGTTAATAATACTCCTTGTTTCATTGATAATATTTAGTTAAACTGACGTCATCACATGACGCTTGGAAGGGTTACCATTAGAAACAAAAAATAGGCTAAATAAAAATGTTATTATATATTTTTTTATAAGAATACTTCAAGCGAAATACATGCAATTACAATTCTTGACTTTGTGACTTCAGATTGTGTAAAAATACATTAAAATTCAAATGTTTCAACATAGTTTTGTTTAACCAAACTTTTTGATCAACATAATTTTTTTAGAGTGGCAAGATGGAAGAACGAGACACACGGCCTCCGTTGTGACTATCTCTCTCGGCTCGGATTTGCCTCTGTGTAAATCATCATAGAAAATATACTTTATCGATTTGACATATGGTTCATTTTCGAAAAATACAAATTTCAGAGTTATCAGTCCTGTTAGTATATTAGGTCCATGGTTCACCACGAAATAGGTAAATTATGAAGGAAATTTTTGACTTTTACTGGCAACACGGCCTATGATCTGTCGGCTTGACGTAATTATTTTACAGATACCTATTTCATAAATTCGATCGTGCAAGCAAGCAAGGCAGGCAGGCAATCGTTCGTGAGACGCACGCAACTCGCTCGTGAATGGTATCGTGAAACTAGGAAAGAAGAAAAACATTAATTTATTGAGTGATTATTAATTCATAGTGCGTCTCAAGATATTTTAACCATAAGTGCAACTTTTATAAAGACTTACAATATAGATACGGAGTGTGCTGTGATTTTTATATTCGAATAATTTTTACTAAGCGTACAGTGTGTAAGTGAACAGTGAAAAAACTGCGAGAATCATTTACAGTTGCGGCATTGTCGATGTAATCCCTGTTTTTGTGATTACACACTTGAAGTGATCATGGCAGATAATTCAAAATTGACTGACGAAGAGAGGACTGATATCAGGGAACAGTTCGAACAGGTAATTCATTGCTAAAATATATGAAACATACGTTTTACATGCCGGCTTATGGCTACCGGTTTCCACTAATATTTCACGGAATTATGCTACCAAATAATCGATTTTGTTTACGCCTTAAATAGTAACATCTTTGTGATGTTTTATGCATGCGGGCGTAACGTGTTTTTTACGACGCGTGTGGTCCTTATTCTGAGAAACTGACGAAATGGGATCAATGGGTTTAATACATCAAAAATCTAGCAAAAGTACATAGGTGACTCATTGGCTTGTAATCAGCAATTTCGAGGGCTATTTATGCTGATAACAAAATGATATGATTACGTTTTAATTTTCATTTATTATGTATTAAAATTATTATTGATTTTCTTATTTTAGTGTTTCAAATTGCTCTTGAGTCTTGTTCCACACATATCAACAGATATTGACCATGTAAAGATTACAATAAAGATTGCAGATATAATGCAAGTGTCGTATTGTATTGATACTTTGTTTGTTGACATCATGATGTTGAAGACCTTGTCACGCTGTCTAGATAATATTTCACACTCTAATGAGTATATAAATGTGTCTCATTAGTGAAGTGTCCATACTCGTTAGATTAATTTGAACTAATTCTTATTAGACATAAATGAATGTAATTTATAAATAGACAAGTATTGTAAAATATGTAATTTAAATTTTCTATATCATGACCAAATGAAGGACATTAGTTCAAACAATATTAAACATGGTTGTATACCTCTTTCTAATGAGCTATGTGGAAGAAAGTATCCTTGTTCTAAAATATGCATTTTATTGCATATTATTTTCATAAGAATGGATAAGATTAGATCTGAATCTGATATAGGATATCTATGATATTATGAATAATAATTTTAAATATTAGTGATAAAAATATTCAGTTTTGCTGTAATTCCTTTAGATTGTCATGAACAGAATTAAGTTATATAATATTAAATTTATTTTAAAACTTAGTTTTCTTGTCTTTCACAAAATGAAGAATACATAGAATTCTTATGAAACTAACATCTAAATATCAAATCATTCACATTTATAATAACAAAAGACCCAGCTACATCTAGCTGGGTCTTTTTGAAGTTTTCCTATAGAATCATTGTGTTAATCAATTTATTTGAATTTTCAAGAAAATTTAATTCTCATAGTATAAACAACAAAAGTTAATTTAAGTACTTGAAATTGAAATTCTATTTAACGTCTAAATGCAGATGAAACAATAATAAATGCTTAGCTATATTTCTTCGCCCTTCTATATTTAATTTCAAATTAGTATACAAGCAACCCTTATGAAATCTAAAAGTTGATAGCTTTGTAACATTCCTATGCATTATTATCTACATTGAACTTGGTAAGCATTGTTAGTTCATTTGTGATTCAGAGGGCAACGCACCGAGCATGCATATTGGACATGCTAATCAAATTATAACAAACTTTGTACTCAATGTAAAATTTAATCAGTGTGAAATTAAGCATTTTATTACAATGTGTTTGTTAACATTTTGACTGACAAAAATTATGTTTGATAATAGTATCTTTTTCTTTATTCATACTTTTAGAAAAAATTTTAAACCTAATTCAAATAGGTCTTCGGACACTAGTATTGTCAGACTCTAACACTTAACACAAAGAACGAAAATATTTATCAGCACACTGTATACTTAAAACACGGAATATTACTGTTTATACATATATAGGTAGTTATACATTCTTCTACGAAATCCCAAAATCTTAATAACAAAGCTACTAAATCTTAAACCAGAGCTTAGTCATAGGTAGGGTTGCCATCTCTAAAATTTGGAAAACAGGACAAGACGCGTGAAAACCCCGGATTTTAGAGTCCGAAAGCCGGACATGTCAACAAGATCTTTTAAACATATTCAATGTACTAAAAACAGTTGAAAATGTCATAAATCACCTTTTTAGGGTTCCGTAGTCAACTATAGTAGGGGAGGCCATGATGCTAAATTGGGATTTTCTCGAGGGTCGTGGAGACCTATTGGATTTTGAAGATCAGATGATAGCGGTGGACTAGCGGCGGATTTTAGCGGTGGGGCAAGCGTCTACGAGCTTGCAAAGATGTAAAAAAAATTGTTACATGGACATAGTCGAGCGCGTCAGATATTGATACTGTATATACATACCCCTTGTAATTCTGATGACAGTAGAATGGAAGTAAACTGGCAGTTTGCATGGTGGGGCCAGCCGTACGGATGGATTAAAAATGGAAAAAAAAAATTGCTCGAGCGCGTCAGATATTTACAGGGGATGTTAAGTGAGCCTAAAGGAAGCTCAGATCCAAAAATCTGACAATTCGAACTCGGCGCAAGCTCGGGACGGCTTCTTGAAAATGCAAAAAAAATCGCCATCTGGACATACTCGAGCGCGTCAGATTTTCATACAGATGGTTCAGCATGATACCCTGGTCATACTGATGCCATAATCTGACGAATATATAGATGGGTTTTCTTAATCTGACGGCTTAAAGATTTGTTTTCTTCCGTGATTTTATAAAATCATTGGATGTGTGTGTTCAATAAAATTCATAAATTATAGCAGTGTACATAAAAATAAGCCAAAAAATCTAATCAGGGATATATTACTAGATCTAGATACAGTCATGGTAAAAAAAACAGCACATTTGCTCTGTAGTCAATAGTAGTGTCAAAAAGTTGTATTGCTATTGCATTTGAGTAGGAGTGGGCGCAGACATGATTTAAAAAAATTTATAAATATAATAAATTTGAAGTTAAAAAAAAGGCGTGATAGTTTTTCTTTTATGTTCACCACACCAAATTATAGCTCTGTAGTATCAAGCGCATCGAGCTTAAACTTACTGCTTGAAACTATAAGGCAACTAAGGCAACTTTTAATTATTAACGTTACTTCGGCTTGTCGAAATCGGCAGATTATATGCTTTCTGTGAGCCTTGAATTATTCTCTCTAAAATAAAAATAAATTCAACCGCGCTCGAGAATGTCCACTCATCGATTTTTTTTGCATACTGAAATACACTCTTTCCAGCACGTGATTAAACCACCATACTTAAATCTGACGCGCTCGAGTATCTTCGCCTATCAATTTCTTTTTACTAATCTGATCGGCTGCTCTACGCGCGCGGCTCCACATGGAGAGCTTAGATTTGGTTGAGGCACTCAACTAGACGTAAGGTATCCTCCCATATACTAATCTGCCGCGCTCGAGGAAATCCCAGAATCCCCTCTTGGGCTCCCCTACCACTACGAACCCTTATAGTTTCGCCATGTTCGTCCGTCCGTCCGTCTGCGGGTAATCTCAGAGAAGGTTGATACTACAGAGCTGTATTTTGGTATGGTAGTAAATATTAATAGCGTCGACAAAATTAAAATATAAAATCTTTAAAAATATTTTTTGAGGGTACCTCCCATACACGTAAACCGGGAAGATTTTTTTTTCTTCATTCTTATAGTGTGGCATATCGTTGGATAGCTTATTAAAAAATAGCAAAGGTTTGCTAACAATGCTTTCCGATTCAGGGTTTCAATTACGAAATATTAAGCTTTTAAACAGAAATTTTAGTTACAGTCATGTGTCCCCTCCCTCTAAAAACTATGTTTAGTTTAGTTTAATTCATCATATGATGAATTAAGAAGGAATACTATCACGGCTAAGTTGGTTTTACAGATTAACGAGTTATAGTCGGCCAAGTAAAAAAGATCAGAAAATCAACCGAATACGACTTTTAACTATTTCGTTGCCACCTCAATATTAAAAAAATATTTAAATAAATCGTATATGTGTACGTAAAGTATTGAATTTTGTTAATCTAGCTACGGAACCCTACACTGCGCGTGTCTTAACACGCTCTTGGCCGGTTTTTTTATTCATTCATTATTGTAACAAAATAGAATCAATTTGTTACAAATTTATTTATTTTTTAAAACCCGGTCTACAAATGAAACCTTCCCCGGACGCTCCCCGGATGCCCTCTAAACTAGGACAAATCCGGGGAAACCCGGACGGATGGCAACCCTAGTCATAGGAAATACAAGCTAAGGTACATAGTGTTGTCGCTTGTGCGTCATTTAACATTACCCAAGAGGCATTTTACGTGCCACATGCTTAAGTATTCAGTATACGTCCAGCTATCTGTTACCTTGACATGTTTGGATGTAAAGTGAACCGAGGTATCAGATTACTAAATGTTCTACAATTTGTCTGGAACATTGTTCATCGATGAAGTTTTTTTAAATTGAGTGCAATTTAAATAAAGTATGGAGGGAGTTTTATATTGGTAGACTGAAAAACAATTCCGTGAGTGTATAGTGTGTCTGTTCACTTGATATTCAAAACATGTACAAGTGAAATTGAACTGACTTTGATTTAATATTTTTAGTCTATATCATTTAATATGTTATTAATGTAATACAATATGAAGAGACCTTTTGAGTTTTGCTCCTCATGCAACTATTTGTTGAAAGTTGATTCCTAAGTAGGTAAACCAACTTCCCACTCATCAATGAACTTGAAGATACAACTATTTTAATTTAATCCATGTGGTTATGAAGTAAATAGTTCCTATAGCACATATTACTGGAATTACCAGCTCTCAACCAAATGACGTAGGAGCCTTACAGACTTGATTCAGGTCAATAATGTCTATTAGTTAATTGGCTAATTTGCTCTCAAATGCATACATATCCACAAGCTCCATCATACATTCTCAATTCTGTAATTGGAAATCATTTATGTAGGTTTTTATAAGAATTGAAATTATTTGCTTATCAGCTCTTTGATAAAAATAATGTATTTTTACTTCATCATGCAAATCCTTTTGATTGCATAAACAAGTATTGATCAGAGTTCATTTACTTCAATTAAAATTGTCATTACTGAATGCACACAAACAAGTAGACGATTATAAACCTAATTGCATTGATATAAGGTCAAAATCATTAACCAGCTATATTTTTTTATTGATGACTAAATGAGTAGTCATTTACTTAAGTATCAATCTTCAAGTTAAAAGATGCATTTGAATTATTATTACAATACAGATATATAGCCAACTAGTGGCTCCCCGCGGTTTAACCCGCATTCCCAAGGATATTTAATTTTCCCAGGATTAAAAGTAGCCTATGTCCTTTCTCAGGCTCTAGACTATATGTGTACCAAATTTCATTTAAATCATTAGTTTTAACGTGAAAGCGAGACAGACAGAGTTACTTTCGCATTTATAATATTAGTTAGGGTATGTTACTAACAGTTTGAAAACCTTGAAGGTAATTAACATAAAAGCCAACGGTAGGAGTTGTCAAACCATATCTTAATGTACTAAGATCATCTGTTAATCATATTAACCAGCCAAGCGTTTCGTATTCCCCATGCTGCTCACGGTATGATGATCACATACATCTTTATTAAGAATTCCAAGCATGAATTTGTTGGGTGTCATGGGAATCAAATTCACTGCCTCTCATTTTGAATCTAGTATTTAAATTCACCAGAGGAATGGAGCCTGTGTGCATATTTTTACTTCAATGTATGAGATACCAGCTGCAAAAAAGTACGAAAATCTATATTTATATGGTTTTTATGGCGTTAAAGACTATGGTGACACTATATTTTATGTGGCATAAAACCATGTGGCAATTTTCGCCTTCTTTCCGACTGTTTGGCTACTTTGGGGTAAGGCACTTAAGATATAGCCCTTACAATCAAATCCTCGACCACTCAGGTGATAAATACGGCAATGTTATACCTCCAGCTAATATCCGCCAGCATAATGGAGTGATGAAATGCATGCTGGTTTAATAATAAACACACTAAGCTCTTATGTCCGATCTCATAATAAAGCTGTCATCATTTCTCAATATGTTTACATTTATAGCCTTTGATGTATATCGGTAATCGCTCTTGAGTTAATACTTACTTGACTACAGTTATCGAAATGTCGGAAAATTATAAAACAGATGCGGATATTTTGGATAACTGTTTTTGGCCCAATTAAAGATTGCACTTACCATCAACGCTCTTACATTAAATGCTGGGCTCGGGAAATAACATTATTGATATTATATGTTCAGACTTCACTTCTGAATAAATGGACCATGTAGTCCATAAGTTCGTTTTTAAAATATTAATCCCATCTCTGGAAATCCGAAATTCACACTTTTATTCAATATCACAAAATACGAATGCCTTAAGAAATATAATTCCATTCTGACAAGGTACAATCGTCCTATGGTGAACATTATGTACAAAATATTTAAAAATAGAGATCTTCAAGACTTAAAACTCCCAATGCAAAGAAAGGAAAGTCCAAGGATAACCCAACATTGTTGGCTAGCGTTCAAGCCATCTCAACTTGATATCACTTGTCTTTTATCTCCGGAGTGCTTTGTTGAGAGCAACGTCTGACCTTCGAAGGGCACTAGAGGTTCCGGTGTCTGACTCACTGCCGTCAAAAATATAATAACAACTTCACGGTCTTTCGCCGTTTTAAAGGTAAACCAGTCTGGGGCGTGCTGTTACGCGTATTTTGGTCCATTTTTGGTTGTGAACTCTATGTATGGATCGATTGTTGCAGTTTTTATGCCTGTAGCTCGAATATGCCGTGTCTAGTTTTAGCTTTGGCTATAAAGCGCATCCTAAAATGTTACCTGAGGTCAGATACACCCACTGAATTTGGATCGCCGGAGGTTCGTTTGTCGGGGCATTTAGTAAGCAAATATTGCGTTTAGATATGAGTATGCTGTGACGGACACCGGCATAAATAGTCCCTTCCTGCAGTAGTAATACTATTTTTTCGAAAGAAATTGAATCAGGAATTTGAAATGTGCAGAAGCATAAAGCTATTTGCGGGCTATAACTTATTTCAATACTTTCGAGTCCAGATGGTTATGAACTTCTAAGAATGTTATTTAACCTTAAAGATGAGTCTATTTACAGATAGATAATGAGTCTTAGTAGTTTTTAATTGCATTGATAATTTATGTTTTTTATTTGTTCACTTTAACACGACATTCAGTCGTAGGTCGGCTGTGCATCGACCTTGGTCGAAGAATGTGGTTGCCAGCACGCGCCTTTTTGCAACCTTATTATGTAAGAGTTTAGGTCTATTTTATAAAGAAATCTAAGACTTACCTAGTACACACCTAAGTGTAGTCGCCTGGGCTCCAACATAAATAGTATTCAAGTACCATTGTACTATCCTCCAGTTAGTTTTGATGACATAAAATTATCGGGTTTACTAAGAATCATACTTCTTTTTGGGAATAACTTGCATTTTAATCTTTAAAATAATACTTCGAAGTACTAATGACTATATAATATAAATCATGAGAGTGTGTTGTTATTTTAAATTTCGATTGATCACTTATTGATAAAACGAGATTTAAATACGAACAAACTTTATTTTTCACGACATGTTGACTTTAAATCAATAAAAAACTCCGATAAAAAAGTTAGCAGAAGAAAGCCTTCGACCCACCAAAGTAAGATGGACCGTCTCGGTCACTGCGTTGTACATTTTCGAATTGAAGAGGCACAGATGAGAATGACCTCGAAGGACCATAATACTCTGGCCGGTACAGTTTCAAATGGCAATGACCGCGAACTCGCGACGGGGTTTTAAGTAACTTAATAATGTTACCTAATAATATAACACGTAAATCTTTCACGGTAGACAAACTGATATTTAATAATTTGTTTAATATGTAAAGGCAAACTGTTTTGACTTTGAGACGACTTGAGATTAGACCAAACTTTGTGGAACGTGTTACGATTGGTTAAAGTTTCGTAAAACTTACTTCCCTATCTGCGGGTCAAATATCTAGTAAACTACCATTAAATAAGTACAAGTACACTAATATGAAAGCGTTTGAACTTTATTTCACCAGCAACACTATCTTGATTAACCGTAAAAGGTTACTGGTATTTCGGCCCTGCTCATGGGCGGTGCTGATAGATGACCATATAAGGTTTCACGTCAAATTAATACCTGTGAGATGTTACTCATAATGAGATGTTAAAGATACATTGGATATTTTAATCTCATTAAATGTTAATGACTCACTCTTCATCTATACCTACGTCATTATATTTTTAATTTCTCATGGAAATCAGATTAATAAAATCACTTTTAATTGAGGATTGATTACGTCATTACGTCAAAGTAAGTCCCCTAAATCTAGACGTAGGTATGTTAAGCATTACATATTCAACTTTCGCTCACTTGGTATTTCATCTTAGTAGGGTGCATGCAGATCGATAAATGTCTAGACTGTCAGCTGCACAGTATTTTCTTACCTACTTTGAATAACACTTAATACGGTACGGTCAACATAAAACAGGGCATATAGCTTTATTTCTTTAATGGTGAACAAGAATATACCCATACTAGTGGTTCCCTGCGATTTTACTCGCGTACCCAGGGGATCTTTAATTGGGATGTAAGCCAGGACATATTCTAACTCTGGTGTTAAAGAGTAACAAACGCACATCAATACATTCTCAGAATCTTTCGTATTTATAATAGTAAAATTTACTATTTATGATTAGTTATACAAATATATGATATGTCCTAAACGAAAACACTTTCGACTCGTGATAAATCCGATATCTAACCGCCAAACCATCGAACCAAAAGAAATGACAACATGAATAAACAGTGAAAACAAAACACAAACAACTGCGGTTAGAAAACTAATCAATCGTCCGATTATGTCTAGACAGACAATAGTATAAACCAGCATGCAGCGGTTGGGTGTTTTCAGATGCGGCTTTTATTCCATGAAAACCATAACACGAAAATGAAACGGAAAATAAAGAAAAAATATAGGTATATTTCTACATCAAAATTCTGGTGTCGCACAGTCGCTCGTTGTTAGTCTGGAGACTTATAGTACTAATACTTAAGTAAATAATATTAGATTAGTTTTAGATTTAGTTTATTATTATTATGTACGTTATTTACCCCTTCGTTATTATTTATTACATTTTTATTAGAGTCGGTGTAATATTATTTATACCACACTAGTGGCTCCCCGCGGTTTTAACCGCGTACCCGTGAGATCCTTCATTTTCCCGGGATAAACAGTAGCCTATGTTCTTTCTCAGGCTCTAGATTATCTGTGTACTAAATTTCATTTAAATGGGTTCACTAGTTTTAGCGTGAAAGCGAGTCATACAGAGTTACAGACAGACAGGGTTCCTTTCGTATATTTATAATATTAGTTAGGATTATGTTTTTTTGTATCGTTTATTTTATTATTAAGATACACTTTGAGAGTTGTTACGATGACTAATACCTCGGAAGTGACATATTGTTTTTTTTTAAACATGGTTGCCATATATTTCCGTTAACCGCGTGTAAACACAGCTTTTCAGTGAAACTTGCGGTATTTTAAAAACAGGAATGATTCAGTGATTGTCGTAACAGACTTTGTGATAGGATGACGCAGTAACCCGCTACCGGTTGTCGTGTTATATAGACATATATTTCTAGTTATAGCAGTTGATAATTTTAATTATTGTCGTGTATGATTCATTAATACAGTAACATTGTAATATTTTTTTCCATGCGACTTGGGCATATGAGTCATGATTTTAGAAATTACTAGTAGTTACCTACACTTGAGAAGTATTTTTTTTTTAATTATGTCTGTCTTCATGACGTCTAAATCTCATCATGTCTAAATGCTCAAATTATCCCGTCAAATGATTTCGCGTGTACGCATCGTGAAGAATATTCGAACTTTCGAATAAATTATACCTATACACAGTGTTGAGTGAAATTACAATTTCAGATAGATAAGCATGCGATATTGCAAAATTCGCAGATAAGCGTCATCATGTATGCTGTACTCGCGTAATTTGCGCGACACTGGAATTCGTACGATAAATAAGATTAGTTTATTAAAAACTTCGTTGCATAATTTTATATTAACTAATTGACGTTGCATGTTAAACGAAAGTTCTTGGGATGCCTATAACTTAAATGCCGTTAAAATAGCGTAAGGTCGGTTGACTAATGAAGAACAATTTAAACGAAATTACCATTTTTATTAATAACTCGAAACCTCGATATTCTGTTTCCGACCGGCACTTGCTGATTTCCACCACTGATGGCCATGGTATATAATTGACAATACTTATTGTATGTAATAAAGTAACAGTAACACCAATTAAGTATTTGGTACAAGGTAGACAGTTTTAAATGGAGACATTTATTTATTTGCATACTTATCAACTTTCTGTGTTTATAATCCTTTATGGCATATCCGCTCTATTTTGTGACACACGGATGACGATAATACTATCTCATAGGATGTCTGTCTCGGAAACACATTTTTTTTAATTATGCCACCAGATCATAGAACCTCCTCCCAGCTTGTAGTCGGTTAAAAATACAACTATACCTAAATGATACGATTTCGAAACTAACGTGAATATTTTATCATAGTTCCGTGGTCAATCGATATAATATGCCTTCTAGCCGACACACGGTTCAACAGATTTGACGCAACAAATATTTGACTACATTCTCAACAGGGCTATGTTATTATGAGTCATTGTTCCACAAACTTGCTTAGGAATTGTACCAATACAACGTCACGCCGAGGTACCGGTTACGCAAACATGGACAGTTGACTCAACATTAGTAAGGGTACGGCTATTCATAGGCAGATTAGTTTGAAAGGGGTTAAATAAATCAATATGAACTATTTCGTACGCCACATGTGAAATGGAAACTCGACGCGAGGTAGGTAACATAAATAAACATTGACGAATATATATATATGGGTAGGTACTGTAAATATTTTTAAAGGACCTTTTTGATAAATGCCATTGAAGCTGATCGTTAAAGAATACTCGATTCTTTGAAAAATAATATAATGCATCGTCGATAATAATCGTGATATATATGTATCGTATCGTACATCGAATTTGATATTGCTATCGATCGTGATGTCGCAAAACGTAATAAAAAACACCGAATTAAAATTTATTTCATGTCAAACAGTTGCTGAGTACCAGGACCGCATAAATTCCTAAGAGCAATATTGGCGTGGCACGCACACAAGGACACATGTGTTTTCTGGCTATAAGTCACATACAAAGAACCTCACGGATCGTTTTGTACTCTTCGTTTAGGTCAACACACGGTGACTCACCACCGCGCACTGAAAGGTGAGGGGATGAGAGTGTGTGTGTGTGTATAGTCGTAAAATAATGTAATAACACACAATAAGCGTTCAAAAATCAAAAGACGCACCAAGAAAAGGCTGTTCGAGAATCGAGTTCAACCGCATTTAACAAAAGAGTTTTTTTTAAGCTCTACGACATTCTATATTAAAAGTTAAAACCAAGATCAAGATAAGGCAGGATTGAATTTAAATCGAGCATAAAATAAATAAAATAACCAGACATGTTTAAACACCATAAACTATGGAACTTGTATCGGAATCAATAAGAAAACGAGGCTTATCTTTTTGCTATATTTTCAAGCGAAACTACATCTTATTGTACAGGTAATAAATGTTAATACAAAATTCCTGGAATTATATTCTTTGCCATGCCGTCACTGCGGAAACGCGGCGCGTGCGCCGGTCAAGTTTGGTGCACAAATAGCTCGCACGCCTGTAAAGCCGTGTTACTTAGTGGAACTTTGCCATTTCTGTTGTTAATTGCATTTCCAGTTTGGTATTGTAACTGTTATATAAATGCATTTTTATGTTTGGTTCTTTTTGTATTCGGATACAAAGTTCTTTCCGAAGACGTTTCTTTTATAACAATGATGAAGAAGAACTCTATTATTGTATATCTGCGGAAGTGGTGTGGTACATACTATCTATAAATCCACCGATTTTTGCCCTAGGCACTTTCATACAAATTCTATCGTCGAGAGAGTTGATTGGTTTATTCTTGCGACCCAATATTTAAACAATAGACCTTTTTAAATCAAGATTATTACTTAAGTTGTGTAGATATTTAATATATTATGTATCTAAGAAAGGTCAGGTTAGAATATAATTTTATCTGATGGCTTTAAATAAAAGGAAAAATAAAAGAAAAGGACACGACATATAAAGCCAATCATATGTTAAGACAAGGTAATGTCGGTGATAATTATGAAACATTCCTTGTCTTCACATAATGATTAGTAAATATCTGCTGTTACATGATCTAACTCTAAAAATGCAATGTCCTTTTACAGCTCGAAATAAATAATATATTCAATGGTTTTCTAAACGAACACTCTGCTCTGAGTGAATGCAAATATTGTAAATAACTTTCTTATCTCTGGCCGTCTGTCCGTTCGTCCGTATCGCTTTCCTCGCTCCACACGGCTTATTAATTAAAACTGCATGTATGGATACCATTAAATGCATTTACGAGATGAAACTGAAAAGAAATTGCGTACTCTGCTTTGTTGATTTCAGGAGGAACAACAAAGTAGGTTCTGTTTGCAATTCTATACAACCCCGGCAAAACATTAGTTAGCAAAAAGATATCTATCTAAGCGAAAGCTATGAAATGAAGGTAAATATATTTGTAGTGAACTTATGAATTGTCGACTCTACTTCGGATCAGAAAGTCACTGTTGAGAAGACCAGCTAGTAAAATCAGAAATTACTCTATTGAAAACGAGTTTTTGGTGTATTTTTTTACAATCCTGCTACAGCAAGCACCCAAACATCGTCACCATATAAACATTTACTTTGTAACTATTTGGCAATGCTCCTTATGATTGCCATTGGAAATTCCAAATCCATGACCTGAGTAATAAACCAGCTCGCTTATTGGCAAATGCTGAGGGGGCTACGCGACCAGACTCCCTAACTGTATTGTTTGTGGCATAATCACATTACATTTCGACTCATCGCTATATTGCATTATTTTAACTTATCCATATATACTTACTAGATGACCCGCGCAACTTCGTTAGCGTCACTTGCCCGTTTATGCAACATTTTTGATTGATGCTCCACTCCTATTCGTCGTAGCGTGATGATATATAGCCTATAGCCTTCCTCGATAAATGGGCTATCTAACAATGAGATAATTTTTGAAATCGGACCTGTAGCTCCTGAGATTAGTGCGTTCAAGTAAACAAACTCTTTAATTTTATATATTAGGTAGTATAGATATGAAATACAATTGTTTGGTATTGAATCACGTTGTCCTGTCAAGCCACAATGGTTAAACTGATTCACACAGTTGGTTTTTATTTATTATTTCCTAATAAGTAGGTATTATATGCGTTATATTTAGGTGTATGGATTAATATGAATCAAATAAGGGGATTTTAATACACCCAACCGCATGTTCCTTGATATTCCTCAATGAATAACATCTCGTGTTATTTACCGTTTTTGCTTGCATCAATTCTCCTTATACAGTGTGTAAGTTTCAACTTAACATACAATGATGAATGTATTCATTAAAAGTGTTTTAATCTTTCTCGAACTACATTCATGATTTACTTAATAAAGATAGGTATCTCGAGACATCACGATTAGAGCTGGATTGAAACGTCGAGGTTGGGCAAAATCTATACTAATAATAAAGAGGAACGATTTGTATTTTACTATTGAACCAATCTGAATAATTTGCTGGTCCTGAATGACGTAGATTTTCCTAGTCGTTATCATTTTATGATTTAGGTATTACATGGAAAAATAAAGCTAACTAGAACAGGTAATAAGCAGCACAGCTTTATACTCAAACATTGATTTGATCTAATTATTTAGGTTCTGACTGAATCCTTACTTACGTCTTTATTTATTTCATTAGCAATACTACGGCTTAGACAGAAACCGTACTATATGGCACAAACAATCTAAATTACCAAACCCTCACTTAAAATATAGATCTTAAGTAAATAATTGATTTTCAGGCTACATATTATGTTATAATAATATATATTAATCAGAAATACCTACTATCAGCAGTTTTATCTGTCCGCGACGATATTGGAGTAGATATCGCTTCATTATGCAATGTCAAAGTACATTATTAAGTAGTATATCGTCATAAAGTGGTCTACAGCTACATTTCGTTAAGTATCTTTGCAATAAGATATGTGGAATCAATCAAAAAGTCATAAACTCAAACGATTTATACGAACATATTACTCAAGAATTAAAATAAGGAGAGTGCAAATTTTGCACAAAATAAGTGGTGCACAAAATTTGTAATAATGCAACAAAAAAAGCAAATTGTAACAATAGCAGGTTACGTAAATTTTAGCAACACACGCGAACTGCTAAGTCAAAATGCAACGAAATTTACCACGTAAAATGCCAAAGTTGCATATTAATCGAGTCATTTTTGTTTTACAATGCTGAAAGTGCTGTTTTGCAATCTCAAGTTTCATTGTTGTAATACTTTTAAATCGCTTTTGTGATGATCCTATACAAGTTATCTAAGGTCGAGGAGAGTTAAGTTTATCCGCCATATTGTTTTTTACTCCATTACGAGATGGTCATTGAACGTCTTCTGTAATGCAAGTTTAATTCATCATTAGCATTATGATTTTATTTATTTATTTATTTGCAATAATATGGTAACAGGATGACAAAAAGAATGGTTAGAATCACATATTATGCCATTAATGGCGTGCAAAAATGTACATGTTAAGAAAGATTATAGAGTACCAATGTCATAATGGTATTGACATTATGTTTATCATAAACGAAGCTATTGTATACCGTTTTGAAATAAGCAGTTATCTCATTTATTTATCGAGCTTAATGTTTTGTGTAATCTGCTTGTTTTTCAATTTCTTTCTATTTTGTTTTTGTTGGGCTAAGATCCCTTCAAAGATAATACCACCCACGAATCATCCACGCACCATTAACACCTAGCAGCGAATTCCATGCGAACTTTCCAGTGCGCGGGCGCAGCATCTATTCATAACCATACGCCGATGTTTACCGCTAACTTCTCATGCTCTGCTTCGCATGGACTATGCTATTGTTTGCTAATACGACGACCTGACCTTTGACGTGTGACAGATCTTGATGGAATCCGGGAGGAGCTGAATGACATTGGTTGTGTGTATCGCAAAATTAAATCTAGTTATGTCGTTATTTTTGTAAAATCAAATTAATGTAATGGGAGAAGTTCGGAAGTATCGTTTTGACAGAGTTTTAGTGTGGATGTTGGAACAATCGATGTACACGAATTAAATTAAATCTTTGTCCTGGTATTACAATGTGTTTTTAGCTGGTTAAAGATTTTCGACTCTATCATCTTTTTTAAAACGCAATATTTACCATTTTTTTCCTCCCATCTTCTTTTATATTTGTTTCGTTACCCTCCTATTTCTAGCTCCATTACAATAAGGAGGTAATAGCCATGGAAGTAGTCAGTTCCTCTCTTTGATAGGACTCCACTTGCTCGCGTCCGGTGTTTCAAAGCACCTACTATTAGGTACTGTATTATATTGTTTATTTTTACGACCTCCTCAATGATGTTATTCATTTCAACACCTGCTACTGTTTTTTCTGGTCTATAAGTTATTATAAAATTATATAAGAGTGATCCCTTTGAATACAAGTTCGTAATCTTATTACTATTAGCGTTATAGAAGACTAGTTCACCCGCGCTACTTCGTCTGCGTCACATAATAAACTCTTCATCTTTATAATATTAGTATAGATACAGAGATGCCCGTACATTATTTAGTTACAAATCTGGTAAACTCACCAACGAGTAAAAGCTTTGTTGACAAAACATGGTTATAACGACAGAAACTCAAAGGCGGTCGTTAAAGATAATTTCTAATGGCGTGAACCGCGCATGTAATATGTGTCACATTATCATTAATCATTGATAATATCTATTTACGACATTGAAAGTTATCTTTATGACTCGTTTCGATATTAGGAAATAATATTGAGTCGGTCATTTATTTCTAGCTACGTGTAATTTCCAAGTCTAGGAACAAACAAACAAGTTTAGTTTCCTCATATTCATTTTATTTATGAATCATAGTTTTCCTTCTAACAATCATATAGACTAGCGTTTCTTAAACTTTTTCTGTCCGGACCCCTAGAAATTCTGGTAATTTCAGGGGTCCATTTATAGAAAAAATCTCTTATTTATTTATCATGCATTTACCTCTTTAAATGTCCTCAGATTTTAAGATTGCTGACCTCCATACACATACTCGCAGACCCTCAGGGGTCGGCGGACCGCAGGTTAACAATCACTCATATAGATCTTTATTATTAATTTCATATAACGCTCTATATATTGGTTACTCCTTAAAGTATTATGTTCATGTTAAATCGTAAACCTTAAAAGTTACAAACTTAAACTTCGAACATTAAGTTATAGGGTTTCTTAGCTTTAGGTGCTTAGCTGATTCAATAAAGTATGTGACTCACGTATTCATGATTAGATACTCGTTATAAATAATCATAATAAATCCGTTTTTAATCAATAAACGTATTTCTTATCCGTATGTTGAAGAGAAGGTGATTTTAATCCTGTCTGTTTGTATAATCCATCCATTTTCATGCAAAGCGGAAGTATTTAAAATACTTTGGCAAAGCTAGTTTGACAAGTCCAGATATAAATAAGACTTTCACATTGTATAGTGTATAAAAATAAAAATTGATTTTGTTATATAGTTTTAATTAATTTATACGATGCATTACAAATGGCTTCACATAATCGCCACAAAAACTGAGCCAAAACCAGTTTCAGAGGGAAATTAAATTTAGAAATATCCTTTCATTTAGAAAGCAGTATAAGCTTCACCTCTCACATAATGTATGGCGACAGACAGTGATGGAGCGTTTGGTACGAACTTGGCCAAAAGCGACATTCAATCAAATACATCGTACGCGGGTCAATGATCCCCTAATCGCATAAGCATCGACTGAGGTCCTTGACCTGCCATTACTTTAGTGTCCATGTACATTGATGTACGACGTACGTATAGTTTGAGATTTCTGTGTTACCATGAAGTTAAATACTTACATGCTGGAAATGACACTAGTAGACACTTTTACCTAACCTAATAGTCACAGATTTTGACCTTGAAGAGTTCTCTTTACGCCTTTGAAGAATCCCATATCTTAACGTAGAAAACCTTAAGAAAACCATTCACAATTCCTCTATAGGAAGGACCGACTGAATAGGGTTCGAATCCCACCCTGGACAAATATTTGATTTCTTAGTGAAAAACAATGCATAATAAATATGTATAGGTAATGAAATATCCTTATATGGCGTTAACACATTATTTGTCCTGTGTTGCGTTTAGAAGGAAAACCTATACAGGATGACCAATAAATCTATACTTCTATACTAGTAATGTTAAAAAGCTGAAGAGGTTCTTTGTTTGGTTGAACGCGCTAGCCTATTATGAGCCTATATTTTATCCCTGTATTCCTACCGGAATAGGAACTTGAACGCGGGTTAAACTTCATGCGGAAGGTAGTGATACAATAAGTTTACCTATGTTGGTGAGTTGTCATTTGACCTTGTTTTTAAGTCGTTAGTCGTTCACTCCCCTCTGTATGTCCCTTAGGGTGAAATGACCCAGTATTTATTTCCATTAGTCTTTTCGCCCTATAGTCAAACAAAATAAAAATGATATGCTCAGGACAAACATTTCCTAAGGTCTTTTTAAGGCCCTATAGTCAAAATATGCCCAGATTGCCCAGGTCAAATATTTTCATATAAAAATATGTTTGTTTATATATAACTAGTGGTTCGCCGCGGTTCCAGTCGCTATCCCGGGTGATCTTAAATTTTCTCGTGATATGTGTTATTTCAGAATATATTCTAACTACATGGCAAAATTGATCCAGTGTCTATCAGTCATTTTGAGTAAATAGTTGCAAACATCCGTACAAACTTTTGCTTATATTTTGATTTACTAAGATAATGTAAGGTGTATTGTATTTTAAACTACTATAACAACAAAATCTAAACTATTATTTATCGAAAGCTTATAGCAAATATTCATTATATATAAGTGTATAACTTAAAAACAACATGAAAATATAATTTTTTATGTATATTTATATATGCAAATGAGCCGTAATGTACATAACAAGTACCTATATTGATAATATAAACAGTGTTTGTCTGTGAATCACTCTATGAGTCATAGTGTGTAGGTTAAATGTTTTCATGTGTCGACCGTGTCACGTCGTCTGTATGTACCTAAGTTACTTAGTATTATTTACCACTAGCTTCTGCCCCGCGGCTTTACGTTCACGTTACCAGGGACTATTAACTTTCCCAGGGTAGAAGGTAGCCTATGTCCATTATATTCCCAAGCTCAAGTCTATCTGTACCCAATCGGTTATGTAGTTTATAGGCATAAAAGTTTTAGACAAGAGTTATTCTAGCGTTTATAGTATTAGTAAGGATTATGGTCAAAATATATAGTAAATAAATAAATGTAAAATAGGAGTTCAGGCGCTATAATCTACATCTCTACTTAGATAAGATACGAAATCTATAAAAAAATATAAGTATAATACTTGCTTCACAGCTGTTCTGACGCAGATATAGAATATGATTGTATAATTCTGATTATCGGATGATTGCAATCGTGTTTGATAATATATCTTTATAGCAAAACATGTATCTAATAAATAAAATTTATAATCATTTTCTTTGCAAATATTTTAGTGCCGGAATAGAAGACTTCGCGTAACTTAAGTAGAACTAAAACTTGTAGTAGACTTAGTTAAAGATACCTACTTAATTTTAAAATTTTCTATAATTTTTTTAAACCAGACACGCGGCCGCGTGTCAAGCCAAGTCAAGCAAAGGAACTAGGTAGCCAGCGCCGAGTATAATATTATTATTACCTACACGAACCACTTGGTGCCACTTTTGACCCTTCTATAACTCAAAACCTCATACATAAAACTACGTGACACTGTAAACTGTTATCGCAAGGTATACAATATCGAAAAGTGTGCATTCGTTAAAACGGACACGCTGAACTGGACAGGTTTATCACAACTGTCCAGGGAACTGATAGAAACCGGTTCCAACAGCCGGTGGTTCGCAGTATCGCTCCGGGTAAGAAATTTACCGTAGTAGTCAAATTATCCTGGGCTTGTACTACAAACAATCATAAGCAGGTATCCATCTTATTAATATAATTTTTATGTAGAGGCTCTCCCATACAATAATTTATCTTCCATTGTTACTTTTATCTATAAATTCTATAGACTTTCGACGTAGGTCCAATTAGAAGCTGTAACTGGACTAAAAAAGGGTATATGCATGTAATCAAGTTTAAGCTGTCTGTGTGTCATATACTTTAATAAATAAATAAACATTATATATCATTTATTTATTTATAAGTAATTAGAACGGCATTGAACGGTTATTTATGAATCATTGGTTCTACCATGGAATCACAGAGCCTAACGAGTTAAAGATGTATGCGATAAATCAATTTAATAAAGGTCAAAGGTTCAGTTTTCAATCAACATTGTTATCGTTTATGTTATCAAATAATTTAATAAATTACTTCACGGAACATTATTAGGATTTACAGCTATTTATTATGGATTTTATCGGAACCATATGTTTTTACCGCATTCCTAAAGTATTTAAACTTTAAGTAAACATTTTTACATATATTACCTAAACCCCTAAAATACTTAACTTACTAATAACAACAATTGGAAAAATTGATTTTCTTGTCCAAAATTCTAATTAGTCTCAAACAAAATTCCTTCAGAAGTTTCAGCTCTAATGCTTTAAAACATTGTGTCTAAACCCATTAGAATACTTATAAATACTGCCTTACCACAAAGATAGTCGACGATTATCATTATCTATACTTACGTATATTTCTTTGAATTATAATGGTGATAATTAAAACATTTGTCTACACGTTACCTACGCGTAATAGCCGACCTTGCTTCTACATTTCGACGATAAACAGAGCATGAAACCGTAAATTTTACATATGAATTTTATTTTAAATCCACTGTTATGAAAAAACGTGTTAAGAAACGGCCATAAAAAATAATGTCTAAGTTTCGTTCGAGTTTGGTAAAGTGTTGAATTTATGACTTTTTTTCTGCGCTACAATTTTATTAGTTGGAAACTATCTCGAGTACAATCGAGTTCTTTTTCATAATCGACTAAATATCCTGCGAAATTCCAAATTTAAACTAGCCGGATTTACAACATGGCGGATTTGTATCAGCTGTTTTGATTATATTGAGCGGATATAAATCTGAAGTCTAATAACGCTATAAATAATAATTATACTCTAAACCAGAATCGACTGGAAATATTCATTTTAACAATGACTAACGCCCGTACCTCAATGATTCAATCAATGTTAGATAAATATTATGATTGTTTGATTGTCCAATCGAATTGAATCGATAGTTTATTCATATTACCATACCGTCGACAGTTGTTTGTGATTATTACGTGTTTTAATATTATTGGGGGCCTTATATAAAAAGTATATTGCATGTATTCGTAACATATATATTTGGATGTCTATTTATATGAAACTAGCTTTCGCCTCGCGTTTTCACTTGCGTTCTCGAGAATCTTCGATTTCCCCGAGATAAAATGTCTTTTTCCCAACTTCATTAAAATTGGTTCTCTAGTTTTGGGCGTGAAAACGTAATAGACAAACATACAGAGTTAGAGCTATGATTCGTTTGGAATCAGTTTACATGTGTCAATTATGTCCCAGGATATTCTGGTCTCGGTAAATCTAAAGTGTTTTGGAACAGGATGACAATGAATAAATTCATATATTTTCTACCAAAATAACTGCGATTTATTGAAAATTGCATAGGTACGTACTTTTCCTGAAATTATTGTTTTCCTGAATTAGAAATGATGGGTAAATACTTAAAAATAAATGAAGTCATGAATACTGAAAATATATTTTAATTTATTCGGAGTTTATTCAAAGTTGTCAAAAAATACATATTTATACTTATGGTGCTCTTGTTATCACAATCATCTATTAAATCCCTTGAAGATATGTACTTTAATGTAAAAAAAAACATTTTAGTTCTCAGATTACCATAATGCTTGTCGTTGCTTTTTTAAAAGCCACAAAAAAGGTACAGCAAGGTCGACAAATTGCCTTGGCTATGCACGTTGGCGCCGCAGTCGATTCTGTTCACTTTGCACCCCGAAATAGGGTTGTCACGTGCCTGATAATATATATAATAAAATAGGTATATACCTGCGATAAATGCTTTTGTAGGTGTGTCTTTTTGGATGTCTTCCACAGCTTTAGGTTGTGAAATGTAAATAAAAATCTTCTAATAATATTTTTTATGTCAAATAATGAAATTACGACTGATAACATGATTGTACTTTTACTACAGCGTATTTGTTTACTGAATATCAGAACTGAGTAACGCTGTAAAGATATCTGATGGTACCGTTGTATAAAAATATTTGAAAGATTCAAGTGACAGCCCTAAGTAACACGGTCCGCTGAACATGACCATATGATTTTAAATTTATACAATTTTACGGACGCCAGTGTAAAGATCAAGAGTTTGACTATTAATTAATTTCACTATCACTTTCGTAGTATTTTTTTACTTTTTTAAAGGTACAATCTTTATCTTGATAGCCTTGTATTTGATAACAATCTTTGTAGTTTGCCTTATCTATACAACTCTTAGTACTATTATTTCTACAAGACTATATGACTTCCAGAACTTAAGTATCTGTATACAGCTGAATCTTAATAGTTAGGTACTAAAGTTGCCCGAATCAAATAAAGTCCATTTTGACAGTATACATATATGCATGTGCAAAAAAGAGACAAAGATATTTCGATAAAAAGAGAGATACCATCTTGTCTTGGCTTTTGGGATTTCGACAACTTTTATTTTACCAATTATGTTTACTGTAGGATGCTGTTATATTTATTCACATAGACTTTTACAAGCACATATAGGTGACCCTCGATTCATAAGGTATAGTTTATATTTATACCTTGCTAATTAAACTATTTAATCTGTTACAGATTGACACAAGCGGCAACGGCTTTATTGACCTGAAGGAACTGAAGGATGCCCTCGACAGCGTTGGATACAAAATACCACAATGGAAGGTGAGAATGGGGTTATAAGGGGTTTTGGGTGGATTCTTTTTGAACTGGTAAAACACATTCTAATTAAATTTGAAACCAAGGTTGTACTGTTAATTACTAACTTTACTATAATAAATTTATTGTTGAATGCAAAAAGTGGTAAATATACAAATATAATACTACAACAGTGACTGCAATAATATCCTCAATGGATTGTCCTCTTTATAAGGAAATTAGTAGGAATATTATATACAGTGAACTGACCATATGATGTGTCCCGAATGGCTAATTAAATTATGTAGGCAGCTCGGGCTCAACCCACCCTTATCTTGGTTGATTGCTTCTATATAAATGGGTACATATACATGTTTACGGCTAATATAATACCATATCAGTGCCTATATAAATAGATACATAATATGTTTATAAATTTGTCGGCTGCACATTCCCTGAAATCTTCAATTTACCGTAGATCAAAAGTATCCTAAGTATTATTGCAAAACATGCTCTATCTATCCCAAATTTCATTCAGATCACTTCAGACGTGATTGAATAACAAACATACCATTCATGATACTAGTTAAACAAAGGGTGGAAATCTAAACGAAAACATAAACATTTCTTAATATATAATTTGATCCATTCCAGGTTCGATGCATGATTGAGGAGTACTACGACAACGGGAACAAACATGGCCGCGGAGTCAATGGGAACCTGAACGGTGACACACCCAAGAATGGCATCTCACTCACAGAATTTGAGGACCTGTGCGCCAACCTCAAGGCTCAACAGGTAAGGAGAAACGACACCTGTAGTAAAATTGCAATTTTAATAGGAGAACTTCTAAGTAGACATCACTGACAGACAGCTTACTATGACTGAAATGACCTCACTAACTAAATTACAATCTACGGGCCTAACCCATTCGAAATATTTATTTATTTAGGGGCAAAAAACACTAAACAGCTACAACATACAATATAAATAATATGCTTATAAAAAAAATACAATGTTTCAGCATACCGCATTATCCGCAAATTAATAGGGAGAAATACAAAAATAATAATTAATATGATGCGTAGTCATATAATATGTCCAATGTTTTAAAACAAGCGTTTTCGAATTAAACGAGGCTTCTGTTTCAATGTATACGCAAGGCGAATATACTTATAGACTATTTTATAATATCATATCAAAGACTATATTTTCATTACCTATGTACCATAGAATCCATAGGAATTTTCCCTCAGTTGAGTCATAAATAAGGTTTACGTTACTAACAACATTTAATAAATAAATCAATAGTAAATCTATTGATGATAAATTAACCGGTGTCAACTATGCTAACCCCATAATAAATGGTTTAACACATAGCCACAGCATTCAATTCGTTTATTCAAATAGATTAACATTGACGACAGTCAATAAAGCAATAAATTCCAATGATTTAGGTCAAACTTGTGACGTCACATGACACACAGTGAAATTATTCATAATGTTATTGTCAAAGCAATTGGTTGTGCTGTTAAATTGCTAATCAGCGGGATGTGAGTATATTTAGAACATGTGTATAATACAGTACATAGTACTATCACTAACAACCAAGCAAATAGTACAAATTCAAAACTACATAATATTTGCAAGCAGAAGTCATAACTCCACCTAAAATGTTGACGATAAAAACCCCCTTATTTAGGACAAATAGCCATTATTATAGACAAAATACTTATTTGTGAAACAATCAATTAATGTTATAGTACTTAAAGCTATTCCACTAATCTATTGAGACAAGTTCTTATCTGAATAACCATGTATTAAGCTGGATTTTATTTTAAAGAATGACTAATATAAAACTCCTATCTTGATTCTAACTTCAAAGCTAAATTTAATGATTCTCAACCCAGTTTGAAACTGTATTTTGTCTGACAGTATGTATTTAAAAGCGTCATAGTTTGGATAGGTTTTGATTCTCTAGCTGAGTTCTTTGATCACCTGTTTCATTGGACTAATCATTAATATTATTATAGTAGTTAGGTACATATATTTGTACAGCAACAAGTATGCATAAATAATTAAGTGCTACAACCTACATATATACATGATCACGAGTTGATGCTAACTCAAGTGCCGCCTATTCGCCTACGAGCAATCAATGCTGTTTTTATAGGCACTGCCCACACGTTGAATGAATAAATGAACGAAACTAAGATCCTTAAACTGAGTTTATATAAATAGCAATTATATCAGACATATGTAGTTAAAAGAACATGAATATCTTTAAGATTAAATTTACAGATACATACTTTTGAAAAGAAAGGAATTTAATAGTAATCAAAAAGCAATCTGGTTACCATAATTCAAGCTACTATAAGATTGAATTAATGCAAGCATGCGAAAGAGTTCTCAAGTAAATGATTATCAATTTATAAATGCTATTAGTGAAGCAATCGAACCCTACATTGTATTTAAAAATACATCAGTAACAGCATACATTTTATACAATAAAGGTATAATTTTCTTTGTATATTAACTAGATATTTACAACATTTTCAGGTGTCAAGCACATTCAAACAGGCAGTTAGTAAAAAGGAGAATTTGGAACATTTGGGAGGAATGAGCGAAGCGTCCAGTGATGGTGAGTAAATAATAATGCAAATATTTATGGTACACATTAAGTTAGAAAGAGATATATGTATAGGAGGGAATAAGACACCCAATATTTAAGTAAATAATATAATGAATATATTCAACAAATGTTACATACAGGACTAACTTCTTTATGGCCCACAATTCTTTGTAACCAAAAAGAAAATAAATACTTATCAAGAAGTACATTCAACATATTTTAAGACCCATTACTGTTCACAAACAAAGAGCATTACGCTATCTAATTAACAAAAACTAACCTTAGTCCCATTTATATAAGATCTAAAATCAAACAATGATTATTTTCCAGGTACAACCCATTCAGTACGTCTGGAGGAACAGATGGCGTTCTCCGGATGGATCAACAGCAACTTGGAGCACGATCCTGATCTGCAACACCTGTTACCCATCGACCATGAGGGCAAGCAGCTCTATGAGAAACTTAAGGATGGACTCATACTTTGGTTAGTTTTTCACACTGATATTATAAAGTGATAAGATTGGATTTTATTGTTTATTTGTTGTGATGGTATCTACTCAAAAACTGCTGGTCCGAATTAAATAAATAGTAAAGTGTATGGTACCTCATTTATCGAGATATATAACATCACGCTACGACCAATAGGTATGGAGCATCATTGGAAGATATTGCAGAATGATGAGACGCAGATGAAGTTGGACGTTAGTTTCTAATTGTCTGTATGTCAACAAATTGTTACCTAGTTTGCTGTATGCTTATATCTTTAAAACAACGCAACAGATTTTAATACGATATGGGACCTTCGGTAGCGTAGTTTTAAAGATCTAATCGTACAGACTGTGAACTAAACTAATACACTAATATACTACTTTAAAACGCATACTTAAATAGATATTTACATCCAGACATGTAGATGTATATAAATTTTCACAAAGCCAATGGGTCAGTCACTTTATGATGAAGTATGATATGAAAATTAAAAATATTTTTTGTTCAAATAGGCCTGTACAAGTACTTATGAAACGTCAGGCTCTAACGGTCGGTTCGGAAGGTTGGTTTTGCTGAGAAGAGCCGGCAATAACCTCTAAATGTTTCAGCAAAGTGATAAACCACTCGTGCCCGGACACGATAGACGAGCGCGCCATCAACAAGCGCAACCTCACGCTGTACACCAAGCACGAGAACCTCACGCTGGCGCTGGTCTCCTCGCAGGCCATCGGCTGCAACATCGTCAACATCGACGCGCACGACCTCGCTAAAGGTACCTATACTTGACATTTCTTACACTTATATATACTAACTAGCTTCCGCCCCGCGGTTTCACCCGCGTAGTTCCCGTTCCCGTGACCGCAGGGGTATCAAAAATAGATAGTAGCCGATTCTCAGACCTACCCAATATGCGCACAAAATTTCATGAGAATCGGTAAAGCCGTATCGGAGGAGTTTAATCACAAACAACGCGACACGAGAATTTTATATATTAGACTTATTTATATACATACCACTAATACTATTGAATTTCGTGTTTTGTAAATGAAATAATAATAATAGCCTTTTGTTCCTAAACATAGGGTTTCTGGTATATGAGATATGTAATCTTAAAAATATATTGTGACTGTTTACATCCAGAAGCATAAAATTCTATGATAGCTGCTATAAAACGTAACCAAATATAATATTGAGTAGGTAATTCTTTATGTAGTACTTATAATTTTCTATAATAACCTGTTTCGTTTTCAGGCAAACCACATTTAGTGTTGGGTCTACTCTGGCAGATCATCCGCATCGGTCTCTTCAACCAGATCACCCTTGAGCACTGCCCTGGACTCACTGAACTGCTCAATGATGAGGTACGTAATCTAACATTTATCCTACTAATATTATAAAGGCGAAAGTTTGTAAGTATGGATGTATGGATGTTTGTTACTCTTTCACGTAAAAACTACTGAATGGATTTGAATGAAATTTGGAATAAAGATAGCTTATAACCTGGATTAACATATAGGCTACTTTTTATCCCGGGAAAATGGAAGACCTCCCGGGTACGCGGGTGAAACCGCGGGGAGCCACTAGTATATTATAAAATAATAAAATTAAAAATTAAAAAAATCGTTGATTGATAGTTTTAAACAGACTGACTTTATTCATCGAGCTCATACACACGTAGACAATGGACATTAGTTTCACCTCATTAGCGCATAGATGGCGCTACGTGTATTAAATTAACATTACATTTTGATATCATCATCAGCTCATAAATATCTCCACGCTCGGAGCTCGAGCCTCCCCTAACATCGAGGGGGTTTAGGTCATAGTCCACCACGCGGGCCTAGTGCGTATTGCCTTAAATTGTGACATCTTGGGCATGCAGGTTTCCTCGCGATATTTTTCGGTGTAGGTGAAGATATTTAGATAACATTTTGACGATTTATTTATTATGTTTTCCCCAGGAGCGTATCGAGGACTTGCTGGCCCTCAGCCCCGAGGCGATCCTCCTCCGCTGGGTGAACCACCAGCTCCAGGCGGCCGGCGTGTCCCGCCGCTGCGCCAACTTCCAGCAAGACGTGGCGGACTCGGAGATCTACTCCTACCTGCTCAAGCAGATCGCGCCCTCCGATGCTGGAGTTGAGCTGGACGCGCTCAGGGTACGTTAAACTTGTATTTAATTATGTTATTTTTAGTAAATATAGTGTAATTTATAAAAAACATGTATGTTACAAATGTTATTTTATAACTTGAAAAATTATTTTACTGTTCACTTTAAATCTCCTAATGCCTTAAATGATTAAAATAACTTTAGTCAATTTTAAAATTATCCAATAAATAATTTAATAGATATTCTAATTGATAAGCATATATATTCAATTAACCCTTAGACCTCATACACTACTATTACAAAATGTAATGAAATATATTCAGTCAAATTGGACTTTATTTATAAATCTTCAAGTCTAATGCTAGTTAGATCATTCGAGTAGTCTTTCTATTACTCTTTTCCAAAAAAAATTTACCGTTGCCTTTAACCATAATGATAATCCCATTCATCCAACCCTCAGGAGACAGACCTCCTCCGTCGCGCCGAGCTGATGCTGCAACAAGCAGCCAAGCTCCGGTGCCGCGCCTTCGTGACGCCGGCGGACGTGGTGGGCGGCGTGTACAAGCTCAACCTGGCCTTCGTGGCCAACCTGTTCAACCAGCACCCGGGCCTGCAGCGCTCCGGCGCCGAGACCGACGAGTACCACCAGCTCGACGAGACCAGGGAGGAGAAGAGTCAGTATCTATATATTTGACATCCCAGTTGGCTTTGTGGTTAGTGACCCTGACTTTCAAGCCGTGGGTTGTGGGTTCGATTCCCACCCAGGACAAACATTTGTATGCATGAATAATATGAATATGTCTGTTTGTTCTGTGTCTGGGTGTTAATATCTATATAAGTATGTATCTAACGTAGAATATACGTAGTATATCAGCTATCTGGTTACCATAACACAAGCTCACTTTGAAGCTTACTTTGGAATCAGATTGGCCGTATGTGAAAAATGTCCCAGGATATTTATTATTTATATCTATGTTGTATTAAAATAGTTTCATATACCATGTCCAAAGTAGATAAAAAATACGCATGAAATCGCGTATAGCAGGGGGATGGCCCAGGCTTTAAATAATAAATAAATTATAGCAAAGACATACTAGGTTTATAGGTATATAGTAACTTGATAACTCCGGCTTCGCACGGTTAGGTTAGCAACGTAGTAAAATTTTAAAAATGTACATAAAACAATGATAAACCAAGTCAGTTGCAGCTTTATATTTATACTGAATTCAGAAAATAATTCCAATTATCTAAATACAAAACTCAATAGAAACGTTACCGTGATTTAACATTAATTTATGTAGTTGGTAGATAAATAAATTCGTTATTTAGTTAATACCAAAGAACATAAATTTATAATGTAAGTAAAGGAATTACAATCTGCAAAAACATTTTAAATAAACAGCTACTTTTACTCCGGTGTCAGTAAGCCGCCTAGCTGATTAGGTATTTGATTATCACCTACTCTTTCTCTTCCTTATTTCGTAACTATCCTATTAGAAGATAAACCTTAAATTTAACTGTTCATAATCACTGTATATTAGAAAATTTATTACTCATTTTTTTTAATGTTGTATTACATGTTCAATTTTGCATAAAAACTATAAATATTTTTGGTTTATTTAGTTTATTATGATACACACAGGCACATGTAAAATCAATATATGTAATTATAATGTACTAGCTGCCGCCCCGCGGTTTCACCCGCGTAGTTCCCGTTTCCCGTTCCCGTGATGACTTAGGGCTTTGAAAAATAGATGTTAGCCTATTCTCAGACCTACTGAATATGCATATAAAATTTCATAAAAATCGGTCAAGCCGTTTCGGAGGAGTATGGTAACGAAAACTGTGACACGAGAATTTTATATATTAGATAAATCAGTCATAGTGTGTATCAATATTGTGTATACTGTATGGGATAAGTTTCACGTTGTGGTCAGAACAGCGGAAGCGGCACACTTACTGTGATTCGAGTGCCTAATGGATTTATGTTAGTCACGACTCGCGTGTATACGTGGTCAGCCATTGTATTTACAAAACTTTACTAAAATAAAATCATATATTGTCCCAATTTGGTAAATAAAATCATTGTTAAACTGTTTATTCAGAAATAATACTATACATGCCATTTCTTTAAGAGTAAATAATACATAAAGTTGAATTCATCTTAATTAAAAATATGTGTAGCCAACCAAAATTATTTGTTGGGGAGTGAATAAAATCTTTGTATTTTTATGCGGGTTAGTGATTTTTGGTGACTGTATGGAATATCTACTAATATTTTGCTGTTGATAAACGTTTGACTATAATCTCATCAGTGGTAATAAATAGTATGTTGTGTATTTGAGTGGAAGATGTTTTAGTGTTTCGTAGAACACAACTGTTCACAGTTTTGTGAAATGTGTGAGAGAGATAGTATTTTACCGATTTCAAAAATTGAGGAGTTATGTGTTCCGCTGTATATCTATATAAATTTTGTATATTGTTTTAGCTAGTTAACCGACTTCAAAAAGGTTAAGGTTACATGTTCATGTGTGTTTATATATATTTATTTTTACTAGCTGCCTCCCCGCGGTTTTACCCGCGTAGTTCCCGTTCCCGTGGGAATACAGGGATAAAATATAGCCTATGTTACTCGGGGATAATGTAGCTTTCCAAAGGTGAAAGAATTTTTGAAATCGGTCCAGTAGTTTCGGAGCCTATTCATTACAAACAAACAAATCTTTCCTCTTTATAATATTAGTATAGATATAATTGTTTTGTGTGTACAGCGTACCGCAACTGGATGAACTCGATGGGCGTGGCGCCGCACGTGAACTGGCTGTACTCGGACCTCACCGACGGCCTCGTCATCTTCCAGCTCTACGACATCATCAAGCCGGGCATCGTCAACTGGAAGAAGGTATGAACTCTTATCTTTGTTATCTCTCTCATATAGTTAATAAGTCTATTTTTTTTATACCACAAAGTTGGCAAACACGCATACAGTCCGCCTGATGGGAAGCGGTTACCGTAGCCTATGGACGCTTGCAACACTAGGGGGGTTACTAACGCGTTGCTGACTCTGTAAAAATCTCTTCGGGACTGAAGAACCCTATGCTGTACTCCATGTACTGGAACCCTGTGCTACCAGAAGAGTTTCCTACCACGAACACTCAGGTTGTGGAATGAGCTCCACGCCATGGTATTCTCAGTGTGGGGTTCTTCGATTTTTCTAGAGAGCACTTAAATTTGAATGAGCAGTTTTACTCATATTTGGTTGTTTCGGTGTGTTGTCTCAGGTGCACAGGCAGTTCTCGAAGCTGCGCAAGTTCATGGAGCGGCTGGAGAACTGCAACTACGCCGTGCAGCTCGGCCGCGAGCTCGGCTTCTCGCTCGTCGGCATCGCCGGCGCCGACATCAACGAGGGCAACGCCACGCTCACGCTCGGTATGCCCCGCCCCTAGTGCTCGTAGCGTGATGGTATAAGCCTCAACAAATGTGCTGTCGATAACCTATGCTCCGTTCCTAATGCTCGTAGCGTGATGGTATAACCCTCAAAAAATGTGAAATCAATAAACAAAACGTTTTAAAGGCTTTATAGACAGACTTAACTTGGAGGTATAATAGTACATGACATTCAAGTACCAATTATAGTTTCGTCAATTGTGTATGCAATATGGCGGTGATCGCTTACCATCAACTGAACTGTATCTCTTTATAGTCCTTAAAAGGAAACATTAAAAGTGAAGGCCAAGGTACGAATTTAAAATTACATTCTTTTGAAATTGAAGGATTATACAGAAACAAACCGATACAAATCTGAGTTGTGTACACAATCAGAATAAAATTAACATGTAGGAGAGTGGAGATCATGGATATATCACAATTGAATTATTCTAAATAGACTATATTTATTTATATTTTTTGCATTATATATTAATAGTTTATTACATGTATTTCAGCTCTAATCTGGCAACTGATGCGTGCGTACACGCTGTCCGTCCTCACCCGGCTCGCTAACACGGGCAACCCGATCATTGAGAAGGAGATTGTACAGTGGGTCAACAACAAACTCAGTACCGCAGGGAAGACTTCCTCCATCAGGAGTTTCCAGGTAACATTAACTACTCATCATCATCAGCTCATATACGTCTCCACCGAAGAGCTCGAGCCTCCCCTAACATCGAGGGGGTGTAGGCCATAGTCCACCACGCGGGCCTAGTGCGGATTGGCGGACTTCATATGCCTTTAATTGTAACATCTCGGGCATGCAGGTTCCCTCACGATGTTTTCCTTCACCGAAAGCCAGTGGAGCGAATCCGTAAATAAGTTTTTGTAAACTCAGAGGTATGGGCCAGGGATTTGAACCTGCACCCTCATGATCGTGAGTCGGTGCGTTCCCAACTGAGCCACCACGGCTATAACATTAATACAGATTAACTACGATTTTAATTTTGTAGGCTATAAGTGAATGTATATGGATGTGGAAGAAATAATATGTTTACAAAATGATGTAATGTATGTTATGCACAGTAATCCTACTAATTGACAGCCCGGTTGGCTTTGTGGTTAGTGACCCTGATTCTCAAGCCGCGGGTCGTGGGTTCGAATCCCACTCAGGACAATCATTTGTATGCATGAATATGCCTATTTGTCCTGTGTCTGGATGTAAATATCTATAAAAGTAGTATATCAGCTATCTGGTTACCATATCACAAGCACTGCTTAGTTTGGAATCAGATTGGCCGTGTGTGAGAAATGTCCCAGGATATTTATTTATTAATATTATAAATGCGAAAGTTTGTGAGTATGTATGTATGTCTGTTACTCTTTCACTCAAAAACTAATGAACGGATTTGGACGAAATTTGGAACACAGATAGTTTATAACCTTTTTTTTGCTGATTGAATATATATTTCATTTGATCTATAGTCCATTTAAGGATGGAAATATATGTCATACATTTTTGTGGAAGTTTTTGGTAGATGGTTTTCATTCAATTTCTGTAATCATATAGGTATCTATTCTGTATTAAACGTTGACTTAATAACCTATGTTATTTCCAGGATGAAGTTTTGGCTGACGGCAAGGTGGTGCTCGACCTGATCGACGCGATCAAACCAGGCTCCATCAACTACGATTTGGTGCTACCTGGCGCTACGCAGGAGGTACGTATATTGTTTAAAACCTCTTGTAAAGTATAACATTATTTTAGGTTACATTGGATAAATGTTAAAACATGGTTCGGTGGTTTACCTGCATAAAAACATTAAATAGTTTCTCAAAATGTTTACAAATATATTTCAGCTTAGTGAAATTAGAGTTTTTTTTTATACCACAAAGGTGGCAAACAGGCATACGATCCGCCTGATTTGAAGCGGTAGCCTATGGACGCTTGCAACACTAGGGGCGTTACTAGAGTTGGTTGACATTTAATCTTCGACATGATATATTCATTTCAACTGACTGAGCATGGTTTATGTGGATAAATAAACTATTTCTTATCCACATTCACCACTAGTTGCCTCCACGTGGTTCTCGCTCCCTGATAATAACGCTTTCCAATGGTGTAAAAATTTTTGAAATCGGCACAATTTGAGTGTATTCATTCCAAACAAACACACACACAAAATAAATTTTTTTCCGTCTTTATAATATTAGTGTAGATTTGCTTGTTATTTTAACAAAGTAGCTGTATATAAAGACTTATCAACCCAATATTACAATATATAATATAATCAGACTATGTTTATGTTTTTGTTATTTTTTGTGATTATATTTTTATTAGTAATTTAATTTTAATTTTGTTTGTTTGTTTTGTTTACTTAAATTTAACTTTTTATTTTATTTTTGTTTAATTTTATTTAAAATAACGGTAGAAGCTGTCGGTGTTAGCTGTGATTACCTATAATTATGTGAGCACGAGGCATGTTATATTTTGAACCTTTTTTTAGTTTTAGTTATGTGTTTCATTTGTTGGTGATCCATAATAAATAAATATGATGTAATTCCAGGAGGCCCTAGCGAACGCCAAGTACGCGGTGTCGATGGCGCGGCGGTGCGGCGCGCGCGTGTACGCGCTGCCCGAGGACATCACCGAGCGCAAGCCCAAGATGATCATGACGGTGTTCGCCTGCCTCATGGCGCTCGACTACATCCCCGCCATGGACGCGCCCGTCAAGGCGTAAGTACCGCACCACCACCACCCCCTCCCACCCCAGTGACGGATTAAAACTACTGGATGCCCTAAGCAATCCACGCCTGTGGGACCACCTATCCTTGTTTCGACTAAAATTGGACTTTGAACCAAGTTTTTTTTTTAAATAAGATGATGAGATCTAACGTATCGAAATCGAAGAGGACAACAATAAGAACCAAATCATATTGGTGCCCCCCAGGACATGATTTCCTAGGCACTTGCTTAATCCGTCACTGTCCCACCCGCATACCCGCCATCCGAGCCTCGCATATACGTGACGTGACGCTCGCGGCGCGCGGCCCGCGGCGGGGAACTGTGTCGATGGATAACACGAATGATTAAACATGGAATCCAACGAGGTCACTTTACCTTGGGTTTTCATGAGATAAAGACAGGTGTCGAATTTAGACCTGCATTATAAAAATAATTTGTGTATTTTTTTCAAGTCATTCCTTAAGTCAAATATAGGAGTTTGAACCGCTGAAAGGCGTCGAATATAGGCCTTTTATACAAATAAATAATGAGTGATTTTTTTCAAAAGTCAATTCTTAAATTTGAAAATACATCTCTGGTGTAATGTTTGAAGTGATAAATCTCACAGAAATTTTAATTCTTATGATATTTAAAAAAATTTAAAACACGACTCGGGTGTTTTAAAATTCTATATTAGAAATGTTTCCATCGACACAGTTCAACTCATCCGAAAGTAAATAAGTAGGTGTTTGTGTTAAGTCAAGACTATTGAGTGAGTTTACATTTGAGGAGTATTTTTATGAAGCCATAACACTTTTAGACACTCGAAATCCACTGAATTTAGATTATTCACAAATATTATTTACTCCAAATGTTATGCTCACTCAATATCTAAGTAAGAGGCCTATCAGAAGTGTCTGATTTCAATGTTTGTGACAATTAATGTGGGATATTATAAGAATATTATCGTATGTATTTATAATGGTTATTTATATATCCTTTATAAGATAAACCCACCTACTGGTACAATTATATATATCTAAGATATTCCACACAATAAAGGCGAATTTAACTTCTGTATATGTTGTTAAAGTCGCTTTTCCAACGACTGAATATCCTACATTCCGAATTTTACTTATTGTATAGTAATTTTGGTGATGGTATGTGTTTTGTGATGTCTCGAATGAGTAAAGTCGCTAGATAGGTGGGATTTTAATTATGCTATAGAAATATGGATTTTATACATTGTTTAAAAATGAAAGAGGTTTTCGTTTGAACCTCTGAATTGTTCTAAAAAAGAACAATTAATAAAATAGCTTACATTAAATGTATCTGCAATTTGAATCCATGTCTTGGCAGAATTTGGAGCATTTATGAGTTGAATGATATGGCGATGTATTTATTCATATTTCTATACAACAATCATTTTACACTGTAACAATATTTGTGTACGTAATATTAATATATAAGCTTAACTTATTGAAATAAAATGTAGGGCTTAATGCATTTTGCAATGAGGGGTTCTAGATGGTACCACTTGTTTCCACTGATTTCTAATTTACACAGATCATATTAAGAAAAAACATTTAGTGTCATATAAAACAGGCACGGCAACGGTGCTGTATCGCACGCGTATTTGCAATAGTTCCCGATAAGTCTGGTCCCTTAAATTGGATCCCGCTTTTATTCTCCGTTGTCGATAATTGCATGTGGCCATCTAGTGTTCGTCAGTAGACGCACCTCAAACAAGGTCCGTTTCAAATCAATTACGTAATATAACGTATTTAATATTAAAAAAAATATACCATTCATTTTATAAACACGCTAACAACACCTTGTACTTATGAAAGATTAGTATTACATACATGTGTCAATGTTTTTTATACATTTTTACAACGAATATTTTATTGTTTTTAGGTTAGGGATAGTTTGTAAACGAAAACTAGTTAGTACTGCAGTACCATGCTTTTTAGTATAACGTAAGTCTTTTTATCGGATTATTGAATATTGAGGTACTTAATTAAAACTATGGCGTGTTTGGCACTGTCAAATAATCAACGGTATCCAACTACGCGATGACTATATTCATTCTCAAGAAGTTTCCAAACTTACGAAACTTCTGTATTTTTTAAATTATATTGAATGCTTCCAAAATTATGTTGACATTCTTAAAAAGGTATATTTTAAAAATCAATTTTGTTCTTGCTTTTTATGGAAATTTAGTAATTATATAATTATTGTATAATATTTATGGATTGCTTATAGTGTGGGAATTGGCAATAACGTGTTGTGGAATTGTTCATGTGATAACTTTAGTAAGAGACGCCATTTTACCGAGATATATATATAATTTTATACATTAGTACCTTCACGCGTTTACATTCCTCATAATATTCGGCATTCCCATATTGGCATTTATATAACCGGATTATATACCCGATTTAGTTAAAGAAATGTATATTTCTTATGTTATTTAAGTACTGTGAAATATTTTTGTAGAGCTTTTTTTATTATAAGATAACATTCCCGAGGGACAAACAACGATATATTTTACATTTTATAATATTTTTTCAAATGTAAATTTTTATTTTGTTAAATGATTTAAGGTTTTATCTAAAAAATATCCGCTACGTGATTTTTGGATTTATTTTACGTGTCGATTTATCGATAACTGATTGCCGCTAAAAAGTTTAGTTTTTTAACATAATCATAGAAGTTACGAGGAATCAAAATATAATTAATATCTTTATTACACTTTACACTGTATTTAGTGATGTACGCTAGCTGTCAGTAATGTTTAAAGTCAAATTGTAAGCCTATAAATAAAACGGAATTGGTAAATCGAATAGTATTTTTCTTTTCTTACACTGTCCCCTTTTCAATATAAGATCTTTGCACTTTTATGCAACATTTCAGTCATATTTGCGCACAAACCAGCTTTGAACTAAATTACATGTATAAAATTAAGTTCTTCTTAGCATATAGGTTTTGTGAATATCATTTTTATTGTTCAGTCACGGTGGGAGTACGGCCAGATGTAAGTATGATTTTACTAAATGTTGTAAGTAATGTGATGTCTTTATTCCATTCTGTTGTTGGCTTCGGGTGCACTTGTTATTTTTATAATTATGTTGTCTTCAAATATTTCTGGTGATGGATCTCTACTTTTACATAACTTTCTGTGGTGTGATCTTTACTAGTCTAGCTGAATTCTATCGGTGCAAAACATATTTAAGGAAAAAATCGAGCCATAAGAATGAACCCAAAAAAAACTATCCAGATGAAATAAGTTTACTCAATTTTAATTATTTACAAGTCAATATGTGTAACCTAGGTGTCTCTTATAGGGCCGCAATAGAGTCAACTGATTTCGCGTACGAATCGACGGAAGCGGTCGATGTCATCGAGTCACCAGAGGACAGTGCGGACCTGGGCGACTCAGGTTTGAGTTTACATTCCTCTGAGAAGCCAGCACTACCGCCAAAGCCTGAGAATTTGACAGTCTCTAGATCAGTATCTGTAACTAATGAGTAACATATGTTTTTTAAAACATCACGTTTTAGTACATACCCATGAACTTTGTGAATTTTAATTTTAGGTTTTTTATTGTTTTATACCTACATATTACAAATTGAACAGCAATTAGTACTGAGGGTACGATAAAAGTTTGTGTTTTTTTAGTATTTATTCCTATAGATTTCTATGTGGTATTCCGTTTTTTTTTCTCTTTTATGTTTTATTTGAATTGTATGATAAAAATTATAGAAATATTTTTATGTGATTAAAATAATTATTTTAATAAGTGTTGAGTTGTGATTGTTATGAATATGATAGCATTTTTTCACCCCTATATTACCAGGCGTATTTGTCTCCACATAATATTTTAAAACCCGGGAGCGCTTTAGTAACTTAAAAAAAAAACATTTGTTATTTAGCGACTTATTTATTTATTTATTAAGATACATACAACAAATTACAACTAATTAAAAACAGAAAATAATACATACAGATCTGAATTGCAACTTAAAACATATGATGATGATGATTGAGCACTACACCCAGCCAGTGCAACGACTGACCCATGTCCTATACAACCATTCGGGCAACAGCCCCCATGCAGTCTTGTTTAGTAACTGAACAGAGACACTGGTACCCGAATAGTTATATAAGAGTAGCCATGGATATACCAGGGAGCGCGTGGTTAATAGGAAGGACACGCTCTGGGATGGGAAAGGAAGACCAGCAAGCCGCAGCCGGCTGGCCAGAATCGACCGACTGTTCAGCCTCTAGCCAATATAGGAAAATTGTAAATTGTATATAGGAATGAGCGTTGGTGCACGATGAGATGGCGTTTGGTGTGTTTTTTCTTCCTGTCTACTCTACTGGACTTCCATATAGCGCTTGCATTACCGGTATATGAGCTGTTGATGATGGAATTAGCCAAACACCAATCAGATACAACATTAAGGTCATTTTGTAAATTCTGGCAATCAGATAGACTTGAGATGGTATTAAATATTTTTAGGTCGTCAGCATAAAGAAGGCACTGACAGGAGATACGTTCGACTGTTTTAATGAGAGACAAATTATGAACAATTCTAATACACCGGTGCGACACACACTTGCAATGTCTAAATGTGCATGATCGCAACCATGCATTGATACGGACCGGTCGTCGTAGCACAGGCTGCATAAAGTTATTATTGAAAAGAATGAAGAAGAAAAATAGTTTTAATTCTTCAATTCAATGCCGACGCCTGGCAAATGTGAAACATCGACATTATTTTGTAAAAGTAATATGCCACACCGTACAACCACGCGTGGCGACGCATGACGGCATGCGTCGCCACGCCAGAAATCGGTTTTACGTGCGGCTATATATGTTTCACATCAAAAGCAATATAAGCAGCACACGCATTTTGAACTCGCTGTATAAGTCGCTGAGACCTACCAAGAAGGCAAGGTCCATAGACTGTTACACAGTAGTTAAGTTTAGATAGAACTAATTACTGACAAATTGCGACACGAAGATTTGCACTAATGTAGTTTCGAATTCCACACAAGACCTTCAGCTTATAAAAAAAACTACACACAACTTCTGACACACGAGCTTCGAATTGTAGATTATTGACCATTATAAGACCCAGACCACGTGAAATAATATTCGTCCGACTTTTATCTGGGTGTGATGTTAACTTAGTAGGTATACAAGAAAATTCCAACTGAAGCTGATGACTAGGCTTAGTCTACCCGTACCCATTGTTCCATGTCCATATTTTTAAAACCTGGATTAACACATAGGCTACTTTTCATCTCAGGAAAACTGAAGATACCCGAGTACGCCGGCGAAACTACGGGAAGTAACTTAACAGTCATAAAGTAAAATGAAACACACAAGTGAATAAAATTGTGATGATTTAATTCAATCCATAGCCGGCAACTAAATGTAAGTATTACAACATTTCTGCGGACAACAACACAAAAAATCATTAAAATTATAAATTTTATACTGTCAATATTTTGAACATTTCTTTTAAAGAGTATTTAAATTCAACCATCGCACAATTTAACTAAATATTTCTAACTTATTTGAACGTAAATACACCTTAAAATCAATGTGCAATAAGAGCAACTCGGTACATGGTATACAACATTATTGGCAAAAAATATTTTCATTTGTATTAAAAAAATATTTACAATAATATACACAACAACGATTGTTTAGAAATGATGAAAGGCTTAGTTTTGATTTGTACAATGTATTTTGTATAGTAACGAGGCGGGTTATATATTGGGTACAATAATTTCTACCTGTCTACATTTTAGTACAATACCTTGTGTGAACGCAATACTGGAAATAAACTTCAATTTACCAAGATCGCATTCAGAAAAAGAAGAGAACAGATTTAGTTTTTAGTCATAAAAGTGCTACATTACTGACGTAAATCAGTCCAGCTGATTCTACGACATTCGACATAATATTCGACACAAGTAGTGTTAATTGCCAGTACTTTTGCGACACAGCTACCTCCAACTAGTGTTAAGAAAATTTGGAATGTATTCGCAATAAAAATAAATGAATTTCACTGAGATAATTATACCAATTCAATGATGTCGTTCCAATAATTTAATAGTATATAGTTTCTAGCCAAACTAATATATAGATGAGAAGATAACTAACATTATTCCATTGTAAAAAATTTACGAAACCTAAATCGAGTATAAATGTACAATAATTGTATGTAACAGAGGTTACCCTCAATTTTATGTAAATTGCTATTATATAGAATTGACTGAGAACTGTCTCAGGTAGGAACCATTCTGTGGTAAGTAGTAACGCGGTGTTTAAGGGGTAGCTAGGGAGTTTTATGATTCTATGATGCATAGAGAAAAATACTATAGTACGTAGGGAAGCCCATTTAGGATGGAATATTAATTTTGTAATTGAAGAATAAAATTGGACTCAGTCATTCTCATTAAAGATTAGGGACCAAAACTACCCTTCTCACCTCGCGCACATACTTCGAGTGGGAAATTCTTATAAGTTGTTTAATACTGCTTATCTTTATAAGTATCAATCGATCGATCAATTTAAGGTCTGTAATTATTGCGTATGCTTCATATAGTAATTAGGTGTAGGTAAATTTTGTAGACGATAAATCAAAAATTTAAATGAATTCATTCAATAAAATAATTACAAAATTGGTTCCCATCATTGGAACATAAAATATTTAACCGCCATATACGTGTCAAATAAATAAACTTTTACTACATATCGACTATGGTCGGCTAATGCACGAACAGGTTAAAAGCTAAAATTGTGATGCAACACAATAGTATTATTTTAAATTAACAATATATACAATATGTGCAGGAAACCGATGAACGAGTTATATGTTTATATGTTGACATCCAATATTATATTGAAAAAATAACATTTGAAGCCAAAAAAAAAACAAAATAAAGGTATTGTCAACATATAAACTGTTTGTGATAGCCCCTAAAGTGACATTTAAATCCAAAAAAAAGCCATCACCTAAACAATTTCCTAGTATATTCCATTCACAATTTGAGATTTCCGACTAAATAAAAAGAAAACACCATACCAACGAATAATATATTACAAGTTGAGAATTCAATATTAAATTATAATAATCATACATGTATCGGGGCCCAGCCCTATTCAATTGTTCATGAATTTATAATCACCATTTAAAAATCACTGGCGCGATATGATTTGAGAAACCAATTTTATACTTGAGGCATTTTGTTCATTAAATAGGCAATAAAAGACATTTATCTTCCCTTTTTATTTAGTGTAAATATAAAAAATATGTAAAAAAAATGGTTTCTCAAATTTAACCCCACCATGCCTTACTTAACTTAAATGTAAAGAAATATCACTGTATTGAAGTAAGTTCACTTACATTTTGTATTAGTTCATTCTGCCATGAGCTAGGAACACTCGCATAAGTGTTTCTACAAAGAAGTTAATTATACATACATTAAGAATCTATTTTTCTCACATATTATCCACATGGCAAATAAAATTATGACAAAGTTTTATAACTCAGTCAAACTAACGAAATCTTTTAATTGTATCAGTCAATTGATTTTCGAGAAATAAAATAGTTATTTTTGTAAAATTATAGAAAATGTTGACAAATCGAATTGCATTAAAATTATATTGCCATGCATACTTGAGTAATAATTTATTAATTTGAGCACATTACTCTTGTAATATATCAAGTTATTGTATGGTACAAATAATGCAAAATAAATTGTCTTAAAGGTAATTCAGATTTATAGTTAGTTCAACTAAATTATAAATACCTTGATAATGTCCGAGCCACAAATAAAATAAACATATTTGTATTTCGATGATAACGTGGACAAAATTGCAATATGATCCTATAATTCCACTAAAGGCGTTGGTTCCCATTAAATATCAACCACACAAAGACCTGCATTCGTACCTGCAGCGGGAAAGAGACAAAAAATAAAATTAAACATAGATTACAAAAGCTAAAAAAAATAAAGTAAATTTATTGCAATTAAGTCCTTTTTACAATAATTATAAGTTTATGTTATTATATGATGGGATGACAATCAATTTGTGATGATGAGTAAAATCAGTTTTGCCCATGAATGACTTAATTAGTATAAAGGCTTCCCATTAGAGGTGTACAGAATGAAATTAAGTATGATTTAACACTGGATTTAATATTGTTATTTTAATATTAAAATTGAATCATCATATCGTCGAAACATTCATCAGTTAAATAGGGTTAGTTATTATGTGCACCAAAATAAACTGACTTTAGCAATTTATAAACATTTTATAAATTTGTTACATAGTCTGCAGTCTTGTTTCAGCGAACTCGGGGTATATGTGGGAATATTTAGTTAATTTTAACTTCAATATGAAATGGGTAGATAAAGCTTTGATGCAAACAATTCCAATATATACAGACATACCGTTTTATTAGTTAGTATACATCGCTATACAACTGTATAACCCACACAGTGATATGAATTCAAGCTATACATACATACAATAGGTACATAACAAAGCGTTTGTTCTTATGTCACAATATCAGCTGCATTTGAAGTTATATAAAACACTATTGAATAACTACATTGCGTAATATTGATGTTTACAGATTGAGAAAGCATTTTTTTAGTGTAAATAAATATTCTGGGACATTATTCGCGGTCAATCTGATCCAAACTTAATATACCTAAATTTTATAAATATGTACATACACTATTTAGATAGAAACAGGCACAGAAGAAATAAAAATGATCATGCACATACAAGTTTGTCTTGGGTATAAATCGAGCCAATAACAGCAGCTTGAAACTTGTATTATTAAATTTGAATGTTTCTGATAAAATCACCTCAAAGGATTATGTTATTTCGTACATATATAAAATGTAAATCAATGTAATATTGTTACTTTTACGTCTATTTTTGGTATTAATAATCATTTGAATTTTTAGGCAAGTGCTAAGTCGTTGAGCTATCCTCATATCTGTAAACACCAACTGAACTACATTTCGCCTAATATATTTCATACGAAGATTGTAGTTATGACTATTATTTAACGTTGCAACATTACACTTCTACAAACTGGACCGGTACATTTTAACTTTTTACTAATCTGTGGATATGCCTGGCATATACTGTGGTATCACCTCACAACAATTACGTAGTAATTCATTAAATTATTAAGTATGTTACCTACCAAGTGCGTTTTACCTAATAGTAATTTATTGTCAAATAATTGAACAAGTAGGTACTGTTAAGCAATATTAACAAGTATAATTTAAATAAGACAATTTGACATAGTATAAAACCCATATAAATTATAGTTATATTGAAGAAAAATTATACATAAACAATTTCGAAACACCAATCGTAACGTGACATGTTAATTCTACATGCAAATTAAAACCTTATCCAAAAGCACTTAGGTGTCATGCGAGCCCAGACATGTCCACAGATGCGCGAGGCATCGAACCCGCTACCCACATTACCTGTCGTGGTGTTTGTCGAGCAGGTACTCCTTCAGCCGCCTGACCAGGTGTTCCGACAGCTGCGTCACCTCCGGCCACTGCTTGAGCACCATCACACCAACCATTACCGCTACACTTGTCGTTATTACTCGTACCCTGAAATAAACAATTCAATAAATTAATCATCATCAACAGCTCATATACGTCTCCACCGAGGAGCTCAAGCCTCCCCTAACATCAAGGGGGGTTAGGCCATAGTCCACCACGCGGGCCTAGTGCGGATTGGCGGACTTCACATGCCTTTAACTGTGACATCTCAGGCGTGCAGGTTTCCTCACGATGTTTTCCTTCACCGAAAGCCAGTGGTGTGAATCCGTACGTAAGTTTTTATAAACTCAGAGGTACGGGCCAGGGATTTGAACCGGCACCCTCATGATCGTGAGTCGGTGCGTTTCCAACTGAGCCACCGCGGCTTAAATTACGGATAAATTAATATATTGCATCAATCATTACAAAATTGTAACCTGACCCTATATTAAGCAGCGAGTATACTATAGTAGCTAGTTACCTGCTGTATTATACACTAAACATTAAAAACATTACATGTGTGTCCAACATTTTAATGCGGGAAAATAAATACTTGTGAGAATCGAACTTTCAATACCTGTGGCATGTCAGTTAATTATTGATACTTCAACAAGATAATTTTTTTGTAGATTATGTAATAATAATAATAATTATCCTGGGACATTTTTCACACACGGCCAATCTGATTCTAAACTAAGCAGAGCTTGTGATATGGTAACCAGAGAGCTGATATACTACATATACTACTTTTAGCCAACCGAGCTGTCAATATGTAAATAAATCATTAATTTCTACGACCGCGTTTATTGAAAGCTAACGTTGCAACAACGCTTTGTTGTTAGAGGCTGCACAGTGTAGTGTACGGTAGAGCATGTGTCTATGACATACGTCTTTGAGTCGCAGTGTAAATCCATTGACAGTTCCATTTTACAATAAATTAATCTATATATATATAAATCAATTGCAGTTCGTTAGTCTCACAAAAACTCGAGAACGGATGGACCGATTTGGCTATTTTTGGTCTTGAATTATTTGTGTAAGTACAGGGAAGGTTTAAAGCATTCAGCTTTTTTATTGATTGATTCTGAGGCAGTACGAAGTTTGCCGGGTCAACTAGTTATAAATATAATTCAGTGTTTATTTGTTGCTAAAAGTACATAAAAACAGTGTCTTCAACACATGTGTATACCTGGTGCGTAGGAAGGGCATGGCGACGCCAGCCACGGTGGCGACAAGCAGCAGTGCCAGCTGCAGCAGCGTGAGGGCAACGTTGAGCAGCTTCACCAGCACCAGCCGTGGTGGTAGGGTTCCCGCGCCGGCGCCTTCTCCTCCTCCTCCACCTCCACCGCCTCCGCCCCCACCGCCGGCCATCCATTGCTCTAACTTGCTTATCTAAACCAACCATATAATATAATGGTTAGATAAACGATGAAAATATTAAGTTACCAGTACCATGTTTAGCTACTTGAAGAAAATTTTGAGTTAACAATATTTTTTTGATTGATTTAAGAATCGTTTCCAAAAATGTATTGTATATATACTAGATATCATGTATGTATAGAAATATGCAACCTAAGCAAAAATTTATACCCAAATTATCTCAAAATGAGATGAGAATGTGGCTTAACATTTAATTTAATATTTATTGTTACCCAGGATAGAATTATGTACTTTCGTAGTGAAGCACATAATTCAAGGAATAATTATCATTTTGTATAATACTAGCTGCCGCTCCGCAGTCTCACCCGCGTAGTTCCCGTTCCCGTGATCACAGGGGTATCAAAAATAGATGGTAGCCGATTCTCAGACCTACTGAATATGCATATAAAATTTCATAAAAATCAGTCAAGCCATTTCGGAGGAGTATGGTCACTTACATTGTGACACGAGAATTTTATAAATAAGTTTATATATATTTATTTGTTTTATCGAACAACTTTCGTGGATAAGCTCTTAAAAAGCAGCTAAAGACAGTATTAATAATTAAATCATGCTACGTACTTTAGTTTGACAGAGGTCGAGTGCTTCGTGTATATCCCGTATCCGCTCCTCGCTCTGGTACTGGACCTTCTCCTCCACGTCTGTCAGCGCCTGCTTCAGGTTCTCCACCTGAAATAGAATATATTTCCGTCAATGATATCTCTTTCATACATAACTGATTTTGGAGTCACTGTACCGTTGTTTTAGGGTTTCTACACCAGTGGTATGAATAAAACCATTATAATGTTTTTTTCAACTATAAATACATACTTATTTATACAAATAGTGTACCAATGTCTTTTTACTTTTGATTGCAATTATTAAATCTAATTTTTTTCACATTTACTTATATCTTTAAAATATCTAATCTCTCTTTGATCTGTTATTATCGGTCTACTATATACTGTTCTAAAATATGCAGAGTTACCTTCGTGCTTGCAATATTAAATAAGAATTTTGATGATAAAAAAAGTGATATAATATACATAATTTTGATGATAAAAAAAGTGATATAATATACATGTGAATATAGGTACCTCATTCTGGTGCAGTTCGGTGAGATCATTGATTTGCTCCTCCAGCCGCTCCGTCTTAAAGCGCTCCTCCTGCAGCGCCGCCGATATGAACGACACCTCTTGCGATAAGTTCTGGAATAACAACATATTTATGTTAATTTCTTAATCACTTCAGTTCGGTAATGTAACCACATATTATGTACACTGTATTTTTATGCAAATTGTTCCTTGAATAGAATATACTTAATTGAATACACCAACGGGTCGCTGGAACCCGCTGGATGCAGGCAACCTACAACCGGTCTGCATGGAAGTCAATGGGGGAGGCCTATGTTCAGCAGTGGACGTCCTATGGCTGAGATGATGATGATGATGAATACACCAAAAGAAAAATAACAAATGAAATGCAATGAGATACAAAGTGATATAGTCAGATCGTGAGTAGTAACGCGTACGGATTTTTTCTGGTTCGTCGATGTAATTTTATAACCTGACTTTTAAGACGCCTGTCGTGGGTTCTATTCCTATAGACGTTCTATAGAAGATCAATATTATATCTTTAAAAGATTCTGGGGTTTTTAAATTTAGTATATAATACCTTGAGTGCGTCGATCTTCTCGGCCAGCCGCTCGTAGTCCTCCCTGCGCTCGCGCAGCTCGTTCAGTATCGGCTTGATCGTAAATGTCATCTCCGATATATTGTTCGAGCCCGCTTGCGTTGGGTACCTGAATTATTAAATATTATTTAAATTATTGCTCTCTTATTTATATAAGTGTTTAAGTGAGTTTCAAACACTCCGAGATGGTTGTAATGATTTCCAGAGAAAAATAAAAGATCTAAAAATAGAAGATCTTTGAACATGAGTAAAAGAGCAAGAAATTTAGACTAAGTAATACTTTCTCAAACAAAAATGACCCCTATGTAGAATAAATATAAATAAATAAATATCCTGGGACATTTTTCACACACGGCCAATCTGAATCCAAATTAAGCATCAAAGTGAGCTTGTGTTATGGAAACCAGATAGCTGATATACTACATATACTACTTTTAAATACATACTTATATAGATATTTACATCCAGACACAGGACAAACAGACATATTCATGCATACAAATGTTTGTCCTGGGTGGGATTCGAACCCACGACCCTCGGCTTGAAAGTCAGGGTCACTAACCACAAAGCCAACCGGGCTGTCGAATGTCGCAATAAGTACCAACCGAAACATATTTATCAATTAAATTTGAGCTCTAAATAACTAAACAATAGAGTAATACATACGGTCCACCCTCGCTAGTGATGGACGAGCTAGGCGAGGCAGGGTCGGGCTCGTCGGGCGAGTACTTGTGCGGCGCGTGTGGAGGCCCGGGGGAGGGGGAGGTGGCGGCGCGCGGCAGTGTCGCGCCCCGCGGCGCCGCCTCGCCGCCGTCCGACGCGCGGGAACCTTCCGACGACGCGTTCGCTAACACGTTGTAGACATACTCAGTACATTTTTATATTAACTGTCGAAGCCTTTTGGCTTTCTTTTAAATGTAACTTAAGCCTTATAAATCTGGGATCTGGACTCTAGTAGGTTATTCGCGTGTTATAGGGAAATTAACTTTAATGTTCGATAAGGTTTAGCTGTAGAATTGATTTAACACATAGAAAGGATTGAGATATTTTTTTATACCTAATAGGTAATGAGATTAACTTAGTGGACATATACGAGTATTTAAGTAGAGGACTGCATGTTCATGAGTGGTAAACAAATTCGGGTTAAACTCAAATATTTATCTTAAATTTGGCAAAAATATATATTCCTATCTTCATGGAAACTAATGATTTCATAAAGAGTAGTTAATTTGCCTTGACAATAATCTACTCTATACATATTCATGTAATATACCAAAATATCATTTAGTTTTGTGAGTGCAGATGACCCCAGTTGACCTTTTCAAAGGTCGATGTAATAATATTAGAATATATTATTTAGCATTGTTTAGGTTAAATAAAAATGACCCTGAAACAAGTGTCTATTTACTTTGCTACTTTTTATACATCTACGCTATAATTAATCTGCACATGCTCTTAAAGTATATGTATATAGTGGCTATATTACATCATATAGGTGCCAGCTATATTATTCTAAAATCAAAATTCGATTGCTCAGACGAACACGCCGACAGAGAACCTCTTATGGGACTGAGGTGTTACAGAAGGGAGATAGGAAATATCCAGAGTAACAAAAATCATTTTACATCAGAAAAAAATTGCGACCGTATTTTGTGCATCTCTTTAAGTAAATATCATGTAGGATTTTAAACTAGTTGAATTCTTCTAAAATATTTATTTGAATGCCGCTTTAATGCGATTTAGATACCATTAAATTAAAATAAATGCTAAATATGCCAATGGTGCAGAAATAAGCAGTAGTGCAAACCCTGTTAGAAAACCATAAAAACCAACACATAGGTATTTTAATGATTTATTTATAATGATGAAGATTAAATCTGTAAGTCTGCAGATGAATGATTATGTTAACCTTTATTTCAATATTTTTTTTTATTTTGGAGGACTGAAATAAATTGCAGCAAAGCCTAAGCAGGTACATGAAGTTTAAAGAATAGGCTTATTTTATAGCATAGTGGTGCACTTTCAAAATAATTTAATTTTAGATAATCAGTGTGAATAAGACGCCTTTTGGATGCACAGAAAGTAAGGCAAAGTACCATTTACTGTTTAGCACTTATGTATTTTTGCTATATTTAAAAGATAACATAGAACAAATACAGCGTATTTACCTCTCAGTTCCGCGTGTGGTGGGGCTGGCGTGCAAGAAGGAGACAGCATGATAAGCAACACAATATACAATAATTGCATGTTTACAAATACAATTGCATTTGAATACAAGCCTTATAATAAGCGACGTAAGTGTCATTATATGCTACGTTGCAGCTGAGTAAAACTGTGATACATAGTTTATAAATTTGTCCGATCGCTTTCGCTTTAATTATCAATTCTTATACTTAAATATAGCAGAATTAAACCCACTTTAATACTACTATCATATAACTGCTTCGACGTAGTTACGAATGTATGTAAAATACAAGATCAAATAAATATTGAGAAAGTAAAGTTATAAGGAAGCTTGCTGCAGTCCTAGTCTGTTGATATTAATGTCCCTAGAATTTTAATTATTTAAAAATATGACATTATAATCTTAGCCGTAATGTCACAAATTTGTACAAGATATTTACATTACAAATAATTAAGAAACGGAAAAATAGATAATATAATAACAGCTCAAAATATGTACATACATTAATGATGTCACGCTACCGTCCTTGCAAACAAAATGTACAATGTGTATGCGCATACATCATGTTTATTATCAAAAAAAAAACATTTTAAAATATTATGATTATAATTACATTTTCTCCTGCATCTATTGCACTTTTTAAACAACATATTTATTTATTTCACAATCACATGACATGGCACTTGAGCGGTAGACATGACTTGAGAGACTAACATACACTCGTGCGTTCGCTAAGTGATTTCAACTTAGAATGGTTTGTGATTATGTAGTAGCTATCTGTAGTGTCATATTTTCAATGAGTGATCGCATGTGAGATAAGATTTGCATATCTCTTAAGTGCTGAGACAGAGATATGAATATTTTTTATGTTAATTATTTTCAGATCAGAAATTAATTAAAAAAACCGCGCAAAATCATAACAAGTGAGTTTTGGCCGAGATATTTAAGGGACAAACTATATGTTTTCTTTTTGTAACCATCTTTTCTATCTCAGAGGTGAAGGCCTTTAAATCCTCTTACACAAATCAACACTTTAGAACTAGCTGAAAATCATGGTTTAATCACCTAAGCAACATTATCTTTCGTACAACGCCGTCGCAAAAACACGAAATACATATAGCCCTTTTACATAGATATTCTGTAATATTTATCGCAAACTATTGATAAAACTAACTCTACATAAGATAATAGTCGGCCGTTACGGCTGGGTAATTGTTGCATAATAAGTACCGTACACAGACCTATAATATAACTAGACATCGCAAGTGTAATTCGCGAGACAAAAACCAGTAAAAATAACTACTTTCTATGCTGTCATTTAGTCCGCGATCGACTTTTATTGCCTTCGGACGTCAAAGGAAAAGTGACACGGTTGGTCTTCATAATTGAATGCTGATAAGCAATAATGTGTTAACCTTCATAAACTTGGTTTTGAGAAAATGGCGGTTAAAGATAATAATGTCTATAAATCTATGTCATTAATAACTTTTGTAATTCATTTTGTATGTATTTTTATGTTTAAGATGACTTGAAACACTTTTGTAGAATGTTAAATACGCGATGCATTATAAAAATGTATCAAAACCTTCGTTTTCGACTTTTTGTGGGTTGACACATTATTGCTTATCAGCATCCAATTGAGGTACTTCCGTTATCTAGTTGGATTATAGGTCTGTGGCACCGTGCGACTATCTACCAGCCACCTCTGTCATTACCGGGGTCGTGTGACCGTGAATACCTGCTTTTATATTGTTTGTAGTATTTTTAATACTAACCTTCAGATCTTTAAGGGCTTATATAAATATTGATGCAAATATAATCTTACTTATTCTACATTTTCACATACATGATGAGTACCTTTCGATGACTGAAATATTTACTCTGCTATAGAGTAATGTATTGTTCTAATTATTTCAAACAAATATAAACAATTACGATATGGGGTGTTTATCTTTAAAAGAAAATTTTATATTCATAAAATTCTAGAAGAAACTAATAGCATCTAATTAAATGTTCACATCTACTATGTAAACTAGCAAGGGTAAGAGCTATAGACAAAAAAATTTACAATTCTACTTTAGGAATAACATGTTACTACTACTAAATTTAATCTTGAAGCCTATAATTTACATCAAATTCCTATACAACGTTATTTTTAGAACCAAAGAACTTCTAAGGGAAATTTTGGAGTTCAAAATAAGAAGTAAAGAAAATGTTAAGAAGTAAAATGGAATGGAATGATGATTAAGGAAATTATATTTTTTCAAAGCATTAAAATTTTAACAGTAAATCGGGACAAGAGAAAACCAATATTAGGACAAACAAATAGTTATATACAGACATGAATTGATGATTAAGGATGGTAAATTAAATGGTCAGTAAAATTTATGAAAAAGTGGATTTAAGTAATGAAATAACATTCTTTAAGTAATACGATGAAGGTTATAATATATAAAAATAGTTATAGAAAAGGGAAATGATTCGGTTAGGTACACTCTCTACATAACTATTGATATACTCACAAGGACCCGTGTTCTCTGTGAGACAAAATACATAATATGAGAACCCCATTGAACAGAATAAGCTAATAAACACTGTACAATATTTCTATAACTTCAGATAAAAGGAGTAAGAATAACATAGATTTTATATAGTAAGCATACCGCAAACTTTAAGCTTGAAATGAAATGAACTTCCTATTTCATTAATGTAAAGCTCTTTCAGGATTACTATAAAGGAACCTGGCCATCCTTTAGAGTAACATAAATTTAATGTGTGCTTTGGCCTCGATTAAAATCTAAAACGTCTCATATCGAAGAAAATATCAACACATCAGACAACAAACAAACAACACAGGTGCAAGAACATATAGCATGTGATTGCTTTTTGTCGGTGTGTATCAACATACATATTAATATGGTATAAAATATATCTGATATCTGTAGAATATTTTCATCAAAATTAGTACCTGTAGTACTCATTTGACGGAAGAAACGACTTATTTAAGAATGAGGAATAGACAGCTTAATATTGAATAATATACTTAAATCGAATCAAATCAATATTATAAATCCGAAAGTCACTCTGTTTGTCTCGCTTTTACGCTTAAACTATTGAACCGATTTAAATGAAATTTGGTACACAGATTGTCTAGAGCCTGAGAAAGGACATATGCTGCTTTTTATCCGGGGAAAATGGCTGATCTCCCGTGTACGCGGGTAATAAAGTAGGTATTATATGATACAGACCGGCGAGCTGGGCGATGTTGTCGGCCGAGCCGAAGCGGTTGGAGCGAGAGAAGAGATGCGCGAACTCCCTCGGCGCCGCCATCACGCTGCCGCCGAGACCCGTGATGCCGTCTCTGATGTTGCCGCCCACGTTCCTGGTAACCGTGGTAGAATGATATAGCAAATATATAATTCTATAAGAAAATTAACTAAATTGAATTTAAATTAAATGAGATATTTATTGGACTTACTGAAGAATACAGTTTAATTCTTGGATAGTATAATAGTGTTCAGGAGTTTAAAAACTGTATTAACAGTATAAAACAATCATGAGACTAAACGAAAAAGTATGAAGTTTAATATTTTTGGTACCCCATCAAAAATAATATTAAATGTCCCATTTTAGTTACTTTTAATAACATACTGTTTTTTATCAAGAGAAAATTCTGTACATGCATAGAAATTAAATACAAGCATTTATTTCATTGAAATTATTTAACTTCATAAAGGAGTTATTAAATATCTACAATGTTCTGTATGTTTCATTCCAAATTCTGCCTTTCCATCATATAGGTACATATCTACTATACCTATTTAAGCTATGATTATTTTCGACCTTTCAAGTCATTCTTATATATATGGAAATGTTAGTGTATTATGAAAGTGGTCTTACTTGAGTCCTTGTCCCATATCCCGCAGCACCTCCCGGGGCTGGCGGTGCGCCTGCCCGCTCGTGCCGTGTTGCTGGGAACACATCAGATACTGTTTTACGTATTAACATGGAATCTATTCAATCACTACTTACACTTGGAAAAATATCATTGGCTAAGATTGCTACTTAAGATGTCTACACTAATATATAAAGAGGAAAGATTAGATGGTTGTTTGGTTTGTAATGAGGAAACTAGACAAATCTAAATAATTATTATTTCATCATAAAATATGACATGATTCCAAAAAGTAGGTATTACTTTCAGTGATAGTTTTAAGCAATTAGATGATTTGTTTATGTGACAACTTTACCATTTTTTTTTACTGTCGACTTAAAAAAATTATGATAAATTATCATAATTTTTTATTCATCCTCTTGGGGTGAACGGTATATTAAAATCTGTTCAGCATTTTTGCGCAAACTTAGTGCGGTAGGTGAATTTTAATGTAGATATATAATAAAATGGAATATAGTGGAAAGAAAACCTCTTCATTATTCGGTTTAGGTCCCAAAAATACCCATATAGAGATAAAACTACAGAATCTACCATAAGTACATATAAAGTTATGTAAAACTTACCTCCCAGCTCTTAATCCGTTTGTTATACCCCTCTAACTTCTTCTGCAGCTGCGCGATACAGAGGGCGCTTTTCTGGTTCTTCTTTTCAAACACAGCTTTAATGCGCTGAAGTTGTTGCTTATCAGCGTTCGCTGCTAACTTCAGGTACTCGTTTACGTTATCTGGAATTAGCAGTTTGAGGAGATAGGTTTTATATGACTAAGTATATATCAATGTCTTAATGTTGATGCTCGATGTAGTTTAGAATTCAAATAATTTTATTCGATTTAATTTTTGATAAATAAAAAAAAAATATCTCAATTCCAATGTGAATTCATAGGTGATTTTGATTTCTGTTGTTGTATTTTTAATGGTTAGATTAGTGTAAGCGCGTCACTTCAAGAGTTGCAGTTATGACCGATAGTTGCCCAACAAAATGACAGCTGTTTGAATACCTACAATTGGATAAATATTTTAAAGCACTTAATAATATTTTTTACTTGATTTATTACTTTTCAATATCTAGGTATATTCCTTTTGTTCCTAAAATGATGATTAAAACAAATATAATTGTTTCTTACCATCTCTAATAGTCTGTTCGAGCCTTATCAAATCCTTAGTCCGTTCAATCTTGCTGTTCAGGTGAGCAATGGCCGCCAAAGCCTTCGATGACGTCACATTGCCGGCGTCGCATTCATCTACAAACATTTTAACCACTGTAAAATTAAATCTATAATAATGCGGTTTAAACACGAGTGATCGGGAATTAGAAATAAATCATACTAAATATTGTATTGACATTTATTACATACTAGCTGCCTCCCCGCGGTTTTACCCGCGTAGTTCCCTTTCCCGTGGGAATACAGGGATAATATATAGCCTATGTTACTCGGGAATAATGTAGTTTTCCAAAGGTGAAAGAATTTTTTAAATCGGTCTAGTAGTTTCGGAGCCTATTCATTACAAACAAACAAATCTTTCCTCTTTATAATATTAGTATAGATTAATAACAGGAAAACAAGATCATAATATCTTTATCAGGAGGAAATGCAGAGTGATGAAATCAGTCCTATTTTAATTGAATTAAATATTAATTTATGGACTCTATTGTGTAAAAATAAATATTAAGTTTATTGTAATAAAACACAATTTACCTTGATTTGAGTAATCGCCATCTTGAGCTGAAATGTTTAATTGGTATGAATTAATTTCAGTTTCATTTAAGAATATTCAATTCATATTTATTATTCGTTCAAATTCAGATAACTTTGATCTTTGTAGTGTTGATAGAAGGTGCATTTTGAAAGTGTTCTGTACTCATACTTATTTAGATTTTGGCATGTTCCTGTTACAAAACGTCTAATTATAAAAACTATCATATTGTCACAATTGACAAGGATGCTGCATTAAATTTTGAACAAACTGCTACTCTTGTTATCTATAGGCAAAGTGCAGTCTATATTTTGTTGAAAATAATCATATTTTTACAGTCATCTTTTTCTACTTACATCTATAAGCCGGTGATCCATATTCATCGGCAGAGGACAGCGCGTAGGACACGTTCGGACTGTAGACCGCCCCTGCATAGTCCCCGGGGCCTATAAGACCTGAGAGGATCTTCTTCTGTGGCGAGTCTTCCAGACTGGAATGGTAAGAGAGTTAGAAGAATTTGTCGTCAAAATTTTGATGTTGAGCTATAGATTTTGAGATTGGGATTTCCTCGGTACATCTCTTTATATAATGTTTATGTCGGAAAACATTTAATAATATTTACCGGAAATATTTTTAGGCTTTTAAAGCTCTTATGAATAGTCCAATAGTTTATTTCATATAGTATTTATTTTTCATTAATAATTTAAATCAATTTCCAAATACACAAATAATATAACTCCGCCGTTTGACTCTAAAAAGCTTTTAGGTTAAAATGTTCTGATTATTGAGCATTCATTCTGTTAATAAATTGAAATATTTAGTTATTCAAAGAGCTTTATACAAGCACTTATGAATAATCTATACCTAATGCTTGGTTAGGAGAGTTGCTTTTGCTGAGAACTGCTCAACATTTAGATGCTGGGTCTTTGTTTTATCTAAAGACTATTATTAATTGGATACATCCCTGTCAACTTTTGGACAATCATTAGATTCGCCATCAAGAATAAAAATACGTAAGGTAAAGTTGTATAAAGGTACTCACTCTCTAGAACTGTTGCTAGTGGTGTTGGCAGACAGGGGACTGTTGCCCAGGTCCCTCGAGTGGGACTTGACGTGGTGGGAGCGGTCGCCATGGCGTGATGACGAGCTTGATGATGGCTCCTGTAAATAAAATAATGATTAATTAGCTATGAGAACAATAAGACTAAAATTATTTTAGGATATTCAAGAATAGAAGTAAACCTATAGACTTGTTAAGTAGTGTGAAGAACAGATATATATAAATTCTTTCATGATGATGATGATTGAGCACTACACCCAGCCAGTGCAACGACTGACCCATGTCCTATACAACCATTCGGGCAACAGCCCCCATGCACAGTCTTGTTTGGTAACTGAACAGAGACACTGGTACCCGAATAGTTATATAAGAGTAGCCATGGATATACCAGGGAGCGCGTGGTTAATAGGAAGGACACGCTCTGGGATGGGAAAGGAAGACCAGCAAGCCGCAGCCGGCTGGCCAGAATCGACCAACTGTTCAGCCTCTAGCCAATATAGGAAAATAGGAGGATGGGTATTGTATATAGGAATGAGCGTTGGTGCACGATGAGATGGCGTTTGGTGTGTTTTTTCTTCCTGGCTCTACTGGACTTCCATGTTGCGCTTGCAATACCGGTTGTGTTTCAGCGAATGTCGTTCCTCCAATTGTAAGTTTCTTGCTTGGTTGACTGTTGCCCGTCTTGTATCCATGAGTCGCGAACTCTTTGCTCCTTTTCGGCTTAATTGTCGTAATGTGTCCATGAATCCTGTGCTCGGTGCTTGTCTGTACAATACGTACGTTAGTTGACGTTGTTTATTCGTGTATTTCATATTTTTTGTTCCGTTTTGATTTACAGTTTCCATGTATCCAGCTACCATACTTGCATTGCTCGACTTAGATTAATTGTTGTTGTTGTATCCGCGTTCGTTTTATTGATTATTTCGCCCTAGCTATCCTGTTTGAGTGGATTGAAGTCGTTTAGCCATGAACCCCCTGTGCAAGGCTCAGCTTTGGTTAATTGTTGTCATGTGTACTTGCTGCTCGGTTAGGATTGATGTAATTAAATCACTTACCATGTACCACTATCTCGTTGTTCTAATTTGCTTGGTTTTGACATGTGTCCATTTACGCGTAGGCTGGCATTCCTATGCCTGCGTAGTAATACATCCGTTGGTATTTGAGTCTCTTAGTGATAGCTTTTCCGTCTAAAATATCTGTCACTTTCGCTTCTCTGTTGAAGTTGCGGTCCAAGCATTTGACATACTATCAGTCACTTGTAACGACGTAGTTTTGATCCGTTTGCTTTAGTTAGTACCATCGCTTTCAGGCCGTAGCTTATTGCAGGATTAATAGCCATCTTGTATAATAGCTGTGCCGCTTGCCATTCCATCTGATTATTTAGACTTTTGTAGCTAAAAGACCTTAGATTCTAGTAGGTTTGTGAATGTGTGGCCTTGTTTCTTGTTAGATTCTTCTTTAATCTTGAAGGATTGATTTCATCCTATACTTGTTCGTGGTCAGATGTATTAATTATATGTTTCCCTTAATTAAATAATTCAAATTATGGTTATGCTTGCCATGGTAGATTTCTAGTTGAGAAGATTTTGTTCCGGATATCCAGGATTTTTACAACTTTTCCGTCCGCAGGATGTATCTATGCGTGTGTTAGATTATATTGTAAGGCAATAAATTTATTATTATTACTAGTGGCTCCCCGCGGTTTCACCCGCGTTCCCGGGATAAAAAGTAGCCTATGTGTTATTCCAGAACATATTCTAGCTCTGCCAAATTTCAAGCAGATCCCTTCAGCCGTTGGAGCGTGAAAGAGTAACAAACATCCATACATACAAACTTTCGCATTTATAATATTAGTAGGATTAATGAATATTTGAAGTGTAAACAATGCAAATTGAGAATATTAAGAGTGACATTTCAATTTGTGAGGGTATTAACTTGATTTTTGGTACATTACTCAACTTCATTAAAAGTATTTTTATTGAGTCAAAAATTCAAGATTCTCGTTTTAAATAAACATGGATAAAATGTGTTTAGATTGTGATTGTACTTGTACCATAAATCATATTGTATTTTATGATGTATAAATAATCTTGTTTAATATTTGTTTCATGTCATTTCAATATTCTTATCGATCCCAAAACAGGAAGTAAGTGTACAACATTGTTAAAATATTTCGTTATCAATACCATAAATGATGATTTGATTTATAATGCCTATTTAACGCTATTTAAGATTTGTTTCTGTAATTTTTATAAAATGCTGTGAGGGTATTTTGCTTCACTATGATAAATGTTTGACTATAAAAGGCAACTCTGTTTTGAGCTAGATACACTTTTTCATCAACTGTCGTACGGAGCAGACGTCTCTCGCAGTGTCTCTTGGCCGTAACTATTAAGTTGAGAAAAAGTTAAATAGCGAAAGCTATGCCAAATTATGGATCAGTCAGTTAATCAGCTGTTATACGGTTCAGACATAGACCTGTGTCCCATGTCCGTAAAAATTAAGCTGAAGTAATCTTGGTATATAGCGGAAGCTATGCCAAATTACTGATTGATCGATATACTCAGCTGTTATACGGGTCAGACATACAACTGTGTCTCGTGACCGTAAAAATTAAGCTGAGTAGTTGGCATATAGCTTATCAACGAAACTATGTTTGGAATCAATATATTTATGCACGCATATATCTATGTTTTGGTTGGCACTCTTGTTAGTATTGATGGCTTCGAGTCTGTGGTCATTCCTTACGATGCATGATGATCGCAAATTCCCGACACTTGTTACCTCCGCCCGTGAGGTACAATTTGTAATGTTTTGACTCGTATGTTATCTAGTCCTCGTTCCCGTTTCTTGTCATCCGATGTGTGTAACATTCTTCATTCTCCTACAGCTTCAGTTGCATTTATGGGTTCAAATGTGATGAATGCATGTTTTGTAGTGCCTGGCCATGTTGCTTGTTGTGATGTTGACATAATAAAAGTGTGCCTTGTTTTCGTATTGATTTTCATATCTTGGTCGATTGCAGAGGGATCCAGGTTGCATGTCGAATTAACTGATTGTGCTGGTGTTCTTCAATCATATCTTGGTCGATTGCAGAGGGATCCAGGTTGCATGTCGAATTAACTGATTGCGCTGGTGTTCTTCAATATACTTGTCAAGGTCCCGTCTTATTGCGTGGTGGTCGGATGTAATGAATAGGCGTGCACATATGCATGGTTTTTTAGTAAAAGGGCCTGGTTATTTGTTTAAATAAGAAATTAATAGCCTGAGGGTATTTTGCTTCACTATGATAAATGTTTGCCTATAAAAGGCAACTCTGTTTTGAGCTAGATACACTTTTTCATCAACTGTTGTACGGAGCAGACATCTCTCGCAGTGTCTCTTGGCCGTAACTATTAAGTTGAGAAAAAGTTAAATAGCGAAAGCTATGCCAAATTATGGATCAGTCAGTTAATCAGCTGTTATACGGTTCAGACATAGACCTGTGTCCCATGTCCGTAAAAATTAAGCTGAAGTAATCTTGGTATATAGCGGAAGCTATGCCAAATTACTGATTGATCGATATACTCAGCTGTTATACGGGTCAGACATATAACTGTGTCTCGTGACCGTAAAAATTAAGCTGAGTAGTTGGCATATAGCTTATCAACGAAACTATGTTTGGAATCAATATATTTATGCACGCATATATCTATGTTTTGGTTGGCACTCTTGTTAGTATTGATGGCTTCGAGTCTGTGGTCATTCCTTACGATGCATGATGATCGCAAATTCCCGACACTTGTTACCTCCGCCCGTGAGGTACCATTTGTAATGTTTTGACTCGTATGTTATCTAGTCCTCGTTCCCGTTTCTTGTCATCCGATGTGTGTAACATTCTTCATTCTCCTACAGCTTCAGTTGCATTTATGGGTTCAAATGTGATGAATGCATGTTTTGTAGTGCCTGGCCATGTTGCTTGTTGTGATGTTGACATAATAAAAGTGTGCCTTGTTTTCGTATTGATTTTCATATCTTGGTCGATTGCAGAGGGATCCAGGTTGCATGTCGAATTAACTGATTGTGCTGGTGTTCTTCAATCATATCTTGGTCGATTGCAGAGGGATCCAGGTTGCATGTCGAATTAACTGATTGCGCTGGTGTTCTTCAATATACTTGTCAAGGTCCCGTCTTATTGCGTGGTGGTCGGATGTAATGAATAGGCGTGCACATATGCATGGTTTTTTAGTAAAAGGGCCTGGTTATTTGTTTAAATAAGAAATTAATAGCCTGAGGGTATTTTGCTTCACTATGATAAATGTTTGCCTATAAAAGGCAACTCTGTTTTGAGCTAGATACACTTTTTCATCAACTGTCGTACGGAGCAGACGTCTCTCGCAGTGTCTCTTGGCCGTAACTATTAAGTTGAGAAAAAGTTTAATAGCGAAAGCTATGCCAAATTATGGATCAGTCAGTTAATCAGCTGTTATACGGTTCAGACATAGACCTGTGTCCCATGTCCGTAAAAATTAAGCTGAAGTAATCTTGGTATATAGCGGAAGCTATGCCAAATTACTGATTGATCGATATACTCAGCTGTTATACGGGTCAGACATATAACTGTGTCTCGTGACCGTAAAAATTAAGCTGAGTAGTTGGCATATAGCTTATCAACGAAACTATGTTTGGAATCAATATATTTATGCACGCATATATCTATGTTTTGGTTGGCACTCTTGTTAGTATTGATGGCTTCGAGTCTGTGGTCATTCCTTACGATGCATGATGATCGCAAATTCCCGACACTTGTTACCTCCGCCCGTGAGGTACCATTTGTAATGTTTTGACTCGTATGTTATCTAGTCCTCGTTCCCGTTTCTTGTCATCCGATGTGTGTAACATTCTTCATTCTCCTACAGCTTCAGTTGCATTTATGGGTTCAAATGTGATGAATGCATGTTTTGTAGTGCCTGGCCATGTTGCTTGTTGTGATGTTGACATAATAAAAGTGTGCCTTGTTTTCGTATTGATTTTCATATCTTGGTCGATTGCAGAGGGATCCAGGTTGCATGTCGAATTAACTGATTGTGCTGGTGTTCTTCAATCATATCTTGGTCGATTGCAGAGGGATCCAGGTTGCATGTCGAATTAACTGATTGCGCTGGTGTTCTTCAATATACTTGTCAAGGTCCCGACTTATTGCGTGGTGGTCGGATGTAATGAATAGGCGTGCACATATGCATGGTTTTTTAGTAAAAGGGCCTGGTTATTTGTTTAAATAAGAAATTAATAGCCTGAGGGTATTTTGCTTCACTATGATAAATGTTTGCCTATAAAAGGCAACTCTGTTTTGAGCTAGATACACTTTTTCATCAACTGTCGTACGGAGCAGACGTCTCTCGCAGTGTCTCTTGGCCGTAACTATTAAGTTGAGAAAAAGTTTAATAGCGAAAGCTATGCCAAATTATGGATCAGTCAGTTAATCAGCTGTTATACGGTTCAGACATAGACCTGTGTCCCATGTCCGTAAAAATTAAGCTGAAGTAATCTTGGTATATAGCGGAAGCTATGCCAAATTACTGATTGATCGATATACTCAGCTGTTATACGGGTCAGACATATAACTGTGTCTCGTGACCGTAAAAATTAAGCTGAGTAGTTGGCATATAGCTTATCAACGAAACTATGTTTGGAATCAATATATTTATGCACGCATATATCTATGTTTTGGTTGGCACTCTTGTTAGTATTGATGGCTTCGAGTCTGTGGTCATTCCTTACGATGCATGATGATCGCAAATTCCCGACACTTGTTACCTCCGCCCGTGAGGTACCATTTGTAATGTTTTGACTCGTATGTTATCTAGTCCTCGTTCCCGTTTCTTGTCATCCGATGTGTGTAACATTCTTCATTCTCCTACAGCTTCAGTTGCATTTATGGGTTGAAATGTGATGAATGCACGTTTTGTAGTGCCTGGCCATGTTGCTTGTTGTGATGTTGACATAATAAAAGTGTGCCTTGTTTTCGTATTGATTTTCATATCTTGGTCGATTGCAGAGGGATCCAGGTTGCATGTCGAATTAACTGATTGCGCTGGTGTTCTTCAATATACTTGTCAAGGTCCCGTCTTATTGCGTGGTGGTCGGATGTAATGAATAGGCGTGCACATATGCATGGTTTTTTAGTAAAAGGGCCTGGTTATTTGTTTAAATAAGAAATTAATAGCCTGAGGGTATTTTGCTTCACTATGATAAATGTTTGCCTATAAAAGGCAACTCTGTTTTGAGCTAGATACACTTTTTCATCAACTGTCGTACGGAGCAGACGTCTCTCGCAGTGTCTCTTGGCCGTAACTATTAAGTTGAGAAAAAGTTAAATAGCGAAAGCTATGCCAAATTATGGATCAGTCAGTTAATCAGCTGTTATACGGTTCAGACATAGACCTGTGTCCCATGTCCGTAAAAATTAAGCTGAAGTAATCTTGGTATATAGCGGAAGCTATGCCAAATTACTGATTGATCGATATACTCAGCTGTTATACGGGTCAGACATACAACTGTGTCTCGTGACCGTAAAAATTAAGCTGAGTAGTTGGCATATAGCTTATCAACGAAACTATGTTTGGAATCAATATATTTATGCACGCATATATCTATGTTTTGGTTGGCACTCTTGTTAGTATTGATGGCTTCGAGTCTGTGGTCATTCCTTACGATGCATGATGATCGCAAATTCCCGACACTTGTTACCTCCGCCCGTGAGGTACCATTTGTAATGTTTTGACTCGTATGTTATCTAGTCCTCGTTCCCGTTTCTTGTCATCCGATGTGTGTAACATTCTTCATTCTCCTACAGCTTCAGTTGCATTTATGGGTTCAAATGTGATGAATGCATGTTTTGTAGTGCCTGGCCATGTTGCTTGTTGTGATGTTGACATAATAAAAGTGTGCCTTGTTTTCGTATTGATTTTCATATCTTGGTCGATTGCAGAGGGATCCAGGTTGCATGTCGAATTAACTGATTGTGCTGGTGTTCTTCAATCATATCTTGGTCGATTGCAGAGGGATCCAGGTTGCATGTCGAATTAACTGATTGCGCTGGTGTTCTTCAATATACTTGTCAAGGTCCCGACTTATTGCGTGGTGGTCGGATGTAATGAATAGGCGTGCACATATGCATGGTTTTTTAGTAAAAGGGCCTGGTTATTTGTTTAAATAAGAAATTAATAGCCTGAGGGTATTTTGCTTCACTATGATAAATGTTTGCCTATAAAAGGCAACTCTGTTTTGAGCTAGATACACTTTTTCATCAACTGTCGTACGGAGCAGACGTCTCTCGCAGTGTCTCTTGGCCGTAACTATTAAGTTGAGAAAAAGTTTAATAGCGAAAGCTATGCCAAATTATGGATCAGTCAGTTAATCAGCTGTTATACGGTTCAGACATAGACCTGTGTCCCATGTCCGTAAAAATTAAGCTGAAGTAATCTTGGTATATAGCGGAAGCTATGCCAAATTACTGATTGATCGATATACTCAGCTGTTATACGGGTCAGACATATAACTGTGTCTCGTGACCGTAAAAATTAAGCTGAGTAGTTGGCATATAGCTTATCAACGAAACTATGTTTGGAATCAATATATTTATGCACGCATATATCTATGTTTTGGTTGGCACTCTTGTTAGTATTGATGGCTTCGAGTCTGTGGTCATTCCTTACGATGCATGATGATCGCAAATTCCCGACACTTGTTACCTCCGCCCGTGAGGTACCATTTGTAATGTTTTGACTCGTATGTTATCTAGTCCTCGTTCCCGTTTCTTGTCATCCGATGTGTGTAACATTCTTCATTCTCCTACAGCTTCAGTTGCATTTATGGGTTGAAATGTGATGAATGCACGTTTTGTAGTGCCTGGCCATGTTGCTTGTTGTGATGTTGACATAATAAAAGTGTGCCTTGTTTTCGTATTGATTTTCATATCTTGGTCGATTGCAGAGGGATCCAGGTTGCATGTCGAATTAACTGATTGCGCTGGTGTTCTTCAATATACTTGTCAAGGTCCCGTCTTATTGCGTGGTGGTCGGATGTAATGAATAGGCGTGCACATATGCATGGTTTTTTAGTAAAAGGGCCTGGTTATTTGTTTAAATAAGAAATTAATAGCCTGAGGGTATTTTGCTTCACTATGATAAATGTTTGCCTATAAAAGGCAACTCTGTTTTGAGCTAGATACACTTTTTCATCAACTGTCGTACGGAGCAGACGTCTCTCGCAGTGTCTCTTGGCCGTAACTATTAAGTTGAGAAAAAGTTAAATAGCGAAAGCTATGCCAAATTATGGATCAGTCAGTTAATCAGCTGTTATACGGTTCAGACATAGACCTGTGTCCCATGTCCGTAAAAATTAAGCTGAAGTAATCTTGGTATATAGCGGAAGCTATGCCAAATTACTGATTGATCGATATACTCAGCTGTTATACGGGTCAGACATACAACTGTGTCTCGTGACCGTAAAAATTAAGCTGAGTAGTTGGCATATAGCTTATCAACGAAACTATGTTTGGAATCAATATATTTATGCACGCATATATCTATGTTTTGGTTGGCACTCTTGTTAGTATTGATGGCTTCGAGTCTGTGGTCATTCCTTACGATGCATGATGATCGCAAATTCCCGACACTTGTTACCTCCGCCCGTGAGGTACAATTTGTAATGTTTTGACTCGTATGTTATCTAGTCCTCGTTCCCGTTTCTTGTCATCCGATGTGTGTAACATTCTTCATTCTCCTACAGCTTCAGTTGCATTTATGGGTTCAAATGTGATGAATGCATGTTTTGTAGTGCCTGGCCATGTTGCTTGTTGTGATGTTGACATAATAAAAGTGTGCCTTGTTTTCGTATTGATTTTCATATCTTGGTCGATTGCAGAGGGATCCAGGTTGCATGTCGAATTAACTGATTGTGCTGGTGTTCTTCAATCATATCTTGGTCGATTGCAGAGGGATCCAGGTTGCATGTCGAATTAACTGATTGCGCTGGTGTTCTTCAATATACTTGTCAAGGTCCCGTCTTATTGCGTGGTGGTCGGATGTAATGAATAGGCGTGCACATATGCATGGTTTTTTAGTAAAAGGGCCTGGTTATTTGTTTAAATAAGAAATTAATAGCCTGAGGGTATTTTGCTTCACTATGATAAATGTTTGCCTATAAAAGGCAACTCTGTTTTGAGCTAGATACACTTTTTCATCAACTGTTGTACGGAGCAGACATCTCTCGCAGTGTCTCTTGGCCGTAACTATTAAGTTGAGAAAAAGTTAAATAGCGAAAGCTATGCCAAATTATGGATCAGTCAGTTAATCAGCTGTTATACGGTTCAGACATAGACCTGTGTCCCATGTCCGTAAAAATTAAGCTGAAGTAATCTTGGTATATAGCGGAAGCTATGCCAAATTACTGATTGATCGATATACTCAGCTGTTATACGGGTCAGACATATAACTGTGTCTCGTGACCGTAAAAATTAAGCTGAGTAGTTGGCATATAGCTTATCAACGAAACTATGTTTGGAATCAATATATTTATGCACGCATATATCTATGTTTTGGTTGGCACTCTTGTTAGTATTGATGGCTTCGAGTCTGTGGTCATTCCTTACGATGCATGATGATCGCAAATTCCCGACACTTGTTACCTCCGCCCGTGAGGTACCATTTGTAATGTTTTGACTCGTATGTTATCTAGTCCTCGTTCCCGTTTCTTGTCATCCGATGTGTGTAACATTCTTCATTCTCCTACAGCTTCAGTTGCATTTATGGGTTCAAATGTGATGAATGCATGTTTTGTAGTGCCTGGCCATGTTGCTTGTTGTGATGTTGACATAATAAAAGTGTGCCTTGTTTTCGTATTGATTTTCATATCTTGGTCGATTGCAGAGGGATCCAGGTTGCATGTCGAATTAACTGATTGTGCTGGTGTTCTTCAATCATATCTTGGTCGATTGCAGAGGGATCCAGGTTGCATGTCGAATTAACTGATTGCGCTGGTGTTCTTCAATATACTTGTCAAGGTCCCGTCTTATTGCGTGGTGGTCGGATGTAATGAATAGGCGTGCACATATGCATGGTTTTTTAGTAAAAGGGCCTGGTTATTTGTTTAAATAAGAAATTAATAGCCTGAGGGTATTTTGCTTCACTATGATAAATGTTTGCCTATAAAAGGCAACTCTGTTTTGAGCTAGATACACTTTTTCATCAACTGTCGTACGGAGCAGACGTCTCTCGCAGTGTCTCTTGGCCGTAACTATTAAGTTGAGAAAAAGTTTAATAGCGAAAGCTATGCCAAATTATGGATCAGTCAGTTAATCAGCTGTTATACGGTTCAGACATAGACCTGTGTCCCATGTCCGTAAAAATTAAGCTGAAGTAATCTTGGTATATAGCGGAAGCTATGCCAAATTACTGATTGATCGATATACTCAGCTGTTATACGGGTCAGACATATAACTGTGTCTCGTGACCGTAAAAATTAAGCTGAGTAGTTGGCATATAGCTTATCAACGAAACTATGTTTGGAATCAATATATTTATGCACGCATATATCTATGTTTTGGTTGGCACTCTTGTTAGTATTGATGGCTTCGAGTCTGTGGTCATTCCTTACGATGCATGATGATCGCAAATTCCCGACACTTGTTACCTCCGCCCGTGAGGTACCATTTGTAATGTTTTGACTCGTATGTTATCTAGTCCTCGTTCCCGTTTCTTGTCATCCGATGTGTGTAACATTCTTCATTCTCCTACAGCTTCAGTTGCATTTATGGGTTCAAATGTGATGAATGCATGTTTTGTAGTGCCTGGCCATGTTGCTTGTTGTGATGTTGACATAATAAAAGTGTGCCTTGTTTTCGTATTGATTTTCATATCTTGGTCGATTGCAGAGGGATCCAGGTTGCATGTCGAATTAACTGATTGTGCTGGTGTTCTTCAATCATATCTTGGTCGATTGCAGAGGGATCCAGGTTGCATGTCGAATTAACTGATTGCGCTGGTGTTCTTCAATATACTTGTCAAGGTCCCGACTTATTGCGTGGTGGTCGGATGTAATGAATAGGCGTGCACATATGCATGGTTTTTTAGTAAAAGGGCCTGGTTATTTGTTTAAATAAGAAATTAATAGCCTGAGGGTATTTTGCTTCACTATGATAAATGTTTGCCTATAAAAGGCAACTCTGTTTTGAGCTAGATACACTTTTTCATCAACTGTCGTACGGAGCAGACGTCTCTCGCAGTGTCTCTTGGCCGTAACTATTAAGTTGAGAAAAAGTTTAATAGCGAAAGCTATGCCAAATTATGGATCAGTCAGTTAATCAGCTGTTATACGGTTCAGACATAGACCTGTGTCCCATGTCCGTAAAAATTAAGCTGAAGTAATCTTGGTATATAGCGGAAGCTATGCCAAATTACTGATTGATCGATATACTCAGCTGTTATACGGGTCAGACATATAACTGTGTCTCGTGACCGTAAAAATTAAGCTGAGTAGTTGGCATATAGCTTATCAACGAAACTATGTTTGGAATCAATATATTTATGCACGCATATATCTATGTTTTGGTTGGCACTCTTGTTAGTATTGATGGCTTCGAGTCTGTGGTCATTCCTTACGATGCATGATGATCGCAAATTCCCGACACTTGTTACCTCCGCCCGTGAGGTACCATTTGTAATGTTTTGACTCGTATGTTATCTAGTCCTCGTTCCCGTTTCTTGTCATCCGATGTGTGTAACATTCTTCATTCTCCTACAGCTTCAGTTGCATTTATGGGTTGAAATGTGATGAATGCACGTTTTGTAGTGCCTGGCCATGTTGCTTGTTGTGATGTTGACATAATAAAAGTGTGCCTTGTTTTCGTATTGATTTTCATATCTTGGTCGATTGCAGAGGGATCCAGGTTGCATGTCGAATTAACTGATTGCGCTGGTGTTCTTCAATATACTTGTCAAGGTCCCGTCTTATTGCGTGGTGGTCGGATGTAATGAATAGGCGTGCACATATGCATGGTTTTTTAGTAAAAGGGCCTGGTTATTTGTTTAAATAAGAAATTAATAGCCTGAGGGTATTTTGCTTCACTATGATAAATGTTTGCCTATAAAAGGCAACTCTGTTTTGAGCTAGATACACTTTTTCATCAACTGTCGTACGGAGCAGACGTCTCTCGCAGTGTCTCTTGGCCGTAACTATTAAGTTGAGAAAAAGTTAAATAGCGAAAGCTATGCCAAATTATGGATCAGTCAGTTAATCAGCTGTTATACGGTTCAGACATAGACCTGTGTCCCATGTCCGTAAAAATTAAGCTGAAGTAATCTTGGTATATAGCGGAAGCTATGCCAAATTACTGATTGATCGATATACTCAGCTGTTATACGGGTCAGACATATAACTGTGTCTCGTGACCGTAAAAATTAAGCTGAGTAGTTGGCATATAGCTTATCAACGAAACTATGTTTGGAATCAATATATTTATGCACGCATATATCTATGTTTTGGTTGGCACTCTTGTTAGTATTGATGGCTTCGAGTCTGTGGTCATTCCTTACGATGCATGATGATCGCAAATTCCCGACACTTGTTACCTCCGCCCGTGAGGTACCATTTGTAATGTTTTGACTCGTATGTTATCTAGTCCTCGTTCCCGTTTCTTGTCATCCGATGTGTGTAACATTCTTCATTCTCCTACAGCTTCAGTTGCATTTATGGGTTCAAATGTGATGAATGCATGTTTTGTAGTGCCTGGCCATGTTGCTTGTTGTGATGTTGACATAATAAAAGTGTGCCTTGTTTTCGTATTGATTTTCATATCTTGGTCGATTGCAGAGGGATCCAGGTTGCATGTCGAATTAACTGATTGTGCTGGTGTTCTTCAATCATATCTTGGTCGATTGCAGAGGGATCCAGGTTGCATGTCGAATTAACTGATTGCGCTGGTGTTCTTCAATATACTTGTCAAGGTCCCGTCTTATTGCGTGGTGGTCGGATGTAATGAATAGGCGTGCACATATGCATGGTTTTTTAGTAAAAGGGCCTGGTTATTTGTTTAAATAAGAAATTAATAGCCTGAGGGTATTTTGCTTCACTATGATAAATGTTTGCCTATAAAAGGCAACTCTGTTTTGAGCTAGATACACTTTTTCATCAACTGTTGTACGGAGCAGACATCTCTCGCAGTGTCTCTTGGCCGTAACTATTAAGTTGAGAAAAAGTTAAATAGCGAAAGCTATGCCAAATTATGGATCAGTCAGTTAATCAGCTGTTATACGGTTCAGACATAGACCTGTGTCCCATGTCCGTAAAAATTAAGCTGAAGTAATCTTGGTATATAGCGGAAGCTATGCCAAATTACTGATTGATCGATATACTCAGCTGTTATACGGGTCAGACATATAACTGTGTCTCGTGACCGTAAAAATTAAGCTGAGTAGTTGGCATATAGCTTATCAACGAAACTATGTTTGGAATCAATATATTTATGCACGCATATATCTATGTTTTGGTTGGCACTCTTGTTAGTATTGATGGCTTCGAGTCTGTGGTCATTCCTTACGATGCATGATGATCGCAAATTCCCGACACTTGTTACCTCCGCCCGTGAGGTACCATTTGTAATGTTTTGACTCGTATGTTATCTAGTCCTCGTTCCCGTTTCTTGTCATCCGATGTGTGTAACATTCTTCATTCTCCTACAGCTTCAGTTGCATTTATGGGTTGAAATGTGATGAATGCACGTTTTGTAGTGCCTGGCCATGTTGCTTGTTGTGATGTTGACATAATAAAAGTGTGCCTTGTTTTCGTATTGATTTTCATATCTTGGTCGATTGCAGAGGGATCCAGGTTGCATGTCGAATTAACTGATTGCGCTGGTGTTCTTCAATATACTTGTCAAGGTCCCGTCTTATTGCGTGGTGGTCGGATGTAATGAATAGGCGTGCACATATGCATGGTTTTTTAGTAAAAGGGCCTGGTTATTTGTTTAAATAAGAAATTAATAGCCTGAGGGTATTTTGCTTCACTATGATAAATGTTTGCCTATAAAAGGCAACTCTGTTTTGAGCTAGATACACTTTTTCATCAACTGTCGTACGGAGCAGACGTCTCTCGCAGTGTCTCTTGGCCGTAACTATTAAGTTGAGAAAAAGTTTAATAGCGAAAGCTATGCCAAATTACTGATTGATCGATATACTCAGCTGTTATACGGGTCAGACATATAACTGTGTCTCGTGACCGTAAAAATTAAGCTGAGTAGTTGGCATATAGCTTATCAACGAAACTATGTTTGGAATCAATATATTTATGCACGCATATATCTATGTTTTGGTTGGCACTCTTGTTAGTATTGATGGCTTCGAGTCTGTGGTCATTCCTTACGATGCATGATGATCGCAAATTCCCGACACTTGTTACCTCCGCCCGTGAGGTACCATTTGTAATGTTTTGACTCGTATGTTATCTAGTCCTCGTTCCCGTTTCTTGTCATCCGATGTGTGTAACATTCTTCATTCTCCTACAGCTTCAGTTGCATTTATGGGTTCAAATGTGATGAATGCATGTTTTGTAGTGCCTGGCCATGTTGCTTGTTGTGATGTTGACATAATAAAAGTGTGCCTTGTTTTCGTATTGATTTTCATATCTTGGTCGATTGCAGAGGGATCCAGGTTGCATGTCGAATTAACTGATTGTGCTGGTGTTCTTCAATCATATCTTGGTCGATTGCAGAGGGATCCAGGTTGCATGTCGAATTAACTGATTGCGCTGGTGTTCTTCAATATACTTGTCAAGGTCCCGACTTATTGCGTGGTGGTCGGATGTAATGAATAGGCGTGCACATATGCATGGTTTTTTAGTAAAAGGGCCTGGTTATTTGTTTAAATAAGAAATTAATAGCCTGAGGGTATTTTGCTTCACTATGATAAATGTTTGCCTATAAAAGGCAACTCTGTTTTGAGCTAGATACACTTTTTCATCAACTGTCGTACGGAGCAGACGTCTCTCGCAGTGTCTCTTGGCCGTAACTATTAAGTTGAGAAAAAGTTTAATAGCGAAAGCTATGCCAAATTATGGATCAGTCAGTTAATCAGCTGTTATACGGTTCAGACATAGACCTGTGTCCCATGTCCGTAAAAATTAAGCTGAAGTAATCTTAGTATATAGCGGAAGCTATGCCAAATTACTGATTGATCGATATACTCAGCTGTTATACGGGTCAGACATATAACTGTGTCTCGTGACCGTAAAAATTAAGCTGAGTAGTTGGCAAATAGCTTATCAACGAAACTATGTTTGGAATCAATATATTTATGCACGCATATATCTATGTTTTGGTTGGCACTCTTGTTAGTATTGATGGCTTCGAGTCTGTGGTCATTCCTTACGATGCATGATGATCGCTAATTCCCGACACTTGTTACCTCCGCCCGTGAGGGACCTACAGCTTCAGTTGGATTTATGGGTTGAAATGTGAGCATGTTTTGTAGTGCCTGGCCATGTTGCTTGTTGTGATGTTACATAATAAAAGTGTGATGCTGCTATCAAGGCCAAGGTGGAACAGAAAATCGTTTTCGTATTGATTTTCATATCTTGGTCGATTGCAAAGGGATCCAGGTTGGATGTCGAATTAACTGATTGTGCTGGTGTTCTTCAATATACTTGTCAAGGTCCCGTCTTATTGCGTGGTGGTCGGATGTCCGGTAGAAGTTTCAGTCTGTTTTCATTACTATGATATCCATATTGTTTGCTTTGCCCCGTTGTAGTTAGCTGTTGGGAAGAGCTTATATTTATAGATTGCTATTATACCTAGCTAACATCTAGTGTAAAGTGGCTTGCGCCAACCGGTGTCCGCTATGCACAGGTGTTACGATTGTCTTTAGCGGCCGTGTCATCGCTGTGGATGGAATAAGGACCACTCTTTATTTATTGCAATTTGTGAATTGCAACAGATGTGACTGCTAAAGAATGTTTTTTCTTTAAAATACCGCCGTAACGTTTGGATGTTTATGACTTTGTTATGATGGCAGTAACAAAAGGCTTACCTAAGGACGAGATTGCACTTTGTCGGGATTTCTATTGTTTGCCAAGGGCAAGGGTTAGTAAGGGGCTGATCGGGCGCTTTTGAAAGTGTTGCACGTGTCGAGTTTTGAGAATTTTGCCGGAGATATTTAAATTACTTTACGATTGTTTTCCTTTATTTAATGAATAGGCGTGCACATATGCAAGGTTTTTTAGTAAATGGGCCTGGTTATTTGTTTAAAAAAGAAATTAATAGCCTGAGAACTCAAAGGGACTTTGCTGTCGTAAAATAGTTTTTGTAACACCAATTATTCTATGCCTCGCTATGTATTTTTCTAATTGAGGAGGATAATTTCAGAAAAGGATAGATCGGAAATACCATAAATGGCGAAAGGTCGTTTAATCTATTGATGTAGTGATTTGGATCGCAGAACGAACTAGATGGATATTGAAATAGATTTTATGATATAAGTTTGAATGTTAGTATATATCATACTTATATACTCAGAAAGTGAAGCTTTTTGATTTCCGAAACTTAGATTGCTATACGTCTTGGTAAGGTGGAGTAGAAAATATGCGCTAAGAGACTGGATCACTAAATGTAATTTTACAAATTAACATGCAACAGATTAATGGATGAAAAGTATATGGCCGATTGCAGTAATTTGCATTCCCCAGATGTCTTGGGCGTATCTGTAGAAATATAAGAAAACCAACCTACAATTTTATTGATTGTAACTAGTGTTTAAATATTTTCGGTTCTCAATTGTTCCTGCTGTTTTGTATAATAATCGTAGCGGGTTAGCCTATACAACCGTAATTGGCGATTAGGTATTCTGTTTTATTTATCGCTTAAAACATTAACACAGTTTCTGAGGCAAATAGCTCAAAAAACCCTCTCGGGTCTATACAAGAAGAGCCATTAAAATTATAAAAGTCTAATAATATAATAAATAAAATAGAAGCGTAGGTATAATTATAAGCTATACAATTAAGAATATTTGGAGTCACACAAATACATGACCTACTAACAGCTTAAATAATTATGATGTAGGAACTAGTGTTTAAGCTTTGGCTTATTGTTTTTTGTAGTGCTATAGCGTAAGTCCGTCCGTAGATTATTAATTAACCGAGGACAAAACTCTTGAAAATAGCTGTTGAGATGATTGTTGTTGAATTTATCCGGATCTCATGTAGTGTTGCTTGTTTGCCTATTAAGGGTAGGTAATGGAATGATCTCACCGGGATAATTCCATCAGCTACGTAAGCTGGGTTGCTGGATTGAGCGCCAGACTGCTAGGGCCTAGATCTGGGCTACTCGCGGCACTATACACGATACACTACAACACCATCGACAAGTTACGGCACTGATACACAAGTTACTGAACAAAAGCGACTGTGAAGCGCGTTATTGTTTTGGCTCGGGATGCGCGCGCGGTCCCTTAGCCAGAATGCGGCGTGCGCGCGACCGCTCTCGACCGCTGCCAGAAACGAACTCCATATATATAAATTCTTTCAGCCTCTAAATTAGTTTTATAAAACGTAGTATAAAAATGAAAAACTCTGATATTAAGTAATATAATATACCTAAATTCGATACGAAGTTTGTCATGGTTTAGAGAAGGATATAGGATTTGATCACATGAGTTCCTCAAGAAAACCCGCTGTAAATATTTGTGTATATGTTTGTAACTCGAGAGCATTGTAAAATCTGTGACAAAAATTGTGGTATTTATTTCTCTATTTATATACATACATATAATATATCTATAATTCTGTACTGATATTTTGAGGATACTATGTGTAATACACGAAAAACCTTTTACGATTTCCCTGGAACCGAGAGTAAAACCAAAGGCTTAACCCTGTATTTATAATTAGTCCAAAAATACTTAAAGCCTGCATGCATACTTACGACAATTACCAGAATAACTAATTGTTTACCAATTTCCTAATGACAGGAATAGACAATTAGGCTAATAACTTTACTGTCACATTACTAATTAAATGCTATACATTTCGGGCTATTCCAAAAAATATATAAAATTTTAATTATAAAATATAATTAAAATTAATTTGGTATGTTATGTATTCCTAATCCTACTAATATTATAAATGAGAATGATTATGAGAAGGTAGGTACGTTTGTTACTCTTTCACGCCAGAACGGCTGAAGGGATCGCGATGAAAATAGGCACTGAGTTAAAATATGTTCTAGAATAACACTTAGGCTTCTTTTTATCCTGTGAAAAATGAATATCCCCTGGGAACGCGAGTGAAACCGCCACTAGTCCATAATCAACTGTCATTTATAAAAAAAGCAGCTCATGACATAAACAGTCCTTGAAATGTAAATAGTATCTTTAAATAAATAAATAAATATCCTGGGACATTTTTCACACACGGCCAATCTGATTCCAAACTAAGCAGAGCTTGTGATATGGTAACCAGATAGCTGATATACTACATATGTATACTATTTTTAAATACATACTTATATACATATTTACATCCAGACACAGGACAAACAGACATATTCATGCATATAAATGTTTGTCCTGGGTGGGATTCGAACCCACGGCCCGCGGCTTGAGAGTCAGTGTCACTAACCACAAAGCCAACCGGGCTGTCAAATCTTTGACCTTCATTCAGTCCTTGGATCTCCTTACACAGCTATGATATTATATTATTAATCCACAACGAATTAGGTGTCCTGTCATTATCTATGGTATAGAAGTCTATAATCAGTGACAGTTCAGTCCAAAATAGTTTAATCATTAATATTGATCTGTATAATCAACTAGCTTATCCGCGCTACTTTGTCTGCGTACCATTTTAATACATCCCCGTTTTCCAACATTTTTTTATTGATGCTCCGCTCGTATGGGTTGTAGCGTGATGCTATATGGACTATCTAACTCTGAAATATGTTTTCAATAATTCCTAAGTATTGAAACAAACAATCTATTTAGCTTTATAATATGTATTGATTTTGTTCATTAGAGCGTTAGCGATGCTTATAGAACAATCTAGGTTAAGGCATATTATAGCCAGCACATTGATATACCTACTATGTATAGGTATGTGATTAGCATAGTTATATGTACAGACACTGACTAAATATTTAAGAAAATTAATAACGAAATTATTCATAGTATGCCTCAGTATATATACAGTTTAATTTAATAGAAATAAATTAGAATAAAATAAATTCCACAAAAATAAAGTATTAAAATCATATAATGCTATGTTAAATTTATGTTTATTCGCTTCCAAATTATACCAGAATACCCTGTAGGTACCGAGTTATCCATAAAAAAATCCTGTTATCAGATATTAGCATCATAATGTTCAAAGCGCAAAAAAGAATGCGTACTATCGTATTAAAAATTGAATGTCGTTGACTGTACAAATAAATCGATACTTCAATATCAATAGTGTATACATATTGGAACGAAATGAATCAAACACAATCTGTTTTTGATGAAAAAAAAAATGTTTCGGAACTATTTGAAAGTAAATTGCATTTTAACATCTCTAAAAGGACCAGATGTTACTATAAAACGTTTAGTGTGCTTCTGTTTATAGTGTAGATAATAAAACCCAGTTTATAGTCTGACTAAAAATTTAAAGCTAATTTAGGCTCTAAGCTACACACTAGCGAACCTTTCAGTCTGATCGTGACATAAAATATGGACGCTTCATTGTCCTAAACCGGCGGTTAAATAAATAAATAAGTGACTATCATACCATACCTAACATTGCCTATTTAATAATAGCTATTATATTCATAGCTTCAATTTATACTTTCACTTTAAGTCCCAATGGAGCCATTCAATAACCATTCCGACTAATATAATTATAATATAATTAACTAGCTATCGCTTCGCGGTTCTGCCCGCGTTACGAAGTTTTTTTTTTTATAGCGAAGCAGAATCTACTAAAGCCGTAACTGAACTTAATTTTTGTGTAAGTAAATATTTTTTATTAGATACTAAAATGCTTTTGTTTTTTTATCAAAACTCTCTTAAGCCATTTAGGTTAGGTACAATAACCAATTAGGTTAAACATCTCACTCGTTTCAGCAGTCAGTAGTCACTAAAGAGCACAATAATAAGTAATAAATATAAATAATAAAAGGAAAAGATAAATGGGAAAGATTGTATCGATGGATGGATGTTTGTGACTCTTTCACGCAAAAACTACTGAACGGATTTGGATGAAATTTTGAACACAGTTAGTATTAACAGGCTACTTTTAATCTCGGGAAAAAAGAAAATCTCCCGGGAACGCGGGTGCAACCGCGGTGAGCCACTATTCAGTACTAAAGCCATGGATATTGAACCTTAACACGTGCTACATACGACAGAATTCAACTTACACTGACAACATGGTGGACGGTCGACGGCGACTGGACCCTCGACCTGATGACGGCGTCGTCTGTCACCACCGCCGGGTCCCGCGACAGTTCGGCGGCGGACGGCGACTGGCTGCGACTCGACCCCTTGCTGTGCCCATGACCCACGTGGAGCGTGTCCATAATCAATTATGAGGCGATACCAACACAGGACATGTGGTCGGTTAATATGTTTCAGTTAAACGGAGCGGTTTTGATAAGGTGTAGTCGGTTGTCGTCGCCATTACGCGGTGCACCTGAAAAGAAAAATTGTTGATTAAAAACAAAAGTAATAATAAAAAACATACATTTGTACCGAATTAAAGTAAAAAGGCATAGCTGGATATACTAGTAAAATAATATCGCTATAATGGTTACACAAGTTTGTTAGGATTTGTTACCCTTACATGCAATAACTACCGATGGGATGAAATTTGGTACTAAGTTAGATTATGTTTCATTATAGTACATAGGCTGAAAATCCAATCTAGTACATAGGTAAAACTGTCGAGCGTTTTAAATAATAGTATAAGCTTTGTCATTGTAGTGTATTTAGTATCTGTAAGTACATTGATTTATATTATTACACAGGTATGTGTAACCGTGCAAACCAGTCCGGATAACAAGATTGCATCGCGTAGAAATCAATGTCAACGTAAAGTAGGTATTTACGACTAAACATCAATACATTGCAGTAATCTTATAAGGCAATAAACCTTATAAACTATATCATTTGTCAGGTTCCGAATAGTGTTTTGCAGTTAAGTACACAAACAAAAGTTTAACTAAAAATATATTTTTGGGTACGATATTGTAATGAAATATAATATATGTATTTATTGATTTCGATAGGCCTTCCCAGGCACTTATGATATGTCGATTTAAATTTCGGTTTGGAAGGTTACATTTCCTGAGAAAAGCTGACAATACTCGGCAATTAGATAGCTTTCAAAACAAGTTTTTAACAATTCCCTTTATAATGTTGGCCGTGCATCATCATCATTAATAGGATATAATAAATATCGAACACAGATATGTTTTAATGTTAATCACGAATAACTAGCTAGCACTATATAAAATATTCTATTAAAACCACGTAGGTACCTACATTATAAAAGTGTCGCGCGAACATATAAATAGTCACAAACCGCGCTGACGTCATCATCGGCTAAAAATTCATCAACATAAATTAATATTATAGTAAACACAATTATGTGAGGAGATAAAACTGAATTATTTGGCCGCAGCTGCGTGTATAGTCACCCGCAATAATGTTGATCCCGGGACTTTACAGGATATGTACAATTTACTAATCGCATAACCTAATTTGACTAGTGCTCCAAAAAAGTTTAAAACTATCGATAGTTTTCCCCCTAATGAATGTTATCACATAAGTACCTAATTAAAAGGTCATTGACATGACGATAAGCAGTCCGCTGGACTAGACACGGTTTTCGTGGTCTCGGGTTCAACTCCCGAATTAGATAGACCTGTATGTTACTTCGTACCTATAATGATTAGTTACTATAATCATGTCACATCAAATAATATATTCGATATGCTGTGGTGGTTAAGTGGTGTAAGAAACGACTCAAGATCTTGACGGTGCAGGTTCATCTCCCGGATTCACACTAGGTTATAGTGAAGAAAAACATTGGAAGGAAAATTGCATGCTCACGATATCAAATAAATAAATAAATCATTTATAGCAAACTTAAGCCGACCAGTCCCCACAGGCAGCTAGTATTATATATCTAATAAACACTATCTACTAATAATATAATAATCGATATCCACTTGTCTAAAAGGGGAGTTGTATTAAGCTTTAATATCGTACGATGCCGCCATGATATAATCGAGCTCAATTGTCATAGCAATTGATTCGAATTAACCGATTCGATAGTGATTTCAAGCTTTCGATAACAGTTAATCGATAAATTGCTTACTCTACATCGTCTTCACTATTACGTTACACAATTATCTTGTTATTAAGCAACAATTTTCTCTAAAGAATTCTTACACACAACCAATCTGATCCCAAACTAAGCAATAGCTTGTACTATGGTAGCCAGATAGCTTATATAGTAGGTACTTTTAAATACGTTCTCATTCTATTAATATTATAAAGGCGAATATTTGTGAGTGTAGGTATGTTTGTTACTTCTTGACATCTAAACGGCCGGAGAGATTGTAATAAAATTCGGTATATAGTTAGCTGGTACTCTGAATTAACACAGGCTACATTTGATCCCGATAAAATTGAAGATACACGGGAACGCGGGTGCAACTGCGGGGCGGTAACTAGTATGTATGTAAACATATCCAGACACAGAACAAACAGACATGTTCTTGCACACAACTGTTCGCCCTGGGTGGGAATCGAACCCACGACCGCCAGCTTCAGTCACACAAAGCGACGATCGAATAAAATGAAGTTCTAATGTAACAAATATATGATTAAATCAAAATCAATTTTAATTCAGCTCTAAATTAGTCTTGCAAAAAAACATAGGTTGCTATATCGATAGGATCTATATATTATAGACGGCACTAGTTTGTTGGTGCAGGGTGCTGACTCGGAAGTCCAGGTGTACGCTTGAGTAATGTTCTAATACCATTAATTTGTGTCACTACATATGCAATAGTGTTATGGGATTCCAACGTGATACACCAGATGTGTAGTTTATGGCTGCTTGCCAATAGCTTTGTATGGATAAAATCCACTATTTATCTATCTTTATCAGTACGTGCATTCCGTGATTATTTCCGTACATAACACTGAGAGGACGGAAGTTTTATCTAGGTATCATCTATATTTATGTACATCGATGTTTCTTTGTCTGTACTATAGGTTAAAAATATCCTTACATAATTTATACGATTGTGATGAAACGTGAAATCGCTGTTGCGACTTAGTGTTACATAAGTTTAATATAATATAACAATCCTGAATTTGAATTGGTGTAGGTAGTTATTTTGACGTGACAACGTCTTATAAATTGGTTTGCCGGGTGACACTTCAAGAAACTGCGTTACGCTCCGCTCACGTTATGCGCTCACAATGAGAGCGAGTGAGAGGCACGCGTCCCTTCCACTCTGGCATGGTTAGCCCGCCTAATGGTTGTCACGTAAAACTTTCGCCCGTATACCGACTTTACAGGCAACCAATTTTTTATACAGATATTTAAGTGTACTGAAGAAGCATTTACATATTTACGTGTAGACGCGAAGCTAATGCAGATGTAAGTGTGCCTGTTTAATATCTGAAGAAACACCTTTGTATTTTTACCCGAGATAAAAAGTTTTCATATAAGAACACCGAAAATGATTATGAAAATATTCTCAAAGGGAATTTGTACAGGCAAAGCTTTATACATATAAAAGAAGCTTCCTTTTGAAACGCTCACTAAGACCACGGATAAACTGGTTAAACCTCGCCGATCTCCGGGCAGGATTAATAAATTAAAACTAATCTACGCCGGATTAATGTAAAAGAAAAACTAATTTCGCTTCGGTATAATAACACAAAAGTGAAATGCAAGCTGCAGTTGGGTTTATTCAAATTGCCGTAAAGATTTTATTGCCTTAGCTGCGATAAAAAAAGGTTAATTTATTTTTCAGCTACCGCATTGGCCAGTGTTTTTATTCGTGTGAATAAAAGCATATAAATTGCAAAGCACTTTCATGTTGGGTTGCTATGATTTATTCATGACCGACGTAAAGTTATATTGACGTTTTTCAAGCTCTCAAGTGCTGATGATATGGGTCACTTTGTTTTTGTAGCACCCTTTAAACCATCTTGGTTAGCCTCGTATATACAAGAAAATTTACTTTTACATGAATATGTGATTTATTCATCACATTTCAGAGCATTCTTACGTATAATCTTATAAAATTCATAATAACATACTAAAACTCGATGACTAAAAACAAATTATCCTCTGTTTATTGAGATTTACCCAAATAATTCTCAGCACTTTACATCTCTGCTTCTCATTCACCGTAATTTTCTAGATTAAAAGCGTTATGTCCTTGTCTACCTTGTCAGGTATCGTATCTATCTATAAACATCTTTATATAGTAGCAGGATTCTACTAACATTTCCCGTTATGTACCTATATAACAGGATCCATATTTTATTCATCATATCTCATTGTATCACGATATTTTATACGGTCGTCCATCCTCCATGTATGCCTCTAATTAGGTACAGTCTAGCCACAATATTTCCACAAACCATCACTCGACTCCATCCAAAATTATACCTTAACCTTTGAACAACATAGTCGATAATCTCGTATATGTTTTCCAGCATAATATTTCAGCATGAAAGCGTAAATAGATTACAGTGGCTAACAGGCTGTGAATATTTTATTTGTCTGCTCGTTCTATGGGGTTTGGTGGTTCGGATTGATGGGAATCGGTGTGGTGTTGTTGAATACACGTTCCGTTATTGATTTTATGAGCTGATATATTTATAACCGTTATTGGTTGTCGATTCATAAGCCCCTTTGAGAATAATAAAGGTTCCTGTTAGATTGTTACGGTAATTACGACTGTAACATCATATCATAGGGTAGAGTTATGTTATAGATAGATGTACTTTGTATAATATTTTTATTAAATAGCAACAATATTAGCTTCATTTTAAAATTGTTTGATAACAATGTACAGCGTTTTTAATCTAATCTGCTTGAGTACATTCGTACACATATTTATCTACAACATATATATAACTTCCAAACATATTGGCCTAATATGGGCATATAAAATTATATATATATATTGTTAGATATTATCTTATAAAAATATCTGAAAAAAAATATAATAGAACATGCCACGAATATGTACTAAAGATTACCAATTTACTCACTATATTCGACAACTACACAGGTTCAAGATACATGATGACTTTGCAAGATTTAGAATGAAAAGCAGAGTAGTATTAAATGAGTAGGTACGTTTCATGTGTTATCAACTGCATCTCGGTAGCAATGCGACTTAAATTTCTCTCATACTTTAATGGATTGTCATTCATTAAGCGGGTCACAAGGTTACTGGATGCTCGTCTGGAAAACTAATAAACGAACCAAGTCAAAATGTCCAATACAAATTGGTATTGAGATAAATCAATGTGTCTGAGAGAGGAAAAGAGTTCAAAAGTAATCTTATTTGAATTAAATAGGAACATTTAAAGCGTCGTGACAAGGTTATGGGTCTCTCATCTTCATACCCCGATCTAACATAACAATATTGCCAGTACCCGAAATAACTTACGACGAAATCCTACTCTAGTACCTACATACAATAGTGAAATCTATAAATTGTTTATCATTAAACCACCGTAACCGCAAATAAACATTCCCTATCGAAACGAGTATAAAATTCTAAAAAAGTACGATGTCGTAACCACTCATACACGTAGTTTTAATACGAAATGTAAACACGTTAGGAAAACGGGTCAAAAATAGCCAATAACCTATTAATCATCAGTTGCCGGTCATTATAACAGTGCATCTGTTATAATTGACTATCTACACAGGAAATTAGAACTTGAGAGGCGTTGACTCATCTGACCACTATCTTATATTTGGATAGGGATGCCATGCCAACGTTTCAAGTCAACTCATGTTAATGTCGCCATAAAAATAAGAACGCTAAGGCATTAACCCTATGGTTCTTTTTACGACAAAATAATCAATAAAGAGACTTTAGCTAGGTGAGCTTAAACGATATGTCTGTATTCTATAATGAAGCGTGAATTGTTAGTTACTAACGTTTCTTAATACTCCCGGAAAATAAATATTTCTAGATTATAACCGTGTGACATGACAACCCTACGTCGATAGCCAGTAAAGTAAGTCGACGAGACATTATTATCAATATTTGACTTCAATATGGAGTAGTAGGAAGTTTGGTTTCGTATGTTTATTATTAGACATCGGGTTACGAAATAAACAGACACGAGGGGTCAGATAATGTGGAACAATGATTATTATAGACATCCAATATAAATTTATTAATTTATTGATTAGGAATATTTGTTACTAGGAGGACGGAAGGGATGAACTCTGATAACCCCACCTCAGCTTTAGTCACAAAATATACATGTAGAATGTTATAGATAGACATTTGACTTGGGGAAGATAGAAAAAGCGTCACAAAATTTATGGCTATAATAAAAAATACAGTATCATAAAATAAAAATCAGTTCAAAAGAATTTTCAAAGAAACCTGGCCGGAGGAGGTAGCGAAATGGAAGTTCTATTCATGAATTTCTAAGTATCGTTTTACAAAGTTGGTTTACGAATGGCGAAATTATAGGGACGGGTGTCCCCAACGTGCATTTGGCAACTTCATTGTAATAACAATCCCTTCGTACCCACTCCGAAACCCCAAACATACTTAGCGAGGTTTCTAATGAAAGAAACCATATGGCGACCCCCGAAATACTTTTTATTGTTGGTTACATTCCGACATTATTGACTTCATCTGTACAGTAAGTAGCTACGTGACGCGGTTTTACCCGTAATATTTCTTGGAATAAAGGTTATTGCAAAATAAACTGGGATAGTGATTATAAGTACCATTCTAGAACAAAGATTTTAAATTATCGTTTCAGAGATTACCCGTATTACAGACATATAAAAATGTACTCTAATCTAGTATACTGTGTAAGGCGCTTTTATGGACAAAAACCTATAAAGACTATATTCGTATATATATTCTTAATTATATAAGTTACGTATTAGGTACGAAGCAGAATGACGGTGGGGCTTGCCGGCCATTTTTAAGTGCTCAAGTGCGTTTTTTCCCGTTTGAAAGAATTTTCATATCTATTCAATTAGTTAACCGAACAGAATTCTCAATAAAATACCAATATGCATAGAAATAAATTTTCCGAACGAATTCCATCGATCATAAGCTTTGCCAAAAATTTTCACCAACATTTGTCGTTTATCTTCAACAAACGTGACGTTTTGATAAACATTTGAAGCTAATTTGAAGTGAAACAACATCGAATAACCTATACTTCATCTAAAGCTGTTGTAAATTTTATTTTAGGAGTTACCATTTCTGATGCGTAAAAGAAATAGCATTATGCAATAAAGCTTTAAATTGATAAACAAAAATTCATATAAAATCGAATCCCAACTAACAAAACTCTATGGTCCCGCCGTTTACAAAAAATACAAAATATCACAAATTTATCATAAATTTATAATTTCAACTCGATTTTCCCTGCGACTACGACCGCGTGTATTTTAGCGAAATCTTTGCTTTATTACTTGTCTCTTTTCAATCTTCTCAATCACTCGATTGTTTGTTTGTTTGTATAGAATAGGCTCTGATACTACTGGTTCGAATTAAAAAACTAGTATTACCGGCTACTGTTACAAAAAATAAGTTGACGACCACGCAAACCCATGTACAAATACTACATTATTTGACTACTAATCTAAATAGATTTTAATCTATATGATACTAATAATAAAGATTAATTGCACGTTATAAACATCAATTTGGCACATCAAATGTAGGTTAATAGTTCCATAGATAGTTTATTAGTTCGCAATTTGTAAACTAATTTATATTTCCTCCATAATTATGCGGTCAAAGATTAAAGTTTAGATTGGCCGTGTTGCCAGTTTTCGAGAGTCGCTTATAATAAACTTGTTTCTGAATCGATTTATAACTGTGACAGAATTATTTATCTATTGATAATTGTTTTTAATAGATTAAGTTATATAATATTATTATTACTTTTCGATTTATATTCATAATTTCGTACAGTCTGTAAGATGTAGCTAGTAAGCTTTTACATATTACCGTCTAGTTCGCATAGAGAAAATACAATCATTTTCGAAGCATGTTGGCATAATAAGTTAGAGCTGAGACAAAAACAATCTCTGCAAATGTCACCTCACATCGAGAAAATAATTAATTGCATTGTCGAGCCAGATAAACACTTATGACGTGGATATAACGTAGATGTGACGTATTTTGAAGTCACACCATGTTCTCGAGAGATTTTTACCAGAATTACGCCATACACTGAAGCGGCGAAAAATCGTTTAGTTAAAGAATTCTTGTTAAGCTACATGGGTTCTATCTGTGACTAAAATCGATAGTCGTTGGCGTATCTCGGATCTGTCAAAGAGACTAGGGCACTTAATGTGGCCAACCACCTACTCGATGCAAATCAGTGTAAAGGGCTCCATAATCAGTGACCCGCATGCACAGAGCTATGCTAATGGCCATTCCATACCGCCCCAACAACGTACTTCAGTAAATCAAAACTTCTACCGTAACGAATACTGGGCTAAACGAATGGGCGATACACATGGGAGTTTCCTACCATTTACTACTCAGCCATAGCCAATAATTGTGCGTAATTCCCTCATTGTTGTACCATTAACTTTCATAAAGCCAGTGAATAGTCGAGCATTTTTATCATATCGCAGCTTTCCAAAAACCTGTTCAAGATAATATATTGACAGTTACTATCTTATCAACATAATACAATAGTCGACGTTGCTATATCAGTGGTAATTCTGCGAAGGTCTTATTACGGACAGTGTATAATTTAGTGGCATGACTCATGGCGTCATGATATAGACAGGTTTAGCGTGCAACCTCTAAGTAGAAAAAGCAATTTATTGGAATGGCTGCATTGTTCGACTAAAATAGTCGAGCGTACGTTAAATGAAAGTGAATTGGAATGGATCACGAGTGGGACAGATAGCAAAGGTGAAAAGACAACGTAGAATTTACGACATTGAACCTCGCACGTATAAGTATGTACTAGATTCCGCTCCTCGCGGAGATCTTCAATTTATAAGTACATACAAATATAATGTTTAATAAGTAGCCTATGATAGAACATATTCTATCTCAGTGCCACATTGAATACTGATCCTTTCAGCCGTTCTGGCGTGATTGAGTAACAAACATCCGTTCAGACTTTCGCATTTATCTATAATAATAGTACATACTTATATTGTAAGAATGTGCTGACTAACTAATGTCGCAATTTTTGCAAAGCTCTCTCAATATTAATACCGAATGAATGAGTAACTGTGAAAGTTAAATCGTCATCATATCATACAGTCACCGTGAAATACTTCGGGCATGCGATGAAGACAATCGTAAACGATCCAGTTTCGATTTTGTTGAGTGAAATCAGTTCACGGGTCTCGGTTTTCGTAGCACTGTCATATTGAATAGTATGTCAATCAGTTAATATAAATTTAACCCAAATCAATGTGGGAAGTAGAAAACCTGATCAGCGTCATCAAAAAGATAATTTATTACATTATTTTTATAGTAATAAGTATGTAGGAGTAAATATAAAATTAAATCATTGAAATATTTCACAAAGTGTGGCAAGTGGCTTGGAGCCAAAATATTTTATTTGATGTTACCTAACAGTGTTAAAATCTATGTGAATACTATCTCATAGTATATATCTATATTTAAAAATATATTTTATTAAGTTGTATAGCTATACAAGATATTAAATGTAACTATCTGTTTGACAAAACAAAAAAATACTGGTTAAATAAAAACAGTTAAATATTAAACCAAGATAAGCCTAAATAGCACAAAGGAATTATGTAAAATATAAAAAGTCAAGGTTTTCTAAACTATCCTATGAAAAAATTACTGCTGTGTAATGTGAACATTTATAATGAATTCATATCAAACAAGTTTTGTACTGCACATTATAAATAACTGGCTTGTTAAATATGACCTCTTGAGATGTATTTAAGTACTTGTTTTAAATATTTATAAAAAAATTAAAGGAACTGAGGAAACTTATAATTTTAATAGGTGTGATGTATGACGATTATGTTGATGTAAACTTCACAAAATATGTATACTATTTATTTTATAAATCTAACATAGAATATGTACCTACATTAAAACCATTACAACATATACTTAAAGAGATAAAGAGGCCAAAGTCCAAGTATGTACTTCAATGCTAAATTAATAAAATCTCTAAAACCATCTAAAACTTTGAGTTGCGTCAATCTGAAGGAATTTTTTAATTTGCATAGTTATTATAGCTTGTCTTAGCTTTCATATTGATTGATTTTAACATGTACTTACAAGTAATTAAGGATTTAGGTATCTCTCTTTGAATTTTATGCTTAAATATTTGTGAATTTGAAATCAAATTCAAACACTGAAAGGCATTAAAACTTCATGACTTTGTCTAGACACATTAAATTTCAGAGTACTTTCCATACAGATTTAAATATATATTTTAATGGATATCCTAAAGGGGTAAAATATTGGTGGAAAATTGATGCTTCGAAGAAAAGTTATAGTAATTAAATAAGTGTTATTCAAATTGCCTCCTGTGATTAAAGATTATTATGTATAACAATGAATCACTTTGTATTGTTTACATTAACGTATTGTAACAATCTCAGTGTATAATTTAATTGTTCTTACTTTGAACTTTGATAAGACTTGCACAATACTGTTATTTTGCAATTTTATATAATTATTGTAATTTTATTACTATCTATTTATACAGGAAATGCTGCAGTTTTTGGATCTGAACATTACAATGATTTAATTAAAATAAAGATTGAGAATGAGTGTTACTTTGTTAATAATATATTGTTATATGGGTCTATTAGCATGTAACGAGTGATATGTCATCGGGCGCTCTGTACGCGCACCGTAAGCTGGCAGTGCATTAAAATCTTTTGTGAAGCACACACGTCTTTCATTATAACAGTGGCGAACGAGTGTACCTGCCTACGCGTGCAGATAAAAAAAAACTGATTTAATGATGAATAACCTAATCGGTTCCGTTCCTAATTACGAACTCGGCCAAGACTGGAACATTTTTAAGGAAAGGCTTTCACAATGGTTAACGGCAAACACGTTAAATCTAAAGGGTGAAACAAAAGGCCAGGAAGATGTTCGACAGCGTGCGGTGCTACTGGGTGCACTCAGTGAAGGCGCGTATAAGTTGGTGCGCGATCTAATTGCACCAAAATCACTTGAGGACTTGTCATACAGTGAATTAACGGTGGAAATAGACAAACATTTTTTGCCAAAGAAGTCAGTGCTAGCAGAGAGGCACAAGTTTCATACGGCATTGCAAGAGGTGGGTGAAGATTTAAATCAATGGGCCGCGCGAGTACGCCATTTGTCAACGGATTGCAGTTTCGGCACAGCCCTTGAAGAAATGCTTCGAGACCGTTTTATTATTGGGATGCTAGCGGGAACGGAGAGGAATAAGTTGTTTCTGGAAGACTCATCAAACTTGCTTCTAAACAGGGCACTCGAAATAGCATTAGCGATCAGCAGTGCAAAACAAGCAGCTCGTGGATCTACGGTAACCACAGGATCTTTGGTTCCCTTACAAGAAGGTTCCAGTGAAGTCTACAGGGTCGCGGGTGAAAATTCGGATCGACCTAGATGTGCTATATGTGGTTATAATAACCACACCGTTAAGCAATGTCGGTTCGGCAACTATAAGTGTAAAAAGTGCGGTGTTAAAGGTCATTTAAAACGGATGTGTACACGGAAAAACGATCAAATAAATTGTTTACAGTCACAGATAACTGCGGAAGGTAACTGCGATGATGGTAAGCAATTAACAATTTGTAATATTCGGTGCTATCGGGGCGAGGCGATGAGGTTGTCCGTTGATGTTAATGGAAAAATGATTCAGTTCGAAATAGACAGTGGGTCATGTGTAACTGCTATTCCCTTTCAATTATATGAATTTTTTTTCAAAGATATTCCATTGTCGTGCTCAAAAGTCATATTAAAATCGTATTCCGGGGATAAATTAGACGTTGCGGGGCTAATACGGTTACCGATAACATATGAAGGGGAATCCAAAATGATAGATATTTATGTGGTTAAAAGTTCTGGGCCGGCGTTGTTAGGAAGAAATTTCTTGTCAGCTTTTAAATTACAGCTATCTAGGATTTATCATTGTTCGGGAATATCCGACCTCGAATATTATATACAAAAATACCCTAAATTATTTTCGGATAGGTTAGGTTGTTTAAATAAATTTAAAGTAAAACTACAATTACAACCAAACAGTCAGCCTATTTTTTTCCGTCCTAGATCCGTCCCTTTCGCGTTAAAAAGTAAAATCGAAGAGGAATTGGTTCGGTTGGTGAAGTCGGGTGTACTTATACAGGTAGATCATACCGAGTTTGCGAGTCCTATAGTTCCTGTGCTAAAAAACAACGGGGATATTAGATTATGTGCCGATTTTTCAGTCACATTAAATAAATGTTTGCTTATTGAAAAATATCCTTTACCAAGGACAGAGGAATTATTTTCAAAACTACATGGCGGTCAACAATTTTCTAAATTAGATTTAAGCACAGCGTACCTACAGCTTGTTCTAGAAGATGAGTCACAAATACTTACAACCATTAATACGCATAAAGGCTTATATAAATTTACTAGGCTTGTGTTTGGTCTATCGAATGCACCAGCAATATTCCAGAAAACTATGGAAAATTTATTACAGGGTATAGAAGGGGTCCTGTGTTTGTTAGATGACGTGTTAGTAACGGCTGATTCGAAATCGCTACACATAAATAGGTTGGAACAAGTTTTCGGTAGATTAGAGGAAGCCGGCCTAGTGTTAAATAAGGATAAGTGCCACTTATTCAAAGATTCCGTTAGTTACTTAGGGTTTAATATTGATAAGAATGGTATTCATAAATCGCCAGAGAAAGTGAACGCAATGATAAATTCCCCTGCACCGACTAACATACAGGAATTACAATCGTTTCTGGGGTTGGTAAATTATTATAGGATGTTTATACCAAATGCTTCATCTATTTTGAGTCCTTTAAATAAATTACTTCAAAAGGACGTATCTTGGATGTGGTCAGATATTCACCAAGCGGCTTTCATACAAGTTAAGGAAGTGTTAGCCTCCGATAAAACATTGGCGCATTTTAATCCTACACTTAAGTTAGTTTTGACAGTTGACGCATCATCTACAGGCTTAGGAGCCGTGTTAGCACAGGTAGAAGAGGGGGTGGAACGTCCCATCGCATACGCGTCACGGACGCTAAATAATGCGGAACGAAACTACAGTCAAATTCAACGGGAGGCGACGGCTATAATTTTTGGTATCCGCCGTTTCCACCAATATTTGTATGGTTTAGATACGCCATTTATTTTGCGCACAGATCATAAGCCTCTTATGTTTATATTCCATCCGAATAAAGGCATCCCAGAAGTCTCAGCTAATCGGTTGCAGCGGTACGCACTGTTTCTGTCTAGCTATAATTATGAAATACAATATGTGCGAAGCGCTGACAACTGTGCCGATTACTTGAGTCGGGCGCCTATTCAGTGCAGTGCGGACACAGCGGTCAGTACGAATGGAGCAGCGGCGCGAGCGGCGGCCGCGGCGGTCACATCGGGCATGCACGATAATATCGGAGTGACGTCATCCTTAGCGCCTCGCTCGAATGCGCCGTCCGCCGTGTTTGTAGATAATGCCGCGTATATAAACTTCGTTACAGATGGTCATTTACCGGTAACCATAGACGAAATACGCACAGAAACAAATAAAGACTCCGTTTTGCAAACAGTAAGACGTTATGTTGAGATTGGTTGGCCTAAAATAAAAGATAGAAACTTATTACCATTTTATAACTGCCGATATGATTTATCTACCGAAAGCAATTGTTTAATGAGAGGGTTTAAAATTGTCATTCCTAAAATGCTTCAAGGAAAAATATTGAATGAGTTACATAGACCGCATTTAGGGGTAACCAAAACAAAGTCTGAAGCCAGGTCTCGGTTCTGGTGGCCCTATATTGATAGGGATATAGAAAGTAAAATAAATAATTGCCCCGTTTGTATACAACTTAAACCAATACCTCCAAAAGCGCCACTCACGCCATGGCCTTTTCCTCCAGAGCCGTGGTATAGGGTACACATGGATTTTTTGGGGCCGTTGCAAGGGAAAATGTTCCTTATAATAATTGATGCCTATTCGAAATGGTTAGAATGTTTCCCTTTGAACACTGATTATACTTCTGCTACAGTTATTTCTAAATTGGAAGAAACTATGTCTCGTTTTGGATTAATAAATACCATTGTAACGGATAACGGAACTTCTTTTACTTCCAAGGAGTTTAAAGATTTTTGTATATTAAACGGTATTAAACACGTTACATCTCCTACATATTCACCTGCAAGTAATGGACAGGCAGAAATATATGTAAAAATAGTTAAACGACATTTAAAATCCCTTTTTTTACAAGGCACACGGCAAAAAGATATTAATTCACGATTGTTAGAATTTTTGTTTAGGTATAGGAATTCTAAACATACAACAACGGACACCTCACCTGCTGAATTAATGTTAGGTCACAAACTAAAATGTAGATTTGATTTGTTAAATTTAAAAGAAATAGAATCATCGCCGTTATCTTCACAGGAATTAAAAAAAATTGTCAACGAAAAACAGTGTTCACAGGTTAGGTATTACAAAGGAGCTAGGAAAGTAGATTTTCAATTAAATGAAGAAGTATTAGTGAAACTACAGAATATTAATCAATGGGTAAAAGGAACAATTAAAAGGAAAATAGGAAACTGTTTATATGAAATATTTGTACCATGTAAAAATGTTGTCTTGAAAAAACATAAAAACCAAATATACAAAGTAAAACCGTTGGATAAAGATAATTTTGATATCAACACATATGATTTTGCATCAAAAATGTGTTGCCAGGAGCCGCAACTTCAACAACAGTCAGAGACTTCCGATGTACAGGCGGAGTTAAAGACTACAGTTGCAGAGGAGGAGTGGAGTGATGCAACTTCTGAACCAGAAAATAGGGATATCCCTGAAGAGAGTACGACTCCACCCGCTCTGAAGACTCATGATTGTAATAGTCGTGCTAGGTCAAACCGAGTCCGTTCTCGTGTAGATTATAAACAATATTATTAAGTTTTAGATCATAGGAATTAAAGGTGGAGGGATGTTATATGGGTCTATTAGCATGTAACGAGTGATATGTCATCGGGCGCTCTGTACGCGTACTGTAAGCTGGCAGTGCATTAAAATCTTTTGTGAAGCACACACGTCTTTCATTATAACATTATAACATATAACACAATATTTTATATATTTTATAAATAAATCAACAGACCTCAGAACTAGGTAATAATTATATTTACACATCAAAAACAGTATGCCTTAATGACTTTATATGCTCACTATAAAAACCTCTTTGTGACTCAGATTCATTCACAGATTACATTAGTACACTACCTGATACACAGGCTGACTCATGCCTTAGCAGAGAAAAAAATAAACAAAGAATAAAATTATTACTTTATCTGAGTCTGCCACACATAAAGTGCATTTAGTAGTTGTTTTATGCACTGGCATCAAGCCAAACATACGTGAACGATACTTCGCACACATAGGCCTCCTGACAAGGCGTTACAACAAGGAAGTTGTACTAAACCCAACACAATAAGCAAGTGCCGACCCATACTGGTGTCTTATTGTTACCTTGAAAGGTTCACATATCGAGCCGCGATCATGACGTATCCTCTATTGTAACATTTGTAACGCATGCTATCACGTACTCATGATAATGAAATTAATATCGCAATTACAATACTTACATACCGATATCCAGTCTGTAACAATAGAATCTTTTCTGATTGGTTACCATTCGGAACTTGGCAACTGACATGCTTGGTAGTTTATCGATAACGTATTTGTCTAATCGAGCTTTTAATTCGCTTTTTAGAGCCGCAAATCACTTCATTACTGAACACAATGTACATTTAAAAATAATGAAAAAAATTATAGCTGCGAGAGACAGTTCAAAGAATCACTTTACTTACGATTTCTTATCATCACTTTCTCCTTGCGTTATTTAACAAAATTTCTTAGTTACACGATAGTCATAAATAAAGTATTTTCTATGTTAAATTAAACTCCACATTAATTTCAAGATAACGATAGTATGACAGAAAACAGCGGAATAGAAAAAGACGTGTGCTAAGGTTGGATAGAAATACAACTCTTCATTCTTCGGTAGATGGCGCTGCTATCACACGCAAATGTCATAGACAAGTTCGCTACGGGTATTATTCAAGACCGGATTGTATAGAATAAAATATAAAGAATCTCGCGTACACTATTATTTGACAGGCACTTATAAATGATTCGCATATTGTCTTCTAATTTCATACCTCTTAGTAATAGAGAGAAATTATATTTAAAATCAAACTTCAGAATAATTGAGTAGGTCTTATGTTTTATTTATCGTACATTACAGTGTTTAATAAACATTTACATCCGAATTTAGTTATAAGAGCTGGCAATACTAAACGGGGTTGCAAGTTTAGATGAATAAATCAGTTCACTGTGTACGGTTGCACACGTATCAGACTATACAAAATTGAACTACATACCTAATATTAAGTTATGTTTGATTAAAGGTAAACCATTGCATCTGACTAAAGGTTTATCAACTTAATAAATGATCTGGTGATAACCTATTTGTGTTCTTTTACGCTGAAAACCAGATCCTTAATGTAGCAACTGATTTATTGAACCATTCCGTCTGTATTTTTCTGCTATGTAATTTGTTAAAGCTCTTTTATTTCTTGTTTAGACGTTTTAATCATATTTATGACCGTATTTATTATATTTTTGTACAAATAAAAAAAATATTGATGCCATTTATTCAACAGATTAACAACATTTCCTCAGAAAGCGGTCAACTCAAACGATAAAAAACTATGATTTTATGGATCACCTACTAGGTACAAGCATGGAGTGCTATTATATTATTAAGGGGTACACGGTGTATATAGTACAAAAGTTTTAACTGTAAGTCAAATAATCAAAAAGAGCCCAGGATATTATTCATACATGTTGTTTCACACATACTTTTGATTTTTTCTCGTGTTTGCAATCATAACTGTGCTGGTAATAAATATGTTTCAAATCACGATCAAATAAATAAATAAATAAATAAGTTTATTTTTTCGACAGCGATCTATTTAATACTCCTGACCTGAATCATATTCGGGTGAAGTAAAAAAAAGGATGAAATTCATAAACTCCTTAAACTGTCAAATTATTTATTTATCGTATATTGGGTCTCTCAAAATGATCCAATACTCGCCGAAGTCATAGACGAAAGCGACATCTACAGAAGCAAAGCGCAAAGTTGTATTTCTATCCTTATCGCACCCGTGCACTTCGGGCGAACTAGCGGTTCAATGACTTTGGCGACCGTTTCTATTTTCTCTCTGGTTCTGTCGTCGGGTCGGCCAGCAAGGAAGGGGGTCTTTGTTTGCGTTTCACGTTCGCGACGCACGGTATCATCTGCGGCCGCGGCTCTATCGTATCGTTACCGAGACGGAATGTGCCCGCATAAGTGGAAGCGTGGGTTTCGCTCCTCCCGGTCGATGTGAAATGTCGTGTAGTGTACCAGAGTGGCGCCGTCAACGAGTGCAAGTGCAGTGAGGTGCAGTGGTGTGTGCGAGCGAGCGTGGGTCGGTACGGCCACGGCGAGCGAAGTGCGCGGAGGTGGCGGTGGCCGCGCGGCCATGACCGGCGACATGCCTCTAGGGAGCGCGCACGCGTTCGGGCGCGCGTTGCTCCGGGACGGGGCGCTGCCGCCGCTCGAGCCGGGCCCGCCCGCGCCGCCCGCGGCCAACGCGCAGCCGCCCGACAAGCGACCACCGGCGGCCGCCGCCAGCCCCGACCAGGTCATGAAGCTGTACATGAACAAACTCACCCCCTACGAACACCGAGAGATATTCGACTACCCCCAAGTGTACTTCATAGGCGCGAACGCTAAAAAACGACCCGGTCTCGTAGGGTTCCCGAACAATTGCGAGTACGACAACGAGCAGGGTTCATATATCCACATACCGCACGACCACATAGCTTACAGATACGAGGTGCTCAAGGTGATAGGGAAGGGCAGTTTCGGGCAGGTGGTGAAGGCGTACGACCACAAGAAGCGCGAGAACGTGGCTCTCAAGATGGTTCGCAACGAAAAACGCTTCCACAGACAGGCGCAGGAGGAGATCCGCATCCTGGAGCACCTCCGGGAACAAGACAAGGACAACACGATGAATGTTATCCACATGTTCGACTCGTTCACATTCAGGAACCATACGTGCATTACGTTCGAGCTGCTCTCGATCAACTTGTACGAGCTGATCAAGAAGAACAAGTTCCAGGGCTTCTCGCTGCAGCTGGTACGCAAGTTCTCTCACAGCTTGCTGCAATGTTTACACGCGCTGAACAAGAACAGGATCATACACTGCGACATGAAGCCGGAGAATGTGCTGCTGAAGCAACAGGGACGCTCTGGCATCAAGGTCAGTACCATGCAATTGTGCACAATCAACTAAATAAATGTAAACATCAATTCTATCCCGTTGCTCTATCAACTCCGTAACATAATCTTGTTGGAAAACATAACCTAACTTACTGCATAGGTAATTAACGCTTCCAGTGTGCAATGCACCTACGAGTGTCACCTTATAAATCACCTGTTTATGCGTTCAGTGTTCGACGGACTAATCAATAAACTGTGGTTCCGTAATTTTCGTAAACATTTGGAGCTTTGTGCGCGCGAATGCGATCAGCTGACCACACCCGCTCCCTAACGCTGTATTTATTGATAGATGTTTATATGCCCGTTTCTATATCATGTACCTATAAAGTGTGAGAAGTTTTCGTCGAAAATATCCCGGATCCCGATAAAGCGTGATACATTATTATTTATTACGTAGATATTTCAACGTAAACCATCTCGATAAACGTTATCTTCGGGACGGTTTTCTAGTCAGTCGCTCAACCGAACGGTCGCGTTCTATTTTAAAACTTCACGATACATTCAGTAACTCGGTCTCCCGCCATGTGATGTTACACGGTTATTTACGTCAATACACATCCGCGTGGACGCGACTCCAAAACATTATTTACTTTAATCGATACATTACAACTAACAATCGATTTGGGCGAATCATTGTCAGAACTACGTTGCATCAATTTACAGTAAAAACACGTGAAACCTTCATCCGTTCTCTTGTTGACAAAAAGTGACCTACAAAACTGTCGATTTGGCTAGTCGAGGTGCCGATTTGTCAAGAATCTTTATAATGTTATCTCGCCGAGATAGCATACTTGTGTATAATTTTCGACACGCCACTCACTTATTATTATTACAAAGATTAACATTACAAAGACACGTAATTCATTTATCTAGGTTACCAGTGTTAGGTATTATCGACACTATTCGATTCGAAATGACGCAAATAAGCGCAGCAGCACCTAAATGAAGCGTAGGCAGGTGGCAATACCTACGTAAATTTTTGTTCACTTAATAACCGGCTGAAATACGCAGGTTGTTCGCGTCTGTGTGTACGAAATGTAACATTTGTTTGATGTTTGATCAGGTGAGACCTAGATCGCCGGCCGGGCTCGCTAGATATGCAGGTAGTCGATAAGATAAACGCTCCAAACGTATTGTTACCACGCATGCGCCTAACGGTACACATGCATGCCGTTTTGTTACTCCCGCTTCCATCATTTGAATACATCTAATAATTAGTAAAGAGATAAAAAAGCGAGCCATCTATCTACGGTTGTTTATGGCCAGTCATTATAATTTTTGCTTATTTAACAGGAATTCTAGCGGTAGTTTTAACTCCAACCAAACCAGCTTCGTTACTTTATTTAGTAGATACTACCGTAAAAGACATAATTGACTACTAAATTATTCCATAATCAAGCTAATGTGTTGGGTGGAATGTACTTAATTTTTGCGGCAGCAGTCTAGCTATATCATGCTTGGTAATTTAAATGTGATTGCCTGATGTTAGAACTTCATATTTCCTCTAATTAGATATTTTACAGTCTTTACACTTAGCCAGAACTAACTAGGCATCTATCTAAAGATAATATCGGACGTATGTGTTCTGAAAAACATGAAGCACGGCATCTTTATAATTTTACTGCTCGCTGATTATTCACTGAAGCTTGAACTACCTAATTATAAATCTTTGTATAGACATATATCATAACAAACCCTGTACAATCAGACAACATATAAATAAAACATTTTTCGAACTAGAATAAAAATAAAAATAGATAATTTAAAACTCAATTGTAAATTGGCACATAGGTTCACATCAATCATTATAGATACTTACTTATTTTAATGGCACTGATCGTAGACACAAATTTTAATAATAATAGATAACATTAATAATGTTCATAAAAACTGTGAAGGTGTGCCCAATGGTTTTGCCCTTCTTTGTCGATCGACCTAGAAAGGCGAAACCATTCCGCACAACTCTTAGACATTAATTACACTTGTATTTGTATGTATATATATAATAAATGTATAACCTATACTTATAGACAATACAAGTGGCTTCACCCATGTTACCAGGAACTTGTATATTCCCTGAGATAATAAAATAACATAGTATTTGGCCTTCAAAAGTATTGTAACTTAAAGTAGTCTCTCATATTTATAAAAAACATGCACTGTATCATTTATTATAATTATTAGTTTATTAACCTTAAATTACAACTATAAATATATGTATACCCATTGGTGAAAACTTATAAAAGGCTATTGCAGCAACTCATAGATTAAGAAACATCAATAACAAATGTAAATAGCTGTTAGTTTTCCGAAAAATAAATAAATAAAATAAATAAAAATAAATAAACGTTCAACAAGAAAACTCAATCATGGCCGACCGTTGGTCAATTTAATTGGCGCGTAAGATTAATGTCAAGATTTTAATAAATTGCTATTTGAATACCGCGAAGAGTATAATGCATCAATTTAATACATTTCGTAATTCGGACGCAAAGCGACAACTGACTTTTTACTTTGTTATTCTAGTGGTAATATTCCACTCGGTTGTTAGATAGTTTCGCATCAGCCCGAGCGAGACCAAAGTCAGCTATTTCTGACATGCTGGCGTTTTGTCACTAACCCTGCGGTTTGTCAGTCACGCAACCGTTGGAAACGTCGATGCTGAACCTCCGAGCCGGCCGCGTAAACGTTTTTAGTGGTATTTGCCTATTTAAAAACGCATTTTGAGATAATCTCACTTTCGCAATAAATCACAGGTTTTATAAAACGAAAGTTTGAAGTTAAACCACTGAGAGAGGAATAATAATGAAGCAGCTGACTGATTCGTCCAAATAGAATTTAGGACATAAACGTTGGGAATACAAAAAACGAATGCTCCGATGTGGCACAAGGAACAAACGACGTCTCGGGATAAACAGCGACTTCGAGAGGGAGACACCTGCGTGCCGTCCAGGTAGTTTTATAAATAAACCCGACCTTGTTGGAGCAGGTTCGTGTACCATAAAGCCGGGGGATGTTTCCCAAAAGGCACAGGTGTCGTCAAGAATAAGAATTGTTGTGTACTAAAAAGCCACTGTCAGCTGAGACACACTGTCTGAGTTTAAATTGTATCTTTTAATTCGCCGTCAAAATGACTGTCGAATAGATAGATATAGGTTACGAGTAATAATTGTGAAGATCAACTAAAACGAATATTATGATAGCAACTTATGGAATAAAAGGTTATAGCAAAGGTACCTATGGAATGTGTTTAGTATCCTAATAAAGTGACATTTCTTTCAATAGCTCTGCTTTGTATTTTAAAAACTGTCGTATCTAAATGGGAGACAACCAAGTAAACAATCGAGCCACCTAACGACTATTTGTAATTCCAAGGGCTGCTGCATAAAATAAACAAACAAACAGACAACAAGTCTTTAATTTTAATGAGCCACTATGCAAATAGTATTTGTTACTTCTCTTCATTAATACGCAGTTTCTACTGTCATGTAATATGTTTCTTAGTACTTCATTTTCCTTTTAAATGCTCACGTAGGTTCATGAACTAAGGTATTTAGATGTGGTCACAGACTGGTAAACATGTTCTACAAGTTCCTGTTATTCCTACGGTTGAATCACAATGCGATACCGGAAAAAGAAGCAATTATTTATATTACATTAATTTAACCTTAACAAGGTTAAGGTCCAGCAAAAACGCCAAGAACAAAAAGGCTTAGCAAAACCTTATCGAGATGTAATCAGGCGTTAATGATATGCTTCGTACAGACATAAATGTCAGACATTTTAGTGCTCAGTACCTATTAGAAACGGCGTCTCAACCTTGTGAACACCTTCCATGGTGAATTTTATGTTCTCTTCTAGGTGCAAAATATCGTTAAATAGTATAAAAATGGTTTTATGTCTGAGTATGTGGAAAATTGTAGCAATGAGTTCATTAATGGTATGCAAGTTTATTGAAATTAAATGTTAAATGTGATGATATCACGAGGAACCAGTAAGGTAGGATGACGACACAGAATCAAATACATATCCTGGGAGACTTTTCACAATCTAAAGCTAAACGAAGAAAAACTTAAGATATCCCTTAAATAATATTCATAAGTCTTGAGATAACGTAGTCAGTTCTCATACATTCATGATACGTTTGTTAAGTATTATATATATACATATACACACTCACTCACACACTCACTCACACTCTCACACATACACTCGCACACATAGAGCGTCTTTGTTTTAAACTAAATCTTTTTATAATCTTTTTTTTTTATATTATTTCTCCTTTACAAAGGTAAATCAATCTGTTAATTACTTTTATACGTCTTTCCACCTACAAAATTTCTTAATTTGTTATACCTTATTTCCGTGGGGTGAGGACCTGGTGATCTGTACTACAGGTTCCCACCTTTAATAGACACCAGCTTCTCACATACACTAGACTTTTAATTTGTAAATCGAAATTGGTTTTCACTTTTTTTGTACCTTGTCCTGTCTTGTCACTGTGAGGAGAAATAAATAAATAAATATTATTATTACACACGCAGCAATGTCCTTACATTGACTCCAGATAAATTGGGTCATATGGTCGAGACGGCTGCTATCGATTTTGCCATCTTACGCAAACCATTGATGTGGTTGTATTTGTGTCTCAAGTCAAAAACTTCTTAGTTTGCAAAATCTTGGTACCGTTAAAGATAAGTGTTTAAAAAAACATTTTTATTCCCAAATCCCTTTTTACCTAAAAAAAAAAGATCGTTTTTTTTTTGCTTTACACCTGTTTGTTATTTTTAATGAGCCTATTAAATGAGTCTTTTTAATAATGAGATTTGAAGATTTTTTATATACCTAATCTATATTATCAACATATTAGCAGTGAACCTTATTTCTTATAATAAATATAACTTGGAATGAAGTCATTGTTCCATAGTTTATTTTGTTATAAAAATGGCAAATCGCTTCAGTGATTCACTTAAACCAAATCTTGGTAGACAATGTCTGTTGAAACGTAAACTTACAAAAGCTGAATTTAATATGAAATAGTACTTAGTTGTAACAAGGGGCCTTTTGTTTAAGTTTTGAGTAACAGCTGCTTTATCATCACAGTGTATCTTCAAATATTAACTTCTAAATGTTCTTAATGTTTAAAGTTCATTGTTGCTGCTCACTTTCTAGACTATAAGTAATCGATTTTGCGTGCGACAAAAATAGTTTACTAAAAATCTTGATCAGATAACTTGTTCTATATCAAAAAGGTTTATCAAACGATTCTACATAGCTACGAAGTAATATAGATCAAGAAACCTCTTGATACAAACTCGAGTACCAATTTCAATCAGCGTGTTAAGCGTGTAGTGTGAAGAGCGTGCAGCGGACCGTTTAATTGTGTCCTATACGCTTATATTGAGTATTCTAAGTGCGTCACAGGCACACGGCAACGAGTGTTGAGAATTCACAGTAATTAGGTCAGAGTGGACAGATAGCAGCGCAGGTCGTTGCTTTGTACCGCCAGGGAAACGCCCTCACTGAGCTTCAAGTACCTCAATTAGTCTAGATCGATCAATCTTTAATGTGCAAACTTGTTTTGCTTGCCAGCGGCTTGCTTACTTGTGATTTGATGATTACTATTTATTAGCAACTCGGTTTTTGATTGTTGTAGATAAAAATAATCACAGATAAGTAAATGCATCTATTGCAATGGAATGTATATATTGTTGTATTATTGATGTAATCAGGGAGGAATATGAAAAAAGATATCCAAAAACTAATTTACGTTAAAACTACACTTCAGATACCTAGGTACTGGTATATAAAACTCACGAAATTAAAAGTTGAAATGCCACTATTTAGCTGCAGTTTAAACTTAAGTTCCACCGGCAGTCGCAACTAGCTCCCTCGACAAAGTTTCAAAGGGTTCAAGTGAAGATCACTACAGTGGCCTGGCATTCTGCCTTGAGCTCAATTGCCTACTTCAGTCTTTGCAGTGGACTTTTATTGCTATTCTAATTGCACGTTCATCCAGCGAATGTATTAGATTATTATGTGATGCCTTTGGTTATTATTGCAGACATATTGTCAGCTTTAATCATAATTTTAATGATCAAGTTCTCGTGTTCAAGGGGATAATTTCCACGACCTCCTTTCTGAGTAGCTGACGCTTTAATTAAGCGGTGTAGTGGCCTGTAATAATTTCAGTCTACTATATATAACTGCAGACGGTTAATTGTTTTTAGAAACTTTTTCTACTGCTGGCAATTGTGTCAACTGCAAAGAGTTAGAGCGACTTGGGTGGCAGCAAAGTCGTATTAATGTGGCGTCTATGCTTTTATGAGGAAATTAAACAGTCAAGCACCTTCATTTTGGGCGTTATCAAGCGAAAAAGTTTAGTGTAATTCTTCAACAATCCCTGTGCCTTGCGTGTGTCCTCACGATTTGGCTTGTATGGTTGGTCAGCGCATGGTCAAAGCAGGTATAGATTCAAATTTTTTTTTTTTTTAGTGAGTATTATCTAACTCACTATAATGAAAGTACATACGTTAACCAAGAAAAACGATAAATCAAGGAATATGCGAGCAGAATCCATAGCTATAATACCAAGTAACAGTGTCATTGTAGTTCGTACAATGACTGGTGCATCTGACACTCGCAAAGCAAGTCTCGCAACGATGTGCTTGTAATCGTACCCTGCAGCCCAATTAGGACTGCCATTGCTGCGTGTCACTGAAGCGTGAGAAATTAAATAGCATCGCCATCTGAATACGTAATATCATTCCATTTGAATGCCATTCGAGCTAAGAAATGGACATAGCGGGCTATCGTATTTCTATATACAAAATCTACTGATTATTGATATAGTTAGACGACTATTTGGACTGCCAATTTGGACCCTATAGCACAATTATCTAATCTGCGCCTTATATAATTACTGAAAGGCGAAGCTATTGAATTAGATTCTTCTATCTAGATAATTGACAAGACTACATCGACAGCTTAATAGGGTCACGTAATGAGACCTATTCAAGACTCCTGAGGGCCCGAAGGGGAATCAAATCCTTACAAACCAATTTCTAAAAAGATATTTTCCACAGCGGATCGGTCACGCAAACATTGGAAGATGACCCGATAAAGTCGGTTGTCGAAATGCGTAACCAGTATCCATAGCGTAGCGTGGAGCAGTCGACAGACACGAGTACGTAAGTAGGTCACAGAATGACGGGAGCACAGGAGCGATCGATTGCTGGCCACGCAACGAGATATCGAGTGGCTTGTTGCACTTGTGTTTGTTTTTTTATTGTACTCTGTAATTTGGGAACTGGTGTTTCGAAATATGAAGCCGTACAGTATTCGACCGGACGTTTTGTTAATGTGTGTTATACCTGTATGGAATGGTATGCTCACTACCTTTTTGGAGCTTATAAATGCTGGGTTCTAGTTTTATAGGCTAGGTTCAAGGCTTCTTTAGTCATAGCTGTATGAACTCTTATCATAAGTCTTGTTGTATCGCCTTTACGATCATGATCTATGTAATGACTAATTCCGCTAATGTTCAAGGCAAGAGAAACTGAACAGGTATAATGACGCTTTACAAATAATGAGAATTTACATACTCGTTTTTAACTCATCGTTGACGGATAGCGTGGTAATGGATATCTAATATGAGTAGTACGAAGAATTCATGACCTATTAACGATCTTATTTCCAATTAGAAGCAGGGTTCCTCAGTCGAAACCAACCCTTGCTTGCCGCAACAAAAAGGTCTATAGGATTTAATCGGTGGCTCTGTAGGTTATATTTGACAGAAACAAACAATAGGATTTAGTTTGTTTGTCCTTTTATATACATACAGTTTATTTAGATTGAATGTAGGCTTTGTTTTAAATCCCCTTTCCGCTTACCTAATGTTTATTATAAAACATACACGAATACGTGTATTTTATCGTGTCGTTCCGTTTTATTTACGAGGCTTGTGACGCTCGCGCGGATCTATAATTCAACAATTCGCGTAACTTTTCCGACATTTTTTGTCTTTTATTATCCTAAAGTCATATATAAATCCCAACAGTATTTTTACGCGGTGCTATTGAAAATATAAAGGTGAACGTTCTAGAAATATTTGGCAGAGACGAATCGAATGACGAAAGGAAATACCGAAACAATTTGTAATGCTTCGACACTCCTTTATTACTGAGTTATAGATTCAAGTCATATTGCAACAGTAAATACAATCTTAAAGCAAACACACAAGCGGTACCGTTATCTTTGTATAATTTGATAACCCACTTTCGCGTAACTCCTTAGATTGGTTATGCGTTCTAACATGAATGTTTGCGAGGGCCCAATTGCGATAAGTGGTCAGGTATCAAGTTTCATGCTCAGATGACGGGTCCTCACTCTTCAGGCGCAAGAGCCCATGAGTGCCCTTCCCTGACTGTGCTGTAACCGTTGGAATCTGGTCCAAGTTGCAAAAGGTACAAGTGATGAAATGTCTAACGTTTAATACTCCATAAGAATCAAAAATACAAGGACAGACCGATAGCTATAGTGAGAAAATCCTTTTATATTTGCCATTTATTTGAAAAATGAATATGCAAGTATAATTCAGAAATAGCATATTTTTGTGTCTAGTAAACAATTACTGATATAAAACAAGAAATGTTATCAGTATCATAAATATGCGTTTAGATTTTATAAATTGCACCAGCCCCTGAAGGCTGTTGGAATTCCGCCAAACGTAGCTCAGTGCTCGCTCACACTGTCGAGACTCGAGTCGAGACTAATACAAAAGAATTAAAATTCAACAATAGAAAGCAACCTTTTGTGTAAGATAATAAGGCGTTGGGGACTGTCTGTAATATATTCAGATATATATTGAGACTGGTCTTGGTAATGAACTAGATATAATTGCGGGCGATGTTTCTGTATAACTTGTTTTTGGTGGTATTTTTGGTTTTTAGACAATGTAAATGCTTAGAATATAGAATTATCATACTTAATTTAATTTCTTACACAACATATCGACTGGTCAATAAATATATGTATGTCTAAATCTTATTGTTATATAAATAGTACCGTTAGTAGTCATATCGAACCCTTCAGTTGTTGTCCTGCTCCGACAACATATATACATTGTATAGATCGTAACTTTGCATAGTTTTACGTTACTAACTAATGGGAAATTTCATTTTCAATTGTTGGAATCATTGTTTTAAAATTCCTACCATGTAGGAATGCTTTCGCGGAAAAATGTTACCAACGTAGATTATGCTTGTTATTGCTTACCCTACTTTCTATTTCACAGTGCTACTGGAATCACTGACCACTAAATAATTGGTTTTCTGTTTTACTAACGCTATTGCTTTTTATATAATGATTCACTGCGTTTTTTGTGTGGTCAGTTATAAAATCAATGACTGGAAGGAGACACGAGTTCTTTGAGTGTGATACAACACTGGAATTTTTACAAACGGATGTTTTTAAAAACTTTATGTTGTTTTCATTAATCCATCTGCAGATTTATTCAAACAATTAATTAGTCTCTTACCACGCTATTTCAAGCTAGACTTTCAATGCCGCACTTAGCGTTTATTCTTGAACTGTTGTAACAGTGATTGCGTATGCGCATTGCAAACAAAACAGGCGGTTTCTTTTTCTTCTTAATTTTAGAACGGCCTCCCACGGGCTTCGGAAAGTGGGTTATTGCCAAGCCCACACGACCTGTGCACCACGGTTGACTGACATACGTCTCCTTGCTAACCCTATCGTTGTCTTTATCGCTCCTATTAATGTTTATAAAAGTGAGAGTGACGCGTGATGTAACCGGTTTATATAGAATGGTGCCAATGGCAAGCTCGAATAGACAAAATGGGGTTCGAATGGCGGCTCGAGTTCCATTGTCATGGAAACATTTGGGTTTGCAAAAAACACATTACAATTGAAAAGAATCTTGACAATTTCTATTTGATTGAAAAAGCTGTCTAACAAAACATCTAGTCAGATAGGAGCTAGACATACTTTAGCCATTTTTTTCATACCTGTTAACAATCTGCGACTGTTTCGTTATCCATCCATATCCAATTGTGAGTTTTTCATTAGGTTATTATATCAATACCTACTCGGTGCGTCTCACTCCATTTGTCTTTCAGGGCACTATTGTTTAAACACGTACCGATTTGTACTACTATCAGACCAGACACTTGTGTAATAGTTGAGAATATATGTATGTGCGAGAATATTGTATGAAGAGTTTTTGGTTGTTTTTATATCATTCCAATTTCATTTACAAAATTCTACCGAAAAAACTCAATAAAAACCTTCCAAAGTGTATTTTGAAATCAGAAACCACACAAATCATTCTAATATAAAAGGCTTAAGTGATGTCTGCCAAAAACCAATAAATCCCGTTGAGAAATCAACCATCTGTCATCGTTGTAATGCAATTAATCAAGCGCTGATAAAAATCAAGGTCCGATGTGGCAATCGGACCGTTAACTCAAAACTCTCGCATTATGCGTGGGTTAACAATTTTGAATACAATTACACACACAAACATAACTATATTGTAATTGCACACATAAAACACATTAAAAGAAAGCAGTTAATTGCCCTGATCCCATTCTTATGTCGAGAACGTCACCCACTTTCAATATTCAAAATCTAGAACAGTCAGGTAGAGAGAATGGTATTCTTCAAGAATTTCGTCTAGTTAACTTACTTGCTGAAAATGTTGGGTCATATCGTCGCAACACTCGATACATTAGTCGTATTTACAATATAAATCTGACTAGATTGATAGGGTCATAAAGGCCAGAGGGCATCAGAAATAACTCTGCCTAACTAGATATAATATAGCTAAAGTTTTACCTACTGCTTCAGTAATTCGTCAATAAATTAGCTTAATAAGCATTGTTAGTGTACTTATGTAAGTAATATATTTTATTTTTTAGATTCTTGATATATAAATATAATACAACGATGTTTTCCAAATAGCCATTGCATAGTGCTGTGTTAATCTTCTGATCACGATATGTTCTAACAATCAATTCTCTCCAACCAAATAAGTGTAGGTACCAGAACATGTCTGGCTGTTTCCTCGTCTGTATTCGGCTACTAAAATAGTTGCTGAGCGTCAATAATTGAAAACCACCATCTCAATAGCCATGATGCTTATTTATTATACCTATCCGTTCAGTCACGACCGGCTCAGGCAACTCAAGGTCCTAACTAAATGGGTAACCAGAAATGTAATTATAGTTGGGTAGTTTGCTGCAAAAAACTTGTATAAAGGCTGAATGTAATTTCTTTGATTACAGCTACAATTACTTCACGCCAGATTCAATGACTTCGGAAATCACGTAGAGCTCGTTTAAATCTGTATGCTATCTTGGCAGTTGAATCTCAACAGAAATAATCGTACGGGTCCAATGTTCAGGTCTCTAAAGTTAGCATGACCATTTTGACGTATCGTGAAACTGGTTACGTAGTAATTTGCCGAGAATTTGCCGTAAATTATCCGTGAAAGAAAAAAATTTGCCGCGACTCAGGGTCAGGAGAAAAAGCTGGACCTGCTAACTTTACTCCAAGTTAGCAAGACCAATGTCGTATCTCAGGATTGGAAAGACGTAGAGCATTGTTTTTGGTCTTAAAAGTTGCCGAGAATTTGCCGTAAACGATCCGTGAAAAAAAATAATTTGCCGCGAATCGGGTTTTCGAGAAAAAGCCGATTTACTTGTTTTCGCTCCAAGTTAGCAAGACCAAATGTCGTTTCTCGGGATCGGAAACACGTACAGCCTTGTTCTTGGTCTTAAAAGTTGCCGAGAATTTGCCGTAAACGATTCGTCAAAAAAAAGAATTTGCCGCGAACCGGGTTTTCGAGAAAAAGCCGATTTACTTGTTTTCGCTCCAAGTTAGCAAGACCAATGTCGTATCTCAGGATTGGAAAGACGTAGAGCATTGTTTTTGGTCTTAAAAGTTGCCGAGAATTTGCCGTAAACGATCCGTGAAAAAAAATAATTTGCCGCGAATCGGGTTTTCGAGAAAAAGCCGATTTACTTGTTTTCGCTCCAAGTTAGCAAGACCAAATGTCGTTTCTCGGGATCGGAAACACGTACAGCCTTGTTCTTGGTCTTAAAAGTTGCCGAGAATTTGCCGTAAACGATACGTCAAAAAAAATCATTTGCCGCGAATCTATTTTTCGAGAAAAAGCCGATTTACTTGTTTTCGCTCCAAGTTAGCAAGACCAAATGTCGTTTCTCGGGATCGGAAACACGTACAGCCTTGTTCTTGGTCTTAAAAGTTGCCGAGAATTTGCCGTAAACGATCCGTGAAAAAAAATAATTTGCCGCGAATCTATTTTTCGAGAAAAAGCCGATTTACTTGTTTTCGCTCCAGGTTGGCAAGACCAAATGTCGTTTCTCGGGATCGGAAACACGTACAGCCTTGTTCTTGGTCTTAAAAGTTGCCGAGAATTTGCCGTAAACGATCCGTCAAAAAAAAGAATTTGCCGCGAACCGGGTTTTCGAGAAAAAGCCGATTTACTTGTTTTCGCTCCAAGTTAGCAAGACCAAATGTCGTTTCTCGGGATCGGAAACACGTACAGCCTTGTTCTTGGTCTTAAAAGTTGCCGAGAATTTGCCGGAAACGATCCCGAGAAACGACATTTGGTCTTGCTAACTTGGAGCGAAAACAAGTAAATCGGCTTTTTCTCGAAAATCCGATTCGCGGCAAATTTTTTTTTTTCACGGATCGTTTACGGCAAATTCTCGGCAACTTTTAAGACCAAAAACAATGCTCTACGTCTTTCCAATCCTGAGATACGACATTGGTCTTGCTAACTTGGAGCGAAAACAAGTAAATCGGCTTTTTCTCGAAAACCCGATTCGCGGCAAATTATTTTTTTTGACGGATCGTTTACGGCAAATTCTCGGCAACTTTTAAGACCAAGAACAAGGCTGTACGTGTTTCCAATCTCGAGATATGACATTTGGTCTTGCTAACTTGGAGCGAAAACTAGTAAATCGGCTTTTTCTCGAAAAATAGATTCGCGGCAAATTATTTTTTTTGACGTATCGTTTACGGCAAATTCTCGGCAACTTTTAAGACCAAGAACAAGGCTGTACGTGTTTCCGATCCCGAGAAACGACATTTGGTCTTGCTAACTTGGAGCGAAAACAAGTAAATCGGCTTTTTCTCGAAAATCCGATTCGCGGCAAATTTTTTTTTTTCACGGATCGTTTACGGCAAATTCTCGGCAACTTTTAAGACCAAAAACAATGCTCTACGTCTTTCCAATCCTGAGATACGACATTGGTCTTGCTAACTTGGAGCGAAAACAAGTAAATCGGCTTTTTCTCGAAAACCCGATTCGCGGCAAATTATTTTTTTTGACGGATCGTTTACGGCAAATTCTCGGCAACTTTTAAGACCAAGAACAAGGCTGTACGTGTTTCCAATCTCGAGATATGACATTTGGTCTTGCTAACTTGGAGCGAAAACTAGTAAATCGGCTTTTTCTCGAAAAATAGATTCGCGGCAAATTATTTTTTTTGACGTATCGTTTACGGCAAATTCTTGGCAACTTTTAAGACCAAGAACAAGGCTGTACGTGTTTCCGATCCCGAGAAACGACATTTGGTCTTGCTAACTTGGAGCGAAAACAAGTAAATCGGCTTTTTCTCGAAAATCCGATTCGCGGCAAATTTTTTTTTTTCACGGATCGTTTACGGCAAATTCTCGGCAACTTTTAAGACCAAAAACAATGCTCTACGTCTTTCCAATCCTGAGATACGACATTGGTCTTGCTAACTTGGAGTAAAGTTAGCAGGTCCAGCTTTTTCTCCTGACCCTGGGTCGCGGCAAATTTTTTTCTTTCACGGATAATTTACGGCAAATTCTCGGCAAATTACTACGTAACCAGTTTCACGATACGTCAAAATGGTCATGCCAACTTTAGAGACCTCCAATGTTCGCTGTTTGCAATAACTCTCTTCAAACGATGCGATGTATTCCAACCAATCACAATAGTTTCATTCACATCTCAATTGACCGCACTTGTTGTATGTCATTTCAAATCAGAGAACATTCATACTACCTATCTGCGCCATTCGAGGCTCATCTCGGTCTAAATCAAATTTGAACCTTAAAGGTTCTGGATTTAGAGAGGCAATATTTAATATACGGCAAAATAAACTTGGCGAGTTATGAATTGATCGCGTGACGAAATATTTGACCGCAATATTGGGAGCAAGTCACGACCTGAGTTGAAAGAGTCATTTCGATTGAAAGACTTCAAACCGATTACGAAAAGTGGTCTGATCGATTCTGTTGTTCTGTCCATCAAGTTAGGAGATGATGCAAATCATTTGGAGGCGAAGTTAACGAGACGATGAAGGGTTATGATTATTATTAATCCATAGAAGGACGCTTACCTAACGCCATCGATTCACTAAATATTCTATTGTGTAGTATTTCTAATGTAAGGTTTACTGCAATGTTTATGATAGCTCAATGCCCAAACTAAATACTGCTCATAGTAGAAGCAAGAGAAATACCTGAATATAAGATCATACGTTTATATAAGTTCCCTATTAACTTGTCTAGGATTCCCTGGTCAATAAACCACTGAAGTAATACTGACAAATCACCGTTCCCCAACAGACAAGCACTTGGTCTCGGAAAAGTGTCCTTCCGGTGATTGTTACCGGTCGCTTCTCCGGACAAAACAATAGCCGGAATCGTTTTAGTTAATTGTTAACGTTTGCCTAGATATCCTGCTTTTAAAATTGCTTTGATTCAAAGAATTGGTACATTCTAAAGCGCACGCCATATGTTGATTGGAACTAATTGTAGAGGCTTTGGAAAATAGAAACATGAACCGTTCTTGAGCATTTTCTAATAAATCTCATTCTAAGTGTTTTTAGGCCTACTAACCAACAGTAGACCGGCCAAAAACACAATGAGCTTAAATATAAAAGGCAAGCATGAGCACTTTCACGCAACATTCGATGTTTGTTTGACAGCAGAGGTCACTGTTTATGTACACATGTGCGTAAGTATGATGGAAGGAAGCGGATATCGTTATTTTCCTTACTAGTCTCCGCAGGAGGACATTGATCGATGGCCATTTGCATATGCTCTTTGTACTAGATGATCTGTGTATATAAGAATAGTCTTTATAGTCCCCATAAGGAATGGGCCGGTCCAAAAAACAGGTAGGTAATTTGTACGCAATGTTCGTTCAATAGCTCTTAATCTAAAATGTTTGCACGAAAACTATTTTCAAAGTAGGAAATGTTGACTGTACGTGAATCCTTGACGCTTCATGCTTTGTGCTCTAGGTCGAGATATCACGTTAACTAATCTAGCCCTTTATTTACACAAGCGCTCATTTTAAATGTATAGTTTTATGTCTCACAAACTTGTTCGCCATTTCTATTTCCACACCAATTTAAATATGTAGATATTAATTTAGTTGCAAGTAAAGTTTATTTGAGTTCCTCATTGCAAAATACGCTAATAGGTTACCGTTGATCTGTAAAGTCGATACTAACTTAATAGCATTAAAGCATTGGATTTTAAGAAAGCAGTAACATTACGTATTCAAATGTCTGAAACAGCAGTTCTGGTAATTGGATATTTCAATACATAAATTGATATTTAACATTTCTTTAGTAATCCGAAGCGCATTTCCTGTTATGAAAAATCTAAATGTGTTTTATTCTTTGTAGTTCGGACCATCGCGTGCTATTAGGCGTTCCGCTCGGCCTGGTAACCGGGGTATAGATACGTAATAGCTATTTTAGGCCCCAACGGCCATTCTACAATCGACAGGATTTGCGTAAACCTTCATAGGGATCTTCATGCGTACTTATTACATGCTCGACATACCCCAATGCCGTCCCTCACTATCGCAATTTAATTAATTCACCGTGCTAGGAATTTCCATGCTTTAACAGAACATCTGGGCTAGTTAGGTCGTTAATCTTGGACTTTAAAACCTGCGTGACGCAAGTCGTTGACCAGTATGTGTTTAGAAGTGAAATTGACCTATTATTTAATGAAGCTATTGAACTTATAATCTGTAAAACGGTCGACGGCCCAATTTACAAATTGATTCGTCTCTATTTGTTCTTTTGTAAATAATCATTACTATAGTAAATGGGAAAGTCAGAGTAGTTATGGTAATTTGGCAAAAATAAAAACCACTTTCTGCGAAACATGACCAGTATTTATTCGAACATATTTTTTGTATGCTCAATTTGCAATACAATTTAGTAGACAAATACATGAAAAATCTAAAATCTAGACTAAAACGTGAAGTTGGTGAATAGACCGCAATTCGCACGGGCCATGAACACCGAAAGGAAAGTGCTGGTAACAATGTCTGGCTAAAATTGTTTCTGGTAATTTGAGACTAATTTTTGAAACTTACGTTACGGACTGGCTAATGACAAGTCTAAAGATTCGAGAAGTCAGCTGAAATTACATAGGAAAGTTTTCATCAGATTCACATATATATATAGAGCAAAAAGACAAATATTGTTAAGAATCTTAGACATTAAGACTTCACTTAATGTTAAGTAATTATATATATTAGGAAAATATGATATGGCATTCATGAGACACGACAATTAATTTTCGAAGTAGACAGAAGTCTCAAATATGACATCAGAATTTGGTAGACATTACTTGAAATGGCGGTATAATAATTAAGATCTTTAACACGATAGAATTTATGTGCCCAAACATTGTTGTGTTTATTGACAAAGTAGTTTCCTTATCTTAGTGGGTTAATAGGCAGTTGTCTCTATTGACTATATTACTGACCGTTTCTAGGTGTTTCACTAACCTTATTTTTGCATGTTTTTTTACATTGAGCATCGTATTACCTACATTAGGCTGTCAAATGTATATGATGTATTGGATTTCTTTTGCATAAAACGGGCGTTCACTATCTTGTATGTTTCGAGATAAAATCAATCGTATCTTAAATGACTAAATGAAATACCATAAAAACATAGTTTGTTCATTTCTCAGGATCTCGTTTTTTATCCGCAGTGCTGTAAAAAATTTATTTATACGAATTTGATTATATTTTTTGCATAAGACTTGCTTCTCTTTGACACCTTGTAGATCAGAACAAGATAATCATCTTTAAAGATAATTAATATAGACTAGCTACCAAAATGTTGTACATTAGTTGTGTGATTATTAAATTGCTTTTTTTGTTGCAGGTATGTACCGGCTCACCTTCGGTCTTTAGTGAGTTATATTATGTATAGATAGTATATATTACCTTTATGTCGTGGACATCATTATGCGTACATATTGTTCTCTGTACACGCCATCTTAGATACAAAGATCTTATCTAGCATTGTATAGTCTAGACACTGTCGCCGTGGACCTGAGTTCTAGACTTTACCGGTCGTTCGTCTCTTTCTCTCCTCCAAGATAGTCCTTATCATTTATGTTTTAGTTTGTTACTGGGACAATAGCTTACGGTCGGGGTATGCATTATTCATTTTATGTAATTCTTTTTTTATCAGTTTTCCTTTGTTACAAAAATCCAATTTGCTTCTTTTTGTTATTTATCAGGTTGCTGCGGTTACATTATCATTTTGACCCTTTATCTTGATGTAACTACGTCGCGGTTGTATACGTTGGTAAAATAAACACTTTTTCATCAAATATTTTTTTAACTGCAAGGTTACCGATTCCTGTTATGATATTGTTCAAATAAAAACAGTATATACCAAAATTATTTCCTTATTGTTTCATTTACTTCTCAAATAATTTATGTAGATGATGTTTTAATATTATTAATGAGCTAGTGACTTTGTTTATCCTTCCTTGACTTCATGAAGGATATTTAGATCGACTTTTGGGACAGTTGAGAAATAGACAGACTAATTTCAATCTAAGAAATAATTAAGTATCTGCTCTATTCTAGCGACTGGGCAAAAGCAAGTAAACAAGTCTTATAATTTCGCCCATATCTCCAGATCTAATATCGAATCATTAGCGGGAAATTAACTGATTATATTATTAACGTGGTCATATCAACCACCAGGTCTTATTTATAGAAGGTCGTAACTGCCATGCTCTTGCGCAAACGTTGCGTGACATTTTGACGCACAGAAATAGTGCCCCCGCGGCCTATTTCCTCGACGTTAACTGGCCTGTCTCTCGGTTATTTATCTATAGCCCCTTAATCCCCATCACCACCTAGGTTATGTCTTAATCTTAACCCGCTTTGATTCGCGCTTTCGATGAAAATTTTCACTAGAAAATCGTAACCAATTGAAACATGACTCTCAGTCACAATTAGGTTATATTGTATGGTATATTGGGTATAATGGTTATGGGAATAAGTAGCTTATTGTAAGCGCCAACTATGTGGTTCTAAATGCCCTCAAAACGCTTGTGTCCTGACCAGCTCCATCTGTATCACCACTTTTCTCATTCAACTTGTGGTCAAACGCAAGGCCGCTGTTAAAAATAAACTGAATGTCTGAAATACATCGAACGTCTCTTCAGTTTTGTCCTTCACCTACTTTTGGTTTTAAATCTGCATTAATCTGTTCAGAATCGTTTACCACTGCACTTTCGATTCAAGGAAAATTTAAATCGTTTATTGCACAATATAGGCGCATATCGACACGCGAACCATAATCATATGTGGCTTTTAGGTTTCAATTCAATAAACTGTAGGTATGATAATATAATAAACTGCTAGTGACCTATTTCGTATGAACATATGCCAGCTGATACAACGTTACAAAGTGATGTTGCATCATTGGTTGCTGCAAGATTATATCAAGAGTGATAGTTCTGAATGGTCACTAGTCATTTATATCTAGTTTGTACAACTTGTAACACTTTGCTCATTTGCTTGCGTCTTTTTGTTTTTACTGAACGTTCGTGCAGCTGTGGCTGCCAAAGCTACAAAAACACTTTATTTGGGCGCTAATCAAACTTCCTGCCATGTTAAAGTAAGGTATTGGTTATAATAGAAGGATACATTAATTATGTATGACAAATACCAGACCTTCCTGCATGTTTCTTTGCAATAAGTCACAACTAATTAATGGCATAGTGGTGACATAGGAATTATTAGCAATTGAGCATGCGACATTAACAATTACTCAAGTTAAACTCATTTAACCGACCGTGTAAGAATGCAGACGCAACAATCGACGTATTACCAAGTCGTCAGGTTTTTGCATTAATAATGCTCCTCTGATTAGATATTATTTATAGTGACATGCATACACACTGGCATTTACAATTGTGAAGATTGTGCCGACCTTTGGACTTGGTGAACCCTTGGAAATGTCACTCTGAATTTAACCCTACTTGTTGAGCATTATAAATGAAAAGAATTCTAGTGCAGTGCTTCGTAGAGATAAATAATATTATTTTTTTCACACGCATCTAATTTCTAACCAAGGAAAGATGAATATACTGCACGAATATATGAAACTATGGTTTTATGATTCATCATCTCTACCTACTAACCGTTAGAAATAACCTGAAAAAGAAAATGTGGACCCCTAACGGCCATGTTTCACTGTTGACTGTAGATTGATAATCATAAATCAGGTTGGTAATATACCTGCGAATTAAATTGTGACATTGATTATGACTCGAAAAAATAAGATACCTACTCAAACAGTTTTTGTTTGGAGACTAGCCAGCTGTTATGTTTTGACGTGTTACCGCGGATAATTGCATTCGACCGTACGTCTAATTGTTACACACTAGTGCACACCAAAGTAAACGATATTAATATTACATATTTTTATAGAATAGGCTAAGTATGCACTACCTGCAAGTAGATATTCTAAATCGTGATAGTTCGAGTCTTCTTACTATAATTGAAAAGTAGTTAATTAACTTTGATAATTTTGCACGATTTAAGTATAACTATAGTTTTATTCTGATTCAGGTATATATTCCTTTTTTATCACCTTTAAAGTGGAACTTTCGCTTGAATTTTTTATTCGTCAAACAAATTTTCGTGTGACTGCTAAAACGTTTTTTGTTGGAACCCTCGAGTTTGCGTGTTGACACGAAAAACGTCGGTTCTAGATTTCATTGATGAACGTCGTTGGAGAGAAAATGGTTATGATTATGTGCTTATAGGGTTGCCACGCTAAAAACAACATATATAACTTTTTACACGTAGAGATTAGGCAGATTGAAGTTACCAAAATGTGATTTAAAACCAAAACAAATTAAATATTCCCACATTTAGTATACCTATTTCCTTATCATAAAGTGATCAGATACATTTATTTTATTATTACAATATTTTATATCAAGTAGAAGCAGTAACTGTCCAATGTATACCTAGCCTTCTATTTCGAAAGGTAGTACTTATATTCATTACTCATTAGCTCTACAATTGACAAGTTAGTTTGCGTATAAACTTTCGCACAAAACCGCAATAAACCGCAACAATTTCTAGAACAATGCTATTTGCGACAGATATTGTACGCAGAACTTCCATTTTATAGGCATTTTACTGCTCATCGTAACTTCTTTAAGAGGTGTTTGTCTGCTTTTACTTCAAGGCTATTCTACAATGTCTTGAATACTTAGGTGTCCAATACTTATATTATAAAATAGCTTCTTCGCGATTTCTTTCTCTATACCGAAAGATCTGCACTTGACTCCAGGGTTCCCTTTAGGTATCATTGGCATATTACACTGAAATAATTTAGGTGAAACTTGGCACTTTGATAGCATATGTTCCAGTTGTAAAATGTGTATTCGTAAAAATCAAAATTAGGGGAAATCTCGGGTAAACCCGCGTGCTGGTAAATCGTATCAACATGATGAATATAAATCCACCTATATTATATAGATACATAGGTATATGCGACAAAAAAAATCCGCGTAAATACCATTAAGTAAGTACCTACATGCTGACTCTGGATATGGCAATTGAAAATGCTTATCAAATGGTGAAAAAAAAATCTATTTGCTTACAAATTGAAATCATTGAATGAAGTAGGTAAATTGGTAGTTAATTATTTCAGCACCTAATCGAATTCCAATGTATCTCTAAAAATAATACTAATCCATCAATCAAGGTATTTCGTGCCCACTACTTTATTCCATTCGACCTAAACAGAGGTCAATGGCAGGCCTCGAAATATCAAGATCGATGGCCGAAACAGAGTTTGAGTAACCTACGTATTGTTGCTCTTTTATTGTAGTTCCGGAGCAATAAATAACCAGTGAACTCTTAGCTTCTAAAGGTACAACAACATCCACAGCCAATGGTAATAAAAATTGATCGATCATTTTATTTTTGTTTCTGGCTCGCACTCTTTACGTTTTAAGTAGTTTCAGCAACATTTCTTAGGATCAGAAAACATTATTCTTTCTAAAAAAATACATAACGCGATTGTATAATACCTACTTTTTTGTTATTTCTTAACATGTCATCAAATACCCGTTGGATACACTTCGAGATTTTTCCCCCATTTAAATCAATAACAATACAGCAGTAACAGGCATAACGTAACGTGCTGACAAAAGAAGTGTTACGTTACGAATGGTGGTTTATTATTACAAAACGTCTTTGAAAACGGCCACGCACGTTGTTTTCCGAGCGAAAGTGTTTTAAGTGTCGCCGAATGAGCGATGGATGTGAAATTTCGCTTTTATGACCTTAAAAACACTGGGTCTTGAAGTTGTGAGCGACGCGACGCGACGCCAACAGCCTGCGACAACTTCCAAGGTCAATACGTATGAATATGGAAACGATTTAATCAGACACTTTCATTCAATCTAATTTGACAATAACATGAGTCCTTATTTATGTAAGTAAATAAGTGCCATCCAGATCGTCAGGGAGTGTAGATGGAACACGAATATCAAGTCTGACCAGGTTATCAGCCCCAAATAAGGGTATTTGGGGCTGAATGGATTATAATACTACTTTGCACGATCAGCCAAAAATTTCCACTACCATGCTAAGGCGTAACATGTTATATTTCGAGTGAAAGCTCACTTATTAGTTAGTGTGACTTTACACTTCCATTTATTATGAGAAATGATCTTGATTTATTTCCGTCGTGATTTCAAGACGAATGCGCTTATAAAATGTTATCGCAGCAACTTTACTATGTCTCACATTGCAAAATAGAGAACGCAATTATATGCAATAGTAAACGTTCTGCTTACGTGGCTTCTGTCAAAACAATGTCACTTATCTTGACTATTTCTAAAGCATTCACCGCACACCTGTACAGGATGTGAAATATTATTGTTAATTCTATAATAATGCACCCAGCTGCAGGCGGGAGTATCGTCGGACAGTTAATTGTTTCAACACGAGAAAATGCATTTTGGCCGTTTCTTTTTTAACGCGTTAAAATGTGTCCGACACGTGACGCATACGTGGTTCAGTAGCTCTTATATTTTATTACAGGATGAAATCTTTTATTACTATGCACTTTTGATGGTGGTTTTGACATCGTAATATTAGGAATGTTCTATTTCCATATCCGTGTAAGGGTGATCAAAATTCCAACTGGAAATACCTACTCGAGTTTATTAGTTGCACTGTGTTCAAAATAACCAGGTTCGTTATTGTTAAGGCTAGTCTAGATTGGATAGCATGTAATAAGCATGTCTACAGGCTGATGATGATTAAAACAACTAGTTTTTTTCCGCTCAACAAATAATCTTTGTTCGCGAACCATCCAGCAACCTTGATCTTGTATAAAAAACTACTTTAATTAAGTAATAAAAATATTAGCAATCTCACATGACAGGGCAGGTTCTTAAAGTTCTTCATCAAATTTGATGTATCTTGTAAAATATTGTTGTGTATGTTCAGATATTGTTTCGCTACTCCAATCTGAAATGGTTTTAAAGTTAAACGTAGTACCTACATCATGCCCTTACAGCTCAGTTAAGTTGCCTTGTACACAGGAAGTCTTAATTGTGGCCAGTTTAATTAAACCAGTTCCCTTTAAATGAGGACATGGATCTTTGTTCATTGTGAAGTTTTTTATATCACTTTTTGGGCGTAGTCTAAAGGCAATTAAGTGAGACACATGTTTGGCTTATAGTGTACTTGGGTATATATTTTATGGTAATATTATTCAGGTCAGCGACCCAGTTATGCTAGGAAATCGTGTTGTAATTTAACAATGAATCATTCTTTGTTAGGTACAATAGTTGAATTAAATTTGGTTGAATTATATTAAACATAGCCATTTGCGGAGATAATAAGATATTGATTTCACATATTCTTTAACATCGCTAACCTACTCTCGAAAGTGTGACATGGATCTATAATAAAAATAAATACTGAACTGAATCTTTTGCGGATATGATGGCAAAAAATACGCGATGAAAGAGCTGATTATAGATATGAAATACATATTATAATAATTGCAACGGCAGTCACATTTCACCCAGCATAGCGTTACAGTGCAATATGGTAACTTTCAAAATGTCGATCCGTTCAGATGGCCTGACAAAATGATATCCGGTTTGCGCAAGACGCGCATGAAGCGAGAGATCATCTGTGCTGCGCGCGCGCATTGTGCCGCGCAGCTAGAAAGTGGGCGTTTTATCGCGCAACTGAACGGACAAGTAGGCTTTTTTGCTATCTTTGGATGTTCTAGGAAGTTTCAAGGTGAACTGGTCTCCATCTTGGGCTGTATGGACGACAATTAACTGGCATTTTTGGCATGGAAACAGACTAATGTGGCTTGGGCCATATCTGTCTCGACGACAGGCGAATCGAATTGTTTTCGAATGGTATGATTTAACAGTTTATTCATAACTTAGGTAATATCTCCGTCATCGCTAACCATTTAAAATATTTTCAGATCACCGTGGAAGTGAATTGAATTTGGCAAGGTAACAGAACTGGTATGCATTCATGATCTCCGTACCGGTCGCTATTAAAGTAGTTTTAACTCAATGGTGGGTTTACCCGATTCAAATCTTAAACAAATAAATAATATATATTTGAGCTGCATAATAAATGTCCCGAGCGATAGATTTATATCTTCGGTCTGTTCTTATTGATTAACAGGTTTCGAATGCATTGCTCAATAGTTCTCTATCGAATACAAAGTTCTAAGATAATACAAGGAAATTGTGCTGGCTGTAATGCAGCTTACGAAGTCTCCGAAGGCGTAAATAACTTAGCTTTAGATTTGCACAGATAAAACGCACGCATGCAACGGAGCGTCGAGACACAAGTTTTTCACCTCCAACTCTAATGGAAGTGTACACGCTTTATATAACACGCCATTCGATTTTAAATCTTCCTCGTAACATTTTATAGTTTATAATACATCGCTGACGTTATCGTCGGCTGGTGTCGATTGCTTTTCACGCTATACAGAATATGATTTCATCCGAGTAGGGAAAGCAGTGCCATATTACTTTCGTGAGGTGAAGTATATTTAAAAATAAAATGTTGTTCAGATACGTTGACCTGGTAGGTACTCGGTATTAATATACAACGGTGAGATACTTAATGTAGATTTTAGTTTGTATTGTTGCCGCGTTCTGACTTTATCTTACGTGACTTTAATGTTTAGATATGTTTTGTTTTATTTGACAACGTTATTGTATAAAACGGCAAATTGATATTAGTAAAATAAAACTTTATTAGTAAAATACACTTAATATAATTCTGGAACATATGCCAAGGTTTGTCAGATAGCCTATGTAATTTGATAAAATTCACGATATACGGAAACAGTGTTAAATGTCACAGAATAAGTCGACACAATGCAAGCTCATCAACGTTTAGGCTCACGAATAAAAATAATTAGAATACAGTAAACCCATGAATATTTAACGATGGCAGCTACAATGAAAATATGTAAATGGACGACGACCAGACTATGATCATCGATCCGTGACTCGGCTTTTGTTGTTAAGACGAATAAGTCGTTTAGTGACGAAATATCGAAAACAAAATGTACAGTAGATATCCTTACTTAATTGTCAAGAAAAAAACAACACTGCCATAAATATAGGAATATATTACAAAGGGCAACGACTGGGGAGAGACATTTGAAGAATACTTAATCCCTTGATGCCCAAAGTGGATCGAACTGCTGAGATCTGACGTGATTTGAGATTAACATGGATTATTTCTGATGTTGATCTTATTTTGGACACTGCAAGGTATCCTAATAATATCGATATAACATAGTAAGCATAAAATAATCTCTAATAAAAGTGGTATGGGTGTTACGATCAAAAAACATTAAAATCTGTTTTGAAAGTTTTTAGACATCAAAAATAATAGTATTAAGAGGAGTTAAACTGACATTGGGTGGTTACACCAACTGACATTAAGACGCGCCCACGTGTGTGCGAAAGCAATACTGCGCATACGCCGGTATTTCAGGATTAATGTCGTTCTGTCAACACACTAACATATCACCTTTAGAAAGTGACATAAAATGATTTGATTCTCGAGAAAGTTTGGAGGCTAATGTGAAACCTTGACATTGTTTAGCCATCATTATAGTTTAGGATTGCGTAATCTGACTTCATTTATTGTTTGATTTGTTTTCACTTCACTCTTATTCATGATTTTGTATGTAATTTGCTCAGCATTGATCAGAAAGATAGATTAATCTCCACGCCCAATAGTGATCAGATAAGTGATTTACATATATATTTGAATAGTTCGTTTGTTCTGTGTCTGTTACAAATCAAATAGACATGTTCATGGACACAAATGTTAGTTCTGGATAGGAATCATGGATCTCATAAATTCGGTTACAGTATTAATTGAGTTTATGACACATTTAGGGCGTCGTAAAAAACAAAAGATAAACAGAGATGCATCAATAACAATGATAAATAAATAATGATATAACGTTATCATATCTGTTGTGGCACCATCAGTAGACGTTGCCCTCGATTACATACGATGAGCAAATAATACGTGTGATAACGGTGTATTGAGTGCGTCAGTTCCTGTTAATACTGTGCTCCTTAATGCCCTTTATGTAACATGCCATGTGGCCTATCAATAAACAAACTGCCAGTGTATCAATTGTTACATTATTCATAGGCTACGTTTATACCTGTGACATGTGATTTTGTCGTTGAACTTGTTCGTAATGGCAAATCCTTGGTTGGTCATACATACATATGCTTACCTTAAAAAGCAAAAAATCGATTTCTATTTTGTATTGAATAGGTTTGGAAACTACAGGTTCTATTAAAAAGTAACGTAGGTAATTTATCGAGAAAGACTATACTATGTATGCATGCACAACAACACGCTTCAACCAATAGAAGCGGAGCATAAATGAAAAATATTGCAATAACTAAGTAAATACGTTGCAAGGATCAGATAGTGTCATGATAAAGAAATAAGGATTGTCAAAACTAAGGTCACATGACTTAAATATCAACGCAATTACGAAGCTTTTGTGTTTTAACAAGTTTTCATGTTACACTCCAATGTTTGCAAATTAAAACAGATAACATTTTTTCATAACACGCCAGCTGCACCTTGTCGTATTTTGAAACATAAAGATAAGCTATACTCGCGGGATCACGGATGTAAAACCCAACCATTCTTCATCGAGATAGGTCATGCACAAAACGTGATTCGTAAAGCAATATTCCATTTTATAATGTATTCGCTCATCACGGTAATGATTTACGAATGATTCAAGTGAAATGACTAATCGGAAGTATCCGTGATAATGATTGATGGCTTCCTGATAATGCAGTAGACGACGTCGGAAAAAGGTTTCACCGTAAAAGGTTTGATAAATGTAAACAAAAACCTTGGCCTGAAATAGGATGCAACTAAAACGATATGAATGAAATTGAACTTGTGGTTTGTTTATCAAATGTGATGATCAATAAAATGTTGTTTATTGTAGATTATAGTCTGACAGCCGTTCTTGATCCTTTATTTTTGGCGCAATATAGTTGTTTGGTACTTTGCCATTATATGAGTAAGTAAAGATTAGTGAATCAGCCCGGTTTATTTTTACAAATAACCTTTTCTGTTAAGCGAATTATTATCCACGTACCTAAAACTGCAATCTTTATTCCATTATGCATCTAGAAGCATCCAGAAAAATAAATTAAATCTACTAAAATAACTAAATCGAATACTTGACATTAGCATATTAATTGTAAAATAATTACCTTATAAAGTCATATTTATCGATATTAATTAGATAACAATGTTTAAGATAGCGAATGTTGGTATGACATCATAAATGCCTTAGTCATATTCTACCCTAATTCTCCTTAGAACTCCCCTACAAAGTAACGGGTTAAATTACATGTATGTACTTGAAACTACGGCTTCAACGCCTGTAAGCATCGAAATTACGTACAATCATATTGCATGATCGAAAATAACCTTTTATGCAGACCATAACTTAGTGCCTGCTTACATGAAAATTAGGGATAGTAAGAGAATTATGGTTTTAAACCCTTATGTTCATTGTCAACATTTAATATTGCTGTATATAACTATGTAGAATATAATCATTTAAATTACAATTTTTTATTTTATCTGCTGATTGACAAATGTCAAACAATTGTTGTTACCTACCTATAAACCAACTTAACATTTCTATACCCATATACCCACCGACCAATACCTGTATATATTTCTTTGTTTAAATTTCGCCCAAAACATTTGTGACAATGCCACAGGAAATACTCAAAGAACAAATAAAAGGTGAAGTCCTTACGTCACACGGAAGCATCAAAGCACTTAATGAAATCAGTGTTTTTGCTAAGAAATTACATGACTAATTATGAACAGGCTAAATGTAATGACCCGTGCAATTAGTGGACAAATAAATTGTTATTCTGGTTGTGGCTGCATTGCATTGTACATACTCGTAACTTGGTGTGCCGTGTGCCTGTATCGTGCTTGATTGCAAAGCCTGATTAAATAAGACGTTTACGTATTCTAGTCTAATAGGTACACGCTCAAGTATGGGTGCTCATGGTATTTAGAAAACCAAGTGTTTCCGATTACTTGTCTCTCTGACACTTCAGTAGGTCTCTAAAGTTAGCATGACCATTTTGACGTATCGTGAAACTGGTTACGTAGTAATTTGCCGAGAATTTGCCGTAAATTATCCGTGAAAGAAAAAAATTTGCCGCGACCCAGGGTCAGGAGAAAAAGCTGGACCTGCTAACTTTACTCCAAGTTAGCAAGACCAATGTCGTATCTCAGGATTGGAAAGACGTAGAGCATTGTTTTTAGTCTTAAAAGTTGCCGAGAATTTGCCGTAAACGATCCGTCAAAAAAAATAATTTGCCGCGAATCGGGTTTTCGAGAAAAAGCCGAATTACTTGTTTTCGCTCCAAGTTAGCAAGACCAAATGTCGTTTCTCGGGATCGGAAACACGTACAGCCTTGTTCTTGGTCTTAAAAGTTGCCGAGAATTTGCCGTAAACAATCCGTCAAAAAAAATAATTTGCCGCGAATCGATTTTTCGAGAAAAAGCCGATTTACTTGTTTTCGCTCCAAGTTAGCAAGACCAAATGTGGTTTCTCGGGATCGGAAACACGTACAGCCTTGTTCTTGGTCTTTAAAGTTGCCGAGAATTTGCCGTAAACGATCCGTCAAAAAAAATAATTTGCCGCGAATCGGGTTTTCGAGAAAAAGCCGATTTACTTGTTTTCGCTCCAAGTTAGCAAGACCAAATGTCATATCTCGGGATCGGAAACACGTACAGCCTTGTTCTTGGTCTTAAAAGTTGCCGAGAATTTGCCGTAAACGATCCGTCAAAAAAAATAATTTGCCGCGAATCGGGTTTTCGAGAAAAAGCCGATTTACTTGTTTTCGCTCCAAGTTAGCAAGACCAAATGTCATATCTCGGGATCGGAAACACGTACAGCCTTGTTCTTGGTCTTAAAAGTTGCCGAGAATTTGCCGTAAACGATCCGTCAAAAAAAAAAATTTGCCGCGAATCGGGTTTTCGAGAAAAAGCCGATTTACTTGTTTTCGCTCCAAGTTAGCAAGACCAAATGTCATATCTCGGGATCGGAAACACGTATAGCCTTGTTCTTGGTCTTAAAAGTTGCCGAGAATTTGCCGTAAACGATCCGTCAAAAAAAATAATTTGCCGCGAATCGATTTTTCGAGAAAAAGCCGATTTACTTGTTTTCGCTCCAAGTTAGCAAGACCAAATGTCATATCTCAAGATTGAAAAGACGTAGAGCCTTGGTTTTGGTCTTATAATTTGCCGAGAATTTGCCGTAAACGATCCGTCAAAAAAAAGAATTTGCCGCGAATCGGGTTTTCGAGAAAAAGCCGATTTACTTGATTTCGCTCCAAGTTAGCAAGACCAAATGTCATATCTCGGGATTGGAAACACGTACAGCCTTGTTCTTGGTCTTAAAAGTTGCCGAGAATTTGCCGTAAACGATTCGTCAAAAAAAAGAATTTGCCGCGAATCGGGTTTTCGAATATCATATCGAAAAATGGGTAAGACAAAATAGTGAAATGGGTAATTAAATTAATATTGAGCAGTAAAATAGCTTAAAGGACAATCACGAGTGGGGTGTTAAACTTGACAAAATTTGTCTGTAAGAATAATATCTAAGCTACGACAATTATAGATACATTGAATCGAATATTCCGTCTATCCCTACTGCCACATCCAGGTAGGGATATGCGGCTTTTATATGCAGATTTTAGGTTTGGGAGATAAAAAAAAATATGTTATCAATTGTAAGTTAATATAGCCAATAAGAGTATTTTTTTTAATATTAGATACCCGCACCATGATTACTGATAATTCAGAGATAAGTTATTTCGTCATGAATTTCAGAATTGCGGGGCTTAAAAAAATGATCCACTGTTACCCAATCTCCCCTACATGCTTACAAACTTTCGCGATTAAAATATTAGTAGGATATACAAAGACTAATCGATTCGCCCTGGCTTTGCACGGGTAAAGCACAGCTAAAGTTCGACATGTGTTGTTTATTTTTTATAGTTTGTAGATATATGTAGTGTAAGTGTTTTCTAAAACGAGTTTAGCCGCCAATGCATTTAAGTGCGATTGAAAACAACGCTGTTATTTTATGAACTCTACGCAAGCGGTGCTGCAGCGGGACAGCTAGTCTGTACTAATATTATAAATTATAAAAAAAAATTGTTTTTATTTTCTGTCATATATTTAACTCTTTTTGCACTGGCATTTTGTTTTTTAACCGTGTTAAAAAAAAGGTATATAATATATGTATATCTTTTATGTTTGTTCGCGGACAACTCCGTCGTTTAGGAACCGATTTTGATAAAAAATACTGTTTGAAACTAGGTATCTCAGGTACCATGATAAGGAAACCAGGATCTGATGATGGTATCCTATAGAAATCGAGGGGAACATACGAAAATCGTACTGGTGAAAAATGCGTTTGTAATATTTTTCATTAAGTATTTCAAAGTACTACAATTTTACGAAGGTCTCGATTCGATGTGATGATGGAGCTGAAATATAGTTGAGGGAACTCCTCAACGATTTAAGTACAGTAATTACCTGTTGTTTGGTCTTGATTAATTTGTATTGATTGAGAACTTAGCACCCATATGGCTTATAAACCGACTTCCAAATTCGGAGGAAATTGTATGTTCGACTGTATGTATTTTTTATGTACATAACAAACCAATTCAAAAAAATCTTTTTAATTTGAACTAATATACTCCTGGGACTACCTCGTCCTCATTGGGACCAAGATAGAATCTGATAATGGAAAACTAGGGAAATCCAGGGTAAAATCAACTAAATCGGATTTATCTTGAAAACCCGATTCGCGGCAAATTTTTTTTTTGACGGATCGTTTACGGCAAATTCTCGGCAACTTTTAAGACCAAGAACAAGGCTGTACGTATTTTCGATCCCGAGATATGACATTTGGTCTTGCTAACTTGGAGCGAAAACAAGTAAATCGGCTTTTTCTCGAAAAATCGATTCGCGGCAAATTATTTTTTTTGACGGATCGTTTACGGCAAATTCTCGGCAACTTTTAAGACCAAGAACAAGGCTGTACGTGTTTCCGATCCCGAGATATGACATTTGGTCTTGCTAACTTGGAGCGAAAACAAGTAAATGGGCTTTTTCTCGAAAACCCGATTCGTGGCAAATTATTTTTTTTGACGGATCGTTTACGGCAAATTCTCGGCAACTTTAAAGACCAAGAACAAGGCTGTACGTGTTTCCGATCCCGAGATATGACATTTGGTCTTGCTAACTTGGAGCGAAAACAAGTAAATCGGCTTTTTCTCGAAAACCCGATTCGCGGCAAATTTTTTTTTTGACGGATCGTTTACGGCAAATTCTCGGCAACTTTAAAGACCAAGAACAAGGCTGTACGTGTTTCCGATCCCGAGATATGACATTTGGTCTTGCTAACTTGGAGCGAAAACAAGTAAATCGGCTTTTTCTCGAAAACCCGATTCGCGGCAAATTTTTTTTTTTGACGGATCGTTTACGGCAAATTCTCGGCAACTTTTAAGACCAAGAACAAGGCTGTACGTGTTTCCGATCCCGAGATATGACATTTGGTCTTGCTAACTTGGAGCGAAAACAAGTAAATCGGCTTTTTCTCGAAAACCCGATTCGCGGCAAATTATTTTTTTTGACGGATCGTTTACGGCAAATTCTCGGCAACTTTAAAGACCAAGAACAAGGCTGTACGTGTTTCCGATCTCGAGATATGACATTTGGTCTTGCTAACTTGGAGCGAAAACAAGTAAATCGGCTTTTTCTCGAAAAATCGATTCGCGGCAAATTATTTTTTTTGACGGATCGTTTACGGCAAATTCTCGGCAACTTTTAAGACCAAGAACAAGGCTGTACGTGTTTCCGATCCCGAGATATGACATTTGGTCTTGCTAACTTGGAGCGAAAACAAGTAAATCGGCTTTTACTCGAAAAATCGATTCGCGGCAAATTATTTTTTTTGACGGATCGTTTACGGCAAATTCTCGGCAACTTTTAAGACCAAGAACAAGGCTGTACGTGTTTCCGATCCCGAGAAACCACATTTGGTCTTGCTAACTTGGAGCGAAAACAAGTAAATCGGCTTTTTCTCGAAAACCCGATTCGCGGCAAATTATTTTTTTTGACGGATCGTTTACGGCAAATTCTCGGCAACTTTTAAGACCAAAAACAATGCTCTACGTCTTTCCAATCCTGAGATACGACATTGGTCTTGCTAACTTGGAGTAAAGTTAGCAGGTCCAGCTTTTTCTCCTGACCCTGGGTCGCGGCAAATTTTTTTCTTTCACGGATAATTTACGGCAAATTCTCGGCAAATTACTACGTAACCAGTTTCACGATACGTCAAAATGGTCATGCTAACTTTAGAGACCTCACTTCAGTTTCTAGTAACTTCTTGATATTAGATTACTGGTGTTGAATTTTATCTGAAATACCTTAAAATAGGTATTTTTGTATATCGTTTACTGCGGCCATTAGATTATATAGGTTTGATGACATGGGGAAACAGTACGATATTTGTTCGCCGCAGATACCAAAACACACCAGCACCAAGATAACCCATTCCGATAAAATTTTATTACGCTTCGTGACACGATTCCCTAACTATCATTAACAATCGATATCTTACGTTTATTGCGGTTACATACAGTACCGGTGAACCGCTCAGTCATTTTCGTAAGCTCTCCATAATCTCTCTTGACCTTTAATTACTCGCCTAAAACGCCTCGTAATCGCCTAATCCATCTGACATGGCCGTCGAGCAATTTGTAACATTGTACGCGTCTCGCCTAAGAGATCTGGGCCGAAACAACGGGCCTTTCATCCTCGTATCGGCCGTCCTCTGAATCATTAGCCTGCGCACCCACATTTGCAATAATTCACTGTCCCCGTTGTGCGAACGTTGGCCCAATCAATTCGTCATTACAATGGCAATACCGTGCGAATAAAAAATGGCACCCACACGCGTCCGCCGAATTTGGCGCGAAGAAAAACAATGGACGCCATAACGGCCCGAGCATTCAATGGCGGGAAACTGGATATGTGTCAGAGCTTTGTGTCTAGCGTTTGTCACACATGTGGACCACTCTAGGATGGGTCGTTAAACTCCATTAACTGCTACTAGCCGCAATTAACATTTTGACATCGAAAGTTGAGACTGTTTGTATACTGTGGTAATTGAAGAAGTCTCGTTATTTATTCAGCGTGTTTAGTTTTCATCTGTCATTGACCCAAAAGAAAAAGACGCGAGTTAATTTCCGCAATTAATTACGGTGAAAATTGCTTTTGAAGATTTTCATTAAAAAAACCAGACGTCTGGATACGTCACTGTCGCCTTGCGGAGACGAGACGTCGAAACTGGAATTCGAGAATGACGGTTGGGTAACCACGGTACCTTTGTGAATTAATTTCTTTGAGACAGATTGTCGTCACGGAATTAATTAGAAAAAGGTAAGCTGGAAATAATTACAGTATAAAGCACGCAATTTAAACCACCAAAGATTTCTATCTCCATTGTTATAAAAACATCGTATATTTTTGCAGTGTATTTTAGATTGTTTATCTGTTTGATACCCATTGCATTATGTACACAAACGCCACGGCGCGTGAATATAAAAGCAAATAAATCGTTTGTAAAGTGAAATTTTATCGCCTATATCGAATCTGTCTAGAGTTATCCCGAAACATTTCTAAACGAGTCTCATGCAGGAAACCGATTAGTCCGGTCTATTTACACATTCAAGTTTACATAAATTCCCATAAAGCTGAATATTGGCATAGTTGTTCAAAACATCATTATAAAGAAAATCTCAAAAGTCCTCATCGTTCCGAGGTGTGCTAAAAATTTGGCACGGGGTCAAAGGTCAAAAAAATGAGTTTTTTGCGATTTTTAGCGAAACGGTGAGTTTTTTCGCAAAATTACCCCAGTACAAAATTGTAGATCACAAAATTCTCTACAAAAAATATATCAATAATTTTTTTCCTAAAAGCCACCATTTTGGAGATATAACGTTCCGAAAAGTTGGATCAGTCGTAATCCCTCTATTTTGCACACGTTTCCACGCCACCTATGAGGTAGTGTACAAAGCGCGTTTTTTTTAACGTGGTTTCCCCAGTAGGCCTATTCCACGGGTCTGCTGAGATTTTATATGTTTTAAAACTATTGCAAAATAATATTATATATTATAGTGGGCAAAAACAACGGCGGTGTAATTAAATAAAATACTTAAAATAAAAAGTTAGTCGTCTGATTCATAACTGTCCAAGATTTCTGTTTCTTCTTCTTCTTGATCTTCTTCTCCTTCTTCTTCCTGTTCATCCTCTTGTTCTTCTTCTTCTTCTTGTTCTATTTCACACGTAAACTGCCCCAATAGCGATTCCTGATCGGTATCAAACGAATCTTCAAGAGTTGGTGACTCAACATTCGAGCATGATCGGCCTTGACAGTGTGTGCATGCCAGGGAACAAAACAGTCCAACTTTTCTGCAACCACATTTTGCACTACACCCTTTCTTGCAGTTGCAAAATATTGTGTTGAGAAGTTTCTCAGGTGCTGGTGGAAGTAAAGTTTGAACTGGCTCTAGTGTATTGTCGATCAACTTCCAACCCCAGTCTTTAGGGTCCAGCTGATTACCAAGCCACACTTGAACTTGGTAATATACCCGAAACAGATGTTGATGAGCAGCTACTGAGGTTGGAGGAAGAGAAGCTAAGTTGACTTGTTTTTTATTACGCGTATTTTTCACGAAAGATGTGTATCGCAACTTATCTAAGCAAGTGGTTTTTTTGGGGGCTCCGTACATAGCAAGAAGAAATTGAACTCCGTTGGTGATAACATGTTGTTGAGTTGAATTACTATTTTTAAAAACTTCAGCACATTGTAGTAAATCTTTTTTTTCAAACATTTTGAAAACTGTTGTTTTTCCTCTCCTGTAAAAAGCAGATGTCGTATCGCAGCCAGTTATTGCGTGTAGAAACAATACATGATTTTGACATTTAGGAAAATTGGATAAACTGTTTGATGAATATATTTCCGATTGATTTTGGGCTTTTCCGGGTTTAAAAAAATAAATAATTTTTTCAGTTGGAGTTCGAGCAGTAAGCAAGACGAGTAAATCAACATCCTCACCAACAACAACAGTTGTATTTGTCACACTGAATTTCTTTATCGCTGTTTCAATAATCAATACATCAGCATCATCATTAGCTTGTTCAACGGATATATTCTCAGCAGTAAATTTTCCGAGTATCCATCATCTCTTTCAGCACTTGCATTAATCAGTGTCTTCATACCATGATCAACAGTTACAGTTTCACTTTCAGTTAAAAGATGAGTACAAATAAAACAATATTCTGACATTTTTCTTATAAAAATCTAAAACGCACAAAATAGGTTAAAAGATAGGTTAAGATAAGCACATGTTTTCCCTACGCAGTGGCGCTCAAGACTAACGGTATGTATTTCATATATTGGGCATGCCAACATAAAGCAGGTATACGACCCTAGCCACGCGGACAATAGAATAAAAGACAGATGTTATCCCAAGGTTATACTGACGTACAAATTTAGGAACGGGGTTTCATTATACCTGAGATTCTCGTAGTTTAACTTATATTTTACATAAGCAAGTTACAATAAATAATAGCGAACTTATTTTAGTTCTATTACACCTTTAGTGACTTTCATATGTGGCGTACGTGTGCAAAATAGAGGGATTACGACTGATCCAACTTTTCGGAACGTTATATCTCCAAAATGGTGGCTTTTAGGAAAAAAATTATTAATATATTTTTTGTAGAGAATTTCGTGATCTACAATTTTGTACTGGGGTAATTTTGCGAAAAAACTCACCGTTTCGCTAAAAATCGCAAAAAACTCATTTTTTTGACCTTTGACCCCGTGCCAAATTTTTAGCACACCTCGGAACGATGAGGACTTTTGAGATTTTCTTTATAATGATGTTTTGAACAACTATGCCAATATTCAGCTTTATGGGAATTTATGTAACCTTCCTCCTGATTTTAGGCTTAAATAGACCGGACTAGATGCCGATTTATTTAATTACATCGTAATCCGAGTCGAGATACAAAAATGCTCGTAAACAGGATGTATTGCGTCCGTGATACCAAAATTAAGGAATAGAATCAAGAAATAAATAAATCTTCAAAGGAAACGGGTGTGAATATTTTTGATCTCACGTAATGGCTCTTTGTAGAACGCTTTCTACCAATTTATGTGAAGGAAGTCTTGTTAGGAGTATCTGTGTATCTTGTGAATGTGAAAGTTTGTCTGATTGTGATAAACTCGGAAACCTTTGAACCGATTGCACGTTATTTACACCAATGGTTTAGAAATTTTACTAATACAGATAATGTCAATATCTATTTCCTATGAGTTCATTTATTAGTTATATTTGTAGAAAATATAAGGGCCAGTTTTTGTGTTGTATTCTGATACACTATTTTTATAATAATATGGGCATTATTTACAGTGTAGAGTTTCGCACATGTGTAGTTCGTATAAAATATGTGTCATTAGCACATGAAAATATTCTTATATGGATACGTGTGTAGTTAATTTAATATTCAACTGTTTGAAAATTATGTTGTCATACGTCAGAGTTTGTTGTAAATCATGGGTTTTAATTCGATCCACTTTATCCAACAGCTCCAAAAATAATTAATTTTTTTAGTAATATCAGATTTCAAACTAGAACAGACAACTTCATCAGATTTAAGGTAGGTATATATTAAATAAACATGTCAAGTGATAGAAGAGGAAGAGACGGTATCTCGCCTCTAGATATAAAATTGATATGTCCTATAATTCCAGTTAATTGCATCCGCCCATAAAAAGTGGTGTAAGCCACTACTTACTGACACAAAATTTCTAAGAAAATATAAGTGTATACAAGGGGTTTTTTATCGATATATTACCGGCCGGTTTGCTTAACGGCTAGCGACCCCTTCAAGCTTCTGGTTGTAGATACAATTCGTGCCCAGTGCAGACATGTGTGTGCATGAACATTGAACATGTATGTTTGTTCTCTTCTTCTTCTTCCACCTTACGTTAGTCCTGGTTGTTGTAAATATTTAATATTTTTGTTCCTTTTGTTCTCTGACTTGATGTAAATATCTATTCTAAGCATGCATTTAGAAGTACAATTATATGTGTTGCATCAGCTGCCTGGTCACCATAGTACAAGTTCTTAGTTTGGAATCACATAGGCCATGTGTAAAGATGTTTCAGGGTATTTTATTTATATTATCATCTAGTTTATGATATTAGTAGGGACATACAACTATCGTGTGGCATCGCTTCGTTTTCGTGTCGTCGAAAGAAAGAAGCTGTTGGTGTAACGGTGCAAATGTTAACAGCCGGGCCTGACGGCTCGCCAGACGCATACTAAACGTACAGACGCAGGACTGCATTAGCATTTTTATACACAGGCTCCAATTTATCCGTAGGTATACTTGAACAGTGTTGTGAGATGTACAAACATGTTTAACTTGTTTTGTTGCGATATTCCCAGTAATGTTGAAACGTTTGTTTTTTTTTCCTAAGGACTTTCTATCTTGCACATATTCACGTTCATATCGCAAATATTTTAATAATACCTTTTGCTTGTAATTCAAAAAATGCGAACAAACGTTACTTGGTGTCATAATGAAACATTATACATATTTACTAGTTTTAGTATAATTTAGCCAATAGACATAAAATAGAAACATACTGATGGAAATTCAATGGCATTTCCATCAGCTATATTAAGTCTAATTTATCATCGTAGACCATATCAATAAACTATACGACTCGATTTATACGATTTTTATAGATCTATAATAGACTCAATTAATGTTAGTGGTCTATACACAAATTGGATGCGCAGGAGTTGTGCAACAATGCGAATATCCGTGGAGAGGTCAACGAACTGGGCCCTTAAAATGTTGCTCATATACCTTGTCATACAGCGAACCTTACTCTGTCTCAATGACATAATTTCGAGTTTCGGTTAGAATTGAGAAGAACATCGTCTATCATTAATGTAGATACGTTTACTTTATATGGAAGGAATAAACGCAGAAAACATCTATAATAATAAAACAATGAGTCAATAAATAATATGAAAACCTGCCTCCAGCATCCCTTATTAATAAAACTTGTTATGATTATGACTAGGAACTAAGCTTTAATAAAATAAATCGCATTGTAAATTTACATTCGCGTTGTAATATTATTCATAAGTTATGCTTATCCACGTTTATCCATGAATATTTAACAGTTTCATATTATTTTTAATCATATCTAAGACATATAGCACTGACATTCCTTATTTGGTTATCTTAACTAATATTATAAATGCGTAAGTGAGTATGTTTGTTTGTTGACGTCACGCCTAAACCACTACTAAATACTTTACCAATGGAAAGCTACATTATCAAAGAATTACATAGGGTATATTTTATCCAAGTGTTCTTATGGGAACGGGAACTATGCGGGTGAAACTGCGGGGCGGAAGCTAAATGCGAAACTTTGTTAGAATGTTTGGATGTTTGTTACTCTCACGCGCCAGAGCGACTGAAGGGATCATGATGAATTTGGAGCAGAAAGTATATGCTCTGGAATAACACATAGACCACTTTCATCCCGAGAAAATTTAAGATCCCAGATAAAACCGCAGATAAGTACTAGTCTTTTACAATTATCTAGTGTCTGGTGCAGTTGGTTGGATAATTCTAGAACTAGAAGCTTTCGTACTGTAACACTGCAGTTGTCTACTGGGAGCTGTCCAAATTAAGTCAGATTCAGCAACTGCAACATTGTCTCTAACGTTACGTAATATTACCCGAGAATTAAGCTTGACTCTATATGAGATGAAACCTTGGCACCTATAGTAGATCAAGTGGTATAGGTATCATTGGTTCAAATAAAATTAAAATTAAATTGACAGCTCGGTTTGCTTTGTGGTTAGTGACCCTGACTTTCAAGCCGCGGGTCGTGGGTTCGAATCCCATCCAGAATAAACATTTGTATGCATGAAACTGACTGTTTGTTCTGTGTCTGGATGTAAATATCTATAATATGTATGTATTTAAAAGTATTATATGTAGTATATTAGCTATCTGGTTACCATAACACAAGCTTCATTTGAAGCTTACTTTGGAATCAGATTGGCCGTGTGTGAAAAATGTTCCAGGATATTATTATTGATTAAATTCAGGGATTACCTGACCTGATAAATAAATAATGTGATCAAGTGTTCTATTACAGAATTCTGGTACCAAATCGAAGGTATATAGTACTTGCTTCCGTCCCCCTGTGTCACGTACATAATAAAGGGATAAAATACAACCTAGGTATAACACTCACAAATAACGTAGCTTTCAATAGGTGAAATAATTATTCAGTTTTGGACCCTATTTAATTCTATAAGAAATAAACAAATATTTCCTCCTTATACTTACTACTACTAACTATAAGTATAGATATATGTAGTATGTTACGTGCCCCAATAATGGCGTTTTTATATATTCTCACCGTGTTGTACCGGCTAACTCGATAACTGATTCGTGTACAAAAGTAACGTGTCGAATTTACCTTACGGTTTTTTACTCGTAAACGCGATGCGTGGGGCAAATGAGTTTTTTTTCTCCATATATTAATTGATTTCAAATAAATGGCTTACATACCTGTTTAGGAGTCGGACAATGTAAAACCAATTATACCGGCAATTTGAAGTGTTCATGCTTTTCTGTTTTAACGACCATGCGCTGCCTTATGTGTATAGTTAATATTTTAACATGAAATTCATTAATTAAATATCTCTTTATGGTGTTAATTATAAACTTCTAATCTAGAGTGGGCAATAAATTTTGCATATCAATAGTGTTTATCCGTTATTTTAATCCGTTTTCTCTTCCAAATTTCATTTAAAAAAGGTAATTCCTGTAATTTTAGCGACTTTTGCAACGTGTCATTTGCGTTAAACAGTTTAATCCGCCGACCAGAGGTCAAGATACTGTAAGGAGCACGTGAATCTGCTCTGATCTGAACCCATCCTAATTTTCATCATAGCCATGAGTCACTGCCTCATTGTCACGAAAGGGAAACTGTGTGCTTAACTCATTAACATAGGTAAACGACATTTTGTGATGTACAAACGGTATTTGATGACGGTTAAGCACTCACTCATTAACCACAAGTGAGTTTGAGTGAGGCCAAGTATGGAAAACTGTATGTGGGCTTTAGGATTGATGACCTGACGAGTGTTTAGGATGTTTGAAGGAAAATAAACAGATTATTGATGCAATATTTATCAGCTAACAAATAAAAGATAAACCTTTTTTGTTTATGTAAATCTTTTTAATTTCTTAGTTAATAATATTGCATTGAACAAATAAAGATACATATTTATTTATTTATTGAAATCTCTTTAATTCGTTAGTAATAATAAAACAGTGTTTTTTTAACTAAGGACCTTTCGACGAGTATATGCCTCCTCTATCTCACTCCACTTTTTCTCCTGTCTTGGCCTGTGCGCAATCATGACGACGATGTTTGTGAATTTTATGTAAGTCTTCCAATCTTTTGGAAACATACTTACAGGACACAAAATAAATAGGTAGGTAGGTACATTGGAAGATAGTTACCACTTACTTAATGAAGTACCCCAACTAATGAATGGGACAATGACATGTTTTATTTATATATAGAATCCCGGATCCCGTTGCGGGAGTCTTCTCCTCACAGTTGCATCTAATGCATATAAAGCTCAGGTTTTTGAGCTTCAGGTTTAAATAACTACGTTTCATTAAGGCCAAAGTGATAATCAATACCAAAAGTTTAATGAAACAAAAATAAAGCTGAGTGCTTTTTTCATTAGTAGTAGGTAACTTTTCAATTAACTATATTTGTACTTATATGTGACAAACGAGCCTATATGAATACTTTCTTATATAGATAAGTACACATATATCGATGAACCTACATCATGTATAAAATATAGATGTTATATCATGTATAAAATAGGTATATATACATTTTTATTATAGAAGCTGGTGTCACCCTCAAGAAAACAAGAGGCACTTGACCTATCGGATCCTTATCGCTTGCACCTATCGCTTGCACAACCGATCGTGCAATAATCGCAAGGTTGTTGCAACTTCCGCCAGTGTAAACAAGCCGATTGCCTTATTGCCGATAGCTTTATCGTTTGCGAACGCTATTACAATTGAACATCTGTTAGTTTAATGGAGCTACTGTATTTGCTAAGTTGAAGCGAAATTTTTACCATTATATAAAGTAAGGCAATTCATAGTAAAACTTGTATTAAGTAAATTATATATTAAAGTCCTATATTATTAATGCGAAAGTAACTCTGTCTGTATGTCTGTCTCGCTTTCACGCTAAAACTACTGAACCTATTTAAATGAAATTTGGTACTCAGATAGTCTAAAGCCTAAGAAAGGACGTAGGCTACTTTTTATCCCGGGAAAATTGCAGATCCCCGGGAACGCGGGTGAAACTGCAGGGGGGCTCTAGAACCCTTATAAATAATAATAACTATACATCGCAAAATCTTGTTGATTCTTCTCGCTAGAGTTAAAATGGTCCAATCATATGAGAAACTAATTTCAAGTTAAAAATTACGTACAAACGATATCAAACACAATTTACATATTTACACTGTTCGTCAGCGGCTGTCCTTAACCGATGATTACAGAAGTAGAAAGTTAGTCCGTCTGTCTATCCATCATCGCAACGTCAATCATCGCCGTTTCAGTTTCCGGTAACAAACGATCACAAACTGAGGGAGTCGTTAGTGTATTATTAACTGGATTCACTTGGCTGTGGAAAGAATTGAGTTTAGTCGTGTCTTGTGGTCTCAATGTTGAGTTAGTATCATTGTGTTAACTAGTTTTGGGTGAAAGTATTGACATGTTAAGTGCTCTAATGTTTTAGATGGTACATTATTATAGTATCTGACAGTTGTTCAGTTGTTGTAATATGTGGATATCATCCTACTAAGGGTAATCTAAGCTTTATGGTTAGAGACTCAGCCTTTCCGCTGGTTGTAGGGTCGTTTTAGAATGTAGAAGACGAACATTTTTGGGCATAAGCATGTCTATCTACACTAATATTATAAAGAGGAAAAAAATACTTTAAAAAGCATAGGCTATATTTTGCGGGTGAAACCGCGTGGAGGCACCTAGTTTGTTATTAAATTAAAATAAGTGTATAGCATGTAGTATAACTATTTGGTTACCATAGCAGCTGTAGGTACTTAGTTTGGAATCAGATTGGTCGTATCTCAGGATTGTTATATATTTATTTATTCATATCGGCGTCTCTGTATGACGCAGATGATCAAAGCCCCATCCATAGCTGATGATGTGCATGAGATGGGCCCGTTATATTAATAGCTGTAACTGGACACACAAGTGCGGTGTAAATTGTTCCCACTGTAAACAAGCTTAGTGTGTAGAGTTGTGTGTGGTGTGCAGTGTGATGCAACTTCCGCCTTGTACGTTGACCTTACCCACGTTTATATTCATAGATGTTTGATAAAGCACTGCGATGTTTGCGATGAACAGATCTTTTAGTTTTTTTATTGATAGTCCACAATTATCATTTCAGTTATTAATCTATTTAAATATAAAAAAGGGTTAGTTACAGTATTTGTATATAATAGTTAGACGGTACGAAGTGCGCCAAATTCGCTAGTAATGCGAAAGTTTGGATGTTTGTAACACTATCACGCCAAAACGGTTCAAAATTGTCAGGATGTTATCACCAAGATAATATAATAGAAAAGCACAATCTATTTTGAATTCCTACTCGATATTTATCTTTGTTAATAATTATTCTACTGCCTTTTAAAATGCAATTAGGTATGTGTTTGTGATCAATATGTAAGCATTTCTCTTGTAGATGATAAGAGCGTATTAAGCAGCATTTTACTTCCCCGCATTAAATCTAGTTTGTCGACTTTAATAATGATGTCAGATATAACTGCCGGATATACTAATGAAAACCATAAATTATTTCATTGCTAAGAAGGAAATGGGGGCTCCTTATTCTGTTTTCTTTAATTGGTTTATGTGCAATAGGATACTTTCTAAGTATGACAGGTCTAGACTATGTTGATGGAGATTTTCCGTTTCTAATACATTGCTATATTGCGTTACAGGCGCTCTATATATACTATTGACTTTAATAAAAGTTAAGGAGGTAGGGCGCAACGGATTCGTCCGTTCGAAATTGGAGCAGCCCGACTGGGGTAGTACCTCCACCTTACAGAAGACCGCAGCCAAATAACACTACATGTAGTGTTGTGTTCCTGCGGTGAGTAAGGTAGCCAGAGCTCCATGAGGAGACCCTGTAGCGGCAGTGGGGGGACCAGGGATGGAGTAGCGTCGTGGGGGTGTGCAGGAGTGATGCCTGTTTGGCTCTTCGACGAGAAGTGCATTGCGCTTTGTCCCTTTCACTGCCTCTATAGTTGCTCCCTTTTTTATAGGGTCGGCAACGCGTGAGTGACGCCTCTGGTGTTGCAAGCGTCCATAGGCTACGGTAACCGCTTCCCATCAGGTGGGACCGTATGCCTGTTCGCCACCCTTGTGGTATAAAAAAAAATAATAAACAAATGTTGTAAATCAGTACCTCAAAAAGATAAAAATAGCATGCTATAAATTGTTACGACTCTAAAAAATCTTTCTTGGTCTTTTAATCATAGTAAATGATCACCGATTTATTTATTAATATGTGGTAGTTATAGGTATATATGTAACAGATTAATGACGTCATGGCGAGAGATGACGACAATAAAGAATCTCTCTGCGTCGGTCGTTCCTCTAGAAATCAAAGCGATCGTTATATCATTATTTAAATGTACCGCTCGTTAAAACTTTATGGGATACATTGAACTTGACATACGCTATAAAACAGCACATGAATAATGTCGACGTGAATACAGTAAATGTCCTTTAGTATGAAATATATAATACATAGACTTAATAGATGTTGTATTAAAAGGGTCTACAGTCATGAGAATCGTGTTACGAAGGACCAATGTAAAATTATGGATATTGAGAATAGAATAAAATAATAAGCACTGTAATTTAGTTTAGTAAGTTTCTAGGAATCTGGATCAAAAAGCTGGTGTGAAGTTAAAAAAAGATTTTGATTTGATTTATCGTGGATTCGAACCCGAGATCGGCAGCTTTAAAGTGAACCCCACTAACCACAAACCTATTTCAACCGATAATGCAATTTTCTTTCAAATGTCGTGAAACTAGACACGAGTATAGACATGGTGCATTTGTAAATCTTATCGCTCAGTTGTATGTTTGTAAGTGTCCCACATTTAGCGTTACCTAGCTGTTATGTTGACATAATAATCAGCTGGGATTATAAGGTCGGCAACCGGCCCACTTACCCGCAACGCAACGCTATCGGATGTGTGCGAGCATAGACAAAGAGAGCACACGTTATTTATGTTACCCGCCATCTTGTTTAATTAGTAATACATTTGTGTTTGTTTTTGGAAAATTACTGTGTTGATATTTAATGTAATCGGGTTTTTGCGATTGGCGATGACTAATGTGATAAATAAAAGCCGTGGTGACTCCTTTGGGAACGCACCGACTCAAGATGATGAGGGTGCAGCTTCAAACCACTGGCCCTGTACCTTTGAGTTAAAAATAAAAAATTATGCACGGATTCATACCGCTGGCTTTCGGTGAAGGAAAACATCGAGATGAAACCTGCATGCTCGAGATGTCACATTCAATGTGAAGTACAAGGCCCCAATCCGCAATAGGCCCGTGTGGTGGACAATGGCCTAATAGCCCCTCGTTGTTAGGGAAAGTTCGTTCTAGATAGTGGAGGCGTATTTATATGACCTGATGACGAATGTGATAAATAAAGCATTAATCCCACTTTTTTTGGTGAACATAATAACGTGTCCATTGTAAATAACCTCTATTTCGAAGTGGCTTTTAACAATGTAGATAACGGTTAACATCCTTTTCGGTGAAATAAAACTAAAACCCAGTTTCCGTAATGACTAACCCACTGCACTCTATTCATGTAACGCCAAAAATCCGTTAGAACACTTGTCATTTTAACAATTCTCGTATCTATAATCATTACAGCCGAAATTTTAATGTTAACTACTGTACAAACCAAAAAAAAGGTACCTACATTATAAAAGCGGATTACATTTCGCCAATATAAAATTAATTAAATATGATCCTGGGACATTTTTCGCATTCGACCAGATAGTAGATATTTACATCCAGACAGAACAAACAGACAAAGTCACGCATACAAATGTTGGGTGTGATTCGAACCTACGATCGGCGACTTGAAATTCTGGGCCACTCGGCCAACCGGCCTTGAGATCTTGAGTGAGAACCCAAAGTCTTGTCTAGCAAGCATCTATCAATTTGAAATGCCTATCTAATTTAAAAATCGTTTAGTAAACTGAGTTAGAAATTTAATTGAAACAAATTAACATAACTTTTTAATGTGGTTGCGTAATGTGCCGTTTAAAATGACCTGAGTTATGTAAGTGCGATTAACGGGGATTAGCTGTCCAATTAAAATAAATTCAATATGATGGATACGTGAAAGTTTGAGAGGTACATTTCGGTGTTTCTTATGGAGTAGTTTTGAGCACAGAACATTAATTTACTTAAAAAATAATAAATAAATATCTTGGGATAATTTTTGAACATGGCTAATCTGTTTCTAAGCTAAGCAGCACTTGTTTGAACCCATATTGCCCTGAATGGGATTAGAACCTACAACGCGCAGCTAATAAGAATAATAAGCATCCATAGAAACTTTCGCATTTATAATATTAGTAGTGGGTACCCGTTCTGCATCTCTGCGAGACTCCGTGGGACTCTTACCGTATCCCGAGGTTTTAACACTAAACCGCTACGCGAACAATTGTACCTAGTTGCGTAGCTGAAAAAACGATGTTACAATACGATCACCATATTCATAGTGGGTGTGTAACGGGCGGTACTCGCGTGACGTCACGTGGCCCACATTGCACACATTGCTTACATTGCCCGGTCGATGTACGTCGCGCATCATTTGGTACATATCGGATAGTACACGGGTTACTGGCGGGTGATTGACTGTAAAAAAAAATGATTTTCAGTGTTAGTATTAATATGTTTTTTAATCAATATCTGCTTAATTTCGAATCAGAAACACAGGGCATATGTGGAGATGTCCCCGGATATTATTATTTATTGTAAGGAACATGCTTATCATCATTACACCATATTATATTATTAAAATTCATAAACAGCCAATTCTCAGCTACTGCTACACGCAGTCATCACCCAACACACGTCACAGAACTCCAAATTTCATCACACTATTTACAATAGCAGCGAAATCTTCTACATTACTCATTCTGCCATTCATTAACCGCCTCTTAAATCTCCAATAGACAACTTGAAAAGACCTTTTGTTTATCAGCAGTTTTCACTGCCACTCTCAATAGAACAGGTGGTTTCAGCTCAGACCGTCTAGCTCCAAAGGTTAAAATACCTATAAAGTTAAGCGGAACTTTCTCCCGTCCATTGCTTGTCAGCGTGTAGGTGTTGACTTGTCAAATACCAGTCTGTTTCATGTATTGTATTCTTTATTGGTGAAACTGTGTCGAATTGTGGACAGATGGAAAACTAAAGTGTGGCGAACAATCGTTTTACAATGAACCGCGTTGGGTTTTGATGGTGAGTGATTTGCAGGCGGAGTTGTGTCAGTCTCAGTGTCTAATGTGCATGCATGGAGATTTACTGCTATATACTGTTGATGAGTAGCCAATGATCTAGATTTTGAACTGCAAATTAAACCGCCTATAAACATAGTATACCATGTGTTGTGTGCGATAAAGATTTCATAATCAAAAATAAAGATCTCAAAATACCGTAAATTAAAATACAATACCCGTGACGCATTATAAAACCCCACGTATCCTTCAAGCGACCTTTTAAAAAGGTTAAGGTATATTTTGTGTCTGCTTACACATTTGATAACGGTTTCCTCAGACATAATATTATAAAGATAAGAGATAAGTATATATTAATTTGTCTTTGATTAAATACCGTACATAAATCGAGCTTTCAAAGGTATATAGAAATCATAAATATTCCAGAGTATTTCACAAATTTTCCCCACGTTGCGTTACTCAAAATCATACCTGTTATTCGTCTCTGATTCACGTAGTGTTTCACGAATATTGAACTCAGAAATCGGAGCAATGTCCTACGCCGGCGACCTTTACCTTCGCTCAGACTTTGATGATAGTCTGTGTAATGAAACGTTTACTTCGGTACATTGTTTCAAAGCAAAAACGTAATTAAAATACGCAGTACCGTCGCAAGACAAATTGAGCATTTTATAATTAAAATTTAATATGACATGTTCTTGGAATAAGGAAATCAAAAAGGCACAATCAGCTTTGTTGTAGTCGGAAATTAAATCATATGAAACTTACAGCTTTGTTGTAGTCTGGTTATAATACCATATTGAAATTAATTGATATTTATGTGGCGGTATAACCTATATTCGATGATTCAAAGCTATATATAACTTGGTATTTGTTTAATTTATAATACCTACACAATAATAATTTAATAATTATCTGGCTACTTTGACCCATATACCTTACAAGATTCATTCTTTACATTTATGATGTGTTGATATGATGCACCTGGTGTTGCTAGCGTCTATTGGCTTCGCTAACCGCTTCCCAACAGGTAGTTTAACTTAAATAAAATATATTTTAATAATATAGACCAGCCATTAACAGAAGCCACTGATTTTGTAAATAAATGCTAGTTGAAAAGTAACCGTGGCAAATAGTAAAGTCATTATCGCTGACAATATTATCATTACCATAATTGAGTGTAAGCCGAGGTCGACGCACTCGTGGTTTGTTGTCCTGACACAAGTGACCTGATAGTTTACATTGGGCCCACGCGTACGTCAAGATTCAACGTGTAACTGTTGATTTTTTGCGTACTCTATCTATGGTTGGTGCCGTCACGCGGTTTCACCCGCGTGGTTCGGAGTTGATCTATCCGCAATGATAACATGGCTTATGACACCGGGGTTAATGTGGCTTTCTAACAGTGAAGGGTATTTGGAAATCGCACGAGGATGTTCGTATATTCATCGAAACAAACAAACATCGTCTCTATATATACCTATCGGTATGCATAGTAACAAAATCGTTAGTAAGTATCCGATGGAACTGTGCCACATAGAGTTTCAAGAGTACATTTTATTGCTCGAAGATACATCGTTTCGTATTGAATTTACATTTGTTTTTCCTTGAACTTCAAGTTTATTGTATGAGCCATTTTGTGTTACGATTGTTTAACTAACGCTCATTTTACTTTGTTACCGAGAGATCTATTATTTCACCATATTGAAGTATTCTGAAAAAACCGCTACAAATCTGTCTATTAATCTTCCAAATCTATTCACGTCGTATTCTAGTCGTTTTTGTATCGTACTTAAATAGTCCGAGACCACTAAAATCATTTGTGGATTTACCATTGTTTCAATGAGGTAAAATTATTTATTAATAGGTATATATGTGTCAGCGTAAGGAATATATATATTGTATATTGAACTGACTATCCATACCAACTGCTAATACCATGTCCTTTAATTCCAAATTCCGATCTAGATACAACATTAAATAAATCATAACTCGCATATCTGAAACCCCGAACATGAGACAAACGGGGCCATAAGATATTATATAGTATAGGTAGAAGAAAATTATAGTCTAGAAGATGTAATGCCGTGAATATCCACGGAGGTCGACGGCCAGTGCGCCTGCGATGGGCTAGTCTTCACTTGATGACTTTACAACCTGTCGTACATAAATCATGTTTTTTTTTTCATCCCAAATTGATAGGTCGAAGCTGATTGGTTTCTGATACGATAGTTATTTATTTGAGAATGAAATTTGCGGTATACGTTGATTATAATGACGCGACTGTTTTTAAACTCAAAAATGTCTTTTGTTAATTACACACTGACTTACAAAAATATTAATATATCCTGGGACATTTTCACGCAAAGCCAATCTGAGTCCAAACTAAGCGCTTGTTCTATGATAGCAGATAGCTTATATACGACATATATCACTTTTAAATAAATATAAACATGCAGACTCAAAACAAACCGACATGTCCTTCCACATATTTGTCCTGGGTAGGAATAGAACCCATGCAAAGTAATTATTTATGTCTCAATTGTGTAAATACTGTCTCCTGGTACCTGTACCTATAGTACCAATTTATTTATGCATTATTTGATTACCTTTTATGTATTTTCAATCATCCTCATATCACCAGAATCTTGTTTTAAATAACTTAGTTGCGATTGCATCACGATTCTCGACCGCAAATCGTAACACCCGGTGGTTTCTTGCTGTGCGCCGATATATCGCAGGTTCAGTGCCCGGAGCAACCGGGCGTCATTGTCTTTATAGGGCTGAGAACATACAGTTGGGACTATCAATACAAATATTCTTCAGTTGAGAAAAGTATTTAGATTTTGTAACAACGATTTATAAATAAACTAGATCCACCCCGCGTTCCCGGGGGACCTTTAACTTTCCCGGGATATAAAAGTAGACTATGTGCTATTCGAGAACATGGTGTATAGTATTAAAAGGATGCTAGTTTGAATATATGTAGGTACTCTGAAGTAAGCATTTGGGCTACTTTTAAAATTTACCCGGGAAAATTGATCCCTATTTAATAAAGTAAAGTAAGCATGACGATCCTTGCACTCTAATGCTATTTAAGAATACTAATGCATACCTAAGTGTGAAACAATTAATATGTATTTATCTATGGAATAATACCACAGTGTATACTAATCTCTAAGTCTAAGTCTAGACTGTAAACAATTCAGTTGAATCTAGTGACGGGGCAATTTATCCAGTTTTTATAACGCGGACCAATTTGTAATGATTTTCCTGTACTGTACAGTCGACCGCGCGTATTTGTAAGCTCGCATTGGGAAATCATAGGAAGGTTTGCGTGTTATTTTGTTGCACTCTGTTCTATTCGCTAGGGTATACGAGAACCGATTGTTCATCTAGAGTTGAACGTATTTCTTGTAAACTTATGATATATCTGCAATGTTTTTCTTCAAATTCGATTCTTACCAGACGGTTTTCAACGGATACCTTTGGTCCTTTTATAAATAAGTAAATACCCGGGGACATTTTTCACACACGGCCAATCTGATTCTAAACCAAGCAGAGCTTGTAATATGGTAACCATGTAATTAAACATACTTATATTTACATCAAGACGTAGAACAAACAGACATATTTATATATGCATATAATTTTTTGTTCTGGATAGGCATCATACCCACGATCGGGATCTTGAAAGTCAAGGTCAAATACCACAAAACTTAACGCCAAGTCAATAGTTATAAATACATAGATATAAAAGATTAGTTAATGCTTAAACTGTCAGATTATGAGATAAATAGGTCGACCAATAAGTTATAATATCAAGGTTCCTATTTATTCGTCTATTCTCCCACTTGCATATGTAACATATGGTCTAACTAAAAAAGAACATACTTAATAATATAATATTAACGTTTTACAGCCCACAGTTATTTTTTTCTAACCATACGTTGTTTTTGTTTCAGGTAATTGAACTTGTTATTCTGCTAAAGCTGATAAGTGGCACGTCGTAATTCTTCCGTGACAGGTATCAAATAGGACTATTTAATATTACATTGATTTATATCATAAACATACAGTGATAACAATTTTGTATTTTTGTATGTGTGAAATTAATAAACTTAAAAACTACTGTGCTAATATCAAAATTTCTTTCACCATTGGAAAGCTACATTCACCCTGAGTTCCCTGTTTTCTTTTTCGTTTTCTCAGCTGTGCTGTTATTACTGCTAGTATCTATACTTATACTAATATTATAAATGCGAAAGTAACTCAGTCTGTCTGTCTGGCTTTCACGCTAAAACTACTGAACTGATTTAAATGAAATTTGGTACACAGATAGTCTAGAGCCTGAGAAAGGATATGCTAATTTTTATCCCGGGAAAATGCAAGATTTTCCGGGTACGCGGGTGAAACCGCGGGGAGCCACTAGTATTATATAATATTAGTAATAGGTACAAGAAAACCAGCTTACCTTTATATAATTTGTCCTCAGTTTTAATAAAGAACATTCATTACATCTCAATCAGGAACTATGTTTAGTTTAAAGCAATTAGTGAGTTATGCCTCACTTGCCTCAGCTAGTGGTGTTTTATCAGGAAGTTGGAAAAATGGGACCTTAAACTTGAAATACCAACGTTTATACACATTACCATTAATATTAATACTATTAATAATAATGTGTAATCAAATCATATATGTGTCGCCGTGAAATTGAAAAAACCGTAAGATTTATTAATTTAACGGGTTACTGCCGAGGCGCCTTTATATCGATCATGACCGTAAAATATTGATTTGAAATATACATATAATCAACATTTATCGAAATCTATTGTCAAATTCTATACATTCTCACCATTAATTAATCAAGCGAATTAAGAATAAAAATCTAACCTATATTGTTAAAATGTTCTAGTAATTTTACAATGACATTACCATTATCATTTTCTAAATAGAGTATGCAAACATTTTATTTATAAATACAGGAAAAAATAATAGGCCAAAGGTTAACCATTTGGTTATTATTTGTCATCCATTGTAGTCTATTTACAGTTACAAACTACTAAATTATTAATCTAATGGACTTTCCGTTATGTAGGTATGTAGTTATAAACAGCTATAAATAGTCCTGTACCAACTATAATATAATAAACTATTTAAACGGCTTTAAACTACTAATCATTTTTACAGATTGTTCCAATTTTATTGTTTACTAGGTATGTTTTTGTAGGATAAAAGGTTACTATGTACATATAAATATACTCTCAAAATGGTAAATACTCTTTCATTTTGGTTCAAAGCATAAACATACATACTTAACTACTCACTTTCAGCCTGTTTACAAATACATCATAAAATCATTAAGACAAAACTTTGACGATATTAAAGTGTCTCGGATTACTTAAAACAAGTTACTTCCTAAACCTAAAAACAGAAATATAGTCAGTTCAAATGTGTATTCACAAAGTATGAGTATTCAAACGTCGATGATCTCAAAGGAGCTCGTTCAAATTCTTTTAAAAAGTATTTTAATTGGACTTTAGTAACTGCAAAGCGGCCAGCGCGTACGTCAAGTACATAAATCACACTTTACAGTAAAAGTAAAATAAATAAACTGGAATAAAATCGGACGGACACAGGTTCGCTCTTCGCAAACTCTACACACCGACTGGCGGTAATTTTAAACCTAGTGTTAACCAAATATCGATGTTTCAAGTCGATAAATTCAGTCACGCACGATTTAATCTTTGCTATTATATTTTTTGTCGACAACCATTGTAATGCTGGCCTTGAGCCGGCTCCTTTATCTCGAGTACGTTGCCCTAGGATATTTCCTTTATAATTTTTTTGACATTATAAAAAAAATCATCGTTAAAATAAATTGATGTTATATATATAACATGTAATCGGTAGTTAAATGGTGTATTGTTATTTAAAATTTTACACGAGTTGGTGATTAAAGATTGGATCTGTCAGAAACTTAGTGCTTACAAATCTTGATTAAGTACTAAGTAATTTGTTACGATAAAAGCCTGTTAATATAAGCAAACATACATTTACAGAACGCTTTTCTTCGCTTATGGTATAGCAAATACACTTATCAGAATCCGTTTATGGTAAACCATTTAAGTGATTTTAGCAACCCACTTCTTAGTCCTTTGTGTTTCGACCATTTTATTCAAATTTAATAATTTCCTGACCATGTCAATATTTCATGTAATTTAATGATGTAGTATAAGTATCTAATAAATGATAGTTTTTGCCAGTATTTGCTTATATACTTGTCAAATAAATAAAACTATTATAAATGTTTTTTTAATACTATGTCTAAACCTCGTCTATCATTAAATACTGTACTGATATATTACGCCACCCAATCATTAATAAAATGTACAAAAAATTGCTACACGCGTTTATTAAATTACATATCGCAGGGGTCAAGAGCGTACAACATTTTAGGGCTGCGGGCTGTTGAACTGGTACAGGGAACTAATTTGCATATGATGAAGTAATATTGTTTAACAAAATTAGTTTTTTTTTTATTATATCCATCGATACTCGCCCAACACTACAACGTGAATCTATTTTCGCACACCGCCCCGCCTGCGCTGCGTCCGCGCAGTTACCGACTTATAAATAGTGCGCGTAAAAATCACGTGTGTCCGATACACTAGCCTAGTATTTCACGAGACTTCATAGCATACACACATTGCAGGCGTGGTTCGTAAGTGTAACCAGAGTATCATCCATATACCCGACTTTATCATACATTGCCACGTAAGATTAATTTTTATGCTAAAGGCATTGATTCTTAATAAAGATGTGTTTAAGAAATTATGAACATCAAAATTTGGTACCCAAATAATTTGCATTTTGGACGATTAATGATATCGCCGAACCGGTTAAATGTTCCGAGGAATATTATAATCATGCATGATAACATCGAAACTACAAACCTTAAAAATTTTTACGATTACTACTCAGGACTAATGAGTTGAAATTTTGAATTGACGATCAAAAAGTTCGTTAAGGTTCAAAAAGCTCTAAAATTATTACAAAAAGAGAAATATCTCCAGTCATGACTTATTTAGTCTCAAATTTCCAGCCTATTTCGTATTCCTAAGTATAAATCGATTTGGGAACCCTACTGCCCCTTCAAATCACTGTCCCCATCGTTTATGGCGTGCAAACCCTATTAGGGAGGGTTGTATTCTACCAGCGGGGGCGTAAATGTATCTTGTATAATTGTCCGAAAGTTTCCGACTACATTGTCTCCCTCCTCATTATACTGCGCTTTTATATATCATAATATCATACCATCGAACGGGACTTTGTTCTTTCCGAGAATGTTATCGTATTTTGGTCGCCTCAAGCTTTTCACAGAAAAAATGATAACAGTCTACCTTTTATTACGTGTCTGCCGAGACGTTGTTTACCGAAAACCAACTCCTTGTTTTCGATGGTTAATCTCTTACAAAAGATCTTATTTTTTTTTCCACTTTATATGGCAACGACCTTTCTCGTTCCTGTCCTGAGCTCACGAAAGCGGTAAGCTCTCCTCGCTTTCTTCCCCGAGGAACTCGTATAGCTCCATCTCTTTTTCCATTCCGATTTCATGACTTAACAAGATGCGCTCAAATCGATTTGTCTCGCCTTAACTCCACGAGATTCCATCAGCGATGATATCGCCATCTCGCTTTAGACTCTTTAAACCTGTCTTTGTGCTGCCAGATTTAATTTGCCTTTTTTGCGGCGGGTGAAATGTGGCATCGTCGCTATTAGACGACCAGGTTTAGAAGCACTTTAGCGTTGCACAAGATGCAGCGGAAATTGTACATTGAGGGGATAGTCTGGCTCGGAATCCGATGTGTATTACATTCGGGTGGAGTGCATTCAAGGCGTCCGTCCAAACAGTTAAAGGTTTTCAATAAAAAGTGTGTTGGTATTAGGGATGAAAGCTTTTATGTGGCTCTTATTTAATTCCACTTTTACGACTCAACCGTTGTTTGTAGTATTTTAAACAGCTGCAGGAATAGAGCATCCAGTGCATCGCACTTATTTCATCGTTCTTTTAGTAATGTAATTCTGAAAACCAACAACGGCGCCATGTAGTTTCACTTTTTATATAAACTTTTATGGCATGGTAAACAGTTTAAATTCAAATCTAAAGAGATAATATTGTAATTATACATTCAAAATGTATATATAATTGGTGAAAGGTAACCGTCATCGTACGTTTAATGTCAGAGAATTAAAAATAATTAAAGGCTCTTTGAAATCTATTGTTCGTTTATGTATAACATGTTAATAAATAAATAATAAACCAAATTGCTACCCAACCAATGCGCTACTATCGCTATGTAAATAGGTATGTTCGATTAGAAGTCGTTACGAAATAATCTGAGGTCCTCCCTTCCTATGACATCATCACATATAAATGTCTTTAGTGAACCAAGTAGCACTAATATTAGGTATAACTGACAACCTCTTCCGTAAAGCACCTTATATCCTGCGCGTGCGCATGGCAACATTATGGCAGCTCAAGCGCAACGTCGCGTGTCGCCTATAAGCAACAACTGCTTCCGTTTAACATGATAATAAAGTGTTGTACATCCTATGGTGAAACTTTAACTTACTATTATGTACTGAACTTGCCGCAACGAAAGTTGTCATTGTCCTCTAAAGTTTTACGGCTTAAGTTGAGCGATTTTTTAGTATTGACTAGGTACACATGTAGGTTTGGCTTTTGAGAGTAAAACAGTAGGTGTAATATTGCCATTTCTAATATGTAAAAATTTCGTGTCAAGGTGTTTATTATCGAACTCCTCCGAAACGGTATTCATAATTGGTAGGTCTAATCAATTGGCCATAAAGTTATTCACAAAAAACCACCCCCTCTTTTATCGCGATTCAATATATCTAATATGCTAGAACAGCGGTTGTTTGGTAAGCTAGTTTAGTTATATATAAAGGAACCTCCTCAGCTCATGTCAGCCTGTACTGAATATATCTAAAGTCCACAACACCACTCGTGTCTCCATTCATTCTCCACAAATTATATTAAAACACGACACGCGTATTATTGAACTGTAACCCGTATTACAATTGTACTGGAGATGATAATTGTATGTGGGACGTTGTTTATAAAACGGTTGTGTATTTAATACTGTCATTAGGTTTAATTATAAGAGTTGTCAACTTCTTTTATCGTTGCGGCGCACGCTACTGGGCCGATGAAGAGCGATCACGACATTATGTGTAGGCTTCTGTAATTGTTCATAAGCGCACGGTGACCTAAATATGCGTTTATTGTCTATAACTATCTTCCTCAAATACACCCGCATTCTAAAGGGGGTTTTAGTTTAAAAACGCATAACGCACTGGATTGTGTGGCTAACTGGTGAACTTAGTTTTGATGGGGGATCAGTGCTAAGATTAGATAGATAAGATATAAGGTAAGACTAGATATTAGGTATATATCTCTATCTTTACAAATATGACTAGCTATTTTCTAATTTGATTGGATATTATAAAGGGAAAGATTTTTTATGTATGTAACGAATAAACATAAACACGGGTGAAACTGCGCGATGGAAGCTAGTCTTTTATATAAATATTGCATAAGATATGCTATATAAAACGAGCTAGCATGCTATTTAAATTAGCAGGCCATTAATTAATATTGGCAATTAACGTGGGTATAAAATGGTAGGCGTGAAAATTATGCTGCTTAGTGCTAGATTATTAATTTAACACCATATAGAGTTAATTGAAGATATACATTAAGTATATTCTTTAGTTTATTATTTATTTAGATGTCGTATTTACACACATTTGTTTTAAACGAATCCAAGAAAATGTATCGATGAGAAAGTTCCATAAGTTAATGACCACAAGTAAATAAAATATTATAGCGACGCGATAAACAAGAGCAGCTGACCGGGTCATTGACCCGCGATGTCATTGACATTTCATTAATGGTGTATCCGAACTTTATTTATGGTGTCCACACCGAGTTTGAGTCGAGGAAATTGGTGTTATCAAATTGAAATTAATTATCAAAATAATTAGTAACATTTATGGATACAGCTATAATTTATGGAGGTTAGGTGTGGTGTCTGGCTTGGTTAATTATACTGGATCATGTTTAAAGAGAAAGAGTTTGTTGTACGTAACGGTATTAAACCAGACTAACATAGAATAACTCCTCCAAATCCCACATCCATTCCATTGATAGATTAATTGAAAGACAAATTGTTCCTGCAAAATATCGAACTCTCGCCTTCAAGTCTGTGTTACTACAACATATAAGCCGATGATGTGATTTTGCCATGCCATATATATATAAGGTGTACAGCTCGTCCAATCTGTACAATTCGATCTAGATGCGCATGCATTCAGCTGCAATATAGCCCAATTACTGGGAGACAGGTCACTGGCCGCCGTTACCACAGGCCTGTGGTCTCACCGTGTGTCCATAACGTATATTATCCTGTAATATTACGCTCAGATTACATTCTCGACAGGTATTTTTAAATTTGGTTGTCCACAAATTCCAAATTCAATTCCATTTTTAGGGTTCCGTAGCATAAGTGCAAAAAACGGAACCGTTATAGATTCGTCATGTCTGTCTATCTGTCCGTATGTCACAGCCACTTTATTCCGAAACTATTAGAGCTATACTTTTGAAAGTTGGTAAGTAGGTGTATTATGTGAACCGCATTAAGATTTTCACACAAAAATAGAAAAAAAACTAAAGCTTTTTAATCTTAATGGCTGGCGACAATTCCATTTGTTAATTGTGAATATTTTGTTTGTAAAGAAAAAGTTTGTTACAAGAAAGTATGAAGGATTATTCAACGGTGAAAACATAAATGGCGACTTTCACGGCTGTACATATCGTAATATTCTTGTGTAACTTTTACTTTTCTTGAAAATACTCCCAAGTTTGTTGTTTACAGTATTACGATGCCTTGTTATAAATAAATTACAACTAAGATCATGTACTTTATGTATTAATCATGTAAACTTTTTAGTAGCTGTTGGATATTTAATGAATAAATACTAATGATATACCATAAATACCCATTCGATCATGAGTAACATTTTTAGTCGATTCTAATTTTCAAAAGTTAACGACATTGCTAATATTATTCAAATTCAACAGAACAATAAATGTAATGGAGTCATTTCAATCAATATAAATCTTTATATATCCATAATAAATATTAATATTTTATTAACAATTAAACGGAATAACCTGACGAACCTCTGTGGTGGTGAATACTGCGTGATAATTAATACCATATGAAAACTTTTCTTTTCCTTATTCCACAAAACTGTATTCTATCCTGTTAATTATTAAGTTGTTTATCCTGTACCTTGACAGCTACTGTAACAGGACACGAGTTAAGATGAGACGAATTGCTGGCAGTTTGTTTGCGAAGCGCAAAAACGTCAAAAGCTTTTGTTCTCATGTTTCTTAGTAATGCTTTCTTTGTCTAAAGGGACACTTGGCTGCTGCCCTAAATCACCTAACTTGGTAACAAACTTGTTTCTTTGTTTGTTGCTCATGGAAAAAGGGTAAACAAATATAGACTGACATACGTTTTAATGGATAGTATATGTGCGTGTCTCCTATTGTTATAAACAATTTATTGTCACTGAAATTATCCTGTAAGTTATACAGGAGTAGAGAAATTAATAAAATCTATATTTTTTTTTATTGGGTAAAAATAAAGCTGAATAGCAGTATAGTTTCGCCCGATTCATATGTGTATATAAAAAGCTTTAATTCGTTGACTAAAGTACATTAAACTTTGACTTAACCTGTTTCATAGAATTAATAATAATAATTTTAAATAAATTTCTTAATACACACTTTTATTCTTAAAAATAATGACGTCACCCAACATCTTCAAACAGCAGTGTAATTCTCTCTCTATTTTATAGCTTAATCGATATAAATCGTCGATTCAAGTCTACTAATTGAACGATCGAGACAACAAAGGAGTCAGTATTAAAACGCGAACAAATTGCGATGGCGTGTGTTGACCTCAGTATGCACGGACGACGACTGGCTCCGTAACGTGGGCGGGTTGAATCCTGCTTTAAGGATCCACACTTGACTCGATGGGAATCTAATCTGAGAGTCTCGTAATCGTAATCAACTGCATGTGATTTTGTTTCGATTGTTATTTGGATTAAGTAATCGATCGATGTCAAAGTAAATCGATTTTCTTAAAGTAAGTTTCTTATAAAAACTTTTGTTCAATTAAGCTTTAAATTTGTACGTAGGCTGTAGTGTTGGTTATTGAAGAAATCAAAATAAGAATTGAAATAAACAGTTTAAACTATATTTATTTGTATCTTATTTCAATATTGTAAGTGTAAGTACGGATATTAAAACAGAATGATAACTTCACTATCCATTGTCATACCTACTACAAAATAACTTCTTTTTTGTTCACTCTATCTTTATGCAAAAGGGTGTCCATAATGGATTATAGAGGTGTTACGATACGCAACTAAATTAAAATCAATACATATAAAAAGAGGGTGGGACAGTTTGTTTGTATTGTGCACCCTACGTACCTAAGTACTGGTGATAAATGAACTTTTTTATTCAATATAGTCTGATAGGCATTATGTATGAGTATACGGGTAGGTATATCATTTTTATTGTTTTATGAGGTCATTATTTCCAATGGCATTTCCGATGGATTCAATGGGGACTTTAAAATATATGGCAATGTTGGAAAGTAGTCGCATTCTCTAAATATCTATTTGCCTTTCCCAAACAAGAAATGTTTATCATCATCTAACATTATTCGCATTCATAATTTTCCAAAGTTAAAAATTGCAAGCATCGCCATCTTGATACAGAATTATTCCATGTACGCACTAAATATAAAATAATGTGGTTAAACTTCAATAATGACCTTATTTAATTTAATTGTCCATTATACTACGTAATATATTGTCACCCTGATCCTTTCTGAATGTTGTATTTATGAGCGAATAATTTTTACTCGTTTAAAAAGGTTACTCATTAAATTAAATGTCAAATCCTTATAATGTAAACATAATGACAGTGTGTTTTATTCTCAATCGCAATAACCTTACTGCAATGAATCATGTTAAAACACATATAAATCAATTTGTTTCAAACAAAACATTTACTTGTGATCTGAACTAAGCGTGACACGTTTTTCTCATCGTAAGTCATACAGACCAATGTTCGATTAAACGTTGGTCTCTCTCGATTTACATAGACTAGAAAGAGACGAAGCGTAAGCAGGCTTCATGTGAAGGGAAACAAAGGGTCGCCATATTGAGCGCGCGCGCATCATCGGCGCGAAGTTGTCCTTCATGGAATCCTGTCTGCTAATCGATGACTAATATATAACTGAGCTTTATATACAATTACTTTTTAAAATACTATGATTGTTATATATAACTTAGCTTCCGCCCCGTGGTTTTTCCCGCGTTCCCAGGGGAACTAAAAAAGAACCGGAATAAACAGTAGCATATGTCCATTCCTACACTTTAGTCTATCTTTGTAAGAAATATCGGTTCAGTGATTTCTAATAGTGAGAGTTACTTTCGCATTTATAATATAGGTAGGGCTTCCCGACTCATCTCAAGTAATTAAAACTTATAGCATCCTTTCGTACGGAATTCCGTATGATTTTTATAGGGCAAAGCGAACCCCGAAATGGCTGTAGTTCTAGATAAAACTGGGGTATATTGCACCCCGGTCATTAACGGTAGGGTTAACGGCGGTCGTGTCATAATGAGCACGTGGAGGAGTGTGTGGGGGGGGGGGGTCCTACCTTTAAAGAGTCTGGGGTGAAAAGTTATGGTAAACATTGTACCCGTTTACCTACAACTGTTACTGCCCAGCTTTCCGTGTAGGTACTTCATACTTAACCTAAATATATGAACTTTCAATATCCTACATTTTGAATGTGGATTTTGTATAGGTATATTTTTATTTTTTATGTTACGTCCTTTTGCTCGTGTAATTTTGGATTATTGTTAAAGTAGATTCGAAGTCAAACATTATAAAAAATATTGCAAAACTATTAAATAAAATAAATATCCTGGGACATTTTTTCACGCCTCTTATAGGTTTATGTAGCTGAACTAGATGTTATTGCAATATCGAAATTAAAGTGATTTTATAAACTGTTGGAGTGTAATAAATACATATAATAATATCATAATATATTAGTATCAATTCAATAAAAACAAGATGGTTATTACAGTTACCAGCAAAACCTAGTCTACGATTCTCCACGCGTTACCACATAAATACCTACTTAGTTTAGTTACAACAAAATGTTTTATGTAAACATGTACTGTTATAATATCGCTTTGTTTCCCTCACACGTTTGTCACGTGTACAACTTTGTTACACGACTTGTGTGGCAATCAGTTGCACTATTCTCGTGCAACTGTTATCAAACAATCGCCAATGTTTAACTTTAATACATGATTAATAGATTTTATTGAGTCATGCTTGTTAGGTTATGGATTTATAATAGAGGTTGGTGGCCCTGACTTTCAAGCCGCCGTATTCGAACCCCACTCAAGACAAACATTTGTGTAAAATGAAATTTATTCATTTAAATAGGCCTTTACATGCACTAATGAAACGTCGAATCTAATGTGAATGAAAGAATATGTTAGTTTGTTCTGGTGTCTGGATGTAATTATCTATTTGAGTATTTATTTAAAAGTAGTATATCAGCTTTCTGCTTACCGTAGCTTAAGCTCTGCTTGGGATCAGATTGGCCATGTGTGAAAAACGTCCCAGGATGTTTATACTTTTGATCGCGTTAAGAAATAGGCACTTCTTATTAATTGTGATCTCAAAGGTAACAGAATGTAATCCTACAAATATAGAGTGAACTGAACAATCTTTACTTATTGCAAAAGGTCTTCCTCTCCGCATTTACATTTGCGTTCTCATGATAAAAAGTAGCCTGCGCTATCGCTCAGCTATTTCCGGGCAAAAAATCTAGACGATCTGTTTCTGTGTTGTGAAACGTGATGGTACAACAATAATACAACAAATAGGTACGCTAAATAACCCTCAATAGTACCCCAATATCGAGGGTGCTACTATACTGATGGGTAGTCAATAAAAAAAGCTTGAAAATTATTAGACAATATACCGTAAGTGGTTCCCGAAATATTAATGGAAACCATTTTGTTCCCACGGGATAGGGGACTGTCGCGCCTAATGTTGTGTTCATATATTTTGATTACGTACACTTTAATCATTTGCAGATGATTTAGTAAATCTTTTAAAGATTAGGGGGCTGAGTCTCAAGCTTCAGTTTCTTTGGGATGTATATTCTAACTCATCTCTATTATGTCTTAGAGGAAACTTTGCACTTTAAACTAAATGGTCAATAAAAGCAATCCCAAAGAAGCTTCGCGTCAGGCAGGCAACTTTAAAACTTTGTCTAACTTCTATGTATGTAATATTATACCTCCTTTCATTCCTCATAAAAAAAAGTTGAATTAGGAAAAAATATTTTGGTGAAAAGCCAGATGTTGATTCATGGGTTAATCACTAAAAAACTCAGTGCAAAATATAAATTAATTCCAAGATTTCCAAGTATGACATGAGTAACGACGACACTAAATGGTTCAGGTGCGGTTGGCACGTGTCCAGTAGGCGAGGCTTTGTCTGTCCGGCTGTCCCTTTGTTTCTACCTAGCTTTGTTGAAGTACCCATTACATATTGGGCTGGCAGATGCAATTCTAACATATCTAGCTGTTCGAGAATATTGTCTTATGTGGTTATGTCCTATTGCAGTCCAGCGGTCTTATGTTTTTAACTTTTTACCCTTTATGTGCAATGAAGCATGTACTACTGGTGGTGATAATGAAGGCAAAGTTAAAGCCAACACCCTTGTCGTCTTACAGGTACCATATATTTTATCTATAACATAATAATCTTGAAAATATCATAAAACGATTTCACATATCTACATAGCGGAAACGACGCAATAACCGCTACTTTCTATTACGCCAACAAGTTGAGCACATAGAATATATTATTATTTATTATGTTCTACGTAATAATTAATCTATGACGTAGAAAGTGTACAGGGTGATAAAATTGGCGTGACGTCGCAACAAAGGGGGAATAAAGCTGAAACGCGCTGAGCTAGCGTCGTGTCGCGGCTGCTTTGTCATGCTAATTTGTAACCAGATCATCCGGCGTTCAGTTAACTTCATCAAATACCTGTTGAGCTCGTTTCCATGAGATGTTCCAAAAAGTATGCTTGATACAAAAAGTAATGACATAATAGTGTTAGCTGCACAGAGTTCTGCTTCATTCGCTTTATTGTAGCGTGCATTCAAACACTTATTCTGGTTTTATACTATTTCATATAGGAGCAACATCGAAATTTTGTTAATATTTAAACCTTATCCTAATCTCTAGGCACATTAAAGTTTCCTTTGACCCTTAAAGTAGCTTATCCATATCGGTTTTGTAGGCCATTTATATATCCACAAATCCTATAAGACAGGATAAGGTGAACTTTTAAAAGATTTGTTACCACAAAAACATTTATATTGTTACCTAGCTGTCTACCTGCCCCCTACCGGTGATCTAGGTACAGATCGCCTGCCAACCTAAATGATATTTAGCCGTCTAGACTTTTGGCTTCCAAAGTTTACATACCTTTTCAAACTTTAAGTCTCTTTTAGGTTTCTTTTTGAGTGAATTGTTTGGGTGGTCTGAGACGGTCCCAAAGTTTTTTAAGCAACCAGTGAGGTATTTTAGGTATGAGTTATTTATAAAGTTGGGTCGCTACCTTTTAACTATTTTACAACTGCAGATTTCCTTTACCCTATGACGAGAGTTTCACATTGTCTGTACATAAAGGGACAGAAACTTAATAATTTATTGATGTAAATTTATATCGACAATGAACCCTATTGTTACTTGATCTTGAGATGAATCATATTAGAAAATGTTTAGAGTTGTATGCCAATTTCTATACTGATGTGTCATAGTGAGGGTTTTTGTGTATCATTGTTTGTCATAGATCAATTTATAAGAAACTGTAACGAGTCTAGACTGTACTTTTACTAGGTATTCGAAACATTGACATGTTTTTATGAGTCAAACGATTCTTTACTTAGTTTGTTCTTCATATAAATACGTACAGAAGTAAATACGTTTTGGGTAACGTTCAATAGAAAAATGCTTATATAATGGGAAGAGTAGTTATAGTGAAGTTATTTATGAATTATGATATAGGCATTGGCAGGCAGTTCTACAATACAGTATTGTAGGCGGCGGCAGACTTCATGGCGGCGGCGGCGGCCTCAGTCGTCAAGGCAAGAAGTACGGTCACGCGAATTCGAGTACCTACGTTAATAACAGTTTTATACTTGTTATACATACACTGAATAGTTATACATTTAAAAAATAAATCTAAATGATCCTACTTATATTTTAAATTTGATAGTTTGTGAGGTAATAACTGGGATCTAGATGAATTTTGGCTCTCAGTTATAAAATATGTTAACAACACAGGTTACTTTTATCCCGGATAAATTGAAGTGTGTTGGTTTATTTTATAGTTACTGTTGTATTTTTCGTAAAAGAAATTAAACCGCTTTACACTATACTATATTACGTAAAACAAATAACTTATCTACTTCTATTTATAATACCTACTTATAATTAATATATTTTTTATTAACTGTAGACTACTGTATTTGGTTGGTAATTTATTATTAAACATTCAAATAAATTAGTTTATAATGTTTATTATCCTTAATGGATGCGACTATTTAAATTAATTCAGTCAGTAGCTACGGAAACGTCTCGGAGATGCAAATGTCGGTATTGCTGAGGGAAAATTGAACTGCATTCCAGCGTATCCACCTATGCCCGAGTTATTAATCAAGATAATTAAATTTAACTTTACCATTGGCTGAAGATCGTAAATTAAGTAATAAATCAGCGTTTAGCGCTTCAACTTCAAGTCTAAACTTTATGCACCATTGATTAATTGCGTTTTTGATTGACAGCCCAATCAAGATTTTGTTGTTTGAAATCTGAATATGTATTGTGAGATTTAATGTTTTTTTTTTTCATTGTTTGCAGGTAACTAACATAATTTTGAGCCGAAAGAATTTGAGAGATTTAAATGAATTGGTAAGTTAAAAATGTTTTATACCAGAGTTATATACAAGTATATGATAGTATACCCTTCAAGGCACTTCACTGTCTGCTAATGTATACGCTCCACTTCGGTGGACTTTGCAATTAACTCATCTCTCTACTTTATGGCAGCTTGCCTTATAGCTGGATGTTTATTAGTTGATTACCAGATGAGATACGTGGATAAAACTGATTAAAACACAGCGCTGTCAAACCTAATTTAGAAAGCTATCTGTTCTCAACTAATATTATGCATAATAAAAAAATATTTATAACCTCATAATGTTAATTAATATGGCGGTAAAATTTCACCGAATAAATTTCGCCATTTGTATCAGTTGTAATAAAAATTGAGAACGTACAATTTTATTGCTTGTATGTAAACTGTTTTGGTTGTCTCATATGTTTCACTCCTTTTCTGATCTCGCTGTGTGTATACGCGTAATTTTATAATGTCAGCACCTTAATTTGTTTGGTAATAAATGTTATATTCGCTTACAAGTTATAAAAAGCTCATATTTGTGATTTAAAATTATTACGATTTCGAAACAGCTTCTATTTTTAATAACTCTTAATTGTCTAATCAATCATAACAACACTCTTTTATAGCAATTAAATTACCACGGATTACCGAAAAAATAAATTATAAACGTCCCTCAAGCAGCGATTATTTGATTGCCATAACAAAGAGGCAATGTTCAATTGCTTAATCTTTGAATCGTGTCACTATAATCATAACCAAGGTTGTATCTTTTCACTATGAGCCTGTATTGTTAACAATTGAAGCCAATGTCACTGGCAAGGCCTGGATATCAAGCAATTTGTGTAGAGCACAGAGCCACAGATAAATAACAATAAAGGTTGTTGGTTACGTCGCCTTTGCAATTTAAAAACGTCAACCGTGATGCCATACGGATTATAATACCCAAATATAGATCTGGAGCAAGGCCTTTTGAGCCAAAGATTTATATTGAATGATTTGACATTTAAAAATTTGTGATGATTGCTGAACGTGAATTAAAACTCTATATATGTAAGCACATTGCAAAAATAAAGAAACCTTAATTTAATATGCAATCAACGGCCCTGTCAATAATTAGGGCCAATGCCGTAACTCGATGAAAACGTGCTAATAAATTATGTTACTTCATGAATTCAGTTGCAGCAATGAAACGGGCAAGGAGTTCCGTTGGTTATTGAAAAAAAAAATTTACACGCTATAAACTGCTTATAGTTTTTGTATTAAAACTGTACAAAACAGTAGTAAATAATGCACATTATGTCCTATACTATATAATGTAACTTCATTTGTATAAAATCGTAGATTCTCTGCGGCAAAAAAATCCTTCATGAAAAGTATAAACCGTTAGTACTTAATGAGCTCCCGAAACAAAATTACTTTTCTAACCTAAAGAGTTTTAATAGGTAAAAAAATATATAAAAAAATTCTAATGAACTGCCGTTATATCTGATTTAATTACACATAATCATTTGATATCACAAAGCATATCGTGTTGAGGTCGCGCCATGACCTTTATTGTTATTTTAATTGATTGCAGCCACATTTTTGATGCATAGATCATTATGAATATCTATCTATCTAAATATCAATGCAATATATAATGTCTATTCAAAGTTTTGAATGAATAATAGATGCTTTAAGCACTGGATCAATGGAAAAAGATAAGTAAAAGAGTCTCAATGATTTCAATACATCGCAGAACTTATTAATAACATCCTGTGTATGTATGTGTATATAGATCAATAAATCGAATTTAGATGAAACCTAGTCAATAAAGAGACAATACCATGGAATTATACAATGGCGAAACCTATATCTAAACTTAATATATAATGTTTGTTAGTTTGCTTGAGCGTGGTAAACTCAGGTACTACCAAATATTTCAGTCTTAGATAGCTCTTTTATCAAGGAAGGGTGTATTCATAAAGTCGCAGTTAAACCGTGGTTAAAAATAGTACTGTAATATATTTTCTCTGACATTATATATATATAATACTTATTAATTATTATGTAAAACAGCAACGGAAAAATGATAATGAAGAGGATCATACCAACTCATGGTTACAGGATGGAGGATACGTAAATGAGTTACTATTTATTAAATCAATCATACTAGGATAACAGAATGTCGGTGAAGCAAGGCTAGTTCCTTGGGGAACCCTTTCATCGCAAATAGACGACGAGTTAATTACAAATTTTGTTTTGTTTTTCGAAAAAAATTAATGTGCTAAAGTCGGCTCGATAATATTTAGCTTTTAATATTAAACGCCTTTTTCAACGAACTCTACTATTACGAGCGATTTTTAATTAAATCCCTTGTTTATAATATTGCTTTATTGTTTACATTATTCGTATGAGTTGAGATCTGCATCATAAAATATTACGATTACCTAAAATTCCAAATTAAACCCCGATGATTTATGTAGGTTAGAGTTATTTTCAGTTATGGGGGTACGTCATTTTCTGGACGATGACCGAGTTCGGGATAATCCCGAGAGATGGCGTTAGTTGTGCCTAAACAGGATTAGTATTTTTTATGTTGGAAAATCCATTTGTAAAGTTACTAATGATTCATAAGCTACTATTATATAGAAAGCAGAATAAATATGTTAAGTGTGTATTTTGCAGTTCGTTTAGATTTGTCTATTATTTGATCTTCCTCTAAGTAAATATATTAAATATTTTAGTAGCTATCTAAGGATAATCTATCTTAGCTATCTAATTCACAATTATGTCTGGCATTGAACCTCACGACTGTGGGCGTTTACACCCCAACATGGCTTCCACGGCAATTTTACGGCAAATCTTTGATTTCATCATTTCCCATAGTAAACGTTATCGGTCAATCTACACTTAACCCTTTATTGACATGAGTACATTAATCGTGGATAAGTGAGGAGGCAATTAATTTCACTAATAGACTATTAATCAAAGTAATCAAGCTGCCGCGGTTAAGTTGTAAATCAGTTGAAGGTCCCGTTTGTTGGTCATGACCTCTGTAGGGCTAACATGTCGCTACTCGCCCATAACAGACTTAAAGCTTCAATGAAATAATCTCTTTGGATAAATAATATCTACTTTATACGTTAAATATACTTGTAGACGTAACAAATCTATGAGGGTTATTATATACAATCGATCGGTAGTTTTTTACCTTTGTCAGAATACATACTCTGAAAATTTATGAGAAAATAGCCTTATCATCTAAAGGCTCTCGGTAGTAGCTTCAGCGACTTTGATTCATAAATGTCATATTACGGTTTAACCTGCATTTTGTTCCATTTAAGCATTGGTAAATAAACGAGACAATTCCTGGTGAGAAAACTAGTCATGATAATTTTCTCGTGGCGTACATATTAGCTCAGATTGGCTCTGGTGTTTCTGCCTCCGGCGTGGACATCTGACGTTGTCTGGCATTATTTGATGGGCGTTCAATCGCATCTATACTGTTATGTACAATTTACAAATGTGTTATGCAGTGCGTGGTATGTTGACTTCACTATGTTTTGGTTTTGGGTTGAGTTGTATCATATTTAAATAAGTAGGTACATACAGTTTTCTGCCTTGATTTTTCTTCTAAAAGATATCTTTGTGCGAATTTCAAGGTGTTAACACCGATTTTGACTCTTAAAAAATAGCTTCCGCTCGCGGTTTTACCCTCATAGTTTCCGTTCCTCCATGATAATGTAGCTTTCCATCGCTGAATTTTTTTTAAATCAGTCCATTCGTGGAAGCGTAACGTACAAACATATTCACATTCGCATTTACAATATTAGTTAGGTTTAATTTTAGACAGTTCATAACTTCATAATAAATTATTAACATAAAATTATTAGTCTGCACTAAATTAAAGTACCGCTATATTTATTGCCAACCAAAATAATAAAGGAACACACATCAATATATTTTACGATGGTGTGGCATGATTACTTCATTGGGTAATGATGTGATGGCTACCCCAGCTCAGTGTGAACTCCGGACCGGAGGCTTTATTGTCAGAAATAACCGCGCTTTGCACTTAGCGGGACCGTTTCTAAGCCGGTCATTATTTTTTATTAGGCAAATAGTGAATATTCACATTTTTGTTGCCGCGCTTCGGTCGGTCGACCGTGAAGTGATTTAGGTATTTGTTGTCTGAATAAAAGTGATGCTTTTGTAGTGGTGAACGCAGCGAGTCACTATCAAGAGAGTGTAGGTTTAAACCCCTGGCCCGTATCTCTGAGTTTGACTTATGTATGGATTTACACCTTGGCTTTCGGTAAAGGAAAATATCATGAGGATACCTGCATGCCCAATATAATATGTCACATTCAAAGGCATCTGAAGTTCCCAATTTGCGCTTGGCCCGCGTAGAGGACTATGGCCTCAACCCTTTCATTGCTAGGGGTGGCTCGTGCTCCTACAATATAAGTAGGTACTGTAGATGATGATTTTGAATATTTACTCTTTAATACCCATGTATGTTTTGAGTAGTTTTAAGTACCTACAAGTACAGTGGGACCCTAAAAAATATGTAGTATAATATAGGTACTAGAAATCCCTAATAGCAGTTGTTTATTCAAATTGGTAACAAGTAGTTGGAGCGTGTCCACGGTTTCCCACGGGGCCGCGCCAGGCACTGCCTGGTTGTTCCCGCAACCTTGCACCTGCCTTGTCCCGGGTAAATACATTGTTAGCGTTTCTATTTGGCAATCTTTAGATCTGATTTATTTATGAGATGGTTACATGAGGTATGAAACGTCACCGCCCTATTGTTTAGACCGATTTTAATTAGACTATTTACTTTTACTTACTAGAGCAAGTATCTATCTTAACATTAAATATGTTATTATAATAATTTAAGACACTCTTTCGGTTTTTTGATCTGGATAACAGAAGATACAAATCATCTAACATAATACCTAACTAACTTATGTATTATCACGGGTATCTAGAGTATCAACTAAATATTTGCTTTAAGGGAATTCTTATTCATTGTTTACATACTTAAGTGAGTAAAAGCTTTGATAAAAAAAATAGCCTCAACGTCAGCAAACAGTAACAAACGATTAGTGACTTACGGAAAAATGTGTATAACCATTATCTATGGCATTCCCCATTACTCTATCTCTACGACACAAGTTAACTCTATAATTCAGTTCAGTAAGGTAATATGACAATAGATCGAAGTCATTTCTGTCTTCCGTCTCTCTCTTTAAGTATGGTATCACGTGAAACGCCGCTGCAAAGCCGCGATGAGTACAATCGCCCGGCGCAGGCGCAGACAATACATGTACTGCACTTGCACGCAGGTGATTTGTTTAACTTCCCTCGTTTCACTGTTTACTTTAGGGCTAATTCTGTATATCATTACCCTATATCTTGTTACCCTACCGACCGATATTGTTTCTGTAACAACGGCGAAGTAGGTTTTGATGCTAATATCCACCTTATTAGCATTAAAACCTACCTTCTAACTACTTATTAAGTTTAGAATAATTTTAAAGCTAATAATTGAAATGAAATAAATGGGATAAAAGACTGGCCACTTGATTTCCATATAAGGCTAACTTTTGTGCACATATATACAATATCTCCTTATATAAAGCATATTTATAAGTAACATATATGTATGTTAGTCATCTGGTTGCCATAGTACAAGCTTTGCTTAGTTTAAAATTAGATTTACTTTACTTTACATCACATAAAAAAATTTAATTAACTTTCATAATGATTAGGTACTGTATAAAAACAATCAAGGAAAGGAAGCTGTCATGTAAATCGAGATTTTACTTATTTCAAACAATATACCTAGTGGGACTCATAAAAGCCGTAAAACACATAGTAATCCACATTGAAACATTATAATCCGACTAGATTCAATATAACTTGATCTCCATAGTCTGTCCCGCATGATAGTGGCGCCGTCACAATGGAAGTATTATCTGTAGGCCCAAGCAGATTTATATTGACAATAACACCCTATATATACGGGCTTATTGATTGTAAACTATACATTATTATGTTTTTAATTATCTTTTTAATATTGGGAAGGACTTTAAACTTCTTGGTTTGACTTTTAATGTGTTGATTTTGGGTTAGATTCTCGCATATAAACATTTATTTGCATGAACATGTCCATTTGTTATGTAGCTGGGTGTAATATAATAATTTATATTTGTTATCACATAAAAATATATCTGCTGTTTTGTCTGCTTTGTCTTTGTAGAGTTTTGTTACCATAGTATAAGTATTGGTGAAGAATGTCTTATTTCATAAATTCACTGACTGCATGATATTGTATTTTAATACAGGTTATAAGTTATGTATACGATAAAGTACAAATAAAACAAAATATGATTATGTACAAAATTGTTTTATTCACAATTATAATAAAAAGTTAATAATTGTCTATTATAGTTATCTTATATTAAATTGTTATATATTAAATACTTACAATTATATTTGATTATTTTAATATTGATATGTTTGATAACTAATGCTATTCCCTTAATTAATAAACAATGAATAAATAATTGGTATAATAACTTCATGTTAAAAACCAATTATTAATTAATTTAATTATTTATTCAATTATTCCATAAGTACATAGAAATAAGTACTATTACATTTAAATAACTATCTTAACTATTATAGGAATGAAAACAAATGTAATATAAAGTTAAAACATACATTTAGCAAATCATTTATATTTATTTTATGTTAAAATAATTATAATGAGTAATACATTGATAGCAAATATATATGAATGTAATTCTGGCTCTATTTCTGTTAGGATATCAATTTGACAAAGTCATAATACATATTATTATTTCACTTGTATAGGCAAATGTAATGAAGTAGTAACATACTATGGTTTACAATAATCTATCATCAAGCTTCCGGTGTGTCCCGAAAGCTGCACTTGAGAGCCAGTCCCCATCTAGACTATGTACCGCTACATAATAACAAGCCAAAAGAAAATTGAATAAACATACAACACTACAATTTACATTGATTTAAAATCTAAAATTGCATGTGTAATTAAAGCACTACATATACTTTAAACTTTCAAAACTTTGGCAAACTTTTGGATACAGCAACATAATAACATTTATATTTATTTAATTAAATACATAGTATTACATTTGTACACAACATATTTTAAAATCAATTAATTGGTTTTTCAGTTAATTTTAAATGCAATGTTGGCAACATTACAAAGTTACAATAAATTACATAATAATTTATGATATTAATTACAATTATGTTTAAGTAATAAACATAAAGAATTATTGACATATGTACAATTTGTAATGTAACATCTTATTCCTGTCCAATTAATATTGACATCTGTTTGTATAATAACATGTATTTACTGATAAATAAATAATGTATTACATACATCATTATTTTCCACAAACTAAAGTCATTAGTAGTAACTTATTTGCTATCAAATAACATAAGCATTGCTTACATTATCGAAGCTAAACCAATAACCTATCTATTTATTATTATAGGCACACTAAAATATCACAAAATACAAGAAACTTAATACAATTGGTATACAATAAAAATTATCTAAATAGTTTTACACTTCATTATCTAATCGTAATCTTTGAATGAACTATCAAAACATATTTACATGGTAATTATAAAAAATTTTATCATTCATATTTTCCTATCAAGGATCTATAAATTCCAGGTTCCTCTAAAACCTTAGAATAAGAATTTTGACTAGACATGGCAATCACAATAAGTAACGCCGTTCATAAACAAAATGCATTGAATTGAGCAATTAATCCCATAAAATCTAAAACTACATCTTAACTCTTTGACGTGAAAATATTGAGGAACTTGGTCTTGATGTTCAGCAGGGTGGTAAATGACCTCTTGACCTTCTTCTTAGGCATGGCCTCGGGCCTCAAGAAAGGTTCTGAGTAAGATTTCTGCATGGTTGAGTGTACTGGCGTATCATTTTCCTTAGGTAACTGGTATTTGTACTCCTTCACGACCTTTTCCTCATTAGGATCGTATCTGTATAGAACGGAGTATGTTCTCTTAACTTTCTTCGGAATCCTGGCGGTTGTGGTAGCGGTCCTATCACTCTTGCATCTCTTAATCTTATTCCTTCCGTAGAAATCTTGATAGTTATCTGCGTCCACGTAAATTATTCGTTTCCCTAGAGCCTGCTCCCTTTCCTTCTTCAGGCTCTTCCAAGACGCAATGACTGATTCACGGCGGAAGGTCTTGTTAGGATTGTGGCGGCTGATGCAGTAGCTCTGGTCATCCTGGATGTTGGATGTGTCCTTCAACGGAGACCCTCTCGGGCTCGGGCTGTAGTCTATCTCGTAGTCATCTCGCGACACCTGGAATAATATAAATCTTACGTTAATAACATTTTTAATCTCCTCGACTGTCCCATAAACAACGAAAGATCGTGTGGATTATAAAAACAGCTTTTTCGTACGTGATGTTATGTACGTATGCTGAGGGCAGTTGTCCCTTTCCTACTTCAATGGGTTCGTTTTCCATCTCAGTCTTGTTCGTCATCCGAGCCCTTCGAGCGGTGCCCATATGTCTACTACCACCTGTCAGACTAACATGTGTTCGATCCACGGTTACTTGGCACCACATTTCACCGTGAACTGTCTAGGAAGTTTAATATTAAGGGTTATCTTTAACAGCTATTTGCATATTAATCATTCGAAGTTCTATCGGGTTATCTTATACGAAAAACCAAAAAAGAAACATGAATCAAATAATGTAAATAAAACATCGGAAGGGCCGCTCGTTAAAGTGTTAAATTTATTGCGTTGTCCTTCATGAAATTATTATGTTTTGTTTGTTTAAATGCATCTTTGAAGAATTTAAAAGCTTTCACGTTAATGGCTCTCGTTGAATGACTGTTGCGCAAGAGTCGAGTGAAATTTTCACAATATTTTGTTACGATGTAATTTAATTCAGCTCCTTAGGTGTTGTGCAATATTTTTATGAGGTTTTCTTGAAATTCCACGTTATGACGTTGGCGGCCGGTGGTCAAATAATGGGTCACGCAGAAATAGACGGTTTATTATTGGAGTTCATTAGAACATGGTGTAGTCGAGACGACAGAATAATGTGGAATGGCTTCATTAAAAACCATTTTTTTTCCAATAAATAATTCGAGATAACTTTGTATGTACCTACTCTTGAGTAATAATATTCAGCCAATAAAACTTCTTAACGATTTATAAACGTCAAATTGTTTTACTACCCATTTAGAAAGTTCTACTTATGTCATTTATGTTCAATATTGAACATTCTACCTAACTGTAACAACTTCGCGAAAGAAAATATATCAAAGTCCACCGCTACTGACACGACAAATCTGTTTGACTTCGTGTTTTGACAGCTCGGGTTGTGTAACATTTTTTTTAATGGTTTTGTGGAAAAAAAACAGTGCACTGTGCGAATTCGGGTCGCATCAGTAAATGGGTCACTTTTAAATAGTTGTTCTATTAGTGTTAGTTAACACGGTCTAATTAAAATTGTAAATTAAGCCTCACGAACGTAGTCTAGAGTTTTTTGTATTTTTCAAATGGAATAACCTTGTATTTATTTTATTTTCAGGTAAATTATTTTCTGTTACTCGACTCGCGGACTCGACGCTGGCAGTCGATGGTGGGTGAGTGAGGCGTGTCTATATAATTCTTTCATTGCGTATACTCAATCTCATTTGAAGCGCCCATGTTGTAATGCTGCGTCAAAATGCGTGAATACTATTTCTGTCTGGACATGCATAGTTCGTGTTATTTGTGAATGTTATTATAGAACTGAAGGTGATAACGCTAAAAGGTGCAGTTAAATTTGTCACGGGCTATTTTCGACAACACTTGTGTTTGTGTATGTTCAATGCAACTTCTATTATTGTCTGGTATTACATTGGTTTTATTACGTGAACGGTTTAGATGTTCAATGAAAACGAATCTGCTATTAAAATTTCTTTATATACCTAGCTACCAATTTGCAGTTAGAATGGTAGAGGTAAAAAGATTTAACAGTAGCCGATGTCACTGAGGCAATTTGTAAATTGAATACTGCTCTCGAATTTCAGAACGGCTAGTATTAGGATACCGTTAGGTCATGTGTGCAATACATTACATTCGCGCGTGGCACACATATTTTTTCTCACACATTAACAGTTATACGCACACATGGTCGATTTTTTTTCCACGTTGTAATGTTTGGACTGGACTTTTTTGCGATCAAAAGTGGAATTTATAATACGTATGGTTGTTTCAAACTGTTGTTTCAGTTGCTGCATAACGGCATAAATGTTATTAAAACTAACTTATTGTTTATTTAGCATTGTTATGAGCGTAACGTGTATTTTTGGATTCCAGTTTATTGTTAGCCACTATTTATCGCCATTATGAAGCTAGAAATTTAGCCAAGTCTGAGAAATCTATGAAAATATTTATAATTGTTGTTTCGGAAACTTTCTCGTGAGCATAACATCCGATAAGAGTTGGTTTTAAACATGTAAGTTTACGTAAACCGTACATAAATAGATGGATTATTTCAGTCGATAGATAAGTAATGCCGTGTCCTAAATACGAGCAGAGCCGCGCATGTAAACTATAGCGATCTGTTTTCGATATAACACACAATCAAATTCTATTTTCAGTTGATTCAAGTATACATATAGACCACTATTCTTAGAATCGCTCGGGATGAGTGCTTTAGTATGCAATTTGCGAAGGTTAATAACCGATGTAATCGAATATTACGAATAATCGAGTTGTATTAGTTAATCGATATTAAATATACTACGTGACTTACGCCGTGACGTATCGATGTGACTAACAGTTAGTTGCCCACGCGCACTTTTTTCCCACATAACTAATTTTTGATGAGTAATCGATATATTTTTTTTTCTCGCCTCATACGTATTGCACCATAATACTGTGTCAGACGTTTTAAACGATAATGACCTCAAGTTTAATGACATTAATGTTTGTATACAGTTATTATGAACTGTCAAATTTAAACTTATCGTAACGCCATATTGGACGAAGCCTTCAGCTTTACATGTACTGTATGTATTTCCAAAAAAATACTGAATGAAATACGGTATAGAAATAGTTTATATCCTGAGTAGGTATTAAATCATAAAGAATTTTGTAATAACGGGGACACCATTTCTACTTTTACTAATAGAAATAAAATTAATGAGCTGTCGTCGTTTATTTATTATTTTCAACCGTAACCAATAATGCATTTGAAAGTTGACAAATTGTTACAATTTTATAATATGTCTGTGAATTCGTGAATTATGTATTTGATTAACGTTCATTTAAATGTATTTATGGGATCCGAGCCATGATGTATTCGGTGTATTTTTCAAACGCATTCAATTTTTAAATCGTCATTTGTCATTATCAGATCTCGCCGGTCGCTGGCTCTCCACTTTCGAAACCATAAACCGGAATGAGTGCCGACGAATGACAGCTATTAAGAGATTGCTACAACAGCGACGAAAATGTCTAGGATACTGGCCGTGTCAACTTGGTTACACTAAGCTTCGGGGCTCCGGAGCTCCGGTGAAAGTATTTGAACGAAATCGCCTTAGTCCGGCCCACGAATTAAAAACTACGCACAGCACAACACTACCGATCGACGTATTGAGGTGCTTTGACAGCTCTTTGTTTATTTGACAGATGCTTTCGAAATATTATTTTTTTAATTCAGCACACGATTTTTGGCATATAATTATTATTGTGATTCATATTATACAGATTTTTTATGTTGATACTGACAGTGAAATTTGTTTTAAATTACAGTTCCATTTTCAAAACAATGGTGGCGTGAGAGTTGTCCATAGACAAAGCGTAATTGTTTCTTCCTGAGCACCTCGTTTCCGTTTTGACGTGCACAGGAACTGGCCATTAGTGACATCAAAGATATGAAAATAATACCTAGGTTCAAATATATAATTTTTGTTTATGATAAAATAGATTTATTTTATAGAAGCGATTATGAAATAGCAAATTGCAAACTCTAATATGTATATGAACTTTAACTGAACGTAAATAAATAAACTGTTGCCATAAAAACTAAGAGAAAGGCAACCTCTAAGTTATGAATTTATGAATAAATCATAGCGATTAGGATTTCAGTATTATTTTACAACCGCTCAAAGCACTAAAAACTGTCAAGGCTACTTTCAATAAACTCGTTTTGATAACCTTTACTGAACCGAACTAAATCACATCTGATGGAAGTAATCACTGTGATTTATCTAAAGCATTTTAATCAGTTACATGAGATCGATTTCTGACATTGATAAATTTAATATTTAACGCCGCGAGAGTCACTAACCGTGAAAGGGGCCAAACGCGGCAATGTCAAGAGCTTTACCACAAAAAGAGCGTAATTCCATATTCAAACACAGAGCACGCACGCGCTGCAGTTCAATGACAGCGACCATAGACAAGTCAGTTGCCTTTTAAGCGCATTAAACTGGCCATGCACTTTGCGTAATAGTTACTGCCGTCCGCGGTGTCGGTATTCCGTAATCCAAATACGTAGCCACGATTCGTTTATCGTACCGCCACATTTCACACCACAATAATCGTCAAATGCTACCCTAACTTTAATCAAGTTGAAACTCACCACGCTTTCCCAACTAGCGCTCAGGATTGATTTGTCCAACATCTTCGATGCACGATAATTCGCTTTCACAGGTAAAAATCCAATAACACACACGCTCGTTCCCTTTTGATGTACGGCCAACGTTACGAAATCACTGATAGACAAATAAAATTGTTTATTGTAGATACGCGTCGGTGGTCACGTTGTCACTGGGGAGTTTGGAGATTTGGCACAGTGTTCTCGTCGAGCTTTCCTGAACGACTGAAGCGTGGACGTTACAGCTTCATATTTATAGTAGCGGGAGTAAAGAGGGCGGCTTTCAGGAAGACGCTCCGGCTGTGTCTTCCACTTAACACGTAGTCACCGCCTTAGTATTTTAAGGTACATGTAATATAGTTCGGGGAAGCCCGTCTATTTCCGTACCGCCCCGAGCGTTGCATTTACCTTCTTTTTTTCTATGTCAGGAATCAGGATACGGTCAGTGATGTTTCTACGAACGGACTCGAGAGTACTTCCGAGTACAGTCGATAGATATGGGCGGGTTATCTGCTCTAATATAGTCATGGTTAATTGTAGGGTTTTGTAGGCATACGTTACTACCATATCTCCAGGGTATGGGATGAAATTTAAGCAAAAGGAAATTGAACTCTTCCATTTGTTATCAATATTTAAACATAGTTGATAAAAAAACTTATACATAGAAACAAAGTTAGGAACATATTATATCGAAGAAAAAATATTAATAAAAGCAATCTAAAAGTCAAGGTAGACACATAACGACAATTTCATTGTTTGATGATTCAAAACGATTGGGAAACATCTAAAGGCCTTTCCGATATAGCCTATTGCAAAAGATAATCTTCAATACTTTATAACAATCTTCGATGTATCAATGTCGAATCGATTGGATTTTTCAGATTATTAGTAACCTTGTTGGCATTCAGAATACGATAATAAAAGCGGATTCAATATAATGTGCCATTTTCAATTCTTTGACCTTTTCGATGTAATCCGCGTATTTGGTTTTACAACCTTCTTTATGAGTGTATTGGTCAGTCGTTTGGGAGATGGTTTAGAGTGATGTACATTGGGTGCACTCGAGGCTGGAGCCAACTAGTGAAGTCCACGTATTAATCTTTTACATATCGACTATCGGATCATTCCTGACTTAACATAATCTCGAAATCATCTAAGAACTATTTTTGGCTAAGCCAACCTTCTTTTGATTAGAGGATTTACCGTAAGCGGTGAGAAAGAAACCAATCCAGTATTTTTGCCGCATGTCTCCATGTACGATTGTTTATGCGCATACATCACTATACTGCACATTGACGTCACTGGCTGGCAGCAATTTGCATCGTTCAGAACCTTTACATGCGCGGAGATTGTAAACTCCAAGCTCTGCAAATAGTTTGTGCACCGATGGTGCTTGTAACGGTCTATTATGGCGGGTCTGTGACCGCTGGATTCTGTTTAAAGGTTTTATTGTACATGGTACAGAAATCAGCTGTGTTTAGCGTGCTCTCTGATGTTCGGGGTAACGTTGTTTAGGCGATATTTCATGGTCTACCAACTGTTCCGTTTAAGGATTTCCGTCATCCGTACAATAACAGCTAGAAATGTAACAAGACCCCCTAAAATTTCCATCTTATTTCGCAAATGACGTTTTCCTTCACGGCCTAGCCAACAGTTATTATAACACGAGTTGTAAACGCATCATAAATATTAACAAAGCAAACTTATCATGTTTTATTGCAACAAAGAGCATTTATGTCTTGGCCTTCAAAATGGATTTGGCTTAAGCGCACCATACGTATTATATGTCAACAAAGCCTTTATTTAATGGTCCTTCGAGCTGGATAACAACGAATTAACACACAAAGACAGTAGTCGCATCATTTAATTTATTTGCCTATACAATATAATTGACGTAGGTATTCTGCTTGCATCATCAGACTTGAATGAAAGTTATTTCTGTAGGTGCACCTGCATAGATACCTGTTTGAGTTAATAGCTAGCATAAGTAATGACGCGAAGCTATGCAGATGTGGTTTTCATATGTTTAACGTTACACATGTACATTTTCCTGACGACTAGAAATTCTTTAACGTGGGAAGCCGAAGAACCAGTCAACGGGAATAAAATATATAAAGCGTGCACCAGGGAATCGATACATAGAGTTAAGCTTAAAAGTTTAAGTGCATTCCTAACCAGTTTAAATAGTCCTAGAGGAGAATTCCATTAATAACTAAAATGTTACCGCCCGCACAGTCGAGAGTTACTTTAATATTTATTCAAATCCCGTCAGGTTGGACGTCTGTATAATTCGATTCGTTACTGAATCGCATTTCTAAGAACATTCTGTAGCCTCGGCCTGGTTCTGGTAATACTGTTTACATCCACTCGAAAAGTCTACTTTCCATATAATGATGTTGCGTAATACGCGTTATCTGCATTGTAATCACATAAGCTCTATGAAATATATAACATGCTCTTACAAAAAGCCGATTCATACATGGATTAGGTGATTTACGCCTTGAGCCTCCCATAATCGGGTCGAGAGGAAAGAATCGGTCGAGTTACTTCCATCCAAGTAGCACAGTAAAGAGATGTACAGTACAGTTCATATGGTAACCTAAAGTTGCAATTCTTCCGTCTATATAATAACAATAAATTCAACGCTAATAATGATTTATTGGTTCATAAACCCGCTCTTTGTTTAACTTCTTTGGAAAAGATCCAATAGGTCTTTATTGCATAATTGCAATGTGCTCTTTATTAGTTTATCTATACTTCTATACTAATATTATAAAGAGGAAAGATTTGTTTGTTCGTTTGTTTGTTTGTTTGTTTGTTTGTAATGAATAGGCTCCGAAACTGCTGGACCGATTTCAAAAATTCTTTCACCTTTGGAAAGCTACATTATCCCCGAGTAACATAGGCTATATTTTATCCCTGTATTCCCTCGGGAACGGGAACTACGCGGATAAAACCGCGCGAAGGCAGCTAGTGTTATAATAAGTTCATTGTCTATGGAAAGGCGATGACTTCATTGATTAAAGTGTCATTTTATATATAAGAAATACTGTATTGTCTCTCGGATTTTGCTTATAAAATACTTGTATTGAACCGTTATATAATTGATATTGACTGGTTGGTTCAGTTCGGATTAGTGACCCTGACATTCAAGTAGGCGGTTCTGAGTTCGATTCCCATTGAGGACAAAAAATTGAACGTCTCTATTCGTTCTGTGTTTGAATGTAAATAAGGTATTAAAAAAGTACTTAACTAGGTAGTTACCATAGCACAAAACCTGCTAAGTTTTGAATCGGTTTGACCATAAGTAAAAACGTCTCTAGATATAAATATATGTGTAAAGTTATCTGTCACATTATAGTAATGCAGCATCACATTAGAAGAGCATATCATGAGATACAGTTAGGCATCCATTGAGAGTTGTTACGATTAGTATGTTGATCTCCATGAACGAGTAGCCTGGTTGCACATGAAATTCTAACATCGCATACAAGAACACTGTCACATATGCGTTTGATATATGACACTACCATGTTTACAGAAAAGTTCAATCGCGACCTTTCAGCAATACCCTGTAAACTATGACGTATGGGCCTATAAATAATATATCGGCCTATTTCAGAGGCCGTCCAGCCACGAAGCGTTAGAGGAGGCAGATAACCAATTGTGGTTTTCCCAATAAAGTTTTTACTGCACGTTTAACGATCAGTTAAATTGTAGAGCGGTATTTTCAGGTATCCAGGTTGCGGAGTGTCATTCAAATGAGGCAGGAAGTGCAACGAATCGGTCCATTTCACTTCTTTTTTCGGATTTAGACTGTTTATTTTCGACGAGTCCATTAATAATTACGGGTTCTAAACGCTAGCGAGTTAGTTTCGTAACATGGGCGGGGCTTCGCTCCCTACTATGAACCTATATTCGTCCACTGCTCTAATAACGTGTTTACGGTTAATAAACATAATTAAGTAATTCAACAGGAGAAAGATGAAAGGGATATCAAAAGAAATTATGTTTACATTTCTTAATTTTTATGTTCCATTTCTCGGCACAGCAATTCCACGTAACGATTGTGGGGTAAATTAGCCAATGTCACTTGTCGGGTCAACGCAGCCGTGGGCATTTGTGACCCATATGTTTCACCTAGCTTTTGAACATATTCATTAATATTAATTTCTTCCGGAAACCCTGTCCCATTTTCCATCTATAGATCAAATTCGTTGAAGCAAGTAATTTCTGGCGTTCTAGTTTCGACCTAGTTTGCAATAAAGACAAATTACGTGTTTCTATGCTCATTAAGACAATAAACAAGTATTGTATAATTGGACACATGTGTGAGCCAACACAAAGACACAAATGTTTGAGCAAACTTTTTATGAGTGAGAATTTCCCTTGAACTTTAGTAAATCGCACAAGCATTACTGCAAGGCTTCAGTTACTGTTTATGACATCAGCGTGATCATTATTTACTTATATCCGATGACTAGATTGTTTTATTTCAATTGATCACATTGCTCGTGAGGTACGAGTATTTTCTATATTTTATTCATATGAAAATGATTGAATTTCACCTTAATCGACATGTTTGTGCGTATAGAAAGTGACATAAAGTGATGATTTATTTATAAACTATGGTATGAAATCATCTCTATCCATTCAGCGGAGAGTTGCGAGCATAAAAATAAAGGAGAGCTTTCGGAATTCCGCAGATGTTTCGAGTTGTTGAACGTGCTACGTGCTCGACTTTCAATGGACTCTACAAACCACTGCGATGTCGAGACTAGCTGTCACGCTCTCTTCCCGCAACCGGCCAATTAACTTGGTTAATACTAACAACCCGTGTAAATGCCACCCACTATGGTTTTGTTTTCAACGCGCTTTCCTTACCTACATTACAGGCAGAGACAATAATTTTTTTCCGCTCGAGTTGCAGCCTTATTTAGATTAGGTACCTGTGGCCGAGAACTCACATAGACTGGGCTGTACAAAAAGTATGATTCTATTTTCGAAAATGGTGGCCAGTGTTTTTGTATAGCTTTTTAGCAAAATTGAAATACCGTATATTTTTGTTTGAATTTTGAAAGGTGCACCACCTTTCGCTCCGATCGTATTTCTAAGAACATTACGTTAGCGAACTATCATTCAGCCGTTTCACACGTTGCCCCTTTTTCCCGTGAACCAAACCGGAAAAGTGGCTGTAGCCAGAATAATTGTAAAGAATGTATTTTTTCTCCAAAACTTTTAAACATACAGCACTTCTTAATTTGCTCAGATTCGAATGCGTCGAGAATTTGCGGAAATCTTTATTAAGTTTTTATATATAAAATGTTTGCTTTGTGTCGCTCTCTTAGTCATAGCTTTAACTTCACTGTTAACTGTTTAAAGAAGATATATCTCGCCGTTTTTGGAGCAACGATTTTTTCTTCGATTTAAGAACGAAGCCGAACAAAGCTGTAAAACGTGGTACCCGTTATGAGGAGTAAATAAATTCGAGATGTGCCTTGACTTGCATCGTCAAGTAATTGGCGGTTGTTTTATTTCGCCGACTTTACTTTCGGTAAAATTTTGTTTTATTTTCTCTTTTGGATTCAGCGTGCAAAAATAATTGCGGCTTATTATATCTGGATCTATTTTCCGTTGGGATAACCGTGCATTTCTAGAAAGGAATGAAAACGTAAATAATTAGATTATTGATGACCAATATTTTATGCAATGCATATTTTGCTTGCCAAATTGCAGTGATATATGTTTCTTGAAAGTTATGGGGAAATTATATTTCAATTTTCCTGTTACGTCAGACGTCCTCCGAAATCAGGTGTGATATTTCCCATATGACAATGTTTGGCGAGCCAAAATATTTTGGATATCCCTGAAAATTATAAACACTAGGTACTTATATACTTGTTCGATTTAATTTACTATTGAAAATTTCCGATCCCTTTGGATTATTTTTACTGTACACTCTGTTTTCGAACTAAGCAGATATGTGGTATGGTAACCAGATAGCTGAAATACCTACTGCTTATACTACTTTTATATACATTGTATAGATAATTAAACCGAGACACAGGACTAACAGACAATGTTTGTCCTGAGTGGGAATCGACCATTCGCTCATAAGATATACTGACTCATTTTCCTCTTCATGGGTTTCTTCGTATTTCTTAATTTATAGTCACCATAAGTGCAAGATTGTTTAATCATGAGATGTTGTTTAATAAGACTGAGATGGCAACACTCACAATGTAAGGAAGGATGCGGCGCCCGGCGACGATGTTACTTGCATACTAATTGTTGATTTTATAAAAAAAAATGTTCTCGACATATTTGGAAGTCGTTTGTATATATAGAACCTGTTTAAAATTGATTCATTCTTATGACCAACTAGAGATATTCAATTTGAACGTGGTAAGCAAGCTATAACAATATTTCTCTATATGTAAGGCTAGAGTACACCCTAGCTACAGCCTAAGGTACTCTCTCCTAATTTTATGAGATCTACATTTAGGGGTCGGAGTATTTTATCTACACTCAATACTAATATTATACAGCTGAAGAGAGTGTTTGTCTGAAAGCGCTAATCTCAGTTAGGTACTACCGACGGGTTTGATTTAAAATAAGTATTTTAGTGTTCGATAGCTCATTTATTGGGAACTGCTATAGGCTATGTAACATGCTGCTACAACCAATAAGGAGTGGAGCATCAATGAATAATGTTGCAAAAATGGGTAAAATATGACGCAGACGAAGTTACACGGGTCAGATAGACAACCTAAATATACCATACTAGCTGCCTCCGCGCGGTTTTACCCGCGTAGTTCCCGTTCCCGTGGGAATACAGGGATAAAATATAGCCTATGTTACTCGGGGATAATGTAGCTTTCCAAAGGTGAAAGAATTTTTGAAATCGGTCCAGTAGTTTCGGAACCTATTCATTACAAACAAACAAACAAATCTTTCCTCTTTATAATAGTAGTATAGACTATATCATTAGAAACGTCAACCCTTTGTTCATACCAAAGAACCGTGGATCCTCACATTTCCATATGCAGTTTTTATTCGTTCACGGAAGAATTCCGTCGCTAATTAGACGTAGTTAGTATGGAATTACGTTCATACGAGTGACGAGGTGCGTTTCCCGCTGAATGTTGATATAAATTAATTTAATATGCTAATGTTTAGCTCGGTTGACGACCCTTAATATAAAGATTTTAGATTCGGTTATCTGCTCTTGTGATGTTGCTCTTACCTCACTTTCATCAATTGGAAATGTCGTAGTTTCATGTAAATTCTATTATTTATATTCTTATACTCTTATTTATTTATACTATTTATACTCTTATTAATATATAAACAATCTAGTATTCATATAGATAAAATTACAGTTATTTCATATTGGTAAATATTTTTCACACAAATTTCCGAGTATAATATAATATATTACCAGCCACAAGTGACAGTTCAAAAAACTCATTTGTTTTAACAAAAAAAGATACCACCAAACATTACAATGCTCCAGTAAGTTTGCTGGCAACCCTGCGTCCATGATTCACCAGATCAGCTGTGCCACCGTTCCTCGCGACCACCGGAGCGTGGTTGCTCTCGTTCAATCATCATTACGTGTTTTATAACCACATACACTTGGTTAACATGCATTTCCTTATATTTTTATTGGCTCGCACAGTCATATTGATAAAAGAATGCGGAAATCGTGAAGCACTTTGAAGTACACAAAACAGTATTGCTTGTAAAAAGTAATGCGGTTTTAATGTTTTTGAGTAAGATGAGATGATCCATCGCCCTTACATTAGTGATTTTAGTGTAGTCTAGGACTGGCTACTATAGGTGCCACCAGCACAACCGAAAATTTTATTGGTATATCTCCTAAATTATTACAATAACAAAATACATATAGGACTATATAAATATGTAGATCCAGTTCAGTTGAAGTCAATCTAAAGTCAAGTTGTATTTATATTTTTGTTTGAAATAAAATTCTCTATTTCCCATGTAAACAGAGTTTTGAGAATGAATGACATTTCATATGCAATAAAAATATTAAAACTTAATTTTAGGAAACTTTCTTCGTATAAAGGTGGCGACGATTCCAATAAACAGTTTCGAGTCACGTAAGCTGGTTATAATGGATTCCGAAAACACGGCTAACATGCGCTTGAGCAAATGAAAACAATTTAATTCTTTTGAGACCACACCAAAAGAGCATGTAGAATATTTTTTAACAACGACCAAAAACGGCCGGGTTGTCAATTGGACATCGTATTTTTTTTTCTCAGGCTTTTTTTTTGGCTATGCCTGCGACCCTTTTGAGCGTGACCTCAAATTATTGACAAGTTAATAGTGCAGGTTTTTCAACGATGCCCTTATTCCTACATGGTCGGATTAACCTTTTGTGACAAGTGATTTCGTGGTAATATTTGATTATTGTCACCTCATATTGGAAACGCGTGAACGCGTCGACATTTTGAGTTTCCTTGGAATTTTTTTAATGATTCATGTCAAAGGATATTTAAAAGTAATAACCGGAACAGTGGGAGTTATATCTGTCGTACATGTGGTTATTTTGAAACCTGAGATTCTCCCCTTATGCGGCTAAGTGCACATTGTTTATGTTTGTTTATACGCTTTATGGTTGGGTCGTGTGGTGCGTGGAATCCTCTTTGGATTCACTTTGCTCTTTATTTTTTTTTTTATTAATTATGTAGGTAACGCTAAATGAGTCTTCCATGAGAATATGATGAATATGGCCTACTAAAATAAATTATCCAATGATTTGTCTATAATTTAAGTATCCATTAAATAAGATAAAATAAATAACCGGGTTAGTAAATGGATACTAAACTATATATTTTAAAAGGATATAGGTATATCGATAAAGCGAATAATCAACAAGATGTTTTATAGTTTTTACAAGAAACGTTAAAATTTGAGGTTAAGTCATAACATCTGGGAAAGTTTATAAAGCTTTGGTTAAATTGAGGTTTGACACTCACATCTGGCGGGAAGAGCTTTAAAACAAGCATATTTTCCACAATTTGCTTTCAAAATTAATTTATCGTGTATATATGTTTAGTCATACATATCTGTTGCCGCTTAAAATGCGTTTAGTAGGTATTGTCGGGTCGGATTTCTTTGTCTCATAAATGGGACTACAAAGTATGTATATCCAGAGGCGTGATTTATTTAAATAACGATTAATTCTGCACATAGATATTTTAATATTTACATATCACTATTTACAAGATCTTATCTTAGTAAAATTTAACTCTAGATTCATCGGGAACGCACAACCGCCGTGGATTTTTACTAATAGACTTTAAAATGAAATACTTTGCAGTTCACAATAAGCTGTTTAAAAGCCAACAACTTTCTATGTTTGCATCAAAATATTTACGTTCAAACATTTTGAATACTGTCGTCTGTTTGTTCTCACTTGTCCTTGCTTTTTCAACACATCCTCCAAAATCAAACTTTATCTTGAAATCTAAATTTACTAGGTATATGAAAAATAGAGTTGAATTTTTCTGGACAAAATAAACACGATCATATCGATGTGCTATTTCTGATTTATTAATTAATCGATTTCGTATCATTCACTTTTGATACGTTGTTTACTAATCTGATATGAAGGATAGTTTTTAGTTTTTTTTGGAAGAGTATGTATACCAAGTGTTATGTATAACGGGACTTCCTTTTGCGTGTGACTTAATTCACAATTTATTTATTGTCCGTTTGACATGAGTTGATCTTGTAACATGCATTACAACATCAATTTAAATGTCATAAGGTCCAATAAGCAGCGAACAAATACCATAAATAACTGTTTATATATAGTAAACAATCGTTATTCAATTAAAACGAGCCGTATCAATCAACGCGACACGACACGAATGATAGATTCGGTCGTTCGTATACCTTTAATATCGATTCATTTAATCGATGTCGATAGTATTTGAATAATGATACGATTATTTTAACATGACTAGCTGTCTTGTAAATCGCCAATATATTTGTTTGTAAATACATAACGATAGTAAACACGTGTGTTGTATGTAGCAGCTTAAGTATTTGTGTCAAATTTGAACTAAATTAGGCTGGAATTTGGTATTGCCAGTCTATAATATAGGAACATCGTTGTTAATATGCTACGTTATATTATTTAAAATCCATCTATTGATACATATCTTGATTGAATGTTGACGCCATGCCTTAATGTTGCTATCGAAACAATGTTATCTATACTTATAATATGTAATCTATTATAGGTATATTATTTACTTGGAATATTGTATGGTGATATTCTAATTCTAAAAAATATTTCACTGATAAACCACCACCTTCAGTCCTTCAGTATATCGAGACATAATTATAGATCGATTATGATCTTTAGGTATATGTGTATCAAAGTTTATTATTAAATAAACAGTGTCGTCACAGTCTTTCGGTCCGGTGACACATTGCGCAACTCCGCGAGACACGCTGTCAATGCGCACGCGCAGGGCGCAGGTGTTATCGCGCGCATGCCTACACATACGCGCCTGTTTGTTTGTTTATGTTCATACATTGTTGTAATTGCTGTTCAGTTTAGTGAGTAGTAAAGTGGTGGTGTATATGTCAAAGATGGGCAGATAGTGGCGGTAGAAAAAAGGTAGAGTTTGAAGTATAAGCGCATAAGTGTCTGTAATGTTTGGTGTATTTTAATATACGTAAATTATGAATTTATGCTGTTTATTTATTTACTATGCCCGTATTGTTGCTCTTATATTAATAATAAACCTTCTCAGAATAAAATCAAAGGTAAGTAGCAAAATACAGCGATATAAAAACTACAATACACGAACAGTTTCATAGAATTTTACAATTGTTGATTTCAATCCAATCGTAAAGGTAAATAATCTTCGTGTAAAAGGCACAAGAGCAGGTTTTACTGAGAATTTATGTTTAAACATAACGTACAGGGAAGTAACATATTCGCATGTCTTAAAATATTTTTTCACGCAAAGTGACCGCAAAAACGATTCGACGGAATCGCTCTTACAAGGAAAGGGACAGCACTAATCACGAAACTAGCCCATCCCCCCGACTAACGGGCATTATTCCAACAATTATGCGTTTTCTTTCCCTGTCTACACTTTCGCTACAGACGATTTTTCGAAAAGCGTGACGAGTGTCGCCATTACGCGCGGGTGATTCGCAGAATTTGCGCGACGGCATTAATTATTCAAAATAAGAAATCAGTACTTCTTTCGAAAATGTGAGTTTTTTTTTCTTTTTTTTTCACTAGCGGCACGGGCCCGCCTCTCGGGAGCCGTCTTAATTGCGAGCCGTATCTTTACACGCATATAACGGGGCCGTAGCCCACATCTGTCGGTTGATTGCTGACATAACATTATGTTTCCACGTTGTGAATCGTTTCCAACGGATTTTATGCTTTATTGTCTCTGTGCTATGTAAAAAAAACATGATATTCGCGTGTAGTGATTGCGTTCGCTTCGTAACGCGTCTCTGTTTACGCAGATTGCGAAGGTTATGCCACACTCGTAGACTGTTTTTCTGTTGTGGTTTTGATTTTCTTGACCCAGTTTCTTTGTTAAAATAAACTGACGCAATAGATTAATTAGACACGCGGGAATTTTGTAATTTACAACCGCGCAAATTGCAAAAAATACCATCATTTGACAGAATAAACGCGTCGCGGTTTATCTAAGGTTTAACGTTTCTAAGCAAGTCGCGATTAACATCATGTAGTTATTATATGGGCTTTAGGTTTAATATCCTCTTGGGTGTATGCTAACAAATCCACAGATTGTGTTTATCTATACTAATATTATAAAGAGGAAAGATTTGTTTGTTTGTTTGTTTGTTTGTTTGTAATGAATAGGCTCCGAAACTACTGGACCGATTTCAAAAATTCTTTCACCTTTGGAAAGCTACATTATCCCCGAGTAACATAGGCTATATTTTATCCCTGTATTCCCACGGGAACGGGAACTACGCGGGTAAAACCGCGCGGAGGCAGCTATTCATAATATATTTAAAATTTTGTGGTTCATTCTAAACCCATATCACTTACCTATTTCTATTCCATAAATCAACAACGTGAACCCAACAACACATACGATCAATGATCCCAACATTGCCACAGTACAATAAAACAATGTACAGTTAGCCGTCAGTCTCCCAGCCCAGTTCATGCAGGTGGCATTGTTCACCATTAGCCGAGACCTTGAGGGTCGCGCGCGCACCTCCGACCTGCGTGCCACCATTCCCAGGTGGCTTGATGACCGGTCAATCTCTCGAGATGATGTGATATGTGAGCTATGTAGCCTATGTATGATGGGTATAATGGTTACTTTGTGTTTGATCTAGAAATGTAAAATTGTTTTAGAATTAGGTGATAAAGGAGAATGACCCAATAACCCTTCTAATATTGTGAATGCGAAAGTTTGTGACGTTGTGTAACGGCTGAAGGGACCTAGATAAAATTTACAGATAGGCTACATTTATCCCGGAAAAAATTAAGATACCTACTCCGGTAAACGTATATTATTATTATTTGGATTAAGCGGCTATTTCAAGTCTTCTCAGAGCTTGTATCACTGCGACCATACTAGGTCTATTGTGATCGCCACATTAACTAGATTTCACTGTCAAGACCTGCAGCTTTGAAAAACCGCACTATGTTCTTGACAGGAATTGATTTTACCTCATCTGGGTGCAATATGTGTTTCCCCAGGTGGGTATTACGTTTTGGCATAAGTGGGTGACATTCACACAGAAGGTGTTTGGGTGTTTCATCTGCATTGCAGCAGAATCTGCACTCCTTTGTGTCACGGACACTGATTGTGAACAAATGTTTGTTCAGTCCACAGTGCCCTGTTAGCACCCTCACTAGTATGCGCAAGTTTCTTCTACTTAGAGAAAATATCTCTGAAGCAGATTTCTTACTGAAGGCCTTTATAAGTGCCTTAGAGTGACTCATTCCAAGCACCTCGTGCCAGGAATTAAGGGATGAGTTTACATATATGTTCCTCAGGGTTAAGTTAGCTAGGCTTTTGGGTATACCGCAGATTGGCTCAGGCCCATAAGGGCTCCCCTTAGCTCCAGCCTTGGCGAGTTCGTCGGCTTTTTCATTCCCAACGATTCCTGCATGTCCTGGTATCCACCTTAGTACGACTCTGTTCTTTGTGCCCAGTTCGTTAAGGAGGTCCATGCAATTTTTAACTAACTTAGAGCTGATTGTTTCGGAGGTCAGGGCCAAAAGGGCCGCTTGGCTGTCCGAATGGATATATATTGTGTGGTTGGTGTAGTCTTTCTGCAGATTGATGTCCGCACATTCTAAGATGGCGTATACCTCTGCCTGGAAAATGGAGGCGTATTTTCCAAGGTTCAGCTGCTTGCTGATTTTTGGACGCTCTCCATAGATTCCACAGCCTACCTCAGATCCTGATTTGGATCCATCGGTGTACCACTTAAGGCCACCTCCCACCCACGCGATTTTGTCATTAAGCCATTCATCGCGGGAGGGAATATCTACTTCATAAAACCTACGAAAGTTTATCTGAGGTATCATTGAGTCCGATACCATGTTCAGAATTGGAGTTTCCAGTACTGAGTCCTGAACGGATTTAAGTGCCTGGGAGAGCCATTTTGGTCCCACCTGTGCGTGTATCCTGTGCATAGTAGTTCTCGCCACCTTCTCTACATGTAGATGCAGGGGCGTTAGATCTAACAACGCATCCAGTGCCGCTCCAGGGGAAGTTGACATAGCTCCGGTTGCCATAATGCAGGCTGTTCTTTGTAAGCTACTGAGTATGGCAATTGTTGATTTTTGTTTGACCTTCTTACTCCAGACTACGGAGGCGTATGTTAATAACGGCCTCACAATAGCTGAGTACAGCCAAAGAACCATCTGGGGCCTAAGACCCCAGCGTTGTCCTGCCATTTTGCTACATATTCCCAAGGCAATCTTTGCCTTCTGTGTTACGTTAGCAACGTGGCTGTTCCAGGTCAGTTTCTGGTCGATAGTGACTCCCAGATATTTTACTTCCCTAGAGAGACTTATGCTTTTGTTATTTAATTTCGGCAGGACAATTTTGTCCAGCAGACGTTTCTTAGTAAATGGGACCAGGACAGTCTTATCGGCATTAACCGAAAGATCGTTATCGCTGCACCATTTGCCTATAGTGTTTAAAGCTCTTTGCATAAGGTACGAAATCGTACTTTGACAGAAGCCTCGCACAGTGATTACAAGGTCATCGGCGTAGCCTTGCACGTCTATGCGAAGATCTGCCATCTTATACAAGAGTTGGTCAATGGTTAATGTCCATAGGAGGGGAGATAGAACCCCCCCTTGTGGACAACCCCTCGCTACAGATACCTCTAGAGAGGTCCCATGCAGCGATACGGTGTTTGACCTGTTTGAGAGCATCGCTTTGACCCATCGTACAGTGGTTGGGTCTACGTTTTTATAAACTAAGCCCCCTACCAGACTGCTTATGGGCGTGTTGTCAAAGGCTCCCTCAATATCCAAAAATGCGCATAGCGCAATTTGTTTGTCTTCTAACGCCTTTTCGATTCTGTCAACAAGGTTGAGCAGGGCAGTCTCAGTAGACTTTCCACTTTGATAGGCGTGTTGAGTACAATGAATAGGGTGCAAGCGCAGAGCTACATCCCTGATATAGTTATCTATGATTTTCTCCATAGATTTCAGTAAGAAGGAGGAAAGGCTTATCGGTCTAAAGGATTTAGGTTGTGAGTAATCCTTCTTTCCTGCCTTTGGTATGAAGAGCACTTTTACCTTGGTCCATGGTTCTGGAACCACCCCCAGGGCAAGACTGGCTCTAAACATTTTAATCAATAGGGGTAATAGGATGTTCAGTCCTTTCTGAAGCAAGATAGGCTGTATACCATCCGTCCCACTTGATTTATAGGGTTTGAAGGAGTTGACCGCCCACTTTACCTGCTGGGGTCTAATGATTTGCGCCGCTCTGCGCCAGTCCTCGTTACGAGGCCTGTAAGAGGGCACTTTGTCATTTGCTAAGTTAATAGCTTGAGCGCCAGGGAAATGGGCGGAGATGAGCACCTCCAGGCTTTCCTTTTCGTTAGTTGTAAAGGAGCCATCAGCATTCCTGAGAAGACCTATTTGTCTAGGTTTTTCTTTGGCTAGAATTTTATGAATCCTAGCCCCCTGAGGCGTATGCTTAACGTCCTCACAGAACTTTCTCCAAGAGGCTCTCTTAGCCTTCCTGATTTGTTTGTTATAGTCCGTTAGGGCTTTCCTGTAGACCTCCCACTCCTGCGTCTTCTTGGCCCTATTAAATAGTTTCCTGGTTTTCTCCCTTAGTTTCCTAAGTTTTGAATTCCACCAGGGAACTCTAGTTTTAGAAGTCTTTACCTGTGGCGGGCAACTTACCTCGTAGGCAGATAGTATGCCCTCCGAGACAATGCAAGCCGCCATCTCGAGCTCTTCTGTTGATTTTATATTTTTCGGACAGTCCTCTAGATTCTGCCTTAGGTTGGCCGTGAAGTCATTCCAGGCAGTCTTTCTGGGGTTCCGATAAGTGACCGATTCATAGTCCAAACGGCATTTAACCTCGAAAAGTATATGCCGATGATCGGACATTGAAGTTTCGTCACTAACATGCCATCCATTTATGTGAGAGGCTAGTTTGTTTGTGGCGAAAGTAATATCTAAAACTTGTTGCCTGAGGCTTGTTACAAAGGTTGGTATACATCCTAGGTTTAGCACTCGAAGACTGTTTAGTGTAAGATAGTCAAATAGTAACTCACCCCGAGAGTTGACATCAGTGCTACCCCAGTCGGTGTGATGGGCGTTAGCATCGCATCCAACCACCAGTTCCGCACCATGACATCGAGCGTAGTCAACGACGCGCCTTAGCTCTTCCGTCGGGTCTTCTTTCTCGCCGGGTAGGTAGGCCGAGCACACAATTACTCTTGACCCATCCCACCCTTTGAGATTAATGTACGCTGCAACCAGGTCGTTAGAACAAAGCTCTGGAACAGGTAAGAAATTAGTATTTTTCGAAAACACTATGCAAGCTCTGGGCTTTTCTCCACTAGTATGGTATAGTACCTTGCCAGCAGCGTTGAGTCCCATGATGGTCTGGTTACGCACCCAGGGTTCTTGAAGGAGGGCGAGATCCACCTGACCCTCAGCAAAGCAACACTCCACCACCGCGCTCGCTGCCACGGAATGGTGGAGGTTTGCCTGAAGGATCCTCGCCGAACCACCCTGGGGCGCCATTAGGGTGCAGAGGAAGGCCCGGGCTGCACTCCACCCATTTGCGGACGTGGTCGTCCACGCTTGGGCCGAGCCCTCCCAGGCTTATTCATCCCCCTGTTCCCGCTAGACTGCCCGGAGCGGTTGCGCCCTGCCGCCAAAAGGCGTTTGGGCACCTCACTCCCCTGGACAGATGCGGTCGGGGCAGCTACAGTACTCGGGGGACCCATAGGCTGTGGCACTACTGGTCCCCTCGCTGGCTCTTCCACCTGCTGTCTGGTGGATTCAGGACCACCCTTGATTCTAAAAAGAACTTTTCTAAAACCGAAGGCAGCCCTGAAATCCATCCCCTTAAGGGCTTCAACAGAGGGCTCGTCCAGGGCAAGGGTCACAGTGTGCCCAGCCGCGTCCTCCTTACTGGCGAGGATCCGCCAGTGCTCCGTATGAAGCCCTAGGTTTTGTACCCTTATTAGGTGGAGGGCATCTTCTATGGTGCTCACCTCCCCCTTGGGTATAAATGAAACGCCAACCGTGGGTCTGGGTAGTTCACTCTCCGGTATAACGGAGAGTTTCGCCTCCGGCCACGGTTGTAGTCCTGGAACCTCCCTCTCAACCCATAGCTGGCTTGCCTGATTTTCACAGGTGATAAGCAGCCAGCCTGGTTTGTGAGAGAGACCAAGGAATCTTGGTCCGGAGCCACTTTCGCCCATCTTGATGATGGCGTAGTTTATGGCCTGCCGGACCAAACGCATCTGCTCCTCACTCATGGGATCCACGTTGCGAATACCCACTCGCGAGGCGCCAGCGATTTCCCTGAAGGAAGGTTTTAGACCTTTCTCCAAGGACACCTTTGGAGCCTTCTTCGTGTGCTCCTTGGGTGACTCCTCCTCCGACCGCGTTCTTTTGACCGCTCTGGCCAGATCCGCGGGGGGGCGTTTGTCACTCGGAATCTCGCTCCAGGGCTTTCGACAGAGGACGAGGGCTTCAGCAGCTCCTACATTCGCCTCCTTCAGCCGCAGGAACCTCCTCCGAGCAGCTCCTGACAGTCTGGTTCTGCCAGGCGTAGGTGTACCCTCACTAGAGGTCGGCACCGTGATTGATCCGGAGTCAGTTAAGCCTCCTTCCCGCTCACGGCTCGGCCTCACAGTGGAGGTGGATGTAGAGGGCGTTTGGGGAGCTTCAAGCCCACCCGCCGTCCCTTCTAAAAAGTTGCCTTGGATCGAGTCCAAGACAGAAACAATTTCTGTTAAATTTACTTCTTTATCTTCCATACACGTCCCACGAGTAGCTAGGGAAATAAAAGTCACAACTGCCAGAGCCCCGCTTAACAGTTGAAGGGCAGAAATACTCCCCGAGTTGCCCCGGTTTCGAGGAGACACCGTTCGCGACTGAGCTACCCCTCAGCCACGCATCCATCGGCACGGTACGTATAACACCTTGGATTGGAGACAGCAGATTTCGCCCTCGGCTAGAAAGATCCGGTTCCAGTGGCGCCAAACACAGTTCGACGCCCCTACAACCGAAAGTCGCTAACCGACGCCCAGGGTACACCGGCCCGCAGCCTTCCCATTAAGTGAAAAATTTCCCCTTAATAGCAAGACTGCTAGGCACACGTGGAGGTACTGCTGCCATTGTACCCCAGAAAGGAGAATGACCCAATAACCCTTCTAATATTGTGAATGCGAAAGTTTGTGACGTTGTGTAACGGCTGAAGGGACCTAGATAAAATTTACAGATAGGCTACATTTATCCCGGAAAAAATTAAGATACCTACTCCGGTAAACGTAATGAAGCTAAATATTATGCAATAAGATATTCTTAACATGATCTGACGTTAATCCTGAAAACAATAAATAAGCAGCTTCATGACTGTTTACAAATTACAATGTTCAAAAACGATTGGTTCCAGTTATACGAAACGCTTATCCTGACCCCAATGAAAAATATAAACTATTACGATGTACAGTACAGTTTCCGTAACAATCCATTTGGTAACGGTTCAAGTGCGTCATTTCGCGGAATTAGGTGAACTCCTACTTTAAGATTTTCGGAACCGCACTGTATTGTATCTCGGCGCGTGATGATTGACAGGAACCGAGTTGGGACGCGTGTGCGCAAGTGGTGACTGAAAAATAATAGCCGGATATATTAGTTTGCATCCGTAATCTATTAATGAATAGAAATGGACTTAAGTTGTTGGAAATGGATTTACTATCAAATATCACTTTTTCCATACGTTCTGACATCAATTTGATATGAATGATTCAGGACGACTTGTATTGCAATAAGAGTGGGTATACATTAAATGATCTGTGAGATAAAGAGATACAATACACATAGGTGAAGTAAATATCTATACAACATTGTACCCATGCGATTCATTTATTGTCTTGAATAAGACAATTTCCGTATATCCTTTTCGACTATTTCAATAAATTTGTAAACAATAAAAATTTAATTCCAAATGCTTGTCTCTTATGTAGCATTGAGTAGGTACCTATCCAAATGAGTTATTATTATTATCCCTTTAAAAAATAATAAATGTGGTTTTTACATGGTATAATTTACAATGTGATTTTACGCCATGACTGAGTTGGAAAATACTGTTAACGATTATAAATGACTATATTCCTGAGAACTAAGAATGCGCCTACGCGTCCTATACATTTAAATTAGAAGTTTTCACGTAAAGGTGTAGTCTGTATAGCGTTTAGCGAGAGTAGAAGCGTTTATGAACGATAACACAATATAATAAATATATTTTGTAATTGAAATCAAACTTGTGTACATGCCATGAATATAAGAATACTAGTGGCTCCCCGCGGTTTCACCCGCGTACCCGGGAGGTCTTCCATTTTCCCGGGATAAAAAGTAGCCTATATGTTAATCCAGGTTATAAGCTATCTTTATTCCAAATTTCATTCAAATCCATTCAGTAGTTTTTACGTGAAAGAGTAACAAACATCCATACATCCATACTTACAAACTTTCGCCTTTATAATATTAGTAGGATGAATATTATTTATTGCCAAATGTTCTCAAGTTAATGCTTAACACAAGCAGTTGATAAACCTTTATACCACGCTGTAATTAAGAAATTATTTATTTAATGTGTGCATGTAATCCTACTAATATTTAAAAGCAAACGTTTATATGGATGTTTGTTCCTCTTTCACGCAAAAATTACTGAACGGATTTGGTTTAACACGTAGAAAATTGAAAATCACCGGAAAACGCTGAAAGCTATTGCATTAAATAAATATGAAATCGTAGTAGCTTTCAGTGGAGCCACACACCATCCGACATAATGATTGAACTGACCACTGAAACAGGGAAAACGGTTTGCGTGGGCTTTTTTACTACCATGAATTCTCCCATTCTCTTGCATTTCCCGAAATTCTATTCTCCTATGGTGTTACTACAAATTACATTTAAATAAATTAGTAATTCTGTTTTTACGCGGGTTTTTTTGGATGTCCATTTTTATCACATCACGTATATTTTGTTAGGATAAATACAATATTGGGCGGCTAGCTTTGTGGCTAGCGGCCAATTGCAAGTCCCTGGTCGTCGGTTCGATTCCCACCCAGTAGTACCAATGCATGAACTGTGTATGTTTGTTTAGTGTCTGTGTGTAAATACTATATTAGCTAACTGTGTAGGTAATAAGGTACAAGCTCTGCTTAGTTCTGAATCAAACCTGTGATGAAAAATGTCCCAAAATATAAATAAACATACTATATTAATAAAACTATTCAACATATACACATTCGATGCTTATATGGATGTGTATAAAATATGGTTATATCTCAACGCTTATAAAATTAAAGTTTCTTAAAGTATTTTTTATTACTTAGGTAGCTTTAAACAGTTAGAAATACATAACATTAATATTATATATTACAATGAATCTCTTTTAGGTGTTCCATTCCTTACAAGACATGGAAACAAGTTATAAAAGTCAGTCTCGAAATTTAAGTTTCTGCCCTGTTATAAATCACCTACCACTTTTACTAGGAAAACACTGTATTAAACTGAATCAGAACTATCTTTTTAACATTTTATGCGATCGTAAACTGACTTAAAATTCCATGTAAAAATGCTTTAGTATGCGACATTTACTACCTTAAAATATCACGGGAAAGTTCTGACTGAGAAATTTAGAACTACCCACACGCATCCTTATAGGTTGAATGATTGGCAGCCTATCGCGAAATTGATTTATACATATCACGTATTTGAACACGGGACCCGTGACGTCATACCATAAATCCTAATGTTCCCGTTGCGAGTTGTGACATTCTACCGGTTTGTCGTGTAGCACCATTATTGGGCATCCAGTATCGACCACTGTAAATAAATCATTGTGCTATTTTTAACGCTATGTTGAAGGGAATAGGGAGTTAAAAGTACAGCTTTCAAAAGTGACAATTTAACATTTGAGGTTTAGCAAACTTACAAACCGATTCGATTACCACCCAGAACAAACATTTGGTCGAAGAACATGTCTGTTTGTCTTGGTGTAAATTTCTGTATTTATTTTAAAAAGTATATCAATTAACTGTTACCATAGTACTGCTTAGTTTGCAATCAGATTGGCCATATGTAAATGACCTATATATTATTTACCTGCAGGTGGTCTTTATTGCTTTTGTCACATGCTAAAGGTATAAAAAAAGACTTTATCCTGTAAAATAGGTTAATTCCCAGAACGTAGCTATCCATCAATACATTATTTACTGGCTAATTAGCGGTTTGCGGAAATGTGCCAAAAGTTTGGACGGCAAGTGCATAGTACGTGAATGTAGGCGTGTGTGAGTAAATATTGTAATGTGTTTCGACTCGCGTATAAACAGACTCTTTAAAAAAAGTTTAATAAACTCCGGTGTTTGTCTGGGATGTATTGCGAATGCATTTATTTTGAAGAAGTTACTTATTAGATTCAATATCCCGTTTAAAAGTATATTTATTTAATACTAGTGTCTCCCCGGCGGCTTCGCCCGCGTTCCCGGGGATCTTCAATTTTCACGGGATAAAAAGAAGCCTATGTCCTTTCTCAGACTCTGGATTATCTATTTCATTTAAATCGGTTCAGTAGTTTTCGCGTGAAAGCGTAACAGACAGACAGAGTTACTTTCGCTACTTTTATAATATTAGTAGTGTGGATTTTGATCGATTTTTATGAATGCAAAAATATCTAGAAAAAGAAGTTTCTTTTTTGTTCTATTTTGTTTCAGTTATTAAGATATATTTCGATTTTTTTACGACTCTAGTAAGATATCTTTAAATAGGATTTAAATAAATCTAGTTACTATTACGCTCGGAGTAGGTAATTATATTATTCAATGTTTTATATAGTCTTATCTTGAGTCCTATATATTGTAAGATGAACCAACATATTTTTTAACTGTATGACACAATATGACTAAACATTTATAACAGTGCGTTTACTATGAGTTATCTCAAGTTTCTCATATGTTTAAATCATAGTGTGATGATGATGTGACGATGATGTTGGGATGTTGCCAATGCGTCGGCGCTTCGTAGAACTCATTTTGCAAATTGAGAACGTTTCATTTGGTAATTTCGTACAGTTTTCTAGTGAATAAGTGATTAGTACTTTTAGATGCGCAGTGCGCAGGGCTGTCCGTTGGCGCCGTCAACTTTATTAAAAATACATAAAATATACAATTTTGTTAAATTGTATTGTAACGTCACTAAACGACTTCGGATAGGTAGTATTTTTTTAACTGCTATCTTGTTTCTAAATTGATTAACTACCATATTAATTAATTAATTTAATACCCAATTTAGATTATCAATTTTACGAAACCATATGATTTGCGATTTCCATAAACCCTGTTTAGTGTGTCAGCCCTGTGCTTACAACACAGTTAACTGGCTACTCCTACGCACATTATTACAGACAAATCATAGGCCTTTTGTAGTATGCCTCCGAGCTAAACATAAAGTAACAGTGGTAAATAAAGCCATCATTGCAATCGCTGTTACTGAAATAATCGTTATCAGGAACACCAATAGCTTGCCGATGTTTAGTGGCTATAAATCGAGACAATGGGCTATTGAGACATTGATCGGAAATGCTCGTGCGTCAATCGGGGCAGCGCCGGTGCGCGTGCGACGCGTTCGTTGTCGATACCCGTTGCTAGGTTACCGATATTTTTTAATTATACGATACGCTTGAGCTAGTTAAAGGTGGTATCGATGATTGGTAAGCAGCTGCAAAATTATTATGCTAATAAATCCATCGATAAATGTTAAATTGGTTTATAGTGGAAGTAAAAGAGCGAGGTTTTCAAAATATACTTTAACAAAATCATTTCCGAGTTTTCGGTTAATCTAATTCACCTTTCTCAGAATAAGTACATCAAAAATTAGGTTTAAACAGATTTCGAGTCGTGTTTTTGTAGAGTAAGCGAATTTATCATAACTCTTTGTTGTTTCAAACGTTGAGTATCGTAATGCCGGAGTTAGTTTATCTTGTATTTTGTAAATAAACTGCGGAGAACAGCGTTAGTTATAGAACGAGGAAGGATTCATAAACTCGTCTTATTTATGTAGATGTGGCATTTGATACTTTGGTAATACAATTCTATGGGCGTTTATGCACTTTAAAAGGCTTTTTACGGCTTACAGTTCGGATCTTGTGACACGGTAACTGTGAGCCTATTTGTTAAAGGTGATTCATAAATAATGCTACGCTACTTAGATTCTTGAGATTTCAGACCACCCACTTACCCGCTATTACTTTCACCAAATGTATAGTCCTCTTTTGTTCTTCGACAACGTTTTCAAGGAAATATGTTTATTTCTCCCCCGTATTATTTACGTTATCAATATGATGTAAACAGAATATCTGTGCCAGACATATTTTTCATCACTCGAGAGCGTAAATAGATCAATCACTTTCGTTTTACACCAAATACGACCTTAATGCATCAGCGATCGGGTCAACATCGGTAAATATCGGAACGGATTAAATAAATATTATTGAAGGAAATATTAAAAACATACTTACACATGCGGCGTCGTTCTCGCACTTCATTAGTAAATGTAATTTTGTTTACATACAATGTTTCCGATCCCGGTTTTATTAGTTTGTTATGAAATTGTAAAGGGGTGTGTTTGTTTTTATATTACGCATGGACTAATAATCTGTTGGATGTTGAGGCTTCAAAACGTTGTGTTAGCTGTTGAATATAAACATTAATATAATAATAATAAATAACGCATACATTCTTTACACACGACCAATATGATTCCAGACTATTTTATTTGTTAAACTATGCAGATTGTGTATTAAAAAATAATAACCAGATGAGTCACATGCGTCACATATATCACTCCAAATACTGCCTTTGGAAAGCTACATTATTCCGGTGTAACATTAGCAATTTGTCAAAAACTTGTTTATAAATGTAATTGTTTGACGTTTCAAACTATTCATGATACATAATATAATAAGTAAAACATATTGCTTTTCTTTTCATATTCCAATGCAGAAAAATATTAAGGCTAAATGAAATTCGCGGAGACGGCACGTAATAAATACTTGAGCAAAACTCGGTTCAATCGTCTTGCTCGAAAGTATCCACGTGTTCTCGGGTTAAGGTCAGGGTATTTTATTGCTCCAGTGGCGTTTTGCCCCGAGTGGAGCGAAGGACGCATTTAGCAGGGGGCTTGTGGAATATTAATCGGTTCATAGCCTTCAACTTATTAATAACGACCCTTGGTTTGCTGTTTTTCAATATAATGTCTGCCTCTTATACTGAGGTGTTGAAGAAACTATTCTGTAGAATGTTTAGGTTTGTGTGTAAGAATATAATCATTTCCACGCGTGAGGCCTTCAATTTTCCCGATATAAAAAGCTATGTCCTATTCCAGAACATATTGTAACTCAGTGCCAAATTTTATCCGGGTACTTTTAGCTGTTGTTGCGTGAAATAATGACATAGTATCATACATTTTCACATACTTTGAAATTTATAATATTAATTTGAAAATGATTGTTTTTGCCTATGAATTATCTGACTAAACATTATTATCAATGGATTCGAAAACAGAAAAGGTTGATTATTACGTTTTCGCTCTTTTGATCAAAGGTGGGTCAGTTGTTTAATCTTGCGTCTGAACGACGAAACTAAACGCTTAAAGGAAAATGTCTAACAAGAGACCATGGATGGTAAATTATGGTTTTCAGATGATTTTCCTGCTTATTATGTATTTTTAGATATGACATTATACTATTAGCGTGTTATGGATGGATAGTGGTAGTTTAAGAAATTTAACTAAATAACTCTTGTAAACTAGGCAGCGTTTTTGATTAAATGGCTCATTCATACTAATTGTCCTTAACTATTTCCATTCAAGATTTTACTATATGGTTGGGAATTCCCAAAAACCACTGTATATATAGATTCTAATCTGGTCTATGCCTCTAGATATCCCAATTGACAGAAATTCTAGAAGTACTTAGCTTACTGCGGCCCGAACAATTTGCCTTATTACTTACGTCCTTCTCCAATAGGTACATATACTAATAAATATCTCCGTCTCTTTCCAGGTGATAGACTTCGGCAGCTCATGCTACGAGCACCAGCGGGTGTATACATACATCCAGTCGAGGTTCTACAGGGCGCCCGAGGTGATGATGGGCGCGAGGTACGGCATGCCCATCGACATGTGGTCCCTGGGCTGTATATTAGCGGAGCTGCTTACAGGTGAATATTGGACCTTATTTATATGATCATAAAGTCGACAAATAGATTTGATGTTAGTTAGGAGATTTGTAGTCAATCCTGCTTAAGATATAGAGTGGTCTTGTTTATTCTCTTTATGCCTATAATTTTATTCGAGATCCTAATGTACCAGAAAAAGTCGTAAATCTTAAGTAACTCAATATAATATTTGTGCATAGTTACTGCCTCTTTAAGGAATATATACTGCAGGTACTTCTCGAGAAGTATTTTTCACTGATGTAATGTTTTTAAGTTAAATTTAGTTTCACGTGTTCAATGAAGTGTTCCATTCCAACTTATTATTTACTTATTAAGAAACCCAACCAGAATATAACAAAGAATTCTAACTTCATGCAAGTTATTTCTTTGAAGATTTTATTAAAGGAATCTTTTCGATATGTTGTAGACATTTCAATTACGTAACATTTATCAAAGTAAAATGTACAGAATTTATGTTGTAGTACGTAACATGTTGACGTCCCGAGGCCGCCTAGCGGCATGCTAGGGTCGCTTTTACATTTACAATGAAGTGTTCATATTTTATCCAAAAGAAAATAAGCAGATTTTGCCTATGTAATACTTATTATTTACCTTATGTGTCTAGATACAAAGTTAGTTTGTAATGCCTTTTTTATCTAAGCCCTCCATTCTCATATAAAATAGTATATAGTCGGTATAAAAAGCCTTTGGCTCGGCGTTTAACTTCGCAGACAGTAAAAAAATAAATACGCAGACCGTTTAAGTCTGGCCGGCCAATTGATCAGACAGCTTAAATACCATTTTGTAAGGCTTTTAGGCTTTGTTTCATTTTGTGACTCCGTTGTTTTTTAGAAACAAACAATTAAGGGGTTTATTAATATACCACAGATTAATTCTCAGTTAAATACTGCATCTTTATTTACTAATATTCTTGGTAGCTAGTTTTAAATAACTTTAATGTGAACAAAATCCTTGTTTCCGTCCTTAAATTTTATTGTTTTAGAATGTTATTGTCAATGGCAATTGAAATTGCACAATAACTATATTTTTTAATATCGTTATTTTTGTTTTTTAATTGACTTCCAATCGAGCGCTGTTAAGGTCGGACATTTAGAGAAGTCTAAATTTCAGATATTTCTACATTTCAAATATTGTAGCATATTTATTTAACACTCGTCCAACCACATTATTAATTAAGCAGTCCTTGTACTATGGAAACCATGTACCTATAACTTTTAAATACGCAGAACAAACAGACAAATGTTTCTCATGGGTGGTCATCGAAAACGACCAGGACAAGTCTCTAAGCCAACAAGCCAGTCAATAGATATATAATGGCCTTAATATTTAATTTAATTTGACATATAACATTACAGGCTTCCCCCTACTTCCCGGCGAGGACGAAGCGGACCAGATGGCGTGCATCATCGAGCTCCTCGGCATGCCCCCCCAGAAGCTCATCGAACAGGGCAAGCGCTCCAAGAACTTCATCAGCAGCAAGGGTCTGCCGCGGTACTGCACCGCCACCACCCTCGCTGATGGCACCACCGTCCTAAGTGGAGGTAGATTATCAACCCCTAATGATAGAGAGAGATAGCGTTATTCGACGCGACAGAGAAACGAATACCATTAATCTCAAAATTATTTTATCAAAAATCTTGTGATGTCAACATCAGAGAAATATTTCAATGGAACCGCGATGCGAGATAAAATGTAGCCATTTAATTATGTAAATAAAGTATTCAACTAAAAAGCTCGTGCAATTAATTCGCCGTTAATATTTATATTCGCGATAAATTACATAATCTCGACTTTAATCCCAATTTATTATGTACAAAAGTTCAAAATTTTGCGTTCACGTGTAGATGGTATCAACACCAGACACTACAATGATTAAATAACTAAAAATATCAGAGGCGTCACAATATTTACCGAAATTCCTCTGCTGACGCGGAGTGCTATGACAAAACGTCATCCATACAGTATGCATGAGGTTTGTGAATCACGAATACCTCTCTTATTCAGCCAATAAATAATCACCTAGTACTTTAGTAAATATTGAGTGTCCCCCTTAAATTTGTCTTCGGGAAACATATCGGCGAGGAAACCGGGTTTCAAAATTTACAGGACAATAACATGCAATCTTAAATCAATATTGAAAGATATCTTTCAACCATGGCTTGTTTGTCGGTTGATTTATTACAAATTGGTTTTAATATATGTAGTTTTCAGTATCAAATTTCCTACAGAATATGATGAATATTTGATAGTTAGTAATTGGTTTTTTGTCCAAATAATTATTTATTAATTTATAATTAGAACTTACCATTTAATAACATGTAAATCAACATTTTATAAATAGTAATAAGCCGGCTTCCGAAGCTTAAAGAATGCCTATTGTTATTGTAAATTTAGGTATATCATCAAGAGAACTTAATTAACAATATGACTTGTTAATCTGAGTCATAGATTATTGTCGCAGACAGACGCACATGTTTATATATGCAGCTATGTGAACCGTCTGAACTTTTTTGGTCGGCTGCCAAATGTGTAACGACTTAGATAATCCTATATAGTTTGTCTGGATACGGTGTTGTTTTTCCGCGAATTTATTTTATCGCCCGCTAATTAATCACAAATAGTGTGTGAAATTACTGTATGTTTTTAGGTTAGAGTTACTTTAAATGTCCGGTTGGGGTTACAGTTGAGTCATAGAAGGTCGGACCCAGATGGGTGATCGTAATTTTAATAGCTGGGTATACCTGGGAACATAACTCTGAGTTTTTTTTGTTATTTGGGTATTTGATTTTAGTGTCTAGCGGATGAAATCATATGGTGAAATACTACCTATACAGAAATGGCTGCGTTACTGATACGTGGGCTTATAAAATTGCATATAACAATTGGTGGTCGAATAAATAATAGACAAAATAATTATATCTAAGAATGACCCGCGCAAATTCGCACTTGCAACATTTTTGATTGATGCTCCGCTCCTATTCGTCGTAGCGTGTATAGCCATCCTCGATAAATGGGGTATCTAACACTAAAAGAAGTTTTCAAATCGGACAAGTAGTTCTTGTAGATTAGAGCGTTAAGCCAAAAGAAACTCTTCAGCTTCATAATATTAGTATAGACGTCGTATTTTATGGATTTAAAATAACTTTTCACTTGGGATGTCTTTCATTAAATGTTTAATATGTATTATGTAGATAAATGATTAATATTATAATGTTATACAATTCCAGGTATGTCAAGGAGAGGCAAGCCGCGAGGACCTCCCGGTTCGAAGAGTTTCGTCACCGCCCTCAAGGGCTGCCAGGACAAATTCTTTATTGATTTCATTAGACGGTAAGATATTATGCCTTTTTTAACATACTTATAAATAATTTTGTAATGACTGACTGAACAGATTACCTTAAAATCAAGTCACTTTCAAACAATAAAACTAAATAAATATCGGGTCATTCAATAGAAGTTACAATGATAAATTACATACACACACATGCATTCTAAGAACCCTCTCCTTGCAAAGGGGTTAAAAAAAGACCCTCTGAACTCTGTGTCATGTTTTTATTTTAACTTTTGTGTCTTTAAATCGCCTTCTCTCTTCCCAATACTTGAGACGTATGTCGTCAAGACAAATCCTTTGTTCAGTAGTTTAATACAACGAAATAAAATACATATTCTGTTTGAAAGGTGACTCATAAGCTTCTGGTCCTTTCTGTAACTTCTGTTATATATCGTCTAATGTTAACAATAAAATATATTATTATTTTCGGATATCCTGATGTTGTTTGTCGACCGAACAACATTGATTGATGAAACTTTTTATCATTGAAAGTGCATCGAATGTTTAGTTGTTGGGCGGTCAGGCAACTTTCACATTTTATAAGGATAAAGGTCAAATGTATGAATGTATTGAAACCCGTGTTGTTTTAAGGATATATTTTCCTCGAAAAACAGTTCATGTTTTTATTTTTTGTGTACACGGAGCAGGATTCTAAATAAAATGTTTTAGATTAGTAATGTCACAAATATTCAGAATCCTCCGGAAGTGTTAGTTAGGTTTATTTATTTGTAAGATCAGGAGCATAAAAGAGTCCAATTTACTGCCACACTGGTACAAAACTTTATAACTAGTCGATGTCCATAGACACATATTAACTACATATCTAATGTCATTTGCCTACTCATATTGGTGACTAGCTTCCACCCCGATAAATCACCCGCATTCACGGGGCTTATTAATTTCCCCGGAATAAAAAAAAACCTAAAGTTCATCCTGATCCTTTCAACGGTGCTGGCGTAAAAGAGTAACTAGCAAATATCCTTACATACTTTTGCATATTTATTACTAGTTACCCGCGGTTTCACCCGCGTTCCCTGGTATCTTATATTTTTCCGGGATAAAAAGTATCCTATGTCCATCTCCTGGTTCTAAGCTACCTCCCTACTAAATCAGCCAAATCGGTTCAACCGTTCTTTATTTATAAGTAGTGTAGTTAACACGACTTTCTTTTATATATATAGATGACTAGCTGACCCGGCGAACTTTGCTCCGCCATATTTAAAAAAAAAATCTAAATTATATTGTGTTTTAATTATTTTCTTTATACAAATCTTGGCCTGGCTATTACGAACACAAAAACAAGAATTACCAAAATCGGTCCAGCTGTTCTGACGTTATGCACGTACATACATTTCGCAGATTCATTTTAATATTCATCATCAGCTCATATACGTCTCCACCGAGGAGCTCGAGCCTCCCCTCACATCGAGGGGGTTCAGGCCACAGTCCACCAAGCGAGCCTAGTGCGGATTGGCGGATTCACTTGCCTTTAATTGTGACATCGCCGGCGTGCAGGTTTCCTCACGATGCTTTCCTTCACCGAAAGCCAGTGGTAGGAATCCGTGAGTAAGTTTTTATAAACTCAGAGGTCCGAGCCATGGTTTGAACCTGTATGCTCATGATCGTGAGTCGGGTCGGTGTGTTCCCAACTGAGCCACCACGGTTTTTATATATTTTTGTATACATAAATAGATTTAATTCGAAACTAACATAATCGTCTGTCAGTTAGTAATAACCACGTAATAACAGGGTATGTGAATGCCATGCCAAATCAGCAACTATTTATTAAATGTCAAATGATAAGTAGTTTCTTTAAAGTATTGAAATTATAGTTGTGAGGCAATGTAGCATCTTATTGTGTCTTTGTGTTAAAATAAAATTGGTTATAAAGAAGCGTATATTTTTTTAATGGGTGTAGTAACCCCCTTGTCAAAACTATTTTAATTTCTCAAAGTACCTATAGTGCATTTATATTACCTACTCACATGATGGCATTTGTCATATCCTATACCTATCTTTAAAATATTTGCAAAATGTTTGTTATGTTAAAGTAGGTAAACTAAAATTATATACTTCAGTCATAATTACTATATCCCTCACAACTATGATAATCTTACACTATCGAATCTTCGAACTTAATCAAATAACACATTTTAGGTACCTATATAACAAACTAGCTGCCTCCCCGCGGTTTTACCCGCGTAGTTCCCGTTCCCGTGGGAATACAGGGATAAAATATAGCCTATGTTACTCGGGGATAACGTGGCTTTCCAAAGGTGAAAGAATTTTTGTTTCGGAGCCTATTCATTACAAACAAACAAACAAACAAACAAACAAATCTTTCCTCTTTATAATATTAGTATAGATTAGTTGGTACTGAAGTACCACCGTATTGACAGTTATGTATGTATTGTATGTCAGGTGCCTAGAATGGGAGCCGGAGAAGCGTCTGTCCCCGGCGGCGGCGCTGCGGCACGCGTGGCTGCGCCGGCGCCTGCCGCGGCCGCCGCACGACGACGACCCGCCGCCGCTGCCGCCCACGCACGTTAGTATCGCGCACCACGCCAAGCGCCATGCCCATGCCCACGCCCATGCCCATGCCCACGCCCACGCCCACGCCCCACATGTCTCCACCAAGTGCACTGACAAATAGGTTTGTTTTTGTTCGCTTCTCTCTTTTACATTTGGATGCTGATAAGTTATAATGTGTTAACCCTCATAAAATGACCCAGGTTTTGAGAAAATGGCGTTTATTGGCGGCTATTGTACATGCAATTTACGATTTATTTGTTGATATAAATCAATTTTTTAAATACTTTTATATTTTAAATGTCTTAAAACACGTAATGCGTTATAAAAATATATTAAAACATTTTGTGGGTTGACACATTATTCCTTATCAGCATCCATTTGCCGTTTGGAACTATTCAGGCAAATGATAACCGACCTGAACGGTTGTCGTTTGCGTGAATAAGTCTGTTGTGCTTGTGGTGTTATATGGTAGGGAGGATGGACTAAGTGGTTCCTATATTAAACTAGAAATACACAGATTAATGTGCAAAATAATTTGAAGGGAACCTTACAGTTGCAACGCATAATTATTATGATCAGAGCAACTCTGATAAAATCTGTCAGGGCTTTGGGACATGGAATTATTAATTACATGGTCGTTCAAAATATACCATGTTAGTGTAAAACAACCAGGATAGATGTTTTTAAGAATAGTCATTAAGTAAATAGAAAAGAAATGCCTTTGTTAACGTGTAGTTAGTTAGAATATAAAAATCAGGTTTATTTAATCTGTAGAATAGTCATTTAATGACTTTATAGCATCGAAATTCATAGAGCTTGTAAAAATACAAGAACATTTAGTATTTTTAAAACGTAAATGGTTACACCACAAGCATATTAATAGTTTTATTATATTTTGCAATTATTATTTAAGGGCGTTGGGCAAGCTAGCTGGTCAAATACAAATAATTTTGTGTTTTTAGCTCTTTATACGCTAATGGCCCATGTATTTCTGGAAATATGACATCATAGAATTTTTTGTCTAGTCAAATTCTTATAGGAATAAATATTATAATATAAAAAGTATTTTTTAAAAGCATTTTAAAAAACGTATATTGGTGATTAATATTAAATAATTGTCCATAAAAATATTTATGGTGCAGCCAACGCAAAATAAGTTTAATTTGGCCGCTGTGCTCCCAACGCCCTTAAGTTTGTTTTGTTTTAATACCAATTTTACTGGGACATTATGTGAGTATTTAATGGGTATATGTTTGTGTTAATGTGAACTTTACTAATAAGGTCTTAAAGTACATTTAAAAACAAACCTTATTATCGTTTATTTAGCAATAATTTAAAGTTGCTTTATATTCTGCATGATAACAATAGTATGATCAATTTGAATTAATTTTCAGCTTTTATTCACATTATTCCTTGTGATATTGTGTTTTTATTATTTATTAGATAAATTATTTAGTTATTTGTAAAACAAATGATTTTATCAGAGGATTCATTGAATAATAATGACTTTCCAATCTACTTCAAATAAAAAACAGCTTGTAATTAATAAATGTTTTAATTTACCTTATCGCTGGTCATACAATTTATTAATGCATGTTGTAAACAAAGAATGCAATAAATGCGTTTCAAATTAATTGATATCTATGTTGCTCTAGTTTTATTGTACCTACTACTATCGAATAATAAAAGTAGGATTATTATGCTTCATTGTTAACTTTATGCAACTACGCTTTAAATCGTTTTAAAAGTAAATAAATTTTATCATCAGCTTACACTTGTAGCTCTTATTACTTTTACATTTTAAAAGTAATAGTTTAATAGTAATAGTCCATAAGTAATAGTTTGTTATGAATCTGCGTTCGTTGTAAGTTATTATAAGTTTAATGTGGCACCCCATATAAATACAAGGTCCTAAAGCATTAATGCTTATAATTTATTTCTACATATTTGCAGCAATTTTACTGTAATACGATGTTCTTCGATTCCGTCTGAATAGTAATAAGTCTCAGCTTTAAAAGTTAAACTGTTAAACTGTATATTGCAAAATTGATAACTCTTTTTTGATCACCATAGATGAAAGTTGTAAGCAGTAGATTTTATATACTTACTACTTATATGAAAGTTGATTTTAAGGGTTCCGTAACCTCAAAAGGAAAAAGCGGAACCTTTTTGTCCGTCTTTCTATCAAGTACCTTTATTTTTGAAGCCATATATTGTATGTATGTGTGTTACAACATATCTAAAGGCAATAGTAATGTTGCGCGTTACAGACGAGCGGGGGTGTGGGTGTGGGTGGGTCGAGTGTGGTGAGCGGAGTGAGCGGTGTGAGCGGGCTGAGCGGCGCGGGCGCGGGCAGCGGCGGCGCACGCGGCGGCTCGCTGCGGACCCCCCTAGCGCGGACACCGGTCACCTTCAACGCCTCACAAGTTGCCAGTTAGTTGGAATATCATTGCTTAGTTTTATCGATAAGTATATAAGGGTACTGAATTTTCAGTAAATTAAAGTCAAACTGTATTATAGATAAGGCGTTGCCTTTTATTTTATACCATGGTTGTGATTCGAGTAAGTTGTAATTATTGACTTAATAAAGACATTATGACTTATGGCACAATTTTGTAATATACAATTTTGGCACAAAAGTTTTAAATAACTTTCATTTACAAATTGTGTACTAGCAGGACTAACATTGGTAATGTAAAAAAAAAGTTGAAAACGTGTTTTGAAAAGAGTAATTGTCGAGTTTATTGCCGGCTCTTTTTAGCAAAGGAACCTTTCGAACCGAACATTAAGGTCGACCTGAATTTTATTTAAATGCATTTCAGTTCGTATTCTATACTATCATCATGATTTGTACTTATATGTCTAACCCTAATATGTACAATTACAGAAGCGAAACTCCAGGCAGCGCTATCGGAGGAGAGCGGGGCCGGAGTGGGGTCGGGGGTCGGGGCGGGGGCGGGGGTGGGGGCGGGCGCGGGGTGCGGCGCGCGGTACTGGCCGCCCGCCAAGCTGCCGCACCTGCCCGCGCCCTCCTAGCGCCCGCCCTCCTCGCGCCGCCTCGCCAAGGTACAACATCACTACTTTAATTATTATGATACTAGTGGCTCCCAGCGTACCGGGGGAGATCTTCCATTTTCCCGGGATAAAAATTATCCTATGTCCTTTCTCAGGCTCTAGACTATCCTGTGAAAGCGAGACAGACTGAGTTACTTTCGCATTTATAATATTAGTATAGATTTGATTTTGTTACTTAATTAAACCGAATAATTCACAAATTCACACTGATATATTCTTTAAAAATTCATCACTGATAAATTTTTACATTTTATTTTTACATTGTTATTTACTATGTTATGCAGTTCCTTATTTGTTTCCATACACATCACCAAATTTTAAGTGTTTTTATTTCTGTCCAATATATTTTGTGACTCTATTATTATTATTTTTTTAACTTTTACGTCACTATACGACAGAGTCTTAATATGCTTATACATTTTTGATCACAATCGCTGGTGAAATTATTAGAAAATTCATTATATATATGTAATATTCATGTATCTACTAACATAACAAATTTGCAATATGAATAGAACGTTGAAACTAAACTATTAGTAATATAACTTTGTTTTCACACGTGCAGCAATGCCGCCATCTTTTACCATCAGGCAAAGGAGCCAACCCATACAGCCTTGTAACCTCTCACTTATAACTATTTGCAGGTGTCATCATTAGAGGCACCTCGGCGGTGCGTCGGCGGGGCCGGGTCGGGGGCCGGGGCGGGCGCGGGCGGCGGGTGCGGCCGGCTCGAGCTGGAGCGCCGCAGTCTGGACCTGGAGCGCGAGCTGGCCGGCCGCGCCTCCATAGCCTCCCTCGACGCCGCGGACCATCGCGTGTGATGTACCCCCCTAACCCCCCAACCCGCCTCGACACCTACCCGCCGCTCACACACCCCTATAGAACACGATTGTCATATTTCATTGTCACTAACGATCAGTGGCGTAGCTCAGGGGGCCCCTCGAATTTACAACTATAAACTGAACTAGTGAAAATTTTGTTTATTATTATGATTTACGACAAATCTGTAGAACGTCGAATTTTAAATAATTTTGTTGATGCCCTAAATTTCGCCCCAGGGCTTTGGTTACCCAGCTACGCCACTGCTAACGATATGCAATAATGACTTTTCATTCTGTATGAGATGAGCTATTGTTAGTGAAAATGAAGTTTGTCCAGTCGTATTCTATTGAGGGGTGTGACGCCCGCGCCGCAGCGTTGATACCGCGATTATATAACGCAGTACATTCATGTAACTAGCGCCCTCTGCTGCCCGTGCGGCGCTGTTTACCCAAATGTCATGCTGTTATAAACTTTTTATGTAATGTTTGAAAATGTATTGATTAAATCGATATACTATATTGTTCTCGATTCGATGACGTTCCGCTTTCGCTGCAGTAATTACTTGTAATTATTATAATATGATTTAAGTGCAGCGTGATCGAATCTACCATAGTTAATAGTTTTATAGAATTGACAGCTAAGTTTCAAGCGCAATTGAAAGTTGAAATATCAAAAGCGTCTTGAAATTTTTCTATTAGACCAAATATGTTAAAGGTAATTCGTTTGAAACTTAGCTTTCTTAATTGTGATGTTAGAAAACTATTGATATGGTAATTAATACAGTCGATACAATGAATAGATTTTCAAACACTTGTCGGGTATCGCGTAGTGGTGTCGTGAGTGCGTATTTCTCCGCCTCTGTCTCAATACTGTTAGATTTTTAACTGAATAATTGCTCTATCAAGGCGTTTGCCCAATAAAAAAAATGTCATACGGAGCAATAATTCCCAACCAAACGTTTTATTTTTCCAACCGAACTATGATTCTCTTAAACCGACACAAATTATTTAGTACTGACCATATACTCCCCGTGTGTCCTTTCAACAGAATCATAGCGTGTAACGAATGCACAATCATTTTTCATGTTCCTATGTAGTATATTGTGTTGGAAACGAGACGTTTATAGCGAGTAGTAGTCTAGCTGAGACAGGCGCGGATCGAGCCGAGGCGGCCAGCGTCCGAATCAATCTAGTGCATAGAGGCAAAATTGATCTCAATAAATAAAATAAAAGACTATGAAATAAGTTATACGGACATCTAGTGGAATTGTGCGAGTAACCTAACGTGTTTTACTGTTTTCTATGTATTATACATGTAACGTAAAAGTGGGGATGTTCGGATGTGTCGGTGTTAGTGCCTACTATGTCTGGTTTAGAGTTAGGGAACCTCGACCACGTAAATGAATAGAAATGAAACTTTGATCATTTTACCGAAAACGACTTGTGAGCTTACGAGAGTAGAATTTTTTTCGCTCGCACATGCTTCCCTTCGTAGTGAATGCGTTCGGAATTCGTAGAATCTTGCAGCACATTTACACAAGATTTTAACTGAATTTTTTGATACGTCATGCCAAAATAAACGCTCGCCTCGGAATGCTATTGTCCGATGTTGGCGTATCAAGCGTTCGAGCGACTTTTTTTATGATAAAAAACGCTGGAAAATTCCCTCTCGAAGCCCTAGAATAAGCGAACTCATGTGTGTGACTAAAATAACGTAACAATTTTCTACAGAATCAAATATTTTTTTTTGTTTAATTATAATTGAATAATTCGATTTAAGTTTAATTCTCGTGTAATTAGTTTAATATCTCTCAAGTGATATAGTGACGCTGTATTTGTAACAAAATGGTGACCTTATAATCGGAATTCTTAAAGGATTTAAGGGTAGTTAGAGTTACAAGGCCTTTTAAGCTAGTTTAAGGAGCTAAGCTATGCGATTTTGTTTTGGTGAATATAGCATAGTGGATGTTGTGATGCAATGGTTTATGATTTACAAGTACATACATGTTGATTTGTGAAGCGCTTATATACCTACCTATTACTTACTCTGTGGACATATGAAACTGTATTCTTGGCCATACGTTTGTATAACTGTTCAATAGCGCATATGAAGTACATAAACTACACTCAGCCAGCATTTTTATATCTAACAATTTGACTGCAATCAATTCAATTTCTACCTTGTTATTTTTCCAAACTTTTGGTCAAACATATCAAAATTACAATATACGTACTGACATCGATGCGTAAATGTTGTTTACTACAATGATTGTAATTAACAATGGTGCAATTTATTTACTCTGAATATGTGAAAGCTTGGGACGTACCATAGTATACATATAATAATGTCACAGTGCAATATGTTTGACATACAAAAGAACATTTTATTATTTGTCTTCCTATATATTTTGTAACATTTTACAAAAGGCCTATGGTGTATATTCAATTAGCATTTCTTTTATTTTTCAACTAGGTTATGAATATTTTTTTGTTCTTTAAGATATACAAAAATGTATTATGATTTTTAATGAAATTATTGTATGTGGCTTTTTTCATACCGTAGGGTAAGTCTACGTGTTCAGATCTAACCATTCTTTCGGAATTTGGCAATTACGGAACTTCACTTTTTCGGAATATTTTGTGCTTGAATGTTGTGGCGTTTGCCAAATTTAATTATATTCAGACATTTTAATTTCGATGATTACTCATGAATCATGTTTTTGTTTTTTTTTTGTAAATAAAAGCAATGTTGACAATACACACAAGAATTGACAATAAGGTTTAAGATGTTTAGTAATAATGATTTTTTGTTGTCTAATATTTTAGACCATTACAAAATTTTTTTTTAAAACATCCATTAAATGTATACACAGTCATATTGAGCAAGTGTCAGTATTTAATAATTTAACTGTTCGGAGAAATGTAATTTGCATAAATCGGAATGTTTAGTTCTGAACATGTTTATTTACCCTAAACGTAATTTTATTATTTGACGGTATCTCACTATACTCAAAATAGCATTTGTTTTTAATTTTCGATATTTGTGTTAAGTTGACTGCCTTTCGTTTATTATGCTCAATAATAGTTTAATGTCTTAGTAGTCTGGATTTCTCGATTAGGTATTGACAAATTACGATGACATTAGTTTATTTTTAAACATGAGTGCGCACGCATTGTAACTCGGGATATGCGCACACTGTTCCGGATTTTAACGGAATCATTTATCGATCGACAAAAAATAGTCAATTTTATCCCGAATTTATTGGATTGCCTTTGTTGCCAATATTAAAATTGTCTAACTTTGTTATCGTCTTATCTGTCAAAACCTTGTCATCGGTGCAACCATTCTGGTAATAAGTCTTGCGTGTGCACTCAGGTTAATCCAAATAGCGTTTTAAGGTATTTAGTCAATTATTGTAAAGCTTTTTTTATTTTACAAAAACGACGGCTGACACGAGTCAATTCAGTTCAGCCTTGAATTTCAAATTGTGATAGCTTATGTATCATATTTCATTTGTAACGTATTTTTCATAATCGTTGACTTTTCGCATAAGCTATCGACTTGGCAATGATCAGTATTAAATCATTTTCATCCCTTCAAGTGTTCGACAACTGCCAAGTACATTTTTAGTTAAATTATAAGGTATAATTTGCTATATAATTACGTATAGCAGCAACTCTAGTTACTATAATTAATTATAGCTTTCGTTGGATCGCTGCATTTCTGTTTAAACTTAGTTATTTTTTTTGTGAAATAATTGTGTTCTCATTTTGTATGTAAAGCTGGTGTTTCATCCTTTGAAACTCGTAGCAAACAATGTGAATACTATACAATTTAAATAAATGAATTATATAAATAAATAATATTGGCTTTTTATTATCTTGTGTCTTAAGGTAAGTACTATGTTCGATGTGTATAATATAAAATAATACTCGATGATCAGATTAGATACACAACGAATTGGTGATAATAATGTCTTAGAATAATACCTACTGACGTACTTGATAGTATCTGACACAAAATGGCTTTTATCAAGATGATTTCGGCAACTAGATAAAGTTTTGCTATTTCAAATCAACATCGTTTCCATCCAGATGAGATAAAATTCACAGATTTTCCAATGACTTTAATATAAGTAGTTTATTGAACTTCTTTTCTTGGATCCATGAGTATTTTCGAAAAATAAGTTTCTAAATGATTTTTTATACTTGTAGAGTAGATGTAGAGCCCTGTTGTCGCCCTAAGGCCGATCTTATGATAAGTTTGTTAGGAGTAAAAAATATTACCTACAATATTTATTATATACTATTTATTTTCGTTTCCTTTTTCACATACAAAATCTGCAATCATTACGTTTAACATCCAAGCGAATAGAAGAGTTAGGAGGATACAATGTTTTTAAAATCTCGACGTGAAAGGTGTAGGTAGGTGCATACATTCACGCCATCTCTTGGACACACTATGAAACCGAAGCAACGGATTACCTTTTTAAAATATGTACCTATGAAACGTTAATAAATGTATCTTTCCCGAACTAGGTATTGAACCTCGATTTCAAATGGAACTACGTACTACTCGACCCCCGAGGCAAACTTTCTTTCATGATCTTACTCTCTATACTATTTTGACTATTCTATATTTGTTATTTTCATCCATTAGGTGATTGTAATATGAATGAGGACACGTACGCGTTAATAACGTTTTAAGTGCCTCTTACTAGTAAGTATGCGTAAGTAATATGTAGTAAGTGTAATTTCATTTCAACTGATAATTTATCTGGCTTACGTAGATTTTTTTCACAATGGCTTACCTGCTTTGGCTACGTTTACGTCCGACAGTTTCGTCACATTGTTATGATGCAAATGCTTAACATTTTATCTGTAGAAGCGATGCAACGCTTCAATATCCACGACACGACCTTCTCTCGATAGTCGTGCACGCTCCACGTTCGGTCACACGACAGTCCCGCGCCGTCCGCTGTCACTGTTACTTCGCGTGCCAATTTCGGGCTCACCTCGCGCCATCGCGCTAACGCGTTCGCGCGCGAAATCACTTTTTTTAAGTTTTATATTAAGTATTGTCTGTGGTCATCGTTTTTTGTTGTGAATGGAGTGATAGCGGATAATCTAGATCGGGCACTGAGGTATTTGAGTTTTACATATACTAAAGGTGAGTTAAAAAAACATTGAAATAATAATTTGCGAAAATAAATTTCGGTAACTTAAAAATCTTTGTTTAAATTATTCTATAAAAATAGGCTACATTTGCATGTCTATTCATTTGTTTTTCACTTAAGTTTTGGTGGTTAATCCGTTGTATTCATGTCTTTTGGTACTCTATGTAATGTATGGATATGAGTCAGTCGTGTAAACTGAACAGCACATTAGGAAGCCATTAGAGGTGGTGTGCAAACGTATTGGGGTTACGTTACTAAATGAGAATTATCAATAATAATTTACGAAGTGTATTTTCAACAATAAACACAACAACGGGGTTGTATCCGAAATTTGTATCGGTATTTGATAAAAGTATTAACGGAGTTTATTGAATCTAGATCTTCTATTTGCACATAGGTGTGATTTCTCACGTATTGTTGTTATATTATGGTACCTACGTAGTATTTTCGGAGCCCGTGATAGCGTAAACATTATTAACAATTTTTTATACAGTTTGGCTTGGTGGTAAGCCGACTATGGAGCTGCTTGTCGTGGGTTCGATTCCTACTCAAGACAAACATGCCCATTAACACGACGGTTTATTCTGTCCATTGGTAGAAATATATGAATTATGTGTTAATATATTTCGGCTTATTACTTATCTGATAGTGACTTAGAAAAAGCTTTGCTCAGGTATCAGATGACCCGCCGTGTGTAAAGAAAGTCTACTTAATATTTTTTTACATATGTTCCAAATAAATTCTATACAAATAAGCTCGTAGCTAATCGCTGGTTATTGAAAACGGCTACGTATTTGGAAAATGTATATGTATTGTAGCCGTGACAGACCGGTTGACTTTGTGGTTAGTGACCCTGACTCTCAAGCCGCCATGGGTTCGAATCCAACCCAGGCCAAACATTTGTGTGCATGAATGTGTCTGGATGTAAATATCTATATAAGTAGATATGTATTTAAAAAGTATATCAGCTATCTGGTTATCATAACACAAGTTCACTTTGAAGTTTACTTTGGAATCCGATTGGCCGTGTGTCCCAGGATAATTCTGGAATGTTTGTGTAAGTTTGAAGACCTAAAAGTTGGCTGAAAATTACGATACCAAAATCCCTTCACAAATAATGCTTTATTTTAGAACAAATTTGATTACCTAGTATAAAAAAGTAAATAGGAGCCAAACAGACACATACTGTCGCGGACTTTTTTTTTACTATTTATAGGAGAACAATTTAGTGAAACTTTAACCGTTTACGTAGGAAGCTCTCAGAAGGAAAAAAAACTCCCGATTTTGAAACATTATTCATTGGTGCTCCGCTCCTATTAGTCGTAGCGTGATGATATATAGCCTATAGCCGTCCTCGATAAATGGACTATCTGAATTTTTGGAAATCGGACCAGTAGTTCCTGAGATTAGCGTGTTCAACCAAACAAATAAACAAACTCATCCGCTTTATAATATTAGTTTAGATTACTATCCTCTCACACGTGCGTGACTTACCTGTACACATAGTACTTTTTTGCCCGAATTGTACTAGTAAATAAATAAAAAACTATGTACTTACTTAGAATTTATTTCTTTGCAATACACTATAAAAAGACGTTTTAACGTTGTAATAAAAGTAATTCTTTTTTTTGTGCATAACCTCATTGTCTATTTTTTTCCGTTTTAATAAATGTTATTTTCGCACCAAATCCTAAAAGATAGGTACCTACCTTCAATGCCTTGAACCAGTTTGTCTTCGTGTTTAATGATAATAATGCAAAATATAAAAAGCTAGGTTTAGCCCACGGATTCGCACGCGTATAATACCTAATATATTTTTTGGGATTAAATTGTGCAATTGTGGTTTTAACGGCCCCATTCCAGTCTTCGTTCATTATATATGTGTAGGTACCTACTAGTTGACCCGGGCAACTTCGTTAGCGTCACTTGCCCGTTTTTGCAACAGTTTTGATTGATGCTCCGCTCCTATTCGTCATAGCGTAATGATTTATACATAAAAACCTTCCTTAAGAATCACTCTATCTATTAAAAAAAACACATCATAATCCATTGTTTTATAGATCTAAGCATACATAGGGACAGACAGACGGCGGATAGTGACTTTGTTTTATAGTATGTATGATACATCAAATATTTTAATTTAACCTACTTTAAAAAACATCAAGCAAAAATAATGTGGAACGGCACAGATGACTTTATAAATTCATCCCATACAAACATAATTTCACGAGTCACCCAGAGCTCAACAATCTCAGGGAATGCCCCTTTTTAAAAACTACCTCAACTCATAAACTTTTTTAAAAGAATATAAATTAAATACATTTATGTTAAGGTAATTATTGATCGGGCGTATTGTGTGTTTGTCCTCGATGACTCATTATCAACCTTATAAACAAGGCTAATGCACCTATAACCTGAAAAATTTCAATGACAAACCAGCCAGCATCAGCTCGTTTCAAGTATGGGCTATTGTTGTATAGATAAATTTATTTTATATATGTATATTTCCTTGATTCAAATATTCAAGTAACATACCTACTGTTCCTCTATCTTATACCTCTAAACCTCTCCTCATCTATGTGCTAGCCTAGTAAGAACGCTTATGAATGTGTCTGGTAACCGGTTCGATTCCTGACCTCGCGAACCCAACGTTCCTAAGATGTTAAAATATTCTACTTGCTATATGTGACAAACATCCACTCTACAGTCTTAGAAAATTATGATTTTTTTAGAGAGTCGAGTATTAGGTAGTTACTACTTCCGCAGTGATTGTTACTTATACTGCAATATAGTCCGGTCAATTTAGACATTCGAAGTTACATAAAGTCCCAACAAGCTGAATTTCTGTGAAGTTGTTCAAAACATAATTATAAACAATGTCTAGAAGTTCCCCATCATTCCCCTGTAAGGAAATTTTTTTATTCAAGGTCAAAGGTCAAAAATATGAGTTTTTCGCGATTTTCAGCAAAACGGTAAGTTTTATCATAAAAGTACCTGAGACAAAATTGTAGATCATAAAATTATCTATAAAAAATATATTAATACTTTTTTTCTTACGATCCACCGTTTCTGAGATATAACGACGATTCAAAAAGTAATAAAAGTTGTTATCGTCATAATATGCACACGTTTCCTCGCCACCTATGAGGGAGTGTACCTACTTAGCGCGTTTTTTTTAACGTGGTTTCCCCAGTAGGCCTACTCCACGGGTCAGTTGTGATCCTGTTTAATGTAAAACTATTGCAAAATAACGGAAATTTTCAAAGATTGGGAAAAATAAAAGCGATGTAAATGAAAAAAAGTGTTGAAGTTTATTCGTCTTATTCGTAAGTTTCAAATTCTTGTTCTTCTTCTTGTTCTTCTTCTCCTGCTTCTTCTTCATCTTCATTTTGGATGCAAGTAAATTGCGTCAATAGCGATGTATCGCATGATACTTCGTCGGAGTCAAACGAATCCTCCATTGTTTGTGATTCAATATTAGAGCACATTTAGCACTGCATCCCTTTTTGCAGTTGCAAAAAATAGTGTTCAGCAGTTTTTCCGGCGCAGGTGGAAGTAAAGTTTGAACTGGCTCTAATATTTGTCGATCAACTTCCAACCCCAGTCTGTAGGGTCTAGCTGATAACCAAGCCACACATGAACTTGGTAATATACTCGAAAGAGATTATTATAGCAGGTATTAGACCCTAGCCACGCACACAATAGAACAAGAGACAGATGTCTCGAAGTTACACTGGCTTAAAGATTAAGGGACTGGGTTTCATTTTACCTGATATTCTTGTAGTTAAAACTTATGTATATTTTATATTGTAAGTATAAGTTACAATGACCGATAGAAAAATATTTAAACATTTAATATATAATTGATATTTTATATAATATATACATACATATAGGTATAAATTATATAAAATATTACAACTCTAGATGTATATACGTGGCGTACTCATGCATATTATGACGCTAACAACTTTTATAACTTTTTGAATCGTTATATCTCAGAAACGGTGGCTCGTAAGAAAAAAAGTATTAATATATTTTTTATAGATAATTTTATGATCTACACTTTTATCTCAGGTACTTTTATGATAAAACTTACCGTTTTGCTGAAAATACTCGCGAATAAATAAATCGCGAAAAACTCATATTTTTGACCTTTGACCTTGAATAAAAAAATTTCCTTACAGGGGAATGATGGGGAACTTCTAGACATTGTTTATAATTATGTTTTGAACAACTTCACAGAAATTCAGCTTGTTGGGACTTTATGTAACTTCACCCTCTTTTTTTGGTCTAAATTGACCGGGCTAATAAATGAATATAATCTACACAATACTAATTTTAAGAATTAAGTACTGTTAAGAATTATAGTTTAAATCACTAACTCATGTTCATGACAGAAGGCCGTCTGAACTTAACGAAACCATACGGGCTTTCGTTCCAACTACGAAACCCTAAAAATTAAAGGATTTTCATGTAACATACGCTATCTGCGAAGAGTTTTCCCCACTTAATAAGCGGCTGATAACGTTTTACATTATCACAATAATGTAATTTTACTTGTAATTAATATTTTATTGCTCGCAACAAAGCGTAGAACTATACGATTTCAAATCTCAGATAGTGAAAATGGTAAAGCAAACAACTATTGTATGTATTATAACATTTTTTCTCTACAATCCTTTGTTTAAAAATTCCTTACGTAGGTATTTCGCGTCGCGTATGATTTCATTTGTTTTGATGGGGATGCGATATTGTTTTTATGTTTGTTTTACAGTATTGACAGAACTTATCTTTGATTACATTGTATGATACAGAGACACATCCCGCCGTCTGTAGGTACGCTGTGATCATTTAAACTACGCAACGGATTTTAATGCGGATTTCAACAATAGATAGAGTGATTCAAGAGGAAGGTTTATACCTACGTATCGTTTATCCTATTGATATTGTTTTGTGTTCTTTTGTGGAATATGACAATAATTTATGCTCTGCTAACTGTGCGAAACCGGGGATTGAAGTTAGTTACTGGTAAAATTAATGAATTTTATTGCATTATGTACATATCTACCTACTTTTAAACGACTGCAAGGTATATTCAGCCCCTAAAAAGAATGAGGTATTGTTCGGAAAATTCGAATTATTATTTTCAATTTTCATTCATGCGTACGATGAACACTTGTGTAAAGAAATGAATTGATATTAAATCATGGCGTAATATAGCGTTTTACTTACGATATTTACATATTGTTAGTCTATATTAACGAGGTAAGTATGAGACAAAATAATAAAACGACACTATGGGAGATTCGCTTTTCGTATGTATATGAGATCAGTTTTCTTAAATTTTTCTATTGAGTAAAGATACTTTTTGAAAATGGAACTTAGGTAGGTACTTAGTGGCGCGAAAATCACGGTAGTTAAAAGACTTTTACACAAATATACTCATAAGTATTATTATGAACTCGCATAGGTATATAGGTATGTTAAAGTTCCCATACATAATTATTCTGTTTGTCATACAAGTAAATCATTGTCACAAGCATACATTTTTTGAAGACAATAGATACCAAAAAAATAATAACCTGTATTCTGAGCATGTTCATTTATTTAAAATGACATTAATTTATGTAACAAGCAGGTTGGTAAGTATGGTAATTATTTTCAAAACAAAATGCGGAATAGGTACCTACTTCTCGAGCTATATTTTTTATATACCTACCTATAACAAGGTTGATTATAATGTTTTTTCTTTAACTCTAGGTTTTTAGATCAATTTGAATCCACGGTCACCACAAATGTATAGGAAATTGACATCAGGATGAGTATGATGATAATCTTATAGAATAGAGATATAAGTACTTATATGAATCAGAAGCAATAGGTAGGTATAGTTACATTTTACAATATACAATTTACCTACATTTACAAAGTTATAATGAAGACAAGCAACGGAATGTTTGCGAGACGAACGACATAGGTAGCGAAATTATTTTCATTTCACTACTTAGGTCAAAATACCTAACTATAACTATACGTACCTATACGTGTCACTTTCTCAGCTACATAGGTTGTCACGGCAAAACGAGCCTCCCCTAACTACTAGGCTTTAAGCTTAATGCACTTCATATGTGCCATTTCAAGCATGCAGGTTTCCTCACGATGGTTTCCTTCACCGATAAATAAATAAATATAATAAATAAATATCCTGGGACATTTTTCACACACGGCCAATCTGATTCCAAACTAAGCAGAGCTTGTGATATGGTAATCAGATAGCTGATATACTACATATACTACTTTTAAATACATACTTATATAGATATTTACATCCAGACGCAGGACAAACAGACATATTCATGCATACAAATGTTTGTCCTGGGTGGGATTCGAACCCACGACCCGCGGCTTGAGAGTCAGGGTCACTAACCACAAAGCCAACCAGGCTGTCGTTGTTTGTCTGTAAGTTTTATATCTTATATAAATAAGATATAAAACTCTAATGGTATATTAGAATAAGAGGTACATTGAGATTCATTTGTTATGTACAATTGCTCGTTTTCATGCGGATACGAGTATACAGCTTTACAAAATAGACATTGCGAGACTAATTAAAAAAACATTTTGCCAATTGAGATACAAAAGGAAGTAACTATGCGGTGGGTATTTTAACAAATAGCGAGTCGTAGGTGTCGTGTGCTCGCAATAGAATAGGGATGGCAATTCTCAGAGTAGCCAATGTGAATGTCCATATCCACAAATGTAACTTAATAAGTTTTTTTCATTAGTAAAGTACCAATATTTTAATAAAAAATATATAGGCTATGTTGCTACCCAGAGTAATATTTAACTTTTAAATTGCTTAATTAGTTTTTCAATTTATACGTTACAAACAATTTTATACCCATTTACAATCATTTTTTTTCTCTTTATTATAATAGTGGATAATTAAGGCTTTATTTTATACTAATAACTCTTACCACAAATAAACACTTGTAGCATAGAGAAAAACACGTAGATTGAGGGATTATTGAGCCAATTTTGTCCACAGGAGTAGGTCTTAAAAAATTGATAGAAAGTACATGTACCTGAAGTTAGTATTAGAATTTTCCTATTAGCTATTTGATATTTCTGAACTAAGCTGTGGGGTAGACAACCCTAGTTGAGTCACGATAATCTGTTGCAGGCACGTGTCAAATAACGGGTATTCCTATTCTAAATGTAATTGGGGATCTACCAGGATTATTGACGCAATCACAAGCTAAAAGCCTGTAGTTATTGTGTAGGTATTAGTGAAGATTTCAAACGGGAAAACACCTGCATACCTATTTACCTGATGCAAAAGTGCATTCAAATTACAATGGTAACTCATACTAAATCCTATTAAATGATGATTTATATAAAATTTGCGGAACAATTCGTATCACGTGGAGATTAGATTATTATTGAGATCGTGTTTGTTTTCCAAAACATTATTTCTAATACGATAGTGTGTCTACATGATTTTGGCGTCAAGGGATAGAGAAAACACACACACATATATAGATAAGGTATATATAAATTGCATTTAATATGATTTAGAATGAGTTGTTACTACTTACATGTACTTATATCTTCTTCTGTTTTTTGTCTTGTCAGAGGAACCAGCGATTTGAGTGGTGGTAGAATTTTAGTAAAGTAAAGCGTATAGAAATTATGTGCCATAATATGCTACGAGTACCTATGTGAACCAGAACAACAAAACTGTATGGTTTGAACGCCAACTTATGTAACTGTCTACCACTGGAGGTCGAAGACCATACACTTTCTCTCATATTTGTTTAAATTACGTCACCATTACGAATATTTTATGTACCTTTTATTGTGTGATATAAATAAATAAAGTTTCAGTCAGACACTACCTACAGTGTAAGTTTTGTTGAGCGTATAGTACGAGTATAGCGTATAGTACAGGACTTGGAATTCTTCACTACGATTTCAGTCTGGGTTCAGGTAACATTACTATATTGCAAATAGGTAATAGATGGCGTTATGTTACCTAAATGACATAAAGACGATTCTGCTCTGTCCCTTATCGTAATTACGTTATTATTTGAGAAGTCTGCTGCTCTGCCTCTCCATTATTAGGCTCTTACAACAAATTATACTTCGCATCTCTCCCGAAGATGATTACAAGCATTTACATGCAGCAGACCAGATTTATGCTGCCCTAATCACACATTTAGAGTTTTTTTTTTTTTTTTTTTATTGTCGGTAGTTTTATACTCTTACGCATCACCACGCCGCCACATCTCGTCCCGTGTACTGCCATTACAAGATTTTGTGTCGTCCGACTCACACGTAAATTTGTTCCTCGTCCAACGTCCTAGTAAAATGGGGAAAGAAAGCGATCAAATAAGGAAAAGTGATATAGTGGATAAAAGTACCTATTTAAAATGTAAAACAAAAATAAAGTAAAATAATATCGTCATCTTCGTGTTCATCAAACGATTCGTCGCTCCAAAATAGGTACATAGTACATTGTCTCCCGAGCATTCTTATCGTCAGTGTTCAGATGTCCAACAAGCTAAGTGACCTAGAGATTCAAGGTAAGCTTCGACGATTCCGTAATTACAAAATGTTATCATGCCTACCCTTTTATATTTTATATTCAAATATCCCGACGTAAAACGTGTGTGGAAATTTTATCCCGACATATTGTGTGTGGATATATACATATAGGTACCTACTATTAGTACTTACCTAACAAAAATATACATGCGAATTTGATCATATCCCGACGTATAACGTGTGTGGAAATTTTATCCCGACATATATTGTGTGTGGATATATACATATAGGTACTATTAGTACCTACTTACCTCCGACGCAAAGCGTGTGTGAGAATTGATTGAATGATCAAATATTCCAAATTATACAATGGTTGGTGGCATTTTATAATTATACTACCCACATAATAATTTTATGAATGCGTATATTAAGCCCATACTAAGCTCCGAGATAAAATCGGCGTTGTCCGATATGAACGCTAAGTGGGATTCCTACAGTGAGCTGTATATCGGTAAAGCAATAAGCTCGAGTTTACTACAGAATGATAAATGATACATCTTATAAAAACGCTGAGCGATGCAGGCAGATTGGTATGTGATGCACATTACAGAGAATCGTTCTCGAGAAGTTTCTCGATCGTCAATTGCATTTGCTAACAGAAGCGAGGTATTATAAAAAGTGCAAAAATAGACGACCATTTGTTCGGTTTTAACCTGGCGGAGCACCTCAAACCATCCATATCGACTTCTGCATCCGAGCTGAGATTTAACAGCGGTAAATCGAGTCAATATCGGCTACAATCTATTCCTACGACTCGTACGGCGGGGCTCTCAACGCACGGGGGGCACCGCGGGCGGCCGCCGATGTGCGAGTACCCGCACTCACTCCACCAGCAGGTACCGCCGCCGCCGCCTCGAGGTCGGCGCGCGCGGCACGTGGCGCGAGGCGTTCCTACCCTCAAACGCGTCGACGCTGGCTGCTTCGACACAGGTACAGAACTTATATACGCGTTCCTATCGCTGCGGCCGGCAGACTCCACTACACTTTCTACACGAATGACTCTATATTGGTAACGAAAAAGCCATATTATCTTGGATTAATGGTTATAAAATTCCCTTTCGTAGTACTCCATATCAAACCGATGCATACGAGAGAAGTTCATATATCTATATTATTTTGAAGTAAATATCATAGATAGCTGTATTACACATTTCTATGTTCTGCGTTAGAAACACAGTTCAGTCTCCCAATATTTACATTACCAAACCCAAATGGAAAACTTGTATATGGTTTTTCTAAAAAAAAAAAAAAAAAAAAATGTTTCTATCGTTCACTTCACAATTGAAGATTATAGTACTGTGTTAAAGTTAATTAACAAAGATTATTTTATGGCTATTACACCTTAAAGATGCATATTTTTTTCTACCCATCGCTTAAAGTGATAGAATGTTTAAATGGAAAAACCGACTATTTGATTTTGACGTATTTACTTACAGTTAGGACTCTGCACCGGCCCCTACGTCTATACAAGTTTATTTGTTCGAAAAGTCATGTATCAGTCAACTTTCTTAACATTTTTTTGTGCATTAGTCATTCTTAAAGTACTCTTTTAAGTTAGAATGTTTGATCAATGATGACAAAAGTCACATATACCCTCATATAAGATGTTTATTTTCAGGTTTTCTTCTTAGTTTTAATCTTAGACTCATCTAATATTTTTGACATTACCTTCCAGATGAAAAGAAAAAACGGATAAAATTATTTACAAAATAAAATATTAAAAACAAAAAATTTGTACGATTACAACTTGGGCTGGTGATGTTTATTGGTGTATATGGTGAGGTTTACTGACGTCATGTCCCCCTCGTCGACTACGTACGGATAAGTTATATTACTGAAATGTTCGCAAGAGAAATTTTTTTGGTACTCTATTATACTGAAAATTACAACAATATACTTACGACTTTGTCTGGCAGTTTAAAAGACAATTTCATATGGTGGAGAGCTCACGTTAACTATGCAGGCTGTTCATTTTGAAATGAAGACTATGCGATGAAGCCTATAGCGACGCATCACATGGGGTCCAACCCATAACGGCGAAACTGCTCATGATCATTGGGATAATTCACAACTTTTATTACACATTAAAATTACTCGCAGCTTTTTATAATCTAAAAATGTTTGCATCTGGGCCGGAACTGCAACATTTTATTATGAATAGACAATACTACAGCCATTGCATGTATTATTATATTAAAATATATTGGTAAAGTATACAGGTTTGTAAGGTATACAATTCAGACACCTTAATAAAATCTCACGTGAGATATGGCAATAGCACTCCATTGACCAAAATGTTTACTTCATATCCAATCAAATATGAATGTAGTCGCAAACTTTGAAACTCGTCAAACTTTTAAATATAGACACTGAACTCGAACTTGCAGATTACGCATTTCATCAGATTGTCGATTGTTTCGGTATGCCTGAATTTGACTTATTTTCAAATAATCAAAATCATAAATGTCAAAGTTTTGCTAATGGAACTAATACTACTGTTTGTTTTGGCTGTTGATCTTCCTAAAATGAATAAATAAAATAAGACCCAAATTCTGAAATTGTTGATGCGTTCACAATTGTGCCTTCCCACCGTTTATTATTTCTCAAGTACATATTAGATATTACACATAATTTAATGCGACAACACACAAGGCATTATGGTAACACCGTCCTGGCCAACGCAACCCTGCTATCCTACACGGATATCCCTGTTTATTTCACAAATATTATATTCTCAACCTATTAAACATTTATTTGTTTATCCTTTCAGAGAGCATCATCCTCTCAATGCGGATCTAACCCTGATGCCAGGGATATTATCAGGCAGTCTCCTGATAGTCGGCATCCCTAGACATAGTAATGGCATAATTTTCTTCAAATATATTAAATGACTAAAATTATTATTTAAAATCATGGTAGTTATAATACCTAAGATAAATCTATAAATCAAAAAATAAAACTAATAAAAAAAAAAAAAAAACGCGGAACGCGGTTTCACCCGCGTTCCCGACGGACCTTAAATTTTTCCGGGATAAAAAGTATCCTATATACGTCTCCTGGTTCTATGCTACCTCTCCACAAATTTTCAGCCAAATCGGTTCAGCCGTTTTTGAGTTATAAATAGTGTAACTAACACGACTTTGTTTTATATATATAGATACTAACATTAGGTACATAGCTGATTAAGTTTCTCATTGAAAGTTTTAATTCCGGTTAGGTTATACATTATTTCATTAAATAATTACCGTTCTAAATTATTTATCAGGCAATTATATATGCCAGGCCAAGACATCACTCGTCACGATACCATAAAGAGGTTTTTTAAAAGTGTGTATCGTAAAAAACCTCCAGCACTAAAATATGATGCCACTTGGAATTCTAATTTAAATTCATTTTACCTAAATTATTTGGAAAATTATTATCCTATCTATTTATAATCAAAAACAATAACACTTCTCGTTTTAGTATCGGCGCAAAGAACTCATAATATTACAGTCATTCAGAAAAGATTCTAATTAAAATTATTGATTGAGTACAAACTTCAAGGCCAAATGCTTGCCAACTAATAATTGTTTTACCATATATTAAGAAGAATCCGAAAGTATGTCCAGGTCTCTGTTTAAAAACATTATACATATAGAGAAAACGTACCTATGTTTTACGTCTCCAAGATTTTCTATTTATTCGTTATCAGAAACCATACAAAAGGGTTGATTCCCAAACGTTATCCCATTTAATGAAATCAATTCTACAAAAAGTAACATTGGCATTTCATTATTGGGCGCTCAAAGTACGCGACACGCGTACATTTCCGCCGCTCATAGAGCAGCCGTAAATCTTGAAATCATCAGAAAAGAACGGCAGGTTGATCGGAATCTTCAAGTGTTTTTAAATCATATTTTAAAAGATTATTATAAGAATGTCCTAAAATCAGATCTTTATTTTGTAACTGATTATACTATTGGTTTTGTTAAATTTGTTAAATTTAATCTCATAATTTAAGCTTAAAAAAAAAAAAAAAAAAATATCTGTTTAAACGTGGTCAAAATTGTGCTGATCGCTTTGTTTTTTAGTATTTTTCGATGCTCTAAACATCTGCATGTAAATGCTTGTAATCATCTTCGGGAGAGATGCGAAGTATAATTAAGAATCAAACGAACTTACCTTGTGAAGTTTGATATCTAATTATACGAGCGTCTTGACCGAAGATGATTACGTACCCTCCCTCCCATTTCCAATACATGATCCCCTCGATCGATCGAAAAATGAGGCTCTGAAAAAATGGCAGTACACGGGACGAGATGTGGCGGCGTGGTGATGCGTAAGAGTATAAAACTACCGACAATAAAAAAAAAAAAAAAAAAACTCTAAATGTGTGATTAGGGCAGCATAAATCTGGTCTGCTGCATGTAAATGCTTGTAATCATCTTCGGTCAAGACGCTCGTATAATTAGATATCAAACTTCACAAGGTAAGTTCGTTTGATTCTTAATTATTACTAGGTATGGTACCGCATCGTTTGTATTAGAGAATACAAAGGCTGTAGTTGCGTGTCGAGTTGTACTTAGGTACACACTACACAACTACATGTGTCTTTCGATCATTGCATCACGCTGTATAGATAGAAATTCATAGTTTTAGCACCTGTGGATCACAAAGAAATTTGCTTTTTAACTGCCCGTTAAGTTACAGATAGTATTTGAAGAATCAACATCACGTGTATGACTTCATATAATATGTATGTTGCATTGTTGTGTTGTCTTGAACTTGACACTTGATTAGGTCACTCTCGGTCACGGTTTAGGATACTTTTTTTCTTCTTTTAAGTCATGGCAATTTGCCGATGGCTTCAGCAACTTCAGGCAAAGCCCCTAAGTGTCTTTTGTAACACGTTATAAAGTTTAGGATACTACATATACTAACTACGTAACTGCGACAACCATATCATAAATGTTGATCAATCTCAACGGTAACCGCGTGGTGAAATGATTGAAAACACGCACTCGTATTCATATAACTCAAAAGCCTTAGTTAAATGGCAACCTGTAAGCGTCCGTGTATAGGATGCCCATAAATCTTTCCGTTACAATGTAATGGTCAAACAAAATCGACTCCTGCTCATATGATATGAGATAAAACGGTTTGATCCGGTACCATATTAATTCATATTAGGTACGTGTGGTGCTAATATATCATCTTGTGTAGTTTTAATGTGGAACAATTTAGGAATTCATTTCATTATCTGCTTAAAATTAATAGATAATAACCATTTCTGAATTTTGACATGAAAATTTTCAATGTAGGTATCACTTATATATAATAGTATTGGCGCAGAACAAATCCACTTTAATTTTTACATAAATTTATGTGCATATCGTCTGAAACCAATATACTTAGCTTTGTTCTAAATACAGCAGTGCTTATAGTTTAACTAACCAGTGCCAAATGATGATGCTCCATAGAATTTGTAATATTATAACAATAATAAGATTTAAATAACAAAAGTTTTTATAATTTATTTAAATAGCTACTTGATTTTCTTGAAAGAACAAAGTATATGACTTTTTAAGACGCACTACTTACATTTGATTTATCATAACCTGAGACACTCTTAAGACATGGCCGATTCTCCTAATATTATAAACGCTAAAGTTTGTATGTATGGATATTTGTTCCTTTTTCACCCAAAAACTAATAAACGGATTTGGAAGAACATATAGTTTAAAACCTGGATTATCATATAGGCTACTTTTCCTAGGAAAATAGAAGATCACCCGGGAACGCGGGTGAAACTGCGGGGAATCATTAGTCTGATACTAGCAAGTAAATGATATACTATGGTAATTACAATTAGAACATAAGTATTACTTGTACTAAATAAAATACTACATAATTAATAAAATAGGTAAATACACTTAGACACAAACCATAACAAAAGTTTGTTATGGGCGGAAACAGCTTGAAAGCCACTCCGACCAGTTAATCTAATCCATTAATGTATAATCACTCATCATTGATAACAACAAATAGGCCAAACCTACAAGACAAACCTACTCAGTTCTCAAAATAGTAATTTTCATACACTAACTTACTAACCTAAAAAGATACCACATTTTATCTTTTAAAGTATGAAGAAATGTGCTGAGTGCTTTCCTTGTGATAATTATTGAATTGCCCATTGTTTTAAAGTGATATTGAAGTGCATATGAAATTCTTAGGTGAAATTCGATGGATAATCTGTTAAGTCATCCTGCCCGAATAAAATAAACTTATTCAAACTATGCACAGGAATAAGTACTCGTAAATGAATTATGATGCGTGTACGGAGCGAGCACGGATAGATTGAGTTGATACCTATATAATAGTCTTGCTTTGACTAATTGATTAATATTTTTAAATTATGAAGTTATTTCCTTATTTTAAGTAACAATTTAAATACATATTGACGCAAAAAAATTAAGAATCACTACACACACAGTGTGGACTACACTACATAAAGTCAGCGCTCTAAGCACCTGTGACAGTCAATTTAGATAAATAAAATATATTTCAAACAATTTAAATGAGTTTCAAAATAAATATGCAGGTGTTTTTCCACCGTTAGATTAGGCAGGCATAGTAACAGTAACCTAGACAATATATTCGCAATAAATCACCCGGAGCCAAAAGTGACGAGACGGAGGGGGGCCCAAGGTCCCGGCTGGGGTCCCCCTATTTCACTGTCTGGGCCTAGTCACAACCGGCATCATTTTTATGTATACACTATGTTTTATATCCGTTTTAATGTATTTTTACCAACACTGTACTTATTTTGAAATATATCTCACGAAAGCAATATGTTGAAACTTCCTTCCTATTCAAACTATATAAGTTTCTCAGTAGAAAATTTCGTCTCCAACGAGCATATAAGCTGGAACATTATTTAATCCTGCTTATGTAAAGATGTGTATGACCTTTCTACTAAAGATAGTTCATGTAACTAGATGCTAATAATGTCATTATGTAGAAACTATTAATTCATTTAGCTACCGTATTTCGAAGCACCGTAGGTATTCATCTTCCCCAAATCGTTCCGGTCGCGATTTCAGTTAATGATGCTGCTTTATCCTTCAACCTTCAATCGTTTAACCGAATAGGGTGTGACTATATTCAATAGATCAACGTACAGCAACAGCCGTCCGTAAATAATAGGTTTTTCACGTATTGGAATCGTTAATATATCTACCTATACCTACTTATAAAATTATACTTAAAGCGAAAGAGTTTGTTTTTGTTTATCTATACTAATATTATAAAGAGGAAAGATTTGTTTGTTTGTTTGTAATGAATAGGCTCCGAAACTACTGGACCGATTTCAAAAATTCTTTCACCTTTTGAAAGCTACATTATCCCCGAGTAACATAGGCTATATTTTATCCCTGTATTCCCACGGGAACGGGAACTACGCGGGTAAAACCGCGCGGGGGCAGCTAGTTATAATATATTTTGGATAGCCCATTTGTCTAGGACGGTTATAGGCTAAACATATCACGCCACGACCAAAAGGAGCGAAGCATCAATGAAACATTTTGCTAAAATGGGGAAAATGTCATGCAAACGAAATTGCGCGGGTCAGCTAGTTTCTCATGAAAGCAATCATGAAAGTCACTACCAAGTTGTCAGTTGTAGTGGAGTAAACGAAGCGAAAAATACGGTCTTACCTCCGAATTTTTTTACTGTGAACCGATTTGCATGAAGTTTTTGGAATTAGGCTCATCTTACCCTTAACTTTAAAAGTGAAAATGATCTGAACTCCGCCTATTATTTTTAAGGGGTGTAAACCATCCCTTAATGGAAAAAATTACATTGAGCCATTTTATCGCTAGAAAACATGTCTAATAGCAAATGGTGAAATTGTAAAGTATTTTCTTACATAATTACCTCATATTAAAATCATTTTCAACCCCTTGAAAATCTTACAACCCTTGCAAATGTGTCATAGTATGGTATAAATATATACCATATAAATATATTATGGCGATAATATTTGTGTATTATCGCCATAATATATTATTAATATAGGTTAGGGTGCGGCGGGGGTGGCCCTTGGGCCACCCTTAAGCCTCGAACGTCTAAATGTTCTGAAATGAACACAAAAAAAGTGACAAAGACTTACTGTCCTAACATAACATTGATTACTACGCCCAAATATAGTTATTTTACATATTGCCGGTGGACCAGCAGGTATTCCATATAATTCCGAGGAAATTTTACATTTCCTAGGACATCTATGCATTAAATAGTTTTTCAAACAATATTGTACACAGTTCCTAAATAGTATCGGAACTGTACACATTTCCTAGGATTTGTATTCAATTCCTTGATTTCATACATTTCTGGTAACATATATACACATTACAGTAGTTGTGGGTCTCTATTATACTGCGTACCTACTTTCACATTGCTCCAAATATTCACACTCCGAAATTTTCAGTTACTAAGTAGATAAAAATATGTTAAGTTTTTGGACCATAACTCATTCAATTTTCATGCTATCACAAGTTATAAAACACCATTGTAAAGGTAATTAAAAGAGCTACAACATCCTTTATTGCAATATATAGTAAAAAACCTTTTTCTGAAACGGTGAAGGGTTAAAGGGCTTAAGAGAGGCTGTGATTCCGCTGCCACGCGCTCTTTAAACAATCATAACTCCGTCAATTTTTGTTTCACAGAAAAACCAAAACATCCAAATTGTTTGTCAGAAAATTATCAATTTTTTTATTTCCACACTTTTATACGTATCTGTCGTCCTTTTTGAGATATTATGAAAAATAGGGTGGAGTTTTATAAATATTTGAAAGTTTGTTTTTTATAAAATCATGAATTTTTTGAAAAATATGTGTCCTGAAGCAGTCAAACTGATACTATCCATCAAACTCTTCATAATAAAGTTAATTCTAGGCGGAATACGATTAATTTTAATTATGGTGGAAATGGCACTTATGAAACCCATTGATTTAAAAGAAAAAACATTAGATGCTCCCCTTATTTGCAATACAGCTCACTTATTTTACGTGCAAAAGACTTTGAATAGTGCTCATTTTAAAGCTTATTTTATGCACTACAAAACCCCTTTGTATTAAAATACATAAAATGGATCTGCTCGCCACTAGATGGCATTGACCACATCGATTAAATTTCAGATAAAATAAAACACGGCTTTGATCTTTAATATCTAGCTTAATATTGCACGTAGAATACTTTATAAAATACCAAATTGTTCATTGTTTTACCTGCTACAACTTTGTTCTTGATGAAATTTTCGATAAACGTATATTTTTGGAGATATTTGCAAAAAACCGATGAAAACCGTGAAAAAATTGCAAATTTTCAATAGCCAATAACTTGAAAAGTATTGGATTTTTTGAAAAGCTTTATATATGATTTTTGCTTAAAATTAGGCCTTCTATTGATATCCGAGGCAATTTTGAAAAAAAAGAAATTCACCCCCGAGAAGGGGTGGCAACCACACCCAGGGTGGTTGCGGAGTTCAAATCATTTTCACTTTTGAAGTTAAGGGTAAGATGAACCTAATTCCAAAATTGTATGCAATTCGGTTCACAGTAAAAAAAAACGGACCCATAATGCTTCATTTACTCGGCTATTGTGAGTTGGACCAAAATCGTGTAATAAGTAACTTTTCGTTAATTTGTTTCGCTCTACCGACTGTTTTTTTTACAGTAATTAAGTATCTTGTTTTTATGTAAATGATAAATTCAAGCATATAACGCACCGATAATGGACGTTGTTTCGGAAGAAATTCAATATGTAGATACCTACTTATTGATCGATGTACCTAATATTTAATGATTTCACAGTAGCAAAAAACAAAAGATAATTGCGAGTTCTACAGTGCAGTTCATAAAAGAAGACCCTACCCTCATGACACAAAACGGTCTCTCGGAGTTTTAGAAGCATAAATTATGTATGGTTTAAATTAATGTTACATGGAAGTTTATGAGTAGGTTTTTTTCCTCAAGTTTAGTCGAAACTTAAGGAAAAATCGTGCAACTAAGAAATTTTAAAGAAGACTAAGAAATCTCGTAAGATTATTTTTAAGCAATATCGTACTCTATTATATAGTTGTGTAAAGAAACAATACGCTTCTTCATTGAAGCTATTATTTGAGTCTAGAACTAGGTACTAGTTAGGCACAATAAGGTCTTTATGATCCTTCGGTCTTTATATGCAATCCTTTTTAGGGGGATCATGTTATAGTATGCCTGTATGTAAAAAGGTTCCTTCTTGATACTGTATATCAAGTATATAACAGAAGGATAAAACTTATATAATCTCCCAGATTCCTTTTGTATCCCTTAATATGGACAGGTTCTGAGCATCGATTGCTTCAAAATATACAGGTTTGGCAAATGGTTCAATGACCAGCCGCGTTGTATAGACTTACAAATATATCTTCAGAAATATTTTTTTTGGTTTTAATACTTGATATACACCTTTAAACTGTATTATGAATAATAAAACTTTATCTTTTAAGAATTACAATTAAAATAATAAAATGTCCCAAACTATGAATGTGTTGGAAGTTTTATTTATTTTTTCACGTTTATTTAGTATAGCTTCTGCCCGCGACTTCGTTCGCATGAAATAGTTTCTTTGGGCTAACTCTAACTTTATCCCGCGACTTCGTTTACGTAGAAGGTTAGTATCTCGCAGAGCTAACTGGTGCCACCAGGCTCGCGCCTTCGTTAGGTATATAATTTGTTCTATTCTATCTCTATACATCGAAAAGACATTGTTGCTCGCGAAGATGGAATAATAGGTACCTAAACAGTAATAATAATATTAAAATGGTGGATTAAGCTATAGCGAAGTCAAGGCGTGTTGGCTTACAAATATAATTCTCGTATTGCTACATCGAAATCGTTACAAGGGCGCTGCGGAGTCGTTGACATTGGCAACAATTAAAATATCCTTTTCGGGTTTCAAGTTGAAAGAAGAGGAATACAAAGTTTTGTCATGTCCTTTTGCCGTCTATATACGAGTATATATATTGACGACAATAACAAGATGTCCCGCTCAGCGTAACCTTCCCTGTTTTTAAGTTTCTAGTGGTCATAGCGTGATGTTATATGGACTTCCTTGATAAATAAGGTACCGAAATACAATTTTTTTAACCCGAATAAGTAGTTCATGAGGATAGCGCATTTAAACAATTTTTTCATATTAATCGTCGCATAAGAAATGTTTTCATCAAATCCAAAGAACTCTAATCACACCAAAGGAAGAAATAAAACATAGGACATAGTTTAGAATCCTTATCTTTATTATCTACACGTCTTTACATAGTCATAATATCTCAAGTAGATGTGTTATTCTTATTCAAACTATATAAAATAAATCCTATCAGCACTTAGATATAGAAAAAAATATCATAAAAGACAAATGATGAATACATGTATTATTCCTTTCTGACTTTTAAAGAGACATTTAATTAATATGCATGTATATTTATGACCTTTCATGGATGTCTATTGTACGATAACGTTAGTTAACAAAAATAGAAATGATCAAATTATGTTTATGTAACTAAACTTTATAAACAAACTTACAATTTATATCTCTTAATTATTATCTTAAAGATTATTCTACTTCTCCAAAGGTGCATAATTGAGTAGTTTCTCGATGAGATCGACATGACCAAGCAGCATACGTCTGCAACAGTACCTCTTCAAACCAAGGGCGTCGAGGGCGTCACTGGAACAAGTTAAATAAATAAATTATAGTCTACCTGAATGAGTACCTCATTTATTTGTCTAACCAGTTGGCTTTTAGGTTAGCGATCTTGGCTTTCAAGTAGCTGATCGTGGGTTCGAAGGCAGGACAAACATTTGTGTGCATGAAGATGTCTGTTTGTTCTGTGTCTGGATATTAATATCAATATAATATATGTTTTTATTTAAAACTTGATTATGGAGTAAGTATATCAGCAATCTGCTTCGTAGGTAATCGGATGATCCGATTAATTAGACATAAGTGGAACTTCATTTTCATGATGGTCTACATAAAAAAATGGCGTTCGAGTATTTGACAAGACTACAATGAAGATTGGTCCAGGATAGCATAATAAAATAGCCAATAGTCAGCAGCGAATACTGGGTAAAGAGACAATACATAGCATTGTTAAAAAAGTAACACAGCTTATAAAATCTATAGTTCAATTACCGTTACAGCAGGATTAATGACAGACGTAAAGTAAAGCGAGATATAAGATCCGGTTTCGGTGATTTTGGGCTTGGTGAAAGTACTACGGGTATGGTAAGCTTTTGAAATGTCCGATCTACACACGCCGATTATTTGATAACTTGAAGACCGTATGTGCTTAATGCAAAAGCTGTATGATTCATACAACAATGTTATTTATACTTATGATCTCTCTGACTTTCGAGTCACCGCGTCTTTGTAGGTTCTATTCTCACCTGGGACAATCATTAGCGCGCATAAACATATAGGTATGTTAATTCTGTCTGAAAATTTCAATTTTGTATTTTTTACAATATGGAATAGAAACTCCGTGAGATTGCGTCTGTAATAAAGTCCTAGGATACTAAATTATCAGTAGGTAAATATTTTACTTGTCACTACACAAAACCTAAGTAAAGTAACCATTTATAGGTATGAAGTAGGACAGTCATTAAGTAGTCGCAACCAGCAATTTGAGTGTTGCAGTAATCATAAGGGAGTGACGGCTCATTAAATCGACCACTAGTACCTACTCACACTTACTGTAAAGGATATGCAAATTCTACTCTACAACGTACTCGTTAAAAGCACAGTATTTATTAGTTAAAATGCATAAGATTTAACAACTTAATGACGTAAGAATTGAAAACATGTTTAAGTTAAATTGGAAGTAGTTTTTGTGAGTCATTATAGATTAGGTAGGTATTGTCGTTTATTTTTAATTTGATTAAATTAAAGTGCTCATATGGTTTTAGATTGCAAATTTAATTGAATCTTTTTATTTATTACTCTTTATGACAAAATTTTGTACTATAGATATAGTATTTTATTGGTAAGGTGTGCTTGTATATTCAAATATCTTGCTGCACTATTTTAAGAGAAATAAAATCTTTAATTTAGGTATATTGATTTGATGCGCTATAGTCAGATTTATAATATCAAAGAATTAAGTAATTCTATGAGTAGGAATTGCAATGCTGGACCGTTTCATAACATTGCAAGATTTATTAATTAGGTACTTAGTTATAATATACTAGTGGCTTCGGCGGTTTCACCCACGTACCCGGGAGATCTTAAAATTTTCCGGGTTTAGTAGTTTTAGCGTGAATCCGAGACATACACACAGAGTTACTTTCGCATTAATAATATTATTTAGGATCTAACGAATCACGTTTCTCAGGATATGGAAGTGAGTGAGATGACTAAACTTTACTTTGTGTGAGTGAGTTAATAACTTGATGTTAACTGAAATATTTACTTTGCAGTTGTAAATGAATGAGTAATGACGATTTGCAGTTTTAATGTAGCTAATGACTCTATTTGTAAGGATTATGCTCGCTAAATATATTTTCAAGTTTTTAAGTAAGTACCTACTTAGACATATAGGTACAATATGGAATATTTTCAGGACAAAGAAATACCGCGTCTTGCAAATACATACACAAAATTGTATTCACAGTTTTACAAATGACTGGGAACCAATGTTTATTCTTTGCTTATAATTTGCATTTCAAACGGGTTGTTTTAATTTTGGTGTCCGGTTTTTACATTCAGAACAGGTTCTGTAACTACTTTTTTGTTTAAAAAAAAATGGTGTTTTAGTCATCATTGCTTCTAAAATATAATACCAATGCCATAAATTTTATAAAAATACCAAAAGAATAATGTAACCTAACTAATGATATAAAGGCGAACGTTTTGTCAAACGCCAGAAAGGCAGCACGAATATAGATATAATTTTGCACAGAGACGTAAGTATGTTCTGAAATAACATACCAGCTACTTTTTGTCCTGGAAAAAATGTCGAGCTCCCGGGACCGCGGGTGAGAAAATTAAGAATGTGTGTGATTCCCTGTTATTATATAAATACAAGAGCTTACACCTAATGGTAAGACAAGTCATCATAAAAAAAAAATTGCAAGGCCAGATACCAAATATATGTGGACTATTGCTTTGTGTATGTGTATAGGTATGAAGGTAATACTTTCCCATAGAAACTGAGTACAATATATAAGCCATAGACGACAACAATTAAATTATTCCCACGAAAGTATAATCAAAGAATATATAATGACAATAGCAGCCTCGTGCTGTGACCTCGGTGTCTTCAATCGTCACATGCAACCTCCATAGCGGTTATAAGCCATTTTTCTCAGAGCCGTTTCCAACACAGACGATAACAAAGTTTTCCTTAACACCAGTTGTAATGTTTTCAAACAATAACGAGATAAGCGTATGTGTTTTATGAATGTTTCGTGACTGTAAACTCTCTAGTATATAGCGTATTATCTAGGTTGTAAACTATTATAAATCACGTGTCAGTTTAATGATTTCAGTTAATTATGGATGTGATTGTCATTGACACTGTTTTAGAATGATGAATAAGCTATATTTATATAATTGTTATTTTACTCCCTGTAACTCCCTGATAATGTACCTTTCCATAGGTCAAAATAAAAAAAATATATATTCAGTATTATTCAGATTGGTCCACTATTGTTGAAGTTTATTGAAAATAGAATCTTTCCTCTTATAATCAGATTATTCATTGTAGGCAGAGAAATGACATTTCCAGTGTTGCAGGTTTTTAGCCCCAAATAAATAGTGTTGTGGTAGATTCGAATTTTTACAACTAAAAGTCGGCTAAGGACAAAGGCAACTCGACTAGAGTTTCCTTTTTTTTTATTCAATGTCAGAATGCCTTTATATAAATAAAAATATTTAATTTATGGTAATAAAACAAAAGACATACACGGTAGGTAATTAAATATTACATAAAATACTCTTATGTATATTATTTGTTTTTGGCTATTGGAAGAACTATAGTCATCACTTGTCACGCTATGGACCCCATTTTGTTTTGGAAGTGACTATTTGTTGTAATTAAACATGAATTGGATGATTAGCCTATGTTAGGTTCATTAAATTAATAACATTTATTCGATTTTATTTATTTAATTTTGGTTTCAATTAAATTCAAATTTAGTTTAAAAAAAATGAAATTTTGGGATTTTCGACTAGATTTATGTATCGGATACTGAAAGAACTAAACTGCCGAACATCACTATTGTAGCGGGTCACCCTTTTTTGTATCAGTGACAGTTGCACTTGTCATTTTTGTGACTCGAATTATTAATCCGACTATAGTAATATTAGTATAATAAATGGTCTTATTGCTTTGACATTGATACACATATTGTATCATACTAAATGGATGATTTAATCAGAAAACTTAGCTAATATTTAGGTAATAATATTTTATTGGTTGTCACAGGAAATTTATAAAGTCTATGCATATAATACAACCTCACACATTCTCTAATATCTGTAAGTAAGTATATAAATAAACTAGTACTTCAAAATATTTTTCACAAAACCCAGTGGTATAAATCCATGCATATGTTTTTAGAAAACTCTAAAACGGCCCGGGGCTTGAACCATGATCATGATCGTAAGTTGATGTGTGTCCCGCTGATATGGACATTGTTTTTATAACTTCTCAATAAAGCTTAAAGTCATACTAATAGTCGAAACCATGTTGCTCTACAACAGTATTTTCCAATGTCTCTGGAAGTCCATTGCTAGAATTGCGATTAGTCACTCCAGATGTTGCATTTATTTATTTCAATTTGATTCCAATTGAGTTACCTGCCTCCTTTGAAGAAATATATTAAATATCCTTGGCCATTTTTCACACAAGGCCAATCTGATTTTAATCTATGCAGAGGTTGTGATGTGGTAATCAGATAGCTGACTAATTTTAAATACATACTTAAATGGATATTTAAATCCAGATGGAGAACAAATCAACATTTTCATGCATAAAAATGTTTGTCCTGGGTGGGATTCGAAACCCACAACCAGGCGGCTTGAAAGTCAGGGTCACTAACCACAAAGCCAACTGGCTGTCAATGTTATACTGTTGTTCTTGTAGGTATATATGTATATCAACATCTCATAGGTTTATGATTTATATAAAGCCAAGTATGAAGTAGGTATTTACTGAGATGATGATTCATAACGAAATAAAGTAAAAATACTGAAGCACATACCCTTCTGTGTACTCCGCTTGCAATAGGCCAAGGTATGCTTCCCATTTATTACCGATAACCTTCCCACATGTAAAACAACGCACCGGGATAATCATATTGTTTTATGTACTTTCTCCTGAAATAATAATCAAATTTGTATATTAAAGTTATCAATAAACATGTATATAATTCATACTAACACTGATAGTAGGTAAGATTTTACTACTAATTCTAAGATATTCTAGAAAACATAATACTTTGAGGTTATGTTATTCGTCAACTGTGTGAACAGCAATGGTATGCAATTCTATCATTTAAATTACACAAATATATCTTAACAAACAATACTGACCTTTTAAATAGCTTGCAGCAGTTATAGAACTTTTACAATAGTTATTTTGCCAAATCCCAATTATCTAAACAAAATAAACGAGCCGCACGAATGAAATGTCAAGTGACAATGACAGTCTGTCATAAATGTTGCATCATTTAAGATAAACCATAGAGTATAGACAATTAAATAGTGCTGCCAGCTCTGGTTAGCCAAAAGAGCCGTTTTAATTATAAGCTATTATTTTCTAAATTAACATTTATTTTTAATCGAAGATATTCATATTCTAGATTATGATTGATTTTATAACCAAATATAGATAATAAATTTAACAGTATTTTTTACATTGGTTTCAGATTTTGAGGAGCTAATCAATAACAAAACGGACTGAAATATGACACTGAGCATGGAACAACATATTAATATTGATGACAGTCAAATGGTGAGTAAAAGCTGATATATTATTTAAATTTATCGATTTCCATTCTCCAGAATTTATAATAGTTTCCGAAAATTGATATTTTAAGTACCTAAAATGCCGTGAAACATCGGGTGTTAGGTTTGTGTATTAGTTAGGATAAGATTTTTTTTAATTATAACCTTTTTAATAAGCATTATAAAATAGTTACATGAGATTCGCAACTTTTTCCCATGTATAAAATACATAGTTTTCCATAAAGAATAATATTTTAGCATTGTGACTGAAACAGCTGTTTCCGTTTATGTTTGACGTTTGATTTGACAGTGACAGTATGTGTAGTGTGTGTTGGTTGGGTACAATAATATCTTTAAATAAAAATTTTATAATCGATTTCTACACAGTGCTTGTTTGTAGTTACTTCAGTGTGTCATAAAATAACATAACGCGTAGACGTATTTATAAGTGTTTTACGAATAATAATGACGAAAAACATTAACATGACTTAACTGTTGAGGATAAATCGAAGATATTGAGTTTCAGTGATCTAAACAATGAGTTCTTTGTTTGAGATATGAATCAAGACAGTTCAAAAATGTATATTTTCAAGGTCTTTTAAGAAATAATTTCTTTGTGGATACCGCGTTGAAATGTTACTTTATCCTTTTTTAGTACAAAATATTTATGTATAGATTAATTTTAAAATCGTCAGAATATGTATAAAACTGTTCCTTTGTTAGTCATAGAATAGAACAATGAAATATGATACATATGTTAAAGTCCAAATGCCGCAGCATATGGACAAATTCTAAGTGCTACAGTTGCCATACAGTCTTTGTTGAAAGACACTGTAAGATAAAAAATTAAAGAAATAATCATGGAGGCAGAGGACGATATTCAACCCCTTATCCAATATGATAGAGAAGGCAGTAGAGATACATATTTAGAACTCACTGCTCAGTGTATAAATACTGATCCTGAATATGACCAGGTAATTAATACTCTTCATTTTCAATAGATTACTTATCTGATTATAAATATTTTATCAGCCATGGATTTTTGGTAGGAAATTGGTTGTCCCAAATATGTGCCACAATAACTTATTTCAGCTGAATAAACAGACTTTAAACAGTTTATCTAGTTGGCATTTATTGTTACCACCCACTTATGAATAAACCGCACATGCTTATCAGTTAGTTCACACAACATAATCAATGTAACACCCTTTTATGCAATATTATGTTTACCTATTTTATAATAATTTTACTGATTGTTAATGGCTAATTAACTCCGATTTCATGGCCTATTGGATTTATCAACATGGTTTGATTAATTTCACAATATAAAATTGATAGTTAAGTTTGTACATATATTTAAACATACCTTTTATGGAATGAAGTTGATACTTGGTAATATCCTTCTGTTACTCATAATCTGTTGTTACTGGGTCAAGGTATTTAACATTCAATTCAATTCTGCAGCTGATTATTATTAAAATACTTGTATTTGAATCATCCTATATTCATGCCGTTGAAACATTGGCTTGGTGTTTTATGGCTGGCCATCTTCGGACTTGATTTTTGATCATCTGTCAATCTAGAACAAAAAGTAGTTTTTAACATAGTATAAATAACTGTATCATTGAAAATCTTTGCATTAATTAGGTTAAGTAATATTTTCATTAAGTGATTTATATGATTCAACATTATTAAAACAAAAAATATTTTTCATTAATTATTCACACAAGAATTTATCTCATTTTTCTAGGTGGTATATGGCTACAAAAAATGCAGATGGCGGACTATACTGATCTACATATCATCTGTACTGACATGTGGGATACCCTTCCTGCTGTTCCACTGGTGTCCCACCTGGTTCCTATACACCACACATGTGAGGTGCTGCTTCCAGGATGCTGACCAAGTTATTGTTGTTGTAAGTATATGTTTTATTACTATTTACTCTGCATCTGTTACAACAATATTGATGATTATTTATGGGATATTGATTAAGGGGAGAGTCCTAATAGTCATGTTACAGAAACTCTTAGCATTAGATGCCCAACCATTCAACTATCATATTTAACTGACTGGTCCCCAAATTATAGAAACCTAAACTAACCTAGCTGCACAAGTATATGCCTACATCCATCTTTAATGAATAAATAAATTGATAATTTTTTTTTTCTACATTACAGGAAACTTACCAAAAGAAATGCAAAAGTTATTATATACACAAAATTTCCACTAAGAATATAGCAGACACCAGGTGAGCTCATTTCATTATCTTATTAGAAATTCTATTTTTTGAATTTCAAATATAGTTACCTACTTTTTAAACGACTTCATTATCTCTTATTTCGTACATTTTAATTGTAAGTAAGTAATGCAGTTAGTTTAATTGTGACAATAATTTCAGTGGGTTATCAAACGAGGGTTTCCAAGATGAGAGTGGCAGGGAGAAGGATCTTGTTGACAGTGCTGATGCATTCCACACTCCTATACACTTGGACGATGGCACCACTTTGAGTGAGTGTATATTGTTAATACTATAGCAAAACATAGTTGCCAGAATTTAAAAATAAAGCAATGTAATGTAGGTACAATTTCTTTATAATCTAGATTTTTAGCAGTGAAAAACTTCCATTATGATTTTAGAGGAGACTGAAGCTCCGTTTGATTCTCCTAAATCTTTTGTTCATTCATGGATAAGGAATCCAACTACAATTAAATTGCGTCCTTAGCTCAAAATTATATTATAATAACTTACGATAAAATTATCAGATGTTCAGAACTACCGTCACTTCCGTCACAAGAAGCAGACGATGATATGGGACACGACGCGCGCCGCGTGGTCTCGGCTGGCCGGCATCGAGTGCGGCGCCACCTGCGCGCAGTTGCAGGCCATGGGGGCCAGGGCGCCCTCTAGTGAGAAGAGAGTACGCATGTAAGTGCATACGAAATAGAATCTTTTTATTGTATACCTATCCTACTAATATTATAAATGCGAAAGTTTATGCGTATCATATACTCCAAATTTCATCGCGATCCTTTCAGCCGTTCCAGCGTGAAAGAGTAACAAACATGTCATGTGATCCATACATTCTTACAATCGTTTGCATTTATATAAAAGCAATTACAATAACAAAAAAATTAAAAGCATTTTTTAAGAAATGAATATTATAGAAATTTATCCTAGTAAAAGAATTTTTTTTTTTTCAAAAGAAAGAATAAATAGACATTGTGGGACATAATGACAGGTGGAGAAAGTGTCTCTACATTATTCGGGCTATTACATGTTTACCGTGTGTTAAAAGCGTAGATAAATTGTAACGGTGAAACAGAGTAGTTTATGTACTCGATATAATATTTTATCTTTGGAAAACTATGAGAGAGCAACAAATTAATAATATATATTTTATTTTCCTTCTCAGGTTAAACATCTATGGCCTCAATGAGATCAAAGTTCCCGTCCAGTCCATCATGACCCTGATAGTCTTGGAGGTGTTCAACCCGTTCTACATATTCCAACTGTTCACTATAGCAGTGTGGTTAGCGGAGCCCTATTACTACTACTGTATAGCTGTCGTGCTCATGTCTACGTTCGGTGTCGCCACTTCTGTTATACAGACTAAAAAGGTATGATGTTTATAATTATATAACAGTACAAAGCTGAGAATTTGGTAAACCCTTTTTAAATGGTCGATTTAGATAATTCTCGTAATATATTTGTTATCTTAATTTTTTTTCTTTGATCATTAATGTATAAATTGAAAGGGTCTGAAGTCTCTTGAAAACTCCAGACTGGTTAATTGATTTTTGAATTGGATTTCTAAGATATTTTATTATTTATGTAATATCCGGCTATAACTCCAGGGCAGGATTTAGGTTCAGGGCAAAGGGTAACTTTCTAAACTCCCCGGTTTTAATTACTTTACTAACACAATTATTTCGCTATTTAGAATCAGCAGAACCTCCGCGCGAGCGTGGAGGCGCACGACCGCGTGGAGCTGTGGGGCGCGCGCGGGCAGGCGGCGGACAGCCGGCGCGTGTGCCCGGGGGACGTGGTGGTGCTGCCGGCGCGCGGCTGCACGCTGCACGCCGACCTCGTGCTGCTCGCCGGCGCCGCCGTCGTCAACGAGAGCATGCTCACCGGTAACTAGCTCACGACACGTACACTCGACACACTGGCTGGGCGCCAATTATGATGCCCCATCAATATATTTATTTATGTGAAACAGGCGAGTCCGTCCCTGTAACAAAGACGGCTCTCCAACGCGTGGACAAGCCGTTCGACATGAAGGAGCACGCGTCCAACATACTGTTCTGCGGCACGAAGGTTATACAGACGCGCTACTACAACAATGAACCCGTCAAGTAAGTAATAAACAATAAGTTATTTTGGGTACTAGAATTTAATTTACCAAGAACAACTTTAATAACTGCTATACAACATTTAAAAAAAAAATTGATTAGTTAGATGATTCAATTTCCCCTATAGAGCCCTAGTCCTTCGCACCGGCTACAACACCAGCAAGGGCCAGCTGGTGCGCAGCATCCTCTACCCGGTGCCTGCTGACTTCAAGTTCGACAGGGACTCATACAAGTTTATTTTTATACTTGCCGTATTGGCTTTATTGGGACTCTCTTATACTATTGCATTGAAGGTAAGTCAGTTGCTCAAGAACAATTTAGACTTGGAACATAAATAAATATTTAAGATGTTGTATGAAATGATACAAATGCACCATTTTTTTCAGGCGGCTCGTTTGCTCAATCCCGGTGACATAGCCATTAAAGCTCTGGACATCATCACCATAGTGATCCCTCCAGCTCTCCCGGCCGCCATGACAGTCGGCCGACTGTACGCTGTGTCGCGACTGAAGCAAGCCCGCATCGCTTGTCTCAACACGCGCGCTGTTAATGTTAGCGGCTCCTTGGATTGCATTTGCTTCGACAAGGTATAAATGAAATATCTTCGGTACAACCTTTGATAGTTGTCTTTGATTGATGATATTTAGTTGTGACATTTCATACGGATAACGCGTTATATATCTTCTCTTCTTTCAGACAGGCACCCTGACAGAGGACGGGCTGGACATGTGGGGCGTGGTCCCGGTGAGCGCGGCCACCGCCCCGCCGCGCCTCGGCCGGCCGCAGCGCGACCCGCGGCTGCTCAACGACCTGCACGACCTCAAGATCGGCATGGCCGCCTGCCACAGCCTCACGCTGCTCGACAAGGAGCTGGCCGGGGATCCCCTCGACTTGAAGGTATGTACTGCACGGTTATATATCATAAACAAAATGTTTGCCAAACAATCCCTATTATCCGAAGGAAGGAAACTATAATAAAGAGCCAGCTAGACTCAGCGTGTGGGTCTGAAGTGACAAGGAGTTGAATTTCCTTAGGTTATAGAGAATAAAGAAAATTAAAAAAATGAGGCCACTGGCAGAACGCCAGGCCGATAGGTAATTTTTAAAAGGGTACCGGAATGTAGACCGAATATACTAAAAGCTTATGTGCCGCATTCTCAACATGCAGTGGATACCCAAGGCATACCACGGAGCGGGTCTCTGCTTTGAAGCGTAGACGAGTTCGAGCTATACTGCTAAAGGACGGCTCCACCAAACAATTTCACAGTAAATTGGGCCCTGACGTTACAAGGAATAGGCCCCGACACAACAAATGGGCCCGACGTTACACAGAATAGGCCCGTTACACTAGATGGCCCCCAAGGTTACACCTCCTTAAGGAGGAAAATATACCTCAACCCACTTTCACTGCATTATCCAACCAATATCCAACGATCCAAAAAGATGGATGTTAAGACGTGGCGTGTCCGAATTCCAATGTTCGAGATACGCGCCGGTCGTTAGTCCACACAAAAACTTAATTTCACAATTAAAATCTATAAATAGATTTATTCCAAAGCGGCGCTGGCGTGGGCGATCGAAATGCTCGAGGCCTTGACCCAATGACAGTCTCAAGGACTTCAGTCAGCTGATAGGGAGGTAGCCCAAAACGATTATTTACACAGATTAAAAAATGATCAGTAATTCATTCGCACGGTCTCTGCAACCTTTGCACTCGACTACCCACTGGTCCTACTACGCAGGTGTTATTGCATCTGGGTCCGGGGAACATTGCTCAAATGACGTTTCGCATCAGGTGTCATTATTGACATTACCGAGGTATCGATTGATGAGCGGGAATCTATGTTAACAATTTAGAAATGTTAAATAAAACAAAATACAATGAACTATGATTTGAATGATTAATGGAAACGATTGAACCCATGCAAACGTAAGTATAACTTTTACGGTGTCGAATTTTATATGTAACAAGACAATGGCTGTGATCAACGGCCTTTTTAAAATCACAAAACTAACTTTTAAAAGTATTTCTTACTTAAAACAAATGTTTGACAGTTATTAGGACTTACTTAGCAAGTTAGCAGTAGTTTCAACGGAAAGCGAAATTGCGAGTTTTAGCGAGACTGAAATGTTGACATTGCTGTTCGTTACTGTTAGTCTCGCCTCGCTAAAACTCGCAATATAGATATGATGAATTATGGACATTTGAACGGAAACTGACCCTTCAGTTTCTACTATTATTGAAATTAGTTTTATTCAATAAAGTTTAAAGTCATTATTAAATATGACATTTTCTTTTTAAATTAGATGTTTGAGTCCACTGGATGGACATTAGAAGAGCCAGACGTGCCAGAATCTTCGAATTACGATATATTGACACCGACCGTAGTGAAGCCCAAGAAGACAGCTAATATCAATGTGGATGATGTTCATGTATGTACTGAAATGGTTAAATAATATATCTTTGACATTTAACATAGATTGTTGTTGATGACACTTTTGTCCATTGAGAATATTCTGACTGTAACATCTATTATTTGGATAGATACCGCTGGAGGTGGGTATAGTCCAGCAGCACCAGTTCGTGTCGTCGCTGCAGCGCGCGAGCGTGGTGGCGCGGCTGCTGGGCGAGGACGTGCTGCGGGTCTACTGCAAGGGGGCGCCGGAGACGCTGAGGGGGCTCTGTGCACCACATACCGGTCAGTGCTATGACCTACCTACCACTACTTACACTCCAGGTACCGGTACCGCTGGAGGTGGGTATAGTCCAGCAGCACCAGTTCGTGTCGTCGCTGCAGCGCGCGAGCGTGGTGGCGCGGCTGCTGGGCGAGGACGTGCTGCGGGTCTACTGCAAGGGGGCGCCGGAGACGCTGAGGGGGCTCTGTGCACCACATACCGGTCAGTGCTATGACCTACCTACCACTACTTCCACTCCAGGTACCGGTACCGCTGGAGGTGGGTATAGTCCAGCAGCACCAGTTCGTGTCGTCGCTGCAGCGCGCGAGCGTGGTGGCGCGGCTGCTGGGCGAGGACGTGCTGCGGGTCTACTGCAAGGGGGCGCCGGAGACGCTGAGGGGGCTCTGTGCACCACATACCGGTCAGTGCTATGACCTACCTACCACTACTTACACTCCAGGTACCGGTACCGCTGGAGGTGGGTATAGTCCAGCAGCACCAGTTCGTGTCGTCGCTGCAGCGCGCGAGCGTGGTGGCGCGGCTGCTGGGCGAGGACGTGCTGCGGGTCTACTGCAAGGGGGCGCCGGAGACGCTGAGGGGGCTCTGTGCACCACATACCGGTCAGTGCTATGACCTACCTACCACTACTTACACTCCAGGTACCGGTACCGCTGGAGGTGGGTATAGTCCAGCAGCACCAGTTCGTGTCGTCGCTGCAGCGCGCGAGCGTGGTGGCGCGGCTGCTGGGCGAGGACGTGCTGCGGGTCTACTGCAAGGGGGCGCCGGAGACGCTGAGGGGGCTCTGTGCACCACATACCGGTCAGTGCTATGACCTACCTACCACTACTTACACTCCAGGTACCGGTACCGCTGGAGGTGGGTATAGTCCAGCAGCACCAGTTCGTGTCGTCGCTGCAGCGCGCGAGCGTGGTGGCGCGGCTGCTGGGCGAGGACGTGCTGCGGGTCTACTGCAAGGGGGCGCCGGAGACGCTGAGGGGGCTCTGTGCACCACATACCGGTCAGTGCTATGACCTACCTACCACTACTTACACTCCAGGTACCGGTACCGCTGGAGGTGGGTATAGTCCAGCAGCACCAGTTCGTGTCGTCGCTGCAGCGCGCGAGCGTGGTGGCGCGGCTGCTGGGCGAGGACGTGCTGCGGGTCTACTGCAAGGGGGCGCCGGAGACGCTGAGGGGTCTCTGTGCACCACATACTGGTCAGTGCTATGACCTACCTACCATTACTTACAGTGCTACTAGTTTGGGGGTGAAATGAAGGAAATCTTATAGCATGGCTAACCCCTAAATGCATGACAGTTATATTGACTGTTTGTACTGAATAGTGGCACTCCCCCACCCACTATACTTGGAGCTTTAATTTTTTTATTTAAAGTCGTAATATGCTTGTTATTTAATAGTTTGATTCACTATTTTATATCTCAAATATACTTATTTGGACATGCATGTTGAATGTTTCTGAAATTGATTAAATTTACTTATTTCAGTTCCTGATAACCTGAACGAAGTCTTAAACTCATATGCAGAGAAGGGCTACAGAGTAATTGCATTGTCAACACGAGTTATTGAAGTCACCTACAAGCAGCTACAGAGGATGACGAGAGACGAGGTAATGATTAGCTTTATGTGTATATAGACCATATTTATAAATTGAAAGACTGGAAAGCACTGGAGCACTGGACACGTAAGTCATTTACGTGTAGGTACTATCGATACGCTGATTTACCGATCATTCTATAATTTTTGATACTCTGATATTACCTTGAACAAATGCATTTTACGCACCCTGCACTCACTGGTAATACTCTTATCCGCATCCAAAGTAGCTATGGGCTTCTATTATGATATTATGTGAAAAATTGATACTTCACTTATGAATAATTCATAATTATATTAAAGGTTGAATGTGATTTGGAATTCCTTGGTTTGGTCATCATGGAGAATCGTCTAAAAGGAGCGACAACGGGCATTATCAGAGAATTAAAAGAAGCAAACATCCATGTGGTGATGATCACTGGTAAGGACCTGAATAAATACTTAAAAAAATATTTATGTGACTTCTCTAAATATGTTTTGGGAGTACCATGTAAACTAAAGAGTCAAAATTACATTCAGAAAATATGATATATGAATGGAATAAATTTATGTGTAGGTGACAACATCCACACGGCGGTGAGTGTGGCCAAGGAATGCGGTATCCTGTGCAGCGGCGAGAGAGTGGTGCAGCTGCACGTGGACGCCACCGGGGCCGCGCCCCTCGTCTACTGCGAGAGTACGCTGCACGGGGTCAGTATCTCCTATACTACTATATGTAGTGTAGTGTAGTGTAGGTGACAACATCCACACTGCGGTGAGCAAGGAGTGCGGCATCCTGTGCAGCGGCGAGAGAGTGGTGCAGCTGCACGTGGACGCCACCGGGGCCGCGCCCCTCGTCTACTGCGAGAGTACGCTGCACGGGGTCAGTATTATATTATAGCCTACTATATTATGCATGCGAAAACTTGGGAGAAAGTATGTTTGTTACTTTTTCACGCCAGAACGACTGAAGGGATCGCGATAATATTTGGAAGACAGTTAGTATATGAGCTGGAATAACATGCAGGCAAAATTAAAGATTCCGAGAAGGAGGCTGAAACTGGGGAGCCACTAGTATTTTGATAATATTTTGTGATCGAATAGTTTTCAAAATTAGATAATGATTGATTTACTAATAATATTCTAGGCCCCAGTTGGTCGTCGCACACTACTCCAGCGTTCGTGGCGCAGTGTGGACAGCGGCCGCGGCTCGTGGCGGGACTCCGCATCGGGCTCCGACACCGGCTCGGGCTCTGGTTCGATGGATGTGGAGGCATCGGGAGGGGAGCCCCGGTACAAGATTGTCATGACTGGGGATACTTGGCGCGTGAGTGCTATTATATGATCATAATTATGTGTAGTAAATGAAATAGGTGTTATGCAACCTCTTTTGAAATTGAAGGACTTTCCCTCAATGTTGCTCATTGTGTCTAACTTCTCAGTTATTATCTCACATGTGAACGCAATCTATGTATAGTTAAGAGTCTATGTAGTTAATAAATCTATGTATAGAGTTACCGTTATGGTGAAAGATGCCACTACACATCCCTATAATCGATAGGTATTTTTGGGACCGTGATTATCAGAACAATTTGAAAATCGGTGTATATGGATATGGTAAATTTTAAACATACTAAATGGCATAATTATCGGTGCGTTTGATATGGTGCAGGTGTTACGCGAGCAGTACGGGCACATGGTGGGCGCGGTGGCGGAGCGCGGCGCGGTGTTCGCGCGGATGTCGTCCGACCAGAAGCAGCAGCTCATACTCGAGTACCAGGCGCTGGGCTACTATGTCGGTTAGTTGAACAATAACATTTTTTATCTGGACAAGCAGACTGTTGAAGATTACTTAATGTCGAAGAAAACAGGAGCGGTTTTAATCAGATATCGATTGAGGGGTAAACAGTGACTGGAAAATAACTAAAGCCCTTCAGAAGTACTATTATACATTCAAATTAAATATCTTCTTATATGTGAATCCGCATAAATTCTGTCTTCTGTGTTTTGTTTATTTGAGCATTATCATTACGGTTGTAATTGCCCCATCACTCTTATATCTTCAAAGTAAATATGGGAAACTTTCTAATGCTCACTTTTTTGCAGGTATGTGTGGTGACGGCGCTAACGACTGTGGCGCCCTTCGAGCCGCTCACACCGGCATTTCCCTCTCGGAGCTGGAGAGTAGTGTAGCGGCACCTTTCACCTCACAAAACCCTGACATAGTATGCGTTTCCAGAGTACTACGCGAAGGTAGAGCAGCATTATCGACCAGTTTCGGCGTCTTCAAATTCATGATCGCTTATTCCCTCACAGAGTTTTTCTCAGTCGCCTTTTTGTATTACTTCGACTCGAACTTGACCGATTTCCAATTTCTATATATCGATGTCGCTCTTATAGTCAACTTTGCATTTTTCTTTGGCATGACAGAAGCGAATACAGGTAAACTGTGTAAAAATCCTCCTCTCACTTCTCTCCTCGGTCTTATTCCCTTGTTTTCTCTGGTAGGACAACTTGTACTGATAGGAGTTACTCAATATTTGTGTTACTACGCCCTAACGCTATTTCCGTGGTACGAAAGACATACATATCAGGGCGAGGAAGAGAATGAATGTTGGGAGAATTACGCGATTTTTGCCGTGTCTATGTTTCAATACATAACTCTGGCATTAGTATTCAGCCATGGGTCGCCTTATAGGAGATCGGTGGTAACTAATAAACATCTAATGATAAGTGTTATAATAATGACGGGAATATGTATTTATATAGCCACATCACCAGCAGGTTGGATAGCCAAATTCCTGCAGTTAATGATGCCTAAAGACATTCTAATGTCTTACATAGTTTTGGCCCTAGCATCACTCAATTTTGTCATTGCATTATTCTTTGAAAGGGTGATAATTGAATATCTTATGGAAGGTAAACAGATGATTCCAAAGTTCCTAAAAGAGAAACGCGTTAGGAAAACACCGCACCTTATGATCAAACGGCAATTGACCGAATTAGATTATTTAGAGTGTGATAGCGGCATAAAGTATGATAAGGAGCGTGATTTATCAGATTCGAACTTTGAAAAAAGTAGCTGAGAATAATTTTATTGACAAATTTTAGACCCTAAAGGTCACATTTAGTATTAAAATAACCTTAATTATTTATAAGAAATATTTTTGTGCTTTTAACATATTCTTAACACTTTTTAGTGTCTGTTTATTTAATTATATATGCATATAATGCATGGAGCCGCATTTTTATTGTCTTTTCATATCAATCGTCTTGAAATATTTTTTTTTTTCTTGCAGTGTCTTTATCACTGACCCTACAAATGTCTCAGTTTTGTCGAAAGTAGGGTCTACTTGATTTCTATGTTATTAAAACTGGATTCATGTCATACTACCATTATATTATTAACCAACTTCATATAGGTACAATCAATTTTATCTTGTTCTAATTATGTTTCCTATTTATTATTAAATCAATTCAACTCATAATCAACTCATATTTCGACATGTAGTTAAAATATATGGTTAGACAATTTGATTTTATTATACATTTTAGTATCAATGACCTTATTTACATTTTATATCCTATAAGTATTAGAATTAAGCACAATTGTGATAATAACAAATGTACATTTAACAAGTGCCTTGTATTCGTTTTAAGTGACATTCCAATGAAATTGCAATGTTTTGAGTGCTATTAAACCAAATAGTACTAATGTATGAGCTGTTGCCCGTACAAGTTGGCTTAGTTTGAAAAATAAAAGATAATAGTTTATGTTGATTGTGTGTGATGCATGTGATCAAGCCCAATGATTACCATAATTAATTAATACATTTGTATAGAAATCAATATATTCTCTATTTGACAAAAATGTATAAAGATTTATTTATTAAGTAAATAATATTTTGATGTATTTATTTATGATGTTGCTGGTTTGACAGTGTGATTGCTATTGGAAGCACATGTACTGAGTTCAATTATAATTTATTAAATTATACAATTGCATATCAATATGATTATGGAAAAGATGTATAGTGTGAATAGGTATTTTTCTTGATGCCATCGTTTTGGCTTTATTGAGATATATAAATAGTAATATTATAACAATCTATATAATTGAGAAGATGAAAATATTAAACTTATTACAAATATCATATGAATATTTTATTTTGGGTAGTTTTAGTCCTTATCTATACTAATATTGTAAGAGGATTGAACTTTTATGTTTGTTTGTTATGAATAGGCTCCGAAATTACTGAACTTATCTTCACCAGTAGAAAGTTACTTAATTTGTGAGTGTCATAGGCTATAACTTCCTACGAGAACGGGAACTACGCGTATACGGAAGGTAGTCAGCAATATAGTTCAAGATATTGTTCCATGGACACCCTTTAAATAAGGTAAAAGCGAAACTCAGCAACTCCATAATTGATTTAAACGGAAAAATTCATCCTTGTCCTTGATATTCTTGTTTTCACCTCCTTATTTTGTTGCTGTTAACTGCTCTTACTCACTTTAATATAATAGCTATCATGTCATGTGGCACTGCCTAGACTTCAACACACGGCCCCAAAGCAAGCCCAGCGCTGGTTATGCAGCTTTATGCTGAGTTGGTGGACCATTTTGTAACGCCAGTCAATGTACATTATTTTGTTTATAATTGTTACACATTAATATTACACATACACTGCCCGCATGTTTAAGTCAAAACTTTTAAGATTCTTTAAATCTTTTGTTTATGTACCTACCGTTAACTTAGTGTTTTAGGTATGAACTGTATGAAATGTTTTAGAAGAGCCGGATCTCCTAACACAAGCAAATCTTTGCTTAAAAGGAGATCCCAAAACCCCATGTTACCTAAACTAAGTTACTGAAAATAAATTTTATTATTATTTATTTATTGTTTTTTTTCTTATATCTCGTATGTAATATTTTTCTGGGCGTCACAAATAAATATTTCTATCTTTCTTTGATATACCTGTAAGCCGCTGAAGCCATGATTTTACAAAACAAAAATATTGTGGCTCCGTAAGCATGTGACGTAGCGTAGCCCCAGTCCATCGAGCATGTAAGCATCGAGTATGTAAGGTTACATGCTCGATGCCCCAGTCTAACGCCATGAGGGGAGTATCATACCATCTTACTTACAGTGACTTCACCAAGCACATTTTTAAACTTCGACCAAATCCTGAACCAATCGAGAACAAAACCTAGATAAAGCTAAAAGCTATTATGTTGTAAGTACTTCTTTTTTTTCATTGTTTTCTTCAAGTAAAATAAATTAACTGTTTTTTAAATAACTTACCTATAGCTGTAACTTCACTCACTGGTATCATCACTGTAAATATTAATTTTATTTTATTTTATTGAAAACAAAACACTCCCTATTTTACTCATTTAATTAATTTACCTATTTCACGATTTTCGCGCCAAAAGTAGGGATGCCCGTTACGATACGATATATCGGAATATCGATACAGCACTATACGATATATCGATATTTGATGCGATATTTTGACCATACGACAGTGGCGGATTTACCATTTTGCCGCCAGTAGGCTATTCAATTTTTGCCGCCCCTACTGACCTTTGAAATTCAATACGCTAGCTTAGTTCACAATCATATGAATTAGACCACTCGTTATTTTTGGAAACAAAAAAAAATAGTAGTAGGATAAAACCCGTCACAAAAGGACGAGAATATAACAAGAATTAAAGGAAAAATAAATTACGGGCGATCCGAGCTCGTCGATCGGGGAGGGGGGGGTGAGCATTAAGGGTAAAAAACGGTTTGTCTCGATTTCCGGCAAAACTACAAGTCCTATAGAAAAAAAAATTAATCACTTAGTTGTAGGTAATAAAGGGATCTACAACTTTTGTATGTAAAATTTTTTCACATTACCTCAAAAGTTCTTCACGAAATTTGGTGAAAACTTACCTTTGTATGTCCTAAAGTCACTGTAATTTTTTTGATTTGAAATATTTATTTTTTCGCCTTATTTTGACTAAATATTGAAAAAACAGCCTAATTTTCAATCGAAAAATCTCATGACAAAACATCAGCTTTTAACAACTATTTTCGCATGTTTCTTGCAATATTTATCTTTTGTAGATTTGTAATTTTTTTATACATATATCAATGTTACATAGAATCTTACGTTTTTCAAGTAATTATGTGTGAATTTTACTAAATAGCTCAATATTTTACATAGTGAAAGTACAAAAATCGGTTTCGATTTTATGCATTTTCTGAGAACATTTACCATAGTAATGTATATATTTTTTTACATTATCAGGAAGAAGAGATATCAACGAACAATAAACTCGCTGACTTTTTACAAAAAGCTGAAATTTTGACGTGAGATTTTTCGATTAAAAATTTGGATAATTTTTCGATATTTAGTCAAAATAAGATTTCAAATCAAAAAATTACAGTGTTTTTAAGACATACCAAATTTCGTGAAAAAATATTTTTTTTTGGATAAGATAAAAATAAAAAACCAAAAACTTGATTATTTGAACTTTTCACATAAATTTTGAGTTAATGTTGTGGCGGCATCCTTGTCTATTAAGACGTTGTACCTCACCGCGTTCGAGGACATTGTATGGACGCGGTGAGGAAACCCTTGCAGGCGCCCTACACCGGTCCATACAATGTTCTCGAACGCGGTGATAAATATTTCAAAATTTATGTTAAAGGGAAACCTGTAACCGTTTCTATAGATAGGTTGAAACCAGCCTATTTGTTGAACAGTTCGACACCACAAGAAGTGACCATACAGGTACCAGCGGACACTGTGAAACCACCTACGTCTCAACCCCATACGACACGATCTGGACGTCGTGTACATTTCCCGATTATTTTCGACCTTAAAGGTCTCCAGGGGGGCTGATGTGGCGGCATCCTTGTCTATTGAGACTGCGCGCTTGCCTCTGGGCTGCGCGCGCCGCTAGTGTTTTGTTATCTGTTTACTTTGTTACCGGTCGACACTGTTTTTATATTACTATTCTTCTATGTGAGTTTTTAACCGCCTTCCCAAAAAGAAGGAGGAGGTTCTCAATTCGGCCGGTATATTTTTTTTTTTTTCTATGTATGTACATCGATTACGTCGCGGTTAATGGACCGATTCGCGTGATTCTTTTTTGTTCGACGCGAAATAGCTGCCAGATGGTCCCATGAAAATTTCTTTCAGTTTGGTTTAGTAGTTTTTATTTTATAAGCATTATTGTTATTTGGACGATGTTATTTTGACGATACTTTGTATATTAGTATGTCGATAACTTTAACATTTCTAATCCGATTTGCGTAATTCTTTTTTTGTTCGTTATGGTACATATTAAAGTTGGTACCCTGGTCATCTAGTCAGCATATGATGATGGGATCCCAAGGAAATCGAGAAGAACACTCAAATTATAAGCATCTAACTGTTACGTTTCAGTCAATATCATACAGTTTGTTCAATTATTTGCGTTTGATCATGATTTCCTATGGATGAGCTGATGATGGAAGGTACAACTCCTCAAAGGAAAGAAGTTTAGAGAACATTCTTTCAAAATTATACGTACATATGGATAGAGAATAGTATTCCTTGAAGCTATTAGGTTGACCTTGAAGGTTAATCTCATTAACGTTTAGGTTTAATAGTGTTCTGTGATTGTTAAATAAATAATAAGCCTACCCATACTTAAATCACTAAAAAGCAAAAAATATAATGGAGTTGGTGACGCGCCCGTTGTTCACTTGTGCCGTGATATCGTTCACTCCACACAGTCTACTCTCGGCAAGCGGCGCGCGCGGTTGTCACTAAACCATCGCGCGTTCCTACCTCATATACTGCGGTTATATACTGGGGTTATGTATTGTGTTATATACTGGGTTTATGAATGTACTGTGTTTTATACTGGGGTTATGTACTGTCGTATATACTGGGTTTATGTATGTACTGTGTTATATACTGGGTTTATGTATGTACGGTGACCAGATAGCTGATATACTACATATACTACTTTTAAATACATACTTATATAGATATTTACATCCAGACACAGGACAAACAGACATATTCATGCATACAAATGTTTGTCCTGGGTGGGAATCGAACCCACGACCCGCGGCTTGAAAGTCAAAAATGTATGTATGTAATTATTATGGTAATATGTATGTAATGTGTTATATATTGGGGTTATGTACTGTTATATACTGGGGTTATGTACTGTTTTATATACTGGGGCTATGTACTGTGTTATATACTGGGGTTATGTATTGTGTTATATACTGGGGTTATGTACTGTTAAATACTGGGTTTATGTACTGTGTTATATACTGGGGTTATGTACTGTGTTATATACTGGGGTTATGTACTGTTATATACTGGGTTTATGTACTGTGTTATATACTGGAGTTATGTATTGTGTTATATACTGGGGTTATGTACTGTTATATACTGGGGTTATGTACTGTGTTATATACTGGGGTTATGTATTGTGTTATATACTGGGGTTATGTACTGTGTTATATACTGGGTTTATGTATGTACTGTGTTATATAATGGGGTTATGTATTGTGTTATATACTGGGTTTATGTATGTACTGTGTTATATACTGGGGTTATGTACTGTGTTATATACTGGGGTTATGTACTGTGTTATATACTGGGGTTATGTACTGTGTTATATACTGGGGCTATGTACTGTGTTATATACTGGGGTTATGTACTGTGTTATATACTGGGGTTATGTACTGTGTTATATACTGGGGTTATGTACTGTGTTATATACTGGGGTTATGTACTGTGTTATATACTGGGGTTATGTACTGTGTTATATACTGGGGTTATGTATTGTGTTATATACTGGGGTTATGTCACCTTTTTCCAAGCAAGAGTTTAATGAAATACCGTTTCTATCCTTGGCTGAAGCATCAAAAACTGGGCGTATCTTGGTAGTCAAACTAGACTCCTTAATAAGTACTGTTATATACTGGGTTTATGTATGTACTGTGTTATATAATGGGGTTATGTATTGTGTTATATACTGGGTTTATGTATGTACTGTGTTATATACTGGGGTTATGTACTGTGTTATATACTGGGGTTATGTACTGTTATATACTGGGTTTATGTATGTACTGTGTTATATACTGGGTTTATGTATGTGCTGTGTTATATACTGGGGTTATGTACTGTGTTATATACTAGGGTTATGTACTGTGTTATATACTGGGGTTATGTATTGTGTTATATACTGGGGTTATGTACTGTGTTATATACTGGGGTTATGTACTGTGTTATATACTGGGGTTATGTACTGTGTTATATACTGGGGTTATGTATTGTGTTATATACTGGGGTTATGTACTGTGTTATATACTGGGGTTATGTATTGTGTTATATACTGGGGTTATGTATTGTGTTATATACTGGGGTTATGTACTGTTATATACTGGGTTTATGTATGTACTGTGTTATATAATGGGGTTATGTATTGTGTTATATACTGGGTTTATGTATGTACTGTGTTATATACTGGGGTTATGTACTGTGTTATATACTGGGGTTATGTACTGTGTTATATACTGGGGTTATGTACTGTGTTATATACTGGGGTTATGTACTGTGTTATATACTGGGGTTATGTATTGTGTTATATACTGGGGTTATGTATTGTGTTATATACTGGGGTTATGTACTGTTATATACTGGGTTTATGTATGTACTGTGTTATATAATGGGGTTATGTATTGTGTTATATACTGGGTTTATGTATGTTCTGTGTTATATACTGGGGTTATGTACTGTGTTATATACTGGGGTTATGTACTGTTATATACTGGGTTTATGTATGTACTGTGTTATATACTGGGGTTATGTATTGTGTTATATACTGGGTTTATGTATGTACTGTGTTATATACTGGGGTTATGTACTGTGTTATATACTGGGGTTATGTATTGTGTTATATACTGGGGTTATGTACTGTTATATACTGGGGTTATGTACTGTGTTATATACTGGGGTTATGTATTGTGTTATATACTGGGTTTATGTATGTACTGTGTTATATACTGGGGTTATGTACTGTGTTATATACTGGGGTTATGTACTGTGTTATATACTGGGGTTATGTACTGTGTTATATACTGGGGTTATGTACTGTGTTATATACTGGGGTTATGTATTGTGTTATATACTGGGGTTATGTACTGTTATATACTGGGTTTATGTATGTACTGTGTTATATAATGGGGTTATGTATTGTGTTATATACTGGGTTTATGTATGTACTGTGTTATATACTGGGGTTATGTACTGTGTTATATACTGGGGTTATGTACTGTTATATACTGGGTTTATGTACTGTTTTATATACTGGGGTTATGTACTGTGTTATATACTGGGGTTATGTACTGTTATATACTGGGTTTATGTATGTACTGTGTTATATACTGGGGTTATGTATTGTGTTATATACTGGGTTTATGTATGTACTGTGTTATATACTGGGGTTATGTACTGTGTTATATACTGGGGTTATGTACTGTTATATACTGGGTTTATGTATGTACTGTGTTATATACTGGGTTTATGTATGTGCTGTGTTATATACTGGGGTTATGTACTGTGTTATATGCAATGCCTACGGACAGTAATACTGAGCAGACGTGTTATTTGTTATTTCTGTAATTTTTAAATTAAATCACAAATTAAATTCGCTATTGGTCGATTTGCCGAAATCGGTGCCTCTCGTACTATCTTGTGGTTCTGTTACGAGAGGCTCCTCCCAGTGGGCGGCGGAAGCGGGACGCAGAACTGCTGGTGCGCGGGATTCGTCGATGGAAGAGCGAAGGTGAACGCGTGGTGTTGTCAAAATCCCAACAAATTTTTGAAAGGAATTAAAACCTCAACTACAACTTGGAGATTCGATCCGGCGGCCCCTGCGCGTAAGTACTACTGCGTTACCACTCGGCCACCGAGACAGTACCGGCGCGCGGCGAATTTAAGCTACGGTTGGCACATAAACTTATTTACACCTGAGTCTCAAGTGATAACGTCATCGAGTAATATACTCATTTAAATTAAACCTTATTGTCTTACTGAGAGTACTGAAAATGGATTGCGCCGGTTGTAAGAAGTTTTTAGAGGCAAATTTGTTTTTGAAATGCAACGCTTGCAACGCTTCATTTTGCTTCCAATGCTTAAATATTAGTCGAGATAACGTGGCTGAGCTTGATGCTGATCAACTTGCGAAACTTAAGTGCCCCGCATGCATTAACGTCACTCGCAGGCGCGACAAGAAATCTCCTTGCAACTCGCCTAAACTAGGCCTTAGCCCCGGCCTGCATAAACTGCCGCCGTCGCGACACACCTCTTCCGGCACCGGCTCAAGGCAACCTGTAACCTTGACCTTGGAAAGCATAAGTACACTCCTGGATCAAAAACTATCTCCGACGTCTACTGCCATGATGAACTTTCGCGCTGCTTTATTAGACGATGTCAAAATCATGTTTGCCGCGGAATTAAATACCGCCATAGCCCAGGTAAAAGAAGAGTTTACTCACACCACAGATTTTATTATGGACGAGTTAAAGGATGTAAGAAGCGAGATCAAAGAAAAGGATATCATTATTCAACAACTTCAATCAGAACAATTACAACTGAAAAATGAAATTCAATGCTTGAATGGCCGTTTATCTACAGTGGAACAGATATCAAGAAGTCATAATTTAGAAATCCAAGCCGTACCAGAGAACAAAAATGAAAATGTTATAAACATCTTCAAAAAAGTCTGCGCTGTCTTGTCCACCCCGATTGTGGACACAGACATCCGCGCCTGCCGTAGAGTAGCCAAAATTAATAATGACGCAAACAGGCCACGCAACATCATAGTAAGCCTATCCTCGCCTCGGCAACGCGATGATCTTCTCTCCGCGATGAGCCGCTACAATAAAGCTCACGCAACGGATAAGCTGAGCTCAAAGCACATCGAAATTGAAGGAGAAAGCCGTAGAATATATCTTTCAGAACATCTATCCCCCGAATCAAAGAAATTACATGCAGCCACTCGAAAATTCGCCAAAGATAAAAACTACCAATTTGTATGGGTGAAATACGGCCAAGTATATTTGCGAAAAGATGTTGGTACTGAGGCTCTCCGTGTAAAGGGTGTCGAATTTCTCCAAAAGTTGAAGTGACTAGTCTGTATAATATTAGTATCAACCTTCTGGTATGGCATTAGTGTTAATATCCTCTATTTAATTTCTAAGCAGTATCAGTGTAACACTTCCACACACAGACAATACATGTCTTACATACTCTCACCTCATACACTTAAAACATTATTTACACAGACCTTATCTAATTCATCATACATACAAATTACATACAGAATTCATCTCTTATACTATAACAATTATTTCTACGTTCCCATATATAAATCAGGATATATTAATACAATGAACGGTTATCAATGGCTATCGATAATTTGAAATTTTTTTATCAAAACGTGCGCGGCCTTAGGTCAAAGACACTTGAGTTCTATCGTAATATTTGCAATTTGAATTTCGATGTTATATTAATAACTGAATCTTGGCTTTGCGAGGGTATTTTGGATGCGGAACTGTGTGACAACCGTTATGAAATATTTCGTAGTGACCGCATCACTAAAACTGTGGGAGGTGGAGTACTAATATGTGCAAAACGAACATTAGGAGCTAGACTCCGTTCAGAATGGTCATGTCAACGCCCCACCGAATCATTATGGATAACAATTCCCAGAGCCTCACTCGGTTCAGCTCAATCCGATCTTCATATATGTCTTACGTATATATGCGGTGGAAGGAGCGACCAGGACGAACATGTCTATCGACTTATTGGCTCAATATCCGATGTTGTGAATTCTTTGCCCAACGAGTTGTTAATGGTGGTCGGTGACTTCAACTTACCATGTATTCAGTGGAAAGACCAGTTTCCGGTGGTTAATCACGAAGGCTACACAAGAACACAGGAAGCAGCGCAGAAACTTATTGACGATCTCCATCTCTTTGGTCTCGAACAATTTAATTATTATACTAATGCTAGCGGAAATACTTTAGATTTATGTTTCTCTAACTTTTTCTTAGAACTCACCCTTAGCAAACAGCCATTAGTAAAGGAAGATACTGCTCACAATACTCTTGAGATGACGGCACATGACATATTAGTTCCGGCCTTAGCTAAATCAGATAGAATCAAATACCAATTTCATAAAGCAAATTATAACATAATTAATGAAAAGCTTTCCAAAATAGATTGGCACACGGAACTCAGCGGAGGGTCAGTTGATGATGTAGTGCAAATTTTTTATAATATTTTAAATGATATAATTGTACTACATGTCCCCATAGCTATCACTAAACCCACACACTCGTACCCCGTTTGGTATAACTTTAGTCTAATCAAACTAATTAACGAAAAGTATAAAGTACATAGAAAATGGAAACGCTTTCATAATCCACGTGACTATGATGAATTTTCAATGCTTAGAGCTAGGCAAAAAACACTACAAGCAAACTGCTACAATAGTTATGTAAAAATGACTCAGAATAACATAAAAAAAGATCCCAAAACACTTTGGAATTTCGTTAGATCTATGAGAGGATCGAGGGGTAATACTGGATATCCTCAGACTATGTTACATGGACTAGATAAATTAAGCAAGGGTGAGGACATATGTCAAGGTTTTAATAATTTTTTCAATAGCGTCTATAACCACCCGGCAGATGAATACCATAATCATGTTTTGGAGCCACCACCTAGAGGAGAATCCGGTTATATTCACACTATTAAATTTACTGAAATATTAGTCTTGAAACACATCCGTAAGTTAGACACAGCTAAGGGAGCTGGCAGTGATAATATTCCTCCCTTGTTCTTAGTTAAAGCCGCCGATGGTCTGGCATTTCCTTTGACAATTTTGTTTAACAGATCCATTAACGAAGGTACCTTCCCTAAAATCTGGAAGGAAGCCCATATCGTGCCAATTCATAAGAAAGGCTCAAAGTCTAATGTCGCTAATTATAGACCTATCTCAATCCTGAACACGATATCAAAATTATTTGAAAGTATTTTATACAATTTTATTTATTCTAGTATTGCTTCGAACGTAACACATAACCAACATGGCTTTCTGAGAGGTCGATCTGTTAACACTAACCTAGGCGAATTTGTGAATTACGTTTTACGATCTATGGATAGTCAATCACAAGTAGACGTGATCTACACGGACTTTGAAAAAGCGTTCGACCGTGTGGATCACGTCATACTTCTCCAAAAATTGTATAACCTAGGATTACAAGGCGATCTTTTCCGTTGGGTCAAGTCGTATATTTCAAATAGGACACAGGCTGTTGTAGTTGGAGGCTATAAGTCGGACTTCACGGTGGTACCGTCGGGTGTGCCACAGGGCTCACATTTGGGGCCATTATTCTATAACGCTTACTTATACGATATACATACCTGCTTCACACACTCAAATTTTTTACTGTACGCAGATGACAAGAAAGTGTTCCTAAAAATTAACTCACTAGACGATTGCGCTAAAATTCAAGATGACCTGAATCGGCTTGCTGTTTACTATTCGCACAATAGAATAAGCGTTAACACAGATAAATGCATCCAAATCACTTTCACTCGTAAAACTAAGCCGATAATCTTTAAGTATAATATTAATGGAGTACAATTGCAACGTGTGGAAGTTATCCGTGACTTGGGCGTTTTATTAGACAGCAAAATGATTTTCGATGAACATATTTCATATATTGTGGACAGAGCATACAAAAATTTAGGATTCCTGACGCGAGTGTGCAAACCGTTTTCTGATCTCTCGTGCTTAAAAATGGTATACTTCGCTTATGTGCGGAGCATCCTTGAATTTGGGAGCATATCTTGGACACCTCAATATAGCACGTATATAAACAGACTAGAAAGAATTCAACGGATCTTCATTAAACACTTAAATTTCAAATATAAAAAGTTCTTTACTAGTTACGAAGACGCTTGCACTCATTATAACATTCATAGTCTCTCAGTAAGAAGAGAAATTCTCGACTTAACCTTTCTCCACGATGTGGTTAATTCTCGTCTCGACTCCCCTTCACTGACATCGAAGTTCTCGTTGTGTATACCTAAGCGTAGCCCACGTCTACCTGAACACAAAGTGTTTTGTGTTCCTCAAAGCCGCACTAATTACGGTCAAAATGAATTTGTCTCACGTGTTACGAATTTATATAACAAGAAATTTAGCGACATCGATATATATTCATGCACAAAAAATAGTTTTAAGTCAAAAATTTTACAAAAGTTATTAAAGAAATAGGTCTGATGCTTACACTGAAATACTCACACACATACACAAACAAACACACTCACACAAACACACACACACACACAAACACAAACACACATACACATACCTACATACTTATAAATGTATCCTTCTTGTGTAAATGTTAATTTAATCTGTCTGCTCTTACATATATTCATGTTGTGATATCCTATTATTGGCTCTGGATGTACTATTTTAAATGTATTAACCATGTAAAGTTGTATGTAGCTGTTGGATATATTAAATAAATAAATAAATAAATAAATAAATATACTGGGGTTATGTACTGTGTTATATACTGGGGTTATGTATTGTGTTATATACTGGGGTTATGTACTGTGTTATATACTGGGGTTATGTATTGTGTTATATACTGGGGTTATGTATTGTGTTATATACTGGGGTTATGTACTGTTATATACTGGGTTTATGTATGTACTGTGTTATATAATGGGGTTATGTATTGTGTTATATACTGGGTTTATGTATGTACTGTGTTATATACTGGGGTTATGTACTGTGTTATATACTGGGGTTATGTACTGTGTTATATACTGGGGTTATGTACTGTGTTATATACTGGGGTTATGTACTGTGTTATATACTGGGGTTATGTATTGTGTTATATACTGGGGTTATGTATTGTGTTATAAACTGGGGTTATGTACTGTTATATACTGGGTTTATGTATGTACTGTGTTATATAATGGGGTTATGTATTGTGTTATATACTGGGTTTATGTATGTTCTGTGTTATATACTGGGGTTATGTACTGTGTTATATACTGGGGTTATGTACTGTTATATACTGGGTTTATGTATGTACTGTGTTATATACTGGGGTTATGTATTGTGTTATATACTGGGTTTATGTATGTACTGTGTTATATACTGGGGTTATGTACTGTGTTATATACTGGAGTTATGTACTGTGTTATATACTGGGGTTATGTACTGTGTTATATACTGGGGTTATGTACTGTGTTATATACTGGGGTTATATACTGTGTTATATACTGGGGTTATGTACTGTGTTATATACTGGGGTTATGTATTGTGTTATATACTGGGGTTATGTACTGTGTTATATACTGGGGTTATGTATTGTGTTATATACTGGGGTTATGTACTGTGTTATATACTGGGGTTATGTATTGTGTTATATACTGGGGTTATGTACTGTTATATACTGGGGTTATGTACTGTGTTATATACTGGGGTTATGTATTGTGTTATATACTGGGTTTATGTATGTACTGTGTTATATACTGGGGTTATGTACTGTGTTATATACTGGGGTTATGTACTGTGTTATATACTGGGGTTATGTACTGTGTTATATACTGGGGTTATGTACTGTGTTATATACTGGGGTTATGTACTGTGTTATATACTGGGGTTATGTACTGTGTTATATACTGGGGTTATGTATGTACTGTGTTATATAATGGGGTTATGTATTGTGTTATATACTGGGTTTATGTATGTACTGTGTTATATACTGGGGTTATGTACTGTGTTATATACTGGGGTTATGTACTGTTATATACTGGGTTTATGTACTGTTTTATATACTGGGGTTATGTACTGTGTTATATACTGGGTTTATGTACTGTTATATACTGGGTTTATGTATGTACTGTGTTATATACTGGGGTTATGTACTGTGTTATATACTGGGGTAATGTACTGTGTTATATACTGGGGTTATGTACTGTGTTATATACTGGGGTTATGTACTGTGTTATATACTGGGGTTATGTACTGTGTTATATACTGGGTTTATGTATGTACTGTGTTATATAATGGGGTTATGTATTGTGTTATATACTGGGTTTATGTATGTTCTGTGTTATATACTGGGGTTATGTACTGTTATATACTGGGTTTATGTACTGTTTTATATACTGGGGTTATGTACTGTGTTATATACTGGGGTTATGTACTGTTATATACTGGGTTTATGTACTGTTTTATATACTGGGGTTATGTACTGTGTTATATACTGGGGTTATGTACTGTTATATACTGGGTTTATGTATGTACTGTGTTATATACTGGGGTTATGTATTGTGTTATATACTGGGTTTATGTATGTACTGTGTTATATACTGGGGTTATGTACTGTGTTATATACTGGGATTATGTACTGTTATATACTGGGTTTATGTACTGTTTTATATACTGGGGTTATGTACTGTGTTATATACTGGGGTTATGTACTGTTATATACTGGGTTTATGTACTGTTTTATATACTGGGGTTATGTACTGTGTTATATACTGGGGTTATGTACTGTTATATACTGGGTTTATGTATGTACTGTGTTATATACTGGGGTTATGTATTGTGTTATATACTGGGTTTATGTATGTACTGTGTTATATACTGGGGTTATGTACTGTGTTATATACTGGGGTTATGTACTGTGTTATATACTGAGGTTATGTACTGTGTTATATACTGGGGTTATGTACTGTGTTATATACTGGGGTTATGTATTGTGTTATATACTGGGTTTATGTATGTACTGTGTTATATACTGGGGGTATGTACTGTGTTATATACTGGGGTTATGTATGTGCTGTGTTATATACTGGGGTTATGTACTGTGTTATATACTGGGGTTATGTACTGTGTTATATACTGGGGTTATGTATTGTGTTATATACTGGGGTTATTTACTGTGTTATATACTGGGGTTATGTATTGTGTTATATACTGGGGTTATGTACTGTTATATACTGGGGTTATGTACTGTGTTATATACTGGGGTTATGTATTGTGTTATATACTGGGTTTATGTATGTACTGTGTTATATACTGGGGTTATGTACTGTGTTATATACTGGGGTTATGTACTGTGTTATATACTGGGGTAATGTATTGTGTTATATACTGGGGTTATGTACTGTTATATACTGGGTTTATGTATGTACTGTGGTATATAATGGGGTTATGTATTGTGTTATATACTGGGTTTATGTATGTACTGTGTTATATACTGGGGTTATGTACTGTGTTATATACTGGGGTTATGTACTGTTATATACTGGGTTTATGTACTGTTTTATATACTTGGGTTATGTACTGTGTTATATACTGGGGTTATGTACTGTTATATACTGGGTTTATGTATGTACTGTGTTATATACTGGGGTTATGTATTGTGTTATATACTGGGTTTATGTATGTACTGTGTTATATACTGGGGTTATGTACTGTGTTATATACTAGGGTTATGTATTGTGTTATATACTGGGGTTATGTATTGTGTTATATACTGGGGTTATGTACTGTTATATACTGGGGTTATGTACTGTGTTATATACTGGGGTTATGTATTGTGTTATATACTGGGGTTATGTATTGTGTTATATACTGGGGTTATGTACTGTGTTATATACTGGGGTTATGTATTGTGTTATATACTGGGGTTATGTCACCTTTTTCCAAGCAAGAGTTTAATGAAATACCGTTTCTATCCTTGGCTGAAGCATCAAAAACTGGGCGTATCTTGGTAGTCAAACTAGACTCCTTAATAAGTACTGTTATATACTGGGTTTATGTATGTACTGTGTTATATAATGGGGTTATGTATTGTGTTATATACTGGGTTTATGTATGTACTGTGTTATATAATGGGGTTATGTATTGTGTTATATACTGGGTTTATGTATGTACTGTGTTATATACTGGGGTTATGTACTGTTATATACTGGGTTTATGTATGTGCTGTGTTATATACTGGGGTTATGTACTGTGTTATATACTGGGGTTATGTACTGTGTTATATACTGGGTTTATGTATGTACTGTGTTATATACTGGGGTTATGTACTGTGTTATATACTGGGGTTATGTACTGTTATATACTGGGTTTATGTACTGTTTTATATACTGGGGTTATGTACTGTGTTATATACTGGGGTTATGTACTGTGTTATATACTGGGGTTATGTACTGTGTTATATACTGGGGTTATGTACTGTGTTATATACTGGGGTTATGTACTGTGTTATATACTGGGGTTATGTACTGTGTTATATACTGGGGTTATGTACTGTGTCATATACTGGGGTTATGTACTGTGTTATATACTGGGGTTCTGTATTGTGTTATATACTGGGGTTATGTCACCTTTTTCCAAGCAAGAGTTTAATGAAATACCGTTTCTATCCTTGGCTGAAGCATCAAAAACTGGGCGTATCTTGGTAGTCAAACTAGACTCCTTAATAAGTACTGTTATATACTGGGTTTATGTATGTACTGTGTTATATAATGGGGTTATGTATTGTGTTATATACTGGGTTTATGTATGTACTGTGTTATATACTGGGGGTATGTACTGTGTTATATACTGGGGTTATGTACTGTGTTATATACTGGGGTTATGTACTGTGTTATATACTGGGGCTATGTACTGTGTTATATACTGGGGTTATGTACTGTGTTATATACTGGGGTTATGTACTGTGTTATATACTGGGGTTATGTACTGTGTTATATACTGGGGTTATGTACTGTGTTATATACTGGGGTTATGTACTGTGTTATATACTGGGGTTATGTACTGTGTTATATACTGGGGTTATGTATTGTGTTATATACTGGGGTTATGTCACCTTTTTCCAAGCAAGAGTTTAATGAAATACCGTTTCTATCCTTGGCTGAAGCATCAAAAACTGGGCGTATCTTGTTAGTCAAACTAGACTCCTTAATAAGTACTGTTATATACTGGGTTTATGTATGTACTGTGTTATATAATGGGGTTATGTATTGTGTTATATACTGGGTTTATGTATGTACTGTGTTATATACTGGGGTTATGTACTGTGTTATATACTGGGGTTATGTATTGTGTTATATACTGGGGTTATGTACTGTGTTATATACTGGGGTTATGTACTGTGTTATATACTGGGGTTATGTATTGTGTTATATACTGGGTTTATGTATGTACTGTGTTATATACTGGGGTTATGTACTGTGTTATATACTGGGGTTATGTACTGTGTTATATACTGGGGTTATGTACTGTGTTATATACTGGGGTTATGTACTGTGTTATATAATGGGGTTATGTACTGTGTTATATACTGGGGTTATGTACTGTGTTATATACTGGGGTTATGTATTGTGTTATATACTGGGGTTATGTATTGTGTTATATACTGGGGTTATGTACTGTGATATACTGGGGTTATGTACTGTGTTATATACTGGGGTTATGTATTGTGTTATATACTGGGTTTATGTATGTACTGTGTTATATACTGGGGTTATGTACTGTGTTATATACTGGGGTTATGTACTGTTATATACTGGGTTTATGTATGTACTGTGTTATATACTGGGTTTATGTATGTGCTGTGTTATATACTGGGGTTATGTACTGTGTTATATACTGGGGTTATGTACTGTGTTATATACTGGGGTTATGTATTGTGTTATATACTGGGGTTATGTACTGTGTTATATACTGGGGTTATGTATTGTGTTATATACTGGGGTTATGTACTGTTATATACTGGGGTTATGTACTGTGTTATATACTGGGGTTATGTATTGTGTTATATACTGGGTTTATGTATGTACTGTGTTATATACTGGGGTTATGTACTGTGTTATATACTGGGGTTATGTACTGTGTTATATATTGGGGTTATGTACTGTGTTATATACTGGGGTTATGTACTGTGTTATATACTGGGGTTATGTATTGTGTTATATTCTGGGGTTATGTACTGTTATATACTGGGTTTATGTATGTACTGTGTTATATAATGGGGTTATGTATTGTGTTATATACTGGGTTTATGTATGTACTGTGTTATATACTGGGGTTATGTACTGTGTTATATACTGGGGTTATGTACTGTTATATACTGGGTTTATGTACTGTTTTATATACTGGGGTTATGTACTGTGTTATATACTGGGGTTATGTACTGTTATATACTGGGTTTATGTATGTACTGTGTTATATACTGGGGTTATGTATTGTGTTATATACTGGGTTTATGTATGTACTGTGTTATATACTGGGGTTATGTACTGTGTTATATACTGGGGTTATGTATTGTGTTATATACTGGGGTTATGTACTGTTATATACTGGGTTTATGTATGTACTGTGTTATATACTGGGGTTATGTATTGTGTTATATACTGGGTTTATGTATGTACTGTGTTATATACTGGGGTTATGTACTGTGTTATATACTGGGGTTATGTACTGTGTTATATACTGGGGTTATATACTGTGTTATATACTGGGGTTATGTACTGTGTTATATACTGGGGTTATGTACTGTGTTATATACTGGGGTTATGTACTGTGTTATATACTGGGGTTATGTACTGTGTTATATACTGGGGTTATGTATTGTGTTATATACTGGGGTTATGTACTGTAATATACTGGGTTTATGTATGTACTGTGTTATATAATGGGGTTATGTATTGTGTTATATACTGGGTTTATGTATGTACTGTGTTATATACTGGGGTTATGTACTGTGTTATATACTGGGGTTATGTACTGTGTTATATACTGGGGTTATGTACTGTGTCATATACTGGGGTTATGTACTGTGTTATATACTGGGGTTATGTATTGTGTTATATACTGGGGTTATGTCACCTTTTTCCAAGCAAGAGTTTAATGAAATACCGTTTCTATCCTTGGCTGAAGCATCAAAAACTGGGCGTATCTTGGTAGTCAAACTAGACTCCTTAATAAGTACTGTTATATACTGGGTTTATGTATGTACTGTGTTATATACTGGGGTTATGTACTGTGTTATATACTGGGGTTATGTATTGTGTTATATACTGGGGTTATGTCACCTTTTTCCAAGCAAGAGTTTAATGAAATACCGTTTCTATCCTTGGCTGAAGCATCAAAAACTGGGCGTATCTTGGTAGTCAAACTAGACTCCTTAATAAGTACTGTTATATACTGGGTTTATGTATGTACTGTGTTATATAATGGGGTTATGTATTGTGTTATATACTGGGTTTATGTATGTACTGTGTTAAATACTGGGGTTATGTACTGTGTTATATACTAGGGTTATGTACTGTGTTATATACTGGGGTTATGTATTGTGTTATATACTGGGGTTATGTACTGTGTTATATACTGGGGTTATGTATTGTGTTATATACTGGGGTTATGTACTGTGTTATATACTGGGGTTATGTACTGTGTTATATACTGGGGTTATGTACTGTGTTATATACTGGGGTTATGTATTGTGTTATATACTGGGGTTATGTACTGTTATATACTGGGTTTATGTATGTACTGTGTTATATAATGGGGTTATGTATTGTGTTATATACTGGGTTTATGTATGTACTGTGTTATATACTGGGGTTATGTACTGTGTTATATACTGGGGTTATGTACTGTGTTATATACTGGGGTTATGTACTGTGTTATATACTGGGGCTATGTACTGTGTTATATACTGGGGTTATGTATTGTGTTATATACTGGGGTTATGTATTGTGTTATATACTGGGGTTATGTACTGTTATATACTGGGTTTATGTATGTACTGTGTTATATAATGGGGTTATGTATTGTGTTATATACTGGGTTTATGTATGTACTGTGTTATATACTGGGGTTATGTACTGTGTTATATACTGGGGTTATGTATTGTGTTATATACTGGGGTTATGTACTGTTATATACTGGGTTTATGTATGTACTGTGTTATATACTGGGGTTATGTACTGTGTTATATACTGGGGTTATGTACTGTGTTATATACTGGGGTTATGTACTGTGTTATATACTGGGGTTATGTACTGTGTTATATACTGGGGTTATGTATGTACTGTGTTATATACTGGGTTTATGTATGTGCTGTGTTATATACTGGGGTTATGTACTGTGTTATATACTGGGGTTATGTATTGTGTTATATACTGGGGTTATGTACTGTGTTATATACTGGGGTTATGTATTGTGTTATATACTGGGGTTATGTCACCTTTTTCCAAGCAAGAGTTTAATGAAATACCGTTTCTATCCTTGGCTGAAGCATCAAAAACTGGGCGTATCTTGGTAGTCAAACTAGACTCCTTAATAAGTACTGTTATATACTGGGTTTATGTATGTACTGTGTTATATAATGGGGTTATGTATTGTGTTATATACTGGGTTTATGTATGTACTGTGTTATATACTGGGGTTATGTACTGTGTTATATACTGGGGTTATGTACTGTTATATACTGGGTTTATGTATGTACTGTGTTATATACTGGGTTTATGTATGTGCTGTGTTATATACTGGGGTTATGTACTGTGTTATATACTGGGGTTATGTATTGTGTTATATACTGGGGTTATGTACTGTTATATCCTGGGGTTATGTACTGTGTTATATACTGGGGTTATGTATTGTGTTATATACTGGGGTTATGTACTGTTATATACTGGGGTTATGTACTGTGTTATATACTGGGGTTATGTATTGTGTTATATACTGGGTTTATGTATGTACTGTGTTATATACTGTTATATACTGGGTTTATGTATGTACTGTGTTATATACTGGGGTTATGTATTGTGTTATATACTGGGTTTATGTATGTACTGTGTTATATACTGGGGTTATGTACTGTGTTATATACTGGGGTTATGTACTGTGTTATATACTGGGGTTATGTATTGTGTTATATTCTGGGGTTATGTACTGTGTTATATACTGGGGTTATGTATTGTGTTATATACTGGGGTTATGTACTGTTATATACTGGGGTTATGTACTGTGTTATATACTGGGGTTATGTACTGTGTTATATACTGGGGTTATGTACTGTGTTATATACTGGGGATATGTACTGTGTTATATACTGGGGTTATGTATTGTGTTATATACTGGGGTTATGTACTGTGTTATATACTGGGGTTATGTACTGTGTTATATACTGGGGTTATGTATTGTGTTATATACTGGGGTTATGTACTGTGTTATATACTGGGGTTATGTATTGTGTTATATACTGGGGTTATGTCACCTTTTTCCAAGCAAGAGTTTAATGAAATACCGTTTCTATCCTTGGCTGAAGCATCAAAAACTGGGCGTATCTTGGTAGTCAAACTAGACTCCTTAATAAGTACTGTTATATACTGGGTTTATGTATGTACTGTGTTATATAATGGGGTTATGTATTGTGTTATATACTGGGTTTATGTATGTACTGTGTTATATACTGGGGTTATGTACTGTGTTATATACTGGGGTTATGTACTGTTATATACTGGGTTTATGTATGTACTGTGTTATATACTGGGTTTATGTATGTGCTGTGTTATATACTGGGGTTATGTACTGTGTTATATACTGGGGTTATGTACTGTGTTATATACTGGGGTTATGTATTGTGTTATATACTGGGTTTATGTATGTACTGTGTTATATACTGGGGTTATGTACTGTGTTATATACTGGGGTTATGTACTGTGTTATATACTGGGGTTATGTACTGTGTTATATACTGGGGTTATGTACTGTGTTATATACTGGGGTTATGTACTGTGTTATATACTGGGGTTATGTACTGTGTTATATACTGGGGTTATGTATTGTGTTATATACTGGGGTTATGTATTGTGTTATATACTGGGGTTATGTACTGTGTTATATACTGGGGTTATGTATTGTGTTATATACTGGGGTTATGTCACCTTTTTCCAAGCAAGAGTTTAATGAAATACCGTTTCTATCCTTGGCTGAAGCATCAAAAACTGGGCGTATCTTGGTAGTCAAACTAGACTCCTTAATAAGTACTGTTATATACTGGGTTTATGTATGTACTGTGTTATATAATGGGGTTATGTATTGTGTTATATACTGGGTTTATGTATGTACTGTGTTATATACTGGGGTTATGTACTGTGTTATATACTAGGGTTATGTACTGTGTTATATACTGGGGTTATGTATTGTGTTATATACTGGGGTTATGTACTGTGTTATATACTGGGGTTATGTATTGTGTTATATACTGGGGTTATGTACTGTGTTATATACTGGGGTTATGTACTGTGTTATATACTGGGGTTATGTATTGTGTTATATACTGGGGTTATGTACTGTGTTATATACTGGGGTTATGTATTGTGTTATATACTGGGGTTATGTCACCTTTTTCCAAGCAAGAGTTTAATGAAATACCGTTTCTATCCTTGGCTGAAGCATCAAAAACTGGGCGTATCTTGGTAGTCAAACTAGACTCCTTAATAAGTACTGTTATATACTGGGTTTATGTATGTACTGTGTTATATAATGGGGTTATGTATTGTGTTATATACTGGGTTTATGTATGTACTGTGTTATATACTGGGGTTATGTACTGTGTTATATACTGGGGTTATGTACTGTTATATACTGGGTTTATGTATGTACTGTGTTATATACTGGGTTTATGTATGTGCTGTGTTATATACTGGGGTTATGTACTGTGTTATATACTGGGGTTATGTACTGTGTTATATACTGGGGTTATGTATTGTGTTATATACTGGGGTTATGTACTGTTATATACTGGGGTTATGTACTGTGTTATATACTGGGGTTATGTATTGTGTTATATACTGGGTTTATGTATGTACTGTGTTATATACTGGGGTTATGTACTGTGTTATATACTGGGGTTATGTATTGTGTTATATACTGGGGTTATGTACTGTTATATACTGGGTTTATGTATGTACTGTGTTATATACTGGGGTTATGTATTGTGTTATATACTGGGGTTATGTACTGTGTTATATACTGGGGTTATGTATTGTGTTATATACTGGGGTTATGTACTGTTATATACTGGGGTTATGTACTGTGTTATATACTGGGGTTATGTATTGTGTTATATACTGGGTTTATGTATGTACTGTGTTATATACTGGGGTTATGTACTGTGTTATATACTGGGGTTATGTACTGTGTTATATACTGGGGTTATGTATTGTGTTATATACTGGGGTTATGTACTGTGTTATATACTGGGGTTATGTATTGTGTTATATACTGGGGTTATGTACTGTTATATACTGGGTTTATGTATGTACTGTGTTATATAATGGGGTTATGTATTGTGTTATATACTGGGTTTATGTATGTACTGTGTTATATACTGGGGTTATGTACTGTGTTATATACTGGGGTTATGTATTGTGTTATATACTGGGGTTATGTGCTGTGTTATATACTGGGGTTATGTATGTACTGTGTTATATAATGGGGTTATGTATTGTGTTATATACTGGGGTTATGTACTGTGTTATATACTGGGGTTATGTATTGTGTTATATACTGTGTTATATACGGGGGATATGTATTGTGTTATATACTGGGGTTATGTACTGTGTTATATACTGGGGTTATGTATTGTGTTATATACTGTGTTATATACGGGGGATATGTACTGTGTTATATACTGTGTGTAGCTGAACAAATAATAATTTCATTTCAACAAGGCTGCAAATTGTTTCCTTGATCCGCATTACCCACACCAACTACGCCCACATAAGGAAAAAGAGGAGCAATGACGAAGCTCATGATGTTGAGCCACCATCCTCCACCTCCTCTAGAGCTGTAGCAAACCGTATGTATTCGTTACTAAGTAACGGGTACGCCATCTAGTACCGAGAAACGAAACGTTACTCACGAATACTTAATACTTTTCGTTACTCGCATGTTTCGTATTCAAATTCAAATTCAAATTCAAATAAATTTATTTAACAATAATATTTACACATTAATAAATCAATGGCCCCCGCACTAGGATAAACCTGTATCGCGGGCGACCCACAAGCATTACCCTGAAAAAATTAACAACAGGGGGAAGTTACATGTTAAACAATTCTATTACATACAAACAAAATAATAATAATAAAAAAAATAGTAATTTAAATAATAATAGCTAATCAAAATCCACTATATATAGGTACTGTATCATCGTCTAATGCTAAAAAAATATTTCTTAAAAATTTAATGCAATAAATAGATAATAACTAAAAACTAAAAAATTCCAATCTTAATCAAATAAAGTTAATCATAATAAAAATTCAAAATCAGAAATTAAATTTAAATCAATTAGAATCAAAAACAAGAAACAAACACGAAATCGAAGTAAAAATTAAATACATATACAATTAGCACTTTTCTTAAATAGGTCTATTTATTGGTGTGTATTTGCGTGTGGGTGGATGTGAGTGTGAAGTGTGTGGTGTGTAATGGGTGTGAATGTGAACTCTTAACTCGGAACGACCATAATTTTTTCAGTTTGTTCATAATTAAGGCTTAACAACCAATTACGGGTTATAATTTTGGCTTCTCTGAAAGTGCAGTACTTTATCTCGCAGAATTTAATGGCTTGGCTATATATGAAAGACGAATTAAACAAACTAAAACGCTGTGCAAAAGCAGTCTTGTGAGGAAGTCTAACAAAATTAGGACGACGCTTTGAAGCCGTCGTATCCAAATACTCTGGAGAATTCAATAAAACTCTGTGGTAAGAGGTAATTATTTTTTGAAGATAAAGTTGTCGTACAGTCAATACTTGATACTCAGAATAGAGAATGTGTGTCGTATCATGGTTACATACGCTGTTTCAATCACCCAATGTTACGCTGCGTTGATGCGTGTATTGAAACGTTTCTTAGTGATCGTTTTGCGCATGCATGCGTAACAAAATTAACAGAGTATGCAGTAAAAAAAAAAGTATATACTTGTGAAAAAGTGTTTTCATAAAATTTTGCTACTAAAATTTCATAAATTTTATGTAATAGTATGAAATAAACGAAAGTAACGAGTAACGATACGATAGTAACGAGTACTGAATGTATAGTAACGAATAAATACGGGTACGTGATTTTTTCGTTACTTTTACACCTCTAACCTCCTCCATCCGACATGCTGTATTTTTAACCGACTTCCCAAAAAGAAGGAGGAGGTTCTCAATTCAGCCGGTATATTTTTTTTTTCTATGTATGTACATCGATTACGTCGCGGTTAATGGACCGATTCGCGTGATTCTTTTTTGTTCGACGCGAAATAGCTGCCAGATGGTCCCATGAAAATTTCTTTCAGTTTGGTTTAGTAGTTTTTATTTTATAAGCATTATTGTTATTTGGACGATGTCATTTTGACGATACTTTGTATATTAGTATGTCGATAACTTTAACATTTCTAATCCGATTTGCGTAATTCTTTTTTTGTTCGTTATGGTACATATTAAAGTTGGTACCCTGGTCATCTAGTCAGCATATGATGATGGGATCCCAAGGAAATCGAGAAGAACACTCAAATTATAAGCATCTAACTGTTACGTTTCAGTCAATATCATACAGTTTGTTCAATTATTTGCGTTTGATCATGATTTCCTATGGATGATGATGGAAGGTACAACTCCTCAAAGGATAGGAGTTTAGAGAAAATTCTTTCAAAATTATACGTACATATGGATAGAGAATAGTATTCCTTGAAGCTATTAGGTTGACCTTGAAGGTTAATCTCATTAACGTTTAGGTTTAATAGTGTTCTGTGATTGTTAAATAAATAATAAGCCTACCCATACTTAAATCACTAAAAAGCAAAAAATAAAAAAAAAACTACGTTAAAAAAAACCGACTTCCAAAAATACTAAAAAGCAAAAAATAACTAACGCAATTTATAACACTTTCCTCTACTTACCTACTGACTACTTATTCTTTCCGCTTGCTGCTTGGTTTGAAGTCGGTGCCAAGCCATATATGAATAAAAAATAATACTTATCTATACTAATATAATAAAGAGGAAAGATTTGTTTGTTTGTTTGTTTGTTTGTAATGAATAGGCTCCGAAATTACTGGACCGATTTCAAAAATTCTTTCACCTTTGGAAAGCTACATTATCCCCGAGTAACATAGGCTATATTTTATCCCTGTATTCCCACGGGAACGGAAACTACGCGGGTAAAACCGCGGGGAGGCAGCTAGTAAAGAAATAAAATGGTGTAACAAATAAATTTCTACACGATAACCTACTAACTACAAACTTCGTAAGTAAATCAGAAATAACGATAAATGACAATGAGAAACAAATGAAAACGACGATGAAATACATAAATGTAATTTACATTCTACAACTATAGTGGTCCTGTAAAGGACCGTTTATTTCTAATATTAATAACTCACAAACCAAGAGCATGCGTCTAAAATTTAGAATTTTAAATGCAAACCGTGCCAAAGTTTTTGTTGACCTTATTAAATCATGGAGAATCTTAACAAAGATCTTTTGTATATTGTTTACTATAGGTTTGCTAATTATGCTGTGGCTTGGCACCAACTTCAAACTAAGCAGTAAGCGGAGAGAATAAGTAGTCAGTAGGTAAGTAGAGGAAAGTGTTATAAATTGCGTTAGTTATTTTTTGCTTTTTAGTATTTTTGGAAGTCGGTTTTTTTTTTAAAGTATCTGCAAAGGTTAAAATATACACGCATACCTAATGAAGATTGATCGCATGTTTTATTTCATCGTTCCCATAATGTGAAAAAAGTACTAATACAAAAATTGTAGATCGCTTTATTACCTACAAATTTGTCATATTTTTTTTTCTATAGGACTTGTAGTTTTGCCGGAAATCGAGACTAACCGTTTTTTACCTTTAAAACTCATCCCCCACCCTTTTCCTTTTGAGAGCTTCCGCTGCGTCCGTTGCGTAAAAGCTTAAAGTTTCTCTAAAATAATATATCACAGAATTGTTTCCCTTCAAAAGTTCTATAAAAAAACCCGCAACAGCATATGTCTATCTGTTAAGGTTGGCTCACTATAACCATTTTTATATGTACATACTTACCAATTTTTTTCTAAATTAAAGCATTACTTGTTAAGGTGTTTTAAAAAAGATGATATTAATCCTTATCCAAGTAAATACGTCATTCATCACAAGGATATAATTTAAAACAAAATTGCCATTTACATCATTCGATTTCAATGAATATCTTAGGAGATATCGCAAATTTAAAATAACATCGCAGCAAAATAATGATCAAGTACTGCGCGCGCCTTCATGTACTGGGCCGTCGGGCAGGCATCTATTAGCTCTGCGAGACCATTCTTCTACGTAAACAAAGTCAGGTTGAAAGTTAGCGTTAGCCCAAAGAAACTGTCGCGGGCAGAAACTATCTTTTATATACGGATTACGGACATAAGAGTGTTCAGTATACCTACTGTGAATTACTAAAATGTTAACATTTTTGTCACACGTTCCTTTGTGCATATCTTAATTTTTTTATAATAAAAAAAAAATTGGAGCCAAATTTGCCGCCCCCCTAAAATCTGCCGCCCTAGGCTCCAGCCTACTCAGCCTACTGGTAAATCCGCCACTGAAAAACCCCCTAGTTTTAACAAAATAGTCGCTAAAGTGGCAACACTGTTGTAAATCGTAGCGACGCGGGTGGTAAGATTATGTATGCATTTGTTTATTTGTATTTCCTTAAAGCTGCGTACAGACCGGCCCAACGAACGCCCAATGATGGCGCTAGAGTTGGCTTCCGCACGCTCGTTGGAGTTCGTTAATACATCCAAATACATTTAGTGCTCGAACGAACGTTCGTTGGCACTTGATTCCGGTTCTTTTCTCTTTCATTCGCAATTTAATCATGGACGACGACGACATCATTATAATTGCTAGTTTTATATACCAAAACGAGTTAGCATCGTCGTTACTCCATTCTTTGTTTTTCTCCATGATCTAAATGGCGGGAAATATCCAAGTAATTATCAAATTGGACGTCTACACGCTACGCTCTCTTGCTTCAACTGAGCGTTCGTTCGTTGGCCTTCGGCGACCGTCCAAACAGAGTTCGATCAAATAACTCGATTTCTTTGATGTTACCGCCACGCTTCGGATCGCCGGCACACGCCAACGAGCGATCGTTGGCATTCGCTAAGCCGTCCAGATTGCAGCAACGAAAGTCAACGAAACCCGTTCGTTGGCGTTCGTTGGGCCGGTCTGTACGCAGCTTTATGGATAGTTACTCTTTGCCATAGATCATTTTACTATATGCTCTTTGGTTTGTGTATACATATTTTATTTATTTACATTACATTGGAATTCGAAATCGTAACGTTGGGATTGGGATTTGTGAATTTTGGGATGGGATCTCTGTCTCTGAATTATACAGAATTGTTCTAATTACAATTACCTACATCTTCCGATTTCCTAAATATTTTCCTATAAATTGTATAGTGTAATAAGCTCTTTATCACCATTCACTTCCAAGTTCCAACTTTAACTTTCATTTTGCCGCGTAAATGTGATTTCTTCAAGACATATATCTCCGAGTTCTCCGACCATGCTATGATATGATGATATTTTTTAATATTAGAAGTTTTTAAGTTCATTACAAAGTAGAAATAACATGAAATAAAATCTCATAAGAAGTAAGGTGATGGGTTCGGAGGGTGATGGTCAGCCATTATTGCGTGATGAAGAAAGGCTTAGCGATACAAACTTTGAACTTTCTGAACAGTTTAAAAGTATTGCTCCCGGACTTGAACAGGTACGTAACTTTCTTAAACATTAACTTTTTACATAAACTTAAGCCTATTCAGTAAATTAAACTGTAAACATAAATATTAATTGGCCTATTTACAAACATCTTTAAAAAAAAAAATTCTTTCAAAATTTTTAAATTGTAATTAATAACTATCCGTAGTAAATCGCTAGTACCGGAACTTGAGGTGGACTTCTTAATTGATCATATCTCCTATTTCAGTTCAATGTTTAAAATCCATCTGATATTATATATCATATTAAATATTTACTTTGTGCCTAAGTTATTGGTAAATATAAATGATGAATCAGTTTTTGTGTAGGTTTTTAATACTTTTAATAGGGATTTTCCTGTTGGTATTCTCATTATTCACTTATTATAATAATTTTGACTGTATTCTTAATGGATTTCAGTTAAATTTTGCTTGTTGCCAAACATTTCTAGTAAATTTAAGGTTGTGTGACAGAGTACTGATAAATTCCACATAACCTACACAGCTTTTAAATTGAACAATATTTTTAATATAATTTATCAAGTCATAATGTTCTAGGTGATATATGGGTACAAGAAAAATCACCGGAGGACAGTACTGGTGTACATATCATCTGTACTGACATGTGGGATACCGCTCCTGCTGTTCCACTGGTGTCCCGCCTGGTTCCTATACATCACACATGTGAGGTGCTGCTTCCAGGATGCTGACAAAGTTGTTGTGATTGTATGTAACAAAACCTGCTTCATTCAAATTTTAATGCAACACTTCACAGGTCTTTGTAAAATTTACTGGTGGGTGTATTTCCTTGTTTCAGGAAACTTACAAAAGAAAACAGAAATATTATTACATACACACCATATTAGATACAAGGTAAGTCAAATTAATATACAAAACTACAATATTTCATTTCATTTCTCAAAATGTATATAGGTGTAAAATGTAATTTGATTATAGGTCCACAAAAAAATGTATGGTAGAAGAATCTGGTGGGGCGCAGGAGCTTGCACATAGTCCTGACACATTCCCCACTCCTATACACTTGGATAACGGCAGCAGTTTGAGTGAGTACCAAATATTCCACAAACAAGCAATATCTGTCTAGTTATTGCAAGAGATATCCACATATTTCTGCAAACTGTATAGTATATAATGAAACATTCTGATTTGTTAATAAAAATGTCTGAATACTTGGTTAATTTATGTGTATGTTTTCTGGTTCAGGTGCCCCAAACTTTCGATACTTCCGTCACAGGAAGCAGACCCTGATATGGGACACAACGCGCGCCGCGTGGTCTCGGCTGGCCGGCATCGAGTGCGGCGCCACCTGCGCGCAGTTGCAGGCCATGGGGGCCAGGGCGCTCTCTAACACTGAGAGAAAGAGATTGTAAGTTTTTGATCCATTTTTATCTTAATGTGGTTTCAAAGTACCAATATCTGGTTGTGGATTCTTTTTATTATCATTGAATAGTGTTTGATGTATGTTTTTGCAAAATATAACTTTGTCAACCAGGTTAGACATCTATGGCTTCAATGAGATCAAAGTGCCGGTCCAGTCCTTCGTGACGTTGATTCTCCAGGAGGTGTGCAACCCGTGTTATTCAATCCAACTATTCACAATAGCTGTGTGGTTTGCCGACGGTTACTACTATTTTTGTCTCGCGGTCATTTTTATGACTACATTCGGTGTCGCTACTTCTGCATTTTTAACTATGAAGGTACAACTTAAATGGGAATTCTTGAAAAGTGCTTTTGCTTTAAGGTCATTTGAAAATAATCATTGCTGCTTCAGCTTAACGTCATTACAGAATGATATGTTACTTATTGGGTGTATTTTGGGGTCGATAGAATCAGCAGAACCTCCGCGCGACCGTGGAGGCGCACGACCGCGTGGAGCTGTGGGGCGCGCGCGGGCAGGCGGCGGACAGCCGGCGCGTGTGCCCGGGGGACGTGGTGGTGCTGCCGGCGCGCGGCTGCACGCTGCACGCCGACCTCGTGCTGCTCGCCGGCGCCGCCGTCGTCAACGAGAGCATGCTCACCGGTAACTACACCTTTTTTTTTTTCCCACCCCACACCTACATAATTTACGATCCTTCCCCAACCCCCGACTGGTGCCGGCCCGCGACTGCGCGTGCCTCATCTGGACAAGAGTGAGAGACTCCCCCCATGACGTCTACGCCACCTCAGGTCCTCTGGTGTAGGGAGCGACGGCCGTTCCCAGGTCCGTCGCTCCTGGATCCATTTAGGGGGGGGAGCGAAAGAGGGCGTTGTCCGCCTTTCGCCGGCGCCCGGTGCACATGCTGCGGGCCTGGTGAGTGGAGAACATGTCCCTCTCCCTTTCCGCAGCCCAGAAGGAAACCACTGACCGGTACCTAGTCCTAGCTTGTGGTCTAAAAAGGTTTACCAGTTTACAAATTACATTCATGATCATACTGTGTTTAATGACACCCAAAATATGTTAGTTGTAAAGTATTAATTAAAGATCATTTCCTTAATTAAAATTTTATATAATCGTCCTGCCCTTCATATATTTTGACTATTATTAGAAATCTTTGGTTTGAAAGTATTTTCTTGTAATAATTTAAGCTTCCCTTGTCCGATTGTCAGTGTCCTTGTTGGTCTTGTCTCTATGCTAGTTAAAAAAGTCAGTCACCTCCTTGAGCGATGATCTTTAGTAAATAAAAATCTATGCTCCTTACCTAGTCCAATGACATATCGACGATGTGCAGGCAATTATAAACCTTAACGTGGTAAACATTTTCTGTCCTCGACTGTATGCCCCATCAATAAATTTATTTATTTGAACCAGGCCAGTCCATCCCTTTAACAAAGACGGCTCTCCAGCGCGTGGACAAGCCGTTCGATATGAAGGAGCACGCGTCCAACATACTGTTCTGCGGCACGAAGGTTATACAGACGCGACACTACACTAATGAACCCGTCAAGTAAGTATCTAAATCACTCTATCTTGAGTACATTATTCTTAAGTATATTATAATTCCAGAATCAACTAGGTATCTTGGTCTAAGTATAGTTTAGTTCTTTTAATTTCACAGCCTGTGTTATGATTGGAAATAAAGGTGTATTTATTTTTTTCCTTACAGAGCCCTAGTCCTTCGTACCGGCTACAACACCAGAAAGGGTCAACTGGTACGCAGCATTTTCTACCCGGTGCCTGCTGACTTGAAACTAGACTGGGAGTCGTACAAGTTCATCATGATACTAGCCATTTGTGCTATAGTGGGGCTAATTTCTACTATGGCGTTGAAGGTGATGTTATAATATGTAGTTGTATTTTAGTCTTTATCACTGAATTTACTCAGGCGTTGAGTCCATTATAAGATTCTACGAAAATAATAATAATAATATTAAAAGTAATATAATGTAACAACAATCTGCTCATAGAGAATATATTTAGTTGATCAAGTTACAAAATGAATTGATTTACATTAATGATACATTGTTTGAATAGAATGTATATATTTGTGTCTTATGGCTGTATTAGTTAATATTTAAAATGTTATAAATTGACATACCTTCAAATTTATTTAGGATCTTATAACCATACTGCCTTTTATAACATATCATTCATTTTTATAGGCATATCGAGAATCCTCACCAGGCATAGTGGCATTGAATGTCATGGACATAATAACCATCGCTATCCCCCCTGCCTTGCCCACCGCCATAACAGTCGGCCAGTTCTATGTGTTGTCGCGGCTGAAGCGAGCACGCATCGCCTGTCTCAACAATAGGGCTGTTAATGTCAGCGGCTCCTTAGACTGTATTTGTTTCGATAAGGTATGTAGAGTCATAAATTAATTAATTTATTTAATGTAATAATGTCATAGACATTTATTGACGAATAATTCTGTAATAGATTCTATGATATAGTAAAAGGATTGTTTATAAAAATCAACACAAATAATATTGTTAATATTTAATAACCTACATGTAAAGGCCTATACTTTATTTACAGAAGGTTTTTTTTTCTTTCTTTCATCGCTTATTTTAATGTGATGTGATATTTTTTTTGAGTGAGTTCTGACATTGAAATGCTAATGTTAACTATACCAATTATTTCCTAGTTGCAAGGTTTCACTTCGGCCCTTAGTCCTCAAATGTATGTTTTCATTTTAATTATGAACGTATGGTGATTATGTATCTCCCAAAGACAGGCACCCTGACAGAGGACGGACTGGACATGTGGGGCGTGGTCCCGGTGAGCGCGGCCACCGCCCCGCCGCGCCTCGGCCGGCCGCAGCGCGACCCGCGCCTACTCAACGACCTGCACGACCTCAAGATCGGCATGGCCGCCTGCCACAGCCTCACGCTGCTCGACGAGGAGCTGGCCGGGGATCCCCTCGACTTGAAGGTATGTGCAATAATTGTGGATTAAGTTATTCAATGTTTTATTACTTATTTTGATTTGATTAATTTACTCATTCAGATGTTTCAATCAACTGGATGGATATTGGAAGAGCCAGAAACACAGGATATATTGACAGTTGTGAAGCCAAAGTATTCCAGTACAGACGATCAAGTAAGTATGTACATAATATTATACATTTTGTACATGTTTGTGGATAAATTTCAGTGCTATTACATACCTACCACTACTTACACTCCAGGTACCGGTACCGCTGGAGGTGGGTATAGTCCAGCAGCACCAGTTCGTGTCGTCGCTGCAGCGCGCGAGCGTGGTGGCGCGGCTGCTGGGCGAGGACGTGCTGCGGGTCTACTGCAAGGGGGCGCCGGAGACGCTGAGGGGGCTCTGTGCACCACATACCGGTCAGTGCTATGACCTACCTACCACTACTTACACTCCAGGTACCGGTACCGCTGGAGGTGGGTATAGTCCAGCAGCACCAGTTCGTGTCGTCGCTGCAGCGCGCGAGCGTGGTGGCGCGGCTGCTGGGCGAGGACGTGCTGCGGGTCTACTGCAAGGGGGCGCCGGAGACGCTGAGGGGGCTCTGTGCACCACATACCGGTCAGTGCTATGACCTACCTACCACTACTTACACTCCAGGTACCGGTACCGCTGGAGGTGGGTATAGTCCAGCAGCACCAGTTCGTGTCGTCGCTGCAGCGCGCGAGCGTGGTGGCGCGGCTGCTGGGCGAGGACGTGCTGCGGGTCTACTGCAAGGGGGCGCCGGAGACGCTGAGGGGGCTCTGTGCACCACATACCGGTCAGTGCTATGACCTACCTACCACTACTTACACTCCAGGTACCGGTACCGCTGGAGGTGGGTATAGTCCAGCAGCACCAGTTCGTGTCGTCGCTGCAGCGCGCGAGCGTGGTGGCGCGGCTGCTGGGCGAGGACGTGCTGCGGGTCTACTGCAAGGGGGCGCCGGAGACGCTGAGGGGGCTCTGTGCACCACATACCGGTCAGTGCTATGACCTACCTACCACTACTTACACTCCAGGTACCGGTACCGCTGGAGGTGGGTATAGTCCAGCAGCACCAGTTCGTGTCGTCGCTGCAGCGCGCGAGCGTGGTGGCGCGGCTGCTGGGCGAGGACGTGCTGCGGGTCTACTGCAAGGGGGCGCCGGAGACGCTGAGGGGGCTCTGTGCACCACATACCGGTCAGTGCTATGACCTACCTACCACTACTTACACTCCAGGTACCGGTACCGCTGGAGGTGGGTATAGTCCAGCAGCACCAGTTCGTGTCGTCGCTGCAGCGCGCGAGCGTGGTGGCGCGGCTGCTGGGCGAGGACGTGCTGCGGGTCTACTGCAAGGGGGCGCCGGAGACGCTGAGGGGGCTCTGTGCACCACATACCGGTCAGTGCTATGACCTACCTACCACTACTTACACTCCAGGTACCGGTACCGCTGGAGGTGGGTATAGTCCAGCAGCACCAGTTCGTGTCGTCGCTGCAGCGCGCGAGCGTGGTGGCGCGGCTGCTGGGCGAGGACGTGCTGCGGGTCTACTGCAAGGGGGCGCCGGAGACGCTGAGGGGGCTCTGTGCACCACATACCGGTCAGTGCTATGACCTACCTACCACTACTTACACTCCAGGTACCGGTACCGCTGGAGGTGGGTATAGTCCAGCAGCACCAGTTCGTGTCGTCGCTGCAGCGCGCGAGCGTGGTGGCGCGGCTGCTGGGCGAGGACGTGCTGCGGGTCTACTGCAAGGGGGCGCCGGAGACGCTGAGGGGGCTCTGTGCACCACATACCGGTCAGTGCTATGACCTACCTACCACTACTTACACTCCAGGTACCGGTACCGCTGGAGGTGGGTATAGTCCAGCAGCACCAGTTCGTGCCATGACAAAAAAATACAGCCAAGTTTGGCTTCCGCAGAGTTCAATTTATATCCCATGTCTTCATCAGGAATGATTTGATACCTTCTCTTATTTATATTTTTGTTTACAGTTCCCGAAAACCTGAACGAAGTCCTAACCTCATATGCAGATAAAGGCTACAGAGTGATTGCGTTATCGACAAGAATTATAGATGTAACTTTAGAGCAGCTGCAGAGAATGGCCAGAGAAGAGGTAATACCTAATGATAATTTACCAACCATACTTATGACCTTAAGATAACCCACTTTTGTATAGTATTTGTATACATTTTTTTTGCTATAAAACACTAAATTACATTCCAGATTCTCTTTGTATACTATTTGTATTATGTAATGTGATTAATACTCCTATAATCACCAATGACTGATACCGTACACACCCTTTGTCAAGTTAAAGTAGTATCATATCATTAGAATATAATTTTTTTTGCAAAGCATATTATGTAATAGTAACATTTTGGTTACAAGACTATTTAGTAGAAAAAGAGTAAAATTTTATTTTAAATCATATTTTTTTTAAGGTGGAATGTGATCTGCAGTTTCTGGGTTTGCTGATATTCGAAAATCGCTTGAATGGAGCGACCACCGGAGTCATCAGGGACCTGAGAGGGGCGAACATACATGTTGCTATGGTGACTGGTAATGACTATATTTTATAGAAGTACACCCTAGAACCCCCTAGTTCTCCGTGTAATCGAATATGAGCTGATGATGATGATGCGTAGGTGACAACATCCACACGGCGGTGAGCGTGGCCAAAGAATGCGGTATCCTGTGCAGTGGCGAGAGAGTGGTGCAGCTGCACGTGGACGCCACCGGGGCCGCCCCCATCGTCTACTGCGAGAGTACGCTGCACGGGGTCAGTATCTCCTATACTACTGTATGTAGTGTAGTGTAGTGTAGGTGACAACATCCACACGGCGGTGAGCAAGGAGTGCGGCATCCTGTGCAACGGCGAGAGAGTGGCGCGGCTCCCCCCCCCTAGACAGGTGGGCTATTAGAGCTGGAGTCCCATTCCCCACGGGGGGGCGAGGGCGTCTATACGAGTATATTATCTAGATTAAATGTGAAAGAGATGTTTTACAAATTCATTAAATGAACTGAAGACATTGATAAAATAAAGATTAGTTTTACATGCCAGAATCAAGGCCAGAGAAGTATGATTGTAAACTTGTAACTAATGAGTTACTAATAATATTCCAGGCTCCAGTAGGTCGTCGCACACTACTCCAGCGGTCGTGGCGCAGTGTGGACAGCGGCCGGGACTCGTTGCCACATTCCACTTCCACCAGCTCTGGTTCTGGCTCATTGTCTGGCACCAGCTCGAACTATGTTTCCGACCTTGGATCGAGTTCGCAAGACACGGAGGCACCTTCGGAGAAGCCCAGCTATAAGATCGTCATGACTGGGGAAACTTGGCAGGTGATTAAAGATGACTGTTTAACACTTTGTTCTTAACGATTTTAGTGCTATTGGCTGCTTAATTTATGGGTATCTTATTATGAATGTGAGTAGGTGCATTATAACAACAGCTTTATTTAGGTAACAAAAAAAATCTAATAAATAAACCGATAATACATATTAATGATGGTAGTACCCTTTTATGCAGGTAGTGAAAATAGGATGTCATATTTAAATTGTCACGTTCTAGTTTTTTTTCCGAATATAAATATGGCTTACGCCCTTGATGGTCTAGAGGCTATATTTTAGCGCTGGGGTATTTTTTTATTAGGAGTATATTTAGGGTTGCGTTTTGAAGCGCACATTATTGAAATCCATCCCCACATATATATATATATCACACTACTGGCTTAATTCGGTGAAGGAAAACATCGTGAGGAAACCTGCATGCCCGAAATGTCATAATTAAAGGCATGTGAAGTCCGCCAATCGGACTATATGAGCTGTATAGCGGTGTAGAGCGGTGGAGACGTATATGAGCTGATGATATGGTGCAGGTGTTACGCGAGCAGTACGGGCACATGGTGGGCGCGGTGGCGGAGCGCGGCGCGGTGTTCGCGCGGATGTCGTCCGACCAGAAGCAGCAGCTCATACTCGAGTACCAGGCGCTGGGCTACTATGTCGGTTAGTTGAACATTATTATTTTATACTAGTGGCTCCCCGCGGTTTCACCCGCGTTCCCGGGATAAAAAGTAGCCTATGTGTTATTCCAGAACATATTCTAGCTCTGTGCCAAATTTCAAGCAGATCCCTTCAGCCGTTGGAGCGTGAAAGAGTAACAAACATCCATACATACAAACTTTCGCATTTATAATATTAGTAGGACTAGCGTTAGCCCCATTAGCTTGTTAGATCTTTATTTTTGTCCGGAACAATGTTAATCCTTAGTGTTTTTTTTTACCTGACTGAGCCAGAAGGTTTATCTTTTTCAAGTGTATGTCATTTGTTAATCCATTCAGGCTTTGCTGTATGAAAGAGTAACATAGGTACATCCGTCACATTTGTAAACTTATATATTAGGATTTATTTATTAATATAAATTACTTATTTTATTTATACATATATAATTAACTTATTTTTCAATATAAATTTACACATGGCTTCAATAAATAATGTGCATAAAACATTAAATGAGCTAAATGACACAATTTTAATCAGTTAAAAATTTTAGGAACGGAATCCAAAAATTATTTATTAATACCTACAAATTATTTTCGTTGCAGGAATGTGTGGTGACGGAGCGAACGACTGCCGAGCCCTTCAAGCAGCCCACACCGGCATATCACTTTCCAACCGCGAGGCTAGTGTAGCAGCACCCTTCACATCTCATAACCCTGACATCCAATGCGTAACCAGAATACTACACGAAGGTAGAGCCTCTATAGTAACCAGTTTCGGCATATTTAAATTCATGTTTGCCTACGCCCTTACCAAGTTTTTTTCCGTCACCATTTTGTATTACTTCGACTCTAATTTAAGCGATATACAATTTCTATACATTGATGTAGGACTTATTATCAATTTCGCGTTATTTTTTGGTTACACCAAACCGTATACAGGTAAACTGTGTAAAAACCCTCCTCTCACTTCTCTGCTCGGTCTCATTCCGCTGTTTTCGCTGGTAGGACATCTTGTGCTGATAGGAGTTGTTCAATATTTGTGTTACTATGCCTTAACACTTTTCCCGTGGTACGAAAGAAATAGGACCAAAACTGATAAATGCTGGGAAAATTATGCTATTTATGCGGTCTCTATGTTCCAATATATTATTCTAGCGTTGGTTTTCAACCGTGGTTCGCCATACAGACGGTCTCTCGTGACAAATAAACCGTTTGTGATTATTGTAATACTAATGACGGGTATGTCTGTTCACATAGCTATATGGCCTGAGGATTATTTAGCCGATTTTCTACAATTAAAGTTGCCATTACACTCTTTATTATCTTACATAATTTTGGTCTTTGCTCTCATAAATTTTATCGTTGCTTTGTTATTCGAAAGAGTGGTGATTGAACACCTTATGGAAGGTAAGCAGATGATTCCAAATTTCCTCAAAGAGAAACGCGTTAGGAAAACACCGCACCTTATGATCAAACGGCAATTGACTGAAACCGACTACTTAGACTGTGATAGCGGTATTATATGTGATAAGGAAAACGATAAATCTGACTGAAATTTTCGGGGACATACTACTAATATTATAAATGTTTCTGAGACTGTATGGTATAATTTGGTTCAGAGTTAGAATATGTCCTGCAATAACAGTACCATGTGCTAAGCGTGTGCATATACCAGTTACCATGATAAGTATTACCCTAGTTTTAAAGTATACATGTATAAGTATATTTTTAAATATAAATGAATACTCGTGCCTTATTGATATTAATTATATAATATATTGTTCATAGTAGTGGAATTATATGCTCAATTGTGAGATTTTATTCATAAGTAAAATATGATTGTCTCGAAATATTTTAGATATTCTACATATAAGAACACTAGGAAGGTGATTTCAATTCGATATTTAAGCATCTATCTATTTTACAATTGTATTAAAATATTGCAAAATTGTGTCAGCTTTAATTTTTACTTTTATCTTAATCTCACTTTTTATGAGATGCATTTTTATACTAGAAAATATATTTTGTTATTTGTATTACCATTGAGTACCTTTTTGGAATAAATAAATATTATGTGATTTTTAATGAGATTTTCAATAAAAAGCCCTTTGTTTTTCCGCAATTATTATTTTATTACTTACTAAAAAGCAATAAATAGATTGAACATAGACTCTATCAATAAATTAACATAACTTGTTAAACATTACACACAATCTTCATATTTGGCATCACAGTACATTCAGAATTTGGTTGTAGGTGTGAAGAGATACAATTAGAAACAATCCATGAGATTGCATACTTTTATTACAGAGCGGAGTCTGAAAAATAGTACAATAACTCCTAAAAAAATCTCTTACACACCTACAATAATGATCGAAGACATAGGTTTTTTAAGATATAGATAAAATTTCAAATGACAACTTATACACAAATCTATAGAAAATGCAATTAGATACATTCAATATTGAAATATAACCATATAAAACATCCACAATAAAGTATCTCAAACATGACGTAATATCTAAAATAAATATTAATATGAATAATTATTATTTTATTATAAAATCTTACTAATGATTGGTGCAAGGATATTAGGATGAAATACGGTGTTAGTATGATATTTGTATTTCTAAATCGATTTTATAGGCTCCTTTAAACTCCCTATTGTATCGATATAATTCGTGTTAACAAAATTCGATTTTATATCGATGTTAAACAGTAATCGATTTAAGGACGTGGTGGAAGTCTACAATGTACTTATTAGAAACTCTTTAGACACAATTATAATGTAATCCGCGGACACCATGCGAAAAGCACCTCTAAATATTTGTTACCAGAATACCTACCTATTAGAGATTTAAAGAAGTTTCAAGTAGGTACCAAAAGAAAATGCTAATTGATTTGTTCTTTTCCGCAATCCAACGAGGCAACCCTCTTCTCTTTATTATGAAACAAAAACCTGTTCTATTTTCATTTTTATCTCTAACTACCTACATACTTTTACATAAATGTTTTAATAATGAAAATGCACCAGGTTAGTCATGCATAGACGATTACACTAATTTTCAGAACAATGATTTTTTTTATCATAGAATTGTCACCTATGGTAACTTGCACCATCACATGGTACTTCTATATAGAAGCGAAAACAAATAGAACATTTCTGTTATTTGGGACAATTTCTATAGTTACATATATATAGCAACAAAATTACCATAGCACGGTCCTTTATTATCTGGAATATGCAGACCATGAGTTGACTTTTGTTTGATTAGGGTGTACCATATTTTTTAGGTGGGTTAATCCCTCTATCTGTCCTACCACATCACCGATTCCGGGCTATATACGGTTCTTCCTTTGCTATTTCTTTTCAGCTGTTGTTCGACAGTTCCATAAACGGTGTCTATTGCAGTTAACGAACTTGCGGATACGACCGTAAAGTAACAATTACACTGCAAATATTATTCCAATATGCACTAACATTTAAATCTACACTTATTTGATAATGTAGATTTGAAGCGATGCGTGGAGTCCGCCGATTTATTTTCATGGATTACGACGTAGTTTGGCGAAAAAACTGTAAAACAAATATGACTTAATATTTTGTTTTAAAGGTTCAAGGACATCACTCTTTTGATATAAAATAAAAGCACTAGAATGAAAACTTTTAGGCAAGGAAATGTAACTAAAATAACATTAAGTATTTATAACTTTAAATGACTTAAGAGTGATGCAAGGGCATTAGCAACTTAAGAGAAATGCGGCAAAGTAAAACTTACCCAAAGTGAATTGAAACATTCAATGTGCGTGGTACATATAGTGCAAGATCATGGGTCTATGGATACATGAAGTGCGATTTATATACGCACATATATAGGATTGTAGGTATTTTGAGACTTGCAGGTGCTCCATGTGCTATGTGCATATGTTCTTATAAACACAACTTTTATATCCTAATAACTTTTTCAAATTAAATTTACATTAAGAAAATGAGGAGATTGTAAATACGGGACACAAATGAAATTAAAAATTACTATTTATAGTATATTTATCAACAATTAAATTGTTTTAATCATCAAACATGTACATAATAGTGCTTGTGACAATACAGTTAAAAAATAAATAAACTAGCAGATCTATTTAAGTAGACGAAGCTACTACTGATTAAAATACTATTGCTCGAACGTTGATAATAATATCGATATTGGCTGTAAACGATACGATGACTATAATAAATTCTACTCAAAGAGGCGTGTAGTAACATGCTTTTGTAGCGTATATATATTATTTAAAACTGTACAAAGCAGTATAAACTATTGTAAGAAAACACATTTAAAATAGAATAAATTACGCAACACAAAAACACTGATAGTGACCATCTATTCAATAAAAAAATTACGTGAGGCACTCGGGGACTGCCGCGGTAAAGCTATTGCATTGCATAGCATTTTGTATCAACTTATGCAATTATAATTTTATTTATTTATTTTAATAATAAATGCACTTTGTTCATTCATATTCAAAACACTTCATACACAAATTTTACAAGTACAGCTATTCACTGTTGTACATAAATACATATACACCTATATACTTTCTCATAAGCAGCTTATGTATTCGTCCGATTTCGGAGCAGCTCGTCTCGATTCGTGCGAGTTTCGTAGAGTCGTACAATACGTCTAATCGCACACAACGCCGTGTCGAAGACTGCCGAACTGAAACGACGTTAGACGATGCACGGCCTTCAAGCCACACCTCCTTGCCCGTCGGAGTGGGGGGTGTTAGGTTTTTTTCGTTACGGAATTTCTTGATTCGGTCGCCGCGCTCAGAGCCCGCGATAAAAGCTATGCAATAGCTTAAAAATATATAAGTACTAGCTCATATAAATCTTAGAGAAAAGGTCTAATTTCATTGCCATGTTGGCCCAACGTACAAACATTTGTACCAATACGCCAACATCGCGTGCTTAGAAATGCAAATGGCCGCTACATGTACTAAATAAATGATACATTTGGATTTAAACAAAGGTTAGGTTGGAAAGGACGCCTTGTACATTGTAAAAATACTTGAGCATATATTTTTTTTAATAATATGCATTCTGATGTGCATACGTATTTGAATACTTAGGCTTTATGACGTGGTACCCTTGCCACGAAATAGAAACAAAATAATTACGCGCGAATACGGAAATTGAGTTTTGTTTTTTTTTAAATTTCAAACGCCATTTTTTCAAAACGTCAAAGAGTTAAGAAGATAGCAAACAAACACCGTGCCGAAGTCTGCCGAACTGAAACGATGTTAGACGATGTGTTAGGTTTTTTTCGTTACGGAATTTCTTGATTCGGTCGCCGCGCTCAGAGCCCGCGATAAAAGCTATGCAATAGCTTAAAAATATATAAGTACTAGCTCATATAAATCTTAGAGAAAAGGTCTAATTTCATTGCCATGTTGGCCCAACGTACAAACATTTGTACCAATACGCCAACATCGCGTGCTTAGAAATGCAAATGGCCGCTACATGTACTAAATAAATGATACATTTGGATTTAAACAAAGGTTAGGTTGGAAAGGACGCCTTGTACATTGTAAAAATACTTGAGCATATATTTTTTTTAATAATATGCATTCTGATGTGCATACGTATTTGAATACTTAGGCTTTATGACGTGGTACCCTTGCCACGAAATAGAAACAAAATAATTACGCGCGAATACGGAAATTGAGTTTTGTTTTTTTTTAAATGTCAAACGCCATTTTTTCAAAACGTCAAAGAGTTAAGAAGATAGCAAACAAACACCGTGCCGAAGTCTGCCGAACTGAAACGATGTTAGACGATGTGTTAGGTTTTTTTCGTTACGGAATTTCTTGATTCGGTCGCCGCGCTCAGAGCCCGCGATAAAAGCTATGCAATAGCTTAAAAATACTTTAAATAATATATTTTAATTAAAAAATGCAATTAATCATATTTAAAAGTGCAACAAAAGTTTTGTCTAATAATAAAATACAGATCTGATTTATTCTATTCGATTGTTTTGAAATAATATCCATTTACAGGCAAGATTATAGACACGTAATAACTTTAAAATTATCATCTTATATAAATTATAAAACATTAAACAAATCGTTAGATCACGCTTATATTAAATTATTTTTGTAAATAACATCGAATAGAGTTGATTTCTTTGAAATCTTTACGTGTTAGTCAAAATATTAAAAATAAAATTTGACACGTACATAAAAATAATTGTACTCTACGGTACACGACACTACACGAGTGTTCGTACGTAATAATCTCTTTTATATATAGATCGAATAATTTCACTGGAACATTAAAAGTGAAACGTCACATATACAGTGCATCTATTACAGAACAAAACGGTTGCTCCAACCGAGTTTAACAACGATTAATAAAAGGAATCGCTTTATCAGTGAAATAAAAAGGAGATCAAAATTCTTGTGGATTTATAAATTCTAGACTCGTTAATGTGTTGAAACAACCGTGTTGTTCAAAAAACTTGTAACAATAATAAATAGTAAAACTAAACAACTATATCATACATCGTTTCAGCGTTCGTTGTTCGTTCGCCGGTAAATTATTTCTTCCTCTTTAACTTCGGTATTCTGTAATGCGGTGCATGTGGAGTTAGAGCAGGTAAATGGGTGATTTTATATTACATTCAGAACTTACTATTATTTGTATTTACTCAAAAATTAAGAGGGTTCAGCATTTTTTATCGAAGAGCTATTAAAAATTTTTTTCTTAAAAAATATCTAAAAATATGTCGCCAAAAAATGGCAATATTAGGTATTTAATAGTAGTGAAATATGAATTAGCAGGTAAATAAAAAGTAACTTCTAATCATTATGTAAATAGTTCTGGCTGTAAGTTGTTTCACAGTACATATAACGAAATGTAATTAATTACAATGTTTTTCATGTTGTGATGACATTGTGAATTAGTTGGTGCGATACGTGCCTTTATCTGTACACTTTTGGATGGCATGTCCTGAAATATATTCTATATATTAAATAGAAGGTGAACTCACCCGGAACTTTTCTTGTGTGGTGAAGACTGTGATTTTTCTGACTCCAATAATTTAGTGCTCGAATCCTTCATAAATCCTAAAAAAAATGTTTATAAAAGTCAATATCTCAGAAATGTATGTACAGTGACTTAATTTACGTATAAAGAAGAATCTAAATACATTGGTACATAGTTTCCTGAATTCTTTATATACACACCTTTGCCTGAAGATCCAAATACGGAATTGCCCAAATCATTGAGACTGCTCGTGAACTTATCGGCCTCATTGGCGACTGTGTCCACTACGACTTGTTCTGTCTCCCTCGCGCTTTCCTTTATACCTTCGGCTGTCTCTCCGAGTCTCGCATCAGCTTCCTCAAGCCTTTCCTTTGCCGACCCCTTAACATCTTCGAGTTTATTATCAGCAGACACTTGAAAACCTTCAAACGATCCTTTCACATCGCAGAACAACTCTTTCGATCCAGCCTCTGTATTACCAAAGAATTCCCGAGCGGAATCGTCCAGGCTATCGAAAGTATTGCCTGCGGAACTCTGAAAGCTGTGTAGCGTATCTTGCGCCGAATTCCCAACACTATGCAAGTCGTCCTTCATATCCGCGTATGTGTCCCGCGTCGAACTCTGCAGGTCTTCCCATGTGTTTGCAGCATCGTTCACTTTGTCCTTGGCTGAACTTTCGACCCTATCGAAAGTACTCAAGGTCGAATCTTGTACGTGATCGAACGCCTGTTTTGAGGACCTCTGTAGGTCGTTGACTTTATCACTGGCTGAATTTTGTATACTCTCAAAGCCATCTTTACCAGATTGTTTTAAATCGTCGAATTTGCTGTCAATGTTAGATTGAAGTTCTGCTTTTTTATCTGCTGCAGCGTTTAATGTGTCTTCCGCAGATTTTTTGATTTGGTCCGTCGTGAGTTCAGCCTCATGCCTTATTCTGTCTAGTTCGCTTTGTACTTCATCCTTTTTGTCATGTACTGCCTGTCCCAGCTCTTCTTTTTTACTTTGAATTGCACTGCCTAATGCCTCAGTTTGTTCTGTAACTGCCACTGAAACTTTGCTAGCTGTGTCATGAACGGTATCTTTAACTTCGTTTGTTTTATTGTGGACAGCATCTTTGGCTTCAGAGAATTTATTCGTAATGGCACCTGTAACTTCACTAGTTTTCTCCTGCATTGCGTGTTTTGCATCACTAGCTTTTTCGTGAACAGCACTCTTGACTTCAGCTGCTTTATCTTGTACGGCGTCTTTAATCTCACTGGCTTTCTGATTAATGGAATCTTTTACTTCTGCCGTAGTATCGTGAATGGCATCTTGAACGTCATTTGATGTATCATGAACAGCAATTTTGATATCACACACTTTGTTATGTACGGAATCGTTCACTGCACTAGCAGTTTCGGTAACAGTATTTTTAGCTTCATTCGTTCTATCGACTATGGCATCTTTAATTTCATTTGTTTTATTTACAACGGCATCTTTATTTTCATTTACTTTATCTTTAACTTCACTAACTTTGTCTTGTACAGCTGTTTTTACTGAGTCAGATTTTTCCTGAATAACTTTTTTAGCTTCTTCCGCCTTATCATGAACGGAATTTTCAATTTCATTCTTTTTATCTTGAGCTGCTTTTTGTAATTCATCTTTTTTATTTTTACCACTCGTAACCACATTATCCACACTCGTAGCAACGTTATTTTCGATCTCATCCTTTTTGACAGACGCTTGTTGTAATAAGTTATTGGCCGAATCTTTAGTTTCAGATATCTTACCTTTCACTTCATCTTCTAATTTATCTTTCTCACCAAATATGTTATGTACAAGACCCGTGAAAAAGTTTTTGCCTTCCTTAGCCTTCTTTTTAGCTTCTTTTTTAGCCTTTTTTGATTTGACTTTAGCACCTTCAATTGTTTCACTTAGGTCACTGAGTTCTTCACTCGTCGCTTCTTTGACATTTTCGACGGTTTCCTTAGCACCTGACTTTATATCTTGCGCCTTATGATTTAAATTATCCTGTACGTTATGGACTGTTTCTACAACTGTATTAGCACCAATTTTAGCTTTGTCTTTGATATCTTGTTGAATGTCATTAGCTTTGTGTTTCAGATCATCTGCTTTGCTGTCAACTTCCCCTTCAAAGTGCACTAATTTCTCATGTCCCCTGCTCTTTAGTTCCTCCGCTTTTTCCATGGCGGCAAAGTCGAACTCATGAGCTTTGTTTTTCAGACCATCTCTTAAATTACATACTGATTCTGAAATGTTGTCCACTGTATCATTAGCCGTTGCCTTAACGTTTTGAATTCCAATTGTCACATCAGATTCAATTTCTGACGCCTTATTATCGACACTATCTTGAGCATCGTGAGCAGAGTTTTTAACTTCTTCCCATTTACCATTTGCAGTATCTTTTAGCACTTGCAAGTCAGATTTTAAATCATTTTCCTCATTCTTAAAATCAACTTTAGGTTTTTCGCATTTTTCAATAATTTCTTCAATTGCTACGCTGGATTTCTGCTTAATATCATCCTTAGCCTTTTCCAATTTATCGATACCGTCCGCTACGTTATTTTCAGCCTTATCTGTTACCTCTTGGAGAGTCTCGTGTGTAGTGAAATTGACTTGTTCAATCCGGTCGAGTAAGTTAGACGTTTCATCGTGTCTATGCTTAATACCCTTAGCGAATTTGCCCTCGCAGCATCCAACGTAAAATTGGAATGGGTCCGTACTTTTCTTACATGAAGGAGTATCTACAGGTTGCATATTTGCGTACATATCATATATTTCCTCAGTTTTCTCTTCGATGTTAGGCTTTTCGTCTTCGTCGACAACTAGTTTTGTTGCGTATACTTGATTATTGAGGTCTTCGTCTTCTTTCGGTGGTTTTTGATGCAAGTCCTTGAACATGTCTTCGACTTTGCCTAGTAATTCTTCGTTGATTAGTCTAGGGGCGGGCTTTGGAGGGGTTTTTTCTTTCGCGTCTCTAGGTTTAGGTTGAGGTGTTGGTGATGTTTCTTTTTCTCTCTCATCCTCATTTTTCTTGTCTTTCTCGTCTTCTTTCTCTTCCTTATCTTCTTTCTCCTCGCTGTGTCCGAACACATTCTTTACTTTGTCCGCGAGACCTCCGAAGAATCCAGTTTCGGGTTTCTTTTTGCCTTTTTCCAGAGTGTTTTGAGGGGTTTTGTCTTCATCGGAATCGAACGTTGCTTTCACTTTGTTTGAATCTACATGCAGTGAACCGCCATTTACTGAAAGACGACAAAGTTGATTCTTATTATGTATAATCTATACTAATATTATAAAGAGGAAAGATTTGTTTGTTTGTTTGTTTGTTTGTTTGTAATGAATAGGCTCCGAAACTACTGGACCGATTTCAAAAATTCTTTCACCTTTGGAAAGCTACATTATCCCCGAGTAACATAGGCTATATTTTATCCCTGTATTCCCACGGGAACGGGAACTACGCGGGTAAAACCGCGGGGAGGCAGCTAGTATAAATATATAATGGTTGTTTAATGAACATATTTTATCTGTAGATGTCTTACCTTGAGGCTTTGGATCCTTAGCATTGTCTTCAGTGTCTTTAGTGGGGTACTTCACACCGCCGTTTGTGACAATCTTATCCTGAAGATGATACATAGATCGTTAATAATTTTTAATTATATATCAATATCTTATCTTGGAACTTAGAAGTGATTATGTAATCTTACGTGTCCATTGAGTTGTCTGTCGTGGTTGTACGGCAGGGATGCGGGCCCGAGACTATTGTTGTGATCACCCCAGTGGAAGCTCAGTTCATCCTTCAATGCGTCGAAACCTTGAAATGACATAGACATCAAATAAACAACTGTTTACTTATAATGAATCCAATGTATTTATGTTTAGGTTAAGAGGTTATTTTCATTCATTTATGTATGAAGTATGAAAATTAAGAGTTTCTCTAAAAAAAAAATCTGTCTCATTCCGGTTTCTTGCTAACAAACTTTACAAAAAGATATCACATTACGATCATATCATGCTATTAAATACATAGTGATATTGGAATAAAGAATAATTTTTTATTCCTATATCTATATATCTATATCTATATATATATATATGGAGTAGAGATATAAACTTACCAGACTGGTCGAGGTTGAGGTAGTCGACCTGGGACTTGCCCGCACGCGGCGCAATATTATCCGGGAGTTCTACATCGAGCACGCACGCAGGTGTCTGCGACTGTTCGCCTTTAGGTACCTACAAACAATCCACCTTTATTACGATCATGTTCAGAACATAAATATCCTAAGACATTTTTTTCACAGTTCAATCGGGTTCCCCATAAGCAGAGCTTGTGCTACGGCAACCAGACAACTGATATACATATACTACTTTTAAATACATACTTATATAATTACGTCCAAACACAACAAACAGACATATTCATGCATAGAAATGTATGTCCTAAGCTGTGTGGTATTCGAACTCACAACAGATGGTTTAAGAGTCAGAAACCAGAAAGCCAACCGGCTTGTCAAATCAAATTAGTAATAACCAGGTTTAACTTGCCTTTGGCTCATTCATGAAGTACACTCTGCCGGACGGACTTTCTTCTTGATGTTTCACTCTCACTGTGAATTCCACTCTGTTATCTTTGAAAGCCTAAAATAAACGTTTAAAACAATATTAATAAAATGTTCAAAACCCAACTTAAAGTTTTATTTTTATGATACAATAGTTTCTATTTTATTTGTTCAAAACAATATTGTAAATTTACATAAAATCAGAAAATATTGTAATACAACAAATTAAAAGTTGATTGTTATTGTTCATACAAAAATATAGTTATATCTTCAGTTCAGTATCGAGCCAAGCTACTAAAGACAACCAATACAAAAATCTGCCAAGATTAATTATAAAATATTAAGTCAACATTAAAAATAAGGCTACTCACTTCAAATGTGAACATGGGCTGGCTGCCAGACTTGGTGACTGGTACTAAGTTGCCGGAGAACTCTAGATACACCTCCTTGGTGTCCATGAAGCGAACTGATGTCGAATGCGCCACCTCAGTGTAGTGCTCCTGTTGGTGACATATGCTATAGTGATGTGACGATGTCGGATTACGTATGCTTCGGATATTTCGAGGTAACCGCTAAAATATCGCTGTTTGTACAAGTGTTTTTAAACTGTAGGTGCTATATTGGGAATTAAATTAAAAATAAAATATTTATTCCTGAAGCCAAGGTTTACAATTTATAATAGGGGAGCCCAAGAGGGGATTCTGGGAGTTCCTCGAGCGCGGCAGATTAGTATATGGGAGGTACCTTAGGTCTAGTTGAGTGCCTCAACCAAATCTAAGCTCTCCATGTGGAGCCGCGCGCGTAGAGCAGCCGATCAGATTAGTAAAAAAAAATTGATAGGTGAAGATACTCGAGCGTGTCAGATTAAAGTATGGTGGTTTAATCACATGCTGAAAAGAGTGTATTTCAATAATCTGACGATTTGAGCGTGACGTATGGGAGTGAGAGGGTCGCAAAGATGCAAAAAAAAATCGATGAGTGGACATTCTCGAGCGCGGTTGAATTTATTTTTATTTTAGAGAGATTAATTCAAGGATCACAGAAAGCATATAATCTGCCGATTTGGACAAGCCGAAGTAACAAAAAGTTAATTCCTAAGTTGCCTTATAGTTTCAAGCAGTAAGTGTAAGCTCAGAGACGCTTGATACTACAGAGCTATAATTTGGTGTAGTAGTAGATATTAACTACATCGACAAAGTTGAAACATAAAATTTGAAAAAAAAAATTAGGGTTCCTACTACACATGTAAAACGGAGAAATTTTTTGTTCGTCATACGACGAATAGCATTCGATAGCTAATTGATAGATAGTTAAGGTTTGCTAATAACCTTCCGATTGAGGGTTCCGTTTACGAAATATTTAGCATTTAATCTGTAATTTTAGTTACAGTAGTGTCCTCCTCTTTAAAAAGTAAACCATTGTTTGTAGATATGTAAAAAAAAACATCCTAGTAGTAGTATATATGATGAACTTAAAAGAAAAACTATCACGCATTTTTTTACTGCTAATTTATTATATTTATAAATTTTTTTAAATCATGTCTGCGCCCACTCCTACTCAAATGCAATAGCAATACAACTTTTTGACGTAACTATTGACTACTGAGCAAATGTGCTGTTTTTTTTACAATGACTGTATCTAGATCTAGTAATATATCCCTGATTAGATTTTTTAGCTTATTTTTATGTAAACATGCTATAATTTATGAATTTTATTTAACACATCCAATGATTTTATAAAATCACGGAAGAAAACAAATCTTTAAACCGTCAGATTAAGAAAACCCATCGATATATTCGTCATATTATGGCATCAGTATGACCAGGGTATCATGCTGAACCATCTGTATGAAAATCTGACGCGCTCGAGTATGTCCAGATGGCGATTTTTTTTTGCATTTTCAAGAAGCCGTCCTGAGCTTGCGTCGCGTCCGAATCGTCAGATTTTTGGATCTGAGCTTCGTTTAGGCTCACATAACATCCCCTGTAAATATCTGATGCGCTCGAGCATTTTTTTTTTTTACCATTTTTAAACCATCCGTACGGCCGGCCCCACCATGCAAACTGGCAGATTAACATTATTGTGTCATCAGAGTTACATGGAGTATATACAGTATCAATATCTGACACGCTCGACTATGTCCATGTAACAATTTTTTTTTACATCTTTGGAAGCTCGTAGACGCTTGCCCCACCGCTAAAAGGGAAAACATCATAAAACCTTTTTTTCTTCCTATCATCTGATCTTCAAAATCCAATAGGTCTCCACGACGCTCGAGGAAATCCCCATTTAGCATCGGCGCCTCCCCAGCTATTATTGGTGTAGTATATTGGTATATTTGTGGTTCGTTTTAAGATACCAAACACACCATCAACATAAACTCAAATATCCGAAAGATTCGTATATTAACTGCGTTACAACCCTACCATGGTGATGCAATACATGCACTATATTGTCATAATGTATTAGCGTACTAAAAAGTGAACATGACATGTAATTGCTAGATTTATATTAGTGTGTATTTGCATATGATATCAGAATGTGGTTGCATCATCGATCAATTCTTAAAGAATGACGCAAATTTCATTTTGGGAAATCGTTATGGGTCACGAAAATAAGTAATAAATCACTGACCAAATTCTGTGTCAAACGCATTAAGTAAGTGTTATTTTAACGTAAAATCCGAGAATTGGTTTCATTTTCCTTCCTAATGCTATAACATATTGTACATATTGTAGTATTGAACAATCCTCATGTATTGATGATGTTTTAATACATTGCTATTTTGTTAGCTGAAGCGATTGGCCTACTTTCAAATTGTCACGTATAGTTTAATATATAAGCTGTACATTATTCTCAGTTAGGTCATAAGAAGTGGTTAATATAATAATAATATAATATAAATATCCTGGGACATTTTTCACACACGGCCAATCTGATTCCAAACTAAGCAGAGCTTGTGATATGATAACCAGATAGCTGATATACTACATATACTAGTTATAAATACATACTTATATAGATATTTACAACAATCATGTGATCTAAGTATCGTTGTTGTTTCTCTCCATCGCCGCATCCTCATTATTGCATGGAGACCGTGACAGGACATATAGTATACAGTGCTGAAAAGTTATAAGATTTTTCATATAACAAATAAGGCATAAGACATACCTGTTGCAGCAACGTCTCGTAGGCGTATCTGTCAGTGATGTACATAACTAGCAGCCTGCCTTCGAGCGCGTCTAGCCGCTTGCCCAGAATCACGATGCGAACCTCGAACGGTACCAGCAACATGTCCCTGTAATTATAAGTTTATGACTCGAAGGTAGAAAGCAATTTTGTCGTTTCTAAAAAATAGAGTTTTAGTAAAAAACACACCTGAAAAATATTACTAAAAAGTTAATAAGTCCTAGATAATACTTGTAAGAAAATAATGATGATTCTGGCAGGGAACAAGGAACCTACGGGAACGGGAAACACATGGGTGAAACCGTGCAGAGGCAGCTAGTGAATTAAAATCATAAATCGTAAAAAATATATTGCAAAACTAGGAACTAATCTTATGGACTATTTTACGTAAATTACGCCTAAACTATTCAATTTCTTATTAATATTATGTTGAGTTTTCTTACCTGTATAATTCTGTTGCCAATTTGGTAGCATCACTGACATTTTGACAGTTCATCAGCCAGAACCTACGGAATAATTAAACAATATAAGTAGGTACATTAATGTATTTTTTTAAGCACATTAAATAACATACAGTCATGATAAAAATGGGCCCAATTAGAATATACACACAGTTTTACAAATAGTGGAAAAATTTAAGGGATAAAAAAAAATGCCAAATTTTTTGAGGTTTTCAAGTGGCTGTATTTCCTGTAAAAATGGTCGTACTTGAATAAAACAAAAAGGATTTTAAAGCTCAAATATTCTAATTTTAAGATTTTCTGATGAAGATTTTTTTTAAAGCAGGGTATTTCGTACAATCCTAATAAGTACAGACAAAAGTATTTTTTTGAATTTTTTTCGGTTCTTTTTTTCTGGTCTACGAAGTTGAAAAACCTAAAAATGTTTTTGCATACTTTTTTTTGCCTTAATTTTTTCCACTAGTTAATTTAAGAATGCTTTTTTATTTCGGTGAAACATTAAGATTAACATTTTAGTTCGACCAATACAACGGTTTAAAATCACTGATTCAGTCGCAGGTTAGTATAGTTCCGTATAGTTACCTAGCGGACACCGTGGTGGTGAAGGAAGCGCAGTCGTCGGTGATGGTGAGCGGCGTGGAGCCTGTAACGTCCTCCCATACAGCGCGAGCCTGCCCGCCCATGATAGAGCACAGTAGCCGCAAGTTCGCCGTCGATGGCTTCTCGTGGCTCTGGAAGTACATATTACTTAAAAACTTGATGTTTTCATACATAAGACACAAAAAGTTAAGGATATAAATATTATTGGAATTTTTGGGCGAGTTTCAACAAGCTGTAACGAGGAAAATAAACGTGCAGCAAAACAAGATAAATATATTAGAACTTTTTTTTATACAAAGCGCACCAGGGAGATTTTTATTTACCTTCGAGGACGTAAAAAAGGGTTTGAAAGAAATTTTAATGAAAAGAAAAAAAATTTAATTGGACCTTTGTGGGTGGATTGTGGACTCAAACCTTTCCTTGTTCATGTCACTCACTATGAAGGGATATTAATTTATAGTCTCGGAAGTAAAGTAGGTGACGTTACCTGCGCATTGTTAGTGGCACCGGCGGCGGTAGAAGCGGGGGCTGGTGCGGGCGCGGGCAGAGGCACTGTCAGCGTGATGGTGCGGTGGAACTTGCGGCGGCGGGGCTCCACCGTGATCACCGGCGAGGCAGCAGCATGGCGGGGCAACAGGCGACGGGCTCTATCAGGGGCTGGGGCTTGGGCTTGCAACCCTACGCGGATCCGCTTCGTCAACGCCGCTGCAGGGAACAGCGCCTGCACTTGCGGGATGTGTGCACTAGATACGGTTCCACCTTCAGGTCCGATCACGTGCACTTCTTGCCTCACTCGGGACACCACGGCGAGGTAGTGCGGGAAGTCGCACGTTACCACGCGGGTTACGCGTTCGCCGCGCTCGCCGAGGGCTTCGCCGTGAGGACCGTGCTGAGCGCGCTCGCGTTGCAGAGCTTCCTGAAGACCGACATCACAAGCTTTATTATACGACATTAACAAATTCTTCAAATCGAAAGTAAAGGTAATTGAAATGTGACAACCGGCTAAAACTATTTTTTACTTTCATATAGGTATTTCGATTAAGATAGACATAAATCGCCCAAAATTAAGTTTAGGCGTATACTTACAGTTTAAAACAAGAATTATCACTAATTCAGTTTAATGCAGACCGCTGACGGTTCAGTTTAAAAGAAATGGCACAATGTATCTATTTTTAACAGAATTGAACTTAACTAACATTAAAAAAAATAAAGATATACTTATACTCGAATTTACTGCAAATAAATGTATACTTTATGTACCTGTATCATAGGGTTGTCATTGTTGTGCAGGTAGTGGTCCTGCCACGTCTCGCCGGTGTCCGAGCGCAGGATCACGATCTCGCGCTCGCGGCACGATGAAGTAAATATTGGTACTTCTATTATCACCGGCCTGAAATATTTATATACAAATATGAATAAGGGCTAAATATTTAACGTTAATGAAACCACAAGTTTTCCTAACTAATAAATACTATATGTTAACAAAACAACTAATAAGTACTTAATGGTTTTAGCAAATATCTACTTAACCTAATGCTATTTACAGACATGTATATGCACATACATGTCTTGTATGCTAATCTAATCAACATATACCAGTATGAAAGTGATATATGAGTAGGATACTTACGCTAAGAACTTAGCTCCCTGCGGCTGCAGCTCGAGCAGTCTCGAAGCTAGGGCTTCTCCCTCCATCAGCGGTGGCGGAGCAGCGGCGGGGGCTCGCCTTGTCGCCGCCCTGGGGAAATAAATGCAACGGTCAAACCAATTTCTTGATCTTACAACGTACAATGTAACATCTCTGTGGATGCTACAAGCGTTCGTGATGCACAATTGGTCAAAAGCTTAATTCGGACAGTGTGCCGAGTGGAAAATTTCTTGTGATATGTATCTATACATAAATATAGTAGATACCACCTTTGGTACTATAGTATATAATATAGTACCGCAAATGGCTGTATAATAGGGTGCGTTTCGTTATTTCAGACGAGTTCGCTTAATTGGGTACTAGCTTCAGCCTCGCAGTTCTGGGAGATCTTCCAATTTCCCGGGATAACAAAGTAGCCTATGTGTTAATCTAGAGTGTCAGCTAACTCCATAACAAATTATAGAATCGCTCCACCCGTTTACACGTGAAGAAGTAACAAACATACACACTCACAAACTTTCGTCTTTATAATATTAGTGGGATTCATTGTCCTTGTATCTTTGAGACGATCAGACGAAAGCCTCTGAAAACTTCTAAAGAATCTACTATCGAACGGTCACACTAACTTTTGTAAAGAACGGTTTGCTCTTCAAAAAAATATATGTTAGTCATCATTCAATACCACAACTCTACGATATTGTTTTGAAATAGCTGAGATTTGGGAGTGTGATTCATAACTATTATTGGGTTATTAGCAAGAACTGCTACTCGTTTGTTTCTTTGTTTCGAGATATAAATATCCAAAGATTTGTTGTATTGCTCTAGTTTAAAGTGGTAATGAATTAGATGTCAGCCTGGATTACATCATTATGTGTTAACCAAATTTTATACATGTTGCTTTAATTATGTGTAAGGATCTGAAATTTATTTGTTTCAGACAAATGTTTGTTTGCTAACGTTTATGAGATCAGCTTATTGATCTACTTAGCAATCTTGGCAGGTTAATGTAAGATTTACAATAGAGACTGTATTACAAGGCATTAAAGCTGGAAATAAAATATGATTCATCACATTTTCACTTAAAATTGTCAGTATTTACACAGCGTGGTACAAAACAAATAGAGTATTTATAAATACAAACATAAATCAGTTAATTTTCAGACACTAGTTGTGCGTGCGCGCATCAGACGATGAAGAATGCCAGAGACATTATCATTTTAGCAGTTTATCACTATTACCATTAAAAAGCTACTTAGCTGTCTATGGAAAGGGCTTTAATTGGAGTGTTAATGATACAAAACTTAATGAGGACGTCCGGCGGTATAGCTGAGAAGTTAAAAGTTAACTAGTCGTGGCTAGGACTACATTATTGGCAAATACGTTGACTAGGAAAATTACATAAATGCCCTTAAAATCCGGAAGCGAAGAGTACCTACATAGACACTTTGCAGCACTTATTTAGCGCTTAAACGTTAATTAAGCTCTAGTGGTCGAGTAACAAATGGATACCTGTATGTATTTAAGGTACCTTAGGTTTATTTGTTAATTATAACTCATTATTTAAACCAGTGAACCACGAACAATAAAAGAAAAATAATCATTTTGAAGTCGATTTAGAACTACACAAAAAATACTCGAGACGTGAAAGGTCGATACCTAATCCTGCCTAAGACAACTGTAATCAGAGTTGACGGCATAAATAACTCATTTAATGTCGACCTTAGCGGTATTGCAATAATATCCTGGGACAAAATAATAAATATCCTGGGAAAGTTTTCCCACACGGCCAAACTTATTCCAAAGTAAGCTTCAAATAAAACTTGTGTTATTGTAACCAGATAGCTGATATACTACATATAATACTTTTAAATACATACATATTAAAGATATTAACATCCAGACACAGAATAAACAGACATATTCATGGATAGAAATGTTTGTCCGGGGTGGGACCACAAATCTAACCGGGCTGTCGTAATAAGGGTAGGTAGTCTGTAATACGAAGCCGTGGTGGCTCAGTTAGGAACGCACCGACTCACGATCATGAGGGTGCCGGTTCAAATCCCTGGCCCGTACCTCTCAGTTTATAAAAACTTACGTACGGATTCACACCACTGGCTTTCGGTGAAGGAAAACATCGTGAGGAAAGCATGTGAAGTCTGCTAATCCGCACTAGGCCCGTGTGGTGGACTATGGCCTAAACCCCCTCGATGCTAGGGGAGGCTCGAGCTCCTCGGTGGAGACGTATAGGAGCTGTTGATGATGATGATGATGATGAGTCTGTAATATGGGGTAGTTCTCACCGGCACGTGACGCGGGTAGGGGCTGCGCAGGCGGCGGGCGGCACGATGATCCTGACGCCGCCGCGCCGCTTCGCCTTCATGGCACCGCCGCGCGCGTCCACCACGAATGATACCAGAAACCTGGTAAAAACAATAAAATGGTTATTAATTTAAGTTGGCAATAACAATTTCCCGGTTTAATAGGAAATTTCGCCTTAATTGGACAGATATATATAGTGGTGAAACCCGATGAATAGAAAAAGTATATTAAATTACAAGTTATAGTTGTTTTACATTCTGATGAAAATAGAAATCGATCAATAAGTTGAAAATGAAAATGTTGAACTCTAAATGGCTTTTCTTATTTATGATAGTTGGCTATGCCTTTGTTAGATATCTGCTGGTTACATATTGAATTATATACTCACAATATTGAATTGTAAATAAACAAGACACTTGCAGTTTAAATCAGAAAGTTAAGTCAACTTTGGACCCTTAAAATGCCCCAAGCCAGCTATAGAATCTTTTTTTTTCTTAATTCATATTATCAGTTTGCAATTTACATTTTTAACAAAAATCGCCAAACTATACAAACAGTTTGTTGGCTATAGACTTACCCGATATCAACAGGCTGTCGTTCAATAGTGGCGACCTTCCTGTCATTGTTGCTGGGCCACAGGTGTCCGTCGGTGACGCTGTCCTCGAGCGGCTTGGCGCGGTGCAGCGTGCCCGCCTCCGAGTTCATGTAGCGGTACTGCTGCTGCTGCTGGATGGGACACTCCACCTCGCCTGGGGAACGAGAATAGGGTCATAAAGAGGGTAATTTGAATCTATTATAGAATCTATACAAATATTAAAATCCCGAAGAATTTCTTACGAAAAAAATCTTGTGTGTTAGCCCATTTTTATAGAGGAAGGCTTTATGCTATATAACATCACGACTATAGGAGTAAAGGACCAGTGAAAAATGTTGCAACAACTGGATTTTTTTAGGTGAGCAGACGAAGATGCGCCGGTCTGCTAGTAGGATATCATAAAGACCAATAGGAGCGGGTCATCAATGAAATATGTTGTGAAAATGGAAAAGATGCGACGCAGACAAAGTTACTCGTATTAGTGCCAGCTCTGTTTTAGTAATCAAATAGTCGTGTATGATGTTCCAGCATTTATATTTATTTTAATATGTACCTATTACGTAATTAACTGTTTTGTAGTACGTATAAAAATATAAAGCTTATACAGAAACGTATAATTATTGCTATAATTTTAATGACAGGCGCATGATACTGTACAACGCACGTTTTAAAAACAAATATCTAAGAACTTCCATTGGGTAAATTATAACTATTTCTTCAGAACCAAGAAGTATTTCTTATATAAACAAGACACAGAATAAACAGCACACAAATATTTATCGAAATCTAGCCGACTCTCCGTTTCATTTACGTTGATTTTTCGTCTAATAACAGTACCTAGCTCGTTGCAATATATTTGGAATCGGCAATAACAATCACGCGGAAGCAATTGTATCAGATCTCGGCAAACGTATCTACCCCAATGCTTTCGATTACAATTAAGTCGGTATTTTCAAACAATTACCGTCACACATACAGAGGATAAAGCGCACTATTTTGATGGTATGAAGCAATAATTTGCTATTTGAACAAACATTCGTCTACAATAGAAACATCTGTTTAACGTTTTTTCGCACAATCTAAATTCCTGCAGCGTTGGCGGATAATTGCAGTGAGACGGCGTCGTATTTATATGAACTTGGTCTTGAATTGTCTAAAACAGGGGCTCTCAAACTGTAGGTACTCGACTATATAAATTTGATAGCTTAAATTCAAACTTTACCTTAAAGTTACTAATATAGGTATCTCGTATTGCATTAGGTAACTAAACTCTGGTACCAACAAACCTTTGTTTCATTAATCTCACTCCAAATGTTCTCTAGAATTCTAAATTCGTAAAAAAAGTATTAAAATTCAATGAAGCATTAAAATTTTTAATTTCTATATTTAAAAATACATACATAGTACCTTTGCGCAGAATCCTCGAATATCCCAAAATGTTTAAGAGCCACTATTCTAAAACTTTAAATTATACTGGAGCTATTCATTACATACCTCCCTCGTCTTCCGAATCGCTCATGAATGTATCCTGCATGAGCTCAGGCGCCGCCACGCGATATTTGCCTTCCAAGCCACCTGAAACAATGTCAATAAGGCATATATTAATTAAGTAAATAACAAAAAGAATTCTAGGTCAAGTCATACTTACATAGGTTGGTTCACTTATATAGGTACTTATTTCATTCAGTGCTTTATATAGAAATTCCAATGAAAATAACTTTGAAAGTAAAAAGGTCAGAAATTATATCGCTTCAGCATCGCAGATTCATTTTTATTATTATACACAGTACAACGAAAAAACAAACATAGCCAGCTTATAATTACACTCGGACTGATCATAGTTACAATACTTACAATTCTTACTCTAGGTATTTATTTAAGTTAATTGACCGATAAATGCCAGTAACAAAGTAAATAAAACGCTGGCAACACTGATGAAGTAACTTAGTAACGAACACCAATTAATATATTTACACACTAAACAATTAAAAGTGCTTTTTGCCACACAAACTTCCAGCCACATGTGTTTGCTTATTACCTTAAGTGCTACTATAATTAGCCCTACAGTTCTAACACGTGGATAATTTTAATGTAGCAAATACACCTATACTATGTATTAAGTACAAACTTTCCATAGAAAGTGTCGAATGCCAGAGTACGGAAGTATAATGTACATTACAATATGTATTTGGCGACGGCCACCGACTAACTCTCCCGTGCATACGAAATCATTTGTGGTAACAACTAATAAACAGTGCGAAGGGGACGGCGATATTGTTTGTTTATGATTTTGTTATAGCTGTCCCACCATTTTAGGGTTCGCTGTCGGATGTGTTCAAACGGAAGGGTATTGTTGACGCCACGCACGGACGCGGTTGTCTGCCTCCTAGTCTACAACATAGCTAGAAGTAGATTGATAGAAATGTATCTGACGCTTGGAACTGTACTAGAAACCACTTGCCGTTTAATTCGTACTAGCTGCCTCCCCGCGGTTTTACCCGCGTAGTTCCCGTTCCCGTGGGAATACAGGGATAAAATATAGCCTATGTTACTCGGGGATAATGTAGCATTCCAAAGGTGAAAGAATTTTTGAAATCGGTCCAGTAGTTTCGGAGCCTATTCATTACAAACAAACAAACAAAGCTTTCCTCTTTATAATATTAGTATAGATAAAGAAAGTCTAAGAGTACGATGGTTCTTACTGAATGGGTATGACATATAGCTGCCTAATTTTACCAAAACATCATAATATCGCGCACTAAATTAACTTTTAGATAAGACATTGAGACCTTATTTGTTCGTTTTGTGTACCAAGATCGAAATAATTTATTGTACGCGAATAGTTGACACGACGGATAAGGATTACGTTTGTACAAATAATCCAATGTGAACACAAGATACGGAACCCTTTAAAGAAAGTGCTATACACTTGACGATATCTGTAATTATTTGGGTGACATGCGCCGCGCGCGCCGATGCATCGGTTTGCATTTTGTCAGGTAATGTACAGTTAAAGGTCACTGACAGCTCAAATAGTATGTCCATAATATATTTTATTCAAATCAGCCAACTGTGGCGGACATTTAGCTAACATTAAACAATAATCAGCTTTACGTTTCTAATATTATAAAAGCGAATTTTTGTTAGTCTTTCAAAACTACTGAACGGGTTTGGAACGTGAAGTTATTACTTGGATCAACACAATGTCAGCTTCAGTTTACATTAACTTAATTTATTAATAACTCATTGACTATTAATTTAATTTTGAGGTTAGCAACATCGCGTGATGTTGCTTTCTGAGGGTATAAATACTGCTCCGTCACAGAGAAACGCTCAGTCCGTCGTCGGCTGTCGGAGCGGTAACAACTATATTTGTGGTGTACCCTCGTAAATATATTTCTAAGGAATATTATGTAAGTGCTGTTGAAATGTAAAAAGTATTTAAATAAAACCTGTATAAATAAATAGATAGATCGGCGCCCCGGCAATTTCATTATAATTTATATATGTCATAAAACCACGGTCTCCTAACAATAGGCTACTTTTTATTCTGGGAAAGCGGGTGAAATCACGGGGAGGCACTAGTTACATATATGTAATTAATAACAAAATACCCACAGGCAGTGTAATATAGCCCATAAAATCAATCCTAATAACTATAGAGGTATCTACTAATGTTCGATTGACATAGTAAATATGTATAAAATATAATATACTTTTATGGTTCACAATTTCAGCGGTTATCCCAACACCGACAAGATTCCAAGGTTTTATTCACCACGAAACTGATATCAATTTATCATTGCGCCATACAATTTCAGCAGTGTAAATAAAGTTGTATTTTTCACCACATTTTCACAGGACGCGGCAATAAATCATAGGTCAGAGACCATTCAAGGCTCCCATTAATAAATGAACCCCTGACACGGTTTCCATTCGCAATGCGTAGCGTGAGTGTCATAGACAGCTCGTAAATTTAATGTATTCATGTACACTTGGCGTAAACGATAATTGATTTTATGGCTATGTTCTGTGACACTACAATTTGTTAGGAATTGTTTTAAAACCATCGTATTTAATATGGGTCGTAGCATCTGTGATCATGAAATGAGAATAAGTTGCTTTCACGAAACAAAACGTAGATATTATAAACGTTAAACAGACTTAATCATGTTCTAAATGGTACCTATAGTCCTATATCCAGGTGGTACTTAATTATAAGCTCTTTAGTATTTAATTAAAAGATTTCCTTTGATGATTTTTGAATTGCTACATAGAAACTACGGAATTATATGTTTTAAAAGAAAATTTATATAAATCTCACTTCCTTGTTTAGTTAATTATAGCATTTTGACCACATTATATGTATAAGAATTTACACCGATTTTCAAATACAACATGAATTCTTTGGCTGATCTATCATAGAGTTTATAATAATAATAATAATAATAATAAGTTTATTGAACAAAATGGATATACATACTATGCAACTAGGATACATTAGATTAGATATGGACACCAGCTGGTTGCTTTATTGCTAAGTCGAGAACCTAACGCCTATACTAGGATACCCTGTGTCATACGCGTTAGGCCTCTCCCCTTCGCCAGATGAGTCCAATTGCTGGGTTCCAAAATTATATGTAAACATTATCACAAGTTAAAAATTAAATTATTAAATACAAATAAAGAGTATATTATGAATCTTAATATACTGGGACATCTACGTACTGCATACAAAATATGAGAGTGTGTGTGCGTGTTTGTGGATGAGTGTGTGTGTGTGTGTGCGTGTGTGTGCGTGCGTGCGCGTGCGTTCGTGTGAGTGTGCGTGTGTGTGATTACGTGTGAGTGTGAGAGATGATGTGTGTATGGAAGTGAGGATGTAGGGGGTGTGTGAGTGAGAGAGAGATGAACGGTAGTACTCGTCTGTATTTAGACAAGAATTTCAAGGAGTTTTTCCGTGTCAATATAATTTAGTTTAAGGAGCCAATCGCGGATAGTTAATTTACATCGGGCGCGGGGTTATACCTTCATCTATCTAGTTAATGTGTTGCCGTCTCAAAATGTCGGCCGACAGATAAACTTAGAGAATTCATAGCTACCGAAAGAATCCAACATAGTTATAGGACCAAAACATCCATAATTTATGTCCCATTCACGAAACAATATTACCCATCGATATATATGTACTACGTACTAGATAGGGCGTTCCGAACACTCGCTTTTATCAACTCAACTGAACTGCAGTCCCCACACCCGACTTTAGTGTGGCTTCGACATTCATTCAGTGCGGGTGCGCACGGAGCAGCGTTAATAACAACGATAATCCGAATCAAAGTAGACCCTGGACGAAAATAACTAGGTAGTCAGTAGTCAACTAAGTAAAATTACTACCTGTTTAAGTGAATTAATAGGTGATAATTCCGTAATTCCAGAGTAGAAAAACAATTTATCTATTTAAATACCACGCCATTCTACAATCATATACTAAAACGTGCAGATGTTCCCTTAAAACTGGTTGTAGGTAAAAATATGTAACTGAACACAGACTTGATATGTTTTTTTAGAAAGGTTTTAATTTGATTAATTGTTAATGAGTTTTTAATTAGTAGTGATAGTTTGATATTTTGAATAATTGTTTTATGTTAATTCAAGCCCTGGCCCGTACCTCTGAGTACTCATTTAAGCCATGTGAAGTCCGCCAATCCGCACTAGGCCCCCCTAATATTAATATAATACATTTTGAAATCGAGTTTTATTCTAATGAAGTTTAGAAGGTAAAAAAGATGTGTCACATCTGCGGTGTGAACTCTATAGGGACGACATCTTAGTGTAGTTAACTGAACGAAACGCGTAAGCGCCATGAAATTTGCGGCGCTTACGACGTTTTGGTCGCGAGAAAACTATACTCTAAGCAATCTAGCGCTGTATCTTTTAAAATAGTTTGGTTAGTTGACACAGCTTTATACAGCGCTGCAGCGAACTTTAGTTCTAACTCTTACCAGTTTTTAAACAAATGTTTTACATGAACGTTCTTGTCTATCGCTATACGTCGATGATATTACCTAACTGTCAATTTGTCGCACGCGACGCGTCGTCTGATGTCATAGGATCGTCGGCGTCGCAGGCGCATGGCGGGCCGCGTGGGAGCTCACAAGGGCCAACTAATTGACTCCATTCTTTGTATCACCTGACATATGACTTCACATCATCTTATCAGACGAGATGACGAAATTATTGTCCATTACATGGCAATTGATTATAACTCATTGATGAATAGTTACTTACAATTGAGGGGTCAGGTGACTTGTCCTAAAATTTTGGAATCATTGGTACATGTGGGTGGTGATTTATTAATCATATGTTTGTTTTATTTTTATGTCGAAATTCTGATTTTGAAATTCAACTTTGGGCAGGCTTAATTTTGGGTCAGTTTTAGTAGATATTATGAGTCACAGACATAGTACCTACGTTGGGATCGATTTATTATAATATCGTATTTATATGATACTTAAATCGTTATGTGTTTTTTAGTGCGAAGGGACCGATTCATACTTTTTACAAGAAATAAAAGCTTTCCATGTACAAATGTAAAATGTATGTGCAATATATAAATAAATACACATTTAATTGCTCATTCCAGGTTCTGAACAAAAAACACAAGCAAACTCGAATGACTTAACAATTTTTTGACAATCATGTTTTTATTTTTGGAATAAGTATTATTCTTGGTATTCTGAATCACACGCACTTGGCGTTTGGTGTGATGCGACAAAAGTACTTGTAATTTCATCTGTAGGTACCTATAGCTATATGACTTTAAATACTGCATAAATACTTGGCAATGGTGTATACTCGTTGAAAGTATCAAGAAACCTAAGGTTATTCTAATTAGCACGCTACCCAACAAACATTTTAGTGCTAGCGGCAGCCTTTTTTAGAGCTCTTACTGTTATTTAAGGTATATAAGAACTCCGATAGCAACCTTCGACTCTACAGTAGGGTTAGTTATGAATAATTAAACCTTCCAGAGGAATAAGAGTAATAAATAAAAAAAATATAAATCAAGACGGTAGTATGGAGTTTATCGTAACCATTGTATAACTTATTCTTATAGCTTTTAGTTGCACAAACCTATAAAAGCAATTGTAAGGTGTCTACTAACACTTACTAACGGGTGATGTTCGACTACTGGGGTAGTGAAAGGTCTTGTAACACCTGAAGTCTTACTCTAATAGCTTCAAGAAGTATTAAACACTCTGAGTGATACTCAGGTGTCTACTAACACTTACTATCAACTGGTATTCTTAAAAAGAGTTAGACAAATACTTTATATCACCTAACGAGTTTTGTCGAGTCTTAAGAGTTACTAAGAAAGCTATAAGGATCTAAGAAGTGTTTATTATAAGTCCTATAGAGCTAGATTCTGCAATCCACCTTAGTATCAGTATTTAATCACTACGGGAGGAATAACAGAGACATCAGGATGCTTAAGTAATTAGAACTAAGACGCCATTTAATAAAGATATACCTACTATAAAATTGTGAAAGAAAAACCTTATTGCAATGTTCCTAGTCCAATTATTTACTTACATTGTTCATAATTTTCAATTAAAATATCTTAAGGAGGCTCCAGGAATTGATAAATAAGATAAATAAAGAAAAAAAAAAAACTGGCAGTATTTTTTTACATCATTTAATCATCAAAAGTAGTTTATTTTTAGGGCGCTTCAAAAATGAGATGAGAACTAGTATATATTGTTACCGTAAACTTACCGCCGCATGTGATTAAATCCCTATAACACCCAGTAATCTTAAACACTTTAGGTACTTACCTTAATTATTTTATTAAAACGCCATGACATGAATGCGTGCTATAAAATACTATCACTATTGACTCTAACAAGAACGTAAAACTGTGCGAAACAGTTTAAATATTTAGCGCTTTCGGTGAAATTTATTGCTACCAAAAAAGTCATTTAAGTGGTTTCCATAACTTGTTTACTACTTTAGCTTGCAGTTATACCCTGTGTATAGCTTATAAAACACTTGAAGTGGTAGTCACTGCTACTGTAGCACTGTTCTAACTCTTAATAAACACTTATTTATCACTCTCTATAACCATTAAATAGCCTCAAGCTCTCGTACGAACAGGCCCAAATCAGGGTTATAAGAGAGTTACAGAACGCTTTATCACCAAGTTGTTAGTGCCTTTACAGAACCTTGGGTTACAAAAATCCTCTTAAGCAGCTCATGTAGCCCTTATTCTTATTACCAAAATGTTAGTTGGGTAGTCATTGCTTGGGAAATTTCAGAGAACGTTTTCATGGAACTTTCATTTAGGTTTATCCAGGTAGGGATGTGCCAAGACTCGAACAGTATGTACCCAATGTCTTTAAGAAACAGAAAATAATGCATTCAATAGAGCGCGGTTTATAAAATAAAAATAAAATCTTTACATACTATTGCATTATTATCCAAACACACTAAGTAAGGTCACAATCAATAAATAAATCGATTTTTAACGTCCAATACAGCACACCTTTTTACGGCGCAATTATATTAAGTGCTTGCTTACTTATCACGATTGTAGGTCTATGAATCACACATCTAAATCTAAAAATAAATCTGGCATGGAATAAAAATGGTTTTGTGCATTATTCGCAATGTCGGAAAGGGGATAATCTTGGCACCGATCGGATGCAGTCTGTCGGAAGGTTCCTACAAATGTCTCCGATGTAAATACAACAGTATTATGTAGCTATTTATAAGAATGTCATCATCACACGCAATGATCAGTCGTTGCGGAGATGACTGTGCAGTCATCGCCGATTGGAGGTAAACAGTTCCATGATGACGAGATTATACGCCTTTTGTCGTATGAATGACAAAAACAAGTACAATCAAGGCGAAGTGTCGTTTTAATGACCATACATAGGTATGCAGACAGGAATAATTTTGTAGAATGGCGTTTGAAAATATGAAAAAGATAGTACATAGATATTATTGCAATATAACAGAACTAAGGTACCTATATTAGATCGCTTTTAGAGACTCGAAGTTTGTAAGTCTCATGCACCTACCCTTCTAACAAAACACATAAAATCAAGTGCACAAACTTAAACAGTTTATAAAATATCATAAGATAAACGATCGGAAGTGTTTCGGAAGTTTATCGACAAGAATAACTGATGAAGACACTAAGCAGACCTTCCCAATCCAAACAACACCTATGCAACAAACTATAAACAACCGAAAGGCCACACCAAAAGAAATCCTCCATCTAATAAGGGTAAGTAGTTACGTAGGTAGACACATAAAACCACTTTATTTACTCGAGGAGCGGCGGCTGACATCACCACTGATTCAAAGGTCGGCTATTGCAACAGTCCATCGAGATGGTACCTGTCCATGATAATGGACTAGACTGTTTTATAGTCCAGTTATACTAAATTCTGAATATAATGATGTCGTTCTTGTCGGGTTCGACTATAGATTCACTATATTGTTGCTTGGATTGCCCTTTGGTGTGATCGAATCTGGCTGACATATCCTATTCTTGCTTTAAATGTTTGCGCGCACTGAGGACATGTCAGGAAACCGTTTATGTGAGTGTAGCTTATAGAAGCTGGTGGTCTAGCCTTAGTCTGAATAAGCAGTCGGCTACGGTGCTTAAGCTCATTGTAAGATTTGAACCCACAAACTTCCCGTATTGGACGTGACTAAGTAGGTAGGTACTCACAAGGTGTATGTAACAAGGTGATTACCCTGACTCGTTAGAATCTTAATGATTCCATAATATCTGGGGAATAAAATCAAGGCTAGCAGATGCCCTCAAGATAATGAGGAAAAGGTTTTTAGACTTGATGAGCGGATCTAAATTTGTTTGAGCAGTTTCATGCAGTTTAGTTATGAAGGAAGTGGTCGTTAGCTGTAAATTTTTACCTCTTCCTGAATACTTAATCTTGTATAGTTAGTCTGAATACTTATATATATAACTAGCTACTTTACTAAATAAAAGCTAAAACTTTCATAAGCAATAAATAAAAACTAGGCTAGACACATGGATTTTAAATACCAATAATTACAACAGATTGAAGTATTGGCAAGAAGGTACTAAAGCATGTAACAGTTTTTACTGCAGGTAAATATAACTTTAATGAAGCATGGCGGGCGGTAATTAAGAGCTATTTAGGTTAGGAAACATTAATTAAATGCTCTCACGCCGTTGTGTGGAGTGAACAGTCAACTCAGGTCAAATAGAATACACCTTTTAAGTCGCATTACTTTAAAATCTATGACGAAATTCCTTGGCTAGATTCGAAACAATTCGACTACAATGAGGGTTATTTTTTTTTAAGGTTCCTATGTATTTTTCCATGATTCCATCAAAACGTCGGATTAATTTGTAACTTTACACAGACTTAATAAGGACCAATGAAAATGAAACTTTTTTTAACTAGAGATTTTAGTAGGTACCAATAAAATTTACTAAAGTAAATGTACCTCAAGGTATTTAATATCTGACTGGACTATTGAATACTCTTAGTAAGCTTATATCAGCAGTTTACCAAATGTGATCGTGGTCATACACGAGCCTATCCATATAAAAGCCCAGTAAAAGTCGCGATACAAATATTTATAACGTCGACAATGGCGTGTGTGTACATTGTTTACATCATAAAACATTCTATGGCAGATGATGGACATGTGTATTAACTCTTATTGTTACAAATTATTCCATTGTCACGATAGATACTATCTTCATTTGTACAAACGCACTGATCGTTACGCCGAGCTGCTTCTAGCCTGATCATTTTTATACGAAGGCCAAGTTCAACTATAAAAAAAAACCATTGAATTCAAAGCATTTGGCAAAAGAATAGATAATGGAGGAGACACGCATGTGATTAATGAAGATTAAAATAGGGAGACTAAATTAAGTGAAGATGGGCCCAGACCGAAAAGAAATCGTGATTTTGATAGTCAAATGTACCAAAATAGGCTTAGATACTTCGGGTATTTACGCCCTTGATGGATGTACCTTCCTACAACTCGCACACAACTGATTCTGCGTCTTATTTGATTGATAATGTACACACGTGTGATCTCATCTGTTACATAACCATGCAAATTAACGATAAACTCAACATCCTGATTTTAATTTTACAAGAATCTGAATGTTACTGCCAGTGAATCATTGGTTTATATATTTTTTTGTTTATGGATAACTCGGGCACTTCACCAGACAGGTCCACGGTCAGTCATCTGTGTCCAAATGCGGTAACGATGATGTAAACCAAAACATTCAGGCGACCTTGAGTGATGAAGCAGATTAGGGGCCCCTTTTTATGAACAGTAAACCGAGTTTAGAACACCATTTTGCATAACAGAACTAATAAAATGTGAAACTGTGTGATGTCTGTTGCTCGATCATATTGCTATGGTTGGGTTGTAAAAGAAATGGTAGAGAGATATCTTAATACTGGATAAGATATAGGTAACCCTTATGGGAAGGACGTTCAAGATCTTCAATATATAGTTCTAATTCTCAGACTATTTAATATTGTGTTCATCTATGAAGCTGCGATATCCCTTCGTGTCACCTTTTTTAAACTCGATATCAAGAAATTCAAGTTGAGTTCGAGGGGAAACTTGTCCAGTCAAGCTTGTTACACTTACTGGCAACAAATTATAGGTCAATTAGACATAGCATCGTATTTTTTGCCCTTTCGCTACACTTGATGCATGTCAATTAAAATGAAGTGTCCGTCTGAAGTACCTACTGGTGTACTAAAAATGAATTTGTATAAAAATTGTATAAGGTATAAGTACCTAATCATTATAATTATCAAATGAAAACAATTCTAGTACAATTACCTATCCTATTTTTTATTTAGGTTGGGGTAATGGATTTTCACAACTTAGACAAATCAAGCAACCCTAATTATGTTTTCTGGTGTTTATTGGTGTTGCTGTTTCAAAAGATACCAAGTCCCTGAATGCAAAGCTCGCGAGTGGTGGCCCTCGCGGGAACTTACGAAATCCACGCTATTTGGGACGTAAACATTGGTATGTAGGTCGTAATGACGCTAATCCCGTCTGTTTTGTCGATCATAATCAAATGCTAATCAAACACGACGATGGATATGAAAAATATTGTTCCTAATTTTTCATCTCGGTTCAAGCAATATTAGTTACGATTTTATACGAGACGCTTAAACTAAAATAGCTTAAATTTCCTTTACTTTTTAGGTAGAGTTCGTTCGTTAAACAGTGCAATCTTGAGTATCGATTTTCGTTATTGCAATGGCTAGATAAATCGTCTATGACTATAAGAACTCATAATATAAGAGTAAAGCCTCCTTCATTAAATTTATGTTAAAACTTCGGACTTTTAATAGAAGCTGAAGGATGAAGTTATGTGGCTTTATATATAATTGGTACAAGAGATACAGATACATCAACAGATGTACACGATTTCGCCTGCATTATGATTCGGAAAACTAATCAGTATTGATGCGTGCTACCAAATTACTCTGAAATAGACGTGATTGATTTGCAAAAAGTAACATCGCGTCGTGAGTTTTTTGGAGGTTAGCTAAGCGTTATATTCTTCTTTTTATTAAGAGAAATAGTTTTATTCAAACAATCAAATATAAAAAGTTACTCGCACAATGTGATTCTAAATAAAATCATCCAATAAACGTTCTTATGTAGCTACAATGCAAATGACGCAGGTCAAATGAAATATTGTCAAAGCTATTGAAAACTCAATGACAAACGTTATCGAACAAATGATTTGTAGGAAGACAGGAAATCATGTGATTCTGAATAATTGTTACCATCTCCTATAATAAAAACACGTTTCCAATGATGTTTTCGAGGCATTTTCATACTATATAAACGTACCTACATGAATGTATTTAATATCATTTATTGATACATAATACGGCCTATAATAAAACGTTTTTCTAAATTAGATACCTACGTATAAATTTGTAATTAAACAACGATTAAACTAGTTATAAAATATGTTGATGTGGCCCTCATTAGCTTCATTGCTTTTTGATTAAAAATTAATCGAAAATAAAAGCAGTTGCAATCATCTCGATGCAATAATAATCACGTCATATTTGTAACCAATGAGTGAATGTTAATTAGTTTTCTAGTATTTACATTACAGATTTAGAGTTGTTGTTTGTGTGTAAACGGTGAAGGAAACGATTACAAACATCACAATTTAAATACAACAGCCTGTAGTTAATTGCGAATAAGCAATTTGTTTTCCGATTACGATTTTTCACGCGCCAATTTTACATGCACTAACAAATCGAAATGAAAAAATAAATAATACCATCGTCAACCGGCTTGATGCACTGTAAACACGACACAAGCTTTTTCTTTTTCACTTTTCCTTTTTCATTTTTAGGTTTCCCATTCGCTATATCTTTTTTCTTCACATCGGTTTTCGTTTTATTCTTTTGATTTTTCACGACACCCATTTTTCATAACAGGCGAAAGCGCGGGCTTTTCTTTTTTTTTTCAAAACTTTTTAAACGTTCGCGGGTCGGCGGGAGGCGCGCGTTCGGCAGATGTGCGTTCGGAAACTAGTGCGGCGACTAGCAACGCTAACTGCATTCGCGTGCGAGCAAGGAAATACTGGCAGCCGACAATGAAGCTTCCTAAATGAACGGCACTTGCCAACCGACAGTCGGCTCTCAGGCAGCAGTCGAGCTCTACGACTATGAGGTGCGCCGCATGAGCTCACTCGTCCGCCAAATCGGGACGCCCGATTGGGAATCAAGGCCAATACGAGGATTAATATTCCGTCTGTGGCTACTTCCTAAATATGATGTTAATTATTCCTATTTATTATTTTCAAAAGGTCCTCCGATTCCTCCGGCGTTAAATTACGTATACAGTTACTGTTGGATATCATTCGGGTGTACGTGACGTTACAGGATAGGAATATAGCCGTCCATTCCGATAACTGAAGTGTTGTGGTTCAAAAGAATAGATATCCGGGCCGGTAATCAATAGTGTTGTAAGCATAGTCTATATTTATAGAACGGCCAGAAACATAACATCAAGGGCGTTTGGCCGGCTACTGATAATAAGAAATAAGGATTCGTGACTTGGTTGTATTAATCTTTACAACTATTACTGTTAGCCATTCCGATGATTTTACGACGACGTAATGGCTCTTCAATTTGGACGTATTAGATTTATAGTAATTAGTAAACACATTTTTTCTAATACAACCTCTATTATTAGAATACGTTGAAGCTTAACGAAATCACGACGGCCAAGTTGCGGAGTCAACATTGGGTATGTTAATATTTCATGAGTCAATATTTGTTTTGTTAAAATTCAGTCGTGTTGGAGCGAGGACGTTCGTGTTTTCGTGTTTATGTTAATTTGTGGCTTTAAGATAACCGATTCATTCACTATAAAGGTAAATAAAAATAAGGTTTAAAGGTACTTAAAATAGTTTTAAAATATACATGAGGTACACCGCAATTCTGTATGCCAAGTTCTAGTCCTTTGAGTGAAAGCTAGTCTTTACATTCTATGCCTTAAGGTTGCTAATGAGCGATACCTACTTTGTATAGTCCTTAATTGAAAGTGAAATGAAAGCCTAAATTAGGTTTTCAAAAACGACTTGCACACCATAAAAATTTGTTAACAATCAAGTTATATTTTTAAAAGGTTTTACTGCATTTCAGAAACCAATAAGCCTCATTATATTTTGGAACATACCTACAACTAGTTGTATGAAACTCGCATATTCTATCATCTAAACATTTCCTAAATTTGTCATAAGAATGTAAATAATGATATATATTTTTTAGTATTCATATTTAGTCCCTTATTTATCATTCACTTCTAACTAAAGAAAAGGTTATTTTTAATGTAGATTTGAAACAAACAATTATTTTGAATAAATAAATTAGTTTAAAGTGTTTATTTAAGTCTAATTCCAATACGCGACAAAATGATGAATTATAGTTAATTTATTCTATAAAAAAACACCAGACGTATTGAGAACCTCCTTTTTTTGAAGCTTTAAAAAACAATCGATTCTTATTTCAAATTCGGCGTTAACATTCTCGATTTCATACCAACTACCAACCTACGATGTGTGAAATCAAGGTTCTATAACACTGTAGCAGCAGCTCCACCTCTCAGCACTCATCGTAACATATGAGTAGTACATACGTTTAATAGTGTATTAGTCACGGTCGATTTAAGTCGGTTATGAATTACAACTTGGCTTCCGCGATCCTATTCAATGCCACGGCACTATGCGAATGTGATTTATGTCACACTAGTGGCTCCCCGCGGTTTCACCCGCGTTCCCGGGATAAAAAGTAGCCTATGTGTTATTCCAGAACATATTCTAGCTCTGTGCCAAATTTCAAGCAGATCCCTTCAGCCGTTGGAGCGTGAAAGAGTAACAAACATCCATACATACATACATCCATACTTACAAACTTTCGCATTTATAATATTAGTAGGATTGGATACTTTGTGCTATGCATATTGCTTGCATATGCAATTCACTTTAGTAATTAAATGTAAGGCCAAAGACAGGTGATGTAAACTACACTAATAGAAAATGATGTAGTAATGGGACTCTTATTTAGTGTTTTTATTTTACACGAATAGGAAGTTGATTATACAGCTCTACTAATTATTTTTGGTTGTCCTGTATATCATTGCAATTTTTTATGTTTTCAGCTAAACAGATTACGAACATACTAATGAAAGTACCTACTGAATGTGCTCATATTTTTTATACTTTTGGATATCTTATGTTAAAATAAAGTTTTATTATAAACATATTTTTTTAATCTTAAACGAGTGTGAATCTTATAAAATCATTGCTTGATGAATTTTGAGTATTATTGTATCCAAAAGAAATCTCATATTAAAGGCAACAAAACCACCAGTGTTATGGTAAATTAAAAAACGAAAAAAGCTCAGATCCGCTACAAAGGGGTTTACCATCACGTAATTGTTTTGTATCCATGATTACCTACTATGTTATCATACTTACCTTGGGACCTTTAGAGACACCAAAGAGGTCTTCAAGACAATAATGAATTGGCATGTAATAGTTGTTAAATCATCGGCTTAGTCATCCAAATTGTGACTGAGGTCAAATGCTGATTCTCAGTTACGATCATTAAAGATTTACATATGCCGAATATGTGAATCATTAACGAGTACTTCAAAAAATTCTGTGTCTTAAATAGGCTTTGATATTGGTGCGAATATGGGTCGAATATAAAAAGTTCCCAATAATGCAACTAGATGGCGCTAGTTGTATGTTACAATAACACATTTTTTTATATGGAAGGTGATGTTTCTTATTATAACTGGGCAACAGGCTATCCATAAAATATGTGAGGTTTTTATTGAAACCGTACCACATCACGCCAACTTATCGATTATACAAATGGTTCAAGTATTCGTGTCGCGTTGTACCGAACTTGTAACAAATTATTTTTATTACGGGAAATTGCAAAGGGCAAGAGGAAAATGCTTATCTATAAATTATTTCTAGCAGTTGTATTGTAATCATGTAGCAACAGGAAAATGCATATCGCATGAAGAAAATAAACATTTATCCATATTATTACTGTCAATATTAGTTGTTGTTTAACAGCGTTCTTACACATAATAAGTTCTATTGATCGTGATAATTTCATGATCATATCATTGATATGACTAGCGCCATCTAGCGGCAAGCAACAGAACTATAATTACGCTCCGATGTAGTACCTCTTTTCTTTGCCGAATAAATCAGTTTAAGGTTATTCAATGTATTTTTATTATGTATGTTCTATACCATATACCTACAATAGATAAATATTTTAGCATTTTAAGCACATAAAGGTTTTTCTTTTATGAGACATAGTCTCAATTACCTTCACTAGATGGCGGGTGGGACAACGTAGAGCATCGTTATATTCCTTCTGCTTTGCGTTTTACTAAAAAAAAGTCTATTGTGCTTATACACAAAGAATTAAAAGCAGATATTAGTGGAATGCAATCATTCAATAAGTGACATTTTATTACTATTGTAAAGCAGTAAGTACGTACATAAAATAACTATTAAATATTGCCAATCATTTACAACGCTTTTCGCTTATGTGCCTGCCCTACTGAGATTCATATGAAACTACAGAGTGTTCAAATCATTTTAGCAGTTTCTCATTTCCTACATGTCAGAAAATGGTGACATGGACATGTCAATGAGTCATGATGGCGTACGGTCGCGGTAAAAAAATGTTAACCAGTTGTCAAATTAAGTACATTATTTGTCAGACTGTGTGCAGTAAAGCCCAATATACAATATCAAGGTACTACGTACCATTCACAAATTTTGACATTTATTAAAAATATTTGGCTTAAAAAAAATTTTCTATAGGTTTATGCCTTGTCCGATTCTCCGTATCCTTTTTGGTCTCGTTTCTGTGCTACACCTCTACTCCAGTCACCTCTTTAAGAGACAGTTCAAGTTCATCTTAAGTTAATAAAAATCTATGCTCTCTTTTCCTAGTCCAATGACATAGACGAGTGCAGGAAATCATAAACCTTAAGGTGGTAAACATTTTCTGACCCCGACTGTACAAACAAACGAAAGTCGTCACTAGCTCATTCACAAGCTCTAATTAGATCACTCAAGTGGCAATTGCATTAAACGGCGCCAAATAACAGATGCCAAGGCACTCTGCGGGTCGTCATGAACTCTAGATAAGTGATATACTATTAATGAATAGATTCACTTACTATATTGCATTAGATTAATAATGTCAAATGATAACACGACCTAATAAGTCCTTATTTATTAACTAGTTGATACTTAGTTTAGAGGCAGTTCGTTGATTCTAAATAATCTTATATTCTACACTAACTTGTAAAGAATAAACTCAAAAACTACTGTGCCTATTTCTATTTTTTTTCACATATATGTAAAGCTGGGAGCAACATAGGCTATATTTTATACCTGTATTCCCACGGAACTACGCGGGTGAAACCGCGCTTGTACAGCTAGAATTTAATAAAATAAAGATATTTTAAAAATCATACCACTTTAAATAAAATAAAACCTGAATTAAAAGTAACCAGCCTGTATTGTATGGAAGTATCAAGGTTGTCACAAAGTATTTGAAATTATAATAAATGTGGTAGGTATATTAGTTGATATACCTAATAGTGGTAGTGGGATTGATAATGATGGTGATGGCAAGCGTTGGCCGTCATCCAGCTGATGCCCTGAGCGTGGAACAGATTACGTTTCGGAATTTAAGTTACGTAAATATTTTTCTTAATATTTCTTTAATAAACCATAATATAATGCTAATGTTAACTGTTTAGTTATATACCAATTTGTTAATTCTTCTTATGTTTGTATCATATTTTGCTATTACATTACTTTTATTATTTTATTTTATTTTCGTATTTTTCTGAGTATCTAGGTACCTAAACTTTTTTAAGAGATACATAATTCAGCTTATACGTGATTAAATCACCAAACTTTCATATTAAATAGCTATATTAATTGGATTCTTGAGTCCGCTAATCACGAGTACCTATTCATAAAACGACATGCCCACATGCCTGCTCTCTAAGCAAGTAGCGATCAAAGATCTTTAATCTATTTTGATTGCAGAGACATTGACATCTATACCAAATGACTTTCAGTTTCTATTTTCATTATATAATAATGTCAACAGATTATTTATGTAGAACAAGTAGTTAGGTTCTTTCATTAGGTATCATTTGCAGGGTCATTAGCGAAGTCAAATTATGTAAATATCCATAATTTTGCTGGACTAATTGTATGTCAATTCAGTTCAGTTAAGGCCATATTTGGAACTTGGAACTAACCTATTCGCAGATCGATAGATGGATATAGGTACACATATTATTTATTTGCATTTTACAATGTTAAAATTAAACCCAAGGTAGTTTGTTACCCACCCACGTACCCGGGAGATCTTCCATTTTCCCGGGATAAAAAGAAGCCTATGTCCTTTCTCAGGCTCTAGACTAGACTATATTATTATGTGTACCAAATTTTATTTACATCGGTTCAGAAGTTTTAGCGTGAAAGCGAGACAGACAGAGTTACTTTCGTATTTAGATTACTATAAGTTAGGATTATCATTGTGGACCCTGCTGAGCACAAGTAGACTAATAGAGTGCCTATTAATAAAATTACAATATATAAATAGAAATTAGAAATTAGTCTTAAATATTTTACATTAGTAGGTAGGTATATCTTTATAGGTTCATGGTTTTAGGCATTTAGGTTTAGACATATTAAAATGGTTAACAAAATGTTCTCTAAAGTTTTTTTGGTATGACGTATGACGTCAAAATTTACCTAACAAAAAAGTGTCATTATATCCAAACTGATGATTACGCAACGTAAGTAAAAAGTAAATAGCGTACTATTAAAATAATAACAGGGCCAATTGTGTTACCTTCGTTTTTTATTCAAATAGGCCGGTTTAATAAAACATTTTTTTTGTATACATATATCAAATTATGATAACCCCCAATTCTTTGTACCTCTTACTGATAGTTAAAATGACGGAATAATTATTTTCGTAACTTGACTCAGATATAATCCGGTAAAATAACATCAAATAAAAAATTTAATGGATAAAATATACCTAAGTTTAAATTTATGACAAAAAGGAAATGTAATATGTAGATATTAAATCAACATTTGCTATTGACTCTGATGAATAATATAATTTATAGAATAGGTACTAGATGCTTCCGCCAGCGTAGTTCCCGTTCCCGTGGGAATACGGTGATAAAATATTAAGATGTTGACCTATGTCACTGAGGGTGAATGTAGCTTTCCAAAGGTGAAAGAAATCTTAAAATCGGCACAGTAGTTTTTAAGTTTATTCATTACAAACATACACACGTAAATACCAAATTTTCTTCTTTATAATATTAGTGTAGAGTAAGAAAATATGATCACATAAATTAATTGATATCTGATCTGAACTGAAATGATCTGTAAAACAACAATACCTTGTTGTATCTACGATACGGAGATTATAGACAAACTGATAAGGTTTCCTTATCCGTCCGAGTAAACAAACTATAATAGTTAAAACAAAGAGTAATAAGGAAAGTAAATTGACTGTTTGATTGCACAAATAAGAGCAACAACTCATTGTAATGACGCCATTTTATTTTACAACTCGAACAAAGATTGATTTGAGGTTCTACTCCAATGGTGAAATTGTGAATTAAACTACTCATATACTTATTCAGTTTATTTATTTATTTGAAAGAAAATTAGCAGACAGATATCTACACTAATATTATAGAGACAAAATATTTGATTGTCTGTTAGTTTGGTATGAATGGGCTCCGAGACTACTGGACCGATCTAAATAATATTTCACCAATAGAAAGCTATTCTACACATATTACTTTGGACTAAGTAAGTATTCTACTTAAATAATTTTTATTCAACTAAAGCATGTTTACTACGAACACCTGCGATTTATTGTAGCATATAAACATAAGTTTGTTTTCGAGTTAACTTCCATTAGTTCTAAAAATACTGTATGATATAGTCACAGCACAATCTTTACTACAACATAGAATCAAGAACAGGTTCCCGCTTCATGCGAGATAACTCATACAAGCGGAGCCTGAGGTCAGAACGGGCGTAGGTATACGTATAGTTGATATTACATCACTCAATAACTATTAGCCATAGCCGTCGGAAATTGTACAAGAGTTGTGCCGTGGAGGGCAATCAACTTTTTAGGGGTCCCTGCCGATGCTTGAAAAACCACTTTAAGCTTTACCGAACAAGTGCGTACGGTGGTTTGCATTATATCGGCATCAGTCAGGTATATAAAAGTTCTGGTACATAACTGTTGTTATTTTACATGCTACTAGCTTCTGCCTGCGACTTCGTGCGCGTGGAATAGTTTTTTGAGCTAACGCTTACTTTAACCCACGACTTCGTTTGCGGGGAAAAGGAAAAACAACCCCGTTTTTGCAACACTTTTTATTGGTGCTCCGAATTAATGATATCTTAGCTTATAGCCTTCCTCGATAAATGGGCTATATAACACTAAAATAATTTTTCAAATCGGACTAGTAGTTCCAGAGATTAGCGCGTTCAAGCAAAGAAACAAACTCTTTAGCTTTGTATATTAGTCTAGAAGTATAGTTTTGCAAATTCAGACCATTTCGTCACATTAGCTACAGAAATGATGAGAGAAGATTCTTATACTGACTAACCTAGTCTTTATGAGCTAATATTATTGAAAGCAATCACGACAAGCATAGGTTATTTTGCAAATTCTGCTTAAGAAATCATAGCTGATTCATAGCTCGGAGTATATGATATAAGATAAGAATTATTAATAACTTAATATTTATTCAAAGAGCAGCTTCTTTTAAATAGACGTCACTAAGAATTAGTAAGAATTTTATATAGGAATTCGACTCCCTTAGATGTGTGATAAAATGTTGTAAATCATGACAGAGAGAACCATAAAAATCATGTTTAATAATATAAGGTTTTATTATTTTAGTAATTCATTTTACAATGTATTGTTCGTGTATCATTTTCCTTGTCAGCTATATTTACAGTAGGTACTCACTTTAATATGCTCATGTCAAAGAATTGTTAACTGTTTAGATAACGTTACTGATTACCCTAATACTAATTAGGATAAGACGCATTTTTAATTTTAAACAAACAGAAAACATGTCAGCTTTCTATATTTATCTACATAAAACAGTGTAGGTACAATAATATGCAAGTAAGTATCACTTGTTTTCATACAAAATGTTAAATTTTCACCTTCAATGATAATTCCATCTGAGAAAGGTCAGTAACTCTGTATTTTTAAATAAACACAATGCAATTTTAGCCGAATGTTGGATTCGGAATAGTCTGGAAGCTGAATGATAATAAATATGCCCACATTTCGTTTTCACTGCAGAATTTTAGCTCAGCTCAAATAATTTTATTGTTTGTGGATTAGCTCATGTGATTCTTAGTTAATGTTCGATTTTCGATCGCACGGTAGTTTTTCAGCATATTCATTAGAAACCGAGAATACAATTTTTTCCTCTATATAATATAGTGGAGGTTTTCAATGAATGATACTTAGTAACGATGGCCATGAAGTTGTTACTATCGTAACGTTAAATAACCAGAAGGAAAACGAATCAAAACCATGGAAACTGCCACAAACTAACATGGTAGGTAACTGCCTAAAAAAGGTGTAACGATCAACAGATAATGTAATATCAAGGACGCTTTAACCCATTTTTCACACTCATTGATTGGAAACCATAAGTGTCGCTAAAATAGCCTTGAGTCGAGTAAAATTAAAATTCCTTCCACCGGTTTAATAATAAATTTTGGCCATCCGCCACCGACGCACAAACCATGTGTATATACACATACATCCACAAAAACTTAATAACAACGTTGCGGATTATAGGATTCCGCACACATATAATAATTAATGAAACACGTACCAGCAGAGTATTGAACAGCGGGAAGTATTCCGTATTTAGCGTGTCACTAATACACTTTCAGTTTCTTCTAAGAACACACTGTTTAGAGCACTGCGGTGGTACTGGTACCATCAAACAAAGGAAACATTCAGCGATTCACAGTTACATCATCGAATATTCGCGGAAATTAACAGATACACTATGGTTGTAATTAACATAAACTCACAAATTGTGGCGCATGAGTTGTGTCAATTTTTCGCCGTGTACCGGAGCCGGTGGGACGTTCTATATTTGAATTGGATTAAGTTGATTGGTTAATTGAATTGTGTAGTGTTGTGCGTCGTGATAAGCGTAGAGAGGTCGCGGCGCGACTGCCCGCCCGCTGTACCATTGACGCCGGCTTAGCTCACGTGCGTTTGCATGCAAAAAAACTTTTACGCAGAGTTCGAAATCTCATAGAGCACTAACCGTTAGTTTTTTGGTTATTTTATATATATTACAAGTAGAAAATATTTACTTAAAGAAATTCAATCAATGTTCTTAAGAAGCCTTGATTGTAGGCAATTCCGATCTATAAACACTGTATGTACCTACTCTACATACACAATGTGTAACATAAATGTAGTCGATACACTAAATTATTACGGTACTTTTAAGTAGTATTTTATTATTTTTTCTTCTGTTGAACTTCATTTTTAAAGATTAACAAGTAATAGAAAACCTTTAGGTACCTTGTCTTTGCCTACATTACAGCTTACAGACTACATAACCAGACAGATGTTTAATTTAGAATGAATGCAAATAGACATGTTGTATACGTAGACTCGATGGTGAACAATAATTTTTACTTATTTAATGTATGAATATCATTTTCCGAACCACTATGGTAGAGTGTTTTTTGGTTAAACCATTATTATTTGTCAAGTAGGTAATTATATGGCAACGATGACAAAATTGGTTTCCATAAAACATAGTTTGTACCTCAAGTAAGTTACGTTTTGTATAGTAACAACTGATAGTAACAAGAATATACTAATAATAGTACAAACAAATATCCTAATAATAATGAGTTACAAGCTATATAAAAAATAAATAATTTGGTATATTATTATTGTTTCTTTATCAATACACAGATGTAGTCAGTTTTGAAAATGTACCTAACCGAATTATTAACAAACATCACTTTTGTAAAAACATTGATATTATAAAAAGTCAAGACAAAGAAACGATATTCAAATCTGACTTTCCTACCCTTTCCTACCTGTGTTTATTTATTTTAAGTCTTTTGTTCCTAACTCTACACAGTCGAAAAGAGCAAAATAAAATAGTTACAAAATTACGGGATCGTCGAGTTCGCGAAAGAAATAACACTGACGCTATATTACAACTATTTTAATAAACTATTATTCATTGTGACACGTGTTTTGTTATTTTTAAACGTGATCTTATCGTATTGATTGGAGGAAACGTATTATACAAAACATCCTAAATGTCAAATTATAATATTAATTATGCTGAATAAATGCTTGAACACTTTTGAGTGAGTAAATTTGATTTCCGTAAAGGTATCACAATGATTTATTTGGAAAGGGGGTCACCACAACAATAAGCATCAATACTAATCAGTGATGTCATATTACAAGACTACCTTCTAGGGTACTCATTAAACTGCTCATCATTTGACGCACTAAACAGTTTGTCACTTGCGCAGGAGTGATTTAGGTACATACTTCTAAAATAGTATATTTCGTTACAAGTGCGGAAAGGCTGTCATTGCAAAGAGTTCCGACGAATGACTACCCGAGCCGCGGCGCAGCCGAAGGCGAGGGTTGACAGTCGGAACAAGTTGCAATGACGGTTCCGCAAGTGTACTGAACGACTATTTTTAATACAGTTGCGAAAAATAAAGCAATTTAATAAAATAATAAAAACACAATAAACTAAACATGCAATGAAAATTTCTGGAAAATGGCGCAGAGTTTTTTTTTCTTCGCCCATTTTGGTAGGCAAAGGGAACTATCCATACAGCTTAGTCTTCAGTATATTTTTTTTATTGATATGAAATGAAAATGAAATTTAATGAGATGAAATGAAACCTAACCTAAATCATTTAATCTGATATTGATATAAATTACAAGCTCCTTTTTAGAAATATACGCATTTGTATTAATCATAAAAACTCTTTAATATAACCTTCATGGTCGGTATTTCTTTTTAATAGACATTATTTTGACAGTTGGGAAAGATGCACGCACGAGTTCGGGAATGGTAAAAAAAAAGCACTAGTGTGTAATAGCCCACTTTCCGAACGCTATACGTCCCTGCAATACACCACTTTTTGAGCAACTGTATTAAAAACGCATTGTCAATTTCAGTGGCTGATAATTTGCGACAAGTAGCAATTTGAGCTGACTACATCGTCTCTAAAAAGCGAATTGCAGCTAATAAATTATGATGAATGATAATATTAAAAATAATTTTAATACAAATCAAAATCTGACCTTTGTTTAGCATTTCAATTTACCTAACCTTTAACAAGAGAATGCACACAACCAACGTCGATGAATAATATGATATTTTTACATCTGAAACCGGCATACCCCGAAATAAAATTAGAATGAAAGCTCGAAAATAAGAAACCGCCTATGATTATTACCACAGTGTGTTTCCATCTCACCTAACTTCGAATCCTGGTCAACAATGGCATGGTGCCAGAAACTAGCCGGCTCTGACGCAGGCGTCACGGAGCTATTCTATCAATTCACATCGCTAGGGGAAATGTTGCACGGATGAAAATATAAAGATAGTAAAAATATCTAAAATAAACAAGCACTGAAAATGATTAATGAGATACGAAGAATGTTACTTACTGGTTTTTTTCTTGCATCGGAATCGAATAAGCGACCTTCATTTTTGTACCACTAAAGCTGAAGTAGCTTCACCAAGCCACCGAAGTAATATCGATTTATAAATGAAATAAGGACAAGGTGCGGCGTGTCAAAATATTATGATATGGGCTTCCTACTGTATAAGGTTGGAACTAGTAGGTTAGCTATCTAATGTAGAGAATATAAACAGAGATTTTGTAATATACACATAGCCTAGAATGGATTGGTGGGCTTAACATTTTGAATGTGACATCTTGGACATGCAGGTTTCCTCACGATGTATTTCTTCACCGAATGCCAGTGGTGCCAAACAATACGAAAATTTTTAAGCTTCGAATACACCCTCATCTAAGATTGTAAATCAGTGTGTTCCCACTGAGGCACCAATGTTATACAATTTCAATATTTGTCTTTGTCTGGATTTAGGATGATTTTCGAGATGTAAATACTCATGTGATATGACAACAAACAAGCCTAAATATGCATGTGTGACACAGTGACTTGTCACCCATTGTGCATTGATTAGATAACGACAATCGAACCCCAGATGCGCATGGGCATGCGGCGCGTACAGACTCGAATCAAATGATCGTAGGGTGGCCATGGTTGCGAAATTCTCGCCTAAAAAGTACAACATTACATAGATAGCCATATAGAGCTTGAATCCTAAGACTAGACTTATGAAGGTTCAAGAGTTATATCATCATTATCAGCCTACTTTGTACATGTAAGCGTCTCCAGGAGCACGCTCCTAGACTTGATCCTCGGTCTGTTTCAGCCAGCCACCTTGAGAGAATGATAGCTCCGCTCCGCCTTGCCTTAAAACCTCATGCTTTACGTTTGACGATCGAGAGTTTACTTCCTATTCTCATATTGATTAACAGTTTTTTCTGACGATCATATTATTGTTACCGCTCTGATATGTTTTTGTGCCTACATATGGTATGTTTAGTTCGTGATCGTAGACAAAAAACATATTATTTTCAACAAGGTCAAGCAAATTTACGATACACATACTTATAATTTAAAAATTTTTTGGACTGTAATTATCTTGACGCCCGAGCTCGGTTTGAAGGTAGAGTATTATAAAGGAGCTTTCCGTGTGTTTTGTTTACGTCTTAACATGCACAAACTACTTGAGATTGGCTTGATTTTCATAGAAATGTAATAAATAACTTTTATTTTAAACAAAATAACATGCCTACAGGTTATGTAATGTACATTTAAATTTATTTTTCCGTTATTTATTTATAAACATTATCCTTTTTACCTAACACTCATGCGTCTGTTACCATATTTAAAACCATGTTATACATGTTTGATAAAATTGGCAATCAGAAACCAATTTCACATATCATTTACCTTGCTACGATGGTAGTTAATTGGTTGAAAGGTCAGTAGCAAAACTACCGCACAGATATTATTAGAACACATTAATTGATAGGCATGATCACGTTTTACTTACCAATATTTTGTTGTAAATTTTCATTTTTTCACTCAATAAATCCTAAGGGTTTTACAATAATTTTGGCATTTAGAACATAAACTATGTGAGTTTATGTTCTAAATGCCAACGAGAGTTATGAACCTAATGTATATTTTCTGTCTCCAAAATAGGTTTTCCATGTTTTGTGTTTGTTTGTCACTCTATAGCAAAATTCTTTAGTCCTATAGGACTCGTATGATACAATTAAATTGAACATTATATCGAATACGATGTCACCCAAATAGAATAGGACTTAATTTACTAAGATATAATTTTTTGACGTAAAGTCGTGAAATAGTATTTAGATAATTAAAAAAATTCATTTGATGCAAATCTATCTATTCGCCCCCTGTCAGGTGGAATGACGACCTGTCAGTCGCAGGAACCTTTTGGATGCAATTGGTCTCTATCATATAACATCATAAGATATCGATGGGGGAGGCCTTAGCACAGCAGTGGACGTCATGGCAGATACGATGATGATGATAAAATCTATCCCGGAATGTTACAGAATAACAGTGGCCCTACACAAAATAAAGAACTCGCAACCATAATACAGTGCACTGTATGTCTGTCTGTACCTACATCAATCAGGCTCATTATGTGCAATAAAAGATTGAACACGTATGCATTATGCATACGTTACCTATTGTTGGTGACTTCATATTGTCCACGAATTTATCGATTTGCTTACAATAGTCGTTGAAAATAATATTGATTGAATTCTGTAGCTATTTATTGGATAAATCGCTTGTTTGTGTACGGGTTTGGTTTATGTAATGCGATATTACCTATTATATATTTGTAACAAACTATAATAATTGTACCTATGCAAATATTTGTATTTCCTTAAGTACCATGATTTGGACAGAAATGTCGAAACAATACATACATCCAAACGAAACAATGTTTTTTCTAACTATTTATATTTCGTACAAAGCAGTAGGTATCCATTTGAATCACCAATTAGTATAAAAAGTGTATGAGGTGACTAAACCACACTAAAACCATTAGTCATCATTGCACAGTTTACAAGTTGAATTATAATAATTATATTATTATTATGTTGTATGCCTCGTTTTTTTCAGTCTTAATATTGGTATTTCAGGTACCTACACACAACTTAATAATAAAATTGATAAATAAATATGTATCTATCTAAAGCTGGTAGTATAAGAACACAGTTAATTTATATTTCGACTTTTGATCGTAAGTTCTTGTCTAAACTACATATTGTACTTCGACAATATATACTTAAGGAGCGGCAAACATTAATTTGAAGATAATAATCCTTGCTAATAAGAATCACTTTAAAATTATTTAAATATAAAATCACCAATGATTTGTATAAAAACGACCGTGATGAATTAGTTTTGTTGTATATAATTTAAAACGGAAATTACAACAAATGATACGACTAATAATAGCTATTATCGGCGGTATAATATTGTTATTGTGATAGCAAAAAACCAAAGCATGTATTGATAAAGTAGGTGTTTAAAACGTCCAATCTTTCTGCCAGTTTTGGTCAAAATTTATTCAATTGCTTAATGGAATAACTTGGATCTCTAATTTTGCAGGATTATCTCAATACACCTTGAAATATATATTGTACTAGCTGCCTCCGCGCGGTTCCACCCGCGTAGTTCCCATTCACACACGGGGATATAGCCTATAACACTACACAGTTACGTAGCTTTCTATTGGTGAAATAATTTTGGTAATCGGTTCAGTAGATCCATAGATTACCCCTTACAACGTCACAAACTCACAAATCTCTCTCTCTCCCTCTCCCTCTCTAAATTATTAGTAATAGCTTTAATGTTGGTATGAAAATAGTCTTAGTGCACCTAAGCTTTAATTAGGTACTAAGACTTAACAATCAAATTCTTCAAGGGAATTCGAAACATGAAACTAATTAGGAATACATTCCTTAGCGTTTAGCACTACACGTTCCAATTTGAACTTTCAACCAAACGTCATAAAGTTTCTAATCGTATTAGAGAATTCATATTTTTGGAATTACATCACTAACCTTGTGCACAAGTATTTTCTCGATATCTATGACGTCATTTGTAGTAACAAAAACTTGAATATGATATATGCAATTAAGCATAAGCATGTCCTTCAAAGATTTTAGGATGTTCAAATAAAACCTGATTTATATGTTGCGACTTAGAATTATATCTATAGATATATACCGATGAACAGACAACTTTATATCAGCTAATGTTATACTAATACGTAGTATTACTTAAGAATCATCATCATCACTTAAGAATCTAATGCTATACTAATACCTAGTGTTACTCAAGAAGTTATTGATTTCAAGTCACGACAAATATACCTTCGAAGGTACTTTAAATTATATACGAAGGAGTTAATCAGTAGGTATATAAGGTAAACCGTTAGGTAAATCAACAGGCCTCGATGCAATAAGCAAGAACCGCGACAAAAGCAGAACTTTGATCTAAATAAGTGCGCAAGCGCAACGCTCGGGCGTAACTAAATTTAACGATATCCGTCAAAACGTGCATAATTTGAAAACTGGACGAACGCCAACTAGGTACCTACGAGCACTGCATAAACATGCAACGCCGTCAAATATTTAATTAAGGAGTATTTAATATTCCAGTGGCCAAAATAACCACCTGCCATCATATTGACTTAAATTCCAAGAGATCGAATAATAAAAATAAACACAACATTGAAACTTTCCTAGTTAATCATAATACAAGTCTTGTTACAATTATGTATAAAATGCTTGGATTCATTCGTCTTGATTAATCAATCAATTAATTAGTACAAAAACACATTATTCGTTTTCACAACATTTTATGTGGTAATTTGTTTAATTTCATTTATCTAAATTGTTTATTTACACGGATCTCAAAAACCTAGATTATAACCCAAGACCTAGGAACCTATTAATTGTCATACACAGTGAAAACTTATAGGTAGATATATTTCTTCACTATAAACGACTCCTAAGATGAACATAGAGTAAATTCAGCTGTTGAAATACATTAATAAATAACGACTCAAACATGTAGTTATATGTTAAGTAGGCACGTGTCACAATTTGCTCCTTAAATAATAAATAAGCCAATGGGTTAATTGTAAGTCGACTCGGGTATCGGGTTACTCATGTTTCGCAAGCGGCATTCATAATATTTTACTCATGGTCGAACACATCAAAATTCAAAACAAATGGTCATTATTGGAGAATGCTGCGGTAAGTTACTAAATACATGGTATGTACTATGCTTCCATCTTGTTAGAGGTCATTTTTACTATGTTCTTATTATGTACTAGCTTGCGCACTGCGGTTTCGTCGTTCCTATAGCTCTAGTCTATCTCTGTACCTAATATTGTCAAAGTTGCTTCAGTGGTTTAGGGGTGAAACCAACAGACAGAGTTACTTTCGCATTTATAACATTAGTAGGTATGTAAGACTGTACGGTTGATACGAGAAAAATACATAATTATAAGCACATGGCATACCAAATTTGATATGGATGATACGTTCATTGTTCATATGAAAATGTTTTTACATATTGTACAACATTTATAGGTATTAGAATAAGTTCTTATCATTCTGTAAGACACACTAACTATGCTATGATTCGATATTAAAAATTGTCACAGCATCGCTACAAATGGACTCGATTATCTTCTAGTCGATGACTAGCTCATATAAGTCTCCACCGAGGAGCACGAACCTCCCCTAACAATGAGAGGGTTTAAGGCATAGTCCACCACGCGGGCCTACAGTGGATTGGTACACTTCACATCTCAGGCATGCTTACATGCAGGTTTCCTCACGATGTTTTCCTTCATCGAAAACCAGTATTGCTTGTATTCGACGAATATGGTGAATTCGATATTTTCCAAAAATATGGTTGACATGTCAGAAATTTTATATATTTAGCATTTTTTTATGAATATCAAATGCGTAAGACAACCGTAAAAAATATGCTTGATTGATGAAAAACCGTACACGTCTCAGAATACATCTTTGTAACCACAGTACCTATATTAAAATTAAATATATAATTTATGATAAACTTACCAGTATCACCAACGGCTTGGCTGAGAGTGTTTTCGGTGACGGGGCGGAGGGCTTCAACAGCGCTGATGTAGCCGAGCCGGTCGGCGATGGCGCATGCTGTTTGCCCGTTCTATATCAAACGAAAATATTAGGAACGGATAAATAAATTACATTGAATTATGGAAAGGAAGGAATTTGGAAACATTGAAATTATTTTTTTACTAGCAAAAAAGAGTATTACAAAAAAATGTCGCAGTTTAGAAAGAAATAAGATTCCTAAGGATAGTTAAGATATAAAGAGAACTTACAGCAGACAATGCATTTGGATCGGCGTTACTCTTCAACAGCAACTGGATTATGAGCGTGTGGCCTTGTTGAGCGGCCTGGTGGAGCGGAGTGAACCTGGGGTAGGATATAAACATTACTCATGTATCGACAAATAAATAGTTTAAATTACAAATTTAAATCTTACTATTGCATACTTATATAAAAAAATTATGGGGAAGGTTATAAAATATGTATCTATAAAGACATTCTCTGAACAGAAGAGGTTTCTCATTTCTATATTAAACGACTCAGCGCGCCTATCTTTCTTACCTCTTATTTTGGAACTTTAAAAGGCAGAAATTAACTCTGATCATGGTAATGAATTTTTGGAAAGTAAAAAAGCTATTATGTCATTAATCATATTAGAAAGCCGTTTGGTTTTAGTGTGTGAAATGAGTGAGAGAAATTGTTCTTTTCGGCCCCCCCTGAGAATGGGGGTCCTGGGTCTCGTGTGCCTTTATGGTAAAGACAGTATTGGTAGCAGGTGCATACCCGTGGGCGGCTCTAGCGGCGACGTCAGCATCAGCCGCGATGAGGGCCCTCGCGGCGGCGTGGTGGCCGTGGTGGGCTGCAGCGTGGAGGGGAGTGTACCCGTCCCGCGTGCGCGCCGAGCAGTGCCCGCCCGCGCCCACCAGCGCCGTCAGCACCGCCGTGCGGCCCTCGCCTGCTGCTAGGTGCACTGGGGTCAGACCTGGGGGGACATGCTGGTAGATATAGGTACCTTTTTTTTAATAAAAACAGGCTTGCAGCCAACCTGATTGCCACCTGAAAGCGGTTACCGCAGCCTATGAACCTCATTTTTTTTAAATACAAGGCCTACGCATAACAAAAGCAGCCTATGAATAAACCTTATTATTTTTAATACAAGGCATTATTTAAATTACCTCCAAAATAGACATGTTATATAACTACACGTATATTATATTCCGTTATCTATACTAATATTATAAAGAGGAAAGATTTGTTTGTTTGTTTGTAAAGAATAGGCTCCGAAACTACTGGACCGATTTCAAAAATTCTTTCACCTTTGGAAAGCTACATTATCCCCGAGTAACATAGGCTATATTTTATCCCTGTATTCCCACGGGAACGGGAACTACGCGGGTAAAACCACGCGGAGGCAGCTAGTGATAAATAAAATATAGAATGGATAGTGGCTGGAACTAGTCCATTGAGTAAAGTGTCCAGAAAAGTTACAAAACAGTTACCAAGATTAGGTTAGATCTTACAGTTCAGATGGCGACTACTTAGAGTTCGCAGACCGGACGTAAGATTAATATAGAATAGGAATGTCTTACTGTTGAACATACTGCCTGTTACATCCTACTTAATTTCTTTAAAATTTCAAGTCTTAATATTCACACACTGACCATTATTAGCTGGTACGTTGACATCAGCTCCCCTCTCGATAAGCATTTCAACACAATCTTCGTGCCCCTCCTGAGCCGCCATGTGAAGAGGTGTGAAGCCAGCCTTCGATTTAACACTGGGATCGGCATCTGTATAAACAAGTAAATTTACATTATACACCTTTTTCTATGAATACGGCTTCACATACGTATTAAATGAGATAAATAAGAATTAAGTCATTGTTATATACGCCTGACAAACCCTTAAAGTAGTTTGTTGCTGCTCGGAATATACTCATATTATATCATTAAACTAAAACTAAGATAATTGAATTGAATAATGTATAAATTAACATTTCATTGATGTGCTATCAATCTAAGAACTGACACTTATTATCACCATTTAAGGACATGTGGCCAATTTAGCAATCTTGTAGAGGTAGGGCCAGATGGTGCATTCGATCAACATAAATTACCTACATAAGTATAGGACAAAGTTCAAGCAAAGACATGTAATTTGCATGTTTACATTAAGCTGTTTTTTTTTACGATATCAAAAAAGCACTGTCTTAATAATTATTTGTGTATTTGATTATGTATATATACATAGTTATTTCACCGAAATGTATCCCAAAATATTTAAATTTGATCAAGCTAGACTATTCCGACTATTCCTCATAGACACAGGAGTGAAATTCGAAGGCAGGCATTCCCCCTGCAGTGAGACACTAAATACTGACAAAAACATGATATTTGTATATATAGAGAGTAATAAAATAGCAATAATAATTTACCGTGTTCAAGTAGAGCGAATGCGATGTCTGGATGGTTGTGTCGACAAGCGATGTGCAGCGCCGAGTGGCCATTCTTCGCCAGAGAGTGCGGGGACGCTCCTAAACAATTGAGAAACTAGCTTACAATACTTGTATCTAGCATCTTGTTATAGATAAAAATTCAATACTTGTATGTAGCATCTAATTATAGATAAAAAAAAATATAAGTGCTGTTAGATGAGTAGAAAGAGAAAATGTAGTGATATTTTTGGTGCTTAAGAAGTGGAATATGTAATTTTTTTACAGAATGTAGCTTATTATGATTTATATTTTAAATTTATATGTATAGATGCTAAACAGTGTTTTTGAACTTCGGTAACATAATTCTTAACGAGATGATGTAAGATAATCAAGATTTTTTTTTTTTTTTATACCACAAAGGTGGCAAACAGGCATACGGTCAAAATGTAAAGATTGTCACAATACTGGGAAAGTGGGTTTAAAACATGAAAAAAACTAGCGACATAAAAATAAACAGATTAATTCAAACCTTTATCGAGCAGCAACAGCGCTATGTCCGGGTGTCCGTAGTACGTGGCCATGTGCAGCGGCGTGATGTGGCTCTTCCCGGACGCGTCCGGGGACGCGCCCCGGGCGAGCAGCAGCCGCGCCACGCCCGTGTCGCCGTACTTAGCCGCTAGGTGGAGTGGCGTGAAGCCCTTGCGAGTCTCCGCTTCGATCGGTGCGTTGTGGTCGAGGAGGATCGCTGCCACTTCTTCTTTGCCTGTTTTATAGTGCGTTAGTTAGTCTTATAAGGAATAAGATTACAGTATATTAGAATTTCAATGTTTTACATATGATTTCAGACTAGGTAATAAGTATAATTTATTAATGCTTAATGAAAATTCTAGAAATCCTTGTGATTTTATTTATAATGGATACGTTATAAAATGTTATGACATAGCGTATTGATAGTAATGCCAGATAATGATGATGATTTGTATTGCGTAAGCTATAGACCATCTGACCTTCCTTGGCGGCGATGTGCAGCGGCGTGTAGCGGTCCTTGGTGGTGGCGGCGGGGTCGGCGCCGTGCTGCAGCAGCAGCGCCGCGATGTCGCCGTGCCCGAGCCGCCCCGCCACGTGCAGCGGGGTCTGCTCCTCGCGGGCACGGGCGTCTACCTGCAGGAGTATATATAGACTTTAAGTACCATAGCGTATATTGAACGAGCAACCACCCCGATTTTTGCATAGTTCTCGTTCCCGCGGTATTACGGGGTCTGATTTTGGCATGTCATTAATATAGACTAGGAATAACAGTGGACCCAAAACACTTCCTTGAGGGACACCAAATCTTGTTATCCTAGGTTCAGATATATACGAGGTTTCTATTCTTGTATCAGGTCAAACTCTGGATATGCTTGTAATTTGTTCCCTTTCGCTTAGGTACGATTTTAACAAAATTTGAATATTTCCTCTAACCCCGTACTTTTCTAATTTTACTAATAGTATTTTATTTATCAATAACTTTCTCTGTTCCTCTTCTTGTGTCTGTTTTTAGCAAAAACATATAGTATGTCCATTAAAAAAACGCTCGAGATATCACATTCGAAGGCATGAAGTCCACCAATCTACCCCTCGGTAAGGGAGTTTCGAGCTCGCGCATATAGGTGAAGTCCGCCAATCCGCACTAAGCCCGCGTGGTGGACTATGGCCTAAACCCCCTCGATGTTAGGGGAGGCTCGAGCTCCTCGGTGGAGACGTATATGAGCTGTTGATGATGATGATGATGCATATAGGTGATGTCTAATCCAGTTTACCTTGGCGTTGTTCCGCAGCAGCACCCGCACGAGGTCCAGCTGGTGCGCCCTCGCGGCGAGGTGGAGCGGGGTCTCCCCCCGCGCCGTCCCCGCGTCGGCCGCCGCCCCCGCTCCCACCAGCACCAGCGCGATGTTCATGCAGCCCATGAACGCGGCCACGTGGAGAGGGGTCAACCCAGATTCTGTAGTTGCTGATTTGCCTGAAAAGTTTTATCGTAGTTCCGTTCAGTGGCGGTAGATGGCGTTGGTCGTGATGATTTTAATGGGGAGGGATGAATGAAAATTTGTTTGTGGTTGTATAAAGTAAGCTACATGATTAAATTTACATAAAAATAATGCATGTTTCAACATAATGCATCTGGTAATTAAATGAGTGAAGATCGATTGTCCACCGGGTTTCTTAGACTATAAGTAAATGTATCTTGGAAATTTTGGTGTTTATAAGGACCTAAAATTATTATGACTTTCCTCTATATCACTACCTATATAAACAAATTTATTAACGTATTTTAATAAATGAGCTTGTTTTTACTTACTCGCTCCATATTTGAGCAGTAATTCGACAACTTTAAGTCTGTTCTTCTTGCAGGCAATGTGTAGTGGTGTGAAGCCATTGAGAGCTCTAGCGTTTGCGTCCGCGTTTCTGTCCAGTAGGAGTTTTGCTACCTGTAATAAAACAGACGAATGTGTAAATAATTTCTAATAATTAAAAATATATACATAAAAGATAAACTGCAAACATTCCAACTCTAAATATCAAAACAGATTAGGAAGAATAAGCATAAAAGAACCATACTTTAAACACAATACATATAGATAATGTAGTTTATTACTCTTTAGTTATTAAGTCTATCAATAGATCGCCAGTACAAATCCTGTGCGATAAACTTCCAACTCTAGCTCCATAGCCACAAGGTATATATCACCTTGACATGTCCACAGTGTGCGGCGACGTGCAGCGCGGTGAGGTAGTCGACAGTGACGTCATCGATGGGCGCGCCCTCTGTGAGCAGAACCTTGGCCGTCTCGACATGTTCGCCTTGCACGGACATGTGGAGAGGAGTCAGCCCGTTCTGAAATTTCAATTTAGGCTTTAGGAATTTAGATGTTACATATTTAGAAGATAAAAAATAATAATTTGGAAAACATGAAGCTAAATAAATTGAGATAAGAATAGAATTTTTTTTATTTGATTTTAGTTGATGAGTATAGGTAAATTGATATGAGAATATTTAAATTAAGAAGACTGTAAGGGTGGTAGGAGAAATTGGGGCCATTGACCTATATCTAAAATAGTCAATTCAGTGGCTTTCATCTATTGGGATTAGTTTATGTAAAGAAATATAATAAATAGGACGCAGAAAAATGTTATTAATTTATGTATGTAAGTATCAAATTATCACAAGACTTGTAGGAAATATAACCAGTAGTAAATGACATAATATACTATTGTTTATAAGCAGCAATGGATCTTTTGACTCTCCGTTGGAGCTTTTTATGGCATATAGTGTAATATTTCGTCACTACGAGTTATTGAGTAGGTTGTATGGATGCTGAGAATCAATAATGTGTGAACCCACAAAAAGTCAAATTCAAAATGTTAAGTGTGAGTGTTAAGACGTTATTGGTTATCAGCATCCATATGTTTTGAGTAGTGACCTTAGTTTTGCTGGTAATGGGCGCGCCATGCTGCAGCAGCCGCGACACGACGTTGCTGTGTCCCGAGCGGGCGGCGCAGTGCAGCGGCGTGAGCCCGTCGCGGGTCACCGCCGCTATGTTGGCACCTGGATATAACAATAACAATTCTATATAGGTAATACGGCCTAAAATTCCATGATACTAATTACATTTTTAAAGTATCAATTTAATCATAATTGTTACAGGTGTCCATAGGCTGCGGTAACCGCTTTCCATCAGGTGGGCCGCATGCCTGTGTGCCATCGTCGTGGTATAAAAAAAATCCAAATTTAAAATGTAATATTGTATTATATAATGTATTTTTTTAATTTTATTTTGAAAATAATTTCTTGTAAATAGTATTAGGTTTTTGGCTTGTCCCATTGTCCGTATCCTTTTTGGTCTCGTCTCTCTTAGAAAAGTTAGTGACCTTTTTGAGCGACCGATCTTTAATAAATAAATATCTATGCTTTACCTAGTCTAATAGCATATCGACTATGTATGCGGGCAATTTTAAACCTTAAGGTAGTAAACATTATCTGACCCCGACTGAACATATATTTTTCAAATCATCATTTTTAGTGTGGGGTTTGTTTGAAGTATTACGTAAGCAGATTCAATACAACTATTTACCACCCCATCCCCCTAGTCACTCAAAATAAGCAAAGCAAAGCAAACCCCCCCTCCCCATTGTGCTTATGTAATACTTGAACGGCCCTTATCATTACATCACATACTAAGACAATCAAATAATTCATATTATATACCGTTATCCACGAGCAGATCGAGCATAGTAAGCTGCCCCCACTTGCTGGCGACGTGTAGCGGTGTGATAGAATGCTTGGCGGCGCGAGCTGGGTCTGCTCCGGCGGTGAGCAGGGCTCGAGCAACCGCCGCGTTGCCGTAGTGCGCCGCGATGTGGAGCGGGGTGAAGCCAGACTTGGAGCACGCGTCTGGGTTGTGCTCGTTCTGGAAACAATATTAATAGGTAGCTACAGTTGATAGTTAAGGTACCGAACCCGAAGAGCGTTTACTAAGCCTCCGATGTCCGATGAAATTTTCACAGAATATGTAATTCTGTTGCCACTATAATAAATGAAACGTGTTGATTGCTGTAAAAATCATGCACGAATCCGACTTGCGCTTGGCCAACTTTTCCGGATTATTGTGTTTAGTGTGTCTAAATAAAAATATATATTAATTTTGATTGAATATATAACACGATTGAAATGGTAAATATATACTTTTACCATGTTTATCCTAGTAATTTGTAATAGTATTTATTTACACGTGTGTAAACATAAACTATTTTTATATAGGTATTGTTTTAATTTCAGGATCATTTTACTAGGTAACATATTATTAACGTTACAAAAATTTAATTTAAATTCCTAAAACCATGACTTATACATATTTACCTCAAGAAGTAAAGTGGCTGCTTTGACGTCGTTTTTCTTGGCGGCTATGTGTAGGGCCGGCAACCGAACTTTGCCTCTTGTGTCGGATTCCAGCAATTCAGCCACCACTCTGTCGTGGCCTTGCTGCATCGCCACTGCCAGGGGAGTGAAGCCGTCCTGAAAAGTAGTAAATAATATTGCCAATTAAATATGAAGTACCCTTTGAAGTCCTAACAACTTCTGACATAGTAATTTAGAAATGAAAATTGTACTTAATAATTATATCCCCTAAGTATGATACGTATTAAAATTGGTAAAATAATATTTACGTGGGATAAATTGAATAATATTTTGATGTGTTCAGTAGTTCCATTCTTATTATCAAGTGACTTTTTAATCTTGCTTGTGCTGTAAATAAATGCATAGGTACATAACATATATTAAGTACAATCATTGATTTATATGTAGCACAAATAAAAAGTATTTATTAACCTAGTTTTATTATGAAACTAATTAAACTACTACCCCATACTTATTATACCCTTCGTCATAAACAAGTAGAAATAACTCCTGCATTCCTTAATAAGCAAATATGACGGTAATCATACCTCGGTGGCGAGGGTCTGGCTGGCCCCAGCGGCGAGCAGCATCTTGACGCACCCCGCGTGGTTCTCCTGCGCAGCCATGTATAGGGGGGTGAAGCCTGCAGCGGACTGTGCGTCGGCCTTCGCCCCCGCCCCAAGCAGGGCCTGCGCCACCGACTCCTGCCCGGCTAGACATGCTATGTGGAGGGCTGTGTTGCCTATGGGAAAAGTATAATGATAATAATTTTTTTAAAGCTATTTTGGCATATCTACAGTTATATTATAAAGAGGAAAAATTTGTATTTTTGCGTCAATGTTTGTAATGAATAAACTCGAAAATTACAGTCCCGATTTCATGAAATATTTCACCATTGAAAAGCTACACAAGGGAGTAACGTAGGCTATTCTATCCCAGTATTCCCACGGAAATATACGTTACAAGCTAACATGTATAGTGACTTTCAATTAGCATTAATAAATAAATATTCATATCCTTTTTTTACTCACAGGATCGGATCCTAATTTGAAACTCCAAAATCGAAACATAGGGAAGTGTTTAGAGCAAATTATAATACATCTTATTCAAGATCACTCAATTCTTCATTATAAAGATATTAATTTGTTTATCGATTGGTGACCTCCAAATTACCTTTTTTTGTTGCTGCATCGACAGTGGCACCTCGTTTCAGTAGCTCTTCGACTACTGATATGTGTCCATCTTTAGCTGCCAAGTGTAAAGCATTCAGGCCATTCTGGAAAAAGGATATTCATTCATACAGCTCATGTATTAAGGTTTATATTGCAGAAAAAATCGTGAGCTCGAGTTAAAATGTAAACATGCAAATGTAACTAATTCCAACATCCGTACATCCGTCGAACACGATTCCGCTCTGATAACTTATAATTTTATTGAAATTATGATGAATTTGGATTTATTCCAAACATACCAGATAAGTATCACTCATAAATAATGTTGATTAAGTAAAAAAAGTTTGTTTTTGGTAAATAAATGGAACTATTACATAGCAAACATAAGTAGGTAAACACATTTTTTTACTCCAAAATTACAGTTCTAAATTATGGTTTTACTGACAAAAACAGACGTTCATCTATACTAATATTATAAAGAGGAAAGATTTGTTTGTTTGTTTGTTTGTTTGTTTGTTTGTTTGTAATGAATAGGCTCCGAAACTACTGGACCGATTTCAAAAATTCTTTCACCTTTGGAAAGCTACATTATCCCCGAGTAACATAGGCTATATTTTATCCCTGTGTTCCCACGGGAACGGGAACTACGCGGGTAAAACCGCGGGGAGGCAGCTAGTCATATATAAAAATAATATCTATACTAATATTATAAAGAGGAAAGATTTGTTTGTTTGTTTGTTTGTTTGTTTGTAATGAATAGGCTCCGAAACTACTGGACCGATTTCAAAAATTCTTTCACCTTTGGAAAGCTACATTGTCCCCGAGTAACATAGGCTATATTTTATCCCTGTATTCCCACGGGAACGGGAACTACGCGGGTAAACCCGCGCGGGGGCAGCTAGTATCTAATAAAATTGAATAGTTCCCATGAGACGGGTCGTATTATTCTCACGATATCTAGTCTAATACAAAGTTTTGGGTCTAGAAGCTATAAATCAAACAAGTTGGTACTACCGCTAGAATTGTAGATAGTACCTACCTACCTACATAGCTTTAAAATATCCTCATTTATATAACAAGCCTTTATGCATGTGAAGATACTAAATGTAAATACATATTACATACGCTTTACTTTTTGTGTTTCTCCACACTGTATGAACACCCTAACTTTCTTTCCGATAGAAAAATGCAAATTGTTACATTCAATTGCACTTAATTGAAATACCAAGCAATAGCAATGCTTATAAACTGCAAGTATTTATTCAGCTATTCTCCGCACGTCCATGCTCATTTAATCATCATTTTTATGAGGTAACTTGGAACACGAACGTCAATTTGTGACGACTTTAAAAAATTACTGACCGTATAGGTATATTTTTTTGTTATTAATTACGATAAATAAGTGGTACGGCTTTTATTTTAATGAAAACTAATAGGTTTTGCGCTGAGATTAATTAGATAGAAAGTCGAAACATATTTGTGGATTTAATGTTAAGTCTTAGTATATATTTACTTTAGATTTGCGAGATGTATCGGTCTAGAAAGAAACGGCTACTTTAGGACTTTATTTATTAAAGTTCAATCATAACATTGAAATAGCAGGTTGTAGAAAAGTGTTAATAACGTAAACATAAGATATAAATTAGGACATAATAATGACAAATGACCAAGGTCACGGACAACATTACGCATCCAAGCTTCAAAATAAAAAAAAATATATAGCTATGTGTATAAAACCATATAAAAATACTAAGGTATTGCCTTTAATAACAAAAAATGAGATTCAGAGATGAAAACCATATCTTTTCAGAAGAAAAATACGTTTGTTTTCTCCGTAATTTAAATAAAGTAAGTGTAGAAATTACCATAGTTTTGGACTGTTATTGCGACTCAAGTGAACCTTTCTGTGCGCATTACTGATTCTCAATATAAAAGTTTAACCTTTCTGTTATGTTACACAAAAGTTTTCGGGTGGAATTTATATAAGATTTTGATAAAAAATAATATAGGTATGCGCGAATAAAATGGGAGTATTTTTATGAAGTAGGTACGCCTTTTCATCACCATTACATTCGCTTCCATCTCTAGTATTCATAATGCAAAAACGTTTGTAAGAAGGATTAGGTATGCCTAAAATATTTGTTATCATGTCTTTATTTAATTGCAAAGTATCACTTCATAAATGAAATAAAATGCAAATCACTATTCGTTGCACGCAAAAAACAACACTTGATATTCAGAAAATGCTTTGGAATTTACGCTGGGAGGTATGCTGGGTTTGTTTTCTTTACATTTACTTTTCTATATTCAATGTTTATTGAAATAACATACCGACTATCCTCTATACTACAGGGATCATAAAGGATTTATTCTGAAGGAAAATTTCCTCTTCTTTTGAATCTGTTGTATTGAGAAGCCCGTATCACTTTTAGAGCCTAGATTGTCCTACAAACGAAATCTTGTATAGGCTTATATGTACTGTAATATAAACAAGTGTCTATTGGTAAAATGATCCTGATAGCAGGCCAGTGAAGCGAGACGCGTCGAAGGTCGGCTACATTTTTAACTGGACAATATCGATATCATTGTAATGAGTTTTAATAATTGACTATGTACGCACAATTATATTGGAAATAGCTAGTCATGTGCACTCTCGGTAAGAAATAAATGTAATTAAATAAAAAATCTGCCGGATTAATAAACATGATTTTTGACATAAGCAAGCTCGATATAAAGAAATAGAAATAAGGAGTTATTGTAATAAACACATGTCTCAAAGTAGTACAACGATGCGATGTTAAAATTTGGCCGATCTGTGATTACAAAACGATTAACACACGGGAAATGCTTTGTATATAGAATTTTATACCTATATATTGCGATGAATATTTATGTGGTCTTTAATTTTATTAATCTTGAATAGTCAGACAGCCATTATATATGAATAAACGAACAATTCATTAAAATACATTTGATTAAATATATGTTAGACATTTAACATAAGCTCAATCTCATTTAATTATACTATTTTCTTTTCATCTAACGAATGGACCAAACGTAAATTTAATAACTTGATGATACAGCAAATAAATTTATATCAATCTGTAACTTGTTTAAGTCCGTAGAAAAAAGACAATTCAATCTAGATATTGTATTATTTGTACCTAACTCTAAACGAAAAAATATCTAATGTTTTATTTTATCTACTCCGCCCGATTTTACATTGAGCTTTCATATAACCAGAAGCCAAGTCTTGGAATTTAATTAAATTCTACAAGAAAATACGTGGTAGTAGGCCGATATTGAAGTATATTTTCATTATTAAAATAATTACCTTAGTTTCTTGTCGGTTTTGCTGAACAGGGTTGACCTTTTAAATAAGAAAGCTACTTGGTTTATACATTAATTAAAAGGGATATTATTATTCCTAATATTATATTATAATAATGTAAACTATTATTTTAATCCAATATTTTTATTAAAAGTAAAACATAATTTGCATTTATCATTGAAAGTTGTTACTGAGATAACTATGGTAAATGACCCAATGGTGGCCAGTTTAAGAAAAAAAAAACTGGTTTTTGTGAAATATTGCCAAAATTGTGAAAGTTTCAGCACTGAATATAGTGAAACTGTAAAGTCCAGTCCTTATTTAATATTTGTAATGTGTTGCGCGTGAGATACGGCAAAGCTGGATTCAATTAATTTAACAAATAAAAGTTGTAGTTTTGTGACCCAGTCTTGGACAGGGAAAATTCATTAATGGATATCCCAGTCTTAGTCTTAGTTTATCTTTATTTTATGGTTAACACATCGAACAAAACTAATTTTGATTTTAATTAAGCAATACTATTTTACAAGTGAAACTTTCTGCTCACCGCCTTAACGATTTCCTTAAGAAAAGCCGTCGTTGTCAATTTCAAATCACCTTACACTTTGTATTCGCGCATATTTGTACATGTAACTGACTGAATTCAATAAAACGTTAAACTTAGATAGTTCGATGTCTAAAGTCTATGTCACAGTGATCCCAATGTAAAAACATTCGCTCATGTCCGAATTCTAGATGTTTCTTTTAATTTTTGGCCATTACTGGTACCGTGGCCACGACTGGTACACTTACGATAGGTATATTTTACCATTCTTGACCACTATTTAAACATCCAGGCTTTAAGCCTTACCTCTTAGTGAAAGCACTGTGACGAATCGATTCAGCACTTTCTGTAATTACCATATCTTGTGCGCCTACAGTAATTAGCTTAGCAACATCTATTTACGCGTTTTTTTATAGCTTCCAGGAGCTTTTACTGGCGTTTCCTATAGTATAGCAAACTATAACTACCGGTGACCTGATCGGCAAAATTACATTTTCTTGGTCACAAAAGATGGCCGACAGACATCCCATCCCAACTGACAGGCGACGATGAGACGCGCAAATTAAATTCCAGACGTTTGCTAGACGAATGAAGGGATGGATAAAGTCTTTAAGAATAATGTTATTTAGCGCTAAGGTAAATTCTGTAAATTTCGTTTGAGCTATGTGCTACTTGAATTATTGTATTTTTTCAAATACACGTTGTTTTCAAACATAATATCAAGTTTTGTTACGGCGCGTATACGTAATTAGGTCAAATTATTTCCGCTTTATGGGATTTCATTTTCATTTGTATGTTTCGTTGTAAAAATACCGTTGTAATATATGTAGCATAATATCATAGATTAAGAGGAGGTACCTGAATATTTATAAAAAACAATATTATCTTTAGTTTCATGTTAAGTTTCAGGCTTTCATAGCCATTATTATTAGTAGTATATAGGTATATAACTAGTGGCTCCCCGCGGTTTCACCCGCTTTCCCGGGGGATCTTCAATTATCCCAGGATAAAAAGTAGCCTATGACCTTTCTCAGGCTCTAGAAGTCTAGACTATCTGTGTACCTTAATTACCAATATTTAAATAATGTCTATGCTACAGTACCTACAAGCTCTGCTTCTGAAATTACATTACCTGTGCACAGAATATCCAAGAATATTATCAAGTACTTTTCATCCAAGAATATTATCAAGTACACCTCATCATTCAACTTTCGAACCTTATCAAGGTCACCTAAACCATAGATCATACACGCTAGTCTAGCACAACAAACTATAACATGACCCTGGGCATAATAAAGCCTAGATGTGACGCATAGTTAGACCTCTTTTGATCAGTTACCACGCCTGTCAGGATGTCCTCTATATGTAGGTACACTATCTGATGACATGTCTCATTATATTACTTTATGAATAGGTTTGCCTATAGCAAATTTTATGACTAGTTACAATTTTGTTACGGTTGCGTATTTATGATTGTGCCGTTCTATTTCCATAGAAGGGTAACTATGGCTTACCAATATAAAAATACTATTTTAGGTGTATATGTTTATTATGCCTCAAAAATTTACTTCGGTTAATAGTGTGAAAGTTATCAATACCTCTCTATTTATAGAACCTAATGTAGGTAATATTAGAACATCTTTTTTTACAATTAAAGCACAGGTCAAAGAAAGGTCAGCCATAGCTTTTTATTTAATGAAAGTGAACAAAAGAAAGTGTAATGTGGAAATTAAAATCCATCAATCAGCGCAGCGGATCTCAATCATCTATATTGAACGCGTCCGGATTTTTGAGGGCAATTGTAAAGAATGATGGCGCCCCTACTAGTGAACATGAAATGCGTACGCGCATAGGTTGCCGTTCAATTTGCGCAGTTACCGTTGCATTAATCAACACCCAAGAGATTACGGTACGGTATGTAATGGTAACACAGTTCTGAACCCACTGGGGACTTGACATAGACCTATATTATATACTTGATTGCATCGGAGTTTATAATGACGAGTCGTGTAATACTGGTTTGAGGCATTCTAAGACACAGAGTATCCAAATTAACTTCAATAATAACAATATTGTTGAGAGTATTCTTTAGTTCCAAATATAGAGCATATTTAGCAATATTAAAATAGATCTCTGTAAAAGACTTGTTAAATTTTTTTAGTAATTCCTCTGGGAATGCGTTTGATACCCCGGTTAAGCAAGTACTTAATATTATTATCTTTTATGACAGTCTTTTTTTGTTTAATAACACCATTTTAATATATTCTTGTTTTATGTGTCTTAAGTCTTTCTTCATTTCATTCCATTCAAGGAAGAGTGGGCCGTAATCGTCTCAATCTCATCTCCCCATTCAGAAAGTGCATCATACTAATAGAATGTATTCATAACAAGTTAGAAAGGACAATTGCATATCCTTGAATTGACACATCCGGGATTATCGCGTCACTAAAACCCGTTGTAGTGGAAGTGCAATGTCAGGACTGAGTGCAGTAACGAGGACATCCGTGGTAATCTGCCATGATAGCATACGACCTCCGGGAAACTTGCATAACATGGGATGTTTTAGCGATCACGAGATTAAGGATCATGGAACTATAATACTCCGAGATATTGCAGATGCAGCTCGCACGTATAAGAATAAGGTAGATTTTTGGATAGCAAATTGGAATTAGTCTACTAAATGTTTATTATCACCCAATATGTGAGACTTATGAATACAAAAGGGAAACCTTACAACAATATTCAATCGTTGTTGCGTAATATGACCTCATTTTCACATTCATCCCCATTTTCAGTCCGAAATTAAAATTGATAAAGGTATGCTCACCGAGTTACATGTGTTTATATCCTTAACTGCGCCTGAGTCGAGTAGGTCTACCACTGTGTCTAGCTGGCCAGCGCGCGCCGCTCGTAGGAATGCTGTGTTTGGGTCTATCTGAAAACGAAACAGATGTATTCGTCATTAGAATTTTGGTTTCGAACTCATATTAAAAAGGATCGCAGAGGTGGTTCATGATAGTATTGTTATGCCTATTTATGACCAACGCGTTATTGAAACTATTGCACTAGTCTCATTAGCAGGTAATACAAACTAAGGAGTTTTAAATATTCTCGTAAATATAGATTGCATTCTTTCACCGATCGCAATTATTCGTACCACAGAAAGTCAGTGATCCAAACGCGAAATGTATGATGAATCAAGGTTAAAAGGTAATGAAACGTATTGACAAAAATACCGTGGTTTTGCCGGCGGTCGTGCCCTGAGATTTCACGGCCCGATCCGCCCGCTAGCTAATACGATGATAAATGGTAAATTCTTATTTGCTGCTCCAATTGCTTTGTGCGAAGGGCTTATTTCATTATGAGCCGTTATTTTGGGAAACGCACTACAGTTTAGTGAACTGTCGATCACGATGAATGAGCGGATGAGTGAATGAAAGAGCGTTAATCAAATTAGCATTTAGATGCTAGGGAATATTGTTTACATGGACTGATAACTTTACTAAAACTACAGTTTTTGACTATATTACGTTACCATTCTGTAAAACAACAACCGGAAATGGAAAATAGTTTAACATTTATTTAATAAATATCCCATTTATGTAGTTAATGCTTTTGTACTGTTAAGTCTGTATGTGTGGCTGTAACTAATTGGAAACCCACACAATTATCTACCTTCACGCCATTACAACTGTAGTATTCGCAATGAGGGCAATGTACTAATTGTATTGAAACAGTAGGATGTTAAACTAATTATCTTAAACGCAACTGCGATGAAAACTCAGAATAATACCAATAATGGACGACATAAAACCTGGTTTCAGCGGGACTTTTAAAGAGGTTTAAGTAAAAAATAAATTAACCGCTATTGTCATTGCAGAGGTAGGTAAAATGGCGCTATGGAAGAATAATACAAGGCATAGCAATCAGTTGAAAGATAACACTGAGTTAATTAATTCAAAACATGTTCTAATGGGCATTTAGTTAAAATCACAATTTGGATTTGAATAATACTTGCTACATTTCGTATTTGATAATATATGTCTCTAATTGCTAATTGTCCGACAATCGTTTAAGGGAGAAGACACCTGTGGTTTACATTTACAAATAAATGTGTTTGCTAATGATTAAAATAATTACACGTAAAATAAAACATTTTGAACAATTACAACGAGTTGTAAAAGGAAACGATGGTGCAATAACGTTTATTTTTATTCTGTATGCAAATTCACCAGTCGTAACGAGATGATACATGATTTTTAATTTTATATGTATCTACCAGTTAAATAAATGTTTTGAATATAAGTGATAACTAAGTAGATACTAAATTACACAAATATAAAATAGTAACTTGCTCAAAAGGGTAAATATTTAAGACTCTAGTTTAGATTTTTTACCGTTAGTGTAGAACCCATAAAATATTAAAAAAATAACACTAGGCAAAGAAGCTATGTTTAGTCCGTAAAGTGCGTAATTGTCAAATTGATAGTGTTTCACACAAAGCTATCAATTTGAAACGTGAGAATTAAATAGTTTCGAGTATAAGCCAATTAATTTGGACGTTAAAAAGTGTTGTGTCAGCATCGCTGTATAACATTTAATTCCGGTGAAACGTGACTTAAGCCAAATATCGCAGATCGGTGATACGAGCTTCCGTAAGCTTGTCAATCGATCCGACAGAGATAAGTTCGTGACCGTAACTGAAGGCTCTTCGATCAATTGCATTCAATGTACAAAATTATATCCAAAGAATAAAATGTTACTCTTCTAAAATGACAAATATAAGATGATTTTTAATTGCCATTATAAGAACAAAAATCACAACCAATAATATCCACTATTAAGAAATGGTATATCAGTTATGTTTTCTTAAAACACATAACACTTTCAGAAACACTATTCAGACAAAAAATCCTGAAAAACAGTAACTTCGTTTTATCTTCAATTGGGGAACACAATATCAATTAATGATTACCACAAACACTTATCAAGGAAATCAATGATATCACAAAACCCACCACTAGAGTAATGGAGTAGACGCGTCGTTCGAGCGGCAGAATGCGCGCGCCACACCACACCGCCATGGCGGCACTGGCTGCGCCGGCGCAGGCGTCACGCGCCAGCAATCCCAGGTGACAAGCAATAACCACCAATAGTTTACGCAAACTGCGTCTAGGACGATGGTATACGATGAAGGCTCTATCTTGGGACATGGGAATTATGACATCCAAATACTTTTTCCAAGAGAAAGTATAAGGAAAATTGTCTACTCTATGTAGAGTTGTTAACGCCGTTTTTTTGTAACTGCATGGAATCTAAACTATTCTTGTTAAATTATAAATGGCACGCATAGGAATTCTTTCCGCGGTCAATGTTTTTTTATGACATGCAATTTAACTAGCGTCATGTCTACAATACAGCTTATCCGATCATTTTTAAGGAAATGTGGAATTTCTCGTATGTACTGTTTAATACGGACAAATGCGATGTTAAGATACAAAAAAACGGGAAACTTCAAAGCAACCGCATATGGCAAAAACAAGAGAAGCTAATCTCGAACGTAGATATACAACGTGAAATAAAGTTATTATAAGTAAAAAAAAAAACAATTCTTCATGTGGTGTTTCTTCATAACTGGCAAAAAACAATCAAGGTTACCCACACATAATGGGACTGATCTATATCGAGGTGTAATTATAACGGATGGTATCGTTCAGCGGCATGGTCCGTGGCGATGGAGTAATTTGAGATATCAGACAAGGGACTTGCTCCAACGGGAACTGTTAACGGGGAATTGAGATGGATCGAATCGCTTTCAGGTGTCATTAGCGTCTGGAGTAACTCAATGATGTTATAAACTTCTGTTTACGACCGTTTATGTTGAACGCATTTAGGCACAAAATGCTCTTATAGAAGTAGATTTAGTCATCCAATTTAAATTAAGGAATCTACATAGAATGTGTCGTTTTTATGTAACGAAATAATAAGTAATCTTGAATTCGTCATGTCGAAATAGTAAACAATAACGATTTCGATTATTCCACTGCAATCATTTTAAAATTCGAAATGCTATACCGAAAATGTCGACGTGGTACACGAAAAAAACATGTAATTTAATAGAAACATGTATCATTACAGAAAATGGTGAATGCCGTTAGAAAGCACTGTAATAAGAGACACGGGTCGACGATGTTTTGAATTGTATTGCAGCATATTACAAGGGGAAATCAGAGTTCTGATTGACAGCACCTGTATTTGAGTAGATTGCATACGATGTAAGGGCAAAAGTATAAGACATGAGATATCAAATATACAAGCTCAAGCGAAATGTTATTAAACTGGGGTTTACAAACTGCAACTAAAATTTATTAAAGTCCACAATCTCATCCGTATAGAGACAGTAATTAACAATCTCTACATAACTTATAATTTCTCACAAACCTATAATTACTTAGAAACGAGGACTTCCCGTAAGAAAACAGGGTACCTATCACTGGCACAATTAATTGTGGAAAAATGTGCATTTAAAAAAGAAAATATAGCGAATGGCCTGCATTTGCAATGAACCGTTAGTTTAAAAGAAAACTTTTCAATTGGATAGTTGATACAATCATAGCCCTTATAAGCAGGGCAGTGTCCCGCAGATCGTTAAGTACTTACTAGAGTTGTGCTTTGTCATCATTCGATATGGATTTTTCAATTGGATCACGGTATGGTCTGCCTGCTTGGCGATCGTGATATTCGATTTGTTTTGGTTAGATATGTTCGGCGCAAGTAAGCAAAAAACAATTTTCAGAAACATTTCACAATGATTTCCAGCTATTGGGACTGAGTAATTATTGATTGGATGTTTTCAACGTAAATATTTACTTAGGTTTGAACACATAAATGGCAAGTGTTGTATCTATTAGTTTAACACGCAAAGTACATACCTATTTTATGTAGAGCTAGCGGAACACACCAGGTGTTATGATTAACCTAAGAAAACTCCTTAGATTCCAGCTGAAAAATCAATTCAAAGCCAAAGCTAAAGTTTACCATCTATCAGAAACCCTAGAAATCTTTGTTCAACTTTCAAGAATATTCAAATGAGATCATATGGAATATGTAAGGAAAATTTCAATATATAACCCTCGTAGAATGTATACTGAACTGTACCTACAGTATTTATAATATAGCGTATTGGATATCGAAATGGAAATGAAGCATGGCTATCAAGATGCTGATAGCGGTATCAGGCTGATGACTTGTTTCGCTTAAATTTATGTGATTTTTACTCCCATTTCGCTCTCAATTACTTATACTAGTTCCAGTTTTCATACACCATTACTGTACAAAGTTACGTTATAAAACCTAGTGTATAAGTTATATTACAGTTTTCATTTAAAATAAATAGGTACAAATGACTGAGCTTTGTTATCTAAATAGAGTATACATAATTAGAAATTAGATGATAATGTTATGTAGTTTCTTCTAATTCTTCTGTCGAGAAATTTCGGAAGGTAATATATATACCTTCCGAAATTTCTCAGCAGCAATTGTTCAAGCAAATGTGTAGAAAATAAATAATATACATGCATATATCCTATGACACATAGTTGCGAAGGGTTTCTAAGTCGCATAATGGGCATAAGACACTGATGAATGGCTAGCTACTGCGAGGTCAGCGATAGGTTTAAGTGCTAATCCGTTAACAGCTTAAAAGCTTTGTTCAAGTCCTTTGTAAGACATAATCGTTTACTTTCTTGTAGAGTCACCGACTTGTCTTCTTATGACAACAACTTTACAACATAACTCATGTATTGCAGCATAGTTGCTTGGTCTTAAAATAACGTTATATTATCATGACAACTATTTAAATAAAGGTCTTTTGATTCCTTATTAGATATATCTGTAATTCTCATTGTTTTGTGATTTATATTTGGATAACTATATGAAGTTAACTTTATATTCGTGATAGTTAATTATGGTACGTGATGACGTGACTTAAGATGGTAAGAAACGAGATCCCTAAACAACTTTCATGCTTCGAAAGATGAGGCAGAGCTTCTTGGAAAATGGGTATTGACTAAAAGATCCTTTGACTTTTTTTATCGTATTCTCATAAACTTCCAAAGAACAAAAACTCATTTAGTTATAAGTCATTGACGCGTATTGCTACTGGCCGTTCGTTCAACCGTGAACTAGTGTCACCAAATTGCAATTCCGACAATATTCCATTCACGGGAACTGTTATCAAATACATACTATTCTAGTTAGTATATAGTATCTGTACTACAATTTCCAATTTCAACGCATCATATATTGATTTCAATGACCTGAACTTTGATTTACTGAATTCGCTAGCATAATTTACTGGTCAACAGAGTACCTATGCTGAGAATTTGAATACAGCTTTTGTTTACATTACGCCATTTTAGGGATAGTTGAAGTGTATAAAGATTGAGATATTTATCTACTAACTTTTTATCTTTATGAATAAGCAGGTTATTTTGTATTAGCCATTTAATATCAGGGTGCCTTATGAGCCTGGAAAAAAATCCTTTTCCGATAAGGCCGTCTAAACTGTTTGTACTTTTATTGAATTTTTTGTATGTACCCCTTCTGCTATCGTCGTGTGTAAAGTATACTTTTATGTATTTTTTACCTATGTGTGCTATAGGTACAGGTATCTTCTGTTATAAAATTACAGGCACATGGAAAGGATCTTCGAGTATCAAGGTTGGCAATTCATCAGCAATGCCCTTAGTTTTGCCAGTGTTAAGGGCGACAAAGGCCAATTATCAGGCGGACAGTCTGCCATTTGCCTGTCTGCCATAAAGTTTCATTATCATTATCTATTTAAGACACCCTCGTGCAAATAATTAGGTGACAAACCGACACGCCCACGCCTCAGTCTGTGATTCGTACAATAGATTGTGCACGAACAGTTCAAGGAAGCAATCAAGCAATTGGACAAATACTCTAAAGCGACAATGGAGCAGTTGACCTATTATTTAATGTGTAATTCACACAAACTACGACGTTTCCTGGATGAGACAACACAAATGCGTAGATTTTCACAAAACATTGTTTACTTGGGCACTAAAAAAACTATACAGTTTTGTCGACAGATGGCACTGTAAATACTGTTAGGAGCTGTTAACTTTTATACTATAGATGGATCATAATCATGGTCACGGAATTTAATGACTAAGGTTCTTATATCCGTGATCTTGGCATGGCACAGTATGTACTACATCTAATATCTAAATAGTCGTCTTGGAAAGTTTTAGAAAAGACTAGGTGGGCTTTCCCAAGCGCGATCCCTTTGAAGTTGAGTGTTCGCTGTTCCTAATTCAAAATCACATTAATCTGTGGCGAACCTCAAAGCGATTTCTAGAACGCTTCAATGCAAACTGACCCTTTTCCGTTTCCATTCCGATTTTGAATCGTCCTATTATAATTATAAAGGCTATCATCGCATGAAGTTAAGTTAAAGTTGCAATGTGAGGATACGGACCGCTAGTCGAGCTCGCCTTGGTAGCAGCAGCATCGCATTACGTCCCATGAGTATCGATTGCCACCTGCATGTATCCGGTAACGCAAACCAACAGTCATACATAACATAATACAAGTGCAATTGATTGCGTCATATTGTTTGTGATAAATCAAAGTTACATTAAAAACGACATAAGTCACGTGTTTACCAATTTTTGGTAATTTATTGAAATACAATTAATAGAGCAATTTTTATATAAAATAATAGTATTATGATTTATTTAGCTCATAAAAAATACCTTCTATAAAATGGTATAAACGCCTACCTGTGGAAAATTATAAGTGCCATTCACGACGATTGCTATTTACTTTTACGTAGGCATTATGGCATTAATATAATTTCGGCACTAGTATTAAAAATATATTGATTTAAATGTTAATAAACATCCTTGTTCAGTAGTTTTTTGTAGAATAGGTAACAATGGCTTGTATAAGCCGAAAACTCAGGTATTAGAGAGTAGATTATTAATTTATATTCAACCTAATTAATTATAAATTAGAGGACTAAAATTAGGTTAGGTAGGTAAATCCAATCGATTTCAATGTGAAAGTTTTATGAGTAGCATTTCGCTATAGCGTCGTTTTCGCCGATCTCTGGTTCAGGCACACTGCACGGACAGTCACGACAGAATCATAAATATGTTATTTTATCTGACTTGTTGATTTCTCTTCTAGGTAAATAGGTGTCATCTCTCGCAAGATTATAAATCCTATAGATTTAAAGTAACAATAAATATATTTGTCAGTATTACTGCATAATGATTTCAGGTTAATTTATTAATTAGCTGCCATTTAACGTACGATATATGCCAAACCACATTCACTACAGAGCATACCACAATTATGACCGAAACTGTTGCACAAAACGTGACTCTATCTATCTACAATATAAATTGTTATAGGTATAAGTATAATAAATAAACCAAATTGGTTTCAAGTTATTTGCTAAGTTAGGAAGCCTTATGAAACTTAACTTTAACTTATGAAAGATAATCACTAAAGGTCATATTTATAACTAAAGTTAAACGAAGATTATAATTGAACATAATAAAAATAACTATAATAAATAAAATAAAAAAAAAAAAAAAAAAAAAAATAAGCCTTTTATTTCTACTAGAAAAGTTAATTTTAAAAGTTAGTATTTTTTAGTTTAACAAAAAAAGTTTATAATTAATAATAGTATTTTAGTAGTTAGTAGTTTTTTAGTTTTCGGGTTTTGATAACTACACTATAATCTTGAGGTTATTCTATTAGAACCCCTCTTCGGGTAAAGGCCTCCTCCAAACTAAGCCAGTCTTCTCTGGATTGTGCCCTCTGTATCCAGTTTGGGCCAGCTATGCTTTTTATTTCATCTTCCCATCTGTTACAAGGTCTTCCTTTCCTTCTTTTGACCACTGGCCCCCTCCATGCTGTCATTGTTTTAGTCCACCTTTGATCTCGGAGGCGTGCCAGGTGTCCGGCCCACTTCCATTTCAATCCAAGAGCTTGTGCTAAGGCGTCCGTTGCCATTGTGATATTGCGTATTTTTGCATGTCTTATTTTATTTATTCTTTTTATGTTAAGCATACTCCGCTCCATTCCTCTCTGGCATGTTATAATTTTGTTTATTATATTTTTGTTAAACTTCCATGTCTGACAAGCATAGGTCAGGCATGGTATAAGGCAAGAATTCATGACTTTAGTCTTTAGTTTGATTGGCATGTTGCTCTTGAATATTTCTTTAAGGCTCCAATACTTATTCCATGTAAGCTGTGCCCTGCGCTCAATCTCCTGGTAGTTGTTTTGTCTGTCAAAGCTTATTTGCTTGCCTAAGTAAATGTATTTTTCGGTATATAGGAGAGGCTCGTTGTCAACGTATATTTGTACCTTGGTGCTGTTGGTCATTACCATAGTTTTAGAGCGGTTCATTTCTAGTCCGGCGAGTTTGCTAGCTTTATTTAGTGATTCTACCATGTGCTGTAGATCTTTTCCTTTCTCTGATATCAGCACCAAGTCGTCAGCAAAACGTAGGTGGGTTAAATGTTTTGTTTTTATTTTTACGCCATATTCGTTCCAGTCTAGCTTGCTTATTATCGACTCTAATATGGCTATAAATAGTATAGGTGACAGTGGGTCTGATAACTATATCAGATATAAAAGGCTACTACATTTTACTTACTTCAAATACCTACATCTATACTAATATTATAAAGAGGAATGATTTGTTTGTTTGTTTGTTTGTAACGAATAGGCTCCGAAACTACTGGACCGATTTCAAAAATTCTTTCACCTTTGGAAAGCTACATTATCCCCGAGTAACATAGGCTATATTTTATCCCTGTATTCCCACGGGAACGGGAACTACGCGGGTAAAACCGCGGGGAGGCAGCTAGTCCTATATAAGCACAAACATCATGTAGATCTCCTGACAGGAAATCCAATCGTAAAAGACAGGCCGATCGTAACTAACTACCTAAGGTATAATAAAACATGCTCACAAAAACATCTCAATTTAAACTACGAAGCACAAGATCAATCGTAAAACTATTCAAGTGCGATTTTATCAAAGATCAGCGATTAGCCAAGTGTGATAATCACACACGAGTAATCTACCGATATTATAGCACGGCGCGGAGAAAAGCCAAGTAATTGGGTCAGGTCATGCACAACTCAGGGATATATCTGTGGGTACCTACATTTGTATTCACGACTTTCTTTATGTAATTTGTCGTGGGAATAATGTTGTCCGTCTTCAATAGTCAACATGGAATTATTAATAGATTAGAATCTATAAGGGAATCTGAACAATCATTGTCAGAGACTTGAGGGTCTGCTTTTCAAATTGCCGTCACGGTGAAAGATTGAGGCCGGATTCTAAGTGATCAGATAGACTTTTCCCATCATTACGGGCACACTTGAATAAAGTCCAATACCAGCTGGGGTTATAAATGTAAGTATTTACATAGAATATTAAACATATAGTGGCCTTATGTTCAAGTCATATTTTCAAAGATATACAAGTTATTTTCGAGGCAGAAAATCAAATACAAATTCATAAAGATATCTTTTAGTAAGTCGTAACCTATACTGTACTGTACTGTACTATACTGTACTGTAACTATACTGTAGTTTATACACATGAATGAGACATAAATAGAAGCCCTTTAAAAGGTAAGCATCCCGCACGCACGTGCATCTATAACCCTTTGGTTGTAGACCAATAGGTAGGTACATATTACGGATTTAGATTAACTACCAAAACTACTAAACACTAACAGGAAATAACATCCCCAAAGGATTTACTCGACTTCAGTTGAGAATTGATCTCATTTATTGTCAGGGATTAGTAAAGTAGAGAGAGAATTTATTCTTGTTTGTTTTAGCAGACTTTTGTTGATGTATGTCTCCCTGGAGATTCTTCTGGGAGCTTGGGGTTATGTAGGTATACTGAGTTATGTTAACGTTTTTGTTTGGAACATCTACAATTATGTTACATACTCGTTACTTTACTTACTTACTTTATGTCATTGCTTACGTAATCTTATTCTTAAAAGGCTCGAACTTTGTAATATATAATAAGTCAACTGAAAAAACATAGAATACGAGTTAGTTATTTGTCCAATAATTATGTACTTAGACTAAAAAATATGTAAGAAATAATATGATCATCTTTAAGAAGAATGTTGAAATATTCAATTATGAGGTCTCACGCCAAAAACGATCAAAACGTAACTGAATAAACGATCTCTGTGCGCAGTAATTGTATTATAGGCAAAAGTCCCACGTTGGGTGCCAAATCCAATAGCGCTTCCAGTGCAAAGCTTTAAGCATATTAAATCGCTTAGTTTTTATACGAGTCGGATGTTCGTTAACATTTGAATGTGCTGAATATTCAATTAAATTTATTTATGTAGGTTATTAGGTTATTAGGTAGTAGGTCTTATTAATTGCTAATCTTACTTGTTTATTTAAAAAAGGGATAACAATTTTGCACTATCAAAGCTTTTAGCAAATATTCATTTGAATCAGCTGTAAATTATTCTATGAAATATTTCTTTTTTCTATATTATTATCTACAAAAATAAGTTTCATGCAACATGTATCGATGGTAAATTGATATAAAAGTATTATAAGTATTTATTATTGATACAGTCACGTAGCCGTACTTGTTTCCATTGGCGTGGCATTAGTCACGATGCAAGTGCAACTCGGACAATTACATAACATTCAAGGCTAATTATTGTTTACTACATTCGTAACAGCGATTGCATTTGTGACCTTGGCAATGACACATTGTTTCTTTGATTGACGCTAACAATTACGATCGATTGAGTTACAGTACGTTTGACTGCAGTCACTCACTTCTATTTACGGGCGAAATCAATACTAACAATTCAAAACCTTCGGATTTATGTCTATTACAAAATGACATTTTATCTTGAACTAAGAATTTATGATTGTTAGGATTTAACAAAAATGGTCGTTAATATTAAAAGTAACTATCATGTCTTCCGAAATACTATTGAATCTTAGTAAATAGCTGCATTGTTTGTTCTTAGTAAGTACAGTATAGTCATATTAAATGTTTTGTCCCTACTCCGCATCGCTTTATAAAAAGCTAAACACCAATTTAAAAAGTGAGCACTATCATTGAAAGCGATCACTTTTTTATTCGAGCCATAAAATGATTCTGCATGGTAACAAACCGAGATCCAACCGGTTTAAGCTTATTAACAACGCAACTTAAAGGCTTTGTCAAAAGTGTGATGACAAAATACTAATCTTATTACGGATTTTTTGTAACTAATCTATTTATGGTATGTTTACCAATGACACAAACTTTTGAATGGGAATGTTGATAGTTATAATCAGCCAGCAAGTCCGAAGCAGGTCATTGATCGCAGAATTCCCAAATAATAATATAAAATAACATTTCGAACGCTTCTTTGATAAACGCGAACGTCTCTCCATCGAAATAATAATAACAATCACCTGAACTAGAAATAAATATATTTATTCAGTATTGCGGCATGTCTGGATGAGATTGGAGATATTAATAAATCCTACATCCTGCATGAAAGGAGATTTGGGATAGGAAGGAAAAGGGTTTCCCCTAGTTCATAGGACGGTTGACTGAAATTGAATATATAATTAACCATTATTAATTCACCAGAACGTATGTACTCTCTCTAAAATTTTTGGAAATTACAGCATTTGATAAAACGGTATCTAGGAACAAAGCAAAGAGAAAAATAAGACAATAGCTGATTGCCTACATCCGCATCGCACCCAGACAACGACCTACATGGAACAAGGGAATGCCAAGTTACATAATGCCTGAACTCTTAAAGTTTCATGTCTGTACGATTACAACTCCAGCAAAACTAGGACGAGGAGTTGTGGTCATTTCAGCAGAAAGCTCGTATATCAGATAAAAAACCAAACAAAAGGAGCGATAAATTCTTTATTCTGCTCCTCTGAACATTACGATTTGCCCCACTTTTTGCACGTTATGACCCGACATTACAGCTGCGGGAAGCGGTATCATTTGAACAAATGAAATACTATCTTATTTTTCACAATTTATTTCGTCGATAAGTTGAACTATGATAATGGGTTACATAAAAATCAAATGGTATATAAACCAATCAATATGTAAATAATAAACGTTAACTTGTAAATATGATTAGAAATACCAATCTCGAATACAAATCATAACTTGTAACTACATAACGTTTTCTAGAGAACCATTCGTCAGCTGTTGTTTGTGATGGAAAAACAAATTTCCCACATATATCTTCGTAACGTCAAGGCTCCTAAGAATTGTTCTCGTTTGTGCTCTCATTCTGTTTGTATTAAATCTCTCTGTTGCGGGAAAAGAGCATTTGAGTCCTAAAGAATTTATCTCTTCAAGGAGCTTGAGAAAGTTTATTGAAAGAATAATGTTCAAAGAAGAAATTTAAGTATTTTCTTCTGGTTTTTCCTCAATAATTTATGCTGAAATATTCTTAGAGTTACAGATACAGATCTTATATTTAATACAAAATTAAAAAATACTTTATATATAATATAAATGTTCTCAAAACACAAGAGGATAGCCATCGATGTCCAAAATCGATTTTAGTGTAGTCGTGACTCAATTCTCTTGAGCTCACAATAACTGAATTATGGAATATAATTGACCAAATGCGATGAAACAACTCTGCAATTCCCAGTTAAAACAGGTGGCAGTTGGTTTCTACTTAACCAGTTTATATCATCAAAGAGCTCTGTAAGACAAACAAGTGCCAAAAATAATACTGGAAAAACTGTACAATAAAACAACCAAATGCGTTAAAATATGTTTGACGTAAAAAATATTGGAAATTTTCACATAAAACTTTATAGCCTATGCAATACCTTCTTCAGATTCACTTAATGAAAAAATTCAATAAGAACTAGGTACTATACAATAAGTTACTTCAAAATATAATAACATTACGTTTCTCGCAGTTGAACGTTAAATCCTAAAAGCATTGTCCCAACTCCCAACTGGTTCAGAAATCTCTATAAAAAGCGTAAAGGGATTACGCCTGGAATTCATTCCATTTTTTTGTTGAAATTACCAGTCATTCCGGCTCGCTCTGACGTCGAACAATGCGAAGGTTTATTTTAATTGCACCTCGAATTAATAAGCGCTTTAGGATATATTTAACAATTTTATTTTACTGCACTAATGTTCATCGTTTTTCTACAATTTGATATGGTCAATTTAAAGCTTGTAACGGTCGGTATTACTTACTTTTTGGTTGAAGTTTAGAATGGCTGAGATGGGTATCATATTCAATAGGGACATCCTACTACTATTATAAAGGCGAAAGTTTGTAAGTATGGATGTATGTATGGATGTTTGTTACTCTTTCACGCTCCAACGGCTGAAGGGATCTGCTTGAAATTTGGCACAGAGCTAGAATATGTTCTGGAATAACACATAGGCTACTTTTTATCCCGGGAACGCGGGTGAAACCGCGGGGAGCCACTAGTATAATATATTGTTAGAGATATAATATAGACCAGACACTTTTAGACATTCAAGTTTAGAGAAAATATAGTAACAGACTATTTTTTTAGATATCTTTAAAAGCAATTGTATCTTTCAAGTAAGTAAATAAATATACTTGTACGATATCAACCGCTGACAAAATACATATATAGAACATTTTACCAAACCCTCATCTAAAAAAACACCAAAGCTATCTTTTCATAGCTTCGCTTCATCTCCTATTTTGCACAGAGCCATCAGCTAGCAGGACAAGCGCACAGCGTCGGATGTATGCGGTCCTGGCCCACCCGGAACCGGTTCCCCGGCGCATTTCTCTCCCCCCCCCCCCCTTCCCCCACACCCATACCCCTCCACCCACGCTCAGCTTAAAAGCCTTTAATGTGCTATTACTGTTATTGATGGTACTATGTATGTTTTGACCTATTAAAACATGGCCTTATATGATTTAGTCGTTATGCTTTCTTTGAGTTCTGGGTGGGTGAATAAATGAGAAGACGCAAGATAGTTAAAGTTAAATAGACGTATTCTATCTAGACATAGTAACTATAATTTAGCTTTAATTGTTTTGGAACTTGGTTTTGAGAATTAAGCCTCTGGGTGGCACTTAATATGAGATTCAGTCAATACAAGGAAAATGGGCGTTGAAATCCACTATTATGTTAATTTGAGACTCTTGAATAAGTATCTTATACAAATCTCGAATTTATAAATATACCTACATAGTTCATACATAAAAAATAGGCCTTGAACAGTTTACGCAGATTTAAGTTCTAAACAAGCACAACAACAATGTCGTGTTGATGACGTCACACACTCCACTCCCCTCTGCTTTATAACTATGGTATACATAATATATGACGTCATCCAGTGCTTTATTGTGGCGCAGTAAGAATCATACGTCAAACGGAACTACAAAGTTTTACATATACCTACATTACTATACATACCTACTTCAAAGTTAAATAAATCATTCAAACTGTTTTTAACTTCTATAAGACCCTTAATCTTTATTTGATAACCCATGTGGTCACATGAAAGCCATTAGATTAATTTAGATAAGACGCTTATTACCCATGTAGGTAAGTTGTAACATGGGATAAAGATGCTTGTCGACACAAAATCTGTTTCCCGGCAAGAGATAACAGCTTTTAGTTTTATGGCTTATTCTTGTTATGGATAAGATGTCCATATCGAGTTTATATAAACTCTCTCTTCATACATGACGAAGAAAATAAATGGAGGCAACTTCCGAAGTACGCCCACTCTAACACATCCGAGTAGACAACAGTCAAGTTGTAGATGGTAAATAGTGTGAAACTGATCTGCAGTATAAACGACGCCAAGATTTCAAGTTACAAAGTGGTTAGAATCTAGAATTACATTATTCGTGACGATTAGTTCGAACATGGCTGAGTCACTGCCATACTCGGCACAGGACCAGTCTGCCCACGCGCAGGTTGTAGACGAAGCGAAGATGGCTATTTGTTTTATACGTGTTGTGTGTCTCCAAATCCATATAAGCTAACGGATATACAAACAGAACGGGTTTAAAAACAACATATCGAATGCAGGCAGTCGTATGCTAATTGTTTGTTCTTTTATTGGTCGTCATTAGATAGCTTTGGAGATAAGAGTAAAAAATCTATAGAATCTGCAACTGGTTTCTTTTAGGAATGTAAAATTTTACAGATCCTTTAATAATATAGCCGATCAAAACCGTTAAGAGAGATACACTAGCACTAGCATAATAAATGATATATTTAGCCACATAATATACCTACTTAGTATATAGATATGGTATCATACACTCGCTAGTAAACTCGTACAGTCAGATAAAAAGCTTTGGCCTACATTAAATCTAGGATGAAAAATATATCTTGAAACTAAGCGGTCCATTTCTATAAAACAGTGCTGTGCTAGAAACATTGCACCGTCCAACTTATCTAGAAATCTCGTTCACGATTCTTATTTGTGGACAAGGATATTGCACGTGTGTGGTATGTAGAGAATAGTAATAAAAACTTCTGGGGAAAACCAACTGTAAACTGTAATGCAAAGATACCTTACGTAGGTACCTCAATTATATTTTTGTAAATTGGAACAGGACCTCTTTACATACGATTTACCCTTACGGGAGCGGTAAAAATGTACATATTCATGGCAACTCCACAGTGAAATAGACAATATTGTTGCAGTCATAAGAAAAAATCATTGCAGTAGACGTTAACAACGAATAAAGTCAGCAGTGACGTCCCAATTTAAGTTTATCGTGACAATCATCCAGTTAACGTTTTAAACCGCCTTTCAATCACCAGGATGATGCCATAAAACGTGAGGAGGAATAACATGAATGTGACGGAGGACACACGAATGGCCCTTAAAATGAAAAGGGCCCGCGACACGCTGCGCCGCGGACATCCAACATAATGGATCCCATTTCGAATCAAATTAACTCCGAAGTGTGAACCCATAAAACGGAATAGGCTCGTGTCGTGTCTGTTGTTAATTCAGCGCTAATGTGCTCTGGCGTGCGATCTTACATATAATATTTCCAAGAAAAACTTTAAATATTCAGCCCACTTTGCGGTTCATGTTCAATTTAGAAATTCCGAAGCCGCATTGCCGTAATTGTATATTTTTTTTATATTTCAAGTATTCATTATCACATTTTATGAAACCGGCATGCGTTATATGGCTGCGTGTGTGGTACAACTGAATCCGGTTAACAGAATTAATTGTAATAGCTTCGCAATATATATCTTCACAGTAATCTCCAATGACATATAGATTCGTATGCAAACAAGTTGAGGATAGTAAACAAACGTGCTATACTAACCTGAACAATAAATAGACGAATGAATTCATAGGACACGCTACACGCGACATACTCGTAAATGTACAATTCGATTATGAAGCCATTATTCATGACAGAATACGAATAGTGCACATTGCTGTAATATTTGACATTGTGTTTTAAAAAAAATGGAAAACCAATGTTGATTTTTAGCAAGCAAAAAGTTGTGATAAAAAATTCCTGCCTCGTCTATAAATGAATGCGGAGAATGGATAGTCTGGAAATGTAGATTGTTTCGACTACTGTTCCGCATGCAACATCCCTTTCACAATCCCATGTTTTGTGAACCACACGGCTTTCCTTACATTTCGTGTCCATGTTTACTCCAAGTCCCTTTCAAATCATGCTTTTATGCGGCCACACACAATAGTGCACGTCTTGAATGACGTCACGCATAGTATTTCCAATGGGCCGGAAGAATGTTCCATCCATATTGATATCACGATTATTTTGTCCTATATAGCATTATGTTACTGTAAATTGTATTGGAATAAAGGCGACAAAGCCTTGACCTATTCCTGTCATATTTTTGTAACATAAACACGAGTCACGCCAACTTTAATTAAGCATGTATGTGAAGCGGACAGTTAATTTCCAATTAGATTATTACAGCAATTTTAAAAATGGATTAGTACATAGGCGTTTCCATATTTAATAAACAGTGTGCATCTACTTTTGTTTAGTATAGACTTAATAGACTAGAGAGGAAGAATTCTAAAGTTAACAAAGCTTAACTCTTAACGACACTCCACCTAATCAAGTAAACTACCGACACATTGTTAGACGGGCCACATCACAGACCACAGTAAAATTAACAACGTGCTTTGATCAATCAAAGCAGTCAGCTTCTGTTTGACGAATAAACAAACATAAAGACTATCCAAACACTACAAATGTGTTTGGGGAATTTCTGCTAGGTAGGTATTGCAGTCCTCTCTCAATAAAGGCACATTTCAGACGTAACTGACCTTAATAATAATTAGGGTCAACAGGCAGTATCGATGATGGCAGCATGAATGACGACGGCTCATATCTGTCACAGTGGAAGACAAATGACACTAACGACTTTGATAGTACAAGGCCGGAACTATTATGATTCAAATTTGATTTGGCGACTATTTCCGCGTGGACAGCAAAAATCAGTACAGCAGGTTCTAGAAATTGACACTAGGCTATTTAGAAAGTTCCATTGCTCCGTCCATCAGTCTTCAACGTCAAAGTCTGTGTGATAGATGATGCACGCGGTTTGACTGATAGCTTTCGATAGGCATTATAATTTGAAGTCTGCATACTTAAAACCAAATTAGCACTTTCACTCGACCTTAATGAATTTTGTGATATACATGGCTTACATCAAAATTGCGTCCCACTACATGAAGTGACGTGCGTTAAAACAGACCTGTAATGTAGGACGCCTGGCTTATAAACAATAGTCGTCATTGAATGGCAGTATGGCACATTAGGGTTGAAAAGGAAACGTCATGTCAAGAGTCTTACGGTCTCGCAATAATGCTAGCACCTAACTGTTCTCTCATACATACCTTGCCATATTTTCAATACAGGTTTTAATGGACCATGGAGGATCGGTTCTTAAAGTGTTAGTGTTGTTGCAATAACGCATCGAGGGAGGTGCGAGCTCATTGAATAATGTATGAACTTTAACGATTCAATGAATTGGTGTTTTGTGGGGTTCATTAAACTTTGCGTGCTATTTTTACAAGATGAGTTATGAAACAGAAATGGTTTTAAATCTTGATCGCTGATATACCTTATTTAATATAAGAGCTTTCTATTTATACTTAAAGCCGTGAACAATAACACTCGTTAACAATTTGTTCGTGTTGGATTATGCGAAGGTGGCTCCAACGGCCGCTGTCGATATGGTGCCCAATGAAGTGAGTCACGCAGCGTTATTATCTATCCAAGTGACGGCGAAAGTGTTCCGACCAGCGAAAGTGCTCGCCAGTTTTTCTGTATATGTCTGTGGTCCGTACAGGCTGTGTACCATGTCCGTCAATTTTGAAAAGGTCGAATTTCACAATCTCTCGCAGCTTTTATTTTACCGACCAAAATTATGACTACGTAATTGATTGCAAATATACAATCGTATTTGCAATAACTGTAAAAGATACCTAAGTAATTTGTCATATACCTATCTTGGAAATACCTTAAGGTAACGGAGTATATACCTACTTGAATTACCATTTGTATGTATGATAATTTAGTAATAGATATTGTTTAATTATTCTCTAGTAATTGGAGAGCCAGGCAAATAACGTACATAAACATATATCTACTCATGTATATAATTGTGAATTACCATGTGGTTTGCACGCATATCACGCTTCTGTCGAGCATGAAACTCTGTCTCTGACAGAATTCTGTGAAAACAGATTAATATATTCAGAATTTTAACAAGGTTCGCGTTTTAGTTTGTTCACTGGAGTAACTGTACCATCGCAGTTTGTAGTTGAAGCACGTTGGGGCTTATATGGACTTTATATGGTTCCGCTGTACAGTTTAAATCCTTCATACTCGAGCTAACAGTATATAGGTGTCTGAATATCTAATTAAAAGTTATAAATACATAATGCATTTGGTCCTAGTGGATTGATTATGCTATTTGTTATCTCGTCACTTCGTCGGAAGTCGAAGTCCTAAGCGATCCTATCCAATCGATTAAGATTCTTGCGAAGTAAACAATCGCTATCTACAGTCTACAGAAAGACAATAAAAGAGAAAGCACTAAGGCATGGTCAGCTTGAAAGTGCGGCCCAGGGTTAGCAATAACAATCTATCATGTTTATCTGATGTCTAGGCTCTTAGTTCTCTCTAGGTAATGAGAGATTTCAAATGACTAAGTTACAATTATTCGTAATTTACGACAGATAGTGAACGTATTGGTTTAACGGTTAATGGACATTACGACGATTAAATACATACACTTATTTCCTGGACATGTTTCTTGTTCCCAAGATAGCTAAAGTCAATGAAATGTTGCCACATGATGTCACTCATAATTATTTTTTTGTCAATGGCGTTACTTACGTCATAGACCTAACATATGTTTCGCTCATCTGGAATTGAGAATAAAAACAAGGAGTAAGAAGTTGTTCTTAAAATAATTTATTAGAAACTTTAATTTTGATTCAGAGTAATTAAGACGATAGATAAAAGTGACACAAGATGACGATAATAGACAATTTAAGTGTTGCAATATTGAATTATAACCATTCTGCAACTGTGAATTAAACTTATGGCTCTTTATTTGAATCAACCCTTTTGTAATGTAATCTCTCATTCATATGCAAAGATGTGCTTAAAAGTGATTCATTCGATGCAGTGTGCATACGAATGCAACCACCCGCGATCGATATGTGCAAATGTCCTTAAGGTATGAAGATGTCGTGACTTGAATGAAATGGCCTAACTTATTAGATATGCAACATTTAAAGTTCAAGTACAAATGTAACATTATCATTACATATGCATTATTGCATTGTATAATCGTAATGATCATAACTTCAAACGTTGAAACACGATAGTGCATAATTAAGTTAACAAAATCGCCAGTAAAACTACAGTTATATTTCTCATTGTTCGATTTTCCAGTGAGTGATAAAACTGAGACAGTAAAACTAACTAACCCAATTACCTAGGTTTTCCGTAGGATTTTCAAACGTCATATACTTAGATACCAATTTGTTATTTTTAAGTTACCATCATTGTCGTAGGCGTCATTATTATTCTCATAATAATTATACTTCAATTTAATAAAACTAAGCTAAACTAAACTCCTGCACTTTTTCTCACCGACATTAAAGCTGGTCAAACTTAAAAGAAATTACGAAACAATATCGAAGCGCACATAAAAAAATTACGGCCCACCATTTTAAAAGACTGCATTGCGGCCTGCGTGTACGCATCAACCTACATTCGTGTACTTACGTTCGCGCATGCGCTCTCAGACAACGCCATAAAAGACATCACACTGCCCATGTCTTGGCAGGCATGGCACAACGAAAATGGTAAATATTTCTTTATCAGTTACTTCAGTATCTACGTACATACCTACATTTGTACGTAGGTATATATAGGGACAGTAACTACAGTTTTTGTAGCATCCAGACAGCAGTTAATTTTTACACATATTAGATAGGTACGAAAGATTAAAGAAGTTGTGAAATTATCAGTAGAGCATAGAAGATACTTATATATTTTATCACGTTGCCTTTACATGGAACGGTCTATATATTTTGTTTTATATCTTACGTTACGCATTTTTATGTAGGTAGATAATAAAAATTAAGAAGATAAAACTAAATCCCATAACTCTGCTTCAATCCACTCTTAAGATAACATCACAATATTTTATCTCTCTTTCTCACGCTTGTGTCTATTCAGTATTTATTTGCAAATACTCCGTAGAAAGAAATTGATGTAAAAACTTAAAGTTCATAACGAAACTCTTTTGTTCTATCACCGTAAATATCAAACAGTTAACTGAAATGGGTATGAACAATACAAGCAGTGACGACGACACTGCGAATTGGTAGTAAATTTTACAAGGACAAGTTTATGTTGAACCAGAGTCTCACCATGGTAACAGGTGAAATGAGGTGTCGTTGACAGTCAACGAATCTGCAACACCAAGACATGTTTATACCAACTCATATTTGAGTGTGAAAGATAGAACGCCTTCGGTTCACGATAAGTGTTTCCATGTTTCATTACGTTATTTTAAAGTGTGTCATGAATAAACTGGTTATTGTAGTAAACTTTTTACTTTCGATGATTTTAACTCCGTCAGTAAATGTCGTGTCGCCAATTTACGCCAGTCACTTAATAAATAACGAGAAGTTATTTCACGGTGGATTTAGTCAACTAGTATAACTCACCACGATTTTAATAAAACCCTAAACAAAACAAGCAACATTTTAGCTTAGTTCATTGAACTATTAATTTACTTCATTATAAAATAAAAAGTTCTTTGTTGTTTCAGATAGTAGCTTGGAGCGTGGCGTACAACTACATTAATCTTTCTTTGTTACAAACCCATTCACTAACTTGGTAATTAATTAAACAAAACTTCTTTATACCACACTTATAGCAACAAGCAAACATACGCAATGTATAAGGTTTGTACATATATTATGATATTAATAAATTGGCTAGTAAATTAAGTACTCCACATTTGAACCTACTCTTATATTATATGCCTGTCTATCTAACAATACTGTGGAAGAAAGCATTGAACAAGTAATTCCCCTTGCGATTTCCTCTTTTACCTTGCTGTTAGAGATACGAGTATCATTCTCATCACGGCTTCTAAACAGTCATTGCACGATAAAAACCTAGAGCAAAACTAATAATCCAATACGGTGTCAGACAAAATATAACAAGAATCGAGTTAGTTTAGAACGAGCTAATCATATTGTCTCCTCACTATAAATATTTCCAACTTGACGTGTGGGAAACAAAAATAGGAAGAGCTGTTACGCAAGTACAGTACATGTGGCTTTTAAATGACTCAGTTACATTGTAATTGTTTAACATAACCTTGAATGTATAATTGAGGGATAAAGTAATTAGGTTTATGTAGGTCATAAATATTCAGGCCATAGGTTTTGGCAAATTAGTCTAGTAGTGTATTAATGAAGAGAAATTTTGTCGGTAAGAAAAATATACTTATTTAAATAGCTTTGCTGCTTTCAAATTTACTTTATTCTATCTGCTGTTCTAATTTGCAGCTGTTACATGGTTAATTGAGGTAGTATTTCCCTGCGTCAAAGGGAAATTCACTTATGAATATTATATTAGAGCTTCACTTTCATATTCACGGGGTACTTCATATTTCAAATATCATTCCTTCATCCCGTTTTCATTTTGTTTAATTGTATTATTTACTACTACATGCCTCTCAACTTCTTGGTATTTGCGAATTGCTGATATTCTGCAAAGCTATTTCAAGTTTTGATGAAATTTCTTAATATCGCAAATCTCAAAAAATACAGCATTCGAAACAATTTAGTCTGAAACGAATAAAACCACACCGATCGATAAATCAATGCCGTCAGATGAGAAACAGTATCCAAAGAAAACAACGTAAGATAATTTGATAGATGTGTTCGAGATTCGAGATAATTTTATTGCCCTACGTCCAACCAAGGTCGGGTTACATATAAGAAAGGACGTGTATTGATTGTTCCTCCGAAATTATAACAAACATGTTCTACAAAAAGCACATACCTATAGATTTTATTGTGTTGTATAGCGTTAGATTCAACTCTCGGACAATAAATAAAATCTGTGGGTCCCATGTCTGCAGTAGATTGAAATTTATGATATCCAGAGGCAACTTTCAAGTGAAGTGACAAAATAGGGTTGTGGCAAGTTGATGATAAACCACAGTACTACCTGAAATATCTATCTAATTCTGTTCAATCTTTGCACTGTCAACTGCATGTAGTGGGCTTCCGAGAAAGATTAGGGCTATTCACATGCAGTCATATCAACGACCATCGAGTCGAGAGCGGCGGGCTCGAATTTTCGCTAGTCGAGGCAGAGATACGAGAAACTAGGTTAAAAGTAGCTTTTTTATCTCTATAACTACAGGTAGCGCAAGTAGAGATGTGCTTTAGACAAAGTGACTGGTGCGGTAAGAATGGAGAATAATCGTAATGTTCTCACGATTGGAGATTTGTGAAAACTACCGATTAAGTCATTCCCTCTAAAAGTTATATCCTGGGAATAAATAAATAAATATCCTGGGATGGCATTTTTCGCACATGGCCAATCTGATTCCAAACTAAGCAGAGCATGTGAAATGGTAACCAGATAGCTAAATAAATTTGTACTAATATTGATCATTACATCCAGACACAGAACAAACAGACATATTCATGCATATAAATGTTTGTCCTGGATGGGATTCGAACCCACGACCGGCGGCTTGAAAGTCAGGGTCACTAACAAAGCCAACCGGCTGTCAACTCTGTATACCTACCTACTTATGTATAAATCGACATTAAACGGTGTCCTTCCAATATGGTTTGTATATATTCTTCTTAACGTTTATCTATAGATAGCAATGGAGCGAATAATAGTAAAAACACGTCAAAAAACTAGCTTACCGGTGAGGTCCCTGGCCTGACACAATGTATTCAATACGGGTTCGATCGAGACTAGTCGAGTTAATTCAAGCTTAAGAGTAGGTATCTACGGATAATACTTAACACATATGGTTATAATATCTTAGAAAATTAACCAGCATCTGGTATGACCCATGCGAGCATCAATAATATTGCTAAATTTTGTAATCATAACACTGATATTGAACTAACGAGAGCCTGCGGACTAGTTTAGAAATTGCTAAGAATATTCCAGCTTTCTATAGTTTTGTATTCATAGATAAGCACCGATAAATAAAGAGAAAACAAAACACAACCACTCCAGCCAGGTATTGCTAGACTTTCAGATTGCCGAATGAGTCTGGAAATAATAAATCTTAAATTGAATATTGTGTTCAAGTACGAATAACAAATCTGCATGAATCGGGACAAATTCTCACGTTTCATCGGATCGCCCCACTTTTATAAGAATGCCATTTGACCCAGTAAATCCCATGACAAATGATCATTGATAATGGTGTGTGTTAGACTGTGACAACATAAATTGAATATTCGATTTTATTTTGCATGGAACAATGCAGAATCCATGCAGTTGTCGCAGCTGTCACGCACCGATGGGTGGTATGTGAAATTTGAAAATGCAATCATAATGCATACCATAAGTATGATAATTTGTGGTCTATTGCCTTATTGGTGGTACACCGAAGATGAGTTATCAATAGAAAATAACGCTAAAATCGTTATTGAAAATATTTAATTATGTCCAATATTTTTGAATAAAACGGAATAGAATCAGGTAGCGCTTAAAAACATTAAAAAAAAATAACCTTTTCACATGAGAACTGGCACTGGTCGCCGGTGCCGCCGCCATTGCCATTACGTTACGGTGACCGCAGCACAACCGGTTATGTTAAAAAGTTTACATCATCCGCTCGAAATACATAATACATTGATGAACACAATTTAAATCATTACCACTCCTCTAAAGTTACACCCGCAAAAATTATACGACTTGTTTCAGAGACATTTGCAGTAGAGCCTAAATAATGGCTACAAGGCGATGTGGGCGACCTTGTTAGTTGGTATCATAATTTATTCAAATCTGCATTGCTGCGAGGCTGACAAAAACTACAGTGTAAACTTAACACGTTTTACAAAATAAAGGACGCGACAGATTATATCTGATTATGTATTCTATTTTAGGTATGATTAGTAAACCAAAAATATTAGTTTCATCTATAGAGTGCAAGCATTAATAAGTTTTGATACTGAACGAGCATTGCATTGCATCACAAGTTTATTTGCGGACTTGACACGGCCGAAATGCTGGTGGCTGGTTGAGCTGCGCGGACGCTGCTCATGACGTCATTTAATACAAGTGCACAAAATATAAAGGCAATCCATATAACTAATGATTTTAAGGGCAAAAATAAAGTTTTAGTATGTTATATTTAATCGGTACTCATAGTTATTTAGTTCAATAATGTCAAGTACAATCGATGAGCACGTAGCACAGTGCAAACTGGTTCATGGCATGGCGAATAATATCCGCTTCTTGATTGAACTTCGACGACTTTGACGCTGGCGCCAGGAACCCGCCATCTGCATATAAAGCAGCTGGATCAGCATTCGATCAATAGCTATGAGAGTAATTTCAACTATCCCTTACTTTTAGAGTCGTTAATCTAATAAATATGGCTCTACATTTACAACATAAAGCTTATAAGTTTCAAAACATAATAAAAAGCATGCATAAATATAAAGGGTAGCGTAGGTCAAAGTCACTTTAATGAAACAATCGGTGATCACGCGCAGACCGACCAACAGGAAGGAATAATTTTTCTTATGATCGAGCACGCGATGGGGTCAATTTATTGTACTCCCACAGTGGTGCTTTTCGTTAATTTCCGGACAAATCTGGAGCAATTTATTGTGAATAACTGTCGCATAACCAACGAGTTACCCCCTTTACATTCCAACGAGTGCATTGTTAACTGGTCGGAGTTGACGCGGAGAATTTTATTAAATCAAAATGCATTCGACGCTGTTGTTATGCAAATTGAATTGAACGTCACAATTTGGCTTGGGATTAAAAGTGTATAAATGCAGACCTTTGATAGGATCGACGTGTCTTAGCAAGCAGCTGGGTTATTAATAATATTTGGTGAGCTTTATGCCGCGTTTTAATGCTCCAACAAATTTAGAGTGATAATCCTTTACAAGACTTATTTATTTACCATTATTTACTATGAAAGTACCTTATATCTTAAGAAAGTACCCGACCCTCAGGAACGCTGTTCGAATTGAGAAGTGGCAACTACAAAGTTGAACAACAAGCAGAGTTCAGGGTCAATCTTCTTAAAACACCGAATATTTAAAGTGTCTCCAGCACAAAAGCACTGTTCACGGCCCATTTATCTCCATAAAAAGGGAATAAACAGCCGCAAAAACATGGAGAACAATGTATATTCAAAAAAATAAGGCCAGCCTCAATGTTCCATTTATTATATATGTAGAGGACATAATAATAGTGAGCATCGCAATAGCTAGTAATGACTTAGTATTAAACTTATATAGAACGTTTAAACTTATTACCGAATAATGCATTTAATTTACTTTTATAATAAGAATAAATAGTATAGGCAGGTTATTTTAATAGATCACAACACAAATCTTAATTTGTACACGCAAAGGGAGTGTCTACGAATCTACGAACGCAATTATGTGGTAAAATTAATGAGACAGTCGCAGTATCACTGACGTAGGTACTTGTCTAACCACAATTTATATGTGGGTTATAAGAAATACTGGTGGAACTAGTATTTCAATTACTTTGCAAATTAAATTGCGTCAATTGAGAAGATCCTTCTAGTTTTTGGGTTTGGTACGAAACAATATAGAAGAAGCGCTTCAAAAAGCACAGTACGCCATAGCCTGCATATAAAATCAAACCCATCGAATAGAAGGTATCCAAATTGAAACATGGATAGGAAACACTTGAAATAGAATCGCCAACGTACCGAAATGTTTAACCAAACAATAACAACGGCTCAATTTAGTAGACGTCCTAATGGACAGAAATAAAGTACTACAAGGTATACACAACGGTAAGTTCTATTAGAGAAGGCCGGAAGGCATTACGCGACCGGTGCCACTGCCAGACGTTTCAATGCACTTTGAAGACGTCCCTATTCGTTGCAATATTACATTTACACCAACAATAGTAAGCGACATATACAACGCTTTGTAGCTTGAACTAACAATTATTCTGGTGTAATGGGAGAAAATAATATAATAAAAACAATGATACTTCTTGATTTGTTGTTATTTGTGAATTGCCATACCTTTAGTATCCTTTGAATTAGTTGATTATATTAAAAAAGGCTAAAAGATACAAAAATCTACTTTTACCTTATGAATTTTCCATTACACATAATGATCCCAACAAAACATATGTCATCTAATACTGTGTTTTAGCTAATAAACACAGTGTGAAACATATCGTGGACGGAAATGCATAAAATGGTAGTTTAAAATCACATTTACATACACGCACGGAAATAATATTTGGCATCGCGGTGTATAATCTGGTAAACACATAAAATGACGAAGCATAACGGTAATGGGTATTTTAAACATTGATTCATTACGATATGAGAAATTGGTCTACAGTCGTTTATACATTACCAACATCATAGAATTCAGAGGCTTCCGGCGACTGGGACCACAATAAACTGGGACCGCGGTCCCACTTGCCGGATCCTTTTAATTTAAATATTTTTCTTCCGGCGACTGGGACCATCCATAAATGAATGAAAAAAACTATTGTTTAAGCCAAAAACCGTACAGTCAAACGAAAAAATGTTTAGTAAGTAGTAAAAGAAAAAATGTTTTTGATTAAAAAATATAATTTATTTATATAACATTAAAAACACTCTTCGATTACTATTCAAAATTAACGTAATAAGGTAATGAGAACATACACATAATCACATAAATTACGCTAAAAATAATGCTGGTTTTTATCGTCGCATTGCAAACACTTTTCACTAATTATTATTAACTAGCTTTTGCCCGCGACTTCGTCCGCGTGGAATAGTTACTTTGGGCAAACGCTAACTTTCAACCCGCAACTTCGTTTACGTAGAAGAAGGGGTTTCGCAGAGCTAACTGGGGTCGTATTATGAACTTTAAAAGAATCAGGCAAGTTCCAGGCAATTCAGTTCGCGGCCTTAAACTGCCTGGCGATATTTCGTATTATGACGTTCATAAAACTGGCCGACTTCTGAATGGATTCGTTGTCTATAGCCGTCTTGTCCTCGCTTACAGCGACGTTTAGAAACTTGACTAATATTTTTATCGGTAAGTTACGGTTTTTATTTTATATCGTTTGAAACTCAAAATATTTATTTTCTGTACACAAAATTAATTAAAACAACGATTTTTAGAAAGATTTAATAAAAGTTAATAAAACGTTCGTCTCATATATTTAAATTTATATAATTTTGGTATGCGTCTATAAATTTTTTGTTATTGCGATATTAAGTTTTCGACCGACATTCGTAATGTCGTTGCGCATCATTTGAATTATATTATTTTTATTAAATAATTGTATGACTTATGGCGTAAGTATTTTTGAAAGTGTTTTGTATGCTATTGTTCTGATATTTAAATAAGAATGTAAAGAAATGAAACTAGGTATTTAATTTATTTACTCCGGAGAGTGAAACTTACAATCGTCGTCGGCGGGCGACTTGCAGTCAGTTAGAAAAATGTGGGAGTTTCTTAACTCCTTTAGGGAAATAAGTAGCTATGGGATATAACAAAACTAGCTAGGCAAGTTCTACAGCATCCATGAATGTGCAAGGGCAAGGTGCTGTAAAGGGTTAGAAATAATGGTCGAGTGTTATTTATTTATTTATTTATTTATTTAGGGACAAAAACAGTTACACGATACAATATGTAAAATTAATAGGAACTTTATTACATTTACTTAAATAAAAAAGCTATAAAGAGAACTCATAAAAAACTTAAACTAAGTAGGACCTTGTCTTAACGTGGACTACAGTGTAATATGCTTATTGGGTATCTGGAGCAGCATTGGTAATTGGTGTCATCATGTATTTTCTTTGGGGATAACCAGATTTTTACTTTTCTCAAATATCCTCAATTGACTTACATCCATGAAATATATTCTTTTCTACATACCCAGTGGACTCTTAAGGACACATTACTATTAAGATTTTTCATGTGTAATTTTAGGGGATGATTCGCCATAATAAATGTGTCATGGGTAGCTCCTACGTAACTAGCATCCACACAAATTATCTCCATATCAGCATTACATAACTAGAATATGTTTTGGTTCCAGACACAATACAAGATACAAGAGCAAAACTTTATTATTAAACCTAATTTTCATAGTGTAAATAGCTAAACTGTTGCACAAAATATTAATAATATATAAATTAATAGTCTACAATGGGATTTAATAACACTTTATAGAGTAAACACAAAAAATGTACGAAACTTAGTTTCCACTGATAAACCGTAGATTTCTTAGGCACAGACATATACGGTACGAAGGTCCTCACAAAGGTTGTGCACAAAGTCCTTGCTAAGTCGGTATTTTTAATAAATTGACGATCTTCTATTGAAAATAGATCGCTTTGTTGTCGTAGTTTCATTTTCTTATGCATTTGACTAGTTCTAGGCTCCTCGTCGTCGCTCTCCAGAAAATTGAACAATTATAATTCTTCACACATAATTATCACATTTTTATTAAATTTAAACCGAAATAATCACAAAAAAATTCAGTTTAGGCAACAATGAGGACGCTTAAACTGAATTGTTCACATTGTCACTTTTTGACAACTAACTTTGGAATATAAATGTCAAATAAGCGCTCATAATACGACTAACGCCAGCCAGTTTTTGAAAAGCCGGGCAGAAGTCGGCTTGGTGTACCACGTGACCTCTGACTGGCTGGAACTTGTATTCATAATACGAATTTGCCAGGCAATTCAATTCACGGCGTGTACTGCCTGGAAATAAGAGTTGATAATACGGCCCCTGATGACTGCACGCCCGCACCGGCCCGGCACATAAGGTGCGCGCAGTACTTGATTATTATTTTGCTGCGATGTTTGTGAATGATTTTAAATTTGCGATATCTCCTAAGATATTCATTGAAATCGAATGCTGTAAATGGCAATTTTGTTTTAAATTGAATACTGGTGATGAATAACGTATTTATTTGGATAAGGATTAATATCATCTTTATAAAAACACCTTCACAAATAATGCTTCATTTTCAAACAAATTTGATTAATATAAATATGGTTATAGTGAGCCAACCTTAACAGATATGCTTCATGTCTAGGATAAGTAAATGCTATTTATACATTAAATATTTTTATTCTTTAATTTCTGACATTAAGCATGTTTTTGTTTGACTGTACTGATTTGACTTGAACAATAAATTGTACTATTAATTTTTGAGTGGTCCCAGTCGCCGGAAGAAAAATATTTAAATTAAAAGGATCCGGCAAGTGGGACCGCGGTCCCAGTTTATTGTGGTCCCAGTCGCCGGAAGCCTCGAATTCATAGAATAGAACATGATAAGTGGTGATGGGTAATATATAATCTGTAGCCAAGCGCAAACCTCGTTATGAATAATCTTCCCGAAATACAAAACGATACAGCAGGTATTTTTATAAGAATATAGAAGTACTAGGTAGGTATTCTAAGTTAAAACAATTTGAAACATCGGCTCATAGTTGTGGGGCCTACTGAAGCCATGGACCATTGTTTCGTTTCCACTTGGCTACCCATCTGATGACGTCACGCACTGCCACTTTCCGATGGAACAAGTGGACTGACCGCACCGCACCAGAGCAACGGATACTAAGAAAATGAAAATTTTACGGTGAAGTATTAAAATCCCTTGCCCACCTGCACTACGCAGTCGTAATTCTTGACATTTATTTGCAATAGTCTTTTGTAACTTTACGTAATGTGGTTAACACACATGACTAATCGATTTTCAAAGCCTTAGGAGACAATGCAGTCACGGCCAAACTGAGCTAACGCCCTCATTTGGCATTGCTTACACGCGCACACGGCTAGCATCTGTCTTCTAAAGGACGTTTTCGGTCTAAAATTAAATTTGGCTAGACCAAAATATTAGGCTGAAGCCTGTATATTATTAAATACAGTATAGTACACTTGGTGTTTCATAAAAGTGTTCCCGTTATTGGTAATGTAATTTGATAAAACCGGACGCAAATTGTCAATTCAGACTCCACTCAGTCAAAATTGATTCGTATCCCTGACAAGAGAGTCCACTCATCTCTTTCGGCCCCAATAACTGCGAGTGTTGAGTTACATGATCCACTAACGGTCCCCGATACAAAAAGATGTGGTATGTTCTAAAAAGAAATCTATTTATATCGAACATATTGAAATACCTATGAAAATAGTATCAACATAGAAGACTAATATTATCCGGAAAAAAGTTACATCGAACAACAGGCTAGTGTATTCTATCTATAGTAGGTCAGTAGACAAAAAACTATTTTCCTCCTGTGTAAAAATGTAAACAAACCGGTCGTTAAAGAAGCTAAATTGTCCAGCAACGCTGTAACAGACGAAAATCACTGCAGGGTTTATCCCAAATGTGAAATCGTTGAGGAATAATGAGTATATACCTACATGGGTATACATGTAGGTACCCCATAACACTATTCAATGGTTTTTGTCGAAGCGTGATGCGATGACCAAATGTTGACTACGCCTATTATGGTCACGCACGTTTAGACATCGTGGTAACACGCACTGTAAGGGGTAAATATATTTTTTCGAAAAGCGAGCATGGCGCTTTTCACCTATAAACCATGTTGGGTTGAACAGGTGATTAAAATCAACTTGTAGCCGATGAAAACGTGCATGTTTAGATAACTCGACCGAAATAAACTCCACTTGTTGTGCAGGCGTACCCCTATCCGTAAGCGATCGATTTATTCCGTCGTACTTCAATGAGCCTTGTGGAATTTTCTGCCTTGTGTCTATTGTGCGAAAAGGGAATGGTGCATTATTAAATTAGTGATATTCTAAAAGCTTTCATCCATTTACCGTTTGACATTAGGCGCTTGGGTGCTTATACGTCTACTCGCATGAGTTGTAGGTACTTGTAATATAATGAAGAATATTTTGAAGATGTCGCTGAATATCTATTGTTCCTTATAACTCTTTAAAGTTACTCACATAAAGTCACTTTATTTCTCATCCCATTCTTAGAAAGAAATTAATAATACTCCTAAACTAAAATAAGTGTAGAAAACTAACGACGAAATCCTAAATGCCACATGATAATCTAGATCAGGCACAACTTTTTACTTTCATTAAGTTCTATATATAAGCTCTACTGGACCGGCAATAGCGAAATGTCAGAACAAAGAGAACTTTCACTCGAAGCAAACATAACGCAGTTAATTACAGATGAATACATAACAAAACAAAATAAAAACAAACAAAGCCTTTTTTAACAAGCGCCGTCAGTAGTTTTACTGGTTTATAATATAATCCACGTCTATCAACCCTCTCGTGGAAAGAACGATTGTTAACTTAACAAAAGAGCTAATTGTTCTACATTCATATTGAATTTAATTTGAAATAAGTAAAAATACTAAAATATATACTTAGGGCCTAAGTTACATCAGCGTATGTTTACGAATCAGAACATTTCATTGCCTCAAGCCAACCTGCCAATGGCTTCACAATAGATCTGAGTGCTGTTGTTACATTCTGTTTACGACTCCATTGAATCAATTGATATGCATAACTACCGTTCAACTAAACTATTACGCACTGTCAATTGCTACTAGTACATCACCAATTTTCGTTCATTATAGCAAACAAACCTTTTAGTGTGCGCATATCGACAATAAAGTATATTATTGCCATGTTATTTGAAGGTGGTATATATGAACTTTCGTTATAAACTAATATAGAAGTTAGAGATTTCAATTTGCTGTGCAACACATTGTAGGTCATTTTTAAGTTGTGGTTGATTTATTTCATAATATCATTCCATCGATAAATCCAAAATGTTCGAAGTGTTATTCAAAACACTTACACCTAATACCCACACCACGTTGTGCCGATATTACTTAATGAAATTCACCGGCGCATTGCAGGAGCATCTATCGTTTACCGTTGCGGTATAATCAAAATTACGCTACAATTTTCCACGTCGCCACGTAAAGCACGTAACGTGGGGTTGGTGGGTGGGGTGAAAGACAGCTTGTTAGTAAACAAAACATGATAATAATACCAGCAAGGGTTATGTTATTCCATAGAAGGTTGTAACTTAACCTTCGTTTTCCGAAACAGCTTTTAAGGCTTCTGATCACGTCGTCAAGTTACGGGAAATGAACTTTAATTTCCTTTCAGTGGCCGTAGCAAGGAAGCATTGCAAAATACCTTATTATCCTTTTTATTTACTTGGTACTTAAAAAAGTAAGTATATTCAGAAACGGTGGAAGACTACATACAACCGACCCTTCATATCATGGATTTTCATTACGTCATAGTTTTACGTGCTTTGCGGGAACAATATTTCCGGAGCCAATTCTCCAAGACCTCCCCTACCGCATATTGAACGAAATGTATGATGTTATATTCATTCATATACCACAGATCTACATCTACAGGTCGCCTCTGTAGGAGAGGAAACGGTTTGAAGGTTCGATCTTTCCCTCTTGAGAAATTACGTCATTTCAGCGGGGAACTCTCAAGGACACGATAATGCTCCATACAATTAGGTCGATTATGAGACCTTTGCAATATATTTCATAGTAGGTACTTGATCTGAGAAAATGCTGTTGAGGCTGTAAATCAATATGCTACGCTATCTTTCGGACTAATCTTTTAGAGATGGTTAGTATAAGGAATAAAAATCGCGATTATACTACGGAACGGGGTTCCATTATAGTCGGTAACGATTTTTCCAGTGAATTAACCGCAAGGTGGGTCGACCACGCCCTCAAGTACCCACAGTACCTATCATGTTGTTACGTTATTAGCGACCTTGACCTTGAGCGGGTAAGGGAGTAGATGTCATTAGCACTAAGTAAACAGCAAAATCAAGAAATCGATTTCGAAGTAGAGTTTTCCCAATTGTTCGTTATGTATCCTGCTTGAGACTGGAAATAAAAAGATGTATCAGATGAAAAGCGTGTAATATGGGTACATCCAATTACACAGCGTTCAGAAATCTGCATCATCGTTGCGATTTACGTTTCCAGGTATGAAATATGCATGAAGTTTAAAATCGAATTGGAGCGTGTTCAAATTTTGCATATTGCAATAAATCACACTTGCGCCTCGGTTATCAAATGTGGCTAGAGGATGCCCAAATAAAATGGTGCAGGATGGGAACAAGGTCGGCGGTGCAATGTCTTTGCTATTGAACGAATTAGGTGCGATTTTATCTTAACAGTAACTCTTACGTCATTGTAAAAATGTAACAATGCAGCAGATGTTTCACTGGCAAAAAATTCCTTTATTTTTTTTGCTCATGGATTTATTTAGACTTGGTAGCAGATGTAGTGTAAGTATAACATAAAAAATTATAATCATAATAAACTATAGAAAATAAACTAATACGTATATATAACATATTATCGATAGGTATAATAAATATGCGTATGACAGCAAGGTCCACTATAAAAGCTGGCAAGCCTTGGATGATGTCATGGTAGAGTTCCACATATTACTATGCTACTACCAGTGTAAATAAATACAAATTATAAGAATAATACTAAACAAACCTATTTCTTTACCTAAAATTGTCTTTTTAAAATTTACTGTAACATAGGTAGGTACCTACTTGAGGTAATAAATAATTGCAGTTATGTAACTTGCTGCAGGCATAGCATCTGTATAGCTTTAAGCCATAATGTACTTATGTATGGGTACCTATCGCAATGGATCTAGTTGTTTGAACAAGTATGACATGTAGACCTACATTATGAGTCCAGGGTATTTAATTGGGTCACTAGACTGGGTCAATTAAACTGGCCTTATAATCACTTGCCAAAGAACAATGGTCACAATTATGTCTCATAAAAAGATTAATAACTATAATTAAATTGAATTTATAAATTTAATTCTAATAAAAATGTATATAATCTAAATAGGTAATATTACCCATGATCTAGGTAGATGTGTAATTAAAATATTGTAGCACAAAAAACATATAATAAGAATATTCTTTTTTATTAAAAGTAGAGTCAGCATGGACGGATCGAACTAAATATAATATGTATTTCACATGATTAACTAGTTTATGGACTTACCTACTTCATTATTTAGTTACTTACTAAATGTTTCTAATTATATTAATAAATATAAAAAGCAGCACACTTTTATATTCTATCTTAACTTTAGGTATTGACAATTGCTACTCTAAATAATGAAAATGATAAGAAAAATATTTTGAATATTTCCAAGGCCAAACAAGTAGCCAATACCTTAACTGATAAACAGATAGAGATTCATATAATCATTGTTATCAAGTGAACGTGAAGATAATATTTGTGAGACCAGTTGAAGAAATCTGGTCTAGGATTATCTTATGTTAATATAGTTGCTAAAACTCCAGAAACATAACACCAACCTAATAGATAGAGTATATTTGGAAATGATCCATTGGTATTACCAGTGACATCATATTGTAGTAAAAATCATCATTAACCCAAAAAAACGCCGCATACGCCCAAAATAGGTCATATCCCTGTTTAGTAGCCAGCCTATCCAGAGTATCCCAGTTCTACACATGACAGAGAACTGCGCGAAACCGTCTCCAACAAGAAGTGTAAATTATGCAGAAATTACACAAAAAAGGTGCCTTTAAAAATCTACCAACGATCATATGGTTTATCCGGTTTCAAGGACAAGTAGGGGGATATCGGGGTATGAGAAATTACTGGGAAATACGTAAAAATAGTAAGATGTATCGGTACCTGTTTACTTTTGTTGTCGACACCGTTCGCCTTGCCGTCTGTTACGTTGCCGTTGTTTTCCTCACTTTTCTCGCACATCACACCCTCCAACGCCATATTCAAAGGGTTATTTTATTCACTGTCATGCGAGTAAAGTAACAATTTCCCTGATTTCACTGTACATGAAATAATTTCTCACAAATTCAATACGAGCGCACACTCCCATAGACAAGGGCCCGACACAACCCACGACGCGCCGCAGTGCTCGACGCATTGAGCGCGAATGAAAAGAAAAATGAAACAGACTGGTTCATCGCAAGAGGGAGAGAGCGAGCCAATCAAGAATCCAGGCATGGAATCCAGGGAATAAATCCAACCGCTGTTCCATATCCCGGGAAGAAAACAAAAAATATTTCAATATCAATCATACTCTTGTGAAAACAGCAAGCATTACATTTTTTTTAATTCTCGGAGATTCGATTATACCGCTCACGTACCTGCAAGACATAAATATCCATAATAAGTAAGAACAGAATATTTATATTAGATCAATATCTCATATCATACTCATTATTGTACATAATGCATATTCAATAATGCTATTGTATTAATGAGAAAACAAAACTGTATGACAAATAAAATACAAACTTTCCCGCTTCCTCCAAAAAATTAAGTGACATCCATGACATTAGAAGGTTTTTTATTTGTTATTTCCGGAACAGGCTAGGGTCAAAAACCACGCTGCCAAGTTTCTTTTTTTTTGTAATTTCAGTGTGATGAGTGTATCATCAGAATAGTTTTTTATTTATGGTAAAACCAGTGATACTTCTAGAAAATCTATATTATAAATACTAAATAGTAAATAGATATATAACTAGTAGATATAATAATAGTATAGTAGATCTGTAACTAGTACCTACGCATATAAAACGACGAGCTTAAAATCAAATAAATCAAAGAATTCATAGAAAATAATATAGGAAACGATAGAAAAAAGATTTTTGTATTTATTTTTTGGTTTATAAAATAACTCATGCCAGAATACTTGGTTAAAAATAATCTAACTTCCCATTGTGTTTTTGAATCTGTGGAATTAAACTCAAGGTATAGTTAAAGACCTAAACGGAAATAAATTCGCCACGCCACCTAACGTACTGATACGTTAACTTTATTACAAGTTCAACATTGTAGCGCTTCGTATATATCTCCCTAGATGGCGCGTTTAACAAACATTATTTATTTTATATCAGTTATGTTTTATTAAATGTATTATATAATACCTTTTATCATAAGTTTAGTGATTTAATTAGGTTTAAATGGGTATTCCGTTCATGAAATGGTGGCAATGCCGATATGGAGGTTATGAAAGTTATATAAATAATATTATAACTAAAGGATGCAGAACTTGCATTTGGCATTAAAAAAATATGTTATTATATACAGCTGGGTTGATACGAGATGATATAATAAGTAGTTGATACTTCTTGACAAGTATTTGACTGTGAAGTTTCTTTAATGTACAAAATAGAGCTCAAAAAGTGTTCTCTCCGGCGGGGAATCGAACCCCGGTCTCCCGCGTGACAGGCGGGGATACTTACCACTATACTACCGAAGATATGAATGGTGTGGCAAAATTATGTATGTAATTGTACTAAAAATAATTGCCTTTATGCGCCGCTAGCGCGGTTAGCGTATGTGAGCGGCGCATTATATTTAAAGCAGTCTTAGTTCTCAATAAAATTTCAATATGCGACAGTTTAAGTAATAACTGAATTATTTACTGGGTAAGGACCAACGTTGATGACTTAGTACTTTAAAAATACTTAAGATTATTCATCTATGGATTCTGCCGAACGGTCTCCTATGAAGGACTATATAAAATATACAGTAATCGTAATTGTAGGGCCACGAGATATGATTTTATAGTTATGACAACTGTCATAACAAACGCTTTTACACTTAAAAATAGATACTGCTATTTTGTAAGTATACTTACAGTAAACCCTCGTATTAACAATTGGGAATCAAGTACCTACATATTTTGATAAATACGAGTTTTTGATAGCATACAAATTTTCGATCTTACACTTATAGATATCGATATCTCAAGTGTCCTCACATTAACAATCGTATTTAAATACTTATCTATTTAAGTACAGGAATAATTCTCGACTGAGTCATTTTCATTAAACAATAACACTCAATCAACGCAGACAGCCGTGCGCCGAGTTTAAAACTTCTCATAAACTTTGTAAGTTGTCGCCATTATGTTTTACCAAAATTATTTAATAAAGCCCAATTTTGAAAATATCGTTTTAATCTGAGTGAAATCTATTGTTTTTCTATACTTTTATAGCCTTAACTAATTAATACGATGAAAAATAGTGATAGAGGGTAGACCCAAACCATTCCGTTGTGATACCTTTTACGTTGAAACTACAGTGTAGTTTTGTACAGTAAATATATTAGTTTCCGTGGACTCTTACATGGATCCCAAAGGATCTCCTATTTCCCCGGGATATAGCGTAGCCTTTAAGCTATTCTAGCATTTCTATCTCAGTGCTAGAGATCCAGATCCCTTTATCCGCTAGAATGGTTAATTCATAAACATCTATCGTAGTAATATACTATAGTATAGTATATAGTACATAGATAAGCTTGTAAGCTCCATCATACAGAGTTCATGTCCTAACGGACACGTGATGGTCGCAGATAACGCACTTTATCTGAGTGCACCAATATTTATGTACCTTCAGTGAATTCTTGTACAATTTATATTAAAAGTTTGTGATGAATTATTATGGCTAGAATGTTATGTTTTCCTAGGAATAAATAAATTATTGGTACTTGTGTTATATTACTGTATATTTGGCCATGCAGTCAATCAAATCTAAAATGTCCTGTAGGAAACTCGGTATATTTTATCTAAAATGTGTCCCTAAATGAATGAACACTATCTTTTACATTTAAAATTTTAAAATTAGTGATTTTAGATTTAGGAAAACCCTTCAAAAACAATGAAAGACAAATTTAAATATACACTATCTTAATTTTACAAACTTACTTATGCTCACTGATCGACGCATATGAATCGTTAGCACTCATAAACTATTCCGTGAAGTCATTGCTCATTATATGTGTGTACTACATTTAGGCATTTTAATAACAATATCCTCATAATATTATTATTATCAGCAGTTGGCCAGTTTCCCTATCAGTACTGTAAAGGTATGGAAGTTGTATGTCAGTCTGTGCGTTGCTTGTGTGACATTTAGTACTGCACTCGGTGTCCAATTGATAAATTCGTTATATTGAAAAAATAACATTTATATGGAAAATATTACATTAATAAAAAAGTACGTCTGTATTGTTACAAATCTGTGATAGATTGTGGTCTCAAGTGTTTTACTCATTGTTTCGTTCCAATTAATTATAATTAGTGAGTGTGTTTGTTTATAAATAAAAATGATTAAATGTAAGTATGTATTTTTATGCATTAATTTAGATATGCTTATAAGTCTAGTCTTTTTGTTGCATCTGCCAAGTGGAATAGTTATTGGTTGATAGTTAAAAGGAAAATGGTTTAGGTATAATAATACGTTTAATTATATTAATTTAATTTTTATTCAGGAAAATACGTTATATAACTTACAAAATGTTATAAATAGGAAAGACATTATTTTCATCGTATCATAAAAGTATATTTATTTGAAACGAGCTTTGTGTAGGTTGATTATGATCCCATAATTTTTTTTTACATTCTAAAATATTTCGCCTAAATTAATGAACTAAACAAACATATACGATACTAATTTATTTGCATAGTAACAGTTTTTTTGTGAACATGTACTTATATAGTAAGTATTTTTATCATAAAACAAATATTTTTTTCCATTTATAGGCCAAATGTGTAAGTTAGAGTTATCATTATCAGATAATTTGTTCATATCATAGATATTTTTAATAGCTTTTTCTCTAATATAGTAATTAACTTGTTATTTAAATGGGGTTTTCGACAATATCATAATTTTTGTTTCCTAATGTTTCCTCTTTAACGTATAGACAGATGTGAGCTGATATGTTATCCACAGAACAATTCTCTTTACATTTAAAAAACTCAAACTATAATCACACTTTCAAATATTTCATAAATATTTTCATACTAGCTTCTGCCCCAGGTTTCACCTGCGTTCCCGGTGTATCTATTTAAATGTTTCCATTTTTCCCATAAGAACCTCAATTGGATTATTGCGAACATTTTAAGACCAAAAAAAGCCATTTCCGTCCACCCATTCTCGAGTTATGCGCTTACCAACACATTTTGCGTTTCATTTTTATATTATAGATGTAATGGTACAGATGAAAGCAAAACTCATAGTTGGACAGTTATTCTAGGATTTCTGGGGTAAAACCGCGGGGGAAAAGCTAGTAGGTACCTATGCCGAGTATGCTCTTGCTGTTATTTTTCCATAATGTTCATTTACCTATATAATTTACATCGATATAACAGCTTATGCAACTAAATAACGTATGCTACGTAAATAGAGTAGGTATAATTGTATACCTATAGTTTAATAGCAAGTCAAGTCAGATCAAGGCTTAGTTGTAACGAGAAACTGCGGTCTGTGTAGTAGAGCACTTGCGGATTCTCCCAGAGAAGTACTAGCAGACTCAGTGCGTCTTTTAGTTAGAACGGTAAGGCTGGGGAAGCTGCCCCATGAAGCTTAGGACCTTATGACCAGCACGGAGTTGAAAAGGGATGATTAGATAAATAGATTGCACCCAGGGAAAAAATGTGTTCATGACCCTGTGTGCCCTGTGCTGTGTCTGAGCGTGAATTATAAATACCTTATTAAATAAAATGTTATTTATCGGTACATCATCAGAATCAAATTAGAACTAAGACTCATATCAAAAATTTTCTAATTTTATTTAACACCTATATTTAATGTTTTTAAATAAATGCATCAAATATGACGAATATAGTAAATAGAAGGTACTCCATATTTTTCATCGAGTGTTCTATCACAAATAATTTACAAGAGACATAAGATACACAATGCATTCAATAACGAACTATTTATTTATCATTGATACAAATCAATTCATTAAATTTCTTGTCAATACCCACTTTGTTACATATCAATTATTGTCCATGCATTACGTCAGCAAATATAGACTCTGTCAATTAGGTGGGTAGGTACATATTGCATCGCTCGACAAACAGTCCGCAAGGTTGAATCCATGGAGACAATTACGTGAAGTGATCGACTATCGTTATTAATATGTCACAGGTTTCGAAGCTTCCATTCGTTAATAATAGTGTGATGAGGAATTATTATGTAACTACCTACTATGCCTACTTAAAAAATGGCCATATAAGCCAATACCTATATCGGAGGTTTATATTAAAATTATGGTTTTTATTGAAAATAATAAAGTGTCACATTAAAGTGCAAACGCTAAACAATTATCACTTAATGTTTTTCTCCTTAAAGATCTAATTCTTTTCATATTAACAACTACTTATCGTAACCCTGAGTTGCTTTTCGAAATTCCCCTACCTACAGGTAAAATGAAAACTCGACAGAGCATTTGCTTACACCTGGGTTGAAATTCCTAAAATCGCGGTTTGCGTGGCCGAAACGAAAACTTATTTTGAAAATTGGGTGCTTAATCAACTATAAGTACTGACCATACCAAAGATAACATATGGAATATTTATGAAGTACCTACCTTCCTATTTTAATCAATAATGTAAGTAATTCGAAAGATATAATCATGCAATAAATTGCTTGTAAATTCGAGATTCCCGGTCATTGACCTACACTGATAAAGTATTCTTGCTTATTGAAGTCAATTAATTTCAAAAAGTCATTTATTCATTTATTTCTCATTCATTCATAAAAGTCATTTATTTCTTTAAAATACTAGTATTTATTCAAGGCTTATAAAAATTAGTTTATAATCACCAAAGAGTTTAATGGCTAATAAACACGCTTGAAGGCATACGTCATATTTAATCTTTATAAATTTAATAAATTATGCTTAGAACGAAACTCTTCAATTGTTGTTGATTGTTATGACACTTTAATATAAAGATACCTAGTACAATAAAAGTGTCAAAATATGAGAAGCCAGGCTGACGTCACATGGAATGAGATGAACCGTTGATTGTTCCAATTGACTATTCGGTCTAAGGATGATACGTACAACTATGTATATAACTTGTTTCACATAATATGGACATAAATATAAAAGATAGTAATTCGATGGAGTCGTGGTCATAAGAAACCACCTAGAAGTAGCGAAAGCCTAACCTAAAGCAATGATACGGGTGTATTAACCGTGGTATCGCAGATCCCAAATGATTTTGATTGAGTTGTAACAGTTGTAACTATATGTTTGGAAGATGTATTTATCGAGAGTTTTTGATAGAATAATGTGATATTAAATTACACTTAAATAAAAGAATTATTGTCTTGTCAACTCTAACGCTCGATTCGGAAGGTTGCGTCTCAGCAAATCCATAAGTTCAATATTTTGTCGATCGGGAGCATAAACAATATTCTGTCAATAGTAGAGGAGTGTTCGTAAATCGATCGTTGTTCTGCTGTCTCTGTTTGATAAGAGAGATAACGGTAACCCTGAGAGATGCAGCAATAAACTGTATCTCAATTATTCTCTATTCAGTTGGTATTCGTACTTCGTCGCCGAAGCTTGTTATTGTTCAACTGTTGTAATATCGTGAGTTATATTTGTATTATCATCGGATTAATTTTCAACTCTATTAGGTATGTGTATGGTTGATTTTTCAGTGTAGTTTTCTCAGACAGTTACGACGTTATGTTTAGTTAGTTACTTGTAACAGTTGTAACCAAGCCGCGTGGGCCGCTTGTATCTCTAGAAGCATTAAGAAGTTGCCTGTTTTTAAATACTCGTCGAAGATTCTTTTGATCATTCGCCGCGTGGGCCGGCTGTATCTATAGAAGTATTAAGAAGTTGCCTGTTTTCAGAAACCTTAAATACTAGTTGAAGATACTTAATCATTTTCATTCATATACAATAAGACCCCATGTTGGTATACTAGACGCTAAGTTATTTTACACTGGACCAGTAACCGTTCATACTTTTGCATCTACTTATACATTATTTTATGTGACTTTTATTTAATTACTATTGCTGCTTATCTTCTATCTATCTATATACTTATAATAAATCTGTAGAGAGGTCAATTCTGTACATGAAATACATTTTCAAAATAACTATCAGGGGGTGAGTAGTGATCGATACTGATGCCAAAAATGCAATCAGTAAAATTTTTGTCTGTCTGTCTGTCTGTCGGTCTGTATGTTCCTTATAGAAACAAAAACTACTGGACGGATTTTAACGAAACTTGGTACAATTATTCTTCATACTCCTGGGCAGGTTATAGGATACTTTTCATCACGCTACAATCAATAAGAGCAGAGTAGTGAAGGGAAATTTTGGGAATACGGGAGAAGTTACTCCATTTTTAAGCTTTCGTCGCGTGTGCAGCCTTAATGGTTAAAGTTACATAGAAATTATGTATGACGGAAATATTCTACATAAAATTTTCTAAAAAATAACCCGCAACAGCATATGTCTATCTTTTATGGTTGACTCAGAATAACACGTGTAACACCTGATAGCTTAGCAGTTCGGAGCATTCTGATTATATTTGTTTACTCTTACGTTTATAATACTCACACTAATCCCTAATTTAAAAAAGTTAACATTATTATCTATTCAATAAAAAAGAATCATAGAAATCGGTATAGAAACACCAAAATTATAGAAGAAATAAGCCATCGCGTCGTCACACGTGAATACTAAATCATGCTATAAGTAAGGATTATTTTTAAACGACTTAAAAAAAAGAAGGAGGTTCGAGGAAAGAAGTCGTGGGTTAAAGTTAGAGTTAGCCCAAAGAAACTATTCCACGCGAACGAAGTCGCTGGCAGAAGCTAGTTATGAAATAAATGATTATTGTAGTGTAGCGTGTAGAGTTATATTTAACTCAATGTTAGTTGGCAGACTTTTTCACACCTACCCCTAAATTGTTTAATTTAATTTTACTTACGCACATTTTTACCTGTCTTTTTGTTCTATGTGGTTTATTCCACTTGGCTTACTTATTCTGAATACTCCTAATAGGTGGGTATCTATTTATATACTTACTATTTTTTTTTTTATTGACAGTATCATTAAGTGAAGCCATGAAGATCGGATTCATCGGGGGTGGCAGGTTGGCTTTCGCGTTGGCAAATGGATTTATTTCTGCAGGTACTTATACTTATATAATTCCTGTAGTAACTACTAAATATTATTAAGAAAATAAGAACCGTTATAGTTCCTTCCCTTCTCTCGTTTTACATCTAGTATCTTCTGTCGTAAGAAATGTTTTGAAGGTAAAACAGGAGGATGGTGGAACCAAGATTATGCGGACTTTATTTATAGTAATTCTAATAATTTAGATTTATTTAATGGTCTTTATTAAAAACCATTAATTTTAATTAACATGATCTGCGTGTTGGTTGTTTCTTAATACGTTTTTATAACTTCGTCTGTTGTTTCTGTACTGACGCAATATTCTTATCTTTTATAGTATACTATTATTCAATGATCTTTGTTGATGATACTATGAATTTGTCAGTCAAAAATATCTAGGTACTTATGTAAATAACTACATAACTCCAAACGCTAATCCTAATTCCAACTAATATTATAAATGCAAAACCTTGTGAGTAGATATGGATGTTTGTTACCTACTTACTCTTTCACGCAAAAACTACTCAACAGATTTTGATGAAATTAATTTGAAACACTGCTAGTTTATAACCTGGATTAACACATAGCCTTCTTTTTCTCCCGGAAAAAGCTCAAATATAGAAGAGATTTCACTTGTCTTACCTTAAAATTATATTTCATCTTCTCTAGCATAATAAAATCTCATAACTAAGACTAAGGTAATTCTTAATTAAAATTGGAAAATACAGCTATAAATTATTACCTGTTTAAATTTTCAGGATTGGCAAAACCCGATGAGATCACGGCAAGTTGTCACCCTTCGGACACGGCGAGCGCTGAGGCATTCAAGGTAAAATAATTATTTATACAACAAAATAATGACATAATTAATTAAGTAAGTATATGCATTTACATATAAATAAACAATACTGTAGGTAAGTTGTTTTTAGTCATTACCTAATAATGTGGCTAATGACTCTACCATACTTTCCTAATTCACTGAATAACACTATTATTCATTGTGTTAGTATATATGCATAATAATTAATATACTAGCTCTCGCCCTGTGGTTTCACACGCGTTCTTATTAAGTACTATTGGCTCCCCGCAGTTTCACCCGGGTTCCCAAGTATCTTCAATTTTCCCGGGATAAAATTAGCCTTTGTGTTAATCCAGGTTATAACCTATCTGTGTTCCAAATTTCATTCATATTCGTTCAGAAGTTTTTGGTCGGAGGAGTGAAAAGCAAATCAGTTAAGTCGATCTCAAGTTGAGTAACAATGGGAAATAATCCCCATTTCTATATATCTACTTGGTTTTTGTGACCTAATCGTAGAACTAAATAAAATGAAAAAAAAACAAACCATCATCTTTTTAACCTCTTGAAGTTGCGCCTTGACTTTGTCACTACATTGTAGAGTAACCGAGATAAGATATTACGTCAAATATTATATCTATAGAACAATATGTAAGCAGGAATTAATTTTGACATTTAATATACCACTGACAATATTAGCACTAATATATGTACTTATAGGTATTTTCCATAACCAACCCCAATACGTCTCAAAAGATTAACAAAGTTACATAGAGTATAATCAAATGTATAAAGTCTATCATAAGTATCATAACTCTCGTTCTCGTAGGATCTACCTAAGCTTTTTCATTATTTTCTATAAACACCTCATTTAGAACAATATGGACATTGGACATATCAAGACTAAAACATGCGAAATTTGTTCACGCTATTACGAGTTATGCGCTTATACATAAATAGATATGTATTTAATCATACATTTCTAACCGACTTCCAAAAAAAAAGGGGGTTCTCAACTCGGTATTTTTTTATAAATAGAAGAAGACTGCTTAATATTATGTGAGTAAATACACTCGGAAAACCCTGTGTTTCCTGCCTCCTACAATCTAGGGATTTTCTAGACTATAGTGAATAGGTTTCTTCTAGGCAAGCATGATCTATCTAAGGCTTCGGCAACGTCTTGTATAGACGGGTCAGAGACCAAATGCAAGCTCATCATTAATAAAAAAAAAACCTTCTTCTGGCGCCAGTCAAAATACTTGGTCGTATAAATTAATCTTGATGACATGTTTTATTCCAGGGTCTAGGAGCAACAGCACTATTCGAGAACAAGTCAGTGGTGGATAGATCTGAAGTGGTCATTGTGTCGGTTAAGCCCGATGTTGTGGGTCCAGCCCTTAAGGAGTTGAAAGACCATCCAGCTTCGAAGAATAAGCTGTTCATTTCTGTTGCCATGGGCGTTACCACTGCCACTGTAGAAAAGGTAATTCCAAATACATGATTGGGTATAATAAGTAGAAATAGACAATGAAATATGTATTTTTATAATAAAGTTGGTTTTGGTCTTGGTTGTACATTAATCTTTAGTATTGAGGCAGTCGTTTCATCTCGTCTCAAATGATACTATCAAACTCAAACGATAAACTCAAACGATAAACTTAAATAGACTAGCTTCATCCCCGCGGTATCACCCGCGTTCCCGGGTATCTTAAACTTCCTTGGGATAAAAAGTTGCATATGAGCCATTGCAGAACATATTACTATTTATCATTGCCAAATTAAATGCAGAGGCTGAGGGATCAGCCATTCTGGTGTGATTGAGTAACAAACATCCATCCATCAAGTCTATTCTCACAAACTCTCACTTTTATAAATTAATAGCATTTATCTAATGTCTAAGCTAAATTAAGATAAACTATTTTCTAGGTATTACCATCAGAAGCAAGGGTAATCCGAGTGATGCCGAACACACCAGCGCTCGTCAAGGAAGGTGCTGCGGCATTCAGTCGAGGGTCTAGAGCCACTGCCGAGGATGCCAAGCTCACGACCGAGCTGTTCCGAGCGGTCGGAACCTGTGACGAGATCCCGGAGTACCAGATGGATGCGGTCACTGCCCTTAGTGGCAGTGGACCGGCTTATGTAAGTTTTCTTCACTAGCTTTTGTAGAATTGTAGATATTAAGAAGGTTGGCTGAAAGAGATTCTCTACAATAAGGCCGCCTACATAATAGGTATATTTCTTTGTTTTGTCTTTTGATGTATGCATGCATAATAGTACATATATTCTATTTTATTATTAAAGCAGACTCAATAAGCTACTGGATAAATTGCCCAAAATTTTTATTACCTACTGAAAAACTTATCTATTACTCTTAGCATCAGTCGAGTTACATACATCATACAATATTACAGTCATCGTTTAAAGGAAATAGATGCCCTAGGATATTTTTTAATAGATATTCTTTCGAGCACATAAAAGTTGATCCTGGGTAGGTCAAACTCACAACTGGTTCCTTTGTACTTGTGTTTCGTTTTTGTACTTGCTAAATTTTGTCTCTATGTGTGTACATAAAGAAATAAACTGGCACTACCAGTAGAATTCTTGCACATTCAAACACAATGTGTCTACCCTCAGGTATACATGCTAATAGAATCTCTAGCGGACGGCGGCGTGCGGTGCGGGCTGCCTCGCGATCTGGCGCTCCGACTGGCGGCGCAGACCACACTTGGATCAGCTGCCATGTTACGGACAGGCGCACACCCTGCCTCCTTGAAGGATAATGTCACCAGTCCAGCAGGCTCCACCGCCGAGGGAACATACCATTTGGAACAACATGGTAAAGTTAGCCAACATATTTATTTATTAGGTCTGCACATTAAGTACATTTACTTACTTATTATACAAATGTAGAAGATGGATGTGCTCGTAATTAAAATCGTTACGGGCAGTAATTTATACGGAGCTACTTAGATAAAAGTTTGTAACTACATACGTAGATTGAAATTTTGTATACATGTAGGTATCCTTCCTTGGTCTTATATAATTGAGTTAATGAAATGTATTTATTGATTCATAAATATTTTTTAGGTTTCCGGTCCGCTATCATCGGAGCAGTTATGGCTGCCGCAGATAGATGTAAAGTGGTGAATGAACAATTAAATAAGTAAAAGGCGAAATAAATATTAATGGTGAAACAACAAAAGTGTATAAAACATGCTGAATTTACCCAACTACCAATCTAGATTATTTTTATAAAGAATGTACTTTAAAATAATATATACTTATTAAAATATGCAAATCAAATGTTTTTTTTGTTTCGTTCTACCTTTCTATTTTTAGTCAGCGCCATCTTCACGAACAGTATCGAACTAAATAAACATTAGCTCCGAATGAAATACCACGACATCTTTGGATAAATAACATTACTAATCAATACTTGTGCTGCCATCTATTTTTTACTTAAAGAACTGTTCGTAAACCATAGACAATTTTAGGTCTTTAATAATAACCATCTCGAGATGAGATATAGACCAGCGCATAGAGAAATCCATAATGAAAAGTCAGGAGGAAAATCTTTGTTTTGTAGTCTGTGGACGCTTTTTACATTCAAAAACGGGTTTTTTGTCTTTCTCAACGGTTCGCCTAGTGAATAAAATAAAATGAAACGTCACACCTAAATGGAGAGGATTGAATTGAATTAAAGTTGTATTAGCCAGCCTGAACGCGAATCCGCGACCTTGTCTCGCCTCAACCAATTGTGTTGTATTATAATGACTTGTTACGCCCGGTGCTTCGCTTCTGTTTACATGTTATCTATTGACAGTGTATAGTGTATTGAAATCTAATCGGTCGGCCGCGCTCATCGCTCGCTTATAAGAAATAAAAATAGAATGCAAATCTTTTCTAATAGCGTGAAGTCTGCGGATTCGTTGCGAGCATAGTTGACCTTATGTTTGAGTAAAGAAATCGACCCACGCCGATTAATAAAGAAACTCCTACGCGACAACTACGACTACGCGGCTCAATTGATACCAACTGCGACGTCTTAAACTCTTTATGAGACGAAGTCATTCCACACAATAACAGTCCTAACTTGAAATTTACTGCTATGAATCGATATTTGTAAGCTAAAGTGATAATTTGTCTTAAAAAGTGCTATATTTTTGGTGGTGACTAAAGGTGCCATACGGGAAGCTAAGCTGTATAAATATTTGTTGTATTCGGTCAACAATCAAGGCTGTAGTTGGCGAAAACCTGCCACTACATTGAAAACAAATTGGTAAGTTTATTAATTCAAATATCATAATAACACAATAATTGTCTGAATCAATAATGAGTCATAATGTATACATAACTGCCCAAGTGTTCACTTGATAATTAATCTGTTAAAATTTCAGCTGATTATCAAAACAGTTGTTATTACTGTAATTGAAGATGTGCAATAATAATCAGATTCTCACAAGATTCCATTTATAATAGTAGATTTCTGTACATTAAAATATCAGTCATTTTTATTTGTTTATATATAGTTAATTATAATAGATTAATTATTCAAAATAAATATTAGTCTAAGGCCTTGGATGAGAGGCCTTTTAACCTCACAAAATTTTCTATAGAAGGGTGTAAAAGTTGTTCGGTAAAATGTCTCAAACTTCAAAATAAAGTTATTTTTGAAGGTCAAAGCGATCACAGGTGATATAGTTTCTTGATTCCTGAAAATATATATTTTCAATACTAATTAATTAGTATGGAATTTCAAAAATATTACCTATATATATATAGCATTTACTTAGATATATAAAAATATGAATAATCTATTCATATAAATAATTTCAGTATAAAACTTACATATTATTTCCTATTTTACTTACATATTCATTAAGAATCCATCTGACTATCCATCTTTTTATATCCTAAAAAAAGTCATGTAGTAGATCAAAATTTAGGAAATATCTAATTTTATTTTGGTAGGATGTTTTGACATAAAATTGTTATTATTTAAAATTATTGAAAAAACTGTGTCTTTATTGTAATTTAAGAACGTAACTAACGAATGGAACCACATAAGTGTAATGTTAAGAGTAAAGGTTCAACTTTTAGTTAATAATAATAATAATAATAATAATTAATTAGAAAAATTCATATTAGAAAATAGATTATGATCCCTTGCAATCAGTTTTTTTATAAAATATATTTAGTTTTATGTCACATTCTGTTGACTTTTTGCACCATGCTACAACCTTACTGCTATGAAACTATTACCTCCACTACATTCATATGTCTATGTAATAACTTCATATCATTAGATATTAGACATTGCAGGATATAAGGTTGTAATACAGGTTCACATTCAGCTGAGTGTACTATGTATCTCGGGAAACACCTTTCATGGAGAAGTTTTTTGTACCTTCTAAATATTGTTCAACTCAAATTACTGAGTATTTCATGGGGTAGGTTTTTTTTAATGTATACTACATCAATTTGGACTCGGTAGGTGGCACTGGTGGGCAGGACCAAGTCTGCCGGGTCTGCTAGTTCAACTATATAATAATAAACCAGATTGAAGTACAAAATTGTTTTAATTCATATTATAATAGTATTTAATGTACATATATACATCTTAGTCTTGAAATCAACTAGGAATTAAAATTACACAACATACCTATGTAGGAAATCAAACCACTTTCTAACTAGTGATCATTTTAGGAAAATCAACTTAGAACTTGGTCATATGATTTAATCTCTGTTAGACATGTATAAACCACATAAGCATGTTTATGGTTTTACCAAATATTTTCAATTACATAAAATTACACTTATATTTACATATAACCTTGTATAAAATGAGTTTCTTAAATTGAAATACGAAAAATAACCTTAGCAAAATAAAATGAATATGTACATAACTCTATAATGTGATCCACAGTGTTTATTTTCCAAAAACTTGTCCATACAGTATAAAAAATATTTATAGGTATTTTTCCCTTTTTTTGTTTTCTAGGTGCATTTAAAAGGTTAAACAATCTTTTACCTACACACATGCAAGATGGTGTGAACTGAAACAGCAGCTCCAAATGCAGAGAAAAAAGAAATGCTGATACATCGTTGAATTAAATCATTCAAAATCAAGAAATCATCGAACCTTTTGTGCTACAAAGCAAGGATGGATGAGAGCGATGTCATTATATCATCCACCGAGATTATAAAAGGTAAGCCTCTATGTGAATCTACACTAATATTGTAAAGAGGAAAGATTGAATTCTTAGTTTGTTATGAATTGGCTCCAAAATTAATGGATCGATCTGTATAATTGTTTCATCAATGGAAAGCCACGTTATTTGTGAGTTATGACACTCACAAATAACGTGGCTTTCCATTTATGGAAATATATATTTTATGCCTGTATTCCTACGGGAATGGGAACTATGCGGGTGAAACCGCAGGACGGATGCTAGGTTCAAATAACTTGAAAAACATACCGGAGTACTTACCTACAAAATAAAAACAACATCTAAAGATATTGAAGAGATCATGTCCATTGCCAATTACATTTACGACCTTGAATCAAAACCAATAAAGTTCACTATTGCGTCACATCGGAAATAGTGTTTAATACTACCTCGCATAAAGCCTGCACACCTATTGTATTACAATAAATTGTCCAATGCCCACATAAGAGCTTATACATTTATCAGATAATATAGGAATTACCGGCCCTAAAGGATTATCTTACCTAATGCAAACAAGCATGTGGGTGTCGCAAATGACCAGAACCAGAATGACATCAATGCACGTTTATTTACACATAACATGGTACCTACTAAGGTATATGCTCTACTGTAGCCATATCAGCGATAGTTCTGGTCGTTGGGTTGGCGTTATTGGAAGGTGCAAATTAATTTTGTGTGTGATATGACAGTTGCCTAAAATTGCGCCAAATGTCTCATATCTGTAACAATAATAATTCTTTATTTATAATACGGCCATAAGATACAAATGAAATGTCCTATGTATATATGGATTTCCGAAACCATTTATACTAATATTATAAAGAGAAAAGATTTTATTGTCTGTTTGCATTGAATAGGATCTTGTGTATAAAAGTTTAAGAATTGACACATAGGTGTCAATTCGTTATTTTCGGTAGTTCTATCCAGTTTTTATCGTTATTTTAATACTGTTAAACAACTATGTCATTCATGCAAATAAAGAGTTACAGAATGTATTGTTTAGCTTTGTGACATCTACACGAAATCTGTGTTCTTTTGTGTCTTGTGTGAAAAGCACATAGCGATTTTTACACCCTCAACGATTTTAATTCAAATGATTTATTCCCATCACTTTTACTAGCTATTAACTCGTATGTTAATGTCAGGCTGATACCTTAAATACGGTACATAATACAATAATGATCGGCTCCGAGCGGTCTGACCTTCGCGCTTGACTCATGTTTGATCCACTGTGAATTATGACACCACACCTTTTGCGTTTTGTATCACTTTTGCCGTTTTCGCTCCACTTAGCGCGCTTCGAAAAGTGTGGGAGCCTTCAAGGTTCCTTCCACCACTGTTTTGTACCTTAGAAGATAAGTTTTATATGAGCAATATCGGCGTTATTGATTCCGTGGTGATACTTGTTTATTTTGATACATAACACAAATTGCAACCAACATAAAAACCAAAAAATAAGTAAAGTATTAGTAAACATTTAGATCTGAGTTTTAACTTACCTAACACATATTTATTCAGAAAAACTCAAATAAAAATAACATTACGTACCATACAATTGATGCTTTGAATAAAATTCAATAAAAAATGTGTTTACTTTTAAATAAATAGGCCGTGATAACATAATCAAATAAAAGTTGTTAGGGAAATGCTCCACTTCAAGTCGTTGGTAAACAGTAAGTTTTTTAATGCTTCATTACGGCGCGGAATGTATACTCATGTTACTATGTCATCTCTTTTACATACAACAATCAACCCTCACATTTGTTGAGTGAACTCTATTTCTTCTATTTACAATTAACTTAAAAAGTATTTGATTCTTTCCATATACCTTTTGGCAGGCATCTTTTTCTGTATTCTTTTCCTACGGGAATTTCAGTAAATTGAGCTTGCCAAAAATAATTCAACCATGTTGAACATTGTCACAGAAATATGACATTAAACCTTGGGCGGACATTTCCCCGGGGTTGCGTGTGTGACCGTGTCCACGGTCATTGTTTCACAATCTAATTACATAACAAATATCAAATGGAAACTAAGTAGTTTTGGGTATATGTAAATATTAATGTTAATTTTTGTTTATTTAAGGGGTGGTTTAACGATACCCTTAAAATATTAATGTTTTAATGTTTCATCTTGGTCACGATTTTCATATTTTCGTGAACGTGAAGAAAATTCCTCGCTCAATGAGTCTAAGGAAACTTCATAAACTATTTTACCGTAGATCTTCAGCTTTAAAAGGCTTGCGAACTTTGGTAAAAGCCTCTCACAATAGCGTACTCGTCTCGACTTCCAAACCTGTGTTATCGCTGTTTATGTTGTGGCAAGTACTTTGCTCTACTTTAACAAGACTTGCAATATTGAGTTCATAATTTATGGCACTTTTAATCCATAGTTCACGTTATTTAATGGCATATCTTTCATACACGGCGCTTAGCACCTAAATGTAGTTTAGCTAAAGTGATACATTTTCTCGGTAAGTGCGCTTGCTGCAACCTTGACTTAGCTCCTTCCGAGATGCCTAACGATCGTACTATGAGTCTTAAATGTGTTATCGATATAGAGGAAGCCAATATGATGAAAGTTTAGATAAAATTCAGCATAAGTAATTTTCTCCATTAAAATATTTCCTTTTGAAATGAACAGTTTAAAAATAGAGCATTCTTCATTATTTATACGGCTTCTAGCGTTTCAATCTCAGAATAAGTATTACATAATTCTCCTGCAGCAGGTAGACAACTTGTGAATTCACAGTAATGATAGAATCCACTCTTGGAAAAGCAACTTATGAGTAGGAGTTTGAGTGGGCTCGACTATAAAGGAAAACATTTCGTGGAAACTTGCATGCATAAGATGAAAGTATTGCATGTGCAGCTTACTAATGCTTATAAAGATAGCGATGTGAGGACATTTTGTTTTGTTAATCCTACCTAGGTACTTTGACTAAGCCGCAATTTAGCTGATGATGAAGTTATCACTAAATCTACTTCTATTATGCAATGGCCTGAATGCCAACTAAGCATTGTATTTGTGAGAGAAAAAAAAAATAAAGAATCTAGATTTGCAATTTGTATGCACTTCAAATCTTATTTAGTGACGTATTAATATATGCCTGGTACGTATTAATATTTTATTTATCCCCTATTCTTCACAATTTTCCTTTGTGATCTTCGAGATTCTATAAATCGGCGTGTCTTCATGGAGGGCTTTTGTCGCTATTGTGGGCGGTTCAATACCTCGCCGTGAGGACCTAAGTATAATCCGATTGGTAACAAAATTCACATCCCATCATATATTTCTATTGAATGCATTCATATAATATACTACCTTCTACCTCCCCCCTCCCACGTCATCTCAGAATGAAGCCTATGTGCTAATCTGAAACAACTAACTCAATGACAAATTTCATCCTTCAGCCGTTCAGGCGTGATTGAGTAACAAACTGTCATCCATCCATCCAAACTTTTGCATTTATAATATCACGTTAGTGAAAATTAGATAATGAATATAATATGTGCTCTGTACTATAAACTTAGTTACGGAAAAGCATGAACAAAACAAAATTAAGAAGTCTTGTTTATTCATTTCGGCAAATATATGATTTGCACAATTCATTTGACTCCGGTTTTTAATCACAATTCCCGACGTCCTCCAATAAACGTTGATATTATAAACGACAATTATAACAGCTGTAATAACGATGATTTACTCGTGTTGGTGACATCTCGTAACGCATAAGTTAACGGCTCGTTTTATTGCGCCGGACACTTGTGGGGATTCCACGGAACGCAATATAATTTAGTGTGCCGTCTAGTCTTGTGATCTAAACTTCCTTGTCTAGAATATTCGATGGCTTCCGTCAATGCTGTTTCATTTCCCTTTATAGATGTAAACTTTCCTATCATCTCTATATTATTTATGCAGATTATTTGTTAATTTTAATAATTATTATTCTTATCTAAACTTTTATACGTACAAATCTTTTTACATAATTTATATAGGTACTAACTTCCGCCGCGAGGATGCACCCGTGTATTTCCGCTCCCTGAGGAATACGGGGATAAAATATGCTTATCTTATGCCTTGATAAATAGTTTCGGAGCCTATTCAGTCCACATAAATGAACATTTCGTCTTTATAACATTAGTGTAGATAACCAGTGCGGATATAATAACTCTGTTGACCAATGGGTAAGACGGCAAAATGAAATTACATAGATTAGTTATCGATGCTTACTATCGTTTAGTCACATTCTATTATTTTTCCATCGATTTGTCAGTATAATCGCTCTATTGTTCATACTCTGACAATAATCCATTTCATATAATTTGAATACCATACCATGAATATTAAAGGTACTTATTCAAACTTCGAAATATTTTCCCAAGCATGTACGTTAAGTATACCGATAAATAAAAGTATGGCCCAATTTCTCGGTATGCTAATGGCGTGGGAATGTAATGAGATTATGACAGCAATAGTAACAGTGCCCTTGGCTTTATGAAATTTTATTTCGGCTTTCGAAGGTTATGGCCGTGACTGTATTGCCCATTAGTCCTTCAATGCCATCGGTAAATCAATTAAGTACCCAATAAATACTATGTACCTACTAAAATCAAGTTACTTCTACAATACCAAGTAACTTCCACAAACTTTCGAAGCAGACTGCATAGGAAACGAAACCTAGAATGGGCAAAGTAAATTAGCTGGTTTTGGCGTAGAAAGTAGAAATCGATTCCGAAGTCTAAACCACTTATTTCCTATTCAAGAAAGCTAATTTTCATAATTCTAGCGGGTTCTTTGGTGGGGAAAGTGCCCTTAAACCTAGAGTCGGACTGAAATAGCTGTAATTTCCTATTTGAGCTGAACACATGCAATGAAGGTGCGGCGCAAGTGTCAGTGTGACCTTGACGTTACGTAAGCGTATGCAAACTTGGGCTGTGGTGTAAAGTAAGGAGTTCGCGGGTTCATTTTTTACGGAGATATCGCTAATCCGTTGTATGTCGATGCTAAGACACAAAATCTATCTCATTATTTTCTGTGACTGTCTTCGATTCGACTGGCGTCTACCCTGAATATGAAGCCGCTAGTCAGGGATACCATTCCCATTCACCGACTTCCAAAAATAAGGTGGAGGTTGTCAATTCGACTGAATAGGTTATATATTTTGTAATTTTTTTTATTATAAAAATATATAAATAGATTTTCCACAAACCTGAGTGGAGAGTATTACTCGCTAAAACAGTTTGTTTATTTATAAAATTAATTTGCTACACTAAATCATAATTACTTACAAGACGTTCCTCAAACAACGTTTTATTAATTTTAAACTGAACAGTATATAAGTTCGTAACAGAGGCCATATTGCAAATCCGTTGCACGTAACAGCTCGGAACTGAAGGGGCAATTATATACACTTGAAGTAAATGCACTCTTATAATACTTATGCCGTGATAGAACGACGCTTCAACTATATTTATGTTTTATCCATTTGCTCTGCGCTTTTAAAAGCTTTATTGCATGTTAGCGGAAAGTGTTAATTATTAATGTTTAACAGCTATTAGTGATTATTGTGAGTTTGTCGTAATGTTTTAGATTTGTATCGGAGTTGTTTTTGTCACGCAATCCTGCGGTTCGCCTTCAAAGGCTTCGATAGTCCTTCCTTATATAGAAATGCGAAATTTTGTTCATACGAATGAACGTCTGTTTCTTTAACAGACTTTTATGTTAGTAAAATTAAATCTTAATATATATAAATCTCGTGTCACAATGTTTGTCCTCAATGGACTCATAAACCACTTAACCGATTATAATAAAATTCGCACACCATGTGCAGTTCGATCCAACTTGAGAGATAGGATAGCTTACATATACTTGGACCCGGTAGGTGGCGCTGGTGGGCAGAACGAAGTCTGCCTGGTCCACTAGTTAAAATATATTTCTTACTGTAAAATGTAAAACCTTGAGTTGAAATTTTAAATAATTTATGAATACAGATTAAAGTTAATCAACACTGAGATTAAGTAAAGCTCTTTAAAAATTAAGTCGACCTTAACAATAAAAAGGGCTATAAACTACATGCCCTCGACCTTGGGCCTTATTATTTAATCCCACGTGGATGATGGAGTCATCAGTTAAGGTCATTAACTTGCGACAATATCGACAGATGGCAGATTAATATTATTTTGGACATGAGACCGTGAACTTATTTTTATCTGGCATCGAGAATCAGCGATGACGTGGTGTACAATTTGCATACAACCAGCTTCGTGTAACTGCCTGATTATGGCATTTCCAATCAATTGAGGTTTCTCGTTGATGGCTAGACCGAACCGGTGCTAACTACAGTAGCTTTGAGGTTAATGAATGGCCTAAATGGAACAGTCTATTAATCTTACTACTATTATGAAAGCGAAAGGAAGGATGGATGTTTGTAACTCAATCATCCCACAACCACACCAACCACAACTCCCACGGCTGAAGGGATCTGGGTAATAGTATTAAATTAATTTTGCACTTGAGGATAGGGTTTCTTATATTTTCATACTCCGAAGCCATCAATCAGCATTAGAAAACTACCAATCTGACAATCAAACAAACTACTACTACAAATAGGATTAACCGACATAATATATTATGTACCTTATATACAACAAAATGCAGTAGCCCAAAACGAATAACTGAAAAGTAGATTTTCTATTCTACTACGGTAATAGGTAGTAGTTACCCAGTTAGTACCTGGGAATATCATGTGAAAGAGACAGTGAGATAGTTTGGTCCTTCTTTCACTTTATAAAGACCAACGAACAAAGGCTATTAAATAAATAACCCGGGAACGACGATGGAACTACTGAGAGAATAAATTCGTAGAACAATCAATAAAAGTCGCAAAAAGCCTTTATGACTTTCAGTGAAAATGGAAACTAGCGATCATTAAGGATTGCATTACCATATTTACGAGGTCCATTGTATAAATTAGTTTTAGTTTATCGATTAAAGTTTACTGTAAAAAGTATTACGGTAAATTTATTGTTAAAGGAAAAAAGTTATGTACGTCGAGTGGTAAGCTACCAGTCGAGTAGTACATAGTAGATTGTTACTTAGCATGCAAGCCTTTGGACGTGCTCCCTTGTAGCAACTTATTCACAATTTTATGAACGTCGTGTTTAATGCATTCCGAAATCGTGTTATTAATTTAATGTTAAATGGCCTCGTAGCGGATTTGAATGGTTACGTAGTTTTATCTTGTTTCCAATATTGTATAAAATGATTTATTCCACGCTTTGCGTTTTGAATGTCATACGGGGGTGATGTAGGGTTGAATGTTTTAAATCCAGACAGAATATGTTTATTTATATTGTTATAGTGTTTTTGAACTTTTCGTTTTGAATTTTTTCCATATAATTTGTCTTGAATAAATCGAGCTATCGTATTTAAAATTATTGTGATTTTACTAGTCACAATATTTTGAAATTCGTTCGTGAAAGTTGGTACTTTTAGTTCAATATAAGAAACTTAAAATACATAAATACCAATTTTGGTTTGTGTAATGAATAACGCCTAAAAAACTATCTTATCCAACCCACTGGCTACTGCCTACATAAAGCAATAGGTACTTATATTTGGAAACATAAGAAGTCACCAAATACATAATGGCTTATAAATGGTTTATTTAAATAGCTGTAATATTTTTACAGAAACATGAGATGGTCTTGAATTTGGTTTGACTGGACATGGGATGAAATATGTACCTATTTTTGTGTATGTAGGGTAGGTACATGACGTACAAAACTGACCTATCTTTTACTCTATCTGATTGCCCAGATTGTGTTGTGGCTTGGTTCTTCGACTTGTATGATCGTTGGTTTGATTCCTATTGCTGAGTTTATAGCCTTTTGTCAGTTAAATCAACTTTCAGAACCGAGCATTAGATTGACTGTTCATAAGTGCTTGAAAAGGCCTATTTGATTAAAAAATATTTAAAATTTTTGATTTTATTTGGATTTGTAGTCATACATGTGTCGTCAGGATTGGATATACTGTAGATGCGTTTGTTTATGTTTCATATAGGCCCTTTTCTTTGTAAATAATGCTGTTTCATGTAAACACAAATACAAAGATAATTTTAATCGGTTAATACTTTCTTGTGAACGTATTGATAATGAGTAATAATTATAACGAACGCCACTACAATCGATTTTTAATCGATAGTCGCGTTATCGGTTCTAAAGAGAAAGGTCGTTTTCATTTTTTTTTCAAACAATCGAATGATTTGATTTAGTATTATTTAACATATTTTGTGATATAGATCGGGTTTCAGAAAACACTATAGATTTTTGCTTTTTATATACCTATCTCTGCCAAAATGTGTCTTCATTTTCTTCGGTAAAAGAAAATACCGTTCTCATATTTATTAGTATCTTGCGCTGAAGATTTTTTCGTTGATTCAATTTATGTTCAAGTTTCGTGTCTAAATAGGTATCATCTTAATTATTTACGCTCTAGTTAATTTGAATCGTTGGGAATCGATATCAAGTGCTCTTTATATTGTGGACCAAACACGTGTGTTACTTTCAACGCGATGATAAAACTCCTTGTGTGGTTTTTTTCGCAGAAACCGGAAACTACTTTGTTGGTAGGTATGTACACATCAAAATATGACGTGGCCTGTGATTTTGTACTGTAATCTCGAAAGCGATCTAATATATGATACTAATCAATCTATATCAATAAATATAAAGTGGTCATTGGAAATGTATATCATATCACTAATGCGTCGTTTAAAGTGAATGTATACGCCACCCTTTCACCCATCTAATCAAAACACAGTACTAAACATGGAGTTCCTGATACAAACAAATATGATTATTATTCGAAGGTATAAATATAGTCTTCTAAGTAAGGTGGGATAAGGGCAAGACGATAATGATGATAAAGATAGTCTTCTGTAATTTAATCATTGTTTACTTTGTCTCGAAATTTGTCAATTAACCTCTTTAAACATAAAATTACAATATTATTTTTAATTCAATTTCAGACAGACTGTACTTCGCGACCCTAAAGACCGGGTACAAACCGAAACCGACGCGGAACAGCAAATACTTTCACATAGAAGATGATATAGTCTACGAGAATTTCTACTTCGACTTTGGACCTTATCACCTGTGCCATTTGTATCAGTTTTGCAACAAACTCAACAATGAGCTCGACAGGAATCCGAAGAAGAAGATTGTTTTCTATACGAGCAATAATGAAACTCTTCGGCTTAACGCCGCTTACCTTATTGGGAGCTATCAGGTTAGTAACAAAGTCATAAACTTCAGAGATTTTCTGCTTACCCTATTCTTTATCATTGAGAGATGAAGCCATGTGTGTGTATCTTTACATAGTATTTAGCAGTATACGCGTGTGTACGCTTCAATCTTTCAAACTATGCAACGGATTTTAGATACTGTGATTTAAGAGTAAAGTTTATACGTTTTTATTTATGTTAATTAGTTAATTCATCTGCGAATCCGGAGGGAGTCGCTAGTGTGTTACATACGTGTGTAATGTATGGACTCTTGTTCTGAAATTCGGATACATATATTGATTGATTGATTTGAAAGCCTTAAAGTACTTTCGAGAGTGTATTTATAACATTGTTAACAAAAGCCATAAAATGTAAAACATTATATAGATGTACAATAACACTGTAACGTCGGTCGGTAAGTGGGAAATGCGCCCACGCGATGAATCTCAACGCCTCGGACTAATATGTCTGTGGACTTGTCGTAAAACCGACCACGCCCACATTGTCTTCGTCAAACAACCAATAAATTATTTATACATTTCCAAATTTGTCTATGTGACATATGTATACTAATAATTTATATTAAACTAGTGGCGCACCCCGGGAGACCCGTACCCGGGAGATCTTCCATTTTCCCGGAATAAAAAGTAGCCTATGTCTTTTCTCAGGCTCTATCTGTGTACCAAATTTCATATACCTAAAACTAAAACTACGTTCAGTAGTTTTAGCTTGAAAGCGAGACAGACAGACAGAGGTACTTTCGCATAATATTATTATATTATAGTTAGTTTCTTTTTGCCGCTCAACTAAATATAAATATTTCATTAGTGTGAAAAGTTACAGGGCTAGAAAAGTTACAAGTCGGTTTTATATAAGATACTTTTTTTTTCAGTATTCTCGCAACCAAAACTGGGTTTTATATATATCCTGGCTTGTTACACGTCCAGGGTTATTAGTCCATACATTTCTCCGCTCGCTCACGTGGTTTGGTTATTGTATAATGTCTGCGTGGGAACGTATTGTCCGATGTAATCCCCAATTAGTCGAGGCTCAGATATCCAACACGGCCTTTATTGTTTATTTATGTCGTTACGAATACGTTCAATGGCCGCGGGTTCGCTTGGGAAATTTACTTAGCATCTTTTTGTTGAGTTACCATTGATGCTCAAAATATAGCATACCAACCGTATATAGTATTCTCTACACTAATATTATAAATCCGAAAGTAACTCTATATGTCTGTCTCGTTTTCAAGCTAAAACTACAGAAGCGATTTAAATGAAACTTGGTACACAGATAGTCTAGATCTAAAGCCGGAGAAAGGACATAGGCTACTTTTTATTCCGGGAAAATGGAAGATATCGCGGGTAGGTACGCGGATGAAACCGCGGGGAGCCACTAGTATTGTAAATGCAAAAGTAACTGCTGTCTGTTACGATTTCTCGCCTAATGCACTGAACCGATTATATTTGGTACAGATATAGAGTAGAGCTTTAGAGTAGGGCAAAGGACATAGGCTACCTATCCCGGGAAAATTTAAGATCCCCGGGAACTCGGACGAACCGAGGGGCGAAAGTTGATTATGCATATATAATAAAAGCTCGTTGAAATCATACTTATAATGCAAATACATATACATCAAATATTGCATACAAATCGCAGAACCAATGAATATCTGTTTACAACAGAATGGAGCCGCCCTGACCTTAAACTGTCGTACAGCGGCGCGTGCGAGCGCAAAGCAATAAATATTAATTATACATGCGGGAATAAATAGGAGTAACTGCCAAAATAATATTTTAGTCTCTTTATAAGTATAGGTAACGAAATTACATAGATAGTAATTATGAAATATTGAATTTGTGCGAATAGATTCCACAAAAACATCTTCTTCTCTTCCGGGAACACGGCTGAAACTGCGGGGAGCTACTAGCGTGATAGTAAATATCCCACAAAGTAGACTATGATACCCAATTATAATGACGTTTTTAGCTTTTCAAACCTTTTTGCCAGGGTGGCTCCTGCTCCAGTAGCTATGTATGATGTTGATATGTTTTAGCTGGTAATATAGGAGACGTATATATTATACGCTATGATATTTGCAGGTAATATATTTAAACGCGAGCCCAGCGGCGGTGTACAAGCAGCTGACGGAGGGGTGCGAGTGGTCGCTGCTGACGTTCCGCGACGCGTCGGGCGGGCCGCCGCTGTTCGACATCTCGCTGCTGGACGTGCTGCTCGCCATCAAGGTGGCCCACGACGCCAGGTTCTTCGACTTCCAACACTTCGACGAGGAACAGTATCTCTTCTATGAGGTATGTTCTATGGGGCTTACAAAATGGGAGTCATTTGAAACTAAAGTAAAGTACCTTGTTAACCGAATATGATAAGAATATTTTAAGTCATATGTATTTTTATCAATAAAACTGATTGGAAATGATTTTTGAATTGGTACTTACCACTAAAAATGTAATAAGTACCTTGATATATCATTTTGAGCTTTATTGCACACAGTGTGATAAAGAATGTAATTTGAAAACTGGTATAAAAATTTACACCATAACCGTACAGTCGAGTAAAATATAACATCAAAATAAGGCTGTCTAAAAAAACTTAACTTTTCCAAATATCTACAATTTTATTTAAAACAACCCTCAATTTTACTCAACAGAAAGTGGAGAATGGGGACTTGAACTGGATAGTACCGGGTAAGATGTTGGCATTCTCCGGCCCCCACCACCGGTCGCGGCTGGACCGCGGCTACCCGCTGCACAGTCCCGAGCACTACCACGAATACTTCCGCACATACAACGTCACAACCGTCGTGCGACTCAACAAGAAGTCGTACGACGCGAGGCAGTTTACAGCCCACGGGTTCGAGCACAGGGAGCTGTTCTTTGTCGACGGCTCTGTCCCCTCGGATCTGATCGTCAACCGGTTCATAAGGATCTCTGAAGCCGCTAAGGGTGCTGTCGCTGTTCATTGTAAAGGTATGATATATATTTTTGCGATGTTTTAAAATTAAGTTTTTATGTTGTCAGTATGTTTTAGCTATTGCATTTCAAATTACACGTCATAAAATATTATGGTAAGTGAATGATGATTTCAAAACTCTACTACTTAAGTTAACAATTGACACTGACTACTTAGGTACTTAAGTACTTCAGTGTAAAAATACTTATTGTTTAGAAGATTTATAAATCGTTTTTAATAACATGTAAATTTAATTTTATTATTCAAAGAAATATAATCTATTATAATTTTACACTAATGTTCTCATCAGAATGTAATGGATGGTCGTAAAAGTAGAGGATGCCCGAAGAAAGTATGGATGGATTGTGTGAAAGGTGATATGTGTAAGAAGGGAGTGATGAGTGAAATGACGGCTGACAGAGAGGGATGGAAGAAAAACACTGTCTACCCTGCTAAGGCGGGATAAGGCAGGAAAAAATAGAAGAAGTTCCATAATCGTTTCCTCAAATTTGACATACATGAAACTTTCAAAAACCTATAACAAGTGTTGTGTTGTGTTCCCAGCGGGTCTGGGCCGCACAGGCACACTGATCGCGTGCTACATGATGAAGCACCACGGGTTCGGCGCGCGCGACGCCGTGGCCTGGCTGCGCGTGTGCCGCCCCGGCTCCGTCATCGGACACCAGCAGTGGTTCCTCGAGAAGTTAGTACCCCACCACAGTGATCTCACACCTACCTTACTCATGTGTCTGTAGCGGGTCTGGGCCGCACAGGCACACTGATCGCGTGCTACATGATGAAGCACCACGGGTTCGGCGCGCGCGACGCCGTGGCCTGGCTGCGCGTGTGCCGCCCCGGCTCCGTCATCGGACACCAGCAGTGGTTCCTCGAGAAGTTAGTACCCCACCACAGTGATCTCACACCTACCTTACTCATGTGTCTGTAGCGGGTCTGGGCCGCACAGGCACACTGATCGCGTGCTACATGATGAAGCACCACGGGTTCGGCGCGCGCGACGCCGTGGCCTGGCTGCGCGTGTGCCGCCCCGGCTCCGTCATCGGACACCAGCAGTGGTTCCTCGAGAAGTTAGTACCCCACCACAGTGATCTCACACCTACCTTACTCATGTGTCTGTAGCGGGTCTGGGCCGCACAGGCACACTGATCGCGTGCTACATGATGAAGCACCACGGGTTCGGCGCGCGCGACGCCGTGGCCTGGCTGCGCGTGTGCCGCCCCGGCTCCGTCATCGGACACCAGCAGTGGTTCCTCGAGAAGTTAGTACCCCACCACAGTGATCTCACACCTACCTTACTCATGTGTCTGTAGCGGGTCTGGGCCGCACAGGCACACTGATCGCGTGCTACATGATGAAGCACCACGGGTTCGGCGCGCGCGACGCCGTGGCCTGGCTGCGCGTGTGCCGCCCCGGCTCCGTCATCGGACACCAGCAGTGGTTCCTCGAGAAGTTAGTACCCCACCACAGTGATCTCACACCTACCTTACTCATGTGTCTGTAGCGGGTCTGGGCCGCACAGGCACACTGATCGCGTGCTACATGATGAAGCACCACGGGTTCGGCGCGCGCGACGCCGTGGCCTGGCTGCGCGTGTGCCGCCCCGGCTCCGTCATCGGACACCAGCAGTGGTTCCTCGAGAAGTTAGTACCCCACCACAGTGATCTCACACCTACCTTACTCATGTGTCTGTAGCGGGTCTGGGCCGCACAGGCACACTGATCGCGTGCTACATGATGAAGCACCACGGGTTCGGCGCGCGCGACGCCGTGGCCTGGCTGCGCGTGTGCCGCCCCGGCTCCGTCATCGGACACCAGCAGTGGTTCCTCGAGAAGTTAGTACCCCACCACAGTGATCTCACACCTACCTTACTCATGTGTCTGTAGCGGGTCTGGGCCGCACAGGCACACTGATCGCGTGCTACATGATGAAGCACCACGGGTTCGGCGCGCGCGACGCCGTGGCCTGGCTGCGCGTGTGCCGCCCCGGCTCCGTCATCGGACACCAGCAGTGGTTCCTCGAGAAGTTAGTACCCCACCACAGTGATCTCACACCTACCTTACTCATGTGTCTGTAGCGGGTCTGGGCCGCACAGGCACACTGATCGCGTGCTACATGATGAAGCACCACGGGTTCGGCGCGCGCGACGCCGTGGCCTGGCTGCGCGTGTGCCGCCCCGGCTCCGTCATCGGACACCAGCAGTGGTTCCTCGAGAAGTTAGTACCCCACCACAGTGATCTCACACCTACCTTACTCATGTGTCTGTAGCGGGTCTGGGCCGCACAGGCACACTGATCGCGTGCTACATGATGAAGCACCACGGGTTCGGCGCGCGCGACGCCGTGGCCTGGCTGCGCGTGTGCCGCCCCGGCTCCGTCATCGGACACCAGCAGTGGTTCCTCGAGAAGTTAGTACCCCACCACAGTGATCTCACACCTACCTTACTCATGTGTCTGTAGCGGGTCTGGGCCGCACAGGCACACTGATCGCGTGCTACATGATGAAGCACCACGGGTTCGGCGCGCGCGACGCCGTGGCCTGGCTGCGCGTGTGCCGCCCCGGCTCCGTCATCGGACACCAGCAGTGGTTCCTCGAGAAGTTAGTACCCCACCACAGTGATCTCACACCTACCTTACTCATGTGTCTGTAGCGGGTCTGGGCCGCACAGGCACACTGATCGCGTGCTACATGATGAAGCACCACGGGTTCGGCGCGCGCGACGCCGTGGCCTGGCTGCGCGTGTGCCGCCCCGGCTCCGTCATCGGACACCAGCAGTGGTTCCTCGAGAAGTTAGTACCCCACCACAGTGATCTCACACCTACCTTACTCATGTGTCTGTAGCGGGTCTGGGCCGCACAGGCACACTGATCGCGTGCTACATGATGAAGCACCACGGGTTCGGCGCGCGCGACGCCGTGGCCTGGCTGCGCGTGTGCCGCCCCGGCTCCGTCATCGGACACCAGCAGTGGTTCCTCGAGAAGTTAGTACCCCACCACAGTGATCTCACACCTACCTTACTCATGTGTCTGTAGCGGGTCTGGGCCGCACAGGCACACTGATCGCGTGCTACATGATGAAGCACCACGGGTTCGGCGCGCGCGACGCCGTGGCCTGGCTGCGCGTGTGCCGCCCCGGCTCCGTCATCGGACACCAGCAGTGGTTCCTCGAGAAGTTAGTACCCCACCACAGTGATCTCACACCTACCTTACTCATGTGTCTGTAGCGGGTCTGGGCCGCACAGGCACACTGATCGCGTGCTACATGATGAAGCACCACGGGTTCGGCGCGCGCGACGCCGTGGCCTAGCTGCGCGTGTGCCGCCCCGGCTCCGTCATCGGACACCAGCAGTGGTTCCTCGAGAAGTTAGTACCCCACCACAGTGATCTCACACCTACCTTACTCATGTGTCTGTAGCGGGTCTGGGCCGCACAGGCACACTGATCGCGTGCTACATGATGAAGCACCACGGGTTCGGCGCGCGCGACGCCGTGGCCTGGCTGCGCGTGTGCCGCCCCGGCTCCGTCATCGGACACCAGCAGTGGTTCCTCGAGAAGTTAGTACCCCACCACAGTGATCTCACACCTACCTTACTCATGTGTCTGTAGCGGGTCTGGGCCGCACAGGCACACTGATCGCGTGCTACATGATGAAGCACCACGGGTTCGGCGCGCGCGACGCCGTGGCCTGGCTGCGCGTGTGCCGCCCCGGCTCCGTCATCGGACACCAGCAGTGGTTCCTCGAGAAGTTAGTACCCCACCACAGTGATCTCACACCTACCTTACTCATGTGTCTGTAGCGGGTCTGGGCCGCACAGGCACACTGATCGCGTGCTACATGATGAAGCACCACGGGTTCGGCGCGCGCGACGCCGTGGCCTGGCTGCGCGTGTGCCGCCCCGGCTCCGTCATCGGACACCAGCAGTGGTTCCTCGAGAAGTTAGTACCCCACCACAGTGATCTCACACCTACCTTACTCATGTGTCTGTAGCGGGTCTGGGCCGCACAGGCACACTGATCGCGTGCTACATGATGAAGCACCACGGGTTCGGCGCGCGCGACGCCGTGGCCTGGCTGCGCGTGTGCCGCCCCGGCTCCGTCATCGGACACCAGCAGTGGTTCCTCGAGAAGTTAGTACCCCACCACAGTGATCTCACACCTACCTTACTCATGTGTCTGTAGCGGGTCTGGGCCGCACAGGCACACTGATCGCGTGCTACATGATGAAGCACCACGGGTTCGGCGCGCGCGACGCCGTGGCCTGGCTGCGCGTGTGCCGCCCCGGCTCCGTCATCGGACACCAGCAGTGGTTCCTCGAGAAGTTAGTACCCCACCACAGTGATCTCACACCTACCTTACTCATGTGTCTGTAGCGGGTCTGGGCCGCACAGGCACACTGATCGCGTGCTACATGATGAAGCACCACGGGTTCGGCGCGCGCGACGCCGTGGCCTGGCTGCGCGTGTGCCGCCCCGGCTCCGTCATCGGACACCAGCAGTGGTTCCTCGAGAAGTTAGTACCCCACCACAGTGATCTCACACCTACCTTACTCATGTGTCTGTAGCGGGTCTGGGCCGCACAGGCACACTGATCGCGTGCTACATGATGAAGCACCACGGGTTCGGCGCGCGCGACGCCGTGGCCTGGCTGCGCGTGTGCCGCCCCGGCTCCGTCATCGGACACCAGCAGTGGTTCCTCGAGAAGTTAGTACCCCACCACAGTGATCTCACACCTACCTTACTCATGTGTCTGTAGCGGGTCTGGGCCGCACAGGCACACTGATCGCGTGCTACATGATGAAGCACCACGGGTTCGGCGCGCGCGACGCCGTGGCCTGGCTGCGCGTGTGCCGCCCCGGCTCCGTCATCGGACACCAGCAGTGGTTCCTCGAGAAGTTAGTACCCCACCACAGTGATCTCACACCTACCTTACTCATGTGTCTGTAGCGGGTCTGGGCCGCACAGGCACACTGATCGCGTGCTACATGATGAAGCACCACGGGTTCGGCGCGCGCGACGCCGTGGCCTGGCTGCGCGTGTGCCGCCCCGGCTCCGTCATCGGACACCAGCAGTGGTTCCTCGAGAAGTTAGTACCCCACCACAGTGATCTCACACCTACCTTACTCATGTGTCTGTAGCGGGTCTGGGCCGCACAGGCACACTGATCGCGTGCTACATGATGAAGCACCACGGGTTCGGCGCGCGCGACGCCGTGGCCTGGCTGCGCGTGTGCCGCCCCGGCTCCGTCATCGGACACCAGCAGTGGTTCCTCGAGAAGTTAGTACCCCACCACAGTGATCTCACACCTACCTTACTCATGTGTCTGTAGCGGGTCTGGGCCGCACAGGCACACTGATCGCGTGCTACATGATGAAGCACCACGGGTTCGGCGCGCGCGACGCCGTGGCCTGGCTGCGCGTGTGCCGCCCCGGCTCCGTCATCGGACACCAGCAGTGGTTCCTCGAGAAGTTAGTACCCCACCACAGTGATCTCACACCTACCTTACTCATGTGTCTGTAGCGGGTCTGGGCCGCACAGGCACACTGATCGCGTGCTACATGATGAAGCACCACGGGTTCGGCGCGCGCGACGCCGTGGCCTGGCTGCGCGTGTGCCGCCCCGGCTCCGTCATCGGACACCAGCAGTGGTTCCTCGAGAAGTTAGTACCCCACCACAGTGATCTCACACCTACCTTACTCATGTGTCTGTAGCGGGTCTGGGCCGCACAGGCACACTGATCGCGTGCTACATGATGAAGCACCACGGGTTCGGCGCGCGCGACGCCGTGGCCTGGCTGCGCGTGTGCCGCCCCGGCTCCGTCATCGGACACCAGCAGTGGTTCCTCGAGAAGTTAGTACCCCACCACAGTGATCTCACACCTACCTTACTCATGTGTCTGTAGCGGGTCTGGGCCGCACAGGCACACTGATCGCGTGCTACATGATGAAGCACCACGGGTTCGGCGCGCGCGACGCCGTGGCCTGGCTGCGCGTGTGCCGCCCCGGCTCCGTCATCGGACACCAGCAGTGGTTCCTCGAGAAGTTAGTACCCCACCACAGTGATCTCACACCTACCTTACTCATGTGTCTGTAGCGGGTCTGGGCCGCACAGGCACACTGATCGCGTGCTACATGATGAAGCACCACGGGTTCGGCGCGCGCGACGCCGTGGCCTGGCTGCGCGTGTGCCGCCCCGGCTCCGTCATCGGACACCAGCAGTGGTTCCTCGAGAAGTTAGTACCCCACCACAGTGATCTCACACCTACCTTACTCATGTGTCTGTAGCGGGTCTGGGCCGCACAGGCACACTGATCGCGTGCTACATGATGAAGCACCACGGGTTCGGCGCGCGCGACGCCGTGGCCTGGCTGCGCGTGTGCCGCCCCGGCTCCGTCATCGGACACCAGCAGTGGTTCCTCGAGAAGTTAGTACCCCACCACAGTGATCTCACACCTACCTTACTCATGTGTCTGTAGCGGGTCTGGGCCGCACAGGCACACTGATCGCGTGCTACATGATGAAGCACCACGGGTTCGGTAGTATCATAAAAATATTTTAATACTTGTTTCCCCGGAGATTCACCCGCGTTTCAATTTTCCCAAGATAAAAAGTAACCAGTGTTACCAGAACATATTCTAACTTAGAGCTGTTCTGGCGTGAAAGAGTAGCAAACATTTATTCAACTCACTATCTGTTCATGCTTCCTACATCTTTTACGCATATTTTTAAACCGGTGACGACATCTCGGGGCAAGAAGATGTACTACCGCAACGTCATACTACTTGAGCGGCCGCGATTGGTCAAGCAAATAATATTGTCCCCTCACCCCTGTCCTCGAGCTTTGTACTTTTGTTTTATATATTACATACGATTTGAATCTTGAACCTAACGCATCATTTATTTTACCATATCACCTCGAAATTCATCAAGTCTTCCCATCCATCATCTTACAATCATCCACCTACTGGGCTGCCGAAACATTTTGGTCCTTCTTTGCCAAATAATTGAACAAAGTCGACGAGCGACCTTTGGACCGTGGGTTGATTGCACGTGGTGATTTGTGAAGAAAACGCAAAATTCGCACATATTTGTACGAGTTTCGAAGATATATGCTAAAACGGAGGCTAAGCGCACATTGGAACTGAAGTTTTGAAGGCGTTTCATCGAAGATCACACGCAAATCGGTGGGGCCAATCCTTACTCCATTCCATCACCTCCCATTCTATTCTATTCATGCTATATTGTGTCTGTGCTCCCAGTATCAGTGAATTACTGCATCTTATTCCAGTCAATTATAAGCCTAATAACGTTGCTAACATTAGTGCCGAGTGATTGGACTGACGCCAATAAAACCGTGAGTACTCCTTATTTCTCTGACCACCAAAATGCCTATTGACTCCGCTAAATCCCGTGACAAATCTCCGAATCTGCTAAGTGTAGAAAGTAATGAGCTAGTTCGTGATTTAGTCCGAAAACGGGGTATCGTTAAGGGCAGGCTTACCAAATTTAATAATTATTTAGAATCGTTAAAAGATGATCAACCTATTTCTAATCAAAAATGCATTGATTTAAAGTTGCGAATTCAAGGATGTGCTAGTTTATTTTCCGAATTTAACGTTATTCAAACTAAAATAGAAGAAAGGGTATCTGATAGTGAGTTAGATGAACAATTAAACCAACGTGAACTGTTTGAAGATAATTATTATAGTTTAATATCTCGCGCTGAATTCATGCTAAGTGCTGATGAGGTTACTGACTGCTCCAAGTCTTGCCATAGTCATAATAATAAGCAAACTAAATCTGTTAAGCTACCTACAATCTCCATGCCTACGTTTGACGGGTCATATGAGCACTGGCTGGAGTTCAGAGACACATTTACGTCACTCGTTCATAATTGTACAGACATTTCCAACATTCAAAAGTTCCACTATCTCAAATCGTCCCTAAAAGGTAATGCAGAACTCGTCATACATTCTATAGAATTCTCTTCTGATAATTATCAGGTTGCATGGGATTTGTTACGTAACCGATATAATAATTGCAGACTTTTGGTTCACAATCATGTTAAAGCTTTGTTTACGGTAACCGCATTAACTAAAGAATCGCCCTCTTTGATCAGAGCGTTAATAGACACTATTCTAAAAAATTTACGTGCACTTAAGATCCTAAGAGAGCCTACAGAAACCTGGGATACTTTAATTATTTTTATTATGGTGTCGAAACTAGATAAAGTTACTGAAAGAGAATGGGAGACTCATAAAAGCTCATTGTTTCCAAACACGACTGATAACAATTCAACACGATTAACAGTGGATGATTTAATTAACTTTCTTCGTAACCGAGCGGACATGTTGGAAACATTGCATCGTTCACATAGTAATGAGGTACATAACACGTACATTAAAAAACAACACACAAAATCTCACACCATGTCACACTGCAATGTTTCCAGCGGGCCGAGTAAGTCGAACGATAAACAACAACGCGGTAAATTATCATGCGTAAAATGCAACGCGAATCATCCACTGTATACGTGCCTAAAGTTCATCCAAAGCGATTTAGACACGAAGCTTAGGCTTGTACGCGAGCACAACTTATGTGAGAATTGTTTACAATCGGGACACTCGGTAAGCAACTGTAGGTTTGGGCCGTGTAGACGTTGTAGTCATAAACATAACTCATTACTACATAATGATATCGCAACGAGTTCAGTCGTATACCATTCTACAACGAACACTGAGGTGTCGAGTGCGAATGTGAGCGATGCGCCCGCGCCTCTCCCCGCGACCGCACCAACCTCTGCGGACTCCGCGCCGCCTATCCAGGTACACAAGGCACACATGCAAACGCTATCTATCAAATCTATAGATGTGCAGTCCGTGTTATTGTCAACAGCTATAGTTGAGGTAGCCGATGTACACGGTAAATATCATAAAGCGCGAGCGCTCCTTGATAATGGAAGCCAGCGCTGTTTCATATCTAAATCACTATGTGAATTATTAAAAGCTCCATTACTACAGTCCACAAACGAAGTTCGAGGCGTAGGTGATTCGATAGTACATTGTTCGCAAGCTTGTCATATCGATATCAAGTCCTGCGCCTATAATTCATTTACTACGCGTATTCATTGTTATGTACTGTCTAAGATCACGGGTTCGATGCCTGCCTTATGTAAATTACGCGCACAAGTCTATATTCCAGACAACATACGGTTAGCTGATCCGGAATTTTTAGATTACAAATCCATTGACATTTTAATTGGCGCCGATAGGTTTTGGGATCTGTTAGAAGACGGAAAGATTCGTTTGTCTAGTGGTCCATTTCTACAGAACACCAAACTAGGCTGGATTATTTCCGGACCTATAGTTAATAATACGCGCAAAAATACGCCAATTTATTGTAATGTTATTAATTCATTAGATACACAACTTCGACTGTTCTGGGAGATTGAGGAGCTGCCTAGGGTCAGAGACGCGCAGACTGATGAGGAAAGTACATGCGAGAACCACTTTGTTCGCACCACTACACGCAATGGTGAGGGCAGATTCTGCGTGCGCATTCCACTTCGTCAGTCACCTGACACTTTGGGGGATTCTTATACCCAGGCAGAACGTAGATTTTTTGCTTTAGAAAAACGACTGCAACGTTCACCAGAATATAAAGGTCTTTATGTTAATTTTATGCAGGAATATATCAGTCTAGGGCATATGACACAGGTAGATTCTTATGAATTCCCGTGTTATTTTATGCCACATCATGGCGTGTTCCGCGAGCTCAGCACCACCACCAAGTTGCGCGTGGTGTTTGATGCAAGCGCACAATCGAGCTCCGGTAAGTCACTTAATGATCTGCAACTAGTTGGCCCTCCTATACAGGGTGACCTCATTGCCATTCTTCTCCGCTTTAGACAGCACAAGTACGTCGCGTGTGCTGACGTGGAGAAGATGTACCGGCAATGCTTAGTGGATGAGGGACAACGTGGCTTGCAGATGATTTTGTGGCGTAACCATCCGTCGAAGCCGTTAGGTATTTACAAATTAAATACTGTGACGTACGGAACCGCTTCCGCTCCTTTTCTCAGTGTTAGGTGCTTAAAACAATTAGCCTCTGAATCTCCTGATCCTGAGGTCTCTCGAGCTATAAACAAAGACTTTTATGTTGACGACTATATAACGGGCCTAGACGATAAAATTAAATTATTAGATTTATGTAATAAAACCCAGAAAATGTTGCAATCAGGCTGTTTTCCACTCAGAAAATGGATATTTAATTTTAAACGTGATGATGACAGTCGTTCTTCTATTCAATTTAAGCCATTAAGTTTAGATGACAATGTTAGTTCTAAAACCTTAGGTATAGGCTGGCATAATGCGAGCGACAATTTTTATTTTGATTCGCATATTAATCTTGATCAAAACAAACCAATTACAAAGAGGTCAATTTTATCAAATGTTTCCCAAATTTTTGACCCTCTCGGTTTGCTAAGTCCCGCCATTATAGTGGTTAAAGTACTACTACAACAATTATGGCTATTAAAAATAGGTTGGGACGACATCGTACCCGATAACACAGCGCGCGTGTGGAACCGGTTTGTTATATCGTTGCAAGCGCTCCACTCAGTCCGTATCCCTCGCCACGCTATAGGTACGCAACCTATGTATATCGAACTACATGTTTATAGCGATGCGTCGCAGACGGCGTACGGCGCGTGCATTTATGTTCGCACAGTTAACACAGATTTAACGGTAACTGTTAGATTACTATTCTCAAAGACTAAGGTCGCGCCGTTGAAACCTATAAGTATCCCACGTCTCGAACTCTGTGGGGCTTTATTGGGAGCTCGTTTGTATGACAAGGTACGTAACTCATTACGATGTAAGTTAACTAACGTTGTGTTTTGGACCGATTCCACGATCGTCTTAGGCTGGCTGCATATGCGGCCGAGTCAACTTAAAACGTTCGTCCAAAATAGGATTGCGGAAATACATGAGCTTACACTTGAGGTTCCGTGGCGCCACGTCAGTGGTGAAAATAATCCCGCTGACCTTGCGTCACGCGGTATACATTTGGAAGAGCTCTCATCCTCTACCTTGTGGTGGGAGGGTCCTGAATTTCTTCGAAACCCCAATTTTTCGATCAACGATCACAGAAGTTCGGACTCATTTAAACATCGCGAATTACCTGAGGTTAAGGCATGCATCACCGCGGTTGTGGCTCAGGATTATAGTGAAGTATCTTTATTTCCATTTCATCGGTTTTCCCAATTTAATCGCATGAGGCGTGCAGCTGCCTTTATGTTGCGTTTCATTCATAATTGTCGAGACAAAACAAATAAGCGTACAGGCAGCCTTAGTGTAGATGAGTTAGACTGCGCTGATAAAACATTAGCGCGATTATGCCAGATTGAATCTTATCCTATTGAATATAAGGCTTTGTGTGATAAAGGGACTATTAAAAATAAAAGTTGTTTGTCTAAATTAAATTTATTCCTAGATGACTACAATCTAATGCGCGTTGGTGGTCGTTTAGTTAATTCAAATAATTTTGGTTATGAAAAAAAACATCCTATTATACTTTCCAGTAAACATTATTTTACTACTTTGGTATTTCGGTATGAGCACATTCAGCTTCTCCACGCTGGTCCACAGGCATTACTATTTCATTTACGCGAATCATGGTGGCCTGTAGGAGGTAGGAACTTAGCTCGCCAGGTAGTACACAGTTGTGTTACCTGTACACGCCTTAGAGGCAAGACACTTACTCCTATGATGGGTAACTTACCTAGGGAACGAGTTACACCTAGTCTTCCGTTTGTTCGGTGTGGGGTGGATTATGCTGGGCCAGTGCTCATTCTGAACCGCAAAGGTAGGGGTGCGAAGCTTATCAAAGGCTATATATGTTTATTTATTTGCTTCGTGACACGCGCGATTCATTTGGAACTAGTCAGTGACCTCTCCAGTGACGCATATTTATTAACATTAAAAAGATTTATTTCACGTCGCGGTAAGCCTGCTGAAATTCATTCAGATAACGGTCGCAACTTTGTAGGGCTCATGAACGACTTTTCTAAATTCTTAAATACATGTAGTTCAGACATTTTAGAATTCGCAACTAGCGAAAATATTAAATTTCATTTTATTCCCCCTTATTCCCCGCATTTTGGTGGTCTGTGGGAAGCAGGAGTAAAGTCAACGAAATATCATCTCCGTCGCGTGATAGGGAATGCACACCTTACGTTTGAAGAGTACAGCACAGTACTGGCACAAATAGAAGCCGTTTTAAATTCCCGACCTCTGTCGCCTCTTTCTCCCGATCCACAGGACTTTTCCCCGCTCACTCCTGGTCATTTCCTAATTGGCCGACCCTTGACTGCACCAGCCTGCAATGACCTACGTGATGTTCCAGCGAGTCGTCTCCATCGATACCAGAGGGTGGAACAGCTTCGTCAGCATTTTTGGAATCGGTGGGCGAAAGAATACATTTCGGAGCTCCAGGGGCGGACGAAATGGACGACGAACAAGGACGAGCTTAAACCAAATTCCTTAGTGGTTATTAAGGATAATAACCTCCCACCGTTGAAGTGGCATTTGGGACGAGTCCTTCGCACTATCCCAGGACAAGATGGCATATCTCGGGTGGCTGATATACAGACGTCATCGGGCTTGGTGAGGCGAGCATACGCGAAGATTTGTCCTTTGTTCCAAGATGTGGTCGACACTGATACAGCGACTGAGGACCATTGAAAGGCACTGCTTCCAAGGCCGGGGGCATGTTCATGCTTCCTACATCTTTTACGCATATTTTTAAACCGGTGACGACATCTCGGGGCAAGAAGATGTACTACCGCAACGTCATACTACTTGAGCGGCCGCGATTGGTCAAGCAAATAATATTGTCCCCTCACCCCTGTCCTCGAGCTTTGTACTTTTGTTTTATATATTACATACGATTTGAATCTTGAACCTAACGCATCATTTATTTTACCATATCACCTCGAAATTCATCAAGTCTTCCCATCCATCATCTTACAATCATCCACCTACTGGGCTGCCGAAACACTATCACATTCTCACAAAGTTTCGCAATTATAATATCAATAGGATAAGCCTTAAGAAGGGCATACGCCCTATTTGAACAATAACGCTCGGTTTGGTTATAAAAGGTATGACAAAACAGTCTGTAAGCAATTTTTAACAAGACGTTTTAATATGTTTTATAGAGAGAAATGTTCGAATGTTCTGAGTAATCTCTAAAAGTACATATGTATTCAATAACATATTTAGAAGTAGAAAAAAATTATAAATATAAAGGTATACATATTAAAAAGAGCAGAAAAATAATAATTTTATGAAAGTATTATTATAAATCAAAAAAATGTTTTTGTCAAACTGTGGTAAATGACCCAATGGTGGCCAGTTTAAGAAAAAAAAAAAACAGGTTTTTGTGAAATATTACCAAAATTGTGAAAGTTTCAGCACTGAATATAGTGAAACTGTAAAGTCCAGTCCTTATTTAATATTTGTAATGTGTTACACGTGAGATACGGCAAAGCTGGATTCAATTAATTTAACAAATAAAAGTTGTAGTTTTGTGACCCAGTCTTGGACAGGGAAAATTCATTAATGGATACCCCAGTCTTAGTCTAAGTTTATCTTTATTTTATGGTTAACACATGAAACAAAACTAATTTTGATTTTAATTAAGCAATACTATTTTACAAGTGAAACTTTCTGCTCACCGCCTTAACGATTTCCTTAAGAAAGCCGTCGTTGTCAATTTCAAATCACCTTACACTTTGTATTCGCGCATATTTGTACATGTAACTGACTGAATTGAATAAAACGTTAAACTTAGATAGTTCGATGTCTAAAGTCTATTTCACAGTGATCCCAATGTCAAAACATTCGCTCATGTCCGAATTCTAGATGTTTCTTTTAATTTTTGGCCATTACTGGTACCGTGGCCACGACTGGTACACTTACGATGTATATAATAATTTTTCAAATTTTTTTTCTTAACTAATTATTTAAAGCAACGAAATAAAAACAAAAACATTTTTACACTATTACTATAATAATAATAATAAATAAATATCCTAGGACATTTTTCACACACGGCCAATCTGATTACAAACGATAATTAAGATTTTTTTTTGTTTAAAATCATGGTTTTTTGTAGACAACCAAAGAACAAAAAAAAACATTTTCCTAGAGGTGATTCCGGATCAAATAAGCCATCGCTCATATTTTTAGGACCTTTATCTGGAATTTTCACGTTTTTGAACATTTAACAAAAACCTTTACAGTAGACAAAACGAAGCTACTTCAAAGATGTAATGTGTAGGTAATCAAAATAACACAAAAACATGATTATTAATTATTGAAAACTGTTTTCTAGCATACAACCGAGAATGCACGCTGAAGGCGAGGCGCACCGGCGTCGTCACAACATCACTTCGTTCCCCGTCTTCACCCGCGGCATATACAGCGACCTGCCCCCCGACCCGCCCGCCAAACCGATCGAAGACAAGCCAGTGTCCTTGCAGACCATACTCCATGCTAATAAGAACTCTAATAAGGTATTTATAAGGCTTATTATAACTGATTATTGTAATTGAGGCTATCAAACATAGACACGTAAAATTTTCTTGAACCTATTATGTATATAGATACATTATCTATAGACATATGTCATGCATACTATATTATGACAGTATATGACCACTTGAAGACTGGAAAAATAATGAAATACTTGAATAATGAAATACGTACGTACCTTTCAGCTGGACAACGCAAACGCTCTAAATGCGAACGAGACAGACTCTGAGAACAACGTGACATCGGTCATCGGCAAGTACAAGACCACGCCCACTCCAATGCTGCCAACCAAAACAGTGTTCACCCCCAAAATTGGCTACATGTTGCCAACAAATAATATAAGAAACGCTAATAACACCAATCTGAAGCAGCAGCCGAGGATCATCAACTCCACGCTCAAGTCTCACTACGCTTCCAAGACGTCTACTTTTCCCCCAACGAGAAGTGCCAACTCCCAAGCCAACAAGTTGGCAATTGGCGCCAAACCATTCACAGGTAAAAACAGCTTCCACGGCCAACGCGCCAACCTCGCTCGACCCGCGCTCGGGTACACCCACGGTGCTAGTCCACTCAAAACATTCACAAGAAAAACTGTTACCGTCAGCAAAATAACCTCCAACGATACACCAGTCGTCAACACGCTCACCAATGTAACATCGACTTTATCGGCTTTAACAGAGAACTGCCATTTGAACGGCAAAAATCGCTTGCCGTCCGAACCGAATCTCAAAGTGACACAAGCAAAACCGTCAGCTACAAACGTTAATTCACGCAAGAAATTAATCGTTAGGTCTAACTCGAATTCTCGTAAAAAACTTCCAAAAAGTAATCTTCCTAAAAACGGATTGGAGTCTAATCAGGATCTGTCTTCCAGTGATACGAATGTCACAAACATTTCCGCCGACTCGCTGGAAACCCCATTTAGATTTAGACGGAAAAGGGACAAGTCGAACAGTCCAGAACCGATGGACTGCCTGTCTAACTCCGTGATCACGGCCGACGTCACCCCGGATAACTTTGAGGAAACTAACAACTCCCAAGGTAATAAATTATATAAAATAAAAGCGTTGCGAAAGAAATGCCCCGCGTTCGGAGTAAGTTTAATAAAGAAGGACGGAGTGCAGACTCGCTCGAGTAGTTGCGCGAGCAGCTCAACCGTCAAGAAGAAATGATCTTCGTGAATCTGTGACGGCGAGTCGAGTTCTTTATGTTTGCACTAGAGATTACATAGGTATATAGTAATGTGCATGGCGCATTGTTGTATTAGCGCCGATCGATTTGTTTGGACGCAAAATTATCTGACTGAAAACTTTTGTTTAACTCATATCAAATACCGCATTAAAAGACACCGTCAAAATATTTCGATCGGCGAATTCGATGTATAGAGTGTGTTTTAATAAATGCTATATGTCGTGAACTAGACCTATTTGCGAGCCTATAAAGTCTATAATCTCATACCGTAAGCGTATACAACGTAGGATAAATGTTTAGGCTACCGATCTAGTGATTGACTAATGAATAGGCTATAAAATGTGTTTGTATCGTTTTGTTTTACAATCTTCAAATTATATTTTACTTAATTAAAATATTACCATGCTTTATGATGATCGTAATCATTTGTTCTCTTATACATTATGTTACCACCTTCTCGAAGCCTATTGGGTGTGTAGAAAACATGTCTGAAATCAATAAAAAAATAAATCTAGTATTTCACTGTGGATTGTGTTTTTGGTTGAAGACATGCCATGCCATCATTTTTTTAGGTCTCGAAAAGGTAACAAATCTAACAACTGTATATTTATTTACAAAAATATAACATTAGACAATCAGTTGATCAGTATAGATGTGTAAGAAGAAATATTTTTGTAGTTTATTAACTTTTAATAAGTGATTATGAAAAATGCCATTTTCTTTTAGCTTTTATTGAGCTTCCTGTTATTTAGCAATTAACTACTATTTCGTTTTGTGAGTTTTTTTTTGTATTACTTAATAATTGTGAGAATTTATGCAAAACCATTAGGTTTAATAACTGCGTTGTTTCTTTTTCATTCATATAGGTAGCTTGATGTACACTGAGATTTCTAACATATAGATATGTTGATGTTGTGAAGTATGTGTTTTTAATATAGTATCAATATTATTATATCATTATGAGTTATTTACTAATGTTTAATATAATTTCAGTGCAATTTTTATGATATATAATTGGTAATTATTACAGATTTTGCTTTCTGAGTGTGCATGAAGTAATATACAATTTACATACAGTTAAATAAAATAAATAATTTGGTACTAGCACTCACAAAATACTGTGTAACATGATTTGTGATGAAATTATATGAATAAATAGTTGATTTAAACTAGTTTTAGATCGTGTAAATGTCTAAATGTTGTTAGTTCTCGAATCTATTGATGAGTTCGTCACAAACTACTATGTACCGTACAGTCGTGGTAAAAATACTTTGTGATCGTTTCATGTTTGTATTAGAATTTTTGATAAGATTGAAACGGTAAACGGTAAATGCTGTTTCCGTTGGTGTTTTTTCCATGACTGTACTAATATCAGCCTATTAAAATGTTCCCGTTAACATGTACGCAACTGTACGAATTTAGTGTCATATCAGATTTGTACACGATTGTTTCATATAAATTGCAAGATACATCTCAACTGTATATGCGTATGTTAGGTGTTATGAAGACTGCTGTCTATGCCATTTTTAATAGGTAAAAAAAAGTAATTATCGTTTATGAATACTGTACTTACAATAAAAAAATCTATGAAGTATGTAATTGTTGCTAGAACAGTATGGTAAATAAATTATAAATAAACTATTGTAAAATCTGAAAGGATAGTTACATTTAGTATAAATGCTTTTCTTAAGAATTAGATCATTTCTTTATCTGTCGTATTGGTAGATACTGATAAATGTTATATGTGTATTATATTATTACATATAAAGTTCCTAAATAAGTTCGTTTTGAACTTTAATCAAAATATTTATGGAGTTTCAATTTGGATACTACTTTTCGAGTGGGTCAATCTTGTGCTGAAGATATCGGCGCAGGCGCACGCCTATATCTTATAATTGTAAGTACAGTATAGTGACATTGTATACGCTTCAGGGTGCGGCAGCTGAAAGATTGTTTTATTAAAGTATATGAATATTAATTGTTTGCAGGTATTTTTTGCTATGAAACGGTTGTATGCAGATTTTCTGTTTGAAATGGTTTTGTTAAAACATACATGTTTTGTATTTATTTAAATGATTTTTTTTATTAATTTGATCGTATTACATGTTTTCTTACTTCCTTTTATTTCCATTCTATGTTATTCGATGTTCTGTGGTATCGGCAGACTATTTTTATTTATTTGCCTATATATTTTTAAGTATAAATTGGTTATGTACTTACATAAATACTCTGTGAATCTACTGAGTTCGTCTTCAAGTCAGTTCTTTTCTACCTAAATTATTTCTGTAAATGTACAGTTAGCATGCAAATTATTTTGTTTATAAAAAATATTTTTATATGATATATTTACTTTTTATGTTGGTATGTTGGCGAAGTGGATAAAGGGACCAGAGCGTAGTAGTTATACAAGTTCGTACATTGTTTTCAATCTGTTGTCTAGATATAGTTTGTAAATTTATAATTGAATAGCTATTATAATAATTATGTTGTGATCTGGAGATCTAATCAGTTACTAATGTATGCACTATTCCCGTTTTACTATACTATATGTATATGAACGAAGTGACGCCACATTGTGGTGTGAAACGCTTGTGCTTAATGAAAATAAAAAGATATATTCCAATTTATTTTAATGTTTTATTTACAATATTCATGTATTTGTACAGAGCAGAACAGAGCGTGGATGCTTATAGGATTTAGGCGCGCATCCACACAAGCTATAAAACAAACCAATTGATATGTATAATGAAGGTTTCCATTTTTATTTACAACTCGAATGTTAGGTACTTAAAGGTCCAATATTTAATAACGAATCTATTAAAAGTATTGAATACAAAGTTGCAACACCTACATCTTTTTCGTTTTACCGCCTCAGAATTGAATTAAAAAATAATAAATGAAAGCTATTCCGAGGTTTTGCGTCATTAAACAATAATAGAGTTTAAAAAAAGTAAATTAGCAACAGTTAGCTATCAGACCAAATCACAAGCTCTGCTTGTGCTTATAATCAGATTGGCCGTGTATGAAAAATGCCAGCATATTTTAGTTTTCTACGGTGGCGCCGTCTAGTAAACAAATAGGAAACCGTCAGTGTAAGTGAGACAGTAGAGTCTAGAAGTCGTACTCGGAGACGATGACGACGAGGCGCGCGACGGTGCTGCCGGCGAAGTGTCCGCGCTGGTGCAGCGACATGGTGAGCTCCAGCTCCGCCACCTGCGGGCCCGCCAGCGAGCACGTCAGCGAGATCACGCAGATGTTGCCCGACGGACGCATGCTACACAATAATTAGTGTGTTAGTAGGTAATGTTTTCTACATATTTTTATGTAATTTCAGTTTTGTTATAGATGCAAGGTGTAGTGATTGTTGTATGAGTAATAACTTAGATACTACCTGAAAAACAGTATTTGGCATTCACAAACAGAATCAATTACACATTGCCTTTTGATTTTCTTAGTTTTGCAATTTATTAAAACAATAGAAATCATTTAACGTTAAAGGATTTATTACAAAGAAATCAACAACTTTACATATACAACTTTACACAATATATGGAAAATATTTTGAAAATAAAGGTACATATGTTATAAAATACATTACCTACGTTTCAACATAAACTAAATAGAAAATTGTTAAAACCCAGCCAAAAATGTTATTCAAACAAATCCAAAAACAACAGTTAGTTATACTCACTCGAAACACCTGAAGTCTGCAGGCCTCACGCCGTAAGAGGCCTCAACATTGATCATTCGCATCTCGAAGCTCACGATCGACTCCTGCCACGAGGGGCCGTGCATCGTGAATAAGTCCACCTGGAGACAGGGAAATAAAAAAAATTTGAGAAATAGATTATCAGTAAAGAAAAAGATTATCAGTTAGAAAGTAACATAGGATATATTTTATACCTGAATTCCTACGGGAACGGGAACTAGTATAGTATTAGTATGTATATATACTCACGCTCCCCGTGGGCAGGTAGATGTTGGCGACGAAGGTGATGAAGTTGTAGCTGTAGGCGCTGGGCTGCTGCAGGCACGACCAGTCCGAGATGGGGCACGAGCGACGGATTCGGCTGCAGCGGCTATACACAGATCATTTATTAATAATCCCAATATTTTTGATTCAAATAGGCTTTTACAAGCACTTATTAATTAACGTTAATTTTAAAGGTTTTGTTTATATGGTAAATCCAAAGAAAATAGCTTTTTAGCGATTAACGTTTCTTCATATTGAAACAAAATAAAGTATTGCAAATAGACACAAGAATTAATGATTAGGGGCGACCGCTGCAACGACGGGGCACGCGGTTGACAGCCTCGCAATTCTCGTAGCCCCACTGTAGCAGTGGGGAAGGTATTAAAAAAAAATATGAAACACAAAAGTTCGTAGAGCAAAGTAAGAATATAAATTGTCAGATTAGATTAGCCACCAAAGTCCACTGAACATAGGCCTCCCCATTGATTTCCATTTCCGGTTGAAAGTTGCCTGCATCCAGCGGGTTCTTACGACTTTTGTCAGGTCGTCAGTCCGCCTTATGTGTGGACGCTCTACGTTGCGCTTATATCAACAACATCGACAGCCGGTTGGCTTTGTGGATAGTAACAAAAACTATTGCACAGATTTTCATGCGGTTTTCACCAAATTACGGAGTATTTCATTTTGTTTATTTATTGATTTATGTATAACTAGCTTCTGCCAGCGACTTCGTTCGCGTGGAATAGTTTATTTGGGCTAACTCTAACTTTAACCCGCGACTTCGTTCCTCGAACCTCTTTCTTTTTTTTAAGTCGTTTAAAAATATGTAATCCTTACTTATCGCGTGATTTAGTATTCACGTGTGACGACGCGATGGCTTATTTCTTCTATAATTTTGGTGTTTCTATACCGATTTCAATGATTATTTTTTATTGAATAGGTAATAATGTTAACTTTTTTAAATAAGGGATTAGTGAGAGTATTATAAACGTAAGAGTAAACAAATATAATCAGAATGCTCCGAACTACTAAGCTATCACGAGTTACACGTGTTATTCTGAGTCAACTATAAAAGATAGACATATGCTGTTGCGGGATTTTTTGTATGTATTTGAGTATGAAGAATAATTGTACCAAGTTTCGTTAAAATCCGTTCAGTAGTTTTTGTTTCTATAAGGAACATACAGACCGACGACAAAAATTTTACTGATTGCATTTTTGGCATCAGTATCGATCACTCATCACCCCCTGATAGTTATTTTGAAAATGTATTTCATGTACAGAATTGACCTCTCTACAGATTTATTATAAGTATAGATATTCAATTTAGACCCGGTAGGTGGCACTGGTGGGCAGAACGATGTCCTGCCTTGTCCGCTAGTCATCTATTTAAGTATGTATTTAAAAGTAGTTATTTGGTATCCATATCACAACTTCTGCTTGTTCGATAATCAGATTGATGGTGTGAAAAATGACCCAGGATATTTATTTATTTAAGTAACAATATAAATATTGTAGTGTCTGGATGTAAATATCTATAATATGTATTTAAAAGTATTATATGTAGTATATCAGCTATCTCGTTACCATAATACAAGCTTAAGCTGGAATCAGATTGGTCGGGTGTAAAAAATGTCCCAGGATATATTATAAGATGTGCATACTGTTTGGCCTCGAGCCGGTATCCGGGCGGGCACTGCACGCGGTGGCAGTGGTAGCCCCCGCGCGTGTTCTGGCACACTTCCCCGGCGCCACCACTCGCACACGGAGCCACGCCGTTCGCGCACTCGTCTATGTCTGGGGAATATTATTTACTCAATTAATATATTCAATATTAATAATAAATCTTTATTTCAGACTACAACGCCCATAGTATGTATACCTTACAACTAAGAATACATATTAAAAATTAAAAATAACTTAAAATTACCTTATTTTACTTTACTAAGTCGTGCATGGTGGTTCGGCGCTGATGTCCAAGTTAGACGTAAGCACATTTTTGTATATTTCTAACATTATGTATATTAGTAATATGTAGTATTTCCTGTGTCAGTGAACCACTTTTCTTTCCCACACCGTTAACGCTTACCTACTGAGCATTATAGTTAAATAGCCTACAGGGACGATCCGCGAGTGGGCTATTATTAAAATATAAATTATTTTAATGGGGTTTTCTCAAAATATTTGATAATACGTAAGTCTCCGCGCGAATCGGTCCGTTACATTAATATGATGTGCATAACAGATTGTTTGTATTCAATAATAAATAAATAGTTTATCTATTTTATTAGTTACTAAATAAAAGATAAGTATTATTTGATGTTGTTAGACTTGGCCAATTCGACCATTAAAACAGTTTACTTTATAGGCAGAAAACTTTTCAAATAGAGGATTGAAATCCATCTATACCTATAAGCTATTATTCTGTCATATAAATTTTATCAATTAAAGTATTTACCTATGCAGCTCCTAGTGTCGTCTGCAAGCTTGTACCCCGCGGGGCAGGTGCAGCGGTAGGAGCCGGGCTCGTTGACGCACGCGCCGCCGCACAGCTTGCCGCGCGCGCCGCCCGCCCACTCCGCGCACTCGTCCACGTCGGTGCACGTCCTGGGGACATTACACGACCAATCTATACTAATATTATAAAGAGGAAAGATTTGTTTGTTTGTAATGAATAGGCTCCGAAACTACTCGACCGATTTCAAAAAATCTTTCACCTTTGGAAAGCTACATATTCCCCGAGTAACATAGGGTATATAATTTATCCCTGTATTCTCACGGGAACGGGAACTACGCGAGTAAAACCGCGCGATGGCGGCTAGTATTATAATAACCAGCATTATGTGAACTCAAGTCAAACTAAAAGAGTGAGAGTCAGTGCCGGATTAACCACGTAGCAGGAGTAGCAAATGCTACGGGCCCCGCGCAAAGGACGCCTCGCGCAAAAGGGGTCAATTTCGCATGAGCATAGGTTAATAATGGAAGTACAAAAATTAATCTTATGTGTAACGTATTTGTTAAGTAGTGGTAGTATTAAGTAACTCAGTCTATCGCTAAGCCTCGCCTTTCATTCAAACGTATCATTGACGACGAGGATGGGATTTTCTTTTCTGCAAAAAAATGTTAATACTCGTACCTGTTTTCAGTATGCAGCCGGTAGCCCCGCTTGCAGTAGAAGCGGTACCCACCCCACGAGTTGGTGCAGTCTCGCCTATCATTAACGTCTCATTGGCGACGAGGACGGGATTTTTACAGCATAAAATTGTCCTTTAGCTTACAACACCGCATAAGTCATTTTTAACCACTTTTCAGGAGACGAAAACAACTGTTTATTTTAAAAGGCCAACGGCTCTTACTACTTTTTGAATTAAAGCCTCTTATTGACTGAAATCTATATCATGTGACCATGGTTCGACGCGCAATGAGCAGCTCTATCCAACGGCATTAAAATGTAGAAACTGCCAATTTTCGACTTGAGCGGGGTTGTAAGCTAAGGGACGAAATGTAGTACCTGTTATCGGTATGCAGCCGGTAGCCCCGCTTGCAGTAGAAGCGGTACCCACCCCACGAGTTGGCGCAGCCTCACCTTTCATTGACGTCTCATTGGCGAAGAGGATGGGATTTTTACAGTATAAAATGTAGTACCTGTTATCAGTGTGCAGCCGGTAGCCCCGCTTGCAGTAGCAGCGGTACCCGCCCCACGAGTTGGCGCAGTCGTGGTCGCACACGCGCGCGGGCCCGGCGCACTCGTCCACGTCCACGCACACCTTGTCGTTGCTCGCCGCGTTGCGGAACCCCTCGCCGCACACGCACCGGTACGACCCAACCGAGTTTACGCACTCCGCGTTGTATGAACACGGCTGGAATTGTATACGATGATAAATAATCCTACTATTAATGTTATATACGAAAGTTTGAAAGGAGGTTGTTTTTTACTCTTTCAAGGATTTGGATGAAATTTGGAATAAAGATTGATGAAAGGATTTTTCTATTGGTGAAGACCTATTAATGGCTCACTCATCTACTGTTCTTGTATCTACACTCTTGAAGTAGCTGTTGGTCTTCCTATTAAACTAAAATAAATTAATACATTGGCTACTTCACTTATCCCGGGATAATTGAAGATCCCCCGGAAACTGTGGTGAAAGAAGAGCTACAAGTAGACTATACTGAAGCACGTGTGACCGACGAGGGTGTTTAAGCCATAGTCCATATAAATGTAACATCTTTGTAAAACAGATTAATGGAAATTGCTTGCATATAAATTACCAATTTCTAAGCCATTATAAATCATATCTTAAGTGTCATAAGAGTTAGCAACATACACTGCCATGCATACACTCATCGATGTCCTCGCAGCCGTTCTGTCCGACGAGCTTATGTCCGGCCGGGCACTGACACGAGTATCCGCCGTAGAAGTTCTCGCACTTCTGCTGGGGCCCGCACTCGGACACGTTGCGTTCGCATTCGTCGATGTCTGTGGAAAAATAAATGTAGTTACAAATCACAAAACGTTCAAGTCATAACGTTTAATTACCCATTGAGGTTTTAATACATAATTACCTACACTATTAAAACATATGTTAAAGTTTCCATTACACACAGATTGAGAAAAACAATGGTAACTATTGTATATATAAATAAGTACTTATATTATGTACACCCACCCTAACTTTTAAGCTCCCACATCGGTCATAGGTTCGATTTTCATCCAGACAAATATGTATGTTGGGTCATGTCGCCCTCATTTTGGATCCTACGTAGACAATTATTTAAAACATTTTTTTTTCAATTCACATTATTTACCTTCCAATATGTATACACATTTGTTACCATTTTAGTTATCTTTAAACAAGTATTTTACTTATACATTACATACCTCTGAATATGCAACAATATGATTTTTAACAGTAACTTACCATAACATCTCTTGTCGGGTGTAAGCTTGTACCCCCAGGGGCACGAGGTGACGACGGCGCCCGAGTCGTGCAGGCGCGTGTAGGTGGGGCGCGGGGACCACGCGCCGCGCTGGCCGTACTGTGCCCCCACGGTTATCACGTTGCCCCCGCCGCCAGTGTTTGTCCCCGCGCTGGGAGTTGGCCGGGTTGGTACCGCTTTGGGATACGTTATAGTGAAAATATAGCGTATGGTAGAGATAATCCATTCAGAATTCGATATAACAAGAAACTCCTAGTTTTATATTTTTATCCGACTGCCAAGGTTATGTTTGCGAGTATTTTGTATGTATTTCTTTTTGTTTGTAATATTTTTATTACTACGTATCTTTAAACGCTTAGATATACATTGGTCTGAAAAATTTAACACAATGCCGGAAATAATGCCTAATGCGCTAAAACACCAAAGCATCAAAATAAAAAGGGGAATAAGGGGGAAAATTTGTAATCAAAAAATGATTTATTCTTACCCTAGATGTATTGTAAAAACGTTCAAATTTATGTAGCCAATTTAAATAACATATTTTAAAACACTTACTAGGTGTGGTAGCCACAGGCTTGTCCCTCGCCGCCGCAGCCGCTCGACACCGGCGGCCGCACTCGCAGCGGAACCCTCCCGCGAGGTTCACGCACTCCTCCAGCGGGGAACAAGTTGCCTTGTTTATGGCACACTCATTTATGTCTAAATAAACAAAGAAATACTGGAATATCCTAGTAATATTATAAATGCGAAAGTTTGTGAGAATGTATGTATGGATTTTTGTGACACTTTCACGCAACACCGGCTAAAGGGTATGAAATTTGGTATAGAGTTAAAATATGCTCATAGGCTTCGACCCCGGGAAAATTTAAGATACCCAAGAACGCGGATGAAACCGTAGGGAGCCACTAGTTTTATATAGTCCTATGGAAGACAAGGAGAGTTTGCACTACTGCCCTTAGTGTTGTTGTGAAAAGCAATGTACATACTTATATCAATTTCATCAAATCATAATGCGACAGATTATAGATGGGGAGCCCAAGAGGGGATTCTGGGAGTTCCTCGAGCGCGGCAGATTAGTATATGGGAGGTACCTTAGGTCTAGTTGAGTGCCTCAACCAAATCTAAGCTCTCCATGTGGAGCCGCGCGCGTAGAGCAGCCGATCAGATTAGTAAAAAAAAATTGATAGGTGAAGATACTCGAGCGTGTCAGATTAAAGTATGGTGGTTTAATCACATGCTGAAAAGAGTGTATTTCAATAATCTGACGATTTGAGCGTGACGTATGGGAGTGAGAGGGTCGCAAAGTTGCAAAAAAAAATCGATGAGTGGACATTCTCGAGCGCGGTTGAATTTATTTTTATTTTAGAGAGAATAATTCAAGGATCACAGAAAGCATATAATCTGCCGATTTGGACAAGCCGAAGTAACAAAAAGTTAATTCTTAAGTTGCCTTATAGTTTCAAGCAGTAAGTGTAAGCTCAGAGACGCTTGATACTACAGAGCTATAATTTGGTGTGGTAGTAGATATTAACTACATCGACAAAGTTGAAACATAAAATCTAGAAAAAAAAAATTGGGTTCCTACTACACATGTAAAACGGAGAAATTTTTTATTCGTCATTCCTATAGTTTGGTATGCCACACTATAGGAATGACGAATAGCATTCGATAGCTAATTGGTAAATAGTTAAGGTTTGCTAATAACCTTCCGATTGAGGGTTCCGTTTACGAAATATTTAGCATTTAATCTGTAATTTTAGTTACAGTAGAGTGTCCTCCTCTTTAAAAAGTAAACCATTGTTTGTAGATATGTAAAAAAAATCATCCTAGTAGTATATATGATAAACTTAAAAGAAAAACTATCACGCCTTTTTTTTACTTCTAATTTAGTAAATTTATAAATTTTTTTAAATCATGTCTGCGCCCACTCCTACTCAAATGCAATAGCAATACAACTTTTTGACGTAACTATTGACTACTGAGCAAATGTGCTGTTTTTTTTACAATGACTGTATCTAGATCTAGTAATATAACCCTGATTAGATTTTTTAGCTTATTTTTATGTAAACATGTTATAATTTATGAATTTTATTTAACACATCCAATGATTTTATAAAATTACGGAAGAAAACAAATCTTTAAACCGTCAGATTAAGCAAACCCATCTATATATTCGTCAGATTATGGCATCAGTATGACCAGGGTATCATGCTGAATCATCTGTATGAAAATCTGACGCGCTCGAGTATGTCCAGATGGCGATTTTTTTTTGCATTTTCAAGAAGCCGTCCCGAGCTTGCGTCGCGTCCGAATCGTCAGATTTTTGGATCCAAGCTTCGTTTAGACTCACTTAACATCCCCTGTAAATATCTGATGCGCTCGAGCATTTTTTTTTTTTTACCATTTTTAAACCACCCGTACGGCCGGCCCCACCATGCAAACTGGCAGATTAACATTATTCTGTCATCAGAGTTACATGGAGTATATACAGTATCAATATCTGACGCGCTCGACTATGTCCATGTAACAATTTTTTTTTACATCTTTGCAAGCTCGTAGACGCTTGCCCCACCGCTAAAAGGGAAAACATCATATAACTTTTTTTTCTTCGTATCATCTGATCTTCAAAATCCAATAGGTCTCCACGACGCTCGAGGAAGTCCCCATTTAGCATCGTCGCCGCCCCTACTATTATGTATATACAATATACAAAATAATCCTATATTCCTAAATTCTGTAGAAAAAGTATTAGAGGTTTATAAAAAGAAAAGAGAAGAAGCCTCCTTACCAATACATTTCTCTTCATCCTCGTCGTAAGTGTAGCCGAGTTCACAAATGATCGGAGGGTACACCCTGCCGCGCGGCCTTGGCGGAGTGTACGGCCATTCATATGGAGATACTGGAATAAATAAAATGGCTTTCAATAAGTGAACTAACCGAAATCAAACATAAGTTGACATTAGCTTAGATCCCATATTTAGTTTTCTGGACGTTGTAAATTATGAACCCAAATAAACGTAAACGACAGTAGCACCGCTTGATGGGACGTTCGTAAACGACCAATGCGCTTACAGACGATCCAAAATTGATTCCGGATGCCGATACTGAACAAATAATAGAACATGCGGTGACCGCTTTTCATCAGGTCAGGTTTCCGATTGCCTGTTTGCCACCGTCGTCGTTTAAAAAAACTGATTGTTATCGTAGGTAGGTGGTATATACCGCAAGTTAAAACACAATGAAACCAATTTACATCCTAGCTACAGGACAAGACCATAAAAATAAGAACTCACCATCGTGTGTCTTCTCAGTCGTACTTGGTGTGGTAGGAGTTATTGGTGTGGTAGGAGTGGTAGGAGTGGTCGGTGTGGTAGGCGTGGTAGGTGTAGTGATAGGTGTGGTGGCGACAGCACACCAGCCCGCGTCGTCCCGCTGGAAGCCCGTGATACAGTCGCACGTGTAGCCGCCGTCGCGGTTCACACACGTCTCCATGTTGCTGCAGATGTGACGGCCCGTCTGGCACTCGTCTATGTCTTCACATAACCATATATTTTACATATTTAAGTTTAAGTCAATATTTATAAGCCTTAGAGATTTGAAAAGCACATGAAATAATAAAATTTAACCTAAATTTCTTTCTTTAAAGAAATAATTTCAAATTGAAAATAATGATCTCCAAATTTGGCTAGGTACTTTGAAGCCGCTGATCATGGGCTTTCATTCAAATACACAAGAACTTATGAATCGTCGACTCGAATGGTAATGTATTACATAAAACAATACCTATTATAAGTTAAGTAGGTATGCTGTTTGGTGGTAACTTTTGGAGAAGAAGTCTCGACAGATTAATAATCACTTAAATAAACTAGTCCAAATACCTCTATTTTATGCTTAAACTACATGTAACAGTTATAAGAAACTTACCAACACACCGTCCATACGCGTTCTTTTCAAATCCGTTCAAGCAATGTAGATCATTTAAATCGAAGGGGGAGTCCCTGTCTATATCGTTATCAGTATCTTTAGGAGTGGATGAAGTAACGACTACTGGAACTTCTGGTCTTCTTGGCATCGTATCTGGTCTAAAATTGTTTTTAGTTTTTATTACTGGCTCAACATAAGAATACAATAATTATGTATTACATAAATGGCATTTAATAAATCACATCATAATCAAGGATTTTGACATTATACATTTTATTTGTTCTTCATCGACAAGTTATTATTAACAAACTATATATGTATGCTTCAAATAACGCTATATTTTATTATTTTTTACCATCAAAAATATAATGATTAGCATACCTACGTCGTGGAGTATATTCCGGTCTTCTTGGAGTATAATCCGGCCTTCTCGGCGTCGGATCAGGTCTAGTTGGTCTAGTAGGTGTCGCTTCTGTTGGTTCTTCTCGTCTTCTAGGATCTTCTGGCTGCCGTGGATCTACTGGACGTCTTGGATCTTCCGGTCTCCTTGGATCTTCTGGACGTCTTGGATCTTCCGGTCTTCTAGGATCTTCTGGCCGTCTTGGATCTTCCGGTCTTCTAGGATCTTCTGGCCGTCTTCGATCTTCCGGCCTTCTCGGGTACTCATCAGTCCTTCTCGGATCTTCTGGTCTTGGATCTTCTGGCCTTCTCGGATCTTGCGGTCTTCTTGGATCTTCCGGCCTTCTCGGGTATTCATCAGTCCCTCTCGGATCTTCTGGTCTTGGATCTTCTGGTCTTCTCGGATCTTGCGGCCTTCTTGGGTATTCATCAGTCCTTCTTGGATCTTCTGGCCTGCTGGGATATTCATCCGGTCTTCGCAAATGATCTTCTGTGTCAGGTTCACCTGGTGATTCTTCTGGTCGTCTTGGATAGTCTGGTCGCGAGGGATTATCCTCGGGTCTTCTCGATGATATTGTCGTACTAGAAGTGTAATATCTAGATCTGTCCGGGTACGGGTAACGAGGTCTCGATCTAGGCGTAGTGGAACTAGTGCTGGGTGTCGCAGGAGTCGTTGGGGGCGTTCTAGGAGTTGTACTTGGAGTAGTGGGAACGGGTCGAGGCCGGCGATTCACATTTTTGGGGGTTGTGAGTACTTCTCTGTAAAAAAATTGGTTGCCTGTAAAGTCGGTATACGGGCGAAAGTTTTACGTGACAACGACTTTGAGTGGTAAAATAATTTTAATGTGAATATTCATTCGTATAGTAGGAAGAAGGATGAAATAATAGTAACAATTTAAAACAGCAGCAAATAGTAGCAGTTTCTTGAAGTGTCACCCGGCAAACCAATTTATAAGACGTTGTCACGTCAAAAACAAAAATAAAACAATAAGTACGTTAAGAAAATAGCAACATTTATATTTGCTTTTGATCAAATGACATTCTAATTTATGCCTGAATACCTTAGTTTGATGATATTGATGCCTTTATGAGAAGGATAATTAATCAATTTTTAATGAATGATGACATATACTCACTCAGAATCATAGTACTCGTACTCATACTCCGGTACGGGGGTGGTGCTCACGGTGGTAGAGACGGTGGAGGGAGGTGTGGGGGCGGGGGAGGGGGCGGGGGAGGGCGGGCGGCGCGTGCACGTGAAGGAGCCGAGCACGTTGAGGCAGTGCAGCCCGGGGGCGCAGTTGTCCAGCTTCAGGGCGCACTCGTTTATGTCTATAGACATATGGATAAATAAATATCCTGGGACATTTTTCACATTCCACATGGAGTATTCAATGCTTTAGAGATACAAAAGGGGAGTGAAGAATAAGCCTCATCTTATTCTTAAAATAAAATGAGGAAATAAAAATTCCTAAAATTTGTTAAACATACGGAAATTTGGAGAGGGTAATTTTTATACATACAAAAATCTGAAACAATTACTTATCTAAATTAAATTAGTAGGATAGAAAGCTACAAGCTAAGAGTCCCATAAGTATGTACTAATATCAAAATTAGATCATAATGAAGTACATACCAACACAAGACCCCGACGAAGAGTCCAGCTCGAATCCATTTTTACAGCGACACTCGTGCGCACCGAATGTGTTGATGCAGTTCTGGAACTGGTCGCAGAGGTGGGTGCCTTCACGGCATTCGTCTATATCTGGAAATTATGACTCAGTGTCAGCCTTATTCCCTATATTTTTCCCTTCTAGAGTTAGTAAGACATTGGTCTTAAGAGAGTATTAGGAACCTATAGAAAAGATAAATTTACCTTCACAAATTGAACCACCAACTCTCAATCTGGTTCCTTCTTGACATTTCTTTGTGGCGAGTCTGAAAGTTTAACAAGTATATAATGAAATCTGATGCAATCACAATTGAATCTATCTACAGATATTACCTGAAGGACATAAATAATATTTATAAGCCATTTCATAAACTCTGTTGTTGTTTTTTAAACTTTCACGAACTAAATTCACGATTAATGCAACTTGATCGGAACGTCGAGATAGATAAACAATAATTTATATTGTGATAATTGTCCACGCGCGAATCGGCCTGTTTTATATCAAACATTTATTTATTTGGTGCTTTTAATTATTTGATTTTCATAGTGCAACTAATCAAAATATGACTTCACTGACTTGGGCAATGTGCTTATTTTGGACTTGCAGTTGTATGCTCCTGGCAGATTGATGCATATCTCTGAGCGTCTACATACTTCTGAAGACTCCTCGCACTCGTCGATATCTGCAAATAAGAGTAGTGTCTTTGCAAACTTAATTCTATTGATTTTCGCTATAAAAATGCTCTTATATAATTCTCAGGCTCATTTGTGTACAACGTTAAATAAAAGGTGTCTATAAAATTAGGCCAAATAGGTACTTGAAATGTACTTAATATGTATATTGATCTGTTTGATTTAAAAAATATAGTAAAAAGTAAAGTTTATTGCCGGCTTCTCAGGAAAACCAACCATTCGAACCGAGAGATAGAGTTTGACTTCATACTCGTTGAGTTTGACTTCATCGTGCTTGTTAATGGCCAGTAGAATAAACTAATTTTTCATTATCTTAAGTAATTATAAAAATGTATTTCATTTAAATTTGCCATGTTCATTTCCGTCTCTTCTATGCAACCTTTTGCTCTAAGTAATCCGGTTAGTTTCTTATCTTACCGAACTGAGGGTTCAATATTCTCTATCCAGAAGACCTAACAAATAAACCAGTATAATGGTGACCTTCACAGATGCCGGTGGCGGTGTTGACCTTGAAGCCGGGCGCGCAGCGCTTGGACACGTGGTCCTGGCAGAAGAAGCTGCCGTGCGTGTTGACGCAGTGCTGCGAGAGCCGCTGGCAGTCGTCCAGCCGCTCGCCGCACTCGTCTATGTCTGATACAATACCATACAATACAATACTCTGTGTGTTATCATGCATCCTATTATATTATTTATGGATAATACTGTTTTCAAGTCCAAAGAAGCTTATTTCAGAAGTAAGATTTACATTTTAAAAATTTTAAATGCGATAGTTTATGAATATGAGTGTATGGATGCAGGGAATAATGTTATGTTTCTTTGACGCAAAAACTACAAGGATTGATGAAATTTGGAACACATATACTTTACCTATAACCTGGAAAAGTAGCCTGTGTGTTACTTAGCCCACTTTTTATCGCGGGAAGTTCTCCGTGAAAGCGGGAGGAACCGCAGGGTCACTAGTGACGATATATGGCAGGTGGTCAAAATAAAATTTGATGCTTGATTGAAACTTTATTGTGAGTTTTATCAACATCTATTGTCAAGCCTAAAATAACTTATTTCTTCCAAAAGATTTACATCATAAAAAAATCTTTCACGACTTACAAATACTTGAACCTTGAAAAGGTGAAATGCGATGAACTGGCAAATATCGCTGCCTTGGTATACCTACTACATAGACAACAAAAAGCTTAAGACACTTACCTATACACTCATCATCAGGTCCAGCCCTAAAGCCTGGAGGGCAGATATCGTTCTTGGGTGAAGCAGTAGTACTTGCAGAAGGTTCGGTCACCGCCCCCGGCGCAGCCTCCTCGAAAGGCTTGCCTGCCTTACCACCACATTTATATCCCCCTATTGTATTCTCACAGATGTATTTCGGACACGGAGGTCGAGGCAGTTGACATTCGTTAATATCTGAAATATTAAGTTCTACAATGTAAAAAACGAACTAGTTTCTAAGCTTAATTCTTTAAACTGATCTTGATAAATTACTGTATACTTATGCGCGCACATAAAAAGATAGTTTTATTTGGTTACGTTATAATCTAAATTCTGCACCATCAGACTTTACTTCTTAATGGGTTTCTTTTTTAAGCCCAAACTACTTATTAGTGGGTTGAGCTCCGGCGATCATCAGATATATATCTAGCTAGTAGATCCCCTCAAAGTATTTGAGTGGAGCAGTTGGCATCTTAAAGACTGTATAATTTTTTTAAAATGCAAATTTTGTATCCATTAATCTATAAGTATAAGCTATATACATGGGTATGTAGCTCTAACTTACCGTCACAAACTTGGTTCTGTACATTTCGCTTGAATCCAGGGGGACAGCTGAGGCCGACATCTCGTTTCTTAAGGGACACGCACTTATAAGCGCCTTCAGTATTGTGACACACTGTGTCTTCTTCTAGACAGAGATCATCTAACGATTCTGCGCATTCGTTAATATCTACAAATATTGGTCCATAATTAAACCGATTACAATAATTCTCTTGGCTTATTGAAAACTTTATATATTTAAAACATAGGCAAATTCTGTTACTAAAATCGATAAGACCGCAGTCAAGCCATACTTTTAACAGCCCTCCTTTAATAGCAAGACGCCCATAATTTATTTATATGAAGCCTGGATTGTCCCACTGCAGGGCAAAGGCCTTTGCTAATATAATAACCATTTATTTTTAACACACGATTATCTAAATTCAGCAAAATATACTACACATACTAATTTTAAATATATACTTATATAATTGATTATTACACCACAGTGCGAAATAATTCTTGCAGCGTGAACAACCCCACGTTATCTTTCCCACCTCATCTACTGCTAAGCAATTCATAATGTTTGATGATTCCAGCAACATTTGTAATAACTCACAAGACAACCTACCCACATCAGATAAATAAGCTGTCAATACCTTTACATGATTTCTTATCGGCCTGAAGCTTGTACCCCTTGTTGCATGCACACTCAATCAGGCCATTCTTGTCATTACAAATATGTGCACATGAATTTTTCTCACACTTCTTTGGTTCCACTTTCTTCGTCGTGGTTTCTATTTTCTTCTCCGTGGTTGTTTCTTGTTTCTTCTCCGTCGTACTTGGAATTTTCTTTTCTGTAGTCGTCTCTATTTTCTTCTCGGTTGTTGTCGGTACTTTCTTCTCTGTTGTCGTTTCTGGTTTTTCTGCTGTTTTCTGAAATGTATTTCTTCTCAGATGAAATAACTTTTCTAAAGGCCTAACCTGAATATGGTTTTCGATATGTGAATCATCAAATTGAGATCTCGAACATCACAATGTGGACTCAAGCATTGTATACCGGGACATCTCCGTATTCGCAAAATTGCGTTGAAATCGTTTGGTTCTAGTTTGTTAGTAGAATTACCTAGTATATGAGCACTAGCTATTTGACCTCATTTCAAGCTGTAAATACAAAATTGCATCCACCTGTTCAAGACGATTTCCATCTGAATAAATATGTTAACACCTTCCTACCTAAGGAAAGAGAGGGACACTAACTTGAAGTCAGGTATGCTACTTTAAAGTACTTATCAATTGTAATTTCATTTCTAAGTGACTATAGTTCCACTATCTTCTTGTTTACTGGAATGATTATTTGGTCGAGTTTTGGTTTGCGAATAGCAAGACAGGTAGAACTTACCAAACAACAGTGATAGAATGCGTTCTCCTTCAATGCTGTAGATGCACCGAACTCCTGGGTCGGAGGAACACACGCTCCTTTACCCTGGGATTCGCCAGCTAATTGGCCGAAATAGCATTCGTCACAGCATGACTGGAAATTATACATAAGAAAAAACCAGTCGAATTGAGAACCTCCTCCTTTTTTTGAAGTCGTTTAAAAAGAGTAATAACCATGATAATAACCTCCATGGATTGATTGATTTATTTAATAATAATATAATAAATCTTTATTTCAGGCTACAAGGCCCATAGCATATACGTATACCTTAAAACTAAGAATACATATTAAAAAATAAAATATATTTGAACGGTATAGGTATTATAGGAAGTATATAGTGAGCTACCATATCACAATACATGGATAGTATTGGATCAGATGAGTCGGAAATAAAGTTGCATATTTAGGAAATAGTCTTCCTAAACCACCAGTTAGGTTAGCAAGTAATAATATTATGATAAATATGCAGAACAAAAATAACGATTACATATTTAAAACTAAGTTTAAAATTGCTAACTCACCGTTCCAATATCTGTACCGAGTGTGCTGCATTGCTTCGTGGGCGACATTTTTATTCCAGCGGAGCAGGCTTCCTTGTCCCTGAATTTAGAAACCGATGTTTTCAACAAAATGTTACCTAAGCTACCCTAAATCAAAAGAGTAGATATTTTAGACGATTGGGGACCCTGTTATAATTTTACAAACTATTATTTATTTCACACAGCATAAAACATAAATTCTACGTATTTTATCTTTACCATAAACGAACCAGCATATTGTCTCTATCTTACTTACACCAACACCTTTTCGCAGCAACTCTTCAGTGCTGTAACACACGTGGCCACTTCCTCGGGCTCGATGTCATCAGGGGGCCCAACTCCTGAACATGACGTTGCTTTGACGGCGAAGGCCTCACCTTGGGAGCAGCATAGCTCTGTGACTTCTTGCTCTTCGTCCGATGTTAGTGCTGAAGAAGTGAAAATTTGCCTGTTTACTCACAATTATTGGTTCAATTTGATGAAGTAAACAATTTCTTAGATAATATTAGATGGGCAGATGGGAAGACAGATGGCTCACAAAAGTGACCTGTGATGATGAGTATGAAAACAAGTAGATTGTCTACTTGATGCTGGTATATATACTGGTATAGACGTAAGTGCTGTCTATGTATTTACCATTCGGTAATATAACCAAAGGCATCGCCAATACTATTTTTATCCCAATACCTACTATAGGTATCTACTTAAATCTAAAACTCGAGAATGGCCGGACCGATTTGGCTATTTTTTGGTCTTATACGAGTTCATAATAGTATCATAATAGTTTAAATGAGGCTCTAATCAACAAAAATTATGAAACGTCTAAGTATTTCCCGGGAACGCAAAGAAACCGCGGGGGAGCAGTTAATTTTAGAATAACGTGTCCTGTATCACAGATATAAAATTGCTAATAGAGGTCCAATAAATTTGAGTCATCTTTGACACATATTAGTTTCAATAAAATAAGTAGTAACACATCGTAGGTGTTGAAATCATCCAATCTACTGGAATAAGCGTGAACAAGCGGAGGCGGACTTTTATCAAAGTTTTTGATCAGCTCTATTCCTCTTCGGTCTAACATTTATGACCTACAAGACCGTAATTCAAGTCATATCGTTCCGAGATTTAGTTGCCTCGGATAATACTGAACATAAAAATCCGTACGACAATTTGAACTTAAGATTATAAGTATAAAATACTTTAACATATGTTACACAATTATATGTTGAATACAAATTGATGTTGGAACAGTAAACGAGTATTCAAAGATCAAAACAGACACAATCGAGAACCTATTTTAAATATCAAGTAGTTTATTGATATAGTTAGAGTCTAGTAATTACAAATTACAGTCAACAAGCACCGTGTTGTACAGATTGCGATGTAAATTGTCACATAAACAATTCCGGTGGGTATCATATGTGTTTATCCTTCTAGCATTTCTAGATGAAAAGCTGTAGTCATAGTACAAGCGATAAATAAATGAGTAGGTACAAGGCCATTCTGATAAACTTACTAATTTTAAAAACGTAGATATTTATATTATAATGCTTATGATTTTTGCTAGAAAACCCTATAAGAAAGTTCATAAAGTGTACCTAATTTTTTTATTTTTTTAGTTATTATTTCACTTAACGTTTATTTTTTTGCCAACATTTCTTTAATAATTGATGTGCCCCAGAAAAATATAAATGTACCTAATACTTTATACATGCTATATTCATCTATATGGTAAATACCGTAAATACCTATTACAGTTTAGTCAAAACACTTTCTTCCAGATAAACTTTCTTACGGGAGACGTCTTTTTATTTTTCACCCTAGGCAGCATGTAAGCCCGCTATCACTACGACCACAAGTTAACAAGCGGTTTATATAATTGGCAAGTAAGTACCTACTATTGATAATCTCGACGACCTCTGTCATAGTTCACAGAGATGCAGGCCGGCCCCGCTGATACCGCTTGTAATGTGATCATTATCATGACTATTTTACTATTGATTCATCCTCACTAATATTATAAACGCGAACGTATGTGAAATTGGATGTTTATTACTAGTATCAACTGCTGAAGGGATAAGAAACTATGGAATACTTTTTAGAACGTAAACGCAGGGAAAACCGCTGGATCTAAGTATTTATTGCCATAATTTAAATATTAGTACTTAACTCGTAATAGCAACGGGTGCTTTCTAAATGAATTTTATCGGAAGCAATAAATAAAATCTACGTACCTATATTGGGCCTATCAACAATTATGTTTTTTTTTAATATCCTGGTTTCGATAGATTTTCAAAAATGATTCGAGATAATAAATCTATGGGTGAATAGGGAAGGCCGATAAATGCATAAAAAGATGAAATCGCTTAAAAAACTTTTGCATCCCAGTATACTTATTGCCATATTGGCAGAATATGAGGTCTTTTAATTTTGTATTTTTAACCATCTGCACCACGTGCAAATAATACATTTTATTATTATTACAAGATTAATAACGAATTAATAAAATATAGAAATCATACATTAATTAATTATAAAGTAAAAAAAATGAATGTTTCTGATAACTAGAAAATTTTGGACCTCCTTAAACAATTTTCGCAGGAATATAATATTCTGTGTTCTTCATAAAGATTTAAAGCAAAGGTAACTGCATAAAGGCTTTAGTTATCTCATTTTGTGCTCATCCAACCGGCTCCAACCGGGGCGGCGGCGGTTGGGCATTTAATTAACTTCTGAATAATTCCAGCATTTCCAGCTGTGGCAGTGGTTTCGTTGTAACCACTATAATAAGCTTACGGTTTCGTGTACACGAAAATAAACAACAAACCTGCCCCACAGTTTAATTACTTAATATTTAATAAGTAAATACTTAATATGTTATTAAGAAGATACTTAAATATGGATAAAAATCCTAGGAACATTTGAATCACGTGATCAATTTATGATTTGGATACCATACCTTAGTTTAGAATAGCTGATATAAAACAGTAACTAGTTTTTCAATACAGAGTTATTTATTACATCAAGAACAGATATAAATGTTGATGCACACAAATGTTTGTCTAGGCTGGAGTCGAACCAACAAACGGGCTCTTTAAAGGCAGGTTCAATGATAAGTTTTAATTTCTGATATAAAATTAATTATGTAGGTATTTCAACTGCTTACCACGTATTATCTAATTTAGATCTATCGACATTTTTTTATTAAATAAAGTCATGTTAAATTACACAACAATTTTCAATTTTTTTTCGTAAAACTTTTCTTTTTTATTAGTACAAAACTTTTCCCTCCAATATTATCAAGCCATAGGGATGTTCCCCACCTCGAATTTATTATCGATTAAAATACAACCTAATTGTACATACACCCAATTAACTTTCCAACAATCCATCGAATAGTTGACGTGTTAAATGTCAGATTAGACACACGATACACCAAAAACAACTACTATATGGGTTCAAGTGACCGGGTTATCCGCCCGTGACGTCATCGGGTCAAGTCGCTTTTGGCAACTCGTTTCTTCATGTTAGTGATAAATACTAAGGTACGCTCACTTTTGTTGTAAAAAAAATTCTGATTAAAGAAAAAGGAATTCCTAAGGGTTAGTGTCGACATACATACGCCAGATATAAGTACATAAGTTACGTACATAAGTTACGCAGGTAAAACATTTTTTTTTATAGGTATACCTAATTAATAGAAGTCAATGCAGTTTTTTTGGGAAACAAGATTTCATTTAAATGATAAATTAATAGAAACGTGAGCAAATATAGACACAGTAATGTTATTTATAAACTTTATTAATGATTTGATTTATGAAAGGCGGCTAGTTATCATAGTAATAGATACTACGTTTGGGAACTATTAATATAACATAATACTTTTGGTTTCTGATCTACAAATGTTCAAGTCCAATAAGAGGCGAATTAAGTATTTTGAGAAAATACTCTACGTTATAAACTTGATTATAATTTCAATTAAATATTAACAATAAATAAAATAAAAGTGGTAAACTCTTGCATTTCGGTTTCAGGTTTACAATTGGTAACAGGTGATTAAGAGCGTAATATTTTAACATAACATAAGTAAATAAAGAGTAACTAACGGCCTTTCAATTTGTATTTACATTCATTATTTGTACAAATGTATAAAATATTTTTGATGTCAAAAATAAATTAACTCACCATTTATGAATCTCACGTGAAACACGCACAACACTATTTGTAACACGAATAGAAACTTCATTTTTCAAATTTGGAATAAAATCTTTTTTAAATGTGCACTTAAAACTAGAAACACTTAAAATGAGGTTGGATACATTATTTGTTGCCTTATTATTGGCATTATTAAAAACTTTTTAGCGATTCGGTACAGCGTCCGCGCGTAGTCTTAGCACTGTCTTACTAAATAGTGATACGCGATACGCGGGTCAGGCATAGTGATAACGTTTCTGCGCATGCCATCTTGTTTATAACTAAGTATACGCTAGGGGTAAAACGCATAGGTAGTACCTATATTTTGGGAAAACATAGAATAATTTTAAACGCAATATCTGAAGCATTAAGAAGTATGAGACTTATACACATATTCAGGTTTCGGAATAAAATGCAATCTTAGATAGCCGTTCAAGACTTATTTACAGAAGACATTGCTATTTTTAACAAAAAGAGGAGGTTCTCAATTCGACTGTTTATTTTCGTTGTAGTATTATTTCCATTAATAAAAGGTAGATAAGTGTGCATAACATATTGTAAGATCACAGGAAGTAAAAGTACGGAACCGCGGCGGTGTGGGTGCTAATTAGCAGAGGGCTTTAATTAATATTAAGAGGAAGCTCACGTGCGCACCTACTGCATGGGAAAATAGGAACCGTATTTAGAGCGTGTGTTGTTTTGAATAGTCTATGTATCTATATATTAAGGTATAGCTGTAATGATCCTTTGAAATTATTGAGATAACTTACCATTATGTGGGAGATAAAATTTAGCTAACCACTTTTTTATGTTAAATAGCAATATAATTTAAAACTTTTTTTTTAATGTAGAAATGCTCAATCATTTTACTTCAGTACATACCTGTTTGTCCTAAGTACCTAATTCGTAAAAAAAAAAATCCATCGTCGTTCGAGTATCAACTACAAAACTCTGTTTCACGAAAAAAAAGGCTACATGTATGTAGAAATAATTCCTATTGTCTATACAATAAAATATATCTTCACAGACACTCAGCAACTTTTCTCAGCACAACACCCTTATTCCGCTTCAGTGACTACATGAATCCTATACCAAGTAATAAATAAATGGTTTCGATAGTTTTAAAACCGTAGACGTAGTTAACGAACATAATTATACTATATAGCTGCCTCCCCGCGGTTTTACCCACGTAGTTCCCGTTCCCGTTGGAATACAGGGATAAAATATAGCCTATGTTTCTCGTGGATAATGTAGCTTTCGAATGGTGAAAGAATTTTTACAAACGGTCCAGCCAGTAGTTTTTGAGCCTATTCATTACAACCAAACAAACAAAGTTTTCCTCTTTATGGATAATATTAGTGTAGATGTAGAATTGTAGACTATAAGTAAGTACCTACCTACTGTGAATGCCTGCAAGAATAAAAATACCTATTTTTATACCTAAATGATAGAGTAGTAAATCCCAGTTACATATTTTAAAAGCAGGCATCTTATTACGTTATCAATGTTTTGTTTAATGTGTGCATGTGTTTCAATTTCTTGGGTAACCATAATTATCAAGCACCATTATAAGTTTTTACTTAAATTTGCTATTGTGTATTAAATTTAATATTTTGATTGAGATTGTGACTATCTTACATTACATTACCGCCATGTTTTCAAATTAATTAATTTATTAACCATCTGTAAATGGTAATTTTTTTTTGTCAGTTGCTACTCTACTCTATAACTCGCTGTAGGAGCTGACCCTATTTCATATTTACAAAAAAAATACTAAGTACTGCTACTCAAACATCCCTCCCAATATAATACTAATTAATCTACTGTCATCAGAGTTACAAGGGGTACCTATATACAGTATCAATATCTGACGCGCTCGACTATGTCCATGTAACAATTTTTTTTTACATCTTTGCAAGCTCGTAGACGCTTGCCCCACCGCTAAAAGGGTACACATCCCTACTATTAAAACAAGTACCTACCTAAATGTCAGTATAGTACATCGTGAAATTAAGCTCGGCCACTGGGTCAAGTGCGAGTGATAATGTACCCTACGGGTTCACAGTTACTCAACTAGCTCTCGAAAATATAATGTTATCGCCTCAGACTGTTATCAATTCATTGGCCATTTATAGCCGAAAATAGTCATCTATGTATATTCTAGGATATTTATAAAAGGAACGTGTGGAAAGCGACCGGACTTTTAAAGATGGCGCGAGCGGTTCGCTCGTTTTTACCCAGACAAAATATTTGTGTGCATGAATATGTCTGTTGTGTTTGGTTGGTAAATATCAATGAATGTATTTAAATGATTAAGTTATTTCGGTTGGGTATTGTAAAATAATGGAAATGGTAAAGTACGTATGGTACCTAACTAGTTACTTACGTATATTTATTTACTTTATCTTCTAAACAAATTAATCAATCTATGCTTAGGGATTACCCAAGATAGATTTATCTTAGGATTTATATGAGCAACATGTTACGAAACAATAACACAACACGCATGTGCATAACATTCTACTAATATTATTAATACCTATAAAATCTTTTATGAATGTTTGTTACTCTTTCACGTCAGAACGTCTTAAGTGATCTGGATGAAATTTGGTGCATAGTTACTATGTGTTTTGGAGTATCACATAGGCTACTTACTTACTTATAATACTGTGCATATAGTCCAGAGAATGCAGGTAAAGCCGCGGGGAACCATTAGTGGAAAATTAATGCATGGTCTATCAACAATGATTCATGATTTCATATCATTTCCTAGAAAAAGTGAAACGAACACTGTGAGAAGTTTGCCTCGGTAAGGAAATTAATTTTGCTTATGTAATTTTGAATGAGTGTGTGTAGTGTCATCAATAGGTGACTAGGTATCAAGTCACAGTATCAGTCTTCTGGGAAAATGTTAAGATAAGTAACTATTGCAAAATAGTTTTGTTTAAATGTTAATTTGATAAACATTTTTTTTTACTTTATTATGTTAATATTCCTTCACATTATTTGCTATTTAACTATGACATAAATAATTTATAATATGTTTTATAGCATCTATATAGGTATAGAATAGTCCTATTAGGTACTTATAGGGTAACTAAGGATATTACCCCAAAAATGTTGTCTTGGACGTTAGATTAGATAACTATGAAAAATAATACATACCAATAGGTATGTAATAGGTACCTAAGTACCAACTTTTAATGTGAAAAAAGAGTTTTATATACCAGGGACCTTAGGAGCGCCTATGTTACCGCTTGCGGTCGTACAGACAGACTTTACGAGCATTTTTATGATTATGCTCTCTTCCAGTGGCAATTTAGAAATGTTAACGTTTCGGAAATGTCGGTGTAACGGTCAAAGAAAATATGCTCGGATAAAACAAGGGAAAACGGTAGTTTGATAATGTAATATTTTCAACACACTTGCTCATAATGTGAGCCTTATTACATAGCTTTTGGCGCATAAACCGAGCTAAACTAAACCTAACGCCCGTGCGTAATAGAATTCTCCCTACAAAGTTAAATTACCTTACATTATTATACAATGTGTTATATAAGAGGTAGTTCATCGAGCATTTTCAATTTAACCGGATAATACATTTTTTTTTTGAGGTAGTGCAGTTTTTTTTTAGAAAGTGCTTTTATGCTGCTGAAAATACCACGAAAATACATTATCATTTTTGGAATGAATAAATGTAATCATAATTAAGTCATTTAGTCCTTATTTAATAAAATTATTTATAACTAGCTGACCCGGCAGACTTCGTACTGCCTCAATCTATACTTCAATACTAATATCATAAAGCGGTAGAGTTTCTTTGTTTGCTCGAACGCGCTAATCTCAGAAACTACTTTCCCGGCAATTATTCCATTTTTCTCACCTTTTAAACCTTCCCTGGACCCACACGAACATTTCAAAACCAAGGACAGATACTCAGTTCAACCGTTCTCGACTTTTTGTGAGACTAACGAACAGCAATTCATTTTTATATATATAGACTAGCTGACCCGGCAGACTTCGTACTGCCTCAATCTATACTTCAATACTAATATCATAAAGCGGTAGAGTTTCTTTGTTTGCTCGAACGCGCTAATCTCAGAAACTACTTTCCCGGCAATATTCCATTTTTCTCACCTTTTAAACCTTCCCTGGACCCACACGAACATTTCAAAACCAAGGACAGATACTCAGTTCAACCGTTCTCGACTTTTTGTGAGACTAACGAACAGCAATTCATTTTTATATATATAGATAAAATAAACATAACTTTAATTATTTGTATATTTAGGTTGTTTGTATTGTTTATTAGTAGATAGGCTATAAGTTTATTTTTTTTTCACGCACTAAATGCACAGGGCATTTAGTGCGTGAAAAAAAAAATAAACTTGCGCGCCATCGGCGCCATAACATTTCTTATAATTTTCATATTCTGTTTCTTGTATTTATCGCTGTGTGATGAATTATTTAGTTTATTCCTCGCTTATGTGAAAGAAAACGTCGTAGGTACGTAAAATTTGTATCATATTATACTTAACTTACATTGGTAGAAATAATTATTTCACTGAAGTTCGAGACTTAATAAATGAAAACCGCAATAGCTGCTAATAAATTAATCAAATTAATAAAAATAAGTACCTAGTATTAAACTAATATATTATTTTTAATATACTAATATTACGTGTACTATTGATCGTGTAATCTAAAAAAAACTAAACAAAAATATTTAAGATTTTTTACATTGGAAAGGAAGGATGTAACTTGTAGGTAGATGTAACCAGTAAACACGTTACATTTAAACGAATTACCTTTGTTGTTTTGTAACTTTTGTTTCTTTTGTAAATACAAATAAGTTATATGTGCAACAAACCACAAGATAAATCTATGCAATGGGGTACGAGTAGGTATACCTACCTAGATATGTATTTAATCCTACAATTCATGCTTAAAAAATGCTTTCCAAATCACGGATATGAAAAAAAAAAACTTCAATAATACCATTGTTACCTAATTAATAATATTTATTCACAATTAAACTACTTTCTAACATTTCTATTGATCTTGCCGTATATTTCTGGGAACGCTTCGGTGCAGTGAGGTAGGGAGGCCCTCACTCTGTCGTACAGCGTGTGGTCGAACATTAGGCGGAACTCCTCCTCCGTGGTGTATGTGTCCGCGTACAGCATCTGGAACCCGTCGTGCTTTATCACGAAGTCTTCTAGGCGACGGGTTGAGGATACCTGCAAGTTATTATAGCTTTAGAAATAATTATCATCATATTCAGCTCATATCTATACGTCCACCCACTCCTAACAAGTCTTAATTAAATACCCGATCGAAAGGTAAATTGACTCGCTTAGATTTTCACATTCATAATTAGGTAAACACAAAACGGAGTCAGTAAATCAGGATGGCAGCATTAACTAATCCTCATAACTCGAATGTAGTCCCCTCGTCCCAATATCTTAGTTATATCATCAACTGCTCGAGGAGCTCGAGCCTCCCCTAACATCGAGGGGGTTTAGGCCATAGTCCACCACGCGGGCCTAGTGCGGATTGGCGGACTTCACATGCCTTTAATTGTGACATCTCAGGCATGCAGGTTTCCTCACGATGTTTTCCTTCACCGAAAGCCAGTGGTGTGAATCCGTACGTAAGTTTTTACAAACTCAGAGGTATGGGCCAGGGATTTGAACCGGCACCCTCATGATCGTGAGTCGGTGCGTTCCCAACTGAGCCACCACGGCAGTTATATGCAAGAGTATTAATACATTACGAACTAAAAGTCTTGGTATATTACCGCCTCAAAAGTATTCGATTTCGGCACTCCATATACTCCGATGTCGACGTACATCTGCCAGTCGGCCCCCTTCACCTTCAGCAGACCAGGGTTATTGTACACCTTGAACGGGCACAACCAGATTGGATACACCTGGAAACAATTTATGTGTGACGTCATTTTCTAAAAAATAAACTACCTACTTGTACAGATTAAAAATAGGCAATTCTAAAATGTGTATTCAGGCCAAGTAAATCTACATTCCTCACCTCAATTTCCTTATGGAACACATCGATGGCATCTTCCAGGTGTTCCACGGGTACCAGCATGTCCTGGATGACGTGCGCCCGCTCGTACAGCTTGGCCACGGCCTCCGGCTGCGTCAGCTTCAGCAAGGACACCTCCGGGGGCATCAGCCAGCCCAGCAGGTAACGGAATATCACGTTGTTACCGAACGGGACTATATCCTGACAATAATATTTCAAGCATTTATTTTGCAGTCTTTGTATGTATCAATACAGAGGGTTTTTATGTTTGAAGCTGTTTCAGTATTGTTAATTTAGACTAAAATTGACACAGATTATTAAAGTATGTATTAGGTAATGCTTTGCGCTTTAAAATTTAAGTAGCCATTATTCTAATAGTACTTCCGAAGGATCATTCGAAGGATGTCTTTTGAGCAATATTGCAGTTTCATATACTGATAAATTTGTTTCTAAGATATGAGGTTGTACTTGGTAAGGATTTTAGAAATCCTAGATGATATTATAAATGCGAATGAGAGTTTGTTTGCTACATCAATAAGATATAAGATAATGATGTAGATGTAATTATAAGATAAGTTTAAGGCCCTTCTATCGCATTAGGTACCCACCTGTAATGATAGTTTTAAGGAATTGGTAAATAAATAAGTCAAAACGACATAAGTAGATAACCGAATATAAAAATGATTTAAAATATAAATCATTTTAAGTTACTAAACTTATATCATAATTTTATCCTCGTATTCCTACAGGAACGCGAACAGATCTACGCGGGTGAAAGCTAGTACCTTATAATTGAGGATTGAAAGCATATGCATTATATTACCTGTAGCTCCCAGAACAGACTCCTCGTGTGCCTATGGTAGTAGTCCCTCAAAGGCACGTACTCCACGACAGCCTTGTTCTTCTTCAAGTGTCTCTTCACTTGTTTGTAGAACCACTCCGAGTGCCATTTACCGATTTGATTGAGCTGAAATCAGTATAATTAGTTAAATATCTGATATTATAATTATCATCTATAATAATAGCCAGAAAGCTGATAAACTTTTTTTTAAACATACTTCTTCGGTCTACATAATTGTTACGACAAAAATACATAAGGACTCCCAACTGGCCAGTTGGCTTTGTGGTAAGCGACGCTGATTTCCAAGCCGCCGCTCGTGGGTTCGACTCCCATAGAGGGCAAACATTTGTGTCCATGACTATTTACGTTCTGTGTCTATACCTAAAAATAATATGTATTAAATCAGCTATCTGGTTACCATAGCATAAGCACTGTTTGATTTGGAATCAGACTGGTCAAACATCTCCCTGGGTACGAGGGGCATTATTAAACTATAATAGTTTATTCTCAATCACCTTTCCATCCCTTCCAACTTCGTCCACCATATCACCAGTCATCACCACGCCGGTACTTTTGGTGTAGAGCAGTGCTTCGATGAATTGATGCGGTTTGTCTTTCAGAGCCTCCTGACTAAACCGCTTAGAGAGATCAGAGAGACTGTTGTACGGGTGGTATTTAATTCTAACGTACCTGAAAACATGGTAGAAATAGATCAGATTTATTAATAAAGAAGCATTGAAGTTGGTTTTCTGTGGTAAAAGCTTCAGGTAGCAAAGTGAAACCGCTTAACTAGCTGTTGCTAGTAGGCATTTCATAAAGGAGTCAGTAATTTTGTTTTTATTCGTTGACTGCTCGAGTAGCAGTGCGTTGATGCAGGTCCCTTTAATTAAATAAAAAAATACTATGTGATGCACATGTAGCTTCCTCTAAGTAAAAATCTTCTGAAATTACTTATTTAATGGAAATACACTTACTTTTTAGCTGGAACCACTTTGATGACAACAGATGTTAAAAAGCCGAGAGTGCCATACGACCAAGGAACTGCATAGAAAAGATCTGCATTTTCATCCTGGAAAACGAAAAACCTAAGATAAATACCCGCCTTCACGTTCTACCCATTAAGGTTTATTTCCTTCATACATGACATAAATAAATGTTTTTCTGTAATAATTTTCATAATAATATTGTAAAGATTATTTTTATGTTTGTTTGTATATTTAATACAGACAAAATTATTGGATCTATCTGAATGCAAATTTATCAAGGAATAACATTTCCTATGTTTTATTCCTTTTTATATTTTATGATGTAAATGAAATGAGGTATTTACATGGGTCATACAGAGTTTTAGGAATACATACTTAGGTCAGTATCGAACACAAATGTAAGTTTTTCATTACCTTACTGCACGTAACAACTGAACCGTCAGCTAATACCAGCTCGTACTGCAGGCATATGTGTTGGAACAGTCCGTACTCGTGGGACGAGGTCTCGATACCAGTGCCCATGACTAGGCCCCCGACTGTGAGCTGGTCCAACTCGGGGACCACGGCAAGGGCCAGGCCTAGAGGCTCTAGGGTCCGGGACACTTGGCCCATTGTCACTAGGGGCTCGCAGCGGACGGTCTGAAATAATAATATTAGGTAATAAGTACCCACTACATACTATACCAAAGTATCACTTAGTATATGTTTAATGTATCTGTGATTGAGTTCTTAGTAATAGACTACAAGCCCATGAAGAAAAATTACCGGTGATATAAACCACCGTGAAAATCGCATAGAAGGCTGTTACTGTATCCTAAAATAACTGTGAGCACTATGCCGTCAGTTCTGAGCGGTACATGTGAGTAGGTACGTAAGTAAATGGAATTTCTTAAGTTCAACTGAGGAATAAAGATCAAATATTACTGTACGGCGTCTTTTATAGCTTATGGTTAGTTAGTGGTTCATATCACCGGTAATTTTTCTTCATGGGCTTGTAGTCAAGATGCTGCACATAATTTAAATAAAAGTATACAAGGCAAAATAAAAAATATGTTTGGACTTAAAAATATTTATGAATTTACCGGGACTAGGAAAATTGAAACGAGCACCTAATAAAAATATTATTAATAGTTCCTTCATTTTCAATGACGGCTGACAGAACAAAAAGATTAAGAAAAACACTTCAATACAATTCTGTCATGTCATGAATAACATATAATTTTTGACAAACTTTTCTACAAACTCTTGAATTATACAAAATTACGTTACAATAGGAAGAAAAAGAAAAAATGGATATAACCAGCTATGACGAGATTAGAGGTGAAGATCGGCCGAGGCCTAATGAATTCGATACGTTCCTACCCTGGGCCTGTCAGCAGCATCAAGTACATGCAACCATTGCAATCGTAAGGGTGGTTCGAGGTTTGTATTATTTGGAGAAGAGCCTTTTCTATTTCAAAATCCTATGCAGGAGGGCGAAACATATACTTTTATTTCTAGTGAGAAATGGCTCATTCTAATCTTCGGATTTTTTAATCTCTTAAAACTAAATGTCGGAATCGTAAACAACTTATCAGGTATTTATTATTTTATTTCAGCTGATTATGTCAGTGGTGGTCAAACGGACCGACCTAAAGCAAGAGCCAGAGGCAAACTGAACATGCAGAGTGCAGTATCTGATCTAGAATATAAAACAAACGATGACAGTGCTTCAGCTTTGCATTCAATGGAATCCGATAGAATAATCAGAGTTATAACATTTTATAACAACTACCATGAGTTGATAGGAATCACATTCGAGAAGAATTCGCAAATACCCAGGATCATCTTCAAGATTATCGGTCTTATATTACCATTTCATACCCGTTTAAATACAGTTACAATAAATAGTGACTTAGATAAATATGTGATCTATGAGTTAAAGAAGTGGCTGTATGCTTCGAATATTACGGACATTTGTCTAGATAATACGTTTTTTCCAGAGGCTAATTATGACATTCTGTTAGAGTCACAAAGTCAATTAAGGCAACTTTCACTAGCGCGATGTAGGATCAACGATAAAGTCTGCAAAAATATCGCTTCAAAGCTCGTATATTCTCATCCAGGTTCCCTTTCTTTAATGGTACTCAATTTATCATCGAATAAAATCACAGATGTAGGTGCCAAGTATTTAGGGGACGCGTTAAGATCCAATAGAAAACTAATGTACTTAAACTTAGCGGATAATATGATAGGTGATGACGGAGCAGGAAGCATACTTAATAGCTTACAGGAGTTCTTTTTGACTTCCGAAGAAGTACTCTCAGCTAGATCTAGACATATAGTATACTTGAAAAAGCGTAATGAATTAATAGACCGTCTGGTTAAGGAGTTGAGGGTGGGGGAATTTGAAAAGAAAACTTTAAAAAGAAAAGGTACAAGAGCTCCAAATTCATCACCGAAGAAATCAAAAGGCTTGGAAAAGGACCAGTCTCTTAAAAGTATATATGATCCGAAGAGTATAAATAATATGGATTTGCTTTGGTATGAGAAAGCACAACTTAAGGCTTTTAATATGTGCGGAGTATTTGAGGATCCTTATAGTAAACAAAATACAGAAATACGAGATGATATAGTGTATTGTTATGGGAACAACACGCTGTGCTACTTAAATTTAGCGTACAACAGTCTGAGCTATTTCTCTGTGAAAAAAATATTGAATCTTTTAGAAGAGCAAAGGCGTATGGACAGAAAACCCAAGGGTTTGATTAATGTACTGGTCGAGGGGAACTACATGCCGAAATATTGTATAGAGTTGAAAATGATTGACCGAATTTTACAGCATGGATTGTCGATAAATGATGCAAAAATGGCAGGAAAGAAAAAGACTCAATTAAAAACTAGTATTTATAAGGATTCATAAGAAACGATGTGCGCTTTTATTGCAAATTCAACACTAGGTACATATATTTTATTTAAGTCCTCATTGTGTCTAAATAGATTTTGTAAGTATCTTTTCGCAGTATTTAGACTACTTTACTCACGTTTAGATAGTAATTTGATTTGTTTTTAGGTTTATTTAAATACCGGTTTTGTAGTTTTAGAGATAATATTATTAAAAGTTTTAAGGTGTTTCCATGTGTTTGACTGTAATATTTAAAAAAAACTTAGTTAAGTACATATTATTCTGGTGATATTTATGAGCAAGGCTTCGGTATTTTTTCTATATATAATACAATCCAGTAGGTACAACGACATTTTTAGGTATTTATATTCAAACCGTAACTCTACAATGACTCAGAATTGCCGAGATGTATTTTATTTAATTGTTCTGCGTCTATGTTATGTTCTTGACTTATGACATGAAGACGGACAAAAAAGCCAAGTTGTAGTGTTTCCAGTTGTTATGTAATTAAATAACTAACTAAAATAACTTTACGATATTCTTTAATACTAGCACTTATGTGTGCTGTATGCTGTATATCATAGACGCCAATGGGCAGTACTCATATATTGAGTTTGTCTTTGGCCGACATACATAATGAGGGTGCAGGTTCAAACACCGGATTTACACCACTGACTTTCGGTGAAGGAAAACATCGTAAGGAACCCTGAAGTCCTCCTATCTGCACTAGCCTCGCTTATACCACCTCGTTGTTAGGGGAGGCACGTGCTTCTCGGTGGAGACATATATGAGCTGATGATAATGAACTAGCTGATACATATACATAGATGTATCATATACAAATCCTTTCGTTTCCACTCACCATATTAACGGTATCGACTTCGAGAACGTCAACGAGATCGACATGAATGTTGGTGAAGGTCTTCTTGTAGATGCCCTGACGGAAGGACATGGTCTGCCAGGTGGGGCGCGCCGTGCACAGGCGGGTGCTGCGGTCGCCTGATAACCATTGTTTAATCTGTCGAAGGAAATAGAAGATAGTAAATAAATTTATTGGATTCAGGTAAGGACTAAGTGATTGGGTTGTATGGACTATTATTGGACTAAGATACTCATATAACTTATATCATATTGTGACTATCATCTTATTAAATTTGTGCATGGACTTAATAACCGATATACAGGTAGTTTTTTGTATTTACACGCTATTTACATTTATTTCAAGAATAATGCTATTGTTCCGAAAGGTCGCGAGTTCTTAGATGTTCAATTTATCACAATTTCCTCTCGTACTATGTTATTATATATAATGAACTATTAACAATCGATGGACACGGATAAAATATATATATAAAGTGAAGCATGGAACATTCTTCTTTTTTAAGACCGCTAAAACATTTTAAGCCTCGACAGCCTATAATACTCACCTGCCTCTGCACATCCCTAACTTTCTTTTCGTGCATCTTGGGTGCGCTGTTCATCTTGAACACCACGTAGTTCCTGATGGTGGACCACACCTTCCACGCCAGGGAGAGGGGCAGCAGCGCGACGATCACCAGCACCCAACGGAACTCCACCAGAATGTACTCCGCCCATGTCTCCGTCTTTACCTTCATGATGCCCTGGAATTATGATTTGGATTTTGTGAATCAGCTGACTCCAAAACTATGTTTAGAATATAGCGTTAGTGTGTTGTAAATAAGCCCCGTTCGCATTAAGACCAGTTTTAAGCTTTAATCTAGTTCAAAGATATTATCTTTTCTTGTTTAAACAGGTAGGTATAATTATTGAGTAGGAAGGTAGTAAGTTAGGTAACTATGCCATTTTTTAAGTTAAAATAAACTTGTCTTTGCCATGTACCTATTCGACTTATTTTTTTGTACTCTATGTAGCATGTAATTTTAGTATAGATTATATTTAGATAGGTTGAATCATTATTCTACACTCCAATTAAACATTCTCAAATTCAAGGTGATATACAAAATTTATTGGCATCTTATCAGTAACGAAACAATAAAAGATCAGTAACCGGTATAATGAAATGAAATAAATTTATTAATTCAACTAGGCCTTCACAGGCACTTATGAAACGTCGACTCTAATGCTGGGTTCGGAAGGTTGCTTTTGCTGAGAAGAGCCGGCAATAAACTCAGCAATTACTCTTTTCAAAACAAGTTTTAACAATTTCTTTAATAATAATAACATTAGTCCTGATAGAACGAGCGCTATACCCATACCTCGTTATCATTAATATAATCATTTATATTATAATAAGCATTCTGTACCAAAGCTCACTTAACTCGTTCCTTAAATTTATTCATAGGCAATTCTAAAATATTTGTGGGGATTTTGTTATAAAACCGTGCACCAGTCCTAAAAATGATCCTTGCACTTTCTGTAGTCTATAAGCAGATGTTACAAGTTTATGCTTATTTCTAGTATTAATGGAGTGCAAATCACAATTTTTCGCAAAAAGACTAATGTTTTGACGGACAAATATTATGTTTGCATAAATGTACTGTGATGCAACTGTGAGAATGTTAATTTCCTTAAATTTATCTCTGAGGGAAGCTCGCGAGCTTAAATTATAAATAGCACGGACTACTCTTTTTTGCAAAATAAAAATTGTATCTCTATCAGCTGCTCTGCCCCAAAAGAAGATACCATAGGACATAACACTATGAAAATAACTGAAATAGACTAATCTAGCTGTTTCAACATCCGTAAGTACCTAGTCAGATTTTTCTAAACGCGTAAGCAGCTGAGCTGAGCTTCCCCGCAAGACATGATATTTGGGTGCCCCATTGAAGTTTCGAATCTAACGTGATACTAGTGATGTGCCGAGTCGCTGTTTTGGTGGATCGAGTCGACTCGAGTCAGTTTATACGGTATTCGAATCATGACTCGATTCCCTCTACTCGAATTCTATGTTTGGTATTCGAATACTGACTCGAGTCCGGCTGTCGAGTCAGTATTTGAATTCCGGCTAGACTCGAATCAACCCTCATTACCGATTCCTTTTTTCCTAATGTTGCGGTTGGCATCGACCTCAAAAGAAATATTGCTCATATCCGATTATGAAGACGCTTCATGATTTTAAATATTTATAAGTTAATATTTATCAGGTATCAAAGTTATTACATTTCAGTTATTCGTTTGTATTTTAAAGTCCGGTAAATGTTGTTTAAATTACTTTTTAATGAAAGATAATAAAAAAAACTCAACTCAACAAAACTCGTATACTAGACTCGAGTCAATTGAACTCGCATAAATAGAATCGAGTTAGCAAGTACGAGACGATTCTTCCTGACTCGAGTACCGGAATCGAGTCTGGCGTACTCGAATCAAAATAAATTGGTATTCGAGTAGGCGAGTACAAAGCAGGAATCGAGTCTGACTCGAGTCAAACCGTACTCGGCACATCGCTACGTGATACCCAAAAACACTGTTGACTCAACAAGACTGAGGGCTTCATTATTTAACATTAAATTAGAGGCCAACTTTTTTACATTAGGTAATGCAAATTTGATACATTTAGTTTTTTTGCATTCAAAACTAGATTATTAACAGTAAACCAATTTAATACCTTAGATAATGCACAGGTGCAGATAGTGAATGAAGATAGGTGTTTCCTAGATTATACCTAAGTGCTTACCAACGAATACATTAGTTATCCATGTCAAAGTCAAACTTAAAGTGACATCTTTTTATTATCTAAATAACTTTTAAATTAATCCAATATTAATACCTAACTATAACATTATCAGAAAGATACCTGAACTATGAAAAAATCAGTCCCCTTTGTCGTGAATATCATGAATTAGATATAGTTGCTATATGACGTAGGTACGTATGCAAACGCGGAAAAATTGCTATGAATTGTAAATACGTTGGTACTGCCCGCCAGCATGTAGGAAGATATGGATAATCTCGAAATCATTGCGCTAGTTTGCACGCAGTTAACAGTTCTATATAAATATTGATCCATTTCATTGACATTGTATGTAGGTATCTATTTAGTTGGTACGGAAATACTTTAAATTATTTTTATATTACATAATATATTATTATTATATATTACCTACCGTTAAATTTTATATCCTTTAACATAACGCGTTTATGGGGCTTAGCCAATTTGACATAATCTCTACAGAAGCGAGGGAACTTGGAAGAGACCCTAACGTAATGTCAAGTTGGTAAAACCTTAGCTTATACGCTAGAATATGCATTAGGTATCTCCTAACTGGTTACTAAAAACATGAACTCCCACAAATTGATTAGTAGGAACATAATTACCAGTTCACGTAATATCCTTATTATTTAAATGAAAAATAATATATTTTAAATACAAATTCCAAAGCATTGTTGTTAAGACACTTACAAAGTAACGTTTATTCGTTTGATAACGCTGATAAATAATTTAATCTATTCGATTCGAACAGGTGCACCTACATTAATTTACGAGGCATATTAATATTATAAATAATCTTAACATTCAATCTAGAACTTCTGAAAACACTTGTCTATTATTTAAATACCGATCATTTACAAAGTCAAAGTTATTTATTGCATTACAGGTACAGTAGGTGGTCCTTACAACTTTTTCCATTAGATATTATACTAATCAGTACATAAAACAAGTGTTAATTGTTATGAGAAGTAATCGAATACTACAAGTAGGTATTTGAAATTTATATAAAACTGCTGCCTCCGCGCTTTTTCTCCCGCGTATTTCCCATTGCTGTGGCCCTGTGGGAATACAGGGATATAATATAGCCTGTTACGCCCTGATAAAGTAGCTTTCTAATGGTGAAAGATTTCTTAAATCGGCACAGTAGTTTTTAAGTTTATTCACTATAAACATTCACACAAAAATTCAATTTTTGCCTCTTTATAATATTAGAGTCGTGACGACGTTCAGGTCAGTCGTCCCGGATTTTCTTCATACTAAATTTATTATTCAATCTCTAGGTTAGAAACCTGGTTGGCAAAGTCATTTAGATACATTATGGAGTGTGATTCTGATTTCCATCTGGAATAAGGTACTCTATCTGTATTCGAACAATTTAAAATACTGTGACTACTTACAAATGTTCACAGCCACAGCATAATTTTCATACGTAAAGTTTCTACTGATCGGAAAATCGAATAAGTAAATAAAATAAGATTAACATAATGTATTCCAAGATAATCTCAATTGATAACTGAACCGAGCATATTGCAATTCAAATTATTTGTTATGTGTCGGTACTTAGATACACCTACCGAATAAAAATTCACCCCAATTTTAGGAAGAGGAAATCATTTTGTGATTGTCATCAACAACTGTTTTATATAGTTTAATTTCTGTCAGCAGACAGAAAATACACGGGAATTTTATTATTATTCTTACTAAAACGTTCCATTTTATTGTGACTACGAACCTATATCTATTACAACCATTTTAACACTATAATTACACAAATCGGTCGAGCTGTTCTAGAGTTTCGCACTCGGCAACTTATTTAGCTATTATTTTTTTATTTATATAGAAGAATTAAGCTAAAAAACGTAAGTAACTGTAAGTAATCAATCAATTAGGTACAGATATTAACATAGACTGAAGTGTCCACCATAAGATTACCATTTTTGGTGGAACATTTCGAAATGTCTTACAATGGTCCTGAAAGACACGACACGTGTATTTATGTTATAGATAGTAAATACACTACCATCATCAATTACTAGGCATCTATACAAGCATAAGCTAGGTAATCGGGTAGACAGGTATATTTTATTAACTGACAGATTTATTGAAGGTAGAAAAGAACAGAAGGTTGCCAGCAAGGCAGATTTAAAAATGCGAATGAAGTACATCTTTACATAAGGTCCCTAACATGTCACAAATTCTTGGAGCCATATCTCCAGGCATAGTTTAACTCGCCAAAAGGGGGTTAATTTTATTATTAATTACACACGTACAATAGATTCCACATAAAGAAAGTTGTTCAGCGTGCATTGACTCTGGTTAGGTAACTTAGGTACCCATGTTCTATGTTCGTAAAACAAGTTTAAAACACTTACCCTAGTTGTTCCTCTGCGTCCGGAGCACCTTCGTTACTTCATTGCTACCGGCGAACTGGCCTTCGAGTGTAATCAAAATCATGCTAACAGATTATCTAGCTACATATCATCGAGGACAAATACAATCCATTATGCACCTTATGATATTGTAACAAAGACGAAACTTTAACACACTATAAGATTTACTACATTGGAAATAAATGACAGTCCTCAATTGATGTTCCATTGTTTGGTTTCTTCATTTGACTTTTTTTTCATGTACCTACTTGTACCTGCTACTTGTGAAAATCATGTATTTTATAAATGTCCTGTCAATTACCTGTAATAGAAATAAATAAACACAAAATATTTTTTATCAAATAGGTACATGGTTTATTTCAAATGTCTACACACGATTTTCAGCGATCCAATTACTCATTACGTACGGACCACTCCAAACAGGTAGATAAAGTATTAATCCGCCAGGATTTTTCTGATATATTTTATTAAAGATTTCAATTTAATTCTATTCCACGTAGGACTTATCCCGTGGTTCATTCACCTTACATAAAACATCATTATATTAACCTTACTTGTGCCTCGTATTATTAAAATGATACTGCTATATCATTATGGTGGTATTGTATGGTGATACTAGCTGCCTCCCCGCGGTTTTACCCGCGTAGTTCCCGTTCCCGTGGGAATACAGGGATAAAATATAGCCTATGTTACTCGGGGATAATGTAGCTTTCCAAAGGTGAAAGAATTTTTGAAATCGGTCCAGTAGTTTCGGAGCCTATTCATTACAAACAAACAAACAAATCTTTCCTCTTTATAATATTAGTATAGATTACCACATTCGATAAGGAATTTGCTATACCTACCTAAGGCTTTGCTTTAACACCCTTATATTTTTACCATGAATATTCTTTGTTTGTAATATCGCGATCGCTGTTTTAAAACTCCGGCTAAGTGTAAGTTATCTGGCGCACGATAGGTTCCGCACATCAAAATGTTAATTTTTACATAGTTCAAGCTCTTTAGAAGCAATGTCCGATAAATAAAAATTCCCCAAATAATCCAACCAGTGAGTCCCTCACCCCCAGCAACGCCCTGAGCCGAGGCACGGTCCCGCAGGGGACACCCTCAGCGCTGTTGCTTAAATATATTTACGGTTGAGAGCCCTCAGCGCTCACCGATTGCCCGCGTAAAGGTGTAAAAGCCATCAGAGGCTAACACCTTCTAGTCCCTTCAAAAAAAAAAAAAAGCTCTTTAGAAGTGCTATGTTCGATAATAATAGGTATATACTTAATTAAAGTCACCTGGCACTAGTAACTTTATATCTAAATTGTTGCATTTATATTGATAACTCTACTTATACCTATGCTTTTCGTATTCAGTCTTTTTATTTGGGGCATTTTACATATCGCCAATCCTAAACTAAGCAGCTGATATATAATAAACCATTTTTAAGGCGTAGATATTTACATCCAACACAGAATAAACAGACCTGTTCATGCACACAAATGTGCGTGTAAGGTGAGAATCGAACCCACGACTGGTGGCTTGAATTTACATTCTCCTACGAGAATATAAACGTTATTTTATATTCTCGGGGATCCCGGTATATAAAGTAGCCTTTGTGTTAATCCATGTCATTAACTATTTGTGTTCCAAATTTCATCCAAATCCGTTCGGTAGTTTTTGCTTGAGAGAGTAACAAGCATTCATCCATACGACCAAACTTTCGCTTTTATAATATTAGTAGAACCATGACAGGCAGAAGACAAATGGTTAATTTGAATCAATTTGCCACGGAACCATAAAAAATATCTATCGTCGAAATTTGTCCGATAAAACATCGTTATCTAACATGGTATTTTATTTTCAGCGATAATCGAAATCCAATCTGAGACATTTAATTAGTTAAAATGATAAAATTCTTAATACTTATTTAAATAAATTTATTAGATAGATACTCGTATTTTGAAGGTACACAATTATTTAATACTAAACACACGCCACAACAGCTTATTGTATTCACAAACCGGTAGATACCTGTACAAATCCTATTTACATAATTAATTCATCTCGATAAATTAATTAAATTAACAAACACAAATTAAGAGAATTCACAGACTACATTATTATACAAAACAAAGAATCACAGTTTAGACTTCTTTAAACCCTCATGCGTCACCGGAATCATTGTATCATGTTTAGGAACCGGCTTCTTTGCTGCACTGATGATGAGCTTTCCATCAGAAGACAGCCTTGACTTCACACTCTCCAAAATGCACTCATCTGGTAACTGATACCTTCTTATGAACTGTCTGGCGATGTATCCATAGTCGTCCTTCTTCTCCTCGTGTTTTGCCTCCACAACGATGAATCCATCGCTCGTTTTCACTGATATTTCTTTAGGCGTATAATCCTTAACGTTCAAGCAAATCTCGTACTTATCACAATCAGATTTCACAGTGTTTTCCTGTCTCCAAGGGAAGTTTTCCATCCAATCGATCGATCGTAGAACTATTTCGTCGCCAAATATCGGCGGTGAATAAACTGCGGGCAATTGCAACATGTTGTCGCGTTAAAATTCTAGAATAATCATTAATTATGTTCGTCGATGTCGCGTAGCTACTGCAGTGATTGAAAAATCAAACTTGTTTGTAATGTTTTCTTATTTCATTTTCAGTCGGTATGCAGATAGAGATAGATAGCATGAATCAATTGTGATATCTCGCAAAGGTATTTGTTGTCTCTGTCACTTGCCAATGTCATGACTCATGTCACTTGATGTCACTTTCAATTTTAAGGTAGGGTATACATACTCGGCGTGACGTACCCGGCACGACAACGATCCACAATAAACCTATTATATATTTTAATCAAAACAGAATAATGTTGCCTTAAATACAATATATATATACCCACCAAGCAATATTCAACTAAAGAAACATCTGAGACAAATTAATAATGAGTGTTAATCTAACATTTTGATCAGCTTAATTATGTTTTGAATGTCGACATGATCACGGATCGTCGGCGTCCCGTAGGCGTTTGAGTTACCTATTTCATTATTATTCATGAATTCTTGATAAGTCCCCCCCTACCATTAAACACCTCTCATTTACTTCAGTTACACGTGAATAGACTTCCAACTTCATTTGACGTGACAACGTCTTATAAATTGGTTTGCCGGGTGACACTTCAAGAAACTGCGTTACGCTCCGCTCACGTTACGTGACGTTATGTTTTAAATTGTTACTATTATTTCATCCTTCTTCCTACTATACGAATGAATATTCACATTAAAATTATTTTACCACTCAAAGTCGTTGTCACGTAAAACTTTCGCCCGTATACCGACTTTACAGGCAACCAATTTTTTTTTTGTGGCAGGGTAAAGTTAGTTAGCTACATATTAAAGGAAATCTTCGTTATGATCTTGGCAGCATATCCGTGAAACTGTGTAGGTAGGTATTTAAAAATTTTATTTTTCACTGTTCAATGAGTACTGTTTTCATTGAACAGTGAAAATATTGCGAGATGTTTGCGAGTAGGAAAATAGTAACTTGTTAGTTGTTTACCATTTCCATATTGGCCAATAGGGGATCGTTGTTAACCGTGCAACTGCAAAATGTAATTCTGACTCATGATCTCATTATGTTCAATGTTGTTTAATGCGTATAATATCTCGAGCGCCCATGAACCTTTTCATATAATAATCCGTAAACTTGCTCTTCTTTTGTGTTATAAACAAGTCATAATTTTGTTACATATTTGTATTAAATTTATACCTATTACATTACCGCTATCAGACAAATCTAAGTCGTTTTATCTGTCGGTCAAAGTGGTCAAACTGTTATTGTTCACCAGTGAGTGACACATCCTTGTGAAATAAAGTACTAAGCTCCAATTTATATCTAATTATGCCCAAAGTAGCTGTAGTTACGGGAGCAAATAAGGGCCTAGGCCGGGCAATCGTCGCAGGTCTGTGTCAAAAATACAATGGAATAGTTTACTTGACCGCCAGAGACGAAAGAAAGGGGTTCGAAGCATGTTATATGCTCAATAGGTTAGGACTGGACCCCGTATTTCATCAACTGGACGTCACAGATCACGAAAGTATAACAAGGTTCGTAAATCATATCCGTGATGAGGGTCAGGAAGTGGAGATATTAGTGAACAACGCAGGATTGCTGTTCCTCAAAGATGCTGGTGATGCTTTAGGATCAAAATTGTTTCAAGCGGAGGAAACTTTGAAAGTGAACTTCTTTTCTTTGGTCGACTTTACTGAAGCAGTGTTGCCATTGGTCGCAGACGGCGGGAGAATCGTCAACATTTCAAGTTCTTCGGGACATCTATCTCGGGTACCGTCACCTACTTTAAAACACAAGTTAGGTTCTATTTTGCCATTGGAGGAATTGAAGGCTCTTATGAATACTTACATTGACTCTGTGAAGTCAGACGCAGGAGACACAAATCCAGAAGATTGGGGTCAATCGCCCTATGTCGTTTCGAAAGTGGGCGTAAACGCTTACACATTTTTGTTGCACCGAAGGTTATCTTCTCGTGGTAAGTACCTATATTCATATGTTTTACTTACCTACGTAAATGATCGGATACTAACGTCCTACGCACAATGATAACATAGATTAAATTAGTTTGAGTCGATACCAACATTTGATTCCCCTACATGCAATATATTGAGCTCTTCTATATTTGAGCGGACAAAGACAAGCTCTATTTCTATTCTACGTATTCACTAGCTTTTACATTTATTTGTTAGGCTCCCCGCGGCGTCGCCCGCGTTCCCGGGGGATCTTCAATTTTCCCGGGATTAAAAGAGCCTATATCCTTTCTCAGGCTCTGGATTGTCTGTGTACCAAATTTAATTTAAATCGGTTCAGTAGTTTTAGCGTGAAAGTGCAACAGACAGAGTTACTTTCGCATTTATAATATTAGTATGGATTTTGTTTGTCCTGTACTTCTTAAATCTATTTGTGTTCTTATTGTCTAACGTTTTTATTAAAGGTATAAAAGTAAACTGCGTCCACCCGGGCTATGTGATATCGGACATGACAAAAGGAGTCGGCTCGGTGACGCCGACGCAGGCCGCGGAGCACCCGCTGCGACTCGCGCTGAACCCCGAGGGCGGAGGCCTATTCGTGTGGCACAACGGAGCCGTCGTGCCCTGGGACGGACCGGACCCCAGGCTGTACATTGATGCGATGAAATCATAAGGAAATAAAATAAATAATGATGTGTTTCAACTACTTTTTATATCAACGTTATATGCATTTACTTTTACATATTAAATGATCATTTATTTTTTTACTATATTATAAATATATTACTGGAATATATTATGCATGTTTTAAAGAATAAATAAATACCTATAAAATTTTTAATTTTATTATTTACCTTGTTTTTGAAAGGCATTCAAAGGATTTCAAAGGCAAAGATTTCATTGACATTTATTTAAGAATTAGAAGTATATCAATTATATGGGTACACATAGTACAAGCTCTGGTTAGCATGCTTTAAATTTATTTATTTACCCATTGATGCCAAAATACTGTTTATGCTTATGGGGTTTCGGTTCTGTAAGATCCAATGTTAGAAAAAGGTTTGTCATTAAAAGAATGTAAGTTATAATTCTTGCTTTAATTTAATTTTTTTCTTGATTAATGGCTCATTAAGGTACAAATGGAACAGTGAAATATTGGCATCTCATATTAATATAGAAAATATAATCTGTCATAACAGGGAGATACGATTCTAGTAAATATATAAGATACGAACAAATATACATATAACCATGCGTAGTGAGACGAAATAAAGAACAAAAGAAAGTTTTAAGAAATATGATAAGTCAAACACCGGGGACAGACAGCTAGCCTAATGAAAACGAATGTAAAAATAAAAGTAAATAAGTCAAACTTTTTTAAATAAAACAAATAGGTTAATTTATTTTACAAATCCCTTTGTTATCATATTTCTCTCATTTAAAATATGCTCTTCTTAATACAAAGATTTATCGATCACATCACCAACGGAAAGAGACAATAGTAGTATTACTGAAATAGAAAATATAATATCCGCTGTCGTCGTGGAATTGCACTGTTTACTTGGCGTCGATGCACTCGGCGGGGTGCTGGGCGGGCTTGGCGGGAGCGAAGCCGGGGGGCAGCGGTATGCCGGCGTAGGCGGGCGCGGCCCAGCCCAGCTTGTGGCCGGCCCACTGCGCGCCCAGGTGCAGCTGGTGCGGCTGGTGCGCCTTCACGCCGTTGGGCTGGCTCTGCATCTGCAGCTGGTTGAACCGCGCGAACAGCTCCTGCTGCTGCTGGCTCAGCGACCCGCCGCTCGGGGGCTGCACCTGTTGCTGCTGCTGTGAAGACTGTTGTTGTTGCGGCTGCGACTGCGATTGAGACTGCTGTTGTTGCGGGCCCTTGCCGAAGTTCACCGATGTAGATACGATCGCAGGGTCCATTTGAGTCCAATCTGGAAACCAAATGTAATGCTATTTTTGAGAACTAAAGAAAGAAATCAGTACCATATCCAAACCGCATTATTATATTTTTAATAGTGGCCTGTTCTAGGCTATATTTCATCTATGGTAGCGACAGTCACAAATTGTCAATCATGACCCTATTATTAATCTCAACCTACACTATCAACATAGAACTATAATTTGCAAGTGTTATTTACGTTTCCAATTTATTGTTAGTTTAGTATTGATTGCATTTATATTGAGATAATAATCTGTTAAAAATGTTCTGAATAGAATCGATATATTACGAAAAGAATACACTATTCTTTGTCCTGTTATGTACTATTTACAGTACTAAAACTAGCCTATTCCCGCGTGTTCTAGTTACGGAGGCTACAAATATAGTGATGTTGTTTGACATTACAGTGTGTACCTTGGTGTGGCTGGTGCGGGGGCAGGCCGAACGCGCTCATGTGGCTGAACCCGGGCGGGGCGAGCCGCGAGCGTCGCACGCGCTCCATGTTGTCACTGAAATACAAGTCATATTATGAAAACGTTTATAAATATAACAAACTAGCTGCCTCCCCGCGGTTTTACCCGCGTAGTTCCCGTTCCCGTGGGAATACAGGGATAAAATATAGCCTATGTTACTCGGGGATAATGTAGCTTTCCAAAGGTGAAAGAATTTTTAAAATCGGTCCAGTAGTTTCGGAGCCTATTCATTACAAACAAACAAATCTTTCCTCTTTATGATATTAGTATAGATGCCTAACTTATGTCACTCGAGGCATGTCAATTCGTTATTGATAGACATCTATACTGGTATATACATAACCCTTTCTTTTGGTCGTCGTAGTAGGTTACAAAAAAAATTAACTGAATAAAAATACGTAAATTGCTTTGAGTATGGCCCCAAACCTTTATTTAATTGTATACGTACTTCCATTTGAGTACTATATTATTGTGCCAAGGCAATGGCATGATGCCAAGTACATTATAGGTACAACATTATTGTAAATTGTTAATAAAAACTCGTTTTTTTTTTACTTATCGTCTTCTGTTAACACACAAGTTAATACACAAGGAAGACAATTTTTTTTTTTATACCACAAGGGTGGCAGACAGGCATACGGTTCCACCTGATGGGAAGCGGTTACGGTAGCCTATGGACGCTTGCAACACCAGGGGCGTCACTCACGCGTTGCCGACCCTATAAAAAGGGAGCAACTGTATAGGCAGTGAAAGGGAAAAGGGCTTAATCCCCGGTCCCCCCACTGCCGCTACAGCGTCTCCTCATGGAGCTCTGGCTACCTTACTCACCGCAGGAACACAACACTACATGTAGTGTTATTTGGCTGCGGTCTTCTGTAAGGTGGAGGTACTACCCCAGTCGGGCTACTCCAATTTCGAACGGACGAATCCGTTGCGCCCTACCTCCATTAACAATCCACGTGCTTACCCGCTAGAGACGGTGTTCTGCATCATTTCGTTCTCCATGAGCTCGGCGAACGCCTTCTGCGTCTCCTTGAAGGGGTCGAAGTCGAGATCGTCGTCGCCGTCGCCGGCGGCGCGGCATCCGGGGTTCTCTGCACTGCGCGACATGTTGTTCATTCTGAAACATTTAATAAGTTGTTTTAAATTCTAAATAGGACGCAAATTATTTGTTATTTATATAAATACTAGTGGCTCTAAGCGGGTGGAAACCCTGCAATTTTCCCGGGATAAAGTAGCCATGTGTTATTCCAGAAAATATTCTAACTCTGTGTCAAATTTCAAGCAGATCCTTTCAGCCATTAAAGGTTTAGAAACCTACACCTATATATTAACCTATTTTATGAACCTGTTTATATGAATTGATTTTTTATTTCAAAAATATATGTAATTTTGTTAGTCAAGGTCGCTCTGTGTTGCCCTTTAAGGTCATACACAATTAGCTGCATCGAGTACTCCTTATTTTATAGATTACTAGCTGCCGCCCCGTACTAGTTTCACCCGCGTAGTTCCCGTTCCCGTGATCACATAGAAAAAAACGGTAACGGTACGGTAACTAACATTGTGACACGAGAATTTTATATACATAGACTATCAGAAAAGAAAATATACAAAGGAATGAATTAACATTTAGTGCATTCCCTATTCGATATTATTGGACTCATACAGCATCAACAATATTATAGATCGATGTGTTTGTTTATACCTCTGTTTGTGTTCCATTTCGAGCCGTTCAGCACTGAGCATGTTGTGTGGGAAGTGCAGCGGCTCCGGGAACCTCTCCGCGCGGGAGACCTGCAGCCGCATCTGTTGCGCCTTGTGGAAATCAGTGAAGAACTTGTCCATATTCTCCGCCAGATATCTGCCTTCGTTCTGCAAATTTGCGGTTATTGTTAGTGTTTGGCTGTTTTTGATGGCATATATAGTAATACTATTAATTACCCAATGGATTTCATTGACATTTATTTAAAAAATAGAAGTATATCAATTATATGGGTACACATAGTACAAGCTCTGGTTAGCATGCTTTAAATTTATTTATTTACCCGTTGATGCCAAAATACTGTTTATGCTTGGTACAGTTAGCAATTGAAATAGAATACTGATAGTAAATAGTAACTTATCATGACTTATACACAATATAGTATTTGCATATGTGTTTAAAGTGCTGCTTAACAAAACTCAATGTGGTAACATAAAGATACATATATTTTTGTAGCAAAAATTAAACTGACCGTAGATTGTGGGTTATCAAATCCATTGACAAGGCCTGCTTGCTGCATCTGTTGCTGCTTCGGTTGCAGCATCTGTTGCAACATCTGTGGAGTGTGTAACACGAACCCGCCGCGCATAGAGCCGCCTAACGAACTCGACGACATAGAGTTCGCCATAGAGCTACCGCCCATAGAGTTGTCTACGCGCATACCAAATGGTGGAAGCATATTTGGATTTTGGAGAAAATTAGCACCTGAAATACATAACATAAAAATATGTTATAGTGAATAAGCACATACAACCACTAAAGTAATATTGACCGTTATATTTTGGTTGACAAAAACACCTATGACACAATCTGGCCGGAAAATGTAGATTTATGACATAAACTAATTTACCTTGAAATCTAGAATATAAAACTTATACCTATTCTCGGGAAATTTGGAAAAAATACGTATTCAATGTATCTTACCTAATAATTCACTAGCCGACTCAAGTCCTATACTACCAGAGGGCATATAATGTTTCGGTTCTACCATAACACAGTGTTGTCTCGCCAATAATTCATTTTGTCTCATCAGCATTTCACTCCGGCTGCGTTCCCTTAGTAACAGTTCTTTCTGACCTTGGCTAATTTGACTAATCTGTCTATCGTTGCCTAAATAGCTCATAGTATCTCTGTCTAATAGTCCGTACCCATTGACCATTGGGCTCTTCATCTGTAAGGGGTTATTATCAACTAGGCCAGCGAGCATTTCTCTGTGATTGTGCAACATCATTACTTCGTTATTCGCGTCATTTAATAAATTATGTGTATTATCATCTTCTAGGAGGCTGTGATCACTGTTGTCTAACAAATCGTGATTTTCTAACAAACTGTGTCTATCTGATTCCAATTCATCCAATTCGTTTGATAGATAACTCTGTTGCGCGTCGTGACTGTGTTCGAACACTGAGCCGCCATGTGACTGCGAGTTGTATACAGCTTTTGTTTCTACTTCCGTTTCGTTATTATCAATATTATTATTAATACTATTGCTAGACTTCTGTTTTGATTTGTCTGATTTGCTTTTCTTATTCGTTTGGCCATTTGTGCTGTTTGTATCTTTATTGCTTCTATTCGTTTTGGTGTCTGTGTGTGTGTCTTTGTTTTTCGTTTGAGCCTGTTGTACCTGTAGTTGTGTGGGACTGGAAGATTCTGATGTGCCGTTTTCTTGTGACTTAACTGTAACAAATTTGAATCATTTATTAATAATATTTTAACGTTAAATAATAATTTATATCCTAGAAAATTTACTTATCAAGGAGAATAATTCGTGAGAGTTCATAATAAATGCTTGGGATAAAATAAAAACATAGACATACCCGTAGAGTGTTGTGGCTTAGGACTGGGTTGTTTTCTGGCGGGACTATCTGACGGTGGCGAGGAGCCGAGGCTGGGCCAGGCCTCCTTGCCGCCGGCGCCGGAGCTGCTGCTGGCGCCGCTGCTGGAGCCGCTGTTGCTGCCGCTGCCGCTGCCGCTGGCGCTGCTGCCGCTACTGCCGCCGCTGCTGCTGCTCACGCTGCTGCCCGCACTGCCACCACTACCGTTCGATTCTTTTTTAGATCTGCAATGAGGTTGTAAAGCAACAACTGAAGATGCGTCGAGGTAGCCGGTATACGAGAATGGACGGCAATGTTTGGTGTTTTTTTTGTAGATGCAATTTGTATAGTGCATAATGAAATCCTTACAAGTATATAATAAAAGGTTAGATTGTTAGACTACTTTTTCTTGACCTAACAAATTGGGAAATTAGAAAATTTTGTAATTATTACTAGTTAGAAGCCTAGACTGAAGAATATAACAATAAACATAATAGATACTATAGGTTGTGAAGCAGAAATACTGACCGAGAGTGGTGAATATTTTATTTTTAGAATTATTTTCCTAACCGTTTGTAGATTATATACACCACAACCAAGTTTGTTGAAAAAATAGCCATAATCCGAATAACCCTTAACTGGTTAAATGATGGACGGAAATGAATAAAGCAATGAAAATGTACAAATTAAAAATGATGAGAAAAAGCTTAAACCAAAATTAAATATATGTTAAATGTGACGTATTGACCGTTCTACAGTGGCTATTTATTACGGTAATGGTACTCACTTAGACGAATTGACTACGTTTATATGTGACGATGTGACCACTGTTGTCGGTATAAAGTTCGATTGATTACCTGGAACAAATGAAAATCGATTAAATATGTACTTAACAAATCGATTAAAATATAACGATCGATTTAATAGTACTAACCATCTTTTGAACTGCTTTTTTCTGCATTCGTACTAGGATTACCTGCGGATTTGTAAATATGTTATTGTTAATTTGGAAGTTTTTTTTATTAACTAGAATACTTCCATAGCATATACTCTAATAGCTTAATATTAGTTGAATGTCTTCGGTAACGCAATCGAAACCGCGAGACAATAGCGCCTGAGTATGTCCCTGCGGTATGACAGTCATGTAAGTCAGTTCAATACACCATATTATCACCATCAGCTTACATTTATATAATACCCTTTTTACACTACCATCTCATGATAACGACTGCAATAAAGGAAGCCCTGGATTTCCCATGATAACAATTGTAATAATGTTGGATCAAACTGGATTTGACTAACCAGTCGTGCAAGCACCTGTTTAAGCCCTGCTTTTAGAGTCAGAGTGGATATTCCAGGGTACAAATATAGATGTAAGGTTGGGTGATGGTCCTCACCGTTATATTGTTTGTCGTCTGGCTTGTCCCGGGGCGCGTGCAGCAGCTGGTTGTGCAGCTTGCGCTCGTACACCTGGTGCAGCCCGGCGTGCATCTCCTCCTTAGTGAACGACGCGTTCGGATCACCTGGGGAACGCCACACATTCATTTATTTGGATATCCAACAGAAAACACACCTTACATTTAAAAATAACATTGACGCTACTTCAATAACAGGACATTATAGAGAACACACAAAAAAAAGTAATAATAGAACATAACAACGACATAAGAAAATAATTAAGGCCCTAAGATTTTTTTTTATTTCAAATACAAACTTATAGATATTTACCATCCAAACACATAACATAATTAGCATTTTTTCTCGTTAACACTAACATTGTGTATAAAAAATTGGTTGCCTGTAAAGTCGGTATACGGGCGAAAGTTTTACGTGACAACGACGCAAGGGACGCGTGCCTTTCACTTTTTATGTCTCTCTCTCTCGCTCTTAGGCGGGCTAACCATGCCCGAATGGAAGGGACGCGTGCCTCTCACTCGCTCTCATTGTGAGCGGTGCACGTGAGCGGAGCGTAACGCAGTTTCTTGAAGTGTCACCCGGCAAACCAATTAATAAGACGTTGTCACGTCAAAACATTATTATTAGACGGCGTACCTAGGTCGTGCAGGTACATGCAGTCTGGCTTGGGGCAGGGCTGGTTCTTCATGAAGTTGGCGCAGTACTTGGTGGTGCCGAGCGAGCCCTTGAGCACGCGGCCGTCCAGCGTCACGTTGTTCACGCCCTGTATGGCGCGCAGCGCGTCCGCTGACGTCACGTACGTCACGTACGCCGACGCCGACGGACCCTGCAATGGAGATACCACCTTGTGTTATTGGGGGACGGTCGAAATTCACATGGACGTGTGATGTGTCTTGGATTTCAAACCAAAATAGACTTGATAGTACATGCCCAGACTTTATGTGGATGGTCGAAAATCACTTATTAACATGTGATTTATGTCTATTGTCTATTGATTTTTACCTGCTGTAGGTCTAGGATTTCAAAACACTTGATAGTATAAGCCAGAACAGGTTATACAGTAAGATCTATTAATTCATTACAATGTATCAGGGTTAAATAGCACGTGTGACTTCTAGTATTAGAACTCACTGACGCAAACTCAACTAAATTAAATAAATATCCCATAGAACAAACTTATAAACATTATTATGTGTTAGGTTTACTTTATGTATTTTCTTACCTGTGACCCTGCATACGTGGTACTTTGGTTTATAACTACTTTGTGAATTTTGCCATATTTGCCAAAGTACTCCTGCCGTTTGAGAATCTGAAAGTGTTTGTATTAATTAATGAATAACTGAATGTATTATAACTGTACGGTACTTATGATCAATAAACATTTCTAATAAATACGAATTATATAGCATAAGTAATGTTATATAGAAACTAAATTACCAGATAAAAAATTGGTGTTAATCTATGTTAATATCATAAATGCAAAAGTAACTCCGTCTATCTCGTCGCTTTCACGTTAAAACCACTGAACCAATTAAAATTCATTTTGATACACAGATAGTATAGAGCCTGAGAAAGGACATAGGCTACTTTTGATCTTGGGAAAATGGACGACCTCCCGGGTATGGGGGTGAAACCGCGGGGAGTTACTAATCCTTAAGTGTTGTGGGTGAGGGTCAGTAGGGTTCGTGTGAGGTCGTGGAGGATCGTAGGGGATCGTGGGGAGTCAGTTGAGGGTAGTATGGGGGTCGAGTGTGGGTCTCACCTCGGGGTCGGCGAGGCGCACGGGCAGGCCCACCACGAACACGAGGTTGTTCTGCACGACGCGCACGTTGGCGAGCGCGCGCCGCGACTCCAGCGTCTTGTTGCGCCGCTTCTGCTCGCGGGCCTTTTTCTCCGTCTTTATCGCTGCCACCTGGGTAATACCACACGATGTATGTTAGCTTTTATCTATATATATATAAAAAAAAGTCGTGTTAGTTATACTATTTATAACTCGAGAACGGCTGTACCGATTTGGCTGAAGATGGGTAGGATGGTGGGATTATAACCAGGAGATGGACATAGGCTACTTTTTATCCTGGGAAAATTGCCGATCCACCCGGAACGGGGGTGAAACCACGGGGCAGAAGCTAGTATTATATATTTTAATTGCCTACGAAGACAGAAGAGCAGTCGGCCCACCTGATGGAAAGTGGAAGTGAAATTTATATAAGTAATAGTGTTAATGTGGAAGAAGGGCCAGGAGGTTAATATGGGGTTATTTGTATTTATTTACAAATATCCATGAAATATTAATTGCTAAAGTAGAATAGAAATGATTGTTAAGTTAAGTATGGTCTAGAAGACAATTACTGCCTTCGAAACATTATTTTTTTTTAACAGATTGTCAATAGAAAGAATTGAAGGTATAAAAGAAATATTAATATAATGTACATACTATACATAACTTATCATCATACCATAATACCATACGGTGAGTCGATACTCACCGTTATATCCACATGTATATATTTACCTGCTCTTGACTGAGTGGAGTGAAGTCTGCCGGGTTCTCGGGGTACGCCTTCCGGCACGCGGGGCATAGCCCGTTCTCGCCCTCCCTGATGCGATTCCAGCAAAACCGGCAAATCTACAATTTGGAACGACACTATTTAAACTTCGTTGAAATAAGGGTCATAACTTCACTATATAAAGATTATCTGTTTATTATAATACCATGTACTATTAATTAATTTTTAAGAACCAATATGATATTAGTAGCTTAAAAAATATATCCGTAAAGATATTTGAAAATCATTATCTTACTAAAAACACCTGCATCGTTATATATATAATATTGAATGATAAATTAACGATTATGAATCCTTTTTTATATTAGTATTTAATAGTCCAAAATAAATAATAAAAAGGAAATTGAAAATCATGATCATCAATTTTACTTAGCCAACTAAACAAATGATAAAAATGTAAATAAACCATTCTTACTTGGTATCCACATGTGCACGGGTAGAAGTGGAGATCGTCCACCTCCAAGGGTTCCATACACAGTGGACATTCCACCTGCAACAGAGATCCAGTTGAGTTGTGATACACTAAAGTGTGACTATTGCATCTGTCCTACTTACTCTACTGTTGGACACGAACCTGTCTGACATGGTCTGCACCAACCACCTGTTGTGACCACCATTTAAATAACGTTACTATTATTGCATTGAATACCTTATTTTATGTAAAACTAACTTATCTTATGGGCATCATAGCGGGTGTAGCGTATTTTGTTTTTCTACATATATAGTTACACTTATTATTATAAATGTAGTGTCACCCCATTTCAATTTTTAATAGGTTTGTAGTCATCGTGATATTGGGGGAACATAGGTTCACTCTTTTGAATGTCAATTGCACTCAGTGCACTTTTGTCTTAACACGCTATTTAAACTCTATGGCATTTTTTTATAATATCATTTACAAAAATAAAGTACATAATATGATACTATGTAAAATTCTGTTATTTTAATTTAAATAGCGTGATAATTAAATCATTAACTTTCTGACACCCATGTAAAGAAAGCCTTAAAAACTAATAAAAACATAAAAAAGATATTTACATGGTTTACCTGCTCCTCCCCGCTCTGATTCAGAACTGACATCCTAGTCCCAAGAGCCAATGGTTCTTCAGTGTCTAGTGAACTTGAATGTAGTCAGTTAACACTAGAAACCACTACTGTGACCTGCAAACATATCAAGCACATAAAATGAACAAGACAAACTATGTTTTATAATATACTTTGACTAAAACGAGGAAAAGTATAGAAACTAACAGTAATAACTGAAGTAATTTCCAGGTAGGTATTAAAATTAAATTTGAATCATAATTAAGAATAATCATAACTGTACACGTTTGGCATGTAATGCCTTACTCTGTCCACTGTCACTGTCCACTAATCCATGTAGTGCCTTGAATTAGTCGACAGTGATTGCCATTTTCTGATATAAAAAACCAGACCTAGTACTGTCACCAACATGCATTATTACAAGTATAGGTAAGTAGGTATCCAGCTATATATTTTACGCCATGAGATTTAGAATGAAATAGCAGAAAGCTTTACAAGAGCTCGTCTCCATCGTGAAATGAAAGAGATGACGCACTATTGAACCTATTTCCCTTGCACTAATAAGAGCTTTTCATGACACATTTTAGTCAGTTATAATACTGAAAATGTTGTAAGATTGATCTAGAAGGTCTCATTAAAAGAAAGCTATTTCTTAAACCAGTATCTAATCTTAAAAAAACAACATTATGCATAGTAAAATAAAAATAGGTTTTAATCTAACATAATTGAGTACATCACAAAAGAATTACAAGTAAAGCAATTAAACCACATTGTAAAGATGATAATGACATAAAGTAAAGAATGCATTTTGCCATATTGAATCAATGCAATGTGCTTGATGTGAGTGGCAGTCACTTATGCAGTGATGAGCCTTATGTAATAACAACTATTAGAAAGGTAAGTTTGTCCAGAGGTCAGCACTTTTACATACCACCGGCTGGTATGCATGTAACTGTTTTTTAAAGATTACATACAATAGATTTATGAATCATTATGACACAGATATAAAGTTCAATTATGTATTTGTTTACGTATTGTTCGAGTGTATAGGTATTGGAAAACGCTTAAAATGTATGATATTTATAAACAAACAATAACTCTTATCTCATTTCTCTGTCGATTCTTGTGCCTCGATTGGTATAGTATTATAGATTGCTGAATGCTAAGTCACCAGATAGGGAGGTATTTTTGTCATTTTTGACAGCTTAAAATCAAGTGGTTGTTAACACTGATGACGTCATGATTGGGTCGGTTGACACAACCTACCTCAATTCTATGTCGAAACCCTAGATAATGGCTGGGTTACTGTCGTGTGACTCCACTTGACTCCCTAATTGTTCGAAACTTAGATTGAAACTGAATAAGAAGAAATTAGATTAAAAACAGTTGTATTCATTGTCAAAAGTTCAGTATAGTGTGCAATAAGTCTAAAATTAATAAGTAGGATTTAGGCAAGTATTGTGATTATGGCCACACAACAAACAAATCTATTAATTTCATTTGAGCCTTTGTTTTGGTTGATAATATAATTGACACTAATTGTTGCTGTGTAAAAGTAAACATTGTTTATTATCTCTTTTCTACTTAACTTTTATTGACATTTAAGAACAAATTATTAAATTTCAATAAAATTTTACATATATATTATTTTGATTGTTAAGCTGAAATGTGATATTCTAATAATTTTAAGGAAATATTACAGGGATTTCCATATGCACAAATATTTTGGACAGAGTATTCTAAGGAAACAGGCTGTTTACACTATGTTAATTTTAGATTTCAGACAAAACATAGCAAACCAATTAATTAAAATAGGTGGCATAGTCAACCCCAGATTATTGATAAAAATACAACTTCTTAATTTGTCAATAAACCAACAACATTGTTTATTATGCAAACACTGTGTAGATAAACAACCACAGATATTGAAGATATCATTTTGATAAATTATATTATTGAATTAAAAAAACTGATAGCAGTACATTTATGTGTTGTAGAAAAATATATTATCTGTTCAGATTGTTTGTAATCAGTAGTTTGATGGTTTTATAACACTTGAGAAAAATTCTATCATACTAAACATGTGGGTATTATGCAAGGCATACAAATTTCTCCCGCAATTATTTGCCAAACAAAAACATTTTGAATTTGACTCTAAGATATTCTCTCTCGTTCAGGGTTGGACCATATTACAGAATCTGAGTTGAAACAAGGTCACATGTTAATGTATCATGTATGTACTAACTTGAATCTTATACCTAAATTACATGGTTCGTTGACCTGGGTCGAGAATTGCCCTTAAACATATTTACATGCTCTCACTATTAACATATAAAAAAGGCTAATTGTACTGTATTTATGGTTAATAATCTCTAAAAAATTTAAACATATCTTAGTCTTTTATGGTCAATATATGAATGGGTATTTTAATCTTTTATATTATTAAGGGAAGCAAACCAAAAGGACCATAATATTTGGTATGAGGGTCCGTTTTAACTGTATAATATTACTGATACACAGAACTTAAACATTAGTGTTGGCTATTTTCATCGCTGATTTTAGATAATAGATGTTATTTGTGAAACCATTCTTATCATGTTATTACAACAATTAGATTATTAATTTCTACTTTTAAGGGACATGCACCTTGTAATAAATGTACTTGTATTTTAGAACTATTTTTGTCATAATAACTATGAGTGGTCACTAGTTCCCACAGCAGTATTTTGAGTGCTTTTCTAGCCTCCCTTATAAACCCTTTGTGAGATGCTCTTGAACAAAGAAGTGATATTTACAATAACAATTATATAGTAATATAAATCATCTTTAACCCATATATGCCCAGAAAGATTTTGATCGCCAATTTTTTTGAATTTTGGATATTGTTGTCTCTAATAGTAGTAATTGAACTGAAAATTTGTAATTTTCAGTTACAATAATTGGAAGTACCTTTTTTTCAGCGGGTCGCTACCGACCCCTTGGGCTTATGTGCTTCAGAAATGTGAAAAATATATATGTGAAATAAAACAAAATAATTGTGGATTAAAATTAAAAATATATATGAATTATATGATCATATGATCAGCAGCATGTTTTCGTACGGACGCAGGCACTTTCGATACCATTTTCGGAGAGACTCCAGTATGAACTCATGCTTTCCGGTACTTCAATAGCAATTTTCTCGCAATTGGGCGTCTAAACTCCAGCGTATCGACATTGGCTCCTAAAGATCTTTGGCAGAGGGGCGTAGCCAGAGAGGATGAGTATACCCATAAAGCAGTACCTATATCTAATCGGCTGATAGAGAGAAGATAGTGTTTGGGTCTTTGCTGAAGGCATACATTACGGAATGCCTCACAATGTGTCTAATTACCTCAGATCGAATAAAAGCTCAAAGAACTCAATAGGTTCACTTTCAACCGAGCTAGTGTTGTTACAGATCGTGGTGGTGGTACTGACTACTCAATGTCTGACTCAGATAGGCTTCGTTTGATCCATTTTCTTGGACGAGGTTCAGCGGCGGCGTTGTCGCCTCGATATGAGACTACGACTAGTAGAGGGAGTGACTAGATCAGTATCCGTACCTGCATAGGTACCTCAGTCTCAGGTTGCTGAACGAATGGAATATTTTCTGTAATGTTGATATCGGATTCTTCATTACCTCCTCTCAGCTGGGGCAAGAAGTTGATGCCTGTTGAAGCTTGCAATATCATTGCAATCTTCGTCGCCTGAGTCACCATCCGATATCATACCTCCACAAAGAGGGTCTAAATTTATGCCTACGCCACAAAAACCATCATCACCGGACAAATTCTCTAACACATCAACGATTTCATAAGTTGAGAGCACGTGTCGTGACCTGAGTAAAAGAAGTAAACTATGTATCACATTTGCCCAAAGGGTCGATTTCGACCCCAACAAATATTTCATTACATAATAGTAATAATGAATAGTTCTGAATACATTTCATAAGTTATCTACATGCTAAATATATTCATTTTACCATTATAACAACCATACTTGCGAAATTACAAATAAATAAGTAAATACTTACATTTTTTCACCAGAGTTTCACAATTTTATTCGAAAAAAATCGCGCCCTAACTTGTATGCTAAATGTCAACTGTTTTGTTTTAGTGTGGCATAATGCAACCAGTGAGAAACTTACGTAGTTCTTCCGAAAACATGTAGGTGTTGTTAAACTTAAACAATCATTGACCATTTTTATTTACGGAGCCTTAGATCCGAACGTGTACTATTGGGTCGTTTTCGTGCTCTTGGGCATATATGGGTTAAACTTGTTGTCAATGATTTTTCTAATCTTGTGCAATTATTCAAACCTGTTCAAGATTTGTTAGATAAACTATATAGTATTAAGAATGGTCAAAATATCTTGTGAATATGTTTTTAGAAATATACTAAAATATGTACTTACAACAGAAAAGGAACATTAATCGGTACATGAAAAATACTTCTGCAATAAATTATGTTTCTGACATTCAGATACCTCAATATGTGTAATAATGAGAGTTATTGATAAATGACTTAATAATTAATTTATCAATCTAATTGGGTTTCCCGTAAATAAACAAGACTTTATGAACATTCTTCAATCCAGAAACTTGTAAAACAATTGAATCCAACTGATTTACAATTGCAAAGGTTAACAATAGCAATCTTGATGCTAATCTTATCAAAATATATTGAGTAATGATTTATTGTATTTAAGTTTGTTTTTTCTATGTTTTAATAGGCACAGGTTGATACAAGGCAGTAGACAAAAACATAAAATGTAACTTGAAATATCAACAACACAAAATGTGGGTCGCTTTTACTTTTGTAACTGTAAATCCAAACAAACATTAAGTTAAAACAAAAATTTGAATGTGTACACATAGGCAGTTTACACACATAGATTTTAAATAGTATTAGATACTGTTATCACCATTATTAATAAATCAAATTATGATTTTCTAATGATTTCATTGTTTATATAATGTTAGATGTTAGAGCAATAATTAAAACATTGAACAAAAGGTATGTTTTAATATAAATGGACAAAGATTGTGGTGTTTCCAAGTATAGTGAAATAAGTATTTATGTTTACTTTGTTCAACAAATGATTCATGCCACTGTTAAGGTGATAATAATACTCTGACCAAAATAAAAAAAAAACCCTAATAATTTATGAAGTTGTGTATGACCTCAGGAACTTTCTAAAGATGGGTTTAGATATAAACAGCATAAAATATGGATAAGAACTATAAAATCAGGAGTGTAACTGAATCGTAACAATGACTCAACCTAGCTTTGACAACTTTTTGACATTTTACCTAGGAAAAAACAATTTGAGCCTCTACTACCGTGAGCGTCAGGAAACCATCCAGACCATACGATCAACCATACAAATTTTGAATCATAACCATCAGACGTTATAAAAACAGTTTACGTTGCATTCTATACCTACTCTCGTAACTAGATGTACGTCCGTCAGCTGCCATTCAAAAGAATATGTGGCAAAAGTCAAACTTTCATTTCGTACAAGGATACCCTAAAAATACACTATAAACACTCGATGAATAACTTTTTAAGCCAAAGAATCTGTATTATACATTTTCCACTCACGATTCCATTTTAGGAGAAAAAATTAAAATCGATGTTTACCTTACGTCTCCTCTCAATGCAAATCTTTTCTTTGCAGAACAGAGACTGCTAACCCTTCCGCGAGAGTCGAAGATGAATCCTTTCCAATGGACCTACAATACGGTTCACGATTCAATTTAAACCAAAATGCAAAGCTGAAATAAATACAACTGTCCCGAAGATATTTTCTGCGAGTTACTATACATTTGTTTTATGAAATGGCCTAATCTTTTACAAGATTCCGTTCTGTATTTTCCATAGACAAATTCATATACTTTTTAATTTTGAATACTAAATTGAATAATGAATGAATAGTTTTCCAATTTTGTCAAGCATATTACTTTCTCTTGTTTGTGGAACAAAATTATGATATATTAATTATAAATAATTGTTAAAAGATGTATCATGATTATTTTTTGCCTTAACACCTAATCAACTAAAGTTGGACTTGAATGAGTTACAGACTAAAAAAATTGGTTGCCTGTAAAGTCGGTATACGGGCGAAAGTTTTACGTGACAACGATTTTGAGTGGTAAAATAATTTTAATGTGAATATTCATTCGTATAGTAGGAAGAAGGATGAAATAATAGTAACAATTTAAAACATAACGTCACGTTACGTGAGCGGAGCGTAACGCAGTTTCTTGAAGTGTCACCCGGCAAACCAATTTATAAGACGTTGTCACGTCAAAAATAAATAGATTAATTTTATTTGTATTGTAGCAGAACGAACACTTCACAACTCATTTTGAATAACGTTGCTTATTGGTTTTTCTATTATATTCATAGACAAATGTTATATAACCCACCAATCATAATCAAAAACATTTGCTGACGTCCATTTAATTTTATCGCCCCAGAGTATAAAATGTAATAAGTATGTAAAAGATGATATGACGACTTTGCGTAGGCACCCATTGATAGATGTTTACATTAATTTAAATTAATAAATCATCCTTTGTCCAAAACGAAAACACACTCAATATTTGCGTTACGGTCGTTGGCATAGGCGGCCCGCGAGATTTAAATATTAACAATTCGTTGTTGTTTGTCACACATACGATTGAAATCCTGAGGATACTAAACCATAGCATAAAATCAACTTTTCGTGTCTAGCTGACAAAACCTAACAATATGACAGAACATCAAAATTCGGTTTAAATCCCGAAGACAAGTAAATAAACAAGTAAAAAAAACAATCTCCATAAAGTTAAATAGTTTGTCCTAAGTAATTTTCTTTCTTGCCTTCTTGTTCTATGGCACTCAATGCATATTGCTGTAGATTGACAGTCACAATTGTCACAAATTTCCTATGTTCATATGAATTTTATTATTGTGATCGAAAAGTTTTAGTAATGTATTATTTTTTTATAGTTATAATTATCTATATAAAAACCTTTCACTTAAGAGTCGAATACAGATGTACATATGTCTGTGGTCCATTCTTCATCCAATATCGTGATTATGCCACATAATCTATGGTACCGACGGCAGAATGCCATGGAAAAAAAAATGGTATTGGGCGGTAAAATTTGAATATTTTAAGCTTGGTTTAGCACCACATACCAATTCACCAACTCTTGGTGTTGAATACATCAGCCACAAAAACCGTTTGGCATCACTCGATCCAACACATAATAGAAACATAACACAAACAAACAGTAAGTGCTAAGCTTAATTATAATTCAATTATTTGTCACTGTTTTAATCCGCTTTTTATATCATTTTATAAGTAATTTTATTTCCTTCATAAACCATCAAAACCTAAAACGATAATGGACAGGTTTTCCACAGGGCCAATTTGATGGCAAACAGAGCTTGTACACTACATAATATTATTTTGAAATACATAAGTACTTAAATAGACTTTTACATCCAGTACCTACCATAATAGAAATGTTCATGTACACAAAATAATGTTTGTCGACTCGAGGGTGGATTTGAAACTCACGAGATAGTTATTTTAAAGTTATCAATACTAACAAATAATATTTATATTAAGAACTAGCTGCCTCCGCGCGGTTCCACACGCGTAGTTTCCGTTCCCGTGGGAATACGGAGATAAAATATAGCCTATGTTTTAAGGAGTAATAATGAAAATTTCCCATGGTGAAAGAGTTTTTTTAACCGGTAGTCATTTTTAAGTTTATTCATTACAAACATACACTAATAATATTAGTGTAGAAGAATGTCATGAGTAACTTACATGAGGGCAATACAAGGAAAAAATAAAACATGTATTTTTACAAGCATATTATATATTTTTTTTATAATAATTAAGAATAAATTCTTACATCACAAGTTATAAAATAAATACATTTATTGCCTTAAATTAAGTCCAAAAGTACTCTGTACAATTATTGTTAGCGATGTACAAACGAGAACGACAAGTAAAAAATATCTAAAAACAAAAAATTAAATAAAAATTAAAAAGGGCCTTATCATGAAGTCAGTAAGTACCACAATTCTTCAAGTGGCAAATCTACTAACAACTTAACAAATTGTGTCAGAATCACAACCAATAGTTTGCATCTTAATTTCATCTCTTATCAATATTACACAAACTATTTTATATCATTGCTCTTCGCTTATACTAGAACAAGAACCATTGTTTACCTTATAATTATAATTACATTTAAATTAAGACTATCTAATTGCTAGCGGGTTTCTTATTGGACTGTTGTGCTGTTTCCAACAATTCTCTTCTTTACCCATTGTAATCTCGAGATCTTACTTTGCATGCACACTGCTCGATACATGAGAACCATCCGATTAGACACCATATAAATACTGCTTAATTAAGGTAAAATAAATAAAGTGATACATTAGTAATACTTTCAATAGAATGAAAGGGGAACCATGATATAACATTAAATATGTAAAATGTCCTAAGTTCATATCTACACTACGGCTTGGAATGATTTATTTAAACGCCTGGTATATTAAAAATTGTAATACACGAATAAATTAATTATGAAGTGTAACATGTACAAAAAACTTACGAAGTCAATTCGTTGTCTCGATTTATTTCATTGCTTATCTATTATGCAATTACCAGTACTAAGTGCTATAGTTAATACTATACAAGTAAACTGAAACAGGAAATACAAAATGTTTTGATGTAAACAATCGCGTTTAGTGTCAGTTGTCACCTAAATAAAATAAATTTATTTTCGTAACATTTGAATTAATGCAACGACGAGACATAAGGTAACTGACACACCAGCGACTATATGAGCACAACTATGTGAGTGAGCATAATTAATCTGTGTATATTATATTATAACATGATCGAATAGGTTGGTGTAAGTAGGCATCGCGCAGTGTGCACGCAAGTTGAGTGGGTCCGGTCCGCATCCGCCGGGGTTCATTGCTTTATAAACAAGGCATTACTTAACCAAGGCCACTGTGACATCCACAATGTGCGACTACTAGCCTAGCATATTAATATGCCCTATGTACTATGACAAATAAAAACTGTGATGCATTCGGATAATGTTAACATTGTTCGTACAGAATTAGACGATAATAAATTAAAATAAAAGACGGTTAAAAATATCACGAAATTAAATTCATGTGGCAAATAATATGGCATCAGATTTTAAGTACTTTTAATTATTAAAAGTAAAGGACCGCCTCTACACGCTTGCCAGCGAGCGAAGCACTTTCAGTAGAGTATAACGTATGTTGTACTCTTCCCTACTTTTATTGTTACCTTTAAGAGCCTAGCAAAGGTATTGGAAGACAGAAAAACATTGCTATCAGATCAAAAAGAAGACAGTAGTTATAATAAACTGGTACATCAAATTCCGAGTAATACTGGCCATTAAGCCAAAATAATAATAACCAAATTCACTAATAAGATTAATTAATCTTAAACTAAAATGGACAAAACATATAGTTATAAAATTATGTACTTCTGTGTGATTAAAGTAACCAAAGTGCGGATTCAATCGTTAAAGATTACATTTAACACAGGGTCGGGCTCCATTAATTTCAAAATTGACTAGATATCTGTGTGCATAGGAATCGTATATAAAAAATAGCTAAGTAAAGGAACCGATACACTGAAATTCTGGCATGTCTGTGTAAAAAAAATCATCTAAAAACTAATCTATTGCCGTAAGCAAAAAATTACGTCTACAACTGTACTTTAAATTATGTAGAGTACACGTTAACACGTCTAACTTTTGTACATTTGTACAAACACATCCGCATTCGCTAACATAAATTCACGCTCAGTCAAGAAACCTAGTAAAACGACCTAATGTAGAAAATCAATACGATAGTAAACATAATAAAATTAGTTTGCAAAACTTCACAACATCGAAAAAATCTCACAATAATACGCGGACTAACGAAAAATCACTAACAAAATATTCGATCTCTCGTCTCACTGGGGTACGAGTGGTAGATTAAGTACGCTCACGTCTCTCGCGACCGACGAGACCACAACGGACCACCGATCAGTCGGAGGCCAGGGTCGGGCATCACTTGGACGGCTGGTAGGGCGGGTAGGCCTGGTGCGGCTGGCCCCGGCTGCCCGTCGCGTACAGCTGCTGCTGGAAGTTGTGGAACTGCGCCGCGTAGTTGGGGTCCTGCGTCGAGGGCACGGCGAAGCCCTGCGCCTTGAAGCCGGCGCCCGGGCCGCCCAGCGAGGCCGGCAGCGCCTGCGCCGGGCCCATGCGGCCGCCGCCCGGGCCCATGCCGCCCTTCACGCCGCGGAAGTTGGGCCCGCACATGGGGTTGGGCCCGCCCTGGCCGAACGGGTCGCCCGCCATCTTGGGCGGCGAGTTGAACCCGGCCGGGTAGTGGTGCGGCATCCGCAGCATGGCGGGCGCGCGCATCACGCCGCGCATGCCGCCCTCCATGTCCATGCCGCGCGGGAAGTACGCCACGCCGCCCTTGCCGCCCTCCATCTGCATGGGGTTCGTCACGCGCTGCAGGAACTCCAGGCTGGGGGGGCCGCGCGGGCCCGAGTTGCACGCCATCTGCGGCCTCGTCGGGAGGTACTGTATCGTGTTGGGCGCGCTCGCCTTCACTTGTACGTTAGCACCGTTGAATGGCGGCATTTTACCACCGCCGCCCATCCGGGGGCCCATCATGGACGCGTCGGGCCCCATGGGTCCCATAGGCCCGCCCATGGGCCCTCCGCCCATTTTCGGGCTCAAGTTCATTTCGGGAGGGAAGTCGCCGCCGCCCATCATACCTTCCATGGGTCCGCCCATGCCGGGACCTCCCATGTTATCCATATGGCACCCTGAAAAATATCGCAATGTTACTAAATACTGTGAAATAATGTTTTTAATATGATGAAACAATTAAAAATAGTAGATAAATCAAATATTTTTAATTTATTTGTTATTATAACGTAATAATAACACATAAAGATTTATTTCCATGAACAAACCTATATCGTTCATCATCATGTGGGGGTGTCCATGCGGATGCATCGAGTGGTGATGCTGCATGTGATGCGGTCCAGAGCCGAAGGGCCCCATGCCGCCGCCGTTAGGCCCCATGGGCCCAGGCCCCGGGCCCCCACCGCCAACCGTATTTGTTAACTGTTGCGACATCTGTGCGAGTGAGGAGATGGGGTCAAAGGAAGACGTGGAAGTCATGGGTCCGTTGGGCCCCTGGTTCGGGTTGATGGGGATGTTGTCCGGCCGGTTCATACTGCAGGGGCCGGGGAACGGCCCGGGCAGAGACGTACTGTTTGGACCGCCTGATAGTGTCGTCTGGAATGATAACGATATCTGTAAGTTTCTATCGATTTGGACAGCGCTACGCTATTTACCTCGTCATCGATATTCCTAGTGCGAATCTTGTATGAAAAGAGGAAAAAAATATATACCGAATAAAATAACAATTTACTTGTATGGTTCCATTTTGAATAGGTACCTAACTTTCTTCGGCTACATAAAATAAACAATCACACATATCAATATATTAATACAAATGAGGCTCATGCGTCAGTCATATTCACAAGCGAGCTCTCGTTTGAGTTTCATTTCGAAATTCCTTCTTGTATTGCTCTAAATATACAAAAGATACATTTCCAATATGTTTACTGCAAAAGTTTCTGAGTAACTACTCTTTCACGCAAAAACTTCTAAATGGTTTTAGATGAAAATTTGGAACACAGGTAGTATATAATAATATAGATTAACACATAGGGAAATTTTTATGCCGGGAAAATAGAAAATCCCTCGGGAATGCAGGTGAAACCGCGGGGACCCACTAGTAGTATAATATATAGGTAGATAGGAATATAAAAGTAGTTTTTTGTAATAATTTTTAAAACTCTCAGCTTTATATATAAGTATAGAAGTATATATTAACCTCATTGTTCCCGGCCATGGTGTCGTCCATGGAGCCGCTGGAGGCGGTGGGAGGCGCGCTAGAGGCCACGCTGCAGCTGCTCTTGACACTACCCGAGCATGACGACGCGGACGACGCCGGCGCGTACGGGCCCTGGTTCAGGTTCGAGTCCCGCTGCGGTGTTTTCGACGCGTTGTCTTGACTCGACCTGTTCGACGATGGGCTCGGTCGGGATTTCTCATCTGGAATTTTAAATTGAATGTTTTATTTAGTAGGGATTATTTTTACTATCCGTAAATTTATGTATTACTAGTTGACCCGACAGAGGTCCTGTCTTCAACTATGGACCCGGCAGACGTTGTCCTGTCTTCAACTTGAATCTTATAGCATTTAAGCGACGGACACTTATGTCAAACGCTATTCAGTAACATTACAAAAGTTAATATGGTCTGTAAGTTTTCTTAAAGTTTCTCATTTTTCGCTCTTTTACTTTTGTTCTTAAATAAGAACCTTCTTCTGCCTATTACAAATACAACAAAAAAAATCCCTTCTGTTAAAATTTGTGCATGTTAACAAAATTGATTGATTTTGATTTTATGAACAGCGCTTTATTGTTAGTGATCTCAATGACACGTTCAAGTAAAACAAATGCTTTTAATTTGAATATAATAGATGTTACCTTGTCCACACTTGGTGGAGGACTGCGAGGTGGGCGTCTGCGGGTTGTTGAAGCCGGGGCTCTGCTCCATGGAGAACCGCCCCGAGCGCTGCTCCGACAGCGACGAGTGCGGCTCGGGCGTTCCCGGCATCATGCTGCACATAATTATATACATTACATATTAACACTTCATATTTTTACTAAGGTATAGAACAAGATATATATTTAACAAAACTTGTCCCAACAAAATTTGTGAGAAGAATATAATAAATATACACATAAATATTGATTCTCCCTTTTCATTCTATATCACTTACCACTGTAATCATATAAACTGTGGTTTAAAAGAAAACATTGTTTCTGGTGAGCATAATGGTGGAAGTTACTTCCTAGATACAGAGTTCAAAATCAAAATCTTTTTTATTCAAATAGGCCTCAATAAAGCACTTATGAATAGTCACTATTAAAGCTCGGTTCTGATAGTAGTTTTTACTGAGAAGAGCCGGCAATAAACTCAAAGGTTCTTATCATAATACAACTTATGTTATGAAAAGTCTCATATACATACCCGGCTGGTGATTTTTGATTTGAATTTGACTGTGGCGTCTGCCCTCCATTGTTAGACGGCGGCCCGTTGTCTTTTAACGATGTGTTGGGCTGTTTCTGTATCGTTAACTCTTGACCTGATGTCAAATAAACAAAACATATTTATTAACCTAAAATAACCGTAGACAAACTGGACGAAACAAAGTGAGATGAAAGAACAAATTAGCCATAGAGTATGAAGGTACAATGTTAGCACATTTTCACCAACCACCACCAAAAAAAAACAACAAAAATGTACAAAATACAGAAGTAGTAACACGCACACACACAAACAGATAACTACAGCTAAATGCATATTTGGTTTTGAGAGCTATTTCACATCATATTAGGTGTATTTTACAATGTGCTAAAGCTCGGAATGTGTATTTTGAATTAACTAACATTTTTAGTGCCCAAGATCTTGGATAGTACTGCTTGATAGGGCAGTGAAAGTGTTAATTACAATAACTCCTAAAGGATCACCGAGCTAAAGTAAACATGTATATATAAATAGGTACATTTCACAAATAATATTAATCTTATATGAATATTATTATGTTTCAAGTCCTATTTAAGAGATAGTCAGTTCCAAAGTTTGAGTGTACCCCTTGTTACGTCCGTCATAAAAGCAAGAATGGTGCAATGCAAAAATAAAGTATGGAAACTCTCTATGTGAAACAAACGACAAATAAGTGCAGTAAAAATCTCGGTAATCCTTATGTGATTTTAACTAACAGAAACTATAAGTAAACATTTAAAAGCAAATTGAAATACTGTACACTTAATTGGATTGGTAAATAAAAATAAGGAAAGATCGGGGTTACACTTGAGTGTTAGAGAATAAGTCCTAATGCTGTTGAACTGAATATTATATGGAAATTATTTGCTTAGCACTTAATTTTATTTGATGATTCTATCATTTAGAATTTTTAGTAAAGGTTTTATGAACTCAACGTTTTAGTATTTTTATATAAAACTGTTCATGTACATTGTTCAGACAATACGGCAATATCTACTACAAGTTATTTCTACAATATATTATACCCCGACGGATCCCAGAAGTGACTATTGCAACAAAGTGGAATTGAATTATTCCAACTCACGATTGCTTACATTGTTTCTACTGTATTATAAATGGATACAGTACATTAATATGCAAATCCAATGCAGGAATTCCTCGCGATTTTCCTAGTCTGTCAAATAAATACAAAGCAAATAACATTAGCATTGCCAAAGCAAGTGTATCCCCGATTTGATCACTCGTAATATTATTTCGACGGTCGTCCAATTAAGTTAGTTACCTTCAAACTGGTTGAGATAGGATATTTGCTGCGGCGACGGCACGGGCATCAAGCTGGGCTCCTTGCCGTGCGAGCCAGCCTGTTGGTTCTTCTGTTGCTGCGCCGCCAAACATTGGAGAGTTCGGACAAACACCCCGTCGTCTAGTTTCTCTAGTATTTCTGGTTTGTTCCAATGTTTGGTACGAGTGGTGATGTGTCAAACCACATTGTGCCACAAATCGAGGGGTGTAGATTTCATTTTTGAATGAACATTTGTCCGAATTGTTTTGAATTTTATGTTATTCGTTGTTATTTCATCACACGATGGGATTTCAAGCGTCAAGCGTTTGCGGGGGAGGGGAGGGAAAACAAAAAATACGTATTACAACTACAGAAAACAAAATAAAATAAAAAGAAAACGTTACATTTCGCATCCGATTGTAGATGGGAAGTGTATGAAACAATAAAAAAAAAAAACAAAATTTTAAATTTGTGGTTGGGAAAATGTCTAACACATTAGATCAAAAACTGCATGCTTTTCTACTTCTATGGCTTCCTAGTGAATATCACATGCGACATGTTTATCTATCACTTACCAGCAACCTATCAATAAAGTATGATTATGAATTGAAAGGACATTTGTATTTATCGAATTATTTACACCAAAGATTTATTGTATGTACCTTTTCATAAAACAACTTAACAATGTAATTTTCCATGGTAAAAACAACTTTGTAACAAAATCAATCTACATTTAACCTACAGAAATGTCCTTTGAATTCATCCCCGTTGGACATGTAGAGTACAATATAGTCATAGTACATTGTATAGTATGTATAATCAAGTGTGTTACGGACCTGGCGCGTCCTGCTTGGGCCCCTGCTTGCAGTGCGCGGGGCTGTTGAGGCCGGAGCCGGCGCGCGAGGCCTCGGCCGACATGGGCATCTGCACCGCGCCGTGCCCCGGGGACTGGGTCGCTGGAGGGACATTACAACCTATTTATACTGACAGCCCGGTTGGCTTTGTGGTTAGTGACCCTGACTCTCAAGCCGCGGGTCGTGGGTTCGAATCCCACCCAGGACAAACATTTGTATGCATGAATATGTCTGTTTGTCCTGTGTCTGGATGTAAATATCTATATATGTATGTATTTAAAAGTAGTATATGTAGTATATCAGCTATCTGGTTACCATATCACAAGCTCTGCTTAGTTTGGAATCAGATTGGCCGTGTGTGAAAAATGTCCCAGGATATTTATTATTATTATACACTCCTCATTTTTAGGGGAGGCTCGTGCTCCTCGGTGGAGACAAATGAGCCGTTGACGATTGAGTTTCCTCCTCTCCTCTCGTTTGCTATAGGCAAACGAGAGGAAATTACCCATCAAATATTTGATTTTACTATGTTAATTATAAAAGAGTATATTTGGCACCACGACAAAAATCCACTGGACCTATAGAAGCTATAAAGTTGGACAATGTGTTAGATACAAAAATTCGTCTTAAATGTGCAAATGCCGAATAACATGAGAATAAATGAAAGGTAATATATATCGTATATAGAAAAATGAGTGTGTTTCTGAAGATATCATACCTATAGGCACAGAGGCGGAACGATGGAGGGGCGAAGCACCGTAAGGCGGAGGCGGGAGGCAGCCGCCTCTTTCTGAGCATGGCGACTTTACTTGTGTACCTGATGAGAAAGTATTGTAAACACATTTATATTATTTTACTGCTGTGGCAACACTGTACATCTTTTTCTACGGTCGTGTGTTTATTAAAATAGTGTTTTATATCTTCTGAGACTATAATATAAGAATAATAGAGAATATAGTTTACAAATACGACTTATTCCTTCAAATGTAAATAAATCTAAGTTTATTTTGAAAGAGTAATTGTTGAGTTTATTGCTGGCTCTTCTCAGCAAAACCAACCTTCTGTACCGAGCTTTAGAATCTGAGTTCCTTGTGAAGGCCTATTTGAATTAAAATCATTTTTCATTTTCATGTCACTCACTCATATCAGTATCCATAGACTTGGGGTCGTCGAAGAACTGGTGGTGTATCTTCTGCCAGTCGATGTCTGCGCCGGCGGGACTCTTGGGGCTGCGGAGGCCCGGCTTGTGGCCCATGCCCGGGCCCAAGCCGCCGGGGCCCAGCCCGCCGGGGCCTAACCCGCCGGGGCCTAGCCCGCCCGGGTCACCCGGACCCATCTAGTACACATATAACATTATTTAGCTTTGGCTCTGAAAACAGTTATAAAAGTTATTTTGAGGTTCAAAATGGGTGGAATAACCTTGAGTTTTCAAATTAAATAGCCCCTTTCAATATGGACAATTATGATTACATTGTCTAGAAACTGCTATTCATGTGTAGCTGCTGTCTTGACATACATACATAGTTTATAACAAAAACAATATCTACCATCAATTGAATAAGTCAGATTTTATCTACATCACATCAAAATTGCAGATAGTCTAACTAAATAATGAAAATGGGTCATAGTGTTACACGTTAAGAGTTTAACCAATTGAAAAACTGTACAACTACTGGAAACAACATCACACCTATTAGTTACATGTTACAACTATAAGAGCAATACGACCCAATTGGCTTTGTGGTTAGTGATCCTGACTTTGTAGCCGCTGGTCGTGGAATGGTCCCAAAGGACACATTTGTATGTATGAATATGTTTGTCCTGTGTCTTGATGTGATTATCTATTTTAGTATGTATTTAAAAGTAGTATATCAGCTATCAGGTTACCACATCAAAAGCTTTGCTTAGTTTGGAATCAGATTGAGCATGTGTGAATGGAGATTTATGACTTACTAGCTGCCTCCCCGCGGTTTTACCCGCGTAGTTCCCGTTCCCGTGGGAATACAGGGATAAAATATAGCCTATGTTACTCGGGGATAATGTAGCTTTCCAAAGGTGAAAGAATTTTTGAAATCGGTCCAGTAGTTTCGGAGCCTATTCATTACAAACAAACAAACAAATCTTTCCTCTTTATAATATTAGTATAGATTATTATTATAATAGTGTGAAAGAGAGAGACTAACATTGCGGCCGCGGCCGTACTCGTCGCACATGGGCCCGTTGACCGGCATGCCGTGGTGGTCGGGCCCGCAGTCCCCGTGCACCATGCCGCCCAGCATGCTGCCGTCCATCATGATACCACCTATATGACCAAATAAAGTACGACGTTTTTCATTAACACATCTCCTTCGTAATCATCAATAGTCATTAAAATAGCACGGAAGTTATAATACTTTATCGATCTCTCTTATAGTGAGAAACTACATGTATGGAACATATGGTAAACCATTTTTAGGACATTGGTTTTAATTTAGAAATTATTTCCATTTCATAAAAAATACAACAATCTTTTACAAATATAATTAAAATAATTGTATATCTTATACCAGTGTCTATTACTGTTTCTTTTATAACAAACGGCAAGACACATTGTATGTATGTAACATTAATATTACATTGTAGTTGTTAATAGTTTCTACTAAATAAATAAGTGATAAAATAAAAACTAGTTACCATTCATGGCATTGAGATTAGGTCCCGGCATCATCCTGGGTCCCATGTGCGGTCCACCCATCATACACGGTTTAGGCCCACCCATCCCTCCCATAGGATTGGGCATCCGCTAGAACAATAACAGTAAAATATAGAATACTATTTTCAATATACATACTGTGTATCTAAATAAATCTCTCTCAATTTGGTAAAACTAAGGTAATTCCAAATATAAATTAGAACATTCCATTTCTATTTATTTTATTAAAATCAAAAATCGTGGATATAGTTTCAATAATGTTTAGTCACGTACGACAGTCTTACGGCTATTATAAAATACTTACACCCATAGGCCCTCCACAACCTCTACCCATATGCATATCTGTGCACATAGTCTTCATGTCTGGTCCGCCACACGATCCCCTAATCCCTTTCATGCCACACGGCCCCATCGGACCCATCGGCCCGTTAGGCCCCATTCCAGACATCATTGGACCGTTTGGACCCATCATACCATTAGGCCCCAGTGATCCGTGTCCACCCATACCCATCCCACCCGGGCCGCCCATACCGCCCATCGGACCGCCCATGGGACCATTCGGACCCATCGGTCCTGGGCCCATAGGTCCACCCATAGGACCGTTCGGCCCCATCGGGCCTGCCATTGTGCAGCTGGGCCCGGAATTCATGCTGTTAGACATGGATACCATCGGTCCGTTGGGGCCCGATCCCATGGGTCCGTTTGGCCCCATTCCCGACATGGGTGGGAAAGACATGTTCATGTTGGCAGTGGAGTTCGGGGGGTTGATATCGTTCGGGGGTTGGTTGCCATCATTGCCACCCTGGTTGGGGTTGTTCCCACCGCTCTCCGGGAACAGCATCTGCTGCATCTTGCGTATCGTGGCGAGCTGCTCCTCGCGGTGGGCACGCTGCTGCGGCGTCAGATTCTCATCTGGTATTTTAACGCCTGGGAGAATATTTTAACATAGTATTTAAAACTTGATTTTACATAATAAATTAATGAGTGAGTATGAATGTTCCTAATTAATAACTATCAGTGTGTTTGTCCTTTTATAATTTGTAATTTCCAGTAAAACAATATTCAATACACTGAAAAGAAAAGCCCCGCAAGATCAACTTACCTAAATATACATGTATTTAAATAGTACTAAATTGAATTTGTTCTTGAGCAACTGACAAAAAATATTGTTTATGTCTATTTTGCTGAGACTATTTTCTTATTATTTAATTTTTAAGTGTTTTATATAGTGTGGGTGGACAATAAAGTATATTCTATTATATGTGTGTGTAAATAATGAGCTGTGATTTAACCATTAACCCTACCCCCACGAACAGATAGTTCCCGTGTGTTATGTGTGTGTACCTTTAGGCCCACCTTGGCAGGGCTGGTCCGAGTCGGGGTGGCCCTGCGGCGGGTCGGGGGCCGCCGCGCCGGGGCCCGCCTCGGAGCACGCCGGCAGCTGGGGCCCGTTCGACATGCCGTTAGACATTACAGAGGGGTTTTTCTGTAATTGATTTTGGGCATGTTTTTGTAAATAAAATAAATGTAGGTATATATATTGATTTTTGCCGTAGCATTATTTATAAGAAAAGAAAACAATAACCATTTTTCATTGGTAGTTAAAATACACAAACTCAGATTAAAAACAGATGCATGGTTCTATCTCAATATTTTATGTATTTAAAATAGGTAGTTATAACATATCTGAAGATTATAGTAATTATATAGATAATACTCACGGTGTCCCAGGGCATTTCACCATCAGCACCGAGGCCGTCCATGACACCACAGGACGGGGTGCCCCCTGGAAACCCATCCATAGGGCCCATCCCGGGTCCCATCTGACCCATCTGGCCGGGACCACCTTTCATCATCATCATCTGGTTTCCTGGGCCTCCCATTCTGTTTGGTCCCATCATATTAGGCCCCATGTGTCCCATACCTCCGTGACCCATCGGGCCCATATTGGGTCCCATGGGCCCACCCATCATGTGGCCCATCTGATTAGGCCCGCCCATCATGTTGGGCCCGCCACGCATCGCCCCTCGGGACTTGGCCATTGCGAGATTGTTGAGCCACTGAGCAGGGCTTTGTTTATTAAATTGACCCATTTTGAGAGGGTGTTTCTAAAATAAATAAAGACAAAGTTATAATTTCATGTTTTATTGGGACAATTCAGACTATAATTTTTTTTTTGATAATTAACAATGATAATTTCATATTATAACATCTATTATTGTATTGTAAGATTAATAAAATAGGTTTATGTATATTATTAATGAAGGTTCATATTCACCTCCAAATACTTCTTAGTGCCCGGTTGCGCGCAGTGATAGGCAATTATAGAGTGATGCTGCCCAGAGATGACTGCTTCGGCACCTTTGTTTGCAAGCAGCGTCGAAAACACGAAGATCTGGCTTTGCTGCTAGAAGACATCGACGTTTTAGTATATTTTATATTACGGTACACAGACTTATAACGGCCTTATGCGTACACGGAAGATACAATATATGATAATAATATGTAAATTTTAACTATTTTTATACCTAAATAATTATGCAATGTAGTGTGATAAAAACTATGTTTACTACGATTCAGACTCTCGATTAAGTTACTAGTGCATTTCATGAATTATGATTTATTTACTTATGAGCAATGTTTATTATATAACTTAACTCTTTCTAGCACAAACCTAAAGTTCTATCTGGATATCATATTAATTTTCTCATCATGTTCGAAACAGTAATAAGGTATTATTTTTGTGACTATTGTAGAAGTCTTTAGAATAATATGAAATATTTTGAAACAATTTTTCTAAAAATCCTTTAAATATTTTATAAATTGGTCCAATCGTCAATGTTACCTCCATGCTGCCAGCTTGCTTGCTGATCACGTTAGACGGCAGGGTCTGTGCTTCACTAGCGGACATAGGCCCCATAGACACTCCTGGCCCCATGGGCCCCACGCCGCCTCCCATACGGCAAGAGCCCATTGTCTCTGGACCGTTAGGATTGCGGCAGTTCGGATTACCATCCTAGAAATAAGCACATCAATTAGTTGTGAAAGAAATTACCCGCTGATTAATTTATTAAACTCTATTTTTAAACACCAAACACGATTCTGATGAATTATCAAATATGTACTTCCTTATCTTTTTCTGCAATTAAATTTTTTTATACATTTATGGTTCCAAAAAACAACACGAGACTTCGAAAATATGATAAAAGTACTAAACGGTAAAGAACCATAATCCTTGATCAATAACAATCGGTAACACTTGAACACAAAAGAAACTGGAAATAAATTAACATATAACAAATAATGCAATTGTTTCAAAAAACCATTCTAACGCGATGCATATTTTTTTGCTATCTTTAAACATCACTCAACACTAGCATGTCTTAATCATATCTTTATAATTCAATCAAAAGTTTAGGAGCAGCAATTTTTTGTTAAAATAATTATATATGCAAACAAAACATGAATAATCATAACTAATTATACATATCAACAATATTGATACCTGTAGACTCCCTGAAGAACCCCTTAGGCCAGTCTGCGGGTCCAATATATCGTTGGAGTCTGAAGACAAACGCTCTGACTTCAACGAGCCAGGCCCGCCCAGTTCGCAGGACGGAGATTTTGTGGGGTCACCTGCGTTAATTAAAATGCAAAAAGTGTCATTGAAAATTTATGTCTTAGCATTCAATTAGCATTGTCTGAAAGTCAAAATGATTATCGAAATAAACGACCATCATAACTCTAACATTTGGAACGAATTGAAAACTAGAATTAATGTTGTGTGTCAGTTTAATGCAAAATTATTCATGTGTTTCTGTTTTCGTTCGTATGAAACGCCTCAGTGGTCAAACGGTATAGAGCTCGGCTTAAGCGCAGCGGTAGTGGGATCGATTGACAGGTTGGAGAGAACCAGTTGTAGTTCCATAGTTCAGAAATATAATTCGTTATATTGAGAATAAAAATCTAAACTATCCTTCTTATAATATAAATGTGATGGTCTATGAAAGTATAGATGTTTGGTAATTTTTCACTCAGTAATATCTGAAAGGATCTAGATGAGACTTGGCTCATAGTTAGAAAATGTTCTAAAATAGCACATAGGCTTTTAATATCGCAGGAAAATTCCCCCCGGACACGCGGCTAAGTTACAGTTAATTTATATATTGATTTGTTGTAATACCGTCGCTATCCATAAGGCCGTCAATCTCAGTCTTGATGCCGTCAACGCCGAGGTCGGCGGTGGAGTCCTCGCCGCCGGACTGGCTGTGGGGCTCCAACTTCACCCGGTGCTGGGGCTCCTCGGGCTCCTTCTTCAGCGCCGCCGGTGTGGGCAGCGACGCTGACGGGGGCCGCGAACCATGGCCTGATGTACAAACATAATAATTAATTTCAAAGGCTCTGCGGTAAAGAAATATGTTGATACGAGGCCTATTTATTATTTGTACTCTTCATAAATAAATTCTTATCAAAACGCTACTATAGATTTTAATTACATGTAAACCTAGAAGGACCTGCCTTAAAGTTTACGGAAATGAACTATTTTAACTTTTAGGCCCTATTTATTGCTCTGTAAATAATAATAGTTTTTATAACTTTTTAGATCATGGGCAGGTGTCACAGACATAGACATGAAATCTGTTCAAATTGAATGAGTTTTGTGTCTAATTAATATGAAATATTAATCGAGTAGATAGCTTATTAATTTAAAGTCCACCTAAAAATGAATCTTAATGCAATGTATTCATGAGTTAAAATCACGTAGCTAGCTTGTATCGTGTGGATTAAGATCATCAATAATGCATAGACCGAGCAGTGCATGTTAAGAATGAGGGCCAGTCCAGAAGAGATTGGATTAAATATACAAAATACTGTAATTCTATTACAAGGTAGCCATTTAAAAAACCCGTCTTACTGGCACTATTTGCCCGTTATGGCGCGATGTCAGTTTCAGTAATATTATATGTTTATTATTTACTAATTATATATTTTAAGAAATAAGCAGTAGATTAGTATGCACCATTACGTTTGCTTGACCACAAAATAAAATGATTTTCGATTCTTTATTTTATTATACTTAAAATAAGTATGTAATCCCCAATTTAATTTTTTTTTGTACCTACTTGATTAATACATTTAGTATGTACTTTATGAATAAAAACAAACAAAATTCTTACAAAACATGTACTATACGGAATCTTACGGGTGCGACGTTTCGCACTTTAATGTTTTTTTTTCTATTAGTAAAAGCATGTGATTAGTGGCTCCATAGTTTCCAGTGTTAATTAACCGTGCTGAAGTCAAACAGTGTTCGCTAGAAGATAATAAATGAGATGAATGAATTACATGCACCGCTACTTATGATATGTGATGTTGCTTTCACCCTCGCAAACTAGACAGGGTTGCCATCTCGTGAAAAATTTAATGTAAACCTTTTTTTCATGTACCTTTTATTTTAAAAACGATATTATGCACTTTAACTAATAAACAAACGGGATTACAATGTTTCTTCTAATCTATATAGATTAGAGACATTAAATAATGAAAGCATCAAATGTGTCAAATATACAGATTACATTTACACATATTATTTAAGTATTTTTGCTAAAATTGCTTTAACAACCCTATTTCTACTAAACAATTGAAGTCAGTGTGAAAAGCAATTTGTGATTCTTCAGACGACATATTTTTCATTTATTACCTGATATCATTTGGAATTTTATATTCTGCTTTCAATCATGTTTTTTTACTACACAGCTATTTTTGTCAGGTATGGTTTGGGTGCATATTTTTTCTAGTTCTATGACTAAAAAAAAGCAACAAAACAGTTAATGACGATAAATGGATGGGTTGAGTATGGAATGCAATCATAAGGGAAATTACTTTCTTGATATATTTGTATCACTTTCTATTATCTATAAGGAAATATGATAACATTAAACTAAGATAGTAACCAATTTCATGCAGATTTAGTATGCATAACGCATTTTATATACAAACACACTTTATGCTAAGACAATAATTGTCAGTTACCTTTATCTATGCCTTGCATAATTGAATAAATAATACATAAATATTCTGGGACATTTTTCACACACAGCCAATCAGATTCCAAAGGAAGCTTCAAAGTGAGCTTGTGTAACCAGATAGCTGATATACTACATATACTTAAGTTTTTAAATACATGCTTATATATATATTTAGAGAATAATTAGAGGTTTACCTCTGAAGTTAGAAAGATAATAATTTGATAATTTACCAGGCTCAGCAGGATCACTGGGCTCGTCCTTGAGGCGGGCTCCACCGCCCTTCTCCTTCTCCTTGATCATACCCCTGCGTGCCTTCGCCAACTTGACTGTACACAGAAAATAAGGTAATTGAAAATAATGTTTGGAGTTTCACAGTTTTAACATACATTGATAAGGTTGAAGAACTATCATTTTAGTGGATTCTGTTCTTCCGTGATCACAGTGCTGGAATATTTGGAACCCATGTGAACCTGTATTTTGAATTTTATATATCCTTAGCAATATTATAACTGAAAAGGTTTGATTGATGACTATGCTTTAAAATAATATTTTTGTATTGTTCTACAGAATTATGATGTTTTTCTATTTCTTTTTTGATACAATAAGAATGTGATGACAAAATCTGTTATGACTTATTCCCATTTCTAAATAAATGATGGAGGACAAGTGACATTGCATAATGCCACAGATAGGTTTAAGTTCAATATGATCTATTTATATCACAAGGTAATTGCTGTTAGTAGTTTTGTATTAAATTCTATTTATAGATTTATGATGAAGTTTTTGACATCAAAAATGTATTTATTTTATAAGTATATGGATTACATTGAAGATCTAATTAATCCAAATGTTGCATTTAGTTTATTTCATTTCAATAAATATAAATATTCCTATAACATATTAGTACCGCCAAAACAAGATGCTTGTAATATTATGGTAATTAGGCAGCCATGATCCCAGCTTGCCTTCAATTTATGAATTAACTTTTATTTTGTTCATTGGATGTACATTAGATTGCTTATTTATTTATTGTGATAATCAACACATAATTATTCAATATAATGTTACAAGTATGGTCAGTTAGCAATATGTAGTATCTTGAATTTTTAGATATGTTTGTTGCTTAATTGAAGGCTTACTATTTTTGTGGTAAGGTATTTTTGCAAGGTGATACTTAATTTAACCTACTGATTTTTGTTTAGGATGTTTAGGATTATATGTCTGTTTAATTATTTTTTAAATCAGGATTTATCTGCAAACAATCATTGTTTACAATACCCCTGAAGTACATCTATTAAAACATAGGTTATTTAAAGAAATAATAGTTTTTTATTAACATGAAGAACTGGAATTGTCTCTAACCTGTTTACAAGTGACAATCAAGACTGTTTTGGTAAGGCTGGTGTCTAATGGCACACAATGTTGTCAGCATTTAAGACTCCATGTGAATTTCATTCATTCAGACACAAACACCATTGCAATGCATTTGTATACATACAAAACTAATCCGCGACGAGGTTTCGTCACGGGTACAATAAATTGGCACATGTCCCACGAATCCACAGTACGGCACTTCATTACAAGAATGTCATTATGCTGCACCAAATGATCGAGAGATTATTATAAATAGAGATCTCGAAAAACCTTGAGTGTAGGGGGGACGCCGACGGCGCGCAGCCACCCCGCCACTACCGTCAGCCGTCGCTTACCCCTGATCGTATCCAGATATTCAATTAAAACGAGAATACACCGTGAAACCCCATAAAAATTCCAGCCTTATTCTCCATACATAAACAATGAGATAGGTCGGGTGTAGACAGGCGCGAGCACACGAGAAGCACGTTTACTATGGCCGATTTATTGCCTCGGGAACGCCGTCCGAGCAAGATGATACCTCCGGAGAAAGCGTCTAACATTATTTTATATCATTCGTGTGATCTAATTAGGGTATAACGATGGGTATGCAGCGAGAAACAAAAAATCGGGATCGCTGACATTTTTGTTTATGGTAGGTACATCGACGAGATCCAGAATCCACAAATAGCGTAATAACGTACACGATTACCGCCTCCCGACGGATTCACTAGCACTTGATAACACAAAACACTGCGTTTCTTCACATTTATGTAAGTTTCATCGTCAAAATATACCTGATTTTATTAATTTCTTTCTATCAGCATTAACACAAATCACCACGCACACACAACACAACATACATATATGTGCACAACACTAGCGTTGGGCAACATTTATCATTCATTAACATTAGTCGAATATATAACTTACTTTTTGCGTCTTGATAACAAAATGGCGTCATCGATATTCGATACTATAAATATATTATGATAAATGCGGCAATACTTTATCAGTGTTATTGTCATCGGTTTTAATATTTTTAAGAGTGTAACTTGAATACTTGTCTTAATTATTTTAAATGTTTTTCTGCTGTACTATCATGGTAGTGTTAAATAATATCGCAAAAATATAGTTTAAAGTTTTACTGGAAAACTATACTTCAGTAATATTGTAACGGATCTTAATATGTGAGCGAGATCTTTAGTTAAAAAATATTTTGATTGGAAATTATTATTTACTCTTCTTAAATGATCAATTCATTTAGAAACTTTTTATAATTATACAAAATAGTAAGCGTTTATTAAAATATATTCGTTTGCTGAATCTAGTCGACTTTAGAATCGATATAGTTGAATGTAGTAACGTTCCTCTAATCACAATGTAAGGGCAATAAAAAACAATTAGGTACAATCATCCCTACTATGGCGGATTATTCAAGCTCAATTTATCACAATTAATTTTGGAGTAACAATTTATTAAGGGCGTTATGTCCAACGCGCCCGCGAATTTCAAATAATTTTGCTTCTGCAGATTTACGTCTTTGTACTGGAAATAATTACTGAGGACCGTTATGTTTATATAAATTATCCATATATATGGGTATCTCAAGACACGATTTTACTGCGTCCTGTTTGGCTATCTAGTCTAGATTAATAAAATGTATGCTTATAATGTACGGTTAGCTAAGATAACCATAGACTGAGAATACGTAATTTCTTTTTTAGTTAATGAATACAAGTCATTGAGAATAATATTATTTATTAGATAAAAACATCTTGATAAAAAAATATTAAATTATTTTTGTTACTGCATTGTTATTGCAATGTTGCAATAACACAACCCTATGTAGGATCAACCAATGATGATCGTTGCGACCTCAAGGCTATTAAAAAAAATAACAATTGTCTATGATTGATTTACGGCGAGTGAAGGGAGGAGGGACGATTTCGCTTCGTTGTCGCCCAAATTAGAATTTCATGGTGATTTGTGATAAGATCTTCGTATGTGGATTGAAATAAGTGACATTATTTGGTGATTTAATTGTGTGTAAGTGTGAATTTACTGCAATCCCTGTCGCTTGTTTATTGTCAAAGATTACAATTCGACCGCTCCCTACGCGTAGAATAGTACGTCAGTCAGTCATCGAGTATTTTTCGTGCCTGTTTGTACTACTTGCATTAGTAGGGGGCCGTCATAGTAAAAGCTGTTGGAAAGTGTATTCTTACGGGAAACCGATGGTGTAAAAAACTATCTCACGTTCCATTTATGAGGTGATTGTCGAGTCAGTGCATTTACTTATAAAGTTTGTAGCCATTTTCGGTGAGTCCCATACATTTCGCTATTTACGTGTCGATCAAGGCAATAATTTATGTTAGGTCAATCTTCTCACACAAAAAATTGTAAAACAGTTAACTTATTAGTCAAAACCCTACATTTAGTCTTCAGGCAGTGCAATTTATAAGCTTAGATTTCAACTTTATTTTTCTACTTTGAGTTTGATGAGTATTCTCTACAATCATAAGTATGTTAATATTTGCATATTAAAATGATTGAGTAAATTGCAACACAATTTTAAAATATGTACCTATTTATTTCATTAAAAATATATATGAAATTTATAGGTATAGTGCTGGTTGATTTCTGAAAAATCCATCAAGTGTACCTTTAAAACAAGCATTTATTAATCTCAAATGCTTTTAATTCAAATAAGCATACAAAATATATTCAGGTTCATTGACTTCAGTTCATTTAAACACTGATATTATTGATAAAAATGTTCTGATATTTATTAAAAAGAAAAGAAAACTGAAGAAGGTACCTTTAGAATATAAATGGCATTTGACCTTTCATGATATTGATATTAATAATTTACTATACTATTCATTCTCAGTTTTGAAAGGTTGCTGCCATTATCACCAAGCCTGATAAGATATAAGTACCCGTGGAGGCCTATTTGATTAAAAATAAAATATATTTTAATTTCTAATATCTACTTAAATGTAATGCAACATAACAGTTTAACCCTTAAATTGGCAAAACATTTTTTTCCGAAATATGTTTTTCTTTTGCGTTTTCCTGTTTAATTGCAATCTTAAGAGGTCGTAACAAATGTTGAAAAAAATCCTACACTTACAGTTTTTGAGAAAACGTATGTGCTACAGGTATGACGTTGTCAACTACATTAGAAAATACTTATGCCCTTTTTTGTATGTACAAACAATATATTCATTTGTATACCACTAAGGTAGCAAACAGGCATACGGTACCACCTGATAGGAAGCGGTTACCGTAGCCTATGGCCGCCTGCAACACCAGAGGCGTTACTCACCTGTTGCCGACCTTGTAAAAAAGAAGCAACTGTATAGGCAGTGAAACTGACAAAGCGTAATGTATTTTCTTCGAAGGGCAAGACAGGTATCATTCCTGCATACATCCCCTACGACGCTACTCCAACACAGGCCACTATTGCCGCTACAGCGTCTCCTCACGGAGCTCTGGCTACCTTACTCACCGCAGGAACATAACACTACAAGAAGTATTATTTGGCTGCGGTCTTCTGTAAGGTGGAGGTACTACCCCAGTCGGGCTGCTCCAAATTCTGAACGGACGAGTCCGTTGCGCCCTATCTCCTCCAAAAACCAAGATTTAACGAATTTTCGAATGGTTGAATGTTATTACTAACTTGGCAATGTACTACGGGTATGACCAAGCTTATTTACCCACTAATAGGCAACGGGATACCAGTAGTACATACAGACTATCAAGCTAATAAAATAACTGTTCTGCCATTTATTCATCCGAAAACTGCTTATTGTTATTATTTATGATGTTTCCAATCTATACAAAGCACATGGACCACCAATCCCACACAAAAATATTACCAAAACAATAAACAAACTTACCCGTGACGCAAGCGCAGCCGGTCACTTCGGAATTATCTTTGCGATTAGCACATAAGAGTGAGATTTTGTCATACGGAATATTATTTGTACGAAAAATAATGTTTCCAACGTATTTACACAAAAAAATAATTAATTTTTTTAGTAATTAAGTCGGTAGAATTTTTCAAAGTCAATGTCTTACCCGTAGCACCGTGCCAATTTAAGGGTTAAGATGGAAGACTAATATATCCAAAATATGTATTGCTAAAATATCTATTTGTGTGTTCTGCTAGACTAAAAATGAAATTTTGTAATAGGTGACACTTACTAAACCTGTGATATACAAAAATAAAATCTCCTTTTTAACGCTATTGAAAATAATAATGTTATTCCGTTTAAGTAAAGTAGGTCTCATAAGCTTTTGCAAGATTGCTAAATGATGGTTTCTGTTTATCGAAGTAAAAAATCAACTAACATTTTCTACATAAACAGCAACTGCTGATTCTAAAACTGGAATTTTGAAATAGCACTTTTGAATATATTTGTGAACTCAATTTCAAAGGTAAATGTTAAATAAACATGAACGGCCAATTGGTTAGCACACCCTATTTTCCACACGTAGGGCCTCCATTCATAAAAGTAGTGAGTTTTAAAAACATGTTTGCATATAATGAATGAATTACCTAACAACAGTTTTACTAGGTCACTATTGTATGACTAATCTAAGTCTAACAAAGTCCAGTTGAGTGTATGCTATGTACACAACATTGATAATCCTTTTATTCATCGTTTATGACACTGGTTTGTGTAGTGGTTAGATACTAGAGTACCACATACCTATTTGTGGTATTTGAGGAACATATACATATTTTTTTTATTATGTCATTTCTGTCATAATTTAATAAACCTATTAACTTAAATCAATCTTGTTTCTATATTAAGTACTAGCTGCCTCGGCGCGGTTTCACCTAAGTAGTTCTTGTTCCCATGGGAATACAAGGATAAAATATAGCCTATTTTACTCCCTGATTATGTAGCTTTCCAATAGTGAAAGAATTTTTGAATTTGGCATAGTCTTTTATGAGTTTGTTCATTACAAACATACACACAAAATAAACCAAAAATCCTCTTTATAATATTAGTGTAGGTGTTAAAAGAGCTCCAGGATAATGAGTAACTCTTAAAAAATCTACTTTTAATACCTATCTTAATACTGATCCATTAGTAAAAATTATTATTCACATATACCTAATAACTTACTTAGTTTTTATATTTAAAGCATTGTAAGATAACAGAAAAAATGGCATTCAGCACATTTAAATATTCTCACAACACATAGTAATTACATGGCAATATATTGTTATATGACAATGAAAAAAATTTAAAAACTTACTTAATTTCATCCTCGGTTCAAAAACTTTCCACATTCTGCATGCATCGGATGTCCTATCATAAATATTTTGCCTCCACACTTCTGAGTTAATTGCCTTGGCAATTAACCCCGATAAAACCAAGTAGTGTGAATGCACCTAATATAAACAGTTTCTTCAAAAGATTAACAATGGACAATTATTATACTTTCCATTATTGTGGTATCATGTGCTTAAAACACACTTAATAAAATTAAGAATGCATTTCAATTAAATTGCTTAGAATTTTATCCTAAGTACTACCACAGTTTAATAAAGACGAAGTAAACAAGTATTTTATACATGTTTCACCCACACATACATGTATCTTATGTAGGTATTATATGTTTAGTATGTAATCTAAGTTCATATTTTACTACATTGTCTAGACGCCACTGTAATAATTAGTCAAAGGTAGGTATATTATTTAATGTCTACAGACAAAGTGATTTTAATATCATAATTTACATATGTATGAATGACCTATGTTCAAGTCAAAAGGCGTCTTAGATAAATTATCTAGTTAAGTCTAAAGATTTGCTTTGAAATACGTAATTATTATTCTAAGAATATGCAAAGAATCCATCACATTAAGTTTTGATTAAATGGCGACGTGCACCATAAATACAATTCCGTCAATAAAGTGAAATCTTGCATGTGGGTATGTAACTATGTACATTGTATATAGTACCGGACGTAACTGCACTTCTCAAGCGAATATCCCCCGTAGGTACTACATAAACGTAGAGAGTGCTACAGGAAAATGCATATTGTAGGTAAAAAACAACTCAAGTAACTGGCGAAATTATCAGAAGTTGATACTAAAACTGATAACATTGCCTTATCGGTACACTTATTTATTTGTAACAGTTGTAATTCTGCGATGCACGGTGCTAAGGTACTATAAAAACGTAGGTACGGACTTCCAGTGCAAAGGTCGCCGATATAAATCCTAGGTCACCTTGATATCGGAGAGACTCGAGCGAGTCTTGGGCCAGTAATTACTAATTGCAGTAACTGTGTGTGGCCTGACCATCTTAAAACTTAAAGCAAATTTTTGTGTTGTTTTCGGTTTCTCCTATGTTCCCTATTGCCTTAAATTATTGCATGATATACCAAATATCATGAAAAACCGGTAAACTGATAGCGAGCTGTGTGGTAACAAATAAACAGATATATCTACCTTATTAATATTATTAGTTCTTAGGCTCTCTATCCTAATCCTAACTAATCTTATAAATGCGAAAGTAACTCTGTCTGTCTGTCACGCTTTCACGCTAAAACTACTGAATTGATTTAAATGAAATTTGGTACACAGAAAATCCAGAGTCTGAGAAAGGACATAGGCTACTTTTTATTCTGGGAAAATTGAAGATCCCCCGGGAACGCGGGCGAAGCCGCGGGGAGCCACTAGTAATATATAATAGTGTCAACAATGCTAAAAATGTATGTTCTAGGCACTGTATTTTACCAGTTTCCACTAACGAAACTGCATATTAAGTTACATGTTTTTTGTTCTAGGTGAAGCCTACAACTACATCAGTATTATCAAGAGCAGCTCATAATGACATTACTTTTTAATACATTAACTAGCCATTAAGGTATCTGCCGGGAAGTTAGACATGATAAGCATACCACAACAGACATGGACAGCGTGAAGAAAATACACTCGGGAACCCTGTATCGGTGAGTTACCTTTTAAAACTATAGATAAAGCAGCGTTTGAAGTCTTTTACATGGTTATTTTGAACTTTAAATAAGAATATAATAGAAACAAGGTTCAAATTGCTTTGAGTTGCGTTTAGCGTTTACCTTTAGGTACATAGGGGACAACGCGAAGAGCTATTCTTCACGCCTTCAAGACATATTCTATCAACTGAAAATTACGACCAGAAATGGTGCTAAAGTAATAATGCTAAAGCGTATGATCCAATTTCGCGTCGTTCAAAAAGTCAAATCGAATGTTTTTCATCGCATACTCTACTCATATATAATTTACGATGTGATACAGTCCTTGAATAATCACAATGGTTCCCAAGAGATCGTTTCGGACCGCAAATCCCATAGCAGCCAGTAGCAGAAACCATGCAATTGGTAATGTTTGACTTTTAATGTTTGCTGATAAGAGCGATAAACTGTACATACATATATGTATATTAACTGGTTACCAGACACGGCTACTGAATTCGTATGTATTACCAGGCCGATCATCTATTATTTCAAAATAGTTTATGTATCTAAATCTGTAATAAAGTTTATGTAATTAAAACTCCCATTTAAATATTAAACTGATTTTGATAAAAGAAGATTACATTTGGTCGATGTCTTATATTAAAACATAGGACTCGTTTAAGCAAACGTTTTCGCACTTCAAGCAACGCTACCATGAAAAAAGGTATCAAAGAAAGCACCTCATCTGGGTATTAATTTATTTAAATTAACGTCGGAAGTAGAGTAGCGGGCGAGGCTTTAATTTTTCTCCATTTCTTGCTTTTGATGTCGATTTTATTTTTCAATTTACTCTAACCCTATTTCAATTTACTTACGTCTGTAAGGTGGAGGGAATAAATAATCTTTTTCTCTATTTACCTAAGTTGGTTTGTAGGCAATTTGTTATGTCGTTTTCATTTGAGTTTCTCTCGTAGATATTCTATTAAGTTTGATTGCATTTGATCGGTACTTTCTAACAGAGAAGTAGTTGATCTATGTTTTCAATAGATATTTTTATTTTTCACTTGATACCTTTAATGATTTTAAACGATTCTGCTGTTAGGTAATATATTTCCCTGTTTAGAAAACATGGACCGCTTACCTGTCTAGGGTTTCCTTCTTTAGAAGTTTAAGAACAAGCTCGAAGCTTCAACCTATCATGTTTAATATCTACTGTATCATATATCTGTCCGATACCTAAGATATAAAAAATACTTTTAAATGATTCGGTTTCTATATCGTAGATTTTCTAAATAACTAATAATGAAATTATCTGTCTTTGGAAAATCTTTAAAGCGATGCTGTAGTTATTGTAGTGTTGTACTGAATTTCTTTAAGTAGGTACCTCCTACGGATTGGTAATTTATTAGCTTATTTATGATCACTATGTGCTTTCTGCTTAGCTCACGTCTTACAAGTAATAGCTGAACCCCGACTAGTGGAATAAAGATTTAAATGGTTGTAAATTTTTACTTTATGTTTTAAATCTTTGCAAATTGTCTTTTTAAGTAAAACAAATTACAGGATTATCAAATTGTGTTATTCCTTAAAAACTAAATACTTACTAAGCTAAATTCTCTATATACCACTTGATTTGACGTCGATTACTTGAAATTCAGAAAAATATCACCGAAACATAAAAATACCTCATCGTAACAAACTGCTGTTATTTTAAATCCTATAAAAATAAAGCTTCATGAGTAATAGGGGGATATAAGCTCATTAATATATACTACATGCCTTCGGGTGGTATCCTCGTCAACTCCAATAATACCTTCGGACATACAATACATATTAATGGCATAACTCGTCTATACTATTCGTACTGTAACCGAACCGCTGAAAGCTTTGGCTGGCATTTCAATAGATGCCGAACGTATTCAGTCCGTGTCACAAGTTGCCTATCTCGACCTAACAAGACGACAGACATAACTGAATAACAGTTTATGACACTAGTTTTAATTAGGTGCTAACTTCTTGGGTATACGAATCTAGTTATTTTTAAGTCGTAGGTAATTATGTTTGTTTCTAGAAGTGGAATTTTCGTTAATTAGCCTCTGAACGTAATATAAAACTCTATTATTCATATTCTGAGATTTAAAGTAGGTACATTTTAATTATCATCATCCAAAAATATACCTAAAAAAATAAGCTATCACGAATTCACCCCCGCATAGGATCGCGGGACGAACCACAATGGGCCATTGTTGTGAACCTAACCAAAGTGCGGTATGAATGTACGTTTGTAAGTAAAAACAATAACTGGCCGCACAGATAGTCAGTGTTCCATTAACCGAGCCATCTCGTGGAGTGAGGTCACCTCGCCCTCGTGAACACCTAACATGACACCATTCTGGCCCCAGGCTAGATTGCTATTTGACGATTTTACCGAACAATCTATCCTATCCTATTAAGCGAACAATAATTGGAGGGATATTTGAATTATGTATGCCCGGGAATATGAATGGCTCGTAGGATTTTAATGGGTTGTCAGGTTTTTTTGCAATACAATAAGGGTTTTCAACATTAATAATGATTTACTAGCAGACATTGAATAGCTTTCATAAGATAACATGTACACTAATTTAATAACCATGTTAGAAGGAGAAATTTCTCACGAAATATAACCAAAGTAAAATTCACCCATCGGTGATTCAGAGAAACTAAACATAGCAGAGACGCGCTAAAATTGCTTCCTCAGACATGTACAAGTTTTAGTGGCGAAAAAGTTCAACATTCGCAATAGCGGTGTACGTACACTCAAGGAAGAAATCGAGAAGTTTAAAAATAACCCATTTGTGTACGTTAGTATTTTTACCGGCGAAGCCCCTAGTGGCGCTTCTCGTTTGGATGTACCTACACTACCTACCAACTTGCCAAACGCTACTATTTTAGGAAAATTTATTTTGCCTTTTGCAATCGCCTATCCTTCTGTCTCTGATATATTAACACCGCTATAAATAACAGTGTGACTCTTCCAGTAATCGTGAATCTCGTCGGATTTTGAATTCCATTGAACTTCTAAAAAAAGATGTATGCTACCAATCGCCTTTTGCGTTTCCCTTTTACGATAATTCCATCGACACTTTGAAACTTTTTTGTGGTGGTCAAGAATGCTTTACTAAATGATTTATTGATAGTGTTTGTCCATACTGAAATAAGCGTATAAAATCATATCTGCAAAGTCTAGTAAACTTGACGTGCAAATGTTAGTGATGTACCTACGTAGTTGTGGTGACAACAATAACGTTGAAATTATGTCAGTAGTTCTAACAGGAAACTATAATTATGTGACGTAACTGGAACCCGTTCCAAATTGTGATAAAAAATTACCTGACACCGTTCCAAATTCCAAATCCAGTCGGGTGTAACAATGGACGTAGGGGGCCCACAATAATGATATGTTAGTATTATATTATTCAACTTTGTGGGCTGTTTATGTGATAATTGTTCATATTAAGTTCAAATAGTGCATAGTTCTTATCTAGTATTGTAAACACTATACAGAACGTTTTAAGATTAACTTAAATACTGGTTAGTATTGCACAACATAATATAATCTTACTTATTAATACATTTAGGTATATTATATAGAAACTTGATAAGTCCATTGCTTATTTAAGTTCGTTATTTCCGTTATCGTTGACCTGTTCGTGTTTATAAAAAATGTTTCATATATTTGTATTTACTACATTAGACTTTTTAAATGAGTTAGTTATCCTTTTAGTTATATATATAAGACCCCATGGAAACTTTAAAGTAAATCCTTGAAGCGTATAAAGTAAATAGATTTGTAGTTAGGGGTGGCAGTAAATCAACACTACGTGCGGAGAGCAAGTTAGGGCGTTTCAGAAAGACTGAGGCAATGAGAAAGAGCAAGGCTTGTTAGAGTAAGACTTGCGAGTGTCATTTGATACTTAAAAATACATATTATACTTTTACATATTATACGTTCCTATAATATGTATACTGAATATAATATAGCTAAATAAATACTGCATTGGCGTGAAATTAGGTCAAAACAGGCAGACATCTTAGATATTAACAGTACACTTAGGTATTTGAAATAATTAAAATACTTGCATTATTTATCTGGTTAACAGAACTATTACGCATTCGCAGTAAAACCAATGTTAGCCATAATTGCATTGTTGCATCATTTTAATAAAGATGCCTCGGTTCGTGTATTAAGTCTCTTATCCCTTATTCACCCCGCGGCTATTGTTCTGCCAAGTACTAAGCATTAGAATGTAATCGATACCCCATACTATTTCTTGCCAGTTGCCAACATATGGCGAATTCAGTGGAATTAGTATTAACAACATCAATTAAGAGTCGTATTTAGTTAAACGTTACGTCCCTCGTGAAGTTTGTACGTTTAATTGCGGTTACGTAAAGCACTGCAATAGCTTCGCATTACGTTTTAATATCTATCGATATCGATTTGATTAGATACTAAGAAATTGGATTGCAAGCCTTATCTGGCTTCTATTCAGCGCATCGATATGGCGGTTTGACCTATAAATTTAACGAACTTTGTTTGTCTCCCTGCGTTTGCTTAATACTTCAAGTATTATTATTTTAAGTCATGTTTTATTCAGGCAATTTGCATTCGTTTTTCTTTTCAACACAAAAGTTGTGGTGTTTTTTCTTTTGACACCTGTCGTCCCTCAGATTTACATGTCATGACTAAAATAAAGTTAGATAAGTTGGTGTTTGTCAGCATATCCATTACGTTGTACTCGATCATGCGTGTGACGTAAAAGATCACCCCGGATTTACAGAGTTGTATAACCGAGCTCGTATAATTCACAGCCTCAGACAATATTCACCCTGGAGTGTTTGTGTTCCCTTAATCTGATTTTCCGGCATCTAGGATTCGATTCGGACTGCGCTTGGAGAATGGAAGATTTGTACATACATATTTGATTGTAGTACCGTCTTGACCGTTGCATCTAGTTGATGCACTGTCACATTTATTTGATACATTTTGTAGGGATGTAGACATGCTTTATTTCTTTATGTATTATTATTAGTTTATACCTTGAATATATCTAAAAAAATTTAAGCCTTTTTAACTTTTCATTGGCCATCTCAACAAATTCTAGTAAAACAATTTACTTGATCAAATATTGAATCGTATGATTTTCTACAGCCTCTTTCTCTTTAGCTTTTAAAGTGCTTCGCCACCTTTTTGTCAATCTATTCTTAGGTTTGATCGATTTTATCGTTAGTCTGGACAATATTTACATTATTCAAGTACCTACTCGAGATCTAAAAACTACAAATTACGTCCTCTACTCAGACGTAGACTGTGCTATCTATAAGTTAATTCTGAAATAAACATCAGTCTTGTAACTATTTTGTATATGTATGGTTTTCGATCATCCTGAGTTCATATTCACGTACTGACTCGCTCCTGTCAAATTTAGTGATCGATGTAGGAACCTCGATACGGACTCGCCAATTACTTGACTATTGAAAATACTATGACATGAATGCGACAGGTGAGTGTGAAGCGATACATTCCATTCTGAACTTTGTTGTAGTGTAATTAGAATTCACAATTCGTTCAACTGGTTATCGCCACGAACTGTGTCCCGGCTAAGCATTGTTTGAGGTCAGTCAGCGTGTGTTATCGTACACGCGTTGTTTGGTAATTGTACATAATGACATAACTTGTTCATTTATGATGTTGTCGAAGAAAGTGGCTTGAACTTTATGCGAGTGGGTTGACGCCTGAATATTGGGTATATTTCGGCAAGTGAAAGTTTTTTTAAGTATCTTCGCAGACGCGATACTTGACTGTATTTAACGATATAAGTTTGTGTTTTGTCCAATCTTTTTTGAATTTGAAATATTATATTATAGTCTTCTATTGTTGCTGTATCAGTCTTAGGTTTATATATTTATTTGCATACTATATAAACATGTAGATTTATAGAAAGAAAAATATTATTTAAATGAAAATAGTCCCTCCATATTAAAGTTTAAGCGTGTTTAACAACTTTGCCTTTGGGGTGTGGTAAGGGTGATGACTCCAAATTAGATTGCACGGTTTGAATAAAGGTAGGATTTAGAACTTTGCGGACTCGCAGATGATCCGTAAGGGAAGTGGGACTTACCAATATTTGCTCTAAAATTTTGGACATGCTTGCTTACATACGTCAAATACTTTGATTTAAACACAACGATATTACATACTTTGATATCGGTATTAGGTTGAAAGTTGGTATCAGTTTTAGGTTATTTTTCTTTGCCAAGGTACATACTTGATTAAATAGGCGTTTTTTCAAAACTATATTTCACTTAAAATCATTTCTTAGTATCTTAATGCAACATTACGCGAATTCCTCTATCATAAGTACAGTTTAGTTTGACCCAACAGAATAAGGCCATAGTTATTCACGTATTAATTGGAAGTTTGATTCCAAAATGTGGCTGGCGGCGTTTGGAGGTCCGGAAGCTGTAAGGCCGGATGTTTTGGCACATATTGAGGCATATGCTTGCTGGTGGATGTCTCTAGGTAGGCTGATCATGATTACAGACTATTGCATTTAGTTATGTAGGTAACATAAATATTATTTGTCTATTAATTGATCTGTCATAGTATGGTTAGTTTAGCCCTATAGTATCAGTTACTTACGGGATATAACCCATGTTAGGTGTTCACTATAAGTGTATGTTAAAATCGTGAAAGTCTTACACAGTAATTTGTGTTGTTAATGTAACTTAGTAGGTATAAATAAATACAAAGTACCTCCCTATATATGTAGTTTATTTACTTGGAGAGAGCGGAACTTCTCAATATTTATTTAGGGACTTTTCAACTTCGTCTTTTATTTTATTTTTTTGAGTTTAGTATGTAACTTATATTTCTAAAATAAGTGGTTTTACAATGTTTATTAGTTTATCTAGAATGGATAAAGGCCTTTGTCATTACAGTGCGGTCATTTGTGTTTTTGTGCCGTTTACATAGTACTCCGATCATGACCGCAACCGGGCCGCTTACGTATAAATTAGCATTCCAACTGTTGGTACATTAGCGTATGTGTTACCTAGATATATAACAGAAGATAAACTATTGTTGTTGATCATATTTCAATTATACAGAACTGACTCTTAATGTTTGAACATCAGTTTATGTCGTAAATTTGTCCAGGAAAATTATTTGGCCCTGTGTTAAAAAGGGAGTTTATCATTATCTAATTAGGTACTCTGCAACATGCAATATTGATATCGATAGCTTTCTGGGAAGCATGGTTTATTTAAGTACATACTAAGATATTTATTATAGCTTGTATTCGGTTAAATACTATCTTACCTTGATTTAATCAGTGAAGTTATAAATGCAATTTGATACCTTCATGTTTCTTAAAAATCCAATGACGAGGCCTCTTTCCTTTATTTATTGCCAATTATGATTAAGTATGGTAGTGGTGACCACTTACTATCAGATGGACAGAAGAAATAAACCCCTGATTCGCAAAATTCTGTGTATTTTCGGTTAGTAATGTTAAGTCCCCTACAAATGTATGGGTACTTTGTTAGGTAGGTAGGTACCTATATATAAAAGTTGCAATCCCTTGATACAAATTATCACAAGTTGTAATAAGCTTAAGGAAGTGTTTGGTGTCCAGTAATAATCGTCAAGTTGATAAAACGAGCGCTAGTCGTGAGCAGTTAATGTTTAACGTGACAATGACTGATGGCAGAACTGTACACTATGCTTTAACCGTGACTTTGCTGCATATTTGACTTTTGTTTTAAAATAAGTATTACTAATTTAAGGATGTTTTTTTTATACTGGAAAGTATGTTACCCAATTTAGGTATACAATTTAATACATACCTGCATGTCAATATGTTAAAGAAATGCTTCTTCATATTAGGTGTGTTTGTCCTTCCTTCACGTTGTAACGGAGCAACATCCCTCGTAGAAGATTTTATGAACAAGGTTCTTTTAGACTACTAGGATAATTATTTCGGGAAACTGTGGTTCGGAAACAAAATATGAGGAATATGAATGTGTAATGACGAACATTATAACTGTAATCGTATTAGTTAGATAACGCTTCCATAGGCAGTACTAAATTATACGCATATTTACTGTAATGTTTGCTATTAATCATGCCGTGATGAGGGCCCCGGAGAGATGCTCGTGTGTGTGTGTGTGTGCATACGTGCATTATATAGATTTTGGGATAATTATTTTAGTTGCTTACCTCATCAAACTTACATTAAAATCATATTTCGCAAACCATAAACCACATATATAACCTTTACTATAAAACAGCTTCATATGATACAGAATCCCAAACAATGTAAAAAAAACAATTAAGTTATAGCCGGTCGATGCGCCCGGTGACGTCACATTGTGAAGAATGTATCCGCATATTGCATTGAACCTGAACGGTGATGACGTCATTACCAACACATCCGGGGACCTCTCAAAAACTCCCAGATACTCTACCATTTGTTGCACAATAAATATAAAATATAGGCAACTAGTGCCTCGCCGCGGTTTCGCTCGCGATTCCGAGGTATCTTAAATTGTCCCGGCATATAAGAGCCTATGTCCTGTCCCAAGGTCTAGTCTCCTTTGTTATTATATGAATAGGGATTATTTAATGTTATTTTCTATTATTTTCTATTTGGCTGATATGATGATGAGTAGTAGGTATTAATTGCTGTTTTAAACCAGAAACGATCAAATTCCAATGTGCAATACCATTTTGTGCACGAATCGATAGCCATCGTTATCCCATTCCACACGTCAGACATTCAATATTTCAGTTCTAAATCACGGATGATCGTGCTATTGATGTGACATGTCAAACGACACGTGACAGAAACATCGAATATGCTTTCCATCAACCGTTCGCACGATTCCAGGATATTGTAATATTCATAGCGGCCGTTTCGTTTGTTAAACACAAAGCCCTAAATTACATTTGCACACAAGTCGACAATTAGCGCTCGCTACGCATGTGAGGCGGCTAATTCGAGACTAAAACTTACGGTATTCCGAGTAAAGGTCTGGACATACTGCAGCACACACAAGTATGTCGCTAATTGAAAAAATATATACTATATTATCTACAGCTTTTTCATGTTGCCCAGGATAAAAGTTTCCTTTGAGCTAATACAGAACATATTATTCTAAGTTACAAACATCTAAACTTTCACATATTTTTGTAATAGACATGATTAATCTTAGAGCTATTTGTGGTTTTTACATGGAATAAAGTATGACGAATTTCTCAACTACCGACGATTGGGCAATGGAATGTAAGCTATTTAATGAATCCGGGGCGGAATCCGAATCTGCATCCGTTTGACTATGATACAAGTATAACTTATGTACCTATTTCCCATCATTTCATTGACATATCTATAAGGGATCGGAGAAGTTTACCTAAAATCCACATAGGTCCTTACACTTTCACGTAGCGTATGCAAAATGCCAATATCTACGTAATATGGCCATGGTTCAACGACAATAGCACAGCTAATGGCATTACCACACCAGCACATGGTGGTAGCGTTCTGATTGGTCTGCGACGTACAGCCACTCGGGTGTGAATGGGCCCCAATGAGCGCTCAGCGGCTATAAACTCAATCATAGTAATGCATTGTAGCAAACTAGTAGATGCTAGTGAACTACATTATGTAGATTTAGTTTAGGAGTTGCTCGCTCGTTCCCAGCTGGTTGCCATTAAAGTTGTTGCAGTTTGATAATGGCTCCTATTCTGTTGTACAACGCATGTAGGTCTATCTAGAGGGAGAGAGATAGAGTGTCTGACAAACTCATCTTAGTGTTGTGATGTTTGTCCGGATTTTTATAATGTGGTAAAATAGAGTTTAACATGACTTGTGTTCAATCATTGTAAGATATGATCTTATTCATGGTCCATTGTTTAAACTTTCCAAAATATCTTTAATATGTGACACAGAGTTAGAATATGTTTAGAAATGCCACTTTTTATTTTGCAAAATTTAATTACCTCTGGGAACGCCGGTAAAACCGCGGGGAGCATCTAGTATCTGATAATTTTCCATCCATAATTTGCATATCAATCTCAATTAATCGAACCACTATCAAACTTGAGCTATTTACCCAAGCTTGTGTTGTATTAAATAATTCAAATGCCGTCTGCATCAGCCCTGATAGAAGCTCATTAAATAAATCATATATCAGCGGGATCCGGCTATATTTAGGCGCACATTAACGCCTCTGATGTTTCGTTAATTGGTGCTCTCAAAATTTAATTGATATTAACAGGCCATGCCTATTTCAAGATTATATTTGAACTCTAAGTACTAAAGTTCAGTAGCTGGTAGCTATGTAATCTTAGTATTATGGGTTTATTCGTCTCGTCCTGGTTTTAGAAGAATGTTATACCACGTGGAATTATACTCTGTAGTCTGCCACGTTAACTGTTGTGTACGGAAATGCGAGAGTGCAGATGGCACTGATTTAGTTAAAGAGCACTCTATGTGGCCAGTTCATCGCAGGAGACTCCTCTATTGATTATGATGTTCCATCAATATGTAATTAAAAAGCTACTAGAATTAACGGCGCATAAACATGTCAATCTTCTGATTACTCTCTTTTGTGTTGATGATTTATGAAAGTGTCTATAAAGATCGGATGTTCGAATCATTACATAATAAAGCTGCGGACAATGGATGCAGAATACAGCCGGACTGTTCATGCGATGACAGCGGTTCCTAAATTGAAACGTCTATCACAATCCGAGCTGGCAGACGGGGAACCGAGTTCAAACTATCGGCCGATAAACTTTTGCCGGTTATTGTGTTTGTATATCTTTTTAATTTGATCCACCACATGTTGCCAAGTTACGCTCCGGCCGACAAGTGCGCTCAACGTCTGGTCACGGAAGCTTATTGATTGATCATATTTTTAAATTGAATATGGTCTAGCCATATTTGTTTGATGCACTTGTGTTTGATGAAAATGTTTTTCACACACTTTAATACAAGCTAGTTATAAAGTAGGCAATATTATCCTGTATGTTGCCACGTGATTATTATGTCAATCAATTATTTATGCAATCCGATTTAATTATTATAGATACTGCGATGATTCAGTATATCGGTCATTATTATTATAAGCAATGATAAATAATTCCATATACACAAACAGTGATAGATTAAAATCCATGAAACTACGCGAATTTGTATGAGACAAAAAGATTTGTCATATTTGAATGTGGAATATAAGTAGGTATATTATACGCGTTACACAATAGGCCGACTCTTATTTCACTCAATATAATGCTGAGAATATCATCAATGATATACGAGCACATTTCCTATTGACTTTTCCTCGTTCTGTCTCTTGTTAGATAATGTACGGTTATGATTATTCTCTTACAATTCGTGATTGTCGTGAAGACATTTATTAATAGGGTTATTCAATAACATTCCCAGAATAAGACGAGAGTAAAATAAGAGTGGAATGTAAATATAGCTTGGGTTTAGATCAATGGTGAATAAGAGATATCAAATCTTTGGCATCCAGCAAAATGGTAGTCCGAAACGCTGCAAAGCCGGTGTAAAACTCATTGAAATTGCGCCGTAGTGCGCCAATTTGCGTAATTTCATAGCATCTAAAATGGGCACGAATTCCAACAGGATTCCGCTTGTACGCGTGTCCTGTAATTAGTCCAGGAAATCACAAATACCTATCTAAAAAGGTTTGGTAAATACCTACAGTGTTTATAAAAATAGGTCCTTCTTTTCAAAGTTGGCTCAATTAATTTTAATTAATCTTTATCTAAGCATACGAGTATGTAGGTACCCACCTAACATAGACATCCGAGCAAATGCTAATGTTTTAGGCAAACATTTTACCTGTAGCATACATAGCTAGACTTGTAAGGCAATTAGGGTCCGAACTGAATAATGATTACGTACTGCAGTGCGTATTGTAAATAGGTACAGTACCTACATTGTGATGTTATTCATCCATTGTCAAGCCACAAGGCCACGGCTGACCAATTAAGGATATCAATAGCAAATATAAATAGCGCAGATAACTATGTAGCTCTATGCGATGTTCTCGGACAAAAATTCGTGTACAACTTAGTCAATTTTAACTCATTATGTCCCTCAGGTTTGGTTATGTGGTCTTTAGACGTATATTAACTTGCAAGAGGTAGGTCCTAGATAAGCCCTAAGGCCTATATAATTACCAACTTCATTAGACTTCGCCCAGCCCATTATTAATCTCGAGTAATCTCAGATAATCTCGCATCAATACGTTTGGCAACTCTTATTTAAAACTAGGTTACTATTTCAAAATCCTTTCCAGCTGCAGACATATACTTAATGGATATAAATAAGATTATAACTGATATCCACGTGCTCATATGATCACATTTACCAAAGATTCCTTAAATAGAGATGATCGTATTTGTCAATTGAGGAATCAAAGTTAACTATAGTTCGATTTATTAACGGTAGGGGTCCTTGTTGTTTCAGCAACGGTCCAGTGGAGGGCGCGTACGGGCCCCAGCACAGCCCCGTCTCGCGCTCGGACGCGTCCACGGAGGACGCCGAGCTGTCCGCTGCGCTCGCGCACCAACATCACCTAGCGATGCAGGTCAACAGCTTGGAGGCCAACTATATGGTAAGCCTTTGAACTGCAGGCTTTTTGGTGACCAAGAATAGAAAAGCTAGTTAGTTTCGGTTGCGACAGCAAGCTCAGATCATGAGGAGAGACCTTGTCTTGATCCTGCTGATGTTGGGAATGGGTTGTTGATGAGAAATTCAGCAACAACATGGATTGTGTCCACATATAACTTCATCCATGAATTAGTTAGTTACATCAAATAATTTTTTTTAATCTGAAACTACCCTCGACTTAAAGTAACCTCTATTATATTTTAACATTTATTTTCTCGACTATAAGGTGCATAATTAATCGTTTCCCAGGCGGGCGAGTACCCAGTAGTGGGTCCCGGGGTGGAGCCCGACTACGGCCAGTACGTGTCGTCCCCGGCGGCGCACTACAACCACATGGGACACCTCACCATGGCACCGTCGCAGAAGTATCCACACGTAAGTCTATTCGCTTATTTATGTCATACTAGTTTACTCGCGCAACTTCGTTAGCGTCACTTGCCCTTTTTTGCAACATTTTTGATTAATGCTCTGCTACTATTCGTCATAGCGTAATGGTATATGGTCTATAGCCTTGATGAATGGGCTATCAAACACTGAAATCATTTTTCAAATCGGACCAGTAGTTCTTGAGATTTGCGCGTTCAAGCAAACAAACTCTACAGCTTTATATATTAGTATTGATTTCGGTGACCAAATGATAAGGGCTTATGCTCCTTTCTTGGTACATTATATAGCAATGTTTCATGACTCCAAAGTATACGTAAAAACGATTTTAATGTAACGTTAACGTTTAAGGATATCCTTCTCGGCGTTTTTTTATCGCAAAAAAATTGTTGTACTAATGTTTTATTGAACTTTTTGTAAGTAACATAATTTTAACTTGTGATTATCCATTATAGTAAAAATCCAGTATCCAAATACAGTAAAATGTTTCTTTCAGTTTATTTTTAAATAGTCTTTAATTTTTATTTATTTATTAAGGGACAAAAAACAGCTACAAAATATATTATAAATAATATGTTAATAGAAAAAAAATACAATGTTGCAGCCCACTACATTATCTGTAAATTAATAGGGAGTATCTTGTAACTCTTACTGTTTGTCTTATATTCATAGTACAATGTAATGGTAGGTAATGGACAACGTGTCGGTGAGCGGCGGGGGCGGGGGCGGTGGCGGGGCAGGGTACGGCGCGAGCGCGGGCGCCGGCCACTACGGCGCGTACGCACACTACGGCACCGCCTACCAGCCGCAGACCGCATACATGGTCGACGCGCAGCAGGTGCCGCAGTATATGCCGCAGGTTTGTTCAACTACATCTATACACCCTGTATCAAATCGCAGGGTAAAAATGCACATAGACACCAATAAAAAAATGGTCAACTACACCCAAGAAAATTATTAAAAATACTAAATCTATACTTATATTATCAATAGAAAAAGATTCAATTTTTTTTGCTTTTTTGCTTTATGACTCTTACTAAATTGACCATATCGACGAATCATTTTGTATAGTAGCTAAGACAATAGATACATAAGTTGCACCTTTGAATTACTCATACGCTTACAATATTTAAATTCATTAAAGTTTAAGATTTCAATTAAAACTTATTAATTATATGAATGCATTTTATAGCCAATTAAATTTCCAACATTACCTGTAAAAAATTAAAATGTTAAACAATAAAGTGATAGATTAACCTTGATTAGTGCACATCTAGGGCCAGCAAATATTTGAAATTAAAAGCTAGACATATATTAATAAAATTATTATTGCATATTTCCAGGAGTACGTGGAAGGTGGCGGCAGCGCCTCGCCCCGGAGCACGTCCCCCGGCGCTTTGCCACAACACAATTTGCATCTACAACAGAGGTTGGTTTATTTTGCATTTGTTATAGCACATTTTACTTTCATACTCTGAATTTTGATCAAAAACAAAAGGTGAAGGTGAACTTTTTATTAAGAAGAACATTTACAACAATAACGATATGCAAGTTATAAATAAAGAATAATAAATAATTATTGGTGTAATTAAACTAACACTTAGTAAACTAGTTTATATATTTGCACCACCTTTCATTTTCTGACATACGGAATTTTACGAGTTACAGCTTTTTAGTACTAAATATGTTATTTATTGGTCTAATAAAGTCGACAATTTACACACACAACATATACGTTAAAATGCAGGTATATTTAATTGTATATTGTGAAAATGGGTAAATCAAAGGTATTTCGTTTTAAGCGACCTTACAGGGTTTATAAATTGATTTATCTTACGTTAAATGGTGTACGTTTTTATTGTTACCTATTGTTTTTTTTCTATAATTTCCTTATTATAGTGATGATCCTTAAAACAAATATAATGTATGTCAGGTACGACAGCGCGTCTCTAGAGCAGCTCGGACGGCACTACTGCGTGACGTCCCCTCGCGGCGAGTACGCGGCCGACGCGTACGGCTACCAGCACTACCCCGCCGCGTACGAGCCGCAGCCGCATCCGCACCCGCATCCACATCCGCATCCGCACCAGCAGTCGCACCAGCCGACAGCTTTTAAGGTATACCGCCATGTTATACTAAAACAATATTAATTAATTCAGCAAAGGTATGAATGGATGTACATAATAGAGGTAACGTACCCGTACTACATGATTTCTCCCGTCTCTTCCCTTGGTGACTAATATACATAATAATAAAATAATAGTAGCTAGCATTTAGTATGTAGCTATGTATATTTCACATATAAGTTTTGTACATAAAATAATAATAAAAGAAATAATCAAATTTTTAATATATGTAATTTAATTTGAATTGGTTTATTTATTTAGTGTTATGAACTACAATTTTATTGCATATCAGATGAGTTTATTCTACTTTTATTATAAATGCGAAAATTTGTTACACAGTTTATGACCTGGATTATCACATAAGCTGCTTTTTATCCCGGAAAAATTTAAGAGCCCCTGGGATCGCGGGTGAAACCGTGGGAAGCCACTAGTATTATATAAAAACTAAACATAAAATTAAATTGTCTACAGGATTCACAGAATGGCTTAAGTTTGGGAAGTGCCGGCGGACAATCGATGTATGGCGACGAGGAGGAACTACAGAAACAAATGGCTGGAATGGGATTAGGTAAGAATCTGTCGATATTTTAAAAGACAATCTACCTACTTATTTTTATAAATTTGCTTACTGGTTGAAAAAATATATTTTAACTAACAAAGTCAGCAATAATTCTGGACTTGACGGTCAGTATTAATCGAATTTAACTTCCTCCATACATTATGTTTACATTATATTATAAAATACAGTAATTTAAATTAAACAATAAACATCATAACTACAAAGTGATATTATGCTTATTAACACAACTCATTATCTCATTTTCAATTCTAGTTCATGGCAGTGTAAGCGGTCGCGAGGACGGTGGCGGCCTCCAGTGGCGAGACCCGAACTTACCCGAAGTGATTGGCTTTCTAAATTCCCCCTCGGACGTCGTAAAGGCTAATGCCGCCGCCTACCTGCAACACCTCACGTATATGGACGACCCTAATAAACAGAAGACGAGGAGTTTAGGTACTGTGTACTTTGTTTTTAAGGATAATTTTACAGGTAAAATTTTTTTTCCTTGTAGTATGAGATGTGAAACCCCAAAAAAAAAACCCGTTTGTGTACATAAACATATAGTTAATTATATACAGCTATAGTTCTAATTTGAACAGTGCATATCGATTACTGGGTACTCATTTATAAATTTTATTAAGCTTCCCCCCCGCTGTAGGAATACAGGGAAATCTATATAATAATAATAATAATAATAAATGTATTTATTGAAGACCAACATATGTACATAAAAATTAAGCCCACCACCACCAAACTGCGTGGCAGTTTGTCGGCGGGAATTGCGCTTTTTTATATAATTACAATATTGGCTTATTTAATTATGATAAATAACTAATGTACCTACTTTTAGCCTCGCATCGCATTAACCCATTTACGCCCAAATGAAACTCAGTGGTAAATATATAATTTTTTTATTGTGAACAGCTAGAAATAAGCTTTCAGAACACGAAAATATAAAAAAAATAAAATTATTTAAATACTATATATAAAAAAAATTGCCGTCCTCAAATGGGGCCAATGGGCTCATGCAGTATAGAAAAATCCAAACATGATTTCTCAACACATAGTGTTTTCGAACATTTCGTACACTGCCAATGCACTTTTTATGGCACACTGGACATCGCAGCTGTTGAGGGAACTTCTGGAGATAGTGTTCTTCACCATAATTCTGCAAACTTGGCATCAATGAAGTGGTTGGGCGAGAATTTTGGGCGTTATTGAGTCCTAATAATGACTGGCAATAAAGCGTTGAAACTGAAGCTGATCTAGCTTTGTTTCGTTGGTCAGGAGATGAACATGCCATGCACTGGCAACTGTCATGCAGTAACTTCGATAGACGTTAACGTCTTCGATAGACGCAATGGGCTCGTATGTTGGTTCGCACTTTCGCCAACATGGTTTTTCGACCGACGCCGCGACGCCCTCAGTCTCTCGGAAACTGGAGCTGATGTAGCTTTGTGTCACTGATCAAGAGATGAATACGCCAAGCATTGGCACCTGTCGTGCATTAGCATTACCTTCGATAGACGCAATGGGTTTGTACGTTGGTTCCCGCTTACGCCAACATAGTTTTTCGACCGACGCCCTTAGTCTCTTGGATCCTAAAGGCTCCTCGAAACTGGAGCTGATGTAGCTTTTTGTCACTGATCAGGAGATGAATACGCCAAGCATTGGCAACTGTCGTGCAGTAACATTATCTTCGATAGACGCAATGGGTTCGTGCGTTGGTTCATACTACGCCAACATGGTTTTTCGACCAATGTTGGCGAACCTTAGTTTCTTGGATGCTAGAGGCTCCTCATCGCTGTCATTCTAATTTCCTTCATCTTTACGAAGAAATACTTCTAAGGTACCTACCTGGTACATCGTCAGGCATGTTACTACTTAGGATATTGTCATAATCCCCTTCTTCCTCGTCATAAGGGCAAGGTAAGAGCACTTGGTTCAAGAGGTAGCGGCAGTGAATCTATCTCCGCATTAGTATATTCTTCACCTAACACAGCCTTCACTGCTTCCTGAAGCCCGTGGTAATCATACCGAACGCTGTATGTCCTTCTCCTCATTATTTACTTGTGATTCACCTGTGGTAAAATTAGGCCTTATGTGCCCATTGGCCCCATTTGGGGACATTGGGTATTTATAGTAAAATTCAAGTACAAAAATACATCTAATATTGATTTTTATGCATTATTTATAAAATTTATAATATAAACTAATATTTATAGAAGAAAAAACCATAATCGTAAAGTAAATAAATAACTTATGACATATTTACTTTTTCTGGTAACTCCAAAAAAAAAACTTGCACATAACAGATCAATAAAGCACAATTATATGGTTGTGAACTATTAGTTCTATTTTTAATTATTGAGGTGCACTATTATACTATATTTATTCACTTTTACAAATACTAAAATCATGTATTTTTTAAAGTTATGGGTATTTTATATGGCGTCCTCATTTGGGGCCGGAGGGCGTAAATGGGTTAACTAAACCAAATAAAATTATAGCATATGTTACTAGCTGATGAATGTAGCTTTGCATTAGTGAACGATTTTTTTAAATTGTTTAGTTATTTAATTTTGAAAGCGCTACAAACAAACACACTAACATTCGTTTTTATAATATAAGTTGATATGTTTCATAACATAAAAATCCCTTTTGCACTATCTAGTGTCTTAATTAATTGTTTCGCTTGCCTTTAATATTTTTCTATTACCTACCTACATTGTTTAAAAAAAAAGAATGTTTTACTTTTAATTTTTACTAACATAATTATAATTTTAAACACTATGTATATAACTTTCGTCGTTCCGTTCGATCCATGAATGATCAACTAAAATTTTAACTTGTATTTTCTCATAATAAGTGAATTGTATTCTGTTTTTGGGAAATAAATGTCTTAAACCATATTGTTTTATCACACCAGGTGGCATCCCCCCGCTAGTCCGTCTAGTGTCCCACGAGAATCCCGAGGTGTGTCGCAACGCGTGCGGCGCGCTCCGCAACTTGTCGTACGGCCGGCAGAACGACGAGAACAAGCGCGCCATCCGCGACGCCGCCGGCATCCCCGCGCTCATGGCGCTGCTGTGCCGCGCCACCGACATCGAGGTCAGGCGCGCCGAGACTAGACGTCACACGACGAGACTAGACATCACACGACGAGACTAGACATACGACACGACGAGACTAGACATACGACACGACGAGACTAGACATACGACACGACGAGACTAGACATACGACACGACGAGACTAGACATACGACACGAGACGACCGACACGATATGATACCACACGACACGTTACAAGCTATTTACATACATATATATTACATACTAGCCATATATATCGTGGAAATCTGAGATCAGTCACAGCCGATTTTTAGTACCACCATAGAATATTGAATGAATCAGAATATTCTAATGTAGCAACACTATAGAAAATATTGATGTAGGGGGGTGTCACAAAAAATCCCTATATGTTTTTTGGATATATTTTTTCTTTTTATCTGCTAAAACTAGAGCTTGCCCGCGATCCTACCAGATGATTGAAATGCAACATATTGTATACCTACATTATGTAAATAAAAGTGTAAATTTTTTTGTGAGCAACTAAAAGACTTTTCACTACACGTTAAACGATACACAACATTACACACTCATTCTTCATTATTCAAATAGAAAATATAAATCCTTTGAACCAAAAAATTATGTAATTGATTTATAACTTAAAACCCGTTTGCGTCAGGTAAAGGAGCTGGTCACCGGCGTCATATGGAACATGTCCTCGTGCGAGGACCTCAAGCAGTCCATCATCGACGACGCGGCGCAGGTGATCGTCAACAAGGTCATCATACCGCACTCGGGGTGGCATCCCACCAACCCTGGCGATACTTACTGGTCTACTGGTAAGTTTGTTATCTATTTATTTATTTAGATACATAATAAAAATAATAGAATAGTAAACATTTAGATCTTTGTTACATATTATTGCGTATTCAGAAAAACAAAAAAAAACATTCGTAGATTTGTCAACATGCGGGAACGCATACGAGAAGTGATCCAAAACAGAGGCAATACACGTACTGAACTGTGACCTGTATACGTGCAGACCCTTCAACAGCTGCAGATGGACACACAGACAGACGGACAGACAAACATACACACACACAAACATACACACACACAAAGTCGAGAAAAAAAAGGATAATTAAAAAAAATAGCTTTTTCTATCCAAAAATTTTGAATTTTACCGATCTTTTTCACCAAAGCAATAAAAATTATTGAGAAAAAAAAATGTTTTCATCGAAAAAATTATTAAAATCGAACCATCGTTTATAATGGTGATTTTTGCGAAAACAATAAATTTCAAGTTTCGGGACACTAAGAAAGAAGAATTGCAGCGCTTTGAATCCCCACGCAAGTCAACAAACAAGTCGTTTAATGCATCGCTATAGCCGAAACCGGCAAGATTGACGTCATCATCATCATATAAGCGTGTGTTACTGTGTGTAGTGTTCCGCAACGCATCAGGCGTGCTCCGCAACGCGTCGTCGGCGGGCGAGTACGCGCGGCGGCGGCTGCGCTGCCTGGGCGGGCTGCCCGACGCGCTGCTCCACGCCGTACGCGCCGCCGTGCAGGCCAACGCCATCGGCACCAAGATCGTCGAGAACTGCGTCTGTGTGCTGCGGAACCTCTCCTACAGGTACCCCCCACCTCTCCTACAGATACCCTAACCCGTCCCACCACACCCCACCACGCCGCCGTCAACATGTCCTGCCCGGAGAACGCTACCTACCAGACCCAATTATGCTATTAAACCATTCAAAAACCAACTAAACCATACACACAAAATTGAATCTGAAAGTTAGTTTTTGACTATTAAATGTCCTATCTTGGCTTCGACAATCAATGATTAATACAACATATAGTAACAACAATAAAAAGCTTTAAACGTTACCACAAAGCTAACATGCCCTTAACCTGTACTTTGATTCAAAATCTAACTATTTATTAAATTATAGGTGTCAGGAAATCGAAGACCCACTTTACGACACGCGAGCACCTCCCACACAGTCATCAGGGCAGGCGAGGATACAGGCCAGCGCTTCTAAAGGTATTATTAGAAATACATATTTAAATCCTGTAATAATTATAATAATTATAATAAATAGTAATAATTATAACTAATCAATTCTGTCTTATATTTTAATGACTCATGGTGGTCAAAAGTAACTTGATTAGCTCATTTACGAGTACGAGTATTTAGAAAATTAAAATATACTTATTCTGGTCTAGAAAAGCCGCTGCTAACTATAATCACATAGCATTGTATAAAAAATATCTTATTTATAACATGTATTTCCAGGGGAGAACCTAGGCTGTTTCGGTGGTAGTAAAAAGAAGAAGGAGTCGTCGTCGTCGAACTCTACGAGCCCGCTCGGTAAGAGCGAGCCGGACGCGCAGCCGCTCAGCGATACCACGCAGCTCGGATACAGCGTACCCAAAGGCACTGAGACTTTATGGTCCCCTGAGGTATGTATAATAATAATAATAAATATCCTGGGACATTTTTTTTGAAACACGGCCAATCTGATTTCAAACTAAGCAGAGCGTAATATGGTAACCAAATAGCTGATATACTACATATACTACTTTTTAAATACATACTTATATAGATACTTACATCCAGACACAGAACAAACAGACATATTCATGCATACAAATGTTTGTCCTGGGTGCGATTCGAACCCACGACCCGCGGCTTGAAAGTCAGGGACACTAACCACAAAGCCAACCGGGCTGTCAAATGTATGTATGTATGGAGGTATGTATTACAAACCGTTTTAGATCATTCTTGTACTAAATATATGCTGTTTCTGTCAAATGTCTTGAAGAAGGTTGTTTTTTTTATTAGAATGGAGTTTGTGTCAGAAATAAGGATTTGTCATATTTCAGAAAAGATTGAGTTAGTAGTAATATGTGTACTGGCAATCTCATACATTAAATATGGGAAAACTAACTCTGTAACTTATCATATTTTATTTTTAAGTATGTATCAGTCTTAAGTAGACATATAAATAGTTGATAGAATATGGAAAAATGTGTATGATATACAGAAAATGTTCTGTGCTAAGTACACTTTTAGATTCATATTATCTAATTCATAATGCCCTAGCATACGTTCCGCGGTTATACCACCTTTACCTCGGAGATCTTAAATTTTCCCAGAGTAAAAAGTAGCTTGGACCAATTGGATACATATTTTAACTCTGTACCAAATTAAATCTAAATCCTGTGATTTCAGCAACAGCCGTTTGTTGTGACAGAGTAACAGACATATCGAAAACTTGGTTATTTTTAATATTAGCCTGATAATTATGGTTATATCCAGGTGGTACCATTATACATGGCGTTGTTACAAACGTGCTCGAACCCCGAGACGCTGGAGGCGGCCGCCGGCGCGCTGCAGAACCTCGCCGCGTGCTACTGGCAACCTTCCATCGATATTCGAGCCGCTGTTAGGAAAGAAAAAGGTATACATACCTGTAATTTCTATGTCTAAGTAAATATAGAATATGTGCTATGTTACTTATAGTGAGTATTAAAAGAGTTACTTGTTGGTAGAAAAGGATTCTTTGTAGATAGAAGGACGGGTATTTTATGATCAATTATTAATATTATTAGTTATTATCTAATACATTTCTAATAGGAATATTTTTGTATAGAAAGACAGAAATAACAATTGAATTTACCAAAGATTTGGATGTTATTCAGAATCAAGTCTATTTCAGAGTTTGTAGCGATCATAGTCTATTGTGATCGCCATAGTTAAATTTCATTGCCTAGTCAGCCCAACAAGGCAATTAACAAATCTATACTAATATTATAAAGAGGAAAGATTTGTTTGTTTGTTTGTAATGAATAGGCTCCGAAACTACTGGACCGATTTCAAAAATTCTTTCACCTTTGGAAAGCTACATTATCCCCGAGTAACATAGGCTATATTTTATCCCTGTATTCCCACGGGAACGGGAACTACGCGGGTAAAACCGCGGGGAGGCAGCTAGTAAGATATAAATCTACCTTCATTCTACCACTTCAATATACCTACATGCATAATATACCTTGTTACATAGTTAGTATACTAATACCTCCCACCTCCCCAGGTCTGCCGATCCTGGTGGAGCTGCTCCGCATGGAGGTGGACCGCGTGGTGTGCGCGGTGGCCACGGCGCTGCGGAACCTCGCCATCGACCAGCGCAACAAGGAGCTCATCGGCAAGTACGCCATGCGGGACCTCGTGCAGAAACTGCCCAGCGGGAACCACCAGCACGACCAGGTGAGACCAATCTCGGAACTACATAAATCTTGAATACACACCTTACCTATGGTTATAAGCTTAGTTATTAGCTGTATGTATTATTTCAAATTACGTTGCCAATAAACAAGAAACCAATGTATTTAATTATTTATTGACTATGATCTACAAAGCAAATAAGACCTTATTCCCTCAACAATCTTACAATGGCTATACAATACATAAATATTTATGGAGACGCAGCTGGTCCATAAGCGGATGGCACATAAGCGATGTAATTAAATTAATAGAATTGATCTTATTTCTCGAATTCCATTACATATAATTTGCCCAAACAGGATAAACCAGAAGATAGCTCGTAGGACCGAACTCGTCGTTTATTCGAGTACATGAGAGTTAAGTTTAAGGAAATTAATTGCATCTGCTTATGTCATTAGAAAACCCAATGCAATTTAAAAATTGTATGTCGTAATGAATGGATGCCGTGCTGAGAGTAAGAGCTACTATTCATATCTACCTATTTAAATAACAATGTTATCACTTCAAATTAGGTGTTATAATAACAACTAAGTGACGATAATAATCTATTCTCATATGTAACAGCAGGGCACATCAGACGACACGATCGCAGCGGTACTGGCTACCCTAAACGAGGTGATCAAGAAGAGCGGCGAGTTCTCGCGCTCGCTGCTGGAGGCGGGCGGCGTGGAGCGGCTGCTCAACCTCACCAAGCAACGCCATCGGCATACGCCCAGGGTTCTCAAGTTTGCTGGTATGTGTATAAAAATGTCTCGTTTATAATGTTAATTATAATATTGGTCGAAGGTGTTAAGCATAAGAAAGGAACCGAGGCGTAAGTGTACCCGTGAAATGACATTACCGCTGAGCTATCATTGTCGTACATGTGTATATAAAAATGCACGTATCCTTCTCAGTCACACTTGATGTATCAGATAATGGTCTCTTCGATTCGTAATCTTCTTGGAGAGACAGGCAGAGATGAAATGAAAAAGTTCTTACAAAAAAACGCTTCTTTCGCTGCTTACGCTTAAAGCTGTACTACTTATGTGTAAAGACATTTTCTCTGCGACTAGAAAGCTATATTAAAGATACGCATGGAAAATCATTATTTCATATAAGCAACGAATAAGCATACTAATAATTAACTATTGTCCGCGCAATGGTGTAACAGAGGTTAACACCTTCTAGTCCCATAAAAAAAAAACTAATAATTAACAACATCATTAATTATACTAGTAATACAAGCGATCTATACGTCCTCAGGTCAAGTGTTGATGACGATGTGGGGGCACGCGGAGCTGCGCGAGGTGTACCGCAAGCACGGGTGGCGCGAGGCCGACTTCCTCACGCCGGCGCGCGCGCACCACCAGCGCCCCGGCGCCAACTCCAACTCCAACTCCAACTCTGGGGCCAACGCCAACGCTAGTGGTATGACTTACATATACCTACTTTAAATAGTACTGGGAAATCTTAATATATAAAATTCTCGTGTCACAGTTTTCGTTGCCGTCCTCCGAAACGGCTTGACCGATTTTTATGAAATTTTATATGCATATTCAGTAGGTCTGAGAATAGGCTAACATCTATTTTTCAAAGCCCTAAGTCATCACGGGAACGGGCAACGGGAACTACGCGGGTGAAACCGCGGGGCGGCAGCTAGTAATAAATAAATATCCTGGGACATAACACAACCCACTTTGAAGCTTACTTTGGAATCAGGTTGGCCATGTGTGAAAGTTCTGCCAGGATTTTTATACTAGTTTTGACGCATTCCCATACATTAATATGTAATCTAAATATTTAAACATCTAGATATTTGATTTAAGTTTATATATCTGTGGAATAGAAAGTAAATTGATTTATGTTGAATTGAATGTCTTAAAAACTTTAAATAGTTTTTTTATAAATGTCAGTAGGAAACATTTACTATCAGTTTCTAAAAAAAAAATATCATAAAATCTTCGTATAGATAAAACAGAAATAAAACTAATTCATGTTAACAGCAATCACAAATTCATGATTTCAATTCATTGGTAAATCATAATATAAAAACGCTTACATATAACGAATCACGATATCACATTGTCAATAGAATTACATATTTCATACATACATATATGTTGTAAGCGTTGTAAATATCGTCAGTTCCGTGTACATTCGTGTAAATGTGTATATCTTATTTGTTGTGTAAACCTCATTGTCACTTTCACATAACGCTATGTCAATCTGTCGCTTTGCCTATATATATTAAATATTTCTAATTATGTCCATAACATTTTGAACTTCGAAAGAATAATGGTAGTCTCAAAGTACCTATGTAATATCCAAAATACATTGTCATTGAAGTATTTTTCTGGAATTTATTTAGAAGAAATACCTGTTAATTTGATGCATTTAGCAAATTAATATCATAGCTTAAAATATTTAAGGAAACCAAAAAACTAATCACACAAGGTTTTCTTTAAAAGGGACAATAATTGACAGAACAATACTAAGGAGTTATTCATGAATGCAATATTTATATATTTTAAATTGAGTCCAATTGTGCTTAAACTACTATAGTTGAAAGGCCTCAGCGCTGGCTAATTGTCCGCGCAAAGGTATAAAATCCATCACAGGTCATCTTCTAGTCCAATAAAGAAAAAAATAATCAATTAAGTAGCCCCTAAAACATGCGTAAAGGTGTTAAAGCCATCATCAAACCGTCTAGTCCAATAAAAAAAGAAAGAGTCCAATTGAGTACCCCCCAAAAGGCCAGATTGTCATAGCGCGGGTTGTATTGTAGTGTACATAAGCTTACGTGTGGGGTTGGGCACACCAGGTCAGGGCACGCCCTCCTCGGGCGCCGCGGCGCCGCACTCGCCGAGCAACGCCAACAGCACGCTCAGCCGCCCCATGGCCTCCACCGGCGGCACGCGGTACGAGGACCGCACTATACGCAGGCATCGGGAGGTAACACGCTACCTAATGCACCTTCTATCATCATCACACCATCTGCTGAGGAGTCAATAGGTTTCTGAAGGGTCGTGATGCCTCTGGTGTTGCAGGTGTCCATAGGCTGCGGTAACCGCTTTCCATCAGGTGGGCCGCATGCCTGTTTGCCACCGTCGTGGTATAAAGAACCACCATATACCTCTCCGCCGAGGAGCTCGACCTCCCCTAGATCATAGTCCACCACGCGGGCCTAGGGAGGGCGTTCACATGCCTATAATTGTGACATCTCGGGTATGCAGGTTTCTTCACGATGTTTTCCTTCACCTAAAGCCAGTGGTGTGATTTAATTTCTATAGCCTCTTCAAATAGCCCCAGTCGTCATATAGCCAGCGACAACCAACCAGGGAGGTAACTGCACATCTAATTTACAAAAAAGCTTAGACCTTTCTAGGATCGAATTTCAACTACTAAGAATGAAGGTGGTATGTTGCACAATAACTGTTAGCTTTGCTAACAATCATGCACTTTAAGTTATAGAGAAGTGACGCTGAATACACATGTTTCATAGGTAAGTGTATTTGCATATACACAGGGTCCTGGATATTTAGTATATATATCAGAAACCAGTTGTGTTGTTTTTTGATGTCCATAAATGTTGATAAATCATGCTTATTCACGCATTATTACATTACACATTGAAAATAAATAAACTAATTTTTAAAATGCAATAAATAGGTATCATTATTTTCAATGACTATATTTTTAACATCAAAATTGCACCGTGTTAGCACAGTAGCGTGAACAAACAGTTTTATGTTACCATTATTAAGCACAGTATATTTCCCCAGACCGATGACATGCCAGCAATGGACGTGAACAGCTACCAGGACGGGCTCGGCATGGGCAACCCGAACGGGCGGCCGATGAACCTGCAGGGCGTGCAGGCGCAGATGCCCATGCCCCCGAGCAGTCGTTAGCCCCCGGCCCCCGCCCCGGCCCCGGCCTCCGCCCCGGCCCTGGCCCCCGCCCCGGCCCCGGCCCCCGCCCCGGCCCCGGCCCCGGCCCTGGCCCCACCCTCGGCCCGCGGTGAGCCTCGACACGACGCTTAGGGTCCCCATTGGCTTCGTGGGACTTGTAAGTTTTTCTTATCACCTTTTGGTTGTTCAAAGTGTTGTTTAATTTTGGTTGTGATACTGCCGATGATAATTATTTGGACGCGTTTAAATCAATTTCTTTTTCGGAATGCGACAAAAAGCCCGACCGAAATGTTAAATTTGCCATGTTGCGGCGTAATTGGGAACTAAAATCTTGGAGCTATCCGTTGTAATAGACGGTGTCCTGTTTCTGGCCGGACTTTCAAATTATGAAGGGTGTACTTAGTAACTCTTGCGTCGACTTGTCTAACAGAAGTGAATGATTTTTGAAAACAATTTAATTAAGTTATTTATTTATGAATGAATGAATGATCAAGTAATAATTCTCACGAAGCCAACGCAGTACTGAGTTAATATTTATTATTATTTTATAGTAAAGAGGTAACGAGCACAAGCATTTATTTATGTTTATAAATAAGCATTAAAATGTAGTGATTGCTGATTTATGAATGTGGTATACGCTATCTTGTTCGGTCTGTTAAACTAATACGGTACAAACCGAAACTTGTATATGTATTTCAAGAATACGGCATTTAAAAATGAATGAAATATCCCAATCGGCAACATTTGAAAGATTTGACAAATATAAACTCAGTCGCAACAGCTTAGGAACTCCAAATAAATTAAGAAGTATGAATTGATCGACAGTACGCTTATTATTTTGCCATATGGCCTAAAATTTGCAGCATTTAATGGATATGTGAATACTTTTTATAATCGAGCGCCATTCTCTTTATTTATAAAGATACCATGTCAATTCCCAATGTATATAGTCGTGCCATTTCTGTATTTATTATAATAAATTAATGGAGGATTCGTGTAGGTGTGTTGTGTATTGAATTTTTCTATATAATGTTGAGGCTCACCATGATTCGATGGTATACATTATGTGGTTTGTTCTCTTTAGCATCTTCGATTACGTATCGTAGCACACACCAGCAGATGTAATTGAGAACAAACGACACAACGTACACCAAATTATTATACTATATAATAACCATAGAAGTAACAATTTACATTGAGATAAACATTTCAAATATTCGGGATTTGAATATTTATTGTTATTATTTATAACGGTTAGTTTTGTAGACACACACGTGGTCCTGCAGTTATATGAATCGTACTGTGCAGTACGATTTATACCACAACGGGGTCATATAGTATTTAATAATTATTAATAAATATAGAAATTTTGTAATATTTTGTATCCATTCCACAACCTCTATGAGTAATTGTAATATAGGTGTCTATTGTCCTCAAATAATATTGTAAGGGATATCCGTCTTATATTTAGATGTAAGATGCATACACCGTGGGACGTTCGCGTTAGCTTTAAACAGTTTCTTTTTACACTTATTTACATTTTGGAAAATGTTGCGCCTCTGTGGTTGTACTCACGTTTTAGAGTTTTACTTACTAAAACATTTGACCTCTCTACAGTTCTTTTTGACGATTGTTAAATCCTACCAAGATGGAAGTATACTTTTAAGTCATAGACTACTACTAAATTGAAAAACGTATTTACAATTACAGAGGTGTGGTCTGGTTGCGTTATTGAAAATAATGACAACCTATACATACATATAAAACATTACAGCTATAAAATGTTATTGATCTCGTAATTTTGTCGGTTAAACTAACATTTATAAAAACGGTAACAAAAATAAAGAAGAATATAAGTATGTACCTGCTATACTACGAAACTATATATAAATGATGTAGTACTATAATAATCACACAATTTATATTTTTCTTTATATTTGTGACTTTTTCGAAGACATCTCGTAATAAATACCAATAAGACAAGTAGTAGATAGGATTATATACTTTATTGTCTTGTAATAAAAGCGACAGATTTTGATAGAATTTACATGAGCAGCGGCCGCATCACTCCGGACATGTAAACGAGGGGCAGCTTTAAATTAGTTATTCTCGGTTTGATTTCCCTCCGCAACTCGATTTTAGTTGATAGTGTAACTATTTATTTTATATCAGAATAAATTAAGGTTATATTTAAATGATAGGATTTAAATTAAGAGGTTTTTGTGAGGATGTTTTTTTTCTCTTTCTTTTGGATATATTTTATATGCACAATAATGCATTTGGATACGTCCGCGACCGTCGGAATGGTGTTGACTGATTAACCTGGTACAAACTACCCTCACCCAGTGCATTATAATGATTTAAGTACCCATGTAAGTTTTGTATGATATTTTTTATTATAAAAATCAAATGTAAGCGTTTGTACAACAGTTTTTCATTACAATATGGGCTTGCCAGGGCAACGTCGCTTCTATGAAGCGATTTTTTTATGTAATTTCTACAGGAAAACTCCTTCACTAAGGTTTGATTAGTCCTTAAATCTTATTTAATCATCTTTTTATTATTTATCGTGGTCTTAGAAGAGAATTAGACAATTGTAGGCATTATTAGAGGTATTGTTTAAAATATCATATATACCATTTATTAATTATTGTCTATATTATAAATTTTATAAGAATCATCTATATTACGTAGAGCTTGTATAAATTTTTGTATGGAAAAAATATTATTTTTTCTTTTGTCATTTAAATATCTTCCATTTCGCAGATCTCTAAGTTCAAGTTTTATTTTATAAGTTTCTATAGTGTCACCATGATGTAGTAGTGTTACAACGCGAGATAAGAATATTTTAAATGTCTATGGTCAACCACAGACTGTAGAGTTGTTGGAACAGTAATACTCGATTATTTATATTTTATTTAAAATTTTATATTGAGAAAAATTATTAATCGTGGATATTCTTTTGGCAACGACAAAAGAGTATTAAGGCTATGGCCATCTGTAGCTATTTATGTCAAGTTGTATGTAGATTTTATTAGAACATTATTGTCTCTTACATAAAGATACTTATAATTAAAGAAATTATTATATTATCACAGAGAATTAAATGAATGATTTTTTTATTTGTTTTTCTTTTATTTTCATATTGTTTTCCTCTTGGTTATTTTTTTATTTAATTTACGAAGTTAATTTTTTCTGATGTTTTACAATCTATTTTTATCCATATCTTTTACTGATTATTATGTGCTAAGGGCCTACAATGATTATTTTCATCTTATTTTCTATATATTTTACTTGTGTTTTTTAAAAAGTAGCTCTATGTTAGGGCAAACAGAAAATGGATTTGCTTATCGTCGTACGAGACTAAAATGGAATTAAATTTTCGAACCGTGTACACAGTGGGGGCTACAAAAAATCAGTTTACATAAAAAATCGAATGTATTGACAATCGTTATTTGGTCAATTTTGATAAATATTGAATTGGCAGTTCCTACAATTATGTCTGCCATGTTTCCCTTTAAGTATTAAATTTAGTTTCAAGTAGATATCACACTGTTTTCTAGTTAATTAGGTGTATTTTTTACCGAATAACGATATTGGGTACTAGACACTGTTGTAGTAATATTATACTATAAATTACGGTAGGAAGTGATTATGTTTCATTTTAATGTGTTTATTGTATCTATACTGTCATAATACGAAATGGTACGTAATGGTGACCGTTTTCTCGTAACGAAATTAATGTTAAGTGAAATCTCCTATCTGTATGAATGCTCACGTTTTATATAATTATCAGTAGTTACCTTAACGTATTAAAAAAATAATCAGTTATTAAATTTTTAGATGTAATAGACGAGTAAATAAAAAAAAATACGTTGTATCGAGTGTAAGTTGCATTTAGGAGCGCGCACGGTTAATCGGTGATATGAAATAAATCCTTTTTTTACTAATTGTACTTACCGACACTAATTGTTATATGGTGGTGTTTTGATGACATCGCGGTTGTAATATTCCACAACAGTATTATCCAGTAATCTCATGTACCAACGTTGCTAATACACTTACCTACATTTAAATAATGTGAGTTTTATTTACAGACACCCCTCCCCCGTCAGCGTCAACCCAACATACTATATTTAAAACTTAAAGTAGCATTTATTAGATTTAATCGGTATTTATATAGTAGATAATTATTAACATGAAGATAGATGGTATAGCAGACGATGACATTTTAGTTCATACATCTTTGAAAGGTAAGTATGCAGAAAGAAATTGAAATATCAAAATATTTTTTGACTGTCGAATCTACTAAATCAACTACAACTATTTCACCGTTTTATGAATACATACTTAGGATGTACGTACATGTTTTCGTTATTGAATGTGGACGAAAATTAGTTATGGGTAGGAATCGATGCGGTTTGTAAGTCAAAGTAGCATAATATTATTCAATCGGCTTACTTAAACTATATTGTTAACGGTAGGTACCTACTTCATGTTAAATTGTTTTAAGTCCCATAGTCACAGCTGCACTCATTTATGTCTCCTAGATAATAATTAATTTAACCGCTTAACCCTCTTGACCATAATTTATTACAGCAAAAACAGCGCTGAATAAATCTTAAATAGCGATGTAAGAATCCCTTGTAATCCCACTCGGTTGAAGTGAATATGTAGCAGTAAATAACTTGTAGTTTTTAGCTTACCTACTGCAGGAGACGGGCTGGGAAATTAAGACATTAAGCCGCAGTGTGGGATGGAGAAAGCACGAGCTATATTTAAAATGCCCCATTTTTTACATAAAAAAATTTCAGATAATATATCAGGGTAGGAAATAAGCAATATATTCTAGAACCTAAATAATCCTATTATTATAAATGCGAAAGTAACTATGTTTATCTCGCTTTCACGCTAAAACTAGATGATATAAGTACCTAACTGAAATTTGGTACACAGATAGTCTAGCCTGAGAAAGGACATAGACTTCTTTTATTCCCGGGAAAATGGAAGATCTTCCGGGTACGCGTGTGAAACCGCGGGGAGCGACTAGTAAGTACCTAATAAACTGACACCTAATGTTTCGTATAAATTAATTCTGCAGGTATTTAATATGAAAATGCCCATAATACGATCAATTTCCACTGTAGGCAGTATTTATGGTTAATTTAAAGGTAAATTAGTAGTTTCACCGCTTAATCCATACGGTATAGCACTTAAACGTAGTATTAGAAGGCTATACTGTAATTTTATAATCATAAGATTGCGTTGCCTAACCTATTTAATTAAATTACACGATTTAACCGTCATTACGTGGTATGAAGGCATTATCATATTGTATTTAAGTTAGATATTTAGGTAAGATTTAAATATGTTGTCAGTTAAAATTAACTAAAAATACCAAGTACCAACTTAGTCTAAGCATCGCAATTGAATTTAAAAGTGATATGCCTCGTCCAAAACTATTGAAGTGACTAACGCGTCTGTATCAAAAATGCACTTAAAATCAAGTACCTAAAGGGTTATAAAATAGTGCTATAACGGATAGCAAAGGATAACGGTGTCCAAGATTACATAACAAGCAAGCTTTATAAAACTATTATTTACTGAAACGGCATTCGGAACGAATAAGTAGGTACGAGTGTGTGCATAAATGATTTATTATTTAATAAGTATTTAGGTGCGGTATACAGTTATTTTGCAACAGTAATAGGTGATTTAGATCTATACAAGTTAGCCGGCGGTCGGCCAGGGCTGCGATTACACGTAATAGAAGGCGCCTGTTAGCTATTAGAGATGTTAAAATTACACCTCACTCGTGGCTAAATACTTATCGTAGGGGTTTTAGCGTTGTGAGACGGACACGACACGATTTAAATTGTGCATTGACTCGGTAACGGAGCCGTTTGAGGATGATTATGGCGGTGCAGGGGTAGTGTCATAAAAGTTACAAATATTTATTAAAGCTACAAAAAAGTTGCCGAGCGGAAATAATGCGCTACTTAGCTTTTATTCTTATTTACTTATACACTATACCAGTTTATAGATAGGTATAATATTCTGTGACCTATCTAGATGCTAGTCGCATGTCAAGGGTCTATTAAATACCCTGTTTACTCCAACTAAGATTATGCGAGGATAGCCATTGATATGTAACGAGTTTGCAACATTCAAGTTTAACAGATCTGTCTACTAAGTACAGAACATCCTGGAAAAATATATCCTTTCATTTAGATGTGACGATACGACTCCGACCCGACGACATTTGACCATATTTTCTACATAAAGTAGGTGGGTACTTAAAAAATATGATTTGCTACGTGGGCGATTGACCATTATACAAAATGAATTATCGACATTTTATACAAAGGCAACGTCTTAATTAACTGCACGCCAAACAGTCCGCCATTTTGATTGCAGCAGTTGTTTGTCGATAGGGAAATGTGGGGTTTATCTTTCATCTTTGAAACACGTTACCTACGGACAGAGTTACAGACATTTTTACCACGAATATATATAAATAGTTGACCCGGCCAACTTCGTTAGCGTCACTTGCCCGTTTTTGAAACATTTTTGATTGATACTCCGCTCCTATCCGCCGTAGAGCGATGATAGCCTTTAGCAGACCTGTAGTTTCCGAGATTAGCGCGTTCAAGCAAACAAACAAACTCTTCACCTTTATATATTAGTAGATATAGACTTTGTGATAGTAAAACTCTTGGTGTAGCTGATTTTTGTTTTATTAACAGCTAAGTTAATTTCCATATAGAAGTTCGTTCAAGGTATTTGTTATTCTGTGAAAAAGAAAAATTAGAGGGAAACTATTCCAGTAATGAAAGTGTGGGCCGCCCCCAATAAATCATTTTTTGTTAGAAACCCTCGTCATATGAATAACATATTATGTCTAAACGCTTTCTTGCTTTCCCCAAGGTTCCTTCAGGAAACTTAGCTTCATCATTATGTGTATGTAAGTACATATATAAAAATGACTTCTAGCAACTATAGAGTAAATAGAAGGTAGGTAACGCTTGGTGCCTTGGTTTTTTGGTACTTGTCACTATATACATAGTAGTTTAGTGCCACACTACATTTACTTTCTATGAGGTATTATAAGTACCTATCTACTTATTATAAATTTTTGTGGGTATCAAACCTACGTACCTACGACCAGCAGCTTGAACGGTAATGTAGCCACAGCGTCACTAGCTCGTTTTCCTCACTATCACACTAACTTTATTTAAGTATATACTAGAGCCTAGTCTTGAACCTTAACTATCTAAGTACCTATATTACCTTCCAAAGTAGGCATCCTAGTTTAGGAGCGTAATCTCTATTTTTATATTCATAATTGTATATTACTGTGAAAGAACAAAGCTTTAAGTAGCTCGCACTTCCCTCGTTGTTTACAGGGTTACAAAACAAAATAGCCCTTTCATTCGGCATTATCATAAGAAAACAAGATTTTGAAGCGTACGGGATAGGAAGTCGTTCCAACAACAAAGTACGCGAACTTTTACTGGTCCGTACATTTGAAGCTGCATCACATTATACCTACTAAAAGGTAGGTGTCCTATTAAATTGTACATTGTAGCGGTATGAAGTAGTATGAACAAGAATTATGGAATTTATTTAGAGATGCCCTTTATATTTGCGACTTTGATTGAAATTTGACTATTGAACTTAGCTTATATTACTTACTTTGATTTGATTATAGCTTGGAGTTTTATACATACAACAAGTGAAAACTGTAATAGTCATATTAAGAAAATATATGTTTAGTTTGTATCCAACATATAAATAAATAATTAAAAATAAATAAATAAATAAAGTTATCTTTTTAGTTTGCTTGCTATTTACGTTTAGATACTACAGGAAATCAAAATATGTGCATTTGAATGAATACTTTTTAGAATTACCTAATAATAAAAAAAAACGATTCTAAAATAATTGGTAAAAACCTACCTGGTTATTTTTTTCTTTATTTGGACAAATTTGAATTTGTGTGTAAATAAAAATAGATTTATAGTAAGTATCAGTAAGATATTTCATTTATTTATCATGTAAATTTATTAGTTCTAAAATTCAAATGATAATTTTATGAAAAACAATATAAAAATGTAACTTTGCCGAGTTTTTGCAGGTTTTTCTCAGTGAAACACTGACTTCCGAACCGGTAGTAGCTTCAGTTGCTTTGACCTTTTTAAGTGCCCTATTAAGGCCTAAGCTGAATAAATGACTTTGAATATTTAAATATTTATTACAATTTCAAGTAACCTGAACATTTTAAAGTCATATTTTTAAACTTATAGGTACGTAACCAAAGTACCTACCTACGAATGAAGTCAAATCAGGCACTTTTTTCATTCAAAATGAATCCCAACATTATCATTTATAATTAAACGTTTATAAATTAAGGAAGACGTAAGTAAGTAATGAAAACTATATTAAACTTGTACACCATTTGTAATAAAAGATTAAATCCACAGATAGGGTCCACGATCGCTAATGAAGCCCGTACTTTTATAGTTATTATGTAACTTTGTTACAACCACAGATGATTAGAGGGTAAGGAACTGGCTCTCTGCAAACCCCCGGCAACTGGGTATTTCAAAAATAATAAAAGTTATGATAAAGCTTTCGGAATATATGTGTATTTTTTATTTTTTCTGATCATGAGGATAGTAACTATATTTACTCTTTAATAAATTTAGAACGATTTTATATTAGTTATTTAGTTTATCGTAACGAAGTAAAACGTAGACTCCGATTTTTTTTATTTAATAATATTTTCTACATAAGAAAATTAGGACTAGAGCACATTCCGAATGAAATTTAAATTCCGAACACAAGACGTCTCGTTCGTTCGGGATTCCACGAATGGTGGTGAAGAAAACTTCAAATTTGAATGTGGAACGCGCAACTTTAGAAATGGCGGGACCAGACGACGAAAACGTTCTTCTGTACCTACTTACATTAATGTTATTTACATTTATATTGTTTGTGTAATTAGTATTTACATAAGAAAAATAATTTAATTTTTTTTAGATAACTATTACGTACGTGGAACTGGATTATATTACGTTATCTAAATTAATTAAGTATAAAACCGACTTCACTGTGTAGGTGTCAGTAAAAGTATTTTTCTATACATACCTAGGCTTTAAATTAAGTTATTTACATAATTAAGAGTATCACATATCGTAGATTTGACTTGACTACCTTAGTTAAAAAAATAAAAAATATTTTCATCTCACACTGGTTAACAAAAAGTTTTTAGTTACAATCAAAGAAATTTTTACAAAAAAAAAATAAGGTCGAATGCACCCTATGAAACTAGAGTTGGGAGGCAGCAACAATTTGGCGGGAATTAGGGAACTAGGTCAACAGCGACCGAGCTGATGCATTATATACGAACTTAGATAGCAAGCGACCGTACGCGGCGGACCTCTCACGTGATTCCATAGTAAATGAAAGAGACAAAACATGCAGACACACCGTCGAACTAGTGTCATTTTACCATATTGAATTGAGTATTGCACTGCACACGACGCGCCCAACAGTCGCATCAGTACATTTCACGTAGCCTTGTCAACCACTAATGTGACGATTTATCACCTTTCAGTTTGAAAAAGGCATTTTGAATTTTTTTGTGAGCCTCTTTGGCTGACTTAGTGCAAAATTGTCCATCACGTACTAAAAATACCATAGAACCTATACTATAGTTCTCAAAAATCGCACGTCTATTTGGTTTTGGCTTTGTGGTTAGTGACCCTGACTTTCAAGCCGCCAGTCGTGGACTCGAATTCCTCCCAGGACAAACATGCAGAAATATTTATGTACAAATGTACATAAATATTTCTGCATGTTCTATGTCTGGTTGTAATCATCTATATTTATAAGTATGTATTAAAGTTAAAAGTAGTAGATATATGTCAGCTCAGCTCTGCTTAGTTTGGAAACAGATTAACTGTGGGTGAAAACTGTCCCAGAATATTTATTTATCTACTTATTTCTAACCCAAAAATTACCATTACCTAATCAAAAGAGACAACTCCTTTAAACTCTTTGGTATTTGTTAAAACCTGTAGCAAACGTGACACAAAGTTGCAAAATTGAAGCGTCAGCATGCATTTTTAACCGCCGTCTCACGGGTACAATGTAACAGGCGCTTAGCATCAAAACAACAGAAGTGCGATCAACTAGAAACTTTTTAAGAACAAAATCTGTATTGGCGGCGGGAATGGAAGCTATGCATAAAATAATAGGCGGGAAGACGCGGCGAGGCGAGGCGTTAAACAGTCGCCGACTCGGTTCCGTAGAATCGTCCATTTCGTTCGTAACTGCTTCGACTACCGCTGTTTTGGGGCCACGTTGTTAGATAAGGCGAGGATAGTCTCTGATAATACGGACTTTTTTATACCTATATATAAGGTACCTATATATAAGTGGGTAGGTTTGATGGTCCTTTCACGCAACGGAGCAGCGGTTCGGCTAGGAACTATTGTAATTTTCTTACGTTATATATGTTATACTACTTATTTAGTTATGTTATGCATTAGGTTAAGACCTGTAATAATATTTTGTAATGTGAATAAATAAATAAATATTATGCTCGATGCTTTGTCTGTCTGCTTATTTTTTTTAATGTATAGGTACCGAATGCGTACTTCCCAATCATTTATTATTGAGTTCCATATTAGTTTATTCGTTATAATATAAGTAGTTAGGTAACATATAACTCCAGCACATTGGGATCTAAAATCTCCGTGAAGAATGTCCCAAAATAAAGATTTGTTTATTGTCTCAAATACCATTATAATCTTCATTTAATTTTATAAGACTGTCTCCTAATACGAAAAACAAGAGTCACCAAGAAAGCTGTAACAAAAGCTATTACCTGCGTCCCGCAACTCCCGCGACTTGCTAACTTGTATAAAATGACGCCTTTCCCGGGTCCCGGGTCCCGGATTATCTGGCTCTGACGTCACAATGTACTAGGCACACAGATCCGCGAGGTTATGTTTGTGCCAGTCAAGGCCGCCATTTTGCCGACGATTTATAGGGTAAAAGTGGGATAGATGCCCTTGGAGGATAGACGCCGCACCTTAAAAAAAGAGAATTTAAAACCAAGTTCACGCTCTAGTACCATGTTCCTCAGACAGATCTGGCCCCGCACAGCTCAGTCCACGCACGCACTTCGACAGGACTGCACGTATCGCCGCTTGAGTTAAAAAAATGCTGCAAAGTTTTATCGCGCTTGCTTGATTCTTGTGACAGTGACATTTTGACGTGTTCAGAACTTTCGTTTTCGAAGGTAAGTTATAAGTGTGTATTGTTATTTAAATAGTATGTATCATTTATATTTATGGTGTGTTTATAAAATTACGAAATTATTTAAGTATTTTTATTTATTTGCGGGGGCGTCTATCCCTACTAAAAAGGATAGAGGCCCCACTATTGACTGAGTATAGACGCCCTTAGAGGCATATATCCTCTATGACTTATTCACAGGTACTTAGGCTATAGGTAAGATTTTTTTAAATAACGTAACTATCTAGTTAATATGCAACTTAGTAGGAAAATTGACTTTCCAGTTTATTTATGAGCTGTTTATACCTTTACATGTCGTACTTCACTGTACTGGTAAAAAACTGTGAAAAACTTAGTTTGGGTAAGTAATAGAGGAATTAATTGCCCTAATCAAATTCAATTTAGGCACTGTCTTCTTAGTTTGTTTTTTCATACTTGTCCTTTTTGAATCCTCAGTTTTTTTCTGTACCTGTTAATTTCTTCTTTTTCAGGAAAACATCCCACACTGGACGACAACGAGAAACGTCTCGTAGCGCACATACAAAAATTATAAAAGGCAGGATTTTCCACAACACGACAGGATGTAAGAAGACACAAGAAGGATAAGAAAACCTTATAATATATTATTGCAACTAAGAAAGCAAATAAACATTTTATTTAATTTTCTACGATTTTTTTTATTATTACGGAGGCATCTATCCCATTGTAGGGCATCTATACTCATGTCAAAATTTTGCCAGGGGCAACTACCCCATACAGTAGGCGTCTATCCTCAAACAATAAGTCTTTTTTAGAGCCGAATATCTACAAATCTACGGTATGCATTGAATAATGATATGAGTAGATAGTAAGTATAAGGACTATAGTTGTTACAAATAGTTAACTCTCTCGAATAGTACTTTAAAAAAAAAAGTTATAGTCAGCTTTCAAAAAGTCATCTATCCCATGTTTACCCTACAGACGGTGTGTTTAGTCACGCGGTACCTACATAACTATGTAGTACATAGTAGGCAATCTAGCTATACTTAATATATAGGTAAAGAAGAAGATTTTGTGTGTTTGTTTACTTGAACGCGCTAATCTCAGGGACTACTGGTCCGATTTGAAAATTCCTAGTGTTAACCAGATACGAAATAAACGGATATACAATTTCGATGATAGGTACATAAGAGTGGACAAAATTGTATAAAAACTCAAGTTTTATTTGAAAGTATTACAGTACCTACATACTCACTTACTTATTCAGTGCCTGTATCTTCGATCTTTGTTAATGTATTTGACAAAATGAATACATAATTCAAAATAAAATATTAAAGCAGTTTAACATAAAACAATACTTAGCTTTCACAATGAAATCCTCCGTGATCGATGCTTGCGGACGCTAAAATAATCATGCTATTATTAAAATCGTGCGATATACTTCCCACTTATATACTAGATTTATAATGTAATTTTTATACATACATTTAAATGTGGAAAATCCCTCAACAAACTATCGATATCATATGTTTTACATATAATAAAAATTCTACCATCTTAATCCAACAAAAATTTTAAGAATATTCAACGCTATCGTCGCTATCCGAGCATCCACGTACCTTTTTGTAAATATTACAGCAAGTTTATTTATTACTATGCTTACATGAAAAAGCTTGCGTTTACTAAAGCTCCTAAAAAATGAGGTCGCAATCAGATTAAGCGCGTACAATTTTGCATCAAATGCAATTTATAGATTGGTTCCACTCCGTGCGATATATTTGCGAGCGGCTCGCAGAATAGGTGCGCCTGCGCTGGATTAATGTCGCGAAAGATTACAGCGGTCGCACGCATGATTTATGCAATTTAACAAACCGCCGCCGGATTACTGCCACTGATAATGTATATACTGTGACAGTACACATTTACCAAAATACCGTTTTGTAAATAAACCCACATTCTGTTAGGATACTGTCACTGACGAATCTAGATTGATGGTTTTTGGAATCAGTTTTTTTGTTGTGTTGGTCAATGTTTAAAAATTACAACCTTTTACTGTAACATTTAGTGGAATTGATGTTTCTTAACAGCTTATAATTTTATTTCTATGAAACTAGTGGTTATGAGCGAGTTTACCCGCGTTCCCGATTGACCTTCAGTATTCCTCGTATAAAAAGTCTATGTTCAAAAGCCTTTGCGCTTTCCCTACGTCTAATCTGTATTTGAACCAAATTCGGGAAATCTAAAAAAAATTGTTCATTGGATTAGGTATGAAAGCGCAATAGACGAGTTATTTTATATGTGGGGTTTCAAAAGTCGAACGTTAACATAAAATAATACCTACTTCCACGGGATGATAATAAAATAATCCTAAAAATCTATTACGGACCGCACAATTTTCGCTTTAAGAATAAAGAAAGTAATTTTGAAGACACACAATTTTAACCTTGAAGCGGAGAATTAAAGTACAAGTTACCTTGTGTCCAAAGAAAGTGGCGCCTTAGTAAACGGAAAGAAAATAAAACGCTAAACTGTAGTTATTTTGGAAACATTGATGAGAAAAAGTTTCCAAGGAATTTAGAGGAATGGCCGCTCCTGCTCTGGCCATCTCTTAAAACGCCTTAACGAAGTTTTCCGAATTTCCGCAGTTGATGACGCTTTTAATTTACGCTGGATATTTAATGGGAGTTTATTTTGTTTCGCTTATATTATAAGTAGTAGATTATTTAAACGTTTTTGATTGACTGACTGGCTAGCTATTTTTGTCCGTGTTCAGATTATTTGAAAAGGCGTTAAGTGTATTGACTTGAGTTTATGTTAGCGTTGTTAATAATCCCATAAATTAATTATGTATGGTGACTTATGCCAAAGTAATTTCTGATACATTATTAAAGCACTTATTTAAAAATTGAAAATTAAAAGTCAACCAACCAAAAATGTTATCCAACTATGTATAAAGACCGACATTTCCACGCCAATTTTAGTTGATATTTTGAAATTGGAATGACACCGTACATTGTTCGAGAACGTTCGATCGTTGCCTTTAACTTCAGAGGCGAATAAAGCCTGCACTTGTAGCATATCAGCGTTAGCACAACAAGCAAGCATTTGCACAATGGAGATATGTAGTGATTGACGCCGCGACCCACCCGAAGCCGCCTGGTGCCGCCCGGAGCCGCCCGAAGCCGCCCGAAGCCGCCCGAAGCCGTCCGAAGCCGCCCGGTGCCGCCCGCAGCCACCGCCGCTCCCTGATGTTGATAGCTGATATACCAATGGCCTCTGAGCGTCTAGGACCTAGGTAAATGCTACGATATTTACCTATTAGGCATATTGGGAAAGTTTCAATTATATTACAATGGTATTAACCATTGTAATATAATTGAAACTTCAATAGAACTTTAAGTTGGATCATCAATTTAGTTTAAGAGTGTATCTGAATAAATAAATAAACATCGGTGTCTGTCTGAAATGAAATCTGCAACGTCTTGTAATATGTAACAAATTTAAGCCAATCGATACCTTCTGAGGCTTACAGATATATACTCTACAGAATAGTATTTTTATTATCTAATTCATACTTCGAGAATAGGTTGTTTGCCACATCATGATTTCGTGGGAGAGTAAACTAGGCTATATTTATGTTACGAGGTAAATTCAATTCCAGCAACAATCAAATTAGTTATCCCATATTCAAATTCCATAAAATTATTAAAACAAGCAAACAAGTTTCTATTGAATTCAACATTTCAGCGGTACAATCGTTAATTCTGGGAAATGTTCAATTAATTTCTTCATAGAAACAACTGTCGATCGAAATAGCTTTTCCATTGGTCATTATATTGTCAATCCGTCTGTGTAGCGACAACTCGTTAACGATGGCGGAGGGCTTGCCGTTGACTGAGGAATCTGGTGAGCGCTGCCCTTTCGAGACTCCATCAGTAATTACTAATAGTTAATTCTACATAGTTATTGCGACAATGGTCGACAATTATGTGATTATTCCTGTATTGATGAACAAACAATAATAATTATAATACTGTAGCATGGCTCCCTTAATATTTAATTTACTTTGACTCCACGCTACAGTCAATGTAAAAAGTAAAAACAAATGGTTGATATTACCAACTCTTGTTGGGAGTAAAATAAAATAAAAGTTACAGCTTTATTTGGAACGTTTTTATATTACGAGTAGTTTTTTCAGCTTTCAAATAGACCATCCATATAAATAGATACATACAAACTTACTTTCACTGGTAGGATAGTTTTTATGGTGTTCAATAGAGTATGGTATCAAGTATTTAATTAGAGGTAGGTCTCTATATGGGAATGCAAATTAATGTTGTGTCAGCTTATCACTGGACCTTTATCTACGTCCTTTGTTTCAATAGTTTTTAAATTATTCTCATTATTTTTCCATTACTGTTTGCACAGTATTATTATTATTTCGCAGGATCAGCAGGATCAGCAAGCTGAAGTGGCAATGGGCTGGCCACATCAGTCGTAGGACCGATGGCCGTTGGAGCAAACGAGTCCTAGAGTGGAGACCACGTCTCGGCAAACGTAGTGTAGGACGCCCTCCAGCCCGGGGCGCGGTGGTCCGACGACCTGCGTATGGTTGCCGGGAGGGGCTGGATGAGGAGAGCGGAGGACCGGGATAAGTGGCGCGCATTAGGGGAGGCCTACGTCCAGCAGTGGAATGAATAGGCTGAAGATGATGATGATGATGATGATGGTGTAAACAGTTCTGTGGTAGGTACTTTGTAACATTTGCATATACCTGTAATAAATATGTAAATAATTAAGTATGTATTTAAAAGTAGTATACCAACTTTGGTTACTAAAGCACGAGCTCTGCTTAGCATGGAATCAGATAGGCCGTGTGTGAAAATTATCCTAGGATATTTATGACCACCTTTTGCTTTGGGGATTTTCAAATTTCCCTCGATAAAAACTAGCCTAAGTGGACGTCCCCCTCCTCCATACCAAATTTAATTAAAATCACTCCAGTTGTATAGAAACTTTCGCATTTATAATATTCGTAGGATTTATATAATACTAGTGGACCAGGCAGACTTCGTTCTGCCCACCAGCGCCACCTACCGGGTCCAAGTATATGTAAGCTATCCTATCTCTCAAGTTGGATCGAACTGCACATGGTGTGCGAATTTTATTATAATCGGTTAAGTAGTTTAGGAGTCCATTAAGGACAAACATTGTGACACGAGATTTATATATATTAAGATAATGAATATATTATAATGTGATGCGATACACAATGCCCTCCGAGGTGCATGCCACACGGCGCGGCGGCACTCGATTGTGTTGTGACGTCACAACATGGCGGCGGTAATCTCCGGCCAATCATTGCGGTTTATTACGTACCAGTTATGTAGTGCTATTAACTATCATTTACTTGTAAAGATGTGGGCTAATATACAGTTCTATATATAGAATGTCATATGACATGTTGTATGTATGTAATTTGTTTATAAGGTTTCCGCTGCGCTACAGTAGGGCATTTTGGTATAAGTATATTGTGTTATGGGAAGAAACATCCACTGTCAGAACTTTCTTCACACCAAGTTTTTCACCTCCTACAAATACTATTAGGTACTATAGGGGGTGATTGATCACTTACCATCAGGGTTCTTCCGATTGTTGGGATTATGACATCTCAATTTGGTAATTAAATTATGGTAGGTTTCTTATAAAATACACTAATTTCAAGAGCTTCAAACTACATATTATACATTTTCTATACAGACATTGTGTAAGCTGTATTTAAACAGTGATTGATAGTGTAACAATATCTTAATTTCAACATAAAAACTTAACATGAAATCTCACAAAAATACCTTTGATAAATTACATTCACAAATGTTTTTAAGAACCTAAATCTTAGTGGGTAATCGAGCTGAAATCTCGAGGCGGCGAGCGTTGCCCTACGGCCTACAATTTATACCGGCAAGCTATATGTTTGTCTGAATTTATTGCTAATCTCTTGGCAAATTATGCGCCTACTTATTGAGACAAAGCTTATATTAGAATCTCACAGGCACTGGCATACCACTCGTAATTTGACCCTCATTTAATATCATAGTGCTTTGTTATAGAGTTCAGTTTTGATTGGGTGCGGGTTGTAATTTCAAAAGTTGTAGGTACAGCTTTAAGTTCCCTTTACTGTGCCTATGCCGACCTTTATATTTTGCACACCTACTTGTCACATTTTAATTTAATTTTGAGGTATCGATTTGGGTGATTTCAATGACCTGGATTTTAAGTATTGTAACAATTTGAATTGGTCTTAGGTATATTATTATAGTCTTAGATAGTATATTAGGGTAAGAGTAGTAACAAAAATTTTAATAATTTAAATAAATTGTTGTCCTCATTCGGCTATTTGTAGGTATATAGCATACCTACAAATAGCCTGTTGTAACCTATAATGTGTAATTAGTTATATACATAGGTACCTACTTAATAGACCTAAATATAATATAACTAAACAAATTATCATACACGAAACAAATAAAAGAAAACAGTAACTAGTTGAAAATAAAAACAAATGGATGCAAAATAAAAATATTTTTATTTAAATAGCCTTCCACATGCTCCACAGGCTTCCAGAAGCTCTTAAAGTGTTTAAATCGAATCAGTGCAATTTCATCTGTAATTACTTAATAATCACATAATTAACGTTAATTAAATGAAACAGATGTTGAGATGTCGTAAATGATATGGCATACAATGTTACTAGTTAGGGTGACCAGCTTAGAAAATATTTTTAGGACGTTAATATTGATATTAAATGTTATTTGAAAGACTTAGCAAAAAGCTATTCGTCCTGTTCGGTAAAACATAAAAATATCTTGTGATTTTAAGATATATTTTTTCTTTAGTATCATTAACAAGTACATACCCAAATCGATAACTAGCCAAACAACCTTATAATATAATAATAACTTATATAAAAAATACCTTTCAAAAATCATCAAAAAATATTTCAAAACAAAGCTTCGTTAGTAAGCTTTCAAGGTCTCAACTTACACGACACATGCCGGCACTACCGGCGTAAGACGTCCCAGCTTAATCGCGACAGGTGGTTACCCTAATAATGGACACGAGGTACATCGCGAGGTATCATTACGGCGACGCCTGCGGGAGGTAGACAGATGTCAATCGCGAATATTTTAACCGCATTTAGCTAAAGACTGGCTTTGCATTACAATTGCGGCGGTGCCGTGTATCGGTAGGGTGGATACATTTTTGTATAAATATAGATATCATTTAAGAAAAACTTGAGAAATACTAGTTAGTGGTTATGTTAAATAGGATTGATTAACTGATGGGATATAAATTATTTATTCAACGTTAAATGAAGGAAGGGTTTCTATGTTATTAAATTCGTGGTCAAAATGTTTAAGATATAGAATTATCTACAACGTTGAGGTAATCAATGAAATAAAATTAGGACATCTTTATATGTTGAAATTTGTAACATCGACTGTTACAAACAGTCTACAAAGCAACTGAGTCTATGCCAAAAATACCTTAGAATTAACAGCTAATTTCCCAAATTTCAAACGATAACTAGATATCTCAAGATACATTAAATCACTTGTGAAAGCGAGTGACACCGCAGGAAGACGTAGTACATAATTCATTAAGATATTACATAATAAATATTCGGTATAAGGAAGGTACATTTAGATAGTCCACAATGCCTATCTATGGTGACCCTAGTTGCGAATCGTAAATGCGCATCGACTCCTGCGCAGGTTGCAGCAATAAAAGATATCTGTCTCTATCTATTCTAATGAATTGGCAGTGTGCGAGCGAGAAAGTGCGTTTATTATTTTGCAATAGTGCGGATACTTATCAAATGTCAACGCACGATACTTGGGCGGGAATGGTTATACACTGAAGGACAATTCAAATTGTAAGCCATTATGATTTATTGATCATTATAAATCGACAGAATAACTAGGCAGTCATAGATTAACTATTAAACCATAAATTATATTTATAACATCAATTATAACATTAAATGTTGATTCTATTCAATTGAAAGACTGTGTAATGTAACTAGTTATATTGTTTATTTAAGTACCAATTGTAATTGGTCTAGAAAAATTGCGTTGAGTTATATATTATCACAAAAAGTAAGGATGAAGTTAGAAATTTTACTTTTCAACATTATCTTTTTCATGAGACAAATGCATATAACATAATTTATTTATTTATTTATAGGCTTACCAACTAAATATATACATAACATTTTCTTATAACTACATATTAGTTTCTTTCCTCGCATGGATTTAAATTATAGGAAAGCACAGCTTTATAATTAAAGTACGAACTTATAGATAAAAACTCACAAAGCTTTGTGGTTTATAAATGTTGTAATAGATTAATTGTTTTACTTTACGTAAGATTTAAAACGTTAATTTTTCCTAATTTTGTAAGTTTAAGTCGATACATCAACGGCATTCGGTTATATTGTAGGCCAGTGTAATTATTGACAATCGGAATTAGATTGTAACGGGATTATTTCTATGTTGGGCTTCACGTTTCAAATGGTTAGTTGGGAAACCGGCACAGAACAGATAGAAAATGAAATAATTAAGATATTGTTCGGCATAATTAAAACGGACACATTGATTTAGTTTAACGCGTTTAAGGAAAGCGGTGTCGACTTTCAAGTCTATTAATTATTTGTTAAGGTTTAAATTGAATCGGTAACATGGGTATTTTGCTAGTGTTACGTTTGTTTGGGATATTTATTTGCATTTCGACGTTATAAGATTTACTCGTAGTTAGACAATGGACAATGAGTTGTGAAACTGTATCGACTCATATTGCAAATGCGAATGATTGTATGTTTGTTACTCTTTCACGACAGGCTGAAGGGATTTCGAGAATGTATGGATGTATGACAGCAACGACTGTAGGGGTTTGGATGAAATTAGGCAACGATTTAGAATATATTCTAGAATTACACGTAGACTTATTTTTATTTCGAGTAAATTAAAAGTCCCCTGGGAATGTGGGTGAAACTGCGTGGAGACACTAGTTCAATAATACCTACACAGTATATAAAGGATTGATGAACCTTCATTACGTTACTATTAATCATGTTTAGATTTAGATTATGTACATATTAGATCGAAGAGCTTACATTTAAAGTTATTCAGAGCTTTCGCTTGGTTAATTTATCAGCATATAAGAAGAGCTTTTAGTAAATAGATCGTTTGAGATATTACCTATTAACTATATTTATTTATCTCGCGAAACAGTTGAGAAATGGGAGAGTTTGTGAGTATGGATGGATAAATTGATGTTTTTTACTTTTTCACGCAATAACTGCTAAACCTGGATTAAAACATAGGCTACTCAGCTCCCGGTAACGCAGGTGAAACCGCGGGGAGCAAGTAAGTATATATATGTGGATTTTGGTGGAAGGTAGTGGAGCTGTACAGGCGTATGAGACTTAACAACTTTAAGTCTCAGTTGAAAATTGGCTATGCTATAGGTATCGCATGTACCTAAAGGCGACGGTGACCATTACCCATCAGGTGGACATTATACCTTTAATCGGTATATTCAGCATTTAAATTTAATAAGTTCCCTTCACAATGATTGACAAATTGTTAGGTACTCGCCAAAGTTATGACTCCACCGGGGCGTTACAACGATAAATTTTAATTATAGCAACATTTATAATTTCTAACGACTTTCATAACCTTAGCTTTCAGGGTTGCCACATTTTTCATTAGCGCTGTCTGCGGCTGGGCCTACAGCGGCTGAAATAACCTTAGTTGCAACAACAAGGTCGACTTATTATTCCACCGAGGTCCCTTGATAAATGAACCAGTTTACACACTTAAAAATACTTAAATAAGAGTTTAGGATTTTTGGTAAATCTGTGAAAAAGTGAAACTTCAAGATGATTTATTTTGTAGTTCTTACTGTTAAATGTAACCTCTACTTTATATGTTTATGGTTGTGATTTATTCTATGGTCTATGCTACAAAAGAAATGTACACTCTCTCTCTCTCGAAGCCATGTTACTGTCATGTGAGTTGATCTATAATGAAATAAGATAATTACAAAAAGGGACATCTATTTTTTTTAATTTAAACTTACTTAGTCTTATTTTCATAGACGTTTAAATGTATATTGGTACCTACTTGTTGATCTATGTCCAGATTGATCCGCACCCATATTTTTATTCTATTCGGAATGCTAAACAATACTCGTATAGTTTACATCGCATTATGGAATAGTATTTTTTTCTTTGTCTGCTGAAAATACAAGAAGCAAATTGCCAGTACATAAAAAAACTTCTGACTTAAAAAAAGCTTTTACTTTATCTCATTGGAAGACAATGAGGTTTCTATCCCTTTAAACTAATAATTTGACTAATACGTTCTAGATTGAACCTGTATATTTTCGTAGGTATACTAGTAGTACGGGATACGTAGAAGATTGACCTTCACCGATCGAGTATCCGAATGAAATGGATTTTTTATGAAATAAAATATGTTGACAAAAGTAACGTTAATGAGTTGCCTAAAAAAATCTGTTCAAGGCTATGTTGAATTAACAATTGAATAATTTTTTTTTTTCGATATCTTCACCGATGTTGTATCCGAATGAATTTAACACTAATCGAAAGTATAAAGCCTTTAGAATATGCAAGCATACGGTTGCTTATGTTTTTTTGTTCAAGAGTTTACCGTTGCCAGGTTTAAATAGGTGTATCGGAAATGATATCTTCACCGATCGAGTATCCTATTCAATTATACATCAAAATAAAGCTTATACTTTTTGCGAAACGATGGTATACGGTTGCCTACGAAAATCCGTTCAAGAGTCATGGTTGCCAGGCTTTTAAATTTATAAATTAAGGACAGTCTATCCATTAAATTCGGTGCGATAGAAGGAGACGTAGCGCAGGAGCTGCTCCCTCTACATCGATATATATGTACTACGTACTAGATAGGGCGTTCCGAACACTCGCTTTTATCAACTCAACTGAACTGCAGTCCCCACACCCGACTTTAGTGTGGCTTCGACATTCATTCAGTGCGGGTGCGCACGGAGCAGCGTTAATAACAACGATAATCCGAATCAAAGTAGACCCTGGACGAAAATAACTAGTCAGTAGTCAACTAAGTAAAATTACTACCTGTTTAAGTGAATTAATAGGTGATAATTCCGTAATTCCAGAGTAGAAAAACAATTTATCTATTTAAATACCACGCCATTCTACAATCATATACTAAAACGTGCAGATGTTCCCTTAAAACTGGTTGTAGGTAAAAATATGTAACTGAACACAGACTTGATATGTTTTTTTAGAAAGGTTTTAATTTGATTAATTGTTAATGAGTTTTTAATTAGTAGTGATAGTTTGATATTTTGAATAATTGTTTTATGTTAATTCAAGCCCTGGCCCGTACCTCTGAGTACTCATTTAAGCCATGTGAAGTCCGCCAATCCGCACTAGGCCCCCCTAATATTAATATAATACATTTTGAAATCGAGTTTTATTCTAATGAAGTTTAGAAGGTAAAAAAGATGTGTCACATCTGCGGTGTGAACTCTATAGGGACGACATCTTAGTGTAGTTAACTGAACGAAACGCGTAAGCGCCATGAAATTTGCGGCGCTTACGACGTTTTGGTCGCGAGAAAACTATACTCTAAGCAATCTAGCGCTGTATCTTTTAAAATAGTTTGGTTAGTTGACACAGCTTTATACAGCGCTGCAGCGAACTTTAGTTCTAACTCTTACCAGTTTTTAAACAAATGTTTTACATGAACGTTCTTGTCTATCGCTATACGTCGATGTCCCTCTACGTCAATCGTTTGAAATTTGGCGAGAGAGAGAGTCTATGCGTAGGTACCTACTATCAAATGCGACAGAAATAGACGCAGCATAGCAACTAGGCCCACCTCTTGAGACTTATCGCAGAGACAGCGCCTGCGCTGTGCGGTAACGGTTAAATGTTAGTAAATACCTACTAACCGTTATTTTGAAGCAACTGACAATATACTCTAAATGTATTTCAAATTAAAATATGATTTAAATAAAAATATAATTCAAATGTAGGTATTTAAAATAAAAATATAATTCGAACAAAAATATTTCTGGGAGTTTCTCCTTTTTGGACTCAATCGACTTATCTCCCGAAGTAATTAACACCCGTATATTTTTTTTTTGCAAATGTCTCACATTTTTGTTTGAAAGAAAATAAATTTATTTCAAATAAAAAAAATTATGATGAAAGGAAAAATTTGGTAAATGAATTAATTTTTTTTGTAATTCATAGTATGTATGCAAATATTCTAATTTCATATTTTTGTTTATTAAAATTTATATTTGTCTGAATCATTTTCAAAATATTTTCATTGATTATAATTTTTTTAATTCATTTACCAAATTTTTCTTTCCATTATAATTTTTTTCTTTGAAATATATTTAATTTCTTTCAAAGTAAAAGTCTAAGATATTTATTGCATTACAGGTAGGTACATAACATTAGATGTCATAACATAATTGAGGTCAGCTGTAATATGCCGAGTAGGCGTGCAAAATTTATTTAATTATATTATTATTCAACTAGATTGTTATGTCAAATTATTAATTAGATTTATATCAATATTGACCGGTTGGCTTTGTGGTTTGTGACCCTGACTTTCAAGCCGCGGGTCGTGGGTTCGAATCCCACCCAGGACAAACATTTGTATGCATGAATATGTCTGTTTGTCATTCTGTTGAATGTGTCTGGATGTAAATATCTATTATAAGTATGTATTTAAAAGTATTATATGTAGTATATCAGCTATCTGGTTACCATAACACAAGAGCTTGTGTTATGGTAACCAGACAAGCATCAAAGTGAGCACTTTGATGCTTAATTTGGAATCAGATTGGCCGTGTGTGAAAAATGTCCCAGGATATTTATTATTTATTTATTAATATGCTTTACAATACAAATTGTATAGCACTATGTACTTTCCGTGAGGTACTCATTAATTGAATAATATGTCCTATAAATAAGGTACCTACTCGAAGAGTGACCTTTTAAATGAAACATAGTGACTATACTTTATTTTTACAAGTATGGGAAGCTTGTTATATATGTATGTTGGATGCCATTCCCACGACATTTTTGCTAAATAGTGCCGTTTGATGAACTTTTGACCGTATCTTATACCTACATATGTCGAGTATTTTCGAAGGTTTCAAATAAGTGCATGTTTTTTTTATAAATAATAATTAATAAATAATAATAAATAAATAAATATCCTGGGACATTTTTCACACACGGCCAATCTGATTCCAAACTAAGCAGAGCTTGTGAATAAAGATATTTACGAAAGTATAAAGCCTTTAGAATATTTCATTTCATATATATGTAATGAAGGTAACGTCATTAAACGAAGTTCTTTAAATAATGGCTTGCAGCTATCTGTTTTCTGTAATTTGCATATTGACCTGACACATTTCTTCTGAGCTTTGAAAGCTCCGTCGAATTTCCCTAGTAAATAACACTATAACGCAGAGTAGATGTAACATACGCATGATATGCTGATATTACTGTTTGGCGATTGACCACTCCAGCAAGTCTATATAACGCGTATGAATATCGACTTAGCTTATTACATACTAGACCAACTTGTGCCTTCCATGTCATATTATTATCAAATTGAACACCTAAAAATTTTCAAAATCAAAATATTTTTTATTCAAAGAGGCCCCAATAAAGCACTTATGAATAGTCACTATTAATGCTCGGTTCTGATAGTAGTTTTTACTGAGAAGAGCCGGCAATAAACTCAGTAATTACTCTTGTAATGTCGTCTTTGTACTATCTATATCTTTCAAACAAAAATGTGAGACATTTGCAAAAAAAAAATATACGGCGTGTTAATTACTTCGGGAGATAAGTCAATTGAGTCCAAAAAGAAGAAACTCCCAGAAATATTTTTGTTCGAAATATATTTTTATTTTAAATACCTACATTTGAATTATATTTTTATTTAAATCATATTTTAATTTGAAATACATTTAGAGTATATTGTCAGTTGCTTCAAAATAACGGTTAGTAGGTATTTACTAACATTTTACCGTTACCGCACAGCGCAGGCGCTGTCTCTGCGATAAGTCTCAAGAGGTGGGCCTAGTTGCTATGCTGCGTCTATTTCTGTCGCATTTGATAGAAGGTACCTACGCATAGACTCTCTCTCTCGCCAAATTTCAAACGATTGACGTAGAGGGAGCAGCTCCTGCGCTACGTCTCCTTCTGTCGCACCGAATTTAATGGATAGACTGTCCTTAATTTATAAATTTAAAAGCCTGGTAACCATGACTCTTGAACGGATTTTCGTAGGCAACCGTATACCATCGTTTCGCAAAAAGTATAAGCTTTATTTTGATGTATAATTGAATAGGATACTCGATCGGTGAAGATATCATTTCCGATACACCTATTTAAGCCTGGCAACGGTAAACTCTTGAACAAAAAAACATAAGCAACCGTATGCTTGCATATTCTAAAGGCTTTATACTTTCGATTAGTGTTAAATTCATTCGAATACAACATCGGTGAAGATATCGAAAAAAAAAAATTATTCAATTGTTAATTCAACATAGCCTTGAACAGATTTTTTTAGGCAACTCATTAACGTTACTTTTGTCAACATATTTTATTTCATAAAAAATCCATTTCATTCGGATACTCGATCGGTGAAGGTCAATCTTCTACGTATCTTAGACTATAGAAGGCCATATTAACATCGTGTATTGCTCAATCTTATCGTGCTATTTACCGTTTGTAACTAGTACCTAAGTATTGGTTGCCTTCCCTTTCATATGTGGAGGGGATAAACTATAGATGAATATTCCGACCATAGATTATGCTGATAATTTTATGGTTAAATCATAGTGTTATGTAATGTGATTTAGGATCTTATGGTTATGTAATTCGTAACTCAATATCGTGGGACATTCTCACATTAATCCTGCGCAATTATTTTAACACTAAACTCACTTTAAGTTTGGAATACCTACTAATATTGCAAAGAGAGATTTGATTTCTTGTTTGTTATGAATAGGCTCCGAAACTACTGGACCGATCTGATTATTCTTTTAGCAATAGATAGCTATGTTATTTGCATGTGTCATAGGCTATTTAATATATTTTAGAACGGAAACTACGTGCGTGAAACTGCGGGCGGAAGCTTGTTGATATAAAGAACTTTATTTTTTCATTATAAATAACACTAGCTTCTCCCCGCGACTCCGTCCGCGTGGAATAGTTACTTTGGGCTGACGCTAACTTTCAACCCCCTTCGTTAACGTAGAAGGATGGCCTCGCAGAGGCAACTGATGACTGCACGCCGGCCGGCCCAGCGCATAAAGGCGCGCGCAGTAGGTACTTGATAATTATTTTGGTGCGATATTATTTTAAATTTGCGATATCTCCTAAGATATTCATTGAAATTGAATGATATAAATGGCAATTTTGTTTTAAATTAAATACTTGCGATGAATAACGTATTTATTTGGATAAGGATTAAAATCATCCTTATAAAAACACCTTCACAAATAATGCTTAATTTTCGAACAAATTTGGTTAGTATAAAAGTGGTTATAGTGGGCCAACCTTAACAGATAGACATATGCTATCGCGGACTTTTTTTTAGAACTTTTAAAGGAGAACAATTGTGTCATACATTATTTTAGCGTAACTTTAACCGTTTACGCAGCGTACGCAGCGGAAGCTCTCCACTGGAAAAGAAATCTCCCGATTTTGAAACATTCTTTATTGGTGCTCCTATTGGTCATAGCGTGATGATATATAGCCTTCCTCGATAAATGGACTATCTAATGGCGAAATAATTTTTCAAATCGGACCAGTAGTTCCTGAGATTAGCGCGTTCAACCAAACAAACAAACAATCAAAAAAACAAACTCTACTCCTTTATAAATAGACTTTATAAATAGAAGATTTCACTTATGAGAAATTACGAGTAGGTACATAGAGTATTTAAATATAGCTTTATACAGTTAGGTATTGAAACTACTTTTAAACACTCATATAGGTTTCATAAAATGGTATTTATTCCATACATAGATACAAATAAACATAGCATGAAATATAGTTATACAAAGTCAAACATTAACAGTTGCAGAAGCAACATTTCCAGGTCAAACGATTTATAATTTTGTACCAACCAAGTATCATGTCAGCTATTCAACTACATTGTTGCATGAAGATAAAGTGTTATCAAATGCCAGGTGATTGCGATGATTCATTCGGAGTTCGAATCCAACAGGTCTCTGAATTCCATCAGACATTGTTGTTCTGGTATAAACTAGTATTTATAAAAGCACTTTCTATTAGTAAGTGTGGCCCTTCAAACATATGTTTAGGTGAATGATATAATTGTATTTTAAGGTAAAATAGTAAAAAATATAGTGACACTTCGGTGTATTTGTAATAATACATAATTTGTTGTAATTTCTATCATAGGCTGGCAAGTGCCGTGGCATATACGTATCATGGCCTGAGGTATTAAGTTTAAAAAAATATTAATAATGCAAAAAAAAGGCTTTAAAATGTTACGACTAAGGACTTCATTCACTAAGCTAAAAAATTCTCGGCCTACTTTCTTATACTCCTATCGCTATACCTACATAAAAATATAAATACTTTCGTTACTTCTTAATAAAATAACATCTAATCTAAGTTCCATCGCTTAAGACATATATAAAACTTAAAAACAAAGTAAACTATAGGTAAAGCCTCATTAATAAAGCTTAGCTCGACTTAAGGATCGCAGTTAATACGGTGGGGCATGTTGCGACATCGCCGGTTCGATTCCCGCGCAGGTATTAGCCAACCATCAGATTGGTTTATCTATTGAAAGCTGCAGTAAATATTCGAGTTAGGTTTAATGATATTGTTGTGACACTGTGACCCGGGATGGTGTAAATGTTGGCACATTCTGCACAGTCGGGTGCATAGGCGGTGAATATAATTTGATATTTTCAAAACAGTTGGGTGTAAGGAAATTGAAATATGTCTATTTTAGGCGTTAGATACCTAAATGATGGTGTAACTGACCAATTTTGACTTAGTATGGCATTAAATATTGTTGAAAAATTACGTAAGTAATTCGACTTACGAGGGTATTTCTCACTAGATTAGTTTATATTTATCGTTGTTTTAAAATGTACGTTGTAGTTTTGTTTTAAATTTTAGCTTTTTTTGTTAAAACCTTTTTTAGCTGCAACATGACTTTTGCTATATTGTATATTAAGTACCTACGTTTTTTCATTGCATGTATTTATTTAGGGTGTATTGTATGTATGTCGAAATAAATAAATTTTGTATAATCCCACACATGTTTATATCCGTAGTCATGATATGTATGTAGGTAGGTACCTAGATGAAATTCAGTTTTTAGATCATATTCGAAGATATTTAGTGTTTAACTGTACCTGCTACTTATGTGACTAAAAGCAGATATATTATAGGAGCTGGTAGCTTTTCTCGATTTAATACGAAACATTAACTTTATGACTATTATCTAAGCCATTAACTATAAAATGGTGGATACGGAAAGGTTAATAGTGTTGCATTTACTTTATGAATTCGTATTAGGAGTGTTTAAAATCTTGTCTGTCCTCCTTAGCCTTTATGTAGGTATATATGTAACGGAGCCTTTAAACTTGATTTTCACCCCATTAAAATATCGGATTAATTTGAATATACATATTTTTCAAGGAGCGATGACAAGCAATAATTTAAATAGTGTGTTTTTACCCGCGTTCCCGGAAGATCTTAAATTTACCCGGCTTAGACAATATCCTATTTGCTATTCCAAAACGTATTCTATCTCTGTGTCAAATACATACATATTCGTTTACCCGTTTTGGCGTGATTAAATTGTAACAAACATCCATCCAAACTTTCGTATTTATAATATAAATCTATTTGTCTTGTTTCTGTTTATCTTTAAATAGGCGTAAAAGGTAGCCTAGTTGATGAACATTAAAAATAATATTTCGTAGTATAAATATTGTAATCCTTTTCTGACCTTTAAGAGGTCTATTAACCTATAGGGGAACAATGTAGGTAGACTTAATTACCACCCGAAAATAAGCTATAATTAAAATAAATCACGGCCCACACCTTTACATAACTAAAATACCTACCTAACTCAGTACAATCGATTTCCTTGAACTTTATATACTTAATGAAACATAATTATATAAAGTCGTGGTGGTTCAGTTGGGAACGAACCGACGATCTCGAGGGTGCCGGTTCAGACCCTGGGATACGAGAGAACTGACAGGTACGGGCTGTAAGTTCAAAAACTTACACTGGCTTTCGGTGAAGGAAAACATCGTGAGGAAACCTGCATGCCCGATATAACACATTTAAAGATATGTTGGTTGAATTCTACCAATCCGCACTAGGCCAGCGTGGTGAAAATCGTTTCGTTGTTAGGGGAAGCTCTTACAACACTTATACGAGCTTAAGATATAAATATAACTCAATATATAATTATTAAACGTTAGGAAGAAGCGACGACAAAATTTAACATAGACTTGTTCCAGACACCGACTATTAGATAGTGATACAAGCTTTTAACAATCGTTTAAATTTAAATATGGCGTAGTAAAAGCCTACTATAATCTAAATAAGGTATTCCACGAGCATCTAATCTGACTCTATCCTTAAAGGTCGTATAATATGGCGCGGCGGTGCGCGGGCGCATCGGGAACACACGCCTGGGCAACAAGTGGTCTAAGTCCAAATGTTTAAGATTTTAGTGAGGTAAAAGTACAAAGGATGATTATTTTCTGTTGTTTAATGTAGTTTAAAATGTAAATAGTAAATGAATATGATTTTTTATTTTGAAAATAATTTCTTTTTTTATATTTTTTGCCTATTTATTTGTGCACAGTATTAAGTGTAGGTACGTATATGTTATAGTTTTACAAGAGTATAGTCATTTTAAAAACAAATATTACATATTTTTGGATTATATTAGTAAACTACCTAAAGGTACCTACTTTTGACAGATTTTATTTAAATAATTTAATTATGATATTTTTAATATAAAATTCTTAGTAATTATCTGTCTTAGGGATATATATAAATAGAAAGCAATATTCATACTTATTAATTTCCCATGAATATATTACTTGGACCATTTATCTTCACGGTATCCAAATGCAGATCTAATGTTGGATCTAGAGGGTGGCTGAGATGATTTTGATGTTGTTTTAAGTGGTTGATAGTGAGAAATAAGGAATAGTTGTGCCTAATACGGTTTACAATGTGAAGCCTCTGAATGCAATCTATGAATGCGAATATGTCGACTGTCTGTGTGTTTATTTACTTAGTTGGGGTCAAATTAAAGGTTACAGAGAAATTTCTATGGAAAATATATTGAAATAGGAATATTTCAGGGTATAAATATATAAAGTTTAATTAAATATCTACTGTCTCGCTTTTCCATATACTGTACTTCATATGACAGATAGAGACTTCGGAGGTTTAGATATAGAACAATGCATAACTATAAAACATGCGCAATAGTAAATTTATATATTAAATTCGTCTAATGTAAGGTTACATTAAGTTTCTAGTGCAAGTAAATTATAACAATTTAGAGATAGTTGACACTCTTTTAAAATCGCCTTAAATTCAACAATACCTAGGTACATATAAAACTACAACAACAAAACCAAATCATAGCCAACCTAAATCCCCATTCATAGGTATTTAAGATAACATTATCTCAAGCATTGACAACAAACAACCCTGAGAAATCGCAGTTTAAATTATTGAAGGGTAGTTATAAATAAGCGCGGTTGGGTCAGACGGAGCAGCGCATGTTGCGAGAGCCGCGCGTTGCAAATGGCCGGCCCTTGTCCGCGCTGACATAGGCTCGATTGTGTTCCTAACTCAGATACCGTTGAGATAACCGCGAGATAACGGCAGCAGCCGCCGTAGTGGGTACATACCTTTATATTGTATACACATAATTATTGCAAAAGCGTTTTTGAGACGCGAATCTAATGTTGGTGGGTAATTATTATGTTAGTTTAGTTGTAGAAATAGCCGAAAGACAACGAAACAGAATTTTAAAGCTTTTGACGTATATGTTAATGTCACTATGATAATAATTTCACTGAATCGTTCCAATCCAATCGAATTTGACTTTTCCGTTTTCTATTTTTCAATCAATCAATAAAATGAAATCTACAAAAATAATTCACGTAATGAGGGTGTAGTAAATTCTGAGTTAACTGGTTACAAAATTTCCACATTAGGTTACACATATTTCTATCACAATAGATACCTACCCAGAAAGCCTCATCTCATAACACAGGCACATTAGGCACGCTCATCATTCAAAAATCAAACACCGTTAGGAACCCTTAAAAAAAGAGTTTGTCGCTAATTAACCCTAAACAGCGCATCGCTTGTAACAGGCTGGTGTCCACTTGTTCCGTAACGTCCGACACCGCGGCACCGTGCGACCTTCGATACGCCGCCGCGGCGCCGATAACATCGCTAACTGTACTATTGCAGGGTTAACGTATGCGTTGGCTATAGAATATGTTACTTTATTCGACGTTACAGCATCGGTGGTAGAGGGTTGACACTATAGGTACTATATACCTACTACTACCTACTTGAAAGCTAGGTGTAATATTTTTTTTAAACTGTTATGGGATTCGAGTTGACCGGCGCAACTTGGTTAGTGTTATTTCCCGTTTTTGTAACATTTTTGATTGATGCTCCGCTCCTATTCGGCGTAGCGTAATGATATATGACTTATGGCATTCCTCGGTAAATAGGCCCTCTAACACTGTTTTTTTTTTTCAAATCGGACCTGTAGCTCCTGAGATTACCGCGTTCAACCAAACAAAAACTCTTCAGTTTTATAATAATATTGGTATAGACTAAGTAGTATAGATTTGCCAGCAAATCAAATGAAAAATTGAATGATTACTTATATGTAAAGAGACTTATTTACCTTAGCATGTTTTCTTTTTTGACAAAATGTAACCTTTTTAAGTAAGGCACGTATACTCATTAATTCTTGCTTCATTACACACGTATTAGCAAAAGTGATTGAGCGTCTTCTCATTTCATCCGCTAGTCAGTAACCAACGGAGATAATCAATCAAAAAACAACTTTATTAGTTAACGTTGTGATGCCACTGAACTCGGCACAATGTTCCCGATTCAAGGCCTATCTCATCCCTCAGGACATAGTCTTGCGAACTCATTTAAGGTTCATAATTAATCTTGGGGTAAATAACTCTTTACGGCTCATGTCGAAACGTAGGAACTTCCTTCGGGCATTTTTTGTTAACAATCTGTAAATCAAGAAGAAAAGATTAAAGAGACTAGAAGCTAGTTCTATCCATGATATCCATCATACTTATTACCGTTTCCACGGTAAATTACTATACTCTATTGTACTATTGCCATTTCATCAATTATGTTTGTTCCGAGTTCCTATTGTCATTACAGATAGATTCTTTTATTCAATTCAGTAGGTATCCATAATGTTATCGTCGCCATACCTACCTACCTAAGAGTGAAGAGTATCCTCTGATCTTGCGCTAGTTTCAATAATAGTATGCCGATGTTCAGATCTATTAAGTATGTGTTAATCTAGAGCATAATCTATGGTTTGCCATGTTTCATTTAGATTCTTTCAGCCGTGGTTCGTTTCATGAATCCTCGTAAACTTAAGCATTTATTATATTAGTAGGATAAATAAATTAAAACAAATAAAACAGCATCCATTTAATCTTACTAATTCTTTAATTTATTATTTTTAACTATGATCAACTGATAGTAAGGTTCCCAGATTGGGTAAAGGCCTCCAATGAAGCCCACTTCTCCCTATTAGTAGGATAATCACTCATAATTTGAGAATATCAGCCATTTATTCACACACAGTAAAAGTGTTTGTGTCGGATTGCTTTTACGGTGTCACGACACAGTGCGACCCCGTGCGATGTATAGCGATAAGTTGGAGATACCAAGTAACGGTGCGCAGGCGCAGGGTTGGGTACTTGGGTGAGCTCATACATGGGGTATTATCGATGTTTTGGATTTAGAGATAATTTGACATTATTTATGGGTGTAGGGGATGGACGTGTTTAAATGCATTTCGATCGTCATCTCTGAGCTTTAGTTAAAAGTTTGGCTAGTGCTACAGAACTAGACCTAGACTAGACAACTAAATAAAGAAGTTTTTAAGAAAGCTTTTAAATACTTAATAATTTAACAATATCGGATTAGTAGTTCAGATAATATGCTGCTAAAAATATATCCCTCACTAAATAAAGGCTTAGTTGTGGCCAGGTAATGTTTTTTTAATAATTGCCTTGATAGTGATTAGCTATACTATTTAGATGTTTAAAAATTATAATCAAATTTACATACGACAATATTCAAATATGTTATTAATATAATAAAAGCAGCCCTAAGTTACCTACTTAGATAAAGCCTAGATAGTTATCTGTCCAATTTAGGAGTGTAGCGGTTGTGCCCCATTCTTACTGGAATAATAGGCCGGTGTAGTCGGTTCGATGCCGTGTACCATGTACTACCATATATTTTATGGTGTCCATTCGGTTTTACAAGTTCAGGAAATCTGGTTTATTGGAACATGAAGTTTGTAGGTTGTGATAGATTGAAAGTATCGATGACGTTTATCGATCAATTTATCAACTACAATCTAGGTTAGGTATCGAAATTGTTAATTATATAGGTAGAGTATTGCAAAATAAATACTTGAGTAACTACGTATTATTAATTCAGGGTGCAATTTTTTTTTCGGGTTAATCTTAGAAACGATTGTAGGACGGATTTATTTACGGTTTTTATTCGAGATTATAGAATGAGAGTTTATTTAGTATGGTTAAAAATATAAGCTATAATTAGTGCTACCCCTGCTAAGGCGAGACAGGTTGCAAACATTATATTTAGGTATAATATATTTTATTTATCTGTATTAGGTACATAGCTTTTATTGTATTGTAAAGCTTTAAAGGAACAGATTCGTAATGAAACTTAAATCAAAATTCCTCTATTTAAATAAGCATTTACGAATAGTCACTCTAATGCGTAGACCCTAAGTCTAAGTACCTACATAGTAAACATTAACTATGTCCTTTTAATACGTTATCATTTCCCCAAGCACACTTGTACTAAACAGAAATTATTCCACACAAAAACTAGATGAAATTCGCAATCAAAAGATCAGCGTCGTGCCGTGTGACTATTACGAGATGGCACAAATACCCGTAGACATGTTTGCAACAACAATTACAATGTCCATTTAATAAGTAAGGGTAATAAACATCATTAGATTTAACTCTAATGCTTCTTATAACAAATCAAACGCGCCGCACCGCTCCGCCGGCCAATATTGCCTTTGCGTTGAGCAAGCTGTTCACGTCCCGATTTATTTTGCGAATTATAAACTTACCTATATTATTTTGATTTAATCTGGTTTATGCATGGTTATGTTTAGGTTTTGATGAATTGAATGTTTGGGCTGCTTATTTAAAGGACTTAAACGAAATATATATATATAGAATGTCACTCTTTTGAATTCTAAGATCATAAATAAACTAGCTGCGTCCGCGTGGAGTCACCTGTTCCCGTTAGAATACAGGGAAAAATATTGCTTATGTTACTACCTGATAATGTAGCTTTCCAATGGTGAAAGAATTTTTGAAATCGGCAAAGAAGTTTTTGAGTTTTGAAATTACAATAAATTGATAATAAATAAATTTTCATTCATTTATATAATTAGTGTAGATGAAGATTTTGTGTTCTATTGTTCATAAAATTTATATTTTATGTTATTAAGATAAATAGTTAAGTAATAAAATAAACTAAGTTATTTATGCCCGTGTCATGGTTTAGTCAAATCACACTCGATTAAATTGTGCAAGCGTAAGCGGATAAATTGCAATCATCAAACTTCAGGCCTTTAAGTTGGTACTGGAAACAGGCGGCGGTGATCACTTACCATCATGTGGACCGTCTGTCTATTAGTCGGCTTACTTGACATAAACACCAGTGGCGCAGTGAATAGGAGTCTCGTAAGGGCCCGCGGGAGCGAGTCTGAGTCGCCGAGCCGCATTCCCACATCGGAACAGTGAATACTTGGAGACGACTTGATGCTATAATATTATGTATTACTATTATGTTCTTAAAAAGCTCATTTTCTGAACTCATATTTATAGCTCAAAATTAATTAAAATAAAATGAAGTGCTAAATGTTAAGCTTTATATTTTAATGTCCACAAATGCCTCCATTTTGTTACTTATTCAAAAACAAGTGACAGTAGTTTTTTCCATATTAGGTAAGTATATAAACGTCGTAGTATCTATATACAAAAATTGGAGTAGGTAGAAGAGAGAGTGAAAAAAATACAGTCTTACTAGTCAATAAAAAAATATATATACTTATACTACAATAGTGACTGTACCCTGTAATCACTGTTTAATCATAAACTAGGTTATGGAATTGTTTCTATAATTTCCCCATTGAATGCGATAATGTGATGATATATTAATCAATACATGATTAAAGCTCATGCCTATAAAATAAAAATAAATCATTTATATAAAAACAAAATACCGAACTAAGTAAAAAAAATACAATCGATCTCAACACATTGACAACTGCATCCGGTCTTTTATCTGCAGTATAATAAATTGCAGTATTGATACAGCTCATTCCCTTTGCTGTGAGCACTTTACAAAACTTATTTATATCATATTCATTACTATAACTCTAAATCGACGCGCGGTAAACTACTAAACGTGACTCTTGCGTCCCTTTCGCACGGTCGTGCTCTCTCGCTCGTACATTGAGCTTTGTGATAGATTGGTATGCTGATTTCGGATAAGGATCAGTTTTTCACTTTTGATTAAGTTACTGTACTAGTTATTTCAATGCAAATATGCATAGATATTTACGAAATATAGACATTTGGGGTCAATAATCTTTGTTTTTAAATTAGATCTAATTTAATTTCCTTACCTTTAACCATTTTTGCGAGACCAAATCATGACAAACACCATAAAGTCTTTCACATCTATACATCCATACTATCCATACTTCCATACTAATATTATAAATGCGAAAGTAACTCTGTCTGTCTGTTACGCTTTCACGCTAAAACTACTGAAATTATTTAAATGAAATTTGGGTACACAGATAATCCAGAGCCTGAGAAAGGACATAGGCTACTTTTTATCCTGGGAAAATTGAAGATCCCCCGGGAACGCGGGTGAAGCCACTAGGGCACTAGTAGATAATAACTTTAGAAAGTCGGTGTTTTATAGCAATATTGACTAACTCCACAGTCTGATTCACCAACAATTTATTGTGCTAAACAGCATCACAAAGCGTTTAGAAATAATATTGATGTAATATCACGCCCACTGTTCGGCTAGGACATGTAGCGACGATCCCATAGACCTATCGTAGATAAACACTAGAGGGGAAACTAGCGAGTTATGGATGTGAAGGCGGACACAGATTAACTATCACTTAGGTAATTCAAATATAAGGTATTCAGTTAAAATATCATCTTTCGAAACTACGTTGCGTTCGAGTCAAAAACATGGGTGCATTTGTAATTTAATGCTACATCGAAATATTTGCTTTATGGTCTAGTTTATGGTAATTGGTCGCTTATTTATCTACTTATATAATTTAAATTGTTGAACCTTCTAACCGGAACTTACTCACACAGTCACACTAAAGCGTTAAGTATTGCATTTCGGTAGAAATGAGCATGATGAAGGTAGGTACTTCCTTGTTTGAACTCCATATATAATTTGTGTATATATTGCAATTCGCAGTATTTTATCAAGCAGACAAATATATATTTAAAGATTTTTAATATTTAAAACAAATTCCATATTCAAAAAACTTATCATAATCATAAAACATGAAAAGATTTCATCAGACTAAATCCCAAACCAAACCAGTTTAAACTGGCCACACTTGAAGAATTTATCATCAAAGATTGTGCAGAAAATATAAGCAATCGAAATATTTATTACACTGTGCCTTTTAAATAAATCATTCAGCCTTTGTAGTTAGTCTGTGGCGCGGTGACGTCACCGGCGGGAATTCAATAAAAAATGTCGGCCGCAATAAATTGACGTATCAAAAGCTGAAGGTACGCCGTATATTGAACGAAACCCCCTGATATAAGATACACATGAAATTAATATTCAAATTCTCTGGGAAGGCGATCGCTGACAATATCACAATTCTTCTCGCGAGGGGATTTATCTCGAATTTAATGTAATATGGATTTATGGATCGCGGGTCTTTCGAGCTCCGGTGACAATATTGGCTATTTATGTATTTTGAAAGAGGAACGTTTATTTTGAAAAAGGAACGTGTTGTCGCGAAGGTGACCGGAGATTTACTCAGTTTAACCCGGGACATTTTTCACACACGACCAACCTGATTATAAACTAAGCAGAGCTTGTATTATGGTAACCGGATAACTGATTTACTATATATACTTCTACTAAATACATACCTACTTTAATATATATTTTTTCAAACACAGAATGATATGAAGTTGATGCAATAGCTTAAGTCGTAAGATATATGGAAGTAAATAAAAAAGGAGAGGACATTAATTTAATTGTATCGATATTATCCTGAAACTAGTTATAAAACTTGCGAGTATTATGTACTAAGAATATAAATATATAACCTCCTTCTTTTGAAGTCGGTTAAAACCACTTTATAAATGAGAGCGAGCGCTTCTCTCTTTTTTAGAACAACAAACTATTACACTAATGGCTAACAAAGTAATAAATTTGATAAAACAAATTGATTAATAACGGTGCAGCTGGGTACCACAGATGAGTGAGGTTTGGCTGAAACTTTCATAACAATATAGAAATAGCCTTTAAATTTGTTATTATAAACGTAGCTAAACAAATAAAAGCTCAAATACTTAGTAAATATGTTATTCAGAGGTTCTAAAAGAAAATCCAGAAAAGCGAAAAGAGTCAAAATAATCCTTTTTACGGCAATTTTATAAAAGTATGCCATTATTTTGAGTAGAAAACTAACTAATAAAATGATAGTGCATAATTTATAAATCATTTGGTTTACTTATTTATAACTGAATACTTAGCGTTCATAAAAATTTAAGACGTGAAACAGCCTAACCTAAACAATAATAATTGTAGAACTTAGTAATAAACCAAAATATGATTTATGTACTTCAATGAAACATTAAATGTTAACTTAATTACAATATAAATATGCGTGACAAATGTTAAATAAATAACTTTAACTCCGTGATTGAGGCTGTCGTAAACATAACCACTTTACTCACTTTGACTACAAATTTGTCGTTTTGTACGTTTCGACCGCACTTTGAAGCTACCATGGATACTTAAATTAAATTACTTAATCTTATCTAAGTAATATTATAAATGCGAAAGTAATTCTGTCTGTTACGCTTTCACGCTAAAATATCTAACCGATTTAAATGAAATTTGTTACACAGATAATCCAGAGCCTGAGAAAGGACATAGGCTACTTTTTATCTCGGGAAAATTGAAGATCCCCCGGGAACGCGGGCGAAGCCGCGGGGAGCTACTAGTTACTTATAAAAGGGAAAATATTATATTTTTGTATTTATATTTGTAATGGATAAACTGAAAACTGCTGTGGCGATTTCAAAAATTATTCCACTATTGGAAACCTGACGTGTCGATGTACTTGGAAGTTACCATGGATACTTAAATTATTACTTAACCCATATCTAAACTAATATTATAAGGAGGATTTATTTTTATTTTTGGGTGTATGTTTGAAATTAATTAATACTGTGCCGATTTCAAAAATTATTTGACTATTGGAAAGCTACTATATAGGGAGTAACATAAGCTATATTATCCCTGTAGTATCCCTGGGAAAGGGAACTAAGCGGGTGAAACCGCGGAGTGGAAGTTTATTTGTGATTATGATTAATATTCCAACTTGCGTAATTATATAATGTACTTATATAATTTTTATATCTACAATACACAATTTGAGCATGTTTTGACGATGATACCAAATGGAACATCAAAGTGTTGTCGACTCGTACCAACAGACATTACCGTCTTAAAACTTGTGCAACGTAATACTTACTTATAATGAATGTGGAAATATTTATAATTATCCCGATTATTCGTTTGTTTATTCGAGATATTATGTGGTAATTGCTATGTGGTCATATTTCTTTGGTAGACATTCCATTCTTAGGATTTATGTAAATCCGCTTTAAATCCGATTCTAATGTAGCAAACTAGTTGCCCCGCGCAACTTCGTTAGCGTCACTTGCCCGTATTTGCAACATTTTTGATTGATGCTCAGCTCCTATTCGTCGTAGCGTGATGATAGATAGCTGGTAGCCTTCCTCGATAAATGTGTTATCTAACCCTAAAAAATTTTTCAACTCGGACCAGGTCATGAGACTAGCACGTTCAAGCAAACAAACTCTTTAGCTTTACATAAAAGTATATATGTATAGAAGTATAAATTACAACAAGAACATCTATTACGCATCAAAAAAAATGGTAAAATATAAGCCTAAGTAGCATTTCTAAACTTCTTTGGTACAAGGAGTTTTATGAATTAGCTTTATTCTTTATCGAAATCAAAATTTACTTTCAGCCAGCAATACATACTAGGTTTTAACGCCTACCTTTCGTAAGGGCATTGCTTACTAAACAGTGTTACCTTTGAACATATTTCTATAGTTTCTTCTTCACGGTCAGCGCCTTTGTATTGTGGAAGCCCTACAGAGGACGCCCTAAGGTCATCGAACAAACATCCCCGAACGATCGCTCGAATAAATCTTGTACACTACCAAAAACTGCGATAGTATCGCTTCAACACACACTCGACGATTTAGTGATGTCGTGACTTGGAAACCATATATCGATATCGATCATTATAATCCGAGTTTAGGTCTGAACTAAGCAGCGTTTTTTAACAATTTGCTGCTCGTTATCATTCGACACTAAGCATAATGGTTTTTATTTTTAATTGACACATACTTACCATTTTCTTATTAGTGTAGGTACATAATATTTCTAAATTGGTTCGGTAGATTTTAATCCAGGTTTTTCAAATGGCTGGTCGAGGATACCATTCCTACCCAGCCTAGAATAAACAGATCTATATGTGGAATATGTACCTACATTGGCAAGCCTGATTGTGCTGTCTAGCTGCAAATATCTATATTTGCATGTACTTATAGTAAATCTGGTTTCCATAAGCTCTAGGTTTAGAATAATGTGTATGTGTGGAGATTGCCGTACGGTATTATGTTTATTCAAAAAAATAAAGCACATTATATTTCGCAATCGGCAGCAGTAAATAAACTTCATGCCAGCGCTCGATACAGACCCCCGCTACGCGCATCTCTATAATTAATTTTTAATATTGTTTTTTTTTCAGCTGCGTTCCGTATAAAGCTTAACTAATTAAAAAAACTACCATTAAATGTGATCAAACCGAATAGTGCTGGTTAATATAGTCATAATTATACCAATTTAAATAAATTTTAGCAGTAAGTATTTATGAATGATGATTGAGTCATCTATGATCTACAAGACGTCTGCCTCACAGTTTTGCCCAATTATAATTTGAAAATTAATGAATATTGCTTGTTGGAAATAAAATTTTATGGTAATTAAATGGTTTTGGATTTTTGGTAGCATTATTTAATGCATTCGTATTAAAGTATTTATGCAATGTCTTTGCTAGACTCACCGCTAAGGAAGTAGGTAGCCTACCTACTGTAGAAAACAAAATGATTAACAGGCTATAACTGATAGGTAATCAGGTAATGTTACCATTTGTATCAGGTGGTAAAAAGCATTATTTAAATGGGTTGACTCTTAAGCTGACGATGCGTTTTGGTATCAAAATTCTATAGTATTTATTTTATTTGACTTCTCATTTCGGCTGTCATAAGAATTGTGTACCAAATTTCATTTAGGTAAATCGGATCAGTAGTTTTAGCGTGGAAGCGAGGCAGACATAATATGCTCAGTAAATAATGATAGTTAAAATATGAAGACAAAGAGAACACTTATTAAAATTTCTTTTACTATGTTAGCTACCTATCTACCCTCTAATCGCTCGTCATCCAGTCCCGTAGAATTGCCTACGACCTAGATAATAAGATAATAAATTCACAACTGTTTTGCACCGTCACCGATCTCCATTGTCTTTGATAAAACTTTTCGTCTCATTAAACGATTATTTAATGCGATAACTTAACCTCGTAAAGATTTGATTTTAGCCAAGTGACTTAGAAAAAAATATGTACCTAGACGAAATAATGAATTCGCTTAAAGTTTCACGAGTTGGCGAAGCGTGATTGTTATATTTTAAAGCTAATAGATTTACATTTTATTTTATGAAACTTTCGAGCAAGTTTTGATTAATCAGTCTGTTATGAGGCTCATTTCTACCTAACCTTAGACGAGACAAAAAAATACCTTTCAGCTTTCTGTTTTGGCAAGATATTGCCACAATAATAAGGTTTATCATATGGATGTCGTGGGCAAATCGTTGAATTAAGCCGATCTAGATCTAGGCACAGTGTGATCTCATCTTCTGAGCCGCGAACATGTTAAATTAATATTACATAACACACAAATAAATATAAATATTGTTGTTGTTATTGAATACACCTATGGCAGATCAAGATCGGCTCAGTTCAACGATTTGCCCAGGTCATGTATGTACCTATAAAAGGTCGTAAATTAAACGTTCCAGAAGTAACAACTTAATGTATTGATTTACTTTACATAATGAAGGTTAATTTAGTGAAACTATTATATAAGCTGCGACAGTTTCTAGACTCCTAAATAAGACACAACATGGATATGAATGTCTTATTGTGTGCTTTGTTCATTCATTTGTGGTTTGTTGCAAGCTTAGGTTAGTCATGCTCACTTAAAAGTCTTTGCTTGCGGCGGCGTCGTGTGACGGGTCGCTCACTTCCCTAAAATATGGCGAAGAGGGCGATGGCTGCCACATGCGTCATGCTTGTGAACAGGTGCTGCTTGTGGGGGCTGGTCTGCCTAAGTTTGCTATTGTTATTTTTGTAAACTTTCACTTTAAATTATTTTATTTTAAGTCATTCCCCAACACCCAAATATTGTCAGTGAGACTAATTCCTTGATATGTAAATAAATCTAAGTTTGTTTTGAAAAGAGTAATTGCTGAGTTTATTGCCGGCTCTTCTCAGCAAAACCAACCTTCCGAACCGAGCGTTAGAGTTTGACTATTCTTAAGTGTCTGTGAAGGCCTAATTGAATAAAAAACATTTTTCATTTTCATTTTCATTTTCATTATTTATACCTGTATGCTTCTATGTTAAAACGCTTGAAAGAACTGAACTCGACTACCTACAGGTAGGTTAGTAAATTACTTTTTTATAGCATACAAAGATTTCTTAATTAGTGATGCGAACTAAATATTTAAATGGCCGATGCGCCGGAGTCCCGGGGCCACCCGAGGCCACCCTGGGCCGTTATCACTCCGGGAATTGTCCAGACCAAGTGCCGCCAACTTGTACGAATGTTTGTGCTTAATTAGTTAAATTTGCTCCTTCGTCCGCTTGATTTCACTGTCTCCTTTTAACTGCCATTCCGAGTGTTTTAGGTACATAATTTATCACTTAAATCCTTGTCTTGATTCATTATGTTGCTGAGAATGTTACTTACGAGATGGTATTTACGTTTTGTTCTTTCTTCACAGACTTCACAGTTTTTAGTTAATTAACTCATTAATTTTAACATTTAAAAAGGAGTTGGGATTTCCATTTAATACGATGTAAATGAAGGTGGATTGTAGAAGGAAATCTTTCTAATTTCATAAAGAGGTTTCGATAAAAGCATGATGGTAATTTTAACCGCTAGTATACGATTAAACTACATAGTTACGGCATAATAAAAATGCCTTCCCCATAATTCTTCGTTTCATTCTTATGCCTCAATAAATGTAGTAGTAATATTATAAAAATATGATTTTGAAGATTTGCAAAGCTTAAACCGCACATTAAGGATGAAAAAAAATTACATCAGCCGATGATGAATGTCGATCCCATTTTTCTAATCTCAGAAATTAATTTAAAGATTCCGAACGGTTTTTTCATTTAGTACTGTAACACGGCAGCTAGATTATAATGGAATAAATCAAGTTTAGATAAGTCCATGCATGGTTTTTTTGTAAAGTGAACATAAATCACGTGCCGCCATGTCGATTGTCATATATTTTAATCAGAATTTTAATATTTATAATGGCAATGTATTTACTTTTTGCTTGCGAGCGCTCGCGGCTTATATTTTCTGAATTTACGATTTCTAAATCTCACCGTGACATTTCGTGCGATAAATTTTATTTTTATACTCGCCTGTTGTTCTAGATTTTTATATTCAATAGCTTTTAGTATACATCTCATATCATAGATCGCTATTAATCTCTTTCTTATAGCTATAGGTCATATATCCATTACATTTTTGAAGATTGTTTTGACTTTGGGCTATCAATTTGACAACCTCATATCCCCCTTCTCGAACCCACTTCTAGGATTGTCTAGTTTATGTATTTTGGTTTTTGCAGATCCAATATTGATAACCATCGCCTCCTTTTTGTATACATTATGCATAGACTTCGTGCTCTTTATTTGTGCTCGAGTTACCATAAACTATAATTACCTACACATTAACCGTTACGTTATGTTATTTAATTGGGAAGCTGATGGCATGAGTGAAATCTCTTTTTGCGGGTATAAATCAGAAAAACAATGACATTTCCCGCATACGAGCCAAAAATAAAGGCGTGCCGTCTCAAGTATGTCGACAGGGGATATATGCAAACTTTTTGCGGCGAACCAACCGGTCGCAGACGTCGCCCGATTAATAATCATCAATACATTATCCCAAATGACAATTAATACAATATGACGGCGGGTTAATGGCGTTTTTGCTAGAATAGGGTCCAATTAGGTCGATATCTTACCGGCTACCGATATGAATATGAATAAAAGATGTCCTCCTCTGATGGGACTGTAAATCTTTGTGTGACAGCCGAGTACGGTGCGCCGCGCCGCGGAGTTTTGACATTTCATTATTATCGATGTCGATGTTTTTGATAATTTTGTTTTTGGCAATCACTATTTGTCATTTTTAGCTATTGTTTATTAGGTTGAATATCGAATTGGGCATATAACTAAAGGCTTTCTAAAGTCTTGAATAGTATATACCTACCTTGTAACAAAATATTGATGTAAGTAACTATACGAAGTTTATACTTAATATAAACATGAAGTTGATCAATTTGACCTTAAATTACGCATACACTTAAGATCACGAATATCTAAGCATATTAATTACCTATACCTTATCGATATCGGCATCTCAACAACACTATACGGGAATATATTATATAATAAATATAGGGACTCAATGTTGTAGTAACTCACTAACTTTAAATGTATGTCGCATGAGGAGATTAATTTAAAGCGTAGACTAACTATAATCTAAAAATAACTAATATTAAAATGAAAAGAAAATTTATCATAAAACTCGAAATTGCTCGTAGTAGATGAAAATCCTATTAATCAAACTAATATTGAAAGTTCGTGAGTGTGTATGTTTGCTACTTCTTCACAAAATTTGGCATGGTGTTAGCTGACACCCTGGATCAACACATAGTCTCCTCTTTATCCCGAAAATAGAAGATCGCCGGGAACGAGGGTGAAACCGCGGGACTGAAAGTTTGTTTGTATATTCCTTCTACTTTCACGCGAAAATTACTGAACGAATTTGGATGAATTGGCATTAACACCTAGGCTACTTTTATCTCGGGAAAATTGAACAACCCCGGGAACGGGGGTGAAACCACGGGGAGACACAAGTATATAAGATGAGATGATACTAAACTGTCATTGTATTTCAACTAATAGGCTGACTGAACTTTAATGTTTCGAGGTACGTTTTTTTTAATTTAAAAAGACAAAGCATTTTCACGTTTAATAACAGTGTGAGACATTTCATTAAGATGCTTTATGATCGCGATGAAAAATAGAAAAAATAAACACTTACGTCGACATTATAAAATTGCTTCAGAAATATTTTTGTTGACAAAGATCGTAAAGTAAAAAAAACATCGATGCGTATCATTTTTGTAATACATATTTTTTTTAGTAAGAATAGAAAATTATAATCACTCTGCCAACTGCTATGGAGATGGCCACGAGTATAAAATCGTGGTAATTTTTATATATATTTATAATACTTACATATTATAAAATCATATAAAAGAAATAGAGATAAATTACACACATTATTAAGTTTTTAATCACCTGTGAAGAAGAATAGCCGAAACTCAAGTAGGTACCTAAATGGTTTATTTACACAAACTTTCACTTATCCATATTTCCTTTATGATTTTATACATTTTTGTTGTTAAATATATATTTTTTCGCATCAAATACTTGACATAGCCCGCGCTATCTCGCCAGCATTTTCATAAGGCCCGTAGGAGGACAAATTTATAGCACTCCGATATGGATCTCGTACAAAATGCTTGTAATTTTAGTGATTTCTCTTTTTAAGTGGATCCTGTTTGTTGTTGCATGCTTTTTGGGACCTTTAATGTTTTTATAGCAAAACATTATGTTAAACATTTTTTATGGATGATATTTATTGTACTATAATACTCGTAAGGGTCAAGCTTTTTGGTAGAGACGAATGTGTATTAAAATCACTTTACTATCGAGATACATTATATCTTAATCTTTGAAAAAGAACTATGTATCATCCATCTTAGCTAAATACGTAATAAAGTTGCCAAAATCAGCGCAAATGCTCCCAAGAACTCGCATCACCAAAATATAAGTGAGCAATAATGAACATTGTTGAAAGCAATCTCCCACCGATAAATAATGTCAAATTTATTCATCCCTTTACAGATACAATCTAAACATTCGCCGGATCTACGACTTCTGAAAATTCCCTCAAATAAAAATGTCTAGAGTGGAAACAAATGTCATCCAATCAGAGGTTCGATTCAGTACCATAAAACGAAATGAAGTCGACGATGTTTCAGCACAGCCTTCATACTCCATCCCTTTCTTTTACTACGCGATCACGTGAGAAGACCGATCCTCCGTGGCAGCGCTCTGACGAAGTTTGTGTTAGAGAATAGAAAGGCAGGGTTTGACTCCGAGCGTCGGTCGGGAGCAATAATTAAATTATACATTCATGCATAAAATACACGTTACAGTGTGATGATGGCCGCTCGTATTCGATTTTACCGATTAAACGTAACCTGCCGAGTATGGAATGGACGAAACATGAGATGGTGCCTCTGACATGGCGTTCGGATTTTGAATAACAATTTTCGAATCGGAAAGTACATACCTAGTACTACCTATATTTTTTTTTTTTTTTTTTTTTGATGATGAATCTGCAATCAGTGTTAACACTATAAGCAGATGTGTTGCTTTTGCCTAGTTGTGCATAGTGTGCTCTCCACTGAAAGCATCTACTTTAGCGTTTATTACTCTAGAGGATATCTTTCCTTTTGAGTCGTTTAAAGTAAGAACGTATTGTCAGCTGTTTTGCCAGTTCGTTTGGGTGCTTTTCCAGTCTTGTCCGGTATTTAGAAGCCACATTTAGAATTTCCTCTTTAACTGTGGTCATCTCCATGTGTTCGTGAATTTCAGTATTTGTGATATACCAAGGCACATTGCTGATGGTTCGAAGGATCATATTTTGCATTCTTTGGAGCATTGAAATATTGGAGTTGCAGGCGCTTCCCCATAGCTGAATGCCGTACATCCATATTGGTTTGAGTATTGCTTTATAAATAAGCAGCTTGTTGTCTACCGATAGTTTACTGTTTCGGCCCAGCAGCCACAGGAAACCCTTGAAACGTATTTTTAGTTCATCCCTCTTCTTTTTAATGTGTGTGTTCCATGTCATACGTCTATCCAGGTGGAATCCTAGGTATCGTACACTGTGTTGGTGTGGAAGATTAGCATTCTCTAGTCGAACAGGGGGACAATTTCCTTTTTTTAGAGTAAATGTCACATGCACTGATTTTGACGGGCTGGCTTTTATTCGCCATTTTTCCAACCACTTTGCTGTTTCGTCTAGGCCTTTCTGCAGGATTTTTGATGCTGTGGTCGAGTCTTTACTGCTTGCGAGGAGTGCTGTATCATCAGCAAATGTAGCAGTAGTTATTTCATCTGTTTCAGGTAGATCGGATGTAAAGAGGGTATACAGTACAGGCCCTAACACAGATCCCTGGGGAACACCACCGCTTATTTTGCAGAATGTTGATGTGCTTTCTCCTTCTTTAACTTGGAACAGTCTATCAGCTAAGTATGATTCAAAAATCTGGCAGTAGCTATGTGGAATTGCATTTCTAATTTTATAGAGGAGTCCCTTATGCCACACTTTATCAAAGGCCTGCTGGATGTCTAAAAACGCCGCAGAGCAGTACTCTTTTTCTTCAAGTGTCTTCCTTATTCTCTCATACACTCTGTGCACCTGTTCAACAGTGGAATGCTGTTGCCTAAACCCAAACTGGTGATTTGGTAAGACTTTATTGCCTTCCAGTATGGGAAGAATCCTGCGGAGGAGGAGCTTCTCGAAGACTTTTGACAAGAAAGGCAGAAGGCTAATAGGCCTATACGAGGTGACTTCACTAGGTGGTTTCCCGTCTTTATGTATCATTATGATCTGTGATATTTTCCACAATCTGGGAAAGTACTGAACCCTCATGATGCCGTTGTACAGAGTTGTTAAAAAGACAATGGCTTTTTTTGGTAATTGCTTAATGACTTCTTTTGTGATCAAGTCAAACCCGGGAGCTTTCTTATCTTTTAATTCAGTTACCACTCTCCAAACCTCTCTCGCTGTAGCTGGTTTTGGTGGAAGAGACATTTGATAATCTTGACTTAAGGTTTCATCAACTTCTTCTTCAAACTTTGTGTCAGCTGAGTCATAGGGGCAGAAAACTTTAGATAAGTGCTCAGCAAAGGCATTTGCCTTTTCCTGTGGATTTCTTGCCCAACCTTTGCTACTCTTTATAGGTGGATTCGCTATTTGCGGTCTATTAAAGTTTTTTGTAAATTTCCACAATGAGTACTGAGTGGAATTTGTCACCGTTAGTGACTCCAGCTGGGCTTGTAGGGTATTATTATGCCAGTCACTAAGCATACTCTTTAGGACTCTGGCTGCTTCATTGAAAGTAGTCTTGTCTTCTCTGAATCTGCTATGTTGCCAAACTCTGCGCAGTCTCCTTTTTTCGAGAATTGCCAGTTTTATTTTCAGTGGGTAATTAGTGACACTATGTTTGTTTCTGGTTTCAGAAGTGTTGGTCCAACATGCTTCCTGTATAAGAAATGTAATATATTTAGTGGCATCCTCTATTTCTTCAGGTGTTTTAAGTGCTACCTTCATAACGATTTTTTTGCTTATATATTGTCTAAAACCGTCCCAGTCAGTATGTTTATTATAGAGCCTGTCTGGTTGTTTGAATTCTACCACTTTTGTGCTTACTGTGAGTAGCACTGGTGTGTGATCCGAGGAGCTGTCATAACATGATTCGGGTTTGATGTACATTTTAGATAGGCCTTTGACAATGAAAAAGTCAAGAAGATCTGGTATTTTGTTACAATCGGTTGGCCAGTAGGTTGGCTCTGCAGTGGAAATAGTGGTAAGTTTATTATAATCGACACTAAGTTTTAGCTGTCTACCTCTAGTCGTCGTCAATCTGGAGCCCCAGTAAGTATGTTTGGCGTTCCAGTCCCCTCCAGCAATATACCGATCACCAAGTGTTTGAAAAAAGTGTGAAAACATTGCTTCAGTAATTTTATGTTTGGGTGGGCAATATACTGCAGTGACACTGAGATTGCCAGTTTTATCTAGAACAGCAATACTAGTAGCCTGGATGTGCTCAGTTTGGTAATCTGGTATTTGATAATGTTTGATGGATTTTTTTACGATCACTGCAGTGCCAGCATGCCCTGTTCCATCTGGGTGGTTTGTCATGTAGCATTGGTAATTAGTAAATTTTATTGAGGTTTTAGCGGTGCAGTGTGCCTCAGAGATCAGCAGAATATCCAATTGGTTTTCTGTCATGAGCAATTCTATTTCATTCTTATTTGGAACAAGACCATTTGCGTTCCAGGTTGCTATTCGTAGCATGATCATTTTGTCAGCCTATCAACGAGTTTAACTATGAGACTCATAAGGGTACTCATTTGTTGGAGGATTAATTCAAATTTTTCATTCTGTTTAAGTAATATTTGCTCTAGCATCCGATCTTGACCTGAGCTTTGGTTGTCTGTTTTGTATTCACTGTTGTTGGTATTCTGTGTTGGGCGTTTTAGGATTTCAGCATATAGCTCTCTATCTTTGGTAATTGGGATTTTCTCTTTATTGGGGTTATTATTTGAGATATATTTGTCAATGTTATCTGGAACGGATGGAACTTTACGGTAAGTACTCCTTTTAACTTGTATGTTTTTATTTTTCCTTGTAAGTATTTCTTGGTAGACTTCACATCCCTTATAGTTGGCTGGGTGCGAGCCGTTGCAAAGTGCACATTGTGCGGGACTGTTGCGGTCGCGTTTATGACACTCAGAGGTCTTGTGAGACTGACCGCATTTAACGCATCTATAGGGGCGCATACAGTAGTTTTTAGTATGTCCATATTGTTGACACCTTTGGCATTGTGCTATTGTTTTTTTCTTTTTTGGGTCTTCTATAGTCACTGATTGATGGTAGATGAACTTTAGGTCTTTTATGGTTTTGTTGTGAGGTCCAGGAGCTAGGTTCACAAAGAAAGTTGATGTGGGTTTCTTTTCAGGTCCAAATCTCACATTTATTATTTCTCCAGTTACAACGTTTCCTGTGGCCTCAATTTCTTCCTTGATTATGTTCACAGGTGTAGATGGATGCAAGTTTTTAATAACAATCCTACAGCCTTTTTTATCTTTTCTGTTGAATGTATGCCCTATTAGTCCATTACTTCTAACAAGAGCAATTAGATTTTTGTAGACCTCTATATCAAAACTACTGATCACCAGCTGATTTTTATTGACTATTCTGTAGGTAAATTGATCTTTCTCTACAGCAGTTTCTAGAAGCTCTGTTAATTTTTTTAAGTCATCAATTCCATACAAGATAATCGGTGGCGGTTTGCTGGGTCTTGTAATCTCAGTTTTATTATCCCCTGTTAGATCTATAGGTAGTCCAGTGAAACGGTTCGATGTTTTGGTTGATTCTCTAGGTGGGCTAGTAGAAAGTTTTCTTTTTTTATTTCGGACAGTAGGTACTCTCTGCCATGGAGGAGGGCATGGTGCGTCTTGACTGTTCAAGGGTATTATGGCTTCATTTTTGTTTTTATCTTCGGAAGACTTAGTAGGCCTGCTTCCCGTTGACGCCGATCTAGGTCTTGTTATGAACAAGCTTGGATGGAATGCTTGTTGCGTAAGTACTTTTTTATTGCTGCCAGTGGCATTAACTGCCACAGAGGCCTGGTCGCCCACCTCTGTGTAGTCTTCGGTAACATATTTCCCACTCGCAGGCCCGGGTACCTGCGAGCGCCGGGCGTTAGCCGGATCGCATGACATCATATTTTCTTTATCAGACTTTTCCATATTTAAAAAAGGGGGGGTGGGAAATACTCATGATGCTTTCCCAAGGCATCATGGACACTCTTTTTGAGGTAATTTAGTCCCTCAAGGTGTGTGTTAACCCAAGACAGGTTACTTGACCGCCGCCTGTTGCCCGGCGTTGCTGTTCGTTTGGCACCACCCAGGGGGTACGTGCAGGGCGGGAAAAAAGAGGTTGTAGGTATTGTGGTGTTGGTTATACCTGCGGACGCGAACAGCTTCACCCCCCATTAGATATATGTATTAGATATATGGATTACCTATATGTATTAGAAAAGCAATAATGTTATTTTAGACGATTTTATAAATAAAAAAAAGTTAATAGCAGGTTAACTTATGCCTTACGTATTATGTCTTATGTTTACATAGTTGTGATAATTACAATTATTTATCATGTTTTAGTCAGAAGAAAATATCATTCAGATGTGGAAAGTTAATGATAATAAAATGTGTGTATACTTATAAAAGCAAGGTAAATATTAACATAACTAATTGTCTACAGCAATGTGAGCTTTTGGCGCTTTTGCGTTATCTTGATACATATACAAATATAGTTTCAAGATAATCTCATAACTTCATAAGCAAAGCAAAAATAACGGTTCATACGCCGTCGGCGTCGGGGCGGGCCGACCTCTTAGCAAATTATAATTACAATGATTTACAAACTGCATAAATAACACTTTAAATTATTAAATATGAAAGCCGAAACGTTTCTTATTCCGTTCCATTACACTGTCGCTAAACATTGTAATTTATATTTAGGCGGGCGGCGGGCGCGAGAGGGACGGAAGATGTTCCTTTTTGAATATATTGGCATGTTCGCGATCATCTTTAGTGGGGAGGCGTATCGATACTTTATGTTGCCAGATTAATATCGTGTATTTACATTTTTTTCTCGCACTTCGATTGTTTCATAAAAATCACATCACTATTGTAGTATGTACCTTTTATTTATGTATTAGGTATGTAGTATGTGTATGTGTATGGATATGGTAGAGATTATGGTCAAACACTAGCCTAGTTGCTCATTATAGATTTATTTCAATCCAGACACCGTTTTAATTGCAATTTATCGTCCACCAAGCACCAGAAATGTTGACGATTTCCTTGTCTCGCTTAATGATTGCCTCCTTAAATATTCATCGTTTAGGAACGTTGTCTTGGTTGGTGATATCAATATTGATATTGCACCCGGAACCCAAGACCAAAGATCCCCCGCCTATCTTGATATGATTGCGTTTCACGGCCTGCTCCCAGCCCACACAATACCTACTCACAGTCGCACATGCTTAGACCATGTGATTTTAAAAACTAGACTGACAGCTCATTGCTACGTTGCGCAGACATCTATTACGGATCATGATTCCGTCATCCTTTTTATGAACACTAAATCAAAGCAGCCAATTAAAAAAACATACACTCGTATCAATGCCGAAGGATTAACCGAAAGCGTAAGAAGTATTGATTTTAGTCCTATTTATAGCATGTCTGATGTTAACCTAGCAACAGATTTCTTCACGGAATCTCTGTCTAAGGCGATAAATAATAATACACAAAACTTTACAAGTGCCGGCCGTAAAAGAATTCTTAAACCCTGGATAACAAGGGGTCTTCTAAAATGTATGAGAAACCGCGATAAACTTTATATAAAATCTAAGAAAAATCCGGGTAATGAAATCATTCAATGCACTTATCGGAGATACAGGAATTTCTGCAACAATATTCTAAAAACAGCTAAGATTAACTATGAGAAGGATATGATTAGGAAAGCCGGAAATAATAGCAAGATGTTGTGGGAAACCATAAAAAACATTACATACACCGCAAAGAGAAAGGACAAACCATCACAATTAATTTGTTCCAAGAATCCATCAGCGTCGGTTAATGATATAAACTCATTTTTCGCGGGTGTGGGTTCATCGTTGGCAGAAAAAATTACAACTAATACACCATACACCACTAATGCATCACAATCTACGAATGGCTTCGTTAATTCATTTCTTCTTTTACCTACAGACGAACTCGAAATAAAATCATTAATTACTAACCTCAAAAACGACTGTGCAGTGGGGATTGATAAAATCTCAGGCAACTTCTTAAAAAAATTCTCTGAAGTCATTGTTCCTCCTCTAACTTTTATTTGTAATTTATCTTTTACCACGGGTGTCTTCCCCTCTGCTTTTAAAAAATCTCAAATCATTCCCATCTTCAAAAGTGGAGACAGATGCTGTGTCAACAATTATAGACCAATCTCCATCCTCCCAACGCTATCTAAAATATTGGAGCGCCTCATGAACATCAGACTAGTTAAGTTTCTGGAAACACATAAACTATTGTCTGCATCTCAGTTTGGGTTTCGCGCGCATTTATCAACGTCAGATGCTGTTCATCAATTAACGGAATTTATAATGTCTAAGCTAGATAATAAGAAAAAGACCTTGGCCATCTATCTAGATTTAGCCAAAGCATTTGACACAGTGTCTGTCCCCATCTTAATCAACAAACTTGAACTCTTGGGAATTAGAGGTTTACCACTAGATCTCTTTGCAAATTACCTGAAGGGTAGATCACAGGTTGTTAGAGTGGATGGTTGGACTAGTAAGGAACTACCAATCGAATATGGCGTCCCACAAGGCAGTATTCTCGGCCCCACCCTGTTCTTAGTTTACATAAACAACCTATGTAACACAGAATTGACTAACGGGAAAATAATTACATTCGCTGATGATACCGCGCTACTCTTTTATGGTGACACGTGGGATGATGTTTATAAACACGCCCAAAATGGGTTCAACCAAGTATCTGATTGGCTTAGAGACAACATACTCACTTTAAATGTAGACAAAACAAAGTTCATGACCTATACACTCAAAATGCAAGACCTTCCAAATCTTCCCATTATCTCGCACAATTGCAACTTCACATCTAACAACACATGTAACTGCCCGCGCTTGTCGTCAACTAACACAATAAAGTATTTGGGAGTTGTAATAGATAGCAGATTAAACTTCCATCACCACATTGAGGCTTTGGTTCCTAGAATCCGAAAACTTATTTATATATTTAAATCTCTTCGTCATATTGCTGATTCTTCCCTAATTAAAACTGTTTATCTCGCATTGTGCCAATCCTTACTGTCATATTGTTTAACTTCTTGGGGTGGAGCAGCTAAAACTCACCTTCTGAAACTGGAGAGAGCCCAAAGGGCCATATTAAAAGTAGGTTCTTTCCTACCGATACGATACCCTACGGTTGACCTATATCAGCGCTGCAAGGTACTGACCGTAAGACAACTCTTCATCCTACTCACAATAACTAAGAAGCACTCTGAACTTTCTTACGACCCCAATATAATCTCAGGTAAGAGAAGAACCACCGATGTTTGCACAACAAAAAGATATAGTTTCAGTCTGGCACAAAATTTTTATGGTTTCCTGGGTCCTTACTTATATAACAATATAAACAAACAGCTGTTGATTTATCCTCTCTCTAGGGTAGAATGTAAGAAAAAAGTTTTTTCATGGCTTCAGGGCCTAAATTATAACGCAACAGAACTTTTGTTGAGGCCCTTAAGGTAATGCAGTAACCATTGCCTGAGGGGTTTCAATAAAGGCACATAAGGATTATACAGTTAACATGTAATACACGTACCCGTCACATCACCACTTTCACCCTCGCCTACACACACTCACTCGTACTCACCCTCACAGACACACACTCATTCTCACCTATATCGTCTCACACGCACTCATTCTCACCCTCACCGACACACATCTACACCCTCACCGTCGCAAATTCACTCGTATTCATCCTCACTGACACACATCCACACACTAAACCCTCACCGTCGCACATTCACTCGTACTCACCCACACCGACACACACCCACACATACACCAAATCAAAAACCAAACCAAAATTAAGTTTCTTTTGCCACCAGAATAGTTTTGATTGTGATTGCTTTAGATTGTAATTTTCCATTTTTGTTATTATTATTAATTTGTAATAATATCTTATTATGTACAACTTGTATGTAACTAATTAAGTTACAGTCATAGGTCATAAAAGTGAGTTGTCCATGGAGGGAAAGCCTGGTGATCTGTAATACAGGTTTTACCTACAACAGACACCAGTCTCTATTAAGTGTTACCATGACTTTGTACTGTATTTGTGATTATGAGAGAACAATAAAGAATATTATTATATTATTATTATTTATTTAGAATAAGCTTTGCACTATGACACATGTAACTGTGAATAAATTGATTGATTAGCGTGAAGGTAAGAAACTCCCAAAGAATTGATAGTTCATGCTAATCTTACGGATCATAAAATAAGTGTTCCAAGATATAAGAATACACAGTTAATGCTTTCAATGAATACCTACCTAAAATTTATCGATATCGACTGCAATGAATCATTGTTCGACATCTCTACATTATCGAAGAGTGCGAAAAAGTACACAAATCACACCTCTCGCTTGCTGACTTTTTATTATTTTTTTATTAACTCAACGCACTGAGAACGCGTTTTGCCAGCCATGTTGGATCTTTTTTACCTTTTCGCGCCCTTTATTTTTTTTTCTACCCGCAGTTAATGCCTTTTACCTTGTAGATATCATGTTATTTCTTTTTAAAATATCGAAACTATTAAATCGTTATTAATTTTAGATATCGCCACACCGATTAGTTTTCGTTTCGTGCGGTGACAGCTGCTGCGGTTAAATGTTTTAAAATTTATCACCTACAATCTAGCGAAATGAGAAAATGGATTGATTTATTTTCGTGCTGCCTAATTGATAAAAAGGCTTAAGCTGAGTTCGATTTAATTTCTTTAAAATTATATAAATTTTACAAAAAAATAAGTAGGTACAGTCGGGTGGATTAGGGGCTAATCTTATTTGGATCTTATGACGTTTATCATTAATTGTGGCTCATTATACCTGAGCTCACCGCCGGGCTCGGGTTACTGCGGAGATGATCCTTTTTATGCACATTTGTTGAATACGGTGACCATAGGTTTGGTCTTTTCTAGATTTTGGCACACAACGGCCCTTAATTTTGTAGCTAATTATCTACCATTCCATTTAAGCCCTATAAATTCCAAATGTCTTCCGTCCGATTCTCGATGAGATATTTTCGTAAATGTATATCAAAGAAAATATTAATAACATACATATACCTAAGTACCTAAATAGTGACGTTATACATGGTTTCGTAATGTAATTTATTACGCTCAAGTCACTTCCGCACAAATATTTTCCCAACTGTCTTGAAAACAAAGCGGAGTCGAGATATTCGGAAGTACTCAGGAAACTAGTTTGCATTTTCAATTTTAAGACGATTTAAGTTTTAAGTTCAACCAGAGTGGAGTCGCTTCATTCGATCGATTTATCGTTAAATGGGTTTTTTACGGTTTCCAACCCAGATAACGTTTAGACCGACAGTTAAACTGTTCTGGTGGTTTAAATGCAGTTTGAAAGAGTTGTTAAGCACCCTGTGAATTGTGATTATGCAGCCATGATGGCGTGGCGTTAGGAACATTATGAGTATCTAGACAAAAACACTATATCTGGATAAAAACAGTCAACAAATGCCCCTTATGAAGAGTTTTTGGTACTTTTACATTAAATCCTATAAATCATCATTAGTGAAATAGGTTAAAAGAAAATTTTCTTTTTACTTTCAATTATTTATTTACTGTCATCAAAACTAAATATGTTTAAAAACTATCAGCACGATTGGTTGTGGATAATTGGTTTAAAATTAGGACGCAAGTTTAGACCCAAACATACAAGATTAAATAAATGCTAGAAAATAGTATAATTGAATATTCAAGTTGTCATTTTATTACTTTTTAAACATCAATATTAGATACGTATCTTAAAGCATGGTCACCCCAAGAAATATTGTCCAGAAGTCATTTAATGTCCCAGCTTAGTGCGATCTCATGGTGAACCAACATGCATCGTAATTTTTGAAGCGATAAAAATAAATATTCATACAATACTTACTCTCTTAGATGTATAGGATAAGGCGAAAATGTAATAAAGTTTATTCATGAGTAATCCTAGGGATTTCTTGAAATAATATAAAGATTAAAATACCTAGGTAATTAGTATTTATCTACTTTGCGGACCGTCATAGTAATTGTTATGAGAAATCTCGTCTTTCTTTACCTTACTGGACTTTAACTAGCAGCCGCCACGCGGTTTCACTCACGTTCCAAGGGGATACATGGTGATACAAAGTAAAATACAAAAGACACCACTCCTTATAAGTTTTTACTTTTATTGAGTCACAACGGACAGAATAAAACATATTTTATCTATTTAATTCTTAGTAGTTTTTTAACATGTAATTTGTAATTACAGTTGTAATAACAGGTAAGATACTCCAACAATTTTTTCATACAGATAAAAACAACCTTTTTACGAATGTAGGTAGTTTTATGTTGGAAATAGTAAATACTACATTGATAACTTTCGATTGTTATTAATATACTTATCTATATAAATTTATATAATAATAAGTTTTTAACCACCAATTAGGGTATATAATATGCAATTCGGCCGCCGCCGACGCCACGACGCATCGGCAAGAGTCGCTAAGGTGTTAGGAATGCGGTCCTGCACGAGGCTTGCCAATTAGCTCCGGAACGAATGTCCGACCGGTCCCGGCCCGGTGTCCGGGGTGTCCGGGGTGGCCGGACGGCCGGACAGTTTTACATATATATCTGCGTAACGCATCAGCGGTTTCACCACTTTAATATGTAATATGGAGATGTGTTGTACATAATATGTCTACTGTACAGATTGAATAATAAATTTGTTATATACCTAGGTACCTAAAAGGTGATATTTTGATTAAGTTCGAAGATTCAATAGTGTAAGATTAATTATCATAGTTGTGAGGGATATAGTAATTATGACTGAAATATATAATTTTAGTTTACTTTAACATAACAAACATTTTGCAAATATTTTGAAGATAGGTATAGGATATGGCAAATGCCATCATGTGAGTAGGTAATATAGGTAGGTAATAATAGAAATTAAAATAATTTTGTCATGAGGATAACTACACCCATTAAAAATCTACACTTCATAAAAACCAATTTTAACACAAAGAAACAATAAGATGCTACATTGCCTCACAACTTTAATTTAAATACTTTAAAGAAACTACTTATCAATTGACATTTAATAAATAGTTGCTGATTTGACATGACATTCACATACCCTGTTATTACTAACTGACAGACGATTATGTTAGTTTCAAATAAAATCTATATAATAATATGTATATAAAAATAAATAAAAACCGTGGTGGTTCAGTTGGGAACGCACCGACTCACGATCATGAGGCTGCAGGTTCAAATCCCTGGCTCGCACCTCTGAGTTTATAAAAATTTACTCACGGATTCCCACCACTGGCTTTCGGTGAAGGAAAACATCGTGAGGAAACCTGCATGTCCGATATGTCACAATTAAAGGCATGTGAAGTCCGCCAATCTTCACTAGGCGCGCGTGGCGGACTGTGGCCTGATCTTTCGTTGTTAGGGAAGGCTCGAGCTCCTCAGTGGAGACGTATATGAGCTGATGATGAATATTAAAATGAATCTGCGAAATGTATGTACGCTAAAAGCTGGACCGATTTCGCTAATTCTTGTTTTTGTGTTCGTAATAGCCAGGGCAGGTTTATTTGAAAAAAATAATTCAGAAACGATTTTAGAAAATATGGCCTAGCTAAGTTCGCCGGGTCAGCTCTAGTACCTATTTTATATTAATTGTTTGTGTGTAGCTTTAAAGTAACATTAAAAGGTAACATAGGAAATCATCTTGATTAAGCAACCAACATGGCTGACATATATTAACTTTCTATTTCATTTGTTCAACATTTTATTATGACAAACTTATTTCTTCTATTTAACTAATCAATTTGTACTCTATTTGTAAATATATAAAGTCCGTTTTTCAATGGTTAAGATTGTTCAACCATCATGACATTAAGTACACTCCTGTCAAAATGGTTGCGTTTCATTTTTGTACAAGTGCCATTATTATAAAAATGTTGTGCCGATTTAAATATCATGTAAGCTATTTATTATTAATAGTAAGCAAGTCAAATTCAGTAATTTATAAATAGGTAGGTGTATATATAAGTAAGTACCTATATGATAATGTAGCTTTGCAATGAACTACTTTTATTTAGAAGAAGTATCTATATTATTTTCATACCAAAATGCCTAATAGGTTTTATAGTGCTAGAAACTTCTTGGTTTAATTTTTAATTCGCTGAAAAAAAAAGTAAAAAGTATCGAATCTATTTCGAAATAACAGAAACTGCAATAATTCGTCCTATGTAAGTATTTGATTTTCGAACGGTACGTATGGACCATAAATTCCAAATTCAAATGCAACAACTCCGATACAAATTCGATCCGTCGAATGCTCGGCGTCGAATACCGAAATGAATGAGCGAGATGACAGCCAATAAAATGTCGCATACGACTCCGCCACTCCGCGCTGTTTGTATACAATCTGCATATTTTGTTGATACCACATTCCCAAGTACACCGGCAGTTTTTATCTCTATCTGTATGGTCATAAGGTTTATTATTAAATGTAGTATGTTTTATAACCTGAGCTCTAATCTGTCGTAACATGATATTCAAAAGTTTTGTTTTCGCGTGGGTGATTATGGTTTTGTTAGTTTATTGTTATACAATAAAAATAATTATGTATCGTTTGTGAAAGCGAATGTATCGATTTGTACTTATTGATTTAGAGCGACGGGTAACGGGTTTTCTTTAATTGTCTGGCTCCCCATGGTTTTTCTGCGTGTAATTGTATGTAGGTTGGTACAGTTTATTTTAATGGTACCAACCAACGCAATCATAAAATAAATGTGTAATAAACTATGTCATATTTTGAATATAACATCTACAAATCTTCTTGATGTAACGTATCTAAATACTATATTTAAAATAAGTAGGTTCCTTATAGCTATAATATACGGAAATGTAGGCACTAAGTTACAACTTAGACCATGTAAGTGAATAACAAAACTTAAAGTTCAAAGTTGTCCTTATATAAAACTTACGTATCGAGTAAAGTCGCATAACCTTAAAACTTTGTTGCCAGAGTATCAATTACAGCATAATATATTCAGTACATTGAGATAGTGTAAATCAATTATAAATTGTTCCCGAATGCAAATGACCGAATGAACGAGTGAACTTATCTCGACGTTCGTTCGGAAATCTTTATTTTATTCCACTCGGTAGCTTTATTCCGATTCTAATGTATTGCTTGCTTTAAAAATTGTGTTTTACTAATCTCGAGTTTGTTTGAATTTCCTACGAGCGATCATTTTGATGTTTTAGTGTCGCGTGCTGTAACGGTTTTGGTTTACGAAACGGTCTTCGATTTTTTATCTATAAGGTCAGTGAAATGCACAACCTACGTATATTTTCTTCTATACCGCTAGAATTTAGGGGAACTTTCTTTTCCAAAGAATATATTAGAAGTTGATGAATAAAAAAAAAACAAAACAAGGTTCTAAATAAAAAAAACATCAGCCAAGTATCGGACGTAACATTTAAAAAATATGACCTTTACAGACCGTGTGCATGAAAATAAAAATAATAACGATTAAATAAGTGCCAAGGCAGTGTGGCAATTTTATTTCTCTCTCGAACAAATTTAATGCTGGCTGTAGCTAATTTAATGGGCGACTAATGGGCGGACGGGTCGCGCGACGAATCGGCCGACCGGTTCCAGCAATGTGCCAGGAACCTGGAGTGCCAATTAATTTTTACATGCATTAAGGTCAGTTGCCAGACATTTGCCAGTGTCTAGGTAATTGAGATTTTGTATCAAAGGGCTGTAGGTAACTCTGTTTGGATTTGTACTTGGTCAACAAATAGGTAAACTATCGGGAAATGTACCGTATTAACTTTTTAATGTAATAAGAATAATGCTACCTACTATAATATAAGTAACTATATATACACATGTTGTAGAACTTCATATAAGTAGCAAGTAGATTAGGCACTATATCTTTACATTGATCTAGGTACATACGTTAGAAACAGTTTTCTTTGATAAATATTTATTTTTGCAGTGAAATATTTACGTAAAAATTGCAATACAAAACTAGTTAGGTAGGTAATATAAAATGGAACAAGCAATAATATGTCTAGAAACATCTTAGATTCAGACAGACAGACTCGAGAGCTTTGAGATCGACACAGATCATAAAATAAAGGAAGTATTTCGGTTATCTAATGTTGCATATTATAATGAGCACTGATGACTTAGCTGGTAGTGATAGCAGGATAAAAATGATTAGTCATATTCAAAACTGTTGGGTTTATTATCTAATAAACTAAATCAACCTTTTGAAATTTCTAAAATGTATCTTGATTACGTATTTTTGTAGGTTATTTAATATCTTCTTACCATACATATAATGTCATTACAATAAATTAAACACTACATACAATTTACTAACTTATCGTCATTACTCGAATCACATTAAAATTTTACTTGCTTAATTAGTTCGCACAATCAACGCATAGTCTAGTCTCTATTTTTTCCAGCTTATAAAATAACTCCTAGTTCTCGCCATCTGTGGACCAACTATTACGCTATCAAAGTGGGTAGGGATATTGAAACATCATGTATTGAACGACTGTAACTATTTATTTGTATTGTTGCCTAATGGCACTTATGAACATTTAAACCGTAGTCGCAATGTCAAATGTACTATGAATGGTCGTTACGTGGTGGGCTGACACGATGATGATAAGTTTATGGAAGCGACATGGGGGAAGAATAATGAGTGCCAAAAATATTGATTTCTTGATTGTAAATTGGATTTGGATGGTATATTTTATTATTAATAATAATAATAAATTTCTTTATTTCATTGCAAGTTTAGTAATTACATGGGTTTTTTTTTCCGGCTTTGGACTATCAGTCCCCTTGCTTGGGATACGGGCGGCTGATAGACAATTGGGACTCCCCTTTTAAGTTTATGAAAAACCTGTATTAGGGCCGCTCTTCCTTTATTTGTGATTAAACTTGTATACAAGACAAATGCTTGACTATTAGCTGTATATTTTACTATATCGAGATATATTAGTTGAAATTGTATAGTTGTCTAGTTGTTCTGGGACATTTTTCACACACGGCCAATCTGATTCCAAACTAAGCAGAGCTTGTGAAAAGGAACTTTTTAAATACATACTTATACAGACATTAACATCTATCATTATCGATATTTATTGGACACTGTCACAAAGTCTTTTTGTCGTTTCAAAAACTTTCTTCTAATTTCCTCCCGTTAAAAAATGCATTATTTAACAAAATTGTCAAACGATTTTTAATCATAAATAACCTTACTTATCGACAATGACTACGCTCAGATGTCACCCAAAAGTACGTTTATACGGTATCTAGATAAACTATATATCTTTGTGTAGGAATTCTTTTAATGTCAGGCCCAAGCCGCTCTGCAGGGGACAGCCTATAATTGGTTAAATCACTTAGCCCCAGCTTAGTGTTAGCTAGTTCCGAACATACACGGAAATACACGACGATGGCCGAAGTACGGTGGTTATGGTTTCAATCCTTGGCATCCTCTGCTGTTTATGCCTTAAAAAAAATCCGTTTTGTTTATGTCGTATTGAAATATTAAATCCAATATATAAATTCAATAAGTACTTATATTTATATAAACTTCAAAATAAAATAAATAGTCTTTCTCTTAACAACGACTTCAGGGACCACACAGAATTAAAATATGTGCCTAAATTTTATTCAAACACATCCTACATCACATTTCCTCAATACATAAAAAAACTAGCTCAAGTGTAGAATAGATTTTAGAATAGGTATATATGTACCTACATACCTACTTGTTCTCTATTCTAAAATATTAGGCAAGAGCTAGGGTTATTCCCAGAGACGGTTGTTCTAGATCCAAAATAACTTGTCTGGATTATTAATGTCATATGTTCCGTGTTACCTTACCCATTAAAGACTTTTCTTATATCTTTTTCATTTATTTTTTATTTTCTTCAATTTTCCAGGGATAAAAAGGAGTCTATCAATGTGCTCATCCAGGTAATCCTCTCATCCTCAGGAGCTCATCCTCTTAATAGTTTTTGTGTGAAAAAGTAACAAGCTAAGCTTACATCCATAGTCACAAACGTTTGCAATTATAATACTAATATCTAGAACATCTTTAACCATATATTATTTTCCATTTCCAAGTCTCTACTTCAACTATACCAATTTAAAAATAACCTAAAATTAATAGAGACCCATCCTCAACATGTCATCCGCAATAAAAATCGATATATCCCAATAAACAATCGAGTTGCAATCGCAGAATCGATTCGAGTCGCAAACCATCGATATAACGTCATTGTAGGAACTCGCCACTCGTTCCCCGCTATCCGCCATTCTTCGCCATTTATCGCCATCCCGCCGCCATTTCTCGCCATAATGGCACTTAATGAGCATTTAAGACGCTGGCCGAGAGCTCTGCGATTGTTTTATAGTTGTAATTAAACCGCACTGATCTATAGATCTCGTAGATCCAAGTGTAAACAGCTGTGTAAATTGATTTTACCCGCGCACTTGTATCTGTATCGTTTTAATAGTTGTCGTTTATTTATCTTATTGATGTTGTTATTAGTTCGGATATATTGTGTGTGTTAAAGGTTTGTGGTGTCTTTAATAGTTTGGTAAAATTGTACTTGAATTTCAGACAACTTTAAATAATTTCTGCGCTCTAAATATTCGTCGTTTATTTGCATTTGCTCTTATTATGCATATAAATTTATCGACTTAAATTAAACTAAATATCTTCATCATTTGGTTCACTCTACTCTCGTTTTGTTAGCACTAAGGGAATCTATAAGCATACAACGCCATTTCATTGTGAACTTAATCACCAAAGCAATAAAGCCGAATCGATAAAATTTCGATAATTCATGTATCACGTTGCATAAAGGTGTTTTAAAAATTAATCCGTGCACACACGGGCGGGCGGGGGCGGGCGACAGTGGCGACTATATTTCACAGGCGTCTCGTATGAAACAGTAGTAACCTGCACAAAATATCAATTGAGGCCGCGATGTCGTTTTTTATAGCGAGCTCTGTAAAACATCGGAGTCGCGTGTGCGCCGGCCTTATGTGCCCCAGCCACGCGACCGTACAGCCTCAACTAAAAGTGATTTGGCTTAATTTTTCTAGCAGCCAGTATTAGACTAATAAACGTCATTTGCGAGAATAGAATAGGTTTGTTTCCGATTAACGTTTCTTTGTATTACATGTACCTACTTTGTTGGTTGTTTGGCACTTAAGCTCGTGAAGGTATAAGTATTGTGTGATGGAAATCGTGAATTATTTTAAGTCAGATATTTATATGAAAATGAGACAAAAATTGTAAAAGAACGTATTACAAATATACGTTCTTTATACAATATAACTAGAACAGCACAAAATGGAATTGTATAATTGGTATTATAATGAAACTTTTCAGGAATTTACTCTTTAGTGTAAACACATGAGTATCATATTTCCTTTCTTTATGAATGTCATAGTTATTTCGATATTAAAGGTAACATTAAGAGCGACCTCCAAAAGTACAATTTGTGTGCAAGGTGCCTTTGTATAAACAGTAATGTACGGCTTAAGTATGTTTTATGAATATTATGACCACTTTCCACAAATACGTAGAATTAGTCTATAATATTTAAGTTGAGTTGTAATCATAAAAACACGGCTAAACACATAAGTTATAATGGGTATTATTTGCTTACCTATAGCAAATTTCCTTCGGAAAATCGTGATATTTCAAAAGTACCTTTTCCAAATGTTAAACAGTTTAAGATTGCTTTTGTTTAAGATAACCTTGATAGTACCTAATAGGACTATTGAGTTTTTAAACATTCTCAAACTAAATTCACGATTTGTTGGTATATGTAACGGATTGGTTTGATTGATAGGCACGTCAAGATTAGAAAAAAATATTTTGATAATAGTTGCACGAATCTTCGCATTAAAGATGTATTACAAATCACATTAATAGTACAATTCGGGTACATATTCTATATTCTTTTTTACTTTTTTTTATGCCACAAGTTGCATAGCACTTGTCCGCCCGCCATTACGGAAACCCTTTTATATTATTTTTAAAGGCATCGCCTCAGCCACGAATGATCGAATGTTTCGAATTCATGTTATACATTCAAAGTTATCCGATTGTGTATGCTGTAATTTGTTAACTATTTCAGAAACACGGTTTGTGTTCATTTTGCATTACGCGCTCCATGAAGTGTTGTTGCCAAATAATAATTATGTTAATCGTAGAGTCATGAAATTGCTTAATTTACATGATTTAAATTTTAAGTTGATGACTGCCCGGTTAGCTATACTTATTTAAAGCTGTCGGTCGTTGGTTTCTTCTGTGTCTAGATGTAAATATCTATATGACTAAGTATTTAAAAGTAGCTTTCTGGTTACCATACTACGAGCTTTGATTAATTTGGAAACAGATTTGCTGTAAGTTTAAAATATCCTACGATATTATTAATTTAAAACGTGTTAATGACTTTAATTAAGGCGTGACACATACCTACATATCTACCTAAGTTATCAGTGCAATAATTAATTAAACTCTATATATAAATCACACGTTAAAAAGTACAATTAAACTTCACAACAGTGTGTCGTGTTGTGCCAACATAACACAAGGCGAAGGGTTTAAAACTAATTATTTTTATTTAATTTTATTTATTGAGAGATCCAACACGCGAGAATCGAACCCGCTCTCACGCGGCGGGAGTCGCCAAACCAGTTACGCACGATAAAGGCGAAATTGTTCTCGAGATACGCGACTCGTGTGTTTTCATAAGAAATATCACAAAAGTAGTATGTTTAATTCGTGAGTCATAATATAATGAGAAATATAAACAATATCTCATATAATTAACGTTTTTATGTCATGGTATTTATATACCAATTCTCAATTAATAAAATTCAACTTTAGTAAACTTCAAATAGGAAATTATTAAATGTCATCCTTATAATGGTTTCTACCTATGACTATAACTTTGACTACCTATATGTTGGATAGTTTGTTGGGTCAAAAATAAATATAGGTACATTAAAATCTTACAGGCTAAGTCAGACTTTGACGACCATCATGCAATTTTACAATAATTCTCCATACTTTGTTATTTCTTGAAATTTTTTAATCCAACTTTTGTATGAAACAGTGACAAACCCTTTGCATTTTGCAAAACCTAACATAACATCCGTATCAGGTTTAAGGCAACCTGACAATAAACTCTATGCCTTAGAATATAAAGTAAAAAATCATATGTAAGTGTAACCAAGCATGAAACCATGTACATTTTATTGCTGGAATAAACATAATCTAAGATTTGTTGCCATATTAATTAATCATAGGTTTTTATTACAAATATAAACTTCGCTTTTTATTCAAAGCTCCGGTGACTTATGATTTGAAGCTTAAATGAAAATATGCACTTACAGTATTAAACTTTTGTAAGATGGATTTGAGTAAAAAAAATGCTCCATGCGTCACTGACTCCATGTCCTAATAAATTTAGTAGCATTGTTTATATCATTAGAAATAGAAAGTAGCCTATCTAAGTATTATAGCAAAATTACTTAGGGTCTATTTAGATTTTAATTCGATATCAAATCATTGCAGGTATGTAGGTTCCAAATTTTAACATATTTGATTAGATATTTTGTGTTACTACTTACTCGATATGAAAGTGTTTCTAATATTATAAAAAAAAATATACAAAGAGCACTAAGTACATAGATACCAAAGAAACAAAATTTGTTTTCATCAACAAATTTATCAATTACAAACTAAACCAAAAGTATTCTCTTAATAAATTGAAATGCTATACTGTAGTTAATCCTCATTGATTCAATGTGATAAATTAGAAGAATTCATTTGAATTATCATTTTAATTATCGGCAATTAATTTTGAATGCCGAACATTCGGCTCGACGGATGACATTCCCGAACTCCGACGATCTATGGCTTTATTTTCTTATAGCTGCCTCCGCGCGGTTTTACCCGCGTAGTTCCCGTTCCCGTGGGAATACAGGGATAAATATAGCCTATGTTACTCGGGGATAATGTAGCTTTCCAAAGGTGAAAGAATTTTTGAAATCGGTCCAGTAGTTTCGGAGCCTATTCATTACAAACAAACAAACAAATCTTTCCTCTTTATAATATTATAGTATAGTATAGATAAAACATATCTACCTTTTTCTTACACGACAGTTAAAAGTAGTCTCTTTTGTTGGTCATCCTACTAATATTAAGCGCGAAAGTTTGTGAGTATGGATGTGTGGATGTTTGTTACTCTTTCACGCAAAAACTGTTAACGAATTAAGATAATAATTGGAAGATAAATAGCTTATAACCTTAATTAGCACAGGCTACTACGCTACCAGGAAAACCGAAGATCCCCGGGAAAACTGTTGAAGCCACTATTTAAAAAATAAATCAGTGAATTTCAGTAGGTAAATATGTTTATCTGACTAGTTGCTCTGCTTGATGGTTAGTAACTTTGAAGCCGTTTGAAGGGTTCCTTTTCCATTCAGGTAAATTTATACATTATTCTGTGTTTGGGTATAAATATCTATATAAATGAGTAGTTAAATTTAGAATATAGCTATATATGTGTAATATCAGCTATCTAGTTGCCACACTACAAGCTCTGATTATTTTGGAATAAGATTTGCCGTAAGTTGTCTTAGGATTTTCTTGTATCCTACTATACCTACCCGTAATATTTTAGCCGTTTTATGCGTTATTTGAAACTATACGTAAGACGTAAAGTTCTAGGCTTAGTTACTGTCTAGGTTATTTCCCTGACGACCTTAAACACTACCTTTACCTACAAACCTGACACCATTCTCACTCAAATACCTTCACGACACAAATTGAATCCTAATTAAAACCCAGTATTCTCTCAAACGTTTCTCTTAGAACAGTTAAATTCCTCGCGAAAGAAATGGCCGTTCGCGGCAATAAATAGGGGTACTTTATAAAGTGCTTTTTGTACCTATACCTAGAATACCTAATCTAGATTGTAGATAGGTACCTATTAGATATTCTAAGTAGTTTAAATGTGCTGGATACGTAACGAATTGAGGCCGCCGGGGTTGGCGCTTCCTACGCCTGCTTCACTAGATGCTTGTTTGACATTCAATGAGAATCCATTTGGAGAAGGTAACAGAAGATCTGAGAACTTTACTAGAGTACTTGGTAAGTATGGGGTGAAAATTAATTATTTCTACCAGAGGTTAGCTAAGTAGTAGTTAGTATGTACCAACAGCTTGTTATGCTTAATACATTTGCTGTTGTTGCACCCTTATAAATAAAGAAATAAGTAGTGCCTAAAATTGATAATATTACATACATCTTTATATAGCATAGTGCCTCCCCGCGGTTTACCCGTGTTCCCGTGGGATCTTCAATTTCTCATGATATAAAGTAGCCTATATGTTAATCCAGATTATAAACTATCTCTGTTCCAAATTTCATCCAAATCCGTTCAGTAGTTTTTGCCTGAAAGAGTAAAAAACATTCATACATCCATACTAACAACCTTTCGGATTTATAATATTAATAGAATATGTGACAGATACCTAACTAAAGAGTAAAGATACATTATACACAATCAGTATTAAAAGCCTAAAAATACCTAGTCTAAATTCCACTTATGTCAAAGTTGCATAAAAATATGAAAACTTTTATTATTATTTATCTCCAGAATGGTCATGTCACAATATTCCATCCCTCTCTACCACATCCACTGTACTCTTCTAACATCCGAAGACCGCATTACCGATCAGCTACGCGCGACGCGCTCCGACAACCTACCAATAATACCATTATACTAATTGCGAATATTACGATCATGCCTGATGCTGCAGAGGAAACCCTGCAAAATGCAGGAGATGCCCCCCTATTAGCCTTCCACTTGTTATCTTTGGAAATATGTGTGCTATTTAAATTAGCATGTGTACACATTTAATAACTTTTATTTGAATGTGTTCAGAAAATAAGGTCGATTAATATTCATTTTCAGTAACAAAATCATTATAATATTTGTACATTTATTTAAGTTCTTTCCAATTTATTAATTAATGTTTTATTGTTGTGTTGGAAGCCTTAATAGATTATCATTTGGGAATATATTGCAGTCAAAATTATAGTATACGTGTCGAATTTATTAAACTCCTTTTCGAATAGGACCTACTAGTAGAACTCCTACGTTTAAAAATAAACAAACGCTCTAAGATCTACGTAGGCAAAATAATTATAGAAAATGCTTTAAAAAAAATACCACATAAAAATATATTTTCTTTTTCGCCATTAAAATAAATAAAGTAAACTTAAATTGATACCTAATATGGAACTGACAGATATAATGCTAAAAATACATACTGAATCTACCGGATATCCGCTTTAATTTTGTTATTAATTTTAAAATAACCCATTCTGTAATGTAAATAACATTATATACGGTTGTTATTATGGTTTCATGGCATGATGGTGGAATGTGTCTCGCTGACGTCCACATTTCATATTCATGAACATTACTGGTTTTATATCACTGTGGTTATTACGCCACTTTACTGCTGGTGTGGTATTGCACCTGCTTAATTAGACTAGCTACTATTCTCTGGCTTCATCTGCTTAAACTTATCTACATTTACATGATATCTACAGTAATATATAAAGAGGGATTTAATATTGTTTTTATTTGTATAATTATTTCATTTTTTGAGTATGGAATGGGAACTACGCGGGTTAAACCGAGCGGCAGACGCTTGTTTATAATAATGTTATTAAGTCTTAGCATTTTTTATTTTATGTTTTATTGGCATTGACCTTTATTAAATAAAATAACACTCAACATATATATTAAAGTTGTATTTATTTTGCGGACGACTCAATAAAAAAAGTTACACGCAAAAATGTCTTACGAATTCTACATACGATACGTAGAGATGAGACCTTCAAAATGGAATTTGTAAACTCAAAAACCTTCATCAATATTCATTCGAGACATACGAAAACCAAATTCGAAGCAAATTCTTCCCCAAAACTGTCGCAGTTATTTCTAAAAGTATCCCATAAAATGTCCATAGAATTTTGTTAGAACTCCCATTACTGAACACGTTTCTCGATCGAGAATTTCTTTGTCACTATTGTGTTTAATTTCCGCTAAATAATTAATTAGGCATGCCGTTTTGACCTGGTGCGAGAGCGGGACGGCGAAGCTATTGTCTTTGTCTATTGTCATTAGTGGAACAACACAGCTTTGGTACCGTTACATTTTGTTAATTTTAAAGGCTATATTTTGGATACTTACGCCAATTATTTCAGAAGAAGCAAAGGCGTAAACATTACCCGTATAAGGAACTGGCTCATAAAAGAATCTGTAACAAATACATCAGCTGTTTTGAATAATAAGTATTTCTTATTTCAAACCAAAATCTAGCAACTGTTTACATAACTAGCTTACATAGCTAGTAGGAGTTTTGTTTTCCAAAAAAAGTTTTCCGTTTAAATAATATCATATCATTTAATATTATATAAAAATCAAATCGAATATATAGTATGACGGTTATTTCCCATGTTTTAGCAAAGTATCTGATAACTCAAAAATAAACAATACAATTTATAGAAAGAGTTCTTTCATCAGTAAGTTAGTAACTTCAAACATTCTAACTACGTAACTTGTTGATACATAATAGGGCATTAACACACTTAGATTGACAAGTGATTGATTGTACGTAGCAATGATGGATTGCGGTGGTCTGCGCTAGGTCTTAGCCGTCGAGTCGTGCTGACGAGTGCCTTAGATGTCTCCATTTGACGGGAAAAAGTGTTCCATAGTCATGAGGGACTTAATACGTAAATGTACATGCTCGAGTGAAATTGCAAAATTGACGATTTACTTTTGATATACCTTAGTGTTTTTTAGGGTTCCGTAGGCAAAAAACGGAACCCCTATAGATTCGTCATGTATGTCTGTCTGTCCGTATGTCACAGCCACTTTTTCCGAAACTATATTTTTGTCTAGCGGACGCAGTAGTAGGTAATATAGTAACATTCTGAAATGCCTACTTATTTGTCTACAAAATGTTCCTGGGATAAAGATATGCCAGTATCTTTTTCTACAGTCCATCAAAAAAAATACCTACCTATTTCAAAGCTTTTACTCGATTTAAAACGGAAAATAACTTTTAAAATACATGCAAAAACTATAACAAAATACTTTAATGTAATTGCAAATCTAGTTACATTTCACTTTGAGCCGTTAACGTACTGTTGTGAAAACTGGAAAGAGATTGATTAAGTTGGTACACTGCCAAGAAAAACGGGTCACCGGTTTTTAGCTATGTAATGGAATACTATGCACTAAATTGACTTTGCTTACGTTTCGGGTTGTATTACTATGCAAGCAATGGGATATTTATTCTAATACTAACGTCGCCCGGCAGATTCACTCGCGTTTCGTTTCCTATCGATAGCTGTGTCATAGGCTCTATGATATAGAGGATAAACTAAATTGATTTATGAAAACTCTTTTTGGAGGTATTTTATACCGTAATAAATTGATAGAACATTTTTGATTTTATAACTATATATGACATCAGAGATAGAATTGATCTCTAAGGTAAAACGATTATACGAATGGTAAAACGATTTAACCTTAGTTAAAAATAACATTCATTTATCTCACCAAAAGCTAAGTTTCCTTTCAAAGCTTTGTCTCGGATCGTGATATTTGTTCATGGTCGCTCGGACAATTAGGTCAAGGCAGCTGTTCCTGACGGTGACGTAGACCTAAGGCTTTTGTCTACCGTCTGTCTTTGACCCCTGAAATCGGTAGTTTATTTACTATTCCTTTATGTCCATGCTTGATATCTCGGAATTCTGATTCAGATTAACCTTTATAGAAGTTTCTTGGAATTTAGATTTAGACTAAATACTACGAAGCGGTTTCTGCTTTAATTTCTGGGAATTTTTTTTTTCCGCTTTTATAGGACGTAATATAAGTTTATGTCACATTTCATTCCTGCAACTGGTTCCGGTTTACTCCATTCTGCTTACAAGGAGTAAGTGGCTGGTACAGTAGTATCATATAGATAATTTTTGAAATAAATTTGCAATTAAGACCAATTTTGCGAATTTTCTTGAAATAAAAATTTTGTTATTAAATTGAAACTAATAAAATAAATTATTCCATTCATGTCAAGTTACGTTCCCAGCCCCTAGTTCGTCAATAGTTCGCGTGTGGTGGTTTTTGCGAGACGTTGCATTTTACGGATAACTGTGCAGCCGGGAGCCGAGACGACCAGCTCGGGCCGTGGATGCCTCCCAATTAGTACAGCATACCTTCCAGTTATAAATCAAGGGCATTAAATATTTTCCATATTTCATCGGGGGAATGCGTTTTTCTTCTGGCGCATGGAACACATTGTTCTGTACATTAAAGTGCCGATGTCTTAGAAGTCTGTTTAATTTGTACGTCTATAAACGAGACACAAATGTATTCGAGAAGAGGTAGGTCCAAACGAGCATTTTAAATCTAGACAAGATTAAAAATCTATTAATACCTATAATTGTCTAATAAAAAATTGGTTATAAGAAAGGTTGAATGGATAGAATAGAAAGCGCCATTATATTCCAGACTTGAAGAATGGGAGTACAATTAGCGCAACAAGGCATTTTCATCCTCTAAATTACTTATAAACGATTTTATATATTTTTTTATTAAGACTTTTATTTGGTTACATAGGTACATATCCGGTAATTCAAGTTAAAAGATACTACACTATGTAAACTACATCTCACATCACATACATCATCATACAGTCTGATTTCGTACATATACCTACTGAAAAATTTGAAAACAATAATTCTGATCTTACCCCCAAGAATTCTGTAAAGTGAAATTCCTTTACGCACTCGAGTTTTCGTCTAATCAAGTAGGTACAATTCTTTTTCCCAAAAATACAATAAAAAAATGTACTCAGAGGGTAATTTCCTCCATTCATGTTCGTATAATGAACTCATCGACCTTTCGTCTGATTTGAATCTAATTTAGCCCTCACTCCCTGTTATAGGTACTTGTGTATAAATAATAAAGGTGTTTCATATCATATGGAATATTTCTTATCGTGAACTGGGAAGATATATTTTATTTGAATAACTAAAAGTATGTATTTTAGTTACACTTCTATATCTGATGATTCGATTCGACTTCGATTTAATTGTTTAGATTTAATTTTTGTTTAAAAAAAACGGATAGATTGGATGGTAATAAACGTTGATATTGTTATGTTTATTTAACCAACCTTTCCTAGGTAGGTATTCTGTTTTAAAAGAAGATTTCATTTCTTATCTATATATTCAACAGCCCGGTTGGCTTTGGTTAGTTACCCTGACTCTCAAGCCGCGGGTCGTGGGTTCGAATCCCACCCTGGACAAACATTTGTATGCATGAATGAATATGTCTGCTTGTTCCGTGGCTGGATGTAAAATATATCTATAAGTATGTATTTAAAAGTAGTATATATAGTATATCAGCTATCTGGTTACCATATCACAAGCTCTGCTTTAGCTTGGAATCAGATTGGCCGTGTGTGAAAAATGTCCCAGGATATTTATTTATTTATATTTTCCTATTTAACCCACTGTAGGTGGAATAAAATCAACAATATATTCACAGATACGTTTTAAACTATGTTTTAATAATGACGCGGCGTTTTACAGCATCCAGTATGGAAGCGACTTTACCAAACACAGACAGGCAAAGCAGAGATCGATCGGATTTCCAGCTGTAACTTGGTATATGCGAGTGGCTTAATAGATACACTACCATATCTTAGTTAGCGACTCAGTCTGCATGCACTAGCTTCTCCCGCGGTTTCGGATGGATATCCTTTGGTTAGCTCAAATTATGACTTAGTCCAGTGGTTTAGATGTCTCGGGTGAGGTCGATGTCCAGGATAACTATTTAATTAATTAATTAACATTATTAACATAAGTTTTATGCCGGTTTAAGTTTATCTAAGAATAAAGTATGTATTGATTTGTGTATGCTTTTTTTTAATATACTTTAGGTACTTATTTTCTGTGGTTTTAGTTAAACGACTAAACAATACTTGCTTTCTCATTATACTCATTAAAGTAAGATTTGAATGATTTACTCCAATATGATTCAAATCGGGTTGAGTGGAATAATCAAATTTACCGTTATATCTAAAAAAAGGTTAAGTTAGCAAGGTTAATCTAGAATACCGAATTCTAGTTGCAATTATATCAAGATTAGGTTTTCGTTGAATTCGCACTTACACAGACCATTCAGTTGTGGTGGCAATCATTACATTGGCCATTAGAAATAATGTCAAATTCTTTAACGAAAAAAAGGCCTTAAAAAGGCCTTTGTCTGGAGCCCCAACGCATTCAGCTCAAATGGCTTTTTTGTGATCGCAAAGAGAAGTTTTGTAAAGATCCTATTGGACACTCTCTCCTCGTGCGTATTCTCGGAGCCAGCGATTTTGTCCATGAGATAACATTTTGACCCACTGTGCAATTACGCACTAAATCAATGTCCAGTGTCTACATATATGTTGCGCTTTTACAGTACACCCCCGTTTAGTATAAAAGCTACTGAAAAAGTATATATACCGTACCTACTAATATGTTAGTTGCCATGGATGGATGCTTAATCACGCCAGAAAGGCTAAAGGGATCTGAATGAAAATGAAATTGGGCAAACAATTCAAATATGTTTTGGAGTAATACATAGGTGCTTTTTACACCGAGACATAAGATAATGTACATATATATATTATAAATAGGTTACCATACCTACCAATAGGTCATATGTTTAGAAAATTGAGTTTCCACAAATAATTAATTTTTAATTTTGTAGAGACTGATAGAACGGAAATAAATCAATATCTCGGAATATCTTCGGAGTATACTTAATATTTATTATTTTTTTATTTATTATTATCGACCTATCCAATTGTTTCTTACTGTAAATGAATACTTATATCCTTGAGGCCCTAATCCAATGGGCCTCATTCACATGAAAACACAGCCTTATCTTCTCGGAGGCCCTATCGGCTATCTCCACACGTCCAGGCCCCATTTAACTCGATTGATGACGTCACTATGTCCCTTTCACGGCCACATTTAGAGTACGTGGCCCATCCCTTATGTCGCAAGTCGAATGTCTACATAAATATCCCAAGAACACTTTCTTGGGTCCTAGAACCTACTTTATGTTTAGTACAAACTATTTTATTCTAGTTCAGCTGGATATAAATCCGGTTGGATGTAGTTTATGGTGTATTTTTGCTAGCAAGCTACCATCCCGCGGCACTGTCTGATTACTAATTTAGTTTTTATATAATGAAGAAATATAGTTCTTGTGCTCTAAGCTTTCTCTCTTTTTATGGATTGCAAAGTAAGGGCAGTTTGTACTACCGTAACCAGATAGCTGATGTACTGCATGTACCTACTATATAACAACCCCTGTAAATACCTACTCATAAAGATGTTAACATCGCAGAACTAACAGGTATTTTGCAAATATTTGTGCTGGGTGGGATTCAAACCCACGACCGACGGCTAATCACAAACCCAATTAGCCAATCATTTTGTTATATTATGACATAAATCTATCCTCAATTTGATTTAGTCTAGAATATATGTTTTGTATTCTAAGGATTAGCTTTGAATAGCTAAGTGTACATATGTTTAGTTTAGTACTAGTATGATGATCGAACAGACAAGCGGATATTAAAGTTTCAGTAGAGTAATATATATGAAGATTAGGAAGGTTTACATTAGAGAATAAGTCAGTAAAATAACGCACAATAAAAGTGATGTAATTCAAGATATTTCTAATAGACTACAAGCCCATGAAGAAAAATTACCGGTGATATGAACCACCGTGAAAAACGCATAGAAGGCTGTTACTGTATCCTAAAATAACTCTGAGCACTATGCCGTCAGTTCTGAGCGGTACATGTGAGTAAGTACGTGAGTAAATGGAATTTCTTAAGTTCACCTGAGGAATAAAGATCAAATATTAGTGTACGGCGTGTTTTATAGCTTATAGATGATTAAAAAGAAATTGAAGAATAAACACATAGGCTACTTTTTATCCCGGAAAAATGTAAGGTCCACCGGGTACGCGGTTGAGAGGACCGGAGAGCCACTAGTTATATATGTGTGTTATCAGAGAGCAGACTATTGACTAAATTACATGTCCTATCACTCAGCACATAAGGCCTCGTATTACTTGCCACACAAAAGACCACTCTCCGATATTAGACTAGATTATGTTAGTACTTTGCTGTAAATACACTGGCGAAGTAAACAGAATGGCTAATACAATTTGTAAAGATGGGGTGTCTTTATTATTTAGTGGCCTCATAAGTATTATCAATATTTTTTATCTTTTAGTCTAAGGATTGTGGACTTAATAGACGCACGTTAGGTGCAGTTTTGGCACTACTATAATGCGTAAAATTAAATTTTGAGTAACTTTATCAACTTATATATCTTTTCAAACTTCACCGCAATTTTATGTCAGTACATGAGTTTTTAATAATTAGATTATAATTGAAATTATAAAGGTATGTATTATCAGGATAGTAACAGTTAAAGCTATGATTAAATTAAACAATATATATGTCTAATCTTATTCTAGAAGTCGGCGACTCTCAAATTTATTATTTCATAAAACTACTTTAATATTGTTCAATAAATTTAGTATTGGACGAAGCATTTAGGTTTTTAAGGACTAATAAGTATTAATCTGATTCATAACTCCTATACAGCATAAAACAACGATAAAAGGAACTGTTTGTACCATAATAGTTTTACTTCCAACAACTCACTCACCTAGATACGAAGCATCTTTATAGGATGATTCATTCTTTAAAAATATATATCGCTGTGTACTGCACTACCCATAGCTTAGACAATGCAGCTTTAGTAGACAATAAATAATTAGAAATAAATATTTTTAATGCTTTTGTTTCTTATATATTGGATATTACTTTTCGGATTATTTTTTCGCGTTTATTTTATATATCTATCATAAATTTTACATAACTTTTACCTATGCATAATATACTAGACCTAGATATTCCTTCAGGAGACAGAATCTCGCGATTATTTTATTAATATTATTTTGAGTTATTATAAATTAACAACTTTATGTTTATATTCAAATACATTGGGACAAGTGTCCCTGATTTTTTTATTTATTGTCCATACGTACGTACTATGTAGGTACTTATGTAAATGTAGGAAATGCCTTTGGTGATACTGGAAAATCCTATTTCTTTATTTAAGTATCTATCATAAGCTGTGACCGTAGTTACCTACCATTCTAAATTGACAATGTTATAGTTTAAAAGCCAAGTAAATAAAATTGTTTCGTCTAAGTGCAGCTTTTTCCGAGTTTTATTTTATTTTACTTTGACTGATATTTACGATGCAAACATTGTTTAGTTTCCCTTGTCTTTATATTTATCAATTTATCTTGAAGACTTGGAATGAGGTTAAACAATTGTAATAGGTCCACCATATTTTTATATATTTATACTAGCTGCAGCCCGCGACTTCGTCTGCGTGGAATACCTACTTACATTCAGCTAACGCTTACTGACCCGCGACTTCTATTAGCACTCAAAAAGGAAAAAACTCCGATTTTGAAACATTATTTATTGGTCCGCTCCTATTGACCATTGCGTGATGATATAATCTAAATATCTTTGATCGGAGGGTAAGCCACCTCGGTCGGTCGGCAGCGGGTTATTTCTTTAGTGAATCGTCAATTAGTCAATTAAGTCTTCGAAACAATACCACAAAATGAAATATGTAGATCGATTTCGACTTGAAAGCAGTCACGGAATGTTATGTTTATTTTGTACAATTATAGGGCTTATGATAATATTTCTTTAACTATTTCTTTTCCTATTCATTTACCAGTACTCTCCATCACTTTAAGGATCTCCAGAAACGCTTCAATCCTACTATGTTTGTTCGGCTTTCACGCAAAAACTACTAAACGGATTTGGATGAAATTTGGTACACAGATTTTTTATAACCGGGATTACCTAATATATAGGCTACTTTGTATTCCGGTAAGATTAAATATCCCCAGGAACGCGGGTGAAACCGTGGGGAGTTACTAGTATACATAATTCTGGTTCTCGTGTCTACTTTTACAATATAGTTGTTGCAACAAAATTGGCTTCGTGAGGCACTTCTCTCAACTTTTTTAGTTTGCATCGCGGACAAAATAAACTTTGCTGTTAATTTAAATACTTGGAGGTAACTAATTCTAAGCTGACACAAGTTTACGCGTAAATCTTTTGTTTTGTTTCACTCACTTGTTCGGTGACAGACCAAGTTGGGATTTGTTTTAAAATTTATTCCAATGGAAGACGGCCATTTTGTTTCCCCTTACATCCGCTGTTTGAATTCTAAATGGGCTGAAAGTTTCGGTGCGTTACCTTTTTTTGGCGGAAAAGTTGCCCATTGGTTGGAAAATTAAATTTGGAAAATTGACATAGGTTTTGTTTGTATTTTGTTCATATCAGATTGCATAAATATCCCTCTTATATGCTCTAAAAATCACATAAAGGCATATACACAACTACTTGACCCGCGCAACTTCGTTAGCATCACTTGCCCGTTTATGCAACATTTTTGGTCGATGCTCCGCTCTTATAAGTCGTAGCGTAATGATATATAGCTTATAACCTCCCTCAATAAATGGGCTATGTAACACAGAAATAATTTTTAAAATCGAACTACTAGTTCCTGAGATTAGCGCGTTCAAACAAACTCTTCAGCTTTATAGATAGTACCTACATACAATTCAAATTTAGCTAATGAAGCTCAACACTACACAGACGCCGACAAAAGTGTATCTACCCGCAAAATAAAATATGAAAATTCACATATTATTTCTTGGTTTTTCTCCACTATGCGGGAGTGCTTAGTGCTGTATATGTCACTCACTATCGGTCCGTCTGTACCCGCCATTACACCACTGACGTACCTATCATTAACACTACAAATGTGAAATGCTAAGTCCGAGGCAAAAATACCTACGTATTGTAAAAAATATTTCAGTATTCCAGCTTATTTTGAATATATAAATGTAACCTCTCGCTGACGTTGTTGTATTTAGAATTGATATTTTTAGTGCAAACTTTTTTTGGCTGACAATAAATAACCTTTCCTGGTTCTCAATTCGTTGTGTATTTTTGTTTTATTACTGATTGCTTATTTTTGACTCTTTGTACAAACTATACCTAGTTAGTAGGTATATGAATATATAAATTACCAATTTGATATAATATTATTGCAAGGTGGAGTTTTATTTTATACCATTAATGGTGGCAAACAGGCATATGGCCCCACCTGATGGGAAGCAGCTACCGTATCCATCATAAAAAAAATCGCATGGCACACTTAGTTTGTCTTGTTAATCTGGTAAGATCTACATTGCTTTTAGACTTAAGACTTAGGTAAATAATTTAAGCACTATACTTACATAATCTTCAGTTCTCGTATGCTCAGTGCTCAGACATTCAGTCCATCGATCGACGACCTATTTTTAATCGTTTGTGGCAAAGAAAGTTGTGTAGAAAGACCGAGTTCTATTGCCTTGTTACTTTAACAAGTGAACAGTTTTTCTAGAATAGTTCCTGCTATTATTTATACTGTAAATACTGTTTACCTGTAGTTTTGCCGCAAACTAAATGTTTGTTTGTAAAAGTTTTTTTAAAGATAAGTCTGTTTTATTTTACTGTAAATTAAGTGGCTATATAGTTATATTTTTGTTTTTTATTGATTATAGTGTGTTATAAAAAATGCGATTTTGTCAGATTTTCAAACTAGTCAGTAGGATACTGATATTACGTCAGTAGGACGCAGTATGCATATTGAAAATGTATATATTTTTATATCATAATTGAAATTACTCTGACCCTAACCATGTAATCTGTAAATCTGTGTCTATTCACCTCCATAACTTAAATTAGTTATTCTTGTATCATTGGAACAAAATTTATTCCTTTCTCAAAATTTTATAAACAAAATCAAAGACCTTAGTAAAACTTTTTTATTATTTATTTAAATGTTTGTCTCTGTTATTTTATACGAGCAGCATGTATTGCAGTTGACTGCTTAACTATTCAAAAACCCTGTGTTGTAAGTACAACAATCAACGTTTAGTTCGTGATGAGAAATTATAATGGAAACATACCGGTCATTATTCGTCGGATTTACAATATTATTACTTATATACATTTTTTATCCTATCTATTTATTGAGAAATTTTGTAGTTTTTGGCTATAATCAATGCCATGAAAACACTTGTCTATAGATACGTTAATGTTCAAGGAGATCGAAAATATCCTGAGCTGCTTTTAGAAAAGGATGGTACGGCCGTGCTGCAGCTTTTTTTTGCTCGAAGATAGATTTTTCTGAAACACAGTTATTAGAAAAAAAATCATCCAGTCTTAAATGAGTGTTTTTTAATAAACAGAAAAATCAACTATTCTCAGAGCCAAGTAATGTAATTTAATTTAATTTCCTCGATTAATTGGTTATCTAACACTGAAATATTTTTTTAAAACCATTTCGGAATCGCATCAGTACTTCCTGAGGTTAGCGCGTTCCACGAAACAAACTCTTCAGCTTCATAATTTTAGTATAGATTCATAAAGAGCACGGCACGGTGAAGTATCGGTCCGTGTGCCCTCAAGTGCGCTGGAAGCCCTCATAATGCGTTATTACCGCAGCGCAGTCTCAGACGGGACATGTACCTGTGCCAGGAGTCGGCAACTGCCAGCAGTCTGAGCGGCCATTGTTCCTTCTATACCTTTTTTTTAAAAGCACAACAAAGCCACAAGGCATGCATCGTGCCTACCCCGTGATAGACGCCCGCCGTTTACCGGTATACAGCGTGGATGGGGAGAATATACTGAAAATTGTTTTGTATGGGATTCTAAACTAAGGAGAGCTTATATTTTGATGATAAGGAAGGATGATATCATACGTTGATCATATCATATTTACACACTTAAACCTACCTACTTACAATGTACTTAATACTAGCTCTAGTTTCTGCCCCGTGTTTCCGAGATAGAGTAGGCTAAATATGTTATGCTTTTCTTGAACATATTTAAACTCTCAGTTTGTTGTGCCAAAGAGTACACACACATCCATAATTACTTCCTCGCAAACTTTAGTTTTTATAATATTAGTAAGATAGTATTTTTTATCCACAAAGAAACATAACCTAAAATTATATTAGAATTTTAAACAAATGTATAAGTAATGAAATCATTTAAAACACTCAATCTCATTCACATTCCGTCACATTTTCATAAACACAAAAAAGAACACCAAACATATTTCATCTCCCGTGAAAATTTTACGTAAATTCCACGCGTTGTTTCAATATTGCACGCCCTGTACATAGCGTAGCAATAAGGCAGAGTGCAGACAGCTTTGTACCGGTATCATTTCGATATAGGGCCGTCTGAAGGGCCCACAGTGATGTTACATCATTTGCCTTTAATTACGAGGGTGGCTGAAGGGACGTCTTTCAACACGTTATGAGTGGAAACTACGTGTTTCTGTCATTACATACTTTTCCGGCTGTAATTTGAGCGTCTGTACATGTGGGAAAGCATTTTTATTTATGCAACATTTTCTTGATTTTACGGGCAGGTGAATTTTGAAATAGTGTTTCTTTTGGTAGTAAGTCTACGTATGCATATCATACTTATATACAAAGTAGAAGATTTTCTTGTTTACTTGAACATGCAAAACACAGGAACTACAAGTCCGATTTGAAAAACTATTTCAGTGTTAAATAGCCTATTTATTGAGGAAGACATTAGGCCTATATCATGACGCTACAATAAAAAGGAGCGGGACATCAAATAAATATATATATATATATATATATATCTGAAATATGTACCATATCACCAGTCCGTTCTCTACTAATGTCAAGAAATTTTGAAACGGACTAGCCTACTGATACGACCATTTTGTAAATAGGTACTTTTCTACGTAAACCCTGACTGAAATAGAAAAAAAACATAAAAACCACAATGTAAATTCCAAATGCAAAAAACAAACGGTGGTCAATTAAAGCCACTAAACGCCCCCGCAACGATCAAACATGCAGGCAAATCCTTTCGGACGCGCGAAAAGTGCACCCCCTCGTTATAGGGGACGCCACTGGCCATTGTAGCCGGTTGTTTGCGGATTTCTCCCGGATAACAATGGCTGCCGATACCCGGGGCTTTGTTTTCACTTATCCGGGATACGGACTCGTTACTCAAATAGCCCTTGCGTTGCTTTGCGTGTATTGTTCAGTTGTTTTGTTAAAAGAAATGAAATGGTCGGCTGTTTTGATTACCGACTGTCGTAGTGGTAATGATTGTTTTGGGAATGGTGATGATTTAGTTGAGTATATTGCATAGTATGGGGTCCGAATCTAGAGTATTCATCATTTGTTTAAGGATGGGGTTTATTCAATTCCTATGTAGGTAGGTAACTGCGCCATTAAAATTGCCAGAATTTAAAGCATATATAAATATAATGATGGAAATATAACTCAAGCCATAGTAATTTTTTAACCATATTCTAGTTCTATGATTCAAACGAGTATTTCAAGTAGGTACCGTCAATACCGTCATACTAGCGTGAATTTGCGCGTAATTTAAACGTAATCCTGGGACATTTTTCACACCTACAATCTGATTCCAAAGTAAGCTTTAAAGTGAGCTTGTGTTATGGTAACCAGATGCTGATATACCTACTACATATATTACTTTTAAATACATACATACTATAGATATTTACAATAAAAACCGCCGAGTTAAAAAAATTATTCTAAAGACTATTAGCCTGTCAAAGAGGTGCTTAGGTATAATCAGAATAAGTCTAAACGAAGCTTGTTGTTTAGTTTACGGATTTGTAAGAAAACAAACATTTTAAACTACTCGGTAAATATTGGATTGTTGAATAACGATAAACAAATTAAAAGCTAGTCACTAACCTGCCACTTGGCTTTCAGCTAACTAGGTACTGCCTAGTTAATATCAATTACCGAATTGTTAGTGAGTTGTCTGGTAGACATAACCAATGTTTATTTACAAAGAAATAATTAATTATTTCAGAATTATTGATCAAAACTCTAAATTAATTCATGTTAACTTAAAGCACAATTTTAGTAGCGTAAATAATATTCCGTGCTGGCTCAGTTAGGATCGCACCGACTCACGATCATGAGGGTGCGGGTTCAAATATGAGCTGATAATGATGATGATGAAATGGTTCTGGATATTTATTAAAGCTTGACTGGCCTATTGGCTTTGTGGTTAGCGACCTTTATAGGCTACTTTTTATCGCGGGAAAATTTAAGTTCCCTCGGACACGCGAATGAAACCGCGAGGAGCCACTAGTTCATTAATTTCGACCAAGCGATTTTTCATCATGTTCTCTCTATTTTAGTAAGTTATTGTAAACTGTGACATTGACATTTAGTGGTGTTTTGTTCCAGTTGATTGGTACATGTACAATAATACCTACTCGATTGTGACCGACATTGTATCGCCACCTCCCTCACCCCCAGTGTCTATATTTGTGTATAACACTTGACATTTCACTATATTGTTACTAGGTATTTATTATCGACCATTATCGCAGTTATTTTGCTATTATACCTCCTTTTTTATAACATTTCGATATTTCCCGAACGGAATCGTCAATACTTAGGGGAACATTTCCGATGTTTTTAAAATATCAAATCTTTTTTTAATGTTGAAGTTTGAGCTTTCAGAGCTTTTTTTGCGTCAAGTCTTTATGTAAAAAATCGCTTCGTGATGTGTCTACAAGTAGACTAGTAGGATAAATTCTAACAAATCTAGAAGACAGTTGTAGTTACTTACATTTGGTTCCTTCTTAATTGGTGGCTGTTGTGGCCTTGACGTTTAAATTCCATGCCTAACCTATCTATATACTTATAATAAATCTGTAGAGAGGTCAATTCTGTACATGAAATACATTTTCAAAATAACTATCAGGGGGTGATTAGTGATCGATACTGATGCCAAAAATGCAATCAATAAAATTTTTGTCTGTCTGTCTGTCTGTCTGTCTGTCTGTCTGTCTGTCTGTATGTTCCTTATAGAAACAAAAACTACTGGACGGATTTTAACGAAACTTGGTACAATTATTCTTCATATTTCTGGGCAGGTTATAGGATACTTTTCATCACGCTACAATCAAAAGGAGCAGAGTAGTGAAGGGAAATTTTGGGAAAACGGGAGAAGTTACTCCATTTTTTAAGCTTCCGTCGCGTGTGCAGCCTTAATGGTTAAAGTTACATAGAAATTATGTATGACGGAAATATTTTACATAAAATTTTCTAAAAATTATCCCGCAACAGCATATGTCTATCTTTTATAGTTGACTCAGAATAACACGTGTAACTCCTGATAGCTTAGCAGTTCGGAGCATTCTGATTATATTTGTTTACTTTTACGTTTATAATACTCTCACTAATCCCTAATTTAAAAAAGTTAACATTATTACCTATTTAATAAAAAATAATCATAGAAATCGGTATAGAAACACCAAAATTATAGAAGAAATAAGCCATCGCGTCGTCACACGTGAATACAAAATCATGCTATAAGTAAGGATTATTTTTAAACGACTTAAAAAAAAAGGAGGAGGTTCGAGGAACGAAGTCGTGGGTTAAAGTTAGAGTTAGCCCAAAGAAACTATTCCACGCGAACGAAGTCGCTGGCAGAAGCTAGTTGACAATATTTGAATAGAAAAATGGCGATTAAAGTTGAAAATCCTCTGACTCTTCTATACCATATCACAACCTATATTTAAAGCCCATATAAGACAAAAAGGTTATACATTGGTACCTACTAAACAGTACCAGAATAAGACTTTAACGTCATTCCATCTGTACTAACATTATTGATGCGAAAGTAACTCTGTCTGTCTACCTCGTTATTACGCTAAAAATACTGAACCGATTTAAATTAAATTCGGTATTCAGTCTAGAGCCTTAGAAAAGACATTGGCAAAATTTTGTCCTGGAAAAATTGAAGATCCTAGAACGCGGGTGAAACCGCGGGGAGGCACTAGTAACTCAATAACATCAACAAGCCTGCAATAATAAGATTTCCTCCACTCAACCGGGACGCTACAATCAATTTATTTCGTTAGGGAAAAACGTAGATGCCTTTTAAACATCGTGTCTTGTTTATTGTACTGAGAATAAACGAGGAAATATAGACATTGTTTATCATGTTTTGTACTTTCTTACCTTCACTGTAATAATGTTAGGCTCTTAGTGCTGAGACTGTGTAGAAGTACTAGCTCTCTGTTTCCGCTGTTAAGTAGTAATTCAGTCTTGTGCTATGCTTTTGGGGTAGTTAATGTAATTTCGACTCATTCAGTCTTTAAAAATAAGGTTTAAAAGCTATTTTCTTTGCTTTTAATTAGATGTCTTCGATATTGATTTTTATGCTGGTGAGTATTGATATTTGGGTATGATTTATTTTGTTTGTTGTATGTAACGATTTCCTATGTCTTACCTATGTTGTTTAATGCGCCCCTTAATTGCGAAGCTTTTAGGTATTTATGTACTTGATCGAGTAACTTCATATCTGTATCATTTAAGTGATATGTATTTGATGTTGGTGTAACTTAATTAATAAATAAATAGACACATAAATGCTTAAAATTGTCCATATGCCATTTAAATAAATATTTTGAGTATTTTTATTTATTAGTTTTGTACCAAAATGCACAAATATAAAAATAATCAATACATCGTTCGTCACATACCTAATACATTCGTATCACGAAACATGGAAACTATTAACGGATAGTTTCACATGGCTACAGTTGTTTTACTGCACATTTGATGGACTGTGGTGTCCTGCAGGGCTATTGCGTATCTCAACTGACAGCTCATAGTGATGATCATTTTGTATGGTGCTCAACTATGAACTGTCAGAACGCCATTTTCGTATTGCCTAACCTCAGTTAACAACGCGGATGACGTCATGAGAACCGAGTCTTGTTGATAGTCACTTGATAGGCACCGTAAACATTTTGACAAGTGTTTTCGTATCGATAGTTGAAATATTGCGATTGCGTACGCATAGTGTATATCAAATAATTGACAAAGTGATGATCACTCAATTTGGTGAAAGGAACTACTAAAGAGCAGTGTTTTATAGATCGCAAGTGTTAATCACTGTAAAATTTGTAGGTTGTAGCTACTCTTAACCATAGGAATATGAGTAATACATACTGATTTTGATCTATTTGCTTATGTTATTTAAAAATAAAACATTATTACTTTATTTATTATAAAAATATTGATACGCCTGATAATTATCACTCATTAAATGTACGTAAGTAATACCTAATTCTATCATAATAAAATTTTTAGGCAATAGTGCTATTGACCTCTTTCAATAAAACAACATTACAGAATTACTAATTCATATAATTAATACAAATACAAATAATTACGAGTACAATTACGATCTATGTATTTCACCAATGTATTTTATACACAATAATTTTATAAGGTGTTAATTAATTTGATTTCAGATTTGTGATGTGAACCTAAATATATTATTTATTGATGCATCATTTGGAGGTGCCTCACATGATTCCTATGTATGGAATCAATGCTCAATTGAACCTCTGTTAGAAAGACTACAGAATAAAGAGTGCTGTTGGCTTCATGGTATGTTCTTTAGCTAAGTAATAGTAAATCCAAAACAAAATATGATTTCCAGTTTATTAAATGTGTATATTTCCTACATTTTTTACATTGACACCTACCTTTCTACATATCATAAATAAAAATCATATCAATTTATTTTCAGGTGAATCTGGTATCCTCAAAGGCCTTGGATGATATCACCCATGTTAGGTGCTGTCTCTGGATCTTGAGAAGAGTTTTATACGGATCTTCATTGTTGTGTCAGAAATAATGTGGAGCGGTGCATTGGTGTATTAAAAGCTTGTTGGCGGTGTTTGTTGGCACATAGAGTGCTTCATTATGACCCAGTACCTGCTGGAAAAATAGTGAATGCCTGTGTTCTTAAATAATATTTAAACTTTAATAAAGGAATCATAAATCTTAAGTAAAGTTATGTATTGATATATTTATTGTTAATAAACAATTATTTTAGAAAATAAGGTTTAGTCATTTTATTAAGCTTTCATGCAGTAAACTGAATGAATACTGAATTGCTGGTATGAAGGATGAGGTAGCTCTTATCTATAATCTAAATTCAAAATATAAATATACAAAATGTGGAACTAACATCAATTGGTACACCAGACATACCCTCCACCCGCAGCTTTTGCTTTTACTTTGGCTTTAAATTCTATTGTACTTATCAAAATAATAATAAATTATTAAATATCACATAATTTATACCTTCTTACACACATTTCTATACAAAAAATATGTACCTTTTGAGTACTTGTACTGTCACATAGATTAAAAATAGTTTTAAGTTTTTTGTGTCACCCAAAGCTCACCCACTTGAGCCACAAAGCAAGTGTCTCATTAAGTAAGTGCAGAGTGATAAGGTTATATTTGTATGAGTGAGTTAAATAGTGCAACATAAAATAACAATGAAAAGAAAAAGTTGCTATACAAAAGGGAATAATGGAACAATATTTGCTCGAGAAAGCGACTTTAATGAATAAAGTGAGAACTAGGTAATGATTAATTTATGGGTATTAATTTATTTAGGTAGGCAGAGTAAATTTACTAAGATGTGAACTTTGCGTCATTGGAGTTTTAGTTGATCCCTCGGCCACCGAGCTCAAACAACAACTTCAGTACGGTTCTCTATTATATAATAAAAACATCAACGAAATAATTATTTTTGTAGTTTTACTTAGTTTTAAGCATTTATTATCACCAACTTTACTCTCAACCTAGCACAATATCTTCCTCGAGTTTGAAAGTTTTGAAACGAAAATGAGTATGCCGCCAAAATTACATGTAATGTTGGTATAAACCGGATAAAATAAAGTGAGCTTTGGAAACTAGCATTTTTTTACAATAAGAAGGCACACTTAATCTAGCCGCATAATAGTCGATAAAAAATAGAGGTGTCAAGTGCCGTCCCTATAGGCACCGTTAGACACCGCCACTTGATATCCACTCGATTTGATACGTAATACCAATGTTACGATATTCTCGGTTGTCATCAATGTTCGGTGTACAACCAAACCCAGTTGGTCACTGACATTGAAAAAGATAGCCAATAGCCCCGCTGATGTGAATATTTAATAGGAAATAGTTACATTTATGTAGCTGGCTCCTCATCAGGAAACATAGCGGAAATGTAAATGTTGATCGTTTTCGATATATGTAATGTAACTAGTGGGTCCCCGTGGCTTCACCCGCATTCCCGGGGAACCTTTAACTTTCCCGGAATAATTAGTAGCCTTTGTCCTTTCTATGGCTCTAGTCTATCTCTGTAGGAAAAATTTACAAGATCGATGGTTTAAGCCTGAAAGCGTAACAGACAGAGTTACTTGCGCATTTTTATTTATTAGTAGGGATGGTGTCATAATTACTAACGTCATAATTAAAAATATTAAATCATCCGTTTTTGGTAACACTCGTCTTTATTAAATTTTTTCGTTTTTTTTCTCATCTTAAGCTCATTACACTCTACTTTATAAGAAGTAGGTATCTTAAATTTCAGAAGACATGTTTTGTGTAGGAGGGTCATGGAAGGAGAGGATAATAATACAGTTATATGGAGAAAACACACGGTATACTGTTAGTATAGCACGGTCTAAATATGAGTGACATATAGTACAATAAATCATAAATAGGTAAACAAAATTCCAAACAGCGTTTACTTAATTAATAAATAAATACATATCCTGGGACATTTTCACACACGGCCTATCTGATTCCAAAGTAAGCTTCAAAGTGAGCTTGTGTTATGGTAACCAGATAGCTGATATACTACATATATGTACTAATTTTAAATATATAATTACATCCAGACACAGAACAAACAGACACATTCATGCATACAATATTTGTCCTGGGTGGGATTCGAACCCACGACCGACTTGAATGTCAGGGTCACTAACCACTAAGCTGGTCTGTCGTTTCGGACTACTTATAAATTCAAAATTACTCATATACATAACTAATAAGTTGGTACTCGTATATTCAACATTTTGTCTGTCACTCAGTCTTCTGACTTCAATATTAGATTAAATTTCACTTCCGCTATGGAACTGAATTTCTGACGTGTAAAATAGCAGGAATGATTCAATTGCCGTTCGTATCATTTATGTAACCACTGTGCGCCGTTTTGCCACCGGACACTGTTCCTTCACAAAGCTCTGAAAGTATAGAATAAGCTTTCATTTAAGCTTATTTAATAAAATTTAATTATAATACACTAGTGGCTCCCCGCGGTTTCACCCGCGTTCCCGGGATAAAAAGTAGCCTATGTGTTATTCCAGAACATATTCTAGCTCTGTGCCAAATTTCAAGCAGATCCCTTCAGCCGTTGGAGCGTGAAAGAGTAACAAACATCCATACATACAAACTTTCGCATTTATAATATTAGTAGGATAATATTATGAAATAAAGTGAAATGACACCACAAAAAATCTGATAGCCGGAAAAGTCTATTAAAGGTTTTCTCGCCAAATAAATACCTAATTTGACATAGACATTGATCCCTACATACAAAAGCTTTATTTCTTAATTGCATTTTCAGTGTTAAAAGTATATAAACTTAAGTATACATACTTTTAAATTATGTTTAAGATCCAAAAGGACTGTAAAAGATTGGACAGCTAAATGAAAATTTTCCACAGTAAGTAGTCGCGTTCAGCCAATTCAGCAATAAATACTAATAAGTAGGTTAATGCTGGCTCTGTTTGATTTGCATTTGACGGGTCATCGCTGGCTACCCTGTACCCGATATGGGATCAGCGGAAATGTAACAATTTCTATTAATAAATAGATACAATTTCGGCGCATCGTATTTACTTTAGAATTGAAACCTCATCGACTTGCAACCCTGCATGACCTCATCTTTTATTGATGTTACTTTCGTGTAAAGTTTTGTTTATATATCCGTTTAAGACACTATTAAGAAAACATATATAAATAATGTTAGTTATTAAAGTAAATAAAGCACACAGAACCGCTCCATTTTAAATTCTTAAAAGCTTTACCTGAAGTGCTCTCCACACTACACCGCCGTCTCTCAGTAGTGTAATTGAAATCGTCTGGCCAGGAAGCGTTAGGTTACAATAGAATTTTCACAAATGGAAATATAAAAGTGGCCACCACATCTAATTCCAGATTCCAGTGTCCTCTCGGAGGCTGCGAGGTGGGAGGCACTAATTCACCGGCTAAATTGGTTTTTAAATAAAACTCCCGGTACATGGACATTTCGGATATTAACAAAAAGGTTATTGCGATGTTGTTTGCTGTAATTGGCTTTGCTGGGTTACCAACTGTGATTTGAGAATAGAGGAATGTTTTATCGTATATTCTTGCTGGGTTTATTATATGATGGGTTTTAAAGCGTTTTTATACTTACTGAAGATTTTCTAGGATGTTTCCCTATGTGTTTAACATTTTTGTGACTAGTGTGTTGTTTTACAATGTGTATTGAAACAGTTATTTTTGATCATTACATGGCGGTTTTACACGAATTCTATAGTCAACTGTGTTTTTCTACATTGATGTTTATTGTTTAAGATTTACAAGTTGGTATAACCTATTGGTTGGTAGGTAGGTACTATACCTACCTAGTAAATTCTCGTTTGAAACAATCTTCAACATTTTTCAATGAATGAACGCGGACTATATTTTCGTGACACCAGCATATTTGTTTTCTGACACCGCACGAAGAATTCGGAGTATTTCGAAAAAAAATGTTAAAAATGGAGGGCGGGTCGCGTCCGCTTGTTATGCAAGTGGGCAGATCACCGATATTACAGCATTCTTTGGACACCTACCTTAAATGTCAGGCAGCCATCACCCACCCCCCCCTATCCCTATGTGACGTCAATTAATTCCAATTTGGAACGCCATTTTTCAATATTCTAATGCAGTTATGTTTGCTGAGAAGCTGTTGTGAACTATGATTTCATAATATGCGGCCTTGTGATTGACCTGGTATAGGTTCATAGGTTCGATTCTCAATTCTCAGTCGATACGAACCTGAAATGTAACCTATTATAAATATGTTGTTAGAATAAAGTATGTGGTTCACTGATATTATGTAAACTAGCTTCCGCGGTTTTACCCGCGTAGCTCTCTTTCCTTCCTGGATATTTTTTTTTCAAATCGGACTAGTAGAAGTTCCTGAGATTAGCGCATTCAGGCAAACAAAGAAATAAACTCTTCAGCTCTACTAGTATAAGGAGATATCTACCTACCTGCTTGTAGGTAGGTTGGTACATGTAAAAACAGAATAACCCAATCAAGCATAAAGATTTTTCAGACGATTAAAGTTCTCGTTGAAATGGAATAGCCATTAAAAAGGTGCAGATAAAATTATATTTTTATATATAATAATTTTACAAGGAAATTGCTCGTAACAATGAAGGGAGCCTTAAGGGTGTTGTACTAATGACTCAATTGAGACCATAGTGATGGGATATTATTAAGATATCGATAACTGATTTATATCAAAACTAGCTTCTGCCCGCGACTCCGTCCGCGTGGAATAGTTACTTTGGCCTAACGCTAACTGTCAACTCCCTTCGTTTACGTAGAAGGATGGTCCCGCAGAGCTAACTGATGACTGCACGCGCCGGCCCGGTACATAAAGGCGCGCGCAGTACTTGAACATTATTTTGGTGCAATGTTATTTTAAATTTGCGATATCTCCTAAGATATTCATTGAAATCGAATGATGTAAAAGGCAATTAAGTTTTAAATTAAATACTTGTGATGAATAGCGTATTTATTTGGATAAGGATTAATATTATCTTCATAAAAACACCTTCACAAATAATGCTTAATTTTCGAACAAATTTGGTTAGTATAAAAGTGGTCACGGTGAGCCAACCTTAACAGATAGACATATGCTATCGTGCACTTTTTTTTAGAACTTTTGAAGGAAAACAATTCTGTGATACATCATTTTAGCGTAACTTTAACCGTTTACGCAGCGTACGCAGCGGAAGCTCTCAACTGGAAAATAAATCTCCCGATTTTGTAACATTCTTCATTGGTGCTCCGCTCCTATTGGTCATAGCGTGATGATATATAGCCTATAGCCTTTCTCGATAAATGGACTATCTAATGGCGAAAGAATTTTTCAAATCGGACCAGTAGTTCCTGAGATTAGCGCGTTCAACCAAACAAACAAACAAACAAACAAACAAACTCTACTCCTTTATAATATTAGTATAGATATTTATGCCTTCAGAAAATCTACATAAGATATGTGTGTATTAAAATGAAGTTACATGCTTACCCAATTTCAAGAAAAAATATTCCCTTATCAATTTTATTATAGGTACCTAAATGATAATGTTTCAAATTAATATAATATTCCATAATTCTATCACGAACATTTATTTAATAATAAAAAAATGCTATCAGAATCACGCTGGCAACACTAGGAATTAATAAATAAAGGGTGGAAACACTTCGCAATTACCTCTCGCGTGATAAAGTAGGTACTTATTATACTGTAAGTGATAGTCGCGCGCACGCAACGTCAAGTGTGAAAACTCAAATGAATAATTATCTTTTTATTTAAAATTGGAACGAAGACCAGCCCTTAGTTAGCACGCTTCGTGTTCATGTTACTTGTATAATGTAATCATTCAATTTAGCTGGAATTTTAAATGAAAACAATTTGACATAACTCGTCGAACCTAAATCATTGTAAGTAATAAAAGGTTCTTTTCAACACTTGAAGTTATTCCTACGTCGGTGGATCGCATGAGACTGTACTGACTGTATTTTTACTGCTTATTTTGTCTCTCCATAATCTAATATTTGTATATGCGATAGTAACTCTGTCTGTCTGTAACGCTTTCAAGAATAACACCATAAGGACAGCCTACATCATGAGACCTTTCCCATATCCCATTGCCTATTTCCTTACATAACAACCTTCCGAACCGAGCACTAGAGTCAATGCATCATAAGTGCCTGTGAAGGCCTATTTAAATGAATAAACATATTTCATTTCATTCCATAGGCCACCTTCACGGAAAAGTTGAAGGTCACCGGGTAAAACCGCGAGAAGCTACAAATTATAAATATTTTATCGAAAGTGATGTATCGATATCACCCCACCCCACGACTTACAGTAAAAATCAAAGTGGCCAGTTTTTAAGGGGGCTATTCTGTTATAAAACCGCGACACCCAAGTCGAATATGCCCGCAAACACGTCGTACGACTAATGAGCGACCAACGTCGTACAACAATGTATCTTAACGAGCTCGCCTTAAATTATAATGTCGAGGTGTCGGTCAGGCGGCCATTTTACAGAATAGGGCGCCTGTCGATTGAATACTTTGTGATGCATGAACAAGTAGGTTTAATTAATTTTTGTCTGTTTTTTCTTTTGAGCTTTGTTGTTCGTCCAGTTTTAAGTTACCGCTTAGTTACAAATGCATAATAATATACCGAAATTAAAGACAGATAATAATACACAAATCACGATCTTATATAGGTACTAATATCATGAATGCGAAAGGAACCCTGTGTGTCGTTAAAACTTCTGAACCAAATTAAATGAAATTTGGTACACAGATAGAGCTTAAGAAAGGACATAGACTACTTTTTATCCCGGGAAAATGTAAGATCTCCTGGGTACTCGTGTTAAACCGTGGGGAGCCACTAGTACTTAATAAAGAACCTATGAAGTAAATAATTTTGCATAACTAAACCTATTGCTACTGAATATTTCAAACTACTTGAAACTACTTGACGAAGATTATAAAGAAACTAAGTCAAAGTTTACAACTCATCAACTACAGACTTCCTTGAATGTCTATAACTAGTATTAGCTCTCAAACAAAGTCTGGCTCATAGTTTATTAAGCAAACAGTCGCTGATGGCGGTGGTATCGCGTGCGGCGGCAAAAACAGATGTTTTATTGAGGTGTAGCTGACTACTTGGTCGAGGAAATCTAAAGTATGATCTAGATATAGAAGTGGTATGCTCGCTAATTGACCATGTTTAATTGAGAAAATAATATTAAGTACGATATATAGGATCTACAAGAAGTCTATGTACCTATTATAAGATTATCTAGAAGTATTATCTGACAGACATATCGGCTTATCAACACCCTAAAATTTTTCGGACAACTTCGACATTCTATTCTTATTACTTGCTATTTTTAAGTCGAATAGGTAGGTATGTATACGTTAGTCTAAAGTAACTATTACAGACAAATAAGTAAGTAGCCATCTTAAGTCTGCCTGTAAGATTTGACCAGTTGCAGACACATTATATGATTATTTTTAACTAGATATTTCATATTCCTGTAGTACAGGCTGCCTAGAACAAACACCAGTCTCTCACATAATATATAAGATCTGTCCTAACAAAACGTGCTCATTATATTATGTATAATTGTGTGAGGAGAAAAATAAATAAATATTCTAATCTTATTGCTGTGATTATGTACGCTTAGCTCTTGTTGTAAAAATCACTTTAAGCCCAATTCTATACATCAAGATATCCATAATCGGGTGCATTCAGCAGCCTAGTTAGGAGTTCTTATTAAAAATGAAATGATTCAATCGCGGTACGGGGAAACGAGTCAATTGGGCCGACGTGCTGGCTATGAACGTTCTGACACCGTTACTATAGGTCTTAATCCAACAATACGTAACGAAAAATATTGGGGAAATAAAGCCTGTTCGAAAAAGTAGGTAGGTACACTTTATACCCACTTTGTAAGTACGGTAGCTAGTTTTACCCGTGTAGTTCCCGTTACCGTAGGTATACATACAGGGATAAAATATAGGCAATGATACTACAAATAACGTAGCTTTCTATTGGTGAAAGAATTATTAGGATCGGTCCAGTAGTTTCGGAGTCTCAAATCAAATAATTTCTGTTTATAATATTAGTGGTGGCTCCCCGAGGTTTCTCCCGCATCTCCATTGACCCGGAGATCTTCCGTTTTTCCGGGATAAAAAGTAGCCTATGTCCTTTCAGGCTATAGACTATCTGTGCACCAAATTTAATTTATACCGGTTGAGTAGTTTTAGCGTGAAAGCAGATAGACAGAGTTACTTTCGCATTTATAATATTAGTTGGGATTAACTATAGACATATGTAATAGCCGGAAGATAAATAATAAGAAGATAATATTTAATCCCCGGTGCATTTAGGAATTTTATTATTTTCTCATGATGTTGTTTGTGGTAGGGGCGCTAGTAGCGTGACTGCCGACCGCTAGATGGCGTGACCTGCCTTAATAGTTTGACACCGTCAGTTGCATTCTGATTGCAACGGCGAGCCCTAACACTGGTTCAAGTCAAGTGTTCCTAAATAATTATTAAAATGTATCAACATGTAAATTCACATTCTTAGTTTATAGATAATTAGAAGATTATGACAAATTTAAATTACTTATTACCCTAATACTAAGGCTAGATTGTAATATAAAAAGGGATCATTACTTGTGGTCCCAGGATGAGGAAAAAAAACATGTTTAATTAATTGCTTTTGTCATGAATATTGACAAAAATAAGTAAACATGTTTGTAAAGAATTGCTTTATTTTAATTAATGGGGTAGGTCCCTACCTATAGTACCTACTCCTATAATAGTCCTACAATCTATATGCCAATATATAAATCTGAAGAGTTTGTTTGGTTGAACGCGCTAATCTCAGGAACTACTTCTACTTGAAAGTAGGTTTAACTTTCAATGTTAGATAGGTAGTACAATTATCTAGGAAAGCTATGGGCTATATTATATATCATCACGCTACGACCAATACGAGCGGTACACCAACGATATTGTTTCAAAATTGTTTTTTTTTCCTTTTGAGAGTTTTAAGTGAAGGAAATCGCGGGTTAGCGTTAGCTCAAAGTAACTGTTATAAAGTAACAAGTACCTATGTACCTATTTGTTGTTAGTTCGTCCAGTGAAATAAAGTGTCAATGAAAACAACAATTGCGTTAAAGTTCGTAGTTCGCTCACATTCAGCACTGACATGGCATCGCAATGCAAAAATCCAAACTATCGGCACATATCGGGACAATTGGTATTTCAAATGTATGCAAATGCACTCGATTGAATGTGCTTTTCCAATGCCAACCTATTCACTTTTACATTGCACAAATACGGTTACACGCAAGAAATACCCCTTCATACTAAACATTAAATAAATAATAATTATAATAATAAATATCCCGGGACACTTTTCACACACGGCCAATCGGATTCCAAACTAAGCAGAGCTTGTAATATGGTATAACTATAGTTTTTAATTTATATATTACATAAATAGAGAATTACATCCAGACACAGAACTTTAGACATATTCATACATCCAAACGTTTGTCCTGGGTGGGATTCGAACCCACCGGGGCAGCTTGAAAGTCAAGGTCGCTAACCACAAAGCCAAATACCCCTACATACTAAGCATTGGTGGTCTATAAGAAAGATCAGAATTACTCAAAACATATCTTGCATTCTTAAATGCTGATTCTCGATTCCCACATGATTATTTTTATTGGCACAACGTCTCATTCCGTCTTTGATAGTGACTCACTGTCTACCATCCCGCTGTGAGGTCGCCGCGGGTGGTCAGGAAACCACCATAACCTGACCTTCCATTACCCCCCCATCACACTCCCCCAAGGCTCCTCACGGGCAATATAACCATTAGTTACGGGCCTCGCTACGCTGGTCGCTTCATGTCGTTGTTTCGGATTTCATCAAGCTATGTCAGCAGGGTTTTTGGCCACCAATACCTAGTTGACGGAATTTAAACTCTAAACCGAATAATTAAGGTGGATATTTACAAGATGGTAGCAATGAAAAGGTTCTTGGAATCAATTTTGCTGGGATAATTATTGCAGTTTGACCTGCTACTGTCATTTGTTAAACTAAAGAGTTTGTTTTGTTTATGTAATTTTAAGCTTTTGTAAATATTTGACACAAGCAAGTTGGAGACATATTAGTTAAATAAATACTGGAGATGGTTCAAAGCTTTTAGACACAAAAAGCATAATAGATCAAATCACTGCAACTTAAAATAACCATTATAAAGTAATCTCATCATTAAAGGTCCTTTACGCCCATGTTACCAATTCTGTTGAGAGCCCAAAAACATTGCGAACTTCAAAACGCGAACTACTTTTCAAACTTCTGAATGGATCTTTAGTGCACTTCAGCGCTTCGTCCACTACAGACTGTAAATTAATATTACGAGCCCAAAGACGATGGAAACTTCGAAAACCGGCCCCTTTGTACGTAACATGCAACTTGTTATACGTTACTGCAACAACGTTTGTTGCCCACAAATATTGACTGACCGGACCATGTCTTACATTCTAGTAGATTTACAACCTATATGGATTTTGCCGAAGTTTATTTAAGGTCAACTCAAAATTTGTTGCGTGTTTACAATTCTGGAAGTTAAAGTTTGACGTGTAAGTTTGGATGTTGTCACCTTCATTATAATATTTATTATTTGAAGTTGAACTTGTATTACGTATAGATTTAGTTTGACTAAAATATTTAGTTAATATCATTTTTTTTTCTACGATACTTATATACTTAGTTATATAAAAAAAATTCTAAGCAACTTAGCCACGTCGAAGCCAGGTACGAATTCTGCGAATATTCATAAAAGCATCATAAGTCCCGATGAAAGACTGATAAATCTCCCGAAGGACGCACGCGGGCGACCTTGGATTGCGGTTAGAGGGAGACAGCGATACCAGCCCGATGCGTTGGCCTGTAAATGATTTATATACCCATTTTATTTTCCATATTCAGTCCCGTTTTCCCGGAAAATGTGGAAACTCGTGTAGCTACGATGTTACATGGCAAATCTCTTTTGTAGTGAATCCTTCTAATATAATATTATAAACGCAAAAGTTTTTGAGGTTAGCTGTATGCATGTTTGTTACGCTTTCATGCAATAATGGCTAAAGGGATTTATACGAAACGTATTTTATAATTGCATTAAAAAGAAATGAAATACATTGAATTGAAGATTATATAATATACTTGTTGGCTGATTTGTTTGTGAGTTAACTAATACAAATTCAAAAACCTACTTCATCCATTGGAAAAATCATAAAGCGCCAGCAACGTTTGCCTCCGAGAGCCCACCCCTGTAAGTATTTCGGACAATAAAATATTTTCTACGTATATTTCTGAAAATGTTTTCGCCGGCCGCTCAATACAAGATATAAACGGACCGAAAAAAATTTCGGGTATACGGTATACCATTCTACAATGGTGCGTGGCAAATAAAAATAATAAATGCGCAATTCTTTAGGCAGGGCTGTAAAACTGTCGGTCGCACTCGCGCCCTTGAGCCGGGCCGGTGCCCGCCCGCGCCCGCGCCCGAGTGCGGCCCTGCCTTTGTGCCGATTGACGCCATATCAAATTTAGTAAATTATTATTTTTTAAATAGCTTCTTTAATGTGTTAATTTTAAGTTAGTCCTAGATTGAAAATAGCTTTTTAATGAAACTACGAGTAAGCTTTGTAAGAGAACTATAAGTGTATTTTTATGCTTATATAAGAAGTAGTTCATATACATAGTGTTGATTAGGTATATCTTTTTATGAATATAAAAAATAGGTTTTCGTTTTTTTTATTAAAGATTACCTATTTACTTCGTAAGCTCTGACGGTAACTTCATAAGCATTAACTTCATAAACACTAAAAATATATATTTTTAACACAAAACAATTTATTCAATTTAGACCCTAATTGGACATAAATGTAGGCCAAGGCCGCAGAAGTTAGTATTCTTATATTTAATTTACCCTATTATCGTAGGTCGCCTGGACGGAATCCCTTTACCGATAAGGCCTCCTGCGTCCTTAAGGTCGTCTCGTCTGATTATATTAGCAATTTTGTCATGAGAAAGCTACTAAACTAATAAGGAATAATATGTATAAACTATAAAAATATAGATGTGGGCTAGTGTATTTTTTAACTGACTTTCAAAACTTTTCTTGGATAAACCTGTATATTTGTTCAGTATCTGGATGTAAATAACTATTTAAAAAGTAGCACCTATATACCTAGCTATCTAGTCATCATTGTACAAGATTAAAGTAGGGACAAGATAATAGGTCACTTTTGACATTTCATCAAAATTCAACAACGTAACCTTGTAACGGCGGGCATAAAATAAGAACTGCACAATTGCTTAACTTTTTTCAATTACGTTTACATATTTATTGTAATAATGACCGATACGAGTAATTTTACGATTTGCTTTCACTAATAAACCATTCTAAACATAATAAACAATTTCTGATCTAAAGAACTGAACGTCGTTACAATGTTGCGTCAGTCAACCCTTTTTCTTTTTAAACACTAGGGATGTTACTCTAATAATCGAAAGCTGATAGGAATGTAAGTTGAATCGAATGCAATGATTACTTGTGAAGAAAAATCACCATAAATTTATAACCACGTTGTGATTATAATAAAACCTAATTATACATATTTATTATTCTTTTAACTAACTATAAAAATACAAAATAATTTAAAAGAAAATAATTTTACAAGATTTTGAACGAGATGTGAGAATAGACAATATTATTGAAAATGAATTAATAATATCTCTGAGTGCTGACAGCAGTGATGAAGATAGCAGTTCCGATAGTTCAAGTGAATAAAAGCAATTTTTTTGTTAAATAACGTAGGTACTTGTCTTATTTTGCTCCTTTAATTTATGAAAGAAAAAATAATAATGGGACAGGGATTCGCATGATCATTTTTAAAATTCACATATGTTTCAAGTCTGTATCGATTCATTCGATTCATTCATTTAATCGATGTTTTTAAGCAGGTCACCTCACTATGAATATAAAACTGACATCTGTCAAAAGTGACCTATTATCTTGTCCCTACTTTAGGCGTGTATTACTTTTTAAAGCAAATTTTTAGATTTACCTACATGTTATATAATTTTTTTGTTAACAGTGTGTTGTGTTTTTGTCAATGTAGACTCAATATGTGTAGTACTTATTGTCACAAACCTTTGTGGTTTTTAAATGCTACTATGTAATAATTGTTTTATTGTTATTTTGAACCTGTAATAATAAATAAAAAAAAAATAATACTATACCATCATCATCGGCTAATATACGTATCCACCGGAGGAGCTCCAGCCTCCCCTAATATCGAAGGGGTGTAGGCCATAGTCCACCACGCGGGCCCAGTGCGGATTGGCGGACTTCACATGCCTTTAATTGTGACATCTCGGGCATGCAGGTTTCCTCACGATGTTTTCCTTCACCGAAAGCCAGTGGTGTGAATCGTACGTAAGTTTTTTTATAAACTCAGAGGTACGGACCAGGGATTTGAACCTGCACCCTCATGATCGTGAGTCTTTAACAACTAAAAACTTGCCTTAAAAGTTACGATGAGAATAATAATAACTTGTGTTTTTATTATACGCGGCTAATTGATTCCAAACAAGGCAAGAGCCATGTCAACTAGATACTACCTCTACACATAGATACTACATCTAGATACAGACAAACAGACATGCTCACGCACACAAATATTTTCCTAGAATAGAACACAAGACCAGCAACTCAAAAGTCTACTCCCACTGAACTATCACAGCTTTAAACTACGATAGTTTTCTTTAGAATTTAATTTTGTTTTTCTTTTATACATTAATCTAACGTAAACAAAGCTCCGAGCCATCTGTCTGGATGACGTCACTTCTGCAGGGCATATTTCTTCTGTTTTAAAGTATGTCCTAGATACAAAAGACAGAGAAGGATTGTTAGCGCACCCACTCGGTGGAAGTAAACAAACCATTTTGTCATGTTTATTTTTTTAAGCAAAAGCCCCTTTGAGAAAGTGTAGCTTTGCCTCGAAGAGCCATTACAATTACTTAGTTAAAAATATCCAAATAAAGGATGATATGAGATTAAAATGGTTTTTGTATGCACCGATGTAAAAATTGTAACTAATATCATAAATGCGAAACTAACTGTCTGTCTCGCTTTCACACTAAAACTACTGAACCGATTTAAATGAAATTTGGTACACATATAGCGTAAATCCTGAGAAAGGACATAGGCTACTTTTTATCCCGGGAAAATTGAAGATTTCCCGGGTACGCGGGTAAAACCGCGGGGAGTCACTAGTACTACATACTTTTGTATAACATACCTGTTTGAATTATGAAGACTATCCATAGACTTGCAGATCTCGCAATAAAGAAAATATAGGTACTAAGAAAAAGTATTTATGGAACGCAGAAATAACCGTTCCAAGTTACTCAGTCATCAGCAATATTTATAGGTTATTTATTACCGAATATTATGGGGTGCTTAAACACTAAATTCATGTTATCTGTTTTATAGCATTTCTAATAGATTTTTCATAAGTCGTAATATAAGGCTTGGCAGGTGCTTCTACATGATGTAGGTCAAACACAGATATTTTTACGACTTCAATAAAATGGTGAATTTTAAGTACCATGGTGATTCCGAGATGGTATATGATTTCATTTTTATGATCAGTGTATTTATTATAACGATTTTTACGAAACAGTTTTCTCTTTGACAAATATATGAATAATATTTTTAGGTATACCTAATACCTACTAGGTACATGTTTACTCAATTAGGTACCTACTACCTTTATATTACTATGATACTAGTGGCTCCCCGCGGTGTCACCCGCGGTCCCAGAGGATCTTTAGTATTAATCCAGGTTATAAACTAGGTATCTGTGTTCCAAATTTCATCTAAATCCGTTCAATAGTTTTTTGCGTGATGCTTTATTCGGAAATGCATATACACAACAACTTTCTTTGTGTCAATATTTTTAAGTTTTTTAATGACAGAAGAACAAATCAGGCTATTTACGTTACATATAAATAAACATGTATCCAGAATGAATTCTTAGAAAACCATCAAACTACTTACATCATATTATATCTAACATATCGAACACAGCCGCGGGCGTAGCTTGTTAACAAATAAATCGTCATGTTTACCTTACAACGTGATTGTTAAAGCAATGTAGCGAATTCACAACAATAATATCAATTGCGATAACTCGACTGTTCCGAATGGCAACGGTTTGCGAAATCCAACTAATTTAACTAAAACACGCCGGCAACTATCAATCAGCCTTTGTTTCCAGTAATTTGCCGACAGAACTGAGTTTATTCGGCGTTAAGTTCCGAGCTTTGTCCACGTTGTATCAACATACTCGTTGGTACGCTTTTTCCGACACAACCCAACTAATCGGTTCAAAGGTTTAAATTGAAAATGCTTGAACTCTTCAAAGACTTTACTTTTCAGTTTTCAGTGTTTGAACTTATGTAGTATTGATGCTGATTCAATTCAATGTTTATAGAATTTTTTTTTTCAAACCTGTTGCTCCCCGCTGTTTATTAAATTTTCCCCGGGATAAAAAGTACCCTATGTGTTAATCCAGGGAGAACGATATTTTATTGAAATCGCTCCAGCTGTTTAGGCGTGAAGAAGTAACAGATATTAGTGTGAAGTGTAAATAAATAGGTAATATACCATTTACATGTTGCCCGCGATTTCACTTGGTTTGCAGGAAATAATATCAATATTGAATAGATATCGCAAAAATAGTAAAACTAGATTAGTTTTATAAACCGTGATGAACAAACATGCATAAATGAATATTCCATACGGGGCTGAGCCAAATATTGAATACAGGGTCACGTTAGATCTAAAATGGATTCCGAATTTTAAACGAGATAAAGTTAGAAAAAATATATGCGTCCATTTAAAAACCCGATGTAAAAACTTATTTTCGGGGGAATTAAGTAACATCAGTATTGAAACATTCCGTACAATATTAAAAATGCATGCGGGTAGAATGTGCAGAAATACCATTCACTAGAATTGGTTGAAGGGCTAGCTCTCCGGTTATGTTTAGCTTTTCGCATAATTTAACGGAGATTACTTAACTGTAATTGGAGAGGTCTTTTTTTATTTAGAATTGAGATTTAAAACGACTTTTTTTCGTTAGATCGTTATCTGTGGGTAGGTGTGTAAGTGATGGGGATTGGCGGTTATTTGTAGATATATAATTGTAAAACCAACAGACTAGTACTTAAATGTAAAATTTATAAGTATTAATATATTTTACAAACTTGAGATCTCATTAAATATGGTCAAATTATTGTGCACAGAAACTTAAAACGACGCATAAATTTGAATTTATTGAAAACTAGTTAGATTTTGTCAATTCAATACTGTACTTAGCATTTACCAAATCACTTGCATTAACACATTAAATAACTATTATTTATTTAAGTTAAATAACTATACCGTGGAGGGTTAAGGCACCACGCGGGCCCTAAGTGGATTTTACATATTATAAATACTTTTCAAATCACATCTACTGCTAGTTTTCTTATGATATTTTCCAAGCTAATAATAAATCTATACGTTAGTTTGAAGCTACTGAGCCACCACGTATATAAGTATATACTTAATCAATATTTCACATTATATAACAGCTATTTATGATGTATAAAAATAACAGAATGTTGCTGACGACTTTCTTTGTGGCTCCGCCGAACGCCATGCCGCTATATTAGTTAACATTCATTTGTCAAAGTCAAGAGTTGGATTTATTACTATTTATGGTGTTGCCCGCCCCACTGACCCCGCACCTAGATATTATGGGGGTCTTTATAAACTTAATGGGAATGGAAAGGTCAGAGTTGAGCTACTGTTTGTCGACTGCAAAAAAGTGGTTATTTTCCAAATTAGAAAATCAAAAGCTCGAGTTAGTTACTCACCGTGGAGGGAGAGGTATAATTTTGTACCTACCTAATTTCTGCTTAAATAGTGGGCATTCAATAAAAACTTGTATTTTTTAGATTTTGACATAAATGTCGAATTGTATAAACATTTTTTGTGACATGGCGCTCATAATGCAAAATTGCTTAAACAGCAAAGGCGTTATTATTGGCATCTGATTGTCGTTATGTAACCTACCTCGTGTATTTCAAATTTCTATACAAGTAATAAACAATACTTTTAACAAAATATAACCTTTATATAGCTCGTTATAGTTTAATTACATTAACGTAACGCCTAAAAAGCTTTATGACTTTAAACGCGAAAATGTAACTCATGTTTATGCATGAAAAGAAAACAATGATGTATTGTACTTTTACATATGGCAACATTGTAGCAATTACACAGCTGTCAAAGCCATGACGTCACGCGCTGACGGCCCGTCGCAGGCTGAAAGGGTTTCAGTAGCCGCCGGAGCGTGAAACAGTTTAGAACCGTTTTGATTGACAAACAATTATGTTTTCTACGAGCTTGATCGATGCTTGAGTACCTCGACTCTCGTCATAATGTCAGGTGTCATTCCTATAGAGATAGTTCGAAGGTTAAAGGGCTCTGTAACGAAATGGGGAGGAACAATTTTATGGTTAAATGGGTTGTTGCTGTTGTTGGTTGTTTAAGTATTTGATATAATATTAGAATATATGATAAGATATGTAATATGATATATTTAAAACTTATTTTCTGCCTGGTTGTTCCCACTGAAATTATGTAGAGTTTCAATGACTTGTTCAGTAGTAGATATACCTAGTTCTTCGCTGATATAAAAATTTTACTTACAAGCATTGCATCTCAATAGTCTTCAAATTACATACATGAAAACTTGTTTATTCCAAAAAGTTTGTTTTAGAAAATCAAAATGGCTTCCTACACGTGAAAGATCGATCATTAACAAAGTGATTGATATATTACGTTGGCATATTTACACTTGCTGTCGACTTCAGTGCAATTCTGTAAGGTAAATTGACACTAGCTATTCTCTGTCCGTTTCGTTTACTACGGTATCGAGTGAGACATCCGAGGCTCAGAGGTCGAAGCTGGTATTAAAGAATCCAAAGGTTGGGGTTATACAAAGTTGAACTAACTTCACAATACTATTGGGAGATGGATTATTTCCACCCGATCCAACGCCGTCTCACCCGGGACACAGGAATCTTTCAACTTTTACCAGGGAAAGGTATCCTTATGTTTTTAAATTGAAGATAATGGCTTGGGGTCTGCATCATTCAGCTAATATTTCGTCAATATTTATTTCATTTAAAATGCTTTTATTATAAAAATATTAAGACAAGTTCTACCATCCAATAGTCTTTCATAAGGAATATAAACATAGGCTTTTAAAATGAATAAATTTATTATATTATTGCAACATTTATGAAACAATTAAAACATTTTTTTTTCAGTTCTATATGTTTGTGTGTTCAGCCTCTTGTGTCCCACAGCTGGGCATAGGCCTCTCTCCCCCGCTTCCAAACCTGTCTATCTTGGGCTGTTCCTGGCCAGTTGTTATCAAAGGTTTCCAGGTCATCTCTCCATCTACGCTTCGGCCTTCCGCGACGTCTGTGTCCAGTAGCTGGGGACCAGAAGGTCGTAATTTTGGCTCAGTTGTGGTCATTCGACTGACGGGCCCTATTCACAGTTCTATATACAGTATATTTTGAATTTCATTCATCTAACATTTACCATATTCTAAATCAATTGTAAATTTCAGAGGATATATCGAGTTCAATTATACATTTCAATTGAGTGTCACAGAAACTAATGGCTTTTATATATAACCCCACTTAGTCTTGAGCAATTTCGGTTGCTCTTAGACACTGTCTGATGACAGCATTATAATACTAGTGGCTCCCCGCGGTTTCACCCGCGTTCCCGGGATAAAAAGTAGCCTATGTGTTATTCCAGAACATATTCTAGCTCTGTGCCAAATTTCAAGCAGATCCCTTCAGCCGTTGGAGCGTGAAAGAGTAACAAACATCCATACTTACAAACTTTCGCATTTATAATATTAGTAGGATTATTTCAGTGTACATGTTACCAGCTCGAGCACATTTTGGTGCATCTCCTAAATATTCTAAAATTATCTACATAGCAGCGATGTAACGTTTTACTACCGCAATAAACTGATGACCTATAAAATCATAGATTAATGTATTCAGAGTGTACCGCTCCAGGTCATGACCTAAGCCGTTAAACTATATTTGTATTGTACGTAGTTTCCATTATGAACTAATGTTTTCGTGTCTTCGAGACATTTAAATACTGTTTCTTTATTTTTTTTAACTATCCAATTTTCTTATTACGTGCAACTGACTGTACTATTAATAATGGCAGAAGAAATAAGTTGTTGATATTTGCATAACTGTGCCTATTTTGTTCTAAATGGTCAATAATTTTGATGCCTATCATCAAAATTTTGATCTTATATCATCTACATATTATGTATCTGTATAATACTAAACGTAACATACACTTGAGGCGTTTTTAATAAAGCCTTTCCCTAATGATTAGTATTTCTCTAAGGTTCGTCTTCTTTGCAATATTGTAGTAATCTGTCCCTCTCACAACTCCTCCAGATCGGTTCTGCAATCAAATTCATCATCAACAGCTCATATACGTCTCCACCGAGGAGCTCGAGCCTCCCCTAACAACGAGGGGGTTTAGGCCATAGTCCACCACGCGGGCCTAGTGCGGATTGGCGGACTTCACATGCCTTTAATTGTGACATCTCGGGCATGCAGGTTTTCTCACGATGTTTTCCTTCACCTAAATCAAATTAACAAACAATAATTAATCATAAATTAATTTTTCCAAACGATCGCTTCGTCGATTATCTCAAATGTGTGCCGACGTGAAAAGTTTACCGAAGTAGAAAATATAATGTTATGCTTGAAAATAAGCGATTAAAGCGTAATTAAAACCGATAATTGTGCATTTGCTAATAAATGTGGGTCGGAATTATTTTTTCATTAATTCTATGTTATTCGGAATTAGGTTGTATTGGTTTGGATGATTGTTAAATGGGTTTTATTTATTTTTTCGGCGAAGTCCGGCCGTTCGGTGCGGAAACTCCGAATGCTTTTGCAGTTATTTTGGATACACGAATACAAAACGATGAAGTTTCAGTGCACTTTGTGTATTTTTTTCTTTCGCGAACCTCATTTTATGATTAAAATAAGTAACAAGAAAAAATATTTTTGTTAAAATGTGATAAAACCCTGATGATTTTAAGTATCGTCCACTTCAAAAGAATCATCCTATATTATAAATGCGAAAGTTTTATGAGTATGCATGTATGTTTGTTACTCTTTCACGCCGAAATTACTAAACGGATTTAGTAGAAATTTTACAGTTTTGATAGTTTTTATCCTTTTTTTTTTTTGATGACCCAGGGGAATGAATCCTCATAGGATACCCGAGATTAACTCATACTACTTTTTATACGCGAAAAATTTAAGAACCCCTAGGATGAACGGGTGAAACTACAGCCACTAGTATATTCATGTAGTGGATAAATACAAGCTGACTAAGATATTCAATTAAATATGCAACAAGCTTTATCTAAGTGTTTGATAGTAATATACAGGTGGATCGACAGGGCTGTATTAGTATGTTTGAATGAATGTAGATAAATGATAATTACATGTAATGATGCAATTTATTCCATGTCAATTGCCGATAAATATTCTTTGATGATTTATATATAGTTCCTATACAAGTTTAAACTGATTTATTCATAAAGGAGAGTTGTTAGATTATTATGCTTCAGTAATGAGCCATGTGGCGATAGTAGATGGACGTTATATAAGTTGTATGGCTGTATTACGTATAGTGTTTTTATTGCAAATCTCTTGTTATAGAGTTTTATATTGAATGGGGGTATTACACGTAAAGAGTTTTCATTGCAAATTTATTATAGAGGGTACTTTTTGATTTCTGGATCGGACAATATATTGGAAAATTTTGGATGTCTAAAATAACTGATTTGAAGATACCTTATTGGAGCGTGAATTATTAATTCAATTTTTTTACACGTTCAGTTAAATTTATACTAATAAATATAGCTGAAAAGTTTCTTTATTTGTTTGCTTGCTTGCTTGAACGTGCTTATCTCAGGAAGTACTGCACTGAACTGAACTACTGGTCCGATTTGAAAAATTTTTTCAGTGTTAGGTAGCCCATTTATTGAGGAATTGCTATTGGTTCAAAAGCATCACGCTACGACAAATAGAAGCGGAGCATCAATCAAAAGTGTCGCAAAAACGGGCAAGTGAAGCTAATCAAGTAGCAAGTCAAATAAGTTTTTGCAAGCACTTACGAAAAGTCAGACTTTAACATCGTAAGCTTGATTTCTGTGAATAAATTACTGTATTGATTGACGTATGTATATTTTATTCCTCACTTAATGCAGCCATTTTACTTTATCTTTAGATATTTTATTGAGCATTAAAAAGCTTCTCTAATAAGAATAAACGCCCACGATAGGGCAAAGAAACTAGTAGACATCAATTAAAAGTACATAAACTTAAGATTTATATATCGTAAGTGTACCAGTCGTGGCCACGGTACCAGTAATGGCCAAAAATTCAAAGAAACATCTAGAATTCGGACATGAGCGAATGTTTTTACATTGGGATCACTGTGACATTGACTTTAGACATCGAACTATCTAAGTTTAACGTTTTATTGAATTCAGTCAGTTACATGTACAAATTTGCGCGAATAAAAAGTGTAAGGTGATTTGAAATTGACAACTACGGCTTTTCTTAAGGAAATCGTTAAGGCGGTGAGCAGGAAGTTTCACTTGTAAAATAGTATTGCTTAATTAAAATCAAAATTAGTTTTGTTTGATGTGTAAGCCATAAAATAAAGATAAACTTAGACTAAGACTGGGATATCCATTAATGGATTTTCCCTGTCCAAGACTGGGTCACAAAACTACAACTTTTATTTGTTAAATTAATTGAATCCAGCTTTGCCGTATCTCACGCGTAACACATTACAAATATTAAATAAGGACTGGACTTTACAGTTTCACTATATTCAGTGCTGAAACTTTCACAATTTTGGTAATATTTCACAAAAACCACTTTTTTTTTTCTTAAACTGGCCACCATTGGGTCATTTACCATACATTCACAAGTTGTTAGTAGGTATGATAGTGTCATGTTTTACCGATTAAAATGTCTACAGTCTGAGAAGTAATTAACTTGAGAACCATCAAATAAAATCTGGATTCTATTAAATTACATAATTATTTAAACCGGACCAGTAGTTCCTGAGATTAGCGCGATCAATCGAACAAACTCTTGAGCTTTATATATTAGTATAGATTATCATATTTCAGATTGTTTAAAATATAATTTTAACTTATTAATGAAACGATGGTCAAAGGTAATCCGACCAAAAAAGAGTGGAACGTAATTTACGAACCCCGTGCGATAATCCGTTTAATTTGGAATAATTGTTTAAATAATCCAGCCCTTTAGTCTGCGACACAATCGCGCCCTGTAATTAACTGGATTGTGATAAAAACTGGACCGAAATTTCGGACCCTTTGCCCTTTTTACCACCAACTTCATTACACGAAAAAAAAATTACAACATAAAGCGCGTATCTCTTTTTGATAATCGCCGGGTTTAAGCTGGATTTTCAGGTCTCATTATAGAATGTTAATCATTTTTTGTCGAGTGATGTTATTAATATAACAATTTCCCAAATGTAACAATTACGACTTTTCTTTTTCAGCGGCGAACTCGTCGACAAATTTGCTGGATAATCGTACCTTAAATGAAACAGTTTATTTTAAAACAGTAATATTAGAAATTTTGAAGTAAATTATATACCTATACACAGAGGTTATTCAAGAAAGGAGTTGAGAGATTTTTACAGAGTCAGCAATGCGTGAGTGAGACACCCCTGGCGTTGCAAGCGTCCAAAGGCTACGTTAACCGCTTACCGTTAAAAATACCCTCTCTCACTAATACGGGGATGGTGTCTTCTGAAAAAATGTGAAGGTTATTGACCTTCGCCACTTCAGCCACATTTATTCAGCGTCCTTAATTAGTTTACCTAATGATAGTTAATTAATTAGGCTAACAATCACCGCGCCCATTTGTTTAGGCTATCGGATTACTCTTCTCTTTGTTTTAAACTCTAGGGGGATGAAACAACTATATACATTACAATATAATGAATACCTACAACTTAGTGATTAATTAAAATTCAATTTTGATTATAAACCTTTTTCAAGTAATACGCAGTTAGGTCATTGACCGATCTGTTAATATTGATTTCGATTTATTGAAGTTTTGTTTAACTTTATCAGTATATGATATGAATACGATGAATAGATTTATGGTAAATATTTGTATGTTTTATAAAGTTTTCATGTGCAAAAATTTGCATGATTTATGATTATATAGATGCGTTTTTAAGAAGATACTTTAATAAAGAAATATAAACTATTGCATTGATAAACATTAAAATTTTGTTCAATAACATAATTATGAGTTTATTTTATTAACTAGTTGACCCGCCCAACTTCGTTTTCGACACTTGCCCGTTTTTGCAACATTTTTTATTGATTCTCCGCTCCTATTTGTCATAGCGTGATGATATATACCCTGAAAGCCTTCCTTGATAAATGGGCTATCAAACACTGGAATAATTTTTCAAATCTGACCAGTAGTCAAGCTAACAAACAAACTCTTTAGCTATATATATAAGTATAGATATAGATTATTCAGATGAAGTTTTTCCTACATAATAAGTGTCCATTCAAATAATAGTAATACTTTTAATAGTAATTATTTAAGTATCATAAAGTTATCTCATGATTGCATAACCCTGGCCACTCCACCGCGCAGTTACATAGAAATTACCCCTGTATAAGTATACAGGGTGTAACAGATTTCGTTCATTTCATTTTTTTCCTAAAGGCCGTTTATAACAATGACCCTCGAGGCAAGAGGGATTTTAGGATGACCCTCCGTAATAACGCTAGGTAAGAGATATTATCTTATAAGTGCTTTACTAGCAATAAAAAAGGCATTTTATGTCGTTTTAAAGTATTTAAGCGATAATCAGAGTGGTAATTGGTGCTAAGATTTTGCTTTTGACTTAGAAGCAGCTAAGTTTTTATCCGACTGTGCAAAAAAGAGGGTTGTTTTACGTAGTACGTGCCTAATAAATCATCTAATATATAAAATTCTAGTGTCACAATGTTAGTTACCGCACTCCTCTGAAACGGCTTGACCAATTTTTATGAAAATTTATATGCATATTCAGTAGGTCTGAGAATCGGCTACTATCTATTTTTCGTACCCCTAAGTGATCACGGAAACGGGAACTACGCGGGTGAAACCGCGGGGCGGCAACTAGTAACCATATAGATTTGAACTTGGAAGGTGTAGTTAGATTCGTCTTAAATTTAGTATCTTTATATTTTGCATATAAACTATTATAGAAGCATTCTCTAATATGAAGATTTAATAATATGTAAAACAAACAGTCTGTTTATACATCAATTAGTAATTCTCGCTACCATATATGTGGTAAGAAGGTCAAGGACATTAACCCAGAATTCCTAGAAGGAAATAAATCCACGGAAAACTGACGATTGGATGACTAACAGGGGCGTATAATCGAATAGAGAGATGTATTGTAGGTAAATGTTATTGAAATTATTTTTTGAAATGTCAGCTCCCAAATTGAATTGTTTCAGATTTCAGCTGTAACGGATGTGACGTGGCATAGGGGGGTGGGGGGGGGGGGAGGGGGGGAAGCGGAGGGTGAAAACCGTCGAATCACTTTATACCAATATCTTTGTAGGATTTGTTTAAAATTTATTTTTAATCCCACCCGCGAAATAAGGGGTCTGTCGGGATCCATTTATTTCAGTTTAGGTGGCTTTAAATTTTAATTCAGCTTTGCATGAGAAACGTCTTTCTGGCGGCGGCAATCGTGAGTTATAGTTTTTTTTTGGTAATAAATGTTTGTTATTTAAGGGAGAGTAAGTAGGTATATTGCTATAGTTAGTAAAGTTTTATGGGTATTAATTACTACATATAGATTAGAGAATTATTACATATAGATGTACGTATATTAATTATTACTGATGACTTCAAAGACTAACTACTGTTGAGGTTTTATCAGTCATAAATTAGGTATCACATTTACATAATCATGACCGATTTATCTGTTTTGTTGTAAAAAGTAAAAAATAAACAAAGAAAATGTTAAAAGATTTTTTACTTAATAAACACTAATTTGACGGAAACGATCCTGTATTTTGGGTTTCATTTTATTTTTTTCTATCAAACATTAAAATATCACTCGTTAATGTATCAACAAACAAACATACCATTAATTCCTAGTAATGTATGTATGTGTATGACACACTCATCCTTAACGCAGTACCCCGGCCGGTAACACAATGAGTCAACCGTCGAAAATTTAATTCGTTTCAAAGTTGCCAGCCTAATTCGTTTACCCATTCGGGAAATTAAATAGATGGGTAATTTGGCAACCCCATTAGTACGGCCCTACGGTTTAAATTGAGGACCTAGGGCGAAAACTAGGGGTCAGATTTATGCGTCGGGGGCAGGAAATTTATATCAACAGATTCATGTTGAATTTAATATCCGATTAGAGGTTGTGTAGAGAGCGTGTAAACTGAGAGAAGAAGACTCATTCACACATTCTTGAAAGCCCATGTACTTACGAACCATATTAAAGATGATATTGCAAGTTCGCAATCTGATCCCAAAATAAGCAGAGTTTGTGTTAAGGTAACCAGATAACTGATATACCTAAGTTACTACATATATACTACTTTTAAATACACACTTATATATGTATAGCTATTTACATCCAGGCACAGAACAAACAGATATATGCATGCATACAAAATTGTTTGTGGGATTCGAACCCTCGACCGGCGCCTTGAAATGCTTTCATGAAGGTCGTAACATCAATTTATCAATAGTAAAGTAACCCTAAGTAATAGTAATGAAATTGATACTGAAATATTGAGATTCCTAAAAATATTTATATATAATTAACTTAGAACGTAACAAGCCCCATACAGGTATAATTAAGGTCAAAGGTAGACTATGAATTAATTAATTGTCAATTAATGTGATGTTTTTCATAGAACCAGTAATATGTACCTTTGTTCTAGTTAGTTCTGATCTTCTCAGTAAAAGTTTATTATTCTCATATGCTTATTAGTTCCTAAACTCAATAAATGGATTTTGATTTTTTGGGTTCACTATAAGTTGGTTCTAGAATCACAATATAAGTACATATATCGAGAGTCTATCTTATACTTTCATTGACCACAAAAAAGGTTTAATAAGTAATTGTTTTTTTCACTGCTCATAAAAATGTTAAATAATTGTTTTCCTTTTTTCAGGCTTTTTTCCGGCAGTTTGATTTCAAGGTGATATTATCATAATTTGATAAGACAAATCACGAACCAATTTCGATCCCCATCTCAGCTGACATTTTATTTTCCGTAACCAACTCGGGGGCTATTTGTTTATTCGCAATCCGATTTGATTTATTCAAATAAATAATAATGGGTCTTTTAGCACAATTGGTTGTTATGTCAGAGTGCAATGTAAGTGAGTAAAGGGAAATTAGTTTAACGCACCCCAGCCGTGTGTAATACGATTTATCTGTGTTTTAAATACATTGCCGGTATATAAAGTTTTTTGCATTACTCGCATTCATTGAAAGCGTTAATGGAGATGAATTGTGTCTGGCGAGACGCCAGTGTGACTGTTTTGCCACTACTATCCGTTTTTGAAAGAGATATGGATGTATTATATATTAGCATTGTCTTTATCGTCATTTTCTAAATATAAGAAAACAACATATTTATTAAAAGAACTATAGCCCAGTTTGTCGCCGCCTCTTTTCGGAAATATAAAAAAAAATCTTTTGTCTTTCATAAATACCTACCCTTCTTATCAAAACTTATGTTTCGATGTAATTAGGTGTGTTTGTGGTATCTTAGCTGATCGAATCGAATCAATCTAAACAATCGAATGTACCGATTTGGATACATACTTTTTTTGTGTCCTCGATATGTTTACAAAATTTTAACCGTTTCCTAATCATCATCATCATAAAATTTGGGTTTATTCTAAAAATACACCACTTTAGGTAAAGAACACAAAGCTACAATATACTTTCAAACAATGTTTATGTATATACCTTCAGTATCTACCTAACATAATATACTACTAGACATGTTACTTACCTTTAGTCCTCTATAAAGGAACAATGGGCAAATGGTAGTGGTAAACTTCTTTTATGTTTTTGTGAGGGGAGAAAGCTTGTTAAATAATTTTTATGTGCACCAACTCACATGGTGGAATGGACTTCTGCGTAATGGACGATTAAATCAAATTGTGTCTAGACTGAAAAAAAAACTGTCTATTTTAAATGAGTTAATCATAATAACATCGATTTGTTTCGCTAATGTATTTTATGCGTGGGTATTGCTTAAAGGCTAAAGTTTTATCTAAATAAGGAATTTATGCTAAAAGGATTAAAGGATAAGTAGAAATAGAATGTAATGAGAATTGTTATATTAGTGTTTCAGTGTAAGTAATATTGACCCACATTTTTTAATTAAGAATGTGTAAATAGAGCTGTTGATGACACAATTGAGGGATAGTGTAAAACCTTTCAATAATAACGCCTAAATGCATGGTGTCTAAATGTCATTAATCTTTTTTATAAATGTCTCCAGTAAATAAAGGATATATACTTTTATTGAATCTGCAAATTACACATTTGATAATAAAAACATAAGATGGTATATTTGGCAAACACTTTTACTTGATAATTTACGAGAGTACATTAGATAATTTATCATATTTTTATCAGTTTTGTAATTGGCGCCCAACGTGGGCTTGTAATTTAATTTACGCGGTACTACTAAAATCTAAAAATATAGTAATTTACACATAACACTGACAATATTAATCCATTTAATTCCAGGCCAATTATTTACAATTAGTCTCTTAAGTAAAAAAAAATACATATGTGCAATATGGGCACAATTCTAAGCGACATAGCTAAAACTTTTTTGCCTCCCAACTCAATAGTTAGTTCTCGGGTTAACTGTAATAACAATGTTGGTAAAACTAAACTGTAACTTTGACATAGAACTCCGCTAGTATAAATTACTGACCTACCGCTATGCGGATACGTGCTTGTTTTGTTTTAAATGGAAACTTAACCTAACCTAAACTACTTATTAGTTGTTTGCTGAAGTTTAAGTTAAAAGTTTTGTCTAGTATTTTAAAAAGCGCTTTAAACTTGTAACTAAAGTTGATTTTAATAGGAAAAGTAATTGATTAAGTCAAATCAGTTTTCCTAAATCGTTCAAAACCAATATTGCGGACGAATAATATTTTTGAAACTGCATTCCAAGCTTGTTTTTATATTTAAATTATTTGCGGAAAATTAACGATAGGCAATACGACACTAAAATCCGAAATATTTATCATAGTGAGAATTTAACAATTCATATCTACATTCAAAATGCAGTCGGCCATGACTGTTGAAACAGAAGCCAACGGCGATTCATCAGAATTAGCGCTGATTGGCGGGGAGAGTGATGACGTCATCAATATGCAACTAACCAGACGTGAGCGGTTGTATTATGGCATTGCTAAGCGATTCCAAATTTAAAATTACATTTTTAATTGTGTGCTTCAAGTTGGTACTATTACATAGCCAACCTAGGTAGACTAGCTAGGTGCTAGTCTATGCTTAACAGGCCTGACTTCAATGTTAGTTAGAGAAGTTTCAAGGTCATGTGTTTGATTCTTACTTAGGACAAACATTTATTTGCTGGAATATATTTGTCTGTTTTGTTCTGTGTCTAAGAAACGATTACGTATTTAAAAGGACTACAGCACTAGTAAGTATTATGTCAACAATCTGGTAAGGTACTATAGAACGAGTTCTGCAAGGAATCAGATCGGCCGTGTGTGATGTCCCAAAGTTTAAATTTATCACTATCGAAAACTTGAAATTAGTAAACATCCAAAACAAAGTTACTGTTGTAGTGGCAATGTAAAGTTACCCATACAAAACACACGGCTGATTTAGATTGAAGGTAACAAATGCCTCCGGAAGTTCTCTCAGGCATACAGGTTTCCTCACGATTACCTTCCCAAACAATAAATCAATGGTTACTCCAAACTACGGTGTTAAACAATAGAGTAACTGGCACATTACAAATTCGAATTTGGAACTAAACTCAAACTGAAATCAGTTTAACGGGCGCGAGCGCGGATTGGCGCACTGAGTGATGACGTCATCAATACATGTCCGCCGACCAACCGCCGCCCGCCGCAGTATCCCTTGAACTCCGCCGAATGACGTGGAAAATGGCGATCAATCAATGCATCACGGGGTATTTAGAAATAAACGCTTATGTACCCACATTAATTAAGATATTTTCAGGTAGTTACTGATCAATTTGTCTCTTTGCCGCTTCTAGAAAAGAATAGCTTTTTTATAGTAGTGATTAAAAAAAAATGCAGTTTATAATGAAAATTCTAAATATAAATTGTAAATCCTAGTTAATAATACATCACGTCACATTGAGCTGAATTCTACAAAGGATCGAAACCAATATATCATAACTTGCAATTCTTTTCTAATCACGCAAAATAAATTCAAGAGATATATCAAAATTTGACGCGTCGAAAATTTATGTTTGTGGAATTTTCTGTCTGCCAATGTAATTTATGTTTTTCGAGGTTTCTATTACGCAACTCGAGAATTAGATTTTGTTATTTAAATGCCATAAAAACTTGATTCCCGACAGATTTGTGTTTTTGAAAGCTTAGAAACACCGCATTCGTCACGGTTTCCACTACAACTATTTTAATGCCTAATATTTTATCGCATCAAAAAGCCTTTTTGGGGTAATACGCAGATCAAAACAAATGATTTCATTTGTCGCTAAATATATTCCTCTCATTTTCACGAGGGTACCGACTAACGGAATGGAAAAACTTTTACCAGACCCTGGAGGGAGACGGAAATATACGAATTAGTTGTAAGTAGAGAGGGATAGACACAGGTTTGTTGTTTCATTTAAAATAAAGGCCAAGTGTTGTAGTGACTGGCTTATTGATGTCATACATTGTTCTTAAACGCGTGGCAGATGTTTTGTGTGAGGCCTCTTAAGAGTCAACAAGAGGTATTTTGCCTTTAAATTGCTATGTTCTAGATAATTCTGTGTAGATATAGGCTTTTAACAAAGTGGAACTTCAGATGAGAATATGCCTTATAGACCTTATAGTGTATCATAAATTAATATGGTGTAATTTTTAATTATTTTAATTGAAAATCTAAGGTCTTGTTTTACAGACGAATAATGTTTTAAGATTATATAGATTTGACATTGAAATATTCTATATACCTATACATGGGTAGGATTAGGTAGTTTTTACATAGCTTTTGGAGTAAACTCGAATGCGCCCAGTTGACTTCAGTCACTTGAATTAATGACACAGCGTCGGAGGGTCGTTCAAATAATTGACAGGGATTTGCTGCATTTGCACTCTGAAAAAAATATCTATTGGAACCGTAGGATTGAAGCCAATATACCTAGAATGGTATTTCCAATCATGGTTTTTGGTAGAATTTTAAATAACTAAGTACGATATCTTTTCATATTAAAGGCCAATGACCTGCAAAACGTTTATAAAGTAAATAAATATCCTGGGACATTTTTCACACACGGCCAATCTGATTCCAAACTAAGCAGAGCTTGTGATATAGTTACTTACCAGATATACTTTTAAATACATAATTATATAGATTAATACATCCAGAGACAGAACAAATAGACATATTGATGCATACAAATGTTTGTCTTTGGTGGCCGAACCCACGACCGGCGGTTTGAAAGTCAGGGTCACTAACCACAAAACCAACCGGCTGTCGTATAAGCATATACTTCATATATAAAAGGCCAATGACCGATATCACAGTATAAGATTTATACTAAATGATAAGATGTTGACATTAAAAAAAAACAAATAATATTAAAAACATTTCTCAAAGCACTGTCGACTTCAGTTATATTCGTATTCGCTTACTTTAACACAAGTTATTCGATCATAATAATTTCAACACCTATTTTTTTCGATATTTCTCGTCGATGTCTGGAGAAAAATATTTCTCTACGTGAGGGTAGGAATATATTTTTTATCTGTAGCGCGGGTATACGGCACTCTGCCACAGCTGCGCCATTGTTAAGGGCTCACAACATCAATAAGCCATTCTGGGAACGTCCGTAAAGGAATGTTCACACTTCACGCCAAATGAGAATCACGGACCGTTTGGGATTTCAGGTTTAATATTGAAATTATTATTTATGGTTAACTTAAGATGAGTGGTAGCTCAGTTGGGAACGCACCGACTCACGATCATAAGGGTGCAGGTTCAAATCCCTGGCCCGTACCTCTGAGTTTATAAAAACTTATGTTCGGATTCACACCACTGGCTTTCGGTGATGGAAAAACATCGTGAGGAACCTGCATGCCGGAGATGACAAAATTAAAGGCATGTGAAGTGCGCCACCCCACTAGGCTCGAGTGGTGGACATATAGAAAAGGAACTTTATCATCAGCCGATCCCAATAACACAACAAAATAGTATAAAACCAACGTGAAAACTCAATAATGGTACATACCTAAAATTAACCCTTAATATACAAAGGAGAAAATTTATTTGATTCTTATTCAACACCGTTAAGGTCGAATTTCAACTGTCAAATAATTTTAAATAAAAAAAAACGGAAACATTGCAAGCTGCAGTTTTTTTATTGATATACCAAAGGGATTAATTTGAAAAAAAGATTATTAAAAATTCTGGAAACAGAACAGATATTATTAAAAAATAAATTATGATTACAGACCTACATATAATAAATGGAAATGTATTTATTGTGAATTGGGTATGTAATAATTCTCATTTTAATTTACACAGAGATTTCACGAAATAATGAACAAATTAATATAACATATTATATATATTGAATATATCATTGTTAATTCCGAATTTACTATAAATTATTATTTTAATCCCCGTCCGTATAAATGCATTGTATTTAATAATGTATTCAAAATTATTTTGCCCGATTTTGTACTAATTTCGTTTATTAAATGTATTTGTTAATAACGGAATATCATATACTAGTGGTTCCCCGTGATTTTACCTGTTTCTCCTTTCCCAAACTCTAGTCTATGTCTGTACCAAATTTCATAACGATCTGTCCAGTGGTTAAGACGTGAACGCGTAACAGATAGACAGAGTAATTTTCGCATGACATGATCCCACAAGTGGCTTTTTTTTTATACCACAAGGGTGGCAAACAGGCTCCCTGCAGTTTCACCCGCGTCCCTAAAATTTAATTTTTTCCGAGATAAAAAGTATTCTGTGTGTTATTCTAGAACATATTCTAAGTCTGTGCCAAATTTCGTTGTGATCTCTTATCATCCATATTTTTTCACGAACTTTCGCATTTCTAATATTAGTAGGAATTATATGAAAAACCAGTTCAGGTTATAAAACTGAATGTGATGTGCGTACTCCCTAACATCTGAACCGTATGTTTATTTATAGGGCATTAGAAAAGACGAATTCACGTTTTCTCTAAGATCTCTTTTGTGGGGCAGTTAACTTTTGTAGAAAATGTTCAAGTAACGCGCCAAGACATATTACTTGCCATTAAAATTTTAATAGTACCATCTTATTTGATTTGAACTCTTATTTTCTTTGGTTTTATTGTTTCATATTGTTAACAGATACTTTTGCTTATACGTGTGCGAAAAAATTCCCACGGTATTTATATTTATTTAAAGGTTACAGTTTTGAAATTATACAAATACAAATGGTTTATCTCCAGAAAAAGTAAAATTAACTTAGAAGCCATCTTTACATGAAATTCTTAAAACTACACAAAAGATATATGAGAATCTACTTCCTAAAACAGGGTGAAACCCTGTAGCTGAGGATAAGTGTTCCTCCCTTAGAATTGACAGTTAGAAAATGTTAAACGTACCTATAATAGTTTAAGTTATAAAGTAAATATATTTAATGATAGTGTTAGAATTAATAAATGAATGCAGCCAAGATATAAACTACTTTAACTATAAATTTACAAAATATCGTATAGTATCATAATGGTGGTAAGTGATCACCCCAATGCGAGGTTTATTCTACAAAACACTTAAAAGCAATTCATTTTAAATAGATAAATATAATCTATTTTTTTATACCACGACAGTAGCAAACAGGCATGCGGGCCACCTGATGGAAAGCGGTTACCGCAGCCTATGGATACCTGTAAGACCAAGGGCATCACGGGTGCGTTGCCGACCCTTTAAAAACCTATTTACTCCTATTTTCATCTTACTAATTCATATTTTCTTCAAGCCCTCTCTATTTTAGATAATATGAGAGTAGGTATATAAGATATTTTAACAACGGATTTGTAAATATGAATAACATAAAAATCCACGTCTTTTAAGTACTTTTAAGCCCTCGATTTTGTTTCGGTAATTACTCTCTGTAGGACTCATTACTTGTGGTCTCCGATGCGTTTAATTTGTATTGTACAATTTGCGCTAATAGCGTGTTTTTTATGTCATTACTCTGTGGTTTTGAATTGATTTTATGATCTGTAGAAATTCTAATTTAGAATTACATTTATAGTGTTGGTATCTCTTTAATTATCTACTTTAAGTACCATATTTGATTTAGTTTTATCAACCCTGTTTTGGTACAGTACTTTGTGAGTATGGGGGTTTAAGTAACTTTTTTTAGTGGATATTTATTAGAATCGGGACCATTGATATTTATGTGACAGTCAACAAGAAAACTGACTTAAAACATGTTTTGGGAATACTTTTAGATTCACAAAAATTTACCTATCTACTTATAACATCAACCTGTGTTTCTAAAATGTTACCAAATTTATTCTGTTACTTGCTGAAGTAGGTAGTAGGTGTAGGTATTTTCTAAATAGCTGTTTAGGTACCATAGTAACCATATACCGTATGCCTGTTTGCCACCCTTGTGGTATAAAAAAAATTACTACATAATACTTATATTAACCATATACTCAAATACCATATCTAGGTATACTTAATATATCGACATTTACATCTAAACACAAAACAAACAGACATGTTAATGCACACAAAAAACCTAGACTGAAACCGAACCCACGACCGGCGGTTTAAAGTCACTATCTATATAAAATCTGTACCGATATAAAATATTTGAAATAGACTAGCTACTTTGCTGCTAACCATCCACATAGCTAACATTCCTGGTCACCTTGTGGTCAGCTGTTGTGTTGTGGTCACATACCAACAGTGGTTTCGACCACACCTGATTATCTATACATAGATAGTACCACTGGTTTATCTTCTTATTGGAAGTTACAATGATGTGTCATATAAGGTTTCCCCCAATTAAATATCCTGATAAGGCCAATCTTTATACTCAGCTAATCTTTTACAAGCTACGCATAGCTTGACGATTAATGTCGTAGGACATTTTTCACACACGGCTGATCTGATGCCAAAAGTAAGCAGAGCTTGTGCTATAGTAACCAGATAGCTGGTATACTACATATGTATACTATTTTTAAAATATATGCTTGTATAGATAATAATTACATCCAGACACAGACAAAACAGACATATTCGTGCATACAAATGTTTGTCCTGGGAGGGATTCGAACCCACGACCCGCGGCTTGAGAGTCAGGGTCACTAACCACAAAGCCAACCGGGCCAAAATAATCACTAATGAATATAATTTCCACAAAAACGACCTTTATAATAAGCGTATGAAGTCACACAAGAACCTCAAAACAAGTACACAACAAAATTAATACTTGATCTAGTTTATATGTGTATATTTAATTCAGAAAGCATTTAAGCTGAGATCTTGAATGGAACTTATACTGTACAATGCAAGGCGAGACGCGACTCCGTCCGAAGTTCATTGAATAACTGATGACCCTAGACTTGCTAACTCGATACAGGGTAATGAGGTACAGAGGTTGGGCGGCCATCTTTAATTACCAATCAAAACGTAATGACAGTTTACATAGGCACATAATATATAAAATCTACATTTAAAACACGTTGTTTCACACGTACATATAAATATTTAGAATCCGAAAAAAAGATGTAAACGATTACTTTATCGAGTAAATGTATGTAATGAATTAAGAACCAATTTTCGGAAAAATATTTAATTTGGCAAAAAAAGCTACATAATAGATATAAGAGGAGTTTTCTTATAAAATAGTTTCTTAAACTAAAAGCTATTGATCTGAAAACTTACAATAATGTTTTTGATGATTAAACTAAGCTCCCTTTATAAGGCGTTATAAAATGATTATTATTATTGTCATCAATGTTAGCAAAAAGTATAAAATTCAACAAAAATATACAAAGTTGAATTTAAATATCGCATACCCTATAAAAATTGGAATATCATCCATCCAAGCTTTCAAAAGAAAAGTAATTTACATACATTCTCTAGATTAAAACTAATCTTTGCCGCGTCTACACTTGTTGTTTCCCAAACTTTTGCTGAAGTAATGAGAATCGTTTATAAAGAGTATATGAAGTCGTAAAATAAACAAAACAATTACATGACCTGAAAGCCATTCAAATGTAAACACTCAAAAGTCTATAAGTCTAGAGAAGTTATCACATAAATGTATGTATTATTAATTATTTAAAGTGTAATTAACAAACTTACATTCGCATTTATATTATTATTAAAATATACCGATACATATTACATAACAACTTTGTAATGAAAATGGGCAAAAGCTACACCAACATGTCTCTTAACTCCTTTTAATATGTATCAGTTATATCTAGTTACCATATTAGAAGCTCTGCTTAGTTTGGAATCAGATTGGCCGCGTGTGAAAAATCACCCAGGATATTTATTATTTCATGGACAAGTTACCATATGGTCCATAGTCCACCAGCTTTTAACATAATTCGATACCTTATTTTGCAAACCTAATAACTCCACTTTTTTAAAAAGACAGGAAGATGATTTTAGAAACTAGAGATGTCATTTAGTTTCTACTGGTATCAAAATGAAATAAAAAAGTGGAGTTATTAGGTTTGCAAATTAAGGTATGGATAAGATAGAATCTGACTCAACATCTTCACGACCGATGTATTACGGTACGGGCAGCAATGGAATGTGAATGAGATTTTATTAGCGTTTTGCTATGCGTGATCTGCCACGTACATTAAGAATTTAATGAAATCGTAAAAAGGGATTAGTTCGCTATTTATGGTTGGTAGGAAAAACTGTGGCGCTTAGAATGGTTGACAAATAAATGGTTGTTTATATGATGAAGAGATTTGATAAAGTATATCACACTAATATTATAAAGGCGAAAGTTTGTGAGTGTGTATGTTTGAAACTTCTTCACGACTATACGGATGGTGCGATTGTAATAAAATTTGGTATCGAGTTAGCTGACACCCTGGATTACTAATAGAAGAATATACATGATTGATATAATATAAAGTATGAACATCAGTTAAGTCTATCTAAGTACGTTCGGCAAGCAAGTTATAGTTACTTAAGTATGTATGACCCGACTTTAAAGAAAGAGTTTATATATAATTATGTTCTTAAACACAAACCATACCATTTTTCAAATGAGAATAACTACCACAACAATGACCATAGACAAAAACCGAACCAGAACATAAGTTGTCTGCGCTGTGTCAATCCCGCGGGAACACAAGATATTGATTGGAGTTTTCCCGGTGTTTTCAATACTTTATTATCCCATCCCTATAGGCTGGATCTATTGTCTCTGGCAAGATTGAGCTGCGATGATTAACTTTTTGTTACTCCATTTCCTACAGGTAATCATGCTGTATTTGAACGTGGGAGGTTGGTATACCAGGCTTGTGGTATGTTTTATGTGGCTAGTGGCTCCCCGTGGTTTCACCCGTGTTAGCGGGGGATCTTAAATTTTCCCGGAATAAACAGTGGCCTATTATGTCCTTTTTTTACATAGTCATGTTTTACGATTCAAAGTATGTCTTTCCAATATTTCTGTAGGTATATAATTAACCATAACTTATCGCGTATTTGCATTTTGATCAAATTTAATTGTTTTCATCTATGGTGGCTTCTCATAATTGTTCTTAACATATCAATTGCCAAAACACTAACTTAGAGCTTTTCAATTGAACTTTTAAAAGTCAAGCAATACAATAGAGTCGAACAGCGAAACAGCAATGAAAAGAAACCATTGAAATTGATATTTCAAACAACTAAAATAATTAGTTAAGCTTCATGTAACCGACGTATAGGCTTTGTGGTTAGTTACCTGATTCCCGAGCCCCGGTCGTAGGTTCGACTCCCACTCACGACATAAATTTCGTCTATTCGTGTATTTGTTTTTTTATTCTCTTCTCTCTCTAGTTTTCAGGTTACCAAAGCACAGGTTCAGCTTAATTTTTCAGATTGATACATATATTAATGTCCAAGAACTATCCGAAACTACATCCAAACAAAAATAATCTTTACACTTAACTGTGTAAAACTCAATATCAAACGTATTCGCAAACACAAACGTAAGAATTGAGCCAAAAACATAATGTAAACGACAAATAATGTTACAAAATCTACGCCACTCTGTAACAAAGCATGTGTCATGTTTAAACAATTATATTTGTTGTAACAATGAAATGGCCCAATTTAAACATCCCCAATTTATAATCACGTAAATAGTTGACATTTCCGCGGCATAACTTCTGTAAAGGTAGTCACTCACTGTTTACTACAGAAAATATTATCAAAGATTGAAGTACCGATTTTAAGTGGTCTAGGAAAATGTTTGCTGAATTATTTATTCATCTTTATTTATAATTAGAAGCTCTCCACGGCTTCACCCACGTACCCGGGAGATATTCCATTTTACCGGGATAAAAAGTAGCTTGGGTCTTTTCTCAGGCTGTGTCCGGTTCAGTAGTTTAAGCATGAAAGCCAGACAGACAGAATTACTTTCCCATTTATTATCTACTTCTTTACATATTTTACAAGTTGACCTGCGCTTCTTCGTTAACGTCACATCTCCGCTCCTATAGGTCGTAGCGCGATGAAATATAGCCTTCCATGATGATTCGGCTATCTAATATAGATGAGTGATATGAGTGACTAGCTTCGCCCCGCGACTTCGTTCACGTATTAACTTTAATTGTAACCTCACCTTAACATAGCGAGCAAGCGTGTCGACTCGGTATCACATACGTGGAATTCCGGCAGGTATCCAAACAATAATAACAATTAGCATTACATATGTAGACATTGTACTATACTTATACTATATGTTTATACTATGTATGTGTGAGGTTGCGTGGGCTAATTTCGCGGTCTAATGGCGGACACGTAGTCAGCACCTTGCAGGCACGGACTCGGTATATGTAGGTCAAACCTGTAATTAACATATTCTGTATGAGATGGGATGGAATAAGATGGGATAGGATGTGGGCAGTAGGTACAGTGACTTAATTAATATAGAAGTTGTGATAAAATGTTTGTAGGTAGGTATGTGGTTTTTTTCCGAAATGTTATTGATGGTCAGATTTTAAAATGATTCAGTAAATAGATACTTATAAATGTATTTTTCTTTAAAAAACTCACTTGGGTTAAAGCTTGTTTTGTGGCTTGTGTAAATTACAAATTTACGGCAGTACATTATAGTAATCTAATCATCGAAATACAAAACAAAGCATTATTAAATCTAAGCATTAGCCTATCGTCAAACTTTCAAGTTAATAAACGTCAGAAACTTAGTGTGTTATTTAACAAGACGATATATTATACAGAACAAGACTAGTAGTAGTTTTGTGATATTCTTATCTCCATAGCCAAAAATATATATGAAAAAAGGTGTCCTAATATTTTCCAAGTGCGCCCCTGTTAATCATCGTTGAGCAGGGTTGCCACCTACGAGGAGCCGCGTTTAATTAATTTTAAATTTACATGTTCACGGCGTAAAAAGATATATAAATTGAAGTTTCGAAGTTAGGTACGTACCAACGGACCGGTAATTGAATTAGCTATATTTGAAGGAAACTCTCGTTGGGACAAAATTCAAAATTTAATCAAATAAGTACGCTAAATTATTCATCCCTTTCTGAATATATGTTTTAGAATATTGTATGTCGCTTAAGTGAAATTAAATTGGAAATTTATGAACCTCATTAAGCTTACTCTTTTGTTCATTTATTTTTTTAAGTTGTATACAAATGATAGGTACACTTAAACTTAAGTATGTTAACGAAAAACTGAATCATTAAAAAATATCCTGGGACATTTTTCACATACGGCCAGTCGTATTCCAAAGTAAACTTCAAAGTGAGCTTGTGTTATGGTTACCAGATACCTAATATTTTATACATAATCATGCATACAAATGTTTGGTGGGTGGAATTGAGAGTCAGGGTCACTAACCACAAAGCCAACCGGTATGTCTCCTAAAAGTCATAATTTGATCATCATAAGCTCATATATGTCTCCACCGAGGAGCTCGAGCCTTCCCCAACGACGAGGGGGTTTAGGCCATAGTCCACCTTCGCATCCCTTTGATTGTGACATCTCAGGCATGCAGATTCCCTCACGATGTTTTCCTTCACTGAAAGTGGTGTGAATCCGTACATAAGTTTTTAAACATAGAGCGGCTTGAACCTGCACCTTCATGATCGTGAGTCGATGCGTCGTTCCCCACCGAGAGCATCGACTTATATAAATTTTATACCTACAGATATGATATAGTTTAATTTTAATGACTGATTTTGATGAAAATAATTGCAACATCAACTTTACTAGACCACCAGTGTTACCACTAATTACAAAATTATAATATATTCCAAACATTGCAAAATAGACCCTATTTTCAAAGCCACAGAAGTGATTATCTACTTGCATACACGGTATCATCTAAGATGTATGTTTTAGGGTTGTCCAAATATATCTTAGTCTGAAACTTAGGTCTAATTTAATTAAAGCTAACTATTTTAATTAAGGAGAAAAGGTAATTTGAATCCTTTGTTGTTCAGTAAACTGTACAGTAAATTTGAATATTATGTTTTTATTTTCCTATGTTATATTTATTTGATTTTTGTTAAACGATCTTACTTTAATCTACATCTAGATAATAATATTCAATGACATATTTCTGGGTGTTCATGTATCTATCTTCTAAGATGCTGTGTTGATTACGGTTAAAGAAACTTTATTCTCAAAGAAATAATTTACATTCACTTAATTATGAGAACTTAAGAAAACTATTAATGATGATAATAAGCAGCGTAATAAAATGAAAAACTAACAATGACCGACAAATTAGCTGATGGTCCACCTGAAGGTAAGTGGTCACCACATATTATATACATGTCAAATCAGAGTTAGTAAAACAGTTCTCTCACACTTCCTTAAGCACAATCAACTGCGTACCTTAACCAACTTTTTTTAGCTTACAACTATTTTTAGTGTATGACTACACACGGCCGTTTAGGACGTCCAATAACATCGCAGACACGGTCACGCCGTAAATTAATGTAAACAAGTCATAAAACTTGATCACTTTTATTGTTTGAGGGGTGTCAAGTGCGTTGACCTCGCGGCCCAACTGTCAAAATTGCTGTTAAATCACCGGATAAACTGTGTGTCGGATCGAATGAAACAATCAGACTATTTCTGACCTTAGATTTTTATACCATAGATTTATATTATACTAGTGGCTCCCCGCGGCTTCGCCGGCGTTCTCGGGGATCTTAAATTTTCCCGGGATAATATGTCCTTTCTCAGGCTCTGGATTATCTGTGTACCAAATTTCATTTAAATCGGTTCAGTAGTTTTAGCGTGAAAGCGTAACAGAGAGACAGACAGAGTTACTTTCGCATTCATAATATTAATATCTTCAACTTTATACATAGGTATATAAAGTTGAAGAGTATGTTTGCTTGAACGCGTTAATCTCTGGTACTAGGTAGGTACTGGTCCGATTTGAAAAAATCTTTCAGTATTAGCCTATTTATCGAAAATAATTAGTTCGATTCCCACATAAGACAAACATTCGTGTGCAGTTTTGTGTCTACGTATAAATATTTATATAGTATTTATTTAAAAGTACCATATCGGTTATTTGGTTGTCATTTATTTATTTATTTATATAAAGTCATAGTACAAGCTCTGCTTAGTATGACAGATAGGTTTTGTGTAATATAATTAATAGTCAAGACATTTATTTTTTACTAGTGGCTCCCCGCGGTTTCACCCGCGTACCCGGGAGGTCTTCCATTTTCCCGGGATAAAAAGTAGCCTATATGTTAATCCAGGTTATAAGCTATCTTTATTCCAAATTTCATTCAAATCCATTCAGTAGTTTTTACGTGAAAGAGTAACAAACATCCATACATCCATACTTACAAACTTTCGCCTTTATAATATTAGTAGGATTTAAACAATCATTATCAAAATATTACCATCAACCAAAAACAACTGTTATTCTCATAGAATAAGGCATTTTCTCACATAAACCTGTCCAAGATCTAACCTTAATAATAATAATGCAAGTCTAAACCAAACTATAATCTCTAGATAATTCATCAAAGGGCAGAGGCCACAGACTTAAGATACATCAAAGATAGGGCTATTCATTAAATGATATTAATGGAAAATTACACATTTACCAGTCACTAGCTTCTGCCCATGACTTCGTCAAGGAATAATTACTTTAACGCGCGACTTCGTATACGTAAGCTCTCAAAAGGTAACCTAGATTTTGGAACATTCTACATTGGTGCTCCGCTTCTATTGGTCGTAGCGTGAAGCTAACCTTCCTCGATAAATTTGTACATGCAACATTTGTATGCATGAATATGTTTGTTTGTTCTGTGTCTGGATGTAAATATCTATATAAGTATGTTTTTAAAAGTAGTATATGTAGTATATCAGCTTTCTGGTTACCATAACACAAGCTCACTTTGAAACTTACTTTGGAATCAGATTGAAAAATGTCCCAGGATATTTTATATTTATAAATGGGGGTATCCAACACTGAAAAATTATTTCGAATCGGACCAATACCTGAGTTTAGCACGATTAAAAAAACAAACTCTTTAGTTTTATATATTAGTATAGAACATATTATACGTTACTCGTGAGGTATTTAAGGGCAGCGCACACAGGCCGATGAAGTCTATTTAAAGCCAACAGAAACAGTTTAACGTAATGAGATGGAACCGCGTGCGCGTGACACGCCGCCTTTATTATTTAGTTAGTCTTGTGATGTTGTGGAAGCTATGCTATACTGTGAAAAGCTTGGTGAAAGTTGTATTTAAGTTTTTAAGCTTTTTTCAAGATTCAAGATGGTCATGTAAGCGTCGTTTATTGAAGCATTACTAAATAAGGATAAAAGTATTTTGTGGCACTCATTTCGGTTAGAAGTCAATTGAATTTTCAGATGTATTATGTAATATCGGTTTTAATTAACAATGAAATACTATAATTTATACTTTAATAAATCAACATTTCTGTACAAAATACAATAAACATTGCATTTTGTCGCAAACACTGTAATTTGTCTTTGAAGTACCTAAAACCGCTACACAGGAATTCATATACCATACTAGCTGCCTCCGCGCGGTTTTACCCGCGTAGTTCCCGTTCCCGTGGGAATACAGGGATAAAATATAGCCTATGTTACTTGGGGATAATGTAGCTTTCCAAAGGTGAAAGAATTTTTTAAATCGGTCCAGTAGTTTCGGAGCCTATTCATTACAAACAAACAAATCTTTCCTCTTTATAATATTAGTATAGATATAGATTAGTATAGACTCATCATCTCATTATATTTATATTAAATTATTATCCGAAAAGAAAAAAAATGTTCCATTTTTAAATATAGGTACCTACTACCTACGTATTCAGCTGAGCTCCTATTATGAAATATTTATATATTATTGTAACATTAAAAAAATATATGTTCTATTTTCAGAGTAGGTACTAAACTTTAAAAATGGACGTTACCTTTTTAAATATACCTAGCATAGCTCCTACTACCGGACAATCTCTACGCAATCGGCACGTGAGCCCACGTGGTCGCCATATTTACTTGTAGGACGCACTCCGCATATTCTGCGCTTTATTACGGCGCAGCACTCGTAACGTATATACAATACAGCGCTGTGACATGTCGCTTGATGCTGCCGGATTTATGTTTTACGTGATTTTATATAATACTAGCTTCCGTTCGGGGCTTCACCTCGGTGCCTTCAGATTTTTCGGAATATAAAGCAGCCTATGTCCTTTCAACTCCTTTCCCAGAGTAGTATTTGTGTGCTGACAGACAGACAGAAAGTTACTTGCACGTTTATAATAATCGTTACTAGACTAGCTAATTCGCGCAACTTCGCCTGCGTCACATCTTTCCCGTTTTGTGCAATTTAAACAAACAAATTTTAATCTTGCATCTTCATATATGTATTAGTGCAGATGTAAACTAGCGTCTGGTGTCATTCTCGGGATCTAAATTTTCTAAGTGTCCTATAATAATAAATCTAGAATAGTTTCTTTCACTAACTAGCTAACCAAGTCAACCGCCAATGTGATTCATCAACCGATCATTTTATTCATTAGTGAATAACATTGTAACAGAAAAGTGCCAAATAATCCTCCTTTGTGTGGATCGTGTAAAAAACTAGCGTAACTTTTTGTTTACGATGTTTTTTTTCAAAAAGTTACACTGCTTTTTTCATACAGTTCAATTTGTAGGCTTCATTCAATGAAAAAGTACATTGTAAATGTAATTAGTTTTATGTGATGGTGTAATAATGTAATGATATTGTAAGAACACATAAAAGTGTTAATCCGATGTTTTATTGTCGGCATGGAGTTGTGTAGTCGGATTAGAATGTAGAACGAGACTTCACGAGGCACTATATTAATTAGATTACTTGACCAATGTATTTGTTATTTTAAGGACACGATAGATAGAATGCAATAAACATTTATTACATAGTATTCTCAGGAGAGCTTTCTCTAAATTGACTTTGAAAACAAGTCATAGTCAGATTATAAATTTGTATAAAAAAAACCCGGTTCTCAGTTGGGAACTGTACAGTGTCTACACACTACATGCCAGGACATTACGAAAGGCCTATTAGGACTTAACCTATGAAAATTGTTAAAGTACCTACTTACTTACTTAATCAGCCCGTATCTACCCAGCGCTGAGCATAGGCCTCCATCTTATTCCGCCACTTTACACGGTCCTGTGCATAGCATAAAGCATAAAATTTTGTATTTTAACTTAAATGTTATTTATTTATAAAAAGCTATATTGGTACGTTGGTATCCTACTAATCCCACTTCCTGCTAATATTAATATATGTAATAGTGAGTGATAATGTATGGATGTTCATTTTTATTTCCAGTAATAATAGCTTAAAACAAAACTTGTAACATCAACTAATAAATAGAACATGTTTTCAAACTACTACAGTAATACACTTTTTATCCCCGGATATATAGATAGTCACGATCGGTGAACCCGCGAGGCGAATGGTTGTATATAAAACTGTTTTGCTTATATTTTTTACAAACAAGTAGCTTAAGATAATTAGGCGCTAATTCCTGTAAAATATCTATCAACATCGCCGCTAATTAAACGAAAATAGATTTTTCCTTAACACGTGCAAATTGTTTGGAATAAAAAAAAAACAAAGTGTTTGTCTTCCGTTCATTGAACCTAAGTGGACATACTATATTACATACGGACGGTCAGGTTTCAGTTTATATATGGGGGAGACCTGAGGCGGTCACCTGGCACTAGTACAGATTTGTTATTAAGTACAGTAGCATAAATATTTTGTGAAGTAAACGTACTTGTGATGGATATTAATTTTATTGGAATAATAAAAAAAACACTAATTTGTTTCAATTTCAATTATATTATCATTTGTAAGCATTTCAATAACATAAAAGAAAAGAAAATCCACAATCTATGTATTTGAAAATAAACATTAATATCTCTTAATTTAATAAAACAGTATTTTATAAATATATAATTACATAATTATGAACTTTTCAGAAACATAGTTGACTATATCCCTTAAGTTACTCCCCGCGGTTTCACCCGCGTTCTCAGTGGATCTACAATTTTTCCTGCATAAAATATAGTCTATGTGTTAATCCAGGGTGTCAGCGAACTCTATACATACTTAATATTATTAAAATCGCTCCAGCCGTTTAGACGTGAAGAAGTAACAAACATACACACTCACAAACTTTCGCCTTTATAATATTAGTGGGATTATCACAACACTTTTATTGTGTATTCCGTAACTGTATGACTGTTCAATTATATACTGTGCCTCAATATTGTTATAGGGTAGTGTTACGTTATCATTATCTGCCTTATAATTGTGATAGCTTTTGTAATTAGTAGCACAGGGGACTAATTTGCAGTTCAGACATTGATTTTATACGTAGGCATGTTATTTTCTTGGTTTTCATATATATTGTTCTTTACGTTAGAATAAAAATAATACATATGAAATGTTAAAATCAATTTTTACTTACTAGATTTCTATTGTTTTTTTATACCACAAGGGTGACAAACAAGCATACGGTCTCACCTAATGGGAAGCGGTTACCGTAGCCTATGGACGCTTGCAACACCAGAGGCGTCACTCACGCGTTGCCGACCCTGTTAAAAAGGGAGCAATTGCATAAGCTCTATTATATTTTTCACACCAAATGAATAAGTTAGAATTAAGCTAGTTAAGCCATCATTTGGTTTAAAGCATATTATAAGAATAAAACAGTTTACGTGTAGGTACTTAAAAATAATGGTAATGAATATATTTTTAAACTAAACTATTTATCGAATTCATTGCAATTACCTTACATAATACATTGTCTTTATTCCCAGTAATTTAGGTATAGGTTTACTTCAAAGTTATTAAAGTCTAAATAACTAAAGTTATTAGTAACAGCTTAGTATCGATATCGGCATAAATTAATGACACTCTAACGTATTGTTAGGTCAAAGTCAATGACCTAAGGTTGCATACTATAGGTATTGATAACAATGCCAAAGATCAACATAAAAAAGATGGATATTAAATATAAGATAATATTTATATACTCATAGTGGCGCCTCGCGGTTTCACTCTCGTTCCCCGGGGATCTTCAACTTTCCCGTGATAATAACTACTCTGTGTGTTATTCCAGAACATATTCTAACTCTATGTATAATTTCATCGCGATCCTATCAGTCGTTATAGCGTGAAAGAGTAACAAACATACCTTCTTACAAAATTTTGCATTTCTAATTAATATTACGATTAATTTTTACATGATATTGTTAAATACTTCCTAGGTTTAAGTGCCTATTAAAACGGCTGGTCCGATGTGGTAATATTTTCTTGTAAAAATCTTCGTCCGGTTCGGAGAAAACTAATGAAAATTTCCAAAATAACAGGACATTTCGGGGACACATAAATTATTAAAGTTGAATTCACACTTCCCAAGTGACATGGACTATATTTCAATCGTAAGAAAAAATATAATCTTCCAAGAGTTACCCACAAAATAAAGCTGTTTCTCAAAAGATAGGCAGAATGTACATATCATAAACACGGTCTTAGTATGTAGAATGTTTACTTGCGTCAACTACATTACCCTTCTGTACTAAAGTATAACTTCATCTAAGCTGGTTTTAGGACAAAAGGTTGGTTTAAAGGTGAAGGGCAAAATTTGGTAAACATAACGTCTTGAAAATATAATCACACTAATATTAAAAATGCGAAAGTAACTCTGTCTGTCTGTCTCTCGCTAAAACTACTGAAACGATTAAATTGAAATTTGGTACACAGATAGTCTAGAGTCTGAGAAAGGATATAGACTACTTTTTATTTCGGGAAAGTGGAAGAACTCCCAGGTACGCGAGTGAAACCGCGGGGAGTCACTAGTTTATTATAAAGGCGAAAGTTTGTGAGTATGTATGTTTGTTACTTCTTCACGTCTAAACGGCAAGAACCATTTAAATAAAAGTTAGTATAGAGTTAACTGAGTCCTGACACCCTGGATTAACACACTGGCTACTTTTTATCTCGGGAAAATTGTATATCCTCGGGAAGGCGGGTGAAGCAGCGGGCTAGAAGGTAGTCTTAAATAATTCAAATTCTCGTTATACGGCCTTAAATTGAATGAGATATATTTGCTTAATCACAGCTTATATAATTAAATCCTTTGTAATAAACGTGCTGTTTTTCGTGTCTAGTTGAATGCTTAGTAAATATTTGTTGCATTTTAGATTTAGCTTTAATATCAAACACTAATATTTATTTTATCTTTTATAAGCTAACGCGAAAGTTAGTATTTATGGATGTATAGATGTGTGGATGTAAGTTTCTCTTTCACGCGAAAACTACTGAACGGATTTGGATGAAATTTGAAATACAGACAGTTTATAATTTGGATTTACATATAGATTACTTTTTATCCCGAGAAATTGGAAGATCTCCCGGGAACGTGTCTGAAACCGTGGAAGCCACTTTTCACTTCTAAACTTATTTCTTACACGTTAAGTAGTTAAAGAAATCGATACATACCTGCCATGAATAAAGGGTCCGATAAAACGATTGCACATCGGTCGTGATCGGAACACGATTACTAATTATCAAAAAGTAAATCGAATTGAAAAATCGATAGAAATGAATCGGTTACGTCTCCCACGTGGATTGAAAGCGTGACCGGCCGATGATCGGCGGTGTCTCGATGTATCGATTAATCATCGATATACCCGGGGACTGACCGGAACTTGGTGCATGGACTATGGAGTTGTAGGATAGACAGGTGTATTTAATTTTTGTAAAATGACAAACGGATTTTTTGGGTTAACAAAAACTTACGCTGAGATTGATGGGTGTCTAGTATATATTTTCTAACTATGTACATAACTTAAAATTGTATGTAAAAGATATGTAAATTTTAAGTAAAAGGAAATTTTTATTAGCCCTTGTAGACTTCAATTTATGATGTTTATATCTGTGTGATGTTGAGTCTCTTTCAAATAAGTAAATAAATAATTTTATATAAGAATAATTATAGGCATACTTACACTAAAATGAAACACAATATGAAACAAATTTCATACTTACATTACTTTCCAATATAACTAACCTTCAGTCATTTATGTAATTTTTGTTAATAAATAATTTTTAACCCCTAAATTACGAGCTACCATTCCAAACGCCGTCGAATCCCTGTCCATTATAACAGAAATGACATCACCACTACAAAGGTGGCTTATAATAAATGACCTGCAAGTATTAGCTCCGCTCCATACTACACTGAACACCGATCGAATTGATATTTATCCACAATTAGGCGTACATTCATTGCTATGTACTTACATTTAACCGTGCCATAGTTTTTTCGAGCTTTTGTTACGAAGAACTTTAGTCAGTTAAACTTTTGAAGCTTTTGAACTAAATGTTGGCGATGTTACTTAAGCCCTTATTCATATTGGTATCAGAAAGAACTGTGCCCTTATTAGGTTGCCCCAGTACGATTTGCGAATTCGATTCCAATCGAATTCAGATATTTACGTGCGTATACTATCATAATATAGCTCCCAAAATGTATATAACACTTATATTTATAGATAGAATATATGGTTTATGGTACAATCTTGAAATCAGATTGGGCCCAAATCTGAGGGCGTGTGTGGAGAATTACCTGAAACATTTATTCACATGCCGCCATATTTGAGGGTTAAAGTAATGACCTCAGTGTCCTTGCCTGTCAGCTCCATTGTCACAATAACCCTGGCTAGTTCACCCATCTGACGTCATAATATAATAACGCCATTTTTATCACATAATTGATATAATAGATAAAGATACTGTTCGTGTAAAATTAAGTAAAAGCGATGCACCAAAGCTGAATCCATTACGTTCGCTAAAAGCTTTAATAAACATAAATGAATAACTAAACTTGTGTGGTGGACTGTAGTGATGAAGGTACACATTATTAATTAGACCTTTGTGTCTGGCACCCAAAAAACTAAATATATATTTGTAATGCAAATTAAGGTTTGTCTCAACGGGGTCTTACCTAATGGATAGGTCCTATAGATGGGCAGACTTAGTCACTCATGGATCATTATACCAGACATAAGTCGTGAGGTAACCTGCATGCCCGAGATTTCACAATTTAAGGCAAGTGAAGTCCGCCAATCCGCCCTAGGCCCGCGTGGTGGACTAAGGCCTAAAAATCTAAATTGTTAGGGGAGACTCGAGCTCTTCGGTGGAGACGTATATGAGCTGATGATGATGAAGTCTACTGCTGAACATAGGCCTCCTTCTTCGATCATAGGTATATAATAAGATGTTATAGGTACATACATCTAAATAAGATAGATAGACATATTTCATTGTGCACTGAGTTTCACAAAGCAAACTATGTATATTTTATGTTACACAGTGTAAGAATACCGTATCAAATTGAATTAGGTCTTGCCTGTTATGATAGATGTAAGTTTTTGTGATAAATAAATAAAATTAGTATAATAAACTGTGGTTGAATGAAATACCATGCATACCTATAAGAATACGCAAATACGTCATAATTATATTTCCTTAACAGTAAATAATACCTACTAAGTCTTCAAGAACTCACAGCACTACATTTTATATAACAAAAGAACTTAACTGACTTAATTGTAATAAAAACGTCTCTAAACAATAAAAGTCTAGTTTTTAAATAGTGCAGTTGGAGCTTTTTGCAATTTCCTTGAAGCAACGGCCGCAAGACAAACACTAGACTATCTAGGCATCTAGGTATCTAGGCATCTAGGTCGCAGGAACATTCTGTGAGAGCCACATAGTGTGTACAAAGTACATAGACCGGTACCTATATAATGCTAAGCAAATTGAAAGTTACGACTTGGCGAACGCAGAGGAGGAAAGAAATACTTGCTTAAGTTGTTAAGGTTTAAGTAAAACTTGGCTTTAAGTAGGTATACTATGTTAGAGCTAGAAAAAGTAAGAGAGCTTTTTAAGAGATATCTACGTGCGTACCGATATACCTACATTTGCAGGTAGATTGATGAAAGACTTTTTTTTCTATTAATTTGTTTGAATTCTTTCGTTTCAAAAACAAATTATATTATATGTAAAATAATATGTATCAGTTAAAAAGTTGCTCGAGATCGTAATTAAAATCTCATAGAACTACTGTACGACGACTCCTACCTACAACCAACAAATTAAATTAGCGATGTCCAAATTACTTCATTCTGACCTTCACAAGATGATTTTATTATAACTATGAAGCCGCAAAAACATCACTAAAGCTGTAATAAATCGAAATCAAAGTCTCAGTGAACAATGTTGAAATTGTGAGATACACATCGGAATACAATAATTAAAGTGGCCACAAAGCCTAATGACGTAAGCAAAAAATTACCTGAATAGTATTTGATACGGCAAAAACTATTTCATAGATTAAAAATGTTGAAGACACTTCCGCGTGCTCTGGTGTGGTATCGACATATTTATGGTTGTGTTGAATATCGAGTTAAAATGTAATATATATAAACAAATTTAAATTAATTTAACATTCTAGTGCAAGCAGAGTAATCAAATTATTCCCATTAAAATTTGTTGCGTAGTTTAAAAAAAAATACCAGTCGAATTGAGAACCTCCTGCTTTATTTTTAAGTCGTTTAATAACCGTACAAACGGCGGAAAGCTTCTATATTTTATACTATGTAAAGAAACATAGGTACCCAGTCCTACTAGCTTATATGAAACTTATTCTTTTATCTAATGTTGAATCAAAAAATCATCGCTCGCTATAAAATAATGTCGCATCTGATTTTTATTCTTTGCCGTTTAGTATGGTATAAATAAAAACTTTGATATTATGTATAAAGTATGTGTTGCGAATGAGATGATTCCACTTTTTACGTCTAGATTCTTCGGTTAAACACTTCAGTTCAGGTTATTCAACGATTTAATATTTTAATTGAGTGTTATTGACGACCGACGCTTTATATGCCTAGTAATAAACGATAACTTTCCGACTAAACTTATATTTTAGTTTTATCATCATCTCCTCATCTACATCTCCACCGAGGAGCACGCGCCTCCACTAACAACGAGGGGGTTTACGCCATAGTCCACTACGCAGGCCTGGTGCTTCACATGTCTTCATGTGACATCTCGGCCATGCAGGTTTCCTCACGATTTTCCTTCACTGAAAGCCAGTGGGGTGATTTCGTAAGTTTTTAATAAAACTCAGAGGTAAAGGCCAGGGGTTTGTACCCTCAAGATCGTGAGTGCGTTGCCCGCTACAAAGGTCAAAATATTTCAGTTTAAAGATTATAATCCCGGGTAAACACTAATTCCCGAAAGTAGAACAAGCACAATCCCACAAAAAATGCTGTATTAACATTCTACAAGAAGCTGGTATCTAACATTCCTGGCATCCAAGTTAACCTGTTCTAACCATTGCATAACTAGATTAAGTTAGGTAGTCTGTATGTAAAGTAAATTGTCAGTTTATCTGCAACAGTGTTTGCTTACAACAAGGTACATTCTGACCTTTGTAGGTTAATCTTGGGAGGGTAGAATGAGAAAATATGTTCATTCATGCCGTGAATTGCGTTTGATTTTCATTAGTGGCTTTTTATTATTAACAATTATCTACCATGCTATGTTTATTATTATTAGGATACCTAGAGTTCATAGGAAACACCTTTGAACGTTTTTGTTTGAATTTTACAGCCACTAGCCAATTATCACTAAAATTAAGCCTACTGATTAAGTTTATATTACATTATATTTCTTAATAAAAAAAAAATATTATTATAACTTAGAAAAATAACAATATTATCACTATTCCTTTATTTTTTTTCATATATTAGTCATACTACACACACTTTTTTGGTGGTTGAATGATCCTTGACTAAACTCTGATAAATTTGTATCAAACCCTTTAGAATATGGCTATTTATGATTAATTAGCCTAGTCAGGTAGATAGCCTACTAACTTGATGTTGATGGAACTACGGTCAAAACCGTAAGGTTTCAGAGGAATGAACTCATCAATTTTACCTATTATAAGATATCGGGTTAATGACCTTTAAATCTTGATAGTCAAGTACCTACAAAGAGCTCTTTTGTCCAACTTCTTTCAGTTCAGGTCGATGACTTTATCTGATGATGATGGTTCTTGTATGTAGGTAATCTATTGAGTGGTCTAGATTTCTAGAATATGCTTAAGAGTTTGCTCTTATCGTCGATTCCCACGATCTAAGTAAATATTTGTGCCTCTTATTGCGATAGGAATTAGGGTCATATTTGTTCTTGATAAAAGCATTATTTAAACATCAAATTCTGTGGTACAGTAACATTTTATTTCTAAAATAAAAAGCAATGACGGGTATCAACATTTTTATGCATTTTATCCGTTGCCAAAACCATATTCTTGTATGCAAAGTTTTAATAATAACCATAAAATTCATGGCGCAATAAAAGAATATGTCCGAATAATTATTGTTCCGTGACCTAAGATTTAATTGCCGTCGTCCACGACTGTTTACAATATTATTAATTGTTTAAAGGTACAATAAAATAATTAATATTGCGTGTTTCATTCTGGTGGAGTGAGCACTAGCAATAAGACAACTAATTTACAATGTAAGTACCTACCTACCCACGTTTCTGCTGCATTCTCGGTGTGAATATTCGGACAAACGATAATATAAATAAACGATAAATGCTATGTTACACCTAAAGTATAATGACTTAACTTTACCACGTTGTGTATTATAATAATAGGTTATTTATTATAACTACCTAAAAAAATAATAAACAAGAAAACTTAGTAGCGTAGTGATCGGAGAGGAGATGAGCATTTGACATATTAATATTAAAATTCCCCTGGGACAGTGTAAAACCACGGGTCAGATTCCAGTTTATTCTAAACAGCATGGGCCGTTTGTCGGATATTTTTGTAGTAAACTAAACCTTTTTTTTTAAATCGATGGGATTCAAGGAAGACAGCAATTACCTTACAAAGTTTTTTATCGCAACAGCTGTTTCACTTTCATATCTCATGTTAAAATACACTTAATATTTGGCATTTGTCTGTGATAACTTTTTTAACCTTTGCTTTATCATTTTTGTTTTTAAATATGATAAACTATCACAATTATTTTGTGTCAACAATCATATTTTATTGATAATATAAACTTAAAATATTACCAGTAGCAAGTTAGTTAGACAATTTAAAGTTTTTTACTTTAAACATTAATTTAATTCTATTCAAATCTTTCGCAACACAATCGATCGTAATCCGATCATATCTACCGATACAAACGTTTCAATCTCGTATGTCCGGATAGCATCGACTCTATACATCCCCATGTGTGTATGTGTCACACACACACACATACATCTCTTATTGCAACTATCAGGTGTGTTATCAAATGGTTGAAATTGAGCTAGATATACGTTCCCTGGATCTAGAGTTACGTACTACGTTATTCGAGGAAGGTTTAACTGACGTTTGAGCTTCTGGCCGGTTCTTCTCAGTAGACTTATTGGAACCGGAAGTAGTTACAGTAAGCTTTAATCTTTATAAATTAATTATAAGGTTGTTTAATCAACCACTTGCCTAATTAATATGTCCTTACAGAAAAAGTATGTATACAAAAGTGGTAAGTAGACAAAGCTGGCTCAAAGCTTTTAGGTCCCATCTTAATTTAAACATAAGCATTTATGCACAAAAATGTTAGTCCTAGGATTCGAAATTTCGAACCCACGACCGTTGGTTTAAAAGTCAGGGTCACTAACCACTTTTACAGTCAATAATAATATCATGTCTAAACCTTTTGTTTCGAAAGTCGAAACATAGAAGTCTCAGATAAATTTATTACTGATTTATAAGGCTAAAACTCAAGTTGCTGGTATATTTCAAATATCTCCAATCAAATTGAAAGGTAGGCACGGACAGGAAGCCAAATTAGGCCTTCCTAGCTCAGCTTATATCCAGCACAAACCATAAATAAACCAACATTATAAACCATCTTATGTAGACCTCTATCTTCATTCAATCCCATCGTTTCTAAAGACCTTTTAAGCTGGTTTTTACATTTGAAGTGTTATTCTTAACCTAAAGATAAGTTTAAACGTATTTAAGTTCAAATACCTAGTTGATAATGGAAATACGATATGCCTGTCAATAGGCTTCGTGGTTTAGTGACTCCAGTTTCGACGTGGGTTCGAATCCCACCTAGAACAAACTATGTATGTAATATATTCACATGTCGACACTTGTATTTCACATAATTACAGGAAATGTATAAATAATTGTTGACTGACCTCATAAATCTATATATATAAAATTCTCGTGTCACAATGTTAGTTACCATAGCCATACTCCTCTGAAACGGCTTGACAGATTTTTACAAAATTTTATATGCATACTAGATCTGAGAATCGGCTACTATCAATTTTTGATACCCCTAAGTGACCGCGGGTGAAACCGCGGGGCGGCAGCTAAAAAATAAATAAATATTTGTGCGTGACCTCTATTGTAAATATCTGTATATGAGTAAGTATATATTATATTTAAAAGTAGTGTAGTGCCAGCCAAACCAGTGTTAGCTACCTAGTTACGATTAGAGATGCAATTTCATATACTTGTTTTAAGCATGCTCCATCTTAGATTTCCTTAACGCCTAGTCCATACTCAGGGGTCAGAGACCAAATACATGCAATATTAAAAAGTACAATTTCTTAGTTTTTAATCGGATTAGCAGTATATATAAAATAGTCTATGGTTATTTTTTTAATACCTAAACGTAGGAATGCGTAATATAGATCAAAGAACGGCTAAATAAAATGTTCCTTATAGTTACCTACTAACGACTCGTTTAGAATGCAATTTATGTCAAATAAACTAACACGTGCTCAGACAATAAATAGATCTTGTCGGCGGTTCTGGTGCGGTCACATTGCATGAGAGGTAGCGGGAGCGATTTTGGACAGAATTAATATTTATAGTGTACCTAAATCTCTCAGACCAATGCAATTGTAAAGTTGAAGGCAATATGTGGATGTTTAAAATTTACGGAGAACGATATTTACATTACACTTCTTTGTATATGTATATAAGGGCAATGAAATAAGTAATAAGTACCTACCATTCGATATGATATACAACTTTTATAAAAACGGATACCAAAAGTGCATATTATTAATTATTATAAACGTGTACAGCATAATTTGCAGCAGCGCGCGGTGCAGTAAATTATGCTTTCTTAGATTTATTTACGAAAATAAAAATTACCTTACTACCTATCTATGTAGCAAACATTTAAGATTCCAGTAATAACAAAATCACTTGTAAAAATTAGTAAAATTTCACAAGCTGAAGCGTTTTGGCATCGCTTTCTTATGCGATGTGATCGCACCATATAAGTTAGCGAGCGGTCAACAGCTGCCTTCACGAGTGGATTAAAACAATTGATTAATTCAAGTGCAACTAGCTGAATGGAGTTTCTGGACGCCTTCCAGATGCCCTCAGACATGCTGGCCATGTTTATACTCTGTAGTATAAAGTTATACTCTTATTATTTGTACTAGGACACAGCTAGACTTAGCACAAGTCCTTTTTGACAGGATCTTCTTGTTGTAGGATATTTGTCTTTGTGACAGAATTATATCAATAGAAGACTCGCAGATTGCCATAAAATAATAATAAAAAACATATTTATATTTTAAATAGAATTTAGTTTAGTTCTTTTATTTCAATATGGTATTCTTTGATATAGTGGTACCGGTATTAAAGTAAATTTGATACCAAAAAGGTCAGTTTGTGCATTTTGGTATTTTATTTCTCCTTTCGAGTTCGACTTTGATTCTTCAAAAAAAAATTTTTTATCTACACTGTTTTTTTATTGACGAGTATTTTTTAGTTAGATATTGTTTAGATTATATAATTAATACATGTAACTAATGAAATGTATACATAATTAAAGTTTAAATTGTCTTTATTGTTGTGTTACAATTTTTGGTGTTTCTATAGAAGTTATATGCGTAAATTTATGTCGACAAATTGTAATTTACTTCTTTTTCTTTATACCACAAAGGTGGCAAACAGGCATACGGTACTTCTTTTGAATTGTTCGAATTGAGCCCACGTCTTTTGAACTTGGTGTAAAGATGTTATAGAAACAATATTAAAACAAATGCCTTATAAGTTTAAAATTATAACAAAAGAAAACGTGAACGTACCAGAGGTATACGCAATGTTTTATTTCACGGATAATGTGGACAAGCTATTTAGTAGACTAAATAAAATATTATAATTGTATGTTAAATCTCTAAATAGTAAAAAACAAAGTCCTCGTACCTCTGCCTGTTGGTCGCGTATTTCGTCTAAACCACCCAAGGGACTTTGATACGGCGTCCACTAATAGAATGTGAGAAAACTATGGTTACGTAAGTTACTTAGGTATGGTTTGTGTATTTCATTTGTAAATATAAAATACAATGTGGCTGATGTGGTTGAACTATACAGTGTTTTATAAAAAAAACTGTAAAAGTCTTCTCATTTTCTTTCATTCAAGTCCCATGCAAATCCGTTCAGTAGTTTTAGCGTGTAAGAGGAACAAACATATCTATTCTATACTCACAAACTCTCGCATTTATAATATTAGTCTCGGTGACATGATAATTAAGCTTTTACACCAATCACAGATAAGGAGTTTTCTTTCAATCCATAATGAAGTATGTAAATAAATAAACTAAAGATATAAATTAATGTGCTTTCCTCCACGAGTTTTATTGTTTGTTAAGACAATGAAACAATGCGTAGGTACTACGTTTGTTCCCAGCAGACCCACGTTAATAAAAAGGTTCTAGGATACCTACTCATTTCTGTTTCCGTTACATATACATCTACACTAATATTATAAAGAGGAAAGATTTGTATTTTTGTATGTAACGAATAAAATCAAAAAGTACTGGACCGATTTTAATAATTATTTTTGCATTAGAAAGCTACATTATCACTTAGTAACATAGGCTAATATTTTATGCCTGTATTCCCACGGACGGGAACGGGAACTACGCGGGTAAAACCGCGCGGAGGCGGCTAGTATATATTTTTATCTCTTATCTAGATCGTACTTAGTCTGGGATAAGGTTACATATTTACAGTCTACGTTGTCTGGCAGACATGAAAAACTAAGTCTGAGCCAAATTCCACATCAAATTATGTACAGTCAAACTGATTTGAAGATGAGATTATACCTATCATTTTTTTCACCGGATGGTGATTCTTTCACTTCTATATACATAAAACAAAGTCCCCGCCGCCTCTGATGCGAACGCGATGAACACAAAAACTACTGAAAAGATTTTCATGGGGTTTTCACCAAATTACGGAGTATTTCATGGGGAAGGATTATTATGTATAATACATCAATTTGGACCCGGCAGATCGCGCTGGTGGCCAGAACGAAGTCTACCGGGTCCGTTAGTTAATTATAAACGGTATATAAGATTTAAAAGTGCTTAAACTTATCCCAAAATATTCTCACCATGGTTTGTTTGATTGACAGATCCGTTGACTTTGTGGTTTAGTGACACTGACTTGCAAGCCTCTGGTCGTGGGTTCGAATCCCAACCAGGACAAGCATAATATCTGCATGACTGTTCTGTGTTTGGATGTAAAATCTATAAATGAATATGTATTTGAAACTAGTAGGTTTATGTAATATATCAGCTATAGGTACCTACCATAATACAAGCTCACCTTTGTAAGCAGATAGGCCATGTCCGAATGTTTCAGAATACCTATTTGTTTTATTTTCGTTTCCCAAAAAATAGTCTTGCCGTGGGCTTTCTTGTGTTTTCGATATCTTCATAACATGTGTATCAAGTTTCATATTTAAGATCTATCCAGCTAATTATGTTTGATCGCTTTTATGATAATAATAAAAGAGAGATATTTACTAAAAAAATATATGGCAATTGTACTAAATAGGTACGTAGTCGGAATATTATTAAGATAACAACAAAACTCCGTTCAAGGTTGCCAAGTGACAAAAATATCGTCTCCCGTGCCAAGTACTGTGTCGGATGGACCATTCACTTAGTCCTAACAAGAAAATGTTGCCATTTGTCATGTTATTTAGATCCAAGTCTGCATAGAGAAAATGTATTACTTTTCAGAAGCTCTAGTGTAAATTGTTAAGTAAAGCAAGGGCTAAATGCGGATTTATTAGCCTTTTATTTGTATTACTTTAGATGAAAAGTACTAACTTACTGGAGTAGGCTTATTTAAGATGACATTTTTCCAAAAAAATTTTTTTTTAGTTGGGTGAATTGTTATTGTACAAAACATAGCTGTAGGTAAGTTAAATATACGCGATGTCAATATTACATAAAATATTAGACATAGTTTACAACATATAAAAACTCATTCAACTCAGACAACCTTCTACCATCGCAGTTCTCGTCATCGGGGAGCTCATCCTCACACTCTGGAACCGAATTGGTCTCGAACCCTGTGCTTCCAGAGGAGTTTACCACGAACACTCAGGTGGAATGAACTCCCCGCCATGGTATTCCCAATGGAGGCCAGCATGGAGTTCTTCAAGAAGGGAGTGAAGAGATTTTATAGGGTCGTCAACGCGTGAGTGACGCCCCTGGTGTTGCAAGCGTCCATAGGCTACGGTAACCGCTTCCCATCAGCACATCTGATATATACCTGAATGCTACTTAAAAAAAAACAAAAAAGCTATTTACAATACATAGTCATAAAGGCAAGATTTAATAACAAACACTTGCAAGGATTTCATTTATTACTAGTGGCTCCCCGCGGTTTCACCCGCGTTCCCGGGATAAAAAGTAGCCTATGTGTTATTCCAGAACATATTCTAGCTCTGTGCCAAATTTCAAGCAGATCCCTTCAGCCGTTGGAGCGTGAAAGAGTAACAAACATCCATACAAACTTTCGCATTTATAATATTAGTAGGATATTGAACTACGAGATTAGGTATATATCTTGATCAAAGCGTCTCAATTCAGACTGTATACAAAGGTCTAATGACCTTACCTAGGCGCCCTAGGTGACCCACCGCACTATAATAGTTAGCTAAATTACCGCTTTAAGGTACTGTAAAGGACACACGACTATATTGTTTGAGGTTTATGTGTGTAGCTGATAAGCAGGCAGACGGTCCACTTAATGGTAAGCGGTTACCGTCGTTTGAAGACGGGCAATTTAAGGGTTGTTAGTGTGTGGGGTCTACCTATGTGAAAGTATTATTGTACTGTAAACGTAAAGTTTACCAAGATTGTGAATATAACTCGTTTGTTAATAAATACATAAATTATTGATTTTTTATGTTTAGTTTTTACTAGATTTTTATGACATGCAGAATATTTAGCGACGCGGCGATGGATAAAATAATGCACTTATAAACGGTAGGTACCCATCCGCATTTCGAATATAGATCAAAACGAATAACGACCAAATCGATTCGATTCCATTCGATTTTCGAGTTTTTGACGATCCACTTGACGTCGTCGCGACGCGCAGTAACGGTGTCACTTGAACCGCGCCGGTAATTACACGCTCGTCCGCTTGGCGGCGCCACTGGCTATCCCAACCAACATACGACCCCACTCTCCCCGCAAACAATACAAAAGCTCACAATTAAGACGCCACTTCATGCTACAATTGTTAAAATGTAATTTACATGAAAATTGAACACGAATATTTTCCAACGGTAAGCCCAAATCCAGGGATTAACTTCAAAGGACCACGCCGCAATTCGGAAAATGCGTTTTTATAGAAATACCGCCTTTGATGACAAAGATTTCGTTGGAGGATTGCGGATGGCAGAAATTCAGCGGCTCAGCCGATTTCCTATCTTGTTTCACAAGGTGGGTAGGTCATTTCGCGGTATTCGGGGATAAGCCGAATAAAGATGTTAAAGTATCTTAAAATAATATGTAATACCTCGGAGATTTACTTCTAGGAATTTATGTTTGAGAACAATATTTTTATTTACTTAGATACGAATTACGATGGTATTTACTTTTCCGTTCAGCGAATTTAACATAAACTGTATATTGTACAAATGCTTTGTTTCTTTTTGAGATTAATTGAAAGTGTCTTCTCATATGATATGTAAGATTTGATTTTATTCTATTTATATAGCCACGACACTTCAAATAAGTACTAATTGCTGCCTGAATTATCATCACATTGTATTAAATTTATTATGTTTATTGTATTTTTGTGCAATAATATGTATTCTATTATATATCATTACCTTAGTAGCAAAATTATAATCCTTATTGTAGACCTAATGTTTCGCCCATATTATCTAACTGTGCAGTACTAGGTTACGTCTTTGATAATCCAAACGCGTCCAAATTTTAATATAAATGCACCAAAGATAACCTTCCATTTCTAAAGTTATCAAAATGTGAAAGGTCCGTTTTGACACCACATGTACCATGTGCCAGAAAGGGACAAACATAGTGCGAAAACAAGGGACACCTTCTGTCGAAACGGGCCTCAGAGATCTTGACAATTCTAATCTTCCACGGCTGGCTTTACGATTCTGTTTCTAGGACAATGGACTGCAGCTTTACAAAAGCTCGCCCTCGTTATCTCACTTCCTAGGGATCGTTTTCTTGGTTTTGCTCTATATTTTGCATCCCATTAATGAACTAAGACAATTAGTTGTGACATCTTCAGGCATCGATTCACGGGTGATGTCATTTATTATTTCTGAACTTGGCTACTTCGCCTGTTTCTTACTGTATAAGTAGGTATATCAGTAAAACTATATTGTCTTTAGATTCACCTTCAGACATATTTATAAAGATACATAATGTCGAAGTAATACACAGGTATGTACCAAAGGTAGGTACTTTTGTAGGGCTTAAAGGTCGATGTTGGATAAAATCATAATGAAATTGATTTGGCATTATTTATTTGGAAATAAAGCTATCATGAAAAGTTACCATTGATATAAACAAAATATTTAAAGTCAAGATAGATGTATGAGTTGGCGGTAGTTTAAATTTAACCCTGGTTATATAATATTGAAATAGCAAGTCGTTTTTAGCTGTATGTAGCGCCAACATCGACGTATAGCGATAGACAAGAACGTTCATGTAAAACATTTGTTTAAAAACTGGTAAGAGTTAGAACTAAAGTTCGCTGCAGCGCTGTATAAAGCTGTGTCAACTAACCAAACTATTTTAAAAGATACAGCGCTAGATTGCTTAGAGTATAGTTTTCTCGCGACCAAAACGTCGTAAGCGCCGCAAATTTCATGGCGCTTACGCGTTTCGTTCAGTTAACTACACTAAGATGTCGTCCCTATAGAGTTCACACCGCAGATGTGACACATCTTTTTTACCTTCTAAACTTCATTAGAATAAAACTCGATTTCAAAATGTATTATATTAATATTAGGGGGGCCTAGTGCGGATTGGCGGACTTCACATGGCTTAAATGAGTACTCAGAGGTACGGGCCAGGGCTTGAATTAACATAAAACAATTATTCAAAATATCAAACTATCACTACTAATTAAAAACTCATTAACAATTAATCAAATTAAAACCTTTCTAAAAAACATATCAAGTCTGTGTTCAGTTACATATTTTTACCTACAACCAGTTTTAAGGGAACATCTGCACGTTTTAGTATATGATTGTAGAATGGCGTGGTATTTAAATAGATAAATTGTTTTTCTACTCTGGAATTACGGAATTATCACCTATTAATTCACTTAAACAGGTAGTAATTTTACTTAGTTGACTACTGACTAGTTATTTTCGTCCAGGGTCTACTTTGATTCGGATTATCGTTGTTATTAACGCTGCTCCGTGCGCACCCGCACTGAATGAATGTCGAAGCCACACTAAAGTCGGGTGTGGGGACTGCAGTTCAGTTGAGTTGATAAAAGCGAGTGTTCGGAACGCCCTATCTAGTACGTAGTACATATATATCGATGAGCGCCAACCTGTCTGCTAATAGTAGTTTATTAATATCGTAAAAGTCTTGCTTATCCCTCAAGCGTGCGTTTTGCCTTTATTACATGCCTAGTGCAGGTGCTTTTCGATTTCCATTCACAACTCAGGAAATTATCATTTTAACGTTTTATTCCTTCCTACATCAGTTCGGATAAAATAATAAACGAGTGGACCTAATAAGATTATCCAAGATCTTAAGCAAAAGCACGGAATAAGTAATAAATATAATTAAAACATTATATTATTTTATAACTGGAACTCCGAATATCGATGCAATATCCTTCAATAAAAAACCAATAATGAAGGTACGGACAATATAAAACGGATAGCAATCCCGTTGTAAATTTGATTGTAGGTGGATGAAAATGCAACAGCTCAGCTAAGCCCGGGTCGGGTCGGGTAAGCTATGCCTTTATCGAATAGAAAGCGTAAGAGACAAAGACCCCACATCTCGCGTCGCGGGTACTGCGTCCGATGCGACACTATTCTGTTTCATTATCTTTATCTATCGCAGCGCACCGCGGCCGCGGCGTGCAGTGCACCTCAATCAGAGATCCGAGGCCGCCGTAGGCCGACGCACTCGCCGACATAACACGTGCATTACTCACAAAATATTTTCATAAAAGCGAACCGAAGCAACCGAACGCACCCGTCCATCCCCCCTCTCCCCCGCGCCCTACACCCAGCGAAACCAGTTCAGTTCGTGCCCGGCTGCCGTGCGCGTCGGCTGTCCTGAGGAGGGAGTGTCCACGCCGCGTTGTGTTACGAAAAAACATCTTTTGTACCAAAACCAAACCAGTGCTGTGGATTCGTATTATTATAGTGAACGTGTGAGATTGTGCCGTTTCATATTGTGATGTTGCCCGTACGGGATGTTATAGTGGATTTCTCTTGAAAAGAGTGGGACGGGTTCCGCCTGCCGTCGCCGGACGCCTTTTCTCCGATCTCGGGATATCATTAAGGTATTTATTGTTACACCGGCTCATTGTTGTAAGGAATTCTTTCTACGACCCTCGTGTAGAGTTAGATCGATAGTCTCGATTCGATTTAGTATGGGTCCTTAAAGGAAGCACAGCACGTTGTAAATTGTAATGCGTCGATATTGAATCGCAGATTGTGGATGGTGTTTGTGGATTTGCATTGTAGATGCGCGCGGCTTGCAGTGTGCAGTAAACACTGCATGCCTCCGGAACGGGTTCGAGTCCGTGCTGGAATCACAACCCGAGGTGCGAGTGGGCGACTATTAATTAGACAACTCACTATAACGGTACGACTAGTCGGTGCCGGCAACTTAACGATCTTTTGATAACTTTTGTTGTCGGACTTTCGTCGATTCGATTATAATTTGAGCTTAATCACAGCTTTTACATGTTACGTTACGACTGATTTGTTTAGTTCGGTTGTCACATGGCCGTTGACATGTTGCTTGTTTTTTCGACACGAGATGTCAAATATTTTGATTGCAGGGACATTCAACCCCAGTTGACTCAACCTACTTAAAATATAATTCAAGTAAATTAACTGCCCCTATTTCAAATTTCGATTATATGCTATATTTATAGTTGTATACCATTCGGATACAAATATGTTTACCAATTTCACATGTATTACAAACATTATTATTTCGTGTTATTTTCGTAAATACACTCATGTTCAAACTACCGCTCGCTAGATGGCGTAAGTTGTGGTAAAACAATGTATTTCCACGAGTGTTGGCCGCCAACAGTTTTGGGCGAATCTTTACTGCTAATTATATGAAACAACATAATACCTAGATAGCTTTGTTAACCCGATTTCACCGAAACGGCAATCACGGCCATTACTTCTGTAACAAACAACCTACAATTTGTAGGTAGGTATTCCCGTTCTTTCAATGTTTCTATTTGTTTCGAACGTAATAGTTACCTTCGAATTTCCTTAAATATATGATACGATTATCTTTATTCCACAGTTTAGTGATTTAGATTTCAATCTTCATATAACTTTTCACTCACAACTCAAACTCGGAACCACAACAGAAAAAATATCAAATCTTTGAAAGAAAACGTTCGTGCCGGTAACTTATTTTATTATTTACCTTCCTACTTGAATTCAGTTACTAGTTAGTACTGGAAAATATAAATAAATTGGTTATTTTGGGTTATGAAATTATACATAGAATGCATTTTATTGCTATGTTGTAAATATTTAATTAATTCAAGTAAGCAATATTGCGGATTGCAATTTGATATCCATAATCTAGTTCTACATTACTTACATAATAGCAATTATTTATTAATATTTTATGTATTTGATTTGTTTCACAAATATTTTATAAAATCATGCCTTTTTTATTACCCGCAAAGAAATACCGACCATATATCGAAATACATAATTTTATTGTCCTTTTAAGGGTTACATTCACAAGATGAAACCGTTGATTTAGTCGTAAACTGAGTCGTAAAGTCGATTGATAGCGGTCTCGTGTGCATCATGAAGTAGTCGATTTTGAATATTAAAATTTTATTCAATCTATCAAATCTTCTTGGTGTTGCCCGCGTTCCCGGAATACCAAAAAAAATCCGCTAATAGGATTTAATTCACGTGGGAAATATCAAATAATATTAGGATGACACTTAAATCGTCGCCAAGTTCATTCCGTATTCTTGACTGTACGTGTCGCATCGGTTTTTTGAGTGCCCTCAAGCGTTAATTTACAGCGTAAAAAATCTCGAATAAGTCCGGAAACGTGCGTGACACATCGGTAGTTGTCGAACAGATGTTGACATGTGTCGGGCTGGCTGGCTGTATGGAGTGCCGCCTCTGCCGCCGTGGGCTAATTGACTAGGGAAAAACGTGAGTTGCGTAGTTACTCGCGCCGTACGATTGATGCGTTGTTACATCCTATAGTTGGGGTGCGTTCAAAATGTGAACTTTGATTTATTGAACTTTTTATTTTTCTGTTGTTGTTCTAAATTTTAATATTCTCGGAAAATCAATTTGAAATTTTACGCAATGCTCTGTAACAGTGTAAAACTTGTGTCTATTTATTTTTTTGCCGAAATTCGCGCTTGTATTTCTGTTTTCTATTGAATTGTGTGAAGTGGTAAAAAATATTCTATTTATTGACGTTGGCGAAAAAGTAAATGGTTTGCATTTATTTTAAGATTTGATGTCGACGTAAATAACTGTGTAGGCTTTATAGTAGGAGGCTTATACCACGGATCCCCTATAGCAGTAGATAGGTATTTTAATATTGTAGCCACAAATACTTTTTAAATAAATAAGTACATTGTATATTCTGAATCTCACTGACTTTTGATCCCACCAGAATCGAACAAGGATCCTTAATAAAAACAAACTCATACACAGAACCAACCAAAACCAACTGATAAGATAGCCGAAAATAAAAATAAAGTACTCTTAAAGATTGCAACAAAGTATCAAAAAGCATCAAACGCTAATCTATGACCCTAGTGATCTCGCGATGAGAGGCGAGCCATGCGCACGCGCAATCTAAATGAACCATCGACTTATCGACGTTTAACAGTTAAAAATACTGGACCACTCTGTTACCGTTAACTAGCAACTACTGTGGATAATAACTTAAGTCCTCTGTAGGTCATTTTGATATCGGATTAATTAGATTTGACAACACATTGTGACAGTTGGCCTGAAAGCAGTTTGGTATGCGGCCCGTGTCATTGATAATGCAAATGTATTGTAGATGTGACACTCTGTTCATTTCCTTTTGTAGCTACCTAAAAAATATTTATAGCCTATGTAATAATATACTTACTACTACTTCGATATTGCAATAAATGTCTCAGTAAATCTATGGTTTATACCTAATTATTTTTCTATAATGTTATCTTTCACATTAAAACATAGTACCTACCAATTTTTATAAATTTACTTACTGTTGTTTAGGAATATTCAATAATAGTTCAGTTATTCAAATATAATTCCGTAAAGTATATGTTAAGTATGTGGTTTACCTTCTTTCTAGATATTTTTATTTGAATTCCTCGTTTAACATAGTTACTTGATTTCTCTCCGTAAATTTTTATGACTTACCGTTTCACGAAATGTTTAATGTACCTTATTTTTTACCAAAAACCAAAGAAACCACAACCGTGTTAATGCAGTCCACGCTTTGAATGATGATGTTATTTGACCTAAATCCTTTAAAAAGTATCACATGAATATAACAAGTAGTATTATCATTTTCAAGGACATTAACCTTTTGTAAAGGTACATAAAACTAATGGTAAAAACCAATTTTTCTATGACAAATAAAAACTGAGTCACACAGTACCTACTCATCTTCATAAAAACCATATATTTCTAAAAGCTTAGTACTTTTTACAATTCTCTTCTTCTTGTTTGTTAAATTGTCCACTCAATTTGAAACCTTATGTCCATTGTAATACGGTTATGTAACAGCAGTTGACCGTTAAAATATCTTTGTTTGAATTCTCAAGATGGCCGTCATTCAAATGGAGTAAAGTGGCTTTCTACCTGTTTATTAAGTCGTGGAGATATCTCAAGAATCTTTAAAGGTTACTCAAATATAATTGTAAGTGAAGTAAAGTAAAATTTTGTTACGATTTACCTTACATTGTTTCTGTATGATATACCTATGTGTTCAGGTGACAATAATAATAGGTATTTCAAAATATTATTTTATAATAAGAATACCTTAGACCTTAATATAATATAAATTTTAATTTAGAACAATGAAGTCAAAAACATACCAAGTATATGATGTTTTTAAAGATTTATCCTCTATAACTACTTTTTTTATAATTTCTACTATAAAATGCTATGTTACTTATAGATTTTTATTATATACACAACCTAAATTTACGATTAGTTTGACTAAAACCCAACTGCGGTCAAAGTTCGTGTGTAATATAATATGTTACAGATAAAAGTGTGTCAAAACAACCATAAACAAGACAGTCTCTTCAATAATTAAGTAAACCACGTCAACCAATGTGAGAGCTTTTAGTTTTTTACAACGCCATCGTTTTTGATGTTCAGTCGACTCGTGTGTACGAAATGTTCCATTTAAAACCTAAAAATAAAGGCATTTTTAAACATCAGTATTTTTCATCTCCAATATTATCACCTATAAAAAAGCTTTTTACATGATCAACTATCTAATTTTAGCTATTGTCTTTCAAAATTAAAACTTTATATTGAAAGTGCAAGTCTGAAACGAAATTGAGTTTGAAACTATTATCTATATTAATTCCAAAAGCTCTCACTTTCCAAGCGGTTTTCTTTATCCTCGACAATCTGTGCTATCTATCTCATTATCTTTTAACGACCATTGATTTCAAGCGGCGAAGTATCTTATTTCTACTCACGCTTCACTAAATTGTTTAGAACATTACCGCCGATTATTCTAACAATCAACATTATAATAATACCTCGGTCATTAAATCACTTTAGCTTACCTGAAGGCGACGTGTAGACTCGCTCGGAACATTGAGACTACATTTAACTGCATTACCTACCCAGACTTGGGAGCGGAGTTATCGTCATCCGGGGGACTGCGACTGCTTTTACACCTTTTTTCTCCCACCTTGAGCCGTTGTTAAGAACAGTAATCTTGCAAGTTTTGCAACATTTTATTGTTTTATTGCAGCCCGGCCCGAAGCAGTGCGTAAGGAAGTAACATTACGGGATAGCTTCGGGCGGGAATGGTTATAAGAAAGCTATTTTATTGTCTCGGAGGCTCAGCTTGGAAATAATTTCGGTCGCCGTTAGGTTCTCGACTCGAAACTTTATTGTGAATTGAAATTGTTTCTAAATTATAAATTCGGAGTCGCTCCAGTCTTTGTCAATCAATGCACAACATCGTATTTCAGTTGGAGAATCGAGACATAAAAACTTCCGGTAAATTGACGGGGTTATTTTAGATGTTTGTATAGGCTATAAGCCGGCGAGATTACAAAGCGAAATGCGAGCTTTTCAATCTAGCAATCAGTTGAACAAACGATCGATTTACGTAACACCGTTTTACGAGTTGCCTCCACCAAAAATTCTAATGTAGGAACGGCGATTTTGCTAAGGCAAAAATTTGCAACGTACTGGCTTTTTCCCTTTATAAATTCAGTTGGATTTGCCTGTCGAAGGAGGAGTGTAACGATAACAGCGACACGATCGTTAAATTATGGAAGACTAAGATTAAGGAGCGGTGGTGAGTCAAGCAAGACTCCGAGAGAGCTGTCAGTTTTACGAGGTTTGTATGACTCCTATCGTTATTCTACTTGAGCGTTATTTTCGGGAACTCATTTAGGAAGTTTATCGTCATCAAAAGATACTTTGGCGATGTGTGTTTCTCGACATTTGGATTTGGCGAAACTTTTATTTCTTTGGTTATTTGGTCACCTTTACAAAAAAATACATATTATAGCTACATTTCTATCTTTAACTGTGCTATATTACTATACTATAATATACTATACTATTAATCTGTTGATTTACTAATAATAAAGAAATTATCTTTTTTTACTACAGTAGTACTTCAAAACTCAATGTCACTTATATACCAAATCCTATTAGACGTCATCAAGCACAATAATATTATCAGATTTCAAAAGTGTCGAGCTTTTGCGACCCTTGTAATACCACTGTCAACGCTAGGAATAACATCAGGTAAAAATTGGGGTACTAACTTGTCCCTTCGCACCGGGAGAGGTATATCGGACCTCTCTCTCATTAAATTGGCCCGAGACTGAACTAAGACCGAGAAAGCCGAAACAGATGGACCGAGGGATCATTTATGATTTAAAAACATTCAACTGGCATCCGAAACGGACCGATGATAAAAATTAGGCACGTTTGAAATAATTGTAGTCTTTTATTTAGGTGCTATCACCGAACATTCGAGATACTTTAAACGCAATCAAGCTCGCCATTTCTGCCTCCGAGTTAAATTGAGACATTGAATGTTTGCCATTTTCTTTTCTCTCCAATTTCGCGCCAATAGCAAATGTAAAAAGGCCCGCCGATACCACCAACATGGAAACCAATATACGGGCTCGCCTAACAGAACCATTTCCTTTAATGTTTTCATGAGTCCCGAGAACTAAAGAGCGTGTAACAACGTATCTGTTCGTTGCCTTTTAATAGCCCAAGAGCGGACAAACTGCCAAGTATTAAGTTTTATCAACCATCTGCACGAATGTCACGTCTTTATTACTACTTATTCTTTGTCCTCATGAATGCAGCGGCCGAGCGGGACGGCTATATATTCGGGTCCCGCTCGCGGGCTGTGGTTGTTGGCGCGCTTGAAAAGGTAGGGAAGCGCGCCGGGCGTCCCTTTCGGGCATAGGTGTTCGATTCAATAAAAAATGGCGTACCTGAACCAGTCCCCTGACATGTTTATACATTTTTCTTACTGTTGTGTAGAGGTTTTTTTTTGTTACGGATTTTTCGATTGAGATTGAATCGGTGAGCGTTATTAAAAAAGTTTCGCTGGCGTAATTCTCGCGGTGATTTTTACTGGGCCCGCGCGCGAATTTTTGGCAATTTTTGCGTTTTGCTTTTCGCGCTTTATCGGGACTTTTTTATGCGTAGGCAGCGACGTTGATTTATCTGCTTTATTTTTGAGTGCACGTGTGACTTGTTTTGAAGGAAAAAGTCAATATATTTTTCTCAAAACTGATGCCTACCAGTTGAAAACAACCTAACATAGCAGTAGATGCTATGTTCCGGAAGTATCCATCAGTCTTTAAAATATTACCCCCAACGCACTTTAAATAACTCCCGTTGTTTCCTAGATTGTGTATTTCTGCTTGTTACGCTACGTTAAACTGCCTATCCTATCCTGTAGTTATAATATATGTACCTACATATATATAAAGGCATTACATTTTTAAAACAGGACAATCAAAAACAACATAATATGTACCTAACCTAATTAGGTTTCAGGAAACATTAGAATTTCAGTTCAATCAGTCCTCATTCAAATAAACGGAGACTGGCATAAAGCTTTACTTTTCTAATGTTTGTTTTCTTATAGGCAATAAAAAAAAAACAAATCGAAATTCGAACTCGATCGAGCACTTCGTCTGTGTTCGCAATTTAAAAAATAAAAAATCCAATATGGCCGGTGCTCGACAGTCACAGCTGACTCAGCGTCACCTTACGGTGGCGTCCATCCATTCGCTATTGTCCCGCACCTTTGCTAAACGATTGTTACCAGCATTTTATCTTTGGAACGTTTCTGGCGCCAAAATACTGATCTGTTGAATAACAGAGTATGTATCTCCCATTGACAAATATGTATATTTTTCCAGACTTATTTTTAATATTGTTCCTTATTAGGCTGATTGTACCGGGTCATTAATGTTTATTCTAGTTACAGAATAAAATTGTTCGCTTATCTCAGTTATTAAATACAAAATACTGTTAGCTAAGTTGGCTAATAAACTCATAATTTGCATATTTTATTAAAAAAATATTTTCTCAAAACATAATAAAATAATGCTAAATCAATTCCGCTCTGCCAGATACCAAGTTTTAACTGTCATGTATCCCGTTTTGCATAGACACATATACACGATGCAATACACATACATACACATAAATAATATGTAACAGTGTGCGTGAGCCCACGGTCTACAAATTGCACAATTGTGTGTTCACACGAAAGAATGAAGTTCGATTTTAAGATAACATGCATTCTGCTTAGCTACATACTACATAATACCCGTGTCTTTTCTTGCTATACCTTTTAAATCATCACCGCTTTTCGACTTTCAAAAAATCCTTACGTTTTATAGGTAACTATCTCTATCTATACTAATATATAAAGCTGTAGAGTTTACTTGAACGCGCTAATCTCCGAAACAACTGGTCCGATTTGTAAAATTATTTTAGTGTTAGGTAGCCTATTTATTAAGGAATGAGGAGGCTTTACGCTATATACCATCACGCCACGACGAATAGGAGCGGATGGTCAACCAAAAATGTAGCACATACTGGCAAGTAACGTCAACGATGTTGTACGGGTTAAGTAGTTAGTAGTTATTACCTACTTATTTTTATTTAAGATAATAATAATAAATATCCTGGGACATTTTTTCACACACGGCCAATCTTATTCCAAACAAAGCAGAGCTTGAGATATGGTAACCAGATAGCTGATATACTACATATAGTAGGTACTTTTAAATACATACTTATATAGATATTTACATCCAGCTACCTACTTAAGTAATGATAAATAGGCTAAATTAAATCATGATAAACATACTGACACTAAGTTCAACTCTTATCATATTAAGTAGATAACGTTAGAAGATAATAAGTTGTAACTAACTCTGAAAGTACAGTGGTTTATGCAAATTGATGCTTCGTATAATTAAAAAAATATAAAGAAGATTTATCTTTTAAACTTGTGTTTTAATTATTTGGCGTGGGATTAAATATGTCTATTGTTTCTTAGATACCAACTATATGTTTAATAGAGGATTTAGTTAAATATCTTTATCTTTAGTACATGGTTAAACAAGTTAATTTATTTAGATGATTCCCTGATTCTTCATCTACAATGTATCCATCATAATGACGTTTCTTGAAAACAGATTTTAGTACTAAAATATTAATATGTAAGATTATAAATATTTGATGGTTATTTTAGATATGCTAGCTCTTTTCCGCTGTGACTCAGGATATCCTAGGTTAGATATCCTATATAACAAATATGCCGAACATATAAACATATCTAGCTATTGATTTAAAAAAAATTGTCGTCGGAAACTTTGTAAAACGGAAAGAGAATAATTAATTACACACATGTTTATCTTAAACTAGCTGCCTACCCGCGGTTTTACCCGCGTAGTTCCCGTTCCCGTGGGTATACAGGGATAAAATATAGCCTATGTTACTCGGGGATAATGTAGCTTTCCAAAGGTGAAAGAATTTTTGAAATCGGTCCAGTAGTTTCGGAGCCTATTCATTACAAACAAACAAACAAACAAATCTTTCCTCTTTATAATATTAGTATAGATATAGATAACTATAGATGTCTGTCATGTAGGTACCTACAATTGTTTATTTATATTATTATTATTGCTCATTCAATAAATTACGTGATATCGATGAATCGGTATTTTCATTGTTGGTCAATTATATGCAATATCATATAAAATAACCTACAAAGAAATTTTACCTACATAGGTTTGTACGAACATAAATATATAAATATAGTTTAATACTTTTTATTGTACGTAATCGATGTACATACATAGAAGAAAAAAAAAAATACCGGCCGAATTGAGAACCTCCTCCTTCTTTTTGGGAAGTCGGTTAAAAAGTACCTAACTACGTAATTCTGCATACTGGCTAGATGTAACTTTAAAAAGACAACAGCAATAAAAGAAGAAAAAAAAACTTAAGTATCTATTTACAGATAATTTACGTTTGAGTTAGTTCACCATTTAATACCTATTTACTTTACCTACTTGTTCTGCATTTCCCTTACTTTCTAGTCTGTTTAAAAATTACTCTGTACCTACACGAGTAATGCTCGCACGGTGCATGGAATTCCACGAACTTTCCCAAAGTTCACATTCATGCCAAAGTAGCATTAAACGGCACAATCTGAAGGCAAGATAGCGTCGCCCCTCTCTTTCCCACTAACCGCTCTAAGCAAGTGTAAGCGAGATAGAACACAAAGGGATAATTTACGCAGCTTTTAGTGGTGAGGTCGTAAATCTTTTGTAGTCAATTCGTATCGATGGTTGCGCATACGCAGCACAAAGGTTCGCCGACAGACGGTCTGAGATAAGGTAGAAATCTGTACAGATTCGACGCGACTTATTATGTACTTATGTTATTTCTTAACCCTCAAAATGCTAAGTTGTATCCGAAGGCTCTAAGCAACGGCCATTAAAATAAAGTTTTATTATTTTTCATAAAACAGCGCTGTTTCTAAGCGGCCAAGTAAAACTATAGGTATATTTTACGATGTATTGTACCAAATCATTTAAACGTACACGAAGTAAATTCCAGCCACACAAGTCACTGATAGATAAATTTTACATTCAAACTATAAAATACATATAATAATAACACATTACTTTTACGACAATTTAATAGTTTATAAAACATTTCATCACAACACAATATCATTTAACAAACAAATCATGGCGCACTAGCTATTGCCATGCGGTTTCGTCTGGATTTCCGACGTAAAAAGTACCCAATATCTAGAACATACATATATGCTATTAATGTGTATCAAAATACTAACAAACATCCTCACTTTTCTTACAAATATAGCCTTTATAAGGTTTTATAAGCGTTAAGTGCCTAAGGTTTTGTAGATTAAAAACAAAAGGCGACCCAACCCGTACAACGTCGCAAGGTTGATCTGTGGGTACAATCTGCCTAAAATACATGTACAATATTGATAGATACCTGTTTCTAATTGAAATGTGACGTAATCTCTGGGGCCGGCCGGTGGCTGGGGCAGATTTAGAATTGGGGTCGAACGTGCCACTGTGCCCCGGTAATCTATCTTGTACCGGATACCTTAAAATGGAACCACCTGCTCCTTGAAATTCGCTTTACAATTATAATTTGGTCGTACTGAAATGCAGTTTAAAATATATAAATATCCTGGGACATTTTTCACACACGGCCAATCTGATTCCAAACTAAGCAGAGCTTGTATTAAGGTAACCAGATAGCTGATACTACATATACTACTATTGAATATATACTTATATAGATGATCACATCTAACCACAGAAAAAACAGACATATTCATGCATTCAAATGTTTGTCCTGAAGTCAGGGTCACTAACCACAAAGCCAACCGGCTTGTCAAAAGCCTAGTTTTCAATCGGAATGTAAGGAAAAATGTATTTTTTTATATAAAACAAAGTGAGTTTTCATGAACATATACAAAGTTACCACATGAGTGACTAGAGTCATAGATTTAATGTATTTTAGTTTATAATTAATTTACATACAATGTATGCGGTCAGTATTTACCACGTTTTTTTCTGAGTAACTCATGTTGCATTGTGCATTGTGATTTTAGGTAAATAAGGTCATGAGGGGAATACCAGAACTTATTAAAAGACTAAGGATATTTGGACACCCGAAGGTCAGCCATTTATGGTTACTGCAATAGGTAAATCAGTCTATTCGGTTTTAATTTGAATGAAGAGATAATTAAACTTTAGTAGACAATTTTGCGCAAGATACCCTATATATAGTAGTACTTTTTAAGAGGTTTTGTTTTTTAATATTGTAAGAGATATTGTTCATAGAACGAGGTAGTAACTGTAACAAATAATATTATTATTTTTTAGGAAAATAAGCGATCAAAGGATGTGGTTATGGGTTTATTCGTGATAGCGTCATTGGTTTCCTAAATAAATAAAATAAAAAAAGTCTAGTAACTATGTAGAATCACTACATTGTATAAAACAAAGTCGCTATCCGCCGTCTGTCTGTCCCTATGTATGCTTAGATCTTTAAAACTACCCTTCAGATTTAGATTTTTTTAATAGATTGAGTGATTCAAGACGAAGGTTTTTATGTATAAATCATTACGCTATGACGAATAGGAGCGGAGCATCAATCAAAACTGTTGCAAAAACGGGCAAGTGATGCTAACGAAGATGCGCGGGTCAACTAGTTTCTTAATAAATTCCTTTAATTATGACTTAACATTAAGTCATCACTCATATAGTAACGGACGCGCCAACAAAAGAGAAAACAAGTGAAACTCATCACTTGAACTGCTCCAACAGCGTAGATCTCGTAACTCCTCGTGTAAAAGTTCAAGATATGTATTGTAACGATTAGATTATCTGTGTACCATCTATTGCACAATACCAGTACAACGTATATTGGTATAGGACACAAGATATAAACGATTAGCGATTACAGGTGTCAGTGAACTTGGCAGAGCAAATGCCAGAAGATCAGGAAAAAATGAGAGTTCTGCCAGCATGCGGAATAGTTCTATAGTTCCTGATACTTTTTTTAAATAGTTCTGCCAGTTTTCCCCATTATTTAAAAAAAAAAAAAATGCTCTGCTAACTTCCCGTCGCAGATCATTTTCGAGCTAACTTCATTTTAAAACCGGTTTCCGACGTATTTACATTAGTCTAATAGTTCCTGATAGTTCTTTTTAATAGTTCTGTCGAATTTACCTATAAAAAAGCGATTAGAAGTTACCATAAAATATTTTCATAAAAAAAACTAAGTCACTAAAATCGTCATTTATGTAACCATTGTATTGTCTAATGACCAAAACTCATTAAATTAGATAATAACAATAACACATCTATACTTTACACAAGAAATCTTGAAGAATACTTGAACACGCACTCAAGTGCCTGATGATCAAAATTGAAATGAATGAAGTATTTATTTATCTAGTGAATAAAAAAGGACCTAATAAATATAAACATATCAAAGGCCGGAACTCCTCGGTTTATGATAGACTGGTATATAAGCTAAACATAAGAGCAAAAACCAACACCAGAACTGTCTCTCAAGTATCAGCAGAGCATAGGTGAAGATTATGAGAAAATCTTCTATAGGAAAAAAATACATATTTACTTTGACCATGATATGCTAAAAATACATATTTTCTAAATGGCCGGAACTCCTCGGTTTATGTTAGACTGGTATATAAGCTATACATAAGAGTAAAATTCTACACCAGAACTGTCTCTCAAGTATCAGCAGAGCATAGGTGAAGGTTATGAGAAAATCCTCTATAGGAAAAAAAACATATTTATATTGACCCCCTTATGTACTAAATATTCATATAGCTCAGGCCGGAACTCCTCGGTTTATGTTAGGGCGGTATATAAGCTATACTCAAGAGTAAAAAGCAACACCAGAACTGTCTCTCAAGTATCAGCAGAGCAGGGGTGAAGATTATGAGAAAATCCTCTATAGGAAAAAAATACATTTTTACTTTGACCATGATATGCTAAAAATACATATTTTCTAAATGGCCGGAACTCCTCGGTTTATGTTAGACTGGTATATAAGCTATACATAAGAGCAAAAACCAACTCCAGTACTGTCTCTCAAGTATCAGCAGAGCATAGGTGAAGATTATGAGAAAATCATCTATAGAAAAAAAATAGATATTTATATTGACCCCCTTATGTACTAAATATACATATAGCCCAGGCCGGAACTCCTCGGTTTATGTTAGGGCGGTATATAAGCTATACTCAAGAGTAAAAAGCAACACCAGAACTGTCTCTCAAGTATCAGCAGAGCAGGGGTGAAGATTATGAGAAAATCATCTATAGAAAAAAAATAGATATTTATATTGACCCCCTTATGTACTAAATATACATATAGCCCAGGCCGGAACTCCTCGGTTTATGTTAGGGCGGTATATAAGCTATACTCAAGAGTAAAAAGCAACACCAGAACTGTCTCTCAAGTATCAGCAGAGCAGGGGTGAAGATTATGAGCAAATCATCTATAGAAAAAAAATAGATATTTATATTGACCCCCTTATGTACTAAATATACATATAGCCCAGGCCGGAACTCCTCGGTTTATGTTAGGGCGGTATATAAGCTATACTCAAGAGTAAAAAGCAACACCAGAACTGTCTCTCAAGGATCAGCAGAGCAGGGGTGAAGATTATGAGAAAATCCTCTATAGAAAAAAAATAGATATTTACTTTGACCATGATATGCTAAAAATACATATTTTCTAAATGGCCGGAACTCCTCGGTTTATGTTAGACTGGTATATAAGCTATACATAAGAGTAAAATTCTACACCAGAACTGTCTCTCAAGTATCAGCAGAGCATAGGTGAAGGTTATGAGAAAATCCTCTATAGGAAAAAAAACATATTTATATTGACCCCCTTATGTACTAAATATTCATATAGCTCAGGCCGGAACTCCTCGGTTTATGTTAGGGCGGTATATAAGCTATACTCAAGAGTAAAAAGCAACACCAGAACTGTCTCTCAAGTATCAGCAGAGCAGGGGTGAAGATTATGAGAAAATCCTCTATAGGAAAAAAATACATTTTTACTTTGACCATGATATGCTAAAAATACATATTTTCTAAATGGCCGGAACTCCTCGGTTTATGTTAGACTGGTATATAAGCTATACATAAAAGTAAAATTCTACACCAGAACTGTCTCTCAAGTATCAGCAGAGCATAGGTGAAGGTTATGAGAAAATCCTCTATAGAAAAAAAATAGATATTTACTTTGCCCATGATATGCTAAAAATACATATTTTCTAAATGGCCGGAACTCCTCGGTTTATGTTAGACTGGTATATAAGCTATACATAAGAGTAAAATTCTACACCAGAACTGTCTCTCAAGTATCAGCAGAGCATAGGTGAAGGTTATGAGAAAATCCTCTATAGGAAAAAAAACATATTTATATTGACCCCCTTATGTACTAAATATTCATATAGCTCAGGCCGGAACTCCTCGGTTTATGTTAGGGCGGTATATAAGCTATACTCAAGAGTAAAAAGCAACACCAGAACTGTCTCTCAAGTATCAGCAGAGCAGGGGTGAAGATTATGAGAAAATCCTCTATAGGAAAAAAATACATTTTTACTTTGACCATGATATGCTAAAAATACATATTTTCTAAATGGCCGGAACTCCTCGGTTTATGTTAGACTGGTATATAAGCTATACATAAAAGTAAAATTCTACACCAGAACTGTCTCTCAAGTATCAGCAGAGCATAGGTGAAGGTTATGAGAAAATCCTCTATAGAAAAAAAATAGATATTTACTTTGCCCATGATATGCTAAAAATACATATTTTCTAAATGGCCGGAACTCCTCGGTTTATGTTAGACTGGTATATAAGCTATACATAAGAGTAAAATTCTACACCAGAACTGTCTCTCAAGTATCAGCAGAGCATAGGTGAAGGTTATGAGAAAATCCTCTATAGGAAAAAAAACATATTTATATTGACCCCCTTATGTACTAAATATTCATATAGCTCAGGCCGGAACTCCTCGGTTTATGTTAGGGCGGTATATAAGCTATACTCAAGAGTAAAAAGCAACACCAGAACTGTCTCTCAAGTATCAGCAGAGCAGGGGTGAAGATTATGAGAAAATCCTCTATAGGAAAAAAATACATTTTTACTTTGACCATGATATGCTAAAAATACATATTTTCTAAATGGCCGGAACTCCTCGGTTTATGTTAGACTGGTATATAAGCTATACATAAAAGTAAAATTCTACACCAGAACTGTCTCTCAAGTATCAGCAGAGCATAGGTGAAGGTTATGAGAAAATCCTCTATAGAAAAAAAATAGATATTTACTTTGCCCATGATATGCTAAAAATACATATTTTCTAAATGGCCGGAACTCCTCGGTTTATGTTAGACTGGTATATAAGCTATACATAAGAGTAAAATTCTACACCAGAACTGTCTCTCAAGTATCAGCAGAGCATAGGTGAAGGTTATGAGAAAATCCTCTATAGGAAAAAAAACATATTTATATTGACCCCCTTATGTACTAAATATTCATATAGCTCAGGCCGGAACTCCTCGGTTTATGTTAGGGCGGTATATAAGCTATACTCAAGAGTAAAAAGCAACACCAGAACTGTCTCTCAAGTATCAGCAGAGCAGGGGTGAAGATTATGAGAAAATCCTCTATAGGAAAAAAATACATTTTTACTTTGACCATGATATGCTAAAAATACATATTTTCTAAATGGCCGGAACTCCTCGGTTTATGTTAGACTGGTATATAAGCTATACATAAGAGCAAAAACCAACACCAGAACTGTCTCTCAAGTATCAGCAGAGCATAGGTGAAGATTATGAGAAAATCCTCTATAGAAAAAAAAATGATATTTACTTTGATAGCTTATATACCGCCCTAACATAAACCGAGGAGTTCCGGCCTGGGCTATATGTATATTTAGTACATAAGGGGGTCAATATAAATATCTATTTTTTTTCTATAGATGATTTTCTCATAATCTTCACCCCTGCTCTGCTGATACTTGAGAGACAGTTCTGGTGTTGCTTTTTACTCTTGAGTATAGCTTATATACCGCCCTAACATAAACCGAGGAGTTCCGGCCTGGGCTATATGTATATTTAGTACATAAGGGGGTCAATATAAATATCTATTTTTTTTCTATAGATGATTTGCTCATAATCTTCACCTATGCTCTGCTGATACTTGAGAGACAGTACTGGAGTTGGTTTTTGCTCTTATGTATAGCTTATATACCAGTCTAACATAAACCGAGGAGTTCCGGCCATTTACAAAATATGTATTTTTAGCATATCATGGTCAAAGTAAAAATGTATTTTTTTCCTATAGAGGATTTTCTTATAATCTTCACCCCTGCTCTGCTGATACTTGAGAGACAGTTCTGGTGTTGCTTTTTGCTCTTATGTATAGCTTATATACCAGTCTAACATAAACCGAGGAGTTCCGGCTAATTTACAAAATATGAATTTTTAGCATATCATGGTCAAAGTAAAAATGTATTTTTTTCCTATAAAGGATTTTCTCATAATCTTCACCTATGCTCTGCTGATACTTGAGAGACAGTTCTGGTGTAGAATTTTACTCTTATGTATAGCTTATATACCAGTCTAACATAAACCGAGGAGTTCCGGCCATTTAAAAAATATGTATTTTTAGCATATCATGGTCAAAGTAAAAATGTATTTTTTTCCTATAGAGGATTTTCTCATAATCTTCACCCCTGCTCTGCTGATCCTTGAGAGACAGTTCTGGTGTTGCTTTTTACTCTTGAGTATAGCTTATATACCGCCCTAACATAAACCGAGGAGTTCCGGCCTGGGCTATATGTATATTTAGTACATAAGGGGGTCAATATAAATATCTATTTTTTTTCTATAGATGATTTGCTCATAATCTTCACCCCTGCTCTGCTGATACTTGAGAGACAGTTCTGGTGTTGCTTTTTACTCTTGAGTATAGCTTATATACCGCCCTAACATAAACCGAGGAGTTCCGGCCTGGGCTATATGTATATTTAGTACATAAGGGGGTCAATATAAATATCTATTTTTTTTCTATAGATGATTTTCTCATAATCTTCACCTATGCTCTGCTGATACTTGAGAGACAGTACTGGAGTTGGTTTTTGCTCTTATGTATAGCTTATATACCAGTCTAACATAAACCGAGGAGTTCCGGCCATTTAGAAAATATGTATTTTTAGCATATCATGGTCAAAGTAAAAATGTATTTTTTTCCTATAGAGGATTTTCTCATAATCTTCACCCCTGCTCTGCTGATACTTGAGAGACAGTTCTGGTGTTGCTTTTTACTCTTGAGTATAGCTTATATACCGCCCTAACATAAACCGAGGAGTTCCGGCCTGAGCTATATGAATATTTAGTACATAAGGGGGTCAATATAAATATGTTTTTTTTCCTATAGAGGATTTTCTCATAACCTTCACCTATGCTCTGCTGATACTTGAGAGACAGTTCTGGTGTAGAATTTTACTCTTATGTATAGCTTATATACCAGTCTAACATAAACCGAGGAGTTCCGGCCATTTAGAAAATATGTATTTTTAGCATATCATGGTCAAAGTAAAAATGTATTTTTTTCCTATAGAGGATTTTCTCATAATCTTCACCCCTGCTCTGCTGATACTTGAGAGACAGTTCTGGTGTTGCTTTTTACTCTTGAGTATAGCTTATATACCAGTCTAACATAAACCGAGGAGTTCCGGCCATTTAAAAAATATGTATTTTTAGCATATCATGGTCAAAGTAAAAATGTATTTTTTTCCTATAGAGGATTTTCTCATAATCTTCACCCCTGCTCTGCTGATCCTTGAGAGACAGTTCTGGTGTTGCTTTTTACTCTTGAGTATAGCTTATATACCGCCCTAACATAAACCGAGGAGTTCCGGCCTGGGCTATATGTATATTTAGTACATAAGGGGGTCAATATAAATATCTATTTTTTTTCTATAGATGATTTGCTCATAATCTTCACCCCTGCTCTGCTGATACTTGAGAGACAGTTCTGGTGTTGCTTTTTACTCTTGAGTATAGCTTATATACCGCCCTAACATAAACCGAGGAGTTCCGGCCTGGGCTATATGTATATTTAGTACATAAGGGGGTCAATATAAATATCTATTTTTTTTCTATAGATGATTTTCTCATAATCTTCACCTATGCTCTGCTGATACTTGAGAGACAGTACTGGAGTTGGTTTTTGCTCTTATGTATAGCTTATATACCAGTCTAACATAAACCGAGGAGTTCCGGCCATTTAGAAAATATGTATTTTTAGCATATCATGGTCAAAGTAAAAATGTATTTTTTTCCTATAGAGGATTTTCTCATAATCTTCACCCCTGCTCTGCTGATACTTGAGAGACAGTTCTGGTGTTGCTTTTTACTCTTGAGTATAGCTTATATACCGCCCTAACATAAACCGAGGAGTTCCGGCCTGAGCTATATGAATATTTAGTACATAAGGGGGTCAATATAAATATGTTTTTTTTCCTATAGAGGATTTTCTCATAACCTTCACCTATGCTCTGCTGATACTTGAGAGACAGTTCTGGTGTAGAATTTTACTCTTATGTATAGCTTATATACCAGTCTAACATAAACCGAGGAGTTCCGGCCATTTAGAAAATATGTATTTTTAGCATATCATGGTCAAAGTAAATATCTATTTTTTTTCTATAGAGGATTTTCTCATAATCTTCACCCCTGCTCTGCTGATCCTTGAGAGACAGTTCTGGTGTTGCTTTTTACTCTTGAGTATAGCTTATATACCGCCCTAACATAAACCGAGGAGTTCCGGCCTGGGCTATATGTATATTTAGTACATAAGGGGGTCAATATAAATATCTATTTTTTTTCTATAGATGATTTGCTCATAATCTTCACCCCTGCTCTGCTGATACTTGAGAGACAGTTCTGGTGTTGCTTTTTACTCTTGAGTATAGCTTATATACCGCCCTAACATAAACCGAGGAGTTCCGGCCTGGGCTATATGTATATTTAGTACATAAGGGGGTCAATATAAATATCTATTTTTTTTCTATAGATGATTTTCTCATAATCTTCACCCCTGCTCTGCTGATACTTGAGAGACAGTTCTGGTGTTGCTTTTTACTCTTGAGTATAGCTTATATACCGCCCTAACATAAACCGAGGAGTTCCGGCCTGGGCTATATGTATATTTAGTACATAAGGGGGTCAATATAAATATCTATTTTTTTTCTATAGATGATTTTCTCATAATCTTCACCTATGCTCTGCTGATACTTGAGAGACAGTACTGGAGTTGGTTTTTGCTCTTATGTATAGCTTATATACCAGTCTAACATAAACCGAGGAGTTCCGGCCATTTAGAAAATATGTATTTTTAGCATATCATGGTCAAAGTAAAAATGTATTTTTTTCCTATAGAGGATTTTCTCATAATCTTCACCCCTGCTCTGCTGATACTTGAGAGACAGTTCTGGTGTTGCTTTTTACTCTTGAGTATAGCTTATATACCGCCCTAACATAAACCGAGGAGTTCCGGCCTGAGCTATATGAATATTTAGTACATAAGGGGGTCAATATAAATATGTTTTTTTTTCCTATAGAGGATTTTCTCATAACCTTCACCTATGCTCTGCTGATACTTGAGAGACAGTTCTGGTGTAGAATTTTACTCTTATGTTTAGCTTATATACCAGTCTAACATAAACCGAGGAGTTCCGGCCATTTAGAAAATATGTATTTTTAGCATATCATGGTCAAAGTAAATATGTATTTTTTTCCTATAGAAGATTTTCTCATAATCTTCACCTATGCTCTGCTGATACTTGAGAGACAGTTCTGGTGTTGGTTTTTGCTCTTATGTTTAGCTTATATACCAGTCTATCATAAACCGAGGAGTTCCGGCCTTTGATATGTTTATATTTATTAGGTCCTTTTTTATTCACTAGATAAATAAATACTTCATTCATTTCAATTTTGATCATCAGGCACTTGAGTGCGTGTTCAAGTATTCTTCAAGATTTCTTGTGTAAAGTATAGATGTGTTATTGTTATTATCTAATTTAATGAGTTTTGGTCATTAGACAATACAATGGTTACATAAATGACGATTTTAGTGACTTAGTTTTTTTTATGAAAATATTTTATGGTAACTTCTAATCGCTTTTTTATAGGTAAATTCGACAGAACTATTAAAAAGAACTATCAGGAACTATTAGACTAATGTAAATACGTCGGAAACCGGTTTTAAAATGAAGTTAGCTCGAAAATGATCTGCGACGGGAAGTTAGCAGAGCATTTTTTTTTTTTTAAATAATGGGGAAAACTGGCAGAACTATTTAAAAAAAGTATCAGGAACTATAGAACTATTCCGCATGCTGGCAGAACTCTCATTTTTTCCTGATCTTCTGGCATATGCTCTGCCAAGTTCACTGACATCGATTACAGACACTGAGCGGAAAATAAGGAATAGATTTACGCAAAAAAAATGTTTTGTGGTCACTCTGAATACTTAGTTATGTAGATCAAAGGCAATGAACAAAGAAGGACATTATTATTATATTGATGTTAGAAAACCAAAAAACAAATTCCACAATATGTATTAGTAACAGTGGTGTTTTGAGGAAGGTGAGATTTAATACATAATCACTCATACATGCACAGCAAGAGAGCATCTCATAACTTGCACCAAACACACAAACATCGTCGAGGTAACAAAACGAGGTCGCAACTAGCGCCTCACTGTTTCGGATCATTAATTTGACACTTGAAATAGCTCAGAAGTGCCACAATGGTAGATGCACGCCCACAAAAAGTCCACGGGTCAAAGGTTGGCTATCTTTTTAAACGCCACGGGACTGTTGAGTAACCCTGCTTTTTGTTAATGGAAATGTAATGAGTAACTGAGGTGGGTCGAATGGACCCTCATACGATAATTGGTGGGTTGGATCCCGTTTGGAGTGCGAGTGGAACGCTTTGGAAAAATTGAGCTTTTTCACTTGACGCGAGGTTGAAATTCAATTAACGGAAAGTGCTGATAATAAATGGTATTCAGGTGTGATTGCTGTTCGATTTAATAGGTTTAGATATTGATAAATGCAATTTGTCTTTGATCTAGAAGTATATTAACGTATATGAACAGAATGATAAAAGCATTTAATCAAAGCGTCAAGATTATTTGTAAAAGTAGGTATATAAAATTATTATCAAAATGTATTACACAAAAATGCAATAACCTCAACAAGCTTTGATACAAAAGAGATTATTTTCCCAAGTTCAAACAAATTTATATCAATTTTAAAATAGTCTTTTATTACTTTTTAATATAATATTCGTAGTAAATAATTTATTACAGTCTTATAATATTGACGTGGAATATCTTATTTAATGCTTATTATAATTGAACTTTAGTTTGAGGGCAAGTTAGGACTGCAACATAGGAACATTATTGATTGTTTCGCTCAGCTCAGTCACTACAATTTTGAAGTCTATTCCCTTTAACATAAGGTCCATTGCTTCCTTACCCATCCATCGTATAATACCTACTATAATACTCTTCAAAAGTGTAATCTTCTGCACCAGCAATCACTAATTGTACCGTTAACACTTCAGAATGCTCTCAAATCTTCAATTTTATAAGACGCCATTTTACGAGATACTTCTCTCTACCTCCGATATCCAATACGGTTGGGTTTTATGTCGCTACGCAAGCATCGCTATACTTTTATGAGTCGTTAGAGTCTGTCGATGGTGCAGTTATCGTTATGTACCACGTATTAAGTTTAACAACCAATGTCCTGATTTCTGCCGCTCTGGTTTCGTAATTTCATGATTTATCTCATTCTTCACTAGCGACCCGCCCAGCTTCGCACGGCTGCAATGCTTATACATCACATTAGAAACCTCCAAAATTGAAGCGGAAAGCGACTCTGTTTTATAATATGTAGTGAAGTTCTTTCACTCGTCTACGTTTAGTGTTGAGTGTTGGTCCTCATCTTGAGTAAAATCTATTAGTTATATGGTAATTTAAGGTCCACCGGGAATACGGCTAGAATACCTAACTAAACTAAGGGATTCAGCGGAAAGTACTTGAAAAGTCGATCAAAGTGGGATTTGGAAGTGAGACCCGAACGGACCGAGGGCAGCGAGTGGAGGGTAGCTAACAAATTTAAATTTTTGTATTTCTATCGAGACATGCCGACTGGAATTCTAAGCAGATTTTAGTTTTAGCTAAATTTAAAATTAACGTAAAGGTGAACTTGAAACCTAAAACATTTCTGGTAGAACAATGTTACTAATAATAGTTTCATTTACAGGGTTAAGTAATGTTGGCCCTTAAAACCTAACATTACTGAATAACAAAACGTACCGAGGCATTGTAGCGTATTTAATGCAACAAAGGGTAAAACGTATAAAATAACAAGATTAAAACTTAAAACTTTGTCTAATAAAAGCATGATTTCTTGAAGCGCCCTCCCTGAATCCTTAATGCCAGATTCAGCCCTAATCCCAGACGACTTCAAAGCAACTTAGTATTTTATACACTAACAAATATTAGCATAATTATTTGGTCTGGATCTTGATTTTGATACCCAGACCTGTTAATTTGGAGCTAGTATTACGTTGATGTTTGCAACTTGATATTTCCAAATAGTTTTGTGATACCAATTAAGCGGGTGTTAGGGATGGTACTTAAACCCGGGCGGATATATTTTATCCGAACCATTAATTTATTCGGTTCGGATAAATCTGATTAAGTAAACACCTTTGAATATCACATGAAAAGTGGTAACATTATTGCGTTAAACACATTTAATGTAATCTGTTGATAAAAATGTCTCGGTATTTTTTTGGCGTAATTTGGATTTATAGCAATACCTACGACGTTTCTCAATAATTCATGTTTCGTGTTTATGAGTTTCTGTTTTGATTTATTTACTAATGCTATGTTTTTGTTTATTTCCAGGTAATTATTGATGCTGTACCTAATATAAGCAGAATATACAGGTAATGCATGCCGGCAACTTGCCTATTTCCTGATTTAGTGCAGACGCGGATATCCGAACCGAATGTTCCGAACTGGTAACAAGCTGAGTATCGTCTACATCCCTACCAATTAGGCATTTCATAATTTAATCGTAAAATATTATAGGGTGCGAATTAATCAAGCGATGTGTCAAACCACAAATAAATTTGATCAATATCTAAATCGTTTCAACTATAATAATACGCATTTATTTAATTTATGGTTGGTTTGATTTGGTTTAAATAAATACCTGTAAGTATATTGATTTTTTTGCAATTTGAAAGTACCTTAATAGCTACTTACATTGTTAACAAGATCAGCAGTTTCTGAGTTTATTTAAATGAAACATTTGTAGCTCTTAAGTGCCGACAGTTGGTTCAGAAAAGCTATATTTCCAAGACAAACCCATATCCACACTTAACGTCCGTCAACAGGATGTCCTATAAACAAATCCTCTTCATATATTTTGTTAACTAAACTACCATGTGGTCGCAGCCACTGTTTATTTAACCGTATACAATATTAACATTTGTAACCTTGACATAAAGTTTCAAACCGTTTGATTGCCCTCCCGAAATTGGGTTGGTGGTTCGACAACTTTACATTTGCAGTTGAAATGTGTGTGGTCATTGTAAATTGAATCGTTGAGCGATGGGTTAAGGTTGACTCTTGTTTGATGGGCTGTAAATTTAAGTTTGTATATGTTAGTTATAGTCTGTGTTTGCACAATGACAGACAAGGAACAACTGAACAACAGTCTTGCGCTAACAGTTTCTTTTTTTATCTTCTCTCCTTCATTAATCATTCATCGGAGCCTGTAACGAGGTTTGTTAACAAAAACCGATGATTTTAGACCATTTTCTTATCGGTACAAGTGCAACTGAAAGTGAGAGGTACTTTGTTTAGTGTTACATGACAGAAAAAGGTAAGTTATTGTTTACAGAATTGCCTATGAGTTTTTTAAATATAATGTATGTAGGTATTTATTGACTAAAGTTTTTATTAATCATTTGAAACCAGTTAGGGCCTAAGAATGTTGCAATCATCTTCGAGCTCAAAACTGTTTGGAAAAAAAATCGGAATCTTTTTTATTATTTGCATATAATACACAAGTATTATCTAAACAGTAGATTTAATAATATTGTCATTGTTTATTACACAAAACATTTACAGTCTTATTCATAATGACTTATCGGAGGTTTCAAAGCTCGCTAAAAGTAGATTGTCAAAAAGTGTTATTCATAATCGTTCGATAGCGCTAAAACGTATTCTTATCGAACGTTTGATAAGCTTAAAAGACGTTTTAACTAATATAAGTTTATACCTTCGATAAGCGTTTTATTATGAATAAGACCATTAGTATACAATATTAAAATAATTCACACAACACAGCGGCAAATTGAGTGATTAGCATTAGTTAATTGAAATGTTTTGATTAAACAATTTCAACGGTAAATCTCTAACAAATATTTGTATTAAATCTAGCCAATCAATCTATGGAACAGATTGATGGCTTATCATTTTGTGGGAAATAACGATTTCAACTGTTGCGTCTGTCTGTTTATCTTTCATCGAATATTTTGAGATAGGTATAAAAATGCAATGTGCACCGAAAATTTTAAGCAGTAGCTACATTTTCGTGAACGAACAAATAAAACTCGTCCCCAAATAAGCCTAGCCATTTTATAATTCATAATGGCACACCAACATTTGGGTGGCTGTTCATCACATTTTTGGTCCAGGAAAACTTTATTCCAGGACAAAAAGGCACTCGGTCACGAGTACTTGGAAAAAGTACGAAATAACGCGCGGTATCCTACCGGAAGTCGGGTAACGGAAGTCGCTAGGCTTCCCGGAAGCGCTGGAGGGCACTCCGGACCGCACCAAATTGTATTTAATCACAGTATATTGCGACCTCAGAGAGGGCAAAAATCTCCACCAACTAGGGTGTAGGCATAAAATTATAATTAAGCGGTTTTTGTTAAGCGTACGTTGGAAAATTTGAGAATAATTAATGTAAGTGACAGGCTTACCAAGCAAGAGGCTTTAGGCCATTATTAAACGAAAAACTACTAAGCTTTCAAATGCACTGGTAAACCAAGCAGGTAATCAACAAAAAAATCATCAAGAATGAAAAGAAAAAGAATCATCAAACTTCGAACCTACAGTTTTTGAGTTCTGCGTTCAAACACAAGGTCTTCAGATTTGTTTAGATTCCTAATCGTAGTCTATAGTCTAGAACATATATGGTCTTACCATTATTCTGCGAAGATAAAGGAAAACAGTTAATGCTAGTGTCTACTACATCTAGGTCAGTATAGGTATTTGTTATCTATTTAATGACGTCATTTCATTGACAGGAATAATATACTATAGTGCTGGTCACACTACAACGATAAGGTGCGGTTCAAAGATACTTTTATTGTCTTTGCCTTTATCGTGTTTGTTGCTTGTCTATGGGTATTTATGTTACTGGTCATAATTGAAATACTTGATCAGACTTTCAAATAAAATAATGTAAATAAATATCCTAGGAAATATCTTAAACTAAACAAAGCTTTTACTATGGTAACTAAATAGCTCATGTACAATGTAATTTTTATACATTTTATACATTTATACCCAAAAAATTACAAACAGTTCCCAACAAAACAATGTACCCACATCCTGTGAATAAACGCTCTCTCAAACGCGGGAAAGACCACGGTATGATGCTAACCATCAAATATTTATTAAGTTTATACTTTTTAAGTCCTACAAAATAACCCTAAACGGTACATTATAAAGAGTGACATTTAATGGACAGTTATTACCAAAGTTGTCTCAAAAGGCCTTTTTTCTCTGACTACATAATTACCGCTTCCAAATGTCCTAGTACTTTAAAAGTACTGACCCAACTAAGTACTAAAGTACCTTCAATAAAGTGAAACTTTTTTCCCTAGGGCCCTCAGAGTACACATCTAGATATGCCGCGCTGGTTACATAAAGCTTAGTACATAACGATGTTTAAGAACCTCTTTCAATTGAAAAGAACTCATTTAATTCTACTCGATTGAGTTTTTTTGTTATTCTTTTTTAATATTGATAATATTTACTGCTAAATAAAAACAAATCCCAATAACATTTTAATACCGTTTTTATTTGACCGATTCAATAATAAAACACCTGTAGCCGTAATTATCCGTCGGCCGTTACATCTCCCGCGAGGCACTGAGGACACAATCACAATTGGCAATCAACATAAACGTCCAATACTGTCACGCATAAAACGCACGACACGTCATTTCTAATCTTACGTAAAAACCAATAAAACTCCCTCTGAAAGCAATAAACCAAAATGAAATACACATATATCAAAACATGCTTGCCGGACCGGTCTGGGTCGGTTTTTTTATTTATTATTTTTGTTTACAACCACGTCAAATACAAGGAGCCGCGATCTATCACGGGCGCACACAGCGCTCCTGGCGGCGAGCCAGCGAAACTATTTCAAACTATTCGGTGTGCCCCGTTAATAGTTTTACAGTTGTTGGCCCGCGCCCCGCGCCGCGCGTATGCGCTAAGCTTTGTAATTAATACCCGACTGAGAAAGGGCGTACGATTTAGATGTTGAAATGACAGCGGAGCCGTATACTTTTGAAATACGTCGCGATTTAAATAGAACAGTCGTAACACGTACGTATAAAAATGTTTATTTCCTTTTTTTTTTTTAAGTGAGGATCGTCTAATTTTTAGAGATCGTATTTTGTTACGGATGACATGTTTTCTGCCCGTCTGACAGTTTATGTTATTTTGATATGATTTAGTGATTCTAAAATGCTTTTTATTTGACTCGAGTATGAAATGAATTAATTTTATCCCACGATCAAATAATAATATTGGGTATTTAAGTGTTATGTATTTTTAAAGACTTGGTTGAACTTTGACTTTAGATCACCCATAGGCAACATTAATTTTATTGTGTTCATCGTGTTGCTAAATAAAAAAATATATAAATCGTAAATGCTTGTAATAGCGATCAATCAAATAAATGTACTGGCAGACTCGAGGCACATTTAAATAAAAAAAAATTTGCAACAGCATTAAAATTTCGAACGACCTTCGATTTGATGAGGCATTAAAACAAAACTAAAGGCAAGGTGTCACGTCATGTCACACGGGTGCGGGTGTAATGTCACACGAATGCAGTTATCGCTTAATGAGTGGGGTGAATGAACTCTGCAGAGTGAATTTTGCAACCGCAGTTGGAACACGGCTTGCGGTCTCTTCTTTGCCTCTCGACGTTTTTATAGGGCTGTCAAAAAATTGTTCGCGCTTGTTAATTACTAGGGAGTGTTTTATGAATAAATAAGTCTGTTTTGTCCATAATATTGTATTAAATTATAGTATCAAGGTAACGTATTAAAATATAGATATAATAATTACGATTCTAGGCTATTTAAATATAGGTACAATACAACAATTACGTCTACAGATATGACTTTTTAATAAGTTGTCTATGCCCTCAGCAATGTCATTGTTGATGACGGTTATTAGATTTATGGAATTATATTGACTTTACACTGAAATTAATGTTATCCTATCAATTATTTCTGGCTTACGTTTAACAATGAAATTATACCACTAACTGAAGTAGGTAGGTACGTACTATATTATCATTTGGTCTGCGTCACAAATTGCGCGTTTTTGTGACTTTTTTTTGATGCTCTGATCCTATTGGTCGTAGTGTGATGTTATATACCACTTTCTTGATAAATGGGCTATCTAATCATCAAATATTTTTCTTTTTATATCGAACCAGTTCCTGAGATTAGGGCGTTAAACAAACAAACTCCAGCTTTATAATATTTGTAAAATTACATCAGTAGATATATATTTTTGTGCTTCTATTCTCTAAATTATTACCAAATTACATTTACAAAATAACATACGTTTATTACACAATACAAAGCTAATATTTATTCAGAAATCACAATTATTATCAGTTAAAGCTCGAACGGTTTCTGTTGCCTTGACCTAGTTATTTGACCCCGGTTTGCCCGAAACTCATTGGCTATATACCCTAATATGACAGTTACTATCACGCCACGCGATTTTATCTTTGAATAGACCGGGTGATGTATTTAGGGAAATATATGAAGGGAAATAAAAACGCGACTTTCTTTCTTACGTAAGTAAAAGAAAAAGTTTGAGGTTATATTGTTTTGTTAATTTTGTTGTTTATTTGAAATGTATTGTTTATTGGTATAAAGTAAATGTTGAACTTCTATTGTTATACATAAATAATTCACGCAAATCTTTTTCGTAGCCCGTTTATTTTTTTACGAGGGTACTTTTTCTTTTCAAAAATATCTTGATGACGACAATTAACGTAAAATAAATATTAATAGACTGTTATTTTTGCCTCGTACGATGATTGCCAAGGGAATATAATTAATCTGATTATAAACCAATCGATACGATTTTTTCATAAAAAAATTATATAACTTTTTTTACAAATCCCATAACACCTTTTCCAAAATACACAGATTAAAAACCCGTCGACAAACAAAACCACGTTTATTAAACATCACAAAACAATCAACAACGTACCGAATCAATTATCCGTTGATCCATAACAAACAAGAATAACCACGGAGCAGGGTATAGCGAAAAAAAAGCCCACCTAATCCACGCCACTTACAAAGTAAGCCTACCATATTAACCGTCTTAGTAAAAATACGTAGCGTTTCCATTAAGCGTTGACAACCCTAGCGGTCGATATCTGGAGGGCTTTCATCGGCTCTTACAAATCGCTTACGCCCCCCTGGCTCGCGTCTGTTCACCCCTAGCTCGGTCCTCAGTGAGGGCGTGCTCAGAAAGGTTGAGATGCTGTGACTATGCCTACGCGCGCACGTCCGGTCTTGAGATGCTTAGCCTATAGTTCCGCCACTGGCTTTTTAAAGGTATGGGATTAAATAGCCTGGCAGATTTTTAAACGCAGTCAATCAAATTATCAAGTTATTATATGTAGAATCTCACCTACGAAGTGTGAATTGAAAGCCAGGATCATTAACTGCAGAGCCAACCAAAAATTATCTGTCAATGTTTTTTGCATTATGATTTATGACGTCATGCTTAAATCTCCTTCACTCGAATATTGAATTTATTAACACATCAGCCCATTATTTTAAGAAGTGTGTCACTGGAAACAAATTACTTACATAAAACGCTTTCCCTCGGGTAGGTAACGTTGGAAAAAAAAATTTTTTTCTATAAGTCAAAAGATCGTAGATAGTTATTGTTCGGTGGCAAAATCGAATCTTTCAACAAAGCCCGGCCATTGTGTAGGGACAAAGTAATTTGCTAAAGTGGTAACACCCCCCTCCCTGCCTACCCTCCCCGAGATAGGCGCATGCTTTATCTACCTTATGCGGTCAGTTTGCTTTTATATCAATTTTCCTTATTTGTATACGTGTTTGTAAAACATGGATGGATACGACCTATTATATGACAAATTTAATAATAGTCAAGAACATCGTTATAATATAAAAAAAAAATCTTGTAAGCGTTTTAAAAGTGTTGTATCTCAAAAAGTTGTAAATTCATCTCTCAAAAACGACACAATTGACGCAAAGCACCGTCGACAAGGGCGCCGGTAATGTAGTGCCTTTTGTAATTCTATCAAAATATTAGTGTCATAAAGTGTCACACCTTATTTTATGGCTTTTATTTACTTAGAGAACTATAACGCTTCTAAACACTTTGCTAGGAAAATTATGTTTTCGTTGTAAAAGAAAAAGATATCTTAGTATCATGTTAGGTCCTTTAAAATGTAAATTCCTTTTTTTTTGTAAATTCGATATTAATTGGAGATGAGTTATTAAGCATAATGTCTTACATACTGGTGTTATTTATTATGAAAAGTTCTTTAAGCTTTAGTTATTGATTGGGTTCTTGTCTTGATCACTAAACAAGCGTAATTTAAATCAACATTCGTGACTCCCATTGTCAGAAATACCAGTTAAACCAACCTTAATGATCGTAGTATCATGTAATCGACCGAAACCGTAAATAATTTTTTATTGAGTCGCTGTTGATTGACGTGAAATACATGTAATTGTCTCTTTGTTGAAAAAGATTCGTAAATTATATCTTGTTCTACAATATATTATTTATTTACAGTATTTATTGTAAGCCACTTAGACGTACCTAAAGTACGTAAATAAGAACAATAAACTAATATTACCAAAATTAGTACTTTCATGCGCAGTTTTTCTTATTTAAGTTGTTACAAATTCCGTTACAATTTCTACGTTTCTTGCCATAATGGTTGTGCGTTGATAAGTCAATTAGATAAATAGGTATTTTTAAATTAAATAATATTCGTCTACTACGTCGTTACTGCTGAATATTTACGTTTTACTAAAACGCAAGTCGCTTGTAAATTTTTAACAGTACAACCGTTCAATTAACCGGCCGACCATAAATTAAACCAAGCGCCATATGTCCACACACAAATCACCAAAACATCTTGTTTAAGTTGCCTACCCACCCATTTTTCAGTGAAACACCGTTCGCAACACGCACCCAGCGCGGAACATTCTATAATCCCCAATCTAGTAAGTAAACAGAGTTGTTTGCCCGCCACTCAAGCGCCGGTACCTGACCCGGGAATCTGCCCGTAATACCTCCACCGGCGTTATTTTTCCTACGAATAACTTCATAAAACTCGATCTTGCGTTTTACTTTTGATTTGATTGCCTCGGTTTTTTTTGGATCCGTACGGATTTTTGTTTGTGTACGGATTTTTCAATTTTTAGAGTTATTTTGGTTGTCGATATGGGTGTAAATGTGCGCGGTGACGCGGGCGACCTCTAGGGCTGTTTACTTTGTAACCGTTGCGAGATCGATATAGCGTTCTATTTTTGAAATTTATGTGAAAAATCTAGAACTATGAAATATAATCTTGCGTCTGTTTTTTAAATATAGGTAGGTATGTGAAATAGTTACGACTTATAGGCATCTAAATATGGCCAGTCACTTATTCCTTCACTATTTATAATTGTTTCTCTAATAACTATAATAGTAGCCAGAAGTTAGGTACACTACTACATACTTTGTATATCTCACCATTAACTGATCAAACAATTATTACCAGTTTCTATTACCAAAACAATAAAGTCGGAATTCTCGGCAATAAAAGATTGTCATGTTATGTTTTGCCCACAATCGTGTGTGGTCTTCAAGTCAACTAAATAAGTAGTTATCTTATCTTTAGGCCACAGGACATCCTTGGGGATATATGTGCCACTCATACTCTGTGTTATCAAAGACAACGGTTTATTGTCGACCATACTCATGGTACTATAGATGCGTGAAGCCTCAACTTTGGGTGGCTTGGAAGTATTTACTTCATAAATAATATGGTGGATTATGAAAGAAGTGACATGAAATTTGTCTTGAATAAATAGTTGTCTAGACGGGTAACTTTAAGAGTTTGTTAATGTTGATGGTATTCTTTGGTTTCCCTTCATATAATAAAATTACCTGGGATAAAGAGTTGCATATTTTCTGTATCAGAACATATTCTGACATTGTACCATAATTTCATTCATATCCCTTCAGATTTGACTAACAAACACCCAACTAAACTTTCGTGGAAACTTTTTACTTTCTTTTAGTATTTAGCTACCTAACAATTACATTATGACTACGAAACTTTTTTTTGTCACCGAACAGAAAATAGATTGAAAAAGAAATCCTTGTTTCTTAATAAATGTGTTTCGTTCCAACTTTAAACTCCGTCACGTATTTTATGTAATATCAAAACTTTGCATTAGATAATAACTCTTATCATTTGTTATCTATGTTTATTTACTAATGTACGACGCGCGTGGTTATCTGTTAAGGTCAATATAAGTAAGTTTATCGAAAACTATTTCATTACCAATCATCAGAACTGGCCGGTTGGCTTTGTGGTTAGCGACCCTGACAATCAAGATGGTCGTGGGTTCGATTTCCACACAGGACAAGCATTTGTGTGCCCTATTGTTGACAATGTCTGTTTCTCCTGTGTTTGTTTGCTCGGACGTGTTAATCTCAAGAACTCCTGGTTCGTTCGGAAAAAAATATTTCAGTGTTAGATAGCCCATTTATCGAGGAAGGCTAAGGGCTATATATCATCACGCTACGACGAATAGGAGCGGAGCATCAATCAAAAATATTGCAAAAACGTGCAAGTGAAACTAACGAAGTTTCGCGGGTCAACTAGTATCTATATAAACTATCTGGTTACCGAAGTATTAGTTTGAAATATGTGTGTGAAAAATATTCCGTATACCTAGTCCAAAGATATGGATAAGTTCTTATTATTGATACATTTGATTGAAATAGTTCACAAATAAGTTACAATATCATCTTTAGTACCAACTTACACATAAACACACTAACAGTTTATATATAGAGACTGACATAGCTGCTTGACTCAAAGACGTCATCGCCCAGTCACCTTTCAATGCAGAGGAATCAACGTTAACCCGTTTATCTTGAACGGACTTCACTTGTCAGCTGATTGTCAAACAGGAGTGACGTCACCGCAACATGGCGTCCAGAACATGATTGGTTGAATTGACAACTGTATTACGTGGGTAGGATGAGGATGCGGGACTTGTCTAGTCCAGACTATTTATGATGCACATATATACCAACTTGTAAGAATCTTAATGTGCTTTATTTTGACGTGACAACGTCTTATAAATTGGTTTGCCGGGTGACACTTCAAGAAACTGCGTTACGCTCCGCTCACGTAACGTGACGTTATGTTTTAAATTGTTACTATTATTTCATCCTTCTTCCTACTATACGAATGAATATTCACATTAAAATTATTTTACCACTCAAAGTCGTTGTCACGTAAAACTTTCGCCCGTATACCGACTTTACAGGCAACGAATTTTTTATTGTAACTAAAGTTAGGTCTGGAATGTTATTCGCTATTCATATTTGAGTCGCCGGGGAATAACGACTAGGTAATATTATTATTGTTGAAACTTATTTTGAAAAGAGTAATTGTTGAGTTTATTGCCGGCTCTTCTCAGCAAAAGCAACCTTCCGAACCGAGCATTAGAATCGACGTTTCAAAAGTGCCTGTGAAGGCCTATTTGAATTAATAAATATATATCATTTCATAAGTATAAAGAATTATACTATTTCATTTTTTTAAGTCGACTACATTATGATCAAATCTATACTAATATATAAAGCGGAAGGGTTTGTTTGTTTACTTGAACGTGCTAATTTCAGGAACTACTGGTCCGATTATATAAGAGCGGAGGATCACTCTAAAATATTGCTTAATAATATGATTAGACAACGGTTATCGCCAGTTGTATGATATGATGAAGGATGAAGCAAAAAAGGTGTATTTTGCTTGTTACCATGACAAAGTATACCGCATAAAAGCTGTTGAACAATATTTGAGAAACATCCAATTAAAAGCATCGAATTTCAAATTATTAAACGGGATAGTAAGTTACTGGAATAATGTGGATTTACCTGATTACTATATATTTTTTTAATTTAGGTACGGTTAGGAGGTTAATGTGTAAGAGGAGAGTGATGACTGAAATGACGGCTGACAGAGAGGAATGGAAGAAAAACACATGTTGTGCCGACCCTGCTTAGGCGGGATGTGGGGAGGAAGAAGAAGAGGTTGTTTAAAGAAAGTATTTTATAACTTCTTTTATTAAAAGGTACAATTTAGCGCTTAGAGCGAATATGTAGGTATATAATTCCAACTCATTATTTTATTTCCTTATAAAATTTCTAATGATGTTTATTTTATTGTTTTCAGGTAATTTTCATTGATATTAAACGGCTTACTTCGCAATTTTACGACTGAAATAAACTTCAGGTAATGTATTTATTAGTCTTTATTTAGTTATTACAAAACGGCTTATTTGCTTTTCAAAATCGACTCGTAAATAAGTTTATATTTTTCTTTTATTATTTGTTCAGTGATAATATCCGACTTCAAAATCAGTGGGTTCTCTGTCTTACTAAGTAAGGGACCATCACTATTCAAACGACATAATTTAGGTACTTACCGAGTTAACAAGCGTCAAATTGTTTATCACGAACAAACTGCACAATGTACTAATGTATTTATCGACCACAAACTTAAAGAACAATGTTTTATAATGTGTCTATTATTGCGCAGGAGTTTCACACGAGGTGGAATTAAAAACCCATCAGAAACGTATTACACTAACACCTTACCACCCGCGCTTTAAAAAACTTATTCAAACTGCTTTCATCTTAAAGAAAACATGAATAAGGTCGCATATCAAATGAGATGTTTTAAGGAATTCCTGTACGGTTAATCTATTTTACACCTAAAAATGTTTAGTTTAAAGTTGAGAATCGGTTGTGTGTATAGTATTCCGGAAATGTACGTCGCACCGGGAAGCCTCCGAACAGGTTTTACGTTTTTCTTTTTATGTTCGATAGACAGTGGAGAACTGTTACTTTTAAAAGGGGATTTCTGTTTTAACGCTGTAGTTGTTCGGCATTCGTCGTGGAACATGACACGCTGTATACAACGTCTTAATTTTCCTAACATCCTGTTAATGTTGATGCTCGTAACGAATAGTTAATTCGATAAAGTTATTACAATTAGTATCTGAATTACCATGGTTAGTCTGCCTTGGGAATGTTGAAATGAGGGTTAATATTTAATGGTAATTGTAAAGTCCGTGGTCAAAGGCTCCATTCTAATCTAGGATAATAGTGTGCATGAATATGTGCGTTTGGTCTATATTTCGAATTAGTTTATGTAACGTCGTAAGTAGCTATTTGTTATACCTAGTTACCATAGTGCAAGTAAGTTGTAAATCTCAAAAAAAAAACCTTACATAACATCAGGTGAACTCTGTCTTAAAACGAAAAACTTTGTTACCTAAACGCGTGTAGAAACGGTACAACCAAGTATTCGGCCATCAATTTGTTTCATAGCCGCGCCGAAGTTCCTAAGGGCTGGTTTACAACCATAATCCGAGGTATTCCACCAAGCGCCCCCAAACGAAGCGCACCCAGACGAAGCGCACCTAAAGTATTCCACGAAGCGCCCCCGTAGGTGCGCTTCAAATGAAAAATTTAAAATAATTAATTTCCTATTCCACGAAGCGCACCTAAGAATATCACTCGCATAGTGTGGTGACAAGAAATAAAAATGTCGATAGAAAAAAATATTTATTATTTAGAAGACTAACTTAATTTTCTATAATCGTTCAGTTTCATTATGTGACACAATATTTGTCATTTTTGTAATCTAAGGTACTATTTAAAATCACAGATTGTTTCATAATTATGCAATGAAACGACAAGTATCAAAAACATTGTAAATATAGTTTTCCTTAGGCTAAATTCGGGTTGGCTCGGGAATTCAGTGCCGCGCGCATACGTTGACGGTTAGCCCGGTTAGACGTTGACGGAACTTCTAACATCAAACAAGTTCATTGTAATAATGTGATACAATAATTGTAATTTTCTTTAAATTTTTAATGTTCATATACATAACCGTCTAACCGGGCTAACCGTCAACGTATGCGCGCGGCACTGAATTCCCGAGCCAACCCGAATTTAGCCGAGCATTTCCGGAGCTTGTTTACATGCTTAGTTCTCATTACACTATTGCGACGTCACGGGCTGTTTCAGTCAATTTCAGTTGGACATTGCCTAGAGAAATTAAGATTTTGATTATCAATAATTTATTTAATTGATAAGTTTATATACTACATATATTGCCCATTTTTTCAAGATTATTTAAGAATCTTAAATATTGTGTTTAGTTATTTTAAGCAGTCTGTGATTTTATATAAAACTAGAGGTCAACATCAACTAACCTAGATCTCTATAGAAAACTATAATTAAAGTGTTTTTGATATTTGTCCAAGTTTTTATTGTAATTATGAAACAATCTGTGATTTTTTTATGTTATAGTAGAGTATTTTTATTATTTACTAAACAGGTAGCTAAGCTATAAGAAAACTTCAACATAGATCTCTAAGGAAAACTATATTTACAATGTGTTTGATACTTGTCGTTTCATTGCATAATTATGAAACAATCTGTGATTTTAAATAGTACCCAAGATTACAAAAATGACAAATATTGTGTCACATAATGAAACTGAACCATTATAGAAAATTAAGTTAGTCTTCTAAATAATAAATATTTTTTTCTATCGACATTTTTATTTCTTGTCACCACACTATGCGAATGATATTCTTAGGTGCGCTTCGTGGAATAGGAAATTAATTATTTTAAATTTTTCATTTGAAGCGCACCTACGGGGGCGCTTCGTGGAATACATTAGGTGCGCTTCGTCTGGGTGCGCTTCGTTTGGGGGCGCTTGGTGGAATACCTCCATAATCCTACAGGATGTAAAGTGTCAGAACAAAGTTGTGCAAGATGAAGTGTTCAACACAAATATTTGTTTTTCGTTCGAACGGCTAACTTTGGTGATGGGACGTTGACACAGTGGGAACTTTGCTCATCACGACGCGCCCGCGCCGCCGCAGTACGCCCGCCGTCTGGCGGTGTCTCTCTGATGCTGTGACCGTGAAATTTTTATTGCTACGGACTTTTGTTACGAAAAATAAGTATCTATTACCTAAATATACTTGTAGAAAGCTATCTCAGGAACTACTGGTCTGATTTGAAAAATTCTGACAGTGTTAGGCCATTTAACGAGGAAGGCTATAGGCTATATATGATGAGAATACTAGAAAAAAATCGTATTTATAAAGCAGGTCGACAGCCGGGTCAGCTAGCATTTGGATAGGATTATTTTCAAATTAGATCATGAGGCCGAAGCCTAAATATTTTTTTTGTTGTTGCATAAATATTTTAATTATCCCGTATTCAAATCATTTGGCAAACTAATTCGTACGGGGAACTTTTCGAAAATTGGCTTCCTGCACAAAGGCCGGCCCGTAAGTTCCCTTTAATAAAAAGCTAATTCGGCGTATGTATTGAAAAGTTTTCAGTGGGAAGTTGTTGTTCTTTCTGAGGTTTACGACCTCAGCTTCATTCAGACAATTTTAAAACTTTCTCGTACAAAGTAAGTTTACTAAAAAGGGGTCAATTAAAAGCGTTTTAATCTTCATTTGTCTTTACCATGTTTGTTTGTGAAACAATACTGAAATAAAATAATAACCTAACAATTTATTCGTGATAGTAATTTCGAATTCGAAATCGTATATCGTAGTACTCTAGTCCAATTCTCATTGGAGTTTATGGCCACCTTACAATGATAGTCCAGTGTCCTGGACGCGGCAGCTGAGTTTACGTGCCATTCTAGCGAGTCCGACGGGCGTAGCTTTGAATTTATACGACCTACTTGACCATGTACAAAACCCTACTATGTAGGTATTTGTTAGAAATATTTAGATATACCTTACCATGGTTAGTTCACATCTGTTAACGGAGAAAATGTAGTATTTAAAGGTGTAGGTACCTTTAAATACCTTCTGACTCCTGGACTCCTTTGAAAAAAAATTACTTATTTGTATAAAATTTTGTCTTTGGGGACCAATTTGACAGTATTACTTCTATACAACAAAATAGCTATCTATAAGCAAAAGGTAATGGAGAGTAGGGAAATATGTACCATTATTATTTTATTCCCAATATCACCGCATCATAAAAGAGATATTAATAAATGGATCGAAGTGATAATTTCGTTTTTAATGTACGTGGAAATAATCTAGTTCCATATTCACCACTCAGCCGTTATCTTTAACCGGTGAAATCTTTATTACATTTCGGTCCATAAAACGTTCGTTTTGCACAGTACACTGTTTATATCCTGCCTTCTTATGCCTTATCAACAAAACTGACATCCAATATTGTATACGAATAATTTATATTACTTTATCTTTTGTAATTTGCATAAAATATTATTCAGAGAACTTGTTAAGTGACGGTACAGATGTGAATAAAAAATACTGTTTATATATCATATTTAATGTGATTGTGGTTAAAGTAAAAGTTTTGTATGAAATTTATTTCAGTAGCTACCTAATCTTTTTGGTGATTGATCTTTTTACAATATTAAATTAAATAATAAAGTTCTTATTCCACTACCTACGGCCAGAGTAAGTTGTAATCAAAAACGTAATGTATTATTCAAAATTTAAGGTAAGGGTTTTCATCCAAATTTACGGGCTCCTAAAACACAGTACGTACGTAAGTGGTCGGGTTCTCGTAAAAGCGTAGTCACATTAGCATACAGCCAAATATGTTATTAAGATATACGAACCCCACTAATTGTATTTTTAATGTTAAGGTGAAGTACGTGTTTTACATATTTTTCTAACAACATTTTAAATATACATAAAAAGATACACCAAACAGGTGCAGTCTGACATATATGAATATTATTTTCATTAAATTTTACACTTTATTCCACGATTACTATGTTAAGTTCTTTTAATTATTGATAAAGTGACAAAAAGTGACATTAAAATATATTTGAATATTCAGAATTCGAGCATCTTAATTATATCCTTTTGGATATTGATTAGCAAATAGTTCTTTTTTATGTCATTTCAAGGTTATTTGATAACCGAGCATACACTGTCTCTCTGTCAGTTCAAAAGTAGGTTAAATAGTCCAAAATTATGGTACACAACATTTCTTTACCAATGTGCATATACGGAACCCTGCGTGGGTTAGTCCAACTCCCGCCGGACCGATTTCATTCGTTTTTTTTTGTACTCACCATTTCTGATATGATAACGAGTACATTTTTACTTTATGTAAATTAAGTTCGGCTTAAATTAACGAAGCTTAGCTTCTGTGTAAGTGGTGGTTATAAAATTTATAATTGTGCTTTTTTAAGCTCTCTGCTTATCTGCAATGATATATTACAGTTATGTTATATTAAAATAAGCAGCGATTTGTTGTGTAGTAACTCATATATTATGTTACATGCGTACCTGTGAGATTTTAGTACAGATTTCCCAGTAATAACATTCCTTTTCCAATCCTATGTGTTGATTGTAAATATATTTCTACCTCAGTGACATTTAATCTAAGTCTTATATAAATTCGTCGTAGTGATTGAATCACGAACATCCATACTTTTACATATTTTTAATATTCGGGTAGGTACGTGAGGAAAAAAAACTGGATTATCAGGTGTAGAAAACCTACTTTTTTTATTCTGAAACTAAAATGAAGTAGGTCTGAAATATTAAAATTTACTTAGGTTGGTAACAGCAACTATTTCTTCATAATAACAATGAGTTACATAACAAACACAAAGTCAGTCTAGATTCAAATCGTCCAACAATTCAAACAGCTAGAATAAAACAACGACGGATATAAGAAAGGGCACAAAGGTAATCTTAGATTTCAGACACAGAAAGAACAATAGCATTGTGAAACGACTTTCAAGAGATTTAAATTAATTAAGCATCTAAGCGCTTTTCCGAGTTGAACTTTAGCCAGAATTTCTTTTAGCGCGTCCGTTATAGGTTAGCTTGTAGCGCTGAATTTAGCGGATTGCTTTATGCAGCAGGAATAGTACTCTGTATAAAATATTTTCAGTCCATTAGTATTACAATTAGTGCTTGATAGTAGTAGTTATAGCTCATGTTGTCATGTATTTTGTCGCTGAATCGTCGATTAAACAGTATATAGATATAATATTGAATTACTAAGTACAATATTAAGTGCCTAACTTGTACTCCAATCGTAAACCCACCAAAAGCTACCACACGAACAGCACCACCTCCACGACACCATACCCAATCGATCACATCCCATCTCGCCCCAATTACACCGCCATTTAAAGAATCACCATTAATCCACCGCAACAACACACATTAGCCAAGATTTTTAAGTGTCTGTAACTACTGACGGTGTAAGTGCGGCCATAAATTCTATACGAAAACATGGCCGAGTTGTAACGGACTTAATTTGATGCGGTGTTTGGCACACAGTTATATTGCAGTTATAGTGTAGTTGAACTTGTAGGGCGAGGTGCTTTAGTGTTATTTATTGACTCGTTTTAGAATCGATGCGGGTGTGGGAATATTTCTGTGGGCGAATGATTGGTTTTCCTTACACCTACAGTCAAGGTGATGATTTGATATTTGGTTCAGTGATGGACATGACAAAAAGGGCTTATTATCTTGAGGCTAAAGTTTAATGTCGGGCTTTCTTTTATCCAACATTTATGTTATATACAAACAATATTTATGGATTCCAGCAGAATTTATGCATGTCATAATATTATCAACAGAACACACATTGGATTTAAAAAATTTGAGCTTATTTTTGTCTGAAACCTTCGTCAATAAGAACTAATATTAAGAAGGCAATGCCTCTGAGCCCTTGAGGTAATTGAAATTCAATTTACAACGAGCCTTATCGTCTCACATACATTTAATATAATGAGATAATGAAACACATTTGGCATTTTCAACTTTATTACCTTACGATAAGGTGTTTTGAGTGAATAATTGAATAGGAGAAAAAATATCAGTTGTAAATTTTTATGTGCTACGTACTTGTTGGTAAAGTGTTGAATTATACGAAAATTGTAGTTTTTTAAAAGAAAAAGAAGATACATTAAATCGATTTGTGTAATTTTAATAATGAGTTATCATATATTAATAAGTTAAGTAGCTCCTGGAATTTAAATTACCTTATCAATTTAGGGAAAATTACTTTTTGTATTTTTGATCATAACAATATGCTGTGGACTCCGTTTATTATCTTTGCCCAAACAAATATCGGTTCTTTCCGAGGTTAATTTTTTACTGTGAATATCCTACATTATTAAAATAAACAATAGGTAGTGACCACGAATTGACTACTTCAATTGACAGCTTACTATAATTCTAAGTTATATAAAAGTGAGTCCAACTTTCTTCAGACCTTATTCATATAAGTTAATGTCATAAAAAAAAGTAAATAGACAAATTCGAAGTACAATAAGTAGCGAACATTATTATTCGATTAATTTACCAATGCGACGCAAATTATAAATCCGATTTGTGACGTATCGATTAAATTGGTATTTAATATCGATACGCGCCCATGGGAAATCATTCGTAACAACGATACCGACATGTATACTGTTGGTACTTTGAAATTAATATTCTACTTTATTTCGGGGCCATATTATTATTATCGACGAAATCTGATTCAATATAATCAAAATTGATTTAAGCTACATAACAATTTAATAATATTTTTTGGTAATTAATTTAAAGTTACATTATTTCTGGCAGTACATGTACGTATCCATGCTTAGGTGGGCTTAAAAAAAAACAATGACGTAGAATATCGTTTCTAAGTAACGTGGGTGTCACAAACATTTCCACCATAAATATTAGTTTGTCAATACTTAAAATTACTTCGCAGTGAAGTTCAAATAGAAAGAGATACAAACCTAAAAAACCCCGGCTTATTGGAAAACTTTGGTACAGTTGGCAACACTGGAAAAAAACATTCGGCGAGGCTAATAGTGTTGCGTCAAGTTTTGTAACTGTACCTTCTCTGAGCGATTCCTTTGGGAATCTTCGGTTTTTGATCCTCCTTTTTTGGGTGTAATCATTAAGTAATCTCAAAATATTGTGTATAATGTTCCCGCTTTTAATGATTATGTAAATAGTTATTAAAATGTGTCCTTGCTACACAAACATGTTGATTCTTGATAAACCTCCCTTTACATTCTGGAATAAGACAATAGAAAACATATTTTGGGGAACTTTTCTTAATTGTTTAATAAACCATTTTTCATAAGTATAAAGTATGTAGTAAGTAGTATGACTTAATAGTACTATTTTTATTAATTAATGTTTCTTAGTATTTAAGGGTTGATTTAAGTATTTATTTCTTTTAATATGTATTAGAGTTATCAGAGTTAGAGTTATTAAATTACTTGAGAGGCTAACAATCGTTCCCGTACATTTTTAAACTCAATAAAATAACGTAGCATTGAAGCTCGTCTTACCTCATGTAACTTGTTCAAATGAAGCCCGTCTTAAAGACTAGCACACAGTCAGTCCAACATTGGCCACATTAGTTGGGAAGCTGTTTACGGCCCAACTCGGTCGGGTTCCAACAAACTAATCGGGAGGGAGTTCAGAAACAACGTACAACTCGGAATTAACGAAACTGGGTTTTCGACTATCGATTTGTTGGCAGCTGTAATTAGACCCTATATGTATTGTTTTAAATACAGTTTTTGAGCTGTTTGAGTGAGGAAATACCTTCTGATTCCATGTGACCTATAGGATAAATAGATATCTCCCGATGGAATCGTATAATACTACTTATTGTTATTTTATTCTGTAGCAAATAAATATAAATAAGTAAATGTTTTATTTATCTGGACGTTTAAGTATATAACACGAATCGTCCCATAATCACGAATTTACTATGCGAAAGCGTAAAAAACACGCTGTAGCCGGTAATCATTGAGAACTCATTATTAATTTTGACATATTATGCCTTAACACAACAGAGGTAAATAATAAAACAGGCTACTAATCATACATCGTTTTTTTACCTGCCACCCATATTCTTTAACTATTCAAAATTTCAATATCAAAAAGTTTAACCCTCAAACTTGTTACCATTAATATAGCCAAGCAACAGTATCAGAGCTTAAGAACGAAAATCAAGTGGAAAACTTACGAAAGCTGTCAAATGTTTAGCACTTAAGCACTGAAGGGTAAGGTGAAACTGGGAAGAGAAAACGAAATGCTTAAGCTCGGTTTAACGAGAGTTTAATGTTGTGCTTAACTGCTCGCTATACCTACGTAGTTAACTAGAAGTTTGTGGGGTGGAATAGATTAGTCTTTTTAAAGTTTTCCCTTTTTTTTAATGGTCTATCTGAGTTTGGACGTCAAATGTCAACATACAAATTACTTTACCTTGAGCTGGTCCAAATTTAACTTTATATATTCTTTTTATATGTCTGTCTGTTTGTTCTTACATGCAGTTGTAATGGGTCATGTGATCTGTATATTTTTCATGTAAATATCTCGCCCCAGAAGCAACACCGCGGGCTGAAGCTAGCAATTGAATTACATAATGTTAACATTTATTCATAATACGTAAAGTTACATACTTTAATCTTTTACGAAACTGCAGTTTCGACTGCAGATTGAGTTGTAAATAAGTCAGAAGTGACGTATTTTCAATTATACTACCCGCGCAACTTCTTCACGTCACTTGCCCGTTTTCGCAACATTTTTTTATTGATGCTCCGCTCTTATTCATCGTAGCATGATGATATATAACCTATAGCCTTCCTCGATAAATGGGCTATCTATATTTTCAAATCGGACCAGTAGTTCCTGACATTAGCGCGTTCAAACAAACTCTTTAGCTTTATATATTAGTATAGATATAGGTATAGTAACAAATGAACGGGGCGTTATTTACGCTTGTGCAAAAAGTACCCCGTGTAAGCCGAGCCTTAGGCACACGTAATAGGATTTGTGTAAGCTTATTATTTACAGACAATTCGCATTTCCAGTCTTGTTTGGATGGTAAGCTTGAATTATAGGTATTTACTTTAAATGACCTGGGATTAAAAGAAATCTTTACCTTGGATATTTACGAACTCGAGATACGGTCATACATTTATTTATATTTAAAAAACGAAGTGCATTAACAGTTAAAAATTTACATAAGTTTTATTTTTGGGTGTATACAAATCTTGTAGTAACAATTCCTTCTTAAACACCTATAATTTTGTATCTATACTATTATTAAAAATATCTATATACTGGAGGCGTATTACCGTCTATCACTTAGACCACAATTAAGTTGAACGCAAGAGGACGCACATTTTCGAACTCGCCTACGTTCAAGGGCCTCCTCAAGTTTCGAGTGTTGTAATTTAATTATGCGCTCTTCGTATTCAAAGTAATTACAAGAGTGATTTACCACCATGGTTCCGGGCTGTACCATGGTATATACTATAGTATATGGTATAACTGACACTAATATTACTTTATGTTGCTGTGATTCGAGTGCCGGCACTGTAATCATCAGCCAAACGGCAAACCCGTCACGATTTTATAAGGCACAAGCGGAAAATCTTAATAAACTTAAAAGGAGGTTTGATTATGCGCATAATTTCGACATGCATCATACCCAAACATACTCTCAAAGAACATAGTTCTCACCGGTATATCACTTTGTTTTTCCAGAACAAATGGTAGGTATGATACGGCCTTTGGAAGCCTTCCAAATATGAAATACGCCCTTTTAATACGCGATGAGTTAACGCGATTACATTGATATACGCGCGCGTATCGTAGTATGTTACTTATGTTTCTTTAGTTTCCTTTCCGTGGCAATTTCCTTTGGCCAAGTTCCTCACCAAGGTTGGCGCTACATAATAAATGATATTAATCTTCGTTGAAGGATAGAAGTGTTTTTGCTATATTCAATCTATTCTGTTTCTCTGTCTTCTTATTTGGCTCGGGAACCTTTATTGAAGATCAGATAGAAAACACTTTTGTTTGCGACAGCAAGGCGGTGGTTATGCAAAAGAAAGCCATCCTGTTATGTGACATGGCATAAATGAATAAATAAAGTGATTCATCTTTATTAATATATTTTTAATTAACAAACTACCAAAAACAATATAGCAGCACTTTGTAAGTATCTGGGTGTGCTTTGTTTTAAGTCTCAAAAGGCTAAGAGGATTCTCAAGATGCAGTCTAGACTGTCCTGAATGGGCAGTAATAATGAGCGTTCACCAACTTTTAATGAATAGTTTTTCAACGAAAAACTAGACGGTTTTCATCGGCCATTGTGAGAAAATTTCATCTTTTTGCATTCCCTTTGAGATGGCGTCGGATGCCTTTCTTATTGATAGTAAGTCTTCATTCATTTTTTAATTCCATCAATTGAATATCCAGTACCTTTATATCTGTGTTAATACCATTATTCTGTAGAGCTTTGTTGTTCACGAAAGAATTGTAATGCGAAATTAAATCAATTATAGTCTTAAAATCTCAAGGATGCCTCGGCTCGGATAACTATGATATTCTTTTAGACAATTGTCTGTCTAGAGTAGCATTACGTAATGGTCCGTATCTCTAATCGTAACAATACAAAATGAAGCAATCGTGACTACGTATACCGATCACGGCGCGGCGTACGGACGGACGCATCCGAACCGGCAATAAAACACATTTGCGGTTAACCAAACGATTTTCTCTAATTCGGTTTTAATTTCAATAAAAACATGAACTCGCATTTTTTTGCGGACGAAATAGCCACCTGTTACCGTCGAATTATGTGCACGGCTCTTCGATACAAAAAAATAAATGACGCTTTGTGTGGCGGCCAGCGACATTTTAATGAAATTGTATTTGGATTTTTAAATGATTTGATTTTTGAATTCGATGCCGGCTGATGTTTTCATTTAGTTACTTTTTTTCCGCGCGTCATTATAGTAAAGTAAATAATGTTTTAATATTGCCAGTTAAATAGTTATAAGAAATTAAGTCTTGTCTAAAAATAGGTTTCCATTTCGACTTATCCTCGCTACATAATAAAGCCATCTGTCGACAGCGAAGCTAGTTAGGGTTTGTTCGTTCGCGTTGTTTCGAAGGGAGGAATTTGTTTATGGTAGTATATTTTTTTTCTTTTTTCCCGCTCGCCCCGCAGAGCAGGAAGCGCAGTCGGCGCGGCCGTTGGGAAGTGTTTACATGTTTGAGGGTCGCCTGTTTGGTTTGGGTCTTTGACTGCATTTTCGGCTGCATGCGGTTTTGGTGCGAAACCGCCGGATGTTCGGTTTTTTTGCTCTCATGTTAAGTGCAACTCAAATATTGCCATAGAGTGTTTTCCCTATTTTTTTTTCATTCCTTTTTTTTATTTTTTGGTACACGGTTAACACCCATTTGGTTTTACAACATAATGTTTTGAAACAATTCTTCTAGTCTGAAAGAGATGACGTAAAAATTTGTAACAAAAAATTCGGTACCGTGTTATTTGTCCCCAGTCAACCAAACAGCTATTTTGCGGCACAAAAACTTCCAATAGTTTTTATACAAAGTTGTAATAGATGAAATCGTGCAGTCACTTTACTGAGTTAAATCGACGCACTTTGTCACGAAATTGAGGTTTTCCTCGGGCGACCTTGTGGCATTAAATAAAAAATCTCTAAGACTAAAAGTAGATTACTTTCCCTTTGAAGTTTCAAGTGTATATTTCGTTAGAATAATTTAGATTTGCAATTAAAAGTAGAAATGCCTTTTTCTACATTAACCTTCTTAATTCTTATTTTTAGGTGGCATTTGGTGAGAGAGTTTTCTCAGCTGTAATTACTTTTGGTATATAATTATAGGCTCTAAACATAATTACTTTTAAGCATTTAGCTTTTTAATTCTCTATCTAATCGGCTTTCAAAAGCCTATATACCAAAACTGTCACCTTTGCTCACTAAATACTTCACCATTAGTTGAAGAGTAGAATACCATAGGAATAACGGAAAATAATGTTGGTCACGTTTTTATCTCATTAATGGCCTTAGACTATTTATCTCTTTATGTCGTCTGTGCGTTCACCATTAATACATGTCAAAACGGTTTTCTCCATGTCCCCGGCTCTCCACGGACTTTTGTCTTGTTTTGCCCGGTGACATTTCGATTTCGAACCACTGGGTTTCGTGTTCTTTTTGTAATGGTTCACGTATGGCATAAACTGGACTCAAATGTGTTTCTAAACTTTTGAATTGTCACTCTTTTCATGGTGGTAATTAATTGCATTGTTCCTTTTAATCTGTTGGGATAATGTACGTGACTAATGAACTTTTATTTTATAAATTGTGGCGGTCTATTTTTAAAATTCAATGGTCATACGTTCCATAACAGTGACCTACGTCGGACCGCAAGTACAATATTCTTGATTTATTTTATGGGTTGTAAAAATATACCTTATTAACCTTTTACTGAAGGTTAATGTTAGGTTGAATCAATATTTTCTTTTGGAAATTGACCTGTATTATATATCTATCATACTAATGATATGTAGAAACAACGTAAAAATGGTCTCTATAGATATTTATAGTCTCATTGTTTCTCTAGGTAATCTAATACGATTCGAACCCACGATTATTGATCTGTGGCTATGATATCTTTACTACAAGTGAACTGTAAACTTATCATTTTAATATCAAACTTAAGAGGTAGGTAATCCCCTAGACGACGCACGGCCACGCCATAATTAAAGTAATGAAGTCTCCATTTTAAATACCTGGGGGGCGCCACTGGCGGTCTTAACGGACTTTACATTATTATCTTGACTTATGATCTATTTCCACTAGTTGTGTACCGATATCGATATATTTATCGATAGTTTTTATGTAACATTGATTCTTATTTTACGGCCGATTTCATAAAAGGTGGTTGTATATTGCATTTCTAATATCGCTTTTTGACTATATTTTATGTGCTAAATAACTATATTCTTGACAGACCGGTTAGCTTAAAATTAATATAAGTATGTATTTAATTTAGTATAGGTATGTAGTGTACAAGCTCTGTTTAGTTTGGAATCAGTTTGGCCGTGTGTCCCAGGATATTTATTCGTTTGCCTGCCTCTATGTAGATTCGATAACAATTTACTATATCATTCGCAAGGCATATTCTATTTGGTGATTCTAAAGATCACTTGAGGAAGTATTTATCGATAGACGACCTGGATGCTTTATCGATGTTTTTACTATAATACATGAGTAACATTCCTAATTTGTAGTCAAGCTTTGGTTGGTTGTGCATGTATGCGTGAACTGCATTGTCATATATCTTCTTTAATCTATGTTTAGTTATTATTTAGCGGTTAGGTTATTTTAAAGGCTAACAGAAGATGGCTGCCGTCGTTTGGACTGTAATGTCAAGGCCAATAAGAGGTATTTCGCTTATAGATTCGTAACAAAAATCATCAAATTTCGAAGCCATTTAGTTAAAGTAATAGGTATCGTAAGTTTAAACTCTAATAGACAATAAAAGCAACCTTCAGAAACGAGTATTAAGAGTGACTCATAAGTGCTTCTAAAGGGCTGGTTGAATCTTAACTATAATATAATATTTATTTCAAATGCGAAAGTAACTGTCTGTCTATCTCGCTTTCACGCTAAAACTACTGAACCGATTTAAATGAAATTTGGTACACAGATAGTCTAGAGCCTTAGATAGGCTATAGGCTACTTTTATCCCGGGAAAATTGAAAATCCCCGGGAACGCGGGTAAACTGCAGGGAGCCACCAGTATAAATATATTTTGATTTTGAATAAGGCACTTGTGAAGGACAAGCTACTTCCGGTTCCGAAGTACCTAATTTAAATGTTATGTGAGCACTGTAGCTCATCAGCCTGTAATTTCTTGCAAAATTTCTTACCGAAATACAGTATGAAAACGACGAATAAAAATACGAATTCTGCATTAGATACCTACTTAATCATTTAATCAAAGATCGAATAAACGTGTATATTTTAATAACCGTTTAATTTTAAATTAGTTTTGATACCACACCATACTAGTTTTAATATAGTATAAACTATAATATATTGGATTTTAATGTATCTTACAAATATAGCTAAAACAACTCGTTAGTCCAACATAGAACCAGTAGGCAGTTATTAGACTAAAAACATAAAAATAAACAAGTCCTAATGTATTATACCACACCTAACGTATAGTATTTCGCTTCGCCCATATTAATTTATATCAAATTTATTATAATAATGCTAATATATTCATTGGCATAAAAGAAACGCATATGTATTATGTAAAACAAAAGAAAAAAAACATCTTAATATTTTTTATTTCATTTACAAAAATGGTAATAAAACACTTCGATGTGAAGCCGCAGGAAAAATTTACGATTAACACACGCAAATGAGTTATATCGTAGGCTTGTACACGGACAGACATGTCGTTGAATTATAATATAATAATCTGCATAATGCTTGGCACGATATTTTGATATGAAGTGTTGTGGTGTTGTGTGGGTCACACACTACATTTAGTGTTACCATTATCATTATGATAATTTCTGAAATAGATAAAGATTTACTGCCTATTTTGATTCCTCATTTACTTAAATATGCCTACTAGATACTGACCGCGGTTTCACCCGCGTAGTTCCCTTTCCCGGAGGAACACAGAGACAAAATATAGCGTTACTCGATAAATGGACTATCTAACACTGAAATCTTTATATCAAATTTTATACAAATCGGGCCAATAGTTCCTGTGATTAGCGCGATCAAACAGTCTCTTTAGCTTTATATATATAGTAGGTATAGATTCCCTTCTACCATAGCTAAACCGTCGTTGGTCTACCAAATACTTTGCAAGTTGCGACAATTTATCTTGACGTTTCATCTACCCCCAAAAGCTTCCATTACGTCGATAAACTTTTTGTTACACTTACAGGGTTGCTAAATATGCAGAGTGGATAAAATATGACAATATTAAACAGGGTGCGGGTGAGGTATGCGCCAAGTCGCGGCAGGTGACAGTGGCACCCCTGAATCTATCACCTTGCCAATCGGTGCTGCCAATGGTGAAAAAAAAATGGCTAAGCGCAAGCCTGGTATGTTGGCAAGGTTCCGTAAAATAAGTACCTATTTAAAATTAAAAAAAAATTGGTTAGATGTTATTTATACATATTTTAAGTTGACTGTAAGTATGACATTAGCGCAAGCCTGTTGGCAATATAAGGTTCCGTAAAAAAGGAATAAAATAATAAAAAAATGTTGGTTACTTGTTATTTTTATTTGTATTACTGACTGTAGGTTTTATTTTAATAGCATTAGCATATAATTACCATTGTCACATTGATATTTATTTGCCCTTCATTTTGGATAGTTGCCAAATACATATTTGTTTGTTTAATAGATCCTGTTAGAATGGTTTTGTTATTATTATAACGAAACATTAATTCTTATTTAATAAATTAAAGCATTTTAACTGTCTTTATATATCAAAATTGGTGTGTATAGTATTACCGCACTAAAATTCACCACCACTCAAAATTCATCTAAAACTTAATTAAAATACCTACTTATATATTTTTGCGGAATAATTTCTGTAAATCCTAAATTTGTATTCCTTCGGGTAAACCGCCAAATCCTGGGCCACGGCACATTGTCTTCACACCCTGATAAAGTCATAATACAAAATTACACACCACAGCTTGCGGTACCCTAAAAAAAGCTACCCTCCTGCGTTATTGCAGATAAGAAGATGTAAATTACATTGGAGGGTGTTTAAACGAATTTAGCTCCGTTGCTCTTGAGCAGAATTAATGTTGCAGCACTTACCACCAGCTGATGATGTTCGATCAACTCGGAAACTACCGGCAGACAAGCAATCTCCATTACTTTGATAGTCTTTTTGTTTTCGTCGGGCTATGATTGAGCAACTTCATTATGTAAGAACAGTATACTAACTCCCGATCGCGATTTCACCCGCGAACGCAGGGTCCTTGAACTTTCCCGGAATAAAAGGTAGACTATGTCTTTTCATAACTTCTAGTCAATCTCTGTACCAAATTAAATCAAATCGGTTCAGTGGTTTAGACGTGAAAGCGTAATAAACATACAGACAAGGTCACTTTCGCATTTATAATATTACTTGGAATTTTTATGTTAAAAATTCGATATTACTTAAATTGAAAAATTCATTAGAACTTGTTTTTATTGTTTATATAGCTTATAACTATTTGGGTACAATATTATATACATATATATAAGCTATCTGAAATCGTCTAGCTTATAAGATATGTCTTTGAGATCATTACCTTACGCTTCACACCTATAGTGTTGTACTCAGTGTCGATATAATACAACTCGATATACTAATACCACTTGAGATCCAACAATGTCTTTGTCCTATTATCGATATATCTGAGTTAGTATTCTACTTAGTGATACCTACATTATGAATAAAATACCTTGTATTTAGTGTATTGATTAATTTTGGGTGTTTTCGTTATTATATATATGTGTATGTTAATAAATCAATATTTGGTAATTAAAAACATATTTTAATGTTCATGTTATTTTCTGTTTGAATTTCTATTGAAATGGAATCCAATGAAAAGTTCCACACGAATTTATGTTGATCTTTACCGGCTCTAATATAAAGTTGAATTTTATATTTAACTTAAGGTCGTTGCACTGCAGCTAATACATATCTATTTGTCTGAATTGTGTACATATCAATTTTCCCCGAACGGGCGTCCAGTTTTATTGACTCAGATTTCTATAATTCAATCGCACAGTGGTTGATGCACGTATTATATTCGGACCAAATGGCAGTATTTCGTCTGAGGTACAGTTAATTTCGGGGTCGAAACCATTGTGCGGCGCTGACTGCAGGCCAAAGGTTACCTCAAGGCACTCTAACTAATTTACTTTGGCTACTTCTTAGTAAATTTATTTAGAAACTTCTACACGTTACACGCTGAATGATTAAACAAGCGAACAAGTTGCGTTAATAAAACTGCTTGTTCTGGATTGTTCAAGTTCGCTCTGGGGAACTTTCTTAAGAATTTTCAGCTTAGTAGATAAAATAAATGTTACACGCAAACGCTTATCGTTGATGGAAGTAGATGTGCCCAAACTCTTTTAATTATTTTACGTTCAGAAGTTTAATGAGATAGAAAATTGGAAATTCTTTTTGCCCCAAATGTATTGTTGTTCAAGTCGACCTTTTCATTGATGGATTAATAGTTTTAATCGATTGTGTTAATGTCATTTTTAAACTTTTTCCATCAAAAAGTTTGTATTAGGTACTATCTTAAAGTTGAATAAAGTTAACACAAAATCAAATTGAAAATATATATTCGAAGTTATCAAAGGTATAAATAAGATTACAATGAATGATAAAACCCTTCCGACTATTCAAAACTATTATCGCGTCAGTGGCACACCCACAAGTTGGTATTCTCCGTCCGAAATTCAACAAAAGTTGTCAATAAACGACAAGTGGAACTCGCAACACCAAAATATATGTTTCCGAAGTGGGAGCCCACAGTGGGTGCAAACAGCCGATAGCGCGGACAAAAAGATTCCTCCGCATTGTGAGGCAGGCACAATGCCGCACGACGCCAGAAAGGAGAACTTGTAATTACTATTTTCCTACGGGCGCCTTTTCAGGAGGTATATTTTTCACAAAAATGGAATATACGTGAGGCTCGCGCTCGGCTCTTTGTTGGGCCATCTCTCATATCTTTGGCATACACTGAAGGCACTTAGTGAATAAATCGCGGCCATATTTACTGGCGCGGAGCTCCGAATAACGATGCGTGAACATTTAGATCGCTTAATGTGACTTTTACTGCCTAATTAACTATATTATAACGATCTACCCGACTAATATGTAGACATAACGCTTTGTTAAACAAATATTTCCACGATTCACGGTAATTCTAATTTATTACAGTATCAGAAGCTATTCGTGTGCGATAAAGTTATTATGTTATAACCCCGGATCGTACAATAATATGAGCAATCGAAATCTCCGAGTCGACGCTGTATTATTACGTGAATTGCTAGGTATAGGCTATTAGCATAGAGCGTAATGGTCATCGGTTACTGCGTAATCTCGTAAAAGGATCTACCGCAAATGTTGCCAGCGATCCCCTCAATATTTACGGGAATAAAGTGTTCTTCAAAGAGCGAATGACAGGCCCGAACCGATCTCGGGAGCGAGCGAGAGGGCACAGGCTATTTACCTCGATGGCACATCTGTAATTACTGTATAGCGTATACGAGTTAAAATATCCCGACGGTTTACTTGGAATTTTGTCCGGCCAACATTAGCGTAAATGCCAGCGGGCGACGAGCGATAATGGACTGTATTCCTTTTAATTAACCGATAAAGAATTAAGTGATTCTACAGAAACTTTTCATCGAGACTTATTGGGAGGTTATAATACTTTTGTGAGGACAGTTTTGTTATAAGATTAGTTTATCCAAAGGTTAGATGTCACTGCGCCTACAAGCGTGAACGCAGGAAAAAATAAAAACAGGCTACTTATTACCAATAAAATTTTGAGAGAACAACGCCTAAGTGGCATTTAAGTGTCAGTCAACTGGTCGTTGTGCCGTTTTGCGTTCGGCGATGGCAGCCCGGCCCGAGGCGGACTGGTTTGAAGCGAAGCCGGTTGGACAAAGTGTAGCGACTTAGTAACTCAGTATGGATACCCCTTTGTGGGCGCATTCCGATAGATACGGCCCGCCAGAGTGAAATGCGGATAATGAAGAGCGCTTATTGTGATTTGTGAGGCATCCGAGTTCGGAACTAGATATACTAAACGAGTATCATGGCTGTAACACGACGTACGCTCGAACGAGCCTCCGGTGACTAGAGGTCGTACTTTAAAAACCACATAAAAAAAGCCGATTCGTTTTTCTCTGGAGGCGAGCGTGTCGTGCGTCCAAACATTTCTGTTTTTGGACTTAAAAAATCACTGGACACGCGAACGGTTCGCCAAAATCGGGAGTTTTACGAGCGACAGATGGGGTTATTTATGTAGAGAATTTTATTTAATAACGTTATCTGAATCGGTGTGTCGTTAAATCCATTAATGCGTGTCGTCGGTGGATTTTTTGGGCGCTTTTAAAGCGAGATGTGTGTCTTTTACATTTGTCAGCTACGTGTTTGGGATGTTTTCCTTTATTTATTTTTTTGTCGTCACGTTCTCTCGAATTTAGCTGTTGTAATGCAGTTTTATTTTCAATCGGGTCATTGCTTTTCTTGTAAAAAAATGCCTCACAATACATTGTTTGGTTCATTTTTATCGTATGTTTTATAAATAGTTTTCTTAATCATATATTACTTTTGTTGCAGGTAAAATTTACATCTCAATCTATCCAGGCTGCGACTCTTGAGGTATATTTAGTTTTTAACAAAGATGTAGTATCAAGAACGTGTCACAAACATATCTAAATTAAGTTCTGTATGTCCCTATGTGTGTTAAGACCCACATAACACGTGATAATAGCTCATATCCTGTTATTCCGACTTCCTCGAGTGTTGTAATGCAATTTACTGTAATCACATTACCAGGAGGAATGACATCAGCTCTACTGATCCTTTTAACTATTCTTTTACTAGTGACACCCCGTGGTTTCACCTGTATTCCCGGGGGATTTACAATTTTCCCGTGATAAAAAGTAGCCTATGTGTTCATCCAGGTTATAAACTATCTGGGTTCCAAATTTCATCCAATTTCGTTAGTAGTTTTTGCGTGAATGAGTAACAGATATCCATCCATCCATACTCACGAACTTTCGCATTTATAATAATATAAGTAGTACCTAGTGTCATACACATGTGTGAGGTTTGCCTTTGTAGTTATATAACTAAGTGTCAATTAATTAAAGCAGTCTTCTTCAAAGGTTGTAGCCTAGATGAAAACCTGAGCAAAAGCAATTTATTTTAACGTCTTTTTGGCTCATCACTTATAAGCCTTTAATTGAATTTATATTACTTTACGTCTATGGAACCTTAATTTAGAAGATGATTTCGTAAATTACATATAACAACATGCTTTAGTTACGATATTTCGCATAATGATTCGTATAATACGATTTCGATAATTTGAATCCGATCACCGTTACAAATTGAAATCATTAAGCTTATCGATAAACCAAAATTAATTATGCAATAAAAAAATTGTTATAATATTTAATGGTATCAAATATCGATTCGAGGCGATTTGAATCGAATAGTCGTTAATGTCATTATTTTTGTAGACCAGTGGGCTGGATGTAGCTAACGGAATACTTCGCCAGTTTACTTTTTAAAGATGAACCGTTTTTTATTCTTGTCACATGTTAATTCAACAAAACGTTATTTTTCTTCACCCACACATTTGAAGCTTAATCTCTATTGTAAGTTATTTAAATACAACACACGTTGCAACACGGAAACCATTGTTGTGTTGTTTAAAATTCATGAGAAGCAATATTATTTTGTATATAATAAGTGCCACTGTGTGTCTGTTCTGTGCATGAAAATTTGCAAATGGCAACATTTTAAAATACTAAATTTGTACGTGATAACATTGGTATTAAAAGTCATGAATATGTTGCCAGGACTACTTATTTATTGACACTACTAAATAGAAGAATGAAGTCTAAAAATAATCCATAGCAATATATAAAGCTGAAGATTTTGTTTGTTTGAACGCGCTGATTTCAGGAATTACGGGTCCGATTTGAAAAACTATTTTAGCGATAGATAGCCCATTTATCGATGAAGGCTATAATGTGAGAAATCTATTCCTAAGGTACTATTATTTTTTAAGAGTATAGAAAATGTAATATAAATTAAGTAGCAGTGTATATACGTGTGTAACCATTGTTTTCCTAAAACAAAGTAAAATTATTTATGTCCGCCAGTAACGTTTTGTGGCCCACTGTGCGCACACTGGGCACATTTATTAATACCATTTCTCTGAATATTTTACTACAGGACGTTAATGTTTCTTACTAATATTACTATGTTTATTATCCATTGTTGTTTCTAACTGTGTTACACGATCGCCTTGCGTACGAAATGCAGCATTGTAGTCAGTTATTTATTACTTTCTTGAATTTTTATTGCTTCAGTTTATTTTAGGGATAACTCACATATTCAAATAAGTTAGTTATTTTTCTTGAAAAATTAAATGTGGCAGTAGAATTTTCAAAAAAAAAATTGAAGTTCAAATTTTTGAAAATGTATAGTGACTTCAATAAGCTTATTTATATCACATTTCAGGTTAAAAAACTTTCAATAAATATGCATTTAATTTCGTATTTGTTTTTAATCAATGAAATAAAGAAAACACCGTCCGATATGTTCCCACGCTCGAATTTCAATCAACTAGGTAATACATACGAATAAAAACCATTGTTGGTTGTATGTACGTACGTACCTACCTACGAAACCACAAAACATTTGCGGCAACACATATGTATGTGGTACACTCAAACTCGATATTTTATTACTCACTCCTTTTATTGAACACGCTATAACACAAATCGACATGGGTATTAAAAATATATGAAACAATCACAAATCTGTAGCGTGCCATCCCGCTCGCACCCGCGTGATTTATCGCGAGAAAAAAAGACGGCACGCTCGCAGTGGGTCGAGACAAGATCGGTGCAGCCAAAAACATTTATTACGCGCCATCAATTTTTAAAAAACCCGTGTAACTTGACACCTGAGAACACAAACGAATGTATCCGAGACAACCGTTGTCCGACGGGGCGCACAGTGGGCCAAATCGTTATGTTACATGAGCATTACAACATTTTTTTTATTTATATTTCAAATAAAACATTCCTTTTATGGCAAATTAAGTTTTTATAACGCACAAATTAACGTTTTAAAGTCATGAAATAATCGCGGCAGCTGGTTGTAGTAATGGAAGAATATTTTTCAAATTGCCTCGCGTAGTTATTAGCACAAAAGAATTTAATGAGAGACTATACGATAATAAACCGATATTAAAATAACCGCTGAAAGAGAACGAAAATAAAAGTATAAAATGGAGGCATTAAGGTGCTCGGCGGGATGTGTGCGCCTAGAATGGTAATTCTGGTTTGTTAGCATGTGAAATTGATTCGCTGTTCTTTTTGCAGATTTGCTAAATACCATTTACGTATTCGTTAAGTATCTAATATTATAAACAAGTATGTACTTATGTAGGTATATACACATGTTTTAAAACGAAGGACACATTGATTCAATAACATAACATCTTGTTTAATTCTCTCTGACACGAACCAAAGGTCTATTAGAATCTAGTATTGAAAATCGCCATAACAATGTGCTTATTCCTTTTTTATTATTCCAAAATGTACATTAATAATTAAAAAGCGCTGTAAATATTTATACCTCATTAAAATCATTATGATGATCAATGCGCTTTTAAAATTCCATACTTTTTGCATGGCAGTACGAAGAAGCGGGCGACTCTGACTCGGTCAGTCATAAAATTCGAGCGTAAAAGCGTAATAGCGCAATTACAGGCTTAATTAGCAGAGCCGAGCGTTTGTCAGGGGTTCAATTCTATAAAGTATATAACACTAACTCGACGGAAATGCGGCATCTCTTTCGTTAGTTCCGTGGTCGTGTGAGAGGTCCGCTGCTCTGTTGCCTTGGGCTCGTCGAAGAGGTTCGTGTTACAGAATACGTAGGCAAGTTTTACGACATACGTGACAGAATGCGATCGGAACGAGACGATGGAACCCTGTGCTTAACCCTGTGTGGACCACGTGGGCTATTTAAATTTAGAATTAATTTTAAACACAAAAATAACGTATTAGATAAATACTCGTCAAGGCATGACAAATTGTCTTTATAGCAGAAAATACTTCCCTTAAACATATATAGGTCAACAAAACGTTAACATTTAAAGTGAAACAAACAAATCCTCGTAACAGAAGCACTTCCACGTCCACTCGCAAGTCTTAGCATTTAATAATTCCTTAAAAACTCTCCAAGTCTCTTTAGACGTTTAATTAACTTGAGTAGGTAGAGGATCCGAGGAGTCATTTCCTCACGTTACGTACAGACGTGAGGGCATGTGGAGGACCGCCGGTGTTTTTTTCTTACAGTCTTTTTTTAATAAAAATGTCGCTCTGAACTAGCACCATTTTATAATTATTCGACTGCATTGCTGACAAGTTTTGCGCTGGGTTTCATCTTTTTCTATAGGTAAATGGAGAAAAAATGCAATATCTATAGATCTCGATCGGGGATACTGGGAAATAACTATAAAATTGTATTCCAATCGGATATCGTTCTGAGTAAATATAATTAAGGTTATTTTTTATTTCGAGTCGGCAAAGTAAACAAACTGTACCAGTTGATAGTTTTAATAAACATGCCTTGTTACATACCAGATTAAAATAAAATACGTTGATTATTTTTCACAGAAAATGTTCATTGCATGCAATTGCTAAGCTTGCACAAAGCCTAATTAATAATGCATTGTTATTATGCATAATATGAATACACGAACATATTCCGCCCACTTTGATATGGAGGCTTATTTTAAATTTAGGTATATTATGATATTAACCGTTGACTAATATCAGTTTGATGTATTTTTTATAAAAAAAATGGCAATATTACATTTTAAAATATATAATAAATCACATTAAACAAAAACAATTACCAATGAAGCCTTGTGCACTGCTGATTTACTCGAAACGCCTATTCGTCACAGTAATAAAAAGTTTCATACATTTACCGCAATCGATTATTCGCACGTTAGAAACGGTACAGCACTTCCATAACTTTAACATGACATCATTACACTTTTCAACATAGCCGGCTAATACTGACTCACTCATTACGAAATTCTTATTAAAAAATCGAATAGCTTAAAATATTTAAGCTTTTTATTTTTTTAATGCTTTTATTTTTTACGGTAAAAGCACTGTGCGACGATAATAGAGATTTTTATAACACTATAATAAAACTTGACATGTTTTAACATCAAAAGTTTTATAAGGGGGATTCACTACACACTGGTGCATTTTCGCCATAAACTGAACAATAAATATAAACTTGGATTTTCCTCGCCAAGTATACCTCACCTTAGCAGGCATAAAACTGCAAAAAATGGTAAAAAACTAAAATTATATATGTACTTGTCAACTTACAGTAAAAAGCTCCAAAAGAAATTAGTGTGACTACTATTAAGAGCCATCAAGCAGAAAAGAGATCATCAGCTAAAATGGTGTGCTAAGAAACAGGTCAATACAGCAAATTACTGACTAGATAGGATAGATAGCTCTGCATCAAGACAAGGGTACCATGATGAAGTTGCAACGTATTAATTACCCATATACCGGGCGGCTTTAGCCAATTCAAGCCAATTATATGGTGAACACTTGAAGTGCTCGTCGGTTGGAATCTTGGCACTTGGTATTTATCCACTAGCACTACACTAAACGGTGAACCAGTTTGATTTGGTCTGGAAAACGAGACATATTCGTATATAAAGGCCCGTAAACTTCAGAAATAATTAAAAAGCTTTGTTACGCTTTGACGTCACTCTTTCGACGTGTCTTTGTTTGTGATGGATTCATTTGTCATAGTAATATAACAGCTTCAGATAATGCTTAATAGTAATATTAAAAGTAATGTGTTTAAAGGTGATAATAAAAGTAATTTAATTGGTAACATGTGCTATACATACTGCAACCATAATAATTAGTTTAAAACACAAAAAAACACGCACTTGTAATGCATGTAAATTAATAACATATTTAATATATTGCTTTTACGTTTAGAAATTAGTGAAAATCAGGTTCAATGTGTCCGTTACATACAAACAGGCGAAGCTAATAAAGGCGTGCAAAGTTTTGCAATATAATAACAGAAAATACATATTAAATTCTCATTGTACTATGTTTCCGACTGTACTGTACAGACAAACGTTACAGTTGCTCGCCCAACGAGTAACTGAGCACAGTTTTTACATTATCTGTAGTGAAGTTACGATGACATCTCACTAACGTGTTGGCTGTCACACTCGTAGTCTATGGCTTGTTTATGGTCTAGGTGGAACAATAGGACGATTTACGATGGTCTTGTGATAGTGAACATCGGGTACTGTGCTCGTGTCACGAGACTTTAAAAAAAAAGTGCGCATAAAGTGTTGACAGCTGACACTATAAAATAAAATGAAAAAATAAATGATGTGTTGACAGTTGATAGTTGTTTTAAATAAATACTGTGCTTATAGTAGCTTGAGGTAATATTATCATTAAATAAAAATAAAACCAATATCTTTTCTGAGCTTACAACATTATTCGTAGTCTATATTTACTCGTTCGAAATCCGATCCGATATCGAGAATGCCTTGACAATTCTAATAAATAAGCTTTATTGGTTGCGTTATCTAAATTCCACGCAATCGGAATCGCTGTAATACGTGGGCAGATAACTCGACACGCATCGATTTATCCACGGTACACCGGACATCCAAAATGATTAAACCTAAATCACAAACAATAGCCAATTACAAATTGATTCAGTTAAACCCCCCACTAAATATAACAATTTAATTTATACCTATTCAAAACCTTATCCGGAAACGTTTAGTGTTTCTGTTGAGGCAATTTTTCATTATAATTACTTGTAAAATATTTATGGTCTATTGTGAACTGCTTTTTTTATGGGCTCCCGTGGTTCGGAACGGGCGGCGAGTTTGGGAAATAATTGTTTAATTTATATCTTATAATTTTGTCCAGCGCACATCATGTTTTGTACCACGGTGCGGCGTTTGATTTGTTGACTTGTATTTTAGGCTAATTATACCTGACTATGGCTTGTGTTTCGGTTGTTTATATGTCAGATGATATTTATGGTCTTGTAGGTATAATTTAAAAGTTTTCTTTCCCATATTAAGGTAAAGTTTATGCTTTGATTGTAGGTGAGCGTATCTTTTGGTGGTTGTTTATTCTTCTGTGGAAATTTATATGTAGTAGGTATTAAAACAAACTCGTAGATACAGAACATCTTATGGGAGTGCAGTGCTCACGAGGGAGATAGAGTATAAGTTGTTCTATTCGATGTTGTGGGCTGAATTTGAAACATGAAAAAATAAATTATTTGACTATTAATTAATGTTTATTAAAATGCAGGAGGAATAATAATAATTTCCATAATTTTATTACGACCTATTACGTAACAAAAAAAAAACTATTAATAAATAGATATTTATCTAAATCGCTGCCCTATAGTATCATTGCGCTCTAAATACTAAGTTAGTAGGTAATCATAATTTAAACTTCCCAAAAATTATTACAAATATCAATCACGGTACTCGCAACTACTAATTATGCGTTTGCGGCTAAAGTGTAAGTTCATTTGTCAAAGAATGCTATTAGGCATATTTTAAACAACGTTTCCTGAACATTCGTACCGTCACGCGAGCCGGTGTCACGCCATTGTATGTTATATTAGTTTTACTGTTTACACGATCCTTTTGATTCTAAAACAAGAGTTATTGCGAAAAAAAGTAGTACTGTGAATGTCTCTCTATTTTTTTTTTTTTTTTTTTTTTTTTTATACCACAAGGGTGGCAAACAGGCATACGGTCCCACCTGATGGGAAGCGGTTACCGTAGCCTATGGACGCTTGCAACACCAGAGGCGTCACTCACGCGTTGCCGACCCTATAAAAAAGGGAGCAACTATAGAGGCAGTGAAAGGGACAAAGCGCAATGCACTTCTCGTCGAAGGGCCAAACAGGCATCACTCCTGCACACCCCTACGACGCTACTCCATCCCTGGTCCCCCCACTGCCGCTACAGCGTCTCCTCATGGAGCTCTGGCTACCTTACTCACCGCAGGAACACAACACTACATGTAGTGTTATTTGGCTGCGGTCTTCTGTAAGGTGGAGGTACTACCCCAGTCGGGCTGCTCCAATTTCGAACGGACGAATCCGTTGCGCCCTACCTCCTTAGAAACTATTACTAATTACTCAATCATGCCGGAAAGGCAAAAGGATTCTGAATGAAATATGGCACAGTGGTAAAGTACGTTATGGTCAGCTCAGGCTACTTTTAGCCCGGGTAATTTGAAGATCAAGCTAGTAAATACTAAAATTCATTGCTGAGTTTCTCTTAAAATTGATTTTATTTTATGATGATCCTATAAGTAAATATGAGAATACCTATACGCTTGAACTAAAAAATAAACACCTACAAATCAAAATGTATGTTTTGTAGGTCGTTTTCGCCATAGGAACAGAATATTTGGCAGTCATTGTACATAGGAAGTCATCGGTAAAAACAAAATCTCTCGCCAACATACTATATTTAGATATTACGCAGTGTATGTATGATTTCATCATAAATGATTTAATTACGGTAAAATTACATCTGTTTCCTCTGCGTACGTTATGTGTGTACATTAAAATATTCTTGGAAAATGTAATAGAAAACGTTGTCTTTTACATCTGTCATCATTTTTAAACATCGCATTCGTCTTTATTGAATACTAGCTATGAAGGGCAACATCGTTCGCGTCATATCTACCCCGCTTGTGCAACATTTACACGATAATCCGCTGCTATTGGTCATAACGTGATGTTATATAGCCTTCTTCGATAAATGGGCTAATTACACTGTAATAATTTTTGTTCCTGAGATTAGTGCATTTAACCAAACAAACTTTTCAGTTATATAAAAAAATATAATAATAGATATTGATATTTTAAATGATAATAAGCTGGGATATGTGCTTTTGAAATCTTCGAAGAATTTGACGCCTCACAGAGATCGTTGTAGGGTAGTTTCTATTAGCACGCCTGGCTGGCTTTCCACCTTTGAGCTGGACATCTGTCATGTTAAGAACCAATTCTCCTATATTTATGTGAGCTTAGTACTTCTTATATCATCGCTGACAGTGGTCAAAACAACCAATAAAAAAAAGTTACATTCAGTTTTAAATATTATTAAACAAGGCTCTACGGCCTCATTCTCTAACTAGCTCATTTTATTTTTAGAAAAAAAAGTAAAGATAATTTCATATTAATATGCTTATAACAATGTGCATTGAGCGGAAAGTGCGTGCAGAGCAGCGCCACGACATCAAAGTGAATGAGTGAACGAATGGGTGAGCTGTGAACGTGTGACCGGGTGAATGATTCCGCACGGCCCGTTGGAAGTGACCGGGATAAGTGCGGTCATTTGGACTTACGTAGTTAAACATGGCGTTGGGATTGGATTAGACATACTTGGTCGAATTTAGGTAAAATACCTACATAATATTGTTTCTGGGGCATGAGTGAGGATGTTTGCTTCATTGACTTTAGTTGCCAATTTTTTTTCTGTGGTTAAACTTCTGATCCAATTATGAAACTCTTTACTTTTTTAAAATGACTAGTTGAGCTATACAGCCTATATATCGTTCCAAATAAACTCTTTAGCTTTAGGTATACATTTAAAAAAAGTATAGATTTGGAGTGATTTACATTGTTCTAGGTTTTCTCTTTTAAATACCCTGCAAAACCGTGTGACTACGCAGGACCTATAACTGTTATGTAGGGATTTATATTTTTTTAATCCTTACAAAATAAAACAAAGCACTATCGTTATTTGTTGGGTGGTTGAAAAAAAACACAAAAGCAAAGCGAGTCTGGCGGTTCACCCTATGGGGCGAAAAAACATTTCAGTAAAATGCCTAAAGCTACGTAAAAATATACATTACAAAAAAAACTATATAGCTACATAGTAACTGTTATTAACTTCATAATCTTCCAAATCAAATATGCTATAATACGACCAATTTTAACGGAATAATTTTTAACCAAACAACACAACCTCGACAAAATTTTCTTTCCCTTTTTAACTGAATCAATACACTGTGACAAACAAAATACATTATAATGACAAGGAAATGGTGGTTAACCATAATAACTTCTAGCTAATTTATAAATAAACTAAGTAACCCTTTCTAGGCATGTAACTTAACAGGTCAGTGTGTGGCGCGGTCCAACGGGCCAAGTAACCCGTGAACGAGTGAGTGAATGAGTGAATGAATGAACGGCTGATTTATTTGTTCGAGCCGATCCCAGCGGAATGGTTTCGCAAGCCAATTGAGGCAACAACAAAGCTTTGACCGACTACTTATTTGGAATGCTTAAATAGACGTAAAGGATCGCTTAGCTTGGAAGTGGGGAGCATACCTTCCATTTATAGACGTTGTTTTTTTTGCTAGTGTTTTAATTAATTCGACAATGTAAAGACTTTAAATGTAGGTCGTGTTGATTTTTAGTGTTGCTTTGTAGGGTTATTCTTGAACTGACATATTTGTAGCTATAGGTACTTTATATAACGTAAGTATGTATTTTAAAAGTTCGAAATAAAGTAAGTCGGTAGGTATATCAAGTATAGAGATGGGCGGTGGGAATAAACCCGAAAGGAATAAACCCGGGTTTATTCCCAAATGGGAAAGAACCGGGTGTTTACGTGGGAAGAAACCCAATGGACGGGTTTTTTCAATTGAAGTGGTTTATACGATATATCTCTTAAACTATTCATTTGATTTAAAAAAATTGAAAACATTTTTTGTTGCAAATTAAATTCTCTACAACTTTGGTTCAGTAACTTTTTGTCGTAGAACTAGAAATGAAAAAGTTATAAGTGAAAATGTTCAGAAACTCGAGCAAACCGTTTCTTTTTGTGGAGCGATGTGTGGATGTCGAAAAGCAGTGCTGAAATGTTCTGCAGTGTGCTTTTATTGTTCTGGAGAGACTAAGAGCAACGTAATGGGGCTCTCAGAATGAATAAATAAAAATGACTATGACGATGAATCGCCGACATTAACACCCCTTCCTTCTCCAGTTCTCACACTGATGTTCAATTCAGAAAGCTGATCAGATGCTGAGCCGCAGCTTGGTCCATCGAAAAAACTGAGGACGGAGTTTAGAAACGAACTGTGGCAAATAAATGCTAGCATACCGTTCTGTATTTACCGTTCTTTGTCCCTCAAGAGGAATAGTCGCAACATGGCCAGTTTTGGAGACAAACGTAGCCACCATTTTTTTGCAACACTCCGTGAACGAACAATTTTTGTTGGCTTACTCTTTTTCGAACACTCAAACTCGAGACTGGTTTTTGTTTCGGGTTCGTACGCGTATATCCAGGATTCGTCACCTGATGCGATGTTTTATATAGCATTTGAGGATCCTGCGTGTCTTTCGAAAGTTCTGACGCACCAAGTAACACGAGCCGCTTTTTGCTCTTTATAGAGCGAATGCGGTATCCAACGGGAAAACAAATATTTTACACCTAATTGTTCATGCAAGATTATTTGTATTTGACTCATCTCAATGTCTAGAGTTGCCTGAATTTCGTAGTATATCACATGTCGATCTTCTTCAATCAGCTTACGCTCAGCATCAACGTTTTCTTGGGTGACTGCAGTTTTTGGACGACCTTAACGAGGATCATCACTAAACTTGATACGTCCACGTTGAAATTCAGCAAACCAGCGATGAATTGTGGTTTTGGATGGGGCTTCATCACCAAATGCAGAAACCATCCGGTCAACACACTGTTTTTGTGTTAAACCACTTCGAAAGTCATAATAAATCATCGTTCTTGAATTTTCTCGAGTCCATTTTCTCAACAACTAAACAAGTTTGACAAAACCTTGTGACAAGACCGAGAATCGTTTTTTAAATAAATAAATGGTATTCGATTTGTAAAACCAAAGACTTTTCAATTTAAAAGATTTTAATATGACAGGAATGGTGGGAATATTCCATTCCCATACTTTTAGTGCAGCCCTCGTAGATATTGGCTCGTCATCATCGTCATTGTCATGATCTTTGTGTTTATGAAACAGGTTCCAATTGTATGAAATAAAAGGTATTTTTGCTGCCCTGTCTGTAGTCAATCTGTTTTTTTTGCGACTATGTATATGGACGTGCGTGCTAAACAATCGTTCTGTGGCTGCTGAAGTACAGGGAGCAGTTAGAATCCGTACTGCAACCCTACTCAACAATTTGGAACTGCAGAGTCCTCTCGACCAAACTACTGGGTCCATTTCGGTGACATCCTTCCATATAAATGGTCTACTCTATAAACCCTATTTAGCTCTATAATTGGATAAATAAACACCAACGACGATTGGTTAACGTCGTGTATACACTCCATCCACTTCGTGTTCTTCTTCTAATTCAATGCCTTGCTATCTTGGATCCAATAAATATGCAGCATAATGAATGGGTGTCAAACATTTATTTGTTCAGCTAATTACAGCATTTTTTATATCTTGTTTGTGATGCTCATTTAGAATGGATATGTCCGGAAATGCAAAATTAAATGTGGACTTAATATCTTTGAAGGCCATATAAACTTCATTTATAAGTATTCCACTGCCTTCGAGTTTGAAAATAGTATCTGTTATAGGTTCCAGTAGTTTAATACAATTTTCTACTATTAACAGTAGATCTGTTAATAGTAGAAAATTGTATTCTCCGAAATATTAGTTAAATGTAGTCGTTTAATGAGGTATATCGTTATTAGCAATGTCTTAAATATTTTTGATAAGGCGGTCATATAGCATTCAACCGGGACCTTTGTTCTAGGTTGATATAACCGGTATGATGTTCTAAGCGATGTCGCAGTAAACGGTTTTGACGTATTTATTGATTTTTTTAAAGTAAACAAAGTTAGATTAGCTCTAACTAGTAGTAATAGTACTTAAATAGTACGTACTATTTGATATATATACTACACATAACATATTTGTAACATCGCTAAATATGAAAAAACCCGAATACTTTCCCATTTGGGAATTTTCCTCGGGTTCTTCTCTCAATATTCCTATTTTGGGTTCTTTCCCGGGTAAAATCCCATCACTACTTGTCGCTCAAAGCGGATGAACACACAGAAACAGACAGATATGAAGAAGCGGGTTTTGACTTTACTGCATGCACGTGTTTTGTTTCTAAGAATTAGAAAATACCCAACTAAATTAGCTCAAACTAGTAGTAATAGTACTTAGATAGTACGTACTATTTGATATATACATGTATCTACACATTACCTATTTGTTACATTGCTAAAAATTAAAAAACCCGAATACTTTCCCATTTGGGAATCTTCCTCGGGTTCTTTCCCTCAATCTTCCCATTTTGGGTTCTTTCCCGGGAAGAATCCCATCACTAATCAAGTATCTCGGCAGTGATTTAAGAATTTACCAGTGCAGTATTATGATAGAAACTCCTCAATATCGTGTGAATCTTTACCATTAATCCCATAGGTTGGATTATTTTATTACCCCTACTTCTATAGGTAGGTACTTATAAGTTTTGATCCTTTAAACTCTCACAGAATACATTTAATACACAACAATTTAAAATTGTATCAAATCGTATACTTAAATAAAAAAGCTATAAAATCATCGGCACCTAACCGAGGTTCAATAATACAAGTACAGTGTACAAAAAAAGGTAAATACACAGAGGGACCGTGCGTCTCAATAGGTTTTACTCTTGAAATGCGTCTTACAAAAGAATCTTTTTCTGTTCCATGTTAAGAAGGCGGGTTTTAGCTGTGTACCGTTAGCAGAGAAAGTCAAATGTTTGGTAATAATTGATCGGTTAAAATCGACAAAAAAAATATGTCCATTAATTTTTATTCTAATATATTTTTTCTTTTTCCAGGTATGTTCAAGACAGTCATCTAAATGTTACCTCAGCAGTTTTATGAAACGCCAAAAAATATAAAGTAAGTACACAAAGTAATATGAAAGTTTAACGTTTGAAGAGCCCTCCCTGCGTTATAATTAACGCATATTCATAATAATACAGATTAAATTTAGAACTCTCATCAAACACACCTGTAGGCGAAGTTGCCCGCATAAAAGCCGTCAAAACACTCGAAAACTTAAACATGCGCCGCTTCAAAGTTAATTCCCACATAAAAACCTGTGTCTTGGTGTTATAACAATTTCTAGAATGTTCTGAGTATCTAATCAAAGTTTGTGATTACTTATTTAGCGTTTATTTCAATTTTTGATTACTTAAATATATTTTTTGGTCCTTTTTTATTAAGAAAACATTTTCTTTTTTTCGTCACCCAATGATTAAAAAAAGAAATATGCAAATAATGCAATTTGCATTCTTCTTCTGTCGTTACATCGTCATCCGTCTCGCCGAGGGCTTGGGACGACGCCGAACAAAGGTAGCAGAAACCAATTTGTTACGTGATAATATGCCCCCCCGCGCCCTTACCCGCGCCCTTACTGGCGCCCTTACCCCCCGCGCCCTTACCCGCGCCCCTCCGATACGAAATGAGTCTTATTTCAACTCCAGATCGACCTTTGACAATAAATACAGCCTGTAGCAAGAGTACGTTATTTACAATAGCTTTAAGTAGGCTGTTTGTTGGATCATCGTCTAAACTCTCATTTCGGTGAATAGCAGTTGAATTATTTTTAAAGAATAAAAAATTGGTATTATGAGACTTGGATTATTAATTTCTGAGGCCGAAGCCGTAAGTGCTTAGTACATGGTGATAATTGGTACCTTCTTACAAGATCTTTATGTCTTAGTCCAACTATGCATTGAAGATGCACATTTATGTCCAATGTGTCTCAAATACTTATATCTAGGATGACATAATTATACCTGTAGGTAAGTAGAACTAGGTTAGCAACATAATAAAGGACTATTTCTAAATGTGACGACTAATACCTATAAATAATTATGTTACTAGAAAGGTAGGCATATTGTTTAAATGGAATACATATCACTGCTGTATTTTATATTACAACTAGTTTTAGTTTTTTGATCATAGTACAGGACGTTGTCAATATTATAAGTTATAACTCTAAAATAGTAAGTATTTATATACTGAGGGCGTATCTACACTGTCCCCCACTTAAGACATTAGGGAGTAACTTTAGTCCTAAGATACGGTTGTTAAATGTAGGTGGGGCATAGCAATAACCGTCAAATAACTGGCTAAATAATGTCATTACAAAATATTATGAATGGTTTCCGAGAACTGCTCCCACGGTCTTACTTTATGCAATGGACATTAAAATTATAATGTTTTGCATGTGCCTTTTATTATTTGAAAGTGATGTTTTCATATTCTTAGTACCTAATTATGTAGTTGAAATAAGTCCTTATACAATCCAAATAAATTATTGTTATTTATCTAACTACATCGTTTTGAATTTGAAAGTCTATATCAATTATAGAACGATGAAATATATAAAGTAACATACATACATAAGGTATCGTAAGTTTATTATTTCTTCTTTATATTATTTAGTTTTAGTTGTAGGTATATATAAATATTTAAATTTAATAATGTTGTGTTGTGCTGGTATTGAAATAAATATAAAGACTAAAGTAAGATATAACGCAATCAGAATTATATTTCTTTTCCTGGGCCCTAAAATTCCCTACAAGCTTTTAAGATTGCTTAAGCAGTTTGCTAATTAACAAACGCTTAACACTAAAGCAAGTAATCGTCAATCATTACTACCTACAGATAAACTTAAACTATACCAATCCTAATCTATTACCTAGATTATCTTAGTTATTAGAATTTAAGACATATATTAGCTGGAAATTTCCATTCACATTCTCAACTTTATCTTAGTAAATATAGAGTTTACAATCGTTTAAATCGTGGGTAGCTAAGTACCTATGCCAGTTTCCTTTCAATACGGGTCCGCCCCGCCCTACATGGCTTGCGAGGTGATTGGACCTTTGACAAATATTGGTCGAATGTAATATTGGTAGGGTAGTAAGCCTCAGAGGTGACTCTCGTGCGATTTTATTGGAATTCGGATACGTATCTACATAATTTAAGGAGTTTTACTGGGAAGAAACGATGTTTTTTTGAGGACGAGTCATCAGGTATGCAGGTTTAAAAGGAGGTGTTGTGATCGTGAATACTAAGCTACTGGGTTCCCGAGTAAAAAGTTCATAAAGAGGTAACTTTTAGAAGTTATATCTAAATATAATAACACAATAGCATTCAAATTAGTTTAACTAGGAGGTATTTACCTAAGTACCTATCTCAGACGTCATTACGAAATATAAAATACAAAAGAAATTCTATTCTCACATCAATTACTAATAGTAAATGCCTATCAATTTATACAAATACCTTTTTATATCAAAAATTCATTTTGGCCCAGACATGAAGGGTTTAAAGCAAAAAATAAGCTAAATTAATGCGCAGAGGGGTCTGTCAATAAGTGCCAGTTCTGTACGGAATTTATTTTGAAATTTCTCACTCGGCTTCCTCCATAATCTCTATGAACGTTGCCACATAGATTCTGGATGAGACATTGTGTGGGCGTAGTTTGTGTACCATACGAAACGTGGTCAATGTTATGTATTGAATGTAGTAACAGTATTATGACACCCTTAACCACTAGCTAATTTTTAATAGTAATAAGTTATCTTTAGACAGCCTAAATTGCAATAAATAATGCTTAGGTAAATCTAGTAAGTATGTATAAGCAAATAATAATGCTAAGGTAGGTAATAGGTATTCTAGTCAGTATGTTATAAATGTCGTCAAATATAGAAACATGTTGTTAACTAGGAAAAGTTACCATAAAGTTGATACTAACGGACTGAAAATTGACTTCGAGTTAAGGTAGTTCACAAAAAAAACTGCAAAATAGCATAAAACATGACACATCTAGAATAAATTATTTTATTTCCCTCGCAGTATCGGGAAATATATTAAATTCGAAGCACCCTTTCCGGGCCGTAACGATGCGCCTGTCCTGCCCTGTCCCGTCCTGTCCCGCTCCCTGTCCCGACATGTTCCACTCCTGGACTTTTTACCTAAACTTGTTAGGTTTACGTGCCCTATTGACGCGTATTTATACTTTGTGACCATTTTTTTTCGACTATCTGCCTACTAACTAAGCTGAGCTTGTACTATGGTAGCTAGATAGTGATGGTTTAGCATAGTCTAGTAGTCTGTACGGGTAGTTTAATTTTTGATAATTAGTTCTATTATTTTATTTACTAAACATATATGTTTACTAAAATATACAGTTTACAATTATAATATAATGAAAATATCAATAATCCTACTTAAAAACCGAACCAACACAAACAACAAAACCTATTATTAGATAAATAATTGTGTCAACGGCAAGTTCCCTCACAAAGGTATCACTTTGGAAGACAATTTCCAGTTAATTATTACTTTGCTTTCCCTTTTTACCTTTATTTTTTTCCGGAAAGATTAAAATGCTTGAAACTTTCCCGGGCAATTAAGTTATTTTCAATTTTAAGTGGAAATGAAATTACTAGAAATTTGCTTTGTTAGGTGTGAATGATTTTAAATACATGTCTAAGGTCTATAAATTTACCGATAACCACATGTATGAAATATCACAAGTATACATTCTCTTAGTTATCAGATCTTTAGATTAATTTCAACTGCTATTAACTAGATAATAAATTGCTAAAATACCTTCCAAATGATCAATAAAGCGAACACTGTGGTGTGCACCAATTCCAAATTCAAACAGTTACACGTAAGTAAGTAACCGTCACCGGCCACTTTACGACACTAGCGCCCTCTGCGCTAATGAAAACGAAAGTCCGAACGAGTTTATACACCACTCGAGATGCGTGCCGCATTAACCGCGGCCACAGGGCATGGGCCCTAGGAGGCCCACGGAGGACAAATAATACAGCTCTGTGCAAACAGCGTGCCCTTTGCTGGGCCCCATGTGTTTGCCGCTGTCATTGTTTGTGTAAAGGACTTGGCCATTTTCACGTAACGTGTTACGTGGGAAAAACACTTCATGGAACTTATAAAAAGACGATAATATTTTGAAGTTATAGCTTCTTATGGGAGGGTAAGCTGCTGTAAGTTATCACTTCTGCCGGACGTCCGAAGACGCACAAGTTTTTATTTACCTTTATGTAAAATACATCCTTAAGTACCTACCTGTTCAAAATCAGTTTATTTATAAAATGGCATTTCCGTTTAATCTGTCAAAAGGAAAACAATTGAATACCGATAATAAACGAATGCGGCGTCACAATAGGAAATTTAATTTGACTAATGAATAATGAAGTTTATTATACATCTACATAAGTACCTTATTGTTGTACAGCTGATTTAAATTAAAAACATGAAAGGGAAATTGATTTATTCATAATTCAAAGACAACGTGCATACACATAAATACCTGTTGAAATATTCTCCGAATCCGAAGATATAAGTAACTATAGAATCAAAGTTCAAAACATATTGAAGTATTTTTGATGAAAATTGTAAAAAAATTATCCCAAATTTCTCGGAATATGCCAATGTGATTCGAACATGTGCACCGTTTGTGAGATTTCGCAGAAATATACTCATTAATCATGCTATTGCAATATAAACCTTATGTTCTCTCAATAAAGCAGACCTACTATTCAAGTAGGATTAAAAACGAATGTTAATAATTCCCAGTGATACTATATTTTCATTCGTTCATTCACCTAATATATCTTTTTAAAAAGTTCCCTAAATTAAACTGTATAGATTAAAAGCATTTTATATTTGATATTGTGTACTTCAAATTATTCAAATAATTCACAAACAACAATCAAACTTCAAGTTCACGCTTAATTTTTCTGACAGATACTTACCATTAGGCGACACCCGAACTATTATCTCTGTCCCATACACGTGTCTCACACGTGCCTACCATATAGCATCCATTGTTGTCCAAGTAATTTTGAACTCTAGTCTCTCATCCCATGGTTTCATTTGGCAGATTAATAATTCTGTAATGGGGAGAGTGGGCTTAGTTACACTGGTTGTGCCACCCTTCATGTGTATAAAAAACATTTTATTGTATATTTTTTGCTAATCTGATGGTCATAGTGATATTGGGGTATTTTTTTTTAAATATAAAATGACACTGCTTTAAAAGTAGTCGATTTGCGATGTGAATATGACAATTAAATTGAGAAAACTAAAATTGGTCACTGCCAAAACGAATCTCATTTACTTAGTGTTGAAAACATAAATCCCCTTTCCCGGAATTTCTACTTCCTATCTGCGGACAGTTGGAAACTTATAAGAAGTCTTAACAACTCCGTTGAACGTCACAAATTAAGTGGCAAGTTTAGGAATGACGTCACGATGCAACCAGAAACCCAAAACTCGGCAGTACCTAGATTAGTATAACTGTATGTATGTACCGATTAAATGTATAACCTATTTAAGTATTATATCATGAAAACTTGTTTAGAAAAGTGAACCTCTTGAACCGAGCGTGAGAGTCGAAATTTCATAAACGCCTATGAAGGCAAATTTGAATGAATAAATTTCATATCATAATATAACTACAAAGTTAACAACAGTTCAAAATAAGTTCTTCGAATTTCAAATTAAGAAGATCACCGTCACGGATGGATGACTCGTGAGTTCAAAAGTCTCGATCAGATAGCATTTATTGTTATTCTATTAATAAAAAAATTCATTCAAAATCGAGCGCTGGCATGTTAGCCAGTGATGTTAACTAAAGCAATTTCGCATCCTTCGAAATGGTAAAGCTTTGACCTAAAAATGTAAAAGCCCATTGACAACCCAGTTTCAGAGGCAACTGTCGGAGTCGGCAGTAGGTGTGGCGCGTCTGAAATTGCGTTCCGATACCCTTTGTTGGTGGCGTTATATTTTTTTTTTCACATAGTATCAGGTGTCGACCACTCTGCACAGCACATGGTTCTGAAACCGTGTGTTTTTGCCAAAGAGGTTGTGTACACGAACGGAATTTTTGATCTGTTTATAACTTGTGCGAGATATGGAAAGTAGATAGTGAAACGCGGTTAAAGGAATCGTGCTTCAGTTCTTTGAGAAAAAATATGAGATTGAGTTCGGATATAAATTGACTGAATTATGTAAAATATTTGCTATGTGTGTCTAGTCCATGATTCTAAAGTAATTACAACGAAGATGGTTTAAACAACAAAGAAATAAAGTGAAGATTCTGCCAACACGAATCGAACAGCTAAAGCGACCATTTCAAAATCAAAAATGGAAACCTCAGGTACAAATCCACCTCCAGTGTCTCAGTTTCATTGCCCGCTAGTTATGGAAGCAAAAATAAAAGAGGTTTCACCTATTCGCTCCAGCATGCAATGGAGCGAGGACGCTGCATGCCAATTATTGGTCGCTCGGATTTGCACCGTCACTTTAGCGAGCTGTGATTGACTGACGGCTGTTTTTTTTTCTTTTTTGCCAAACAAACTAGCAGTGCTGTGGAGCCTGTCTGTTGACGGTTTATGAGGGTATTTTTTATTGATTTTTAAATAGTACATGTTCCAAAACTGTTCTAGCTCTTAGTTCATTCTAATAAACACTGTGGTCCATTATTTGTACCTTCTACCTACTGAAATGGCAATTTGGAAACCGTTCAAAATAATGAACCGATTAAGAAGGAAGCTTTAAAAATATGCTACGATAAGCTGATTCAATAATACAAAAAACATATCCCATGTTGATGGATCCAATATATTGAATTACGCAAGGCAACTTTTTGATCATTTTCAAAGCGAATAAAAATAAACGCTTAAATTTTTACCCTTCCAATATTTCTGATGTGGAGTATTATAAATAAATTCTACCGTTCTATTTCAGTCGACATATCTCAATCTCCTTTCGATCTAGCCGGAAATCATTTACGCCAATAATCCCCCCTCCCCCTTTCTCCCCTGAAGGGTGATTTAATAGGAACGAGGGGAAGAACTCTTGTAAATATCGCTTTAGTAGGTAAATATTGGCGTTGCCTTATTATATTTTTTTATAGTTGTCGTCATTATGAGCTTTTCAGGGGTTCGGATGGGACTTTGATCTTAAACTTACCTATCCGATAGAGTATGTCATTAAAATCCTGTACTATTAACATTATTTATGTAGGTACTTTGAAAAGGTATAAAAATAAATACATTACAATTATACCAAACGTAGACAATGTATTTGCTGAACCGCCGAAAAAATTGGGCTCGCTCAAGATTTCTCACAATTCCACTTGGCTACTATTTACACTTGGATATTTTTGGCAGGAAAAAGTTTTCAAAGGCTCTGGAAACGGAAACAGACGCACAAAGAGGCCGTGTAACGAGTGGGCAAGCTCTCATTACTGATAGGAACACAGATGTTACTTCATTCTGGATATACTGCAGAGGAGTTGTTTATGATGCACAACCTTACAGAACGGATATGACGTTTAAGAACAAAGCTAATGGTAGTTTTGATTATCCGAAATTAATAAGCCGTCTCCATTTAATTCGTCAAATGTAATTTTTGACATATACACTAATGTTATGAAGATTGGTATTTTGTATGTAACGAATAAATTTAAAAACTATTGGACCTATTTCAAATAAATCAGTCTATTAGGAGAACTATGCAGGTGATACAGCGCAGCAGAATTAGTTATAATATAGGTAGTTATCTGTAATCTAACGGAAGTAGGTATTTACTAAAAAAGAGGTTATCTAAGCCACTTAAGTTTATTTAGTTTTCGCACTCGACATCCATGATCGAACATCAAAAAACTCATCCCAATTGGCGTTCCATCAGCATCATGTGTGTAAAACCAATTTGTCTCCATCAACTACGCTTTCCCAAGCCATCTAGGTAGTGGTGCATCTGCGTACCTTCCTATTGAGGCATTCCGTGTCCCTACATTGTTTCCGAGGGGGTATTTTTCGTACAAATTGGTGAACACTTTCAACTATGGACCCACATTGTCAGACATTCTTTTTAAGTGTACCACTTCTAACGAGTCACATGTGAGCCGGGTATGAATTGAGCCAGTGCTATGCGTACTTCTTACTGTATTCGCCTTTTACTACTACACTTACTGTGTTCTCCTTTTGGTTTATGATCTTTGGTGTTTTATTTAATAGGTATGTTTAGATGTAGGTTAGTCCTTCGATGTAAATGTTTGGGTATTTGTTATAAAGAATATAATCAAACACGATATTTATATCATAAAGCGGGGCTTATTGTATACATTTTTGTAGAAAAATATCCCATAAACTACTCAATTGATTTCAATAATTCTTCCGCTTATTAACAACTATACTAGGTGCCTTCCGAGTGACATAGAAACGCAGGTAAAATCGAGAAGGTACGTATTTAGGAAATATGTTGTTAATACAATATGACAAGTCATTATTAAAACTTAACATAGAGCTTCCTAATTCCGTGAGCTTCGCAGTATCTTATAAGCTAAATTACGTTTTACTCAGAAACCGTCTAATACATTCCTGGAACCCGGTTGAAACTTGTAAACTTCCCTAATGGAAAACAGGAATCGAAGCCGAAACTTTGCAATATCTATTTGGCGAGTGGAAAAAATCAAACATATAAAATAACAGCTTGCATTATGAATCATATTGGTTTGATAGGTTTTTCGTGTCAGAACTATTCGCAACTATTAACTATTTATTTCTTACTCAGTGGTGTGATGTGTTATGTTTGTTACTTTATGCTATTGTGGACTTTATGGCTATTTTTCATTCTATGCTGCTCTATTTTTGCTGCGACCTTGGTATAAAGTGAAAATCGTCAAGCGTAGATACCTATTTAGAATTATTATTGACTGTGTTTATAACTACACATATTATTATATGAAAGTAATATTTGCCTATAATAGTAATCTGTATAAAAACGACTCTAATTCGGAAGGTTGCGTTAAGATTGTCCCAGGATATCCAGGATTTTCATTGTGAAGTCGCGTAATATGCATGTATAGATAGTAACATATGCTCAAAGTAACTTTCCCCTACTTTATTACTTATGTACACAGTCCATTCGAGTTGTTTCCATTTGTAATTATATTTGCTTCGTGTCTTCCTTTTTAACGTTTTTCGGAATACTCTAACTTACAATGAATGTTCATTCAACAATACGTTTGTTTGTATGTTAGCTTAGTGTTGGGAACTAAAATTGTATTCAGTAATCAGTTGCATTAAAATCTTACGAAAATACATAAAGGTAAGTGGAGGCGTTTCAATTCTTTACACATATCAAATTGGCTATCAAACTAAGCTTATCTTGAGTTGTAACCAAAATTATAAACAATATACGTACAATTATATTATCAAACTAGCTTCTGCCAGCGACTTCGTTCGCGTGGAATAGTTATTTGGGCTAACTCTAACTTTATCCCGCGACTTCGTTTACGTAGAAGGTTAGTATCTCCATGGTACCACCAGGCTCGCGCTCCGCCCGCGTGCAGTAGGTACGCGATAATTATTTGCTGCAATGATATTTTAAATTTGCGATATCTCCTAAGATATTCATTGAAATCGAATGATGTAAATGGCAATTTTGTTTCAAATTAAATACTTGTACGTATTTATTTGGATAAGGATTAATATCATCTTTATAAAAACATCTTCACAAATAATGCTTTATTTTAAAACAAATTTGGTTAGTATAAAAAGGGTTATACTGAGCCAACCTTAACAGATAGACATAGGCTGACGCGGATTTTTTTTAGCTCTCTTAAAGGGGAACAATTTCTCAAAAGGAATGAAAAAGCCCATTAATCGTTGGTGCTCCGCTCCTATTGGTCGTAGCGTGATGATATATAAAATGGGACCAAACGGGAAGCACCAGCTTTCAAATAAAAAAAAATATAATTTAAATCGCTTCGTCCAGTCGAAAGTTATGTGGTAACAAACATAAAAAAAAAAATACCAGTCTAATCGTGAACCTCCTCCTTTTTTTGAAGTCGTTTAAAAATAATGCTTATAGCATGATTTAGTATTCACGTGTTTTCACATTCAATTTTGGTGTTTCTATACCGATTTTTATGATTCTTTTTTTATTGAATAGGTAATAATGTAAACTTTTTTAAATTAGGAATGAGTGAGAGTATTATAAACGTAAGAGTAAACAAATATAATCAGAATGCTCCAAATTGCTAAGCTATCGGGAGTTACACGTGTTATTGTGAGTCAACCATAAAAGATAGACATATGCTGGTGCGAAATATTTTTTAGACAATTTTATGTAGAATATTTCCGTCATACATGATTTCTATGTAACTTTAACCATTAAGGCTGCACACGCGACGGAAGCTTAAAAAATGGAGTAACTTCTCCCGTTTTCCCAAAACTTCCCTTCACTACTCTGCTCCTATTGATTGTAGCGTGATGAAAAGTATCCTATAACCTGCCCAGGAGTATGAAGAATAATTGTACCAAGTTTCGTTAAAATCCGTCCAGTAGTTTTTGTTTCTATAAGGAACATACAGACCGACAGACAGACAGACAGACAGACAAAAATTTTACTGATTGCATTTTTGGCATCAGTATCGATCACTAATCACCCCCTGATAGTTATTTTGAAAATATATTTCATGTACAGAATTGACCTCTCTACAGATTTATTATAAGTATAGATTAAAGTACCTATAAAATTATACAGGTTTATAGACAAACACAGGATAACGCCCGATGTCAATAATCAATCCTGATCCATTTTTTAGTATCTAAGATTGATATATCGATCCATTTTCTGGGTGAAGCTTTAAAATCAATCTATCTTCGATGTACGATCGATCGAATCTGTTCGAAAATGGTAGTTTTTGCTTGCCAATAAGCTATCCGTCCATTTTGACAACTCGCTGGTTTTACTCTCGGATAGGAGATAGATTATTAACATCGGGCGTAAGCCAATGGCCCAGTTAATACCTATCTTCTTAAATAAAATTATCACACATACCTTCAATATTGCACTGAAAGCTATAAAGCTTACAATTCACGACGCAACTCAAAAATAACAATATAAAGTCGGCTTTAAATTCCAACAAAAAGTGCGTGAAGATAGAAAATTGACAAGTAGTTAACATACATCCATTACATCAATATTTTATTGTGTAACATCCAAATCTCAATCCACGCCAGATCCTAGTAAAGTACATGGTGGAGGTGACGTCACCAGCCCTCACACAACTATAAATATGACGTCATGTACCATGCTTATAGCGCGCATCTCCGAGATCCAGTTCAGCCGCCTAAATTGCTATTAAGGGTTGACACGTGATTGTAATATAATTTAAGAATAAACATTAAACTACTTAATTTATTAATAAAAAAAAGTTACATAATAGTACCTATTTAGAATCTTATAATTATGCTGTAACTTCACACATCGAAAGTTAAGAAAAATGTTACCTCAGTAATATAACTCGTCAGTAGGTAACTAAAATAAAATTTACTAATTGTTTTTAATTAATAATAATTTCTGATCTGTGGATAGCATGACATATATGACATATACTTATATTATAAAGGCTCTGTCTGCCTGTCTTGCTTTCACGCTAAAACTACTAAATTTGGTACACAGATAGTCTAGAGCCTGAGAAAGGACATAGGCTACTTTTTATCACGGGAAACCACGGGGAATCACTAGTAAATAATGTATCTGCGCAATGAATATGTGCGAGGGGTTTTCTTTAGCGTCACAATTTTTGCGGAGTTGGAATAAAATATATAAAATTTGCCTCGTTTGCACATCGTATGCATATGCAAACGCATTTCACGTTTTGAATACCAATTTGGTGCGTTATTGCCGCGTCTGGAACACTCACTATATTTACTTTTGTTTTTGTCACATCGTTTTTAGAGTTTTATTGCTATTTTTAAATGAAGTAAATGTCGTTACAAGTTACATGCCACTTAACTAATATTGCAATCGGTTTGATTTATAAACACACACTATTGTTAGGAGGCCGTGGTTTTATGACATATATAAATTATAATGAAATTGCCGGGGCGCCGATCTATCTATTTATTTATACAGGTTTTATTTAAATACTTTTAACATACTTTCATTTCAACAGCACTTACATAATATTCCTTAGAAATATATTTACGAGGGTACACCACAAATATAGTTGTTACCGCTCCGACAGCCGACGACGGACTGAGCGTTTCTCTGTGACGGAGCAGTATTTATACCCTCAGAAAGCAACATCAAGCGATGTTGCTAACCTCAAAATTAAATTAATAGTCTATGAGTTATTAAGTTAAATGTAAACTGAAGCTGACATTGTACCCTCATAAAGCAACATCCAAGCGATGTTACTATACTCAAAATTAAATTAATAGTCAGTGAGTTATCAATAAATTAAGTTAAATGTATACTGAAGCTGAAATTCGGCCATCCTATATAAAGCATGACCTCATGTTTTTATACCATAACAATACCTATTCAAACATAAATCAATTAATTTAAATCATAAATCACAAGATGTTTTAATTTAAGAGATCACCCTTAAAAAGTTGAACTAATGTTTCTGTATTATTATGATTACGCAAGCTTATATCATTTTATAAGCAAATCCATACATTTGCTTTAATCATAAGTCAAGTTTGATCATTTAGCAAGTATTAATAAAAATAGTACCCTTCCGTCCAAGTAATAATAAATATAGGACCCTTCCGTCCAAGTAATAAATATAGGACCCTTCCGTCCAAGTAATAAATAAATATAGGACCCTTCTGTCCAAAACTTAATTCTGTAAGAAAAACTCGATTGATCGGACTACGTGATCGGTCCCGACCAGCTCGAGATGCTGAGGTCGCGGCCGAATGTACCATTTCTTCGTGTTCCATCGTGTTGTTTCTATAAAATATTAATGCGCACAATACCTGGTCGAGATAATCGGATTAATGATGCTTATATACACATAGAAGGAACAGTCATGTAGCTCGAGCTAGCTGTCCCGACATCAGATGATGCGTTTATGAGACGAAAAGAAAAAGAAAGAAAAAAATATAGAAATCACATATATAATTGAAATACCAAGCGATAAATTCATCCCACTTCTGAAATGTTAGGAGGCCGTGGTTTTATGACATATATAAATTATAATGAAATTGCCGGGGCGCCGATCTATCTATTTATTTATACAGGTTTTATTTAAATACTTTTAACATACTTTCATTTCAACAGCACTTACATAATATTCCTTAGAAATATATTTACGAGGGTACACCACAAATATAGTTGTTACCGCTCCGACAGCCGACGACGGACTGAGCGTTTCTCTGTGACGGAGCAGTATTTATACCCTCAGAAAGCAACATCAAGCGATGTTGCTAAACTCAAAATTAAATTAATAGTCTATGAGTTATTAAGTTAAATGTAAACTGAAGCTGAAATTGTACCCTCATAAAGCAACATCCAAGCGATGTTGCTATACTCAAAATTAAATTAATAGTCAGTGAGTTATTAATAAATTAAGTTAAATGTAAACTGAAGCTGACACTATGTAACTTAATTTAGATAGTTTTTTTTATATTTTAATGGTTATGGTTGCCTACAAAACAAAGATATATTCTATTACAAACAGCAATAAACTTAATTCAAAATTTCCCTCAGGAACTTCCTGATAATGTAGCTTTACATTTATGAAGGAACTATTCAGATCGGTCCAATAGTTTTAAGTTTATTTCAAAAATTCAAATCTTTGGTTAACTAGGTTGCAACCCTACCGTTCTTATCTCGGGGACAGGTACGCTTGACGGGGCTGCGTCAATAGACTCGAACCTATAGCCCGACAGGCGTTTCGTTCGTGTATCTTACTGAGCTCGGTTTGTCTACATAACACGACAACCCTTATTATATGACGCATAAAGATGAATATTGAACAGTCCATATTCGCAGGTCTAGTAATTTTATTTCAAATTTGTATCCGTACGTAATTTGGATCGTGAATGGTTTAATGCAAATGTTGGAATGCAATGTCGTTGTTATTTGTATGGAAGTTGTATTTTGTAAGGAATTAATATTCCAGCTAGTGTCAATACATTAGCTGCAAGTTTCTGGTCAGAATCAGATTATTTTTGGGAGAAATTTACCCTATTATTTCCCATTAGATATCTATGGGAAAAACATGTTGATCCTATGATCGACGTGAAAGAAGGACAAAAAAACTAGGCAGATATTAAACATACATAGTAATTTATTTGTTTATTAAACTTGCTATAATTTTTTTTATAAAAGTTGCGAATAAACTAGGAAAGACTTGAAAGCTTCGTAATTGAAATATACGTGTTAAATACTTGTGTTTATTTTCCACACTTGTATTAAACTATATTCCTAGAATTTTACATACACATCTTACCTTTTAAGTATACAATTTTATATGAGTTATGAATAAATATAAATATATAAATGTCCTGGGACTTTTTTCACACACGGCCAATCTGATTCCAAATTAAGCATCAAAGTGAGCTTGTGTTATGGAAACTAGATAGCTGATATACTACATATACTACTTTTAAATACATACGATTTTAACATCCAGACACAGGACAAACAGACATATTCATGCATACAAATGATTGTCCTGGGTGGGAATCGAACCCACGACCCGCGGCTTGAAAGTCAGGGTCACTAACAACAAAGCCATCCGGGCTGTCGTATGAATAAATAAGATAGATTAGATAATAATTAAAAAGTAACTCAACTTCATAAAAAACAAAATGGCGCTAAAAATGCAATACCAATCGGCGATTGTCCTCAATTCAAATATCGATACGGTCCAGTACATTCACTGTCATATAACTAACATATCTTGGACATTACATGATTATGACAGCATTTACAATACATACATATCACCCGACATCTCCCGACATTTGCAGTGATTAAGGTGACTGCTTCAATGAGATACGGCGGCTGTTCGATCATTAATACAAGGAGGTATTCTAAGCTTACTTATGAGTTAATACATACAGTCTCGGTTCTAACTTTCATTGATTGCATCTCAGGGAGTAGCTTCAATTCCTATTTAATACAAGCATTTGCATGTTCTGGAATTGTCTGTAAATACTGAAGTAAATCATTTTATATGTTTTTAAAAACCTGATAGAATTGACGTGTATAACTAAGTCGTTAACTTCATTTATTTTAATTATTAATTATGATCTTTTTGGTTTCCTTAAACAGGTTGTAAGTATATATCTTCTTGTTACACACTCTGTGGTGTCATGAGATAAATCGTACAAATTAATACGCGTTATCATTGCGACTATGTCGCGGAATGGCATGGGAATGTAATTTCACATGGGAATTGATGGTGCAGGTTATGGCATTAGTGTCAGTTGTGGCATTCCAGTGTTGCCAGACGTTTTTGTTTATTTGTCGGTCACTTTTAGGTACGAATTATCTGTCAGTTCGAACAACAAATTATTTTTATATGTGGAAATGAGAATCGGTCATTAAACTTTGTCTTAATATAGTAATAAAGCAAATAATTCTTGAATCTTACGGAAAGGATTTAGATGATATTTATTCACAGATAGTTAATAATCTTCCTTAACACATAGGCAACTATTTGTTTCAGGAAAATTTACGGGAATGCGAGTCAAACCGCGAGGCGCTACTAGTTTTGTATTATGCTTCCAAACTAGTCTTAAACCCTCATTCATATAACGTATATCTTCTCATTGGAATAAAATAGCCAATAATTTCTGAGTACCTAAGCAGCAACTACCTACATAAATTCAAATCTAGTACACGATGTACCTAATTTATTTCTTCATCAGAAAAAGTAGCAGCACAACAATAATTTATTCAAAAATAGAACTCGCATTAAGCCAGGTGCGCACTACCCCTCAGCAGTTATCATCTCATTAGGCTTTGTATTCACGAGCGAATTGCAACAGAACACCGTTTCGGTACAGACGTACATTGAGATCGCCGGCGAAATTGCTCCCAGATTATCTCGAATAAAAATAAAAAAAAAACCTCCTTACAAAAAAGCTACCGGAGCGTTCCTCTCGTTCCAGATTAAACGCACATTCTGCAATATTTTCCACAAAAGGATACCTTAATCCCTAACAAGTGGGGGGTAAGCCTTAAGGGGGCGATTTTCAGGATCGCTCGCTGGAAGGAAGGTCGAGTGATGTGCGAAGGATGTGGAGTGTTATTGCATTCCTAATGTGTTTGAAATTTAAATTTTAAATTTGTGTCCCGTGAATCCCTCCAGTTGGGGCCGGCCCTACGAGTGTGCTTTTGGTTTTAATTCCGCTTACTTTGTTACCTTGGATATTTAAATGTGAAAGATTTCCAAATTCTATTATATTAACGGCGACACATTGTCGGTGCAATATTAACCGACCACTAAAAATAAACAATTTTTGCAATAAATTAGCATCACTCTAAAATGCCTAAATAAACAGAAGTAGGGAGAAAAAAGATGTAACTTGTCGCACACGATAAGGTATCGAGTGTTCCCACAGAACCCCAGCTCTCATTCCGATATTAATATTCCCGGTATCTACATGCCGATGAGTTTTACCCCGATATCAGTTACCTTTTTTTTGTGAAACTTTTTTTATCAATTTCATTTGAAAATTTTCTAAGCGGTCAGTGAACCGCACTTTGTATACATAAATATATTTTGTAAGCGCCGACATTTTAATTGTTATTGTTCTTTGAATCGTTGAACGACAGACAGTTTGTTTATAAAATGACAGTTTATTACGGTTGAGAGCCCTCAGCGCTCACCGATTGCCCGCGTAAAGGTGTAAAAGCCATCAGAGGCTAACACCTTCAAGTCCCTTCAAAAACAAAAAAAAAAAATACTTTATAGTACTTGTTTTGTATTTATTAAATACTCTTCTCCTTATGATTTTGAAGTGGTATAAAGTGACAATTATGATATTTGGCACATATTTAGCTAATGGATTTTAAATGCCCTAAATTATATAAATAGATAAATTTAAGAATTCAATTAGATGTCTAGTTCTAGATAAGCGTTCTAAAATAGAAATGGTGTCAATTCCATTATTACAATGAAGTCTCTCATAAATTTAATCCAACCACATAAACATTGGAAAAAAGTTAAGAAACCCACGTACCGTTCTATTTTAATTCAATATTTCAAATACGAAAAAAGAATTTCTATCTCCAAAGCCCTGAGAATGAGAATAAAATGGATGTCCCATTTCCAGATCTCTGATTAAAATCACAATGTCCGGGCGTTATCTAGCTCAGGCTTATTTAAAACTAGCTCTCAAAAAATACTGTAATACCTACTCCTTTTTTTCGTTACCCTTCCATTTTTAAATTGTTATTAAACAATGTTACATGTTACTAAAAAAAAACAAATAATTTGCCCTTTCAACGAAAGTGTCAGGGGTCGAAAGTAATTACGTTTAAACACCATAATTCAGGCGAAAGTTAGAAAAGATTCCGGCCAAAGAATTAGGGACAAAAGACCTTTTCGGCGGGTTTACATAATAAAACAATGGCCGTGTACCTACCTACTGTTGGTACTCCGTGTAGGGCTACGCTAGGTAGGTACAATATAGGTACGTAGGCGCGATAATACGTTATTTGACGTGAATTATGTGAATTATTCGCGTTAAAGCGACTCCGACCGCGAAATTTTAATAATGAATTAAAACATCCTTTCAAAATGTAAATTTTTAATTAGGATAGCGGTGTGGCCTTCCCTTCGACGCGGGCCCGCTCCCGCTCCCTCTACCTCACCCGCACTCGCTACCTCGTCCGCTACTTCTCCCGCTCCCGCCTCCGCTCGCCGCCAAACGATATTTACTGCTGTTTTATTGTGTCGCGAACATTTTGCTTTGCAGGTATTGTTGGCTTTTCAAGTGAATTCGGTTCTTTTAAAGTATAATAATCAAATAAATATATATACAATAATATTTCGCAATCGTTATATTGATGTTTGATTTACATAAAATAATGTTAGATTACAATATAAAACTGCACTTGCTAGAAATGGGTAATAGACATTGCATAGCGCAAATACTATTCCTGTAACCCGAATTATATGTAAAACAAAGTCGTTATCGTCAAAATCTATTATCTTGGTACAAGATCTCATATTATCAATAAATACTAAGTACGTAAGTTACAAACAAAACGGCACAAACTTAATAAAAGCAAATTGAAAATCCCCCAATCGTCCCTTTGTCTGTGAAAGCTGCAGAAAATCGATGGCCTGTCATTTAATAATATTTCTATAAGGAAATCACCCTTTCCTCTCCATTTAAGCCCTTTGTCCTCCCAAAGAGACATTGGGCACAAAGTTTTGGTAATTAAATTTTTATTTAAGTCCACCCAAAACGAATCCGAGTTACTTTTTTTTCTGTAAATAAATTAGACCCAACGTTTATGTTAATTTAATTACGCAATCTATGCGTAAATCTCTAAGTAAATTTCTGCTAATGGACTTTAAGACGATAATAACATATTTACTACTAATTTATATGTATTTGTGGTTCGATATAGTGTTACGAATATGTAAATGACATTAATGATGATGGTCTATTTGTACAATCATGCCTAGTTTGTGTTTTAAACACATAACTCTTCGATTTAATGTATCCGGCGAAACTATGCCTAAGAGAATTTGTTATATTTGATTACTTAGATAAGGTATATTTATTGCTACCTTCGATTTTATGTCAGAAATTATAAAATTATTATTTTATTAAGTAACGTCTAGGGTGGTCCGCCTCAAGTCATACAGTCTGCTTGAAATTTTAAATTGTAAAAATTTTGTCATCCCTTGAACTTCAGATGATAAGGACCCTTATAATGACAATGAGACCACATAGCCGAAGTTTCCACGATAAGGGGTCTATACACCGGGCATAAATATATTATTCGAACACTTAAAACTGTCCTACCAGTAGGAAAGTTCCTTAAATATTGCAGATTTATGCTAAGCGCCAGCGTGGACTCTCGGATTTTTATTGCCGCATAAAAAGTTAATTCAAATTAACTCCCGGTGTTTCCCCACTTTTAGTTTCAACCCTTTTCTGGTGAGTTTGTGTTTTAAGGACGTCCTGTTTATGGTGACGATAATGGCAATATAAATCATTAGGTAGGTACTTAACTCTAAAAATGTATATGTTAAAAACAAACTTACGTGTGTCCTAGATGTCATTTATTTATAGAATTTTATTTAGGGGATTATAAAAAGCATTCGCATACGACTGTTACAGTACCACAAGGTAAAGGTTACAAACCACTTACTCACTTCTCCCACAAAACGTCAATAGTAAACATAGTTAACCCAGTCGATTTTAACTCCTTTGATTTGAAATCTCCGAAGAAATGCTCGGATGAAAAGTTACCGTTGCAAATTGGACTTATCTCTTCTGGTGATAAGAGTTAAAATTTGTTGTAACCATTCGGCAAGGAGTTACAAAGTTATTTCGATCTGCCCCCATGTTATGAATAATTCAGGTGACGTTTAATAACTAGAAGCATAGTCTTCGAGCCTCGGGCACGGGCGGTCGTGTGCCAGGGTTATTGTCTGTCTCTTTTTATTCTATCGACGTTTGGCGAGACAGAGATGATTGATGCGACAAGACGAGGTGTCTATTCCTTTGTTGATTACCATACATTAGATCCCGTCTCATGTTAGGCAAATGTGACTTTGTTTCCAGTTACGGCATTTCTTTGTTCTTTGATTTACTTAGTTTCTTCTGAAAAGTTCATTATAAATCTTCCGTTATATTAAAGTATACATATTCGTTATTCAAACTACTACTAGGTATCACGTATCTTACAGGATTTATCTCTTTTTCAGGTATGTGAACTAACGTTTCGTCTCTGCCACGCTTCAAGAGATGTAATCAAAACGTCCTAACAAGTTTTTACTGGAAACTTTACTGCAGTAAATTTCGCAATTGCAACAAAGAAGTTCGCGCCATCTCGCGGCGGATCCCGGAAGTTCTCAACTTGGTCCTTCTAGCCGGATTGTGGACATAATTTCAGGGTATTTCACCAACTTTGAGGTTAGTCTTTGGATTTTGATTGTAGCGTGAATGAAGTGGATTCATGAGAGGTTTGCTTTTTATTATATACGTACTGGTAGGTAATTAATATTTTATATATGATACGTAAATGTGTAGATATTCATTACAAACCCCTTAACATTTAACATATTAAAGCCAAAAAATGGCTACTGAATTCATGGCAAGTATACTTTTGGATAAACTATGTAGGTATGTGTAACATGGCTCTCCTAAGGTAGTCTGAGTACTACGCTTTGATTTTACTTAATGGTCGAACGCAACAACCCAGACTATGTTAACAATAACAAAAAAAAATACCAACCGTGACAATATCCAGGACTTAAATATGCAAATAACTTCTTGCAAACACCAGTTGTAATAATTCACAGCAATAACAGTAACCCGAGTATTGTTTTATAAACATGAACCAATATGTTACGGAGGTGTAGCGCACCACACAAACATGCATACGTGACCAATGTATTAGTTACACTCCTGCATATTGTAAGAGGTAATCTTAGAATATATGTGCTATGCAAGACTGAGTCAGTAATTACTTGTATCTTTCTCGCATATTAATATACCTTTTTTTTAAATAAGTTTTAATGACACCACCTGTTGATAAGACGTAATTATATGCTGTTTTTAATTATCTTAATTCAATTAATAGGTTTTAAATTAGGAATCCTTATCATTTATTTTCAATTTAAAAATCTTTGGCCCATCCATATTACTAATTAATATGCATTATAGTATTAATTAATACGCGGTATACACATGAACATTTGCCTATATACCATTTATATATATATGTAGGTCATTGTAGGTACCTATTTATATGATTATTCTTGGTACGTACTATACTAAACCAAACGTAATAACAAAATACAATGTATTACAAAAGTATGTAACAAAGACTAGGTATCAACTTATTATTTTGTTTCATTGTTCGCTCTGACATTCATAGGTCTCTCGTCATAATAGCCACACGCCTAGTTCGGAAACTCTCTTACACGATATAAAGCTGAATTTAAACAACAAATAGCCAGCAGTAATAAAGACAAACCGCGCAGGTTAATGGGATTGTATTGTTTGGTTCCCTCCCGCATGAACGGTCCTGCAACTGCTGAACTGGGTCACAGTGCATGGATGCCCGAAAACTGGGTTTTGTTAAACCGAAATTAATGTTTGTAATTGACTTTAGAATAGTTAACCGTTAGATAAATTGAGTTATAACTAACCCGCGCGGTGATCCCGTTTTTGTACTTAATCTATATGTTTTAAATCTAACTACCTTCAGTCCTACGTATATGTCTAATATACCTATTTATTTACCGACTAAAAAGGGAGGTTTTCAATTCATGTGAATTGTAATCGTATAATATCTTTTTTGATTTATTTTATCCATTTTATAAGCTAAGCATTTTAGAGACACATAAATGACTTAAACTCTCCATAATATTTTATGTCATCATAGTCCGCAAATACATTAAAATAATTTATACCAACCGAACATAATTATCTTAAACATCATTTAAACAATTGGCTCACAACATTTTACAACCAATTATTTCTTACCCAAAAAAACATATATAACCTCGTAAATCATCAAAAAAATATAAGCATCCAACACTCGACTGCAACTTTAAACATACAGGGTGTTCACGCAGTAGTGCAATGCAGTGCAGTACAACGGACTGACCCAGTTAGCGGCCGCCATTGTGGGGGTCGCGAGGAAATGTCATATTTTCTCAAGTGCTCCCGTCATTGCTTCGTATAGTACAACTTTTACCGCTCCAAACACAATGTGTTGGGAACACGGTGAAATGCTTAAACTAGCTTTGTTATGGAGATTTTTTTTCTACACCACGCCTGTTATTTTCGAGCTTTCACTATTTAGATTCGTTATTTTTAAGAATAAAGAGTGAGCTATTTCAGTCAATTACATTGGTATTACGTTAATATTAGTGAGCATACTGAGCATGTATTACTATTAATAATATATCAGTCTGTCCCTTTCTATTGATGACAATGGGAAATCGTATCTATACGTAGATTGTGATAAACACATTGTGTCCATCATAAATCTACTATAATAAAGATTTCGGAGCAGTCAACCGTAGGGTTTCAATATCGTCAAATCTGATAATCTATTGATGGGCAAGGATGGGCCATTAACCACGCAACACTTTTTATATGGGGTCGCGTGTAATGTTTTTAAGATCCCATCATTATTATTCTCTCAGTGATTTTTGATTACGACGTGAATATAATGTTTTATCATATTTTTTGCTGGTAATTTATGTTAGATTTTGATTTGATTATGAGGCTCAAGCTGTCTCTGAACGTCTGCGTTAGTAAAAATTTTAAATTATTATTTTGGACATTTCTAATATGACTCGTTTTCTATTAAAATGTAATAATGAATAAAAAGATTTGCTTCAAACTTACTTTTAATGTACATAATACGTAATCTCATGTATTTATGTATATAGTTTCACACTGTGTGACCAACTCCTAAATCAAGCCGTATTTCGGTAATATATTTTTTATTGCCAACCCCCTTTTTATTTCCCGGCAACCCCACACTCAGCTATTACACACTGTATATTAATCCTATTAATCACCTAAGTGGATGACGCTATGCACTATGAGATAGTTTGCTATTTTCATTTTGAAAAAAGCTGTTTTCGCAAAGTGATTCTTTTTTATTGAATCGCTCGATCCAATATGAATTGCCTTTTACATTTCATAATTGGTAGTTGTGTAGTAGCTTTTAGGGGTAATTCGAATTTACTTAAATAAATCAAAATTATGAAATAAAATACAATGTTTGATAATCTCCAAAATAAAAATTAATTAATATCCTAGGACATGTTTCACACAAACCCAATCTAATAATAATAATAATATTCTAATTTACTACTTAAAAATACATACTTACCGACATAAATGTTTACACCCAGACACAGAACAAACTGATATTTGTACCGTGAGGGATTCGAACCCACAAACGGCTAGAAAGTCAGGGTCACTCACCACAAAGCAAAGCTCTGTCAAAATCAACAAGATATAAAATTTATATTACCATCAGTTTTCACACAGTAATTCTTAATGTTTCGACTATTCAGCCACGAGTCCACTAACAGCGAGCACGCGGCTCCACTCGGACTCCCCCACACATCTATAATGGGTAGAATAAAATGCTTTATCGATCGTGGGGTGCTATTGACGCTGGCACCGCAATATGTTTGCAAGTTGCAAGAATATCTTTTATCAAAGCGTCATAAACAAATTGACACCTTATTTCTTTAGGATTAGAGATGAGAATATGAATTTGATAGGTGATTAAAATTCAAATATATAAAAGTTGTGGCTCCCTGCGGTTTAAGTCGCGTTACCAGGGGATCTCCTATTTTCCCAGGGTATAAAGTAGCTTATATGTTTTACCAGAATATATCCAAATTTCATCGCGGTCCTTTTAGCCGTTCTATCGTGAAAGAGTAACAAACACACATCCATATATTCTACCAAACTTAAATGAAATATATTTGGGTGTCATTCATGATAAAATTTTTTGGAACAATCCAGTTCACTCAAATAGGCCTTAACTTAGACTTTCGAAAGGTATTGCTCAAAACTTGAAATCCAGACACAGGTATGAGGCTTGTAATGAAAGGTACAAACGTAAGCTAATTATAAATGATTACCTTAATCCCACACAATAGTGCTAATAACTAAGCAAAGCAAACCAAACCAAAACAAAACTCAACTATTGATACCTAAACGAATCTTCAGCACACATCCCACACAATCGGAGACAGAACCCCGTCTATAGGGTGTTCCCTTAATAAAGAGCCTATTGTACTCCCCCTGTATTTATTTCAGAGATAGATAATCTTTTATTATTCGTAGTCACAATTTATGGTCGGCCGTCGAATTTCATTTGTCATTTGATGGTCTTTGTACTCGGCCTTTTGTGTACCACGAGTCGAGTCGACTCGATTCGATTCGATTTGCTGCAATCGATATTAGTGATGCGCGTTCCTTTGAGATTGATATGTTTTTGTTTGGGAATTGAGAGTTTTTAAAAGAGTTTACAGTCACGGTTTTTTTTACATATCTAATTTGAATTCGAACATGTTTTTAAGTGCATCCAGAGATTTAACTACCGTATTGCAATCACTTGAATCGAACCGCCTTATTTACGAGCAGTATTCCGATTTTTAAATAAAATCCTAACCCTTCAATATCCACAATAAAGAGCGGCTGTAAAAAGTGGTAATTTCGCTTCGTTACGCATCCAACAGTTAATTTCTGTGTATCGATTTAATTTCAATTTTACGACTTTAAACGCTTTATCGATAACCCCTTATTTGCGATAAATCGACGCACTGGCGGAGAGAAAAGTGTTTAAATAAATATTCATGATTCATTCATACATTTGAAATTAAAATAATATATAATTAACCTTGCTTTAATCTCCAAAATTTTAACAAGTGTTTTAGCGAAAAAAAACCATTTACGTATTAACATAGACATGTAAGGTACCTTATGTAAAGTATCATAGTTTATTGTCTTTCGTATTTTAAATATTTTCTGAAATAAAAAATTTAAATACATTAGTTTTTGAAATTCACTGTACGAGTTTATGATTTAAAAACCCATAAATGATTTCGCAATTTCCATCTTTTATCGATATTATGACGTGTGCCGGTTCAATTTGCTCTCTTCCGATTTTACGAGCCGATAGCGATTGCACTGATTACCTTACTGATGTAAAAATCGCAGATTACTTTGAAAAAAAAAATAACTTTTTAATCAAATCTGTGAGGAAAATTTAACTTAAAAACATGAAAGCATGTCTCATAATAAATAGCTGATATTTATTTATTTATTTATTATGGGAAATCAACAGCGTTTAACAAAATATAAGTAAATTGTAGGTTAATAACAAATACAAAGCCAATGACAGAATATATATTTATATTTACACTTAAAACAAATATTTTGAGTTTGGATTGGAACCTACGACCAACCCTTAGCAAGACTACAATGCTATGATATTTCTATATTTATAACGAAGGATCATATAGGTTTAATCTAATAAACAAATTGTTAAAAACCAATTAAGTATATGCATTATGTTAAGCTCATAAACGTCCGCTCACAAACGCATACCATACCACGCAATAGTAACCTAACAACTCCATTGTTAATAGAAAATTTATTGTTCATTAAACCAATTTATGGCGTTTGAAATGATTTGCAGAAACTCTCGTAAAACTAGAGCGTAATTAGAGTAAATCTGGATAGCCTTTGTGTATGAAAATAATTGAATTTTAACCCATTAAAAATATATCAACAACTTTACTGTATCAACCTAGGACTTGGTTGTATCCAACGGAAAGGACCATCTCTTTTTCTTTGATCAGAATTTTGGTAAACACATAGTTGAGCTACACTAATTCAAATTTCAATATAAACTAATTTTTACCAGAAATAATTAAAACTGCACCAAACGTCCCCTTATAAACACATTTGCGATAGCAGCAGCAGATGCAGCCAATACATTTCCAAACTAACCAGAGTTTGTTTTAAATCGTAAGTTTAATAATATTAATGTCCCCTAACCTAGTGACCATAGCAAATATAATTTTATTAAGTAGCATTACCAAAAGCCTCATAACACTTTATAGTAGACGATGATTACGATGTACCCGAGCGAGCGGTTTTCGCAAACACAAAGCAATTGTGCACCCAAATCCATACATAAGCCAAATAACGGGCGCATTACCTCAACGCAGTTTATATTGACATTTCAATGCAATATGCCGTTTGTCCAAATGTCGGTTCGTATTCAATTCACTATAAAATTACATACTCGACGAGCACATACTCTATCTCTTTCCTTATCTACGCCGTTAAGTGAGAGGTCCGCGTTGAACTCGTTCGCCAACATAGCTCGCGTTAGAGAATACAATGGCTGGGTATAAGTATTGGAATTACTTGCAAAATGAATATCAAAGGTAGTATGCATTAGGGTGGTATTTTACTTTATAAGGGATAAGCTTCTTTGGATAGTAGCACGTTTAAGTTAGATATGTAAATAAGACATTAGGTATGATGCTTTTTGTTGGGATATTTGTCACTAAGTTTATATGCAAAATAACAATTTTATCTAAAGAAATTGTTGTTCACAAAAGTGATGTCATTTATACAGCTCATTTTATTACAATGTAGATTGAAGGACAATTTTTGGCATTTCTACGTTTAATCAAGGAGGTGAACCCAATGAATATGGTTAAAAAACTTGAAGATGTATGTTTTATCTCCTCAGGTAGTAGCAAAACTGTAAATAGGATCTCGAAATTCCAACGATTTAAACTCCTCTGTCAATTAGCACATGTTAGTTTAAAACCAAAATAATAAGGACCCCAAGGAATGTGCAGTTCAGACCCGAATAGATTTAATAAAGTTTATAGGATAGAAGGAGAATTTAAGCTACGAAAATTTATAGCTGTGAATATTTAAGTATATATTAAAATATACTAACTATCTAGTTGCATGTACGGCGTGGCTTGTGATCAGATTGGCAAGAACGTATAATAATAATTTATATAGTAAACTTCATTTCTTCTTCACCATCATCAAAAGCTTACAATCCCCAACAGCTGGGACAATAGGTGAATTTTGTATGTATGTATGTATGTGCATGAATTAACTATTCCTCGATACCTTTCTTCACCTCAAATCTTCAAGTAAATCCATTCCATACTAAATGATGACTATAATGAACCCTGTTCCTGAAAGCATAAACGGTAGAAATTAATACGACCTTTATCGCAACGAAAGGAAATCCCCACATTAAAAAGTAAACAGCACAGAAAACACCTTTAAGTGGGCGAAAACAAAAGTTAATTATGTTAATGAAACGCAAAACAAATATAAATATAATATGTGTATTTTTGCCACCCACACTAACCCATTTCAAAGCTGTTTTCACATAGCTACGAGACGTCTACGAGACGGATTCGATTATTGGTCTATCGCGTAAAGAAGCCTATCGAATCGATCTAGAAAATATCATTTTTGTAAAAGTTCTGAAGAAGTAAGGTGTCATACCATACAGGAAATAGGTCCATCTGCCTCAGAGTAATTCAGTCTTATGTTCCTATAATTAACATTTAACTTGACCCCTCACTCCTCATTTAGGTCACAATGCCGAGTATCCCCGAATGTTTCCGAACGCAACCCGGCTAAATACGAAGACACCTAAACTAACAAACGCCACACATGATTCACGGTGTTTCTCTCCAGCAACGTAACAACCGCGTCCATATTTCATAATTTTATCGCTAATGTAAGCTGAGCCAGGTATGTCTGTGTGTTTTGTTCGTGCCCTCTTTTGCTTCCGTATTCGCATTGTGAAGACCATAGAGTTTTATTTCTATAGACTACTCGATGTTGTTTATGGTTGTAGTTGGGTGTTCCGTGAGTAAGAGCGAGTTAAAAGTCGTGGATATGTCTGCCATCCAAGTGGCAAGGCCACCTTGGATAGTTAAATTACTAGAATCGGAAATTTATGGAACTGTATTTTCTTTCATGAAATCCTACGAGTAATCCATCTTGACTATTAAAATTATTAGGGTACATTTTCTAAACGTCATTCTTACTTCACGTAGGTATATGGGCTATATAATAAATATCCTGGGACATTTTCAAATCATACCAATGTTTTTATTTAATGTACTTTGTATTTATTGTTTTGAAAAATAAATATACTTATTTTGTTTTTATTCTCGTAAAACATAGTCATAGGTATTTCAAGAGCCGTCTATCTATTCTCGTCATGGTCTATGGCAGAGACTTTCCACTCGACTGCTCAGCGTCTATAAGCTTCCACAGTAGGGTCGGCACAGCAGGTTGAATGTTGCTTCTCACATAAATTCTCCCTTTCCACACACGTACTCGTTTGATTTACTGTACAACATGAACAAAATCATATTTCCTTTGTTTTGTTAAGTATCTACCTGCATGCGAATATTTTTCTCGGTATTGATATTTAATAAATTATCAACTTTAGAAAATACATTTATATAACGTCTAGTACCTATGTTGAAATAGCCAAATTCCTATAACATTTTTCAATATTCTATTTTCCCAGAATAAAAACTAGCTTATGTGTTATTCCGGGTTATAAACTGTATACAAAACTTCATCCAAACCCGTTCAGTTGTTTTTGCGTGAAAGAGGAACTAACATTGTACCTAATACGCGAAAGTTTGTATGTAATACATACAAATTTATAATATAAGTAGGATTAAAATAAAATACCCATGGGTATATTTCACACACGGCCAATCTGATTCCAAACTAAGCGGAGCTTTTGTTACGATCACCAGATAGCTAATATACTACAAATACCTGCTTTTAAATACATCTATATACCTGTTTACATGTGCTGCAATTCTTATAATCAGTGACTTATAACAATACTTACATTAATTTATTAAACAATTATAATGTTACGAAAGTAATTAGCTATAATAATAATATATATAAAGAACAATGGGTGGTCCGTGCATCATCAAAACACGGATTGCGAAATGTAACTCCTTCGTAATTCTAAGTATGGATGAATCAGCTCATACAATGGGATCATATGAAGAATGCAGAACTTAAGAATTTGATGATGATATTAATTTGCTGTTCTGTTGAAAATAGTAGTTAATTTGAAGGCAAGATTTTTTTCATGTTTCATGTAACTACACAACTTTAGTAGATGTTCAGATACGTTTGATCTATATTAATATTATGAGGTAGAAAGATTTGATTTTTTGTTTGCTATGAATTGGCTCTGAAACGACTTGACCGAACTGAATAATTATTTCACCAATAGAAAGACAATCACAAATAACGTAGATTTGTGATTGTCATATTTTATTCATGTATCCCTAATTACCTACGGGAATGAGAACTACGCGGGTAAAACCGGGCGAAAGGTAGTCGTTTTATAAACACTATTATTTTCATCTTAATTTTGTTTCATCGCATAAATATAGATATGTTATTGACCTGATATAAATCCTTCTTCTAATGATATACTTATTTAATCTCACACCTTAATGCTTTTAATAATGCAAAATAACATTGCAACTTAATAAATGATTATACTAATACACTGCTTATTATAATCAGTAAAGTATTACCAAAATATTGACTCAATGTGATAATTATTTAATATTATACACAGCAACATAATCCTTTATACGGCGGGCATTTTCCTAACAATAATAATTGCGGGAAAATCGTTCAATAACAGAAACTGTATAATGATTACAATTCATTATTTTCTGTTTGGAACACGTACAGTACATCTGTAAGGGCTAGTACATACTGCGAGTAATGCAATTTTATCGATTTTTATATCGAGTCGATTGGTATCCAATCCATTTAATAATCTTAATGTGAAGAAATCTCACTAATACTATAAATTCGAAATTTTGTAACAATATATGAATATTATAATATGTTTGTTACTAGTTCACGCCAGAACGGCTGAAATGATCGCACACAGAATATCTTCTGGAATAAAATATAGGCTACTTTTTATCCCGGGAAAATTGAAGATCCTCTGGGAACGCGCATGAAACCACTAGTATTAAATACATCCCAAATATTCTCATTAAACTAAAATTAATAAAGCACAATATTTCGATACATATCACCACAAGTATCGATACTGAATCGGTTGTCGCATATTCGCTTGTCTATTCGCATTCTCAAGAATCCGCTGAAATCATTTGACAATATTAACTTATCGATAAAATATTCGCGCATTTGTGGTACCGTGTGTTCTCCGCCTAAAATATTACAAACACAGCGAGCTACATTTAGTGATTATTAATTAAATTTCGTGCATTGTTGTGGGGTATTTTCAATGTGTGGCGATTTACTTGCAAATTAATTTGGTATCAGCCTCGTTGTTGCGCGACACGTACAACCCTACGTCTGTCTACACAGGGTTGTCAACGTCTGCGCTATTGGAATACCTTTCGTGTCGTCAAAATATGTATTGGTTTATTTGAGGTCGGTTTTGTAAGCAGACAACATTGTAAGCTTTAAATAAATTTGTGAATAAGATTATGTGTTGAAACGCGATTCAAGCCTTTCAGAAGATAGCGAATTGGTTTTATAATAATGCAAAGTTTGGTAAATGATTATCGTAAATAACAGATGTACGTTATGTACATCTGTTATTTACGTGTTATATAAAATGGTTTTACATAGGTAACTACTTGATCCGCGCAACTTCAAAAGCGTCACTTGCCCGTTTTTGCAACACTTTCATTGATGCTCCGCTCCTTTTCATTGTAGCGTAATGATTTATAGCCTTTCTCAATAAATGTGCTACCTAATACTGAAAAATTTTTTCAAATAAGACCAGCACTTTCTGAGATTAGCGCGTTCAAGCAAACAAACTCTTCAACTTTATATATGTATTAGTATAGAGTATAGATGCACGAATGCACTGAAATATGCAATGAAACACATTCAATATTTTTAATTTCGCGTCGCATTGATATTAAATCAATACTATATCGGTCGTGCATCTCCTTAAAAGTCTCCACGCTGCCAACCCTGTAAGCGGGCGAGTCCCAAGGGCTGGCAACTTCGACAATTTAGCTGAACAACTTCGACCAGTGTCCATCGCCGCGGCCGTCGCATAACGTATTTACTGCGACGAAATATTAATCTACTCCGTAACGAACCGGCGATAGTTTGTCGGACATCTGTCATGGAGTAAAATGAGAAATTTCAGAGTCGACAGCCCACTGAGCTGTGCGCTGCGCTGCGCACGGATGCCGTTATTAGTTTGTTAAGCGGAATCATAACTCATTTGTGACACTATTTCCCTTCATTAATGGATATTTTTATATAGTTACCTACTATTATATACGCAGGGACTCATAGCACAGGGAAACCCAGTTTGGAAAACCTACCTGTTTATTAATAAATTTTGTATTTTATACATGTGGGAGAAAAAGAAAAGAAATTATTATTATATATTATCAGTATAAATATAGACAGTATGAATAAAATTTTTGTTAAAACATGCTAAAATACAAATTTTATTTGTTTATTTTATTCTTGTATTCTTGCGGGAAAGGGGAAGGGCGGAAGCCAGTACAAATATGTATATATTGTATGTTTATTTTTTCTTTAGTTAGGTGCCCGATGACATACGTGAACTGATTAGGCGGAAGAACGCAGTCAAGCACGTGGACGATCGTCGTCCGATGATACATGTCCGGGCTCATCTGCGCGCTCTCCAACGGGTCATCAAGGACCGCGTGGACGAGTGGCGTCAGACGAGTTGGGACCGTACCCTCGACGACCTCGAACCATCACATCAAGCCTTCTGGCAGTTATCGCGTAAATTTACTAAGAATACGGTAGTCCCGGTACCTCCCCTCTCGCGTCCAAACCAACCGCTCGCGTTTGAAAGTGACGAAAAATCCGAATGCCTCGCCGACAGCCTGGCGCTTCAATGTACTCCTAGTTCTCTCCCGGTCGACCCGCGTCACGGGGAGCTGGTTAATTCAGAAATAGAACGGAGAGCTTCACTCCCGCTAACTCAGCCTTCCGCTGAGCCATCAGTAGCCACAGTAGTCGACGCCGATGAGGTAACGGAGCCCATACCCCCCGTGACCACTGAGGAGGTCGAATCTATCGTCAAGAACTTGCACCCGAGGAAAGCCCCGGGGCCAGATAAAATCACCAATAAGGTGATCAAGTTATTCCCAGCCACTCTTATAGTGCTTTTAACATCTATTTTTAACGCTGCCCTCTCTTGTAATTTATTTCCACAACAGTGGAAGGAAGCCACCGTGATAGGCATTCACAAACCCGGCAAACCTAGATCCGAGCCCTCCAGTTATCGCCCCATAAGTCTGCTCAACGTCATGGGCAAGATTTATGAGAGGCTTCTCTATATTAGACTCAAAGCCTTTGTAGACGCAAATAAGCTCATTCCTGACGAACAGTTTGGTTTTCGAACCAAACATTCGTGTGTTCAACAAGTCCATCGTATTGTCGAACACGTCTCAAGTAAATTCATGCGCGGTCAGAAAACAGGTATGCTCCTCTTCGACGTGGCGAAGGCATTCGACAAGGTGTGGCACGAAGGCTTAATTTATAAGCTTTACACCATGGGTGTTCCACCTAGACTCGTGACCATCTTACGAGACTTTCTGTCGAACCGCCAATTTCGCTACCGAGTCGAGGGCGTTCTGTCCTCCCCTCACCCTATACGTGCCGGAGTCCCTCAGGGTTCGGTACTTTCCCCCCTATTATTCACGCTATTCACCAGCGATATGCCCAGGTTAGATAAATTCACTAACTTAGCCCTTTTTGCGGATGACACCGCCATATTTTGCTCAGGCACTAGCCCTCAGAATATCACTCGTAAACTCCAACGTGCAGCCAACGCGCTAGGCGCTTGGTTCCGCAAATGGAGAATAGAAATAAACCCCTCTAAAAGTCAGGCAATTCTCTTTCGCAGACCCACCGGTCGTGGTAGTCGCTCTAGAGACCTCCCCTCGACACCAGTAACGCTCTTCGGCGAATCGATCCCCTGGGGTAGGTCAGCCAAGTACCTGGGCGTAACTCTTGACGATAGATTGGGCTTCCGGCCACACATAAAGGCAGTACGCGCGCGTGCCGCCTTTGTGATGGGTCGGCTCCATTATCTCCTCAATTCAAAATCTAAGCTTTCGTTAAAATGTAAAGTTAGACTCTATACCGCGTGTATTCGTCCAATTATGACGTACGCTAGTACGGTCTTCGCTCAGGCTTCTCCTACGCGTTTAAAGCCACTTCAAGTATTACAGAACCGGTTCATGCGTAAAATCACGGGTGCCCCGTGGTACGTTCGTAACGTCGACTTGCACGTCGACTTAAAATTGCCGACCATCAGGCAGTTCATGAAACGGGCCTCTCGTCGCTATTTCGATTCCGCCGTTAACAGCAGTAACCCGTTAATCGAGCAAGCTGCAAGCTACACGCTTTCCCGAATATCTAGCGTACGCAGACCAAGGATCGTCCTTGCCGAGTCTGACGACGAAACCACCAAAATCCAAGACCAGCTTGCAGCCGGTAACTCAGCTCGCGACACACAACCCCACACTAATACACAAATCCGATTCCGTCCTCGCCGGCGAGGACCGTCGCGACGTCCCACCCAGTCTCGTCTTGTTAGTGCAGCCCGTGCCGCAGCAACGACCCAGTCCGCTCCCTAAATAATCATGCCAAGTGAGTCCCCACTTCCCCCAGTGACGCCCTGAGCCGAGGCACGGTCCCGCAGGGGACACCCTCAGCGCTGTCGCTTAAATTTTCCTTCGGTTGAGAGCCATCTGCGCTCACCGAAAAAGTCCGCGTAACGGTGTAAAAGCCATCTGAGGCTGTCACCTTCTAGTCCATTCAAAAAAAAAAAAAAAAAAAAAAAAAAAAAAAAAAAAAAAAAAAATTCTTTAGTTAGGTGTACATAATTAAATTTAATAATGTGTCTACTTATATTGATTTAGTATCTTAATAAATAATTATTTATGTTTAACTGGAAATCTGAAACAACAGTTAAAAGAACAAGAACACAGTCCCATCATCTTATCCTAAATGCAATAGTAATAATTGTAGGTCAAACAAGCAAAATGGCGGATTGTTACCAAATAGTCGTAATTCACAAAGTTACTGCCACTGTAATAATTCCTATGTAAGAGCCTATTCAGATGTAACAGGGATTTCTCTATTGTTTCTAGAAGTGGCATAGTGTTAGTTTAAAGGAGTGTGTCTGTAGCATTGTATCTTCTAAACTGATGAACCGATTTTGATTTAGTTTGATAAGTATGTTAGCTACGTTTTCAGCAATTTTCCAGTAGGTACACAATTTGTTTTATTCCCCGTTATATATTTAATTATTTCTAACAATATTTTAAGTAACAAATGTTATCTTACGAACCATTTTTAATAAATTTTTTTTAGTGCATAGATTTTATATATACTTAATATTCTATATTAAAAGGATGAAAATTGATGATTATAATGGTTATAAAAAAACTACAAGTAGGTATATAAGAACCAAAATATCTAGTAATACTTCATAGCACAATCTTTGTCATAATAAAAAAGTTGTCAAAACATTTCCCAGTAAAAGTTTCCAATATTGTATTTTGTTCTCATTTCAAATGGTTGGAAAAATGTTTTTTTATTCAAAAACATTTCTCGGAAGTTCCAGGAAGTACTTACCTCTGTGTTGGAAGTTATCACTAAGTTATTGTTCTAGTTGTTTTGCTTCGTCAAGCCAATCTAAGTTGCGTTGACAACAATTATAAGTTATACAAGCCTCTGTTGTGTTTTAATGCCACTACACTTGTTTGTTAGGCTTGTGTTGTATAAATATGATCCAAGATTTATCGTATTTCAAGATTCATCTAAGTATATCTCACTAGCTGACTCGCGCAATTTCGTCCATTTTAGATAAGAATTTTTTCCCGTTTTTGCAACATTTATTATTGATTTTCCGCTCTTATTAGTCGTAGTGTTATGATTTATAGCCTTGCTCCGATGTGAAGAAATGTCCGATGGTCCTGAGATTAGCGTATTCAAGCAAACTCTTCAGATTTATATAATAGTATAGATATAGATTATAACATAATATATAGAAACATAAATAAAGTAGATATATCGACAAAGCTATATCGGCTTTCCAAGACAAAGTATCCAACAAACTGCCAAGTGGGACGAAACAACAAACGATCTGGGCAAAAAGTTAAAACTAAAGAAATCACGTTCCAACGGTATTGTCACCTGGTGCCGCGGCTTAAAGTGCATTCCACCCAAACTGTCCGATTCCGACCAGTAGGTACCTAAGAGAGGTTTTATACCATTTGTAACCTCCGTTCGTAAGGTACCTCGGACAGAAACAAATAGACGTTCAGCTGTAAAAAAAGTAAATGAAATTGCGTCGTCTTCGTGTAAAATTTTTACGATGTAATTCCGTTAACAACACTTTTAACTGAGTAAAAAAGTTATATTTGGAAAAACAATGTTAATGCAACATTTTATTTTCGTCCAACTATCTTATTTTTTTATTGTTAAGTGATTTTTGAGCCATAAAAACTTAGTTTTGCTTTGTCATCTTAAGTTCTGGGCGTTTAATTAATATTTCCCTGTGAGAATCTCGTTTATTCTACTCTCATTATTCTCGAACATGCAGACTGCACCTCAACTTAATGCTAGAAATATCTTCGTCTAACTTTGACTAGAGACAGATATATAACTCCGACGAGAAAGACAAAGACAACAGATGTCTGGAATAGAACAAGTTGGTGAAAATTTACGGGGAAACGGTCAGTTTTTTGGCCAACCAATGTTACACTTTAGCACAGTGGGTGTGTAAAATTCATGTAATTTAAAAGTTGGGTTAAAATTAGTGGCAGTTTTTGCCACCGTGTGATTAATGCTACCTCTATACGGAGAGGGGGGAGTGGGGTGGAACTTTAGCTATTACTTGAAATGGGTGTTTAAATTTCTTAATAAAAGTTTCCGAAGGTAGGTACTTACAGGTTCGCGCTGTGTGCTTCATATTTTGACAATTACATTCAGTTGATTTTGGAAGTTAGAGAATTCAGATTATAATGGTGCGTAAGTAGACCTTAAATAAATTTTGAATTAAATTTTATTGTGTTAGTCGTCTTGCCTTATGTATTTGACTTCTAATCATATTAGAAGGTCATGGAGAATAATTATATTTTTATTATGAAAATTATCAAAACGCCCATATACTCTAATGAGTGGAAGTCTCACTCAGGAGATCTAAATGCAATAGAAAAACAAAAGCTATTTGTACTTAACAGGTTCGAACCACTCATGCACTATAACATCTCTTATAATATAATAAGAATTGTCTAGTCAGTTATAATTCTACAAATAATTGTCTGGTAAAATATATATAATTGTTATATTCTGCAACAATGTCAGAGATAACTAACGAGCCACTTGAGAGGCTAGACTGAGATAAAACTGTCTTGTCCAGCTTTATCTCTAAGCAAAGAAACTAGAAGCATTTAGGGCTATTTATCAAGCTGGCAGACACACCAAAAATAAAAGCTGCGAAGAATTATGAATTCCTTGGACATACCTTTCGTTTTGTGAAGAACATATCTATAATGTATTTTAAAGAAATGTTAGATTCCCTCGATAGTGTAAATGGCTTTAGATCCATCAATCAGCTGGCATTGATAAACTTGAACAAACCCCCGCGACAAAGGTTGTAAAGATTAGGTATGTTTAATGTAAAAAAGAACTATTTGATCTAAGCTCTAGGTATCTATATAATTCTAGAGAAAAATATGGAATTCAAAAGGTCATAATTCGAATAGTGTGTATGAATCTCGTACCTATATTTTTGGAAAGTAATTTTACCTAAAAATGATTCATGAAGTATAATTATAACTTTTACCAATACTGCTATATAAATAATATTACCAGACAACGTCCCCTATATAAGGCGTGGCACTAATCTCAGTTCTACTAATTACTAAACTAAATATGTTTACAAAACTAACTTCGAACGGACCACTTAGGAAATTAGTTTAGTTTTACCTAAGTCACGTAATGTTAGTTTATGAATGCAAAGTGACCCAACACTGTGCGTTAGTTAACTGTGCCTTTTATTAAGGTTTAGGGTTTTGTACTGGTTTCTGTATAGTTTTTCTGTCAAATATGTTGTTACATAAACTTTTTGTCACAAATGATGAAGTGAAGGAATTGAGTTTTATTATGATACTAGCTGCAGCACTTCGGGTTTACGCGCGTTGAAATCAGGAAATATTTAGTTACTTCCTGATAATGTGACTTTACATTCATGGAAGAATTATTCATATAAGTCCAGTAGTTCCGGAGTATATTCAATAGGAACGAAGAAAAACTCTAATCTTTCTATATTATGTAGCATAAATGTGAAATAAATATTTTCAAGATGGGTACAGGACACCTTTACTAACCAACCATATCTTTTTTTATTCTAAACAATTTTTACTTATTCGAACAACATCATACTTTTTGTAGTACTTTTTTTATAACCGTAGCTTTAAAAAATCCTATTCACCCAGATTTCCTTCCTAACCTGTATACAAGAAAAATATAATATCTGAATAATTTTATGGAGATATACCGGCTACATATATAATGTTTAAGCACATTCATAGTGTATGTGCTAAGTGCGGTCGGGGAACCACCTGGGACCTGGAGCCTGATTCTCAGATCTTACATGTTAATATTACATACGGAAATAACCTCTTTAGTTATATTTATTTTATGTTTTTCGTTTTTATAAACATCGATTTAGTATGTGTTTGGATCTCGAGTGGATATTTAAATGGTTTAAAGTTTTGCTTAGTTATGAATCTAATTGACCGGGCTTAAAAATATCCCATATAATTTATTAATATCTATTATTTCTGTTAGTAAAATTATTGTAATTTAAGTTATTTTATTGTAGAACTACAAATAACGTTTATAATACTCCATTAGAATAGCGCAAACTCTTCAATAAAGCTCTTATATCATTTAAAAAAATATTCCCAAAAAAGTTTCAACTCGATACCGGTACAAATAACTACGTCAGAAACAATGATGGCGGGATGACGTCACGACCATCGACCAACTAGAATTTCAGTTGAAAATTTCCACACCTGCACTCTGTAAAACATGAGAGAAAATTGGTGTCGTATAAAGGCGTAAGAGGGTTGATAGCTAATTAAATATTCTTATTTCTGTCCCGGTGAGCCGGCTAAGTGAGGACGAGCTCGATATAAACATAACATCGTATAGACATGTTATAATTTACATAATTATGACCACCTTGCCGCCATTAGGGCGAAGTGCCGGCTTATGGCAAGAAAATAATATTACGTGCTCTTTTTTTAATCGTGCCAGTGTTAGGTGTCTACATGGTGTTATATCTACGCTTAAAAATAGTTCGTATTATACATGGTTATTATATATGGTGTGAAATCCATTGATTTATCGTTTGGTCTACGGTTTTCATGAGGTACTTATTGGTCTTACAACTAAAGCCTAAACTTACTGGGAAATATCGATGCGATAAAATTTTGTTTTTGATATACAAATTTATGTATTTAATTATTTCAGTGAAATAACTAAGGGCGTCTGAAAATCAAAATATATAATTTCTATTTTATAAGCTTCTTAAACCGTTAAAAGCTTAATTTAACATATAAAGCATGACGAGCTTTCTAGTACCTACTCACTAAGGAATATATAATTACAACAAAAACAGCTCAGTCACTAAGCTAACGAAGATTATGCCTGTATGCCAATTTACATGACTCGAAAACCCATTCATGTATATTAATAATGACATATAATTATTATTAATATAAATAATTTGTTATTCATGGTAATAAATCCCTTTCTAATTGCAACGAATCATTTGAATAAGGTATTTATGTTAAGGCGAAGTTGATATTCAATTATTTCATTTATTGGATTCTAGCGTCTGCTCGTTTTTACCCCTTTTCCCGGGGATCTTCAATTTTCCCTGGATAAAAAGTAGCCTATGTGTTAATACAGGGTGTTAGCTAACTCCATACAATTTTTTATTGAAATCGCTTCGGCCGTTTAGACGTGAAGAAGTAACAAACATACTCACAAACTCGCCTTTATAATATTAGTGTGATTTATTTTTGTAAATTACCTTTTTTATTTGAATCTTATTATATGCATATAATTGTGAATTTATAACTAAAATTCCCAATAGTCTTTCTATTCTATAATCATAATACGATGATCAGGTATTCTTTTAGTTTATTTTCTGTGGAAAAAAATATCTTTTACATAAAAAAATAGATTACGTATATTCCAAAGCCGCAGTAAGAATATCTTCAAAAGCTAGAATTATTTTTGGTTTGACACCTAGCTGTCTGAAATGTTTAATGTTTTCTTTAGATGTTTTTATTCAAATTGATCTATGATATTGTAAAAATGGAGACGCATTACGGCCTGTCTGCGCTCTAATAATTCATTTCTATTTGAGAATTATCTTTAGATCATTTAATAAGTAGGTAAAAAAAGTCTTATATATTGTAGTTTTCTTTTTTAATTGGTATCTAGAAACTATTATCGATTTTAGGATAAACCTAAAACCGATACTGGATTTCTTAAATTGGATATTAGTTCCAAAAATATAAATGGGACTCATTCTCATTAATAATAAGTAGGTAGGTACCTACATGTTTTTTGTTTTGTGTAAGTACTAGAATCAATGCCAACCCTTTTGACTTAACATTTGTACCTATAATACATAGTATCTACAGTTTTTATTTTATATATGAAGTCGATAAACGTAAATGAAATAACATTAGAATAATTTAGAATTGAATAATAGGTACTTTCGGTTCTACCTTTCCTCTCGCTTCTCCTTAATCAAGTATCAATAACAAATATGCATTGTAACGGACCATTGTACTATGAATTAGACGTCTATACAATACATATCTATGGTACATTATTTTTAGTTTATTTGTCTCTGCACAAAGGCTCTGTCAATAGGCAAATTACATTTTAAGTTTTACTATCAGAAATAATTGTTAGTAGGTATATGATTATTATGTTAGTTTTTTTAGTCATGAGAAATAGAAATCAAATTAAACTTACGTATTTTGAAGATTGTATTATGTATGTTGTTTATTTAAAAATATATTATGAATGCCACTTAACTCATCTAAGATTAATTTGTATCGAACAAGAAACTTCATTATCGAGCTTATTAAAACACTAGCTTCTGCCCTGCGGTTTCACTTGCGTACTTCCCGTTCCCGTAAGAATACAGGGATGAAATATAGCCTATGACATTCACAAATAACGTAGCTTTCCATTGGTGAATTAACCAGGTCGGCAGTAGTTTTGGAGTCTATACATAACAATCAAAACTCAAATAATTCCCATTTGTAATATTATTATTAGTTAAGTAAAGTCATCTCAATTTATTAAGAAAAGGTAAAATAGTTTATCACCTTTACTTAGAGGTACTTTTAAAACCTAAGTGCGAGCTTACTACAACCTGTTTAAAGATTAACCAGCAAAAATACGAGTAAATTTCCCCTTAAACAGTCAATAATCACTTTAATAATAAAGCTGACCTCCCGAAGCTCCGAAATCGCTGCATAATTAACAAATAAGTCATCATATTAATACAAATAATAATTAAATTATTCAATGGGCCCCCCGGGGCAGTCATCAATCATGGCCAGGTGACGTCACCGGTACAGTCAACCGAATCATCTTCCGTCCGATTATTGGCGAACATGATTTCGCATTGCATGCTAATTGAACGCTTGCCACGCGGATGTAGGAGCACATTAATCTTGCAGACATTACCATCTGATGCGTATATGGAAATTGGTGTAAAGTTTAATAAATTAGTTAAATTACCTATTTTTTAATGACTAGCTTTTTCGTTCCCTTTTCCGTGGGTATACAGGGATAAAATATAGCCTATATAACCCTCCTCGATAAATGGGCTATCTAACACTGAAAGGGTTTTCAGCTTTTTATATTAGTCTCGATATACATAGATATTAATTGTCGATTTTGTGGTCTATCAGCAATAATAATATCTACTATAATACCACACATTAAATCCTAAAGACACCATACCATAGTACAAAAATTTTCACCATAAACCACAAACAAAAAAAAATACAGTACCGAATTCAGAAAGCAGCTTAAAATATAATTTATTTAAAACACATAGCGCACAAACCCTACTCGACGTCAGCGTATTCCGGTATTACCCCCCCCCCCCCCATCCCCATCGACCCCCCCCCCCTCCCCATTACCGATTACGTTCAGGAACTGTGTACCGATGATGGATAGCCGGAACTTACCGGCACTCCAACATTACTGTCTATTGCGAGCGTCTACAGGATATACCCTTTGTTTGTACTTTAAAATACGACCCTGTATTGGATTTTGGTATCGACGATTATTTAGTTATGCTAATGTCTTTCGTAGTGAATGTGTATGTAATTTTCGTCTCTTTCTGTTTACATTCTAAGGATTTTGCGGTAATACTTACATCATTAATATAAGGTGTATAATTTTTATCTAATCACCGTGTTAAGAGAGATTAAAGAGAAAATAATATATATTTCTAAAAGCAGAAGCTAAGTAACTAAATAATGATAATTATTTTCTTTTCATTTTATGTGCATATAACGTAAATACGTAGATTAAGCTTTAAAACCTCAAAGACATTTTTAGCTTCGGTAAAATCTAAGCAAAAACCACTTTGGATTTGATTGATTTTCTTTCAACATTTGTCCAAAAAACTTATGAGATTAAACAAACTGCAGTATTATTCAATCTGAAAAATGTCGAAGGAGTTAACTATTTCGATTGTTTTTATAAAAAATCCTATTACAAATCGAAGTATCCAACGTACTTACGACATCGAAACCATATTGACCACAAAAAAATCTACCCCATAGAACTTAGCTAACCATAACCATTGTTAGTGTAATCCATTCTGAACCCAATACCAATACCATGGAACCCAATACCTTGGAACCCAAACCGCAAAGTTCCACTAACATTATGATCCTCTTACAACTACCGAGTTACACCACACGTTTACTTAAACTTTAGTTTAACTTTGATTCTGTTAAGTTAACGTTTTGCAGTTGGCTTAAAGCTTGGATGGACCACGTAGACGGCGGCAGGTGGCCAACGAACTATTGAGCTTTCATATCACTTTGCTACCTTGATTTGCTTGTTATTTAAGAACTGTTCGTTTAACTTTGTAATGTTATTTATTCTATGGAAAATTTACTCTGGTCTATCTACATCACAAAATATTTGCATCGAAACTACTCGAAAAACTTTATAAAATTCTAACTTATGTTTAGGTAACTTATGACAATGAAATACGGTAAAGTTAGATAAGTGTTCTAAATTCTAACAAACAACTTCACCACATACTTACCTATGTCTTCAAACGGTTCAAAATTTAAACATAAATATTTTTAAACGAATATCCCGCCACTCCTAAGACAAATTATTTGAATTTGAAATCCCTTTTTAGTAGTTCCATGTAAAATAGAAAACTACAGAATAACATGTTTTAGGCATGAGACCGTTCATCATTTATATACATTTATATATAAAAGCATTCATTAATCCGTAGGTACGTCATACTTTTTACATTTCTATACAAATTGTATCCTTTCATTCCGCTTTTATAATATACTAGCTGCCTCCCCGCGGTTTTACCCGCGTAGTTCCCGTTCCCATGGGAATAGATACAGGGATAAAATATAGCCTATGTTACTCGGGGATAATGTAGCTTTTCAAAGGTGAAAGAATTTTTGAAATCGGTCCAGTAGTTTCGGAGCCTATTCATTACAAACAAACAAACAAACAAACAAACAAACAAATCTTTCCTCTTTATAATATTAGTATAGAAAATACCTAATGCCTTTCATAGTTATCGATAGATCTAAATCCTACGCAGTCACAGCTAACGTCGTTATTATGCGCTCGCGCGTAATGACATAATCTAGTATGATTATATTGCATTAGCTCCCGGCTTTGGGCGGGATTCAAAAGGTGCAACATATTATAATATCTCTATAGCATAATTGTGGACTTTGTATGCCTAATTATCTACAATATCGACTATAAGTACACGCGGATGCAGATGCATATAAGTAATGTCTTTATTTTGTTCGTCAGAATTTATGGTTTATTTTTTGTTTCAGGTATGAGAGAATGATGCTGAATAAAATCATTAGTAAGTTGTCGCTTATGTCTTATTGTATATTTAACACGGTATTATACAAATTACCATTCATCCATTGTCCCAATTCCAGTGTTCTCGAAAAATTCCATTTCCCTTAACATAATAACGAAAGTCACAAACACAAAGGGCGAAATACAATTTTAAAATGACATTTTGCAAAAACGACACCCAACGTCAATAGGGTAACATAAATAAAATGTTTTTCGGAAATGGAAACATTCCGCGGCCTTGTCGGGGGGCGAGACACACTGACAGGTGCGAAATTAAACTTTATTATGATATTAATTTAATATTAAATTGTGGAGGACAAAGATTGGACGCCTCTGCCTTTGATTGTTCAGTGAAATTGATGTTTATTAATTTTTAGTCGAATGACGGAGGTTGGCAACACAGCGCGCCGTACACGCCTCGATTTATGATGTTGTAATAATGAAATATTATTGTTTTACCACTTACAATGCCCTGAGCCTTTGTCTTTGATTTATTATTCACTAGCCCCCCGCGGTTTCACCCGCGTACCCTGGAGACCTACCATTTTCCCGTGATAAAAAGTAGCCTATATCCTTTCTCAGGCTCTGGACTATCTGTGTACCAAATTCTATTTAAATCCGTTTAGAAGTTTATCGTGAAAGCGAGACAGTACTTTCGTATTTATAATATAAGTTGGAATTAGGATTCTATAAGTTAAAGTATTTCCTATAAGACAGTTTAGTACAACATTTCAAATAACAACGTACCTAAATAAAATTATCAAGGAGAAAGTATTGGGCCCATAACATTAATATCAGTTATCTTGATTCGACCCGCCGGCAGTATTTCTCAATCGGGGCCCCTATACAACAAATTTGATGTCCTTTTTAAGGCCATTTTTACAATGAAACGTTAATATTGTGTAATTTGAATGAAATTGTTTTGGGGAGAAATATTTTTCGCGATGAAATTGTTCTTTTTATTTTGATATATTTGTGTTAAGTACCGCTATAGTGTTATGTTGCAAAATGTACTGTCATTTGATATGTACTTATTTGTCGAATGACTATTTATTTTCATACTGTTAAATAGTATAATTTCGATAAATAAATATATTATTTTCTACTAAGTAAATATACCCATCTAGGCCTACACATACCTATATAATTCTCCTTATAATTATCTAATAACTCGAAAAATTACTATATAATACTAAAGACCTTCTGCCTCAATTTCGCAATAACGATAATAATTTTAAACATGAAATTCATCCATTAAACTTAATCTGAACTTAGTGATAACTGCGTAACGGACAAGCGGACAGCTGACACTTCCTTTTTACATTATTATTTCTGTTAAAGTCATCTTTTCAATTAGTTCCACTGGCGAAGTATTTTCATGGCGGCGTCGGCACATCAAAGCTAACTACCACTAGAATTACGAGTCTTTATTACTAGAACTTTAACCGTAGTTTTGCTACAGAAAGTCGTTTAATCTCTTGAACTATTTTTTGCGTTTCTTCCATACAATGGCTGATTGTTTGGTAACTTTCGTAAGTTTTCGTTTGGTTTTTGGATAGAATTTATTGCATAGACGTAGGTACCTCTCATAAATATGATGATACGTAACTTTTTATTTTATTCTGAAACATAAAAAATCACTTGCATAGCTCAACTTGTCTAGATACTTTTATGAAAAGTATGAATGATATGACATATTTATAAAGCCAACGATAAGGCAAGGAAGATTTATAAGGAATAATGTATTTTAATTTAAATAAATCAATTATTTAACTTGTAATAAACTATGTTATGTAGGTACCTTACTTTAACTAGAATATTATAAGTTTCACTGATAAAAGAATAACGCCAGACTTCAGCTCACGTCAATTGCAAAGCACATATTGTCAATACATTGACAAATCTATTGTTACAAAACATAGTATTACCAGCCCACATAACTAAATATTTATAACCAATATGCATACAATAAGTAAACACATGTATTGTATTCAAAATCCAAACCAATCCATCTTAAGTACAATATTTAAATCCCTCATTATTCCTGATAATATAAAGTACAGTGCATAGATTGACTGCAAAAAAACGTATATACAATATGTCAATCTTTCTGTCCTTTACAACTGCACTTGGAATATATCATTGCACAAGTAAGTCACCTTAAGTTACTAGATATAAGGTTGAAATTTGCATGAGTTATGTGTTACCAGTGGAGAAAAATATGTTTGTATGTCACATGTCACATGTCCCGCGAGCGACGTCGCGGCTAATTTAAGCGAGACAGTACAGGGTTGCCATTTTATTGTAATAATATCGGACACATGTGTGGTAGGAATTGTAGGGCTTGGTAGTAATAAGAAATTATAGGTTCAAATATTTTTTATCGCTTTAAAATTATAGTAATCCATTTAGATATTTATAGAAAAATATAATGTTGTGCTTATTAATTTTTGTTTTTATTTAGTTAAACATTAAGTGTTAGAGCTACATGGAACTATCAATTACTGGCAAACTCTGTAGCTATTTGCAATAAAATGTTCTTTCAAATTATCTGAATTAATATCGCACATCTGGCAACCCTGGTGCAGTCAGAGAGACCGATGTACCTACGATTAAAATAAATAACTGTAGCTTTTTAATAGCTAGAACAGTCGTCCCTTAAACTTGGTTATTTTTAAACAAAACAGTTGTAAAAAAATACCAGTAATTGTTCTACTGAACCTTGATTACCTACTCTATAATGGAATTTAAAACGTATCTCATTGGAATAAGGATTATTATTGAACTGGTTTGCTTTGAACAGTTTTTTACGCGATGCCTGGATTCCTGTAAGAAATAAGATTGGGTATAAATATTTTTGTTTTAATTATAATCATTATGGTGTGTTGTGGCTATGAAAATGGGTAGTTATATCGCTATGAAATTAACATTATTTGTGTTGCAATGATGGATTTCTAGTAAATAAAATGTAATGCATTGCCTTAATTACAGACTTTTAAACTGAATAATTAATTTAAACTTTATTATATTGAGTAGGTAATAGTTTTTTTGTTATTTTTATCGAGAAAGGTAGGTAAGTACATAGTGTAAAATCCATAAATTAGATTTAGTAAAAACTTCAACCGGTGACTGTACCTCGTGAAAAATGTTTTTAAAACTGTTTTTAAAAATAAGGTTGACAGGAAATGTCAATCACGTACAAAATTCAGTAGCCACTTTTTTGATAAACCCACCCTCCAATCAACTGCACACGACTAAATAAACATTTACATAAATAAGTGCGTAGGGTCAGCCCTAGATCGTGCAATTTAGCGCTAAATTCAGTACTCGACGGAACATCAAAGCGCCGCCCTGTCCCGCCCGGCTAGGGTTGCTGCGCTATTGATTTGCTTTGATGATTGGAACACACAAAGAGTTGGATCGAAGTTGAAAATTAACTGAGCTTAACCTATTTTTTTACTCTGTCAAACTATTCAGCAGATTTTTGGTTCTAGATCTTTTTTAACTCACATAGAGGTGTAGTTTTTTTAAAGAAAATTCGATGTTTTACATAAGACTAGCTTTTGCCTAGCGATTTCACCCGCATTTCTGGGATAAAAAGCAGCATTGTTAGACAAACATGTCCTTTCCAAAGCTCTAATCACATCAAAACACAACTTTCTTTTATATATATAGATATTAGTAGGGATTATAGTAGGTATTATAAAGCCAATATTTAATAGTTTTTATAAAACCTCTCCTAGAGGCGTCAAACGCACTCTTCATGAATTAATATACCTAAAGCAAATCCTATAAATTCTAACGTATCCACTATAGCGAAGACTAGAATATTGATATTGCCAATGGCTTTATACTAATGATATATCGGTCGGTAGCCAGTTCGATGCCCGCGGGGTGCAATTACGTATATCAGAGGCAAATTTCCTCTAACGCTGACCTTTCGACGTCGATGTCCGATATTGCTTTGGAGCTGGTATTTTTATAAGTCTATTTGTTTGTCTATTCTACAACCACTTGGTTTTAGGTAGGTATATCTAGAAACTGTAGGAGTCAAAGTGGTCGCCATGACCGAAATCGGCCGGACCAATCACCATCATTATATAACGTAAGATATTCCATTATTAATGCTACTTAATCATAGTAAAAAACTAAATGCTAAAAACAAACATAGATAAAAGTCAAATAAAGTGTTTTTTTATATACCAAATAGAAATAGAATATTTCTTCCAACGTTACTATTACATCTTTCCGGGTCACTTTTATAAATGTTTGCTTGATTTTTCTAGGCAAAATAAATGCAAAAATATATTTAAATTAAACCGCTAGCTAATAAGATCTCTACTGATATAGCCACGTGTAAGGAAGTATGAACATGATTGCTACACAACCGCAATGTGTATTGGTGGAGAATCACGATTTGTTCTCGAACATATTTAGTTATTAATGTTTACAATAATAGGTGTTTTTACTCAGGAATTTACTTACATATTTGTACCTTAACACCATTATTATATTTGATATGATTTATCTGAACGAAGACTATCTTTATCTCAACTGTAGGTATACCAAAACCATTTATTTTGTAGTGCAAAATCTCTAGTCTGCTTTTCATAATCAAATAAATATCCTGAGACATTCTTTTACTTACAACTAATCTGATTGTAAACTAAGCTAAGTATTTATTATGTTCCATACATAACTATTCATACACAAAGGCTAAAATAGCCAGCTTTAATAAATAAGATTTTTTTGGAAATTAATTTCAGTTTCTAAATAATATCTAATGTCAAATGCCTTGTCCAAAATAATTGTCGATCTGTAAATCAGCATTCAATTGCACATAGAGTGTAACGCGGCGCGTTGTCGGAACCTGCCGACAGGCGGCTATATATCGGAATTTGACTAAATATTTTGTCACCGAACCAGCACAGGAATTTGTCCAATACCAATTCACATTGCTCATAATACTGTGTACGGTAGCGATTTCTAATGAGTTTGTGTTTTGGTAGTGCATTCAATATGTTCGCGAACCGCGATTTAGGAATATATGGTCTAATTTTGATGCTTCAATTGAATAGAATAAAGGTTTTCATTATATATCTCACTTTAGTCTGCTTTATCCTGAAAAGATAAATAAAATATCCTATAACATTTATACACAGCCAATCGGATTCCCAAGCAGCGCTTGCGCAGAACCAGTCAGCTGATATACTACATAAGTAGGTATACAACTTTTAAATATATAAAACTTTATCATCCACACATATGCATAATTATTAATTAACAATTACCAATTAATGCCAATGAAATGGATTTTTTTTAAGTATATTTGAATAATATGGAACTAAGCAGAAACTTGACTATTGACTAAAAATATATTTGTTTTGGATATTACCAATGGAATAACTACACGTGTAAGCAAAAGCTGATCATCCGATACATTTAGACCGAAATATTCATAAATGAGGATATTTCTAGCAGCTTATTTTTATTGCCTCTTTAAAATGTCTCACCAAATAAAATAACAAAAAATTGTGTTTACGATTGAAACTAAATCATAGGGTTTCCATAATATTTCGATAACAAAGTAATCATTGTAACTAACATCCACTTTGGAATTATTCTCACCGCCAATATCATCAAAACCTCGAAACAATAGATTCACACCCCTACTGTAGGGGGTTGAGTTCATTGAACCTTTATTATCACGCCGGCCAAACAATACCGAACTATATTTATATAGCCATAAAGTTATGTTTAGACTGTGCAATTTTAATCGTGATTATAATTTTAAATAGCAACATTTTCGAGGTGTAACTAATATTTCAAATTTATAACTCAACTAGTGGTGTGCGGCGGGATTGCTCGGTTTTATAGACTGATGGGAGATAACCCCATTCCCCGGGGATAGACTCACAAACATGTCATGTATTTTAATGTTAATTTTGGACTGAAACGATTGTGGCGTGGAGATAAGATACCCTGATTGTTGTAACCGTGTAGTGGGTTCAATTTGAACCAAGAAAATATAAACTTCCTAACTTAAAGTCCTTAGCTAATAAATATTCAAGGAATATGCGGGTACGTGAAGTTTATTTAGGTTTTTATAAAATGTTGTCGATTGTTAAGCAAGTATCTAAATGCTGTAGATTTAATAAATAAATAATATCAATAAAATTTAAATCTTTATTCAATCTTAGTTTGTTTGTACTTCTATGAGAAGGGTCATTGCGTGAAAGAGTGTATGTTCATATATCTATCTCATAGAAGTAAAAAACTTCGCGTTAATCTACATTTTAGTATCTAAAAAGACCAATTTGAATAATATTTTCATTCCATTTCACATGTTGTGGTAGTTCAAATCAAATAAAGGGTCTCAGGTCAAGATTTAGCTGAGATAAACTTATTTAAATTTGAAGTGTATATTTTTGAATATTAAATTATATTGACTGACTGATTGACCGGTTGGCTTTATGGTTAGTGACCCTAACTTTCAAGGGTACAAATCCCATTCAGGACAAACATTTATGTGCATGCAAATGTTTGTTTGTGTGGATGTATGTACCTATGTATTTAAAAGTTTCGTTACCATAGTAAAAGCTCTACTTAGTTTGGAATAAAACTGGCCTTGTCTTAAAATTGTCCTATAGTTTTTACCTATCTTTAAAAATCCCGTTTACCTATATATTTCTTCATATCATACACAAGCTGCCTCAGCGCGGTTTCACCCGCGTAGTTCACGCTCCCGTAGGAATACGAGTATAAAATATAGCCTATGTTACTCCCTAAAAATGTGGCTTAATGTATAGTTTTCCATTGGTGAAATAATTATTCAGATTGGTCCTATAGTTTTAATATTTATACGTTACATACAAAAATAAAAATCTTTCCTATTTATTAGTGTCGATAATGTTTAGATAAAATCTATATTTGTTCGCTACCCACATAACAGCGTAATTTTCTTCATAAGTTTTAGACTGAAAAGGAAATATGAAATCTAGTATCTCAGTTAGACTTATACATTTGTCATTTCTAGTCCAATTTGTAGAAGTCAGATTGTCTGGGGCCACATGTCTGGAGTCTAGACTAATACGTGTTCTAGGATATTGAGAGATTGATCCTAGCATTAGCATAGCATTAAGATATGGTACACTTACTGACTTCAATGTACACTCCGTGAATAGAAATCTACTTTTGGAACTTTTAAATAAAGTAATTTGGAATTGGGGACAAGTATGACCTATTTATTAAAAGAACTTAAAAATATCTGATTAATTGGGAATAAATTTGGCCACGTGTGAAAAATATCTCAAGATTACCTAACCTATTCATTACCTAAAAAGGATACTTTTCGTCCTGGGAAAAATTTAAGATCCCAACTAAAATGGATAAAACCACGGGCAAAACCTAGTATCTAAATAAAAACGCAAACGCAAATCCCGTATGAAGATCTCTACCATTCAAAAGGTATCCATAATATTTGCGTAGTGAAATGCAGTGTGAAGGTAAAACGGCCATATTTGAGTCAATAAAAATATAATACTCCTTTTTTTATACATTTCATACATAACCCTAGTGTGTAAGTGTCGCGGTTCAAACAGACCGCTCGGTGTTAAATATATTTGACAATTTCGACATGAGGTTGACAGTTCATGTAGTGTTACCAATCTTTATTAATCATTAAAAGGATAGGTATTAGTGTTCAACGCTAATTTAAACCATAATTTAACAATAATTTCGAATAAAGGTAGAGGTTTTTTTTCATGGTTGGTAATTTAAAAATATTTACCTTAGTAAATAATCTAACTATATTTCTGAATAGAAATGTTATGTGGCGACTTCTTTAGATATTGTTGCTTAACTTAATATTGATGCTCACAATTTGGCAGTTATTTATTTTTATGTGTAACACTATCCTAATTTTAATTTAATCACAAAACACAATCCAAAGGCAAAGGTAATAAAGGTACCTACAGTTTCCGAAGTAAAACGAATATAAATTGCTCTACACAATTATCAACGAACAAGCTTATAAGATTACACACACGCACACAGACAGACATATATCACAGGTTGGTATTCTGTCAACCGAGAGGCGACGGCGTTGAACCGAACAATTTATACGATAACGTAACGGAAACGGAACCGTGCGAATTCACGTGCGTTGTTAACGGCTGAAACATGGCCCCGGATGGGGTCGTAACGACCCCGGACCGTTAACCCCCGCTTTGTGAGCCCCGTACCCCAACATTAGGATATGCAAAATTCTAAAAATGTCACTTGTTTGGGACAGTTTTTAGGTGTCTCTAATTTCTTGACATGTAAAAAATTTTTAGTGCCATAAAATTATGTGTACCTAATTAGGTGTCTGTGCTTGTAAGACTCCTTTCTCAAGATAATGAGTAAATTACGAAGGATAAATATGAAATCAAATAATATGGACATTAGTTATGAAATTATTTCTAAACTTACCTCAGTTTATCTTATTGCATATCTTTGGCAGTAGCTACAGAATAGCTACTACTCGAAATCCGTTTAGTTCTTCCATTAGTAAACAAGACAGCTAGGAGCCTATCTTTGAAAACACAACACTATTCGAATTGATTTTTATGGTTTTACAACAATTTACATTTACCTAATCGGTACAAAAATGTTCGACGACGCCATGTTTTTTTTTCAAACTCATTTGAACCAGATGACAGCTATGTTGTTCGAAATTCAAATTATATTTATGCAATTTCGATAACCAATATTTGAACTCATTTGAACTGTGGAATGACAACCTCTGTTGATCCAAATTCAAATTACATTTTTTTTTTACTTATGCAATAGTCACAACAAATAAAGCCTAATTTAGATGAGATGTAAGTTCGTTCTATTGTATGACTGGAGCAACAAAGCCCACATGTTGTTACAATAATAATAATAATTTCCATCAGTTTTCAATGGGACATTAAAAACGTAAGCACGCAACAATTGCTAGACTCCCCTCCTTAGGTAACCTTAAGGGAATTTCACGTCAAAGATTATTATTATAGAGGGGATGGGCTGATGTAGAGATAATACATACCTACTAAATGATCTATAGTCATATAGAAATTTTATTTTAATTTTGGAATAAATGCTTTTCTTTATCTAAAAATATTTAGCTTAGCTGAAACGAATCTATGTATGTTTCCAATTAAATTAGAATATACAAATATGTGTCATAATTTTATTGAATTCTCAAGCCATGCTTAGCCACATGTGTTACAATAAGATACGAAACAACGCACTCAACATAACAGTTCCCGCTTAATCTATGCCGGTCACAAAATCAAACTCACCTCTGCCAAGCAAATTCAAACTCTAATCCGTTCACATAACACACAAACAAGTAGCAAATACAATTTGCAATAATCAGTATGCGAACCGTGCACGAGGTGTCTGATTGGCTCAGCGCTAAGGGGAAGGGATGTCGGGTAAGCTAAAGATTTGCGCTTTATCGTTTCGCTTCAATGGTTCAAACTTAATTTTAAACGTTGCAAAATGGTTCCAAATTTAAATAAATTAAATTGGGGCGTACATTGAATTGTATGCAGCGCAGTGCTGTGTTTTTGTATATTTTTTAATAAACTTTTTTTTAATTAACCACGGTTTTGGAATGCGTTGATAATTTTTTTTTGTAAATGGATGTCTATTGGTAAAATCAGACTTTAAAAAAAAAATAAAACATTACAATTTTATATATAGGTACATATTTGTTTTAAAGTCAATTTAAAATCAATCAAAAATATATTTGATGAACAGAAAATTTTATATACTGTTAATAATAAATTCATTGAATGGTCTGAATAAATATCGTTCTTTTGAACCTGAATTATAGGATTATTTAAAAAGTTAAGGTCATAAATAATAAGTTTCTTATTCTTCAGGTCATAAGTACCTATATATCCTTTAGGGCACTTGTACTATGAAGGTTAAATACATGACAAGTGTCTAAGCTAACATAGCTTGAGCTTGTAAAACTAAATCGATTAGTTTTACACTTACCCCCACAGTATTATTGAATTATGCTAGTTATAATTGGTTTACGAGACCCTCGTTTCCATTGAGAGGTCTTAGGATTGTGTTTGATATATTCTAGTACTTGGAAACTTGAGGGCAATGGACTATTGCTGAAGTTTCTGTGGGAAAAAAATTGATGGAGATTTTGTTATTGTCTAAAATTTGATACCATATTTGGTAGTAGGTGGTATGCGAAGGCATTTCCTCCTCGAAACCAAAAAAAAAAAAAAAAAAAAAAAAGGTACATATAAAAATATTGTACTATTTCTGTCTTAAATTTCTTAATTATATTGGAAGTGACAATAAATAAGTTTGAGAATTTGTTGTTATTTAGAATTTTAGACCATAAATAAATATCGTACTAACTTTGTCTTAACAACGTTTTATTTCATTTTTTTTATTTACTCTTGTGTTCTCTTTTCAATACCTAAATAATATATTCATACAAATATTTTCAATGTCTAGAGGTCTACATGCCTATAGTGTTTAGATATACAAGAATATCAGACTAGAGTTAGATAATGAAATATCGACCCAACTGTACCCATATCAAAACTTTGATAAATTAAAGGCCCACAAACTAGTTTTCTATCTATATTATTAAGTTAAATTTACATATAGGTGCCTTTCTATCTAGTATGTATACCTATTTATCTAGTGTGTTTATATATTAAGGTGAATTTGAAATAAATCTTTTGACATTTCCGACCCTCTATTCTCCTTAACAAATAATAAAACCGCACGTAGATACTTAACTAAAACTACAGGGATTCTATTCATTGCCATAGTTTCACCCTTTTGTGGTTATTTCGATTAATCACCGGCGACTAATTTGAATAGGACACTACTTGTTTTGATTTCGTATGAATAGAATGGGGGTTGTTTTCTGAATAAACTCACTCAGAGGATGAGAACGAGTAAAATTTACTTTTACTCTTTGAGGTTCCTTAAAAATATCCTTGGACTTTTTTCACACACTGCCAATCTGATTCCAAATTAAGTAGAGCTTGTGATAAGGTAACCAGATAGCTAATAAAGGTACTACATAAGAATATACTAGATACTTATATAGATAATTTTATAACATCCAGACATAGAACAAACAGACATATATTCATGCATTCAAATGTTTGTCCTGGGTGGGATTCGAACCTACGACCGGCGGCTTAAAAGTGAGGGACACTAACCACAAAGAAACAATTAAGAAATATAATCCTACACAACACAGAGCACGTAGTCAACAAAACAGCATTTTCATCGGATTTATTGAAAGCAACAGATCTATAAGCAATGCAAATCACTTCCCTTCCCGTTCGCAATATTCGCGATCACAACACAACAAACGATTATTTCAAGCAAACGTCTACAAAAGGACATGATCACTACAATAAGAATACAAATCTTCAGGTTTGCAAAATCATCAAAACAGAAGAAAACTCAGGAAAACAATATTGGTTCTTTATCCCACCTACTATCTATTTGAATACGAACAAAGGGAAGCAAATTCCCCCCTTTTGTACACACTCAGACAAATGCAAATACTTACTTGCAAAAGAAACGTACTCTCAAAGAATCAATGGAAGAGATTGCTTCTAGCCAAATCAATTGAGCCACCGTAATGTGACGTTCAGATCAAGGGAAAACAAACTTTATTGTAAAGTAATACGGCTCAAATGGGGCGTGAATTTAATTTTGTTTGCCACTATCATTTCCAAATGAACGCACGTAAATGTCATTACCTTCGTTGTGACATTAATTAAATTGACAGCTAGTTTGACAGTTCGAGATATGATTGTTCCCGCGGGCATTTAATGTTCGCGATCTAATTATTTCTGTGCCATTTAATGTGGTCTTGATGAAAATTAATGTAATTATACTAGCTTAATTCCCGAGGTTTTACTCGTGTTCCCAAGGATTCTTCAATTTCACCAGGATTAAAGCCTATGTGGTATTCCGGAACATATTGTTATTCTGTGTCAAATTTCATCCAGAGCCTTTCAGCCGTTGTATTCTCACATACTTTCGCATTTAAAAATCGATAAATAGAATCGAATAAATAAAAATCTAGAATTTTCGCCTCTTGCCGGGATAAATAAACAAAAATTATTATACAGTAGTTAAATTTTGACAGTGACACATTGCGTATCGTTGAACCCTGTCACACCGATAATTGTTATATTAACCGAGTAATTAGTAAGTAAATCGATTAAACGCTGCCAGCGTCGAGTGATTTTTATCGAAACTGTGAAATGAATAGTGCCGCTACATGAAGGCAGCTTAATTAACTTAATCAAACGTTAATGGATATGACGGTGACGTTTAATGCATGGTAATGAGATCTCATTACTGTAATTGTTGATTTTACATTGTTTTACGTAAAAATGCTCAGGTATTTAAGTAGGTACTTTTGTTTCTGTGCGGCGTATCCTTTTCATCATACTAATATTATAAATGCAAAAATTTGTGAGTTAGATGTATTGAATATAGATGTTTTCTGATGGATGTTATTATGTTACTTTTACGCAAAAACTACTGAACGGATTTAGATGAAATTTGAAACACAGATAGTTTATAACCTGGATTAACACGTAGGCTACTTTTTATCACGGGAAAGTTGACTAGTACATATACTATATTTTGTGAAACACGAATGTTAATAGCGCGTAAGAAAGCATGTATAACCCTGACAACTGGTTGTTTTCTGATAGGTAGGTATGTAGTTAAGCCAGCCTACGTGTTAAAATCTTTCTGTTGAGCACAATTTACATAATAATTATGCTCCTCTCGCGTTCTTGTCTTATGTGAATTATCAGCTTTGTCTTATATGTCTTCGGCTAAAGTAGGTCATCACCATATATTCTCGTCCACGTCAAAAATATAAAAGAACTGTCGCAAACTTTTTCAGAACTCCATCCATCATAAATAGATTGAATTTTATAACCAGGGTTGAGACAATAAAAATAAATTGCTTTTCGACTCGATTTTATTATCCGTCAATACGTAACAAATAAAACGGCTATATCGACTCCCCAAACTTTCCAAACAGATACCGAATCGCGTACAATTGTATAATAATCTGTAACAAAGCCGGTAGTTTTGAGAGAGCAATTTTCAACTGTCAGCCCCAAGCTCTCACATCGCGGCATTTGGCAACCAGGCTGTAATGGCACAATAAATAGTTTCCAGCCCTAACCCATCTGTCACTTAACTAGTAAAATATACAGACGTCATTCAGCGGGCCGCGGTGAAAAATCGCAGTGTGTTGAGCACCCCTGACGGATTTTGTCCTCACCATACCATTCAAGAGAAAACGTACCTACACGCGCGGGACATAGGGTAGATTTTCAAATGTGCATGCCAATGAATAAATTTAAATATTTGTTAACTTAAAATGTAACTCATGTTGCCGGAAATACAGTCTAAATTGCACGGCTGAACATTTGTTTCTTGAATTGTTGATATAGTAGAATCTGAAATAGATTTTATTGTTCAGATTCTAAGGTGCATTTTTGTTCCGCCGACCTTACCGAGGGGTTATTTAACTTTGAAGTTGTTCAAAAGACCCCGATTTAGGATTCTGGTGGATTTCTTTTTGGATTAAAGACCCCATGAATATAATGGTAATGCATTTGAGGGTTATTACCAGTGCGATTTTGTCACGCGTCAGCTTTTTAATAAGCTCCTTTATAGTAAATGCAATGTACCTACAGTTAGGAATTCTTTATAATTTGCGCTATTTGTTTGTTGACTCTATGGAATTATTTAAATTATAAAATATTTCATAAAATAATTAATTTCCTTATTACATTACCTACTATAATTTGAAAATGTACTGTAATACCTAAAGTAGAGTTATAATAGTATTTATATACTTATATACATGTTATAACATTGAGATAAAATAATATAGGTACCTATTAAGTGTCGTACCGTACAGTATCTTCATACATAAATATTACCATTTGCCCACTATACTAATATTTCGTTTTTCATACTCAATCATCCAACTAAAATCTTTGAAGTACCGACATTTGATAGTGTTTGCGGAAGGCAAAAGCTTTAATTATATAGTTTAAATACAGTAGGAAATGTTTGACGGTTTGTTGAGCAAATATTTGAATACGAGTGTGCTTACTTACATATGTTATTTTTTTGTTGCAGGTATGAGAAACAGGAAATTAAATACCTAACTGCTACGAAACTCAGCTGTAAAGGTTTGATGAATAGGTAAATTTACAGGAAATAATATTAAAAATGTGAAAATCTATACTTAAATTATATGTTTTAAAGTAACGTACCTAAGAGTTTTTTTGATTTTGATAAAAATGTTTTTATTTCGGTACTTCTTAGTCAAATACGAAGCAAAGATTTTGATGTTAGAAAATATAACCTAAAAACCTGAGGCCTCAGAAAATCGGTCGACGAAATGGGTGATATTTGTACAATTTCGCCAAATAGAGAGCGGGTATTTCCCCGACTAATTTAAATGTTAAATTTATGCTAAACGTATTCACACCTTGAGTGTTTCGTGTGAACTATGGATCTATACTGTTCTGTATATCTATGTTCTGGGGTTCAATTCAGTAAGGCATAATGACACTTGTCTATGCTCTGTCCCTCTCATATACAGCGCTTTCGAGTGAGAGGTCGTCGCTGGTCAACGAAGTTTGCAGTAGATAATACAAGAGCTGATAAAACGAAACCTAAAATAAAGTCTACCTTTAATTTAGTCATGATCATTTTCGTGTTTACAACACCTTTATTTCGGTAGGATTTTTGTGGGTTTGCAAATTTATATACGAGTAGTATTCTTAGTAAACGATAATGCTATGTCTGATTCGAAAATAAGACTAAATTTAAGTTTTTTTGAAGAAGTAAATGTCATCGATATATATGTACTACGTACTAGATAGGGCGTTCCGAACACTCGCTTTGGTCAACTCAACTGAACTGCAGTCCCCACACCCGACTTTAGTGTGGCTTCGACATTCATTCAGTGCGGGTGCGCACGGAGCAGCGTTAATAACAACGATAATCCGAATCAAAGTGGACCCTGGACGAAAATAACTAGTCAGTAGTCAACTAAGTAAAATTACTTCCTGTTTAAGTGAATTAATAGGTGATAATTTCGTAATTCCAGAGTAGAAAAACAATTTATCTATTTAAATACCACGCCATTCTACAATCATATACTAAAACGTGCAGATGTTCCCTTAAAACTGGTTGTAGGTAAAAATATGTAACTGAACACAGACTTGATATGTTTTTTTAGAAAGTGTTTTAATTTGATTAATTGTTAATGAGTTTTTAATTAGTAGTGATAGTTTGATATTTTGAATAATTGTTTTATGTTAATTCAAGCCCTGGCCCGTACCTCTGAGTACTCAATTTAAGCCATGTGAAGTCCGCCAATCCGCACTAGGCCCCCCTAATATTAATATACCTAATACATTTTGAAATCGAGTTTTATTCTAATGAAGTTTAGTAGGTAAAAAAGATGTGTCACATCTGCGGTGTGAACTCTATAGAGACGACATCTTAGTGTAGTTAACTGAACGAAACGCGTAAGCGCCATGAAATTTGCGGCGCTTACGACGTTTTGGTCGCGAGAAAACTATACTCTAAGCAATTTAGCGCTGTATCTTTTAAAATAGTTTGGTTAGTTGACACAGCTTTATACAGCGCTGCAGCGAACTTTAGTTCTAACTCTTACCAGTTTTTGAACAAATGTTTTACATGAACGTTCTTGTCTATCGCTAGAGTATACGTCGATGGTAAATGTACATCGAGTCTGAAATAATCATACATTTTCCGAGCTTGTATGGATGTTTGAGTACTTTTTTACGCCAGAACGGCTGAAGGGTCACAGATGAAATTTTGCACAGATTAGCACAGATATATAATATTTTTATTTATTTATTAATGGTAATGTAAGAACTAATAATAGGCTACCTACTTTTTACTTTATATAATTTTTTTTTATTTTTGGGAACACGAGTCAAACCACTAGGAGTCACTAGTATATAGGTAATTATAATTTCAACATTGGTATGTTTTTCTAAGAAATACCTACCTACCTACTATAATATAGTCAAAACAATCTTTGTTAACAAGATGTAGTCAAAACAACAGCTAAACAATTTGATTAAACAAAGCATTGCAAGCGATATCTTATCATGAAATGTTTATAGACTAAAGTCTAGACCTGAACAACCTTAGTCTAGGTAACCTAGATTTTGTGCGAGAAAGGCTTTCGTTGTCTACTTCAACGTGCAGAAATTATTAGTCCCAATGGGGTGTTCCTAAGTGGATATGTATATAAATAATAATAATTCTTTATGTTTATTTGTTTTACGCACAGAATATGCTTAGTTTTCTATTTGCTTGTTTATTTTATCCTTTTTGGACTTCGCTGGTTAGTTGATTCCAAACTAAGCAGAGTTTGTGCTATGGTTACCAGCTGTTTTATTATATATACATACTATATAAGATATTTTACAAATGTTTGTACTGGTTGGAAGTCGAACCCACGACCGGCGAAAGACCGTCAGTAACTACAAAGCTTTAGTTCTATTTACAGCAATTATCGCTCAGTGATACTGAAACTGGTACTTACACTACAAAGTATATGAGCATTATATGAAGGAAAATTATCTTGAGGAACCCATACATTTCAACTGTGTTTTTGTGATTACCATCTTCGCTTATATCATCACATAGGTACCTACCATTTAAAGTTGAACTAACTTTGACAGAAATATATAAAAATAAAATAATATTAAACTAGTATTTGTAATATTGTAATATCGTGATAATATTGTCGTGTTGATCGTGGTTTACTTAATAGTAACCTCGTGATTAGAGACCCGAAGATTGCAAGATCGAAATCCGCTTAAACGAAGTAGGTACGCAATGAACAAAATTTGATTCCAATTTACTATGGAATAGAGGCACGAATATTGTCCGTTTTAAATTCAAATTATAAACACTTTGCATTTCTGTTTTCTATTTATACTTACTTGACTTACAAAGTTTTTTAAAAGAAACATATTGATTTTGTAAGAGGTTCACTAGTTTTACGGTTACAAAGGTACGTAATATTATGAGACTTAATAACGTCATCTCTCAATATCTTCGGTAAAGTAGAAACTTGGTGAGATTTATATACAAGCAACGGTGAACACTCCTTTAACAATCTATAATCAAAATGACGGACTGTCTAATTCATACAATGTCATTTTTAATTAGGTACTTGGGTTTCACATTACTAGGGTCGCACATTCACTAGATCACCTATTATATTTACCCATTACACCCATTTATCTCAAGTTCGCTGCTACAAGCTCCACCAAAATATTCCTATAAATACTTTCGTAAACGACCACCGATCCAAATTCTCGTAATACAAAGCTAAAACTAAAAATCTTCCCCACACTTTGGGTCCGCAAAGGCGAAACGAGGCAAGTTGCACCATTACCGCACCAACAACAGTACTGTACTAAGCAAAGTAAGTTCATCTCAAGTCAAATAGACTGTAATATCCTTGATATAAACTTAAACTTACTATCAACGCGAAGGGATAAGTAAATCTCGTATGTAAATTTGAGAATTGTTTGTTGTGGCGCAAGCCATGGAAGAATTACTGGTCAAGTAGGTATGTTTAAATATGTTCCAAAAAGTTATAGAGTTATAGAAATTAATTTTTGGGATATAGTAATAATTTAGGTATGTTTTGCAAGGTTTAATAAGGATATTGTAGTTACATGTAATTTTTTTCCCAATGATATTTTCTAACGTGATTGAGTACGCATTCCATTCAAATGCTCCCAGTTAGTATATTATTGTCTGATCAAATGATATATATGATGAACTCTAAAACGTCCAAAATCATTTGACCTTATTAATACAGTCCAGTTAAATTCCCGGCAGCGTCTCATAACTTCTACTACTTCTACTAGTATGGAAGGTAGTTGAAGCCCAACTCGTGGGCTGACGATTATGCATATAAATCACCAAGTCCGTCTTTTACTCCGGCGCTGGCAAATTTTTTGCAGACAACCAAGCTTTTATCAGGGAATTATTATCCAAGACTCCTTTTGTTTGTTTTAAAAATCCCTTGCAAATTGACATAGAAATATGACTTCCCACTAATATTACAAATGCAAATAATTGTGAGTATGTATGTAACTATTGTAACTATTTTACGCAATATAACCTGAAGGGATTTAGACAATACTTGACACCCTGATAGATTATGTTCTGGATTATTTCTAGTGACTTTAAAAGGTCCAAAAACAATAACGTTTTCTAATAACTCGTTTCAATTAGACCACTCAAAACAGTTAAAACTGAAATCAATCAAAATTAAAAACAGATCCGGCACCAACTTCACCTTAACCAATAAAAACCATATAATTAACTCTGGAGTTAATTTTTGAACTTCCCACTTTAACTAAGTTTGGACACTTGTGATTACTTATTATATTGTAGGAATGGCGGCTCGTTTGACGACTTACGGTTCAAGTCAAAATTTGATTAAGAAAGGTTTAATTTTCAAATTGAAATTTCAAATCTTCGACGACCTCAGAGCGTGGTGGAACGGGCGCTAAGTTCAGCTCAAGTTAGCCCTCTTTTGTATCAATATACTTAATCAATCAAGGGTTATTTACTTATGATGGTGGTGTAACTTGGAGTAATTTAATTTGATATACAGAGTGAATATTATGCAGAATGAATTATTATTTATATAGTTTTATATAATGCAAGAAATCGCTTTAAAAATTAAGGTATTGGCCAAAGCAGAGCAATACTCACTTGAACAACCAGTTATCAATGTGTGATATTTTAGAAATTTAAGTTCTTCCTTAGTTTAGTCTATTTACTTCCGGTATTTCATCGCTGATAAATACTATTTCTTTTAAAATCCTGATGATTCATTACAAATTATTCACAGACCATAATATTAATGTCAATATACAGTTACTAAAGGCAGAAATCCTCAACCGTTTCTAGGTATAACACATTTGTTATACAAAGTCCTAATTTTCTTTGATTCCCTCCACATTCACCCTTGACCCATCATTTGTTACTATTAGCTGTTCATTCCTTACCTATCATAAACAGTCATAACTCATACCTAGAATATACGATACTCAGTTCTATCAGTATTTGCGTAAGTATCATTTCAGTTTGCAAGGATCATTATGTAGGATATTACAGGCCGTTCCAAGGTATTTTCAGCCTTATATAAATGCTAACAAAATGTCGGGATCGCGTGATATACACTAGTTATCGTAGTTTTACTATTTTGCATACATTAACTCGGTATGCATATTCTGTAGTCAGTGAATTTACCAATTTTATGTTTGGCCCTCGCACACTAATGTAATGAACCTATGTTAAATGGGCATAGAAAATGTTTCGAATTTTTTCGTTGGATTTTTACGGAGCCAATGTTGAATGTCTTTATAGAAGCTATTTGTCATGCTTGTAGTAAACATGAAAAGAAGTTGCCACCGAAAACTGTAATTCCATAAAGAACTACATAAATATGTTAAATAAATAGTACGTACCTTTTTTTAATGTTGCCGTAAAATGTACGTATAGTTGATTTATTTTCGTACATATTATTTATATCGTCACCCAAAACAACCCTCGGCCTGTACCGTCGGAAACCTTCGGAAAGTTCTCGATACCTGGGATCGGGTAAATCCGAAATCACGTTTAGAACGGCGCAGTAACGTCCGCGAAGGGCCAACATTATCATAAGTTTGAGCCATTTGAGCCGTTTGAGCCGCTAATCCCGGTTTAATCCAGGCTCAACGGATCACTTGGCCGTAGCTTGAAAGTCCCTTACTTTGGAAACGGCCCACCGGGGCGCCGTTTCGCTGACGATCAATCTTAATCAAAACAAAATGCATTTTATATTTGTTTTTAATTTTGAAAATGTTGACGATCTATGGGAGGAGTGTCAACTCGAACAAATGAAGGCCGTGTTTCCAATACCCGCAGGTTCGAACATTTTCCACGGAATTAAATTGGAATTGGATACTACGGGTTGATGAAATTTTTAAACATGTTTTTAATGCCACCAAACTTTATTACATTTTTTGTGGCAGTTGTCTTTGTGAACACACCTTAACTCAACAATGTAGTGATTTATAAAAATATTTTTCCCTCTCGAAAACTAAGCCATAAATTAAGTCGTAAAACAAAGTCGTTTCACCTCAAGTTGCCAGCAACTATGTACAAAGTCACGTAATTTGAACTTTCCCAGGAAAATTTCCCGGGAATTTCCAGTAAAGTCTTGAAGAAAAAGGCTCTATTGTTCAAGAATTCAGCATCCGAATCTACTTATGGGTGCCTCAGGACGGGCTAAAGGCATCGAATGCAATCATCCCCGCTCCCTCTCTTGACTTACCTGTAGGGATGGGGCATTAGCATTTTTATCGATAAAGAAAATTGTAAGGTGGCGGCGGGAAATTGACGGTTTGTTTTATGATTATGTTTTTTCAATTAGGGACCTTTCTTGATAAGTGATACAATGTCTTTATAAGGTGGTGTACTTGTTGATGAAGTCATTAACAACTTTTGTTACTGTTGTATAAGTAAAATACACAATTTATTTATGTATTTTGTAACTTTAACTATTCTCCTTAAAACCGTTACCTACCTGAACCCAATACAGTGAAACGGCCCACAATATATTAGGTAACTTCACTACCCGCCTCCCAATACCTAATAGAGTTGCCCCGACTATCGATGTCCATCCAACCCCGAAGGGATTCGTCTAAACGCACCCGGTGCGCCGAATTTCCATACGTACACAGATCCAAATCCAACCAGAGTTTATTGGCCATCCCTTGGGCCTTCAATATATTCAACTATTTTTATTTACCCGTTCCTCACTTCAGACTCGCGAATGTGAAACCGATAAGTTATTTTATGTCACATCCCTATTATGTTCTTATTTTAAAATTGTTACTTTTTAAAAGTGACGATGCAGTGAAGCGCAGTTTGCGCGTCAGACGAGGCGCACGTAGATGTTCACGTACGCTTAGACTCGCACTCGCCTTATGTACCATGAATGAATTCAGTCAATGTAAGTGAGTGGGCTTTGAGCTAGAATCAGCTTTACAACCAGGCACTAAGGTATTTAACTGCTTTGCACTCCTCTCTGTCAAGTAAAATGATATATACGTCGAAGTGGTTATGATACTGTAAAATTGCCAATTTATTATTCAGTCCGATAAAATGTTTTTGACATTGACTGTACCTTGATCAATGTAAATACAGTTTATTTTTGGTACTTTAACATTCCAGTTTTCCAACATTGACGTCAAAGGCTGAATCCGACTATAATCGTGTCACATTACCTTCACGGCGAGCCATAAAATGTTAATCTCGCCTGAAATTCTGTCTAGTTAAAAATGAACGCATAACGTCATTAAATTCGCTAAAAAACCAGCCAACAGTAGGTACCAACCACGGATTCATATCACAATATTGTCAGCTTGTTAAATCTGCGGGCGAACATTAAGATAACTTTCAAAACAATTGCGTTGTGGGAGAGGAAAAAAGCGCGGAGTTTTTTAATTAATAAAAATGGCGGCAGAAAATGTCTGCAATTCAAACATGGCGCGCGGCCTCGGCCAATGAGCGAGTCTCTTTATTTACATATGCTAATGAGTGACATGACAGCCCTATGCGAATGGAATTGTCGTGTAAGGGTTGTCATTACTGTATACCGCTGTGAGGTTACAGGGATGATACTGTTGCTTTTGCATTTAAATGCTCACGGACGAAGTCATAATTTTAACTCTAATTAAGTGTTAATTTCTGTATCTAAATTAACAAAAACCTTCAAACTTTTCGACATCTTTCCGTCTGTTTATTTTTGACTAGCTGTTTAATATTTTATATGCTCGATAAACTCACACCAACATTTACATACTAAGAGAAAGATATCGTTTTTGGAGTAAACGTCAACATTGTAAAATGTCTTATTGGTATAACTATTCAACCGCTAAAATTTACCCTTAAATTTCATCCAAACAGAACAAGTAACGCGTCAATTGTTTAGATTTCAAGAGGCCATTTACAACACAAATGTTCTTGCATAAATAAAAATACGGAGTGAACTTTTATATTCGCATAAAAATTCCGAAGATGCTCGCGGGTGTAACAAATCGTTTATTTTACCTCCTCTTTTCCTATAAAACGACGGTTGCTTAGTCGTACGTCTAGGCGAAGCGTTAAAGGTAAATTTATGGGATGACGTAAGTGCTTAGAGGTAAGCTTTGGAACTGAAACGATTTCCATTGTTTTTATCTTCTTAATATTGTTTAGTTTTTTAATTAACGCTCTATTTACTGTAAGCTTGATTTATTGAATACCATCAATGTTTACATACCTATATTCTTAAAATAGTTCGTAGACATGTGATGTGAAACCCTTAATGACTCCTACAGCTGTTTGTCGTTAGAAAATATAATTTTGTTATACGATACCTCTACATTATTGTATGATTTGAACCCGCGACCTTCACAATGTCGTTTAAAATACTAGAATCACTATATCCCCAAGTAGTATTACCCAGCCAATTTATTATCGTAGTTCTAGCCCGCACTTTACATTCACAAGTGTACATCTACAATTCTGGTCTATTTCTGCTTTCCACAATGCCGTAGCGCCAGTTCGAGTCAGCGTTATCACAGGGTAATGTATTCGAATCCCGACAGCGAGAAGTGTTTTCTGGTTGCTTTTATTTATTGGTCATTTATACAGGTAACTTGAAGATCGTTGCATACGTGGATTTAGAGGTGTTTCTTTTTCTTTCTGTTAGGAACTTTGTCTGTTATAAAAATGGTTTATGTCTTCGGTATTCCAGACTAAGCAGAGCTTGAAATATTCTGTTTGTCATGGTTGGCTATTAATGAGTATGCTAAGTCTATCTTACCTAAATGATGATCGGTTTATTTTTGTTCTGGTATAAGTTATGTATTCCGAAAATCATCTATATCCAAGCATATAAGTGACTAGCTGCCTCCCCGCGGTTTTACCCGCGTAGTTCCCGTTCCCGTGGGAATACAGGGATAAAATATAGCCTATGTTACTCGGGGATAATGTAGCTTTCCAAAGGAGAAAGAATTTTTGAAATCGGTCCAGTAGTTTCGGAGCCTATTCATTACAAACAAACAAACAAACAAACAAACAAACAAACAAACAAACAAACAAACAAATCTTTCCTCTTTATAATATTAGTCCAAGCATATAAGTGATATAATAAAATTGTCAAAAATGAAATAACATTATCCTTAGAGGTTTATAGACATTATTTAAATTATCATAGACATTTTGATCTCCTAGTTCTAGCGGGATAAGTTTTCTAAATATTTGAATATTTATGTCCCCTCCAGATAATGTTTTACATAATTTTCTCATTGCACGTAGAATTGCACGTTTTAAAATAATGTGTCTGAATTATCTGATATGAGATCAGAACGATAGACTGAATAGTAACTACTTTGAGAATTTTGCTCATCGAAATAAAGCAATCGAGCAGAGATTCGCCGTAAATTTGAAATGCTAATCGGAATTGTATTTAATGGCGGTTACATTAAGATTCATATTCCACGAACTATTGCCTTGCAAGTGATAGCGATTATTTACACTAATTAGATGAGGAAACAGGATGGCTTACCGACTATACATTTAATTTACCAATTTGAGTGGCCATTAATATTGACACAATAACTGTCTTGATTCCATTAACGCCACAATGCAAACATTGGAATAGGCATTTGACCATACACATCAAATATTGGCTGTGGATACCGGACAAATAGAAAAGCTCGTCATATTCAACAGTCTCGCCTGAAGGCGCATTCAATTTTGCTTGTTTGTCACCAACACGACAAACAAAGGTATGTTTTTTTTCAATATTTGAACGCACAGACAGTCGGCATGGGCCGTACCTGTTCGTAGGATATGTATGTAGAACATGTTTGCGAAATTATTTTCTCATTTGAGCATATTTAATGCCACTTTGTGGACTAATTACGTACGTTGTTGTACTAATAATGTTTACGGTAGGGTCGGTGTTGTTAACTGAATCTTGTATTATATCATTTGACCAGCTGTAGGTTTTGATATATATATTTGGAAACACATAGTTATTTTTGGACTAATTTAGTGTAATGTAGTCTTACTTTTACTTTGTCTTTATCTATTAATTCGTGTAGGTAGGTATCTATTCGATAAATTGAAACAAACTTAATCGTGAAAACATTCAACGTTTCTAATCAAGTAAAGTCCATCAATAAATCAATGAATAATCATAAAAAAGAAATTTATCTCCTAAAATTTCCAAACATAAATAATATCGCTGGGGAAGAAAATCATAACACCGCATATTGTACGTAACAAGAGAAATAATGTATCTAAATGATTTCTTTTATCTCATGCAAATAGAATGGAATTGTTCACAAATTTCGTCGTTTTTAGACAAAATCCCCTTTGATGGCGAGGGTCGGATGCCTTCTAAAGATTCTCACAAATGTTGGTTTTGCCCTGAATATTGATGGATCTCGACCGATGTACTTAATAAAGGACCTACACTGTGCCTTCTGTAATTACTTTTTTTTAAACCTTTTGTATTAAGACTTTAAATAAAGTTGACGGTAAATAGTAGTACCTACCTACCTAAAATAAAAAATATGAGTTTTAAGTTTAATTGGACAACTTTACATATATTTTATATTTATTAAAATAAAATACAGCCTTACCGATCTTTACATTTAGAAACTTCATAATTATGTAAAGCAACTTTCAGTCAAACTAAAATTACTTGTCAAGTCTTGAGTTGTGATTACGTGGTTTCTTTCAATCAACCTTCTACTGTCCTTTTTATAAGACATTGCTAATGTATGAACCTTTAGTTTAATTAGTACCGGCACATTAGTATCTAAGCAATTTTATTTATTAATTGACTTAGCAACTAAATACACACTTAACATTTTTATATAACTACATATTACAGTTTCTTTCCTCGCATGGCTTTATAATACAATAAAAAATTACTATTGTCTTACTAGATGTCCTACCAATAATATAAACGCGAAAGTTTGTATAAAAGTATGAATGTTAGTTCCTCTTTCACGCAAAAACTACTGAACTAATTTCAATGAAATTTGGAACATAGTTTAAAACCTGGATTAGCACATAGGCTACTTTTTATCCCGGGAAACCGCGGGAAGTCACTAGTGATAAATAAAAATGGTAATCCGGTAAAATAAGCATGTAACCCATTTTTTATTTTATCAGGAAATAAAAGGAAATCATTGTCATAAAAGTATCGAAATCAAAATCAGTTGCGGGATGCCATTCTTCCATCATATCCACTTTACCTACGTAATGTCGTTTATAAAATATGGACTAGTGTTGTTATTGTGCTCGTATTCGGATATTTAATGCGGATATAAAAAGCTACAATCGAAATAGTGGTGAAGTTTTACAGTTCTATTATATTTTGTAAAAGTTGAATTTAATATTTTATTTACACCTATAGTTTTACATATGAACCTAACCAAAATAAGTGTAGCAAAACTGAAGTAAATAGTAATGGATTAATAAATAATAATAATAAGATTAATAAAAAAATAATCATCAATCAAGAAACTTGATAGTACCTATGCATACAAAATTCGCTATTCAAGTTTGAAACCGACAATAAACATCTTTAAATTTTAAAATATAAATTCGCATATCCGAAACATGCGGATACGGTTAATAGAATCAGTAACATCCCTAGTAAAGACCTTCGATCCCCAAAAGAAAATGATATACCGTTTGATGTGGCGACTTTATACATATTTAAATGAGTCAAACATTTCCCTGTCCATCCGAAACATTTCATGAAAATATATATATTTTTTTGTTTATTCCCTTTTTCCTTACATTGTCTATAAGAAGATTACTTTTATGTCTTGTAATATTCGTTATAGTTTTTAAATGGACAGGTATTTCTGTGGATGAAATATCTTTATTGTTATTTCAAATAGTTTCCTTGGAAGTAAATGTTATATGTTGTGAATAAATAAGTTTATAGATTCTAAAGCTCTTATTTTAAAGCTTTAGATGGACTCAGAATATTAAAAAGTAATGGCCGTTATAAAGGTGGGCCGTCTGTCTCAATTAAGTTTAGTCGATGATCAAATATTTACACATACACAAAGGTATAATACGACCCAAGGTATCAGATATTTGTGGAATGTACGCAAACGGTCAGGAAAGTGAGGAATTCGCACCAATTACCGTACCATTCTGCATTGTTTGACTATTTTCACAAATATTCCATTTACCCCCACAAATTAAGGCGAACGTTGCAATTGTTGACCATCTTGCATATTTTATAAATAATTATTCCCATTTACATTCCACGAATAGTATACTTTGTCTAGCTTATAAATTACCTAATATAATAGGGCAAGCGCCCCTAATGTCGGCCGCTCAGCTCCGTAAATATTCACAATTATTTAACGGTTGGCAAATGAGTCGACACGTCGCGTCGCCTCGGTTAGGGTGAACGGCACAATTGTTGATACGCTAGTCACCGTCTTTGATTAATATTTTCGCAAACATACCATTTGCACGGGCGCGTCCGCAAATGACCAAGAGCGTTGGTAAATGCCACAATTGTAGTTCCGCTGGGCGATCCCCAGGTGTTTCTCCCGCAAGCCGCATTTCTACTCGTCAGCCTGCAATCCAGTTTTTACTATGGAAACAACATGTTTGTTATATATCTGTTATGTTTGTTACGTGAGGCATAAAGTTTTAGCACAACTGCGGCTTAGTGGAATGCTTCTGTGTGTAAATTTTAGTTTTTTTATCATAATAACTTTGCCGTGCGTTATGCTTTGACGTTGCGCTTGTTATGTATTCATTAAGTTTTTTTCTACCACTTATTAAGAGTAGTTGCTTGTTAAGTCGCTAGTTTTTTGTGTGTTTATTAATATACATTTACTTCCATGTGGTTTGTTGAGCGTTTGTATTCGGATAACCTCTTACTTTAATTACGTACCTAAGTGAAGTTTTTTCACGTCTGCATAACATTGGCATTAAATTTTTCTACCGGATTCAATCATGATTTAATTAAAAGTTGATTGATAAATTCTTAATCAACCCATATGTTACAAATATATCGAAGTTGCTAGATCATTAGAACTATAGGTGCGTTCATTCATTAGCCAGTGTCACAGTACAATTCACTTTCCGTTGCACCGCCAGAGGGAGCCACCATAAATCATGCTTAACCGTGCCCCGGGGAATTGTTCGCGTTTTTGCCCGCGTTCCCATCAAATCCCATTAGTTTTCTGCGGTTAATGAGTCTAGCTTTAAGTTTCTTTTCACATTTCAGGTAATTATGTGGCTTCAATTGTGTAACTGGGTGTGGAAATGCGGATGTGTATTGTTATTGTTTTTGATAATTATTAGATAAGCCTATGAGAAATCATATGTTTTCATGACGATTTAATTATTTGCGAACGTGTCACGTAAGAAATAAAAACGATTATAAAAATTGATCTTATTTTGATATAAGTACTACCTATACCTTCGTATTTTAAAACAATAAATAACGTTCATCCAACATGAAATTCCTGCGTCACATCCGCGAAACTAATTGGCGATCCCAAAACCTGATTGGGAAATCGAGAACACAATCAATCAAATATATTGTCAAAAAGTATCAGATTCACGTGTCAATACAAAAAACCCATATTTAAAATTCTTGTTATAATATATCAAACTGTTGGTTATTAAGTGTTAAGGTTATGGTTATCGGGTTATCGTAACCTCGTCTCGGCTTACACTTTGGTTGTCATTAATCGTGTCGTGAGACGGCGGTTGAATTAATTCGCTTTTTTAATCTTGATAAAGAAAGAAATTCCTAAATTAGTTTTTGTGTGGAAAACGACTTTCGAGGGACTTAATTACTTTTAAATTGATTTTTGAACTTCATTTGACATAGCTCTTTGTTATATATTTGGTTTCCTGAACGATTTTCTTTATTCATAAAACTTGAACAAAAAGCTCCCTTTAAAAATATTTATTGCCTCTCCAAATAGGATAGATTTAATGATAACTTAGTCGTAACAGGTACAAACTTTATAAACTACACATTTGTCGTAACTTACTGCCTTTTATAAGCTATAAGAGGGTTTTCAGGGCAACACGAGGCAAAGTATTGCCTTAACGAGACACCACGCGAATAGGCACTTAGGGTATGAAAATTTCATGGCGCACTCAATAGTTGAACGGCGATTTAGTGGGAAATGCATTCGCCAAATTGTCCCGACAAAGAGTTACGTCGCGGTCGGGGCCGACAATTGGCGTTATTACCTCATATTTGCTGAGATGTGAGTTGTTATGCAGTTAAAGTAAGGCTTAATTTATTTAAAAGAATATGTATATGCAATTTACATAAAAATTTTTGAAGTTTTGAAGATCTTGTAAAAAAAATATCGAGTAAATAAAATTATGTGGTTCTTACAAACATACCTACTTTAAAATTAAATCTTCAGATTTAATGTCATAACATACTAACTTATTTTATGTACCATCAGACAGTGATAAAAATGTACCAATTTCTCATATGCCAAGTCCACATTATTTCGTAACTGAACAGCGTTGCAATGTAGTCTAGATCCAGCGGGAAATGGTCTAGAATCTAGATGCTTATCGGACTTAGAATCAGGAACTGTGCCACCTACCGCGTAATGTTCCTGTCTGAACGTACCACTTTCACGTATAAAATGCACATTAGAATGTCCATTTGTATGAACTTTCCTTATTTTGATATTATTTTTAGTGTTTAGCTGTGGAAAATTTGTCCACATAAAACAAAAGCTTTTATGGCTATGATGCAATAAGTAATGCATTTGTTTTATAATATAACTAGCTGACCCGGCGAACTTCGTACCGACTTAGCGTAAATTTGATGCACTACTATAGTTATTTGTTATACAAGAGTGCAAAGTTGCTTTTTAACCGCGTGTTCAATTTTGATGACCGAGCAAGCGAAGGACTCTAAAATTGAATCACGAGCGCAGCGAGTGATTCAAAATTAGAATCCTGAGCGTTAGCGAGGGAATCAAAAGAGCACGAGGTGAAAAATCTTTGCACTCGAGTGCAACACGTAACTTTTCATTTCACCTCAGCGAGGAAATGACTAAATGCAAAAAAAAGCAAATTGAAAAAAGAACACCAAGAAGGTGCCGAGTCTGAGTTTTTAACAAATTAAAAAAAAGTTGTATGATATATTCGGCACCATAGAGGTAGCAGTAAATAGGTTTAATGTTTTTTTTTAATTCACAAACTTAGTGCACACGATGTTCCAAATTCAATTTACTTTATCCTCTAGAGAATAAAAACGGCTTTTCCACTCAGATATTGAAGATTAAAAATACTCTTTCCGAGATGGTGGGATGAAAAGTATATTACGTTGACATTTGTTAGCGCGGTTATGTCTGTGGTGTCATAGATCACCACAGAGTTTTTTGTTTTAAATTGATGACGTTGACATACGTAACGCGCTTTTTTTAAATATGCAAAATTAAATGTATATTTTTCAGAGAGAGATTTTCTCAATATTTTTTTCCGTAAAAACCTTGTACAGAGTATTAGAAAACTACAAAAAAAAATCAGCCAAATCAGCCAAGAACGCTATGTCGTGACAACGGAAAACGGCTTTCATTTTTATATATAGATAATAAACCCAACCTTAGGATTACTCTGAGCTTACTCAATCAAAGCTCTCATACACAGCTGATAAACTTGTAGTTACTATTTAAATATATTTATATAAATGTACCTATACTTAGACACGATGTAAACATATTCGTGCCCAAAATAATGTCCTCGTGGTAAGTCAAGCCCCAAATCTGATATTATTTGCGAAAGTCACAATACCGATCCATCAAGATTTATCATCCCTATATCACCCTTAATTAGACATTGACTAGTTTTTCCTCATCAATATCCTGGTGACGAACTATACACATTCTTGAATCCCCATTAAAATGTAAACGACTTCCTATGAGAGCATTACAAAAACTGTTAAACACACCACTTGTTCTTCTATAAAGAGAATAAGACCAGTGACAGTGCTAACCGTTTAAGGCCATGAAATTTTACCCCTGCCTCCGTACCAGTAACTACTTGTTTGTATGGTGCAAGAATAATAGTTTTAATTTGTTTATTTTATGACTACTAAAAGTCAGAATGAGATAGATATATATAACAGTGCGATTTCGATAAGTTTATTGAAGGTGTAGAAGATTAATCGCAAATACATATAAGATAGCTTCAAAGCAAAATTTATTAGATAAATGAGCATAATATACACAGTACATACATAACTGGTAATTTAACAATAATTTGTAATAATAAGGTACCTAACGCAATAACATGACAAGATCAGTACCACTATAAATTAGTTTTAAATTGAAAAGTAGGGTACTCAGGCCAAACGCCGGCCACTCGACACTTCAGCCACATTATCACTTGGTATGTGGAGTCCACTGCGCTCGACCATTTCTAAATTTAGATAGGACATAACTAGCGTTCCCTTTTAAAGAATAACGTAGGCTTGTATTACGTATTAGCATTAGTACAGGTAGATAAGTAGCGGTTTTTATTTCTGTATATTATACACGCCTATCAAGAAGTCCATTAGATTAGATGGCTAATGTATATGGGAAGCGACGTACAGTGTTTCTAAAAATGGGAGGTCTAAAAGGTTTGACTTAAAGGTGTATAATAATAATCCCAAGTCAAAAGAGCAAATGTATTCGCAATGAGCAATGTCAAAATATCATGTTCCTTTCAAGTTTAATCTTGCATTCAGTAATTACTGCAGCATTTATCTCGCGAAATAATTTCAACATTAAACTATTCCAAGAATTGTACTTACCCTCGCTTAGCAATAAAATTGATGATAGCGTACCTTTTTCACTATTTGCTTTCAACAGCCACGTTGCAACTGCGAATTCCATTCCGAAACAAGGTACGAGACTGGGAATAGCAAAACAAACAATCCGTCAAGCCAACCGAGGGGGGGGGGGAGGGTACACGAGAGCACCTGGGTCCTCGTCCCTCCGCGCCTCCTCGCGAGGGTTAAAGAGGAATGGACCTCCGGATTGTTACGATAAATGACTGTTTATATTTCTTCTCAGCTCCTAACCAGCTGTCTGCAGCCACTTATTCAAATTTGATTCAATCCACAGTAATCTCGGTGTTAGGTGGGCTTAAACTCGTGATTTTAGTTTAATTAAAAAGTAAGAATATGCATGTTGTGTTAATCCCGACTTTGTTGGGATATTTGATGTGCAGATAAAGTTTTATGTCAATGCCCTGTCTCATTTAGTACCTTTCATTGTATAATTCTGAAATATAAGTATGGGAATGAAATTTTACGTTAGATAAGAGCAAAAATAAATGTTCCCATGACATTCGCAAAATATGAAATGGACAAAACAACATAAAACCGGTTATGACGAAAAAGGAAACGTTCAAATAGTTTTCACGACCAATAAAACCGGTGCAACGGCACGATAACTCATGACACCTGCGAGAGATCTCAGGGCGAGCAGCTGAACTTCCACTGTCCCCAGGGGGCTGAAACAATTTTCAGTTACGATCTCTTACCGGACCCCTACTTTAGCTTGACAAGTACGAACAAATTTCCGCCAGTCGTTAGGCATAAAAATATCGTTGGCACGTGAGTTTAATCTTGGGTAGTTGGGACTTCATGGAATAGTTTCTACCGTTTTAGTTTAGGCAAAGGATGGGTTGGGACTGATTATGGCGTCATTTACCCTTTTGTACGGGTAGAAAGGCATATTTGATGCAGATAAATAAATGCAATTCCAAATGTTATTCTCAACATGATTTACTCATTCCCGTTGAAACACAATGCAATCCTGTGATACACGTCCATGATTATGATCCCGTACCTTATCAAATATGGTAAAATTACCTTTACCGTTATCCCGCAAACCGAAGAATTCTATTATCCATTCCGCACGCTGGCAACCCTAGCTAATGTGCCGGGATAAGGATGGTACCACGAAGATTAATGAGTGGGCTCTGAGCTGGATAGCCACACCTGGTGCCGTATCGGCGGGCTTGCAGTTCGGGGATTGCACTCTCGATTGGTTTACTGAATTCCGGTTACTGCCCAACTAAAGTTCCAAGACAAATTGCAAATGTTTGAAAGGAAAAATAGTGTTTTTACACTTAGATAAGATCTATTAGGTAATTGGTTTTCTTGAGCATGTAGAAAATGTGTACACAGCCCTATTTTCAGGATTAATTAAGTTAATAAACTTTCATTGACATAGCTTAAATTTATTTTCAAAGCAGAAAAAGGAGTTATATTAAAGTTTGTCTTGTAACGAAAGCAGCTACTTAACAAGGCTTTGTGTGAAATTACTTATTTTGCCACGAAATAAGTTATTTTATCGTCACCAAAATATTATATGTTATAAACCTACCACATAAACCGTCATTATCTTCAAGAGTCAATTTATGCTCATAATCAAAATGTATTTTCCTCCAAAAATTCAGAAGCGCAATAAACATCAATAAAAAACGGAGACTAAAGTTACTGCGAATAATAAGTACATCATTAGCAACCCTCCGTTACACTCACCTTTTCTCAAACCCAATCACGATTACCGATTATGGGTGTTCGAAATGCGAATCGCTGAAAGAGAATAAAAAAAACCCTTTTTATTGATAAAAACCTAACGAGCTCCGAACAAAACTCCTCATTAGTACAAGTCTAGACCAGTCGTTAATCCGGCTTTAAGAAACAAGTTCATCTTACTCGGAGGCTCTTTATCTCCGTCAGTGGGACGCAGGTGTCTTCAGTGCATCCCCCTCCCACACTCCACACTCCGAGCGGCTAACACCGTACGATAACACATACTGTCACATCTCTTGATGAATTGCTTATTAGATTGTCGGCAACGTTCGTGTTTTGCGCTTATTTTCGTGCCAATATTGCTGTCTCTTTTTTGTGTGATGAGGAATTTATTGTCGGTTGGCTATTGGCGGTGTTACCCTATTAAGACGTTAGGGGTTTTTGTTAAGTGTTTGAATTGAAATGTGAACTATGTGTTCTATATAATGGCGGTTATTGTAAATGCCTACCAACTCATATGTATAGATTTTTATGTATAATTGCATTTTTCTCTTTGTCATATTTTCCGTGTCCGAAAAAATACATACATTCAAAAAATACATTATCCAGATCCACAATCCTTATTGAATACTCAATCGAACATTTTAATATTGGTTTTTCATATTTCAATTACACGTCGCAAACGATGATTTTCTCTTATTTCGCCATCACAAAGAGAATTTAATATTTTTTTTAAAACCTACAGTTGCACTGTAGTAGGTAACCGAGCGCCGGTCATCGGACGAATTTTACTGTATTTTCATGTTTAAATAGGTTTGGTATTTACTCTTATATTCTGTGTAACTTGTAGTTTTAATGGGAGTTTTTTGTGTATTGAAAATTTATGTGGTACGTTGTTGTATACTCTAGAATGCGTGTACCTACATGCTTTGTTGTCACTCAATTGATATATATGTTATACTTTATTTTAAACGTCAGGCAAGTTGAGTAGTTGATGTTTTTTTGACAAATATTAATGAGCATTTCTCCTTGTTCCAGATGCAAACCCAAGATGATGCAGAAATTTGACCAAAACCAAACAAATGATTCCGACTAACCATCAAACTCACTACCAACCAACCATGATCGGCCAACCAAACCACGAAACCTTCACGGACCCATTAGAAAAGACAATCTCCTCGAAAAGGAAGCGCCTTCAAGATCTCAAATCACTTCTAGAAGACAGAGGGGGCATAGACACTAGTAATGAAGCTACAAGATTCAAAAGAAACGTATTTGAAAAGGATAAATCTAGCAATAATAGTGTGTATGGAGTAGACAATAAAGTTAATTTCGGTTTAACATTAAGTGTTAGTGGAAATAATACTGTGAAATGTAACGCGTGGTCCGGAAGAGGACGGTGGTGCTTTAGTAGGTTTAAAACTATAATGTTTTTGTTATTAGTGATGGTATTTATGGAGAGCCGGTTGTATGCTGAAGCGAGGAGTTCAGGTCAGTGTCTTTACAATATATATTTTTTATTTATTCCTTACATATTTTACAAACATAAGTGTTTCAGCATCAGTACCAATTAACCTTATCATATATCAACTATTTTATGATAAGGTTATAGGTAAAAAGTTTAAGTTAATTACTAGGGGGACTATATATCATCATATGCGTCAATTAGCTACCCAAAAAAAGACCCCAAAAATGCCTTATTAGCAGTCATACTTTCATATTTACCTAACCTAAAGCCAAAAGTGCGCTAATGAAGATATACTTTCTAATAAAGGAGTCATCTTTTACTCATCCCAAATAAACCGTTTCAATTAAATCCGGGTTTTCTTTACAAATAACATGCGGTTTGCGTATTCGTATTGTTTAGCTTTCTGGTTAATTCGCACTTGAGATTATGACTAAGTGCCTGTTGTTCAGTTCTGAGTAATGTCTCAGTTTAATACTTGTTTTCGGTAGTTAGGATTCTTGGAATATTAGTTTATAGTTTTGCCTTTCTAGTTTTGTTTAGTTTCACGAGTCTGAGTGTAACTACCTGCTGTGTTACGTAATGGAAAGCATAAATAATGATATTTCTGCATATTATAAAAATACCACATCGTGTAATTTTTTCGAGCCTAAAAGTAGTCAATTTATAGTATCATTAAATAGTTACCAATATAGGTCTAAATAACGGTTGTTTTAATTTAAAACAACATAATAAATGAACTATTAACAAAATCCTTGCGCAAAAAAGTGCTTACATCAAACAAAAACCTACACGTAATCGGGGGCGCATGTTTGATTTTCATTTAGATAAAAGCTTTATGCTAAAACGGGGGTTTTGGAGAATTTTAATAATAAAACACACTTACACATTATGTAACTTTAATTAATCCGAGATCTGAGAGTCTCAGCCTCTCCCTAACTTAGGAGCAGCCACTAAGAGACTATAAATCGTAAGGCTTGTTTTCGACGAAAGCTTAAAACCGCTCTTAAAATCTCGGGAGCTGCAAAATTTACTACATACGAGGAGACGACGAACAAACTAACAACACTAAGACTTTTGTTTGTGTTTTCATCGCTGGCTTAAGATGTTCCCACATTTAGAGCATAAGAGTAAAAATTATGGAACCGCCTGAATTTCAATGAGCAGACTAAATTTTGTACTTAAATATTCAAGCTACCTAACTTTCAGATGAATTACTCTATTTCTCGTATCGTAAATGCCATAAAACTGGTAGCTTGCTTTACATTATTAGTTAAAGAACTCATACAAAAGTATATGATATACATTGTATTCTATGGCTGTGCTTTACAAACCTAAAAACCGCCCGCGTCCTTCCATCTGATCCTCTGCTCCATGTAACCGTATATATAACAAATAGATGACTACTAAAACAAAAATATCACGGTATTCAATTTTCAATCTTATGTATAGTAACTTCAGAAGCGGTATTCTATTCCACAGTCCACCTAAACGTTGGTGCACTATGTCTGAAATTTCTGCAGCAACACGCCATGTGGTTACGCCTGTTTAGTTCTGATTTATTATGTTCCTCAGCATCCCGAATGCAATACTAGTGTCCTATTTAAGAATGATTCACATTTCACACGCTGATTATTATAAAATTAGATTTATTAACACATTCGCCGTGAATGGGCATTGCTTTTGAAATATCGACGTGTGAAATTTCACTTGTTAACACTAAACCAGTTTTGTGGTGTTTACGTAATTTTGACTCGGTTTTAGGTTTATAAACTGTAATAATTGCCTTTATATAACGATTAAGTTCAATATTTAAACTGCAAAATATAAAGGTAACAAGTAAAATGCGTCTCCAAAACATCATAAAGTTACATTAATAAATCGGAGCTCAATAAAAAATAAACGTAGGTAAACGTATTCCACAAACGTTTTATGAGCGATACATTAATCCTGCTAATCGATACATTCGCAAAGCCAGCCGAAACCAAGCGAAAAACACACAGCCAATTGGATTAGCAACAGACACCCGTTGGAAAAAATTAAATTGTTATTTTCCTAATTGCTCGCTCGCCACCGATCAAAGGGACGAATAAAAAAAGGTCCCAGCAGCGCTATCGGCTTAATACTCTATAGAAACCAATCTACAACGGATTGGATTGTAAAAAAAAGCGCGAAAAATATCTGCAGGTAAACCGAGTGGTCCAATCATACCATAATCCATTAAGATTTCGCTTCGCTTCGACGAACACACTTCCAAACTCCCGGGAGGTAAATATTTCACTCCCCCCACCACGGTTGCCTAGTATAATATATTCTACCCCCCAGACCTCATCTTTCCGTCCCTATTTTGCATGAAGGGGGAATTTAAATTGTGTAATCTAACTTTCAATTCATTCATACATTCAGCGCCATCTCTCGGTGATAAATTGAAACTTGGATGGATTCTTTCAGTCATTTAGCTTTTCGGCTCACCGGTCGGCGTGCGGTGGCAGTGGCGGTGGAGACTCCTGACCTGACTCCGCCATACTTACTTGTATTCATATGGTAATGTGTTCTGAAGTGTTCCCACGATGTTTTCACGGATTTTGAATGTAGTTTAACATAATTTTTGATGTAGGTCGACTATGTGACTTTTGCTTTCGAATTTGCTCTGCTACTTCCTTTCAGTTATTAACTTGTCTGATTTGATTTTCGAATAATGGACTGGCCTGTGTCAACTGCAAATTATATGTCTGAAAGTAATTAACAAGGGAAGCTTCACACAAAACCATGCCATTTTGAATTATACCTACCTACATTATCTGAAAACAAGTATATGCAATTTATTCAATTACAGTTTATTGTACATCATTTGAGAATAGCAAAGGTTATTGCGTATCTAATCAAAATTATGTACGCTATTACATCAACTGATAAAGTAGATGTACAACTATGTTGCCGCGCCACATTCCACTTTACGGCCATCTCGGCGAATAGAATAATTCACTAACAAACATAAAAATCCCGTTCTAAAAACTTAAAACACCTCGAACAGAAAACAGTTCTTACGCTGAAAAAGTTATGAAGCGAATATAGCCGCGCTGGCGCGATGTCAAATATCATTTTTGTCACTTTTCACCGAGGCCCGTGCTTTTATACATTTGGCGTGGAATCCCTTTGTCTTCATTTACAAAACCATTTTTCTTGTTTACCCGTTATCCGTTTAGAAAAAAAACAGTATAGCTCCCGCTTTATAAAGGAACTAAGGACATTTTCATTTCGCAAATGTACCTTTAATAAGATTACGTGTCGAAGCGATGAGTGCTTTTGTTTTTCTAATGGCGGATTTTTTAAGGGAATTTTCCAAGGATCCTGTCGCTTTTGTTTTAATTATTGACTCGCGATGTGTTCGGAGAATTTGATGTAACGAGATTCCAGGGTATTGAGACCCGAAAAATATATGGGTTTATTGAACTTGACTCTTAGAAGTAAACCTTCCTTATATTCATCTGTTCGTATAAAGTTATAATGTAGGAAGTTTTCTAGGAGTATTATTACGATTTCTGGCACTGACAGCTTGTCGCCAATGACCTAAGTCCTAAATAAAACGCTTAGACCTAAAACACCCTTCCAATTTCGGCAGGTGAACGGCAATCAGTGTTAATGAACGTCGGTACCGCCTGCCGGTCCATCATCAAATTACTGAATTTTGCCCTTTAGAAGAATAATGAAAAATAGTAAAGGTTTATTAGGTATGAAGTCTATGTTCAGAACTAACATTATTACGTGATTCGTTCATGTTTATTGTAGGCATCTTTTGTACAGATACCAAAAATAAATTAAAAAAATATACTAGTAGTATAGTTATATATTATACAACAAATACTACGGTAACAATAATAACAAACATGTTTGTACATACAAATGTTTGTCCTACATGTGATGATGTGAGCATATCTATTTTATCAATAAAAAAATCTGAACAAAACAAAAAACCAACATTACACAGTGACATATATTGCTCGAGATCAGAATTTTCATTATTAAAACCACCTTGCAACACAGCAGGTGCACTACGGTCCGAATCAGACTATGGAATAGTGACCTGGTTTTTTTAATATTTTCCACACTCATGACAATGGCCGAGTTTGACAATGCCCTTTGTGGGTCATGCCATGACAAATATTTGTGCAATCCTTCGGCGAAACAGGATGGGGATACATAGAACATGTGGTATAGTACCAATTGTATTTCCTGTGAATTTTCCACGTTACACAATTTGATTGACGGCACCGATAAAAGGAATATGTTATGTGGAAATTGTTATGTGTGACAAGGACGGAATGATGTTGCCGTCGCCAATAAAGGAGATTGCACAGACCTGTGATTGTTGCGTGTTCCGCAATTGTTTCTGATAGAAAATACATTTTCATTTATGTAAATATTTTAATGGGATACCTACTGTTACTAGTTATTAATAAATAAAGAGCAAATATATATTTGCTAAACATCGCCTGTTGTTGTACTAATAAGATCTGTTAATCAATTGTTTACTATCGTTTGTAGAGTAATCTGTCCAAGCGTTGAGTATTTTTTGAACTACCCACTGTTTTACTTATATTTTTGTTATCTGTAATCGGTATTGTTGCACTATCTACCTTCTCACGATAAAGTAAGAAGAATTTGGATAACCAGATACTTATAAAGGTATAAGTTATACGTTTAAAATAAACCACTGGTTAATGTAATAAAATATATATTTAATCAAAACCTTTATTCAATACTCACCTTAATAACCTTTATATCAACGTTTTAATGAAATAACCAACCTCGTTACAAACCTGACAAGTCTTAAAACTATATACAACTTGTAAATCTTATTAAAGTATTATTCTTAGTTAATCGCAATTTAAATGAACATTAATAATATTGAACATTACACACTTAAATGCCAACCGGCATAAACACGATGAGATGTTATCACGCTGAGACGCCAGACGTTTCTGCTGCCACAAAGCACGCCGTTGTCAGCAAGTTAACCTTACTTTCTTTCGCGCCTAGTTTTCTATTGGTCTGTTCCATAATCAGGATTTGACGTCATTTGCTCAGAGATGTTGCCACTGGAAAATTCATGGCGACAACATCCGGCCGTCCTGCTCACGTGTTCGTCCTCGAACAGCGTTTTCGTCTGGTAAATTATCTAAGAACATGATAAAGAATAACAATTAATTATAATCCTAATTATGTTTACATAAATTCAACATTATTCCCAAATCATTCACTTCGACACCCGTTGCTTTTGAAATGTAGAAGGGAACAGGCAGAGTTAGTTATCCCATCGGCGGCCAACTAACTCGTAACCATGGTTTGAACTAAGTGACGTTTACTAGTCACTACAGTTGTGTATCACCATGCCACCTGTATAGCGGTGTTCACTACGGATATCCGCTACACAGTTTCCCTCCACACAATCCATATTGCAATTATATAATGTTCGAAGTGTATTTACCAGACTGTTGAATTTGTTAATGGCGAACCTTCAGCTCAGATATATAGGCTTAAGTGGAGATAAGTCAAGTTTTACTCAATTGAACAACATACACTAGGGCATACTCATACTAGCGACAAACAATATTAAACGTCATACTTGTAGAATTTCATTTACCAATTCACGGAGATATTTTTATAAATTAAGTATCATACCTGCTTAAACACAACATGGACAACATCCGGTATTTCTACTTAATCGGTGATAAGATTCTATGGTTTCATATTCTCCACACATACCATTCCATCAGTGTTTTGTACTTCTATTAGCTCCTCTGTATTTCTGTAATTTGAAATGGACCCTTGAACAAGGCATGAGATTTTAACTTTGACCGTCATTCGATTGACTGGGTATTCTTAGCACCACTAAGTCCCCGACATCATACTTTCGCAGAGTAATAAGGTCAACAGAATGCTCCGTAGGTATTATCATCATCAGTGACACGTCATTATAATCCATCATAATTCTATACCCATAAAAATACTTTACTATGTACTGCGGCTGTAGTTTTATTAATTGTCTTATTAATTCCTAGCAGTATATAAGTTATGCGTTCGTCTCTTTTATTCTATCTTTATCATTTATTCTTATATCTGGCAATGATATGAGCCCTAATGTTGCGTTCTTTACAATAATTAGGTAGTTATAAATAATTTTGACGTGAACACGCTACCGGCATCGCAAATTAACCTTTTAGGATTCTCACTATCTCGAATATTTTACTCAACTCATTAATAGCACATATTTGTAAAAGAGTCTACAAAAACCAAGAGATATATCTATTCTGACGACTTGACTTAACAACAGGGCCATCATATAACGATCAACATATTGTAATGTATGAAATGCATATTTTGAAATTGGATATAACTATCCTGTCTTTTTACCTTGAATAGATTCATGCTAGATGCGATTGAGACTATTTCAAGTCCAGAAACCAATATTTAGACCGAAACCTTTCGTCGTGGTTTGCTCGAATAACGTACCATACGCATCGCCTGGGAACTGCCTAACGACGCCCTATTCTACGATAAACTTGAATGCTAAAAACTACGTACCTACTTAATCATTAAAATGTGATTATAAGTCTCGGCCACACCTGACATTCATAACCTTAAATCTTATAATTGAACATATAACAGCCAATCACTCTTATTTATTGTCATTACACTAAGCTACCAGTTATTTTTAAACATTTTTAATAATATAATAGGATATCTACCGTTAGCTTTTGTTGGAAATGAAATTCATATTACGATTGGTACGTATACGTATATCATTTACGATTTACGATTGGTTAGGTAACGGTTTAACATCAGAAAAGGACAATTTAATGCTCCGGTCCTTCATTCGCCACGTGGTCCATCTAGTGTGACTTTTTTTTCAAAGAATCTACCCACGTTTTAGCAGCATTACGTACGTGGTACTAATATCTACTATCATATTGTCAGACCAACCAAAGCCACGCGAATTAGCCCCAACTACGTTTAAGCCACATATCTACATTGTCTAAAGTGGATCGAATTCGGGTATCACTGACGATAACAATGCACTCTTACTCACGGTTGGCGATCTTTTACGTGATCTTATTCCGTTAACGCGGGTCATCACTGCTGCCACTGCTGCTGGTTGTACTTGATGAACCGGATGAACTTCTGCCTCCGTCTACGGGCATTGTGAGCAATTCTATTCCACTTCTGATAAAATAAACCACTGGTTAATGTAATAAAATATATATTTAATCAAAACCTTTATTCAATACTCACCTTAATAACCTTTATATCAACGTTTTAATGAAATAACCAACCTCGTTACAAACCTGACAAGTCTTAAAACTATATACAACTTGTAAATCTTATTAAAGTATTATTCTTAGTTAATCGCAATTTAAATGAACATTAATAATATTGAACATTACACACTTAAATGCCAACCGGCATAAACACGATGAGATGTTATCACGCTGAGACGCCAGACGTTTCTGCTGCCACAAAGCACGCCGTTGTCAGCAAGTTAACCTTACTTTCTTTCGCGCCTAGTTTTCTATTGGTCTGTTCCATAATCAGGATTTGACGTCATTTGCTCAGAGATGTTGCCACTGGAAAATTCATGGCGACAACACGTTATCATTTTGATCATCCTAAAAACAATCTAGACCTGAATCCAGCCAATATAAATTTTAGCTATATTTCAAACAGGCAGTATAAATACCTAGACATTATTTTCCATATAACTCGATGATTGGATACAAAAAAGAAAAACTAAAAAAGACATAATTTAAAAGATGACAACACCATACAATAGCCCGAAGCGTTAATAATTGAAAACCATCGATAATGACCTGTTGAGTGCTTAACCATTATCCACCTTAATCTATAAGCAATAGGTTTCAGATTCTATTGAACGCGTACTATAAAAGTTGCTGGTTATAAAATCGTATGATGTGCAGCACAATAGGATTTTAGTTTCAGTAAAAGATAAAGCTTTTTGAGATTAAATGGACGATAATAGAAGATTCCACTGGCACTCGGTGTTAAGATTTCTAGTATGAAATATGCTTACTTTGATTTAATCAACAATATTATCCAACTAAAGAAGTTATTACCCTAAAAGTAAGTGTTAAATTCAGTTATCGACAATAATGTATAGGTAATTCATTACGTACTAACTACTCTGTAAATTACGTTTTCCCTAATCTTTGTAAAAGTGTAGTAAAATAGGATAATAAATATTGGACAATTCATTTAGTACCCTGCATGGAGTAAGTAGAAAATATAAAAGTAACATCGGAAAAATAATGAAACATAATAAAAAATTGTTTTCTTCGGACACAATCTAAATGACTTTCAGATCTTTGTAAAGATCAATTTTGTTTGTCACTCGTAAAGTAAGAGGTCTTTAGCTAAAAGGTCGTGTTCCAGACTAGATATTTTTTTGAAGTAAACTCGAGGAACATTTATTTTGATAACATTCAATTATGAAGATCGCAAATTAGGAATTGTGAGAAATAAAATAGTAAATGGAGATTTCTGTAACAAAACGAGCTTTCATTGTGGATTCTTTTTTGGTAGATTGAATATGAAGGGAATAATTTATTTTACAGTTCAACGAGCTTAATATATTAGTGGCTATTAAAGAAAATGGAAATGTCTCACTCAATGATAAATTTTTTGCTCTCAGGTTTTATTTTATGAAGTCATTCAATAACGTTTAGCAGTCTTACCATTTTGAATAATAGAAATGTTATTTACATTGTAACATAATTAGGGATGTTATATTTAAAAATAGGCTTTATGACATCTTATCCTAACTAATATGCTAAACGCGAAAGTAACTCTGTCTGTGTCTCGCTTTCACGCTAAAACTACTGAACCGATTTAAATGAAATTTACAATTTAGGCTACTTTTGCCCCGGGAACGCGGGTAAAACCGCGGGTAGCCACTAGTGTATAATAAACTACCACAACTTGTGGTTTCGCATTTGCTTCAGATCAGCTGATACATACATATTTTAAATACACACTTATAAAGATACTTATACTCAGATCAAACAGACATGTTCACGCACACAAACATTTGTCCTAGGAATCGAATACACGGTTATAAAATCAGGGTCCCTATCCAGAATACCCAGTGGCTAGTGAAATATTCCAAAGACCCGTAAGTGGTGTCCTATTTTGTTACATTTATCCGTTCGGTCCCCGGACACCGAGCGTCCGGGAGTGGTCTGGTCACTCGCCTCACGTTTCGCGTCTGGTTTTTATTCCAACTTTTATTGATGCAAAGAACGTTGCATAGTGTTCAACTACAGTTTTATAATACCAAATGTTTAGAATTTAGATTGGCTTGTTATCCATATCTACGAATATGTGAGAGGTTGGAATTGCTGTTTTACGATGTTGTTTTTACAACGAATTCTCATGTGTTTATTTCTTTTGCTAGTATTACTGTAATATACGAGAAATTGCTTCTATTTATCGCGTTTATTTGACAGGTAATTGACAGCTATCTTATTCTATCCAATTTAGTCTCTTATAACCTAACTTCCTAACTAATATTATAAAGGAATGCGAATGATTATTTCGCTATCGCGCGTTAAAGACTAAACAACTTATATAAATCTTACACCAATGGAAAGCTACATTTTATTCCCGTATTCCAACGCAAAAACGAGCTACACGGGAAAAACCGCGAGGCGTGCGAGTCTATAAAAATGCTTCAACAAACTTTAGCATTTCAAGTATCAAATCCAATACCATGATTTACCATCATCAGAACTTGTACCATAATCATAAAGCAAAAGTTACCCCATACAATCATTGTGAGCCCAGAAACATTTATCCGTTGCAAGCCGATCCTTGCCGATACGGGAATCACCCTCAAGGGAGCAGAGTGCGCTACAGAAAAGTAAATTATTAAACTGTGGTCCCGACTTAGATATGTGTATCCATTATTAATTGATCATCTGGATTGGATAATCGATCGTTATATGAATTGGTGTTAAACTGTGTACACAGTACAGTTTGGGTTATGATTATATGTTTATATACACCATTTATGTACTCATCATCATTTGCTCATATAGTTACGTCCTCACTGCAGGAGCTTGTCCACCATGTGGGTCTAGCGGGCATTGGGGACTTGTCATGCATGACGTGACATCTCAGGCTTGCAGGTTTCGTCACGATGATTTTCTTCTCCATTAATGAACTTTCATTTAAATCAATGCCTATTTATACTGATAAAGCTTGACTAGAGAATATATCCTACTGATACATATTATTATAAATCCCGGTTGGCTTTGTGGTTAGTGACCCTGACTTTCAAGCCGCGGGTCGTGGGTTCGAATCCCACCCAGAACAAACATTTGTATGCATGAATATGTCTGTTTGTCCTGTGTCTGGATGTAAATATCTATAATATGTATGTATTTAAAAGTATTATATGTAGTATATCAGCTATCTGGTTACCATAACACAAGCTCAGTTTGAAGCTTACTTTGGAATCAGATTGGCCGTGTGTGAAAAATGTCCCAAGATATTTATTTATTTATTTATATAAATGCGAAAGTTTGCCGAAGGTATCTAAATAAAATTTGGCACATAATGAGAATGTATTCTGAATCATAAGCCACATTTTACCTTTATCCGAAAATGGCCCCGATTTCATTTCTAAGAATCAAAACTTGCATTTATTTTGACGTTTGGACTTACTTTTAATCCTAGAAAGCCTCAATTTTTCTTCCTGATGTGAAGGTGGGTAGGTAACTTACCGTCCGTACCCGAGGGTAGGCGAGAATAATAACGCGTTAGTATTAATAGTGTATTGTATAAAGGTTCAATTTATTTTGCGCTGAGTCAACCCCGGTGTTCGTTCTCACGCCTTCATTATGAACGTTATTGGTCTGAACTGTTTTATTTTACTTTGGCACACAGAGTAATGTACGCACTGATGAAAAATTTTAATAAAATAATTTGAATTAGCCTTGGTAGAGGACTAACGACGTAGGCATGTTACATGAAAGAACTAGATTTAAGCGGTTTAATAGTCATTTTAAACTAAGAATTAAAAATATCTCATATAGAGGTACCTAATATCAAACAGTTTAGGCATTGATATGGTCATGAATATATATAGGGACAACTAGGAGGCGTTGAATTCTTTACATAAATATCTATTTTCTTACATATTAAATAAGTATTGTAATTTCACAGGTTATATATAAATATTGCACTATTCTGTCATAGGATTTACATGTCATTGTTAACTTCATTTGGCAACTTGGCATGCATTTGTGAAATTAGGTAACTACTTGTTAGGATTTATGCAATTTTACATATACTTAGAGTTGTTTTAGATTCTTGACCACGATGACAATAAATCTACGAGCGAATCGACCCGTTATATATGTAATTATTCTATCTATATTTTGGTCCATTAGTTTTATTATTTAAATCCTCTGGCTCCGTTCCCTACTCTGTAAATTGTCGACCTAGAACGCGTTGGTACGAATGTAATGGACTCATCCAAATGCGAGTAAACTTTTACAATGCTTAGGCGTTTTGTTGGAAACTACATTATTAGCGGAGTTTTATGTATTGTACATTCATTGTGTGTCATTGTTGGACGATATGTGTGTTAGTTAACCTAAATACGCAAGATATTAATGAAACCGTGAAATAAAATAAGTATCATTAATAAAGGACGATTGAACTTCATATAGTAGTCTTCAATTAATACCAATCTTTTAAAGATCCTGACTTTCCAGCCCCCAGTCGTGGGTTCGAATCCCACACAGGACAACTTATATAAACATATTTATCTGTTGTTACATACAGTCTGAATGTAAGAGGTAATCTCGAAAAACCCTTCACCATTAGGAATTTACTATACAATAATCATCATCAGCACGTAAGTAAAACTCAGAAGTAGGGACTAAGAATTTGAACCTTCAGTCACGTGATCGTGAGTCGATCGTCGCCACTGCTCCACACAGGCTTATATAAACATAGTCTGTATAGCTAACGTAATATAAGACACAGTCAACACATAAATAAATCGCATGCAAATGTCAAAAGGCACAGTATCGCTATTCTATCGCTAATTTCGTGTCCCGACCACTCGATAGCGACATTAAAATAGTGAGTACACGATAACGCTTTTAGCTCCCCTTATGTCTCAACTTAAACTTCGCTCTGAGCTTGACGAGTGAGCTATTTGTATTTCAACGGCTTATTGAGCGCCACTTTGGCTGTTTGGCGTTTTGGCTCGATTCGGATTTGGTATCAGTCTGTGTGATAAAGTTATTTTTGTCTTTTGCATGGTAGGTATTAAAGTTTCATTTAGAATATTGTGTGTGTGATTTCAATACGTTTTTTTGATTTGATTTACATTTATGACAATTACTGTTTATAAATATTGTTTTGTTAAGAGTCTTCCAATGACAATAAAGTAAAGAGTAAGTTTGTCAGTTATGATTTATCATAGTACTAGCTGCCTCCGCGTGGTTATACCCGCGTAGTTCCCGTTCCCGTGGTAATACAGGGACAAAATATAGCCTATGTTACTCAGTGATAATGTAGCTTTCTAATGAAAACATAATTATTAAAATCGGTCCAGTACTTTTTGAGTTTATTCGTTACATACAAAAATACAAATCTTTCCTCTTTATAATATTAGTGTAGATGTAGATAGTTGGCCATCCGACTTCTTACCTTTTTCCTTACCAAGTTCTTAAATTCCAAAGTCAAATTTTAAATTATTTGCCTTTCACTTCGATTATATTACCAACGCATATGAACGGTTACCAATAACTAATTCATCTTATCCCGGACCACCCATACAATGTTAAATTAATAGACTCTTAAGAGGCACATCATAATCCAACTCATTAGTATGGCATTTAATTTATAGTTGACAGTAGGACATTTTAATGTGGTCGTGAAGCCACGAGTGTTGCCAGACCGATGGATGCGGCAGATAAGAATGTTTTATATTGTTGATAGCCATCTAAATCATTTTTATTGACTCAAGTGTTACTTACCGTTTGAAATGGTAATTTAATTATGATATTTTATTTTTATGTCGCTGGCAATGATTTGTTTGTTTTTTTAATAACTTTGAAATAGTTTAAATAATAAAATAAAAGGTTATTACGCATAGAAATGTACTTTATGAATTTTATTTGGTATCATCCGAAACGTTTATGTTCAAAAATATCTCAAAAGTAATATTATGCGCATACGAAATGGCCAATGTTTGTGTTTCAGACGTAGATCCGTATCTAGACTTTTAGTTCTTGATGTAGGTAGAGTAATAACATTTTTTTTTCATAGTTTCTGTTCTTTGACCTTCGCTAACTGAATTTCTCATATTAGGTTTCTTCGTTTCACGAGCCTCCACTGTAACTTAATATTTTTATGACTGTCATTTTAGTTCTTTGTATTGCTAACTTGATTAACATAAAAAAAATATTTTTGTTTATGGTAATTTATTCGAAATCGTAATGCTTTACGACTGTGGTAATATTTTTTTTATGGTGTAGCTAATTTGCATGAATAATGGTTGTTTAAAGATAGCTATTTATTTACTTTAATTAATTAGTAACCCTGACATTATCTAACCTCTTCGTAAAAGCCAAAAAAAATACCTACCATTGAATTTTTTTACAAAAAACATTTTGCATGTTATGTGCTGACTTCAAACAAACCATATCCAAATTAATAACATTCTTCTCGCATCGTATCGTAGAGGCGAGATACAATATTTCATATTGAGCGATCAATCTTGCGCCCACGCCGTAATAAGATTTACGCCCGTGGAACGCGGCACTTTTCATTTTTATTCAAATTTTAATTCCACTGGCAACCCTGATGAGTTTATTTAGTCATACATTCTGTTGTTTGCCTTTTGTTTTTAATTACGTTAAGGAATTTCATTAGCTATAAATTGATTATTTTGAATTATGATATTGGCTTAGTAACTTATGTTGTAGCTTATTCTTGCGTTTAGTAAAGGTATGTGATAGTCCGCCATAGATAACATCATAGGCTATGGATGTGAGAGAAAATGCATTCATTATGGAAGACCCAAATACTTAGTCTATGGTCCCCAAACTCCACGGAAGTGACATTCAAATTTGGAATACCAACCGATCTTGATAAAATACAAATTGACTCATTACAAATGAATTTTATCTCAAAACAGAATCATTTTCGGGAAAAAATCTCGCGCGTAAATGTAAATTAACATTTATGTAACTTTTATCTCGATATAAACGTACATTAGTAACTCGACACACAAAATAACAGTTTGTAATTATTATTTATATACTTATTAGTTATTATGTATTACGATGTAATTTTACTTTATTTAATTGAATGAAAGTTAAGTGTCAATCAACTTTTATTAACATTAATAATAAAATATTGAGCGTCAAAGAATAAGCTAATTTTATTTAAGACACTTTGACTTTATTATTAACTTGTCAAGTTGGGAGTTTTCTTGAAGAGTTTTAATCAATTTTGGCTGACAGAAAACTTGTTAAAATAATTGTAAAGGTCTTTTATTTATTGGTTTGCATTGATCTTTAATACATCTTTACCTTATCCATAGTTAAATCAAATTGTTCGTCGTTCCTTTAAATTGATCTAACTGTAGATACTTATTTAGGTACATACCTACCTATGGTATTAGATGTTTTATGATTTGAGTTAAGTAAGTGTTTTTGCCGTGATGGCTCAGTTGGGAACGCATCGACTCACGATCATGAGGGTGCCGGTTCAAATCCCTGGCCCGTACCTCTGAGTTTATAAAAACTTACGTACGGATTCACACCACTAGCTTTCGGTGAAGGAAAACAGCGTGAGGAAACCTGCATGCCTGAGATGTCACAATTAAAGGCATGTGAAGTCCGCCAATCCGCACTAGGCCCGCGTGGTGGACTATGGCCTAAACCCCCTCGATGTTAGGGGAGGCTCGAGCTCCTCGGTGGAGACGTATATGAGCTGTTGATGATGATTGATGATGGAAGTATTTTTGAGATCAGTAGCATAATAATTGTAGCTCTGAGGCCGATCTTGAACGAGGTCTGACCATGATATACCTAATAATTAACAAAAAAATGCATTCCAATTGCCATTCCTGAAGCAATTTTAATCGTCACTCATTTAGGGCATCGCCGCGCGTAACCACGCAGTTTTATGGGGGGGCATTTTGAATTATTACGCGCCAAACAAAATGGCGCCCGCGTCCCGTCGGAGCGGACAATAAAATTTTTATTAATCTTGGATGAGATCTCGAATACGAATGGCGTTACAAAACCGCAATCATATTATTAATTTGATAGGTACTTGAAAGTTTTTATTGGCTAATAATTATTATTTTGATGTCATAATAAGTGATGGAAACATTCGCCGTTCAATTACTTCATTTATTATTTTAACTGTCATCTAATATTATATTGTTACTTCAATATATTATGGTAGTTTTGCTTGTATTTCAGATTCTGAGTTCAATGACTTCATGAAAGTATGAAATATATACTTATGGATCATTCCTATAAATTCATAGATTTTAAACATTTGTCATCTGATTTAAACAACGTATTCAAACTCTTTGGGTAAATGTTTTTGATTGAAGATAATGTCTTATTGAATTTTAGACTATGACTCTGAGAAAGGCTAAGTATTTAAAAAAATGTGTAGGTTCCTTGGCGTTAAAAAAATCTTTAAAAACGAATACTATAAGCTATTGGAAAGCAATCACTGTCAAGTACACCCGTTATTCCAAGTACTGAAGCTAAATATTTAACTAAACGTCTTTTACCGCCTCTTTTCCCATGTACGACTGCGTTTCATAAGCGGACAGCGATTTCATAAGCGATATTACAAGCTTTAATATCGTTATTGGTGTAATATTGTACTGAAATTGCTTGGAACTCTTTCAAAGTTTACAGGAAACTACTTAGAAACTTAAAAGTTATTGTTGTATACTATCTTTTAAGAAAGATTCTTTTATATACTTACTTACTTATGTAATATTTTTTCTAATGAATTAAAATGAGTTAAAATCTGAATCAATAGATAACAAGGAAATATAATAAAGCATATTTCACTACATATTGCTTTGCTTACATAGACATAGATAAATAGTAATTTTCTAACGTTTTGTATTACTATTTTATTTTTACTTCACTGCATGAAGTTTTTATTCTAAACAACGTTGATTGATTTCTAGTCTCAAGTGCATATCTAGGCTTTTAAATAGACCTAGCTTTTAGTCAGTACCTTGTCCCATACACTTATAAAGCATTCATACGACAACCGCACCACCCATTTCTTAGTATGTCATTGAACCTAGTATTAAAACGTCTTTTATTTTCATGTAAACTCCTTTTTGTAACGCGTTTGTCGTGAAATAATGAAAGGAATATTATTGTCGCGTAAGATTGCGCTGTTTTTGTCTTTTTATACAGTTTATATTACTGTGATTTTGACTGTTTGGTAGCTTTAAGCTTTTTATTGGTGATACGTATGAATATGTACAAGATATTGCGGTATAAACGTTTCAATTTTAAAAACCAATTCCGAAAATTTCGCCCTTATTCATTAAGATAGAATGAAATATTTAAAGAAAGCTTACTATGTTTTTGCACTTTATCGGTAGTTAAATAACATATTTCCCAATGTTTATTTACCAACGTATCACAAATAAATACCCACTACACGCTTAATATATTGAGCCTTGACCGATCGAGGCATGCATGTCTAACGTGTCACTAGAAAAAAGTAATTATAGGGTACTCTTTAACTTTTAATTGCACAAACTCCGCAATTTCTTGCCAACGCTTTACCAATAAAACGTATGGAAAAACTTCACACACTCAATGGCTCGGAAACAGCATAAATTATTCCAATTAAAGGCGTCTGTACTGTTACGGACTTGTTGAAGCTTCTCCAGACTAGCACGCCCCTCACGTACGAGCAAGCGGTTGCCAACAAATTGTTTATTAATTGTCCACGCGACGCGACGCCGGCCCGGTCCGCCGTCGCGACGTCCCTACATAATAGTCCGTACTCCGTAGTCCGTATCCCTGGAAAGTCCCACTTTAATAAAAGTCCGTAGACGCTCATAATTTTTATGGAGATTTTTTTCGGCCATTCGTCACTGGCTCCGTTCGTGTCATCTGAGAAGATAAATGAATTAATATGTGCCGCGATATCGTGATAATATTTTTTGTTTCGTCGGCTTAATGGTCTTAAGTGAGATTAGAGTTTTGGTCATATTTCACCTGTGAGTAAGTATACCTACTTTGAAGAAATAATGTGAATGTAATTTAAATAAAGGTTGTTTAGCTTTGTACTTTGCATTTAAAATACATTAGGTAATTCCCATAGGGCTTGCTCGCTCTTAACAGAATACATAGTTATACATTTCATTTAACCACAGAATAAATATGATGTCACATGTGATGTAACCAGAGTAACTAACACTAACAAACATACAAGTCAATAAAATGGCACACATATAAACTTCGAGAATCTAACTTACATCGATCTCAAATCAACTCAATACCTCAGCTTAACATTCTTTAACAATACAAAAAACGCTAGAAAATAATGTATGAAACAAAAAAATTGTTTATGCCCTCATACACTCTTCAATTTAATATGTTCCCGCTATAAATTACCGATATAATCTGGAAGTGCCTTTCGGATCGTTCCCGGGACTATTTCCCCGGTGCGATGCCTTTTTATGTGGATGTTTTAAATCCCACATGCTCGTACAGTGCAATTTAGACAAAAATATGGCATTGTAAATTTGGTGTTATGATTCATGACATTTTAACCTGAAGTGAATGCTTATTTAAGATATAATACATACATAACAATTGATTTAAGCCAAAGAATTGAATAGGTAAAAAAAATGTGTTAATTCTACATGCGTATAATGTTATTATTAAGCAATTTCAACTGTTCTTGATTCAAATGCTATCAATACGTCCTAAAGAATTTAGCTTTCGCTTCGCGGTTTCACCTGCGTCCTAGCGTTATTTAAATTTTAATAATAATAAAAATAGCAGTAATTCCAGAACATATAATATGAAGAATCCTTTAAGAATTTTTAAAATCTGTTTTGTGGCGAGCGAGTGAGAGCGTAACAAACAAACTTACATTCGCATTTATATAGTACTAGTGGCTCCCCACGGTTTCACCCGCGTACCCGGGAGAGCATCAATTTTCCCGGGATAAAAAGTAGCCTATGTCCTTACTCCGGCTTTAGACAATCTGTGTACCAAATTTAATTTAAATCGGTAGTAGTTTTAGCGTGAAAGCGAGACAGACAGAGTTACTTTCTCATTTATAATATTAGTAAAGACGTCAGTTAAAAAGGTGGACGTCACATAGAACATGTCTGTCAATAGACATGAATAATTGAATAATGTCAAATAGTCCTACATTTCAGAATGTGTAATACGGAATTCTACTTACTAATTATTACGTCGCTTACATAACATGAACTGTCCTACTGTCCGTCCGTCCACCGATCCATAATGTAGCCTTTTCTTGAACCGGATGTACCTAACATAATTACTATGTAGTGTAATTAAATAATGTTGTGGGAAATAATACAATAATTTTGGGACATTTCTTATTATAAAACTACATATATGATCCTAAAACTTATCAGATAAAGTTTATGTTACCAACTGATATATAAAGCTGCTTTGGAAGAATAGCGTGTAATTACCAAATACATACTATAAAATTTAGTTTTCACCATTCAACTTAACATGATCTGTTTTATATACTTTTTATTATATAGTTGTTGTTATAGAAATATAGTACATATTTCTATAACAACAACTACGGGCGTAGCGCCACCGGAATACTGTTTCCTATTGGTCATATGTAGAAAAAAAGAAAGAAAGAAAGAAAGAAAGAAAGAAAGAAAGAAAGAAAGAAAGAAAGAAAACATTAAACGTTATAATAATATAGCATTTTAAGTTTTACTCTATTTGAGTTACGACAGTATTCTTCCAAAGCAGTGATATGTACATACTAGTTCTTTATTAGATATCTATGTAAGTGTATGCCTATAAGGGTTGTTTTGATTGGGAATCAAACCCAGGACTTGTGGTGTGATTATCAACGTATATATCTAAGTACCTAAGTCATTATAAAGCGGTATTTTGTTTAATTGGAATTATATCTGGAAACTACAGATCCGATTTTAAAAACTATATAACATGTAATTCTGGTGAAACTGCAATAAAATTTGGTGTGTTTTTATATGAAACGCTTATTTAATATATATATATATATAATACTTTTTTATTTTCCAGGTAAGCAACATTTCATAACAAGTTCCCTTCAGTGGGTGAGTCAATGAATAATAATATCTACAAGGTAATTTCCATTTCGTTTATTTTATCATTAATGTGCGGAACCCCTCTAGAATCGATTGACGATGATGCCGCAAGAATTCCGCCTAAACGACAAGACAGAGTATCTCTTAATCAAATAATGTTAACACTTGGGACACAGTGCCAGTCAGGTCTGCAAACAAGTCTTATTTTAGGAAACGTCATGAATTTTTTCAGGTTTAAATACCTACATTTCATTTAAAATTTTACGATCGAAGTTAACTTAAACTAAGTATATGTACTAATTTATTGCATTATACCTATATGAAAACTATACCAATCTAATGTCATGTAGGTACTTACTTATTGTTTTTTGCTTATGTGTGTCAATTTATATTTCTGCTTTTCTCCATTAAACAATGTTAAGTTATGGCATCTAAACAATAATCAAAGGTAATTATTTCAAAGTACTTTTGTATCATAAACTAACCAATGGTTACTAAGCTGCAATACCTAACTCGCCAACAAATCTGTTCGTAACTCTAGTCGCCGGTGTGTCTCAGTAGTAAACCACGCGTTCTAAGATTTTAATTTGGCCCGCTCGAGGAGCCTAGTCGTTTTAATCAGGGTGGAAGCCACGAGGCTTGTTTAAATTTTCTATTAAATCCACAAGACGAGTAAGGAAAGACAAAAGCGACGTATCTCCCGATCTATTAATAAGGCAGTTTAATTTGGAGACGATGGCAGTACGGAACGCACAAAAATAAACATTTAAAATATGTAATTTTTAAGTTATTTTAAATTTATTAGTATTGTGATTGGAACTCTTAAAAGTAAGTTCTTAACAGACTATTTGAAGCTATCCTAGTTTGAGGTATGTTACCTTACTAGAATGATTAGCACATACCTTTAAAATACATCCAAATAAATAAATTGCTTCCAATTGAAGGTTGAAGACGCTCAAAAATAATGAATATGAAATAATACTATTGTATGAAATGTCCATGAAAAATATGTTAGGTAAAAAGGTCTATAAGCATAATATTTTTCCTAGAATATTACTTGTACCCAAGTTCTAGGAGAAAAATATATTTGGTCTATCATATTAGGTAATAAATAGCCTAGGCATATCAATATCATCCAGTCTAGATTTCCAATAAGTCTCATGAAATATTTCAGAGCATTGTTTAACATTTTCACCATTCCCTTTCATTCTTCAAGTATCTCGTTGCGAGCTCCAGTGTCTCAAGTAGGTCTAAAAATGACACTCCATTTTTTGTTTGCTATCTGAGAGCTTGTTATAAAAATATGTTACTGTGCGTTTGCTTTTTGACCTCAAAGTCGAGAGAATAAATACCTACTTAAGCACACGATTTGATGTTGAAGTACATAATTATTTGTGTAATTACTTACCTACTTGGACAGGTCTAAAGAGTATTTTAAATAAAACATGGTAAAAACCATAAATTTATTTTAATAACACTGTAATAAAAAAAAATTATATGACTTCTTAAGATGAAAAAAAATGTTGCATTTTAAGTTCATTTAACATGTTTGGCAAAAGATGCAGTTTGAGGCGGCCATGTTTGTTTTTTCTCGACCACGCCAGGCGTTAAGTGCAGGGGTCATCAATCGGTATCCATGGTCCCACGAAACGACTCCTTGGAGACTACTTGGGGTAGTCATCGTCGTTTCCAACCATCGCCATTATTAAAGAAAAAAGCGGTATCAGCGATACAAGGGTGATATAATGCTTTGGGGTAGGGAATTTGACTACAAGTTGGATGTAGGATAGTGACCTCTAGAACAAACATTGATGTGTTTGAACATAGAACATGTATTGTTATGTGTCTGTGTGTAGAAATATATATGTATTTATTAGAAAGTCGTATTATGTAGTTCCTACCCATATCAGCGATCTGTTCTGCATAGTACAAGCTCAGCTTAATTTGAAATCTGAATATCTGAAATACCTACATTTACAAATGTACCCTGGATAAATTCTGCACTTTTTGCTTCAAAACTCGTCATTGTGTAAATTAACTATAAATTGATTCTGTTTTCCTTTGTATAACTGTATGATTTACAGTTTTTTTGTGCCGACGCTACACCTAGTTGTGACAGCAACGTACGAGACAGATTAATGGTTATATTTAAATTATTCTCCTCTATTTCATGTCGTTTTTTGCAGACGGTATATTTTTTATGTTGTTTCCGTTTTTCCTTCAGCTGTAATCTGAACCTGCATTTTTCATCGTGTGTTTCTATTTTTCTGTTTGTTTTGCAGTTTTACACGTGATTTATAAATAAAGTAATTTAATGTCGAATGTGAATTGGAAATTGTTTCAGACAGACTAAAATATTGCGACGTTCATTTCTATATTTGATTTTCGTAACCGGACCGAGTTTTTCGATATATTCTATAAATAATTTCGCTAATGTTCGCTTTTTAGGAATGAATAAATAAATTTAATAATAGTACTAAATATTCTTAAGTAATCATATATTTATACATTTATTAGGTATAAGATTTACATTAAATTCAAAATTATCAATTTCCCCCAAACGTAGGTATCATGGAAAACATGTAATTTTAAAGCTATCAAATTGATACTGTCATTTACAAGAACAGTCAATCAATATACAAGAAAGCAAGACAATCGTCTTCACCATTAGGGTCCCGTAAAGGGTTCTAATTATAGAGGAGACAGGAGGAAAGTGGCAATTAAAATTTGTTTAACGTTATCTGTAGCTGCAGGGCAAGTTGGGGTGAAGTGGAGTGTGATTGCTTTTACGATTGATTAGAGTTTCAATTTATTATTCAAAATTGAATATTGTTGTACCTGACAATAGAATGGCTTCCTATCACGTCACTGTGAAACACGAATATTACTCGTAATGACACGTTTGACGATTTGCATCTAAAATTGTGTAATTTTACTCTACATGTTGTATATATATTTTAGCTTTACAATATTACCGTTTCAAGGCTGCTAGAAAAAAGTTGTTACACTGATTACTTTTCTCTCATAAGTAAGGGGACTAATTTCCTTAGTCCAAAAAACAGCAATAAAGATTTTTATGTAGTTCACAAGGTACAATCGTGTCCCATAATCTCACTTTGCCATAAATCACACTTTCCTTGAAAGTTTTACACTACTACACATGTAATATAATGTGTGTGTGTGTGTGCTTAATCTCTGTTTAAGCGTGCACGAGGTAACACGCCAAATGCACATTAATATTACAACTTAGTAGAGTTATAACTAAGAGTGGGTTAAGTCATAAGCTTAGATGGCAAGAAGATTCTGGAAAACATATCTATGACATACATGGGTGTTTTGTTTTTCGCATTAGCGAAGATAATAAGATGGTACAATATTTACTATACTGCTTACAGTCTTAATTGTACGCAAATAATTAAGAAATTTGTAAAAGTTTCTATTCAGGTAATTCTTGTTTATGGTAAAATCCGACAGTATGTTTATTTCTTACTGCAACCACTTTACCCCGCTTTCCTCTCATCACTCAAAACTGTGTTCATAATCTAACTACGAGAAATTTTGCGGAAAAAATATAGATCCAATCAATGAATCGATATAGGAACTTAATTCTGGTTCAGTTCAATCATATTTTTTTATCATATTATCAAATAGGTTTTTTATATGACTTAACTACTTCAATTACTTACGTTAAATAGGTATATTAAGTAGTAATAAGCAGATTCGTTCAAGCTGTTGAACATTTTCCTGTCGATAGAAAAAAGTTGCATTATTAAAATAAAGCTACTTACATTATTCATCCTATTATTATTATAATGACAGATTAAATATCAGATTAAACTGTATTACAGTCTGTAATTATAGAGGAAAATAGTGTATAAAATATTTGTATGTTCACGACCTCTATCTTCGATAAGGCAGGCAGAAGTATAATATAAGGCTTACGCTTGTCCCGCAGTCCTGCCACACGGCGCCCAGGCGTCTTTGAAACACCCAGGGGTTTAGTGGGTAGGCACCGGCTCCCCCTGGAGCTGCCGGGTATCCTATGAGGATTCCCCTGGGACATCAAAAAAGAAAAGGCAGAAGTATTATATAACTAGGTATATCCGGTGATTGTCGCCGTCTCTCGGGTACCAATCTTAGTTTTGTAATCTCTTATGTCATTTACGGGAATCGAATCATACACCTCCAACCACACCAAAAATGTTTTTATTTTTTATTCTTCCAAAATATAAATCCAGATTCAAAATCACACGCGAAACATTCCAGACGTCAGTGGAAACCGAATCCACGTAACATGTACCCGGAAATTATAAATTTAAACCTTTTACTCTGGATTCTAACTAAATACATTAGCTATTTAGTAGCAGACTTAACCCGAGTCCGCTGCGCTGTCTGCTTAATTTGCCATGAAAACACGCAAACAGTCCAGATACACCGCTCTATAGTAACTGGAAACGGTAACGGAAGTGGGGATATAGTGAGCGTACTCGAGCGGACATATCATAACGTATAAAATGTTGTATAGTTAGCCTTAGGACATATATTTATTTATCATTGACAGCCCGGTTGGCTTTGTGGTTAGTGACCCTGACTTTCAAGCCGCGGGTCGTGCGTTCGAATCCCACCCAGGACAAACATTTGTATGCATGAATATGTCTGTTTGTCCTGTGTCTGGATGTAAATATCTATATAAGTATGTATTTAAAAGTAGTATATGTAGTATATCAGCTATCTCGTTACCATAACGCAAGCTCACTTTGATGCTTAATTTGGAATCAGATTGGCCGTGTGTGAAAAATGTCCCAGGATATTTATTTATGTACGGCCAGATTTTATACCTAGCTAAAGAGAGTTGTAACAAGATAACTATTAAATAAAATTACACAGTGTACATTATACCTAATGATATTGACACCCATTATCACCCATATAGTTAATTTGGTTAATAGAAAAGTTATTTGTAGTAAGTAAATTTTTCGTGAATTTTGAGCGACACTAAGACAACTCAGCCAATGACATAAACAACTACAACACAACATGCAGGAAACCTATTATAGTAATTTTATTCCTAAAACGGAAAGGAACATCAACTCATAATTTTGCGATAAGGAAATAAAGTTATGCTGTCAAACCACCAGTCTTCCTATCTAATTAGGTTACGAATGAGTGAGACGCATATATTTTAATTGCACCTCTATGAATACGAGTGTAAAATATAACCTAAAAATAGTCACTTCTTGTAAGCTTACATCTTGTAAGTTACTAAATATGTAGATGTACCTATTTATCCTCAGTTGCGTCTAACCAGCTGCTTTTGTTTTACTAACGAGTGCTCCTTTTTGTAACATATATATATAGTGTATTATATACATTTAGTTTACGACCACTTCTGTAATAGTTATATGGAGTAAATTGACTAGAATTATTCTGAGGTTGCGCCAGCAATTTATATGTATACTTAGATAAATTATGGTTATATGTTGTTTTAGTTTTTGGTAAGTGTGTATTGTTTTACTTAGTTTAAATATTAGATAAACTCTCTATACATCCAAATTACAGCCCTTTAAATATTTATTAATAATCGGTGAAGCGAATACATAAGTGGAAACTAATAAATCATCAATAAAATCGCAACAAAACATGAATAATGACGCTTAATTTACCGATATTTGATTTATCAAATAAATATGTCATTAAAAGTTAAATAGCCTGTGTAAACCATCATCCGATATTTATCTGCGACAGTAAATTGCCAGCCTCGTTGATTTAAACTTTGATTTTTGCATTAACCATACCATACCATAAGCCATTAATATTCCGCATAGTTTCCAATTTTAACGAATCTGACACGTCCAAACTTTACTGTTTGAATGGCCGTCATTAATATTAAAATGCTGGTTTCGTATTCCAATGAAATATTGATACAAATATCATGGTAGTTACCAAAAAGCAAAAGTTTGTAAATATTCTAAAGTGATGACTTATGTACCTACGTGTACAGTACAATGTTGCAGCACAAAATGGAAATATTAAGTGAACTGAATATTTAAGCATCTGTAATACTCATTGACAGTTGGAGTTTTACAGCCTTTTAGCTGCTAATCATTGAGTGTTTTTCACTTTTAACTCTACATCAATGTCAAAATATTAACTTAAGCAAAATTACTTAGATGTCATTTTACAATAGATCGAAATATAAATTTGACATAAGAAGTACACTGACCTTAAATAGACGTCCGACGCTATTTTAAACATTAAGACGCCCATACATCTAAGTCTGTATCACACTATAATGAGAGAAAACGAGACACTAGACAGCTTTCAATTGAATATATTTTTAATGTATAACAAAGAATAGCGAACAATTCTCTAGGAGCTAAAAATACGAAAAAATAAAGATATTATTAGATGGTGTTATAAAATTTCTAGAATACACAATGTTCAGGAACATACCTTAATCATATAATATCATTAAAATGTCAATAGGACGTGGTAAATTTAGAAAATGTAGTCTATATTTGTTCGTATCGAATTTACTTGCGATCGGAAAGGTAGCAAATGTGAGATATTGGTTCGGATGTACGAAAATATATGGACGTAGAGTGAAATAAAACATTTTTATTGTCCAATAATATTAGTTTTATATTTATAATATGGTTCGTATAATAAACACAATTCAACCAACGGCATGTGTGTGTTTGTTTTCAATTATCTGAGGCGACTTATAAGTGCATCACAATTTTATTAACTCATTATAAAAGTTCCTCTTTTAAAAATACATACATTATGTAAACTTTATCACTTTCAGAGAACTATCTATATCTATACTAATATATTAAACTGAAGAGTTATCTCGGGATCCGATTAGAAAAATTTTTTCAGCGTTAAATAGCCCATTTATCGAGGAAGGCTATAGGCTATATATCATCACGCTATGACGAATTGGAGCGGAGAATCAATCGAAAATGTTACAAAATCGGGCAAGTAATGCTAACGAAGTTGCGTGGGTCAACTAGTCCTATAATGTTACCTCTTTACAATAACCCTGTAAAATAATCTCTCGTAAAATCTATCGGTCTTTGAATGCGAATCAATTCTCTTCAGCTTGTTTAGACACGATCGTCTCGTTACCTGTCTGTTACAAAATACAATTCAATACGAAAATAAATATATATCGAAACACTTGTTAGGATTTCGCGGCGATCGTGGATTTTACCGCCGCATCCATCACGGCAGATTTATCTTGAGTTTCTGTAGTGTCTTGTGGAGGTTCAAATGTCTTGCCTATTGATTTTGTGGAAATGGAGGCACGTCTCGATTCACGTGGCATTGGCTGGGGAATAATATTTCCTTTTGGATATAGACGCCTCCGCCTCGCTTAGTGGCGGTACGCCTTTTTAACTTACGCTTTAACCAGTGGGTAGGTGGATTGTGGCGATTTCGAATTTAGAACTCGTTTATTTTAAAAGATTTGATTAGTCGTTGCTAAATACTTACGAGTTACATACATAAGCCATTTTTAAACGACTTCAAAAAGGAGGAGGTTCTCAATTCGACGGGTATGTTTTTTTTTTTTTTTTTTTTTTTTTTTTTATGTTTGTTACCTCAGAACTTTCGACTGGGCGAAGGGATTTAAATTATTATTTTTTTATTTGAAAGCTGGTGCTTCCCGATTGGTCCCATTTCATTATCATCACGCTACGTCCAATAGGAGCGGAGCACCAATGAAGAATGTTTCAAAATCGGGAGATTTCTTTTCCTGTTTAGAGGTTCCGCTGCGTACGCTGCGTAAACGGTTAAAGTTACGCTAAAATAATGTATGACAGAATTGTTCTCCTTTAAAAGATCTAAAAAAAAGTCCGCGACAGCATATGTCTATCTGTTAAGGTTGGTTCACTATAACCATTTTTATACTAACTCAATTTGTTCTAAAATAAAGCATTATTTGTGATGGTGTTTTTATAAAGATGATATTAATCCTTATCCCAATAAATACGTTATTCACCACAAGCATTTAATTTAAAACAAAATTGCCATTTACAGCATTCGATTTCAATGAATATCTTAGGAGATATCGCAAATTTTAAATAACATCGCAGCAAAATAATGATCAAGTACTTCGCGCGCCTTTAAGCGCTGCCGGCCCAGCGCTTGTGCAGTCATCGGTTCGCTCTGCGAGACCATACTTCTACGTAAACAAAGACACAGGTTGAAAGTTAGCGTTAGCCCAAAGTAACTATGTATTCCACGTGAACGAAGTCGCGGGCAGAAGCTAGTCTATACTAATATTATAAAGAGGAAATATTTGTTTGTTTGTAATGAATAGGCTCCGAAACTACTGGACCGATTTCAAAAATTCTTTCACCTTTGGAAAGCTACATTATCCCCGAGTAACATAGGCTATATTTTATCCCTGTATTCCCACGGGAACGGGAACTACGCGGGTAAAACCGCGCGAAGGCAGCTAGTTTATAAATAAATCGAATCGGCTATATTGACTTACTCGCTCATTTGTCACACACACATACTTAATGCAAATTTTATATACTTACTAGCTGCCGCCCCGCGGTTTCACCCGCGTAGTTGTTCCCGTCATCACAGGGGTATGAAAAGTAGGTAGATGTTGCCCGATTCTCAGGCCTACCCAATATGCACACAAAATTTCATGAGAATCGGTAAAGCCGTATCGGAGGAGTTTAATCACAAACACCGCGACACGAGAATTTTATATATTAGATTAGTATAGTAGGTAGTATACTTTATAGAAGTTCCTAAGATTAGCGCGTTCAACCAAAGAAACAAACCAACAAACAAGCAAACTCTTCCGCTTTATGATGTTAGTAGGTATAGATAAATAAACCATAGCACTCTTTTCAAAACTATTTTCATGTAAAGCCGCATTTTCGAGAGTCTATTTGTACGCTCATCGCAAGTCTCTTTTGTTTGAAATTGTCCTCGAAGTAGATTGCTTCTGTTGAGATAGGCGTTTTTCCTTACCCATATTCAGATAAAAATCAAAAAATAAACAAAAATTTTAACAAAAAAAAAACCGACTTCAAAAAAAGAAACTATTCCTAAACAAACTAATACGCACTAAAAAGAAAAAAATAATTGCAAATTAAAATGTTTTCGTTAATAAAAAAATAAAATGAAAAATATTAGACTACTTTAAAGTCAATCAAATTATTACGATAAATATATTGTAGTTACAATTAATGTTATTTTTGGAGTCGGTGTCAGCCAAGGAAACACTACAATATACGAGAATACTATAGTAAATTCTTCGTAAAGTATAATCTTCGCGACGAAACTCCGTGCACACTGAGGGCACGTGAGTACGCAGTTCTCATAATGATATGATATGGCAGCAGGCGGGCGAGCCTTTAACTGGTCGCGTTTGGTATCAAGGTCAGCTTTACGCTGAACCTCGAACTCGTGTACTTGGCTGTTCACCATCCTGCGCCATTCTGGCCGCTATGCTGCCAAACGTTCTCAACGAGAGGGACCTATATTGCATCTCTTCATGTGTCGCTTTTAGACATCTTTGTACCGGAGAAAAGGACCGCCATGATTCCGTTTGCCCTTCTCCAGTTCTGAGTAGAGACATACTTACAAGCCTACGTTGGCTGACACCGACTCCAAAAATAACATTAATTGTAACTACAATATATTTATCGTAATAATTTGATTGACTTTAAAGTAGTCTAATATTTTTCATTTTATTTTTTTATTAACGAAAACATTTTAATTTGCAATTATTTTTTTCTTTTTAGTGCGTATTAGTTTGTTTAGGAATAGTTTCTTTTTTTGAAGTCGGTTTTTTTTGTCGTTTAATTTTGCGTAGGAGAAGAGTTTGTTTGTTTCAACGTACTAATCTCAGAAACTACTGGTCTGATTTGAAAAATTATTTCAGTGTTAGATAGCCTATTTTTTGAGGAAGGCTATAGGCTATATCTATGGGCTATATACCTATCATCATACTACGACGAATATAAGCGGACGCTAACGAAGTTGCGCAGGTCAACTAGTTTGTTTTCATTATAAAGAGTAGAATCAGTCTTTAACTCAATAAAAACGATTGTCGATAAATTGTATCATCCCTAAAACGTCTCAATGCCCACTAGTGTTGTAAATAGAGAGCGTTCGTTTTATTTTTACTGTTCCATATATTGACTGGAAGGCCCCTAACATAGTTGCGGCAGCTATCTCTTAGTTTATTTCTCTGAATTTCCCTATATACGAGATTCCCTCGAATTTCTCAAGGAGCGGACGCACCGTTGTTGCTCCCCGCCGGTCATTTACTTTGTTGTGCGAGTGAGAAGGTTATATATGACTTTTAATAAAATGTTGCCAGATCAGTGTCGAATACGGAATGAGAGTCTGTGAGATTTTCTCCGCAATGTAATTTGAGGTTGACGAAAAAATTGTTTACCTACTTCAATATTTTTTTGATTTGTTTATTTCTTGTAATGTGAGTGAAATCTATAGCTTTATATATTACAGCTAGAATCAAAGACAAGAGCAAATTCGAAAAGAATTAAAAAAGTTTTGCCTTTTCTAACTCGTCCCAATCGGTATTGGTCCATAAAAATGGCTGACCCTAAAAGTAAACGAAAAGTTTTTTAATTTAACCCACCTGATGGTGGCATGGGGAATTAAAAGAAAAAAATACTTATATATATTTTAGATGTAGGTATACACATTTTTTTATCTACTCCAATTTCAAAATCTTAAAGAAAAATAATATTGCAGTTTAAAAATGGAACGTACTTGCTGAAATTTACAGCCAATCATGGGTGGGAAAATAAAAACGTTATTACATGTATATAAGGTTCAAAATAGTGAGGTATCCTTAGTGTTTGCGTCATATTAAGTCTTCATTGCGTGCAATATCGTCGAGCAACAATGGTGTCGACCCTGCTGGGGTCGGGACACCCGCATTCTATCACCGGCAGGATTAACACGATTTGCCTGCTTCCCGAATTAAATTATCACACTTAGTTATACTTGTACTAGATGGGACAATGTGACATGTAACTTAGTGTTGTTTTGTTATTTTGAGAATGAGAAACTGATTATGATGGATTTAAAAGTGATTATGATTGATTTTAGGTAGTCTAGGTTTGAAAGGGTATTTTGGAGGACTTAAACTAAACTGTGTTTGATACCCCTTATTCGGATCATGTCCTAATTAGAGCATATCGACTTGGACATAAGTGTCTATTCGAATGAATAAATATTTCTTTAGAAACAATACAGCAAGTTCCAATAACAAGTTAGACTAGTTCACAGAACTGAATAATTCTAGGAAAAGAAGTGACCCAATTTAAATATTCATTGGTACATCTAGACAGTTGACATCGATGACACCCGAGGGATCTTATAGGTCAGTTAACAAAAGATCACGACTCTATAGGTGTTTTGTTTGGGCCCGCATGGCCCATGGGGCGAGCTAATAGGATTTTTGAGCCCGTCCGTATTAGGGTTAAACGAGAATTTTACACCGACGTATGCGTGGGTAGTTGTGAGTTATTCCTTTAAGTGACATTGTTTTTGTAATGTCAGATGTATACTTGACAGTTCGAAATTCAATGTCTTTTTAGGCCCTAATAAAAATATAGCGGATCGGACGGATTTTCAATTGAGGAGTGACGGAATTTAGAACTAGTAAATAAATAGTCTATTTAATCAAGGTTTTTTGGCAAATATCCGATCCAATCTATGTATAAAGTATGAACTATATATCCTTTTTTATATTCAAAAAAGGTATTTCAATAAATTTAAATCCAATTTAAGTTTATCGGTACGTTATTTAGCTAAATCCATCATACGAAATACTCGTAGCTAGAAGAATTTATATTTTATTATTTGACCAATAAATCCAAGTGAAACTTTGATCCAACTTTGATAGTTCTTCAGGAATGTCTGACTGGCGGGCGACTTGCAAACTTCTTTCATTCTAGCTTCACTGAAATAACGGGATTATGTTGTTTCACTGTAAATCTAAATTGGAGTTTTTTTCTTACAGCACTTTTGTTTAGTCTCTAAAGTGATAAATTTAGGAGTCAATTAATTATAAGGTCGAAAGTTAACACGTGGGTATACTAGAGCATACAAAGTTATAAGAAAACTAACTCAAATGTGAAAATTACTCGCCCAAGGTAAATACTTGTCGAGGATTCTCTTCACATTATCTTTCTAAATAATTAGATTCTAAACGATTCATATAATTTAAGTATCCCCTTCGTAATCTGTTTGAAATGACGTTACGACCATTTTAAAAAGAGATTTATGCACAACTATAAATAAGGCAACACGTTCGCTTCTTAAAATTACAGGGTACGCTCAATTAGAGGCGTCTTCAGCATTTGAACTCGAGATTATGCGAGTAGTTTCTAAGCTAATAGCTTTAAGTAGTTGGCAAACAGGTATCTCGATGCAAGAACATGCTTATTGGAAGTTGTTGAGTATTAATAATATCGCATTAACAGGTACTTAGCTATTGCGAGTGCCGTGAGACGTTGATTCCGCAGTCGATGTTGCTAGCCTAAGTACGGCTTAGGAAAGTTGATCTCTAGTGATTACGTTTTCATTTTCAACCGTTTCCCAGGCTTCTGTCCGATCTCGGATATTATCATAAAAGTTATCCCTTGTTGTACGTGTATTTTCATTGCGAACCATTCAATTTATCAAATAGAATTTCGCGCAACAACATTGGACGTCCGAACTTAAAGTGCTCGCTTATAATTTCAAATCAGATATAAGCGGCGCGGACCAGACTCGGCCGGACCGATCCGGCCCGAACTGGATTACAACCGGGACTAACTGGTATAGAGACCGGATTAATCCGGTAAAGTTCCGCGCATGGTTACGCTGATTTAGAAACTTGTTCTTGTTTGTTTCTTCAAATGCTGGCCAGTAAGGATTCTATTGAGTTTCTGTTTAGTTTAATGGAAACTAATTCTGGATAACCAGCCTTTTGTGTAGAGCCCAACCCGTTGATTACTACACATGTTTAACGAATTTCAAAGCTCGTTAGCCTTAAACACTTATTGTAAAGGCCTTACCTAAAAGTTTTTTATAGGTAGGTATGGACTTCTAGGATGAATTCGAACTAAACTAATGTATAAGGTAAGTACTATTATAATATGGATACGCGTAAAGAAATTCAAAACTAAGTGGACTTTAAAAGACAAATAATATCGTGTAGCAATAGTAAATAAAATTGCTGTCGAAGCGGCTGATAGGAAATTGTAAGAGAAATGCAATTGCTCAATATTTGTAATATTTCGTCGCAGTACAATAATGCTATGCCAGCACCAACAATACGAGCTCAGATAGAAGTTTCAGATGAAATATTTTCAAGTAAACTATGTTGTATTCACCATCAAAAACAGGATTTCCCAACGAATGGACAGTAAACATCCGTTGGCGACGCACTTCAAAAGACTTTGTCAGTACACTCGGCTGCAATAAAATACTATCTTGCTTCAGTAACTCGGTCGCTTGCTTTAACTTAAAACTAAATTTCATTCATTTAGCTCTTGTGTACGTCTAGTCTTAAATAAAATTTAATGTGGCCTCCATTTTGAATTGTAAAGATATGGCTTAATGTGAAACGTTTACTTGCATTTTTGTCTATCTAATCTTTTCAGGTGCAAAATTACTTTAAAGTTGATCTATACTAATATTTGTTTGTTTGTATGAACGCGCTAATCTCAGGAACTACTGGTCCGATATGAAATTTTTTTTCGATGTTATTTAGCCCATTTAACGAGAAAGACTATAGGCTATAATATCGTCACGGTACGTCGAATAGGAGCGGAACACCAATAAAAAATGTTGCAAAACTGGCAAGTGACGCTAACGAAGTTGCACGTGTCAACTAGTCTTGTATCATTAGATACAAATACATAATTTCACTTGAATTTTATTCAATTGACAAATATACGATCCTATTAATAGCTATTTCAATATTAAATCCTTTAGATACATTTTCATGAATTTCACATGAAATGTAAGATAAAACCCATTTTGTAAAAGGTTATCATTAACAAGTGTTACACAGATGAACTCACACAAGTTGTAGCTACAGAAACCAACGGGCCGTGAATTAATTCATCACAGTATACTAATTAGGTATATGATCTTCAAAGGGCCCGCCAGGTACATACAATATATTATGTTTGTTTATATCCAAGTTAAATTACGTCTACAAATAGAATGTAATTTTCTGTAAGTACGACTGTTGTAATCAAATTTTAGTGTAATACAGTTGGCTGCATTGTTTATATTGTAATCATTTCTGCTGCTGGTTTGAAAACTATCTTTGATGTTACTGTTTTAATGAGGCAATTTTTTTCTCTTCCTGAGGTCTTTTTAGGGTTCCGCAGCCAAATGATATAAAACGGAACCCTTATAGATTCGTCATGTCTGTCTATCGGTCTGTCTGTCTGTCCGTCCGTATATCACAGCCACTTTCAGGCAACTAGGCCCATGATAAATATATCTTAAATCCAAGCCTGCATATTTATTAAATTATATACTACTATATAAAACTAGGGTATGTTTAGTTTATTGTTAACAGTGAGAGGGTTAAGATCAGAGATTGGTGAAAATAATGTATTGAAGGATTCTCTAAGTTTGTGATACATCCAACCATTAGCTAGTTTGAATCAAAAGTAAATGCCATATATTTTTTAATTCTGTTTATTTATATATATTTTTAGTCGTAAAATGAGATACTTAGTTTTTCAGTGCAAATTTGCTTTTTTTCTGAAGGCGAATATTATTAAGTAACTTTCATAGTATACATAATTACCTTAGCTATAGTTATTATAACAGTATATTTCTCTTATTATGAGTATTGTTTTTCATAACGTGAATCCTTAGTACCACCGAAATGTAAACAATTGTGCAAAACAAATTAATTAAGCTCAAAAACACGTTATTGAATCCTTTATAGGAAACCAATGAAGTGTTATAAGAACTTTTAAGTCAACATGGACATTCATTCAACTCATTGTAAAGGTAAATTTTTACTTTACTCGTACAAATTTGAAAAATAATAAGCATTATACAAACAGCGAAGCAAAGTTTGTTAAAGAATCTACATAAACAATTGTTGTTATTCTCTCCTAATTTTATTTCGTGTTCATATTTATTGAGTTCATTATAAAACTAAATAAGATTTACTTTAACAACTAGAACGTCTGATTGACTTGGCCTATTTCAATAAAATTTTAAGTTTTATTTTCATTTTGTAATAGTATTTTCATTCAATAAATTTGAGGATAAATGAGCTATCTAAAAAGAAAATATTTATTCATAGATATTTTTAAAAATCGAGTTTTGTTACAAATTGGATCAGTCTGACAAAGGTCGAAATAATTTCAATCGTTCTTGAAAAACATAAGCTTTCGTATTTTTATAATAATAGGTTAAATAAAATTTATTTTTTGTTGGTAAATAATGAATATGTTTTTTTATAAAATTAAGAAGTCTTCGTTATATAAATTAAATATGTCGTGACCTAACACAGCTCCCTGGGGAATGCCAGAAACCACGAGCGGTTGCAAACCTCCCTCACTTCCGTTTTAACTGCGGTTACAAGAAACATTCCCCTGGAATTAAATTACACTCACAAGAGCAGCATAGATATATGTACAGACTTGCAGATACCTCTGAAACAGGGTAATGACTTATTCACAAGCTCATGTGAAAACTATCATATGTTTTTGCTGTTTAATAGTTTTCAACTTACCATCTGTAGGGATAGAAAACAACACAAATTATACTTTCATAAGCATGATATATTTGCGTGTAGATGAAGCATTTGATAATAGTTTTATTACCTAATGTAGGTATAATATAGATCTAACAACAATAAGTAAAAAAAAGTCAACAGTCAACAAAAAATGCCAACAATCAGTCAAGAAGCAAAAGTTTTTATTCCAACCATCCATAAAAATCAAAACTTTAAACGTCATACAAACTCCAAACGAATCTGGTATTAACAATAAATAAGCAAGATATAAAACAGTAGTAAACAAACTTCTTTCAAAGAGCTCACCTCCAAAATGCCACAAAATCTTAATACGTGTACAAATTCTGAAAGTTACAGCATCCTCATCTGGCTAAGTCGGTCGAATTATGAAATTTAAGCCAAGACCAGGATCGGTCGAACGGATACGAATATCAAAGTTTATGGAGAACTTTGTAGAAAGTCCGCAAGTCGGTGGAACTTTTCAGACCACTGTGGACCGCTATTTGAAAAATGAATTGTCTGCACTTCAAATATATGGTCTTAGTTGCCGGTCTGTGAAAATATGAAAACTAAATCGTGTGCTTTGGAATCTGCTGCAAAAAATATTTAAATTATATTGTCCTATCGTCTAGGATTCTTTTATTGCAACTGTGTTATAGAGAGAATATTAAAATGTAAGAGTTCAACTGAGCATTCAAATAAAAATATTTCTCAGAAAAAAACAGAGGCCGCTTACTCGCAAATAACTCATAATGCGAGAACGTTCGCTGAATTTATTAGTAAAGTTACATGTAGGTTCGTACTTCACTCTTAAGTTACGATCGAAACGCATGCTAACTTACAAGTTATAAGTGTAACATGAGCTACAAGCTTCACGAATATTAACGTTTCAACTTAAATTGTTGCTTAAACATATTCTAATTTCATAAGTAATTGCTAATTGTTGCATGCCATGTAATAATATGGTCTGCAGTTTGTTGGTTTCTGGAGTCGTAGTTTTACCATGAGCATTTTTACTATGGGCTAATAATATCTTGGCGCTTGAACTTATTAAACTTTAGGTTCATTAACTTGTGGGTTTTATTAAAGCTGTTTTAAAGCACATGTAGTAAGCCAACGATCGTGGTAGTTCGAATTATCTTTATCCCAATCAACCATTTAAATAGATTGAAAAAAAAATCTATATCTTCGCTTCCTTAGGGATTCTTCTTTAGTATTCAGTCCACATTTATCGGATCTATGATTTCTTGGTCTTCCCCCGGTCCCACCATTTTACCAACCGAGTTATACTTGCAATAAGCATATGCAAAGTGTATATTAGGTATTCAGGCCGCATCGAGGAACGCAGTTGGAGTCAACTTATATATATGCGTCAAATATGACATTTGAATGCATTCGAGAAAGGGATTGTAATAGTTTCTAGTCCTTATACGTTGTTACTGTTAGTTTGAAACCTGCACTCAAGTTCGTGTAACTTTCAATGTACTCGGGTGGAGTTATTGGCTTAATTTTGATCTGGTATGCATTAATTTTGTATTTAAATGTTGCTACAAATTTTAGAGGATTTTATGCGCATTTCATAGTTATCAGGGTTGGTGTACCCACTGCCTCGGGTATACCATGGGTTACCATCCAGGATAAATATTTACTGTCTGGCTGGCTGTCTCTGTATGATACAAACAAATATGTTTGGGGCTTCTAAAATTCGATATTATAACATTATGTGGAATGGGATTTTTATTAAGATCCATAAAATATTTGTTTGATGTGTACACGGTTGTAGTTCACCCTTGACGTTGAACCAATAGATTTTTGTCTGACAATTTGTCAAAGCATATTTATAACAAATAACAGCTTACGTCCTTTACCTTTCAAGTGAAATATTTATAAGAAACAATACAAAAACCTTATTGAATATTGTTGGAGGAATGAAAAGCTGTAAAAGAGAAACTTGGAATAATCCCCAGGTACCGAAACGTGGGAAACACCAGAATAACAATTAGGATTAGGTCCCAAACGCCTAAACCGAAATGGATTTGTTAGACCGTGAAAAAGTAATGCTGTACAAATAACCTTGAAATATTCAATACCCGTAGGCCTTACCTTTCATCGAGAGTTAGCTGTTGCTATATTTTATGTTTATTCGCACGTTGTAACACCCAGGTTCCCACTTACTGTTTTCTTCTTCATAAATAATTCTTGTTAATAGTACGAACACTAATTGTATCCATTATTCAAACATCAACTATCCCCACATATTAAACAACAATAGCTAATATATTAATTTAAGCAATAGAATTACCATCCGCTTAAAATGGAAGCCTGGCTGTAAATCCCGTAACAATTTAAGGGAAAGACTGCGGACAATTTTGATTGATATCCGAACGGAGGCTTCAACTGCGACCACGCTGTCACAGACCAAAGCTCAATTTAGTATTCCATTGTTTCGTTTTTGTGTCTGCCCCTTAACGGATATGGCGGTTCGGGGGACGCATAAATGAATCCAATTTATGGTGTTTTTCTTTTGTTTCTTAATTCTTAACTGCGCACGAGATTTGGGAAATTGTCATTTGGTTTTCGTTGGATGGAGTATGGAGTTACAACTGATTATTGTGGGCCGTTTTATTTGGATTTAAACGATAACGATCCATTCAGAGCTTTAGCGCTATTAAGAGATTAGATGGAGGTAAAGATTTCAGTTCTAGGGTTGTTAATTGGTAGTTTGGGAATTAGGGTTGTCACGTAAGATCAAAAAGGTAATTAGCATGGAAACGATACCAGTTTTTTTTTAATTTGCTACATGAAACATAAGTAGTTTATCTATTATGACGTAATATTTATATAGCTTAACAGTGTTAATATTTTCTGAAACAAGAGTTTTCTATGTAAAGTCGCAGGATATTCGATTTTATGTAAAATTGTGACTTCGACGTAGGTAGGTATGAGCAACGTTAGAATATCAAAAGGTAGGTAGGTTAGTATTTATTTTAGCACTTCACTACGTTGTCTTCCGGACCGTGAGCGCGTAGAATAGTTTAGGGATTCTAAGTAATGGTTAGAAAACCCTTTTAATATGGCATATATTTTTTGTCATCTGGCTCAGATAAATAAATTACCATAAAACGCGATTTCATTACAAATCATTATGTATCACAAAAAACACATAAAACATCGTATATAAAGTTATGTATATACCAAAATGTATTGTTATATCTGGTAAAATGTATTAACTAGGCTATAAGGAAACTGAGCAAGATATTCCCACAGGAACAGACGAACGTGTTCGGAATACCAAAACCTCAAGGTCCTCCAGTTATTCATTAATCAATGCCATAATTATCCCCTATGATTGTGTTACTTCATTATAAACTTGTTCGTTAATTACGCAAAATTTATACGGAACCGTCGATTGCATCGTAATTTTTCCTCGGCTGTATCGCCACATGAATAATTCCACGTGTCGAGTTTTTTTCCTCGCGTGTACCCGGTTTTTCTTTTAATATTCGGCGCAGAAGATAAATGTAGGAGACACAGGTTTTGATTGATCGCTTGTCCGGTTTGATTCGTCCGTCCGGCGGTCGGGGTGTCCGGGTGTCCGGGTGTGCAGTCGGAGGTCGATGTATTGGAAATGACCGGCTGCGTTCCGCTTTGTGCCGATGTTTCACGTTCGTGGTTTTCCTTTTTGTTGATAGAGTTGCGTTGGGAGTGGAAATAATTTCCATAGGTGTTTCTGTCCTCTGGCTTGTGTGTAGTTTGTTTTGTGAACACATATTGGATTTTATGAAACCTTGAAAGTGAATTAATAAGCTTTTCAAATAAAAATAAGTTCCTACCATACATATTTTTAAGAATTACCCTGTAATGAAAAACATATCTACCGCATATTAAAAAATAAATGATAAACCACGATTGATAAATATTCTCCCGACACCGCTGAGTTATCCATCTATAAATTCGACAAAACTTCGCGATAAAAGCGCTCGCCGCCGAAGCCGTATCTCGTAAAATCAAGTAAACCAAGCGACGCATTGCAAATTCTTATAAAATCCTCAGACTTGAACATCAATAGGTGGCATTGTGCCCTCTCCCTCTCGAGTGAGTCCCTCCTCTCACATTATGCCTATTTTTCCTTTTAACAATTTGCATTTAAGATTACAGTAGGTACGACAACAGCTAATTTTCTAGGGGAAGCTATTTTACAAAAGTTTGAAATTTGGAATAATGTTATGGGTTTCTTTTTATTGTTTTTTAAATGACACTACCATTTTTTTTATTATGTGGCCATTTATAAAAAATTGCTGACTTGACAGGTCAAATCAGCAACTCTTTAACATAAAATTTGATAATTGTGAAGTAATACAATGCAGCAACAAAATTTTATCCTTTACAAGATTTATAAACAAAAATTATGTATTGTGTCAAATTTATCATACTTTCTTGTAGTTTAGATGTTTTATAAACTGATTAGTTGATTTTATGAAGGCATTATAATATTAAAATTATTAAGACTTTTTTAATATTATACTTAGATACTTCCGTTAGATTATCTGAGTTCATAAAAATGAGCTATTATTATATTGTAGTAAATACATTTTTGCTCTTCTTACATAAAAAGCGCTTCAATTTCGCCCATGACAGATATTTTGGCAATGACACGACATGTTATGGGGCTGTCATTTCATAGAACTTCAATGTTTAATTTCCGCTGTTGGAACAAGAATTCTAACATTATAATGAAAAGAACATGATCTTTTCACTACAATTGCTTTTCCTAGAAAGTGTATTTTTGTTGTTTGTGTAGGTGGTTATGTAAGCTTTGATACGTACTTACCTAAAAATTGGTTCCGATTTATATGCCAAAGATAAATCATTCTCCCTGAAAGTAAAAAGACACAGTAGTGTTTTTGATGTTGTTTTTATCTAGATTGGCACACGTCGATTTAATAGAAAAAATTCAAAAATACTGTAACGTAAGCAACCATAACTAAATATCATCAATAAAAAAAAAAGTTTAAGTTAAACCGCAAATTCAACCTTACGTAGTTACCATAAGACTTTAAATAATGCATGTTACCAAACATTACATCACACTAACTTCTGCTACTTTTTATCCGGGAAAATTGAAGATCCCCGGGAACACGGGCAAAACCGCGTACCACCACTAGTATCAATATAATATTAATACTCTGCTGGAATGTCTCGTTACCGCTATTTTCGATAGACTTCGTGATAAAATGCGTGACACCAGGATTACAGTGTATTGGAATACCCTGGAATATGTAATTACCACCGAAATACGTCTGAACTCAATTAAATGGGATTACTCCTTAAAATGGTCGCGTTATAACGTGATCTTGAATAGCTATAAAGTCTAAACACAGGGGTTATTAACATGAAATAAATAGAATAGCCTGATTAATAAATAGATTAAAATCGAAGATGTTGTTGGTAAGATAACTTGTCTGTACGACTGTGTTTTTGTATAGTATTTTAATAACAACAATTTGATTTGGGTAATACTTACGCTAATATAATTTAATTCCAAATCTCAAATAAAAAACTTAATATCAAAATAAAAAGCTTAAATGACCGCCTGACTAAGGTCTAGGTCCTGTCAAAAGCGCCATGTTAAAAAAAAGAACATTTAAAGCTACTTACCTAATTATTAAATCACGTGCCCTCAAAAGCAGATGAAACCGCTTGATACAATCAAATTAGTCCAAATTTAGCTACATTTGTCTCTACTTATATATCGATATTATGGCAACACTGAGATAATATCTCCCTTTTATTGCACCAACTGTTTAACTCCATTAATATAATTTATATCGTCTAATTACATCCATAAACGGCGCACCGGGTCCTTAGTTCCTTGCAATAAAGATCATTTTCCATTAGAAAGAAAGGTCGAAAGCAATTTGATTCGGCAAGATTAGACACATGTGTATATTTTGTGCCCATATGCTAAGGTTTAGGTAATACGGGAATGGGGGTTCAATTTCATCTACAGTTTTGTGTCATTGTCATTATGACCTCCTTTTCCCAATTTTATGAAGGTAAATTTAGAACTAACAAGTTTTGTACATATTTGGAAGTCAACCCGAATGATTTGACGATGATTTTAAGTATATTTAATAGACTATTAATGGAAAAAATTGGTAATAACAGAAAAGCATAATTCAGATATGTTTGTAGAATTAAAAGAGTTTATTTTTAAATTACGTTTATTCATCGAAACTTTTGTACGTCACTCCAACTTGCATTTGCCTTCGCATTTTAAATATAATTTTCCAATGCTTAGAATCGAGTGTTGCCAGACTCCATTCTCTCCGATTCTTTATACAAATCGTTTATTTTTCGATTTAGTTCTAAATCGAAATGTAGTCCTGAATTAATTTCCAGATAAATTCGTGGCACAGTACATGCATAAATCACAGATAAACTCTAGATTACAGATGTAATTTACGACGGGAGAGCTCTCCACAAAACTCCGCCTGCATTTTTAGATCTTCACAATGCCAGTTTCATATATCGAGTTCCATTTTATTAAAGCTGTTGTGGGATTTCGTTGGATATCGTATTATTTTTGCAATGTTTAATTTGTGTTCATAAATTTTCTATGATTGTTTTGAGTCTACAATAAATATTTGGGTGATTTTACTTTGAGAAACAATAAAAACTTTAACTCGAAAGTTTCTACGAAAATCAGTTTAAAATTCAACATTAATCTTCGAGGAATCCAGCGAAGCCATCGCTCACGTCGCGGTTAAAGTTAACCACTAAGACATTGCCCCAAAAGGCCATTTGTTACATAGGAAGCCTGCAACATGGATGCTTCATGTCGCTGTAATACTGTGCGGTGCGGTCGATTTACCGGCTTTTTACGATCATATTTTAATTTTATATAAGTATTAAGTAAGTAGGTACCATCAACGACAAACGCAGCGTTTCTAACTTGAATTATAGATGCTTTTTACTTATTTTAAGCAACGTCAATAATTATTAAACATCATAGTTATTTTTCACAATTATTCATATTGATACCTCAATTATTATTATGGTGGAATTAAGCAAAAAATAGATCAATAATAACCATATTTAAAAATCCTTACAAATTAGCACATGACCAAACTAATTTCGACATATATATGTACTTATTCTAAAGACAGAAAGCGCCGCCTAACTATAAAGCAAACCGGCCAGTCGCATATTAACTATACCTATCTAAGATGCTATAAAATATAACCTACCTAACTGCATCTAATAAATCGGTTCATTGAATCCCAGTCAATAAGTATAATTGAAACGCATATGTATGAGGTGCGAGCGAGACGCCGATAACAATATCGGAGCCCATTTTCGACTCGACTGATCTCGAATACGACTGAATACTTTAAATATTCAGATTAACTTTCATAAACGCCGAGTAGAAAAAAATCTGAATAGATATTTTAATATAAAATTTTCTTTAGTGCTATGATAAAAAATATATTGAATATTTTATACTCAATTGTACAATATTCAAAGTTTTTGAAATTATATTTATTGTACTTTTATGTCGTCCATTTTTTATTTGAACGCAATTAAAAAGGAAACGAATTTAAAAATGGTACGTTCTTTTCTAGCACAGGAATAAATGTGTACAGCCACAATAATAAAATGCAACGAAAACACTAGGAATAATACGAAACTGGCGGTTCAATGGCGCGAAACTTGGCAAAGATAATTAACGTAGATATAAAATAGAATATTCGATGTCCTCTCCAATATCCGGGCTCCGGATGGATGCGCCGCTATTTTTTTCTGTAATATATCTGTTACATTTGTTTTTTTTATTCGATCGGCACAGCGTCGCCGACCTTTGGCAGAATGACCTTTGTTAAAAAGTTATTTTGACAATTACTCTCATTGCATGACTCTAATTTAATTTTCTTTCATGTTTCAGGTACATATCATACGCTACATTCAACATTAGAAATAAACAACCGCAAGTATCTTACAATACATTTTTTAATAACAAAGGTGTAAAATAAAAAGCAAATTAAAAAGTTTTATAGTGAAACTGCGAGCGAACTTTAAAATTACACCCGAATCACTTAACACTTAACCGTTAAAGTATATGGAACAATCTAGTTAGGCAAGTTAAATTCGTTTTAACCGGTTAAAACTGTGCAGACACATAAATCAGGGGCAATTTTCGGCGATGGTAACACTGATTGGAATACTAGTTAACTGAGTGTGCGTTAGGGTGGCACGCTCGTAATAATGGGCTGGATAACTTTGTTACCTCATGGTCATGGGCAAAAAGGCTCGTACCTTTGCCCTATTTATTATTTTTAAAAGCTAAAATTTGAAATTAAGTTTCACATCTGTTACAGGACTAAGTTCCAATAAAATTTTTGTTAGGTATAGATTTAAAGTTAAGATTGATGCGCTATTTCGAGCAATAACAAAGATGACAGCTATTTACAAACGGTAATTGCTACTGACAGTAACTGGCAAAGCGTTTCCTAAACATCGACAGCTCGATATTATAAAACTTTTTTTAGGCGAAAATAATCACGGAATTGTAGCATAAAGGCTATTCTATATATTATTTACATTAATAATCTGAGTACTGTACACCATAAGCGGGGTGTCAAACCGATTCCGCCTTATAATTAAGGAAATTTGAAAACCGACATCAAAACGGTAGCTGGAACCCTTACAATCTGATATCCAGGGGAGGCGGCGGGTAAGGGGCGAAGAGGGCACGGGGGCCATTCATTAATCAACCGAGTGACAGATCGCGAGCACGCCACATGTTCATACGTAGATTATGTCTCGTTACTTCCAGTTGTTTGGTCACACTGCTTTGTTTGCTTGTGTGTGCTGCTTTATAGGGGCATTTGTTTCAAAGTTCGAGACGCTTTTGTTTTGTTTGTGTGGGCTTGTAACTTTTTGACTGCTTATTAATTACTAGTATGAATGTAGGGTTTCTTGTTATAAAGTTTTGTAGACGATGAGAATTGTATAATTGTATGACTTCAACCGTATTGATGTCCTGAGGTTGTATTTAGAGGTTAAAAGTTCGTCTAAGCTTTTTCCACTTCAAATGCTATGCGATATTTAAATGCTTTATTGCAAAGTATTTGATAAGTAGGAGTGGCTGAAGGGGTAGGCGAACTAACTCAACTAAGTATCAGGGTATATAATTTCGTGGAAATAAAAATACATTCTAATATACAAGGTGCAATCCTTAAAAAACATTTTCACTTTTAATATTAGTGAATCAAATGAACTTACACATATATTTTAAACACTATTTGTTCATTCAGTCTATGTGATTTCCAAATGCTCGAAAGCTTATCGAACTTAAATCCAATTCTAAATATGACTTTGTAATTGAAATGCTTGAAAGTGAAAAGGTCGCAAGGTAAATTGTTACTGTAAAACATTACCGAAGTAATACTCCGAGGCTAAGCCAGAATCTTATTAAATTTAGCCAAATAGGTAACCCAAAACTATACCTACTTTACCATCTACATATATTACTTTGTTACGTGAACTATATTAGGCCAGTATCACTTACCTATAGAAAGCTATACCTAATACAATTTCAATTTAAAATATTAATTGCAAATTAAAAGTTCTTTTGCAGCCATAACGCATACGAATCACGTTTCTGTCCGGCTAGATGCATTAGCGCACCAATTTATGGGCATGCCCTTTTAAATTGCACTTAACTGCGAGTCCGGCCCTGCAGATTGGAGCGTGTGTAGACGGCATAAGTTCCGTGCCCCGTCCTTGTTTACAACTGACACTTATTTTGTTCTTAAGTCTCATGGCTGAACACTATTTATCTAGATAATGTTATTGTTATATAGGAACTAAGTTAGAATGACGTTTTGGCAGCTTTGGTTTGAGGTTATTGAACCTGACACGTTCGGAGTTGGCTATAGGCTATTCAATGATAGATATCTATTCTAGAATTACCAGTACTTTAGTTCACTGTTGGAATTCAGTTGTGATATAAATTAGTTTGTAACCTAACTAAGCCTATATTTTCAACTTTATATTAAAACATATACCTAATAATACTGATAAAAATCCTCAAACAATAAAATGTGTTTAGCTACCTTATACGCTTCTATTTATAGTCTTAAAATGACATGACTAATGAAATATTTAATCGATAAACAAAACAAGCTAACACATTGAAAATACTTGTGCAAATCCCTGATTGGTCTCCATAGTTAATTAAATTAGTATTCCTGTTTATTTAGGCCTATCGGTTTATCGGGTGACCCTTGGCCTATTGCTGACCTTGGCTCAGTGGACTGGCAAGGGCCCGTGTCTCCATTTAATTTAAACTAATAGATAGTTAAATTAAAATAGAAATGTCCCCGTCAGATAAAGGTTAGGTGTTAGTTTGGTAGGGAATTTTAAGGTACCCTGTCACATGTTATTAATCTCCATTGTCTCGCTGTGAAGCTTCTGTGATCAATAGTTTTGTTTAGTTTGTCTCGTCTGGGGACTGTATGTCACTATTTATCTTAAAAACTAAGAATTTATTGAGCGGAAAATTTGATGGACTGGAATAAGATGTGAGAGCGATTTGTTTTTGAGTAAATTCGGATATAAGATGTTTTAGGTAATAAAGCTTTTGTAAGATTTTGTATAAATACGCAATAGTATGTACTTTTAATGCAACGTTTAAGTTTTATATACACATCTGAATCTATTTAGTTAGGTACTTTTTTCTTTACCGGATTCATCTAAAACTTAAAGTTTATATTACGTTTAAAGCCGAGCGTCAAACCTACGACCTTTCGCTTACAGACCTAAACATTCGGAACATAAAGCAATAATTGCAAGAAGATTCAAACTATCTAGCAAATTCTTATCACTAACCAATTCTATGGATCTTAATACGCAGGAAATAAGGTTCAATTTCAAACGGTTTACAATCTATAGTCGTAACCAATAGAGTAATAAATTCAGTCCCAAGTTGTAACGACTAAAATTCTGGAATTAGTTAAATTATATTCAAAGTTAGTTAAGGTTTGATTGACTGACTTTACTCGGTATGCATATGTATGTGCTGTAGGGTAGGTATACCTTTACCGTTAATTTAATTTCGGCTATGGATATGGGACAGTTCATAAGAGATAGCGATAAACAAAAAAAGTTTTTATTTTCGTAATGTATTTGTAACGTAACATATATAGTACTGTAATAAATGTGGGTCGTATTTATTCATTAAAAAAATAGATATATGACATGCTTTTAAAAAGAAATATTTTCTTAGTATAGGCGTTCTTTGGGCAATTATTACTAATTATATACACATATTGTGGTTCAAAATGCGATCAGTCGGAGCAAATATATAATGGAAATCCACCGCTGATTTAACCTGATATTTATGAAGAAAAATAAGTAAGAAAAATATGTATGTACGTATTACGACTACGCCCGGGTAGAATTATTACTTTGAGTAGCCTATATCATTTCCATGGAACAAACTAATTATATCTATTACCTACCAATCCAACGTTTAGGTATCACAGACACTTTCGGATCAATATTAGTATCTACATATATAAAACGTCCTCGCATCCTCTGTCTGTCTGAACGCGATTAACACAAAAACTACTGAACAGATTTTCATGCGTTTTTCACCAAATTACGGAGTAGTTCATGGTGAAGGTTTTTATGTATCATTTTGGACCTGGTAGGTGGCGCTGGTGGGCAGACCGAAGTCTACCGAGTCCGCTAGTGAATTATAATTTTAAAATGAAAATGACAAAAGATATTTACGAAAACACGAATGAAGCGAAGGTAATGCACTAATGAAAGACCGGGGCCATTCAATCGTTGAGAGGGTGGAATAAAACGTCCATTAGTAGCCAAATGCATTTATACTCACGACTAATTATAGTGGGGAGTGAACAGTATAGATTTTGGGGGGTGAAACAGTTACGGTGCCTTTTGTCACGGTCTTGATAATATAGGTAGCGATGATTCATATATTGTTATTATTTTCCGAGAATAAGTGTAACTTCCACCCCGGGTGCAGAAAATATGCTTAATTCTCTAACATCGATTTATGGGAACTGTTATTTCCTTTGCGGGAATAAGTTGTATTGTGTATCATCATCATCATCATCATCATCAACAGCTCATATACGTCTCCACCGAGGAGCTCGAGCCTCCCCTAACATCGAGGGGGTTTAAGCCATAGTCCACCACGCGGGCCTAGTGCGGATTGGCGGACTTCGATTCACAAGTCTGCAGGCCTGTTTTAAATGAATAAGTGTATTTTTTATCATTTCATATTATACTACCAAAATAAACGACCGCCACCCTTGTTTACATTTACCAAGACACCTAAAGAAATTATAAATTGCCAGCATTACATCACTCCCAAGTTTTAAATCTGGATCATTACAACGAATCACCTTATATTCACGGGGTGGCAAACAATCGTCGGTACCGTCGGCAGGGGGGGCTCTAATGGCACCAAATGACTCAAATGCATTTATATTGAGCGCTAATTATGCTCGTCAGGGGTCCTTTGTGGGTGTACTTCACGCTTACATCTGTGATTGATCGACGCTCACTTTGACTTTGTTCCAGATTGATTGTTACAACTTTGGCTCAATAGTTCTTTGAACTTGTTACTGTATTCAATGTTCTTGAAGGCACTTCTTTATCATTAACAGCTTCGTAAACTGCTGTGGAGTTATTTTGTAATCCTACTAATATTATAAAGGCGAAAGTTTGTAAGTATGGATGTATGGATGTTTGTTACTCTTTCACGTAAAAACTACAGAATGGATTTGAATGAAATTTGGAATAAAGATAGCTTATAACCTGGATTAACATATAGGCTACTTTTTATCCCGGGAAAATGGAAGACCTCCCGGGTACGCGGGTGAAACCGCGGGGAGCCACTAGTTCAAGATATATATGCAATGTGCCTTCACGCAAGGCGAGATCAATAAACGAAAATGGTACCTATGTCATATATAACACCAACATAATCGAACGGTATTGATCTGAGAGCTGGCATGCCCCTCAAAACTTCTTCTATTATCGTCACACGAGTCCCTTATAAAGTTGGCGCGATAAACAATCGGTTGGGAGCCTCATACATATTAATACACTCGGCGACGCGTTGAATGACTCTCGACTGGCTTTCAGAACAGCCTGTGTTTATTTACACAACTCGGTGTCTCAGCCGCCGGTTTATCGGGTTAGTAATTGAACTTGATTTTTATATTATGCGGGTAGTTTCTCTATAAAAATCTAGGTCAAATAGAATAGTGATTATAACGATGTCGCAACGATTCAATTTGTCTATAATCATTTCGATAGTCCGTCTATAATCTTAAAAGAAAATTACCTCCTTCGAAAATATTGGCAACGATGTCAACAAAAAACAAGGCCCTCACTAAACGAGGTCCGTATAAAAAATGAAAATTAATTTCCTGGAAACCTCTATATTTTTCGCGTCCAAATATAAATAAGAGGAGGCTCGAAGGCTTAGTGGCTGTCGACGGTCGTGTCCTCGCCTCATAATATCACTACGTTGTTGACATCGCGGGCTCCATTCGCCCGCCATTTTGGACGCGCCAAAAGCGCGGGAAGCTCGCTGTCATGGCGGGGAAAATAATTAGATTCCGCCGGCGCACTTCTTCTTGGTTCATTTCTGTATGTTTTGTTAATTATTTCTTCGTGAATGTCACCGTTGGTCTCGGTCGTTTTTGTTTCGTCGAGGTGAGCCTTTTGTTTGCTAAATATCGCTAAATAAAAGCCAAGGTGTAGACGTTTCTAAGTAATATTTAATGCGAGCGGATTTTTCGATTCGCTTTTTAAAAACAATGTATTTTCTTTTCCTCTTAATTCCATTAAACATTCTTTCGTTCGAATGAAACTCCGACCCTCTTTTGCGTATCTAAATTGATATTAATTGAGTTAGAAGCCCCGACATTGTACCCCATGTGTTTTCCTTAACAATCAAGCGCTGCGCAATCCGTTTTGCCGCCCGCAAAATTAAAAATAACAATATTCGACCTTACGCCATATATTTTAGTGACATGTTTAAATTTATTCACGGGGAATATTAAGTTAGATTATATGTCTTGTCTCTCACCATAGTTCTAAATTCAATTTGTGTACGTAATACAAATTGTGGCGGTTGAAATCCCACGAGTCGGCCATATTTGAATTAATTTAGTTTTTAACTAACGCGGGAAAGCTCTTTAGGGGTTATATCTTGCGGAAAGTGTTTTATAGTGCATGTGGGGATTAGTCGTTATGTGTCCACGAATGTTAGCTCAATAATTATCGTGAGATAGTTTCAGCTTAAATAAGACATGAGATTAAATATTCTAGCTGTATTCCAACATGCTGTGTTTACTTAACATTCTATGTTTTGATCATTTGTATCATACACTTAACTCGTTGAAGACTTATTACATAATAAAAGAAAATATAAAGTACGACGTAATGTATCATTATTTCGAAAGTTGTGATCATTTGATATACCTACCTACTTAAAGACATCCATTTGTCTTGTTAAACTAAAAGGGTCCTACAAACAATGTCTCAAGTGTGATAAAATATAGTTTAATATTATTTATATCTGTTTCATTTTCGACGAGATATCTCTGTACAAGTGTGAGCAGTTTGTACGTGAGAAACTTTGTTATAATATTTTTTTCGCCATCATCAAACTATAGTAATTGGAAAACTTTGCTCATTATATTTTTGGCAGAGCTTTTTTTTTCGCGACCGGCACCGTATGTAGGGTGAACTATGATAGTATTTTATTAACAAGTTTCACACCTGTTTTTTATCGTAGCTCTTGTATACACGAATTGAATATGTCCTCTTTAGATAAACTTGATACTCCCTCCATTAAATATCACTACTTATTATAAAACAAAGTCGCTATCCGCCGTCTGTCTGTCCCTATGTATGCTTAGATCCTTAAAACTACGCAACGGATTTTGATGCGGTTTTTTTTAATAGATAGAGTGATTCTTAAGGAAGGTTTTTATGCATAAATCATTACGCTATGACGAATAAGAGAGCAGCATCAATCAAAACTGTTCCAAAAACGGGCAAGGGACGCTAACGAAGTTGCGCGGGTCAACTAGTGTAGTATAAAACGAAGTTGATTCCCATCTTGGGCAGAGTGATCGCGCGCGAGTGATAGCGGGTCGCTACTTATATAATAGATATATGCTATGTTATTGAAGATGGATTTTAAATCCTTTACACAACAACGTTTGAAAGCTAAAGGAAACTTGACATTTCTATAGAACATATTCTAAACTAACATATGGTATATTATTTGGGGAAAAATAAAAGATCCATGGTACTGCTAATAAATAAATTGAATACGATAACAAAAGGCAGTTTTACTAACCTATCTGGATTTACCATAATACGTTTACCTTTTTCTACTTACGACCTATATAATGGTATACCTGGCCCATTCAAAAAGGAGCATTAACACACAAACTAGGCTATTACTAAAGCCTTTCATAAATACCATGACATTATACACGTTCATATGTGAAGCCGACATTTGAAGGTCATCTATTATTCCTACATTACATTACAAGCACATAGTTATTTCTGTGAAAAATACATTAAATATGTACATCGATTAACAAGGGAAAATGACCCTAAAGTATATTTTAAACTACATAGTTGACCCGCACAACTTCGTAAGCGTCACTTGCCCGTTTTTTAAACATTTTTGATCGACGCTCCGCTCCTATTCATCTTAGTGTGATGATATATAGCCTATAGCCTCAATAAATGGACTATCTAACACTAAAACATTTTTTCTAATCGCACCATTGAAATTGGCGCCTTCAAAAACTCTTCAGCTTTATAGATTAGTATAGATATGCATACAGGAAATAGTCTAATCAAGAATCTTAAAAATCTTATCACATTCGTAAATCCTAAACGATGATTACCAACAACAATTTTTAGAATTCCAAACCTTATTCTTATCTAATTAAGCTTCTAATTAGAGTACATCCCACGTTACATATAGAATAATGGCGGCATAGTATCAACTGAGACTTGAAAGTCTATTGATAATCAAAGATTCTTAGACCAACGTAGTTAGACCCCACCGACCCCCAGGGGGTTTGTGAAGTAAGCAATAAAGGGGTCGCGATGAATGTGCAGCCGGGGATCAGCTCTGTTTGGACAGTTATATTTCCGTGCCGTCTGACGGGAAATAGGTTATGGTTTAGTTTAAGTTATGAGCTTTTTTAAGGTTTTGAAGGGATTTTCTCGCTTAAAAATATTGATTTATTTTTTGTCAATATGGATTAGACATGGTAATCCATTACGTTATGTAAATTTTTGGAATCCTTAATAAATAGATAATATATCTAGTTACTTATTCTATATTTTTATTCATTCATAATTGTACACTAGGTCATTTAAAACGTGTTAATTAATATCTTAATCTTTGTATTAACTAAGTTTGTTATTAAACAAACAACTTTTACAAGTATTATACCAAACTCAATTCTGAATATACTTACCGTACTTTTCAACATCCCAACAAGCTTATCTCTCCCGCTCCCGCTCCCGCTACATCTCATGACTCCGTCCATACAGTTACTAAGCTAGGAACAAGGTGACAACTCAATATACTGATTGCGGGCAAGGTGGCGACTGGAGGCACTAATTAGTCAAGCAAACGATACTGCGCTGTCAAATTGATAAGTGTGATACTATGTGATACGTTGTGATACTGTGTGATACTGTGTGATACTGTGTGATACTGTGTGATACGTGCTTTAGTGTCTGTCGGATACGGATTCGCGACACATGTATGTTAGGTGAAGTGCATCTTTATAAGCTGCCATTTCGAACATTAAATACAGGACTGTCTTATTTATTTCCCATCTATAAGTCGAAGATTGATTAAAAAATGTATTTCCAATCATTTGCGCATAGGAAATATGTAGAGTAATTTCAAACAGGTAATGTTTTACCATACATACAAAGTGCTAATGATTAAAAATAAATAAACCTATTATGCGTTTTATTTGCTTGAGAAATGCGATCAAAAAATTACCGAAAACTATTCCAGAACCTCAAACCACGCACTGTCATTGTCTTGTCTTCATAAACAAAGATAATCTAAAAAAGCTAGTCCAAAAAAAGTCACAAAAATGAAAGCTTATTCATAAAGTTCAAGCAACGTGCCTGTCATTCAGTTAGCACTATTAAAAGATTGGTTTTCGCGGAACCGTTGAAAGCGGGCTGTTTTATGTGGGTAAATAACTATTCACACCCAGCATTTTTAAAAACAAAATGGATGTTGTAACTGCTAGTCAATCAGCTGATAGTTTTAAAGCCTTTCCACCGTTCTTAATACTTAACTATACAATAAATACAACTTAAAACGAAACTAAACACTATAAAACAACTATATATATATATACCGACCTACAATAAAAAAGCTAAATTAGACATAAAAAAAAATATTTCATTAAGCGACCCGAAAAAATGACATTAAAAAAACATAGACCACAAATCAGTAGACGCCCAAAAAAAATCCTCGCAATGATACTCATCTCCACACTCACCGTTACCGTGATTTATCGTCACAAAGTGGTAGGTAACAAACACGCGAAGTGTCCAGGTGTGAGATATTTACTGCCCACTCTGCCCACGTTGCCCACTCAGCCCACATTGCCCACAATGCCCTCATTGCTTGTAACGCGTCGACCAATTAGGAAGCCTTTTCGTTTGAACCAGTGCGAAGGTTGTTTGAATTGATTGGAATTATCCTGCATGCAATTAAAAGATAAAATACAAAGATGTGTTACCAAATTTACAAAAAAACATATGGTAGCAAAATATATATTTTTACACAAAATGTGTATTCGAAAAATCATAGCGCAACAAAAGTGTGTCAAATGCTTGAGCTTAAATGGTAGATAAATAAGGATTTCTAAGATAAAGACACTAACATAAATAAGATGAAGCTGTTAATTAGTTGTAACTTCAAACTATTTTATGAAATTCAAAAGCAATAAAGTTGTCGTGGCATTATCAATATTGACATTTCGAAAAGTTTAATTTAAACATCCAACCCCAGAGCGTTAATTAATAAAACGATTAAATAAAAGCAAAAAGACTAAACGACGCGGAAAATGTCTTGACAAATATTGAGAAGAAACTTGTTATAATCAATCAACTGGGCCCCTTCATTGGACCCTGGGATGAGGTCGTTCACCTCCAGCTCGGGACACCATGTTCCGCAGATTTGGGATTAATTACCCAATGCAATTCGTTGTTTCACCCCTCACTTGATTGAGGAGGTTCGATCAATGTTCCGATTTTTTGCTGATCAAATAGATTGACGTAATTACCGCCAATGTTTTTATTACTATTATTTATGGGACGACATAAAAGTCACTGGCTATAATGTTGTGTTTATTTCATTACACGAATATAATATGTCTTCTTGATTTTACTTGGCTAATTAGGTACAGCTAAGTACTGTCTGGCTGACATCAAAAATATTCTTTATTTGTATTCAATTAATAAGAAAATTATTTTTCAGGCAAATGACAGACAGATAGATAAACCTCAGTTTTCATATGTTAGTGAGGTATTCACATTACCCTATTATGTTAACCTTCAATGTTTATCTCAATATAGTAGGCAGAGCCTTGTTTAGAGTTTTATCGTACTATTCCTACAGATTTATGGGGATCAGATATGTTAAAATGTATTGTTCGGAAAAAGAATTGATGCCATTGCTATTCTTGTACCTTTACGATTGGCTCGAATTGCAGATCTAGTGTTTTGATTGGTCTATGGACGTAAATGTATTTGGGTCCTTCTATTATTTGTAGGAAAGGCAGCGTTTGACACATTGTATGGATAAAAAAAGGTATATTTAATTATTGTAAACAATATTTATTATCTTAATACCGATATGAGTAGAAATAATTGGTATATAGACGAGAAATTGTTGAAAAATTGAAGTAATATGCCAACTATAATTATTTGGTCTAACACATATTGTCCTAAAATATTTAGTTAGACCTGAAACTAAAGCCAGTATTCTCATATTTTGCCAATATACATTATGCCTCCATAAAGTTTCCAAAACGTAGATATTAACATAAACTTTGTTCCTCGTCTTCCAAAAACACGAAACCTCAATTTCGTCCACAATACCCCAAGATGAAGATAACATCACGGGCCTCTTAAACACAAATCTTTGTAGCGAGCCTGAAATGTTACAGGAAATTAAGGCATTCACCAAAAGGTCGGAACTCGCCTCTTGGAAACAAAAGAACACTTACTCCTATATAAAACAGTCGCTTCTACATGACCAAATATGGCATATTTATTTCGTGCCGTTTGTAAAGAATTTCAAATTACAATACAATGTTGCCACTGGATTGGTCTCGATTGGTGTATTGTTTTCTCTTGTTCTTTTATTTTGCCAGTTCTTTTGGCAAGTAAAATTGTATGGGAAATAAATATGAGTCATAATTTACTTTGATTTTATTTTTGTTAAAACCTTCTTAAAAACTCAAAAGATTCCTCATAATTGGGCAATATCTAAGCTAGTATTAAAATTAAAAGTCCAAGTTCAATAACAGCTCAAACAAATTCGCTATTCCAGTGTGAACCAGCGTATGTTCCTAAGACCCAACCAAAGGGGCGTATCTTATCCTGCGCCCTTTGTCCCGGGCGGTGGGCCATAAATCCTAGGTTGCCACTCACATCGCTTGAGTCGCATTGAGCCAAACTTTCGCTTCTTCGCAAATGGCTGCCGGGACCCTTGAAAGTGAATGGGATCTGATAACAGCAGGTAATGAATGGCGCCTCCATTGTTTCATAATTAATTCGTTCATTAGTGTCTTTAACACCTTAGAACAGAGTTATGGCCGCCGTATGCTAGTATAATGGGACCTTTAAAATAATTTGTTTGCGCTAAAATTCTAAGAAGACTCGCCTCTATTACCTGTAAGGAACTGTAATTGGATCATTTATCGATTCGAAGAAAATTGCCGGTAGTTACGTGTGACATATTGATTTTTTTTCAAGCCGTTTGCAATTGTGCCTTTTTTAGTATGTGGTCGATTTTATCTTGGAATTTATTGATGGTCAAAATAAAAAAGTTTATTTATTTTTCAAGACGATTATGTACGTTAACCAATGAAGTTTAATAAATCGGTATCTAAATATAATAAACAACAAATAGCTAATATACCTTTATATTTTCGTAGAAGGACAATAAATAATTTAGTATATACAATTATGATAAAACACCAAAGTTTAAAAAACATAATAGGTAATTTGAATTTGGCGCCCAACGCCGTAAGTTAACTACTCGAGCGAGTTTAAAATCTGCACTCGACCGCGTCACCGAGACGCGAGCGCGTGAAACATTATATATTACTCCGTTAACATACAATAGAATAGAAGGGACAACAATGAAATGCGATTTCCAATACGTACTTTACAACGAGCATTCATGACAAAGCTTAGGCGGTCGTTAAACCCAGCTTAAATATCTGACACACGCTCGTAAAGTGCAGCGAGCGATAAAAAACTTTATTGTGTCAGATTTGATGTCTGTGAATGATAGTTGTAAAATATTTTGATTGCGTTCTGTGTGGGTATAAATATAGATTTTTGAGCCACTGATTTAGGAACATTTCATTATTAGTAAGCACATAATTTATGGGAATTTTGATGACACATTAATTTTTATGTTCATTAGTTTCCAAGTTCAAATTATATGAATATTTTGTTGTATTAGGAAATGGATAACAATATTTACCAACATATCGTCCCTTAGCTTACAACACCGCATAAGTCATTTTTGCCAACTTTTCAGGAGACGCAAATAACTGTTCATTTTATAAGGCCAAACGCCTTGCGCGCTGACACTACTTTTTGACTGAAATCTATATCATGTGATATGGCCCATGGTTCGACGCGCAATGAGCAGCTCTATCCAACGGCTTTAAAATGTAGAAACTGCCAATTTTCGAGTTGAGCGGTGTTGTAAGCTAAGGGACGATATTACTAATCTATTTACGCATGTGTCATTTAAGACTCCTGATCAAGCTGTCAGTTCGTCAAACTGTAATTTCCCAAATCAAACCACAAAGGTTGTACATTCTTTCTAGCCGTGTATTCCGCATAGAAAACTATGCGGGCCGGTTTAACTGTAGTAAATCAGTGCGGTAGCCCGCGTTGTCTGATCATCGCTCATGTGGGACCCGAGGTACCATCGTGTCTTACCGGGGACTATGATGCATTGAGTGTACCCACTTGAACCGGAATCCTACACTCTTACATCGCCTTATCAGTGGGACAGTTGTCGCTGTTATCTGATTCTGAACTAAGAGATAGGTACATGGGAATTGTAGGGATGTGAAGGGTTCTTATGGGTTCTAATTGGTCCCTTTAAATTAGTAGGTAAGACGTGTAGTTTTTGGTTTTTAACTAAGTGATATTTCCATTAGGTATATGGAATTAACAGCAGCGTTTATGTAGGCAAATGTTTGACTAAGATTGGCATCGGCGAATACCTACTTGTTTCTCTTTTAAACGTGTTGTTTGTATATTATGTAAAGTGCCTACAGCTTTCTGTAACACTTTTTTCATAAGCTCGCGTTCACTATTTTCTCTCAACGTTCAAAAAGTAACTGGCATACATTACATCAAAATTACTTTTAAAATAAGCAAAAAAATATTTACGCGTGTCTGAAATTATAATATTAAGCCGTATCAAAGGCCACAGGTACCTAGGCCCATAAAAATGTACCGGGGCCTATAACCCGGGCACGCATGGGGGAACTCAATTGTCCTCTCCCCGCGAAGACCATAATTTTTCGCTCTATTTCTTTCGGACACCGAACCCTACCGAAGGGCCCCGAAAGGCCCCGACCAGGTCGACTGTGAAATGTCTCAAACATGTTGCTCCTAGAAGGTCTGCGGTTATTTTTGGGGCCGTTATCCCTTAAATTTATGTTGACACGGGTTGGTTATGTACTTTAAAATTGTATTTTAAATTGAAAATTCGATGTGATTGGATGAATTGGAGGGGGTACTAGTTATTTATCGACTGAGATACAATGTTTTTATTTATTCGAGAAGGATTGATTTACAATCACTCATTGACATTCCAATTTCATAAAAAAACATATCACTAAAACAGTATGGTAAATGACCCAATGGTGGCCAGTTTAAGAAAAAAATAACTGGTTTTTGTGAAATATTACCAAAATTGTGAAAGTTTCAGCACTGAATATAGTGAAACTGTAAAGTCCAGTCCTTATTTAATATTTGTAATATGTTACGCGTGAGATACGGCCAAGCTGGATTCAATTAATTTTACAAATAAAAGTTGTAGTTTTGTGACCCAGTCTTGGACAGGGAAAATCCATTAATGGATATCCCAGTCTTAGTCTAAGTTTATCTTTATTTTATGGCTTACACATCAAACAAAACTAATTTTGATTTTAACTAAGCAATACTATTTTACAAGTGAAACTTCCTGCTCACCGCCTTAACGATTTCCTTAAGAAAAGCCGTCGTTGTCAATTTCAAATCACCTTACACTTTGTATTCGCGCAAATTTGTACATGTAACTGACTGAATTCAATAAAACGTTAAACTTAGATAGTTCGATGTCTAAAGTCTATGTCACAGTGATCCCAATGTAAAAACATTCGCTCATGTCCGAATTCTAGATGGTTCTTTTAATTTTTGGCCATTACTGGTACCGTGGCCACGACTGGTACACTTACGATAGGTAGGTACTCAAAATATCTGATCGGAGTATATAATTCCATAGGATTTATCTTAACTTTTCGTATAGGAAACAGACGAAATGAAGCGTGGGGAAATTCCAGTAGCGCCGATCGTCCCGGCCCGAAGCGTAACAAGCAAATAGGCCTCCCTAAGCCGATACCCGGACGTTTCAATTTGGCTAAAAGCTAAAACATCAAAATATACAACTCGCCGAGTTATGACGCTGCTGGATAAGCTACTTTGTAATATAAATATGAATATCCTGGGACATTTCACACGGTCAATCTGATTGAAATGAAATGAAAATGTTTTATTCAAATAGGCCTTCATAAGCACTTAAAGTCAGGATAACGCTCGGTTTGGAAGGTTGGTCTTGCTGAGAAGAGCCGGTAACTCGGGATTCCAAACTAAGCAGAGCTTTTGCTATGGTAAACAGATCTCATATACAAATTTTTAAATACAAAAGAAACCTATAAGGATTTTCATCTAGACACCGAACAGACGTATTTATGGATATCAATGTTTGTCATGGGTAGTGTTCGAACCTACAATCGTCGGCTTGAAATTCAGGGTCTTTTACTACAAAGTCGGTCGGTATTAGGTATAAATTATACAAAAGTATTTCGAAAACTCTCATCAACATTCCAGTAAAAAGAACAAATTTCCAAAAGTACCTCTAAAAGTGTCATTGTGATCGTGAATTGCATTTTAAACTTGACTAATATATGACTTAATAACACTTTATTCCTTCCAGTAAAATAAATACTCTTGGTTAGACCTGGATCCGCACCTAATTGAATAGCACGGTACACTATTCCTGTAAGTACTAGATAGCTGTTAACGAGTTAGGCCTGACACAGATAAACATAGACAGTATAGACACGTATATATAAATATGTATATGAACTTTCTTAGTAAGTCATGATTGATAAATGTTACTTGCGATTTTCTTAGACTAACTGGAGTAATGCAGGTATCTTAATTTCTTACATTAAAGATTCCCCGTTCTTGCTACAATTTTTAGTAATGCTCCACTCTTATAAGTCATAGCGTGATGATATTACCTATACATATAGGTTAGGAAACCATTTAATCCCACGGGAATGTAGGTAAAACCGTGTTAAGATACCTAATACTGACTAAATATGGACGTTTTTATATACATGTATTTTCTACGTAACAAGAACGCTAAACCTTACTTACTACACTTGCATACTTCCACGCTTCTCCTACAAAATAGTACGCCGTAAAGTATATTTTAAATACCGGTAACATAATAACGCAAAGTGTTTCTAAAGTTACATGAAATATTTGTGTCTGAAGTTCCTACATTAAGTACTAAAACGCTTTCAATATAAAGCCTCTTAAAAACAATTACATTGTCATGTTTTATCAAGTTGAAGGCAGTCCTACTATTATAAAATTGATGTCAAACAATGTCAAAGTTAGTCAAAATAATATATGTTATGTTTCTTTATTAAATGTATTTATTTATGAAAGAAACTGTTACACACAGATACATAAATAACTTAATTGCATACTTCCGTAGATATAACATAGGTAGGTAATATATCTAAATTATCAAAATTTATTCCCCAAACACCACCACTAAGTTAATAATTTAAAATGCAAAATGACGCCCAAGAAAATAGCTTTATTATTTGCTACAAACTTTAATTAAAGTGACGTTATAATTTTCTTATAAATATGTTAAGGGCTGTGACAATTTCTAAACTGAAAAATATATCGATTTTCAAAAAGTATCATAAATTTAGATTTAAATTATAAAGTAGAAATGTAAAAAGCCACTTACATCACAGTAGGTATGTATAAAAAAACATTCGCGCCAATAAATGATTTCGATTCTTCATTCGAATAACAAATATGGATATAACAAGTTCAAATCAAAACAGCATTCAGGAATCACAGAAACATTTCTTATTATTATATGCCCTTAAAGCTTAATAGGTACTTTAACTTCGAATCATTTCGATAACTTTACTTACACCAATTATACGATACCGAATGAAGAATCGATTGAAAATCGAATCAATAATATAGATATTCCGATATAATCTTTAATAGAACCGTTAGAATCGATCGTGTATAAACGTAAAGTGTGTTTAAATCGCTCCGATCTATGGATATACGCGGAACAATTTGTCGTTCGAATGGTATGGTCAAATGGATCGTATCATTCGTTCTGATCGAAAGCGCTCACACGCGAATGACATTATTATCGTTAGATGATCGGACGATGAATCTTTCCGTGTTTTAGATCTTGAAAACATTTTCTAGGGACGACTTTATATAAACTTCTTAGACAGTTACATTTCACGTTAGTTGTGATTAATGGATTAAATCCTGAATAAAAAATGTCCCGGAACCATTCCGAGACCGCAGTAGCGAGTTGTGTGTGACACTCTGTCACACATTCACTACCCTTCATTGTCCGAAAACTTTAGCGAAACTTCGCGACCGAAACAACTTGGCCATCCCTACGTCGCCCCGTCCTTGTCTTACGCGACACTTAGTCACATATGTGTCGTCCCTGTCACTCGTTTCGTAATTAATAATGTATGAAAGCTGCGGAGACGCTATGCATCATTATGATATACAGCATCCACTTACACAAGTCCTTGTACGGTCGCCAAAAAAGCTGAGCAACACAAAATGGGTTTCAATTAATTTTAAGAAACCATTAATATGGATTAGGGCCGACGATTTATTTTGTGAACGTATGTTTTGTGAGGTTTTTAATTAGTATTAAATTATTTACATGTCGGACATTTAATTTGATTACATTTCAATATGAACGATGTTGTTAAACATGCAGTTTGAATTGTGTAATTTGATTACAAAGGACAATTCCAAGTCAGAGCGTGTTTTTTTGTGATTAATTTATGTTTTATCATTGAAAATCACTTTGTTTAACATCAAAACAATGGATCATCTTGGTAAATTTAATCGGACGCTGAGCTGATGATTCTGTACCACTCAAGATATATTTTTTCGTCCGATTTTAAATTCATATCACGGACGAAGTGCGATTTCGAATGAACCAGTATGACATAGTCAATGAATTAAATATATTTCATTTACTTATGTTTATGGATAACTTAGCTAGTGCCCTGTGGTTTCTCTTACGTCTGCAGGAACCTGTATTCACCTTGATCTTCATATAAGTTGGTATTTAACCTTCATAAGGGCCCTTATAGGGCCTAAACTTTAAGTTAAATTTATCTTTATAACTAAGAGTTTTCACTAAGTAATAAATACTATTACACTTTTTATGACGACCATACTAATGTGGGTGAAAGAGTTTGAAAGTTTTTTTAGTTTTTTCATTAACTTATCTGGACTCCTGTAATTACCATAAAAGCTTAACTTGAAAGTTTATCAACTGTACATTAATATTTATAAAGTTACAAGTCTTCAATCTGTCTGTCTGATTTCCTCATCATTTTACTTATGCTGTATTTATATATATTTACCTACTTATATTCTACAGTTATTTGATTCCAAAAAGTATTATTCTTTTGTGTTAAAATAAATACTTGAAAATTAAATATTAATTATTATATTTTTCTTGTTACAGGTATGCCCAGTGAATTTATGATCGAGTATGGAAAAAGGAGTTTACTTGATGCGTTTTTCATAAAGAAATATCGAAGCATTAAAGCCGACCGCACCTTTACGCGAATATAATCAAACAAGACCCAACCTAACCGCAATCAATTTACGGCTTAAAATCCTTTACGTGCGTGTATTTTGTTATTGCATGAATTAGGGATGACAATCGATCAAATAAATATTTGTAATTATTGAATAATAAAAAAAATATTCAAAGGAAAACTTAAAGAACTCGATAAAAAAATAGTTTAAATTATTATCATATAATTCAATAAAAATGACAATTAACCACTCCTCTGTTAAATAAATTGAAACATTGACAGCCCTGTCGTAGAGTAGGTAAATCCGGTATTAAAATTCGATAGACCATACGTTATCCCAGCACGTTACATGGGAATCGTTTTAACTGTGGACTGATACTTAAAATGTGAATACATTTTATTTAATAGAATTCATCGGTAGTGTTGTAAATCATATCGATCCTTGTGTCGACAATGTAAGTCAATTTAGTTGGAATGTTGTCGCTTGATCTCCAACTAGTTTAATTAGAATTTCGAACGCGATAAAGAAAAAAAAACAATGCAACTTCTTTAGGAAATACTTTTTTTTTGTTTCTTTTTGAAATGTGTGCTTAGAACAAATCATACATAATCAATTATTGCTTCATACTTTTTTGTAGCCTTCATTAATAGTTGTTGAATATATACGCTGTGGCAATACACATAAACCCTAAATTTTCGCTATTAAACAAATGTGAAGTAGAAGAATATTTGGCGTAGTACTGCTGTTTTTGTACTGATGTAACAAATATATCGACAAAAATAAATAATAAACACAATATTAATACACCTTGAAATAAGCACATCACTCAAAATTTTTGCACGTCCAAAACACATAGGTAGGTACATAAATACATCGGTTTTCAGCGGTTTTCACTTTGTGAGCAGAATCCCGGCTGTCAGGCCCGTCTGCGAACTTGTTCTACGTACGGAGTTATTTTGTTGTTGTTCAACCAACAATTGTTGTTATTGTGCCCCCTACTATAAGTGACGAATTGATAATGGTAGTCTATGTGGTTTGGCTCACTTATTTTGGTGAACAAAAGTGCTACGCTCTGTTTTATTCTGAAATTTACTTCTAACTAAACTAATATTGTCGATTGGAGATGAAATATACAGATACATAGATAAATTACTACATAGATAAATACTCTTTTATATTTAGAAACCCCATTTAGAAACGCCGTATATGGCTATTAGTATAATACCTAATGCCTCACGAATAAGCTTCTTATTCGTGAACAAGTAGTAACCAAAGACTCTATGTACATTGAGATTTCATAAACATCATGGGTTGACTGTCCAATAAACATAACATTTCAATCTTTAGGATATTTTACCATTTTAAATAAATTTGGTTATGTCTAGGTACCTCATAAGGCTCTACTTTTCAAAAAAATTATTTGATGCAATACAAAATTATGTGAATATCCGAAAGTTTCGGCATCGGATACGTATCCGCCACACGACCACGACGTCCCTACAAAAGCCGGCCGGTCTGACATCCGTCCATCCCACGCCGCGCCGGCTAAAATAACAGATTTCCTTTATGAAACACAAACACTCCTTTTGCTGCGTCGGTATAACTTGCCTATAGCGGTTTTAGTAAAAATAGACGTTGTTACCTCAGGGAATTCATTAACTTAATATTACCCTAGTGATAAGGCAAAAGGTGATGAAAAGTGAACGAAAACATCATGTATTTATAAGAGTTTCCACTATTCAGCCAATCTTACGTATATTATGAATGCGAAGTTTTGAATAGACCTATGTCACAAAATCATGAAATTACCTACCTAGATGAAATTTGGCACAGTGCTAGACATATTCTAGGAATAGCTTATAACCTACAATTATCTCTACTTCCTCCTAGAACGCAAGTAAAACTGAGATCTAAAACTAGTTTATTATCCCACACACTAATGAACTCAATAATATTTCGCAAACAAAAGAAGCAAAACCGATTGGTATTTCAAAGGAGTGAAACACATCAAACGGGCAACCCTACGACAAGGTACCCTCAAACGCCCTTTGTTTTTACAAAGCATCTAAAACTGAAACGTACCCCATAATCCCCTATAAATCAATTATCAGTCAACGGTGTTTGTCAATGTACCTAACCCTAAAATACCTACGGAACACCTGAGCGTTTGCAGTTTCCACCTGCAAATGTCGTCTAGAGTTAAGCCGATAATTACGGGATTATGCCCCCTTCGAGCTTCGTCTGGCCCCCTTTCCTGTCTCGCCCCTCCCCCCCACTTCACGACGCCCCCCATACTTCACTTTGCTTCAATGCACCGCAGTATGTGTGGTAATGGTTTTTAGGGATATAATTTTTCGTCTGATGGCGTTTTTGTGAATAATACCTGTGAAATTATATTCAAGTGCACTCTGTACAAGTGTTCCGTTTGTTTGTTTGTATATACATATAGCTGTTATAAATCTACATAACAAATTAATTCATGAGTTGCCAGGGACATTATTTTAGTGGTGAGCAGTATTGCCAAGTTAGTTAAATTAATGATTTTATCTAGCATTAAGTATTTATATAAGGGAAGTCTTGGCAGTCTGTGGGACCAATGAAATCCTCTCTAGGCGTCTTATTAGACCAACTTGGATTGGATAGTAATTTATTAGGGTTATTGCAAGTTTTGGTGGGGTCGTTAGGACATCGCCGGCATTACAGGGTTGACCGGTTTGGAAGGAAATTAATTTCGATTGTTTGTTTGTTTGCTACAATTATTATTGTGTGTATTGTTCTATTAGTTTCTGTCATTTAGTTGGTATTACGTTCAATTTAATCTTTCACCGTGAATGAAACTGGCAACACTAAATTTAAGGTTGTAAGCGCAGTGTATGAATTAAAAAGGCATGTTCTTGAAACATGTTTATTGGTGAATTACAAACATAATATATAGGTAAATAAGATTGTTTTATGATCATGATTATGATTGGTAGATTCCGGTTTAATAGCTATAATAGTAAAAGGATTAAGCTATAGGTTATTTAAGTGCGATGATACACTTGCGCCGCAATAAGGGTGTCTTAACACGTCGTATCAGGTAATGGCGTTAGGCGGACCGTACACGGAGCGATCAAATTGGTGGAAAATACTAGTTTACACGGTAACTGCTCCCGATACGTATCCGTTTATCGAATCCTAAGGGTTGGTACACACGACAATATAAAAAAATTAATGTTCTATATAAAAATAAGTTTTTTTTATGTAGGTAGGTACCTATGCTTAGTATGGATTTGAACCTTCAACACCATCAATAACGATGATTCTAACTGAAGCTACCGGAAGATATAAAAGTTGCTTTCGACTGTTTATTTATAAAAACAATTCCACAAATTGGAATAATAATAAATAGAATAAATTACTGGATTACACAGTCAACGTTAAACCTACAAAACTCTTATAAAACTAGTCTATAAAAGGTTAAAACGGGCCCTTCCGCTCCTTACTCCAGCACATAACGACAAGAAACAAAGCAGACTACATACAAACGTTCGATTAACTACTAAAACTAACTCAAACAATCAAAAATATAAACAAACCAACCGAAAATAGCATGACGAAAACGCGGCCAAGCGTTTGTTCACAGAATCTAAAAGTATAACTGAGTAGGCATAAAAGTCAGGCGTGTTCGTAAATCTCAGGAATCGAACTCGAACGTAAATGGTACATAATATGTGCTTGGATACATACTATGTGCTATTGTGAGGGAATGAGAAGTAAATGAGAGTTGGTACAGGCGGATATTTGAGTAGGTTCTTGGGTAGTGACGTCATCAAGCTGAAAGTGGTTTAGATTACATCAATAGACAAGTGTAAAATAAAAAATAATGACGAACTAGCTAATTACTACAATCACGAAATATAAATCAATGATTTACTAAATAAATAATATTTTAATAAATCCTACTAGTATTATAAACTTCTGAACGGATTTGGATACAATTTGGTAAACAGATAGTTTTTATACGAGGTTAACATATAGGCTACTTGTTATCCCGCGAAAATTTTAAATCCCCGGGCACGCGGGTGTAACCACCGGGATCCATTAAATTATTTATATCCAAACAACTTAATTTTATGACATAAGATATCACTTACCTACCTATACTTTACTGTCTAGTAAACATAAACATCTCACCAATGTAGAAATCCAATAATGAAAGTACGAAAACAAAAAGCCGATAGTAACGCAGTCTCGGGACTAATCGAGTGACGTACAGTAACCGGGGGTGGTAGGAAACACAATTATTTTTATGGCAACACAATTTTCCTCGGCTCATTACATACATACCGCGTTTATATGTACTGGCAACATTAACATGGCCGCTTCGGGTGGGGCCGCCCGTAATGTCCGCGGGGCACGCGAACCGGTTTTTTTGATTATTCCCCCCAAATTATATCCCATTTTCACACCAAAGGAGTCGTGGCGTGTGTGCACGGCTTAAGGCGTTATAGTGTTCGTGACCAGAGACAAAATGTGGAGAGTCACGGCTCGCTGTCGGTGGCGGGTATCGACGCCATTTTTGTTTTTTTCTTCTCACATTTCCTGGATTTGAGATGCTGTAATTATTGTATGACTGTAATTTATTTTTGCAAATGGACGATCGTTTTTGGAGGACGATTTTGTGGTCCTTAATGCATCATTGCAAAATAATGGTACTAATGTGCATTTTTTTGGAATAAAATCTTTACATGTTATGCATCTGTGCGTAAACATGCATATTTCTTTTACTTATCATATACTTAATGTTCAAAATTAATGTAGGTAATATGGTTGACAAGGTAATGAATACATCATAAGAAGTTCTCATAAAATATTTTTAGCAGTTCTAAATCACTGTGACTGCCTTATCATAGTAAAAAAATCTCGATACCCAAAAAAAACGTGTATTAACATCCATAATCCCGCAAATGAGTCTAATAAAAATGGGAAATTTACGTAAAAATCCAATAACGCCAGTCGTCAGTCCAATCTAACGAACGCTATGAGTAAACGCCTCTTAATATACAGGGGAAATAGTGTTAGGTTAGGAAACTATTTATATTTAGGGTAGGTATATTGCACATGCAAAGCTGAATAACAGTATGATAGTCATTTTCCTATAAGATATTTTCTAGATAATCGTCTTTTAATATACCTAATATCCTACCATTCATTATAAAGTTGTGCATTCCCCTAAAAAAACCATTTTAATCATAGTTCATAAATTTCTCACGAACAAAATAAAAAGTAAATAAAACCCATTGAGCATGGCAGTAGTTAAATAAAACCAGTTCATTTTATTTGTGCAAAAAAAATTCTGAATAATTCACTTAAAAACTCGACGGTACCAGAAATAAAGAGCATGTCGTGTCCATGGTCCCGTGAAAAAATTTGTCCTCTTTGTTTATGGTCCGATTTAGATAAAGATATTAAGAGTTAAGTACCCGGTGTATCAAATTCGCTCGCCGGCTCATTTTTTTATTCGTCCGAGTCACGCGAACCGTAACATGACCAAGGAATGTTATCGCACAGATTGCATAAAAACATCATTTTCATACTGTATTTTGATGTATTACAACTGTCGACTGTTAAATGAAACAACATTTTTCAATGTAGGTAAGTATTTTATATATTTACAAGTTGGCCCGACAGACGATGTCCTGCCTTTACAATGAATCTTATTGCATTAAAGCGACTGATACTTATGTTAAACGCAATTAAATTATAAGTAAGTATAAAGTTTATATCACTTTGACAATCACCAACAGAATAAAAAAAATATTAGCGAAATCGGTCCAGCCCTTCACGCGTGATGCCGTGACCAAGGGAAATAGGGATTCATTATTACAAAAACACAAATTTACTAGAGCCTAAGTATAATTTTAATAACAATATATCTTATAAATAAATCTATCTAAAATCGATTGATCGAACTAAGACAACAGAAACCTCAAACAAGCATTAAGCTTACATTGGACAGTAATAGACATAATCAGATGACATTACCGTGAGCGACTGACCAGGTGTGAGACTAACACAGAGGAGTTAATGTCCATAGTAATTGTCATTAGAATCGCCAGTTGAACAACCAGAATGTACCAGGAAGGATATGAATCACCCTTTGACCTTTAAGATACTGCCTGTTGCCTGGTTATCTGGCATCTCTTTTATTCATTACCGATGATACTCCTACGATATGTCAGAAGCTAATATTTGCTGCCTGGCTACCTTTTGCTGAGTACCTGTTAAAATGTAATTTTAGGTTATAAATTTATTTGTGTAAAATTAAATGATATTTGAATTAAATAATGGAAACAAAAATTGATTGAAAATGTAATTATTTCGTATAGTAAATATGAGATATTAGAAATATAAATTAAACACATTAGGTACCTACACGAATTATTCAGTACCTACAATAAAATTACATTGAAAGAATTATTAATGTTAAATACATAATTTGTTTCCAGAAATACAGTAATTGTACTTTAAATAGAGAAACACATATTAAATACGATTACCTATTAAGTAAAACGATGTAATGTCATCGTGTTTTTTTAAATAATTAATGTCATAGAATAGACGAAGGGTGATTGCTGTCTTTTGGTATTTAGAAATTGGATACACGATTTAAGTGTTATTAGAGGGCTTCCTTCAAAAGCCTATAAGTAGTTTTGTAGATTAGAATGGTACAATACAATAAATACTTATTATGTACCATGACTTTGACAAATATTTACGTAGATACTTTCATATTATATAGGTAGGTAAGGTACACTAGTTGCCCACGTAACTTCGTTAGCGTCTCTTGCCGATTTTTGCAACATTTTTGATTGATGTTTCACTCCTATTCGTCGTAGCGTGATGATATATAGTCTTCCTCAATAAATAGGCTTTCCGGCATTAAATAATTTTTCAAATCTGACCAGTAGTTCCTGAGAATAGCGCGTTCAAGCAAATCAACAAACTCTTCAGCTTTATATTTCAGTCAAGATTGCAATCCATTCCAGCAAATATGTTCAATATATTTTTAAATACAGCTCAAGATACAGGCACTTTAGATGTACCTTTACAGAAATAAGTAAAATCAAAATATCATGCGATCACTAACGTTCGTATTCGGTGAACACCGAACACCGAATGCGATTCAAAAGTGACGCGTCTCCAGAGGGATGTTCGATTTTCAAACGTTTTCGCGGCAACGTCGTGTCAAGATGGCCGCCGCAGGACGACAGCGGGCGATATCGCGCCAATTCTTTTGTGCCAACTCAACGGATATATCTTCTCGGCTTCTATTCGTATTCCAATCCGATTTGAAAGGACAAGCTAATCTCGCTATCATTGTACTGGATTGTACTATAAATTCCCCTTTTCATGTTTACTGGTGTTATATGAATCACGATGTTTCGCAATTTTTTGTAGACATGATTATTTTTAATACAAATTACAACTGTCTACATACATAAGTGTTTTACTTATCAAGTTTACACAAAATAAAAACTAAGGTACGTCTAATGGTACATACTAACATCATAATTTATTAAAGTATGATAAATAAAGGCTTTCATACCACTTTTAAAAAAAATCTCTGATAAAACACCGGTTAATAAGAAAAACAACCGCAAAATACACCACTACTTTTATTTACGATTCCGAGCTAACTTCAACCCAATCAGAAAACAAAGATCTGTCACTATTCTTAACAGATCCGAACTCTCAGTGCTAATTCAAGTCGTAAAACACTTGAAGTAGGATAGCAACTAAACCTGCCGGTGTGGAAGAGCTTTAAAGCCATCAAACCCGGGATCCGAGTGTCTGAGCGATCATTACTGTTTTCCCCGGGATTGTGGCAAAGTGACGGGAGCTGCGATGTTGTCATTAGAGCACGCCAGGGCCGGTGGCAGGTTAGACGGCCGCCTTTCCGAGTTAGTGGAAAAATAAAGCGTTGAAAATAAAGCCCCAACAAATCACAGCTCTTTTTAAAGTGGAGAGAATATGGTAGTTTCATTTATATAGAATAGAATGTAAAATGTTATGAGAGTGAACCAAATCCGTCCCTGTCGGTTTGCTGTTTTTCACAAAAATGTGCTTTTATCACAAACATTACGAATGACGTTATTATGTCGTAACAACGCATTTACAGCAATATATACTGAAAAGCGTAGTCAGGTCAATGAGCCACTGAGCTACTGGGGTTTAGATCATGACGATAACTAACTAGATTTTTATTGTACCTAAGTCATGGGAACAGTATGTGGTTAGACAAGATCTAACTGCCGAGTTTAAAAAGTAACAGGAAACTTAAAATAGTTTTCGATGCATATTTTCCGTTAAAACATAATTTACAACAAATAAACACCTACATTTAAATGCAATCCGTCGTATAAATAACTATAAAAATAGGGTTGTTTTAGTATAACGCGGCCACGCCCACGCCCACGCCGTAATATAGTGGTCACCATTAAAACGTAACGAGTTCTTTCACTATAAATAACCTACAGCCATTATAATTATAGCGAACGAAATTCCTCTTATCACGCTCATATTTCACCAAAGAGGTCTAGCATTAGGCATAAACAGCGATTGCGGTGGCCTCGTAGTAAAATTAAAAAAAAACAACCCGCCAAACAAATTACTTTCTTTCACCTCGATTAAGTGATCATTACAGTAGCAAATACCATTTATAACGGAGACGTCAGCTATGGTTGGCGAAAAATAAAAGCTCAGGAAATTGCGTGTGCGGTTAAAAAAATAACGTAGCGTAGGGTAAAGTGGAAGAGAAGACTACCAGCCATTTTTTGACGTGACATGTCGCCATCTTGGAAGCCATCTTTTGTCAAGTGTAACGAAACGTCGATTGAGTCACGTATTTCGGTTTCCTTAAACAAATCTCGGATGCGAATGTGTTTTTCCTTCGCTATTTCACTAAGTGACGACTCAACTAGACTATAAATGGTGGTTTATTTTTTCACACAATGTAGATCGAACGTAAATAATTGCTGACGGTGTGATGAAAACCGCATTAACTCGACTAACAGTTGATAAATTGGGAACAATTTCAAAAAAGAACGGTTCGATTCACACAACAGTTAAGTGAGTTACCACAATCGAAAACACCGGACTGTTCCGCGACTAAGTTCAGACCGCGAGCGAAGCCGGTTGAAAACGATACAATAATCGAGTTTGCCGACTACCGCTACATGAGGATGCTTGTAATACGGTTTTGTACTTGCACGATATAACAATTGAATTTTCGACGCTCTAATTTCGCGTTGTATCCTTTGAAATTGCTACTGAGAGATTTTATAAGTTACGTATTAGCTGTGAAGGTAATAACGTAGCCTGAGATTCCTACTTGTAACAAAATAAAACTATGTCTCACTAATAAATCGATTCGTAATTAATTGCAAAACAAAATTTGTTAGTAAACGTAACACAACCGTAATGCGTCGTGCAGTAAATAATTTATTTGAATAGACCTTGTCAGGTATATAACTTACCCATAGATCTATGACTAAAATGGACAGGCAATATAACTTTTAAAAACACGGAGATAAATTGTTAATTGATTAACTATTCTACAATTATATTCTTGATAAATTTGAAGTCACTTTTGCATTTGTCTGTTTATATATATGGTTTAATTCTCATAAAAGTATTGTCTTTGTCACAATCGTCTTTTTTTGAAGCTCCAAATCAGTCAGTCTAATCAGCAAAAAAGAACGTTCACTTTAACCTCGAAGATAGTAGATACTACGTCTAGATATTCGTAGTTCTATATACATAATACTGAGCTGTAGCTTACCAAGATACAAAATACGAAACCCACGCAGTACAGACCACATGATTCCGGTTCGCGTATACCTACTCGTACATCTGACCACACGGTGTAGGATTACCACCACAGCGTATTCGATATCGTGTTCGATCCTTCAAAATTGTTACTGACCAGAAATTATTTTGTTTTTTATTATTTACTTGTCTTAATGGTATTCTTTTTAAAAATTTGAATTGACATTTTATATATTACTAGCGGACCCGGCAGACTTCGTTCTGCCCACCAGCGCCACCTGCCGGGTCCAAATTGATGTAATATACATGAAAACCTTCCCTATGAAATACTCCGTAATTTGGTGAAAATCGCATGAAAATCTGGTCAGTAGTTTTTGTATTCATCGCTTTCAGACAGACAGACAGAGGCGGCGGGGACTTTGTTTTATATATATAGATCTTACGTCGTTCTTTTTTAAAATGCCGCTGAATTCGAATTATGATTTTAATGGCACACTTTTTAATCCCGAAAAAAAAATACAAACATTGTTTAAATTTGACAAACCAGAGTCAACCTTATTAATTAGTAGAGAAGGTATAGTATAGCTTTCACGATATACTTTTGGTGTCATGTAAGGGGTTGTTACCTTTTCGTCTTACCCTTAGGCTGTGATGCGGATTGAATTATCAGGCACACTGTATTGCTAGGCCTTATGTTAGGTATCAACCATAAACCATTACTTTCATTTAACGCTTAATAAAATAGAAATATATATGTTTGTAATATATTTTGTATTTAAAGCATCATACTTGCCTCATTCCACATTATTAGCAAGACCACCTATTATTTAATAGACATGTTTGAATATGTATATATGTTCGCGTGAACTCAAATAAGGCCTGAAAGACTAAAATGTCACATTAGTCACACAGTTAATAAAATATTTACCCTTATCCCTGCAGTGAGACTGAAAATAATACAAAAAACGCCATTTATTTGTGTAGGTAGGTACACATTTTATAGCCAATACCTTAGCTATCAGGAATATTTCCGACGATCGCCCGAAGCGCCCTCTATTACGCCGGTGAAATATTATTTCACACATTAATACGTAACAAAGTGACATATTATACGTCTACACCGCAAGACACGAAGCGACGCGACAAAAACGAAGAAATTATTTATTTCCCCCCCATCCCACGGGATTTTTCCCGGTTTCCCTTCGTCGTCACTTCACTACATTCACAAGAGAATAAACATTGCCTAGTATTACGTTTTATAATGTCGATCAATGGCAACTTGTGAAGATTATGAAGCTATGTTTAGTTGATAAAATATAGGTTTAGTAGATTTTTTAAGTTGGTCCTAATAATAATTTTATGCGTGGGTAAGGACTAAATCTTTCGAGATAGTTAAAAATAACTAATAATTGTTATATTTATTTTTGTGCTACCAAGAATACTGGTTTTCTATTTCAATAGAATATAGTCAATTAACATGTACATTCTATTTCTTTATAGTTTATAATGCTCTACATAGGTTTTCCTAAAATAACTATTCGACTGAAATTCCAATTTATTTTATTCAAATAGACAAACGACCATCACAAATAACATTAAAAAAAATACAATGTTCCATTTACATTTAAAAAGTCTAAATCTGAATTCGACTTTCCGACTCGCTAATAAAATAATGTAAGAAGCTATTAAATGTCACAAAAAAAATGCATAGGTATATATTTATTTTTTAATTAAGAACTAACTGGTACTCGAGAACTCTATGGGAATGTAAGGCCATAGCAAGGCATGCGAAAGTGTTGCCACATGAGTAACGCGATACTAGACCTGACACTTGTCTGTGGTCAGCGAGACTCATTCATCTGGCTTCTCTGGATTCCTTTGGACAGGGGTGCCTCAGACCTGTTTTGACAGGATATATGCATAACAATGTATTCATGTGTTTTATTTACAAAATGTGCATAGTGTTTTTTCCCGACTTTGCCTTGTTTTTAAGTATTTATCTTGATTAGTGATGTCACAAAAAAACTAATAGTTTTGCGATCTGTATGTTCAAATCAATAATTCCAAATTTGAATTGACAAAATATGTTATTTTATTATTATTCAGTGAGTCAATCAGAAGCTTAGGATTGATCGTTACAGGACGACAAAAATACTTTATTAACTTAAATGAGCTACATAATAACATTATTTTCATTCTAAGATTTTTATTCCCAAATCAGTCGTATTTTTATATCGTTAACACCCCTAAAGTCTCAAGAAAAACTCGAAAAGTGCAATGGTACACACAACAATTCCGCTGACAGGGGCCCCGACACCTTTCCGGAGGGAAGCGTGACCCAAACAGGGGGGGGGGGGGGTATACTCCCGTCTAAATTTAGTGCAGTGTGCACTACATTGTATCGCGGAAGGTCCTAACACCGGACTTATTTATGGCCACTCTAGGGGATCCGCGGAAACCTTTAACACTTAAAAATAATTCACACACCTACCGCACTGTATAGTAGTATAGTGAGGGGAGGGGGTATCATTGTGACGTGTTTTTTTTATAATTATGTATTTAAAAATGGAATGTAGGCGTTTGATGATATGAATGATTAAAAAACCGTTATAGAAGTATCGTATTGGATTTGTTGTCGCGGAATACAAATATTAATATCGTCTATTACTCAGAATGTTTCATGCAAATATTTACGAAAAAAATTACAATCGAAATGTCAATGTACTGATGTTACCGTGGGTAGTCACACCTCCATATATTGTCTATTTTAAACATTTGCTTCCATAGATCGAGAATCGTGAACCGAAAAATGAAAACTCCATACAACATTTACGTTTTGCGTAACGAATAAAAGCCTCATATCTCAAATTGTATAACCGGACCGAGGCCTCGGGCAACCCTCAGCCCTCGGCCCTCCGATTGAGGAAAAAATCTTATTTGATAACCCTCCCGTTCTCACCTCCCCGTAGATTCTGTTCACGCTCTCTGCATGTCGGGGTAAATCATGCAGTGTAGTATAGTGTACAGGGGGCTTTAGAAGGTTTAGTGTTACTGGACTTGCGGGGATAATTTTAGTCTACTTTTATGTTATAGTATATTTTTGTAGGCGAAAAATACTCTTTTTCTCGTTTATTTGTATGTTGAAATATATCTTGATATTTATTTTTTGTTTACCTAACTTTTTTTTTTCTCTGGATATGTACATTGTACATATGCAAAAAAAAAAGTACGTATAAAAGTGTAATAAAATATGTCACATAATTGTGTACTTATTCGTTACCAAAGAGCGTTATATTTTTTTTTTCTCAAAAAACAACAGGCCACATTCAAGCATCGGCAACACTGGCAAAATCTAAACACCGGGTGAAAAAAGAAAAATGATTTCGCTTATACAGGATGGTTCATACGTTACGTGACCAGGGGTGCATAATGCACATAGAAACTGTTAGGAAAGCCCTAAGGGCCTAGTATCTCCCAGCGACCCCTCGTGACGTGTCCGGAGATTCGCCGACGATTTACTAGTGTCAAAAATCTCACAAACACGTTATTCTATAGAGAAGTAGGTATTCTGTTTATTTTAAACTAGCTGCCTCCGCGCGGTTTTACCCGCGTAGTTCCCGTTCCCGTGGGAATACAGGGATAAAATATAGCCTTACTCGGGGATAATGTAGCTTTCCAAAGGTGAAAGAATTTTTGAAATCGGTCCAGTAGTTTCGGAGCCTATTCATTACAAACAAACAAACAAACAAACAAATCTTTCATCTTTATAATATTAGTATAGACTAGTGGCTCTCAGCGGTTTCAGCCACGTTCCCGGGACCTTAAATTTTTCGGGTATAAAAATTATCCTATGTGTAATTACAGAACATATTCTAACTCTGTGCCAAATTTCAAGCAGATCCCTTCAGCCGTTTTTGCGTGAAAGATTAACAAACATCCATCCATGCTCACAAACTTTCGCATTTATAATATTTGATTAAAATTACTTATTATGTCAGCGACCTTCTCGTTGAAACGGAAATAAAAAGCTGTTATTCTTCTCAATGATATAATTTAAATCTATTAACTAGAATAACATGATAAATGATTTAATAAAATGTGTTAATTTAAATCATTTTTTGCACAGGCATCATAAATTATTTACATATATTTTTTTAACTGGCAACTTATGCATAACGTCGTCTTTATAAATGTTATTTCAATTTTGTATCTTATAACTAGGGAAGTTAGTGCTGAAATTCCAGTGGCTTCGATTATAAATTTGAAACATAGGGACTAATGGCTGGTTTACACAGTGCGAGCTAGCGTACGAGTAAGCCTTCCGAGTAGCTGCACTGCAGTTACTCGCACTGTTTGGACGTCACTTACGAGTAACTCGTACGTGCGAGTTGGTCAGTAGCTCGCATTCGAGTTACTTCAACATTTTTTGTTTTCACTCGCCTGCTCGCCCGGCAGCAACTCGCACATGACAGCGGCTCGTGCGTCGCTCGCATCGTTTGGACGCGTTCGGCAGTAGCTCGCCAGTGCCAGCCGGACAGTTGTGAGTGGAAGCCGTGTTTTTTGTGTTTTCACTCGACATCGCGACTCGACTCGGACTGAGCAGTAGCTAGGTGTGGTGTAGACAGCAAAGGCGAGCCGAGCTACTGGCGTACGAGTAGACAAACCGAGTAGCTGTCTACTGGCCAGGCAGCAGCACGCACTGTGTAAACGAGCCATAAGGGATATATGCTTCAATTAGGAGGCCATGTCCACTCAAACGCAATAATCTTGTTTGGCTTTGACGTACGATGTGTAGCTTTTCTTTTATTTCTTTCTTGTATAATTGTGTTTTAGTTTTGTTGCACTGTTGGGTTCTACTTATTCTTTTATGTATTTACTTTAGTGAATTGTTTCATCATAAATATCAGTCCTTTTCATACCGGTAGCAAAGTGAGTACCTATATAAGTTATTATAACAAGTATCCATAAAAAAGGTGTTAAATAAGACAAACGTGACTCCGTAGGTGTTCTGCCAAGCTTACCCCGTTCGATACGTGCTTAGTAAAAGTATACGATACCCGAACTACAAATCTCCGGGGGTTTATTTTTACCGATTTCCCTACGTAACGCCGACAAATCGGGGTGCGATTCTGTAACTCGTAAAACAAGTAGTAAAACGTCTCCTTCGGTTCGGGAATCGATCGGTGCTCGGGACTCGTGCACGTCACGCCGGCTCAACGTACCGCTCCCGTCTGCGATTTTACAGCCACTTCGAGTTTTGAATCTTTTAAATTTCGAATTCGGAAGCCGACGTTCTAAATTCTAAATTTTATTTCAACCGGCCATATTCTTTTTTAGAGTTTCTTTTTTAATGCTTAATCACGCAAAAGGTCTGTACGATTTCACATAAAATCTGTATTTGGTGGATATCAACAAATAAAAATATAAGATAAAATGTCCAGTAACTGGGTGTTTCCGAGAGTTTTCGGACTGAAAAATATGCAAATTCTCATAATGAAATCCGCGGACCGCATTTGACGTCCAAAGACTCCAAAGCTGTTGACTGTGTTATTTTTATGATGAAAATGTTGAGATTTCGCGATTATGCAAAATATTTTCGTTGTATTAAATGTTGAATTTATTGCACCTAAAAATAATTAAAATTTTGTTTACTTCATAGATACAGAAAGTACATATTTCATGTCATATGATACGAAGACTAAATGCCGATATATTTTAGACTTTCATAGAGAAAATGGGGTGTTAAAAATGTAACGCGCAGCCTCGGAGAGCACCTGACGCTAAAATTGCGTTAGAAAATATCACCCAAATATATGAAGTGACGTATTCTTCGTTTCCTCGTAAAATAATCTATAAAAACTTTGCTCAATATCGTCACCTTTCGCTTGAAATTACTTTTTAGTAATACCCGCCTATATATTTATTTAGGTAAGACTCGCAAAATTTTTTATGTATCAAAAATCATAAGAACTAAATTGTGTTTGGAAATACATAAACATTAGATAAAAGTACATTAACGTAACTTTCTATATGATAGTTTTTATAAATGAGTCTACATATCAGATGTTACAACTCATATGAGAATTTCTCACTAAATCACAAACATGTACGTGCCTACTGCCTCACCCTACGTCTTTTCAATTGCCACCGCAATTCTTTCAACGACACTTCATCCTCCCCATCCCCATATGTAATAACAACCACCATAAAATTCTGTTAATCAAATTCCAAATAATCCCTTAGTATACCACTACTGATCTCGATTAATGACAGACAAAATTAAATTCACCCGCCAACCAATATTGCTACATCTGCGGCTTCGACACATAAACGAACAAAATTCAACCTTATTACAATGGTGTACAGTGTTTGTTTTCAATGAAATATTATTTAAATGCGTAGGGACGTCCTCGCCATTCGGCGGTCGAATATCAAATGACAGTCACATGTATTCGCTAACGAGGTTCCATAATGTGAACCTATTTTGCATTTACAGATGAGACGAGTGAATTTCAACTTTAAATGCATTGAAATAAGGTTTTATAGACGTTTGGTGCCATTCGAGAAACGCACCGGGGTAATTACGGAGTTTGAAAAAGGAATTGTTATGTACACAGACGTAATTTTAATGCTGCGTGTGTGTGATTATGTTCAAATAAGAATTATAAATATGGATTATTGTGAACCTATGCCAAATATTGAAGAGTATTTTTATAAAGAACTTTACTACGAAAGCTCCTCAAAATGCAATATCCCTTTTAAATTGTTTTCTACCCTTCATAACAAGTGGTCTAACTGGACATCTCATATAAATCATTTTATATACCCTCCAGCCCCACTATTAGGGGGGTGACTAGCGATTTTACCCACGATACCGGAGGGTGTTATTTTCGAGTGATTTAAAATAGTTTCTCGCGTATCGTTCTAATCTCTAATATCGACACAAAGTGCAGTTTTGCGTGTGCACTTACACCTTGCTTGAAGTAGTGATGTGATACCCACTATAATAAAATATCGATGGTTCTCGATATTCCTTTTCTTTTTTTAATTTCCAACACAGTAAATAATTAAACAGTTAAGTACCTACCACTGACAACAAATTGACGTGTAAATTATACCTTATAGCCGGTGGTACCCCATAACGTTTGTTTCGCGGAATTATTGAATACAGATTAATTATGTACAGTCGACCGCACACCGCAGACATCGGCGCTATATCAACATAAGTCGAGTTCTTTTTAGTATCGATACTGTTCCTTTATGTCGGAAGTGTTTTTATCGATAACTTCTAGCCATTCGATTACATAACGAGTCCATTGCAAAGTAATTAATTATAAAATTCTCCGGCCTGTCACTTCAAAACTCAATTTAATTTAATATTTGTGGCATGACCTCTCTAAGCTAATTTATGCTAAGTAACTAAGACGCTTATCAATATCAATCATATAATTTAATCAATAAAGTTAGTATCGATTAAATCGAATGCTTGTGTCAAATCTGTCATAAATCATCATAAAGTCGGAGAAACGAGCTAATTAAGCCTTTAGCCAATAAAAATAATGAATACATAACCTTAAACTTTATTCTATTTCGTTGAATAACCAACAAAATATAGTTGATACCAACTATAGATTTCCATAAACGATTAGAATGTCCAATCAAGTATTCAAATGTGACAAGTTATAAAAGCTATTTTCTCTTTAATTTTATTTACATTTGAATTTTACAACGAAACACTTTCGTTCGTTACCGCCGCCGCCGCGCCACTGGGATACACAACAGTTTATTCATAATCGGAACACAAAACGATTCCAATTACAAAATATGACATTTCTTAATTGCCGTTATTAATGATTTTTAAATCCAACGTTACGATGGATATATTTTCATCGATAAACCAGTTCGTTTTGTGCTCGTCACTAGTTTAATATGGGTTAGTGTGATAGTGTTGTAGATTGGTAGGTAGTTGATATGAAACGCGTTAAAACAATGTTGAAAGTTACTTTAGATTTCTTTTTTTAGGATACATTTTATGATAATACATACCTACTTATGATCCATTGACATATGTCACAGGTTACATGACCTTTTTAGAGTAAGTAGGTGTCGATTATTGAATGTTTTACTTTTGTAAAAAAACTAATAACTTTTATTAATGACTCAATATATGCACTTATCATAAACTTTACGGATGTCAATAAAGCACAGTTATATTTACAGTTGCCGGTTGGGACGCCATTTTTATTTTTAAATAAAACTCTTTTAATCGCCGCTCGTATTTGGTGGTGTTTGTTTGGAAGTCTCGTTTAACCGATGTTTAAAGGATCAATTTATTGCGAGGACAACAGGCTTATCCTTAATCTGTACCGACAATAAATTGCCGACCAACTTTTTGATTAATTGCTACGTTTTCATACGATTATTGCGGTCTCCGTGAAAAATGTTGCGCCGTTTGTCTCCTGATGATATTTTCTTCCTAAAATAGGATTTTGCTGATATATTTGCGAATGATATTGGGTTTAGTGTGTCGTGTCTAACATCGATATATGTTCTATTATTAATTGATATGCAATATCTGACACGATATTACATCTACAACTTAACTTGCACAACACTATTAGTAACATTTATTTCGGAACTACCAACCGTTTCGAAATTGACAGAATCGCAAAATCCAATCACAAAATAAAAGTTATTCACAGACTGCATATTAATCTTGTCAGTGCCAACTCCCCGTACAAACGTTACTTATATTTACAATAATATAAATAGAATTGGTTCATTTATATTCGTGCCGTACGGAGATGGGAAAAACAACCGTTGTGAACGTCCGTCCGTTCACAAATAAATCCAATTAAACGGATCCGATATTGTTTATCGGATCGTTACGTTCAGGAACCATTCATCCGAAAGCAAACACCGCGCGAAGACAAAACGAAAACTGTCGACTCAACATTTCATAATCAATTTCTAGATTCGACGACGGTGAGTCGAACGCGGCGCAACATCGAGGCGCAACTTCCTCCCGCCAAACTTCGAATTAGCCGGGAAACTGCAATGTATACCGCGCGAACATTTATCTTCACGACTTAATAGACAGAATAACGGGGTGTAAGGTGTGCATATTCTAAGGATCGCGTATAATAAATCTGGCCAAATTAATGGCGGCACTGACAGATCGTTTACGCGGTTTTCGCAGCGTCATACCGCGAAATGAGCGAGGGTCTTGTGTATGACGGAGTGAATCAGTGCGCGCCCGCCGGGGATTTTATTTTCGATATCTTTCACGATAGTATACATATGTTGTGCTTGATTATCGTTCTGTGATCGTTAAGTGACAGCTGTAAAATTTGCGCTGTTATCGGTAACACATGCTGGGCTGATATTGTTTGGACTTCTAACAAGCGGCGACATTTTTTTTTACTTTTTAATATTTTGTCAGTCTTTTTGTCAGTATATGTGTTTTTTTGTGTACTAGCTAAATAATTTTTTCATCTTTTCAGAACCAAGATATGAAACAGCGTATGCCTGCGAAGGCAAGACCCTGAAGATCGGATGCGGAGAGGGATCAGTGATCCACCTGATTAGAGCGAACTATGGAAGATTTTCGATAACGATATGCAACGACCATGGCAACACCGACTGGAGTGTCAACTGCATGTCGACTAGGAGTTTAAGGGTTTTGCATAGCAGGTAAGCGAATCCATCCTATCATTATTTTAAACCGTTACTTTAAACTCGTAAATATTTTTTTGTTAAAGACCGAGATATGTCTAATGATGTAGATAGAAATTTAATTTCGAATAAGGCATTCCGCGTTTTAATAGTCCTAACGTAAAATGTAACGTAATCCAAAATTAACTCTTGATAGAGTCACATTATTTTAAAAATTGAACGCATTCGTTTTTTATTGTGACATGAAAATTCATAAACGTAAGTTGGTACCACTGTAAATGGGCTTGTTCGCTTTAATAACCAAATAGTTGTAACGTTTAATGCTTCAAGAAGATTATCCAGTATTTAATTAAATTGCATTATTAGCTGAAACGGTTATGCGAGTACTAAAATATCCGCGATGTGGTTTTATATAATACCTTGATGTGCGGTTTATATGGGAACTAAATTGTTATTCAACTCCTGATTGAAATCAGTTTCCTTCCGCTTTCGACATAGTCTGTCCGAAATATTAGCTATAAAGCAGATTGTATCGTATGTATTATGTATTTTGAACCAGAAAGCTTTATATAATAATATAGGTATAAAAACAAATTGGTAAATAATATCCGTCTTAATAAATTCTATTTATGAATCGACCAACAATCATAACAAGCAATTAGGTATATTAACGACAAAAATACTCTCCTAATAATAATTATTATCTCCAATTAGTATCGGATTACGATCACAGTGATTATAATTTATAAATAAATAAAAAATTCGGAAAATGAACGCCGCCATTTTTCTGGGTAAATTTATTGATATCGTTTAAATGAAAACATTTACCTACGCCACGCTCTCGGTTTCATAATGAGAAATTCAATTTTACGTGCTTAAATTATGTAATGGGGATGCTTAATTTACATTATTATTGCATTATGAAGCGTCTTCGGGCTTCCGTTTTTATTTTAATTAAAACCCAGAGGTTTATTGCTGTTTCGTATCCGAATTAAAATAAAATGCTTTTAATGATTGGTGTTTTGATTGTTATAAATCATAACGATACCGTCGATACTTACCTAAAATATTAGACAGAACATGAGCGAAGGAAATTTAGATATACATAGGTAAAATAAATAAACATGACATAACCTAAAAACGTTACCCCGACTACGGGCGAAGTGTGACGAAAATTGCCGAAAATTAAATATTCTCAACAGCCAAGTTTATCGTGTTAGGCCCGCGAGATTGCCAATAAACTGCATGGCCCCTCGCCGGGCCTAACTCATGCAAATTACACGCAAATTGATTGTCGACATGACGACTTTCATATATAGGTACCATCGAGCATGTAACCAATAGAGTAGCAATAGTGAGCCATTTGTTTAGCAACGTTTCGATGCTTTGTCACGTATAACTAACAAGCCACGCTCGAACTAAAACAGTACCCGACCAATAAGAGACCTGTGTGTACGTCTAGTGCAACAATTGACCTTGAGTCGGCCAATCAGAACACAGGGGCCGGCGCAGCGTTTTGGCGTATTTTGTTTTCTAACAAAACTGTTAACAGTTCTACTCTATTGGTTACATGCTCGATGATAGGTATTTTGCTCAACTGTCAACTGTATTTTTTATTTCTACTACAGGTGTAGCATGCATCAAAATTGCAGTATACTTGCCAGTACGACGATGTTCGGAGATCCGTGTCCGAGCACACTTAAATATTTAGAAGCGCATTACCAATGTGTCCCAGGTGAGTCTTACATTTTGAGATAGGTAAATAAATTTTAGACAGAATGTACGTAATATATATTATAGTAATATAAATGTCAGTACATATAATGTAGTTTATGAGTATTTTTATAGTAATTATTTTGACACATTTAAGTCAATATAAGCACATCCATTAAGTAATAACTATTTGAAATTGCGTTATATTTTTTATTTTAATGCCTACAAAGGTAAAAAAATTAATATCGATTAAAAAGTTTCAACTTAAATAAAATCAACATTCGATTTTCAAACTATTCCAGCGTCAACAACAAGTACGACAAACAGGCCATCGCCGCAGTGGCTGATCACATCGCAGCCAACAGTATGGCGGTCTACCAACGCCCCGGTGCCCAAGAACCCGGTACAAACGCAACAGAACGAGAGGAAAAAGCCGACAGTGATCACGCCGCCTACATTCAGGCCACATATAACATTGCCGCCTGAAGTCAAGCTTGGAGACATTGGCACTAAGGTTAGTTAGATAGACAAAAAAATGCCAAAAGAAAAAATTAGACGAACTGTCAAAATTGGCGCGCTTTTTTTTGTTTTCCATTTCCACTTAAGTGGAATATGAAAAAAAAATTTATTAAGTCCATTACGTAGAATGACATACTTTTGTTAGTTAGTGCTATAATTAGATATCTATCTGTATTGATTAAGATACAGTAAACCTGAAAAAAAAAAAATACCGGCCGAATTGAGAACCTCCTCCTTCTTTTTGGGAAGTCGGTTAAAAATAGCTAGTTCATGTAAAAAAAATATTTTTTAATACAGTTGCTCAAAAAGTGGTGTATTGCAGGGACGTATAGCGTTCGGAAAGTGGGCTATTACACACTAGTGCTTTTTTTTTACCTTTCCCGACCTCGTGCGTGCATCTTTCCCAACTGTCAAAATAATGTCTATTAAAAAGAAAAACCAACCATGAAGGTTTTACTAAAGAGTTTTTGTGATTAATACAAATACGTATATTTTTAAAAAGAAGCTTATAATTTATCTCAATATCAGATTTAATGATTTAGGTTAGGTTTCATTTCATCTCATTAAATTTAATTTTCATTTCATATCAATAAAAAAATTATACTGAAGACTAAGCTGTATAGATAGTTCCCTTTGCCTACCAAAATGGGCGAAGAAAAAAAAAACTCTGCTTATAAAATGGCGCCAACCGTAGGCGCCATTTTCCAGAAATTTTCATTGCGTGTTTAGTTTATTGTGTTTTTATTATTTTATTAAATTGTTTTATTTTTTCGCAACTGTATTAAAAATAGTCGTTCAGTACACTTGCGGAACCGTCATTGCAACTTGTTCCGACTGTCAACCCTCGCCTTCGGCTGCGCCGCGGCTCGGGTAGTCATTCGTCGGAACTCTTTGCAATGACAGCCTTTCCGCACTTGTAACGAAATATACTATTGTAGGTATTTACTATATTAATTAGTCTGTATAGGTATAATCTTTTTCTCCCATCCCACACACACTATATAATATTCTTACTGTATGGGTAGGAACTTTTATAATTGGTGATTTTGGTGGTTGGTAATAATAGGTACAAATAGACACCTTATTGGGGTATTTTTGTAATTTTTCCGATACTAGGTTCTCATTATTCAAGTATTTATCACTCGGAAAGTTTTTAATATTTATCCATTTATTAATGATACATGAGATCTATTTCAGCATCTCTATACCAATTAGGTATTTAAACTGGCAGAAATTAGTAAATGTTATGACATTTTCCATAACAGGAAATGCGTTGTCGATTGGCAGACATGGAGGTCAATGAACCTTTTATTTGGTCTGCAATCAATTTCGGTAAATTTTTAAAGCCGAAATATACAAATTTTCCAGAAAACAACACCACGCCAACCAGACACGTCATCAGAAAGGGATCCACCGCCAAGTCCAAGGGACAATGTACCTGAGGTCAAGGAAGTGATACCAAAAGTGGAACCTGAAAGTCACCCCAGAAATGATAAGCCGGCCAAAGATGATGAAATCCGTAAGTACCTCTATTCTAAATGAATTAATTCTAATATGATTAGTTTACCTACTTCAGAACTTAGCAGTTACAATATAAATTATATTATTTATTTTTTATTGGGTGACCAACAGCTTTCAAAATTGTGAACAGAGTTTTGACTTAAAAAATAGTTGTGTCATTTCTAGGTCCTCACTGATGATTGAGTTTGGGATACATGATTACCTATAGCAAGACATATTATTGCCATAAAAATGTACTTACCCTTAGCTCAAAGATCATATACCTATAATATAATACCAGTTTTCATATTTTATTAGTGTTTAAAAACACAATCTGCTATGCACTATCCTAATCATTTTAAGATAAAACTAGACTTCTTTTACCACACTCTTCTCAGCAACCTTCTGAACTGAGCATTAGAGTTGATATTTCATAAATGCCTGAGAAGACCTATTTAAACGAATGAACATATTTCATTTAATTTCACAACTAGGCATATAACACAGCTGTAAGAGTTCTTACACCAAGCCCTCTGCGCTCACTGAAACAGTCCGCGTAACGGTATAAAAGCCATCTGAGGCTAACACCTTCTAGTCTATTAGAAAAATATTTAGACCAATAATGACATTAATATTATTCCAGCTATAACAGAAGAAACAATGCAGTGGCCGGTGAAAGAGGATGACTCCGATGCAACTGCACCAGTCCATATGGTGCCTAACCCTGATCCTGAAGATGACTTTGATAGGATATACTGTAAGTACATATTTTGCTAAGTCTCTATTGCATAAATATAGTTATTTTAATATTCAGTCAAAAGTGGGTTTGATTCCCTGAATAATGTCAGTGCATGAACATGTCTGCTTGTTTAGTGAATAAATGCAAATATCTATAAAAGTATGTACACTTTTGAATATGGTAAACATTTCTCTGGTTCCCATATTATAAGCTTGCTTAGTTTGGAATCAGATTGACCATGTATAACAGTTGAATCAGTTTTTACAACCAAATAAAAGTGATAATGAAATAAATATCCCAGGACATTTTTCACACACGGCCAATCTGATTCCAAACTAGCCAGGAGCTTTAAGCATATAATACTTTAAAATAAATAGATAATTACATCCAGGCACAGGACAAACAGACATGGAATGTGAAATACATTTATAGCTTTGTTGCAAAGATAACTAAAAATGTATACTAGTCCAAAACTTAATATATTGTGTGAGTATATTTAAATAATATTGTATTTATTTTCATCAGCAACAAGCGCAACACCAAACATCGGTAGGCGAGCGTACTGTCCGCAGACAAACGCTCGTGGCCTGCATTGGAACTGGACTCTGGCTGGGACGTACGCCGTGCAACCCTGCCCGGGCGGAGCCACGGGGCTAGCTAGATGGAAGTAAGTTATATATACCCTCATTATATCGTCTCTCATGTTTTTAGGACAAATGTACTTACTAATATTAATATAGCAATTATGGAATGGATTCATGTCCAGGAAATAATATGCTCATTTACATCGAAAAGACTTAATAAAGCCAGAATGAACAGGTTTTTACTGGACAAGCAGTAATGCTCTACCTTCGGCCTCATTGTCACATGTATAATAATCTTCTTACTATGCATTAATATCTATTTTGATCAGAATGAAGCATTTATCATATTGGCAATTATCATAAATTCCTCCAATGATGTTTACCTGTAAAAAAAATGCAATTAGTTTTATTAAAATAAGTTCCCTTCTGTATAAATTATTTCTCTAACTCTGTATCAGTAGTTAGTATACCTTAATATAAAAAAACAAAATAATGAAATAAATAAAGAACAAAATTAATTCTCTAATATAATGTTTCCAGATGCACACTAACTCCTCACCAGTACACAGAAGAAGATCGTCCTCGGAGACGCGCCACCGGGCTGCCTTCGGGCGAGAACTACCATGACTTGGGGCTCGACCAGCCCAGTGATCGACAACTGCAGCTGATCAGGAGGCTGGGCTCTGAAGCTTTATTAAAAGGTAATTGTGGGAAAGATATAGAGCAGACAAACAGATAGATAGGACTTTGTCAAGGAAATGGTTTTAATTGTGGGAAAGAGATAGAACAGAGCGACGGAGACAGATAGATAGGTCTTTGTCAAGGAAATGGTTTTAATTGTGGGAAAGAGAAAGAGCAGTGAGAAGGAGATAGATAGATCTTTGTCAAGAGAATGGTTTTAAGGAACTTATATTACTTGTTATAGCATTCAAATGGTAGCAAATTACATAGATAATAAAGCTTAGGAAAAATTATCATACGTTATTTACCCAAAACATTGTATCCACACCAGAGACACATATTAAAGTTTAGTTTCTAAAGGTATTTTTGCGTTGTCTTCTATTAGCTTGATAGTCATCCACGGTTAAAAAAGGCAGCTTAATGTACTTTATCATGATTAATATAAATAATTTGCTCCTCAGGTCGCGACGGGGACACCCCCGAACACATGATCGACTACCGCGGCGGGTTGCCAGACTCACAGGCCAGCCACAGTTCGCTCAGCAATCCTGATTATATATACAGTAAGTTAGCTTAAAATATATAAGCTGTATATGCAAATAATAACTAATATTATCATATCAGCCATAGGACTTCCACTGCTGAACATAGGCCTCCCCCATCGAGTAGACCAGTTGTAAGATGGCTGCATCCAGCGGGTTTCTGCAACCATTTTTAGCGTCAGTCTTACCTATTACTTGAATTGTTATTAAAATATACTTAGTTTTAATATGTAAGAGTGTATTTTACACTTTGACACTGTTTATATTAAATCAACAACTTTTAATAATTCTAGTTCCCGATATGGACAGCAAACATAGTGCCAGAGACGAAATACTTGATGACTACCATCTTTTCCTATGTTTACTTAATTTTACAATAACTATCATATTTTTTTATTATTACTAAATACTTTATTTAATTATTATTTTATTGTTTTCACAGCAGACACAATCCCTGAATGGCACGGTCCTACACCAGACCTGAGTGAGTGCCGCTCCGTGTGGCTGAACAGCCTTGAAGCGAGGGTCCGTGAGGGGGAGACCCTACTCAGCATCAGTAGCGATCTGGCAACGGTGAGTACCTTATCTTAATATATATAAATCTCGTGTCACAATGTTTGTCCTCAATGGACTCCTAAACCACTTAACCGATTATAATAAAATTCGCACACCATGTGCAGTTCGATCCAACTTGAGAGATAGGATAGCTTACATATACTTGGACCCGGTAGGTGGCGCTGGTGGGCAGAACGAAGTCTGCCTGGTCCACTAGTAATATTTAAATTCTCGTGTCACAATGTTAGTTACCATACTCCTTCGAAACTGTACCGATTTTTATGAAATTGAATTCAGTAGGTCTGAGAATCGGCTACTATCTATTTTTGATACCCCTAAGTGATCACGGGAACAGGAACTACGCGGGTAAAACCGCGTGGCGGCAGTTAGTAAACATATTATTATAATAAATTATTGTTTTTAATGATATATAAGTATTTAAAATCATCAACAATTCTTATCCTATGTCAATAGGATTTAGACCTTAACTCAAACACGTTAGTAATCATATTCCAATCTCAACAACCAGGTGACGTCATCGAAGACATTATACGGGGGAGACATGACCACAACGACTAATATAATGAAGAAGTTGGCGCAACGAGTCGCGCAGAATGTGCCAAGTTTCCCCGACCTCCGCCAGAGGGAAGCCTTCGTTACTGATATGCTGCTAGCTGTGATCAAAACTGGTAAGATTATTGCAATGTTTTAATTTGATTTAGAAATTATGTAGGTATATCTGCTCTAGTGATTTTTTATCTAAGAAGATAGATGTTTAACCCATTTTTTAAAGATTTTATTTAAGTAACAATGTATATATGTCAATGTAGGTTTACTTTGTGTCGTAATTTTAAATCTAACATGGCGGGCGGCGGCATGTCCAAGATGGCGGACTAGACTATTAGGACTATTTTTAATGCACTTCTATTATACAATATGGGTATACAAAATGATAAATGAATATACCAAAAAAAGCCAGAATGCCTGAAAGGATTAAATTGGGCACGGAGTTTTATTTTCTAGAATAACATAGGCTACTTTTTATCTTGGGAAATTTTAAAGTCTATTAGGAAGGCAGGGAGCTATATTGTATATATATATGTGATGTGATCCCCCAGGGTCAAATCTCCTAGAAGCGAGTCAACGCGCATCCTGGGGCGACCTCAGCCCTGAAGCGCAGCGCCGCGCCGCCAGCGCTCTACTCACGCAACTAGAAGAAAACGCCTTCCTCTTAGCTGATGCCGTCTCCAGCGAGAAGACCATCCTGCAAATCGTTAAAAACATCTGTAAGTATATAGCTTTAATGTTTTAGAAGAATTTTAGGGATTCTTCTTGAGTCTTCTTTGATAGAGCAAAATCAAAAATCATTTTTATTCAAATAAGCCTTTGCAAGTCACTTTTAATACTCGTTTTTGAAAGTTGCTTTTAATGAGAAGAGTCGACAACAGTTTTTCCTCATATTACAATATGTGTATCTTTTTTGCGATATGCATACGTGTTGTCTAAGTACTTGAAAAGTATTATTGTTAACTTTGGATCTTAGATTGTAGTAAACTGGTTCTCAAATATGACTGCATAAACGAGATAATGATGTTACAACAGTTTACCCATATGAAATTTGTAGAAATGTTAGGAACATAAACATGGTTGTTTTAATTCCAGGTCTGTCTGTGAGAGTTCTAGAAGTAAAGAATGTAGGCGACGAGACATTTCCCTCGATGATCGCACAAGAACAATGGAAGTCATCCGAAGATACCATCACCATTCCAAAGGCAGCTTTACTGGGTATGTTACATGACTCACTTTCGTTTATTTCGTAAAATTAATATCATGTTGAGACTTTACAGCAATTTTTAGCCGGTTTTGTTTATCTTGACCTGTTGGTTTTCTGTGATAAATCTTAAATAATAATGACCTAACTGGTAAATGAGAATTCTAAAAGAATAAATAACGTTTTTTATGACATGTAGATCTACAAACAGAGTAATTAACTCTATTGCAGACCTTTATTTAAACATCAATTTCCGTTCCATATTCAACGATATAAATATCTACAAATAGCTAATATAACTCTATATTTAACAGATAACCGACAAAACGACCTAGTCCGCATAGTATTCTTCGCGTTCGACCGCCTAGAACAAATCCTGCCGCCCACCTTCGGCAAGAACCCGCAGTTCGCCGCCTACCAAGCCGACATGTCTACAACCAGCATCAACTCTGAACGTGAGAAGAGAAACGTTACTAAAGTATTGAACTCTAAGGTATGTGAAATATTTTTTTATTGCTATTTATATTACTACAGTAATGAAGAAAGGAAAAACTTTTATTACTTTACACGTCAAGGGAAATGGCATAACTATATGTTATTCTACAATCTATGGTACATCATAATATAACCAAAGGAACACTAGTATTCTAACAGACTGAGGAAATTATAACAGTCAGTCCTTTGTTGAATAACTTACATGGTTATTATTTATTTATTTATTTATTTATTTATTTTTCGGAAAACTAACAGCTATTTACATTTGTTATTGATGTTTCTTAATCTATGAGTTGCTGCAATAGCCTTTTATAAGTTTTCACCAATGGGTATACATATATTTATAGTTGTAATTTAAGGTTAATAAACTAATAATTATAATAAATGATACAGTGCATGTTTTTTATAAATATGAGAGACTACTTTAAGTTACAATACTTTTGAAGACCAAATACCTACTATGTTATTTTATTATCTCAGGGAATATACAAGTTCCTGGTAACATGGGTGAAGCCACTTGTATTGTCTATAAGTATAGGTTATACATTTATTATATATATACATACAAATACAAGTGTAATTAATGTCTAAGAGTTGTGCGGAATGGTTTCGCCTTTCTAGGTCGATCGACAAAGAAGGGCAAAACCATTGGGCACACCTTCACAGTTTTTATGAACATTATTATTGTTATCTATTATTATTAAAATTTGTGTCTACGATCAGTGCCATTAAAATAAGTAAGTATCTATAATGATTGATGTGAACCTATGTGCCAATTTACAATTGAGTTTTAAATTATCTATTTTTATTTTTATTCTAGTTCGAAAAATGTTTTATTTATATGTTGTCTGATTGTACAGGGTTTGTTATGATATATGTCTAGTTGTTGTGAATATAGTGTGTTAAATATGTTACTAACTCGCCATATGTACGAATTTTGACTGTAATTCGTGAACACTGTGGGTAGGTGGATTTTTAGGTAATTTCGTCGGTTTGATTTTAATGATGGGATTTTCAGTTTGATTTTAGCTAGTATGTCTGGTGTGTCACATATGTGAATTCATCCAGCATTTAAATAATATATAAATTGTATATTGAAATTCTTATTTATAGTTTAATATAATATCTTAAAATCTCTGACAGACAGTATAATAAATAAATAATAAATATCCTGGGACATTTTTCACACCCAGCCAATCTGATTCCAAAGTAAGCTTCAAAGTGAGCTTGTGTTATGGTAACCAGATAGCTGATATACTACATATACTATTTTTAAATACATACCTACTTATATAGATATTTACATCCAGATATATATGTATATATATATCCAAATATATGTTTAGGTATGTATATTCATTTATATAGCAAAAGAAAAGAGATTTCCTCAAGATACATAATACCCCGTCTTTGAAGCTGTGATCCTAGGATTTTCAATAACCAATCCTTCAATATACTCAAATAATACCTTTCTAATACATGGCAATTCCTTCAGGTGATATCAGCAAGTTTGGGCAACGGTCGTCACATACAACTCTCACAAATGGTCCGACTAACCATGAAGCATTTGAAGATTGAAAATGTCACCAACCCCGCCTGCGTCTTCTGGGATTATACTTTGCAGTAAGTACTTTATATTATAACCTAATCATAAATGTGACTTTTTGAGAATATAAATGGATGTAATCATGCTAGAAATCTGGATGTAATTTTAGTGTTCTTGAACGGAATTTTCGTTTTAATCTGTGTTAATTGATAATACACTGGTGAAAGCTAATAGGTTATATATCAATTTCATTAATCCATATAAAGTTCCCAAATGACCACATCTTTTTTGCAGTCATATTAAATCCGCAAAAATACTACTGTGTTAAATTGTCTTTTCCAAGCATTTCCCATGTATAAATTATCTCCAAAATACTAATAAATATCTCTCCACAGTGGCTGGTCCCCAGAAGGATGTCAAGTGGAATGGTCCAACTTAACCCATACAGGCTGCGCTTGTTCCCACCTCACGAACTTCGCGATCCTCATGGACGTCCATGGGGTCTCCCTCAGCGCTGGACACGAGCTAGCCCTCCAGACCCTCACGTATATAGGCTGTGGGATATCCACTGTGGCATTGTCCGCCGCCATGATTGTCTTTATGTGCTTTAGAAATGGAAAGGTAAGCTTTTAAAATGGACTTTAAACTACGTGTTTTGGATAGGATAACTTTCTTACGAATTAGAGATAATTAAAAGACAAATAAGGTGTTTTAGATAGGATAGCTTTGTTACCCATTAGTTTGAATACTAATGAATATCATATTTTAATACATGGCTAATCTGATTTCAAAATAAACAGAGCTAGATAACAGATAGCTGATATCAGCTACATATTAGTAACTACTACTAAATACATAGTTGCTTACATCCAAATATATAGTAAACAGGGTTCATTCAATTCTTGGACATAAATGTTTGTTCGCACCTACAACCCAATTCATAGAATATGTAAGTTCTTTCAGATGCTTGTGTATTTGATTTATGTAAAATTTGCCGTTCTTCTGCAGACCTTATTTATGTTTATGAAAAAACCTTATTAAATCTCCTGCCAATTCTTCTCAATTTAAAACATAAAACTTTTACCTAGTTTTATGACTCAAAGTATGTTTTTAACGATTTATTGTCATGTTTTCCTTCCAGTCCGACCGTGCACTAATCCACAAGCACTTGTGCGCGTGTCTACTCGTCGCTGAGATCATCTTCCTCGCCGGCATCGACAAGACGCAGAACAGGATCTGTTGCGGCGTCATCGCTGGCTTACTTCATTACTTCTTCCTTGCTGCCTTCGCTTGGATGTTTCTAGAAGGTATGTACTAAGTGATAGTCTAGTTATGGTTATTTCTTGTCTGCTATACTTTTTTACAGCATTTATTTAGATATTAATTTTACTGCGTTGCCGTAAATAATTTGTGAGATGGAGTTACGGTCCTATTTTTATTGTGTTTGGAATTTTAATTAATTTTGATTTCTTTTTCGTTGATGCCAGACGTTGTGTGTGTTAATTATTGTATAGTAAGTAAGTCCTCTCCTTAAGTGACCTATCTTCATGTTAATAAAAGTCTATGCTTTTTTACACCGAACCACAAGACGCCGGGAAAATTTCCACCCATACATTGTTGACATACCGAAAATACGGACACAACGGTTTGCTTCCACATTTATAATGTGGACAGGCAATTGTAAACATAAAAAAACTTGTTTGCAAAATGTTTTCATATGAGCTGCTCAAAATATTTTAACACACATTAAAGTTCTCAAATTCTACACTTTTTAGGCATCCATTATTACTTATTTAGATATTTTTCCTATTTTGCTAGTCCCTTATTAGTATCTATATCATATCTACCATATATATCTGACTATTCATAAGTACTTGTGAAGGCCTATTTGAATTAAAATAATTTTAAATTTTCATATTTGTCCGTGTTGTCCCCAGGGTTCCACCTATACGCGATGCTGGTGGAAGTATTCGAGCCGGCGGCAGCGCGAGGCCGGTGGTACTGTGCCTGCGCGTACCTCGCTCCGGCCCTGGTAGTGGCTGTGTCCGCAGCCGTGTTCCCTGCAGGATACGGAACAAGAAGACACTGCTGGCTCTCCACAGACCGCATGTTCCTCATGAGCTTCGTGGGGCCTGTTGCTGCTGTGCTGCTCGTATGTATACTCCTAGTTATTTCGAAGGAGTTTTTTCCGTTTAGTTCCTATAGGAATCATCATCATCAGCTCATATACGTCGCCACCGTGGAGCTCGACCCTCCCGTCACATCGAGGGGGCTCAGAAATAATGCTGAAACAAATATAGATAGACAACTATTTTCAAGATGATGTAATATATATTCTATCATGTTTTATGAAAACAACTCAATTTATGAACTTGCTTAATAAAAGTGTAATAAAATAATCTGTTTGCAATTCCAGGCGAACTGGATCTGCCTGAGCATGGTCATCTACATGATGTGCACACATTCCAGCGTCTCGTTGAAGGCTAAAGACGACGCCAAATTGTATAAGATAAGGTAAGAAACCATTATTAATAATTACAGTATTTTTGTAAAACATATCACAAATGGCTTAAGGTTCTCTTAACAGGTACTTGAGACTTAACGACTTCATGTCTCAAGACCGACAACCATTAGTTAGTATACTGTTCATATCTGTCGGTGACCGCTTACCAACTGTTTATATCGATCTGTTTTAAGTCAGGATTAAATTCCTACAAAACTATCTAAGCTAAAGATAAAGAAAGCTAAAGGTAGCTTATTATTATGTGTTTGTTCTAAGTCGGTATTAAATTTCTACAAAACTAAGCTAAAACATATTTTTTTTCGGATTAATGGTCTCTATGAACAATATGCCTTAAAATTTTTTCAGGGTATGGTTGAACAGCTCCCTCGTGCTGGCCTTCCTCCTCGGGCTGACGTGGACCTTCGGCCTGCTCTACCTCAACGAGCAAACCGTCGTGATGGCGTATGCCTTCACGATACTCAACTCGCTGCAAGGCCTCGTCATATTCATCTTCCACTGCTTGCAGAATGATAAGGTTTGTATTTGAAATTAGGTTTAGGATGATGAGTTGAAATTAAAGTTTGCCGGCGTTGTCAGTGACCCTGACTTTTAAATCGACTTTTGTGGAATCGAATCCTGCCCAGAACGTTTGTGTTCTATATCTGGATGTCATTATCTAAAATATTTTTTTGATTTAAAAAGTAGTTTCTATATTAACTACTTACTATAATATTCCCTATAAATACATATATATTATATTCTTCTTCTTCTTGGTCGTATCTTGATGACTGAGTGACGTGACTATGGTGTATATCTTTAATCACCATCGCTCTCCACTGTCCGATCATGTGCCATCTGAATGGCTGTTTGTAGGGTGACCATATTATATTAAGTTGTAATATTCCAGTTCCGCAACGAATGCGCCCGTATAGGACGTCGTCACCCGTGGCTGTCTTGTTGTCTACACTTTACTGGCGCGCCCTCCGAGCCGCTGGCCGCCGCCGGCGCGCTGGACACGCGCCAGGCCTCCGTCAAGAGTCGCAGATACCACCAGCACCAGCACCAGCATCACCAACCCGACCACACCGATGTCGTACCGTCTGATGTTACTGTAAGTATACTGGTTTTTTGACGATAGGGTGACGCGTTAGTTGGTCTCATGCCATACTCAACCTTTTTTTTATAGGGGCCACAAACAAGTTTCAATCATGGCGTCGAGGGCCACAAGCAAAAATTATTTAGGTCTTCATTAAAACGTAATTCCAAGTTAAAGATGTAGTAAAAATATTTGTAACTTCAGAAGGGCCAATAACAAAAGCCCGGCCGGCCGCAGGTTGAGTATAGCTGGTCTAATGGTTTGATGGCTCGAATTGCTCAGGGCATGGTTCGAGCCACAGAGGTTTCATTGGTCAACAATAGGGTTCTTTGTGTGCATGAAATATTGTCTTAAGGTGACCACAGGAAACCTATGTAAAGTTTGATAAAATTGACGACTGAAATGTTTCGTCAATATGACGACGCCTTCGTTGTTGTAATGGTTTGATGGCCGAATTACGCCCCGCGGGTCGCGATTCGACCCAAATCTGTTTGTCTGGGTAATGGATATTAAAACAACAAATATAGTTAAGTGTTTCGTTCAAAGGTATATATGTTAACCGTTGATTTGCCAAGTGACTGTCAGGGTCTTGTGCATGTTTTATAACGGGTAAAACCGTATTATATTAAGAAGGAAAACACGTTTTATATAACAATAGATAACCAAGGGTAGGAGTGATACATGGATGTAATAATATTAAAAAAAAACTATAAATCATTCTTCTGGGACATAAGACAATCTTCTATATTAAAATCCCCCTACATTTGGACTTAATCAGATTCTTTGAAATTTAGCCATCTTGCAAAATCTTCTAAAATAAGATTTACAAGATACTACTAAACTAATTAACCACATTAAAATTATAACACATCATTTGTGAAATGTATCCATTGGTTGTTTTGTGTCAGCATCATTAATGTAGACTAGAATATATTGAATGACACATCTGCTATACCTACCCTCAAATTGGTTAAAACATTGCATGCTACCCTGGTGCTGGTAAAACATTATTGTCCTCATAAAATTGTAGCTTAAATAATTTCATATTACCTTTTAAACTCAACAATAATTGTTTGGCGTTAAAAAGTAATGAATATATAACAAGTATAACAACCATGTGTAAATAACCCAATGACATGACAAACAACACACAATAACACACATATATCTACGACAGAGCACAGCGAGCACATCAGGCACAGCGGTATCAGCTTCGACAACAAACAACTTAGTTATAAACAACTTAAATGTTGTCGTCAATAACAACAATCACAACAACAACAATGTTATAAACAACGCCGCCGTGGCGTCCCTGGCCGCCGCCGCCGCCGCACACAACTACCACTCACACAGAAATAGGCGCAATTCTCAAGAAAACCAGAATTTCCCTCCAAGCAATTTTGGACCTACACTTAACGCGACAGGGGCTAACTTCGCCCACAATATACCTGAAAGAGAACCGCCCGCTCCCATGGCGCATCTCAGAAACCCTATAAACGCTGGCAGCGGCCGGTACCCGCAAGGATACAGACAAAACGTCCAGCAAGGTGCGTACGCATTACATTTAGAGATAGGATTTCAAAATTTAGTAAAATATTAAAATAAAGAACCACCACAAATACCACTTCGGCTTTTTGTAACTAATTGGTTAAAGACAGCTCAATTTATGTTCGTTTTGTGTTTTAACAATTTATTTCAATGTGTTTATACGTTATATTATTGTTACTAACAATTATGTAATTGTCCGAAAGGGCAGCGTTTTGATAAAAACGCATTCTTTCGACGGTAAGTCCCACTTTTTTATATTTCTTCTCTGTAGTCTTCCTTCTCAAACTAACGCTTTTAAATTTACTAACCAACTTCGAAACACAGTTTTTGTTTACTAACATTACATTTTTGGTGGTTTGGTGGTTTTACAATAGTACTTACTGCATCCTCTAAATAGTTTCAAGAGTTTCAACACAACAACAGAAATCTTGATCTATTTAGTCTAAGTACTTTAAAATTTAGAAAAAAATCCTATCTCTACATTGATGCGTATGCATTCTCCTTCTTCACTAGGCAGTATTTATATCACACATTTATAATATTAAGTAAACATGTATGTATATGTATGATTTATATATTTGAACTATATATACAGAGTTACAACTTACATCCGGAGTCAGCGAGGTGGAATATTCGTCCGACAGCGCCCATATACGTTCCCAACGACGACACAAGATCTATACGCGTTCCAACGCCGCTTAACATACCTCACAGTTCGTCACACACGCAAAGTATCGCGTCAATGCACAGCTACAGAAACAATATAGACGTGCCAAACGACTACCAGAATCTGAGGTCGCGGTCGCCATCTTGTTTTTCGAACAAAATGGCGGCGTCTATTGGCGCCAACGATTGGGCGGTGATGGCGAACAATGGTGGCAATGTTTGGAAGGTGAGGGGTGGGCTGTACAAAGATGCCGGCTTTTATGTGAGCACTGTTAGAGTGGACTTGTTTATGGAGTTGTTTATGGATTTGTTTTGCGTTTTTAGTGAGATCTCTAGGGTGTCAAGACTGGCTTAGCTGATGTACATCTGGAGGATTGTCTAGAGTGTCAGAAAAATATTGTTTGTATAAATCTCTTAGTTTGGACACTATGTCGCTGTCAGATTTTTAATGACGTAGAAATAGATACAATGTTATATTATGTTACTCGCTGGACAATTTAAGGTAAGTCTATGAATGGGTGAATGAGTTTGGCGTGACGAGAAACCTTGTTTATTTTATATTTCAGTGTAAATATTTATCAATATAAACGTAATTCTGCTACCGCTGAGGATTTAGTCATCATATTCAACTGTACATACATCTAAATTCCTCCTTATATCGGTGAAGGCTTTGGGAACCAAGAGATCTTGCTAAATCGTTGACAGATCTTCACAAAATTGCATGAATAACCAAATAGAACATTGCATGATCTCATCCTAACTTTGACTGTATTCTCAGTAGCTCTACTGCCCTACCCATCTCCTTCTTTAACACATCAGATAGCACTAGCATAAACTAGCATTAGGTTAACAAGCACATCATTCGATCTCTCTCTATCATTAGTGTAAGATAAGGACATAATGTGATTCTGGAACCCAATTCTGTTGGCAATATTCTCGACTATCGAAAAAGAATAGACTAAGAATGCTTGGAATGCGTACAGAAGAATTGTGTTGCCGAATAGTTTTATATAATTTATCATAATAGATACAAACTTGTTCATTACACTATTGTTATGCCTTAGGTATTTCGATCATATATTTCACTGTAAATTATTTCATAGACATGTAATTGAGCTGTCTTTTTTGTCTAAAATATAAATGTATGGATCGAGAAAGTACATAGTTCGAATCTTAAACATATTTTCTTTCCGCAGAACACTTCTTCTAAGCACCACCCGGGCAACTCGTCGACTCTCCCCCACCACGACACGCTGTCGCGCCAGCTAGCCCAGCAGAACCACATCCACAGCCCGTACGAATGCGAACCGGCCTTGGTCCCCGGCTCCCCGCGCCACGTCATCAAGGACGAGGAGAGCCCTCTGCACCATCCCCAGGGCTACCAGACCACGAGGAGCTACAACCACGACTTCCGGAACCCGCACGTCTACATGTCCCAGCACTCCCCCGGCAGCCAGGAGATGATCTTCCGGAAGCATTACAAGGACGACCGGCGCAAGCACCACCACCACCACGCGAGCCAGAACATGAATCACACGTACTCGGAAATAGCGTCGCAGCAGGGGCGCATGTACCGGCGGGGGTCGGAGCAGGAGTTCCGGGTGATCCAGGACGACCCGGTGTACGAGGAGATCGAGCGGAACGAGACGCTCATGTCGGACATGTCGGACGACAACTCCGGGCCGGACAGCTGCCGGGCGGCGCAGGGCCACCACGGGTCGTCGAGCTCCAAGTTCTTCGGGGACCACCGGCCGCTGATCTCGTACAGCCCGGGCGAGCGGCACCTGGCGGAGCTGGAGTACGGCGGCACGAAGTGGGACGGGCTGGAGCGCTACGAGGGCCGGCACTACGACACCGGGCGGCTGCACCACGCGCCCTACCCGCCGCACCCGCCGCAGGAGAACAACATGCGCGCGCTGGCCGCCGTGCTCAACGGCGAGAACAACGTGGTGTGCCACCTCGAGCCGCACAACTCCTACGACGTGTACCAGCCGCAGAGTGGCAACCCCAGGACTGTCTCCCAGCCCAGTTTCTAGATCCGACCGAGTGTTTCGGTATATCGTTTTGAGTGTTAGCGACTTTTAATAGACTCTCTAAGGACTCGTGTTGTACAGAGAATAGCGAAATGAATTTTTCTATGGACGTAGTTATAGATAGTGACACGAATGAGTAAGTGATAGCGTTTTGTGTAGAAAACTTGCCATAACATGGACTTTAAAATAACAATTATATTTATAGTAAGTATAGAATGTAAACGTTAATTAAATCACTTTTTCCACTGTGATCCTATTTAAATATAACGGCTCAAGTTTCAGTGTCGCGACCACATTTAGTTAACATGGCGGGAGATTTTAGCAATTTTGTATATACTTACCGACGGTTAGCGTTTAGTACTAGACTGTTAGTACTTCCAGTGTGACCTTACTATTGTTACTGTCAGACTATTCTTTAAATATCATGGCATTTTCTCATTGCGTTTGCATTTCCACTTAATGTAGTTACGAAGATCTGTGATGTTTCGTTTCATTGTTGTATTTAGCACGCACTGTTTGCAGATTGGTTTAACGGATTGATCTGATATATTTTTAAATACTCTGTGGTATAGAGGTGTTAGATCCAACAATGAGAATGTATTGCTTTAGTTTAAGTTTGCTTGTACGCCATTTTGAATGTATCGTCACTGCCATAACGATTATGCTCTTTATATTCCGATATATAGCTTAAATATGGCAATATTTATAGTTACTTTTAGTATTAACAGACTTACTTACGGCAGCTTTGTTATATTATTTTAACATATCTTTCGTTTCAAAGGAATTTCGAAAAAATCCATCCAAACCTAATATAGACTGACACCATTTGATGTTGTGCACTTTTCTGTAAATTAGAAATTAGTGTTAAAAAAATAACTTGATAAAAAAAATTAAATAATGAGACACCTATTATTTCTACAATAATGTGTAGATTTAATTTTTAAATGCCATGAAATATAATTTGTACCGTTCGATATAAATAAGGAATTGTTTATTATAGAATTGATAAAGTACAATAATACATACACGGCGATTTTGATTTTTCTTGTATATTTTGAATCTTTGAAGCAATATATTTAGACTGAAGTATTTATATAAATTCTTGGCCATTTTTGTACCGTGTAACACAATAATTTATGAACCGTTTTATCTACTTTCAGTGTGGCCAAAATTTATTAAATACTTTTTATAAAAAAAAATACATGATACAAATTGGTGGGAATTATATTTTCTAATTGGGTATACTAGTCCATCTATCTCTTCCCACTGTTCTAAATGTAATGTACATTAACGTCTGTGTATTCTGTTATATAATTATTTTTTGTTTTGTATTGTATTTTAAAAACGTTGACAAGTATATTAAATGTAAAGTAGGAGAAACAAAATGTAAATAATTTAAAGTTTATATAAATAAAGAGTGGCTGTTCTGTGAGGATGGCACAAATGAAACGATTATTTTTATTATTTCCCTTCCTAAACATTCAAGTGCGTAAACTTATACAACCAATTAGAAATATGAAATGAAAATGAAAAATGATTTTTACAAGCACTTATGACGACTGACAGACTCCAACGCTCGGTTCGGAAGGTTGGTTTTGCTAAGAAGAGCCGGCAACAAACTCAGCAATTACTCTTTTCAAAACACTTAGATTTAAATACATTTCAAGGAATAAGTCTCACTGACAATATTTGCGTGGCGGGGAATCACATAAAAACAAAAAAATTAAGTGAATAGGTATTAGAAATATTTTATTTTTGATACTTTTTATTTATTTGAAAAAACTCTGTAAAAATTTACTCTAACATCTGTTCGATGTTTTTTTACTCCAAAATATGCTGTTTGCTTATGTATTTTTGGGGCAGTAACGGGACGCCGTCATATTGCGCCGTAACCATTACTCTTGCTTTTCTCCTAAAATATGGATAGAAGCGTCAAATCAAAACAAAAAATACAATTTCATAGACATATATTTCCATATACTTATAAGACTACACCCACAAAATAATACGAATCGTAAGAGATTGAAATTTATTTCATAAAAAAACCATTAACACGATAATGTTAGTTATGTTTTCCACAAAAATCATCAAGTTACGACGATAAACACAATTTACGAGTACTTACTTAGCACTAAACAAAAATGTTTGTATAACAACATTCAAAATTTTCATTCAATGTTATCCAAAAGTTATGGGAGATCTTTTATAAAGGCACGCAATATAACAGTTGCCTTAAAATGAGATCTAATTTTTGAAAATTCTACGCCCGACAAAATTTTTCTAAAACTTACATTACGAAAAATATCTAAAAAATATTTTCAATCACGCCAAAATAATACGTCATTATTACAAATTACAAGGGTAGGTACTGATACAATTACATGTTTTTTTATATAAATAAAGCATCAAGTATATTTAAGCACCACCCGCTAGAATCTTAATAGAAAAATATTATTTTAATTTATAAAAATATAATTTTGAACGAGATCCGAAACATGTCAAAAGAGGAATTTCATAAAAACGTGTATAACAAACATCAAATTACATAGCTACCTACTTATATTTAGAGATGGTAAAATGTTGGTCTAGTCTAAGATGAAGATACGATTACGAAGGGAATTTACTAAAATAAATGTCACGAGCACATAAAAAAAGAAACCTTAACATTTTATACGTCTTGTTAATATTAAAAAAGTTTGAATTAAGAATATTATTAGTTCAATCAGAGGACTTTGAAAATATTAATAATTTTCATGATTAACAGCGATATTTTTCTATATGCCCGTGAATGTAAACAATAAATGCGTATGTATTATGTACTTAGTCCCAAAAATATGAGGTTTGTCACTCAAATTGTTACGATACCCACTTTAAGAGTTATATTTTTATCAAAATACATTAGGTACTGTTATTGTGTATATCATTATCGGAAACCTACTTTAGGAGTAGCCTTAAGGCACTAAAAGTAAATCATAAATTTACAGAAAAATTTGATGCAAAAAACTTTAAGATATAAAATTGAACGTAGAGATTAGAGTAGAGAATTCACATAATGAGTGCAAACGTATTAAAAAGAAAGAAATGCCAGTTCAATACAAAACGTATCAATTGCTTTACTGTTAACTCATTACTGCATATAAAAATAACGATAGTTTTTATCTCGACAACCTTTGTAAACTTACTTATCGGGATTTCATAATGGAGTCAACGGGTCATTTAATTATAAGAAAAAACTTGGTGATTATTAATTTTTAAATAATATTCTATTAACTCAATTGATTAGGTACGCGTGTACGAGAAATTGAAATATTAATGAAATTGTTATGGAAAATAAATGAAATTCACGCAATAATCGGAATAGGCCACTTTGCCTGATAATTCGAGTAAATTGTGAATATGAGTGACACCTACTTACATAATGGAGATGTTAAAATAAATTCATGAATGGTTCACACGAGACGAGCTCAATGAATCAATAACTATAACTAGATAATTATAGCCATTGATGTCAATCTGGAAATCAATTTATTAAGTGAGGATTGTCTATTTGTTTATCGTAAAAAAATCAGTGTCAAATGTAAATTATGAACTTTACTAATAGAGTTCAATTATTACTTATGCAAAATCAAATCAATTTACCCGATCATTGATTCCCAATTATGCTTTATTACTTAATAGAGTTACGATTGCCTGAATTGATGATACATTGGTCACAATTAGCGATATTGGGAACTGGCCTCGTGTGAAACAGTCTTTATATGGTGAACGATGTTGATTTATACTATAATGTAGGTACAGACGTAAAATAAATTTACATTCCCCACTCGCACGGCACACAACACAAAAGGGTCTGCAGTCTTCAACCGATTATATCACATAGCGATACACCACACACTGAGCTTCGAGCGTTAAATACAATATAACTGTTAAAGTAAGCAAAAGTATCTCAAACTGGGGTTAAAAAAATCAAAATTAGATATTACACAAGTTCAAATCGAGGGAGAGACAATTTTCGACACATGCAAAACGTGCACTCGAAGCCCAAAAAACTAACTACATAAGCAGAGAGTTGCTATGAACAGCCGCAACTTTCCACCACCATCCCGGGTATGATGCCGTAGATGATGTTCAATTCGTTGTCGAAATACAACATGCTGATGCTGCTCATCTTCCTGGGGGCGCAGCAAGGACCCCCATTGCCCTGAGGCGCTGCTAAATGAACTAAGTGCGTGTGCGGAAACTTCTGTAGAAAGCTGTAAGGGCACTCCCCACTGCAATAGTTCGCGTCGTAGACCTTCGGAGCTAAGATCCAGTCCCATCCGAACTCTTCAAAGTTGACGACGAGCGGGTAGCGACAGCACCTCGTCTCTTTCGAGTTCTCCGTGCAATCCATGCCGACCGTCCGTCTGGTTCTCTTGTGTGAATTGTCTACTAGACTTACTTCTAGGTATGGCATCTGTAATTGAAATGAAATTAGACATGAATGGTGTTAAACGTACCTTGTTACGTTTGATTACAGGTTTTTTTAATTTTGGTTCTTTCTTACATAACCACTCTTAGGCTTAATGAATTTTCAACAACGATTAAATATAATAGGAGCATAGAACCTCCTCCTTTTGAAGTCGGCTAAAACGTTAAAAGTTGAGGTTAAACTGATTTGAAATAGAGATCAGTTGGAAATTCCATTCATTTAGTATTCGCGGAGCAAAATTCTTATCAAAGCTGGTATATATCGGCGACATAATGCGTTTCAACTGTTGCTAAGCGTTTTTGAGTGAATCCGAGGTCACATTTCGGTAATTATCAGGAAGTATGTTATCTCTGCGGGTTCCGATGTACGCTATGATTGGACAACAAGCATTTCATTTTGTGGACTTGTTAATGGGTTCTTTTTATCATTTGGACTCATTAAATTTGTGTAATTATATCAAATCTTTTGACAAGTATCATTGTAATTGGGCTTTGAATGGGCCTTTCATTTTAGGTATCATAAATATAATAACCTATAAACGGTAATTATGAAAAGATAACATTACATAATGGTGAAGGACAATAATAGGTGCCTAGACGTTTACAGGGGCCGTATTATGATCTCTTATTTCCAGGCAGTACACGCCGTGAATTGAATTGCCTGGCAAATTCGTATTATGAATACAAGTTCCAGCCAGTCAGAGGTCACGTGGTACACCAAGCCGACTTCTGGGGCCGTATTATCAACTCTTATTTCCAGGCAGTTCACGCCGTCAATTGAACTGCCTGGCAAATTCGTATTATGAATACAAGTTCCAGCCAGTCAGAGGTCACGTGGTACACCACGCCGACTTCTGCCCGGCTTTTCAAAAACTGGCTGGCGTTAGTCGTATTATGAGCGCTTATTTGACATTTATATTCCTAAGTTAGTTGTCAAAAAGTGACAGTGTAAACAATTCAGTTTAAGCGTTCTCATTGTTGCCTAAACTGAATTGTTTAGTGATTATTTCGGTTTAAAATTAATAAAAATGTGATAATTATGTGTGAAGAATTAGAATTGTTCAAATTTCTGGAGAGCGACGACGAGGAGCCTAGAACTAGTCAAATGCATAAAAGAATGAAACTACGACAACAAAGCGATCCATTTTCAATCGAAGATCGTCAATTTATTAAAAATACCAACTTAGCAAGGACTTTGTGCACAATCTTTGTGAGGACCTTGTACCGTATATGTCTGTGCCTAAGAAATCTACGGTTTATCAGTGGAAACTAAGTTTCGTACATTTTTGTGTTTACTCTATAAAGTGTTATTAAGTCCCATTGTAGACTATTAATTATATAGTAATAATATTTTGTGCAACAGTTTAGCTATTTACACTATGAAAATTAGGTTTAATAATAAAGTTTTGCTCTTGTATAATATCTAATTTCTTACAATAATCTGGAACAAAAACATATTCTAGATAAGTAATGCTGATATGGAGATAATTTGTGTGGATGCTAGTTATGTAGGCGCTACCCATGACACATTTATTAAGGCGAATCATCCCCTAAAATTACACATGAAAAATCTTAATAGTAATGTGTCCTTAAGAGTCCACTGGGTATGTAGAAAAGAATATATTTCAGGTCTCTAAAGTTAGCATGACCATTTTGACGTATCGTGAAACTGGTTATGTAGTAATTTGCCGAGAATTTGCCGTAAATTATCCGTGAAAGAAAAAAATTTGCCGCGACCCAGGGTCAGGAGAAAAAGCTGGACCTGCTAACTTTACTCCAAGTTAGCAAGACCAATGTCGTATCTCAGGATTGGATAGACGTAGAGCATTGTTTTTGGTCTTAAAAGTTGCCGAGAATTTGCCGTAAACGATCCGTCAAAAAAAATAATTTGCCGCGAATCGGTTTTTCGAGAAAAAGCCGATTTACTTGTTTTCGCTCCAAGTTAGCAAGACCAAATGTCATATCTCGGGATCGGAAACACGTACAGCCTTGTTCTTGGTCTTAAAAGTTGCCGAGAATTTGCCGTAAACGATCCGTCAAAAAAAAGAATTTGCCGCGAATCGGTTTTTCGAGAAAAAGCCGATTTACTTGATTTCGCTCCAAGTTAGCAAGACCAATGTCATATCTCAGGATTGGAAACACGTACAGCCTTGTTCTTGGTCTTAAAAGTTGCCGAGAATTTGCCGTAAACGATCCGTCAAAAAAAATAATTTGCCGCGAATCGGGTTTTCGAGAAAAAGCCGATTTACTTGATTTCGCTCCAAGTTAGCAAGACCAATGTCATATCTCAGGATTGGAAACACGTACAGCCTTGTTCTTGGTCTTAAAAGTTGCCGAGAATTTGCCGTAAACGATCCGTCAAAAAAAATAATTTGCCGCGAATCGGTTTTTCGAGAAAAAGCCGATTTACTTGTTTTCGCTCCAAGTTAGCAAGACCAAATGTCGTATCTCGGGATCGGAAACACGTACAGCCTTGTTCTTGGTCTTAAAAGTTGCCGAGAATTTGCCGTAAACGATCCGTTAAAAAAAAGAATTTGCCGCGAATCGGGTTTTCGAGAAAACAGCCGATTTACTTGATTTTACTCCAAGTTAGCAAGACCAATGTCATATCTCAGGATTGGAAAGACGTAGAGCCTTGGTTTTGGTCTTATAATTTGCCGTAAACGATCCGCTAAAAAAAATAATTAGCCGCGAATCGGGTTTTCGAGAAAAAGCCGATTTAGTTGATTTTACTCCAAGTTAGCAAGACCAAATGTCATATCTCGGGATCGGAAACACGTACAGCCTTGTTCTTGGTCTTAAAAGTTGCACTGGCATTTTGTTTTTTAACCGTGTTAAAAAAAAGGTGGAGGTTTCTCAATTCGAACGTATATTAATATATATATATGTATATCTTTTATGTTTGTTCGCGGATAACTCCGTCGTTTATGAACCGATTTTGATAAAAAATACTGTTTGAAACTAGGTATCTCAGGTACCATGATAAGGAAACCAGGATCTGATGATGGTATCCTTTAGAAATCGAGGGGAACATACGAAAATCGTACTGGTGACAAATTCGTTTGTAATATTTTTCATTAAGTATTTCAAAGTACTACAATTTTACGAAGGTCTCGATTCGATGTGATAATGGAGCTGAAATATACTTGAGGGAACTCCTCAACGATTTAAGTACAGTAATTACCTGTTGTTTGGGCTTGATTAATTTGTATTGATTGAGAACTTTGCACCCATATGGGTTATAAACCGACTTCCAAATTCGACGGAAATTGTATGTTCGACTGTATGTATTTTTTATGTACATCATCATCATCATCAGCTCATATACGTCTCCACCGGGAAGCTCGAGCCTCCCTAACAATGAGGGGGTATAGGGGGTATTGGTTTGTTATGTACATAACAATCCAATTCTAAAAAATCTTTTTTATTTGAACTTATATACTCCTGGGACTACCTCGTCCTCATTGGGACCAAGATAGAATCTGATAATGGAAAACTAGGGAAATCCAGGGTTAAATTAACTAAATCGGCTTTTTCTCGAAAACCTGATTCACGGCAAATTCTTTTTTTTGACGGATCGTTTATGGCAAATTCTCGGCAACTTTTAAGACCAAAAACAAGGCTGTACGTGTTTCCAATCCCGTGATATGACATTTGGTCTTGCTAACTTGGAGCGAAAACAAGTAAATCGGCTTTTTCTCGAAAAACCGATTCGCGGCAAATTATTTTTTTTGACGGATCGTTTACGGTAAATTCTCGGCAACTTTTAAGACCAAGAACAAGGCTGTACGTGTTTCCAATCCCGAGATACGACATTTGGTCTTGCTAACTTGGAGTGAAAACAAGTAAATCGGCTTTTTCTCGAAAAACCGATTCGCGGCAAATTACTTTTTTTGACGGATCGTTTACGGCAAATTCTCGGCAACTTTTAAGACCAAGAACAAGGCTGTACGTGTTTCCGATCCCGAGATACGACATTTGGTCTTGCTAACTTGGAGCGAAAACAAGTAAATCGGCTTTTTCTCGAAAACCCGATTCGCGGCCAATTCTTTTTTTTGACGAATCGTTTACGGCAAATTCTCGGCAACTTTTAAGACCAAGAACAAGGCTGTACGTGTTTCCGATCCCGAGATATGACATTTGGTCTTGCTAACTTGGAGCGAAAACAAGTAAATCGGCTTTTTCTCGAAAAACCGATTCGCGGCAAATTATTTTTTTTGACGGATCGTTTACGGCAAATTCTCGGCAACTTTTAAGACCAAGAACAAGGCTGTACGTGTTTCCAATCCCGAGATACGACATTTGGTCTTGCTAACTTGGAGTGAAAACAAGTAAATCGGCTTTTTCTCGAAAAACCGATTCGCGGCAAATTATTTTTTTCGACGGATCGTTTACGGCAAATTCTCGGCAACTTTTAAGACCAAGAACAAGGCTGTACGTGTTTCCGATCCCGAGATACGACATTTGGTCTTGCTAACTTGGAGCGAAAACAAGTAAATCGGCTTCATCTCGAAAACCCGATTCGCGGCAAATTATTTTTTTCGACGGATCGTTTACGGCAAATTCTCGGCAACTTTTAAGACCAAGAACAAGGCTGTACGTGTTTCCAATCCCGAGATACGACATTTGGTCTTGCTAACTTGGAGTGAAAACAAGTAAATCGGCTTTTTCTCGAAAAACCGATTCGCGGCAAATTACTTTTTTTGACGGATCGTTTACGGCAAATTCTCGGCAACTTTTAAGACCAAGAACAAGGCTGTACGTGTTTCCAATCCCGAGATACGACATTTGGTCTTGCTAACTTGGAGTGAAAACAAGTAAATCGGCTTTTTCTCGAAAAACTGATTCGCGGCAAATTACTTTTTTTGACGGATCGTTTACGGCAAATTCTCGGCAACTTTTAAGACCAAGAACAAGGCTGTACGTGTTTCCAATCCCGAGATACGACATTTGGTCTTGCTAACTTGGAGCGAAAACAAGTAAATCGGCTTTTTCTCGAAAACCCGATTCGCGGCCAATTCTTTTTTTTGACGAATCGTTTACGGCAAATTCTCGGCAACTTTTAAGACCAAGAACAAGGCTGTACGTGTTTCCGATCCCGAGATATGACATTTGGTCTTGCTAACTTGGAGCGAAAACAAGTAAATCGGCTTTTTCTCGAAAAACCGATTCGCGGCAAATTATTTTTTTTGACGGATCGTTTACGGCAAATTCTCGGCAACTTTTAAGACCAAGAACAAGGCTGTACGTGTTTCCAATCCCGAGATACGACATTTGGTCTTGCTAACTTGGAGCGAAAACAAGTAAATCGGCTTTTTCTCGAAAACCCGATTCGCGGCCATTTCTTTTTTTTGACGAATCGTTTACGGCAAATTCTCGGCAACTTTTAAGACCAAGAACAAGGCTGTACGTGTTTCCGATCCCGAGATATGACATTTGGTCTTGCTAACTTGGAGCGAAAACAAGTAAATCGGCTTTTTCTCGAAAAACCGATTCGCGGCAAATTATTTTTTTTGACGGATCGTTTACGGCAAATTCTCGGCAACTTTTAAGACCAAGAACAAGGCTGTACGTGTTTCCAATCCCGAGATACGACATTTAGTCTTGCTAACTTGGAGTGAAAACAAGTAAATCGGCTTTTTCTCGAAAAACCGATTCGCGGCAAATTATTTTTTTCGACGGATCGTTTACGGCAAATTCTCGGCAACTTTTAAGACCAAGAACAAGGCTGTACGTGTTTCCGATCCCGAGATATGACATTTGGTCTTGCTAACTTGGAGCGAAAACAAGTAAATCGGCTTTTTCTCGAAAAACCGATTCGCGGCAAATTATTTTTTTTGACGGATCGTTTACGGCAAATTCTCGGCAACTTTTAAGACCAAGAACAAGGCTGTACGTGTTTCCAATCCCGAGATACGACATTTGGTCTTGCTAACTTGGAGCGAAAACAAGTAAATCGGCTTTTTCTCGAAAACCCGATTCGCGGCCAATTCTTTTTTTTGACGAATCGTTTACGGCAAATTCTCGGCAACTTTTAAGACCAAGAACAAGGCTGTACGTGTTTCCGATCCCGAGATATGACATTTGGTCTTGCTAACTTGGAGCGAAAACAAGTAAATCGGCTTTTTCTCGAAAAACCGATTCGCGGCAAATTATTTTTTTTGACGGATCGTTTACGGCAAATTCTCGGCAACTTTTAAGACCAAGAACAAGGCTGTACGTGTTTCCAATCCCGAGATACGACATTTGGTCTTGCTAACTTGGAGTGAAAACAAGTAAATCGGCTTTTTCTCGAAAAACCGATTCGCGGCAAATTATTTTTTTCGACGGATCGTTTACGGCAAATTCTCGGCAACTTTTAAGACCAAGAACAAGGCTGTACGTGTTTCCGATCCCGAGATACGACATTTGGTCTTGCTAACTTGGAGCGAAAACAAGTAAATCGGCTTCATCTCGAAAACCCGATTCGCGGCAAATTATTTTTTTCGACGGATCGTTTACGGCAAATTCTCGGCAACTTTTAAGACCAAGAACAAGGCTGTACGTGTTTCCGATCCCGAGATACGACATTTGGTCTTGCTAACTTGGAGCGAAAACAAGTAAATCGGCTTTTTCTCGAAAAACCGATTCGCGGCAAATTACTTTTTTTGACGGATCGTTTACGGCAAATTCTCGGCAACTTTTAAGACCAAGAACAAGGCTGTACGTGTTTCCGATCCCGAGATACGACATTTGGTCTTGCTAACTTGGAGCGAAAACAAGTAAATCGGCTTTTTCTCGAAAACCCGATTCGCGGCAAATTATTTTTTTTGACGGATCGTTTACGGCAAATTCTCGGCAACTTTTAAGACCAAGAACAAGGCTGTACGTGTTTCCAATCCCGAGATACGACATTTGGTCTTGCTAACTTGGAGTGAAAACAAGTAAATCGGCTTTTTCTCGAAAAACCGATTCGCGGCAAATTAGTTTTTTTGACGGATCGTTTACGGCAAATTCTCGGCAACTTTTAAGACCAAGAACAAGGCTGTACGTGTTTCCGATCCCGAGATACGACATTTGGTCTTGCTAACTTGGAGCGAAAACAAGTAAATCGGCTTTTTCTCGAAAACCCGATTCGCGGCCAATTCTTTTTTTTGACGAATCGTGTACGGCAAATTCTCGGCAACTTTTAAGACCAAGAACAAGGCTGTACGTGTTTCCGATCCCGAGATATGACATTTGGTCTTGCTAACTTGGAGCGAAAACAAGTAAATCGGCTTTTTCTCGAAAAACCGATTCGCGGCAAATTATTTTTTTTGACGGATCGTTTACGGCAAATTCTCGGCAACTTTTAAGACCAAGAACAAGGCTGTACGTGTTTCCAATCCCGAGATACGACATTTGGTCTTGCTAACTTGGAGTGAAAACAAGTAAATCGGCTTTTTCTCGAAAAACCGATTCGCGGCAAATTATTTTTTTCGACCGATCGTTTACGGCAAATTCTCGGCAACTTTTAAGACCAAGAACAAGGCTGTACGTGTTTCCGATCCCGAGATACGACATTTGGTCTTGCTAACTTGGAGCGAAAACAAGTAAATCGGCTTCATCTCGAAAACCCGATTCGCGGCAAATTATTTTTTTCGACGGATCGTTTACGGCAAATTCTCGGCAACTTTTAAGACCAAGAACAAGGCTGTACGTGTTTCCGATCCCGAGATACGACATTTGGTCTTGCTAACTTGGAGCGAAAACAAGTAAATCGGCTTTTTCTCGAAAAACCGATTCGCGGCAAATTATTTTTTTTGACGGATCGTTTACGGCAAATTCTCGGCAACTTTTAAGACCAAGAACAAGGCTGTACGTGTTTCCAATCCCGAGATATGACATTTGGTCTTGCTAACTTGGAGCGAAAACAAGTAAATCGGCTTTTTCTCGAAAACCCGATTCGCGGCAAATTATTTTTTTTGACGGATCGTTTACGGCAAATTCTCGGCAACTTTTAAGACCAAAAACAATGCTCTACGTCTTTCCAATCCTGAGATACGACATTGGTCTTGCTAACTTGGAGTAAAGTTAGCAGGTCCAGCTTTTTCTCCTGACCCTGGGTCGCGGCAAATTTTTTTCTTTCACGGATAATTTACGGCAAATTCTCGGCAAATTACTACGTAACCAGTTTCACGATACGTCAAAATGGTCATGCTAACTTTAGAGACCTATATATTTCATGGATGTAAGTCAAATTAAGAATATTTGAGAAAAGTAAAAATCTGGTTATCCCCAAAGAAAATACATGATGACACCAATTACCAATGCTGCTCCAGATACCCAAAAAACATATTACACTGTAGTCCACGTTAAGACAAGGCCCTACTTAGTTTAAGTTTTTTATGAGTTCTCTTTATAGCTTTTTTATTTAAGTAAATGTAATGAAGTTTCTGTTAATTTTACACATTGTATCGTGTAACTGTTTTTGTCCCTAAATAAAAAAATAAATAAATAACACTCGACCATTATTTCTAACCCTTTACAGCACCTTGCCCTTGCACATTCATGGATGCTGTAGCACATGCCCACATCCGCTGTGAATAGTCTCGTGCTTGAGCGGTTTTGTTATATCCCATAGCTACTTATTTCCCTAAAGAAGTAAAGAAACTCCCACATTTTACTAACTGACTGCAAGTCGCCCGCCGACGACGATTTCCCTCTCCGGAGTAAATAAATTAAATACCTAGTTTCATTTCTTTACATTCTTATTTAAATAACCGAACAATAGCACACAAACCACTTTCAAAAATACTTACGCCATAAGTCATACAATTATTTAATAAAAATAATATAATTCAAATGATGCGCAACGACATTACGAATGTCGGTCGAAAACTTAATATCGCAATAACAAAAAATGTATAGACGCATACCAAAATTATATAAATTTAAATATAAGAGATGAACGTATTATTAACTTTTATTAAATCTTTCTGAAAAATCGTTATTTTAATTTAATTTTGTGTCCAGAAAATAAATATTTTGAGTTTCAAACGATATAAAATGAAAACCGTAACTTACCGGTAAAATATTAGTCAAGTTTCTAAACGTCGCTGTAAGCGAGGACAAGACGGCTATAGACAACGAATCCATTCAGAAGTCGGCCAGTTTTATGAACGTCATGATACGAAATATCGCCAGGCAGTTTAAGGCCGCGAACTGAATTGCCTGGAACTTGCCTGATTTTTTGAAAGTTCATAATACGACCCCAGGACTCGAATGTTGCTGTTTAATATAAAGAGGAAAGATTTTATTGTTTGTGGTACCTAGATAAAGTTCAAAACTACTCAACCGATTTTAAAAAGTACATATTTCACCTATAAAAACCTACATCCGCAGTAACATATTAAGAAAAGAAACGAAAGAAAGAACGATAGGTACTCAACGGTCAGCTAGTATTTTATATAACACAGCACAATAAAAAATATGTCTGCTTGCTTGAAAAGCCCAAAAAAACAGATAAATGTATCTTAATATTCGATTTAAAAGTATTACATAAAAAAAAGGCTCACCAATGAAAAATTTGATTCAGAGTTCGCATGCGGGATAACCAAACTCGTCTTATTCATCGAGTCTTGTCCTCTCACAACTATTGCTAAATTCTCCTGCGGCAGGCTGCAGAACTCGGCGACCATGTTGGTCACGTTGATCTTCAGCCACTTGCCAGCCCTCAGCTCTCGTCTGCTCATCTTCACAGAGTTATCTGTATACGATACAGATGCCTTCTTGTTCTGATTGTTCCACGTCACCCTGCTGACCTGGAGGCTTATGCTCAGGAACTCGTCTAGGTCTACCGTCACGTTCCTCGTCTCCTGCTCCTGTAGGTGGATGTTCAGGACAGCTTCGTCGATTTCATTCTGCCGCACCTTGTTTGGTATCTTGAAGTGTATCATCTTCAGGCTTTTGAAGCGGCTGTGCCGGTGTCTATCTGTATGTGGTCAGGAAAGTTTATGTTAAAGAACTAGTATTACGGATGTTTCATTTTTGTATAGTTATATCTTATAGCTACATAACTCCTACCTAAATGCCCATAGTCTAGATATAAAACGACCTACGCCATAACAAATAAAAGACTTACCGTCGGAAATCAAATCAGTAACCGTACATAATACAAACCTAAGTTTAAATGACCTTAACGATAAATAAAAGTCAGTTGAAAAAAAATAACGGATGTAAAATCAAGATGGCTTCCGATTTAAATTCTAGCACCACAAAAGATTCACTGCATACACCATAGCTAATATAGACACATGGGGAAACTGAGCCGCCACTCAGACCCCCATGGCCCATAAAAACCCCTGCTTACATCAACATTCACAATTCATTCATTTTGTAATGATATAAAAAAAAATCGGAAACACATCTGTCTATACACACATAAATGGGAATAAAACAAGCATGTATAGTCCTACCTATTTATATTATATTAAAGATATGTTATAACACATGACCTTTACGCTGATTGTAAAAGTAATTAATTAAAAATACACACAAAATGAGTTTTTATTATTTGTAATTTTAGTTATTGTTGAGATTAAGAAGCTTATAAATACGTTTATCATTATTGTACATGTGTGTCCGATGTAATGACATGACAGTTCTTTTAAGTAATTGTATTATTTCTGGGAAATTATTAATATAGGGAATTATATATAAAGGGTTTTTCCGATGTTGTACCACGGAGCGCATCAGTGCGATCTGTAAAGAAGAAAAACATTGTTAATAAAACATATAGGAATAAAGGTTTGTTTTCAGATTGGGTAATCGTATCACACAAAAATGACATGTTATTTATTTATATACCTATTTATTTATATACATATTTATATATTCTAGAATAAAACAGACTATTTTATTCCGAGAAACACAGTTCCAACCGCTGTGTGGAAGCTAGTTTTTAATATAAGATACCATCATTCATCTAAACACACATATTTAAAACTTCTAAATATATATATATGTTAGAATGTGTTTAGATATGTTAGGCTAACATATCGAAATATAATTTATTATACTAAACAAATGTTTTGCTTTCAAATCTACAACCAGTACATAAGTAGCGGAAAAATCCCGGTTGTCTGTTTAACAACGTACTGCCTAATCCTAAACCTGTCTTAGACATAAGATTTACTTGATTCAGACAAATTTACTGCAAAGATCCATTGATGGGCCTTTTTGCAGTAGATGTATAGGTGTATGTCTTAAATTGTATAAACTTTATGTTTTAATGAAAATGTTTGAAAAAAGTTCATTCTTCACTTGAGTGGATAAAAAAGAGTAGGAATTAAAAATAAATATTAACTCTATCTCTAAAACTCTACATTTAAGGATTCGAACCCGCGACACGGACAGTCATATTTCCTTAAACTGACCTACACAAAACGTAAAATGCTAAACCGAGCATGGATACAGTCGTTCGCAGCTCCCAAGGTCCCAATCAAAATATTTCGCGAACTATTCATACACGTGCAACTCGCTTCTTCCGTACATTTATAACAACACTAGATACCGCCCGGCGGTTTTACTTGTATTTTCCCAGACAAATTAATTTCAGAATATTCTAGCAGTTGATAGAGCCTTGTTTATATTGAGCCCTTAATGCGCAATTTTGCTATAAATTTCTATATGAATATAGAAGTTATGCCCGTGGCTTTGCCCGCGTAGAACTGTGTAGGTACCTACTACATTACTCATATTGTGTATTATTATATAAGTATTTTAATCTGCTAGTGAAGATGTCACAGTTTAACGTAAAAATAACAATTATATAAGTATGAGAATGATATTAATGCAGATAAATTAAAAGACAAATTAAATTGGCAATGGCGCGGAATTCAGGCAACAAATTAGAAGAACTTTAAAGTACTGGGTTGTGTTACAAAAAAATATTTTGACATAATTTAATTATTTAAGCCTAGATAAAGTAAAGAATTGTATAACATATATATGTAACTATATCCGTTCGGCGTATGTATGTACACACGCAGCTGATCGCGTTTAAAATAACCGTTTGAAAAATGTAAAAGTTCGCGAACTGAGCAGGTGCTAATGAAATTTTCTAAATATAAAGAGTTCGTTCATCCAATTGAAGAAGGCCGGCCTCAGTTGCGCGCGCGCACACTTCAATATATCTTGTAAACTACATGGTTACCTCTTGTTTATAGTTCTGACAGCTTGTATACATATCTGTCGTCGGCTGTTTACGCTTAACTTTTTTCGGTTTGTTGCTAAAGAACAGACACGAATTTCTAGCAATCATTCATTGTCCAAAATAGACATTTCACCCGTTATATAGCTCAATATACCGGCTCCCCCTGATTCATACGCGAAATAAATTAACCTCAGTTTTTGCTCCATTGAGGATATTAAAAAAGATATAATTCGTTGTAGCGTCAAGGATTTTCGACAAATAAATAAAACCCTGCCACGAGATTCGATTGAACTTGACCGATTTTATTCCAGAACGTTCTAAACTAACACCTACCTACATTATTACTTACTTACCCACATTCGTAAATCGATGACGTTATTTTTAACCCAGTTTCTATGCATTTATTTCGTTGAATTTAACTATAGGTGCTGGAAAACTGAGTCATTCTACAAATATTTTGCCTCCTAAATTCTCTAATAAATGCAGATTTTTTTATCTCTTTCTATATTATATTTCTTGCACCTTTTAGGCAGTTTTGTATGGAATTAAATAAAAATAAAAAAATTCATAGGTGCATATTACGTTGCATGCCGGGCGCAAATAGGTTTAATAATACAATATTTTAGATTTAAATCAAAATTATACTTCTTTACTAAATAGGAATAAGTGTATGAATTAAACGAAATATAGGTTCAATACATTTTATCTAAAATATGGTCGTGAAAATATGATTATCTACGAACAATTCTATTCTACGCGTTATTAGATTTATCGTAGACGTGCTACGAACTACGCCTACGAGTCTACGAAAGGGTTTTACGTAGTATTAAATATTCTACATACTCGTATTACAGTTTGTTATTTTTTTTCTGTGGTTAAAAATTATAATTCAGGGCTCGAGGCCTATCAATGAGGGGGTGCTTTAGTCTATGATGTGGGCCCAGTTACTGGCTGAATAAAAAAGCTTTCATAACTATGTTTCACTATTATTTTCCTCACATCAATGTCACATAAACATCGAAAGAAATTAATAAAATTTTTGACCAAAAAAACAGCCTCCATCCGGGGAAAACCACGTGTCGAAAGCTAGTTCACCAAGCTACCGGTGCAAAGCAATAAAACCTGTGATAATTAATAATAACAACTTTAAGTTGATAGCTCCACAGACGTTGATAGGTCTCGGTCTGTGGGCGTTCCCGGGACCGTCCTACCGACCACCGATAACACATTAGTAAACACTGATATATACCTTCTGTCTGATATTATATATGTATATTCAAGGGCAACTCTAATTTTATTGCATCTCTAAAAAGTACTGCATCTAGACCTGACTCCGAGTCAATGAATTTAATATAATAGGTATACCAGGTATTTCTATGTTTGAAAAACATTATGCGGTTTTTTGGCTTGGAGATATTCTAAAGTTTTCAATATCCTGGATTCGTATTTGGAACACTTAGTACACAGTGTGTGTACTACACACTAAGGGTTCCTTATTCCTTGTTTCCTCATTATTTCTATAATCTATTATAAATGCGAAAGTAACTCTGTCTGTCTTTCTCGCTAAAACTACTGAACTGATTTAAATGAAATTTGGTACATAGATAGTGCCTGAGAAAGGAGGCTACTTTTTATTCCAGGAAAATGGAGGATTGCCCGGTAATGCGGGTGGGTGAAACAGCGGGAGCCACTAGTATTCACATTGAACCATATACCACATTGAACGTTACTTAAGTTTAATACCAGCCTAGGTTTATATAAAATGAAATGGTTAACTTTATTAATGAAACGGTCTCATTTTAGAATAATTTAAAGATATCTTTTAGCAATACATCTTCGGCTGGTGGTAATCCAAAAGCCCAGCTGTTTGCCCACGCCCACTGAGCACGCCCGCGTCCAAAAAAAACCTGACGAATGTTGCCAGCAGATACTGTGGCGCCAAAGGACTTCAGCCGCCGTTGGTGAATAAAAACATAAAATAAAATAATCATAACCCTAACTGATACCTATTGGAAATTTTAAAGTAAGTCTTCCTGTATTCTAGACTTCGTCTCTTTGCGGATTAGCATGATTTTTTGGTTGACGGAAATATAGTACCGAAAACTATTAATTTCAAAGAAAATTCAGCAGATATTTTGGGCAGAAGTTATAAAGAGGTGGGCAATGCCATTCCTACGGATATTTATCATATTATATTGGTGAAACCATGTGACTCAGTATTATTGTTTTAAAATATAACCTACTTGATATTTGTTAAGTTAGATTCAAATGCCTCATTCAAAAATAGTTGCTTTAAGGGGTTTAAAAGGTAATAAAAACATACAGACCACTAGATATAGAAGGGAAAGAAGTGACTGTTTACTAAAAAGTGTTTGTTACTACGCACTTGGCTTCGCGCTTCGGCTAACTCGCACTTGACAGTTATCACAATTCAGACGTAAAAGCTTATTGCGCGGATTATAAGCACAGTTACTAATTAAAGCTTGTATTATCTATATACGGTAGCACAAGGTCAGCCTAACTAACCTTGGTACGCTTTCAAGGTTTGTAACTTTGTGGATAAATCAGCCGTCTGTCCGTGATCATAAAGAGATCCTTATAATTTAATCAGTATGTTGTGTAGTACATGACCTATACCTCGCTTTCGTACGAGTGTAGGTAAGTGAATTGGGCGGTCCTCGTGGCGTCAAATATTAAAGGTGACATCACTTGAATTTCTTCAAGGTTTTGTCGCTTTATATATTATATTTATTTAGACACGCCCAAATATCTGCCTTAAGTCACATAAGGTACCATGAAATGACAATTGCAACATCGGAACTGCGTAAACGATAGTGTATTTATTTACCTATCCCATATGATAATGACAGCGGCAAAGTACATTAAAACTTGTTAAAAATATATATATAACCTACAGGTTATTAAAGCTTTAGAAAGTCCTTTATATAAATAAAGGATATTTACATATTATTATCAGTAACTTATTTAGTTTCTCAAAGTCAGAATTGCAGAATTGTTACGTGATTTAAATCTGGTGATACATAGATCGAATGCGCAAAAAAATCTACAAATTATTTGCTGAGGGCAGCGTTAGGCCTTATAAAAAAAATGTACTCTGATAAACTAATAAGCAAATATATTGGCACCAACAAATGATAGGACAGGAAGATAATAGTAGTAAATTCACATGTTTTTTTTATCATTTGATAAGCCTGCTTGCACTTTCTTCTAATTCCAACTCTTACAAAAACGTTTAGATCAAGCATTGATTTTATTATTTTACTAATATTACAAATACAAAACTTAAGATAGATGGATGCTAGTTATGCTAGATGGGTTATAGAGAAGAGAATAGAGAAAATTGGCACATATTGGTTAGAATAAGGGATAGCACATAGAATTTTTATACTGGAATCATGGAAAATCCGCCGGGAACGTGGGGCGGAATCAATAATTTGTAGTTTTTTTTTCTTTTATATAGGTAGGTAACTAAATGATTCACCAGTACTAAGTACATGAGTAATTAATATGTTTACCTTTGCACTTGGGGAAAGCCCTACAGTTGTGTAAACAGGATGCCTCCTTCCCGTCCACGGGGCGCCAATTCGAACTAAATAAAAATTAAGGTACTATTGTTGCTGTTTCAACCACACGTGTAGGTTTCTTATGCGTAAGAAAGAGACGGTAAAAGTTTTTAGGAAGAATATTTTGTATGTAAAAAAAATCTAAACTGAAGAATTTCAGTTTTGATTTTTGTCTCTAGATATTAATTATTCAAGGTTTATTAGAGGTTATTAATAATAAGATAGTCAAAAATATGCTTTCAGTTAGTGGTAACTTTTTTATAAAGACAGAGAAGTAAATTAAGAGGTTTTCGGTACATAAAATAATATTGGATATATTATTTTACGAAACATAATTTAGAAAAGATGTTAGTACTTGTTAGGGAACAGTCCAGTGTTAGATATCCGTATTTAAACAAAATATAGTTTATTTGTTACTTGTCGAAATAATGGTACTAATAACCCAAAATAATTGAATATCTAATAATACCTATATTTTATTCCACGTGAACCGGAACGAGAGTAATGTTCATCAGAACTTAACAAGAATATTAATATAAGAATATTTAAATCCACCTAAGCCGAATTTTGTATTTTTTCGTTTGATAAAAACACTTTTAAACATAATGAATTAAATTAAGATCAATTATTCCATTCATTGGAATTAGAGTATAAGTTGAAAGAAAAAAAATTTTTCTTCCTTCCAAAAGTGCATGCGATACAAAAACCTTATATAAATTAATTTGCATCAAATATTCCTAAATTAATATTTCTAGAATATTAAATACCTTCAAAGTAATTATTAATTATGTATGCCAACAGTGTAAGATTTTCTATCAATACAAAGTATTCTATTTACTGTACACCCGCTCCGTCAAAGTTCGTCGCCGACGGTGAAGTTTTAAATCTGCATTAACTATTACTTTTACGAAGCTTTTAATATTACCCCAACTTATCTTAAAGCTCTCGTAGGGTTACCTAAGATTTGTACTTTGACTGTGCTTTAACTTTAAATAGTCTTTTAATATGTATATAATCTTTTTGTATTTTTTTATTTAAATAAAGAGGAAACGAATAAAAGAAAGCTTTCCCAGACTTCATCTGGAGCTTATTAAAAGGCTTTAAATATATCTTATCCTATCTAACATTACATAAAAGCAAGTAAAAATTAAGTTTTACAAGACTTAATTTATGACTTTGACTTTTTGACTTTCCGTATGCCTGTTTGCCACCCTTGTGGTATAAAAAAAAAAAAAAACTTGGTTTAACTGAGTCATGAAATGTATTAGGTAATTAATTTATATCACTACATAGTATAAAACAAAGTCGCTTTCTCTGTCCCTATATCCCTATGTATGCTTTAATCTTTAAAACTACGCATCAGACTTTTTTTTAATAGATAGAGTAATTCAAAAGGAAGGTTTTTATATACAATACATGCATAATACGTTAAAGAAACACTGTCAATTTTGGAGGTTTCTAATGTGATGTATAAGCATTGCACCCGTGCGAAGCCGGGGCGGGTTGCTAGTTACATATCAAACTCAAAAGTTAAATTGTAGTTCTGTGCAAATTTTCAATTTCTAACACCAGTGGTTTAGGCAGTGCGTTAAAGGATTTTAGTCAATACTTATTTTTAAATAGATTATATAATTGTTTATAGGTGCTATCAAACATAATAACAGGGAAATAAAATATGTTATCTAGGTAGAAATGATACGATTAAGTATGAAAGTGCTTTTGTTCCGGAGTTATATTTAAATTTAAATGGCCATTTGTGCGAGCAAGTAAATAATATTGAAGGTCTTATTTAAGTGTGAGAGGTGCTCTCCGTGTTCGCAAATGATTAAATTAAATTGTTTTTGACCAAAATATGAACAATTTCTTTTCAGCGTAGAATGTATTTAATAGTCCAGCTTAGAACTTTTGTCCATTGTTAGAGTCAAATCAAAACTTCTAATTGCGAAAGTAGAAAGTACTAAACAATCATGCCAATGAAACAATTATATTAAAATATTATGGACTTTGAAAATAAAGTAGCAAAAGAAATAGAGAAAGATTCAAGAATCACTTACCGGTTAGCTGAAACTGAACGCGGTACAAATGATAACCAACTAGATAAAACCAATGCACATTTCACCTAATTTTGAACTTCGATCGACAATGGCGCGAAATTATCGAAAAAATAATCAAATAATTCGCGGATTCCATATTTAAAAATTTCGGACGCGCGCGCCCAGTTGATGCCGATGCCAAACTGATGCGTTCAGTAGATGTACCCAGTCTGTAGTGAACTAAAACGCGTGGGTTTACGTTCGACTCATAAGCCGATTGAATCATGTATTCGCATTAACATTTTGAACTTAGTGTTCAATATTTTTAAGATCCATTTTAGGTAAAAATGGATCGCCTAAATAAATTTACCTTTTTAATTTTACCAATTCGTTTAATTATACGTGTACTGATCAAAGTGGTAAAAAGCTGAACTTTCTAGAGCTAAATAAAGACTTCTGGAATGACTAACTGTGTAGGTAACTTTTTGCCAGTAACTAATATTGGTCACTTTCGAGTTTGGTTCTGAATCCCAGAGAGCATTAAAAAATGAATTAAAAATAAACTATGGTATGACAGTAAGAGTCGTATGGTGTGTCAAAGCTTTATTTCATCCATAAATTAATTTAAAAACTGAACGCTCATATTTCGATTCGTGACGTGACGTTTGTTTTTTTTTTAACACCAAATCAGGCAAAGCTCTAATCGCATTGTGTCTCCTAACGCCACACAGTGAGACAAAGTGACGCCTTTGCTCACAAACAAATCTTATCTTTCACTTGTCATACGGATTTGTACGTATGTATGTATGTTTGTTGCATGTTTTGATCGTGGGGTCATTCACTACAATATACAGGAACAGGGCGGTGCGACAATGACCTTAGTGAGATATTTCGTGATTGCACTATGACCCCAGTTCTTAGGATCACAATGTTGACGACCGGTACTTTTAGGCTATATTTATCATTGCCAGTGTATTTTTCATTATGGTAATAAAACTTTAGATTTGGGGTGGCCACAAGGAAAAAGGCTTAGAAGGGAGGTTAAATGTCTTTTGCTAGAAATAGGAGGTTGGATTAAAAAATAAGGCCTAATTTGACTTAAGGGTGTTACTTCTGGTCGCGCTGTTTTGTAGTAGTATGTACCTATCTATTAACAGATATTAACTTTTAAACAATCTTCTCGACTCTTATTTATGAAATAATAACGATTCGTCTTCTAGATTAGTCAATGGGGAATGAAGTAAAATAATAAATATCCTACAAGGCTTATAGAACCTATTTATATACAGTTAATCGAATAATTGTCCATACATTCATATCATTAATGAAGGCAATCAATCCGTTGATTGGACTTCAACGACATCAGTTAGTTATTATAAATCCTGCTACTAGTATAAATGTGGAAGTTTTAGAGGATGTTTGTTACTCTTTCACGCCACAACGGCTGAAGGGATCTGGGTGAAAGTTGCTATAGAAAGTTAGAATGTTCTAGAATAGTACATAGGTTACTTTTATCCTGGTAAAATTTAAGACGTCGCTCGAAAGCGAGTGAAACCGCGGGGCGGAGGTAAGTATTTTGTATAATAACGTACCTACCTATAGTTACCTAATACATAAATAGATGCAAAAAATAACAACTGAGAGCCAGTTCTTCTAGGTCCTTTTGTAGGCTTAGATACACACTTGATCAACATTCACCTATATTATTTCATATACATAATTAGAAAAAATAACAATTAAATGTACCTATTTTTATTTAAATATAGTGATAATCCGTATGCAACAAGAAATGGAAGTAAAACTCACCTATATCCTGGCCAATAAATAAACAAGGGCGACGCTCACCGCACTTGCCATCAGCTAGAGCTTCCCGTTCAGTAAACCTGTTCTAGAACAGCCGAAAGTCCATATGAAGGTTATATTTACTATCAAAATTGAGTAGTTACGCAATTACGACAAGTGAGTTGTGATCTGTGTTCACGAATAAATCATCGCATAGATCGTGTTGTGTCGTTGTTACATTTATGTCATGGAAACTTGACAGTACTTACTTCTATAGATATGTTTAAGACAAGTCACTCGCGTTTCCGGAGATCTTAACTTTCCCGGGATAAAAAGTAGCCTATATGTTATTCCAGAATTCTGTGCCAAATTTCATCGCGATCCCCTTTACCGTGAAAGACTAACAAACGTACATTCTCGCAAACTTAGACAGTAGTCTACTAATATTATAAATGTGAAAGTTCCTATCCTACTGGATAGGTAATTAAATTTGTTGGGTTAATTCTCTCACACGGCCAATCCGATTTATTTCTAATTTTAATTTTCAAATAATATACCTATCTATCTGCATTAGGTAACATTTCTAGGGATCTTAACATTTCCGGGATAAATAGTAACCTATCTAAATGTAATGTCAGATATTGTACTGGTTTTTTGCAATATCTATGTAGAAACATCAGTCTGATTATCTTATCAGCCATAGAGCGTCCAGTGCTGAACATAGGCCTCCCCCATCGATTTCCATGCAGACCGGTTGAAAGATGGCTGCATCCAGCATCTTCCTGACAAAATATATAATGTAGGTATGGTAGGTATTATTGTTTTACCAAACGATCCGATCGCATTAACCCAAATTAAAATTAGGTTAATTCTGTTCTTAATTACCTACATAAAGAAATTGATCCGAGTATCATTTAAAACATATTCCTGCCAGTTTATTTTTAGCATTGCCACATATAAATGCGACATAAAAAGTATTATCGATATGACCTCTATCGACATGGACCAGATACGTTTATCGATGTTGAAGTTTTTAAAAATGTATCGCACTATATGTTTGTGCCCCGACTCCCGCTGGCCACCACACCGAATGTCCAAAATGCCGACCACATTAAACAATTACGTTCAATATTGCGAACTACACGTATTTCAACCAACATATGAACACACTACAAATAAAAACTTATGCGAATTTCAAACTTATGTCGAGGGGAAAAAGCCGTCGTGGATGATGTACAACTGCATTGTAATATAGTTTTTATCGGCATATGCCTAAAGTTCAAAGTCACCGCTGACAGATAGTACTATGTAATGATTGGGTGCGAATGTACGATGCGTAACATCTCGGAAGCGCCGGATCGCGATCTAAAACTAGGCCAAGTTTTGGCAGTTATTATGATAAGAACATTAACTTATGTAGTCAGTAAGTTAACAAAGAATGACGTGAACCTATTAAGGTCATCATCCTTATGAAAGCTATATATATCATCATATTAGGTATAGTTAGAGAAATGCTAATGAATTCTAAGGTAGGTAGGTATGCATCTGAGTAAACTAATAAATGGTTGTCATGTGTGGGAATCTAACCCACGAACGAACCGTATTAAACTTTGCTGGCATAAAATAACACTTGTCGTTTACCTACATGTGTATGGTAAACAATAACCAGATTCTAATATTAATTTACGTTTTTCAAATACTTACCAAATCAATAATCTATAAAAATCTAAAATTTTATTAAAACTATGACTTTTATAATTGTAGTTTATCTTAAGAGAATCAGTATTAAAGCAAAGTTTCGCTATAAATTACGTAGCATAAATATGACATCGAGTCTCGTAATAAAGTCCTTCCTACCCTACCGCAAGAAACGAAATTGAAATTTCTAAGGGAGGTTATCAGCCCTTAAAAATGCAGGGTATGTTGAGGCGCTCCAATAAGGCGGCGAAGCGTATAGCGGCAGGGTGTAAAAGCCATCTGAGGCTTACACCTTCTAGACAATTAAAAAAAACTGTATAGCGATGAGGCGTAAGGCGTAAAGCGGTGAGGCAGTGAGGCAGTGAGGCCGCGAAGGAAGCTGGCCCATTCCCACGGGCGCGTCGCCCGGATGCCTCGGTCACAACCGGAGAGATCACCCGCTAGTGATGCCATGTGTCGATAAATGATAACATAACAGTTATCGATTATCTTTAAGCCCCAATTATCTTTAAAATATCGGCAAATTTAAACATACCATAAATACTTACTAATTGATAATAATAAATAAGTAAAATCTAGTTATTGTCTGGTTGAAATACCTATATTTTTTTAGAGACTTACTTAATTTAACCAATATTATACATCAAAATAAAGTAACTAGGTACTTAGTGAATCTAATTTAAAGTTTGACAGATCACATGCTTTAACCTTGACCACTCACCAAGTCCAAGGTGTAAAGTCCACGATAATTGAAATTATCTATCTAATACCTATTTCCACTTCAAAAGCCTACTGTTATAATTTGAATCATACCTAACTAAATAGAATGTTCATTATATGTTATAGCTTTAGGGTATCATTGAGAATACCTACGATTTATAGGTTTATTTATACTTTAATATTCTTCAATGTCCTTCAGCAAAAAATTGTAAAGAATTAACTTACCTTAAAACCTTACCTTTCGATCTAAATATCTAACTTTCCTTCGAAGTTATTATAATCCAAAAGGCACCTGACAAAATTGATAATGTTATCATAATGACGTAATCTCATCGTTACCGGCGAGTCGCCGGTATGTCTGCGAGGATGTATGTAAATTAGAATTATCTAAATAAGGATTTCGTACAAAAACTATTTTAATCCAACCGTGAAGTAACTCTACGTATATTTTTCAGTATGCCATTATTATTATACAAAACCAATTTCCCCACAGCACTACGAAGAAATAGGGTCATTCGCCCTCCCGCAACAAATCATTTTTAATTATGTGCGTATTCTTCAATCTTTCCATTTGCGGACCTGTTAAACAATATTGCAAATGGTCGCTACTCGACCAATGACAGTGGAGTTTACGGCCGCGGTCTTTGACCTTATTTTTCTTTTTTTTTCGCGAACGACAAGGCGCAGGATGGGGCGTTGTTTAAGAAATGGGTCACGACGAATTTCGAGTGTTGACTTCCAAATTTGGGTCATGCGAAATTGATTGATTTATACTGATGATGCGCGTGCGCAATTTCGTGTATGGTTGTTGAACTACCAAGTTGATGAAATTCTGCTTAGTCTATTAAAATAGAATTTAAATATTTTGCACAGATCTTGTTTTATTTATATATAAGTAGTTCTAAGGCAACATAGCAAAATATAATAAGAATAGTGAAGTTAATCATAAAGTAAATTTCTACTTCATTAAAATTAATAACAAAACATCTGTTCCACATTACAAACGCGTACACCAACGGACATCTGTCAACCACATCCTTTCCAATCAAAATGGCGCACAACATCCCCACAACAATAAATTTCAATTTCACATAGGAAAAAAATAAACAGTACACCCGCATGACAACCCTGATTGCATACGAGATGGTTGATAAAACGGAGCCAAGGCTAGCGAAGGACAATGTTCCCGTCCGGTGCGCCCGCGCAAGTACCTAATTCCTGCCGTACCACTGCCACACAACGCGCCAATGAATGGGAGAAAGGGACAGGGCATAATGAGCATTGTTGCAAATCTAAATCTAAAACGGTTGAGTCATAAATTAAACTCGCCAATGGATTTACAGGTCCAACATCCGGATGATGGGGTAGTTAGTTACTATTACAACTAGAATACTCACTTCCTGTCTTTAAGATCAGATTTGAAGAGTTGCCACATCTAAAATTAAGAGGATTCAATTAATTTAACTAAATATATTATTGAGTATTTAAAAAAAAGTCAAATGAAATATTTCAGTTGTACTTAATAACAAAATGAAAATAATTCGCGCGGCAAAAGCTTTTGCAACCGAGTCATAGATAAAAGATGCACCTCAATAGCTTGTGTGGTCTACAACCCCTATTACACATACAATGATGAGGAACTGTTGATTGGATGCGGGCGTGGGACCACACACGAGCCGGCTCTGATACAACCAATAGTAATAATCGTATGCAATTACATGAAGAAACATTCTTATTTCACAACTACTAATAAACAGCCTCTCTGGTAATGTCATACTGTGGCAACATTGTCGCAAAAGGTGGAACTTTTATGGAATCGACTATTTCTACTATTATAATAATCGACTATTTTATGAATCTATTTAGTTGCTTTGGGCAGCACTACTTGAAAAAAAAATGAGGTAGTCCAAATATCAAAGTAATAATAATGCTTTATTGATACAAATCCTGACAAAATGCTTAATACCTAAACGGTGCATCTAAGTCGCCCAAACAAAATCTAGGACAACCTGTGACTTAGAATTTATTTATGTATAGTATATATATATATATAAATGTATATAAATATTATATATATTATACATTATATTTTAGAAAAAAAATCCATTTCGTTAAAAAAAAAATCCAGTACTATCTATGATGATCGTCAAATAAATGCTTTCTGACATCAATTAGTTACATAACAAATCAACTCCTTGCTCCCTGTTAACATATGTACAAAAACTGTTACTTTGACTGAGCCTTCTAAACCATCATTAGTGAAAATAGCCGTGAGTCGTTCATCTCCATTTAAAATTTAGTGACGTCATATATCCAGCAGGATCGTAAATTGAATATTATTAACAAATGCCGTTGACATTTTATCTGTCATCTCTGCCAAAGCCGGCATGTGATGGGCCGATTAGCTTTAAGCGCTCATGTTGGGTGACTTGGGTGTGCTTTAGTCGTTATGACATCAATGTAAATACATAATCACAGATGCGATAGAGCTTTCATAATTTCATATCGAGTCATTGCCTTTTTGTATACATATTTACATATGCTATTATTTACGGTATTTTTGGTTGAGAATATGTTTTTATTAAAGTATCTAGTTTATTAGACATTTCCAGTTTCTATAAAATGAACTGTTTAATTTGTGATGACCTGCTTATGTGTTGTTATGTACTTAGTTATTTAAATTGACCAATCAATATTATCAAAACTGTTGTTGCTTAATAATAACATTATTTGTTTACAGACATATTTTTATAATGCCACCAATATCAACATTATTAATCTAACAGTTACATTTAAATTGGATGTAATTACTGAGTACCTACACATTACAAGCTACATATCAACCGTGTGAAGAATGTCCACTGTCCAGCGCAGTGTTGTCGCACATTAAGCCCTATCACCACATCTGCGACATTAATCAATCATTGTTCTAATGCACGGTGTTGCCAGCCGCGCTCGTGTACATGCTAATTCACGTCTCAAGGACTATGGCCGAGGTTTTTTGTGCATATTCCTGTCCGGGCCAGACGACGGCTAGACGGACGGTGCGATGCCAAAAAAGAAAGCCTGTGTGCTTAACTTAAGTATTTATATCGCTACATTATAGAACCAAGTCACCGCGTCTGTCTGTCTGAGCCTAATAAAATATCAAACGGATTTTCTGAGGAAGATGCTAGAACTATCATAGAGACTAGAACTCGAAGCTGTAACATAAATAAAAACTCTCTTTTAGTTGTTTTACCTATAAATAATTACACTTACAATTTAATTAGCTCCGTTATCAATGTAAGTATAACAAAGATTCTATTATTAATACATAATAAATCTTGCGTTTGACACAAATCAACGTTCGTTAATAGCAGAGTGACAGACGAACAGACAGAAATGAGATAACAATAATTAATTGTATCGTTTGTTGTTACAATTATATTCAATTTGTTGTGTTTATTCTTGTTTAGTTTAGGTACTACTTGTATTTTTATTTAATTGTTATTATATTAAATTTATAAAATATAAATAATTTAAAAAAGAAATATTTTTTAAATTGATTGTACAATTATATCTGAAAACCTTTTAATGTTTTAAAACTATAGATTTTGAACCTACATATTTTAAAACACATAAAAAAACTAGAAACGTACTTATACAATATACCTACATTAGGTATATGGTGTATATTAACGGTATTTTCTAAATATTTCAACAAAATTCACAGTCCAACGAACACCATAACACATAAACAGCGCAGTTTTACGAAATTACATTTACAGGCACTTAAATCCACAAATAGTGATAATTTGCGCCGACTTTAACAATTTTGTTACCCCACAAACTCGTACGTTTGCGCACTGTAATAAATGTCATTGCATCCCGATTCAGGGAACCGTGCGCAGGAGTCGATGCTAGCTGTGTGGTCCAAGTTGTAAGCTTTAAAAAAAAATTATAGTTATTCGAAATACACTGAAACTGAAAATGACAATCTTTAAATGCATGCTATTTTCAATAACAAGTACCTACCTAAAATATCGCTTGGATTTCATTTAATATAGTTTATATAGTGTACCTAGCTACCTATTTTGTGATTACCTATTGGCTGTAGTAAGCACCTACCGCTTAAAGCTGACTTTAGCTGACACACAGCACAGCTTAAAGATACATTGTCGTGTATTGTGGGCTTCACAGTGATTTTAGAAAGACTTAACTATCTTTTTGTTAAAACCGTGCGGGTTGTGTAAAAACAACATGATACTAGTAAGTATTAAGTCAGTTTAAAGTATTTGGTTACCATATAAAACTACATAAAAAGTACAATTTAAATCCGTAAAACTAATATCGCTCCATACTTAAAACACACTGAGACACAAAAGCGAAATGCAGTAACCGAGGGTAGTCGCATAAAGTCCTTTCGAAAATTTACGGACTGCGACGAATGATTTCACTTGAAATGATTAATGAAGGCAAATCTGAGTCAAATAAAGGGTTTACAGAAATAGCTGTTAACTGAAGCTTTACTACCTACATAGACCTCAAAATTAGATATTTTATGACCATAGGGCTTACTCCCGACGCTTTCGAGCAGGGCCGGATCTAGGGGGGGGCGAGCCGGGGCCCACGCCCCGGGCGGCACGTTCAGGGGGGCGGCAAATTCACACTTGACAGACGAATGGACAACTTTAACCATAGAATAAATAATAGTACAAGTACTGAAATTCATTCTTATTTTGCTGTGGCCATATCAACTCGACCGATACCCAAGGGTACAGCACACAGACCATGTGACTGGGGCGGCGAGAGCGACAAGTGAGACTTGCTATACGAACATTTTATGATTCGCGAGGCGCGTAGGCATGATTTAAACCTCCCGCGTTTGAGAGTGATGAACAGTCCGAATGCCTCGCCGACAGTCTAGCGCTCCAATATACTCCCAGTTCTCTCCCGTTCAAAAATGTAATTTCAATACACAAATGCAATAGGTAATATATTTCTCATATTTTAAATCCTATCCTGTCTGTGTATAGTTGACCCGCGCAAGTTCGTTAGCATCATTTGCCCGTTTTTTCAACATTTTTAGTTTATGCTCCGCTCCTATTCGTCGTAGCGTGATGATATATGTATAGCTTATAGCCTTTCTTGATAAATGGACTATCTAGTTATATAGTTCCTGAGATTAACTCGTTCAAGCAAATAAACAAACTCTTCAGCATTATACACTAAACACAAAAAATTTGGGATATAAACAAATTTCGAAATTTTTGGGTGATTTTCAACGAGCTATGACTCCGAGGAAAATAATCGTACAGTAAAAAGAGAAAACCAAATTGTAGCTTCAAGTGTTTAGTTTTCAGATACGACCATGAATTTTTTGTATCATCTTTGGGTCTGGAGAAAGAAAGGAAAAATGCAAATTTTTGTCATCTAAATAAAATAAAAGCCCGTACGGCTTCAAAAAATATTTTTCTATTGTTTTTGTCAAATACTCTTTTAGATATAGAATTTAATGCCCTTTAATTTGTTGTAATAAATAAACCTACTTATACGATGATTTGCCACGGAGTTATTGCCAGTCAAACAAAAAAAATACTTTTCAACATTGACAATGAATAACTCTGGGAATAATGATCGAATAGAAAACTGAAGATTTTTTTTTAAAACTACACAATATTCTCTATAAGAAAACATGAATGGTTCTTGTCGAAAATATTTGTATGGAATTGAAAACTTTGAATTGAATTGGAAAAAGGCAAAAATTTTCATAATTAAGGATATAAATTTAGATAACTTGGTATAACTTTGGATAAAAAGGATGAATTAAGGATATCGCCGGTATTTTTTTAACCACTTGGCTAGTTGGTTGGTTGAAAAATCCCTGAAAAAATTCAAAGCGTTGCAATGCTTTTTACTTAGTACCCCGAGGCTTTAAAATTGTTTTCGCTTATGCTTATAAAACGATGGTTCGATTTTAAAAAGTTTTTCATTGAAAACTCTATTTTTTGTAATATTTATTGCTTTGATGAAAGAGATAAAAAATAATTTTATAAAATTTTCCTTTTTTTTCTCGACTTTGTGTCTGTATGTTAATCTGTCAGACAAAGTTTTCAATTCAAAAAAGATGTTTTCGACAAGAGCCATTAATGTTTTTTTTATAGAGAATGTTGTGTAGTTTTCAAACCCCTTCTTCAATTTCATATACGATCTTTATTCCCAGAGTTATTTATTGTCAAAGTTAAAAAGAACTTTTGACGTGACAACGTCTTATAAATTGGTTTGCCGGGTGACACTTCAAGAAACTGCGTAACGCTCCGCTCACGTTACGTCACGTTATGTTTTAAATTGTTACTATTATTTCATCCTTCTTCCTACTATACGAATGAATATTCACATTAAAATTATTTTACCACTCAAAGTCGTTGTCACGTAAAACTTTCGCCCGTATACCGACTTTACAGGCAACCAATTTTTTTTGGTTTGACGGACAATAACTCCGTGGAAAATCATCGTACAGGCTTCTTAATCAAGAAAAAAATTTAAAAGCGTTTTGATTGGATATGTTTTTAGACGACAAAAATATTGCATTTTTTTTCCTAGGTAGTTTCCTTACAATTTTTCAAGACCCAAAAAATGATACATAAACGTCATGGTCGTATCTAAAGACTAGACCCTTAAAGCTACAATTTGGTTCTCTTTTTTTTTGCTGTACGATTATTTTCCCCCAAAAATTTCGAAATTTATTTATATCCTCAACTTTTTGTGTCTAGTGTGTATTAGTATAAATATATATGTCCACACGTTCATAGGTCTATATCTGTAAGATTAGTGGACATCTGAAATTACAAAGATGATAAAGTGGGCACGGGGGGGGGGGGGGGCGGCATTTTGCTGTTTTTGCCCCGCCTAAAAAAAATTGAAGATCCGGGGCTGCTTTCGAGAAACGAGTTCGAATCGAATAAATGTCATTTCATACATTTTTGATAGCGATTCTAGCGCACAATCGTGCGGTGACACTTTTTCGAACTAACTTCGATCAAGAATTTCGTTACAATCGAAACCGAATCGAAAAGTCCGTACTCCTGCCATTAAAAGACATTTGTGAATCGAATGGCGGGAACGACTTTAAACGTCAAAATACACGATCAGTAAAAAGGTACTTTTTCAGGATCGAGTTATCACATCTAGGATAAATTTATCTAATCTAAAAAATTACATCTAATGTACAAGATTTCGTTTTAGAAAAAAATAAGGAATTTAATATTTATTTATTTCTGTAGAAACGAACCACACACACCTTAATAGAAAATTCTGAAACGTCAAATACCGTTACCGATCGAATACATGTCAATCTTAGCGGCCATCTTAATTTTTTTTAACCAATAGGAGTTCAAATTGAAATTTTTTGGTTCGGGATTAACCAATAGGAGTTCAAATTGAAATCAAAACAAAATCAAATTCGAATCGTTTTCGGGAGTAAGCCCTCATGTATTTTTTGTTTTGGTCTACTTACGACTGGACTTTTAAAAATAAATACTATTAAATACGTATATTTATAGAATAGGGTAGAACAGGTTTTCAGTAATTCTATATACATATATAATGTTAGATACATTATAATAAGTGACTCTGACTTTCACTGCTGACTGCCGGGCGTGGGTTCGAATTCCTTGCAGGACAAACATTTGTATGCATGAATATGTCAGTTTGTTCTGTGTCTAGATGCAATTTATTATATGTATTTAAAGTAGTATAAGTACCTAGTGTATCAGCTATCCATCCGGTTACCATAACACAATATTTTTTATTTTATATCCACCTACCTATGTGAGACATCGATTCAAGACTTGGAAAACTCAATCACCATTTGAATATTCACTGAACCTTAGCATATCAACTTCATTGTTGCTTACCAACATGATAACAATCAATAGAACAATACAACAATCACAAACGACGCCGAGGAACATACATATGGTTATCAAAATATGTGTTGGGTTCAGCGCACCCGAATATGTAAAGTGCATTTAAACAAAAGATGCATGGTCAGGACACCACATCGCCTCACTAGTCACGTATGGCGGAGTCTAGACATCGCGAATGTCACCAACTTATATGCAAATTTAAAACAATTGTCATGCGATTTTCGGCAATCTATTTGTATTCGTTAGAGGCTATGGTTAAGGGGTAGCTAATAGGCAGCAGCGGGGAGATTGAGCCAGAGAATTGCAATGCAATATATCATCATCATCATCTTCTTTGCCTTAAACTATTTAGGGTCGGCTTTGTGCGTCATACTACATATTAAATCTACTAATATTATAAATACGGAAGGTAGGCTTAGGAAGGTAGGAAGGCTCTGTCTTTTTGTTACGGTTTGACGTATAAACCACTGAACCGACTTGAAGCTAGTTTATTTTTATATGAAAAAAGCTCATTTTTGGTTGAATACTAAGTAGATATATAAATTCAGCGTGTTGGCTCTCAATTTGTCAGAGTTAATAAGTATGAAAAATAGCTCTACATAACGGAAGTCGAACTATAGACATTAGGGCCTCTCGTTATTAGGTGAAACCCCTGAAATATTAACGTTTCTATACGAACTGAAAAAGTTAATTTTAAAATGTCTTCTACGACACTATCATGCAACATTGCTCGTTATAAATGCAAAGGCTGTAGAGAAACTAAATAGCTTTATTAATTTTATTAGCTTCATCTAAGATGAAATACCTACATTACATCATTAAACAACATACATACTTAACTTCTAAATTATCCGTTTGAGAGTACAAAATGATTAACAATACATTACATTATTTAATAAAATCTGTATACATAAAATATAATTTCGGGTAATTTTGAGAGTACAAAATGATTAATATAAAAAAAAAAATGGAATTTTAAAAATCATCGACTTGCCCTTAACACAAAAGTCTAGACTTGCACCGAAGCATCCAATGGTATGCCTAATTAGAAACCAGACTATTGTGGTGCTTAGGTCTTTAAAAGTCTATCCTGTGATCTGGTGATCAAATTGGACAGGTGTTGAATAAGTTATGTGCAGTTTATAACACAGACAGACAGACAAAAATATATAAATGATTGTGGATTTATTCATCAAAAGATTACATGCAAAGTACCGTGTTAAGTTTTTATAATACGAAATGGTTTGCGGTTTAACTTTGTAATAAAATACTAGTGGCCTGTGGCTCACCGCGGTTTTACACGCCTTCCCAGGAGATTTTAAATTTATCGGGAAATAACACATAAATAAGTAACACGTAGATAAGTGTTATTCCAAAACATATTCTATAACTCTGTTCCAAATATCATCGTGATTGTTTCAGCCGTTCGAACTTGAAAGAATAACAAAACACAAATTTTCGCATCACTACATATCATAAAACAAAGTCGCTTTTCTCTGTCTGTCCTTATGTCTTCTTAAATCTATAAAACTACGCAATGATTTTGATGCATTTTTTTTAATAGATAGAGTGATTCAAGGGGATGGTTTTTATATACAACTAGCTGCCTCCCCGCGGTTTTACCCGCGCAGTTCCCGTTCCCGTGGGAATACAGGGATAAAATATAGCCTATGTTACTCGGGGATAATGTAGCTTTCCAAAGGTGAAAGAATTTTTGAAATCGGTCCAGTAGTTTCGGAGCCTATTCATTACAAACAAACAAACAAACAAACAAACAAACAAACAAACAAACAAACAAACAAACAAACAAACAAACAAACAAACAAACAAACAAAGAAACAAACAAACAAACAAACAAACAAACAAACAAACAAACAAACAAACAAACAAACAAACAAATCTTTCCTCTTTATAATATTAGTATAGATACATGCATAAAATGTTAGAGAAACACTGACAATTTTGTAGGTTTCTAATGTGATGTATAAGCATTGCACCTGTTCGAAGCTAGGGCGGGTCGCTAATTTATATTAGTAAGATTAGTAGAAAATATGGGGAGATATTATACATACCTACGACCAATTTGATTCCACACTAAGAATAATTTGTTTCTATATGGCCGTAACTAAATAGGAGTAGGTAATTTGTCTTTTGAATATACCTACCTACATACTGTGGATTATAAAGGATTCTTTAAATAAATGCAACAATGTTATAATACTTAATATTTTTTTATTTTATTTAAAGTACATTATACTATAATTTGTACAAACATAATGAGATCAATTTTATATTAGACATTAACAAAACCATTAGTAAAATATTATTACTTTACCTACCTCTAGTGTAAATTATTGCGAGAAGCAATCGCATACTAATCTATTTCCACTCGGCGATTTATTAATCGACCTTCTATAATCGAAGCGCCAAACACGCTTTAAATACGCGATTGCTTCTCGATTTAAATGTATATTAGAATCACGGGACGGAAACCGCATATTGTTTCAAACACTTGAGTTTAATTTTTTTAAATAAAATAATACACACAAATGAAAACCTATTTCAACCATCATCATCATGAGATTCATGAGGAGTAGAGACATGAATCATAGATTTCTTAAACGTAGAAAGACCTATCCAGGAGCATTTTTTGCAATAGCCTATGATTTTCACATATGACTTATATTATTGCAACTTAAATACACAAAGAAACTCACTCTTACTATTTAATTTAAAATGTTAAACAACTATTTGAAGCACCCTAATGATAACTAATCAAGTTTAACAAGAAATAAAATATTTTTGTACTACAAGAATGTTGACCAGTAAACGACATTTAAAATAAAGAATGAAAATGGAAAGAAGAAGCGAGAGAACCGATCTATGTATACCGCTGTCTCCCTCCCGTTGCAGAACGTTTCGTACTGAGGAATGGATGCTGATGTGCTGGCTCGAGGGTCCACTGTGTTGGGAAATATGTGCTGGAATAAAAGAAAATCACAATCAAAATTGCAGCAGTTTTTACAAACCTCATTAAATATTAGCTTCCGCGTTGGTTTTAACAGCATTTCTAAGGGATTAAAAAAATCCCGGCATTTTTTTTTTATTCCCCTTATTTCGGCAGTTGCAAAATATCTCGTTCATAAATTAATCTCGGAGGTGTTTATTCTTGTCAAATCGGACCAGTAGTTCCTGAGATTAGTATTCAAGCAAGCAAACAAACTCTTCAGCTTTCAATATTAGTTTAAACCATGAAAATCAGAACAGTGTCTATATGCCTTGAGAAAAAATCTGCACGAATCTATCTATCACAATCCGCATACCTTAAAAGCATCCAGATCCCTGGACAGATCCTCATCAGAGTACCCCTTCATGGCCTTGGTAGCGACGGGCCCCATGTAGTTGTTGACCACCGCGAACTCGAAGAGTGACAGGAACACGAAGACAGAGCAGGAGGACATCCATACATCTATCGCTTTCACGTACGAGACCGGTGGGAGGGATTGCTGGGATTGTGTGTTTTGGGTTGCTGGAATTAAGATATAAAATTGATTGTCTAGTTTATAGCCAGTAGCCAGCCTATATATAACCAGATGTCATAGATCCACACATCAGGTCAGGATTTTAAAAGAACATATTTTAGGAATACCTATGCATAACATCGCCAAAGCGTTTTTTTACAGTAAACTAAGATTTTGTGAAGTGTCATGTAATAAGAATCTGCTACAAGACTATTATGAGAAATGTTTTTGTGTCGTGAAATAGCTTTCGGTTATAATAAAAACAAGTTTAATGTATGTTATGATCATCATGATTTTCATTTACTCTTATATTAAACCAATGTACCTATGAACATAAAAATTTCAAGTTAAATTAAGCCTTGTCAAAAAAGAAATCTACCTAATTCTTCTATTTACTTCATTTTTATCTTTTATTTACTTGTAAGTACAGGTATAATATACCTAAAGTCAACAGCGAGGTGACTCCGAGGGTGACCCTGGCGGGGATGGCTTCCGGCTTGATCCAGAAGGAGATCCAGGACATGACGACGATCAGAGCGGACGGTATGTATGTGTGGAACAGGTGGTAGCCGAGCCGCCGCCGCAGGTTGAACACCACGGCGAGGCACGTGAAGTTACCTGGAATATCATATGATGCTTCTAGACAATCAACACCATCAACAGCTCATATAAATCTCCACTTGTAATTAAATTGGCTGTATGTCAAAGATACATGTACATGATATTTATTAGGAAATGGACTGTTAATGACATATCAAATAGTTTCTTAATATTATAATACGACAAACTGACAACCAAGTACTCTCATCATGTCATGAGCAGCACTCACCAGTGGAGTATTCAATGGTGCAGTCGGAGGTGTAGTTGTTGGAGATGTCCAGCTGCGGCAACTCTATGTCCGGGTTCACCACCAGCGGGTCCGTGAGGTTCCAGATGAACACCAGGTCGTGGACGGTGTGGGACACTGGGGACAATAAATAAATAATATACCGTTTAAAATTTGTACACATTTTTAACAGACTAAATAATGAGAATCGTGGGAAGGCTTTTAATAAATAACGATCTGAAACGAAATAAGTGATTTTTATTCATCACTTATATCTATACTAATATATAAAGCTGAAGAGTTTGTTGAATCTCAGACACTGATGGGCCGATTTGAAAAATTATTTTAGTGTTAGTTATCCCATTTATCGAGGAAGGCTATAGGCTGTAAATCATCACGCTACGACTTAGGAGCAGAGCATCAATGTAACATGTTGAAAAACAGGGTAGTGTCGCTAACGAAGCTAGCAGCTAGTAAACTTACAACTTTCGATCATCATGGAGCAGCTTTGAGTGTCGTGAGGGTATGACTCGAACTTCATCGCGCAGGAAAGAACCAGAGTCAGCCTGAAAAATACATTATAAAACGGTATTTTAAAACTTGTAAAACTAAATTTCAATCTTCATATTTTTGCTAACCTGATTGGGTTTAGGTACAATTCGCTGGTCGTGAGTTCGACGTATGTTTTAAAATATGTATACAACGGAACATAGATACTCCTCCTTTTTTAAGTCGGTTAAGATGGAGAGTATCTTCCTACTAGTATACCTTTTTTTTTGGATGGACTAGAAGGTGTTAGCCTCAGATAGATTTACACCCTTACGCGGACTGTTTCGGTGAGCCCGAGCCCTCTGCGCTCACCGAAACAGTCCGCGTTTTACCGAAGGAAAATTTAAGCGACTGCGCTGAGGGTGTCCCTTGTAGTGCAGTGTTGTTTGAGGGTGCTAAGACTGCTAAGCTAAGTATAAATAAATATTTTTATTGAAGAACATAAAATACTAACTTGGACATATAAAGCAGCGTCTTGTCGTGGTACAGCCACAGGTAATGATTGGGGATGCTCATCTCATGGAAGGTGACCTTCTTGGCGTTCTTGAAGAAGCAATCTGGCCGCCAGATGCTGTTCAGCCACTCCACGTCCAAGATCCTGTACTCCTCGTGCATGTTCTCCGGGAGACGGAGACGAGGGTCCCGCCAGGACTGAGCCAGGAATATATCTGCCACGTATGTCTGTGGAGTAGGTAACATAACATATAAGGGAATTTTAATATACGATAATCCTACAAATATTATACCTAAATGCGAAAGTTTGTGAGTATGGATGGATTTATGGATGGATAGATGTTTGTTACTCTCTCACGCACAAAATACCGAACGGATTTGGATGAGATTTGGAACAAAGATAATTTATAACGTAGATTAACACATAAGCTACTTTTTAACCCGGGAAAATTGAAGATACGTAAGTGGTCACCCTTGCAACATCTTCGATTTCAAACTTTTAACATACCATACTCTCCTCGTTGATGGAGTCCAGAGAGAGGACGGTCACATGAAAGTATACTATGGTGGGCTGCCCCAGCAGCTTCGGAGCCCTATTCTTGTCGTAGTACTTCGCCTTCACCGGGAGAATGTCTCGCAAGGAGAGGCTGGACTCAGATTTGAGCTCTATTTCTTGATATGATGCGTTTGTTCTGTATGAATTAGAAGTTGATTAAAGATGATAGAATAAATATAGTTAGGAGCATAAATAAATAATACAAGTGTTGAAATCTATCGGCAGTTGCACTTGAGAGCGAATTTAGACTTTGTATGCTCACTTAACATTGTATTTAAACTCAAGTCTAAACAAACAAATAAAATAAATACCTATACAAATATTATTTCACACAACGACTAAAAGGAGCCACTAGTAGGTATCCTATATACTCATAGGATGCCGATTATTGCAGGAATATTCAAGAAGCATTGAGCGGGCAAACCAAGGCGTTTAAGCTTAGATAGTAAAGCTATAGGTACTTACAGAAAGCTCACGGCAGCTTGAACTCGGCCCCCTTCGCTTAACTTCAGAAACATTAATATGATTGGCACTAACAACAGTTTTAACACTTGGAAATCCATTTTAACTGTCAATTAATACACTCCCGCACACAATCACTGGAGAAATTATAACTTAAGTTCCACCCTCATTTCTTTAAATATTTTGTAACTAAATATCCTTCAGGAAATAAGTTGGAGCTGTGACCTTTAGATGAAATTGTACCTTATATATTCTCCATAGAATAACCTTATTATAAAGTTTAGTTGTTACAGAATCTTGGAAACTAAATAAATGAAATAACTTAGTTTTATCCATTCCATTTTAAAAACTCCAGTATCTTTAAAAACATCAACTTTGTATGAAACTTTAAGCACTTGACGACCGACTTATTATTTTTATATTTAAATAGCAAGTAGGTATAGTACCTATATTTTGTTCATGAATTTACTACCATCCATATTCTAATGAATAAACATCCTGAGAGATCTTATTTAAATAAATTGTGAAGGACAACAGGCACTATAAGATATTTATCTCCTTGAAATAGGTCTTACGTATTTCTACCACAATTACCTAATGTAGCTTTATAGCAAAACGACTATCCTCGATAACTTTCTCCGATAAAATACTCTAACACTTACAAGGTGTTATATTTATTTCAATTGAAGTCTTACACACTTCCGTATGTAATCCTTTTAGAAGGTTTTGTGGTGGCAATGGTTCTATATAAAATGTTGAGGGAAATAATACTGTTAAAGTAGTTGTATAGGTAGTTTCAATATTAGAACTGGGTATTATTATCATAAGAATGGAAATAGTAAGGACTAAAAATTCTAATCCTATAAATACGAAAGTCCCGGGAAAATGGAAGATCTCCCGGGTACGCGGGTGAAATCGCGGGGAGCCACTAGTACCTAATAACTACATATAATGATACATTCGAATTGAAATACATATAAGCTTTTACTTTAATTATGTGTACAAAATCTCAAAGATCGCAAGTGAAGCCGTGTAACGGCAAAAAGTTATTTTCAACACAACACAATATGCTACATTTTGAACACATGACATGTTTGTAGTGAATCGAGATCAAACCCAACTAAATGCAGCAAGTAGGTACAACCAACACGCCTATGTATTACCTTAAGCCAATATCTAGTTAGACTGAATATTAGCAACCTTTCCCCTCTCTAGTTAAAGGTCAATCGATTTATTGATGGACATTATCTAACGGCATAACTAAATATAGTATCCAACACCTATTTCTAAACATGGCGCCTGCGATGTACTAAAGCGGATATCGACTGTACGGCTTCAGTGCCAACTATAGCCAATTCAATGTAGTGTGAATGTTGTATATTATTATGTACAATACTATACTAAGTATTTCTTCTAGAACCATGGTTTAAAACTATATAGAAACTTATGGTACATTACTTTAATCTGACACTAGATGTCGCCACTTTAAGGAACTGTAAAGTTACTGCCTCTTTTTGAATTCTCATACTTGTTAGGGAGTAAATATTAGAAACGGAAATAAGATTAAAAACATAACTGCAATATGAATGAAGATTCCCGTCAGGATATAGATACTACACCACTATGTATATACATACCCGTCTATGTCATATTTTTTCAATAACAACAGATTAATTAAGTTGATAAAATTTAAAATTACTCCTAAACACTATCAAACTAATAATTCACTGTCACAAAACGATTCCTATATAACTACAAGTAATTCCAACTATAATAAATAGAGGATACATAGTGAAATTGAAAAAAGTACGTCCGTCTACTAATACAGATTACAGATACACTGACTTTGCTGAAAGTGTGAAAATGTAGGGCGGCGTTCTGATTACAAGCGAATAGCGGATAATTACCTTCACGCTACAAGCGAGACATACTTCTACAGTAGACTAAGCACAACAGTACTAAGTCTTTTAGGTATGGAATTTTTTTATGAAATAAAAACCAGTAGGTACAAATAGGTATATTTATTTGTTACCGAGATTGAAATAAATAACATGCATCTACGGCTTCCATCTTAACATTTTCATTACCATCATATTCCTCTCATACACCTCTTAGAACCTTACGTGGCTATATATTCAGGATACCAATTCGTCAACCCGCTAGTATACGAACCGCGGACTTATATCGGTTTTTATCTAATTGAGCCTTAGACATAGAATTGCGTTCTTCAATAAAATACTGTTATGCTTGGATGTATTAAAATAAAGATATCATAAGAGTAAGCGATCTTGTGACAATTGGATAAAGATTAATTCAATTTTATGTACATTTAATCTAAAACCTTCCTTCACACTATTGACCTTTTAGTTACTTGCCAAATCTCAACACTGTGGTAAGTACGGTAGGTATTTAGATGTATCATGAAAATATACGTTTTCCACTTTATAGCCAACAAAACCTACCTTAAATAGGGATCTAACTCCCACCCAGCATTATTCTTTGTAACCACAACTCACTAACCAGTGACCCTGACTTGGGTCACTGGTTAGTGAGTTGAGCTGAGCCACCGGTCGTGGGTTCGGATCCCACCCAGGACAAACTTTTGTATGCATGAATATAGGTATGTTTATTCGGTCTAGATGTAATTATCTATATGTATAAGTATGTATTTTAAAGTAGTTTATGTAGTGTATCAGCTATCTGGTTACCATATTGAAAGCTCTGCTTAGTTTGGAATCAGATTGGGCGTATGTGAAAAATGTCCCCGGATATTCATTTATTCTTCATTTCATGAAAATAATTTACACAAAACGCTAGTAGAACCTAACCTAGTAAACACTTCATTTGGATTTATATCAGTGTCACTGCTAGTCACCACATAACAGGATTAACCTAGTGCGGTGTCAAGCGGGCGGGGACCTTGGGCCATTTATTGCAATTTGACATCGATTCGTCATAAGTACATACTTCACGTACCTGCCAAATTCGATTTCCTTACTAATATTTGTGAATAATATACGAATTAAATTTTCCCTTTTGTAACTTTAAAATGATTAATTTCTATTGTTATTCACAGAAAGTCCGTTTGATGGTAAGTGGTGGTGACCACCATTGAGTAAAATAAAACAACTATCAGAACCGAGCATTAACAGTGACTATTCATAAGTGCTTTATTGAGGCCTATTTGAATATTTTTTTTTTTGATTTTGAATATATTTTGTCCTAACTAATAACGTAAATAATAGCGTAAAATTTTGATCCATAATTACCTCACCAATTTTATATATTTTGTAGTGATTTTGTAATATTTTGGATGTAATAAAAAACGATGATCCACCAAATTTCACTTTATTGTAGGTATATTTTAATACATAAAATGTTTTTAATAGTTGTAACATAATTTCATATTTACAAGTACAACTTGTACTCAATTATTTTTCATAGTACCTAATAATGTGGCTGTTCAGCCTTTCAAGTCTTAAACAAATATACATAAATGTACACATTTGACATTAAAAGTAGTTTTTAAAAATTCTTCTGTCACAATAATACCATAAATACAGAAAAATTATTTTCATGCAAGTTGATAAATAAAACCTTTACATATCATATTATTATATGAATGGCCTAAATAAAAATAAAGCCAAAGTAAACTATTTTACGAGTCTATCGCTTCAGCGTAGAAGAAGGAACATATTACAGAAGATATTTCATTAACATGATAAAAGTAGATAATTCTTAATTATTAGTTTTTAGCATCTATATAGGGTCTAATTACTGGCAGGGTTACCTTTCTTGCCAGTACCATATATTTTCTGGCAGAGATCATGGAACCTCCAAGTGCTCAATTCCACAGCATTATCCCGCACCATATTCCTATATTGAGTCCTAATTTCACCCATTTTCTTTGAACAGTCTAAGGGACTCTTCTTCAGTATACTCGAAACCTCCACCCAAAGGTAACTCCTAACGAATTTAGGATTTTTAAACTTATCTAAATTACTCAAATACCATTCCAGTAGCTTTTCAGTTTCATCATCAGTCCATATTTCGTTGAAATCATCATTTTGAACCGCTGTGTCTATCACAAGTTTTACAGCTAATTCTTTTGCTGTGATATCTTGTAAGAGGCCTGCAAATCTAGTTACTTCGACTCCGGTTGGATTTTCACTATTATATAACTGTTTTAGATAATTTATCTTGTTAAATACTTTTGTAACAGGCTCCGAAATGAAGTTAGCGAGCTCTGACCACAGGTATTTCTTCTCATACCTAGGACTGGCAAAATCTTCTATATGAAGCAGGTAATACTGTAATGCTTGTTGTACCTTATTTATGTCCATTTCAACATTCTTGTATGTGCTTCCTTCTTGCAACACTTTATTTTGACCGGAATTAGTAAATTTTGGTGTCATAGCTTGTATGTTTTCAAGTAAAGTGTAATATGGGGTCTTTTTCATGTTGATATCTTCTTGAGAAATTTTTGTATGATTTGCTTTGAGTTTTGCGAACATTTTCCTGCATGATAAAGTTGTTTTGTCCTTGAGTAAAGATGAGATTTCTCTCCACATAACTTTTGGGTTAATCTCCTGTCTTTTATGTGACCTTAGATAGTTTAAGTATAGAACAAGTAGTTTTTTCTTGGTGCGTTTTGTCCACTTTATTAGGACCTTGGTCTTTTCTGGTTGTGGGTTAATTATATTACTTTTATCTTCTGTCTTATTAACCACCTGATTATTCTGGGCAACACATCGAACATCACTTATGACGACAGGATTTTGAATGAATTCTTCATCATGTAAGATGATCTGGTTATTTTCATCAATTAATTTACCTGGAATTTCAATTACGATATTCTGGTTCTGATATTGATTTTGATCAAGTGTGTGAGCCTCGGAAATAATCGGTAGACTATTCTGATCTATCATATGATCATCCGAAATAATGACTTGACTATTCTGATCAATCATATGAGTTTGGGAAATAATTGGTTGACTATTCTGATCTACCTTATGAGTTTGGGAAATAATGACTTGGCTATTCTGATCGATCATATGAGCTTGGGAAATAATTGGTTGACTATTCTGATGTATCATATGAGTATGGGAAATAATCGGTTGACTATTCTGATCTATCATATGAGCCCCGGAAATAATGACTTGACTATTCTGATCTATCATATGAGCCCCGGAAATAATGACTTGACTATTCTGATCTATCATATGAGCTTGGGAAATAATCGGTTGACTATTCTGATAAATCAAATGAGCTTGGGAAATAATCGGTTGATTATTCTGATCTATCATATGAGGTGGGGAAATAATGACTTGACTATTTTGATCAATCATATGAGGTTGGGAAATAATGACTTGACTATTCTGATCTATCATATGAGTTTGGGAAATAATAGGTTGACTATTACGTTCAATTATTTGATCTAATTGTATCATGTCTCGATTATTTTGTTCAATTATTTGATCCAATTGCATCATGTCACGATTATTTTGTTCAATTATTTGGTTATTTTCAGCTTTAGTCTTAAGAATAATTTGATCTTCCCTAATGTCTTTTAATTCCTGGCCCTCTTGTAACACAATGATACATTGGTAGTCATCATCTGAAAAAAAAATATGTTTTATTATTTAAAAAATAACATTGTCATTGTGATAAAAAAAACCTTAATAGGTAAAAGCCTTAGAGAAAGCTAGCTTTCCAGTGCTGTAACTGGAACATTTTAGATCATAGGAAATATATTTATTGACTTATTTAAAGATTCTCACAGGATATTGATTTATTTATATTGTCAACATAAATTATAATTAGCTCACTTATACAGTATATAGAAGAAAAAAACGTAGCCACAACTTTTGGCTATTAACAAACATCCTAAGCATCTTACCATCATGCGCTTCAGTCTTTATTCCAGAGTCGTACATTTCCTCAATATGCTCTTCTATCATCAACGTATTGCTGTCCTCCTTCATACTATAAATCTGATCAAACAATTGAAAGAACTTCCACGATATCTTCACATCGGGGTTCCGTGACCTTGTACGCAACTTCCTATACGACTTTCTCAATTCCAAAAACTTTTCCTTACACGCATACTCTGTCTTCTTAATCCTCTCAGCCAATATACCCCATAAGCTAATATCATCCGTATTTTTGTCAATCTCATCAAAATTGGCATTGAAATAGTGAATTAGCTTCTTGATATCTGCATCGGACCAATCTTCTGGCTCCCAATCATGCTTTTTGCCCTTCAGCTTTGATTTTATAGCCCGGTAGCCATAGACTTTTTTGCACAGTGCATAATGTGGCCATGTTACAGCTTCATTGTTTAACTCCTTTTCTACACATGATGTGTAATGTTGTTTTAGACTTTTGAATTTTTTCATACATTGGCTCGCAGTCACTCCAAGCTGTCTTGCTATAACACTCCATAACCCATACTTGTTGGGTAAGGAACTGAACTTTTCCTTATTCTTGTGGTAGAATTCAAGGATTTTTACAGTTCTTGATGAACCAATGTATTCTTTTGCGCGTTTTGTAGGCACTGTGTCTGATTCATCTTCATCATCTGATATGGCTGGTTCAACAGGCTTAGATGTCTTTTCCATTTTGATGTTCACTTTCTTAGCTGAAAAATAAAATTTACACAGTGAAATAATGAATTTCTAAACACTGAGATAATTATAAAGCAAGTTATAAATTTAATTTGCTTTATAAGGTGCAGTGTATTCAAACCTAAGCATAGTTTAACTGTTTTTAGTCATACTACATATTCTATTTATAGTACTAATAATTGGTTGTGTACATAGCATAAATGATTATTAAATTAAAATAAACTTATAATCTTCCAGTTTGTGCTTGCTAAATATATAGAAGTTCTACAGGGAAAATGGAAGATCTCTCAGGTACACGGGTGAAACCGCGGGAGCCACTAGGTTATTATAAAGACATTCTGCAACATACCCATAACTTTGCCCGTACTGTGTGACACTTCCTCCTTTATTTTATCATGGGCAGTAAGTAATGTTGTATCCATTCCATAGTCAAATATCCTGTCAAACAACTCCATGTACCTCCAATCTATTTCCATATCAGGATTTTCCTTTTTTTCATCCAATATCGATTTATATAATGACTTCATTTCTTCCCACTTTCTTCTACAGTTAACAATATTTTGCTTCAGTTTCTTGGCAAGTTTTGCCCAACAAACAAAATAACAAACGGGATCTTTATACATATCTATGTTTTCATATAAAAAGTTCACCAGTACATCTAATTCTTCATCATCCCATTCATGATACTGATTAACCTTTCGTTTAAGTGACAATTGCTGTTCAACTTCTTTAGATATTATGTTATCAAATAATATTGCTAATGGTTTACGGGTGCGTAAGACATAACCATCTTCTGAGAAATTGTCCAAATGAGCATTTTTCAGCTCTTCATACTTCTCCTTGCACTTTTCAGGTGGTTTGTCCAACAGCCGTCCAATCTCATTCCAAAGGAAACTGTTAGGTATAGTTGAATCTTGAAACTCATCTAAACAATCGAAACAATACTTGACCAAAACTGTCAGCTCTGTATCATTCCACTCATTTTCATTGGCAATAACAACTTCCACTACCTCCTTAGGCTCCTGAGCGTTTGCATATTTTCTTTGAAATTCAATGTCATTTTTAAATATTTTATCAAACAATGCTGCATATGGCCAAGTACTTGCATCATCACCACACTCCTTCCGTTTGTCAAGTATGTGAATATAATGTTGTTTGAAGTTCAGAAAACGTTTGTGCCAGTATTCCGGGTCATCTTCACCCAATTCTAATGCAATGGTTTCCCATAGACCTCTTCGATACTGCTTTTGATAATCATTCTTGTATTTGAGATATAAATTCAGCATCATTTCAACTTTCTCATCGCTCGTTGCTATTCTGTTATTGACTTTTTTGACCACCATTATGCCATCAGTTTCTTGTTGTGGCATTGCAGGCACAGTGATCTGGGCATTAGGTATATGGGTATCTGGTATTTTAATCAATTGATCAGTTTCAGTATCTACTGTGTACATTAATCTGATAGAATCATCATCCTGGAATGCCTGGTGACACTGTTCAAAGAATGGCCATTTGATATAGATGCCCCTTTGCATATGTCCTCTGATTTGAATGTATTTTAACTTTAGACTTTGAAATTGTAGCTCACATGATTCAGCTGTTTTGCCTATTAACATTGTTTTACATGCCACAGACCATAAATGGTTCCTTTTTGTTACGCCAACTAGAAATGTCTGTTTGTTATCATTATAGAACATGAGGAGGCGATTTATTTCATCGTCCAGCCATGTGTCAGTGTCACCTTCAACATTTTCAGACTCCTGTTGATCTTCTTGGACTTCTTCAATATCCATAGCTTCGCTGAGGATGTACTCACTGTGAGTGTCATGCTGTAGTTGTATGCCTTGACCTTCAATGTTTTCAACTGCAGTCAAAACGCCTTGATCACTTTCTATAAAGAAATATAGATAAAATTAGGTATGATATTTACATAACTTTTCAATAGTTTACGGGGCTGTCGGCTAGGTGTTTAGCTACCCAGACTATCAAGCCACCAGTTGTGGGTTTGGTTTCTGCCCCCAGACTATTTTTGTAAAGGACAAGCCGCTGATAGTGTTTGGGTATAAATATCTATTAAAATTTATAATTAAGATGTAATTTTATAACTATATAGTATATTTAATATGAAATTGATTGCCTATGAGTAAATAATGACTCAGGATAATAGTTTATTTACCAAATATCAAATAGGTAAATACACCTTTATTGTGTACAATCTGAAACTTACCATTAACATAAAAGAGGAGTATTTCACCATTGTTGCCCATCTCGGTTTTAACAACTATTTGTTGTTCCATTTTGGACAAAGTTTATGTTATCCTGAAAAGAGTTACAAACAATTGACTTTACCTCATTCAATGATAACCCCAAAATTATATATATTTACATTATTGGTTTGTTTGTTATTTACAAACCTACAGAGAACGTTAATATATGCACAACAAAGCAAGTAAACGTTTTTTACATCATATTTTTATTTTCATAAAACACAATTAATGGAAATAAACCGCTAGTTTTAATAACAATGAATGTAAAAATAAAGTCAGGTTTACTATTTCAAAATAAATTCATGAAATACTTACCAATATAGGAAATAAATTTCATATATTTTGATATTTCTTGACATTAACGTAGAAATATCGATGCTTCATCGAATTATTCAACTTTCTGAACACATACGCGAGAAACGTTTCGGTCCGCCATTTTCTCAATCTAAGAAATAAAATAATCAACTATCAACTAGTTCACTGACATTTCGTTTCGTTATTATTATGGTAATGCCACACTAAAGCGCGGGTCGGCCCAACCAACCATACCAGTCGGGACACCATCGCATTTCTCCAGATAAAATTTTCCCTTTTTAAAGGTTTAAGCTAAAAAAGATTGGTGTATAGTGAGTCGGTAACCAAATCTCCTTAGCGAAGTTGATAAACTTGTAATAGTCGGGCTAACAGTTCCTGCACTAGAAAAGAGCGGCAAATTTAAATACGACATAAAAGATATTGTGATACATTTATTGTCTAGTCATTTCAAATTAATTAATAGCTTTTGTGATCTAATATATAAAACTCTCGTGTCGCGGTGTTTGTGATTAAACTCCTCCGATACGGCTTTACCGAATCTCATGAAATGTTGTGAGCATATTGGGTAGATCTGAGAATCGGCTACTATCTATTTTTGATACCCCTGTAATCACGGGAACGGGAACTACGCGGGTGAAACCGCAGGGCGGCAGCTAGTAGGTACTTATATATTTTTATTATATAGTGAATTTTTCCGTTTATTGTCAGTGTTGTAAACTGTTATTTTTATTTGCTCTTTTCCTGTACAGAGACATTTATTCTGCTATTTTTTATTGTCGATAGATCTCTTATGTTTGGTCACAACCATAACATGGTTAGTGACATAGTTATGGCAGGTAGAACACATAAATCATGGTTAACTATTGGGTTTTGATAGAAGGAATAAATAAAACTATACAATTAGTTATTTTGGAAAGTATGGAAACACAACTTTACTTCAAATAAAATTAAACTATGTAGGTGCTTACATATTAAACATAAATAAACATCAGTCATTCATTACAAAACAAAACAATGATTTGTCCCTAAATTATTTGATGATGTTAATTAATTAAATTAATTATACATTTCTGACCGACCATTGAAACAATGAAGCAAATAATATATCTTTATATCCAATGAAAAATACTTTTTCTTGTAATTAATACTGAAACTAGAAATAAAATAATACTGTTATACATTACTAGCTGCCTCCCCGCGGTTTTACCCGCGTAGTTCCCGTTCCCGTGGGAATATAGGGATAAAATATAGCCTATGTTACTCGGGGATAATGTAGCTTTCCAAAGGTGAAAGAATTTTTGAAATCGGTCCAGTAGTTTCGGAGCCTATTCATTACAAACAAACAAACAAACAAACAAACAAACAAACAAACAAATCTTTCCTCTTTATAATATTAGTATAGATAAAATTACAAAAAAATATTGTGAAAATAATATAATTGAACCATAATTTAAAATAAATTTCTAGGTAATTTGGTCTCGCACTACTCTATAATATTAATAGAATGATATGGAATTGGTTAATTACAAATATATTATTTTAGTGATGGTGCTTTTGTTTATTGTATACCTTTATATGCGAAATATCTATTCATTTAATATATTCAAGTCATTCTCAATTTTACTAACACTGACGCACGACTGTAATATAAAACTTATTACGTACGTATCTATTTTTATTTAACTTTGCCAAAGTAAAACGGTATTTGCCTGTATTTTTGATATTTTAACTGACAATGTAACATTGTGACAATGTGTCATTGGAAAAAAAAACAAATTAAAAATAAATAATCTATGATCTCTGAATATTTTATCTTAATTCATGAAAGTTGCTGATTTGATAAACAGACAAATACAATTTTACCCCTATATAGCTAAATATTTTAGGAAAATGTCTAAGTTTAAAATGTTGTTAGTGAATATGAATTCAGTATAAAATTGTGAAATGTATTGTTAATGAGGAGACAAGGATTTTTATTGTCTTAATTTAATTATTGTTGTTCAATACAAACTTTCACATCTACGACGTTTCACTACTTTTAATTTTCCTTTACAACACATAACACAACGTGTAAAATAAAAAGCCAGAATTATTATGTAAAAAAATTGCTGAATATTTATGTTTAATTAGGTTTTCATAAGTTGTAGCTTACTGTTTGTCAGTAATATATACAAAACAATATTTAAATTGAAATTTCATATTCATTAGGTACTTTATTTTATTTTACACGTTGTATGACGTTTATTACCTTTATTAAATTGTCAGTGATTAATTTTAATAGTTAAAACTGGACTCATTACGTGGGTAAAACAATTTAGGCAAAACCCATGTTATAAGATATCTCCGTCCTCTTTTGTTTTAATAAGTTGGACAAAGACGGATATATTTAGAACCTAGGTTTCACTTCTTGTTTTAAACTATCTCGCATTATCATTCTAGTAAAATTCATTTCAAAACAAGCTCTTACTTTAGTTTCTATTTATTCAACGTTAACCCAGTGTCAGATCAAGCAAGCGTGGGGCAAATATTATAGAGGGAGGGGCCCTGATAAGAAACTCAAAAAGTTACGCTCAGGCTAATTTCCAACCGCGAGGGCCCGAATTTGCGCGGGGCCCCTTTTTGCGCGGGGCCCATAGCATTTGATACTCCTACGTGGTTACGTAGTTAATCCGACACTGCGTTAACCTATTTTAAGAATTTATTTTCTACTATTACAACAACGTATGTATTTCAGCGTAGATTTAGATACTTACTTTAAGGCTATTTGGGTATTTAAAAATTTGGCGATTGCAAAATTGTGACTTTCCTTTGTTCGTTCATTTAACGTGTACTTTCATTCAAAATATTTCCTTAAGAAAACCCGTTAAAACCAATAACGGTAGAAAATATAACGTAAACATTAATCTCAAACGAGATTCAATTCACTAATTACTGAAGACATAATCGTAATTCAACAAACTTTTGGTTAACATACACCTTAAATAATAATTAAACAATTTGATATCAATCAAAAATATAGAAAAATATAAATATATAATATTTCATATACAAAGTGCTAAAATTATGCGGTTTTTTTAGACCTAGGAGTAGGTACCTACCAATTATTTATCTATTTATTACATACTTGTGATACTGTTTGTTTTGAAGTGCGTTAGTTAGATAGTTAGTTAATATGTAATGTATCCAATAAATAAATTTATCTATTTAAATATTTCAGTTAACTAATTTACTTTATGTTCTTGAAAAGTTTAAAAATAATCATTTACTATACCCGCGAAGAAATTGAGCTATCATTTAAAAACTGGATTGTTATGAAAATGTATATTAAATGCATAAAAATAAAATATCGCGACCCACGGCGCAGACCCACAAAAACTGGTATCACACATAAATCACCCAAATTAATAAAAAATAAATTATGATTATACACATTACTAACAACACGTACCTATGGCCATATTATAAAAAATATGATTTCCAAATGACCAGCATTTTCTTCTGTTAAACATTAGATACAAATCATGTTATCGACACTATCAAAATGGCACTATTTATTTAGAAAACATTTAAATTCACTTAAAATTAAGTACGTCTAACATTGCACACGTAAATACTGCACATTGAATAGAAACATGTGCATACCTAGCTATGATTCATCGAGCATGTAACCAATAGAGTAGCAATAGTGAGCCATTTGTTTAGCAACGCATCAATGATTTGTCACGTATAACTATCAAGCCACGCTCGAACTAAAACAGTACCCGACCAATAAGAGACCTGTGTGTACGTCTAGTGCAACACTTGACCTTGAGTCGGCCAATCAGAACACAGGCGCCGGCGCCTGGCGCAGCGTTTTGGCGTATTTTGTTTTCTAACAAAACTGTTAACAGTTCTACTCTATTGGTTACATGCTCGATGCTATGATTTAACAAAAACCTACGTAATTCGAGTAAAGTAGGTATATAAACTTATGAATCACACGACAGATTTCTCAAAGCAAAGCTTACAAATTTGTCTAAACACACTGATAACATAATAGTTGTGTGTAAAGTTATTTTATACTAATCACAAAACATAGATATAACTAGACACCATAAGTTTTTATTTTGTGTCCTATGCCCTACCTATTGCCGGCTCTTCTCAGCAAAAGCAACCTTCCGAACCGAGCATTAGAGTCGACGTTTCATAAGTGCCTGTGAAGGCCTAGTTGAATTAATAAATTTATTTCATTTCATTTCATTTCATTTCATTTCATTTCATTTCATTTCATTTCATTACCTTTTGTTGGAGATTTGAACTAGTCGGTCTGGGCCATCTTGCAGAAGCATGTCTAACGTTTAAAAGGAATTGATCTAATTTGGTAATTTTTAATTTACAAAATTGTACTTTATGATATTCAGATATTCCTCAAAGTAAATTTGGCATCAAAAGGAATTTCATGCGGCACACAAAGGTTTCATAAATTAAAAGACTAGTGATGTCTAGTTTATATCTAGGCTTTGTCCAATTACCTACAATTCAAAACTAACATTAAGTATTAAATGAAGCTTTTGCTTTGGCAAACATTTAAATGGGACATTTCGAGACTTTACAGAACCTTTTTATTTAAATTTACTACAAGAATCAGAGGATTGGTATGGAAGATCGAATGAATAATAGGATGGAAGACGAACGAATTAATAAAGTTAGGTAAAAAAATATTGTGACTGTACTTTTAATGTTGAGAGTTGGCACAGATTATATTGTATCTAAGTAATTGAAGTTAAGATTGTTGGAACAACCAACATCATTCTAAGAGGTAGCTCGTGGGTAGCACCTATATATTACTAAAATTGATTCTCTAAAGTCTCGCCCTTAAAAATAATATTTACACATTAAAATCATGATTATAATATTTTTTTCATCATTTATACTATCCAGATACCCGTTTTATATCCTTTGCTAAGCTCATATATACATACAATATAAATATCAAAATTCTTGGGTTGTGACAACCCTGTCGCAAGCATAGACTAAAGAATTGAACTGACTTGTTATATTTTTTATAATTTTTGCTTATATACCTACTCATAGAACCTTTTCTACTGATAGTGGTTTTTATACAACAGCTTTCTGTCAAATTACGTCAATTTAAGCAATTTTATCTGCTTATTTATAGAACCTGTTACTATTTCAATAGTCTATGTTTACACAATTGGCTAAATACACTGCTTCAGTATACGCAGCAACACTAAAGCTCTTTTTAGTTACATTAATACCCAGAGTTACGCATACTCGACTAGTGAGATTTAGATGAAAAATGTCCAAGGATATTTATCTATTTATAGATGTTATGTTCATTCCTATTTAATATTCAAAAACTTTATGATAATCAGCAGTATCATTAATAAAAATGCTCCTTATATTTGTTGGTAGTTTTAGCCACTAACCTGTTTTAATTTCTACTAAATAGTAGGATTTTGACAGCCCTGACAGGACGATTAGACTTTTTACCCCGAGTGTACATCTTACGCCATTTTGTAAGTTTATCGCGTAACTTCGGGGTATTATTGTAATTTTCAGGTATTTGTTTTTTTTACCAAACCTCGCATTTGTCCTTAGGGTTCATATTCGAGTCTATAGGGCAGTGAAACTCTTCAGAGAACTCCCTCAGATTCGATATTGGGCCGATTACTCTGTATTTAGCGACAGTGTGGTCGTCTTTTTCAATTTGCATCTTCGTGGATTCCTTTGTCATAGCTGAGCACCATACCTGCAAGACGATTTTAAATTAATTTATGGTTATTTCTAAAAAATATTTATAAATATGAACACGGTTTACAATACATAATCTCGTCTTTTAAAATAGGAATTTCTCAATATAGCGCATATTTTTTACCCGACTGTGCCAAAATTAGGTTGTTTTTTGTTTTACCTATTTTCGAATATACAACACTAAGATGACACATTTTCGTAAAAGACTAAATAAGATTATGAAATTAACACAAAGATTGATTAAAGTTTATATTAAATATGGTAGTAACCTGAGCAAAAGATATGAAGAACAGCTGTCGATGATTGTACTTGAGGCCGGGCAGGGTCAAGTTCACGTGGGATTCCTTGCTGTAGTCGACGTACGCGTGGAACGATGCCTTCAAACCACCATTATCTGCTATATTCTCTCCTGGAAAACAAAATAATTATAATACAATTTTGAGATAGACGACCACAACCAATTTTCGAGATTGCAAACTCGGCAGCTAGTGCTATACATCTCAGATAGCCGATAATATACCTAGTAGATACATATAATACATATTTTATACAGTCAAAAATATACTTATGTAAATATTTACACCTTAGATATTTTGATATTTACACACAAACAAACAGATATAAGTACTTAGATATATTTTTGTTAGACAAAATATATTTCGTTGTTGAAATAATATATTTCGCGATTTAGTTACTTACTGTATTCAATTTCTAAGTGTTAGTAAATACTTTTATAAAATTTAAATTTTAATCTCATATCTCTACTACAATACAATAAAATAAAATGCTATTTACTTCAATATGTTTTTCTTTAATATTTTACATAACATACCAAGAGTCTGTTTCCCGTTCAACGTCTGCCCCTCCATGAGGTACTTGGAGTACTGCCGCTGTATGCACTGTGTGCGGTTCTTGAAGCGGGCTATGGTCGCGTTGTTCCACCACTGGTTCAAATTGCCGTACCTGTTAGAGCACATAATTTATTGATTTCAAAAGTATAATTAAATAATAAGTAAATATCCTGGGACATTTTTCACACACGGCCAATCTGATTCCAAACTTTATTGTTCAAAAAAGCAAAATTTACATTGGAAATGAGGCCCTGCACCCTGTGCTAGCTATACAATAGCTGTGTTACAGGCTACAGAGTCTTCCCCCTTAAAAATATATATAAACTAAGCAGAGTTTGTGATATGGTAATCAGATAGCTGATACTGTCGACTTGACAGGTCGGTTGGCTTTGTGGTTAGTGACCGTCTTTCAAGCCACCGGTCGTGGCCCGTGGGTCAACATTTGTATGCATAAGTATGTCTGTTCTGTGTCTGGATGTGATTATCTATATAAATATGTACAAGGTCACTTTGAAGCTTACTTTGGAATCCGATTGGCAGTGTGTGAAAAATGTCCTAGGATATTTATTTATTTAAATAGTTTTACGTATCTCATGTAAGTAAATTGTTAGGTTGTCTGCAAGAGATCGGTCTTAGCACTCTTAGCGATAAGACCGTCCATTGTACCTACCTATTATTATGGTTTTCATGTAACTTGTGGTGCACAATAAAGAATAAACATATAGGTAAATGTTTTTAAACCTGATTGTTTCAGGAGCCCTCACCTATCATACTCCCGACCCTGGTCGTCGAAGGCGTGCGTGAGCTCGTGCCCCATGACGACCCCCATGGCGCCGTAGTTCACGCTCTTGGGGTTGTCGCCGTCGTAGAACGGCAGCTGCAGGATCCCAGCAGGGAATACGATCTGGTTCTTAGTCGGGGTGTAGTAAGCGTTCACTGTTGATGGTGTCATGCCTGAGAGAGAGAGCATATATATTGAAAGAGATAGAATAACATCTCTTTATAACCATAATTAGGATACAAATAGGTCGGATCGAATTGTTATTAAGAGAAATATAGAGAAAAAAAAATTGGTTGCCTGTAAAGTCGGTATACGGGCGAAAGTTTTACGTGACAACGACTTTGAGTGGTAAAATAATTTTAATGTGAATATTCATTCGTATAGTAGGAAGAAGGATGAAATAATAGTAACAATTTAAAACATAACGTCACGTAACGTGAGCGGAGCGTAACGCAGTTTCTTGAAGTGTCACCCGGCAAACCAATTTATAAGACGTTGTCACGTCAAAATTATAAAAAAAGTTTATAATATTATACAAAGTATGTATATGCAAGTAGTGGCTCCTCGCGGTTTCACCCGATTTCCCGGGGGATTTAAAATTTTCCATGATTTAAATATAAAATTTATAGTTAATCCAGGATGTCGGCTAACTCCATACCAAATTTTATTAAAATCGCTCCCGCTGTTTAGACGTAAAGAAGTAATAAAAATCCACACTCACAAACTTTCGCCTTTAATTTATAATATTAATATGCCTACTTACTTAAGTAGGATAAGAATGATTTGAAACTAAGCAGTGTATCTAACCCTAAAGTAACTGATATATAGATTTAAATAACGAATTATATCGATAAATAAAACAGTTTAGTATATAAATGTAACCAGAAAAAATGATGGCGCCACTAGTCTATTCTTTTGACACTTCATCTAAAAGTCCACACCGTATTTTATTTAGTTCCATATTTAACCGCAATATGGCGGATTATTTATTTAATTATGCATTTCTTACCCCATTTAGTTTTATTAACAGGCCGGTCTAACTTCTTCAGGTCATTCTTCAAACTGTATACATTGAAAGCGATGTTGTTCTCGAAGTACTCGTTCGGCTTCACCACCAGACCCTCATACTGTTTATCCAACTCGTCTTTATGAAGAATGTAGTCTGGAAAACCTGTTGCAGAAATAAATGTAAATAGTAGAAGCAACTTTTCGAACCGAGAATTAGAGTCGGAACGTTTCATAAGGGCCTGTGAAGGCCTATTTGAATTAATAAATATATTTCATTTCATTTCAAATGATTTGTACATAAAGGGACCTGAATGACTAATCATTGTTGGCACCATAGTACCTTGGTTACATACATATTTAAAGTTAGATAGGTTGGCTTTGTGGTTATTAACACTGACTTTTAATCAGCTGGTCTTAGCTACAGAAGCCAAGCCAGGCTTCTGTGTCTTATTAGCAAGCATCTATATAAGTATGTATTTATTTGTAGTACATGAAGTACATCACTTATATGGTTACCGTGGTAGGTACAGGATCTGCATATTTATTTTGTTATTCATTGACTTTTGTTTTGCATTATTATTGTGTGTATATATTAAATTAATCCTTTCTGTCTCGTGTCACAGTACACTAACTCGCTCGCCGCATTAAGTACATATTTGATATTGTTGAAAATATCAATTGTTATTTTTACAGCAAAATATACTGAGAAAAATCTATATGACTAAGTATTTCATAAAATATGTACCTAATACCTAAAAAAAACTGTATATTTGCCTTACCAATCATATCAGTGATAGCATCAGCTTTAATCTCAGCAGCCTGTCGTGTCTCCGAGTCCATCCAGTCCAAGTTGTCGAGGTTCCGTTTGAACGCGTTGCGGATGTTGTCGATCATGATCTCCCCCTGAGCCTTCGCTTCCCCGTGGAACACTTCACGGACAAACATGGCGCCTACTGCGAACCCTGGAATAGAATTATGAGGGTAAGTGGAAATTTTTAATATACCACAGACTAATTTAGATAGGTCTATGGTTAATAGACTTTTTAGGGATTGTAGAGTAAATTTAAATTTGAAAATAGAATACACAGTGACCTAATTAGACGAGTAGGTTTGTGGTTAATAGACTCCTTTGGGCTTGAAAATGAAATTAAAATTTGTAAATGGAATAAACGAGTTTTAATAGCTTTTAAAGTAAATTAAGGTTTGAAAACGTAATAACATAATTGTTATCTAACTTGAAGCCTATGTTGGTATAGATTTCTTAGGACTTGTAAAGTAAATTAAAATTAAAAAATGGAAAGACCGAGTTTTTTATAACATTAAAAGTCTATTCGAAATTTGAAAATAGAATAACTGACTTCTTAGGTTGTGCAGAGTAAAATACTGTACTGTGATTGACTTTTATTGTATTAAGTACCTACTGTGTAGTCAAATCAGCAATTCTTTATCGGATGTTCAAATGATAGTTTATGCTCAGTGGGTCAGTAAATATATTTTATAAGTGTTAATTAATAAGTTATATCTTGTCCCTTTATTTGTCATTTAATATTCGGCTACATACAACTTTATTGCTCACTTTCTATACCATACTGCGAAACAGCCTTACCACTCTAACCATAGGTTTTCCAGCAACAACCCAGCAGAAAAATTACTATGGACTTACCAATAGCATTGTTAGTATCAGTGACACAGTACCGCCACGACTCCTCTGTGCCTTCAGAACCGAACAGCGCCTTCCGAAGGATCTTGGTCGCGTCTCGGAATGACTTAGACAAGTATGTGGATAGAGATCTTGATACTTGCCACATCATGTAACTTGTGAGGGTTCTGAAATAAAGATTACAGATCTAATAATCTTGATACTTGGCTTCGGGAAATTATGAACATGAATGTTAAGAAAATTTTACTTTTTTCTTTTTCCGTGGTTGTATATTAGTATGCATGTATTTAAAAATCACTAGATATCAGCTTTCTTGTTTTAATACAAGGTATGTAAAATTTTAAATCAGATCGGCCATGTTCTTGGATTTTTACCTTTGGTCCTCTTCGGTCTTGCTATACTTTTTTATGACTTTGGTGAGGTTTTTGAAATAATCCGGCGCGTACACTACTATTCTCTCAGTATCCGGTATCTGAAAAAGTAATTATAAGATTTAATCTACATCATCTCCTTTATCATCATCTTCAATAAAGTAAGGTTATGTTTTTCGAGTGTACGTATAGTGCTTTGCCACGCTCCTTATTGATAGATAGATAGGATAGATAACACTTTATTGTACACCAAAAGACAAAAAAAATGACATTGTGTAGGTACCTAAACATAAAATTAGTACTTACAGTCCTATTAACCAACTTAAATGCATCGTTAAAGAACATGGTCCAATTTAAAAATGGCGCTTCCTTCTGCCACTGCCTTATTGTATAGGGATTGTATAAACTTTCTTCATCCCTTCTATCTTCAGACGGGGTGGTGATGTTAGCCAAGTCCGTTTCAAACTGTATCACCTTCTGCATTTGGGACTTGGCTTCAGTTTTATTTGCGCCTAGTAGGACGCATATGCGTGTCATATAGTCTAGATATGCATCTAATACTTTCTTATGTGCAGTTTTGTTTAGGTAATTGTCTCTGGTTGGTAGGTTCAAACCGCCTTGGTCTAACTGTAAGGTAAATATTTGGTTATAGATTTAATTTAATTTACTTTCAGTAACTTGATTGAGGAATGAAATAGAGGGCATACCACAATAACGTGTTTTGAGGAGTTTCGATCGTCTTCTGTTACCGCCCAATTGAATAATCCGCCCAAATTGTATCTAGAATTGGAAATTGATTAAAATTTATGTTGACATATAAATAAAGCTAAGAAGTTTGTTTGAACGCGATAATCTCAGGAACTACTGGCCCAATTTGAAAAATGATTTCTATTTTAGATAGTCTATTTAACGAAGAAGGTTATAGGCTATATAGCATCACGCTGCGACGTTTAGGGAAGCCTCCATATAAAATGTTGCAAAAACGGGCAAGTGCCGCTAACGAAGTTATCAGATTCCTTTGTGTAATCCAAAAGCTTGTTAAACTCACGTGTTTTGGACATCCTGCATCAGCCTCTGTAGATCCCACTTGTGCTGTTTGATCATGGTGTTAGAGAGTATGTGCCAGCCGCCGAGTTTCTTAATGATATTCACGAGGGGTTTCTCTCCCAACTTCTCTATGGTCTCGTTGGTGTCGATGCAAGCGTCGTAGTACACGCGGGCTTTGGATTCTGCGTCTTGTGGTTCTGTGATGTTCACTTTTTCTGTAAGATTTGGGAATATTTATTTATTTGTTTAGTGGGACACATATATCTACAGGGTTTAATATGTTAATTATCTAACATTCTTATGTACAGAAATATAGACATAACTATAAATAGACTTAAAATTTGTAGTACCTATATTGATTTATATAGTAAAGTTTATTACAAAAAACAAGAAAAATGACAGACTTTTACAGTTTAAAATACTGGTAACATTAAAAGAAACAATGACTTTCAAGTTGATAGCATTTTATGTACCTACATCTTGAGAAAGCTGTCATACAGACAGACATCGGCACATAAACTATATGTATCATTTTAGTACCCAAAACCCTAATACTAAGGAAGGGCTGAAGAACTTAGGCAAATAACGTCATTATCGATCGAGAAGGGTGTGGCGAGGCGGTGTAGGCTTGATCAGGGATTTTTGTTTTGTGGACTAAAACCCGTTAGCCTCAGATGGCTTTTACACCCTTAGATTAAGATTTAGAAGGGATATTTAAATTTATAGCTCGATACATAGTTCGTAGCTACTTCACAAATCCGTCGCACTTTACTATATAGATAAAACAAGCAACAAAACATCCAACATTATCATCAAACAATGCCATTTTCGTGAATATAACATTTCAGTACAGTCGTTTACACAATCAATATTAACGTTATTATGTTTAGTACGTACCAACAGTCCGTATAAGCGATGCTCTAATATTTAGTACACATATAAAGACGATAAACGATAGTCTGAACTGGGAATTAACAATGGTGCTCTAATTTGATGTAAGTACAGCAGAATGTATGAATAAAATTCGGTACAAAATTACCTGGTACAGTTGTGGGCGGAAGTATTTGTTATTGTGTTTTTTATTAATGAGTAAATTATCGTGATAATATCCCTTTGTAATAAAACATGTTTCGAAATGATGAAGTAATTTAAACATATGGTTTCAGTAGAATCGTTTGACAATGGACCTTCTGGGAAGAAATTGAACATAATTGAAATGCTCATGAAGAATATCAGTCGGTCATTGAGAGAAATTAAGTGAATTATTCGAACTGATTGAAGCAGATGTTAAGTAAAATACATATTCCAGAAGTATATAGACAATCTTGCTGTAAGTATCTACTTAGTGTATTTTCTAAGAAACTAAACAACTTCGTCTACGCTAGTACAACCGAATAGTCAAGAGCATACGTGCTAATATAATATTGGTTAAAGTAAATAGAATACTTTTCGCGTATTTACTATATACTAGAATCTTTATAAGGCATGGTTTGAGTTACGTATTGTTTGACGTGGATTTATCTGTGTGCTCATTTACACTATGTTTTTCCTTGTTTTAGTGCTGCGTAAGTGTTTTTTGTCGACGACAGTACTCTAAATGGGTGTATTAAAGGTCGTTTAGTGAAGACATTAACACCAAACGTTTTAAGTATCCTAAAATGCACAGCACAAACAATTATTGTTGATAGCGTGCCAAAAAGTGGATGAAGATTGGATGAATGCTTTTTAATGAGGTGGAGGTTCCATAGAGCAGACTTCTATAAGCCTTTGAAGCAGCTTTGATGCAGCACAGATAAATACGTTACGGTCTTGTGTAGTTCAGGGGAATATTATGTATTTTTGAATAGATATAAAAAAGTTTTGCGCGGTTACACATAAAAAAGTGTATAGATAGGTATACGTCTCGACTTTGAACCTCCTCCGTTTTTGCGTCATTTAAAATAGGTGAGTGACGTATACTAATAAAAAAAAAGTTTTAAATAAAAAAAAACGTTATAACCTCGCAAATTTTGTAAGTAGTGTAAATGCCTGTAATTACACCACCTTACCTCTAAAGCACTGTGTCAACCCAATTGGTCAATTATGCTACTTACCCAAAGCATATCGAATGATCAGCTGGTTCTGAAGTTCAATCTTGCTGAAGATCCCCCAGCTGGACTTGCCCTCGGGTATCGGGTTGTTCCTGATCCAACCACCGCAGGCGAACTCGTAGAAGTCGTCACAAGGGTTCTTCGTCTCGTCAAGAGCCCTGATCACTTCGCTGGCTGTGTAGATGCAGGAGCTGGATAAGCAGACGCTGGTGTCTGGAATTTAAGGGTAGGTTATATAGCAAAAGATTTTCAAGTAACATTTTAAGATAAAGGACTTTAGTATTACTTATTTTGGGATTTAAGATGCCTTTAAATTTAAACGTTTTTTAATGCCACTTTTCACATTTTGACGGCATTTAAGACTTATTGAATGATGGTTCAGATTGACGAATGGAAGACCAGATCTAAAAAATTCTAAATAGAATATGGGTAAAACACAGATCTGATGAAATTAGGAACATATTCCAGGATTTTTTGCATAATATAATCAGATTTCCTGAAGGCTCAACGAGAAGCGACACTCGACGTATATAAACCTACATTTCTCAGGATATTGAACATACAGGATATTGATACGGACGCGTACATGAGTTAGATTTTCCACTTATCAAATTACCTGACTTGTTCAAGTGGCTCTTAATGTCAGTCCTAAGGACAGCTTTCCTGTTATCAGTGTTAATATGGTATGATTGATTAGGTATTTTGAACGAATTGTTCAAAATACCTAATCAAACAAACAAACAAATCTTTCCTCTTTATAATATTAGTATAGATAAAGAGGTAAGATTTGCATTCTTGTATGTGAAAGATTTGTTTGTTTGTTTGTTGTTTGTTTGTAATGAATAGGCTCCGAAACTACTGGACCGATTTCAAAAATTCTTTCACCTTTGGAAAGCTACGTTATCCCCGAGTAACATAGGCTATATTTTATCCCTGTATTCCCACGGGAACGGGAACTACGCGGGTAAAACCGCGCGGAGGCAGCTAGTAACAAATAAACGTAAAACTACTGTGGCGATTTAAAAAATTCTATCACCAATGGAAAGCTACATTATCAGGGAATAACATAGGCTATATTATATGTAGTACACATTAGAGTAGAGTGCTGTCGAGTCTGAGTAAATATTATATAACTATGTAGCAATTAAAAAAGTATATGAACAAGGGTAAATCAGCTGATAACAAAGAGGATAGATATAACTTTGCTTTTTGAATGACCGTGTAAAGAATATACCAGGATTCCATATCGCATCATGATAAAAGTTCGTAAATACGTACAGGCAACAAGTTCGGGCAGATTAATCAATAAAAAGACATTACATATGGGTCATAAACTGTTGGTTAAGGGGCGTCATGGGAGCGGCTGTAATAAAACTACCCAAGTACCCACTAGTAAGTACCCTGACCTTCATAACTATTGTATGTATGAGTATACTGTTACGGGGTAATTAACTATGGGCAGAGGAAACTCGCTAATAAGTGTTCCATTACAATATTGATAGACGAACTTTGTGGTTGTCTGACTGTAAAGCCACCGGTCGTGGGTCCGAATCCCACCCAGGGACAATCATTTGTATGCATGAATCTGTTTGTACTGTTCTCTTTCTGTTTATTTTTATTGGTATGTATTAAAAGTAGTATCGCCTATGTTTTTACAATAGTGCCAGCTCTTCTTAGTTAGGAATCAATTTGGCCGTATGTATAAAATGTCCCAGGATATTTATTTATTTCAATTTCAATTAATTGCTTGTAGGTTCCACAAACGTCATTTATCATTGGACTTATTTGAGTTTCTGTGTAATTTTTCTGGCCATTGGATCCCAACAAGATCTCGTATAATAGTGACCCAGATAGCTTATTATAAACAATAGATAAAATGTTTATCTGCCAAAATACGGAGACCATTTCAGATCAATATTCTGTCAATTTGCTGATTGAGTTGTGATTTTGCACTGGAAATTATCAAAAACTAGCGGCTACTATACACTGTGTTATATATAAAAGGTTCACAATTGAAATGAAAAATGAAATGAATTGGAAATGTAAATGAATTGTAGCACTGTTTACGGATGAGCTGATAGACAATGCAGATGCCGTCAATGATTACGAAGTAGGTAGTCCTAGTGAATAACATATGTGCAGTATTTCCAACAAGACAAGGTTAAGACACTTTTACCCAGACTCCAGAACACAAGCTATCTATAATCCTCAGCAACGCACATTTTTAGATAGTCTGTTTACAATCTATGAGAACAAAGTCTTGGATAAGATAAAGCCAGGCTTGCGTAAACAGTTCTAGCTACCTACGTGATGACGCATGGTCATTGACCGTGAAAAATTTGATTTACCGGTTTTAATTACATATGATATTAAGGCCTTACATACGAGTAATACTCGTCTTCCAGAGTTTAGCATTTTGCTTGTAGTTAGTGCTTTTATGTTTGATTGCGGCTCAAAAGAGGTATCATATATAGCTATGTTAATATTATGACGCTGAAGAGTTTGTTTGATTGAACGCGCTAATCTCAGGAATTAGTAACTGGTCCGATTTAAAAATTATTTCAGTGTTAGATAGCCCAATTTTCGAGGAAAGCTATAAGTAGGATATATGAAAAGGAACGGAGGATCAATCAAAAATGTTGAAAAAAAGGGCAAATGACGCTAACAAAGTTGCGCGAGGTAACTAGTTTACTTATATAGTGAGAACGGATAAATAAACAAACAGAATGACAAGTAGACCATGGATTAGAAGAAAATAGGAATCTATAACAACTTCAAAAAGAGAGTAATACCTTCAGGTTCCGGTCGGTAGCAAGGTGGTACAGGGAGGTAGGACGGCCCTCGCATGGTCAGGAGGAGGGTAGTGGTGAGCAGGATCCCCACGAACAGCACACCGCTGGACACCAGCAGGACTCGCTCCAACTTCGTGCGTTGATGCCATCCTATGAACGATACACCCTGGAAAAGATACAAAGTAGAATTTAATATATATCTACTCGTAGTTTTCACAGTTTTGAACCCCGTTCTCAAAGGATCTTCATTTTCTCCTATATATGTTCTTAGAAAATAGTCTACCTATGTGACAAATTTCATTCAGCTCCCTCCAGTTGTTTTTGGACGACTGAGTAACAAGCATGCAACTATTGCGCATTTATAATATGAATAATTGGATATATTAATATTATAAACGTATAAGATTAGAATCAAAAGGGTGTAAATTTATCAGGAGTTATGAATTTAAGACAACCAGTTTGCTCGGCATACATTCGGTGTATGTTCATTCTCAAAAATAAAATCACTTTGATTTTTTAGAATCTATAGGGAAGCGTTTAATAGCATTTCATTTGTTTTCATTGAAATCATCCATCACTAGAGTAGGGGAAAAGCTTTTATCGTGATGAGATGAAATGAGCTAGAAAGTTCTAAAGATGTATTGCAGTCTGCGTCATAAAATATTTACAGCTACCGTTACTTCAGTAATAGGATTTAGGATGGGTTGTTTGGATCAAATTGGAAAACACAGGAAGCGAAAGATTTACCTGTTTGTTTAATTTTGGAAGCTTAACCCAAAGTGTTTTTTTATACTAAGGTACCTGCAAGCTTAAGATTCAAAGGCATGTAAAGTCTGTCAATACGCACTAGGTCCACACGGTGGACTATGGGCTATACCCTCTCGTTGTTATGAGGGCTGGGCCTCCTGCAGTAGACTATATTTATACGAATAAACTGTATGTACCTATCAATAGGTTGATTGTAGGTATTTATAGTTTAGAGAGGCCAAGGGCAGAGACCATATGACAGGACCAAAAATATCTGTTGATATTTTTGTGCTCAAATTAAATTGTAAATTGTATATCAACAAACAAGAATCGTGTAAACACATCAATTAAACCGTGAAAATGTGTATGATTCTGACGTAAACGAGAACCATTCATACATATGGAATGATTAATAACGGCGTTTTCAGGTGGAGTGTTGTGCGCATGCGACTGCTTATTGTTTACTATGATGATCTTAGAATGTACGTAAATAATGAAAAAATACGCCTTAAGTTTTGCTGTTTTTTATGTGCGTAATTTTTGTCTATTATATTATACGTTCCTCTAGATTCCTAAGTAAAAATATTGATTTAGTAAATAAATATAAGAATATTTGAAATTAATTATATTCATTCTTTCAAATAGGCTTTCACAGGCACTATGAAACGTTGACTCTAATGCTTGGAAGGTTGCTTTTGCTGAGAAGAGCGGTAATAAACTAATGAATTACTGTTTTCAAAACAAGTTTTTTACAGATAGTCCTGCTAGAAGCATCGTCATCATTAATAAATAAAACAACTGGATAACTACCACCAAAGCGAGGAATGTCACTATTGTCTCTCAATATAGGATCTTCCAAACATATAGAATAGATACACAAACATGGTTATATTATTTTATATGGCTAGCATATTTATTTAATACCAATGTAACACATTATTATATATCGAGCATACTAAATTGGAAGAGTAAAGTACGATAACGTAACGTGAATTGTCAAAAAGTATAATTTATATAAACATGCTTATTTTAATAAGCATGTATAGAATCAATTCACGTGTTTATACCTACATTTTAATTATATAGTACCTATTCACGGAGAAGGTAGCTCTATAGTACAACCTAACAATTCTCAAGGTAAGTTAAAATGACGTCTCTCCTTCTGATAAAAGTCACATTGGTTCGGAAAATCATTTTACTATGCATATTAACCGTAACTACGCCTACGAACTGGCTTCGCACAGCTGAGAATCGGATTGGACTGGATTAAATTAAATTGGACTGGAATTTGACTTAAGTTTCTTGTTAGCATCATCAAGATTGACAACTGAAAAAGACTAAGAATCTATATCTATACTCATATATAAAGCGATATAAAGAAGAGATATATATTAAGAAGAGTTTCTTTGTTCGCTTAAACGCGCAAATCTCAGGAACTGCTAGTCCGATTTTAAAAATTATTCCAGTGTTAGATAGCCCATTTATCGAGGAAGGCATAAGAAGAATAAATTATCACGCTATGACAATAAGAGCGGAGCATCAATGAGAAATGTTCCAAAAACGGGAAAGTGACGCTAACGAAGTTGCGCAAGCTTGCTAGTAATATTTTAGGATGAAGGTCCCGATATGCTAAGGTAATTGGCAATGATCACTTTAAATATGTGTAAAGGTGGCTAAAAACAGAGAATTTTCCATGTTCTTTCTATTATCATCTAGGTATAACATGTTTAAATTATGGATAAAGGAATTAGATCCTCCAAATTTCATAGTCACGATAAGATATATTGGTCGGTATATTTTAGGAACTAAAGCTTCTATTTAAATACTACAATTATTTGAAGGTTGGGCTTATCCCAGTGCAGGGCGAAGCCCTATCCCAAAGCTTTTGATTATTAATTTATTTTCACCACTTTCCAATAATACTGTATAAGGACTTTAATCTTCAAAAGTATTTTTTTTTTTATTTATTTTACAAAAATTACATTATACAGTGTGTTTTTAACACCTTAATAAACCTAGTGAGGTTTGCCTTCGGTGTTACATAAGCACAAATAAGCAACTATATTGTTTAAGTTCAAGTAATTGTGGCAAAGAACCGGATTGAACCCGCATCACTACTCAGGAAGTATTCTACCATTGAGTGACAGCTAGTGTTATCAAGCATGTAATGGTCAAATGGGACAATAAGGGCAAGGAAGGAAGACGCACTACGACTTTAATGTAACATGTGGAGAACTGGGAGCGGACATCGGAATGGAATCCAATTGGAATTCGTATAATACACGATTGCTTCTTGCAACTATTTACGCAGAAGAGACATAAGTTGAACACATAGGTGAATGACTTAAGTTTGATTTTGTAAAGGACGTATATAAAGAAAATATTATTGAAATAAAATATTGAGGGGCAAAAAATAGGTACTCAAAGAAACTGATATCAATATATCTAGTAAACTAGAAATATTTGATCTTGTTCGTGTGTCTTGTGTTTTAGAGCTTGTTAATTAACGTTACTTTACGTTATGGCTATTTGGGGAACTGCATGACAACTTTAATTGTAGCCAATTTAGTTTTCTTAAAACTGGCACATTTCAATAAGTTGTTTACTACATGACTGTGTTTATTCTGCCTACATTTATGTGACAAAAAAGGTCCATGTGTAGTTCACAATAAGAGATTGTACTGTGTAAGTTTAAGATTCTTGCAAAGGTTTTAAGATTAGGATTTTGCTATATATGTAACAAACATGTACAAATATTTAGATAGCAAAATAAATTGTTGAATACTCATTGAGGGGAAGATATTAGCTTTGTTTATTTATATTTATTAGTTATCGCAAATTCGTTGCGCTTTCTCGTGTTGTTCTATATCAAAATGATATTATTACTCAGTAGATAGGCCTATTAGTAATTCATTTTAATTAAATTACGCTACGCTCAGCCAAACATATTTGTGTTGTCCCACAACTTTTGAGACTATAAATACTTAGAGATTGTTTTACACACGGTCAATCGGATTCCGCCGAACTTACGCCGAAATGTTAGACAAATAGCTGATATAGGCACTACTTTTATAGATATTTATACCCTAAATTCCTATAGGACCCCAATACTAACGTCACAAAATAACCTCTGGACTTACAAAGAGGAACGACCGTTCAACCAATCGTTATTTGAATGCTGAGGCATTAGATACAATGATTAGCCTGATAACTGGTGCCTTTGACTGCGTGCCGACAGTCGTAGGAAGTTGTAGTGAACAAAACAACAGAGATGTCTTATGTTCTACAGACGATGATAAAAATTTTACGACCCATATGCTACTGAGCCAATAGTATGTTGTAGTTTAAAAGACTATAATCTAAATTATTATTTATTTGGTAATACGATTCAATGGGAAAGCCCTACGGTGATGTGACAATAGAAATAAAATTATTTCAAGATTGGTCCGCGTCATTCTTAGAGCATTTGACAGCCCGGTTGGCTTTGTGGTTAGTGACCCTGACTTTCAAGCCGCGGGTCGTGGGTTCGAATCCCACCCAGGACAAACATTTGTATGCATGAATATGTCTGTTTGTCCTGTGTCTGGATGTAAATATCCATAATATGTATGTATTTAAAACTAATATATGTAGTATATCAGCTATCTGGTTACCATAACACAAGCTTCATTTGAAGCTTACCTTGGAATCAGATTGGCCGTGTGTGAAAAATGTCCCAGGATATTTATTTATTTATTTAACACGTTAGCTGCGGCACCAATTTTTGCATACTTTCCGTTCCTGCGGCACGAGGCATAATCGGCCCGTACCGTGACCAGACGTTAGGGCGACACGCGGTCTATTAGACCCCACCTCCTTTTACAGACTAAAATCCATTTTCTGGCGCGAAATCAAAGATAAATGAGAATTTTGGTTCTTATTGCTATAGACAGTGAATTGATGAACCCTAATCCACCGTCGCCCCGGGATCTGATGGCTAGTTTAGGAATTATTAGCAAAACAAAATATGGGATCTTATACACCTCGTAACGCACTGAAATAGGGCAAATTTTCGCTGCGATTAGTGATGGGAAAAATAATATCGACGTTTTTAAACTGTCTTAACTACGCAATGACTTGACCGATTTTGATCAATTATATCTCATTAGATCGTTTTAAGGGCAAAACCTGGCAAAACAACACAAAGCTATCAAAGGATACATTTTTTTTAAATAATCTAAATTGTGCTTTAAGGCGCCATAAAGAAAAAAAAACCGGCCAAGTGCGAGTCGGACTCGCGCACGAAGCGTTCCATTCTATACCATTAAGAGGCACCTATTACAGACTTATTATTGGAAAATAATGGATTACGGTTTATGCATAAGGTTTATCTTTCTATTTGTATATGAAAATCTTAATGCGGTTCAATCAATCTCCAATCGACGTGATGCACAACACTGGTCGCGGGAAGCTCGCGTTGAGTCATGGGACGTTTTAGCCTCGTTCCGCACTGCATTAAAATTATATTAATTCAGTGCGGCACGAGGCCTAAGACATCCGGTACCAAGGTAGGTACACCACCGAGTCCGAGAACCATTAGTGATCTCAAATATATATTTATCACTTTCCTACACTGGACCAAACCAAAGCTATGCCATTCGCACCACAGAGAAATTCACTTTTTTGCTTGCCGCACCACAGGGAAGTTGCATCAGGGGTGATTTAGGCCTCGCTTCGCACTTAACGTGTTAAACTCAAAAGGGTCACCAAAAATTTAATCCTTGTGATAGAAAGTTGAACATCAGATAGGTAAGTGTTGTCATAATTTACCGAGAACTGTAAAAGATTGTTTGCAAATTTCAAGTCACAGTATTGTTATGTGCGTCGTCCTAGATGCAATTGAAATGAAATGACAGACATCTCAGGGTTGTCAGCATACATTTGAATTGTAAGTTTGTTTGGGAGGTATCTTGATCACGATCTGAGCTATTGTCAACACATGTACCATATAGCGTCTGAGATTTATAACAATTCTTCCTTAGAATAAAACGCTCAGTTAAATTTTTTAATCTACGCAACGGATTTCTTGAATAGATAGTGATTCAAGAGGAAGGTTTTTTGTCATCATCATCATCATCATATCAGCCGTAGGACGTCTACTGCGGAACATAAGCCTCCCGCATCGGCGGTTTTTTTGTACTACCTAATTATTATTGTTTTATTTCTAATTCTAATTTAAGTATTTTATGATAGGTATAATCATGTTTTTTTGTTGTATATTTATGTTTCCTAATTGATTTACTGTTATTGTAAATACTATTACAAAACCCGTTATTAATACTTATGTATAGATAGATTTGCTGAATTAGTCGGGACTGGTCGCTATACATTTGAGAAATAGGTACTTAAACAATAGCCCATTCTATGAAATCTTGATCTCATGAAGATGAAGAGTTTGTTTGCTTGAACGCGCTAATCTCAGGTCCGATAAAAAAATTATAGTCCGATTTAATAGTGTTAGATAGATAGCCCATTTATCGAGGAAGGCTAAATTCTATACATCATTAAGCTACAACGTATAGGAGCGGAGAATCAATTAAAAATGTTGCAAAAACGGGTGTGACACTGACGAACGCGGGTCAATTGACTTGACTATTATAAATTTTTAATAGTCAAAAATAAAATAACGGAATGTACGATAATATCTTTATATAGATATAATACATGTTGTATTCCCTCGGTTCCCACGAAGCATGTCACATATGTTCAATTGAATATAAAGGAGGGTTTGTTTAAATGTAAAGTGGACTCAGATGTTTGTCTGTAATGTTATGATTATGCACAGTATTTTCTTGTTCAATAATGACTCAGTATTACATAATTGTCACATTGTGATGTCGGATTAGAAAATAATGATGTAGGAACAGTTAACTATCTATGAGATTATCCCAAGCATCACAAGCATGGGAGACAAAAAGCGTCATCATATTGTTTCAAATAATATCATCTATTACTACCTACATTAGATTATACAATACTATATCTAGACATCACAAGAAGGAGGTACATTTATTTCTACTTTTGATTTTTAAATTAATAATAAACTTAAGACAATTCCGAACATAACTAAGCAGAGCGTCTACTATGATTACCAGATAGCTGATATACAACGATATACCCCTGGCTCTAGTCATTATCATATGCAAATATCTATTTTCACGCACACAAATATCCTTTGATAGGAGCCGAATCGACAACCAATAGCTTGAAAGTCAGGTCAACAACATACCCAATTCGCCACTCGACATTTTCACTACCACTTTTAAGTTAAAGACGGGAAACTAATGAGACTGTCGTTTCTAGACGAGAAAGCGCCTCTATCTTATCTCCACGTACAATAACAATAACGTTGATATATAGACCAACATTAATACCAGCATTTTTTTTAAATGGCAACATTAAAGGGTACTTACACAAGTATACATTAGAGGAGCCGATCCGATATCACGTTCGCTCACTTTGCCTCTCTGCTGTGAATAGATCAACATGGCCAGGAATAGTTACGTCACGAAATTACTCTTGCGGTGCGTTTATGACTCTAAGGTCCTATTGTTAAACCATTCTTGAGTTTACGAGCTACCATTGTAGGAATCGGACAGTTTAACTATTAAATGGAATAGTAAAATTGTTAAAGTATAGTCTTGGTTACAGTATGGTTTAGGTTAAATAATAATGGAAGAAGTATATCTTACTAGCTGCCGCCCCGCGATTTCACCCGAGTAGTTCCCGTTCCCGTGATCACAGGGGTATCAAAAATAGATAGTAGCCGATTCTCAGAGCTACTGAATATGCATATAAAATTTCATAAAAATCGGTCAAGCCGTTTCGAAAGAGTACGGTAACTAACATTGTGACACGAGAATTTTATATATAGGTGTAGAAGATTATGCCAGATCTTCTTAACAAAAGCATCCTTCCGAACCGAGCATTAGAGTTTAATAAGTGCCTGTGCAGCCCGTTTTGAATTAATACATATATTTCATTTCATTACGTATATGTATACTATACAGGGCTAAAGACTTATGTTATGAAAGCGATGTTTGGATGTTTGTTTGTTACTTAATCACGGTTGAACGGCTAAAGATCTGGTTAAAATTTGACAGAGAGCTAGAATATGTTCTGGAATAGCTTTGATAAGTCCTCGAAAACGTTGGTGAAACTGCGGGGCGGTCGCATGTTACTAAGTATGTAAGAAAAGTATTGTTAACTAGTGGCTCCCCGCGGTTTCACCCGCGTTCCCGGGATAAAAAGTAGCCTATGTGTTATTCCAGAACATATTCTAGCTCTGTGCCAAATTTCAAGCAGATCCCTTCAGCCGTTCGAGCGTGAAAGAGTAACAAACATCCATACATACATACATCCATACTTACAAACTTTCGCATTTATAATATTAGTAGGATGGACGAACCTTATCTTCTGCAGGTGTCAACTTTACGATTGAAAATAAGGTAGTTTAAAATTTATATTTAACGTGTTATCTATACTATTATGTGAGGAAACAGCAGATGTTTCTAGTCTATCTACAAGGTGCGAAGTAAAACATGTCTAGACTTTAACAGCACACAAATAGAAGTTATTTTCGAATGATTTGTTACGTTGCGATTGATTAATACAATAATAAGCACGTGTCGGTCATTGTTTCAAATTCAATAGATGACCGTGTAATTATATGTTAGAGTAATCTAATCATCGGTTATGAAATGTTTTAATTATGTATAGGCGTTTTTATTACAAATAAAAAAGGAAACTGGTACTCATCTATACTAATATTATAAAGAGGAAAGATTTGTTTGTTTGTTTGTTTGTAACGAATAGGCTCCGAAACTACTGGACCGATTTCAAAAATTCTTTCACCTTTGGAAAGCTACATTATCCCCGAGTAACATAGGCTATATTTTATCCCTGTATTCCCACGGGAACGGGAACTACGCGGGTAAAACCGCGGGGAGGCAGCTAGTTTAATATAAAAGGTTAGGTTTAAGACCAATATTAATAAATAAGGTTAATTCGTATATGCATTCGTATTAAGAGAAAATATTATTCAGCTGAATTACCTATAGAATTTTAAAGCTACAAGACATACAGCCATCGATATATACGTCGATGCATACAGCAGATTCAGTTACTTAAGTACAATATAAATCTAAACAATTTGTGAACCTGGAGACTAATCTATATACCTACTTAATACGCTACATTAGTAGCAACACAGGAGTTTGACAGAAAATGATATAGGTATACTTAGATAGATAAAATATACTTTATCGATACTTCACATACTACAATAAATACAAGTAAAGAGTTTTTAAAAAGTTTTACTATTAGCTGGTTATAAGGCAAAACCCTCAGAAAAAAATAATTTTATTCAAATATTTATAAAAAGTCACAAGCACGTATGAAAAGTCAGACTCAAGCGCTAGAAGAGCCGGCAATAAACTTAGCAATTGCCTCCTACTCACTCCAATTGCTAAACTATATAGCCCTTACAATTACAAGCGTATTGAAGCGTGTAAACGTACAAGCTTGCCTCACCCAGTTTCCAAGTAGGTAATTGGCTAAAAATAAACGCATGTCGATTCTCTAACACCACAATATGGTGAAGTATTTGGCACGAGCCGAAATAGAAATGCTTATACTTAGATTATAAATTCTAATGATAAAACTAGTTGACAATCGACTAAGATTGGACTATGTAACATGAAACAAAAGAGGCGATGGTAAATAATATTTTTTGTGAAAGCATTTAAAAACATAATTATCATAGAATCAGTGAAAAAATACGATCCATATAGAAAAAAAAAATTGTGTGTTACAAATAAAACAAATTCAATGTCTATTCCACAATTGAGACTCCCAATAAAAAATACTTAAAAACAGCACGTAATCATTTCTAGGAAGAAACGATAAAAACTATAGAAAACAATCTATTCTGGGACGGCGGCGCTTAAACTGAGAATGTTAAGAATAGGACAGGAGGTGCCGACATATGAATGCGAAAAACGATCAACCAGGTCAAGGGCTGGTCATATAGACATTCCTTCATTAGATTAACCTGGGAACCAGGGCCGGCTTGAACTAGACTGGGGCCCTTGGGCACACAAGAATATGGGGCCCTTTTGGAAAGTAAAAAAAAGCGAATTATAATGACAGTAGCGACCCGCCCCAGCTTCGCACGGATGCAATGCTTATACATCACATTAGAAACCTCCAAAGTTGTCAGTGTTTCTCTAATATGTATATTATAAATATACATGTATTGTATATAAAAACCATCCTCTTGAATCAATCTATCTTTAAAAAATCCGCATCAAAATTCGTTGCGTAGTTTTAAAGATTTAAGAAGACAGGGACAGCACAGACAGCGGAAAGCGATTTTGTTTTATAATATGTAGTGACTTATTATAAGTAATCAAATGCAATATTATATTATATGTCATTAATTAATTATATTAGAACGCTACTGGGGCCCCCCGATGATGGGGGCCCTGGGCACGGGCCCCGTGTTCCCTTATGGTAAAGACGGTATTTCTGGAAACCACAGGGAACCCCACAATATCTGATTGAAGGTTATCAGCTATCTTCTGGCAAACTTAAGACAATCAGTCAGCTTTTTATAGGTCAATCAATTAGAATGGGCACTAATAGGTACTTTTCTCTTTATGAGACTTTACGTAGTAACTAGAGTCAGTATACTCACTAGTTATCAACTCGAACTAATATGATAGTCAAATAATAAATTTATGTAAATAAATCGAAAGAATATAAAAATGTATGGCCAAGTTCTCGTGTTTATTTATTTTTCTATGAAGGTATATAATGTCGCGATGTATTAATCATAACTTATGTTCGGACATCATTGGATTTAAAACTAAAAGTACCTACAAAAGATACTGGCATATACCTACAAGTGAAAACCTTATTTATTCAGACTTTTGGTAGATATCTCTCTAACTAATCACTTGAATAGAATATTAATGTTCAAATCGAATTTATTATTCGAGTCATTATGTCTCTGTGTAGCTATAATAATAAACTATGTATAAATAAATCCAAACCTTAGAGAATCAGAATATTAAATATCAAGGTTATATTTTTTCAATTCTTAACTAACCTTTTTATGTCAATGCATATTGAATAGGTACATTAAATATTTATAAGAAAATAAGTATTTTTTATAAATCATGTCACACAATATTAACGGCATATTTAAAAAGAAAAATACAACCAAAAGTGTTACTAACCGTCTTAAACCCTTGATTGTTTACTTCTGGCTTGGGAGCAGTTTCGAATAAGTTCAATCTGGAGCTTTGAAAGAAATCCGGGCTGGAATTTTCCCTGGAGAAAAGCTCTGCCGTAGAGCTTTCCCTCGTCAAAGACGGTCTTGGTCTAACGAAGGGATTATTCCTGGCTGATTTAGCTTGCCTCATCCAATTGAACTTGGTGACGGCTTCGGGACCTGGAGATGGTGTCGGAGTGTCTTCCGAAGTCTCCGAAGGAGTTGGTGTATCTGGTTGGTGCGACATCTTGTAAAACCTCCAGTTTCTTTAATAATTATAATTTGTCTTGTTTTCTTCTGACTGGTTACTCCAATAATTTAAAGATTAGTTTCTTCAATATCTTACTCCGTTCTTCCAATTAATAATCTTGTTTTTCAGTTCACATATAACACTTAAACTATATTCCATGCCATAACATAATTAGGACCCCATTTCGATAGGGAAGATTTTTGGAACGCATTTACAGTCTATTTTATTTTAATTAATTTTTATTTGTTGTATAAAATAGACGTCTGCGTGCGTGATAATCCCGCGCGAGACTGTTGTAAGTAGCTAATGGTTTTGTATGTATTTTGATCGAACGCGTGCTCACGCGCATATATTATGTACACTGTACGATAGACTATGCTTATAGCGACCCGGCTTCGCTCGGAATGCTTTCGAATTTTTCTATGATTTATTTACGTCTTGTCTCGTTGAAGTTTAATAAGGTATACGAAAATGATTTTTTATAATGTCATAGAATAAAACTAAGTGAATTAACAATTTTAACTAGAAGTTGTTTATAAATCTATGCGTGAATAGACTTTATCTCGCGAAGATATAAATAAAACACTAAAGAGATATTCGTAGATCAAAACAGATCATAACAATAAAACTGTATACCTACTAGTATACTGTATACCTACTAAAGTTTATTGCTCGAGATAATACAAACAGACAGACAGACGCTCGGCGGGAAGTATCATCAAACTGAAATGTATTTTTCAGGGTCATTGTCATAATGGACTTTCAATAAGTAACTATTTAAATAAAATTGGCTATTCAGGCCAACTTATTTGAACCTTATAGTTTTTATTAATAAAGTAGGTATAGAGTAGATAATAAATATCTGACATAATAGCAAAATATCTTGAAACACCGTGAGGCAATAAAGTAAACACATACATACCTACTTACACATGGATAAGTCCTAAGAAAAGTATTTCGATATACCGGTTGGCTTTGTGGTCAATTCTGACTTTCATGCCGCCGGTCTGAGTTCGATCCCAGCCAGGACTAACATGTAAGTATACATGAATGACTGTTTGCTCCGCATCTGGATTTAAACATCTATAGGTACGCATATTTATTTAAAAAGTCGTATATAAGATTTCTGGTTACCATAACACAAGCTCGGCTTAGTCTGAAATGAGCTTCGCCGTGCGTGTGTGAAAAATGTCCCAGGATATTTATTTATTTATACAATTCGATAGTTTTCTTTGTTACTATAACACCGTTCAATACTGAAAAGATCAATGCTCCATTGTTATTTACATATCTAATTATAATAAATATCCCACATAAAATAGTTATCAGCTGTCTAGAGGTCAAGAAACAATTTAGACATGAATATATGTAAACACAATTACCGTAAAAATACATTCTTACAAGTCTTTCAAACATTTCAGTATGATATGAAATCATACTGAAATGTCAAAATAAATCAGTCAGACTTAGGCACCTACATATTTGACGATGCGCAGAAATATTTTAAGTTTAAACTGCAACTACTTATTTAATTTTACTACTGTTTTTTTTCATAACTACTAGAACGTGCAATGATTCCTCATCATTTTCATGTGAAATGATTCCGTAATTTTAAAAACAATCGACTCGATTAGCCTCAAATTCAAATAGGGACCTATGTATTATATATTATGTACATATGAATAGTCATTCTCTATTGCTGGAGACTATTGCTTCTAAAATCATTAAATGTTCAACTCTTCGCCCTTTCAAATATATGCAAAAAATCATAGAATAAAAGCAGTTCGATTCTGCTCATGAACGATTTAAGAGCTCACGTGCCTACGCAAATAAAGAACGTTAATATTCCTATTTCTGGAACCAATCTATATGTGCGTCACCATAATCGGGAGCGATTCCTATAATCTCAATTACTATTACTTTCAAATCAACGCATAGTGCGTTCTCTCATCAAGAATGCTAGTTATTTTAAGTGGAAACCTTTAGGCGCGTAGAATGATTTTTGGCAGGAAATAACTATTATAAAAAATGCAAAGACGTTCAGTTATTTTTTTTTATTTATTAATCATAGAATAGACAACATACTTGTACGTACATAAAGGAGTAAATAACATTTAATGGAAATTTAATTATTATTCATTTTCCAACCATGTCTCCTTGCAGCGCAAAGCACCCTCCACTCCTCCCTTACTCTCTAGGTATAATGTCTATAATTATGTATACAGATTTATACGTTTAATAAAAATCGGTAGACATTACGTTATTTATTTTCCGAATCAAATCCCTTTTCCATCAACCAACATTCAATATATTACGCGTGCTTATACAGAAAGTTCTATGGTCATATAATCTTTAACTAGGGTATATGAAGGTTTCTTATAAACGATGTAGACCTTGCAGAAACTGATGCAGAACAGGAATTAAGATTCGCGTGGAAATATACAAAAGAAACAATACCGCTGATCTGTACTAAAATGTTAAATAAACATAAGCCGCTAATAGGAGTATTGCGAGTCGTGTCTGTTCCTCACTATATTGATATAACAAATAAAATATTTAAATAAATTGTTTCGATACCTAAGTATATGTCTGTGGCAACGGCATAGACAAAGTATTTTATTCCGATTAAAAAAGACCTTACTGCAGTCTTACCAAGTTACCTATTAACAAAACTTCAATGTAGGTAAGGTATATCAGAAAAAAGCTTTAGGTAAAATGTCGGTAGTACAAAAGCACCGAAAGTCCTAACTCATCCGTGGAATGTCACCCCAGTAGGGAAAGTTTCCGTATAAAATTACGATTAATATCCACCCTTCGCTAAGACCTTCGGGTCGACGACAGACGTAAGCTGTTACAAAATGGCCGTTTATTGGATTCGGGGTTCGAAACAGTGAATATATTTTGTTTGAATAAAGAAGAAAAGTATACAGTTGAAATATTTTCAGAATAGGGAAACTGGGTCAACACACACGATATTTGAAACCCGAACTTTCAAACTCGTTCATAGTTCACTAACTATACAATTAAACCGACGAAGTGCTGTTGTTTGTTGTAGTAAAATAAACTACGCTAATGGAATATTGGAAAAACCTATACTTTAACACATCCTTAAGCGGAAAAAGTTGCGCTATATCAAAACATTTGTGACAACTGAAGTGACAGAATTGACATACAAGAAATTCAACTAAAAAGTAATAGCATTTTCGTGTATTTAACAAAATTACAAATAAACATCTATAATATAATTCACTTACTTTCTTTACTTATTCAGTCATCTAATTTAGTACAAAACTGATTACATTAAAATAAAGATGTTAGGTAAGTAAGTACCTAGACACCTACCTATGAATACTATCAACTAATATTGACAAACAATATAGGCTGGTTTGAAACATCGAAATTCAATTAAAACATACCTCGAATCCTTTACCATCTATTTAATAACTAATAAGACAGTTAATATACATAATAGGACCTTATAATAAAAGCAATCAATACCGCTCGTGCGGTACCTTGCTATCAACATTATTCAGGCGCTAACAATGTTCTCAATACTTCAATAGGCTATTGAATACAAGCTCTGGACTGGACCGGTCTGTTTCGTGCACAATAGTACTCATATCCTATTGTAGGAATGGCTTTATTTGTCCATTGGATCATTGTTGCTGTTTTATTGTTATGGAGATATAAATGCTGCGGTTGGACGAGTCTGGTTTGTTTAGTTTGAATAAGAATTTAGATTGGTAATTATGTCAACTGAGAGAATATTTTAAGATTCTAAGATGTTTTATTGATTAACTACCACTTAGACAAGTATATAGGGACGTATTAATGTACTTTCTGTGCCTATGTTTTGTCATTCCCCAATTTTATTCAATGTAGGTGTACCGAATTGGGAGATTAACAGCAGCGCCTGTGAAAACTATTTTATGAAAAAATGAATGAATATAAATACTAATAGGTATTATTTACACGCAATTAAGAGATTTTTATAGATAAGCCTATTATAGTGTAGAACATTTTCTGTACGCGAGAATAATACAAATAATGATTTTTTATTTCAGACAAAAATTTATTAACTAGCTTATTATAACTGCACCCGACCACAACTTTAGCTTCGTGAAAATGAGGCCTGTGTTTCAAGAAGTGAAACAGAAATATCTACTATCTCACTTACCATGTGGTACCGGATGTGGGTGCCTCCAGACCTCACGCCCTCATTCAATTGGATGGAGCTGACGCTGCCAGCATCGTCGTCAATGAAACCTGTCTTCTTATAGCGTGCCATCTGTAACCAACAAAAGGTATATTAGAAAGAAATAAAGAAATGATTATTCGTCACGAAAATTACATAAAAAAAGAAATTAGAAAACTACTACATAGTCGCCATCGTCGTCGTCGTCATCAGCCTAAGCTTGTCCACTGCTGGACGTAAGCCTCCCCTCGCGCTACTACATAGGACAATAGGTCTATATACTGTACTGTACTATATTAGAGCGAGGCCCCATTGGTGCGGTGCGGTGCCGTGCGTCGGGATGCGTCGACGCAGCGTCGACGCTGCGTCGTTTTCCATACATTTTTAATGACATGCCCCATTAGACCGTTGCGGCGCCGCGCGCGATGTTTCAACGGATCGACGGACAAGAGACGAAGCGGGAGGGAGGGTGATGCGCTGCGTTGCCGGAGCTCCGTTGAGACGACGCACTGCGATCCACTGCTGGGTGGACTGAGACGCAGCTGCGACGTGTGCGTACCGCAGTTGCGGTGCGTTGCCGCAGCGTCAACGCACCGCAGGTGTGGCATACAATGCGTTGTTCCATTGCGACGACGCACCGCACCGCACCGCACCGTACCAATGGGGCCTCGCCCTTATACTGTTTGGGCGAGGCCCCATTGGTGCGGTGCGGTGCGGTGCGGTGCGTTGCGTCGGGATGCGTCCATACATTTTTTATGACACGCGATCGCAATCGTATGGACGCATCCCGACGCAACGCACCGCACCGCACCGCACCGCACCAATGGGGCCTCGCTCTTTAGGCTACTTTCAGAACCAAGCATTAAGTGTGTGTGACTGTTCATAAGTGGTTGCAAAAGCCTATTTGAATAAAAATATTTTGATTTTCTTCGGATATGAAAAAGAGTTAATCTGGATAGTACTTCCATGAATTAATGTTATTATTGGTAGAATATGGGTATAATTTATTGGCCCATAACTTCATGAACCATATATCAGCGATGCTTTGGTATAGCAATTATTTTAGCTGTGATGACCATAACACGAAGATAGTTCGCGCAAATCAAAGAATATTTGATGGCAAATTTACATACCCAGAAATTAGTAATTTATAGGTAAGTATATAAAAGTATTAACCACGGTTAGACGTAATAATTGTAAACGGAAGAAGTTATTAAAACCACTGTTTTTAAAATGGGAGAAAAAGAAGACCCTTCAAACTATCGGCCCATCTCACTTTTGTCCACATTATCAAAAATAATAGAAAAAATTGTTAATATAAGACTAATGAATTATCTCGAAAAATGTAATATAATTTGCAATAACCAATTCGGGTTCAGAAGTGGTCAGTCTACCGAGAATGCTGTACTCAGACTTACATCCTTGATAACTGAATATCTGGATAAGGGAGAAAGCTGTGTCGGAGTCTTTCTTGATCTCCAGAAAGCTTTCGACACAGTCTCGATCCCAATTCTTCTCACACGTTTGGAAAACATTGGGATAAGGGGAGTTGTCTATTCCTGGTTTAACGATTACTTAACGGACAGATATCAGTATGTAAAACTTGGTAATCATCGTAGTACAAGTGAAAAATGCTCTTTTGGGGTCCCACAAGGCAGCACGTTAGGACCATCATTATTTCTTATCTACATAAATAATTTATGTGGACTTTCTATTCCTCTGGCTGACTTGATGTTGTTTGCTGACGATACTGTGGTGTTATTTCACGAAAAAACCTGGGCTACGGTGGGCAAATCAACAGAGCTTGGCATGACTAAAGTAACTTCTTGGCTTGAAGACAATCTACTTACCATTAATACCCTCAAAACAAAATATCTCTGTTTTAGCAAATCAAAGTTTAACAGTCCAAACAGTTCTTTCACTATAAAAATTCACATTTTTCCTTGTAATCGACAGCCTACACTGGACAATTTCCATTGTGCGTGCCCTAACCTTAACCGTGTTCCAGTCATTAAATATCTGGGAATTCATCTTGATGATAAACTACAGTGGACCCATCACATATCAAGTTTATCAGTAAGAGCTCGTAAATTAATGCATATTTTTAAGAATCTCAGGATAGTTGCTGATAAAAAATTACTTATGGCAACCTATAAAGCTCTTTGTCAATGTATCTTGACATACTGTATTGGTGTCTGGGGAGGGGCTACTAAAACGTGTCTCATTGATCTGGAACGTGCGCAACGAGCAGTCCTCAAGGTATCTCTCAGTGTTCCATATCGGTTCCCTACCACGTCTCTTTACACCACTGCCAACGTTTTGCCAATTCGTAAGCTCTTTATATTCCACATCTTATGCAATTTTCATAATAAAGTTGTACCACACTTGCCCCTAGCTAATAAAAGAGTGACTCGATACCCAATTCCGCTTGTACATTCAGCCTTTGCCAAAAGACATTGTAACTATATATCTATTCGTCTTTATAATAAAATCCTTCTTATCGACAAAAAAATTATCAATTACAATCGGACAGCGTTCAAGAAAACATTACTAGATTGGCTTTTAGGTTTTGATTATAATGCTACAGAAGAATTATTTGCCACAATAACATAGTAAAACAAAAAAAAAAAAAAATAATAATGAGATATCCATACTATGCTCACACAAAACTCTTAAAATACATATATAAACACACACACTGACATACACACACACTCACACACAAACTCACACACACACTCACACCTACACACTCACAGTCACATACACACACTCACACATCAACACGCCCACGTACGCACGCGCAAACACTCAAACACACACACACAAATACACTCAGTCACGCACTCATACAATCAAATTGTTTTAAATCTTTATTTTCTAATGATGTGAAGAGCGGGTTTCCTACAACACAGGGAGACCTAATGTGGGAGCCCAGCCCAAATATAACTGTACCATATTTAATGTTAAATAAAGATATTTTCATTTTCATTTTTCACTGTGTTTCTAAAGTAGGGACAAGATAATAGGTCACTTTTGACAGATGTCAGTTTTATATTCATAGTGAGGTGACCTGCTTAAAAACATCGATTAAATGAATGAATCGAATGAATCGATACAGACTTGAAACATATGTGAATTTTAAAAATGATCATGCGAATCCCTGTCCCATTATTATTTTTTCTTTCATAAATTAAAGGAGCAAAATAAGACAAGTACCTACGTAATTTAACAAAAAAATTGCTTTTATTCACTTGAACTATCGGAACTGCTATCTTCATCACTGCTGTCAGCACTCAGAGATATTATTAATTCATTTTCAATAATATTGTCTATTCTCACATCTCGTTCAAAATCTTGTAAAATTATTTTCTTTTAAATTATTTTCTATTTTTATAGTTAGTTAAAAGAATAATAAATATGTATAATTAGGTTTTATTATAATCACAACGTGGTTATAAATTTATGGTGATTTTTCTTCACAAGTAATCATTGCATTCGATTCAACTTACAATCCTATCAGCTTTCGATTTTTAGAGTAACATCCCTAGTGTTTAAAAAGAAAAAGGGTTGACTGACGCAACATTGTAACGACGTTCAGTTCTTTAGATCAGAAATTGTTTATTATGTTTAGAATGGTTTATCAGTGAAAGCAAATCGTAAAATTACTCGTATCGGTCATTATTACAATAAATATGTAAACGTAATTGAAAAAAGTTAAGCAATTGTGCAGTTCTTATTTTATGCCCGCCGTTACAAGGTTACGTTGTTGAATTTTGATGAAATGTCTAAAGTGACCTATTATCTTGTCCCTACTATAGGATATAATCAATTAGCTCACATGAAACTAATCATTATTTATTCCGATAGTAGCTTTGGACTGCATTTTTCTTGCATAATAAGTAGCTTTGTATGCATAAAAAAGTACATAAACACTAAGAAAAATAAGAAAATACACGAAAATATAAACAAAATTAGGTAAATTTAATATTTATATGGGAACTGGTGATTTAAGAGATAACTTAAAAGTACTAAATAACAGTGGTTTTAGTTACATTAGTCAAACATTTTGATAATCTAATCTAATAATATAATCTACATAATTTATTTCTGTACAAATTCACATAAAGCATCTTGAAAACAGTCATAAAGATCATCCACCGTTGGTAGCATATAAAAATAAAATTAAGTGATTATAAAGAGATAAAAACATACCTATAAAACTCTACATAAATAAATCGTTAAAGTTAAATCGAGCGAACGATAAAACACTATAAAGCCCTAAATAAAAATGACCGGATTTAGATGCACCTCTTGGTCTGCGCATACGCATCGAGATGCAACAATAAACACATCAATGCGCAATATGGCGACGTATAGAACACAGGCGTGGCTAAAATAGATTTATTTTATACGTGTTTATTATGTATATTTGATCGATAATACCTAGTTTAACGATAATCGAAGTCTTAAATGTCTGGCATATTCATTTCCGTAGAGTTTACGAGAAACAAAAAGACAGTGGAATTAAGAACTGCTTTCCTTTTTATGAAGTCGGTTGAAAAGAAAATCTATGCCATACAATTAAAATAGAGCAATTCTATAACAAATGTCAAAATGAATTTAGCAAAACTTACTGTTTGTTTATAAATTATTTTCATATCTAGTTACAATGAGATTTGTATTAAATATTAATCGAATTGGTTTCTTTCTTTTCTTCCGACGATTTCTATCTATTGTTAAATATTACCACACCTAGAACTTTCCAAAAATTATTGTACTTTTTATAGGTACATAAGGTATTTGTTGCATTTATTCATGCACGCATTTTTTACGCTTTTACTCCAACATATAATTAGATTAGAAGAAGTATTATTAGGCTTGAGTTTATGGGAACTATTCCACTTGGTCATTACCATACACTTACACCCCATGAATGAGTTGGGATGTTTCACCCCCAGCGCTATAACAGCCACGCGACGTAGACCAACCTAGCAAACTAGATTATTCAGCAAATTAAATTAATCCTAAAGTAATCTTATCTTTCATAATTTTTTTAAGAAAAAACATCATATCGAGCAATTACTTCTCTAAGTCTAATTACCGAAAGAAAATTAGACTTTAACACTCAGTACCTATTCTAGCATTTCCATACTTAAAGATCGTATAAAGGGTTTCCACTGATAACATTAGCGCGTGGATCATGAACATCTGTAAATATTTACAACGGGCAGTATGTAGTATGCATATTGTATAGATACGTGCGTAGATAAAGCTCATTATAACTGACGCGATCAATACAGAAGAACTGTCCCTGAAAACTGTGCCTACTTCCGCCAGTACATTGTGTAAAATATAATATAATTTATCGATGCAAACTGCGTGTTTTTATGATCCTGTATGTTTCAGGTATATCTGACCACTAACCACGACCGCCTGCATATTTATAGGACCCCTACCCAAAAACTCGTAATAACTTACAGATTTTACGTTTTTACTGTTGCTTGGGCCTATGGGATATGGGTACTCTATGGATATTTGCGTTAATTGAGCTATTATCATTTCAGTGAAATATTTTGGTTTTTATATAAACATCTCTTCTATATATCTATTACGATTATTGACAAATTTTACGTAAGCGTTTTTTATTTCAGTGCGTGTACACAATATTTATCATTGTTTTTTAGCACTAAACAAGCATTGTTAAGGTTTCTCCAGTATTAACCTTCGATAAGATACGCAGGAAACATTATATTACAAGTCATTCTCATTTGAAATACGGTTTCAAAGAGCATGTGGGAAATAATACCGGTTACCGGAAATCGATTGCGGTGATTTTCCTTCAGATCCAGGTATATATATCCATTCCTAACATTCAGATATACTGTCCTTCTAAATAACAGAAGAATGGCATTATTACAATTGATGTTAAATACAAGAAATGTAATAAAGAATGAATATTTAACTGACAGGACAGGAAAAGGTCGTTAATATAAATTATAAATATAAATGGACGTAAACTGGCGCCTTGCGGAACACCTCAGAAACTACTGTATGACAATATATAATTATGAATAATTTAACTCTGCTATTAGAAATAAGACTTACCCCTTACCTGGATTAATGACGTAGCTTTTGACTATTAAAACAAATGGAAAGCTCCCAATTAATTAAGTTTAACTATCTACCAGCAGAAGTTAATAAAACGGGCCCTGAATCAATCGACACAAAAGCTTTTTCCAATTGAGATTAACTTCGTATCGATAGATAAGCTCGGCTTATCGATAGTGGACAAATATGGCTGACCAAGTCCACTAGTATTGTTTATATATGCTTCCTATGGATGATAGCTTAAAGAAAGTAATGTATAGAAACGGATTTATAACTATGCTGGGTTTATTGCCGACTCTTAATTGCAGAACCAAGCTTTTGAACCGGGCGTTAGATAGAGTCCATCCATTTATAGGTCATACCTTCGAACCATCTGTCTTTTCAGGAATTCGGACAACCTTTTTGAGAATCACCACATTGAAGACTGCGTTCACTTTTCTTTGATCACGTGCCTGCTCGTTTACATAACGCATGTTTATAGTGGAGATCGAAAAATGATAATATATGCGTATTTTCAACTGGTAGCAAAATGTTTTCAGTTTTAGGCCTATAATAAAATACCTATCTATGTTTACTCAAGCCTCTAACACTCACATTCGAGTATGCAAATAAGAGATACTGCTTATCAGTGTAGCTAAGGTTGTTAATGTTGACTTTGAAAGTGTATTTTAGGGCATTCCATTTATAGTGAAAGGACGTTTACATAAATTAAGAATGTTGATGTCACTACGTGTTTATTTCGCTTTGTTCTTTTGGTTTATATTAAAAAAGTTATCTTATTGATTCTTCTCATCTTCTAGACTTAAGCTATTTACATTTTTCTTAAGAATTTGAATTGCGAACTAATCGTCTTTAAGAATCTAGGTATCTTAATATTTTAAACAATTCTTGGGACTTAAAGGTCAAAATACAGGCGTTGACCGACAGTGAATTCACATTATTGTTTTATTTGAATTTAATCAAATGAAATAAATCATTTGAAACGTTCGGCCTTTATAAAACTAATCATTTTCATGAAAAACTTATACATTTATTTGCTTTTCTTTATATCTATTATTTGTTATAATATTATTTTTTATGACACAGACAGACATAAAATTCCAAATACTTTTAACTATGTTCATACTGAAATGAAAAAACTATGACACAATTCTTTTTTTCAATGACAGACAATAAAAGGAGAGCATCTAAAATTCCTTTATGGTAAAATATTTTTCACCCAATATCCTCGCGGTAGGTACGTCCTACAAAGCACTTTACCACACTTGAAACTTCGTTTACCCCTATCGATTATCGATTTATCGATTCCACTCGCTGAACGTGACCGATTCAATGGTATCAGATTCTACTTGATATATAGGTATCCAGAATTTTATGCTCTGTCGCCCGCATTTAAGTGGCTATTGATTTCATTGGAGGGATTGGAGGCTCTTTGCTAAATATAATGTAGGCCTCTGAGTCGAGGCTTCAATATAACATAGGTTCTCTTGCATTAAATGCATTAATATGGATATAGTATATGTCTGTTTGAGAGATGAATGAGATATATAATATGTATCGTAAGTATGTACATTAAAATTAGGTAGATAGTATATGTAGTATCTGGTTACCATATCACAAGCTCTGCTTAGTTAGCAATCATATTGGCCTTGTGTGAAAAATGTCCCAGGATATTTATATTATGAAAGGCAGAACTGCTGAAGCTCCTATTGGTTTGGAAGTAAGCCTGACTAGAACTGAATAGAAACGAGACAAGAAACGCAACAAGGTTATTTTTATAAGCTACGACTATTTTATATTACCTTTAGAAATTTAGTAAATTGATGATTATGGCTTGAAATGCGTTTAGCAACAGACTGATCGTGACCATAGTCAAGAATCACTTCAATTGAAGAAGAAAAGGAAACACGTTCTTAGCGTTATCAGATAACGAACGCACTTTTTTCATCATTAGTCAGTGTTTAAAACAAAAGACATAAGTAGGTACATTTTCTTATTCACCTTGAAATTTACTAAAATTAAGAAACATTCTGCAAGTGACAACAAAAATACGCTCAAGTTATTTATATAAGATTTGTACAGTTTTATTAAGTTGCTGATAAATTCAGCCTGAATGATAGGAGATAATTTTGATGATTAATAATTTAGAGTTTGAAACAAAATTACCATTTCTATAGATATTAAGCGTCGTATTTCTATGTTGATTATAATACCCAGTAACAAACAGTACCGGAGTAACAAACAGACATCCATCCACACAATCTAACGCATTCATAATAATATACTAACATTGTAAATGCGAAAGTAACTCTGTCTGTCGGTCTTGCTTTCACGCTAAAACTACTGACCGGATTAAATTGAAATTTGGTACACAGATAGTCTAGAGTCTAGACCCTGAGAAAGGACATAGGCTACTTTTAATGCCGGGAAAATGGAAGATCTCCCGAGTAGGTACACGGGTGCAACCGCGGGGAGCCACTAGTGATGTTATATATTATAGTTGGATTATTTCTGTCATGGTTTTATTTATTTATACACTAACCCCACGCAAGATGATTTTGTTCTAAATGCGTATGGAGAGAAGAATTTATAAAAAATAAATAATAATGTCATCACAAAGCAGAACGAAAGTATTATTTTGATCAGCTTGTTTATTTTATAAAAAGACTAGCTACCGTCGCGCGGTTTTACCCGAGTAGTTCCCGTCCCCGTAGGAATACGTGGATGAAATAATATTATAGCTATTTTAGCGTTAACTAAGCTTTCTATTGGTGAAAGAATTGTGCAGATCGGTTCAGTAGTTTCGGAGCCTATTTGCTACAAAGAAATCTTTCCTCTTCATAATATTAGTATAGATTACTCCATGTTTCTGGTGCATAAAGTAAACCCGCCACTCTTGTCGAGTGACAAAGATGTTTGGAGCTGTATTAAGTCATTACATATATATATACACATAGTGTATTAAAAATATTAAAATACAATAACAGATGTTTGTTATAGTCACTGTAATTTTCTGACCGACCTAGGATGACAACAAATAAAAAGAAATGCCATTAAAATATGTAAATATTTTAAATCTTTATTAGGTTTTAAAGTCCGATACGTAGACATTTGACAAGGACGCATGAGGCAGCTGCCACGGCCTTCCGCCTTAACAGGCAGAGGTACTAAGGACTACTATGGGACCAGTATTGTGAATCACTTCATAGGTACCTACTTACCATATAATAATCAAAGTTACTCATGTACCATGTGTTCGTACAAGTCCGTCAAGTCCCTGTTTTACTTTTAAATATATTTAACGGTATGTTAAGTTAAAGTTGCCAAAAATGAAGTTAGCAACAACCCACTCATCGGATATTCCAGAACCACGACCACTCCGCGAAGAGTGTACGACTGAGGAAGAATAAAGTATTTTTTCAGCAATTTGTGACATACCTACCTATTGATAGTGACTCAATAATTACAGGTATAGGTATCCTACTTATATTATAAATGCGAAAGTTTGCAAGAATGTATGTTCGTTACTCTTTCACGTTAGAACGGCTGAAGGGATCGCGATGAAATTTTGCCACAGACTCAGAATATATTCTCGAATAACACTTTTTATCGCCGGAAAATGAAGGATAGCGTAAAATTTTTTCGTTTTGTAAAAGTGAACTAACGTTATATAAATAAATTAGGCTTTATATTTCTAGGTACCTACTTAGGTATATAGCTTTAGCCTTAATGTAAATTAAAAAAAGCAGAAGACATAGGTAGTTATTGATTTAAATGAAAAGTGCCTTTTGTCTTTGGTTTGAGACTTGAGATCTGTTTTACTATCAGTGGATTTCACTTTACTTGAAAATAACTTACCTATAGTTGGCAATTTTTTATTATATTTTATTTTCTATCCATATAAATAAATACCTACATAATAAGGGTTTCTGCTGTAGATTTTTTTAAAGAAACTGACACGGACATAGATAAATAGTTTGTTCTAGGACTAGTAATTCTAGGGTGTTGAATTAACTAAATAATCTTTTACGTATAATTAACCACAATCCAGAAAGGAGTTCTAATCTCGTCTATTTGAATTATTTAATCTTAGTCTATTTTTATGACAAGAAATTAGGTGCGGAAAAAATATTTACCGTGATTCCAGGCTTAAGATGTAATGTGGGCATGGATACAAATTAGATATATTCCCAAAAACTACACTTCACATCACATTAGTTATTTAAAATAATATTCAGTCTAATTTAACCGTGAATATTTCAAGCGCGAAAACTCGCTGCCGCTTGGTGTTTCATATTTCGATTGAACGAATGTTTTGGTTGGTGCATGTAATGATTTGTTCTTAAAACCGCTAACAGCGCCATCTTTTGTACTTATAACGACATGTTTGACATAAAAATGTTCATATAGGCACTTTTATGTTTAAAATCTTACTAAATATATGAATATACATTCTTATTATAATTGTAAACACATTGAAACTTTCAAATATATATGATTTAAGTGGTAAAATCATTTTAAACATACTTATTTAAGATTAAAAGAATAAAGGGATATGAAATGGGGAAGCTTTTAACACCGCCATCTAGAAGATTACATTGGAACTAGCTTAGAGCTTAGTGACCAAGCTCACAATGCCTCGGCAACCAATCAAAGCGGAGAACGAGTTTTTACGCATGCGCTATGGAGGGGACTGTAGTAAACTCACTCAATGGAATCAAATAATCAGTAAATTTTAGTAGGCATTTGTTGTCCATTCGATAGTGTGTGAATAGTGACGGTTAGGCCAAGCGTTACCACGAAGATTTGCGAAATTTAAAACGGTACGCCTACACCTTGTTTAAAAATATACTTGTGTTTGTGCAGTGAATTAAATTGAAAATGACCAACGCACCAGTCAAAAAAGTACCGATACATTTGCAGGTAAGAAATAACGAACTCACCTGTTGTAGGTATCGCTTAAATTTGCGATAAAAAATAATTGAATACGATTTTCTAAGAACAACGTGCTTTTATTTGACCGTTGGGATGTATAAAATATACATATAAATGTACGGAAGGCACCTCCTCTCGCCAAATTCTGCGTGTGGAAAGTGTCTGACCACGTCGATGGTCTGACCTAATTGTGTTAAAATTTAGGTTGCCGGGCGGTTATTGCGAAAAACATTTCTAAATAGATTCTCACCAGTTCTTCTGTAATTGTTATTTAAATTTACCTACGTGTGATGTAATTAGTTATATTGATACCTGCGTGTTACAGTAAACAGACGGTGCATATTTGTGATTAATAATTTAGTCTTCGTTTAAAAATAAAAACTCGACTAAATACCGACTATAATATTTAGGTTAATTAATACACTTAACACCATTTTATGTTCTGTTACAATCTAAGGTAAAACAGTAAGTAGGTACTTCCTACAAAGGAGGTTACTGGTTACTGAATACATAGGACTTCGAGCTGAAAACTCGGAAAAGGAATAGGTATAATTTTTATTACTAAATCTCAAAAGCCCTAGGTGTCGAATACGGGGGTGAATGACCTTTCTATCTATCACGTAACATTTGGTAAGCGAGAACAAACCCTCGGGACTCGGGTTGAAGTTGGCAAGCCTGGGAATGTACGTGACATGCGCAGTAGCTTAGGGATTAACTCATAACTGCCAGTGCCGGTCATCTGTCTATTGCTGAAAATAATTATTGCTAAAGCACGAAGTAAAATCACTGTAAAATAATCCGTCGGCACCTATTGAAGTACAGTACAGTAAATTAAGACTGCATGCTTATCTAGATTGATATTAATACTAGCCTTGAACCCGCGGTTTTATCCGTGTTCCAGGATTTAAAATTTCCCGAACCAAACGCTCTATATGTGAATAATAAGTTATATGAAACAATTTAATTTACATAGGTACCTACGTGGGCTACGTACCATTTTAGATTTTCAATTTTTGTATCACCGTTTAATCATTATTAAGATTCTTCAAGATGAAAAATGAAGATTTGAAGAGCACTAAAATCAAAGTTTGATATGAACAGTAATTGACACAAAGTCATTTCATTACGATAAATTTTACATATTGCTCACCACACCATGACTGTCATAGTTGCGTTTATGCGCATAGACAAAAACTTTATTAACGCAACGACTATTTTAATTCAAGGTTAATTCGGTTAGCGCATCTTTATAACTGTTCCAAAGTCGAGCATAAGAAGATTTTTGTATTTCACACAAAATGCATTAACCGTAGACATTTTTTTTTACTACTCTATGGCATAGAGACAAATCTTATTGGTATTATTTATATAACAAAAAAAAATACTCAACCTTTACCTGCTTTATATTCAGCCAGTGGCCATTTTGAATTCAAATATGAATGAATTAAATTCTTAATTTGTAATAGGTACGTAATTATTTAAATTTTATAATACAGTTTGCTGTGTCACTGCTATTGTTTGCAATATATCGATGATAAATATTATGTAAATATTGTTGTTTTTGAAACGATTAATCCTCATTGATACGATTGATTTTGGATGATTATTTCTTTTACATTCTAGTTCTTCTATTGTTATGCTGCTGTATAGGTAACAATGTATATTTAATAATAATAATAATTTATTGGTCAAATAAACACTTATCAAATAGGTTACATGATTATCTTAGACTAGGTAAAATAATTAAAAGCTTGGCATCTGCTGCCGAGCTAGGCCGAAGCCTGTATTACAGAAAACATTATTTTGGTTTATATTGATATCAAAACGGGAACATATCCAAATAGACACAATACCCACACCTGACATTACCTACTTCTCGGAACCTACCTACCAATATGTTGCCGTCCTTAGGGCCCTTTTCACGCCCTTTGTCATATCGCTGCGGGTCAGCGGAGCCCTGGGTTGTTGCGTGTTTGCCACACACAATAATAGGCATTATTTGGAACCTTTCATATTTATACAGCTAGCAACATCTCTCCGCGGCTTAGTCGATTATGTATTAGTGAATGATCCAACAAGCAATCTTTAGTCTAGTTTTTAGTCGGGCTTTTGTCCTAGTTTCGTACGCTTTTTAAATTATTTCATAGTTCTATATTAATATACGAAGCACTTACTCTCGTCATCAGTACCGTTATTAAAAGTACAGTATACAAATTTTAATGACGTCATAAATATTCAAATTCATTTAGCAGCAACACCACGGCGTCAACATCCGTCGTGAAGTGTCCATCCATATTTCAATTATAACATCCTAATATCAACCTTAATACCCTAGTTTCATTGACCACAATTGCTTAAAAACTGTCATGAAAATACCCCAAGTTAGGCCAATCTATTCTTACATTTACGCGATAGTTATAAGGAATAGGGGACTCGACTCCCTACAGTACAAAAGCTCATACATTTTACTCCATCTTTAAACTTGGTACTTTTAAAACTTGCGGTTAAAATGTTATATCGTTTTTGAGAAAGCGGTTAAGTACCCTCAGTAAGAGTTACTTGTATGTTTGTTCGTCTGTTTCTAGTTAAATGTAAAATATTATTCAGTAGTGTGTAAATTTCACGTGCCCTGAATATCTAAGTTTCGTAGATCATTATTGTAGGTATGTTATGCAAGTGTTTTTGCAATATGCTTACTTCTGGTTATGAGATAATAAGTCTATTAGTTCTTCGGTCTCAATGTTATATCACATACTAGCTGCCTCCGCGCGGTTTTACCCGCGTAGTTCCCGTTCCCGTGGGAATACAGGGATAAAAATATAGCCTATGTTACTCGGGGATAATGTAGCTTTCCAAAGGTGAAAGAATTTTTGAAATCGGTCCAGTAGTTTCGGAGCCTATTCATTACAAACAAACAAACAAATCTTTCCTCTTTATAATATTAGTATAGATATAATCTATGATAGATGTAAAATCCTATTTTTAATGAATTGTAGAATTTTTTGCTTAATATATAAACAAAATGAATTAGGAAAATGGTAGTTTAATACTTATATACCTATTAGATGGAGACACTTGAGACTTGAACATTCCAGTGGGGGTAAGCGACCCTTTTAAGCCGTCGGTCGTAGATTCGATTCCCACCCTGTACACTTATTTGGTTGTGTGTCTATGTTTAAATATCTATTATAGGTCTTTATGTTTTTCAAGCCATTGGTGTAAATTCGTAAGTCAGTAAAAGGCGTAAAAGTACTTGCTAGGGATTTGTACCTGCTCCCTCATGATCGTGAATCGGTGCGCTAGCCACTGAGCTACCACTGCGTCTCCTTACATCATATAAATAAGTATTATAAGGTTAATAAGGCCAATAGAATCACAATTGATTATAATTAGATCGTGTGAACGAACCCAGTGTATTTGCTGAAATGATTTGATTTGTTTCATTACGATACCATTCTTGTTAATTTTTGAGGTTGAATTCCTTCATTCATATTTTTGAAGCAATCATCTCATAATATGAATTAGGGTTGACTATTTTATGTTAGATACTAGCTGCCGCCCCGCGGTTTCACCCGCTTAGTTCCCGTTCCCGTGATCAAAGGGGTATCAAAAACAGATAGTAGCCGATTCTCAGACCTACTGAATATGCATATAAAAATCGGTCAAACCGTTTCGGAGGAGTAAGGTCACTAACATAGTGATACGAGAATTTTATATATATTAGATTTATATATAACAATCTAATTTATTTATTTACTTCACATATTGGTCCAGATTGGAAATCGAACTCACGACCAGCGCGAGCGGCTCGAAATTCATGGTCGCTAACCACAAAGCCAATCTGCCATTCAAATGAGGAATTAAAAACACAGATGGCAAAATAAAATAACGGATTCATTCAGGGTCTTACCAGTAAGATCCGTTGTTAGAATAATAAGTTAAACTACCTTCATTAACCTGCTTTACTCGCAATAGTAGTGTACATACGTTTAAGACTTAGTAACTTCCTGATTAGTTTAGAAATTCGTATATAATCCCCGATTGTTCCAAAAGTCAAACGAAAGTAGGTTTTTATATTACAAGCTTCAAGGAATGAGTATATTAGAGGAAGTATGAAAGTGGCCCCAATTACGAAAAAAATCAAAAGCCATCGGCTTTCGTGGTTCGGCCACGTTATGAGAAGAGAAGAAAGCCACGTTACCAAAAAGGCACTGCACCTTAGACCAGAAGGCAGGCGTAGAAGGGGAAGGCCAAAGAAAGAATGGTATTGATTGTGTAAAAGATGATATGAGAGAATATTGAGTGAATGTGGATTTGACTGGAGACCGAATGAAATGGAGGGACATGACGCACAAAGCCGACCCTAAATAGGACAAGGCGAGGAAAATGATGATGATGATCCTGCTCTGCGGTTTTACCCGCGCTCCCGGGGAATCTTCAATTTTCCCGGGATAGCGTAGCCTATATATTATCTCAGAACATATTCAAACTCTGTGCCAAATTTCATCGCAATCCCTTCAGCCGTTCTGGCGTAAAAAGAGTTACAATACATTTATACCCATTCTCACAAACTTTGGCATTTATAATATTATTAGGATTCATCTAATGTTAAAATTGCTATGTTTCCTTATGAAAGCGTTGTGTATACTATAATTTCATCCATCCATTTCATTCTGCGAACGACAGATCGATAAATTCCATTCTCACGCAACAAAAAGCCAGAAATCTCAGCATAACTCACCAAATGTATTCGAAGGTCGAAAAATAATGAGAACAACAACAATGGTACTATAATTACAATATTTGTAAAAGAAAATTCTAGTAGGTATTTATTTATGGGGAGGTCTCTAAAGTTAGCATGACCATTTTGACGTATCGTGAAACTGGTTACGTAGTAATTTGCCGAGAATTTGCCGTAAATTATCCGTGAAAGAAAAAAATTTGCCGCGACCCAGGGTCAGGAGAAAAAGCTGGACCTGCTAACTTTACTCCAAGTTAGCAAGACCAATGTCGTATCTCAGGATTGGAAAGACGTAGAGCATTGTTTTTGGTCTTAAAAGTTGCCGAGAATTTGCCGTAAACGATCCGTGAAAAAAAATAATTTGCCGCGAATCGGGTTTTCGAGAAAAAGCCGATTTACTTGTTTTCGCTCCAAGTTAGCAAGACCAAATGTCGTTTCTCGGGATCGGAAACACGTACAGCCTTGTTCTTGGTCTTAAAAGTTGCCGAGAATTTGCCGTAAACGATACGTCAAAAAAAATAATTTGCCGCGAATCTATTTTTCGAGAAAAAGCCGATTTACTTGTTTTCGCTCCAAGTTAGCAAGACCAAATGTCGTTTCTCGGGATCGGAAACACGTACAGCCTTGTTCTTGGTCTTAAAAGTTGCCGAGAATTTGCCGTAAACGATACGTCAAAAAAAATAATTTGCCGCGAATCTATTTTTCGAGAAAAAGCCGATTTACTTGTTTTCGCTCCAAGTTAGCAAGACCAAATGTCGTTTCTCGGGATCGGAAACACGTACAGCCTTGTTCTTAGTCTTAAAAGTTGCCGAGAATTTGCCGTAAACGATTCGTCAAAAAAAAGAATTTGCCGCGAACCGGGTTTTCGAGAAAAAGCCGATTTACTTGTTTTCGCTCCAAGTTAGCAAGACCAAATGTCATATCTCGAGATTGGAAACACGTACAGCCTTGTTCTTGGTCTTAAAAGTTGCCGAGAATTTGCCGTAAACGATCCGTCAAAAAAAAGAATTTGCCGCGAACCGGGTTTTCGAGAAAAAGCCGATTTACTTGTTTTCGCTCCAAGTTAGCAAGACCAAATGTCGTTTCTCGGGATCGGAAACTGCTCAATATTGATTTAATTACCCATTTCACTATTTTGTCTTACCCATTTTTAATGAGCATGCATTTTGTTATTTTTGACGTGATAACGTCTTATAATTCGATGGAGCCGGCTGCATGCACGAAAAAACATGACGTATGTGGCGTTACCCCGCCCTGAGGCGTTTCATTTAAGGCTTGAAGTGCAAGCGAGAGCGCGGAACGAGCGAGAAAGAGGCACAATCTATGACGTTGTCACGATCAACTATCGTTAGTAAACCGACTTTAAGACAACCGTTTTTTTTTAACTTACCAAAACTACGATATACAACTGCCGCTTTAAATCAATGCCTTCGTATAATACACAATATAATACGAATAAAATAAATAAATATAAAATAAAATAAATAAATAAATATATATATACCTTCTAAATCTAAATCTATAGTAATAATCCATGCTCATGTGTGCGACGCGGGCGGCGCGCGTGTGTCCAACCCGAAAGGCCACGAGCGCGGCGGCAGCATTTGATGTTTAGGATGAACCGAGCGCGTCCTAAGCATCAAAAGCAGCCGCCGCGCCGGCTTTACACTTACACCGCCACTGAACTACGAACGCGAGCGCATGCGACGGGGGCACGTCACACACAGGTTAGAAATTCTTATAAACTAATAGACCCATGCCATTCTATTAAATAAATTTGTGTATTTTAATAATAATGATAGTAGATGAAACAAAATATGAAAGTCACAAAGGTTTACAAATATGTCGAGCTTCAAATTCTACAAATTCTCGGCAACTTTTAAGACCAAGAACAAGGCTGTACGTGTTTCCGATCCCGAGAAACGACATTTGGTCTTGCTAACTTGGAGCGAAAACAAGTAAATCGGCTTTTTCTCGAAAACCCGGTTCGCGGCAAATTCTTTTTTTTGACGGATCGTTTATGGCAAATTCTCGGCAACTTTTAAGACCAAGAACAAGGCTGTACGTGTTTCCAATCTCGAGATATGACATTTGGTCTTGCTAACTTGGAGCGAAAACAAGTAAATCGGCTTTTTCTCGAAAACCCGGTTCGCGGCAAATTCTTTTTTTTGACGAATCGTTTACGGCAAATTCTCGGCAACTTTTAAGACTAAGAACAAGGCTGTACGTGTTTCCGATCCCGAGAAACGACATTTGGTCTTGCTAACTTGGAGCGAAAACAAGTAAATCGGCTTTTTCTCGAAAACCCGGTTCGCGGCAAATTCTTTTTTTTGACGGATCGTTTACGGCAAATTCTCGGCAACTTTTAAGACCAAGAACAAGGCTGTACGTGTTTCCGATCCCGAGAAACGACATTTGGTCTTGCTAACTTGGAGCGAAAACTAGTAAATCGGCTTTTTCTCGAAAAATAGATTCGCGGCAAATTATTTTTTTTGACGAATCGTTGACGGCAAATTCTCGGCAACTTTTAAGACCAAGAACAAGGCTGTACGTGTTTCCGATCCCGAGAAACGACATTTGGTCTTGCTAACTTGGAGCGAAAACAAGTAAATCGGCTTTTTCTCGAAAAATAGATTCGCGGCAAATTATTTTTTTTGACGGATCGTTTACGGCAAATTCTCGTCAACTTTTAAGACCAAGAACAAGGCTGTACGTGTTTCCGATCCCGAGAAACGACATTTGGTCTTGCTAACTTGGAGCGAAAACAAGTAAATCGGCTTTTTCTCGAAAAATAGATTCGCGGCAAATTATTTTTTTTGACGGATCGTTTACGGCAAATTCTCGGCAACTTTTAAGACCAAGAACAAGGCTGTACGTGTTTCCAATCTCGAGATATGACATTTGGTCTTGCTAACTTGGAGCGAAAACAAGTAAATCGGCTTTTTCTCGAAAACCCGGTTCGCGGCAAATTCTTTTTTTTGACGGATCGTTTACGGCAAATTCTCGGCAACTTTTAAGACCAAGAACAAGGCTGTACGTGTTTCCAATCTCGAGATATGACATTTGGTCTTGCTAACTTGGAGCGAAAACAAGTAAATCGGCTTTTTCTCGAAAACCCGGTTCGCGGCAAATTCTTTTTTTTGACGGATCGTTTACGGCAAATTCTCGGCAACTTTTAAGACCAAGAACAAGGCTGTACGTGTTTCCAATCTCGAGATATGACATTTGGTCTTGCTAACTTGGAGCGAAAACAAGTAAATCGGCTTTTTCTCGAAAACCCGGTTCGCGGCAAATTCTTTTTTTTGACGGATCGTTTACGGCAAATTCTCGGCAACTTTTAAGACCAAGAACAAGGCTGTACGTGTTTCCAATCTCGAGATATGACATTTGGTCTTGCTAACTTGGAGCGAAAACAAGTAAATCGGCTTTTTCTCGAAAACCCGGTTCGCGGCAAATTATTTTTTTTGACGAATCGTTTACGGCAAATTCTCGGCAACTTTTAAGACTAAGAACAAGGCTGTACGTGTTTCCGATCCCGAGAAACGACATTTGGTCTTGCTAACTTGGAGCGAAAACAAGTAAATCGGCTTTTTCTCGAAAAATAGATTCGCGGCAAATTATTTTTTTTGACGTATCGTTTACGGCAAATTCTCGGCAACTTTTAAGACCAAGAACAAGGCTGTACGTGTTTCCGATCCCGAGAAACGACATTTGGTCTTGCTAACTTGGAGCGAAAACAAGTAAATCGGCTTTTTCTCGAAAACCCGATTCGCGGCAAATTATTTTTTTTCACGGATCGTTTACGGCAAATTCTCGGCAACTTTTAAGACCAAAAACAATGCTCTACGTCTTTCCAATCCTGAGATACGACATTGGTCTTGCTAACTTGGAGTAAAGTTAGCAGGTCCAGCTTTTTCTCCTGACCCTGGGTCGCGGCAAATTTTTTTCTTTCACGGATAATTTACGGCAAATTCTCGGCAAATTACTACGTAACCAGTTTCACGATACGTCAAAATGGTCATGCTAACTTTAGAGACCTTTTATGGGGAACTAATGAAGCACAATGCTTGCTTAATTTATTTATACTAATACTATAAAGATTTTTTTTTTTCGTCTGTTTGTAATGATTGGGCTCTGAAACTACTGGCCCGATCTAAATAATTCTTTCACCAATAGAAAGCAACATTATCAAGGAGTAGCATAGGCTATATTTCATCCCCGTATTCCTACAGGAACGGGAACTACGTGGGTAAAACTGCGCGGCGGAAGCTAGTATAAAATAGGCCTGTTGTAAATGCTTACATATTATGTACATTAGTTGTTTTTCAATAGAATCAAGGTCACCATGATTATTTTAGATATGAACAAGATCATTTCTTACCTCTAAGGAGATGTCACAAATCATCATCTTCACTTTCTCAGAAAATCTGTCGTGAAACTTAAGTATTTCCGCGAAGTAAGTACCTATTATGTAATGTTGTGTGTTGTTCGGAATACTTGTATTTCCTTTCCTTCGTATTTCGAAGTATAATATTTTGATGAGGAGTATATAACGTTATAGGCAACTTAATTAGGTATATATTACGTATATAGGTATTTCATTATAATTTTTTCGGTTATCTTCGATTCGCGTCTCAATATGTGACCGCTGCCTGAAGTTAATCTCATATATATGTAGGTAAATAATACTATTGGCTCACTGCGGTTTCACCGGCGTTCCCGGGAGGTCTTCCATTGTCCCGAGATACAAAATACCCTAATTATGTGTTTCAAATCTCTGCAGTAGTTTTAGCGTGAAAACTAGACAGACAGTTACTTTTGCATTTATTATATTAGTTAGGATGTTAAAATTGCGAATCTTCATTGCGCCCAGACATGGCAAAAATCAATACAAGAGCGGATGTCAGCTTATCTACACTGTCACGCAATGGAGTGGCTGACGATTGTGTCCATCGTTACACGACTAAAGTGGTTTACGTTATAAATAATATACACTAATATAGTGTATATTATTTATTATTTTTTTTTATAAGTAATACCAATATTATATAAAGGTACATCAGTTTCTCCAGAGATTTTGACGACTACGTCAAATTTGATTATCAAATAAATAGTCTGGGACATTTTTCGCACACGACACCATCTGATTGCAAATTAACGAAATCGCTGATATAATTTTTTTTTTAAATAACATACTTATGCTTATTTACATACTTTTATGACTTATCGCCTTCAAAACTCAAGCATAATATTTCTACGTCTTACCTATTGCAAGTTGCAAGGATTCTATTGTGTAATATTCCTGTATACCTATAGGAATTAAAAATAACTGTTTTCCCAGATGTAGGCATACTATTGTGTAAGTGGGTGGGGTCGCGTGTAAAGTCTAGTACTTAGTACGGCGAGAACAAGTCTCCACAAGTCCCGGAAAATCGATAAAGAAAAGGATTCGGCGTACTACTGCAATGCGTTGGTTTTACGAGCATGTCGCTAGCTTCCGTCCCGCTGTTACAACTTCCCGGGGGATGGTCAACTTCCCGGGATAAAATGTAGCTTTTCAAGAACATATTCTAACTCTATGCCAAATTTCATGCTGATCCCATCAGCCGTTATGGAGTCAGAGTAACAAACATCCTTAAATAGTTCACAATCTTCACATCTATACTAATGTTATAAACAGGAAATAAATGTATTTTTGTCTATGCCGATTGCAAAAAATCTTTCACCATTAGAAAGCTACAGTATCAGGGAGTAACTTAGGCTTTATTTTATCCCTGTATTCCCACGGGAACGGGAACTACGCGGATGAAACCGCGCGTAGGCAACTAGTCTATTACATTAGTAAGATTTTGAGTTAATGATTAAATAGTACAGAATAAAGCATCGAAGAAAACTCGCTCTAAATTAAACCGGAACACTCAATCTAATAAATCAATTAAAAAGTGCTAGATGACTGGTTTTAATGTTTAGGGTAGCCAGTTAGGCGGATACTATAAAGTATCTTGTTTTTTTTATTTACAATGTTTTTTCCGTAGAAAGTTGAACCTTATACCACTAAACATATGACATATGTAATGATGAATCACCAGTAAACTAACTTTTTCGTTGGAAATCATAGAAGTGAGCTAACTTTGGGAAATGTAGGCTTAATTTGCACTGTTCATTAGCAAGATTTCATCGACTTAACGTTTGTAGTGTGAATTTCAATATCTTCTTAGCCAGGTCAATGTCTAGAATCATGAACTCCTCGAAGTTTATTTACACGCAGTGTTTTCTTGTAAGATTATAATATTCCACTAGCATTAAAATTTGCATAACATGTAATTCTCTACACAAACATGCAACTGAAATAATGGATGTCAAAAATATCCTAATATTTAACATCCATTTAGAATTCATGACATTTCGCAAATTCAACAAGGCTGTTCTAGACTATAATAAACGAGAATTTACATGTAATAACACAAGTGAAACATATGTGAAAGTGAATTTATTTAGTACATGATATGTTAAAAAACCAATTTATTGTAAAATAAGGCAGGATATGTAAGAAATATCTACTTTACAGTACTTTATAAATACAGTAGTACTTTGTGATATAAGTATAGGTGATCCTTATATTCAAAAGTTACCGTGTTTTAGCCACTCTTCCTGACAGATTAAACTGATTAGACCTAAGTCATCAGTTCCATTAATTCCCTTCGAATCTTCCAAAAACATAAGAGTTTCTAATATTTTTCCAAGCAATTGTACCAAGGTACCAGCGTGGCTCTGGCATTTATTGATGTGCCTCCTTGATTGCGTGCTCAGCTCCCCCTCGCTGGGCGACCAGACTAGACGGCGGTGAACTTGTGACTCAGAGTAGGGCATGCTAATGGCGTCGGGTTTTTACTTCCTCCATAATTTGAAATGGCATTCACTGCGTTGCATATAAATCTGTATGTTTGCACGCATGTGTGGCTGTTTTCTTTCATCGGACCAACACTTTTGCTAATTGCTCCCATTTAAGTTTGATCATATTGTTGGTATTTGTATTACAGATACACCGACTTTTTTGGGCATCTATTCTTCATTTGTAGAGGAGTTACATTGTAAGCATCCTTTTTAAATTCTTCCATATTTACTTTCCATTATTGTTAGTTCACAAAATCAACAGACAACCTGACATAATTGTTGTCGGTGTTGTCAGCAAAATTTGCAATTTGTTTAACAAGCAATGTCCTCATTAACGATTGACTGCTTATATTAGCGTGTATTGTTACGAAAACATTCGTTTCATAAGCCAAAACTATGACAGCAGAAAAGACACAACAAACATTATATTGTGTCACAGAGTTAGCATCTTCTCTTGTCCCACTTCTCACAGTATTTGCTACATTGTTGGTACAAGATAAGATAATCTTGATAATCCTCGTTAAAAGCACTTCATTGGTCCCTTCGTAGTTTAATCTGGAATCTGCAAATAAGAACACAAGGTTGCTATTTTTGCTTGTTTCATGTTTTCGATTGTACATTTTCTATCTAGGTTCTCGAATCAAAAGTGCGAATGAACTCATCAGTATATTTTAAATCACTTAGCGAAATGTTTCTAAACTGTATTTTATACTTCATGTGCTTATAGTACCTACATATATATTTATAAACAAGTGTGTATATAAGTGCTAAATCGTCGACAGTGGTATATTCATTAACGACCCGCATCATGGGAGATTCTAGACACTTGAGATCTCTCTCAATTGGTTAAAAAGCCCATCGTATCTCGAGGATGTAAGAAGTAATAACCATATACAATTTGTACAAGAATGTTTGTAAACCTGATTTAAACTGGAATTTTAACCGTCTTTTTTAAATGTAAAAGAGTTTTCTCTTATTGCGATCTGGTGGATTAATGAATTTGTCTCGATGGTCCATTAAAGACTCAAGATGTTATCATAGATATATTCATATCATTATCATTTCAAGATTGATATCGTCAAGTTATTTATAATTCAGTTCCTGCGAAGAATCGATTATAACAAATATATACATCATAAAATATATAAAGTTGTTTGATAAGCGATAACGTTTATTTACTTTTTATCTATCTGGTCTTAAGCAATTGTACTTATTTCAACGTTCAAGTTTGCGAACACTTGAGAGACGATAACATATACGTACGATGAAGTCATTATACCTACGGCTATCCTATAGGTTGGTTTTACGACCAGTTCAGTTGTGTGTTTGCTGCAAAACAGGTTGGACGTGTAACTAGAGACAGGACAGCGCAATGGTGAGACAGTTTACTTTAACCTCAAACCCGTAAATGCTCTTATAAATCCTTGCTCCATAAATTGAGAATGAAATAAAGACGGAACTAAAACCGCAGCATCCTCTAGCGGCGAATTTCAAACGAAAGTAACCTATAAACAGTGATGGAACAAGATTTTGAAACTTGCTTAGTGAGTTGTACTGTAAATAAACCAATCCTTTAGGTTGGTTGTGATGCTTGAAATCTGTTGGAAAATCCCTTACTAAGATTAACAATAGAAAAGGTTAACAACCTCGTCTCGATAAGAAAGATCGTCTGAGTAACATTGTACTGGGTTTAAACATCATACTGAGATTTATTTACATTTTCTATTCGCAGATTCTTGCTTGCTTGCTATGCGCGTGTTAATGAATTTGAAAATGTCTGGTCAGAAACATTATTTCAGCTTTGTGTTTACTTAACGTGGAGTGGGATTGTATGTGGGCGGATAATGTGTTGTTTTGACATGATTTCGAAATAGTCAATAAATCCGATGATAAAATGATACATAATGAAGTACTATCGCCACCAACCGAACCGTATGATAGCGACTAAACGGATAATAAACATCTAAACACTCAATTTATATAATCATCAGAGGTAACTCGACCGTATCAAAGTGAATTTTATCATTGTTTTGAAATGATTTACTCTGTGAATATGATAATTATGTTTTAGAGTTTGCATTATCATAATGTTTTTATCGAATCTCCTTCAAATTATTTTAATGATGATTCAAAATCCATTCGTGTTAGTCTTCTCGTACCATATTTTCTTCTGTTTTATTGTGTATTTACTTCGTTTATGTGAGTATCCAAAATTGTGTTGCGTGCCTACATTGGCAATGCAAATGCTTATGTTAGCTGAAAAACGGTTAAACCTTATTCTCACACATATGTTTCTAAGGTGCCAACTCAAGTCCCACCTGCAAATTATTAGGTCTTTGCCTTCAAGTACCGTTGAGCGTGTGTCAGTCAAGAATTGAATAGGGACTTACTTCAGATGCTGTATGATGTTTCTAATTATAATAAATCATCTTTTACGCGTTCTTGGACCTAACTTATGTATTACCCCTAATCTTCTCTTCAAGAAGGGAGTGAAGAGATTTTTACAGGATTGGCCACGCCTGTGTGATGCCTCTGGTGTTGCAAACGTCCAAAGACTACGGTATCCTATCAGGTGGGACTGTAGGTATGCCTGTTTGCCACATTTGTGGTATTTAAAAAAAAACCTAGTTTCTGATCTATCCACCCAACGGAAGACCAGCGCTGGATATGCATTTGTATACCCAGTTTCATGCTGAGTTGGTGGACCATTTTGTGAGACACCAGTCAATTTAATTTATAAAATACTAGTGGCTCCTAAAATAAACATTTCTTTCTTTTTTTAGTATGTATCCTTCAGATATCTCTTTGTCGCTAAACTGGTTGACTATGTCACTGATGACTTTGGACAAACTGACCTACGTTAAGATTAGACTAATATAGTAGGTATGGTGATGCAATTGTATCGTATAATGGGAATGTTAGGTATTGTGCTATATGCATTGAATTTGTAGGCGTAGCACTGTGATGACCTTCATACGTTTTATTTACTAACAATAGAAATGCCTGCGTTTGATTAGATTTCAATTTTATTGTCGTTGAGATCTATGATTTCCTCTGTAATAAATACCCAAATACGTAAATTTTCATGCTGGCTAACTGTTTTTCAATGTGACAGAGTTTTAGAAGAGAAGCTTCTGCCCCGCAGTTTCACCCGCATTTCCAGGGGACCTTAAATTTTTCTAGAAGAAATAGATGCCAAGGCTCTAGTCTATATTTGTACCAAATTTTATCAAAATCTATGTATGTATTTAAAAGTAGTCTATCATCTTAGTTAATAAGTACAAGCTCTGCTTTATTTAGAATCAAATTGGCCGTGTGTGAAAAACTTCCCAGGATATTTTTTGTATAATATTTATACAAATAAGGGTTCCTAAAAAGCTGTTACTAAAACAATTGAAGTATTGATAGATAGTTTTCTTATCTTTCTTTGATTATTTACATTCAAGGTGAAATGCTATCTTCAAGTTTATGTTCTTTTCAGATATTTACCAATTAGTTTGTACCCGCGGTGTCGCCTGCATTCCCGGGATCTTTAACTTTCCCAGGTCTAAAAGTACCCGATGTGTTAATACAGATTATAAACTTTCTGTGCTCCAAATTTCATTGCGTAAAAGAGTATCAACCATCCATTCATCCATACTCACAAACTTTCGCATTTATAATATGTATTAGTATGATAAGAAAGGCCAAAAACTAAACGAATATAAAGCGAGATAGCTCAGCCAGACAATTCTATTACGTCTTAGCTTCGACGGATATTGAAGATGAGATTCCATCTCTTAGAAGGGGTCTGCGAAGTTTATTAGATTTTGATGCTCCCTTGTAGATACCATTCCAAATATTAAAGCTTTTAAATGTGCGTCTTTTCTATAAATTTTCATTGTTTCACCCGGGCTCCCGGGATCTTTAACCTTCCCGGGATAAAAGCCCCTTTCCTAGTCCATACGAAATTTCATGAAAATCTACTTAGTGGTTAAGGAGGAGAGCGTAACAGACAGGCATATATATGACACCCCATTAGCACATTCTTAACGGAATACTTAACATGAAATATAATCCTCGGAGTTAAGTTAGCTTTTAGTAACGCAAACAGTGGGTTGCAAGGGGATAGATAACTTGGTCGTAGTAAGTACTAGTGGATCCCCGCGGTTTCATCCGCCTATCCGGGAGATCTTAAATTTTCTCAGGATAAAAAGTAGCCTGTCCTTTTTCAGGCTCTTGACTATTTGTGTACCAAATTTCATTTAAATCAGTTCAGTATTTTACCGTGAAAGCGAGACAGACAGACGGAGTTACTTTCGCATTTATAATATTATTAGTAATAGATCTATTAGAGTACCTACTTACCTATTTTTGTGTTTTATAAAGTGCACAAATTACATCGTATTTAATCTACACCTTTCTTTAGTTTTGAAAAATCTAAAACCATGAATAAATCATGTACCTAAGTTCACATGTCGTTGCATTTTTATTTTATTTAAAATTTTCTGTTTTCTATTAGAAAAACCCATCAAAGTCTGCATGCTAAAGTCTTTATGTATCAACTGTGTTACCCTATGTTACTTCTAAACGGTTTGTGATAACCACAAATTGCTTCTGACTTTAGTTATTTTAACACCACCCACAAGCCACATCTGAGTATAAAATAGCTTCTAAAAATACATGAAAGGGCTTTCCAAACTGATTGACTGATTCGTCAACTGACAGCGATGTGGGTCGCTTCATAATAAATATCGATTCTAGAACATTCTTTCGTAACATCAAGAGATGAAAATCGATTCGAATTCACGATCGATTTCACGTTCTAAATTTAAATATCACACTCTTGGTCAAAGTATTTTTCATCGAATTCAAACAGACATAAGATTTACGCGATAAATTTTAAGTTGATATACGTTTTATGACTATCGTACCAAGCATCTGCTCATCACATGCCGTAAAAACAAAGTCAAGGACCTAAATACAATGATTTACAGCCAATATAAGAAAAAGTTTGAATTTATGATAGATGATAAAAGATCTAAATGACAGCATCACTGCATGATGCATCAAAGAAATTGTACGTCGTCTGGGAAAGTCGATTCAAGATGGCGTCTCGAGAACGTTTCGCGCGCTTTTCCTACGCACTCGTTCTTACTCTGCTGCCTTGTTATGGGAATCGATTTTTTGCCTCGTATTTACCTATTACTTTCGGTTTTAGTATCACTATCGATAATTACAATCGCTTTTCGTGACGACAACACGCAGAAAAGCTTTCTTGTTATACAGTTTTATGCAAATTTAGGAAATTAAACTGGTTATTTAGGGGTCCTATTGGTTTAAGGTAATTTAGGTTAGTGTTTAATTAATTATGGATTTGGAAATAGTCCAGACCTCTACGTTAACCTGACTATTACTTATATTATAATTATCGATAAACAGCTGTTTATTTGCTTTTTAATTGACAAGATAAGGGATGTTTAGATAGATTAACATAATTATTCAAGATCGTAGATTTGCGTCTGATATCACGATATTCGTGTTAGCGTCATTGTCATCACACTTATCACTTTCTATTGGATATAAAAACATGTAGTTGTGTTGTAGTGTTGTACTCACGCTGAAAGCGAGGGGGACGTGGTTACCTTCTATTTCGGGCATCGGTTTTACAGTTTCAGTCAGTGTCCCGCGTGTGGCGTGGCGGTCGCCATTCTCGCCGTTACCGATCGCGAATTAGTTCCATAATCGGATTTATAGGATTCCATTGTTCGAATTTTGGAATTTTTTGAAAAATGACTGTTGATTCTACGTTCAGGAATATTACCGGGATTAATATCAAAGTGAGTTATGTCATTAGCGAGTTAGATTTGTTTTTTTTTTTGTATATTGCACCTACATCCCCTTTCGACGACTAATTTAGAATTTTCTGAAGCCATTTGCGAATTCTGCGACAGTATTTGAACATAGAATGCGGTATGGGATATTTTGTTGTGGGAATTACTTAATTTAAAGGGTTTTTATTATGATGTTAGGGTATTTTATTTCAATTTCAGAGACATTGTAATCTTAGTTAAAGATTTTAGGTACAAAGGGTAAACAGTATCTAATAATTATGATATCTTTATGAGTTGCATAATCTATACAACTATGTTTAATTACTAAGTGTAATTATTACCTACTTACATATACATTTACTTTTCATCTCATTGGTCAATTTTAGACATGTTTCTCAAACGTCACAAATTGTTTACAATACTGTCAATTACCAATACATGAAATGTTATTATTACATGAAAGTTTATACTCCAATGTCTTCCAATATTTACCCTCGTCCATATATAGCATTATTAATTTAATATGATTCATATTCACATATTTACATTACCTTCTATATTAAATAACTAGCTGCCTCCGCGCGGTTTTACCCGCGTAGTTTCCGTTCCCGTGGGAATACAGGGATAAAATATAGCCTATGTTACTCGGGGATAATGTAGCTTTCCAAAGGTGAAAGAATTTTTGAAATCGGTCCTGTAGTTTCGGAGCCTCTTCATTACAAACAAACAAATCTTTCCTCTTTATAATATTAGTATAGATATATACTCTTTATACTATTAATACACGTACTTTAACTAAGAGTCGTTTTCCCATGGCAGTAAAAGTAAGGTTTACTATCAAGCTGAAAGTAATTTTTGGTGGAGCTTTCCTTCATATACCTAAGTGACCTCTTCCTTTAATTGGATCTTCTCAGCCAGCCTATATAACCATAAACTTAATTACCTGTATTGTTGTTATAGAGTTCGCAAAATCGCCTCCTCATCAAGAATGGCAAAGTGGTCAATGATGATGGAATGGAAGACGCCGATGTCTACATCGAGGATGGCATTATCAAGTAAGTACATAATTTTAATCATACTATTGGTAGGTACTATTGTACTATGCCTTTTCTTGCCGGCTCTTCTCGGCAAAAGCAACCTTCCGAACCGAGCCTTAGGGTCGACATTTGATAAGTGTTAAGGCCTATTTGAATTAATAAGTATGTTTCATTTCATATGGAAATAATTAATAGGATAGATGATTACTCGCCAGCTCATAAATTTTATTGTTGCTGAGGTACAACAGTCTAAACATTTACCAATAACCTTACGTTGTTTGCAAGATTAATTAAAATCTAGGTTTACCTACTTATAAATAAATAATGTGGTTTTCAAAAATAGATAGATTTAAGATATTTTTTTGCGTTATGATGCTCTGCTAACCGTGAAAAGCCGGGTCGCGTCGCTAGTTATGTTTTATAACGTGTTAGAAAACAATTGCATTATTAAACATTAAGTTTAACTAAACTTATATTTAACCATATAACGTAGTAATATTGAGTTACAAATATTCCACTCACGCGCATCCAAATTGATGAATGACTTATTATGAAGTGATGTGTAAGTTCCGGTGAATGAAAGTGCCGACCTTGTGATGTACCGGTACTATAAACTTGTGGAGACAATAAAGATAGTTAAATGTATATATTCATGTGACAAAAAGGACCGTATGCTTGTTTGCCACCTTTGTGGTATAAAAAAATATAGTGCTACCCGAGATACCCTCATGTTAAAACTGACATCCTTAATACTTAAGTACCTAAGGTGATGCTATAACCTATAGAAGATTACAAAATTAAATATCCGAATATACGAATATCCGATATCCGAATAGTACCGATATTATATAGTCACTAGGTTACATTAGCGTAGGTTATTTTTAACTACCCTCAAATTGCTAAACATCGCAGCATAGATTTGCCAAAACATCCTCTCACTCCAAACGCAACACCGTCTCCGTTCGGTCGTGGGTAAAAAAAAACCTTTATGGTAAAAACAGTGCCGACCAATTAAAAAATAAAAATCTATTGCCACGATCAGACGAGTCTAGAAAGTTATAGAAGACACAATCAAGAACGGATGTGTGAGTGAAAAGGCCATCTATAATAATAATAAAATCATTTATTTCTCTCTATCTATACTCAGCAATGTCTCGTGGACTGAATAAAAAAAAAATAAAAAAACCTAACCTATATATAGGAGTGACGCACCCATTCATAGTGAGGTAGGTTAGGATAACCGGTTGTAGATATCGCGCCTTAAACTTGTATGTCTTCCAATTTGTACCACGAACTAAATTAAGAATAATCCAATAAGTAGTTTTAGCCGTAGGAAAGCTGCCTCCTTAATTTGTTGAATTTGAAACACATTTATTCATGACTAAGTAGTTTTACCTGGGTTCCCGGTGGAACTTAGATATTCCCGGGATATAAAGTAGCCTATATTCCATAACATATTCTTACTCTGTACTCTGCACTATAGATCCTTTCAGGCGTAAAATAGTAACAAACATCAATAAAAACTTTGGCATATTGTAAGTAAAAAGTAGACACATAATCGACTACTAAGCACTCGAGACACTTAGATGTCACTCTTGAGTCACAGTTACCACCTACGACTATATCATCACCTTTAATAATTATCTACTTAGGTATATAGGTATTTATATGTGGTTACCAAGGTACAAGCTCTCTCTTAGTAAGTATAGCTTAGATTGGCCGTGTGCGAGAAATAATTTTTCTTTATTATCAAGCTACTTTGGCCTACAGATACCTACATTACAAACTCACAAATTTATTTATCATTCCTCATTTTCTTTTTTCTTAGCAACATCTAAAGTAATTTGAAGAAGGTACAGACGCATGCAAATGAGACAAGTTTTTCCCAGCTAATCGTTCAAAAGTGAAATCCGTTATCCAATAATGTTTTTCAAGTTACTTTCGACAGTGAACTTGTTAATGCATCGACAGACACGCTATCGTGTGTTGTGATAATGAATGCATGTGCGATGCAATTGTTGTGTAAGTACGTAGATACGTATCCAATCACGTTTTCGAGATACGAGCTCTGATAAGGGACAATTATTTAATCGTTATTTCATAAGAATATTGTACCGACATCATCTCCTACGAAAAATTTGCTTTTGTCCCGGGATAAAAAGAACCTATTATTATTCCAACCCTGTACCTTATTTATTTCATCCAGACGTTTCTAGTCGTTGTTGCGTGAACGAGTAAAATACATACATTCTCACAAAGTTTTGTATTTATAATGGTAATTTGTATGATATCGAATTAATGGTATGAAAAGACTAATGAAAAATATACTACATAAAACATTTCTAATAGTGTTGCCATATTTATCTGTAAAATTATGAAAATGGCCATAGAATAAGCAACTTTTACTACTAAAGTTTAATAGACTTTTGGTTTGCAATGGCCGAAGTAAAACATAAATGCGGAAAGTTTTGATTTGGTTCGAGATTGTATGCTATTAGTTATTTAGCTTTGAGGTATCATAATAGGCCCCACGCCTATATCTCTCTTTGCCTGTCTTTTCGCGATAAGCACAAAAATTACTAAACGAATTTTCTTACGTTTTTCACATACATACATTTCTTGAATTTTGTCTATATATGGTGGGTTTTTGTTGCTGTACGCACCACGAACGAGTCTCTAGTCCATATTATAAACTAGTGGCTCCCCGCGGTTTCACCCGCGTTCCCGGGATAAAAAGTAGCCTATGTGTTATTCCAGAACATATTCTAGCTCTGTGCCAAATTTCAAGCAGATCCCTTCAGCCGTTGGAGCGTGAAAGAGTAACAAACATCCATACATACATACATCCATACTTACAAACTTTCGCATTTATAATATTAGTAGGATTTACTTATAAAAAATTTATGCAAACCTGAAGCAAGCAGATTAAAAGACTCCACACACAAAAGGATGCTGAAGTACCAGCAAAGATTTATGTGTCACAATCTAATTCTTGAACAATTGTTACTACTATAAAACGGTGTTTAACATAGAAGTGTTCGTCTTCGCCCACATGTTACCAGTTTATTTACTCAGCGACCAACAGCCCGTATCAACGGTTATGTATGCCACTTAACTGGGCTGGAACTACTTGGAAATCGGTGGTGAAGTTGATGGATTGTTGTTAGAGGAGGCACAGACAACCTGCAGTTGGGCGAACAACAAAAGATTGTGTGCAACTCTTTGTTGTTGATGACCGAAGTCTTCGTCTGTTCTTTCGGTTTCAGGGCCTTCGGGTTAAGGTAGTGTTCGTCTGAGGGGAACCCAGCTTGTGTTAAGTATAGTTTTAGAATTAAGCTTTTATTTATTGGTCACTAAGATAGTTACTTTAAGCTTTGATTTGATATTTACATTAATTACTTTGACAAATAAAAATGCTGTTTTACTTTATTGCTGTTTATTTATCGTTATTGCATGAAACAATCTTATATCGCGTCATCCCTATACGTTTATAATATTAGTACGATTGTTGTTCTTACAGTTTGTCTGTTAGTACTTTAATAGTCACTTATATGTTGCTTTCAGTCCCACACATGGGGTTTTACTTGACGTAGAATAATAGTATTATTCATAAGGTAACCATCCATCATGAACACAGAAAACTTATGGTTGTTATATTCTATTCATCATTATACTGTTAAGACATCTATCTACTAGGTCCGGTTCGCTTGTTCTGGCTGACTGACTTTACTCTATTACTTTTAGCATTTACGTATCTAAGCTAGTGCTTACACTTAGTTCTTTAACGCTTCAATAACTTCGAATAGCTATTGAGTCTTCATTTATGACAATAATTACATTTAAATTGAACCAAACACATGTTATTAGAGAAACTGTCTCATTCATGCAAAGTCACGAAGGCACAATTAAATTGAATGGCAACATTTCTTATGCAATAGAAAACGTAATAATTGTTGATGAAGCAGTAACAGTAAAAAGTTTACATCGTTCGCAATTTTCTCTCGCAGTGCGTTTTCTGTTACACAATACAATAGTGTCAGGTCAAGCACCTGCCCGCTCCAATTAGTGACGTCTTCATTGTTCCCGCCAACTAACAACGCAGGGCTGCCAACTGTTTATACCTCATTTAAACCTTAACGATATATATTTCTTATCAATACGGTTTACACATACAAAAGGAATATGAAAGGTAAAATTAAATTGTACACATTAGTTAAATAAACACCTCGGCCCAGAAAAGAAAACTAAAATAGAAATTTTCAATCAAGATATAAGATTCACTGTTTGAAAAGGTGCCAATTTCGATGATGCCAAGTTCAATGAACATGCACGTATTACTATTTCCGTCCTTTCATTATATATTCTACAGCGAATTTAAGTGCAATGTTTTAACACATAATAGGTACATACAATTACAAAAGTAACAGCGAAGGCCAAGGTCAGTAAGATAACAAAAATATTAATGACATCCAAACTTATATCGATAGTTGTACAAGCCCACTAGATGGCGCTGTATTTTTTGCGTAGAATTTCTACATCGCGATGTTAAGAGTCTCCGCGAAATAATGACCCCCTCAGACTAGTTTTACATAGTTATCGCTTCTCGGCCTTTTGGCTAAGATCAAAGTGTAGTATCTGTTCTTTTCAGCTTAATATCTGAAAGTTCCCTCACTGAGGGACCAGTATATTAAACTGATTTTTGTAACCAGACGGGATGTTCGGGGCTCGCTCCACTCCCGTCGCGGGTCGGCCCGGCATTGCAGTGCCGCCGGGATCGGCCCACATATATACTTGTTTATCATACGTATAAGAAACTGATATCGACGAAGGTTCGATAACGGATATTGTCGCGTTGAATATCGTTACGACCGTAGATATAAGAAATCAATCTCTTTCCCCTCACCACTCCTGTCTGAGATCTCTGAGATATGCTTCTCCATGAGATAGTATCTCATAGAGAAGCAGGTAGTCCATGTTCATACAGTATATACTTATTTATTTTTTTATTTAAAAGAATCATAATTACAACGTTAACAATTTCCTTAGATTACTTTCTCATGCCAAACAAAGATTTAGATCTACTATGCCAACGTAATAACATTTTGGAGCAAATCAATTTATAACTATGAACGAGGCAAAAACCCTATTCGTGACTTGGCTTAGCGTGACATTTGCTATTCGGTATTACGTCATTTATGTTTGAGAAAATACGGTCACGCACAAACCCGTTGATATTGACTATTTATCGGAAAAATCTAAGATTTTTGTGAATGGCTTTGTTGTACTGAAGTGATACACGACCGAGGCAATCGAAGATTGGCATAGTGTTTCGTAGGTAATATTTATTTTTTACCATATTCTATTTAAGACTGCAAAAACGAAGTTCATAGTTAAATCCAGTAGCTTTGTTCGCTTTATTCACTTGTGAATAGATCAACTACTTACTTAGTTAATAGTAATAGCGAAACAAAGAAACTCACTCACAAAAACCTACCTGATAATTACTTACCACAAAGGAGTGTTGGTTAATTATGAAACGTAGAAATGAAAACAAACCTTGAAAGCGGTCGCGTGTGAACGAAAGTGCGTAAGTTGAATTACTATGCCAGAAATTTAGTGAATAATTGTAAATAACGAGGTGAATATCAAGATCAAGGCACATACATAATAATATTAAAGTGACATTAGTTGATAACCATTAAATATTTTGAATAAGGTACTGCAACATTTTATTGGACTAACTTTTAAGTAACTAAAACTGAATATTGTATATTCACAAGTCTTGTGTGTGTGTGATAATGGCAGGTGGAACATTCCGACTTTTTTTTTTGCTTCCCCCTGCATCGACTAGCCAGCTATCTATGTCGGAACATAATTTATTCAAAGACAAGAAGGGTTAGGGACGGGTAGAAATGTGACATCATGTATTGTTGATGTAAACCGCTCAAATACTCAATAGATGGCGCTGTACATTTCGCATAGAATTTCTACATCGCGATGTTAAGAGTCTCCGCAAAATAATGACCCCCTCAGACTAGTTTTACATAGTTATCGCTTCTCGGCCTTTTGGCTAAGATCAAAGTGTAGTATCTGTTCTTTTCAGCTTAATATCTGAAAGTTCCTTCACTGAGGGACCAGTATATTAAACTGATTTTTGTAACCAGACGGGATGTTCGGGGCTCGCTCCACTCCCGTCACGGGTCGGCCCGGCATTGCAGTGCCGCCGGGATCGGCCCACATAAATACTTATTACCATATGAATGTTAGTTAGGATTCTGGAGTTTATTGTCCATCAACAGACAACAAGTCTCGAACTCTCGACTCGATTAGTATAACACTAATGGAGAAACATTTATTTTCAGAAGTAGTAATCCTCCGTCATTCCCTCTCTTCCTTTGTTAATTTATTTCATTTCGAATATACGAGCATTCATGGCTTTTTAAATCGGCAGAAAAGGTCCCGCCCGTGATTTATCTCCTGTTTTTTTTATTTCAATAGATCAACCAAAAATATTTACAACCACTGACAACATAATCAGAATGTTCTTCTAAACACTCCTATTTCAAGCACAATTATTGTACTAAATCTACCACATTTTAAACCTGGAACACTGTAACTACGTTTTTCAAATAAGGAACACCGCCAGTGAATCAAACTGTCAACTAATGTCAGGCATTTTGAAATGTTCATATAATTATTTAATTACGTTATTTTATTGAAGAGCTGAGCTGACGAGTTTAATATAAATTGTAAATGCGGCTTCGACATATATGGAAGGCTAAGAAAACATACGTGACTGGAATCTATATTATATTATGGTACTAAATAATAATAGCTAAGTAGGTATGTCCGTTTATATGACGGCAGTAATCTTGGTCGAAAATGGGCAGCCATTTTTTTGTCGTTCTTTGGTTGGCAACTCTGGTTAACATGGAAGAGTGACGTCAGAAAAATATATTGTATATCTACGTAGTCCATATAGGGATTTTCAAGGTTACCTATAGTATTTTTTTTAACACTAATGAGAAGCGGTTACCGTAGCCTAGTATTTAACTCAAATCAAAAAGTAATTTAACATACTTATTCACCTCCTAGTAAGACTTAGAATTTGTTTACAAATGTGTATTTAATTTAAAATCATTTCTTATGTTTCAAATCTGAACACGTAAAGAAGTGATATTAGAATTGTTTACATAACCCAACGCCTCGACCAAAAGGACCAAAACTGACTCTCAAGTGCCAGGTCGCCGTACAGAATAAACTACTGAGTTTCTAAATGTTAGTCAATCTAGGAAATTTATGGCAATATCATGGGACCTAATAAATTTATGATAGTATATAACTAGGTTATAAGGTGGGTCCACCTACGCCAGGTCATATGTCACCACACCTCAAACGTTAAGTAGATGGCTATCCATTTCATTTTCCTAATTGACCCGTTAACCAAATTAGTTTTTTTTTCCACCAAAACCGTGTGAATATGACATTAAGGCCATGTCATTCGTTACAGTTAAGAATTTAATAATAAATAGATCTTGCTACTTATGTACTAAAATACCTACCTACTAGTGGCTTGCATTTGGTCTCTGACCCGTCCATACAAGAAGCTGCCGAAACCTAGGATGGACGGACTTGTCTACTCACAAGTTGTCACCTAACATTATCTATGGCATTCGTATAAGAATGGAACACAACACGATATAATTCTTGTGTTTTAAAGGTATCTCCTGGGACTCAAACTCAGGACCGGGGCTTACCAAATCGCCATTACAGGGCCTTCAATAATGACTATTATGGTTAGCCCAACGGGACAATTGGAAGCTTGTTCTATATATTTAGGGAAAATCATCAGAGGGAGAGCAGATACTCCTCGTCCCAATCGCATTTCCGGGGTTATACATACTATGTTACTAAAGAATACTGTAGCTTACTATAAGTAAAATATTTATTTCAAATCGGACATTGAGTTTTGACGATTACTCGTTATAACCTAACTTACGCTACTTTTATAGTATTTATTAGTATATATGGACTACATTAGCAGGATGTCCGGGGAAAAGGGCATAAATTGTAGTTCTCTCCTAAAATTAACTGCATCCGTCTGTCCGTCTGTCCGGCTGTTAAAACGCTGTCCGTTAACTTAGCGTGTTAGTACTAAACATACGTATGTAGGGCGCTACTCGATTATGAGTATTTAGGTATTAAGTTTTAATCAACTAGTTATTAAAAAAATAAGCTTAAATATTTTTTATGATCATTTTTTCAATCGTGAATTTAAAACCAATCGAATTAGCTTTATATATATAAGTATAAGAAATAAGTGTATTTCTTGCATCAATAAGACCATTTAGCTTTTCCCGATACCAAACTTCCCAAACTTGAAAATCGAACTACGATATAGACAACAAATCGACGCGCGATTTCGAGCATGTCCAATTAATCGAATAACTTCGATAAATCACAATCGATTAATCGTTTCTAATCGTTAGTGAGACACGGTCATAACCCGGCTGTCGATTACATAACAGAATACTGTTTGTAAACACAAATCTGTGTCGATCATTACGTTATGCGATGTTATAGAAACGGAACGCGTGCCTCATCTCGATTCCTCGTAAACCAGAGACAATGTCTCTGCATTAGCGACATTAGCGATACGTTCTGGATTCTAGTGTAGTATCTGGAATGCAGCAGCTGTTTGTATTTTTTTCTTTACTTCACTGTTTCCTATGTCATTACGAGTAAGATAGTCAATATATAATGATAAAATGGCTTTACTGGCTGTTAATTTTGGTTGATTCGATTCTCATTACAGGAACATGTCTGTTTGTCGATATGTAAATAAATATCTATATTAGGATATATTTTTAAAAGTAGCATGTCATTATCATATTCCAAACTCTGTTTAGTCTGGAATCAATTCATCTTTGTGTATATTTACTATTTATTTGTTTATAATTTATACCCAAGAACATAATATCTTAGTAAACACTCAGCAATGAGATCTGCATCTTCACTTCCTTGGCGGTGTTTTCGTCACAAACTTGCGAAACAAAAAGCAGTGCAGTTCTAACATTTGATATTCCCTTTTCTTCTATATCACACATGGTCTACAGAAACCATGGCATCTTTCTGTCTCTGTCTCTCTTTCACACACTTCTATATCACACTCTTGGTCTACAAAGCCATGGGATCTTTCTATCTCTCTCACATACTGAAAGATTGGGTAACATTGCACTCTCTTCAGTATGTTGGATGTCTGTGATCCAGTTTCTCCAACTTTATTGCGTGTGCATGAGAATCACTAGATCTATTTTGTTCGGAACTGGCTGATCGCCAAAAATATACTCCAAGATGTGTGGGATGTGAAATATTCCGTCAAGATGATGTGAAACCCTTTGGAGTACTCTAAAGTTTCACGAAAGCTTTAGACAAGCTTCGTAAGCTATTAAATTACGTATATCGATACCTTAATTTGAAAACCTAATAACTAATTAATAGGAAATACTAAACATAATATTAAAAGCTTAACAGAAAGTAGATGACATCTAGTATCAAAACCGGTCAAAATCTAAATGAAATTTTCGTAATAAAGTGGAGTTATTAAGTTTGCAAATTAAGGTACCGATATGATAGCTAGTACCTCTTTGCTTAATATAGTATGTACCTACTGGTATTTAATTTGGTAAATGGAATGTCAAAAGAAATAGTCCATTTCAATATGTCTTTGCTGTTGAAAACTTTTCGATAGCAAACAATGAATATAACCTATTTTGTAATAACTAAAGCAAATAATTTCAAAGGAAATGAAAAGAAAAGCTTTTGCATTACTATGTTTTGTTTGATATAGTAACATCCAACTTTTGTACGTAAAATATTGAAAGCCCAAACGTGTATTTGGTCCGTAGTTAATTTTATTTCGTAATAGGTGTTTGACCTAGTAAGGCTGATCCCACATTTTTAAATAAAACTACTTTTTTATAGACATAAAAACTCCGTGGTGGAACAGCGTGAAATTGTATGATTCATTTTGACATGCGGTCAGGTAGTCAATGCTTTTTTGTTGAAATGGTCCCAAAAGGGTTTTATATTGATCGTTCTTCGATTATTACCTTGAGTTTGCTATTTTTTACCTATTGTTTGCTATCGAACATTCGCCAACAACACTTTGTAAAGGCATATTGAAATGGAAACATATTATTTTTCTACGAAATGTTTATATTTAACTTGAAATCGGGTTTTAACTTGATTGGAGGCGTTTTTGATATTAAATCGACTAACTACTATGCCATGATACTTTATATTACTTGTAGGATTAACGTGAAAGTATAGGGTACTTAAGGTCTGTCTTGCAAGTTCAAATATACAATGGCAGTTCCAAATTTACAATTTCAAATTGAGAATACAGACGCGTTCCGTTGAGTACATTCGAATGCGTGCGCGTGCCGGAAACTGCTAATGCGGTAACAAGCGGGCATCCGCGCGACCATTGCTGCGTTGGTGCCATACTGGGTGGCGGTGCTCACACTTTGTCACATACCATTAGGGTTGCCATCCGTCCGGGTTTTCCCGGATTCGTCCTAGTTTAGAGGGCGTCCAGGGAAGACTTCATTTATAGGCCGGGTTTAAAATTGGAATCACAGCTAAAAAAAACTTCGTTGAGCAAAAAAAATAAAGTTTCCAAATTTTAGAAATGGCAACCCTACATACAACCAACAAATAATACATATACATATCTATAGAGTACTTGTTTGTTTCATATATTCCGTTACAGACGGCGTTATTTTTGTGCAAGGAAAGTACGTGGAAAAAAACATGTGATGAGAAATTTAACTATCGGTCTAGTATTGCCAATCGAAGCTTGATTCTGATTTATTGCTATTGCAATTGTGTTTTTTATCGATATAAATTGTATCTATCTATATCGACGGTAGAAAGCAATTTTGTCGTATCTAAAAAATAGAGGTTTACAACACCAGAGTAAAATAACACCGGCAGGCTCAATAAATATATTCTTAATTATTTTCTTCAAATAAGGAGAGAAAAAAAATCGATTTTCCTAGATACGACAAAATTGCTTTCTACCGTCGATATATCAATGCTATTATAGGACTAATAATATTATTAATAATAATAATAATAATTTATTTATTGCCAGAAATGTCGTACAGGTTGGTGGTATGGTATTTAAGCTTAGATCTACACATTTCGCTACAGAATAGCATGCAAAATCACAATGTCAATTTGAATCTAAATTACAATAATATGTCACAACTAATACCTAATAAAATTACAATTACATATTTTAAAGTCCAAATCATTTATTTAAGTTTCATGTCATAATTGAAATATTCATTTAATGTGTAAAAACATCTCTCAGTAAGCCACTTAAATAATTTGGCCTTAAACTGTTTTAAAGGGAGGCTTTGATAAGGTTCAGGTAACTTGTTGAATATTTTTATAGCCATAGGATAGCAGCTCCTTTGGTATAAATGGCTTTTTATTTTAGGCAGGAGTAATTTTTCCTGGTATCTGGTACTTATTCTTATGTCACATTGTTTTTTAAATAGGTCAGGGTGCGTTTTTACAAACATACAACATTCGAACAAATATAATGAAGGCACAGGCAATAGTCTTAATTTCACAAAAAGTGGTCGGCACGATGTTAAGGGTGGTACATCACAGAGAGCCCGGACACATTGTTTTTGAGCGACAAATACCTTGTTCACTTGAACTGAGTTGCCCCATAAGGTAATGCCGTATCGGAGCTGAGATGCCACGTAACCGTGATACGCCAAAAGGGCTGTCTTTTGGTTTGTAATCTTAAGAAGTCTCCATAGGGCATACGCAAACCGATTTATTTTAGTGGTGACTTTCTTGATTTGAGATTTCCATGTGCAACTACTATCTATTGTAATACCAAGAAAAGTGACCTCATCTCTTTCATTAATGTTCTGACCATTATAGGATACGCTTATATTATTTTTACATTTCCTATTATAGAATTGAACAACGGAAGATTTATCAACGTTGACTTTCAGATTATTATTGGATAGCCAATCTATAATTAATCCTACAGTTTCATTTATTTCCAAATTATATTCTTTATGGTCATTTTCAGAAATAACAACTGCGATATCATCCGCAAAGAGTGAGTAGTAATGATTCGATATATTAGGAAGATCATTAATATATAGAAGGAATAGCAATGGACCCAATATACTTCCTTGAGGGACGCCAGTGTTTATTTTATTTAGGGTAGACTGATATATAACTTCTTCCTTATTACAATTAACATTAGTTATAGCAGTATATTGTGATCTATTTGTCAGATAGCTTTGGAGCCAATTTAGAGCCATTCCACGTATACCGTACCTTTCACACTTATTTAGAAGTATACTATGATCGACAAAATCGAATGCCTTGCTCATATCAAAAAATACGGAGCAAGTAGGGATGTTTTTATCCACATTTTCCAGAATTTTTGATATGAGATTGTGATGATATTACTAAACATTTTTTAACTAGTTTCTTCAGCAAAAGCAATTTATCCAACCGAGCATTAGGGTCGACGTTTCATGCACGTATGAAGGTCTATTTCATTGAATAAATATATTTCATGTGTCAAAACAGTTTTATATAATGCCCTGAAGTTATCTTTCTGAATCAGAAGTGAACTGTAGATTAAAAAATATAAAATAAATCACAGTTCCCGCGTCCCTTAAGAGAATTCCATCGGTGTCAATAGATTCTTAACCCCAATATAAACTCCAGTTAAATTTAACGCAATATAGTTACCGATGGTTAAATTAGATTGCTTTGTTTGGTTAAAAGGGCGGGTGAGTCGGCGTTATTTGCTTGTTTATATTGTTGCTGAATTTCTTTAGTGTTATTTTCAATTTGTTGTTATGGAATGTTGCGGCTAACGGTATTTAATGAAACGTTTTCAAATTAAATTTATTTATTATATACTAATAATAGGCAGTATATAAACTAGCAGGCAAATAACAGAGATGGGTAAAAAGCGCTATGAGTGGTATTTGCCCTGCAGTGGGGTAACCCAGGCTTTAAATAAATAATAATAACGCAGTACCTACTCTGCGTGCGTCCCTTAGGTACTTAATTCTTACATTAACTTGCAAACTTACATCGTATTTCTAAATGGCGACATTATTACGCCGAGTACAGAATAATCTGTATTTACTTCGTAAACACGCTAAAATCTTAATAATATAAATGCGAAAGTAACTCTGTCTGTCTTTTACGGCTTAACCACTTAACACTTAACCGACTTTGATCGAATTTTCTGCAAATATAGACTTGGGAATGGACATATTTTTTTAAAAGGAAAGTTAAACATCCCCCCGGGAGTGAATCTGCTAGCGTAATCTATGTAACAATATAAAACATTACTTTATTATATTTATTCATTAATTCCAGACAAGTGGGACGCAACCTAATCATCCCGGGCGGTACCCGCACCATAGACGCGACCGGCAAGCTAGTGATGCCCGGCGGCGTGGACCCCCACACGCACTTCGAGCTCGAGATGATGGGCGCGAAGACCGCCGACGACTTCTATAAGGGCACCAGGGCCGCCGTGGCTGGGGGGACCACCACAGTCAGTGAGTACGCTTTATATCCAGGGATGATTTCGTACGTGGAGTCAAATGTTCAAATGTTGATGATTCTGCGATGATTTCTCTTAAATTATGCAACCAATTTTTTTTATAAGACGTTATCACTACATCTTATAAAACAAAGTCGCTTTCCGCGGTCTAAAACAACGCAATGGATATTGATGTGGTTATTTTAATAGATAGAGTGATTCAAGAGGAAGGTTTTTATGTACAATACATGCTTAATATGTTAGCGAAACACTGTCAATTTTGGAGGTTTCTAATGTGATTTATAAATAAGCATTGCACCCGTGCCCAGCTGGGGCGGGTCGCTATTAACAAATAAAACTAGATTAATAATATTTTTATGTAAATCCACAACCTATTAAGGACACTTCGTTTCACAACATGCGTTTTATTTGTAACCTTTAACTATTTATTTACTGTACAGTTTAAAGACTTAAAAATCTCTTACCTTCAATAAATTGAGTAAGTATGTGAACATATCAATTCTTAGGGCTGTGATATGTTACACGGTAACCGTGCCTAGATTTATAATACCTAAATAACTAAGTAGAATAATGTTAAACAAGACGTAAACAATAGGTTCATGATATGTTAAGATTTTATTTTAATTTACACATATAAACTTTTCTATTACAGTCGACTTTGTGTTGCCACAGAAGGGACAATCTCTGATTGAAGCTTACAACAATTGGAGGGAAAAGGCCGATAACAAGGTACTAAATTAAGAATGCATTTTTTTAATAACACAACTCTAATAAGTAGTTTTTTATCTATCAACCCGCAACCATCATCTAGATGAAACTTTATATAAGTTCGTAAAACATTATCATATATTTTTCGATACGTTTTATCCAACCCAATGATGAATAGAAAACAATTTTATTAAAACTTGCTAAAAGCACTAGCGCCATCTAGCGACAATATTCACCCAACGATATGAAACTAGAAATAATTGCAATAACATTCATGCCAAAGGCTTCGCCACCTAGCGAAAAACTCTAAAACTAACTTCATTTTTGTCAGGTATGCTGCGACTACGCCCTCCACGTCGGCGTGACCTGGTGGTCGCCCTCGGTGAAGAAGGAAATGGAACAGCTGGTCTCCGAGAGCTACGGAGTCAACTCCTTCAAGATGTTCATGGCGTATAAAGACGCATGGATGCTGGACGATTATAACCTGTATTGCGCGTTTGAGACGTGCTCAGCTTTGAAGGCAGTGCCTTTGGTGAGTTATGCATGAATTAGTTTTAATTAATAATGTTTGGCATACAAAAATAATATATATTGTTCTTAAGGCAGATAAAACTGTATAGTTAATAAATGTACATGTGATTTTATGTATATAAATCTTAGCTCATCCAATATACACGTGACCAAAAGCTAACAGCATCTTTATATGGTATATTTTTTATTTAGAAATTGATAAATAATTGTTTAGTTATGATTAATTGCTGAGTTTATGGCCTGGAACTGTGCAATACATCGATATTTTATTTACAATATATTTAATTTAATTCATGTAAGTGTTCCACTTTTAAAGGGGTTATTATTATATAATTTGCAGGTTCACGCTGAGAACGGTCACATAATAGCTCGCAACACTGAGAAGCTGCTGGCGGGCGGCGTGACCGGACCCGCGGGGCACCAGCTGTCGCGCGACGAGGAGGTCGAGGGCGAGGCCGTCAACCGGGCCTGTGTCATCGCCAACCAGGTATACACACTTTACTAAATCATAAAGCCATCTGAGGCTAACACCTTCTAGTCCATTAAAAAAACAACTCATAACCTAGAACATTAATAAGTCATAGTGTATAAATTTTATACATTACTAGCTGCCGCCCCGCGGTTTCACCCGCGTAGTTCCCGGTCCCGTGATCACAGGGGGATGAAAAATAGATGTTGCCCGATTCTCAGACCTACTGAATATGCATATGAAATTTCATAAAAATCGGTCAAGCCGTATCGAAGGAGTTTAATCACAAACACCGCGACACGAGAATTTTATATATTACATGACAGAATGGTTGGCATTGTGGTTAGTGACCCTGACTTTCAAGCCGGTCGTGGGTTCGAATCCCAACCAAACATTTGTATGCATAAATATGTCTGTTTGTTCTGTAATTATCTGTACAAGTATGTATTTAAAAGAAGTAAATGTAGTATATCAGCTATCTAATTACCAAGTATATATTATAGGTTGTTTAACTTCACGCTAAGTTCGACCAATAGAAGAATCTTACATAAATCCATCACTGAAAAATGTTGTTATAATGGAGATGTGACTTAGACAAAGTTAGGAAAATTTAGCTTATAACAGTTATAACACAATAAATATTATAGCCTAAGATCTGACCGTAGGATCAAGGGTCTGATCTGTTTTTTGCTTCAAACCATTTTTTCATGAATATTTATAACTAAGAGAATAGATATATCCGAGGGTGCCTATCAAATTTTGGCCGGAAGTATTTTTAATAAAATTATTAAAAAAATTTTTTTGCTAAAGCGTCACGTTCACTTGTTTTTAAGCTATTGCATAGCTTTTATCGCGGGCTCTGAGCGCGGCGACCGAATCAAGAAATTCCGTAACGAAAAAAACCTAACACATCGTCTAACATCGTTTAAGTTCGGCAGACTTCGGCACGGTGTTTGTTTGCTATCTTCTTAACTCTTTGACGTTTTGAAAAAATGTCGTTTGACATTTATAAAAAACAAAACTCAATTTCCGTATTCGCGCGTAATTATTTTGTTTCTATTTCGTGGCAAGGGTACCACGTCATAAAGCCTAAGTATTCAAATACGTATGCACATCAGAATGCATATTATTAAAAAAATGTTTTACGTGACAATGACTTTGAGCGGTAAAATAATTTTAATGTGAATATTCATTCGTATAGTAGGAAGAAGGATGAAATAATAGTAACAATTTAAAACATAACGTGACGTGAGCGGAGCGTAACGCAGTTTCTTGAAGTGTCACCCGGCAAACCAATTTATAAGACGTAGTCACGTCAAAATATATGCTCAAGTATTTTTACAATGTACAAGGCGTCCTTTCTAACCTAACCTTTGTTTAAATCCAAATGTATCATTTATTTAGTACATGTAGCGGCCATTTGCATTTCTAAGCACGCGATGTTGGCGTATTGGTACAAATGTTTGTACGTTGGGCCAACATGGCAATGAAATTAGACCTTTTCTCTAAGATTTATATGAGCTAGTACTTATATATTTTTAAGCTATTGCATAGCTTTTATCGCGGGCTCTGAGCGCGGCGACCGAATCAAGAAATTCCGTAACGAAAAAAACCTAACACCCCCCACTCCGACGGGCAAGGAGGTGTGGCTTGAAGGCCGTGCATCGTCTAACGTCGTTTCAGTTCGGCAGTCTTCGACTCGACACGGCGTTGTGTGCGATTAGACGTATTGTACGACTCTACGAAACTCGCACGACTCGAGACGAGCTGCTCCGAAATCGGACGAATACATAAGCTGCTTATGAGAAAGTATATTGGTGTATATGTATTTATGTACAACAGTGAATAGCTGTACTTGTAAAATTTGTGTATGAAGTGTTTTGAATATGAATGAACAAAGTGCATTTATTATTAAAATAAATAAATAAAATTATAATTGCATAAGTTGATACAAAATGCTATGCAATGCAATAGCTTTACCGCGGCAGTCCCCGAGTGCCTCACGTAATTTTTTTTAATAAAATCTCGTCTACGTCACGGCAATTTATATAAAGATTCTAAAAAATCACGGGTGCCTTCGCCCATTTGCCCGCACCTCCTCGCAGCCAGTTGTAAACAGGTATGATATTGATACACTTTAGCGCTCATAACGTACATCTATGAATTATATATCAAATTAAAGCTATTTTTTTTCTATTATTTATCATATATGGGTGCCTAATTAAATTCGGCCGCAAATAAGGGTTGCCGGGTGTTAAAGATGATAAATATTGTAGGTAGAGTGAAAGAGAGTTAGCGGCGCTAACTTGTCGTGAAACATTATAAAACATAAAAAACCAAACAAATTGTTGTTGTTTTATTTATTTATCTAAAAATTATTTGATTAATGAACATAAATTAAAATTTATAAAGATGAAGACGTGTTTTCTGTGTAACGAAAAAAGCAATGTACCTACTCAACTTTGATAATGCATCATTCATAAAGTGCTCGCAAATGTTATTGTTTCATAAAAACAATATATATCAAATCATGACATGAAAAAAATGGCTGCCTGCTATTATTTATATTATATATCATCACGCTACGACCAATAGGAGCGGAGCAGCAATGAAGAATGTTTCAAAATCGGTAGTTTTTTTCCTTTTGAGAGCTTCCACTGCGTGCGCTGCGTTAACGGTAAATGTTTCGCAGAAACAATGTTTGATAAAACTGTTTCCCTTCAATAGTCCTAAAACCTCCCCTATCATCGAGGGGGTTTAGGCCATAGTCCACCACGCGGGCCTAGTGCGGATTGGCGGACTACACATGCCTTTAATTGTGACAACTTGGGCATGGAGGTTTCCTCACGATGTTTTCCTTCACTGAAAGCCAGTGGTGTGAATCCGTACATAAGTTTTTGTAAACTCAGAGGTCAGGGATTTGAACCTGCACCCTCATGATCGTGAGTCGGTGCGTTCTCAACTGAGTCATCACGGCTTATGGATATTACCTCATTGCAGGCAAATTCCCCGCTGTACATAGTGCATATGATGTCGAAGAGCGCGGTCCAAGCTGTGCGGATCGCACGGAACAGGCAACGGCAGCCCATCTACGGGGAGACATTGGCAGCTACTATTGGGACTGATGGTAAGTTACTGAGAAATGTCTTAGATATTTAATTAATAAATAAAGCAACACGTACAAAAACTATGCAAATTTTAAAACTCAATCAGCATGTTAGTATGAATAAATCAATTTAGTGTTAGACTTTATTTAATACACAGTATATATTTAAAGTAGGAAATTTTTCGTAATTGACGGAAAATCGCTATCTCATGCTATGTGAAAGTTACTGCGTATATGTTTAACATTGCGCTATTTCTTGGACATTTTTGATATTTCAAATACAGCTTGGCAAAAAAGAGTGTGGAATAAATGAGGTCGCTACTATCGCACCTGTGGCAACCCCGGATACTACGACTGAAAACTTTTTGATACTTGTTATTTTTGGGATATGATTCCAATCCCGAGTGGTTCAATCCCTCGGAAGGCTTAAATGTCCAGTATTTACAATGTTTATAGTGGGCGGTGGTGGATACCTCCCACAGACATGACAGACAAATAATAATGCCTCCGAGGGCAGTCTAATTGTGGGATTGTTAGGAATTGATGATAATAATTTGGGTACGAGGTTAAGAAAAAAACATTTTTTTTAAAAGCAATATTTTATTACAATGCAAACTATTCAAAACACTTTCATCTAAGTACTTAACACCGAAAAGTCCACATTTTGGCTCGAGCTTCCTGCCACTCCAGAATCACTAGAATATTCTGAAAAATCACTGAGATGACATTTGTTTCACCTACTTTAACAATTTTTCTTACTGTTGTTCCTAAAACAAAAATAAAGTTTTTTATTATTAGTTTCCGACTCATTATTATCAAGTATCAATAATGGAGGTTAGAGTATACGAGACTTTTCAAACTACAAAACATAACCTCAACTTTAAATTTCTATAAACAACACTAAAACTTACTTAAATCTGCGTATCAACAAAACTACGCATGGAAAACATTTATAAAACCTTATTTTAAGGTACAATGACTTATTTAAGGTACATAAATACCTGTCATATCAGCAGTTCTTTGGTAAACATTGTCGATATCGGACAAAACTTATCCCGCTTGAGATTCGGCCAAACACCGCGTAAGGACGTGGTAAATCACTGTTCTGCCACTACTGCGAATATTTTTATTCATTTTGAATAGTAAATTATGCAACGTAAGCTGATAATTTAGGGAAATTTACGAAAAACAACTACAATACACGCACTGTTGACACAGAATGTACTTGCAGTTGACAAGTGAAGCATGTTGCCACAATCATCGATTTTTAGTTCCAACTGTCACCGCGTCAGACTCTTATTTGCCAAGCTGTACGTTTGTCTTCGTGGTTTATGCCAATTTTTTTTGGAAATTCGTAAATTTTTCGACATAATACAGTGTTGTTCTCGGTGTGTGCGATAACACCATGGCTCTAAATTGGATATTGTATGTGGTTCCAGGCAGCCACTACCGCAACTCGTGCTTCCGCCACGCCGCCGCGCACGTGCTGTCCCCGCCGCTGCGCCCCGACCCCGCCACGCCGCAGGCCATGGCCGAGGCTCTCGCCGAGTTAGTATCCACTACTATCCATCACTATCCACTACCCTCCACCCACTATCCACTACCCCCCTAACTACCCACTCACTATCCACCACTATCCACTACCCTCCACCCACTATCCACTACTATCCACCACTATCCACTACCCGCATGACACTCCGGATACTAACCGTACTATACAATCTTTTTGAAGATTAAAGATACAATTTGACTGATATGTTAGCTTGATGATTGTTGCCCGCCCCGGACAAACATTTACGTCCATTGCATGAACTGTTGGTTTTCTGTCAAGGTCCGAGAAACATTTATTAACAGCAACACAAAATATCAAAATAAGTATTAATATAGGTACAAAAGATATTTAAAACATAATACATGATGTGAAGGAGTAACAAACATTCACACATACTCACAGACTTAAACATATTAACAATATATGCTCCATTAGTTTGAAATCAGATTGTGTAAAAATGTCCCAGGATATTAAATTTTTTTTTTATTTATATAAATGTTATTTTCAGCGACTATTTACAAGTGATAGCGAGCGACAACTGCACCTTCCACGAGAAGGACAAGCAGCTCGGCAAGGACGACTTCTCCAAGATCCCCAACGGAGTGAACGGCGTCGAGGACCGCATGGCCATACTGTGGCAGAAGGCCGTCAACACCGGTCAGTTATATACCACTATTTGACTAATTTTATAAAAAACTAAATCGATTATAACATCGCTATATAAAAATTATGTTTATTTTGTGTTTGGGTCAACATCTTTTCAAATAAGCTTCTGTTATTACATAAAAAGAAAATAATAAGGAGGGTTTTAAATAAAAGTATGATAAATAGAAAGTATGTTTCAAATCGTTATCGTGATCCTGAAAGAGTAAACTATAGGTACTCTATAACTTTATGAACAACTTAAACAATCTCAGCCATAAACGTTTTTTAAACAAGTTGTTCAAAAATTAATGCTTAATCTATAAATAGTGACTCTTCATGTGCTTGTGAAGGCCTATTTGAATAAAAAAGATTTTGATTTGATTGATTTGTCTAACTCCCAACGACTTAGCATCACCAACAACTTGACATAACTATTCCCTTCAGGTTTAATGGACCCGTGCCGTTTCGTGGCGGTGACAAGCACCACGGCGGCGAAGATCTTCAACCTGTGGCCGAGCAAGGGCCGCGTAGAAGTGGGCAGTGACGCCGACGTGGTGGTGTGGGACCCGCGCCTCGAGAGGACCATCTCCGCCAAGGAACACCACCATGCTATCGACTTCAATATCTTCGAGGTACCTCATTTTATATCTATTAGCGGACCCGGCAGACTTCGTTCTGCCCACCAGCGCCACCTACCGGGTCCAATTTGATGTATTATACATAAAAACCTTCCCCATGAAATACTCCGTAATTTGGTGAAACTGCATGAAAATCTGTTCAGTAATTTTTGTGTTCATCGCGTTCAGACAGACAGACAGAGGCGGCGGGAACTTTGTTTTATATATATAGAAGTATACATATCACTACATATTATAAAACAAATTCGCTTTCCGCTGTCTGTCCCTAGGTCTTCTTAAATCTTTAAAACTACGCAACGGATTTTGATGCGTTTTTTTAATAGATAAAATGAAGCAAGAGGAAGGTTTTTTTTATATACAATACATGCATAATATGTTAGAGAAAAACAAAAAATGTAATTTCCAGGGTCAGCACGTGGTGGGCGGTCCTCAGTTCGTCATCGTGAACGGTCGGGTGTGCCTCGACGACGGGGATCTCAGAGTCGCTGAAGGTAACTATTCATTTTTTTATGATAATAAAATCACTTGTCATCATCATATACGTCTCCACCGAGGAGCTCGAGCCTCCCCTAACATCGAGGGGGTTTAGGCCCGATTTACCCTTTGGTACAGGACCCTCAAAGAGGCACAGGTCTAACGTCCAAATATATTAACCCTAGTACTAAAATCGCCTTATTTATAACAGGTTTCGGCAGATTCATTAAGACTCCACCGAACAGCCCGTTCGTGTTCGGCGAGGAGGGAGCTGAAGACACGCCGCTGAACGATCACCCGCGGGAGACCTCCGCCAAGGTCACCAACGGAAATAACGCTCCTACTGGTACTCAGTTTGATACTCAGTCTTTGCAATGTAAAAATAATAAAAAAATAGATATGAATTACTCATTTACTTATACTACTTCTTACTTACTTACCCACTTACTTACTCACTTACTCATTTTTTGGAGGCGGTTAAAATGATATTTAATTTTACAGGAAAATAAACTTAATAGTTTAAATCACAGTTTTTTTAGATATTATTTTTGGTTTATCGAACAATTTATTCTGGATATTATTAATTGTTTCAGTAAACTCGATGAGATGTATTTATCCATAATAGATTCAAATATGCCTTCACTATAGCTTTTGACTGACTTTAAGACTCCACAAGTAAATTATATTACCAGACATAACCCAACCGTGCATTGATAGGATGTTATTATAATAAAGTCTTTGAAACAAACCTTTGGGTTAGTTGCCAACTATTACATTTGTTTTACTACTATATTTCCACTTAAAATGACAAAATATTCACTGACTATATAAAAACATCAAATCAAATCTTTACTAATATTATAATGCTGAGTGTTGATTTGTTTGCTTGAATATTACATTGTCCATTTATCGAGGAAGGCTATATTTGATGTATATTTGTGTATCAGAGCTGAAGCTGGTGCACAAGCAGCTGGACGAGGCGTCGCTGGCGTCGGGCTGCAGCACGCCCACGGGCCGCAAGATGCGCGAGCCGGGCCAGCGGGACCTGCAGAACTCCACCTTCTCCATCAGCCGTCAGTATACGCACTTATTTATACACTAGCTGCCTCCCCGCGGTCTTACCCGCGTAGTTCCCATTCCCGTGGGAATACAGGGATAAAATATAGCCTATGTTACTCGGGGATAATGTAGCTTTCCAAAGGTGAAAGAATTTTTGAAATCGGTCTAGTTGTTTCGGAGCCTATTATTATTATTATTACTATATACATATATTATATTCATTACAAACAAACAAACAAACAAATCTTTCCTCTTTATTATATTAGTATAGATTTAGATTTAGGTGGTAATATTATGTACGGAATGAGTTTTGATGGCATCATAAATGTTCTGGAACAGTAAATAAATAAATCAGTACTTCATATACTTGGTATAAATTTTATTTTATTCAAACTAGAAAAAATATTAATACCATGCTCATAGGTTAGATAGACGATAGCTAGATATAAATATTTGAAATAAATGCACTTATATGATAAATTCATAATTCGCAACCATAATGATACATCATTATATGTTTTAAATGAATCGTCTTAATGAAATTATTGATAAAATAGTGAATAACTACATTCATTTCGACACATAATTTCTAAGACTGTTTACAAAAACCATTTTATTTTCTCAAAAGTTTTCAATTACAATCACAACTTTTCTTTAGATCTTATACTAGCTGACCCGGCAGACTTCGTACTGCCCCAATCTATCTATACTTATAATAAATCTGTAGAGAGGTCAATTCTGTACATGAAATACATTTTCAAAATAACTATCAGGGGGTGTTTAGTGATCGATACTGATGCCAAAAATGCAATCAGTAAATTTTTTGTCTGTCTGTCTGTATGTTCCTTATAGAAACAAAAACTACTGGACGGATTTTAATGAAACTTGGTACAATTATTCTTCATACTCCTGGGCAGGTTATAGGATACTTTTCATCACGCTACAATCAATAGGAGCAGAGTAGTGAAGGGAAACTTTGGGAAAACGGGAGAAGTAACTCCATTTTTTAAGCTTCCGTCGCGTGTGCAGCCTTAATGGTTAAAGATACATAGAAATCATGTATGACGGAAATATTCTACATAAAATGTCAAAAAAGCATCTTGCACCAGCATACGTCCATCTTTTATGGTTGACTCTCAATAACACGTGTAACTCCTGATAGCTTAGCAGTTCGGAGCATTCTGATTATATTTGTTTACTCTAACGTTTATAATACTCTCATTCATCCCTAATTTAAAAAAGTTTACATTATTACCCATTCAATAAAAAAATAATCATAGAAATCGGTATAGACACACCAAAATTATAGATGAAATAAGCCATACTAACCTTCTACGTAAACGAAGTCGCGGGTTAAAGTTAGAGTTAGCCCAAAGAAACTATTCCACGCGAACGAAGTCGCGGGCAGAAGCTAGTCTATACTAATATTATAAAGGAGTAGAGTTTGTTTGTTTGCTTGAACGCGCTAATCTCAGAAAGTTCTGGTCCGATTTGAAAAATTATTTCGCCATTAGATAGTACATTTATCGAGAAAGGCTATAGGCTATATATCATCACGCTATGACCAATAGGAGCGGAGCACCAATAAATAATGTTTCAAAAGCGGGAGATTTATTTTCCTGTTGAGAGCTTCCGCTGCGAACGCTGCGTAAACGGTTAAAGTTTCCCTAAAATGATGTAGAACAGAATTGTTCCCCTTCAAAAGTTCAAAAAAAACAGCGTCAGCATATGTCTATCTGTTAAGGTTGCCTCACTATAACCATTTTTCTACTAACCAAATTTGTTCTAAAATAATGCATTATTTGTGAAGGTGTTTTTATAAAGATGATATTAATCCTTATCCAAATAAATACCTTATTCATAAGAAGTATTTAATTTAAAACAAAATTTCCATTTACATCATTCGATTTCAATGAATATCTTAGGAGATATCGCAAATTTAAAATTACATAGCCGCAAAATAATGATCAAGTACTATGCGCGCCTTTAAGCGCTGGGCCGCCGTGCACGGGCAGTCATCAGTTGGCTCTGCGAGTCCATCCTTCTACGTAAATGAAGTCGCGTGTTGAAAGTTAGCGTTAGCACAAAGTAACTATTCCACGCGGACGGAGTCGCGGGCAGAAGCTAGTCTATACTAATATTATAAAGGAGTAGAGTTTGTTTGTTTGCTTGAACGCGCTAATCTCAGAAAGTTCTGGTCCGATTTGAAAAATTATTTCGCCATTAGATAGTACATTTATCGAGGAAGGCTATAGGCTATATATCATCAGTCATCACGCTATGACCAATAGGAGCGGAGCACCAATAAATAATGTTTCAAAATCGGGAGATTTATTTTCCTGTTGAGAGCTTCCGCTGCGAACGCTGCGTAAACGGTTAAAGTTTCCCTAAAATGATGTAGAACAGAATTGTTTCCCTTCAAAAGTTCAAAAAAAACAGCGTCAGCATATGTCTATCTGTTAAGGTTGGCTCACTATAACCATTTTTCTACTAACCAAATTTGTTCTAAAATAATGCATTATTTGTGAAGGTGTTTTTATAAAGATGATATTAATCCTTATCCAAATAAATACCTTATTCATAAGAAGTATTTAATTTAAAACAAAATTGCCATTTACATCATTCGATTTCAATGAATATCTTAGGAGATATCGCAAATTTAAAATTACATAGCCGCAAAATAATGATCAAGTACTGTGCGCGCCTTTAAGCGCTGGGCCGGCGTGCACGGGCAGTCATCAGTTGGCTCTGCGAGTCCATCCTTCTACGTAAATGAAGTCGCGTGTTGAAAGTTAGCGTTAGCACAAAGTAACTATTCCACGCGGACGGAGTCGCGGGCAGAAGCTAGTACATCTATACTAATATTATAAAGCGGTAGAGTTTGTTTGTTTGTTTGCTTCAACACGCTAATCTCAGAAACTACTTGTCCGATTAGAAAAATTATTTCAGTATTAGAGAGGCCATTTATTGAGGAAGGCTATAGGCTATATATTATCACGCTACGACCAATAGGAGCAGAGTACCAATCATCAACAGTTCATATAGGTACGTCTCCACCGAGGAGCTCGAGCCTCCCCTAACATCGAGGGGGCTTTAGGCCATAGTCCACCACGCGGGCCTAGTGAGGATTGGCGGACTTCGCATGCCTTTAATTGTGACATCTCAGGCATGCAGGTTTCCTCACGATGTTTTCCTTCACCGAAAGCCAGTGGTGTGAATCCGTACGTAAGTTTTTATAAACTCAGAGGTACGGGCCAGGGATTTGAACCGGCACCCTCACGATCGTGAGTCGGTCCGTTCCCAACTGAGCCACCACGGCTTACCAATGAAGAATGTTTAAAAATCGGGAGATTTTTTTTCCTTTAAACGGTTTCATGTGCACGAACACCAAAAGGCTTCTCTACAGGTGCGCATGTATAAGCTGACAGATTTCGTCACCATCAAGCGAGGTGTGAGGCAAGGGGATACTCTCTTGCCAAAGCTCTTCACTAATATGCTAGAAGACGTAATTAAATCTCTAGACTGGGAAGAGAGAGGAATAAATATAAATGGCACACGCATGTCACACCTGCGTTTTGCTGACGACCTTCTTCTACTATCTGAGAACGTTGCTGATCTTCAATCTATGCTTACAGAACTACACGAAGCATCCCTGAAAGTGGGTCTACGTATGAACATGTTCAACACCAAGCTCATGGCTAGTCATCCAATTGGAACAGCAACCAGTAATGTGGGTGACACCCCAATAGAACATGTAGACCACTACATCTATCTTGGACGTCGTTTGTCGTTTGACCGGGAGTCTCAGGTGAAGGAGATTGCTAGACGGATCCAGTTAGGTTGGGCTGAATTTGGGAAACTTGATGAATGATGATGAATCTTCCGCTCTAATCCTCAGTGTCTGAAGACCAAGGCATTTAACCAGTGCATTCTGCCTATCGTCACCTATGGTGCTGAAACATGGTCGCTTACAAAAGGCGACATGTATAAAATAATGGTTGCCCAAAGAGCCATGGAGCGAACCATGCTGGGCATCTCCCTCGTGGACCGAAAACCCAACGTCGAAATAGGACGTAAAACGCAAGTCGTGGATGTGGGTAAACGGATCACGGGATTAAAGTGGGGTTGGGCGGGACATCTGGCAAGGCTGGATGACGGAAGATGGGCTAAAGCTATTACAGAGTGGTGGCCAAGAGAGACACAGGAAACCGGGTAGACCACCGGCTCGGTGGGTAGACGACATTGTCGGAGCAGCGGGTAAGCAGTGGATGTAATTGGCAAAGGACCGTATAAAGAGGCATAAAAATAAGGAGACCTATGCTCAGCAGTGGGTTATTACGGGCTGATTAAATAGATAGAAAGAATGTTAAGTAGAAGGATGCACTCATAGATATGGTAACACAATATCGTATAACTTTTTTCCGTGTTTTGAAGTACGACAGGATGGATTGACATATTACAGTTGGTTGTCAAATCTAATGTCAAATATTATGATTGCGTTCAAAAGTTTAAATTGTGACTAAACTTAAAGTTGATCAATTTAAAAACCGACCAAATTAAAAATCAGGCATTATTCGGTATTATTTTCGGAAATTAAAAATTAAATAAGTAATAAATGTTTAATATAATGCAAATGTCTAAAAAGAACAAATATAACAGTTCCGAACTTTCGAGACATTTTACATAAAATCATTTCTGAACGCACACATGAATGTAATATTTGACAGTATAGGACAACATATGTTTGACATCTAATAAACAAATCAGCATTTATTGAAATGATTAAGTATTAATTTCACATATCGAGTATTCATTGTTTTTAAGATGTATTCTGCTATTCGGGGCGGAGACAAATCCAACGAATCAATAACCATGAAAATTGATTCAGCAGATCTCGAGTTATAAGTGTTGAAACAAACCCGACTTTCTTTTATATATATAGATTATGTACCTATGTATTAAATGAGTTGGTATTTCAAAACAATAACATATATCATTTCCCATTACAGAAGAGGTGGAGGGTCTGGACACGAAGACGTCAGTACGCGTGAGGAACCCGCCGGGCGGCAAGTCCTCCGGCCTGTGGTAAGCGGCGGTCACCCATCCGGACAACGCACTTGGAGACAGCTTTATAGCATGTGGCGTCTTTTACTTGTGAAATTATCATAAAAACGTAAATCGAAGCATTATTAAGTTCTTTGATAAACGCATTTACATATAACAAAGGATAAAATCTAAAAAAACTTTTTAAAGGGTCGTTTCACAAGTAAAAGACACCGTGAAAGCTTGGGGCAGCTAAGAACCAATTCTAGATTATTTCGTTCGTAACCCAAAGCTTTTAGAATACAATTTGTATGTTAGACTGTTTAAATTAGGACATGACATAGCAACGGTTTTTATTCATTATTATATAACGTGTTGTTTACTCGGTTTATTGCTGACTGATCTATATGGACCTATAATATGTGTAAGTCTTGATTGTAAAAGTATTTTACTCCGGTTTTCGTTCGAACGGTACAAACAGATATAGCATTTTATAAAGTAATCTAGACGTGTTTTGAACAATGAATAATAAATTTGAAAGAAACTTTTACAAACAAGGCACTTGACTACTTATACAATAGTTACAGTAGATGCAATACTGTACGTTAGTTGTATGTAAAATTTTTGACAAATTCTACCAACACTTACTACCCATAATATAGACTAGTTTTTAACATTTTTTAAAACTAGCATAGATTCCTATTTGATTCCAAAATATCAATAAATAGATTTCACACCACCACTAGAGTAGGCACTTCCATATGTTTTCCAAATCCCAAAAGTGTCAAAACATAATTATTTGTTTAAAAAGAGCATTTAAAATCAGTTTTTACAACCATTATTTATTAATCATCATTTTCACTATACACTATATTTTATTGTAGGTAAAAATGTACGTGAGAAATAAAATATGAATGTCGTGCTTAATGTGATGAAAAATTGTTTTGTCTACTCGTTTATTATAAGTATTTAGCGTGTAAGGTTATTGTTTTTATACTAAGCACCTTTTAACTGACTATAGCGAAGAAAATGTGGTATTTTCATCTTGAATCACGTTCTCTTTTGAAGATACCAAAACGTTTTAATAAAACCAAATTACTTCAATATTAACAACGCGAAGGTAAAGCAAAATATGACCATTATCAGTTTGGGAATAAAGTACATACACATACTTACAGGTTTTTATGATCACAGTAAAAACCGATTGTTTGTGAAACTAATCTATTGCTACAACTACATCAGTTATTACCAAACTGTAGATGGTATGACATTTTGCTTGTTTCTGTACCTTCTCCCTTGCCGCCGGCATTTAAAAAATCAATCACTCGTTATTCATTTGCTTGTAAGACTAATTTATTAAAATGTAAGATGGATTAAGGAAATCTAAAATGTTTTCATTGTAATAAACCTTTACATTTTAAGGTTTCGCTTTAAAATGTGAATCCCAGTACAAATGTATGACCCGAAGTTTTTAGCGGTTTCCTTAATGCCCACCCTAGTCTTGCGTTCTGCATCACAATTATATAGCGTTTTACATTTTCATTTTTCTAAATGTATATTCTCTATTATGCATTGTCACAAATTAAACAATGTAATCTCAATATGATTGTTTTTTTTTCTTATTTTCTTTCAAATATTAAATTTCCCATTGACAAGTAAAAATCCCAACAGCATAATGATCTCTTAATGCTGCGATATGACAGTTTCTTGACTATTAAGAAAATATAAAAAAAAAAAACAAAATAAATAATATTGCCGCGACCATAGTTTTGGTAGTATATGAGTTTATATGACAGCCCGGTTGGCTTTGTGGTTAGTAACCCTGACTGACCAGGATCGAACCCACGACTCTCAATCCGCGGTTCGTGGGTTCGAATCCCAGCCAGGACAAACATTTGTATGCATGAATAGGTCTGTTTGCTGTGTCTGGATCTAAATATCTTTATAAGTATGTATTTAAAAGTGGTATATCAGCTATCTGGTTACCATATCACAACATCTTAGTTTGCAATCAGATTGGCCGTGTGTGAAAAATGTCCCAGGATATTTATTTATTTTTATGTATAGGCAAAATCGTGATACCACATTTGCCCACTAGAGGCGCTGCATCAATTTTTTCAAGTAAAATGCATTAAAAATAAAACAATGTAATACAATTTTATGTTGTTTATTAAAATAATATTCGTTCAACTGAACACAAGACAATGGGACCAGACCTAAAAAAATCAGTTCTCTAATTTGACAAATTTCTCTACAAAAAAATAACCAGCTCGACGTAGGAGCCGCTTGTCTTTACCCTCTTAACAATAAAAACAACCTATAAAATCTATCAACATAAAAGACCATTCAGAGGTATCGGGTACATATACCAAACGTTTGTTTATATCAGTTAAGTATTATAGTTAAATTTGGCACGAGTGTAAAGTTTCATTCACTGTCCATAAATATTTCCCTGGCTATCTGTGAGTTCTAGATGGTTTTGGCACGGCGCTAACTTAACCGAACTTAATCAAAAGAACATTATAATTTTTTGACAAAATAATCATGTAAATTACTTCTGTCGGACGAACAAAAAATACTCCATATTAATTTTCATAAATTCAATAAAACCTTAGCAATTAAATTTAAGGTAAAAAAAAATCTAATTTAATTATCCAAACTATACAGTACCCATAATAATCAGTATTGCACAAGTTGGTTTTTATGCAAAATCATACAAATAATTAATTGTGTCTTGATATTGTATTAGATTTAGATATTGAACTATGCATGCACTCCCATGCTGGACATAGCTTTAAGTATATAACGACCATTAGTAACAAAGTAAAACAAGAGTGTTTCAATCAGCCATCATAATTAATAATACTATATACCTAAAAAAATCAAGTTGATCTCTCAATAGAATACTTCAGTATGTTTATTCACTCATTATTTGAGATGTATGTTTTGTCATTTCAATCAAAAAAGTAAGAATATCATAACTTGTTTAAAATTAAAAAAACTGATATCGATCCGTGTCCGTCAAATAAAAATCATATTTCAACAATCCAATATAAAATCGAGAGCACAATTATTTTGTTTATCAATAAGTCATGGGCGTGATATTGCAATTAACAACGTTAAAATTCTTAATAATAACAATTAAAAAAAGTAATTAACAAAAAGTATTTTTCACGTCGGATAATAAAACAAACCATCCGAGAACTATCCGAGGGTACTAACGCTTCCTTTATATAAATGCACAATTTTAATACCAAATAATGTTCTAAATATTCATGAATTACAAAATTTATTTACAAAAATCCGACTCCTAGCTGTTGGGATGGGATGGCGATTGTCAAAATCATATAAAAATCATATTTTGTGTTGATTTTAAAATCATCTTGCGACATATAGTTCTGAGTCAGTATTCAACTAATATTTTTTTCTTTTAAACTTCTTTTTTATATATAGTAATAATGTATGTATACATATGTAAGTAGCATAGTACACTTATGACTAATATGACACAGTTAGATTAACCCTAATATTTTATACATTTACATCATGTATGTACTTACACATATACAAAGGTTGATGTTGCTACCGAATGACCTTTAGTTACAATTTTATCAAAAAACATGCTTTATTTCATGCAATTAAAACGTTAACATCTTTTTGAAGATCTATATAACATAACATTTCACTATTCAAAACATAAATCGATTTCATTTCGCAAATCATAAAATATAGTTACAAATCCGTTCTATCAAATATATAAATTATTTCAATAAAAAAATAAATAGATATAATATGGTGTTACTGGCTGTGATAAGTTTTAGACGCCTTTAATATATTTCAATGAATAAAAACTTTAATTAAAAAGTATATGTATATTTAATTAATTATATGAATAATAAATTGTAACATGGCCAGTAGCACCACGATATCAAACGCGGCGAATAATAACCGATAACAAATCAAGGTCCAGTTGGAACCAAAGGCCAGTCGGTGCAGCACCATATAATTTATAAATTTCACTCATACAATTTCTAATCTATACTACGACAGTCTAACAGTTCCGTACAACGGAAAATCAATTTTCCCTCCGCTCTGCGTTAAAATTAACTTTTTACACGGGCATATCGCGGAGGGAAAACACATTATTACAAAATTAAAATTACAAAAAAAAAGTCTAAAACTGATGACGTATAACGCTATTGGAACCTTAATATGCTGCAGGCCGTAGCACGGTGGAGTGCTGTGCAGTGGTCGACAGAATCGAATATTTACTCCGGTACTAAGTATCAAGCGTAAAAACGAAGGCGAAATATATATTTCAAGCAAATATTGTTTAATTGATGCATAAATTGCACTCATGCAATGTTCTATGAAGTAAATAAATAACCTGGACCATAAGCGATCCGCTGACGCAGTTCAAAATGAGGCTTTAACATTATAATTATTAGGCTTTAATTCAGTAACTATTTTATTATAAGCAGAAATATTATTTGTGCCAGTTTAAACATCAATTAACCTCAATATTTTTAGTCATTACAATTTAAAAACTTTAAAAGTATTTTATATTATGTTTTTTAAGCAAATGCAAGGTCCAGTCCAAAAAGAACGATATAACAAAAGAGAGCAGTCGTGCGATACCATTTCAAATGACAGTCAAAATAAATATTACTGTAGACAACTTTACTGTTTATCTATCAATGTTAATAAATTATTATGTATAGTGGTAAATGTTATTTAAATAATCAGATAAAGGTAGTACAAGCCATTATTCTTCAATTTTAATATTTATATACAGGTGGCGAAATTAAAAATAGTTACATATAAAGATATATAAGATCGAATATGTCTTTTGATAAGATGTGTGTACTAATTATACAAAGTAAAAAGAAACTTTTTATTTATTAATTATTAAATTCGATTAATTTCGCCACTGTACTTATTTATCTGCTTTCAATTCAGACAACATTTACTATTATTCAATATTTTGTCGACATGTTGAAGAGTTGACTTATCACCACAAAATAATGCGGCATAACATTCCATACTTTTGTTACCCAAATATTTTGACTTCAAAAACAAAATCAGCGACATCTATCGGGAGGGATGAAAACCTTTTAGCATACGAGTGATTAAAGCTACCAAAAATATCCGCATAAGGTGACTCATAATTTCTTGAATGGATTTATAGATATGGCGGTTTGATAAGCTAAAAATAAGTTTAGATAAGTGTAAAACCATATATTTTATTGAAAATGGATATGCAATCATAAGTTAGAGTGAGATTGTGAAACCCGTCTATGCCACTAGATGTCGCTAAAATGGATTTATTATTACTCAAAATGTTGGTTGAAAATGGCACACGAAAATGCGACTAGTTATTAAAATTATCGAAAACATATGGATAATAAAAGCATGGACTCATTATTAAAATAGAAATGCACGTAAATGACTTGATTCGGACTCATTAATTTTGAGATCACAATAACTGATTGTTTCTCAATTAAAATAATTTGTTTTTCCAAGTAGGTACTGTCACTATAATCAAAGTTGTTAAACTGATAATTACACATATAACTCAGCACTATTAAAACTGTCAATTTGATAAGTATATAATATGTCATCGATATAATATGTTGCTTAGTACACTGAGTATTTAAATAACGAAGTTTCACATAAAGATATTTCGAAGATTTTAACTTATATAAAGAACAATAACTCAGTTATTCAAATACTCAGAACTATGAGCATTTGGTTACAGTAACAGTCTGTTAAAAAAAGAAAGTTGATTATTGTCAGTCAGAAATACCAAACATTTGGTCAAAAAAATGATGTAAAAAAAATTATCCACTTTAGGCCTATATAGATTTCAAACAAATGCTGTCTCTATTACGAATAATGTAAGTACACGAAAATGTTGGTATTCCCAGCTGTCAAAAATTTATACGTCAAAAAAATACGCCAAAAGAAGGTATGTTATCTACAAGATATCGTCGAAACAACAGTTATTTTCTGAACAGTAACAATGGGTGCTTATTGTAAAGTTTCATATCACAACCACACGACTCGCTGCGGGACGTGTCCGCCGTTACGGCGCTGTTTGGCATTTCACTCGATAGGTGGCGCTGTGACCGATGAAAATTATTCGCTCACGATTTTGCGAATATCCCACGTTCACTGTTATCGTAATTAGTATTTACAACAGAATTATGAACAAATAATTTCCAGTACTCCAGTACGCGACGGCGCGGCGCTCTGACGGCATTCCCACTCGGTAATATCGCATAACGTCCGACGAGTAAAAATCACCACAGAGGAGACCGTCCGAACACAAGATAAACTTAAACAAATAACTAACCAACCAGTATCGTTCTAAGTTCGAAAACGCGAGTGCGTCCGTCGGTGGTGGTGTCCGGGCTCGCGGACGCGGCACACCGTCACTATGAGACCGATATGACCTCGTGTCCGGGCCTGGGCTGGGCGGAGCGCGGCCAGCTCTGCGACGTGAGCTGCCCCACGGAGAGGGGGTTGTTGGCGTCGCGGGGGTTGGTGCCCACGGGGTTGCGCGGGGGGTGCGGGTGGGGATGGGGGTTGGGCGGTGGCGGGTCGGAGGCGGGGGACGCCAGCGAGGACAGCGCGCTGAGCCCGCCGGGGCTGGAGGCCGAGTTGAGCGGCGTGTCGGCGTCCCCGTCGCTGGACGCGTCGCTCATCTCCTCGAGCTTCACGTCCTCCTCAGAACAGGGCGACTGCGGCGTCGCCATGGGAAGGGGGACGGTCCCCGACGCTGCTGCCAGGGCTTCCATGTACCGTACGCACTTCTTCTTCCGCCTGCGGATGGGTGCGTGTTAATATTGTTACATATATATTGGGGACTGTTCCATAATTTTTAGCAAAACCTGCGTATTTTTTTTTTAGGACAAGCGTTAATGTCATATTCACGGATACAAAGTAGGTGAAAAAAATATGAAACAGTCGAAAATTGGATGTAAAATAAAGATGAACGATAAAAGCTATATCTAAATTCCTACTTAACATCGAACACATGAAAACAATGTTAACAGTCATGCCGGAAAATGTTAAAATTAAAAAACAAAAATAAACACTTTTGAAAACATCAATACATGCTGAAAAAAATACTAAATTAACTTAATTAAACGGAACGAAAAGCACTACCTACGACGAGAAAACAAAAACGAAAACCATTCCAGTTCGACAGACCTACAACGAAACCTAATGAAATAAAACGTAATTTAGTATTGGAAGCTTGTACTAGACATACAATTAGAAACCGTTAAATTCTGACTTTATATATTAGCCTTAGTTACCATATATACTATGTATATCCAGCGACAAACATAATATTGCATAATTCTATTATTCTATTATTATTTCAAAAGGCATAATGTGAAGTGTCAGATATCAAAGGTTTCGGGGCCCACCAACTTCAATTGCGATTAAGCTAACAGTTTGTCTGCCAAATATTGATACTTATGCACAAAAATCTGATCGAAATCGCAATGAGCCAGCAGCTGATGCTTCATAAATCAATTCACTCAACGTAAGTGGAAGCTGTTAACAATGAAAACGTAAGAACACTACCACACATGTTCACGACATTCCAACTGACCGTGGTTCCGTCGGCGGGGGCGGGCCGGCACTAGAGGTTCACATACGTGGGTTCCTGGGGGGGGCTGCCTACCAGGCTCGCGGGGGGGAGGGGCGTCGGCTCAGGCCGCAAGAGCCCTAACCCCCCGGAGACCATAACGCTACTTGACTCGGGACTGCGTTGGGGATACGGCGATAATGATAGGGATTGCAAAGGTAACGATAGTATGCTTGGAAGGGAATTAGTTTGTGTAGAATTGGGGGTTCAAATGAGCAGGGAGGTGGAATTGATGAATATAGACGGAGGAAGAAATGTAATGTTAAATTGTAAGTGTAGGGATGTATGTAATGATATATAGTAATGTAGATGATGAAGCGAATAGTGAATACACAAGATGTTAATGATATAGACATCGAACAGAGTCAAGTAGTGTTCGGTAATGTATATAGTGTGGATAATATTAAATGATGTAAACAAACAAACGTCACCAATAGTGCCAGCGGTCCAGCATCGGTCCGTGAGAAGCGGCAATCATAAGTGGAAAAAACATTTCGATAAGTTTAAAATTATCACCTTACAATTTTTAATCACATTTAAAAATCATGAAAAAAAAAGCGAGCGTAATTCAGAAAATGTGTCAAGATTTTTTTGAAAGCGTGTCTTTTCTTCATGTCGTTCGACAAATGATTGCCCTCTCTCTGTTTCACATCTAGTTTGTCTATGCTATGTCCTAGTTCCACTACTTCACACTTTGGTCTACTTTCAAAAAAATCTATTTCGTGTGATGCTATATTATTTATTTCTTTGTGAAAAGACACATTTTCTGAATTGTTATCAGCGTCGCCGTTTGTAGAACTTAATTTACTAGAATACTTTATGGTATTGCTTGACGCAATAGTTTCAAATAAAACATAAAACACAACATTTACTACAGTATTGAACTTGGTATTATTTGTTAAATAATGCCAGAGTACGACCGGGCTCCTCTTGCTACCGTAAGGAAACAAAGACTAAAAGATAAGCCAAGTCTTTCCACATAGAAACAATATTATAAATATAAACCGAAAGGCGACCGAACGGACGCTTCGTCACGAGATTTGACATTGCATATAGAAGCGAAAATAAATAAAAATAGGTAAAGTAGGAGGCTCACCTGCACGGCTTGCACCACTGGTTTTGCTGCTCGAGGCCGTACCTCGCGCGACATTTCTTCAAATTATTTCCTGAAAGTTGCACATTACTTCTGTTAGAATACATCCTTCAAAAACCCACTCGAAATCCAATAATTTTTCTCTTTAATTCTTTTTTTGCAAATTAATATTTAACTTTAATAGCAAATCATTTAAATTGAATCAATAAAAACTTTTAATGTGTTCAAACAAAATAAATATGATGTCGAGTAAATTTTGCATTGATCTTCAAAATTAAATTAGGAAATTGCGATGCGCTCAGTTATGTTGGTAGCATAAATAAATTTACCGGAAATCATATTTGAAGCGACTTACAAATAATCAAAATTACTACAACTAGGAACTACGAAAAAGCTGTCATGCACCATAAACCCACCATACTCGTTAGTGGCATGCGGGGAGGGGAGCGGGACAAATGAAATCGGAACAACGGAAAAAACATTGGTTGTCAACCAACAAATTAACATTCTACACGCATAACTTTCCAGAAAGTAAAAAAAATATATGCAAACTACGTCTATAATATTGCATTTCGGAATAAAAATAAAAAAACCACAAATAAACATGACGTTTATAAGCAAAATTTAAGCAGAATAGGTTCTCCGGATTCAAAATAAATAAGTTCATTTGGCCAGTATCATTATAAATAAAACACCGCAGACACAAGAAGCATCGGCAGCTTTTGTATGATTGTCTAGTAGACGTCGTCCGGTGGCGTCTCCTGAAGTGCGTCCGGAGACGCGTCCGGGACGCATCGGATCAACTCAACCCTCGCTTGCATACTGTTCCACAATAGCATAGTATCGAGAAGGCTGTCCCAGCCTCTTCCGAGCACATGAAACTAAACACCCTGCAAAGCAATTACTCAAGTGTTCAAATATTTGACTGTTGAATAAAACATGCACGCTCCCCGATACGTTGGCGGCATTTAGGAGCAGAACGGAAAGCCAAAAACCGGGACAACCTTCGAAGGAGTGCCACTTGCATCTGGATGCAAAACTTGTCTCAATAATAGCGTTTGTAATAAAAAAAAGAAATAAATAAATGCGATAAATATTAAATAAAAAAAAATATACTGGTAATAATTTCTACAACCTTGTACCCCTTTAACCATAGACATTCGGCAATACTTTAATACTGTGTCGTTCGGTTCGTACGGAGCGGAGTTCAAAGCAATTGAACTCGTCCGGGTGAGGAGGGGAGCGGGCGGTGGGGGCGGGGAAGGGGGGGCGGGGGCGGGGGCGTCCAGCGTCTCCGGGCTTAATCCTTCGTTAATTGACCTCATTTTTTTAATGAGACGAAGCTACTATAACGCATTCAAAGTGTATGGAGCCGGGAGGCCTGATTGCGACCGTTTCGCATGTTCGGTTAATTCATATGATTAGCATGTGATCTCAGCACAGCTGATGGGCCTCGGCGCGGGCGGTTAATGAGCGTGGGCTCGGGAGGGGCGGTGGGGTGGGGAGGAGGGGGGAGGGAGTGCGGGGCGGTCGTCGACGGAGTGAAAGGCAGTACCTCCATCGGTTGTCTCCTGTTTTCGTTTCCTCTTCTTGCCCCTTTGCGTATTAGCCCTAGACGACCAATCGGGATAGAGTTGCATGTGCAGCTGGCGTTCCCGGCGCGCCAGCTCGTAATACTTGGCTTGCTCCTCGCGGCCAAGCGCATGCCACTGTACGGTCAACAGACGCAGCAATATGGAAAGAAAAGAGAGAAATGCACTTCGACGGTGGACCACGACTGGCTCGGCCCTACGTCCGCGCGTCCCTAAACGCTGGTGCTAGAAAAACAGCCCTCAGTGAGCAGCCCTTCGATATAAATTTTGTTCCTACATCAGAATGAAAATGGCCAATTGTGACTTTCCTCACAGAACCTATTCTGCGGTCGTTTATCGGAGTCGCGGCTCGACTAGACATTTAACAAACCAATATAGTTTCCGATCGGGGGTGTAGGGTGTACAGTACACGGTCACTCGACGACTACAGTACACAAAACACGAAACAACTAGAGGGCGCGAGGCGCGAGGCGGCGCGCGGCGAGCGGCGCGGGCGAGCTCGGGCCCGCTCGGGCGCGCTCGGCGGCGCTCGGGCCCGCTCGGGCGCGCTCGGCCGTCGCCGCGCCGCGCCCGCTCCGACTCGTGAGCAACGGTTCCAGCCGCTTTTCTAGCACAGGCACCGTCGGCGCCGTACACGCATACGCGTACGCGGAACAAGTAACACACTCGACGAACACGCACACACGCACACTCACATACGGGTCACGGGCACGAGCACGAGCACGGGCACGGGCACGGTACGGGCACGGGACGGGTACGGTACGGATGCTCGCTGTATGTTAGTTAGTGAGGATACAAGCCGGACTGTTATCGTGTCTCCTGGGCTGGGTGGCGGGCGCTCTAGCAAGCGAGCCCCGGGCGATGTTAGTGTGGTGCGTGGGGTCTGCGCGGGCGGGAGCGGGGCGGGGCGGGGCGGGGCGGGGCGGGGCGGGGCGGGGTGGGGGCGGCGCGGACGGAGGGGGAGAAGCGAGTGTACAGAAGCGTCCATGTGACATGACAACCCAGCCCCTCGCGTGTCGGGTCAGTTCCTAGAGTCCAATACCTCCCAACTCAGCGGGACTGCGGTCCTTTTTCCGCTTTTTCTTTTTGGAACCATAACCGTAGTTGTCCCTGGCGCTCCAACCGGGGTACAGCTGCATATGGAGCTGTCTCTCTTGCCGCGCTTTTTCATAGTATTTGGCTTGTTCCTCGCGACTCAACGAATGCCACTGCGTGTTACGGATACGAGGTTGCGTTACCAAAGGCCGGGGCCACACAGTACAGTACAGTAAACTACAGTAGGTACAACCGTTGTTAATCGTGGACGTTCAAGTTGTTGAACCTCCAAGATTGTGCTGTGCCGTTTGCTACTCTTGTTAGGAATGAGATTGCGTTCCGGGAAGCGCGAGTGGTGGGTTCGGTTCTCGGTAGCGGACGGCGAGCTTTGTTTGTTATTCAATACGTCTATTAGATCGCCGATATGGTCGGCGTCGGGTCGGCATTGTCTTCCATAACGCAACACGGCTCAGAACGTGACGAATCGCTTTCCTAACAAGATTAACAAAGACAAAATCAATGCAATTACATAATTGTAACAAACGATCATTTGAATTGAATGCGTTCGTTTTAAAATTAAACTCATTTAAATAATCAGTGATAAACAAAATTAAAATGGATCGTTCGTACGCTGAAACAAGGTTAATTCAACGTAATCAAATATAACAACAAGTATGTAATAATGTTTTCAATTTCATTTCATTTATTATATAGAGGAACATTTTCTTTATGATATTCACTCATAATATAACTCCTTCCTTCTTTCTTGCAGTTCTGAATTATAATAATATTAATGAATTAGTCTATATAAATTTCGTTTAATAAATGAAAATAATTATCATCAGAGAGTCACGTTTGGCACCTAATTTACTATGGAAAAATCAGAACTAAAATAAATAAAAAAAAAACATTTAAAGTATCACCGGTAGACAGAACACCGGAATCTCAGATCAATTAAAAAGTAACATCAACAAAAAAAAAAAACAATTTACTTTTTTATACATTATCTATTTTTTTAATAAACATAGAACATTTATAATTTGGACTTCGAACTCACCCGTCTGCCGAGGATTTGGTTGATGGCTGCGGACTCCTTCAGGGTGCACTCGGCGACCACCTTCGCCCTCATCTCTTTCATATAGAGCATGAAGGCGTTAAGTGGTTTCTTTATGTGGGGCTTCTTGTTTTGCTCCTTGCTGTTCGAGTTACCAGAATTCTCTGCCGGTTTGTCGGACGCGCTACTACTGCCTTTTTCTAATGACCTGGAATTTGTTTAGGGGAGACATTGAGACATGGGTTTTATATATATTTTATAACTTTGCCTCCGCGCGGTTCCACCCATCTAGTTCCCATCCCGAGGGAATACGGGGGTATATTATAGCCTAAGTTTACCGGAGATAATGTAGCTTCCCAACAGTGAAAGAATCGATCAAATAGTTTCGGAGCCAATTCAATGCAAACAAAGAAATGAAAACACAATGAAATCATTTCTCTTTAAAATATTAGTGTAGATCCTTTGTCATGTATAGAATTTTCTATACAAGCCTTTTAGCCTCAATAAAAACGATATGAATAAGAGTTAACAGTCTTTCTGTAGCATTATTCAAATTCTAATATACTGCTATCATCATCGTCTTGCCCTTATCCCACCTTACGTGGGAATCTAATATACTGCTATATAAAATATATTTAATCTACTTCGGAAATGATTCTAAAATGATATTGAACAATCAAATAACCGTATGTATTTCAATTCCCAACAAACTACCCGCCAGTTAGCGCCGACATCTCTATACAATAACACTGTCATGGCGGAGGCATTAGACCATCATCGCGTTTAAAATTGCATGCAATTTCTCGCAGGTGGATACGATTTGTGTCGCCGCAGTTGGGCTCCAGTTTATGTCTTACTTATGTTTAATATTACGTGGATAGTTTAGCATCATCGATTCCTTATCAAGTACCTATATTTCTTATCGAGTCTATTTGTTAAACCAGCCTATGTAAACATACTTTAACTTAATGCCAAATTTTGTCCTATTTCCATCATTATGGCTTGGAATACTCACAAATATCTATAGAATATTTTTATTTATGATTTTAGTTACGTTCACGTTTTTGACAGTTAGATTGATGGTCTTTAGTTTTCGTTACTTAGCTTCGTTGGCTTATTAGATGAGGCCTCTAGCCTTTTAGAGTGGAGTCTTCACTAATATAGTCGGCTTTTAACCTCTTTATCATATGCAATGGTGTTTAATCCATGATCATTAGGTTTCACCACCGTTTTATTCTAATCTATCACCATTTCAGGTGTGATTAAGTAACATACATCTACACGTACTTTCTCATTGATTTTCTCGATAAGGAATGATGAGTATATTTGTATGCTATTGTAGAATTTAAGCTTTCCCTACGCCACGTCTATGGGGGCCGTTAGGAAACCTAGGTCTTTAGTTCTCAAGCGATATGTTACACCATGGTTAAGCAACTATTAATAAAAACATTTCGTTGCTACCACTCCACAATAAAAAAATGTTAATAACCCATGAGCTTCCAGCGATCTATCAAGTTTATCTAACGTAGTATCGGCTGGATCAATATGTTAATAACGAGTTTAGGTGTTAACGACACCCAGCCAGACAGACGACAATAAACAAGCGAACGTCCGGTTGGAAATAGACGCGGCGTTTCCGGCGATGTGCGCCCGCGCATACGGACATACGCACACGTACAAGGGTTATAGTTGGGTGATGTAAACTGACTACTATTAAAAGATTGTAAGCTGATAATTAAAATTTAATTATATCATTCATAGTTTTATCGGGGTTGGATATCTAATAAAGGCTTAGAAACCAGAACAAAGGTTTACCTTATTACTTGTGGGATCCACCCACATAAGAATGACAAATGAGGTCTATAATGCCGAGAGAATTCAAAGTAGATGGTTATATATTCGTCCGCCACCACGAGACCGCTGCATACACAATTCTTTTTTTTTGTGAATAAGATGACAGTAAATCTACGTGATCGCTCAATAACTTACAAACAATACACCCACAAAACTAATCTGTAACGGAATAAAAACTAAAACAAAGGAGCGCTGAAAAATGACTTCCTCCAAAAGGCGGGAGTGAATTCAGTAATCATATAAATAGAACCGATAAAATACATTGTCAGTGACATATAGCTGTTAGTTTAAAGACCTATATAAAAGTTTTTATTCATCGAAATTAGTTCCAAGAATATATATCCAAACGAATCGGAATATACGACTTCCTCCGGTCGTGCGTTCGAGGCGAGTTTAAAAATGGGAAAAGATAAAAAAAGAAAAACGAAAATCCGGGTACAATGCGCGTACGCTTCCAAACGAGGCATTCACCGGCGCGGGCGCACGGCCTGCGCGCAGTAATTATGTGCTATGTACCGTCCGCGTAACAAGCTTATAAATATTTAGTTTTGGACTTATAAATCATTCCGTTTGTTCTTAAAAGGCGTACAATATGTCCATAAAACTCGTAAAAAGCATATAAGGAAGTACCTATCAATTAAAAGTACCAGCAAGGAACAGTTCAAAAAATTGAGGAAATATTAAATAGCAAAATTGAGGCTGAGATTAAATCGTCAATATTGACATTTATTAGTTTACGTAATAAAATATATATCAAAAGAGACAATCTATGATAAAAATTACTCGGAATTTAAATATTAATTAACTATGAACAACAAAGCGAGGCATTCTTGTCTTGTGATGGGACGAAATTCGCAGAAGATGATCACGAATAACAATTAATTTAAGCTATCAATGAAAGAATCGAGCGCTCAAAAACGATCGAACCCTTCCGAAGATTGTTATCTGTTTAAAATTCACGACTGTTTATAGAAATCCAATATCGTGCCTTCGACTTTATGGCGCTCCACTCTCGAGCTCTCTGAACGCTGACGAGTTTTATTTTTGAATTTGGGACGATATTTAAAAATGTATCGATTAATTGATTTCAATGACGACAAAGCGCTACTTTTTTTTTATTTTTTTTATATATTTAAGAAAGCTTTTTTTTGCCACGTGTACTTGAACGTCACCGCCACAGTGGCCCGTTAACCCGAGGCGTCTCATATATCATCTTAATTAAATTTCTCCGCCACCGACTTATTTACATGATTGTACCTGTAACTTATGTACACATACAAAATGTATGCGGTCACGCTGTATTCTGATACGAGATGAGAGTTAACTGTGCATTCTTGTTTGGTGTCCTTAATGTAAGTCACAAATGTGACCCCTATATTGATAACCGTATTTCATCCGCGTACCCGGGAGATCTGTCATTTTCCCGGGATAAAAAGTAGCCTATGTCCTTTCTAAGGCTCTTTACTAATTGTGTACCAAATCCTACTACTCTACTATTTGTTACTCTTTCACGCTCCAACGGCTGAAGGGATCTGCTTGAAATTTGGCACAGAGCTAGAATATGTTCTGGAATAACACATAGGCTACTTTTTATCCCGGGAACGCGGGTGAAACCGCGGGGAGACACTAGTTTCATATAAATCGGCTCAGTAGTTTCAGTGTGAAAGCTAGACAGACAGAGTTACTTTAGCATATATAATATATATAATACTAGTTAGGATCTGTTTTTAATGTTTTTCAGTCTAGATAGAACCTGCATAGTTGACAAAAGACTTCTAAGAAAACAATTGCGCATCTTAATCTACCCTACTTCCTCTTATTAACTGCTATATCAAATTCCTTTACTACTAAGCTATTTATGTACCCATATATAATCTCGTATAATAGTTACAGTATTATTCAACGAAACGAATGTCTAAACAACACAGCAAGAATAGTTTCAGACGTTGTTTAAACACAACATAAATTTATATACATATGTATAATAATGTCGTGTCAATTTGTTGTCTGCACTGTGCTGTGTATTTTGGCTCCGATATTCCTACGTGTAAAATAATAATTAATTCCGTATATATGATATCAATAATTTATAATTGCGTGTGGCAACAATTTACAGTTGAAAAACATATTTATAATCTACTGATATTTCTTGGTACTATAAATTTATTATGAAAAATATGAGTTGCCTAATAAAATAATTTGTAATACAAATCGACGTGCGATAAGCAAAATAATAATGGGGCACTTTGGAGCTATTTTTGTACCCATCTGTTCTGGCCCCTCAGTACGAGGTTTATCTTCAATCTATGCAACTAGGGGGTGGACAGTTAGACGTGTAATAGCTCGATAACATCTACTGATACGGACTATAGATTGCACAAAGGGTGTCAGCTAATACAATAGGGTATATGCTGTTTTTTATTCTTTAAAAACGTGTCCGTTATTGAAACGTTTAGTCGAACTGTAATTATGCATTTTTTTTAATATTACGTGTTGTTTTTTTGACACGTGCTTCGAATTACTTAGTTACATATAAAGGAGTAGAATATGTATTAGCTACTGAGTTTGAAATGGAATGATAGCGTTTTTAGAATATATTGGTAGTCCCTATCCAAAAAATAATAAAAATACATATTTTTTGTATATACCAATTTTTTTCTTGCATACATTCTTAAAGGCTGATCAGATCACCCAACTATAGAATAATCGTTTAAATTGCAATATATCACTTCTTCAACATTAATATGGTAGCAGCCATTGCTACCGTCCTAACTCATCTTCAGAGAATCATAGACTAAATACAGTACACCGCAAATTTTGGTAACACCATTCAGCATCGCCATCAAAGCAATTAACACCGAATGGCGACAGAACTAGAGCTCATATTACATTGAGTTATAGTATTCTTACCTCGCATACCGCGAATGGTGTGATTCGAGGTCAGCTTTAGAAGGTGGAGGGGGCACCAGCGCCGGTCCCAGCCCCAGACCCAAGCCGCCGCCCAGCGTTGGGGAGAACCGGTATAATTCACTGTATGGGAGAAATGAGCTGGTCAATTTAATAAGCTACATTGCTTCTGCCCCACGTTCCCGGGGATCGTCAATTTTCCCGGAATAAAATCTAGCTTTTTAATTATTTCAGAACATAAGCTAACTCTTTGCTAAATTTGTTAATATGTTAGACATACCTTCAGCAGTTCTGATATGAAAGAATTACAAAATTTTGAGTTACAAGATTGCAAACTCATTATCTTTGAAAACGCCACTTTATTGCAACATTTTTCATTAATGCTTCGCTCCTATTAGTCGTAGCATAATGTTATATTTCCTCGATAAATAGCCTACCTAACACTAAAATAATTTCTCAATTCGAACCAGTAGTTCCTGAGGCACGTTCAAATCTAAGTGTCACACAATTAAAATGCTGTTCACCAAGTGATGATGACTCACCTCGAAAGACTAGAACTGGTGATCGGCAGCGAGGTGGGGTATGGACTCCGGAAGCCGCTAGCCGCCGAAGATATAGGGTACATGCTAGGAGTATGCCTGTACAAACAGTAACACATAGGATTTCATTAATCACCTAATTAAGAAAATAATGCTGGTATGGTATGCATCTCTTTCTAATTAAATGAGATGAAAAGAGAAAGAGTATTTTGTCATTTGAAATTACCATTGAATAAAGCCGAAATAGTAACAACAATTATTTCGAGGTTATCGATTTCGGATATTATTAATAAGCGATTAAGCTTCAGTAGTAAAGCCCTTCGTAATGCCTAAGTTATTAAAGAGGTTTGAATCTAATAATATGTAAAAATATCCACATAAATGTTGATAACATATCACTAATTAGAAAAGAGTATGTAAATAACATATTACAGTATGAGCTTTCTGGTTAACATAGCGTTACTTCGTCTCAGGATTACTAATCTTAAGATACTTGATCAAAAAGCTAATGTAAAATAATATGTTCCAAGTACTCACCAGGAAGCCGCTACTTGCGACATTTCTGGACTAAGCATGGGGTAAGGGTACGTACCCCCTGGGAAGGGGTACATTGGTGTCCTCGCTAGCCCGGCTGCTGTAACAATAATAGCTTATGTAGATGATGGACATAAATAGGATTTAAGATAAGGATTACCTGTATATGATGATCTCTAACAAATTGATTATTTAAAGGGATAGTGTTAAAAAATACAAGAGAAATAGGCTAAATACTTTTGCATATTTGTAATATGTAGGTATTTATAAAAAGAATGGCTTGGAGTACTAATTAGTTTTAAGAACGGAGTCATTCCTCAAAGCTTGAAAGACAAAAATCCAATATAGACCAACATATAGATATGAAAAGTAGAATCCTTAATAGTTTTAGACAAATAAAATCTAAAATTAATTCAATAGTTAAAAGTTATAAAATAGTGTATACCTAGTTTAGAATCTAGCTGGTAAGGCGGAGGGATGCCCATGTGAGCTGGTGGTGGCTGCCCCAGGTCGCCGCCGGGGCAGAACAGCGATAGGCCACCGCCTGCTGGGAGGCCCATTTTACCCGTCTGCAACAAAAGAAAAAAACACTGTTAAATTTTGTTTTAGTAAAGCAGTATCAGTCGCTACGAAGCTTAAATACACATACGAATAGATATATGCATTCCAGTTAACACAATTTACAGGATTTGTAATAAATCCCAAACCAATTTCATTGCATAACCCAAAGATTCTTGCCACCCAATTCATCCAAAAAGTCTCAAAAAAATACCACACCACCCCTATCTGCAAAAAGAGAAGCAAAGCTAGGTGGCACCCGAACAAAAAACCCGACAACTCCACTATGGGAAGACGACGCGTCATTAGCAAGTAAATTGGCGCCTGGGTACGTATAAATTTCGTTCTACCCTCGCCCGGCCCAATTATGCAAAATGGCGCCCAACGAGGGCCATTGAAGCGCGTCGCACTTCCGAGCAGAGTGTCGCACCTCTAATTAAACGTGAACTTCTTTTCACCACTTTATTATGCGGAATAAACGACACTGAAACTCTGGAGGACGTGTACTGGAGTTATATAGGATTTTCATAAAGTTTATGAGCCTTTAAAAATTTCAAGTTCATACAAACTGAAGCAGGTAAGGATAAGTCTCAATCTGAAGTTGTTTTTTGTGCCATTGAATACTGGAGATAATTAGGAGCCATTTTTTCATAGCAGTGTATTTTTTATTTGGCCAAAGAACAATTACATAACATGCCCGACCACCGTGAAGTGTTGAAGGAAAATAAATTATTTTTAAATTTTAGTGTAAATACTATTTAACGTCTAAAAATATATGGTAGATAATATTGTACGAAATCCTAATAGGCAAAATAGATTATGATATAAAGTAAGATTATAATCTAAGTGTTCATCTTATATAGACTAAATGAAGTATTCTCAGGAAGCAGTTGAGGTAATTTGTAATACATAAAAACATATTCAGATAATAATGAATTGTTATTTCATTGATAAGTTTTCGGAAAAACAATCTTATAACAATCTTAAAACAATCCTTAGCGAAAAAAATGTTTATTTACTATTAATAAATCAAAAGCCAAATATGTGTAAAGCGCTGCATAAAAACTTGTCCTAAAACCCAACGTCATTTCAAATCATTTAAAAAGCAAAAGGGCTGACAATCCCTTCATCGCTCGTTCATATTTGAGGAGCAGGAACTGCTTATTAAGACAATAATTACCACGAACAAAGAGGCTCACTAATTAATAATAAAACACGAACAAACAAAGCCCGCCATTCACGCTCGGGACAGCTTAAAAAAAGAAGTGGAAAAAATAAATAACCGAAACGGTGGTCGAAAAACCTCGACATGCGAGGTGGAACAAAAAGCATAGACAATGATGACAGTCGAGACGCATAATGCGGGAGCAGCGCGTTCTTAATTTGAAAATATTTCCATAATAAGATTTGTCTATGGGGCGACCGGTAGGTAGAAACAAAAGACGCCGAGCGCGCTTTGTTCGGCTGACAGTACGTGATAATTCAAAATTAAATCATGCAATTAGATCGCGGGCCGTTATTAAAAGTAGCGTAAACTGAATTGTGCTCCCCGTCCCCCAAGTTCGCGGCGGTTATTAGCTAAGCAACTTTTCTCGTTAAAACTTGCGTTTTTTTTAATTAGTAGGCATCGCCATTTCAGTTTTGCGTGTACATTGAGAAGGCCCCTAATGAAGGCCAGGTGGAGTGGCCGGCTATTGAAGAAATCGCTGAGAGGGTAGTTATTGAAGCCGCATGAAAGCGCGGCGTGACGTCACCGCCACTCGAGCGACAAGCTCCAGTCGCTAATTGGAACTCGCGGCGATAGGACGCGAGAAATGTTGCCCCAATCGACTAATACTTCAAAATTGAATAGGTTTGTTAACGAGCGGTCTGTGAATGTTACCAATGAGACTCGAGTGCCATTCCATTCGTTAACAGACTCATATTTATGCTATACGTTCAAGTTTTTAATACCAATATCGATAACTTTAGAACGTAGCCAACTAAATAGATGGAATTGGCACATTCTGTCTGTCACAGTCGTAGACCGAGCGCACACAGACGTCTGTGTGCCTACACCCCTTTAGTTCACCAATGCGAACGAAGTAGGGCGTAATATCTTGAGAGTTCGCCCCCGGGGTAGTGGGCGTGGAAGTAGGATGCTGCGTTGCTATAGCAACCATGTGTAGGGGCGACAGTACACGTGTCCTGTGGTGGTGTGAGTGAGGGGTGGCAGGGTGGTGCCATCTAGCCAGATTACGTGCGACCTTGGAAGTTTTGGTCTAGTTTCTAATGTGCAGTTCTCATGAATAGCGCACTCTTTGAGCCTTTGACTCTGAAATGAAATGAAATGAAATAATGAAATGAAATGAAATGAAATGAAATGAAATAAATTTATTAATTCAACTAGGCCTTCACAGGCACTTATGAAACGTCGACTCTAATGCTCGGTTCGGAAGGTTGCTTTTGCTGAGAAGAGCCGGCAATAAACTCAGCAATTACTCTTTTCAAAACAAGTTTTAACAATTTCTTTAACAATAATAACATTAGTCCTGATAGAACGAGCGCTATACCCATGCCTTGTCATCATTAATATAATCATTTATACTATAATAAGCTTTCTGTACCAAAGCTGACTTAACTCGTTCCTTAAATTTATTCATAGGCAATTCTAAAATATTTGTGGGGATTTTGTTATAAAACCGTGCACCAAGTCCTAAAAATGATCCTTGCACTTTCTGTAGTCTATAAGCAGATGTTACAAGTTTATGCTTATTTCTAGTATTAATGGAGTGCAAATCACAATTTTTAGCAAAAAGACTAATGTTTTGACGGACAAATATTATGTTTGCATAAATGTACTGTGATGCAACTGTGAGAATGTTAATTTCCTTAAATTTATCTCTGAGGGAAGCTCGCGAGCTTAAATTATAAATAGCACGGACTGCTCTTTTTTGCAAAATAAAAATTGTATCTATATCAGCTGCTCTGCCCCAAAGCAAGATACCATAGGACATAACACTATGAAAATAACTGAAATAGACTAATCTAGCTGTTTCTACATCCGTAAGTAGTCTGATTTTTCTAACCGCGTAAGCAGCTGAGCTGAGCTTCCCCGCAAGACATGATATTTGGGTGCCCCATTGAAGTTTCGAATCTAACGTGATACCCAAAAACACTGTTGACTCAACAAGACTGAGGGCCTCATTATTTAACATTAAATTAGAGGCCAATTTTTTTACATTAGGTAATGCAAATTTGATACATTTTGTTTTGTTTGCATTCAAAACTAGATTATTAACAGTAAACCAATTTAATACCTTAGATAATGCACCGTTTACATCGTCATAATTGAATTTCTGTCTATCAACACCAAAAATCAGTGAGGTATCATCAGCAAACAGTACAATTCCACAGGTATTCTTAACATAGAACGGAAGATCATTTATATAAATTAAAAATAGAAAAGGTCCCAAAATTGAGCCCTGGGGCACACCCATATGCACAGGAGAACCAGACGATTTAACTCCGTTGACATCTACAATTTGAGTCCTCTCACTAAGGTACGATCTCATCAAATCAAGTGCTATACCTTTAACTCCATAATAATATCTTGATGCAATGTAAACCTATTGTGTTACGAGTTCTGTTTTGTTCAAACTTTTCATTTGTTTTTTATTTCTGTTTCAATTGCTAACGCGGGGCAATTGTTCTGGACAAATTTTAGTTTATACGGCTTCACTTGGAAAATTTTTGCTTTATCAAAAGTTACCAATTAATGACGCGTGATCGTCATTGTGCTCTTCAATTTCGGTTTGTGGAAAATCTTTTATGCTCAAAATGTTATTCAACCTTTTCATTCAATTTCATATCTACCTACCGTAACGAATAATAAAAAAAATAAACTACATTACTTTTCACGTCATTTCTTATCCATTTCCGGAATTGGTCCTTCGAGCCGGACGCGAGTGCCGGAGCTCCATAACGAGGGAAAGCGTTCGGCTACCTTCATTCTACATATACTACATATTTCATATATCAGGCTTTTAATTTGACTAGAAAAGCAAGGGGATGTATCCAATAGGGTAACGATAAATTTTTTAGAGTTTATGAAATGTTTCTTACATAATACAATTAATATTGTATGAAAAAAAAAAACATTTTATTACATAGTAACATTCGATTGCATTAAGGAAATAGTTTACAGACACGTCAAAATTGTCACATCACATGATCCCATTCCCGGAAAGGGTTGTAAACCTTTTTAGCTGGAATGCTGGGAATTTTCAATATTACATATTTTCTTTGAAAATCGAGACAATCCCAAGAAAATCGGTTGGTAAAATTGGAAGGGGGTATTCAAATCTGCAAATATCGGGGGAGGCTTTGTGGGGAGGCTCGGGTTGTTGACCTTTTCCCAGCAGCCAGCCATGCAGATCTATGTATGTGTATAGGTGAGGGATGTACGCTTACTAGATGTGACCAGGTGGAATAAGTTACTTTTAATACTATGTGGGATGTTATATTTTTTCGTGTGAACTGGATTATATAAATTATTTTTATTTTAGTGTCATTTAGAACTTTTGAGCCTGATTGGGTCGTCTTTATATTGCAATGTCCTATATCCTTAGAAATAAATAATGTTGTTTGTAATACGAGGGTAAATAACAAGATTTAAATATAATCCTCTAATTAATTAGTTGCTACATCTAATAATGTACAACACAGAATTCTCAAGTTACTATCTGCCCATTTACATTCATCAAATTATTTTGTATATCTTCATAAATAAATTGAAGTAGGTACGCTCACACCTGGTCCACACCACGTCCAGACCTCATCCAGTGGTAAATACACCCTCGCCTTTCTGCTGAAGGGCATGCCAATTATGTTTTTGACGTGGCACAGGGCCACGGGTTCTCGTCAGGAAATTGGAATAGCCGTTATGTTCGCCAGCGAATATTTACAAGAGGGATTTCCATTTTATGTACACAAACTGTGGTATTTACAAGGGTGCCATTGTTAGGTATTTAATATTTTATGTATATAGTTAATGCGAGCTATAACAATTGTTACAACTACACTTCAGAATTCAATGTTAGTGAGTACCTATTTAATTTGGGAGGGAGCTTTTCTAAGTTGGCTGTAAGTGAAAAGATTTTGTAAGCATGATTTAATAAAATATTTTAGTATATTTCCACTAAAGTTGCAAACCTAATCAGAGGTAGGTACAACAAATTATATTGATATAACTATTTAGTAAGTATTATTATTTAAAATACTTTAGTCTCAGAGCTCGCATGACTCTCTTTGTATAAAGAAGTTAGGGTATAGAATAGATACTTTGGAAGATATTTTTCTTAGAGCGGAGAGAGCGATAAAGTAAGATAATTACTAAAATACAGACATAGCAAAATAAGATGTTAAAGAAATATGTTTTATAACCTAACTTTTTACAAATAGCTGTTCAGAACTAACATACTGACGAAATGTAAATGTACTATACGCAAAATTGCTACTTCCTTTTTTGATGTCGGTTAAAATAGGTGTTATTTGTCATGTCACCAATTCGTTGAATAATTTAATTTAAAAGCAAAACGTAGCGCCGACGCGGCCGCATCAATCTTAATCTGCTGTACTTAACCACTGAGTCACTGTGACTCACTATGTACACTACACGACTAATATATTAGTAACTAGCTTCTGCCATGCGGTTTTACTTGCCTTTCCGGGTACTTATTCAGGCAGAACCTCATTTGAACTATTAAGATATTTTAAGTCAAATCGGTTCAGGCGTTCTCCAGTTTTGAGGATATCAACACATTTAGCCATTCCTGTATTCTTTAGGCTAAAGTAAACTCATTGAGGCCATCATCAATTCAGGCCACAATAGGAATCAAAGATACAGGTAATTGAAGAAATATTTAATTTTAATAGACTTATTTTAAAGCACTACATATCAAGTTTATTCAAAAGCTTACCGTTGGATAGTGATGTACCTTAAAAAGAAATAGTACATATTTATAATGTGTACGTATGTAGTAATTTAAATAAATCAAATATTTTTATTAAAAGTGCATTTTATTTTGCTCAAAGTCACAGCCCTATCAAAATAACAAGTACAGTGCGACATAAAAAAAGGTGTTCAATTTGCCAGCGACAAGAGAAGAATCCGTAAATGAGGACCATTAAAACGTAAGTTATAGGCACAGTTTAATAGAAATTGGCTCAAACCGTGACCGACATACTCAAGAAATTCTCGTCGAGTGTACAAAGGGACACACATGACAATATGGTATTACAGTAATGTCAGTACTTGGGTCACAATGCCGTATTCGCATTTCATTTATCTCTCACTGCGCAAGCTTTCGCCATGTTCAACATTTTAGATGCGCGTGCGCATCGTGCGTCAAATATCCCTGTTAGGGTTGTCAGATGAAAACAAAAACATAACTAAATAAAAATGGCATATAACATTGTGTGTAATGTGCAGTTTACTAATAATATCCCTAAATAATTTTAGTTTTAAAACATAAATTTGTTGAACTTATTACAGTAATCGACAACCCTAACCGTCGCCATAACACGCGCTCTCCGAATAACGTCCCTCACCATCCAATCTCGACGTACAAGACAATTTCGTCTTTAAAGCACATAGAATAGGCTTTAAAGTTTAAAGTCACTTTTATGTGGCAAGTTTAAATTTAAATTTGCCTCAATGATTGTCTCCTTCGCTAATCGTAAAAATTCAAGCGACATTTTCGTTACGGTCGCTTTTATATACACCGTGTGGTTTACACGAATTATTTGAATTCGATACAAAATTGAACATTCCAGTTGTGTGTATGGAGTTTTGAATAGCGCATCGTATTTGTGGTAGGTACCTGTCCATTATTAATAGAATTAATAATTTTAATTCGGTCATAACTGACCGCAATTATATTTTAAATTAGGCAAATTAATGTGCACTAACATAACTTCAGTTGCAAATGTTTTTGTTGGTTTATTTATTTATATGTACCTAAATAATAATTATAATAACTTATGATTTAATTTATACTATTGGCTCCCCGCGGATTTACCTGAGTCCCCGGGGGTCCTATAGTTTACCGAATAAAAAAACCTATGTATTTTTCCAGAACTTATTCTAACTCTGTGCCAAATTTCATTACGTTTCCTTCAGACTCTTTAACGTAAAAGAGTAACGAACTTACCATACTTTAGTATGTATATTTTTTTTCGTAATAGCATCCAATGTCACCAACATAATAAGACTACCTCAATTATATGATGTTGGCAGCCCTGACGGTAGACTATACCCGTCCCTCTCGCACTCTTGCAAGAAACATTCTGAGCATTTCCGCTGTGGGTGTGATAGCAAATTTCGGCGTTAAGTGACAGTTTCGCCTTAATGTGTTACTTTATATATGATAATGTGTTTTGGTACTTCGGTATTCGCACGATGAGCTTTTTGGTCGAAATACTTTCGAGTTTTGAAGGTGATATGTAACTGGGTTAAGGGAATTTGGTTTTGAGCTTTTGCACTTACAAAACTTAACATGTTGAAAAGTTTGTAGACTTTAGTTTGCATAAAATGATCTAATTATACTAAAGTATCATTGAGACAATTAGTAATAACTTTATTGAGTGAATACAGTACCAATTGACTTTGTGGATAGCTTCTTTGATTTCAAACTGCCGGTCGTGTAAGGGTTTGACTCCCAACCGGGACAAAGGTTTGTGTCTGTTTTATATGTCCAGGTGTAAAATATCTATATAAGCATGTATTTAAAAGTATCTAATATATGAAGTATATCAGTTTCTGGTTACCATAGTTACTTAGGAATCAGATTGTCCGGTGTAAATTATCTTAGGATATTTATTTAAAGACCAACCAAGCTCTAATTAGGTATATATAGAATACAAATTTGTATATAAACAAATAGCAGTTTCCAACGGTTTTCCTCATGTCCAGTCATACTCATACAGCTACATTAACATCTGACTTATGTCGAACGGCGCATTGTAAATGGTCTAATAAATCAATTATGAATAGAACAAATTACTACAGGAGTCTTTCATTGGAATAGAATACTTAGAATAAAAGGTACTATTATTTTTAATGGCATATCGCGACATTGGATGGCTCGTCCAAAGGGGTTATTAACCACTCTACTGTAATCACTTGATGTTTGATTGCGGCTAGTGTGTATGGAATTGTCTTCAGGTGACGTATTCTGGAATATTTCAGCTTGCATCACCGCTTTTCGGGGCTCGTCTAAGCTGTAAACTAGGTGTTAAGCGTTGGTCTCGGAGATGTTAGGTTTTCACTAGTATAAGATTAAGATATTATTCAATACTAGCTGCCTCCCCGCGGTTTTACCCGCGTAGTTCCCATTCCCGTGGGAATACAGGGATAAAACATAGCCTATGTTACTCGGGGATAATGTAGCTTTCCAAAGGTGAAAGAATTTTTTAAATCGGTCCAGTAGTTTCGGAGCCTATTCATTACAAACAAACAAACAAACAAATCTTTCCTCTTTATAATATTAGTATAGATTCTAAATTCGTAATAATGGTGTGATTGAAATCGCAAAATTCTGATTCAGAACTAGCAGCTTAGAATAGCATGAATATTTTTATTTATTTGTACCGCTATCCTATAGGTACCTACTAATACTTTCAGCTCTAGAGTTTGTTTGTTTACTGGAACGCTCTAATCTCAGGAACTAGGTACTGGTCCAATTTGGACGGGTAATATACTTATAGTCATTTGGTGTAGAATAAAATGTTATCTATCTATCTATAAATACTAATTCGGTATCAAAATAATGCCGATAAATTAATATTAAAATCGCGACACTATTTTTTTTATGACAATGGCATCTTTATTTTCAAGAAATCCAGAATATGACCGTGTGAACGTCATAACGTGACAAATAGTGTTGTAGCAGACACCGTTTAATAAACAAAAGGGGGCAATTAAAGCACACGACACGTCAAAGGGTTAATTCCAGGTTGTAGTCGCTTGTGCCGGGTCGATTAGACCGTCCGCAGCCGTCGCACCGCACACGCGGCCGCTAGAGGGTTGGACTTTTATAGTGTTCGATTATTTGTTATTTATTGATTATTGATTATTTGACAGCCCGGTTGGCTTTGTGGTTACTGACCCTGACTCTCAAGCCGCGGGTCGTGGGTTCGAATCCCACCCAGGACAAACATTTGTATGCATGAATATGTCTGTTTGTCCTGTGTCTGGATGTAAATATCTATATAAGTATGTATTTAAAAGTAGTATATGTAGTATATCAGCTATCTGGTTACCATATCACAAGCTCTGCTTAGTATGGAATCAGATTGGCCGTGTGTGAAAAATGTCCCAGGATATTTATTTATTTATTTAATAAAAGATCTGTAATATTTTTCTGTATAAAATGTCGCCTACTTAGATTGTTTTGTTTTCGAGACGGCAAAAAGACACGTTTCTTGGTCCTTTTACAAATGTACCTATTGACTGTTGTATTTTAGAGTTAATTAATAAATATACTAAAATCATTTTCGTTTAACAAAGCTTCCAAAGTTTTATTAGCCGAAGCATTGTTTCACAGCTTTGTAACTTCCCAAAAAGCATCTAAAAAGATTAAAACATAGACGCAATATAGCGGATTCAATTTTCTATGTGTAATAAACAGGTGGAGGGTTAACCCTGCATTTGACGCGGCGCCCGCGGCGGGACTTCAAAGGAAATATAAATGTATGAATTGTTTAGCGAAAATCCACCCGCCAGCGTCGGGTCCCTGCGACCCCGGGCGATGTAAGGGTTAAATTATGAATTATTCTAATGTTTCGAATTCCATAACAGTTTTAAAATTACTCGTTGATAACATAATTTATTGTGAGCTCAAGGCGGTATTGGCACTTGCAATCTTGTTATATAATATAGCCTGATCATGACACAACAAGAGAGTAGATGGATATAAAGACTAGAGCAAAAACAATGGGTCCTTAATTAGAAACAGACACTAAATTGTAGTAAGTAAAGAAAAGTCACAATGCAGCTTTTATTCAGAGTAGGATTGTGGAACGTATGTGTTCCTGAATCCACCAGAAAACTATGTCTTAGATGTAGGTAGGTACCTATATCATATTTAAATTGTCAACCCTTTTTTGTATAGCTATGTATGATATATAAATATCCATGGATAAATTTAACTACATTCTTATATGGATAACTCAGAATGTGTTAATCCAGAACATAATCTATGTGTGTCCTGAGTTTCATCCAATACCTTCACCCATTATTACACGATACAATAATCATACAAAGTTTCCCATTAATTATATTCATAGGGTCACGTTCTGCTCACCAACGTTTGTCCCGTGTGGGAATCGAACCACGACGGGTTGACAATTAAGTTTATAAAAATATATCGTCTTATAAAAGAGGTAAATGATAATGACATGCAATCAATGTTAACCAGCCGTCAAGTTAAGGGTTGTATATCATTATTAGAAATAATAAATACCCACCGTACGAGGCGTACGACAATATGATTGTTTCTGACCACTTTGAACGTATCAAATTATAATTTGATTGACTAGATAATTTCCGTCGCGATATTATATATTATGATATTACGGTTTGTGGCTCGCTTTCGGTTTTAACAGTTAAAAGAACGGATGAAATATCGTCATTATATTTGCGGTTATTGAAAATGATTGTAATTATTTACCGTGCTCGCGTAGGTATATCCGATTAATATTATAAATGCTAAAGTTTGTGTGAATATTTGGTAGTCGTTCAATAACGGCTGAAGAAACTGAATGATATATAGGTACTAACTTAGAATACGTCCAGTATAACATAACACATGATGTATTGTATAATTTTATTATGTGTTATGCTACTTTTCATCTAGGGAAAATTTAAGATAACGGACGGAAGTTAGATCATAAAACTTAACCCAGAATAGAACTACTATTTTATTGAGAATTTGTGAACATTTCTCAGCATTCTCAAACCAATACTGTCATAAGTATATGTACGTACCTACCTATTTAAGTGTTGTATAAAAAAACCTTTCTTTTTTAATAAAATTATTTTAACAAAAAGAAAAAAAATGTCCATATTAAAAAATGGAATCGATCTAACACCATACCATTTAGAATGGAAATAAACCAAATTATATTGCCTTCAGACATGAGCGAACATCAAAAGGAAAAAGTAATGCGCGGAGCCGGTTGACGATGTCATTTCCCTGTAAAATATTAACAGGGGGTCGGATATGCCGCACCCTGTCATTGCAGGGTACCACAGGTTAATGCCAGGGTGTACACTCTAGTACGATTGCTCTGTATTAGCCCCGTCTTAACAAGCTTGGTGATTTTCCTGTTCTTATTATCGCTTTATTGTGTGTGAAGTTATGTTTTTGAAAAATAGAAGTTGAGGTGGTGGGGATTGCTGATGGTAAGTGGTGACCATGAATCAACATACTAATGTGTTGAATATAAGCCGCAAAGTTGTTAAATTAAGAGGTATATTTTTAAAATAAGGCTAGGTATTTATTTGCACTAGTTTTCGCCCCGCAGTTTCTCCCAGAGAATAAAAAATTGCCTTGATCTTTATCAGGACTTTTCCTTTCCCTTACTCTTATATCTGTACCAAATTTCATTTAAATCACATTGGTGGTTTTCGCGTGACAAAGAGTCAGAGTTACATTCGCATTTATAAATATAACATAAAATATTGCGTAAGTAACAAACCGGTAAGCTAATAAATATTATATAAAATTAATTTAAGAGCATTCATCACAACTTTACTATACGAGTGAAAGATAGTCAATACTCAGTACGGATACAAAGCATCAGATTTATCAATATCAATCAACGTCCGGTGTCTGTTACATATTTGAAGTGCCCTCGTGCTCTATACACTCGATTTGTTGTGTAAAATATAAAAGGAATAAAAGAAAAGTGTATTATACTAAGAACATTACAGTATAAGTCGAGATGAGCATTATAAAAGGTGCGATGGAAGTACAAATTCTCGGATGGATAAAACTCGTCGTTGTGGCAGCTTATTTAAAGGTATATAGCTCAAAAAGTAGTTTTATTTTTCATTTACTGGTAATCAAATCTATTAAAGACTAGGTACCTACCCAGATAGACAAAATAACTGTATCCCCGAAATGTATGTACCTGCTAGCATTTCATAACTTCCCAACCATATTGGATTGTTTGTGTTCGTTATTGTCATTGCAAGGTTTGTATAAAAGAAAAGAAAAAAAACGATGAACATTTTTCCAAAAACGGGGAAATGGACCCAGACATTGTAGCGCAGGTCAACTAGTAGAAAATAAGTCAATCAATCGGTCACCTAGGTCCTAGGTCCTAGCACATGACATTCGCAAATAAGCTAAATTATACCTATTAAGCTTAATAAGCTCTACTTAACAGAAGCTCAGTCTGACTCATCCAGTTCTCACGGTATAAATCTCATTTTCCCATAGGTCACGGTAAAAAAGCTGCCACACACGTCCCTATAAATCTAGCTAGGTGTATAAGTAAACGCAATAAGTCTATTTTAATTACCAGCATCGATATCGGCAGATTCCTGTCTTGCCTACTCGGGAGCTGTGCTCTACTAGCACTAGTGAGGGGACAGTATCGGTTTTATGATATCGATATGAGGAGAAAGTTAAAGTGATACCGTATTTTATGTATTCGTTTTGAAATTAAAGATATTGATGGACAAATGAAGTAATGAGACTATCGTTTGTTTTACGTTCTATATGATTATTAAAATGAATGACGAGATCTATATAATTAGAAGACATAGGATATGTAACTCATAGTACGAGTTTTACCTACAAATTAAAACAACTTTTTGGACATTATATGCTCATCACCTGCCACCATACCATCACATATCAGTCCATTTTCAGTCAATTATCCATCAAACTTATAGCGTATATGGATATAGATTTGAATTGTTAAAAAGAAACACCGAGAGACAGGGCTTTGTTTATGTATGGACTGGAAAGGCCGCTGAAAATCGCAACTGAAGGAATCGGCATTAAGAGATTGTCCCAAATGATGAGCAAGCTTGGGTATCGATTAAAAATCGAAAGTGTTATTTAATTCTCTAAACAAAACAATCGATATCGATGCATCTAATTCGATCATAATTTCCCAACACCACCTAACACAAACAAGCTTCGATAACGAGGTGAAATATTCACGTTGCAAGCGCTACATAATCAGCTCTATGGCTGACTCCCTCGCTCTTTAACTCACCTATGGAGGAGCTGAGAGGTAGGAAAAAGACGGCACGCGCCGGCGGCACGTACAAAGGGGTCGCGCTCTCTTTGATCTTGCCGCCGCGCGTGCGTACACTACGTGTGCCCATGTGTGCGTGTATGCAGATGAGACGGGACTGAGAATTTGATAATTGCTAAGATTTATGTGGGTGCCCCGCCATGGGCTGACCTGACGCTAAAATTTTGCATTTGTTTAAAATTCGCTACGCGCAGGGTATGATGAGTTGAATTCTGATTTCTATTGCGACTAGGTATTACAATTGTGTATACAATGCTTGTTTAGAAATACGGCCAGTTTGATTTTGTAAGGAGTTGAGAAAAGGTTTGATTTTGTAATCAGTTACGCGATGGATAAACCTTAACAAAAATTTCGATGCGTTCGGGAATATTTTACGTATAAAATAAAATTCAAATCAACAATTGGTATAAAAATACCTATATTTATTTAGCGTCCAAAATGCGAGTGTTGCACAATAAATTATATTTTAACACGTTAACTATTTGCATAACCAGCCAATAAAACGGATGAGTGGGGTCACTAACACGTTGAATAGATAATCTTCGAGATAAGCGTTTAAGGCAACATTTTAGAGTTCCGCATCTTGTTTTAGCGAAGCGGAACTGGGGTTATGTACCTACCTACCTGGCTACGTCTCGTGATTTAGGAGTTAGTTTGTTTAGCTAAAGTTTACTTCGTCGTTGAGCCTTATAGCCTTCTATATTTAGATAATACTTCGTAGGTAATATTAGTTGTTTCTATTTGTCACTTTGTCTTTGTGTTGAATTGGAAACATTATAATAAAGATACCAAGCATATTTAATGTACCTGCAATTCAGTGTAATGTACTTACTCAATACAATGTACAGTGACAAGTTCAAATGTAACTTTTTTTTACTCAATAGATAAGTAAAATACATTTGAAGGTGTTATTTTAATCGATTTAGTTTTTTTACCAATTTTATTCAAAATAAAATAAAATTTATCATAGAAAATCAATAAATTAACTATAAAACTGTATTAACATATTATAAACGGCAATTAATCTCCTAATCAAATTATATAAACGATCGTTATTTCTTAGCGTGACAACCCTAAGATAAACAAGCGTGTTTGACTATGAGAAATGATAAAAACAAGTGCTAGTGTGGACTGGCTGGACTATTACAAGTTGGATTAACAGATAACAAATGTCACGATAACGTATAGTAATCCACCGGTAATGGTGCTCGACAGACACTCCTGCGCATTTTATCAATCACGTTGAATGTGGAACAAGAGATAGTCACATTAGATTTAAAAAATTTATACTTAATTTATGGTATTCGCTGTAGGTTTGCCTGAGTGTATTTAAAAAAAATGCTGCAAATGTAAAGAATAGAAATATAAATTTCGAATTTATTTTATTACCAAACGAAGACGAATTAAAGAAATAATCAAATTTTCATAATAAAAGAAATTGTCCATGTGCTACATAAATTAAGCAAGTTATTTGAACATATACTTATTGCTTTGTATGTATTTGGAAAGCGTACTATTGCTTAATATATATTGAAAAACTTGGGTCTTAATTTATGGGACAACTAATTATGCATAAGTATATCATAGACAATGACGCAACTCCATTTTACTAAAAAAATATGGCCCATAAAACGTGAATTCAAATCATTTTTGTGACCATAAAAATAACATAATAATCTGTTTCTCTTTGTGTAAAAGGAATATAATATTATTTAAATATATTTATGAAATGGCCATAGATCGTAAACGATTAGATTTAATTTTATTTTAGCACGTTAACCAGTTCATACCAACGTTCGTTAGCTATATTATATATCATATTCATAGACAAATTCATAGAATTTATAATAAATAGGTGTTAGCAAAACGATTTTATACCTATCGTGGAAAACGCCGGTTTAAGCCGGTGAATTTTACTATAATAATTATAATGAAACTATATAACACCCTTATGAAACAAGATTTTTCCGGAATGGCACGATCCAACTTTTCAAAGAATTTTAAAAATAGATCCAATCCCATTGACAGGATATACCAAAACCAAAAAGACCGACCGGTGCGCAGCCCGGGCCCGCACCATAGTTTCCTACCGTGTCACTAGGCGGGCACAAACGCGTAATTTTCGCGCGATAAACGAAAAAGAAACGCGAAAATTCCAAAGGCCCCGATTTCCCTGTCCATTGTAGTTGCTATTTTTTTTTTCATCTTATTTAGCGCTTTGTCGGCGAGCCCTTTGAAGTTTACGCCCCCTCCCCCTTTAAGGGGTGTTACAAATTGCGTCACGCTCGTATTCCGAAGCGTAAACATGTTCCCACTACTATTTGCTCGTTAGGTCGAACTATTTCGAGCGGTTTTCTAGGAAAATCTTACTTTGTGTCTGAATCAAAGAAAATGGTCGTCTCTATATTATTATTAGTAAGTAATTTGTCCTTCCAATCAGGACATATTTTTCTTTCACCACAGTCATTATTGACAAAAATGTAAATGAGGCGTCTGTTGGGAAAGCTCGTTCCAGGGACAAAAAGCTGGCAGGAATATTGTCAGCAACTGAACAAATAGTAGGAACAACGCATTCTGTAGCGAATTTAGAGTAAACCCGCCCTTGTCTTGACAAGTTGGAATGTCAACAGTCGGTGACACGGACGCGATGCGGGGACAAAACACTGAATAAAATACTTTATTATACTTATATACCGTGGTTATATCCTTCTAACGAAATTTCTAGTACAAATATGTCCTATTATCCTCCGGAGTTGTGTAGTCTTTGAGTTACATATATTTTGTTGGACACATTGTGTAATAAAATTATGCTAGATATACCTCCTATAATTTAATCAGGAAAGTATGAAAAGTTTTGTTGCTTTTTCAGGTCAGTATTAGAATATGTAATGAAATTTTTCCCGGGAACATTGAAGATGTTAGCTAAATTCGATGCAAAAATTAACCCATGACAAGAAGCAGTACCTACATCGACGTTATATTAAAAGAGATAGCTTGAAAGCGCTATAATGTCAAGTCTAAACGTTATGATAACTTCAATCAAAGACCGTTTAACATCAAAAAGGATAATAAATTATAAAGATAAGATCTCTGCACGTATGATATAAATTATAGTTGAGTTAGAAACGTTTATCGAGCTATTAGTTTTGTTGAGGAAAAACTCATTTTTATCTTTAAATCTAATTTTAGAGGCCTTTGGAAGCTGGAGTGCGGAAATAAGTAAGTCTTTAAGATACTATTGACCTTTTTGTATCGATTATTTTGGATAATGAAGTAAATTAATAATTCATTATATGTACCTAAACTTAAATCTAGTATAAAAAAATATAGAAGATATAAAATAGTCTACCGACGTGGACTTACAGGTAGAATATTTCCTTGAAACAAATATATAGCACTACAACGATAAAACCATGAAAATAGTTAAAATTTATAATATATCATTTCCCTCGCTACACCCACCGGCATTTTAATATAAATGAGATTATTAGAATGAACAAAAATAAGCTATTCACTCAGCATTGCCAAATTGTGTCACATCTCTATAAATCACTGGGCATTTCCAAATAGCTTTGATGAGTTACTTACTACTGGAGCAGCGCACATATTTTTCAAATGGCGCGGACATTTAGTTCGGTTTTATATATATTTTTTATTGCTCCGTTAATGTAAACCCTTTTTATAGTTATTTACGCCAGTATCTATATTATGAAACTGGTTTATAAAAAGTACTTTTTAGGTTTGTTCTAGGTCACCCGATATTGATGATTGATGAAGTGATGATGCTTAGACATCCACATCCGGCTTAAATACTATCTGCTTATGATAATTTTATGATACATAATCTTGCCATTGCACATTTTTTGGGAGACCATATCGCCTGTGAGTATCTTGCCTACATAAATCTAACGTATATATCTCATCAAAGTAAATTTTTAAATATGCATAAAAACGTCAAACTGTTAAATTGATGGCTACTATGACTATAGGATGCCGCCTGGAATGTGCTCCAACGAATGATATACTAATAAACGATGGTGAGACGATTTGTAAAAATAAAATGTGCGGACACGTCACGTTGGTCCTAAAATTATTTCTAATTGAAGCTGAACAACTAGATTTAATAATTGTTGAAGTCTCTCATCGCGTTGGATTTAAATAAAGTGGACGTTTCAGTGTTCAATGAATAGACATGGCAAAAAACCCAAATACATGAGAGGTACGCCGCACATTTAAGACAGTCGATTTAAAGTACTCTAGTGTTACACAGTTATTTATGGCCATTAATTCACAAATAGAGTAAATCCGCCCTAGTTTTAAACAAAGTTGAAATTTCAAATCGTTACAAGAGAACAAAGTCGCTTTCAGTCGGCTCGAGACACGATTACGAGCCTCTTTGTTTTATAGGCGTATAATAAAAACCGAAACTGGCAGCTTTTTTTAGAGTAAACTGCTGAAGATTAGTTTTATGGTTAACGTTGCCACAATAAAGAAACTTTTAAGATGGAATTGGTAATAATGATCTAATGAGTCTATACTTATGCAAAGGCTTTTGATAAGGTAGACATGTATTTTTCCGATATTCTTCATATTTGTATGAATTATATCCAAATATATAGGTACGTCATTAAAAACAAACAATCAAAACAAAAAGGCACAAGAAATTACGAATGTAAAACGAAATATCGGTGTGTAAATTGTTTTCAAAACAGAGTTCCAAAGGGGCAAATCATAGGTCCACTACCATTCATTGTCTATAGTCCAATAAAAAGGTAAAACTGATTGTAACCTCGTTGTTTCGACCTCAGACTACTCGTTTAATTTACTAATTGGTCATTATTCTTCAAAGTAACGACCCAATTAGGTCCAATCAATCCCTGATATAGAATTAACGTTGTGGGTGCATAATATATATGACAGAAAGCAGGGAATTTATAGCCGTTCATGTTAATGTATATACGACTTGATGGCTAAACTGGACTGGTTAAATGAGAATCGTATCTTTACTGGTTTTTATAATCGACAAGGTAAATTAAAAATATTTTCGTGTGTAACATGCTAGGGGAAATAGTGATGATCTATTAAAATAGTAATGTTGTGTAATAATATTTTTTAAATGGTAATAATATCCTGTGATGTGGTTAGGTCTCGATGGGTCGGGCGAGTTGAAAAGCGTCGGTTAAGTTCAAGTTCCGGGTCATATTTTTTACATCATGATCATCTTGGTGCTTTTCTACACGAACTTGTTATCTCATCTTCAATCTTACAGTTCAATGGTTTGTTGAATACATACTTAGCTTGCTAGGGTTCCCATAATATACTTTGTCAACCTAGTACTACAAATTAAGTGAAACCTTAAAATTTCGAGAAGTTATAGTCCTAAGAATAAGATCCATTGGAAAGACAAACGTTTTGTTACGACAATGAAGGCATAAGAAATTACTAAGAGAAGTAAAATCATAATTAGTCTATTAATCATACAACACTTATTACAGTCTATATATAATCTATATTGTTCGATAATAAAGAGCATAGATTATAAATAAACAACGTCAAACGACCATAACGAGGAATGTAAATCAATTTGCTTATCAACACTGCGATCACACCACGGTCACTGCAGTATCGATGGAAATCGAAAGTGAATTTAGTCATAAAAGGGTTAAAACAAATACTACGCGCCAATAGCGAAATATTATACATAGTTAAATTCTGTATTTTCTATAAGGGGAAATTCTCTATAAATGCTAAAGTTTGTGAGGTAGTGATGGAAGATTGTTATTCTATCTCAACACGGATACTCGGTATATTGACACATATACTTTTTATGCAGGAAGACTTAGAGAGTTCCCGGGAACGCCCTTGGTAGGGTTCCTCAGGTGGAACTTTCAGTTAATCTGGCTGGTTCTACCTCTCGTTAGTTAAAAATCATCTGTCTAGCTTTCTAAACTTTATTAGCTCAACAGCTTTGGACACGTCCCTTGAGCTTAAGATATTGAAGACATAGATTATCTACGTTAAAGTAGATTTAAATGTTAGGTATATAAAAACAGACTGAAAATTCTGTATCTTTATTATTTATGTGTGCACTTCAGCAATATTTACAAATTCTGTTGCCAGATAGTTTGTTTCAGATTTTTTTGTGTTTGAAATAATGTCAACACTTTTTATTCTAGGTAATTTATTCGTGTAGTTTAGCATTTTGTAAATTCCCCAAATTCTTGCCTGGAATCGACTTAATATTTTATCGTACGTATAGAGGTATGACATGAATAAAGTAGAACATATATCCACCATATTTGATCGAGCGAACGTTTGATTTCTTGTCAAACGTATTAATAAATTTCCTATTCTTATAGCGTTTTCTTAAGAAAATCCATATCTACGATCACATAGGTCTGCGCTAGAGTATTTCGGACGCCTTTGATCTCGCCGCCCGCTTTAATGAGGCGGGCCATATAAACGGTAACTAGTTCGAATTGTTCCTTTCCTACTGTCTATGTTAGAGGAATAACGATTTGTTAGCTTTAACCGTAATGGCTTTTTAAAATTTCTACACAATAATTCAATGTTCAATTGGTTTTTTGTGGTAATTTTAAAAGTATTTTTTTTTTGTTCATTGTACATGAAAATCATAGTGAGTTGCTCATACATTTAATGTTATCGAAAAAAAATGTGGGAAAAGCCAATTCAAGCCATCGTAATTCTTCAATTTTCGCGGCCATTTTTGTCACATACTATCAAAATTCAAATCAAACTCAATAGCGAGAAACGAAACACCCGTGAAAATAGAAAAATAAACCCACGCAATACACCGCACTGGACCGCAACATTTTCAGTTGGAAAAAAAAAAAAAAAAATGTTACGCGACTTTTCATTTTGTTGCGCGGGAAAAGCGAACAATAGGCGGGAAAATTGCGCGTCACTCTGGCGTTCCAATTTGTTAAACGGCCGCCGCAAGATGGCGGCAGCGGACGTGCCGCAACATGGCGGGCGGCATCCGCTGGCGTTTAATTAAAAACGCATCTCACTCACTTGATACTTGCGTTGCGGCCAGCACAGACGTATTTATTGTTGCCTTCATACATTTTGAATACAACTTCATGACCTCCTTTGCCCATTCGCAACATATTTACATAAAAATTAATATTTACGCATCCAATGCCTTGTATCTACAAGCACTACAATTATAACCTTCCACAAAAAAAAAATAACGGTACACATTCAAGATGTGGAAAATTGGTACATATAAAAGTTTCCTTCAAAAATACGTCACGATCGTGAAATACCGGATTTCAGGACGGAAATGAGGGGTACAGTAATGGCAGCTCTCACCGGAAGTATCTTGGGTCAGTATTGTGAATAACGACTTTCCTTGCTCCTTAGCAAATAACTTGAGTAGGCGAGGGGCCTTTTCAAAAGGGTTGCTACTTATGTGGATTTCGACAATATTCCAATGGTATTAGAGTCTTAAATTATATTGTTATTTTGGAGGCAGGTATTTCAATGATTTGCCATCCTAAAGGGCAAGTGGAAAATGTCTCCGGCATGATTTCAATAATATTATGTATTTTTTGGCCGTCTGAAAATAACTGAAAAAGTTAAGTTTTATTAATACCTACTGACGTAATGTACTCCCCTATTTACCTATGTGTTAGACATCAAACATATCAGCAACACATACTTTTCAATATGTTTTCAGGATTCCTTCAGAAAACCGTAATCATAATTCAACCAACACAAATCAAGGTAAACATCACTCATCAATAACTCCTAAGCCATACATCACATTACCACTTGACCTCCCCAAGAAACATGACAAATGAAATGATTAATAAACTCTGCAATGTCCTGCGACATGATACCATCACGCCCTATCGTTCCCCTTGCGTACATGTCACCGAATGAAAACACCAACTACTCACAATGGGGAATAATAGAAACTACCCTCACCGAGTATTAAAAAACAAGTGGGTAGTACACAATGGACATCGAACCCTGGACCCTCGGATCCACTCGAAACTGTAGGGTTGGCCGTGACGTGAATTTCTAATTTTTTTCGGTTGTTGACTTCGTTTTTTGTTTGGCTTTACGGATGGAATATTTAATGTTGTGTGTTTTGTCTACGTGTATCGGTGTTGTTTATATGAAATTTTATTTATTTTGTGAATATTTTCCTTATATAAAAGTTATTTTGATAACTTAATAAAATTCGTTGCAAACTACTGGTAATTTGATTAAATGATTTATTTTTTATTTTACAGTTTAGTTTCATACAACCTCTAACATAACTAATACAAATAACTAATATTTCATAGTCTGTTCAACTTATCAACTTATGACGTCTCTGGTTTTTAATTACTTTAAGGTAGATACTTCAACGTGACACCCCTAGTAGCAAATCACGACCCTCTAGTTCTATGAGTGTATCAATAATAGTTGGATTTGTTTGAATTTGGTCTTATTAATTAACTAAATAAAGTAGCGAAGTTCTTCTCTCCCTTTGATATTGAAGCTGTTTGATTTAGTATTTTGTAATTAAAATATTTTTTGTGGGTATCTTATTTTATTTTCATCATTTTATGTAATTCATACACACAGAAGATACATGATATATGTTCGTAAATAAATTATACATTTATGTCCTACCTTTTGGCATACAACATTCCAATTACAAGTAAAAGAGAACTATACCAAAAAAATACCTTTAAGTTCAAATTGGGTGTTACTTAATTTTGTAATAAGAAAAAGATTAAGATTAATGCCCCCAGAAATAGTTCATCATTATCTTTAAATCATACATTATTACAGTCACGCCGTGTCCGCCCATTGTTATACAAATCTGTTTTTATTTGAGACACTATTGTTTGAAAATGTGACCACTAACAAGAATCTTATTAGAATGTAATGGCTCCTATTTTCATTCATCCTTTTAGACATCAGCTCCCTCACCGCAAAAAGATTTCTAAGCGACTGTCCCTACTTGTAACCACCAATTAGACATATTGGTCACGTGTGGCGCCAATACGTGGCCACACTCGTTGGCGCCCAACGTGGGTCCGAGCGTGACACAGAATACAATGTTAGAATCACGCATAAACGTGACTAAATGTATGTTCTAATAAAATACCACTAATAAGCAAACTTTTATATTGTATGGGTGGGCTTGTTGGTAGCTAGTAGTCATTGGTTCGATTCAACGACAAATATATGTGTGTTTAAGGTAAAATTGTATTTAATGTACCATAATTAGAAGCTTAGGTTTAATGGAACAAGAAGGAGATTGGGCGTATGTAAAGAATATTTAGGGCTTTTTTAAATAAATCTGTTATGCTCATTTACTTTCATAGAGATAACAGGTATTTTCTCGAAGGGGGATTCTTTAATATATGCTCACATACATTAATATTTTAATTTTACGTCGCATCTAAAACTCGTCACAAGCATCCCAGTTATAATGAGATATATCAATATTCATAGACGGGATGGACACGTGCCGGAAAGAAAGGGACGCGGCTATTCATTCTATCAGTCTGTCCTACTCGTATACTTAAATTTCGTCGCCATTTAAAATTCGTATACACGCTCCTGTTTATTGTTTGACGGGTTCCCTGCGGATATTGTCAATTTAAATATGTTTTTTCTGATGGTATTGTTTTCTTAAATGACGTCCTTCGTTGGTGGGCAAGATAATTCAAACTGAGAATAAGTTATACTACCACAGAGAAATCTCATTATTTATCATCTGGTTGAAAACATCTCATTTTGAAGGCCCGCGGATGGTTTTTTTTATGAATATTTAAATGACTCAATACACCTTTCGATTCGATCTAAATGTTTTGTGAGATGCAGTATAAAGTTGGAAAGGAACCGTAACATAGGGTAGCAAAATATATGCACTTATTTGTGATCAATCAGAAGGTATTAAGTATGTGGCCACGTCCGTTTTAGATCTAGAACAGTATTGTTAATTTTCCTAGTTCACTGTTAGTACCTAGTTAGATTCGTAAAAAATACGTTATTTATTTTTGGTTCACGCTCGCGTAAAACAGATGTTCACGAACTTCCAACGTTGTCACCTCCAAGTGAAGCCCCAGTTAAGGGTAAATACACACTGATCCGTTTCCCAAATACATGGTGCCACCGCAATGAACAAACGCGCCCGTCAACTGTACGCTCCAGGCTGTATGGGATGGGGGGGGGGGATGAGGGCGACAGGGGGGTGCGGTTACCATGCCTTTGAACTCGCCGCCGCCGGCGTCTGTGAGCGAAAGCTGGGTAACCGACGCTTAGCTTTGTTTTCTAGTTAAATGATAGACATTTAGAAATTACTACTGTTTGGGACATATTCATTTGGTTGGTCCTTCGAGCCGGATTGGTCTATAACTTTTTAAATGCGTTTTCAAATAAATTATTATATTATTTACGTGAAAAAATATTATACCTTTTATCCAGTGTTTGTTATAATCGTTTATTTTCCAAAACCAATTTTATTAAATGTTGCATGTTATTATTATGAAAAAATATTTCTTGTAAAATACAAGGTAAAAAGTAATTTCCCGCACAAAAGTGCTATGAATATTGTATTATGTAATTTGATAAGGCAGGGCCGGACCGGACAGTCTCGGACAGTCTGGCCAATCGCGCCCTTTGACATGCTAATTCTATGCCTAAATATTCACTACGCTTTTTCTGCTAAATACGGATGGTGGAAGTGGCCATGCGCACATATACCAAAAACAGATTCGGGCATAAAAATCCCTATTTTCTTATGGAAAGGTAAAGAGATGGGAGAAATAAAAGCCTTATTTGATTTGGCCTTTACTAACGTATTCAAGCAATAGTTTCATAACAAATCTGTAAAATTACCGCAAATAATCGAGTAACAAAGCCCGAAATCTTTGTAGGCACAGCCAGTAGTTGGAAAACGCCCTCATCGGCGTACTACCCCCGCCTAACAAAGTGGTATAAATAAAGCATTGCAGCGACACTGTGTCACGTGAACCGGCGTATTACCACATTATCTACCAATTTGCATTTCTATAATCTATGCACGGTTTTCTTTGATGTCTTCATGCGTTTGCCGTTTAACCTTTGCCCCTTTTTCTTGTTAGTTTTTATCGTCTAGTTTAGTTTTGTTTTATGGACGGAAATGTTTCCTTAAATGAAACATAATAAATATTAATGTGAAGGTATTTGTGTATCAGATTAAGTGTCAGTTGTGATATGATTGTTTTAGTTTTATGCATTAGTGTTTTATTGATACTTATAGGTCGTAAAGTTATAAGTAGATGGAGTTGTATAATACAATTAATAATGCGTAGTACTCACGGCAAAAATGATATTTCTTTAAATATATTTATACTATATTGTAAAGCTGAAGAGTTGGTTTGCTTGTACGCGCTATTAACAGGAACTACTGATCCGTTTTTTTTTTTTGGAACCTTGTACATATATTTATTTTACGAATAAATATTTACCCTTTTAATAATAAAATAAGTAGTAATAATATATTTTTTTAAGATACATTCACGTTTAAATGCACATTTTCGCAAAACGCTGTTCATTTGGACGTCTTTAACGGCATATAAATAAGGTCTAAAATAGGTGTGTACTTATATTTTAAACTTACCCCAAGCAGAAGCTAAATTGAGATGGTGGGTACATACCTGAAACAAAAGAATTAAGAAACTATTAGAATAAATAGTATAAAATATAACAAATCAATACTAACTACGGCCTAGTATTTAGCCCTACAATGTGTATTGGAAATATAAGTTTTTCCGGGGATCTCCAATTTTCCCGGACCGTTTTGGCGTGAAAGAGTAACAAACATAGATACATACTCACAAACTTTCGCATTTATAATACAGTAGGATATGTAGTGTCCAAGATTATATACAACATACTCAATCTATAACTATCCTATTGCATTTTGAACAAACTTACTAGCCATTGAAAAATATATCTTATCTGTTGATAAATAGTGTCACATTCCAAATTCTGATCCGGTACATTAAAAACGTCGCGTACCAAAATGCCAGATTAAAATAGATGCCAAACTTAATAGTTTGTATACTTTTTACATGTTTTGTTAGCAAAATCGCCTCGTCACTGCAACTATACTTTCTGATGTCTCGATAAACATCTTCCAGGGAAAAAATCCAAAGAAAAACGACTTCTATCCCAAAAACAATACGACTCAAAATTCGTAACATTATATATTCGTTATGTTGTCCAAAATCCATCGTGTTATCTCTTTTCCCCATGTCACTAAGCTTGGAGCTTGAAAGCTCGAGGCTGTGATAAGAAGCTTTTTTCTGTTAGCTTTTAAATATTTTGGTTTGTAGATAAACATTGAAATTTTTATAATTAGACAAGTAGATATCAAGGAAAATTCTTATTTATGATAGATTGCTTTGGTTTGAAAATTCATGAATAGAGGTTAAAATATTGATAAATATATAGTTTAATATAATAAGGAATGAAAGAAAACTTAATTCATTGTATTGTTCATGGCATATTTAATAAACAGTTTCTATTGATTTATTTTCAATCAATCCGTAACTAAACGCATAAAACCAAAATATATTCATTTTATACTAATAATATATATAATATATTTTATTCATATTAATTATTAAGTGATATTTAAATCTAAAGCACTGCGGGGTGCATTTATCTATGCTTTTATTACGTACTTAAATAACATATATTAAATTAATGATTTTAAATGTGTAGGTATACTTTACCGAACGATCTCCCCACATTTAATTAAAAACGATTTAGCCTCTCGGTCAACCTAATTAACGTAAACTACAAAACCGCTATTAAAAAAATAAATATAAAAAAAAAACAAATTAGCAAATTTACTGCATATTTCTAAATAATTTATCGTCCATTCAAATTTAACGATTATGACCTAAACCGAAATTAACTGCCCAATAAATCTATAAAAAAATAATTAACGATATTATTTTTCTAATCGATCGACAAAGGCAAAATTCACACTTCATTGTTGCCAGAAAACCTCGAGTCCATTCGAGTGACCATCAATAAAAAACATAACAATGTAAAAAAGTTAACTTGGGCGGAGTCGAGCCATACAAACGAGACCTTTGCGCTGGACTATAAAAAAAAGTTTGCAATTATTAATTTCTATTTACCGTCATTATAAAAGGCGATGATCGGTCTACCGTCAATTATCGAGTTCCGAACCGCAACAAACGACATCATCTTTCGCTCTTAACACAATCGAATAAGGATCATTATTATTAAGCATGTGTTTGTTATGGATTCCGCGCGGTATATCCGTTAAGGTATCGTTTCTTGTAGAATTAATTTTATTCTAATATCAAAAGTAGGCGGGGCCGATGCTACCGCGATACGCAACATGGCGGCATTGTGTGAATATTAATTAAGATTATGCGATTATTTATCGCATAATGAGCCGTTATAATAGTTGCTAATGTAAGGGTATGAACAGAATGGACTTATAACGAGTTTGTTTATTTTTTTACATGTAACACCGTTTTAAAAATTTATAATATTTATTTACACTGGCCACACGCAATTATGAGGACGATAATGTCTTAACATTGTTAATGAGGGTTATTACAAGAGTTTTTATATGTGATTGTTATCACATCAGAAGGCAGTCATGAAACTACACATATTTAAATAAGTAAATAGTCATTTGAGCTTTTCATATCCTTTGCATAAGCATGCGTGAAGTTTAGTAGATCTAGAAAGTCAGTTTAGTACATAACTTATAAAGGTCAAAGTCACTGAAGTTACCGAATCCAAAGAAGTTTTCCGGATAAAACTAGACAGAGAGCTTGCAAATTCTCTTGGGGATTTTTTATAGGACAAAAAATCCATTGTCTCCTTTTAGACAAAACATTTACTAATGTTAAACGGCGACAATCTTTATCCCTTTTCGATCTCGCGCCTTACTTTAATCTCACATTCGACACTAAAAGCCGTCTGTGTAGGCATAAAAAATTCAGTGCCCCCGTCTGCCTAGGCACCGACGTCTTAAATCTAGGTTTTAAGTGAAAAGGCGGGAGACGCGGTAGTTTAAAAGATCTAGGTGATAAGGTAACTGGGTTTTGAATTCAGGGCTTGAACTTTTGGTTTTCGATCGGTTTATTTTCGCCGATGTGATATAACAAAGCTTAAAGTGAAAGAAAGTTACTACAATGAAGCTTTCAGGGAAGGAAAACGTAGTATGTAATTAAATTAACTAATAACTATGTCACACTAATTCTTATTTGCTTAACTAAATGAACAGTAACCAAAAAGGTAAATCATAAAATAATGATTTAATTTTCAGTTTATAATATAGTTGCTTTATCCAATGTAACATTTTAATATCACTTTCATTTCATTTCTGCAAATAACTTGGCACAAATCCAAATGGAATATGATGTTGTACAAAATATAAAATAAAATATGAATTTCAGTGTTAATTTCGACATAATTGGTATTGTACCTTTACACAAATTTAATTTAATGAATAGTTGTTGTAAATATTTTAACGTGAATAATTATAAATACAATTTTATAAGCTGATAAACTGCTATTACGTACTGATATAATAAATTTGAATTCACGGTGTGAAGCCACAATATTTCGTAGGTAATTCATTTTGATATTTGTTTTTCAGTTGGTTTTTATTATAAATATACCTATTTATTGATAGAGCATTTTAACACTCGTAGAAGGTATTTGTTTAGCTTTATGGAAGATCTTAAACATGTTATAATTGGATCTTATCTTTTAGTATAAAGAGTAAGCTTTTACTTACGTTTGACGTAATATTCTCAGAAATTTTCGATTTTATTTAATGCAAATCTAGTGTGGACATTATAAAAAAAATAAAATACAAATATAGTGAGGAATTAGCTTAAACGATTAGGCAAATCCGAGGTGTGATCAACAAACACTAATATTGGTTTAATTTATTAGTTTTAGATTTAAAACCTGATTCGTCCGTGACTTTTATCAGTAATATGCATAAACATATGTTTAAAGGATTTATTTTGCCCAAATATTTTTCGATCATGGTCATATAATACCTGACTAAGATATATTTTATTTTCATCTGACTCATAAGAAAAACCGATAATGTATAAACAACTATTACTAAATATATATAATTTGCTAATGCTTGCCAATAACTTATGTTTGTTTAAAACACAATGTAGTGTAAAATGACAATTAAAACGTTAACATAACGACACTAAAACTTCAATAATGGTTAATAAGAATTCTTGAGTAAATTACATAACCGATTGGTCATTGTTGTAAAATAGAATGCTTTTGTTATGAAGTCAATATTACATAAAAAATACTCTTCAAATAAACTGAAATATGCAAGTCTTGAAGTCGACGGGTTCCGTGGAATAATTGTAAAAATATTTATTTATTATTAATTGAAAAACATCTCTTGGTTAAAATTCTTTCAGAGTAAGCTCGCAAGTAGATGTAAATAACTATATAAGTATGTACTTAAAAGTAGCATAAGTATGTAGTATATCAGCTATCTGGTTATCTTAGCACAAGCTCTGCTTAGTTTCGATACAGATTGGCCTTGTGAAAAATGTCCCAGATTATTTATTTCTCATTGTAAGCTTCTATGACAACATGAAAAGTGATAATTGCATATATATATATATCTAAATAGAAGAGATATTTCGAAGTTTATGTTGTATTACAAACCCCGTTAGAAATAAAATCGATTCCATTTTGCCTAAACCTCAGACGGAGGAGTGTAACTTAGTTAAGAGTCTAGGCTTCTACCTACTCTAAGGCTATGGCACACACATGCTATGTTTCCCTAGGATGTATTCTATAAATATTACAGAAAAGTGAATATTTATTATGTAAAAAGTAAAAAAATCCTTGAAACTAGGACGCTAAGGGTTAATTTTTAGTTCCTTACTCTGCCGTAACATGGCATTTGTTTTTTTAGTGAGGTTATTTAATATTCAAAATTTACTTATTTCATTAGGTACGCGATAGTATGTAGTTACAATGTGCATACTCAAAGCATGCTATTCTACAACTTATCATGGCCACATAAATCATCGCAGTTACAAAACAATAAATTATAGATTCAAAATCAATACAAACAATAAATCTATTATAATAACTCGACAAGCATTTGTCGGTGGACAAATAGATGCCACCAGAGTGTTCAAACACTAAGTCTAGACGGAAGTTGTTAATATTCTAGTAACGGGGATCTAGTTTTGGATAGCCGGACGTACCTACATTTGTATGAACACCGCTCACTCATTATATAATACTACTAAGTGGCTACACCCTTTTTGGTAGGAAATCTAGACACCTATTTGTCAAAGCCATTGTAGGATATGTATTATTATAGGGCAGAAATTTAAGAAAACTGTTTTATAAATGCAATGGAGATAAACCCTCATGCCAGTCCCACCTCATTACGGGCGATGTGCGCACGCTCATCGCCCCTGCCTCGTTCAGATGTCTGGGAATGATGGTAAGTAAGGTCTTTAGACTGTCAAAGGTATGTGTTTTTAAGAAATTAACAATAGTTGGTATTTTTTAACCCAACAAGCGAATGAAAACTGTTTGTTTATGAAATGGAAATAATATGGTTTCTTTCAAATATCTCGAAATGACGGTAAGTAGGTTAGAAATAAACAATGGTTATTTCGCATGGTACTTTATCTAATTTAACAAGCGAACTGAAAACTATTCGTTTATAAAAGTAATTATGTGATTTTTTTCTGAATAAAGCTGCTTCAAATATGTAATAAGTATAAATTAAAGCCCCTGTAAACGTTCGCAAGTAATTCGCCGGCTGGTGGACGCATCGCCCGCGCCGTAGATTAGCGGAACGTCCCGGCTCATTACCGCCGATGGGCTCACGCCCGCTCGCCCCCGTCCGCGCCACGCGACTGCCGCGTCTGCCGCTCATCGGGGCACTGCACTCTCGGCTTTACATTTATAAAATAGTTTTAAATTTAAAAGTTCGACACGAGTATATGATTGTACAGCCTCATTACGGCGTACAGCCTGTTGCGTAACTTTGTAATTTTTCGATTGTTTTTATTTCATTTACCATCAATTTTTTTTAATAAGCGTCGATTTAATTTACATTGATAGTAAAAATATAATATTAAATCATTTGCAATATCCGCACAAAGCCGGTAGGGTAAGCGCCCCAATAGCTACCACCTGAAGACGGCAGGCGTGTGTCGCTCGCTATACACCGACTGCTCCAAATGCATTTTTTATCATTCACGTCGACGTCGCTACCCTTTGCAACTGACACACAACTGCCACACGTATCGTTGAGTTTACTGAATAAGACGTCAAAAAGGGCAATTTATTACCGCTCCGACGATATATGTGGATTTTATTAAGCGTTTCATATTTAGGGGGTGTTATTATTGACATGATAAAGGGTAGCTTTGTAACATGCCAATGAATATGAAGACGTTTTTATTAATGTGCCGCTTTTACATTTGAATGGAATGTCATTTGCATGTCTTATTAAAAACGTTTGTAATTTTGCGAACATTCAAAGGTTCTACACCAGTCAAATGCACCTTTTCAAATGAGCATAGAAGTTGACAGAAGTGGTATTTGTTCCATCCAATCAAGTGGTATATTCATCGTTCCATATCTAATGATTTCAAATCGAATTGCGCACCGACCGACAGATGGGCCCGACCAAACCACGGGCTCGACGGACCGATGACAAATTTGCGATATTACATGCGGATTAATGTCCATGCACCATTTTTTAGGGTTAAATTGTCTTTTCAGGATCACCCTCGCGAACTATCTGAACCACCATCTAAAACAAACCTTACACCGCAGAGATAAAGTCTAATATTGACGAGGTTTATTCGGTTCTTATTTTGAGTACAGCGCCGAGATCGCAAAGGGTGATTCCCCATCTAGATGGCATCCGTACGATGGTTATCATAATCCCTGCATTGACATGATGTGATGACACATGTCGTGTCGTCGTGTTCTAAAATGTCGTTTTTAAAAATCCGTCTCTGGCGCGTCTGGGTTGCCAACGGGAGCGTACGCCCTTATTTATTGAGCGTTAGAGTTGATATTTGCTTTTTTTGGATGCATAATTAAGTCGGCTGCTCCTGGGAAGGTATGGCGTGGACAGTTCACAATGTAGAGCGCTGTTTGCACACGAAGATCAGTATAAAGCAGTCGTGTATATTTATTTGTCTGTGTTTACATAGTTCGTGTCAAGAGTGCGATTCTATTTGTTTTGTCAGATGTAGTAATCAGTATTTTTAATTTGTTTTCGTTATATCATGTTTATGTATATTTGTTATTGCGTTATAAACATAATAAATAATCAGTGCCGACATTATTTACTTAACTGATTAATTAGCAAGACTGACCTTTTAGACGGGCGAAAATTATTCCGCTTTTAACACATGTTTGAATAATAAAAAAAGTATATATTAAAATGTCGACAGCGCCGTTTCACCATCCTATAATAGCTAGGCTAATATCAAATAACATGAGGTTAGATAACAAAAAATACGAACTAAGTGAATATGAAGTTGCATATACATAGCTGACTTTACACAACGAATATACACAACTACGTGTCCATAACGGACCCCAAAAATGAAGCCATAAATAAAAATATCTCAAAAACAAGTCAATAACACAAAATCGCTTACAAATCATTTGCGCAATCAATGGCTACGATATTAGTGAAGATTAAAAATATCCAACAATAGGCTGTAAAGGGAGTTGTGAATTAACATCGGACCCCACGCACAATTATGACGTTCGGAACCATCGGGGCAAACTGCGGAATCGTTGGAAATTACAGGATTCCAAACAAGTAAAGAACCACCCCTAATATGTCAGCGAAATTCTCTATAGAGAACTAGAATGGGGACAAAAATTTTAATAAAGGGTGCCTCTGTACACTTTTAAACAATTAAGGAATGATTGGGACAAAATGCTGGACGAACTTCTGTTATTTAGGGATTAAAGAATTTATAATAATTTCAGTAATATATGTACCCATAGTAGGTATTTATTTAGGTATGATGTTGTTGACCACCAAGATCTCCTTTATAAATATTTTTTTCATTTGCTTTCACAATTCAACGCGAAAATGTAAAGATTTTTCTAAGCTCAAGCACGTTCGTGCACAGTGCTTCAACCCCCGATCGTTACACGGACAAAAAAAGGAAAAAAGTGAAATAATCGTACGCAAAACCCTCGCGACAAATGAACATCGGGAGCTGGAGAGGTCATTAAAATGAGGCTCGATCTAAAAATGAGGGGAGGGCGAGGGGGGAGCACTTTTGAGAACTCTGTAATTGGACCAGGGAGGGTCTTAAATCGTATTCGAACCAGCAGAGGCGGAAAGACGGCCCGACCGACTATAATTAACAACAAATATGGGTGAATCGATTTTTTTTCCACTCGTAGGTACAAGTACGCCCATCGGGTTATTTCGCGAGGCGAGCAATTACTCAAACAATGCTCTTGAAATATTAAAGTTAAAACCACCGTTTTGTGGGAAAACTTCGCTTGTTTAGCAACTGTGGTGAAGTTAATTGTGTGTTGTGTTTTCTTTCGCATTTTTACAATATTGTTCATGTCGCTATTTTAATAGTATTTTCCTTTCCTTGTTTGTAATTGAGTATTTTGTGTGCTTACGAAGGGAGCCGGTAATCGCCTCGGTAATTTCACTGGAAAAATATTCAGCCTTTGTGTTTATAAACGGTAACCGAGCATTAGAGACCGGCTCGTCGCATGACTTATACTTATCTATGGCGTGACGTAAATAATCCTAAAGGCCGCTAACGAGGATAAGTCACCTCTGAGAATCACAAAAAAAACTAGCGTCAAAAATACATGATTGGACCACACAAGTGTCCGGCGTGAAAAAAAATATGAAGCAAAAAACCTTAACAAGGGAATCACGTCACCACATTATGTTAATAGGTTCGAGATATGACAACATCGAAAATAATCCGCTTTGTCCGGGGAATGGGCACATTAGGCGACCGGCCGCACGCCCCCTGGGACCTCTCCTTTGATTTTGGATTCGATGAAAATTAATATATCATGTGTGTGCGCACAGGGTACATATTAAATGTACTTACATAGCACATAGCGTCATCGACCGAGGGTCGCGGACAAGGCGTTCCATATTTATGAGAGGAAAAAACTGTCAACATGGTGAAAATAATGTCGCGGCGATAAGTTCGCTCAATGCAAACGGGCGCCGCGCCGCACCGCGCACACCGGCCCGGCGCAAACTTTAAATTCCACGAAACCATTAAATTAACCAGTGTGAAATAATGCGATGATATCAAAACGCCGCATCAAACGTGGCCATCATTTAATCAGCGCACGAATCATTATAATTCACCTGTCATGAAAACAAACATTTATAAAAGTGAGTATACAGCGGCGAGATGATCATAATTACGGGTTATCTCACGATAAATGGCTCCCCGCGAACGCACGCGATGCCAAAAGGCGTCAAATAGCTCGTTAAATTCCCCTAACAAATAGAAATATTACTCATAACTTAATCCCCACTTATAATAGATTTAACCTGCCATAAAATCATATTCACATTTTTTTTGTCCGGGCAAATAAGTGGGGCTGAGCACTGTGCGTATTTATAACGAATTGGCGATTAATACCGCACAATGGTTTTTGAGAGGTTATATAATAGACATAATCATAATTCATGTTTTTTTTTGTGTTCGGATAATCGAGGGGTAATACGAAGGGTAGTTTGTAAATTGGATTTAATATTTTCATTTTTAGTAACACTTGGTGTGAAATTGGACGCTCGCTTAAGGGCTATTCCGTGTATTAGGGTATGTATGGGATAGGGTTAATCCGAGCAATTGAAGTGGATTGTTATTAAAGGGTTTCATGTTTTGTGGTATTATGAATAAAATTAATTGATTGCCCGAAAGTGATCTATTCAATTTGAACTTGTTCGTTTTTATTATATATTCTAAATCCTAAATTATATAAAGTCATCTATATCAGAGCCTGTCTTATGTTGAGGTGTACTACATAATTATACTAATTTTAAATACAAACTTATATTATACACAGAACAAACAGACGTGTTCGTGCATATAAATATTTTGTCTTGGATAGGATTTGAACCGACTCCGACATCTTTAAAGTCAGAGTCACTAACCACAAATCCAACCGACCAATCTGAGTTCATACTTGATATCTTAATACACAGAATAGCAGAAGCGTACAAAATATACATAAAGCGTATGTAAAACAAAGAACTTTAAAACAATTCCAAACTAAACGACATTAGAGCTGGGATATCATCTCGAATGTAGAACCAGACGGCGCAGGGTGGCTGGGGGGAACTGGGACAGTGGGGGTAGGGGGGCGAGGGACGGAATAGGACTTTCTAGGCAATTACCATCCTGTGGGACGTAGATGCTTCCAATGTAGCCTATCGAAAATATACCGGTGCATTCCGGATAGATCCAGTTCGCTGGATTAGGAGGGATAAGGTATGTTATCCGATTTATTTGTTGAATAAGAAATGGTATGTATGGTAGGTTATTTTTATAACAGTATTATAAATGTGTGATTTTTAATACAGATTTCTTAAGAAACGCGTGACAATATCACGTTTCTTATAATTAGATTAACCTTTTAACGCAGTGAGAATGTTATTTAGCTCTTATTTCAACCTTCAAATGCCATTAAAATGTAGGTTAGATGTTTTATCCCAATTTTTATACGTCTACAAAACCGGCCTACTGCAATGTAACTTTTCTCTGCGACTGTACGCACAATGAGATATCCGACAAAGCTCTCTGAAGGGTGCCGACTGGGATGATGCTTTTAAAAGTATTACTGCACCCCCCCAACCCCTTGCTCCTCTACGATGACACCCCTCCCACCCTTGTAGTGTTTGATTATTTTATAGTGGGTAGGATCGACTACCCTTAGGGGGTTGCACAATGTCTGTTTTTATTTTATGGGGTTTTAGCAAGTAATCACATGGGTATAGTCGTTGGCTAGCTAGATGAAGTCAGATTTGTACTTCAGTTTATAATATCTGGTGAAATGATATACCTATATTTCTAGTGTCTTAGGGTACATGCACACCTTGTATATGTAAAAGAAGTTAAGCGCAGCTTGTGGTCAAACTAATGCTTAAAAATGACTGTTTTTTTCGCGATTTAGTCATTGATTGATTTCGCCCGTTATTGATTTCGTACGTCAAACAAAAAGTGACGCGGTTGGTCTTCATACAAACTGCTGCTTATACTACTTCATAGTAGTGTATCTTTAAAATGATCTCCAAAAACCGCCATACGTAATGTCCACATTGACTATACTTTACATGCAGGTCTCCCCCCGTTAATGCACTGTACTTAGGCACTAAATACAACATAAACAATAAACAATTATTCAGCTCAGATAAGTATCGGTATATAAGGCGGGCATGCTCGCCTGCATCACAAATGTGCCGACAAACGAATATTCAACAACGTAATTCGTACTTCCGATATTGCGCAGGAGACGGTCTAATGTGGAAGGAGTGGAGGGAGCGATTTTAATTAATGAAAATTTTTAATACAGATGTAGTATATCATGCATTTGGACTTATGTTGTTCAGAGACGTGCGGTTTCTAAGATTTCAACTGGATTTCACTATGAGGTATCAAAAATTTGGGAATAAATTATTCCATACAAAGGGGTGCTTGTACCTACTATGGCAACTAGATAGCTGATATAGGTACTACATTTAAATAGCTGAAGATATAGAACTCAGAACAAACAGACAAGTTTTTCCCACTCAGGAAAACTGTATTTAACAGTAAATTTTCCTGAGTGCGAAAACATATTGTTGTTAATATCCTGATTTATCTGTCAAATTATTTTTAGCCTTTAATAATTTTGTATACAAATATTTCTCTACACACAGTTCCCACTCCATTTCCATAAGCTTTTCCAAGCCGCTTCGCTCATAATTTGGGCCCCAAACCCATACCAATTGTGAAGGCACCAGCCAGGTTCAAGGGCAGGCGAAGACGGGGAATGTGGCCTAGCTTCCGGCACAGAGAGGCTTCTACCTCATGTGGGTGGAATATTTATTAGACAGGTGACAGCTTGGTTGATGAGATTCGCCTGATGACTGATTCAGAAAATCATTAGTCATCCATCTTTAAGGGATAGAGTGGATAAGCAGGTTTGATGTTCGAAAGGGTATTTGACTTTAAATATATTAAAAATATGATGGAACAATCTAAGTGTGTCAAACCGCCTAAATGAAAAAAAGGCAGGGAAACAGTAGCATAAATTATTTATATTAGGTACATACTGGATTAATAAAAATAACATTACAATTAGGTACTTAATTTAAATGCATACTTATAGAACCTTGGGCCTTTTTAGAATAATATCCCCCAATAGGTATATTATTTGGAATTTAAAAATTATACTATGATACCACCTTGTTTTCAAGATTCCCATGCATTGTTATTGCTAACAAATTTGTTTATAAAATGCAATGCGATCTATTATGGCAGAGTGACAGACGGACGGACGGATATCGCGTCAGTCCGAGGTCAGGCTTGTCAAGCTCAGTTCTGACATTACAAAGCCATATTTTATCCTAGACTGATGGACAGACCCTTGATCTATTGTTTGTATGTTTGTCCTATTTGAGTTTGAAAGAAGTTATAAGTGATCAAATTGAATTGATGTTTGAATCTGTATAATTAAAAGAATATTAATATTTCAATCATCGGACTATAAATAGATGATATACCGTTCGATTTTTTGGAGATTCGTCACGCAAAGTTAACTAATTAAAAACTTAGCGATGTTAGTAAATGCCAACTATGATAACCAAACAAGTGATACATATTATATTATATCTAGATGCAACTAGCTAAAAATGTCATGCGTGAGGAATCCACCCTACAACCTGTAACTTGATAGTTAAAGTACTTATAAGTTGTCAATTAAAATCATCTAGTAGAAAAAGCCCAGTGTTTCCAACTCTTCACGAACAAAAGATTGCATGAATCCGTCATATGCAAACTCGAAACATAGACAATAGAAAACCAACGAATGAAGCACAATCCTCGAAAAAAGTCGATTACGTACAAATCCCCGCGCGCCCCACAAAACAGCAACGCGGATAAAAAAGGCATCTCCAAAAACGTCATTAAAGTTATATCTACAGTGTCCCGGGATATATCTCCCATACAAAATACTTTAAGCGGAAACCCCATACGCATCAAGACTCCTAACAATGGGGGTATATCTCACAATCGCTAGTAATAATAGCGCCCACATTAAAATCTTATCCTTTTCTTAAATAAAAAAATTCACGAAAAAATAAGAGAGGAAATCTCCCCTCTATTATTCAGTGGAAAACGTTCCACCACCCACCCCGCGCCGCAGAGTCCAAATCCGCGCGCGCGCCCCGAAGAAACTACAAAGAAATTCTAACTTTACCGTCTACAGTACAAAGTTACAATTGGCATGACGACTCCGTATTGGGGTGTGGCTGAAAATGCACTGAAACGTCTACAGTATAAAGTTGATATTCGAGTATCGTGGAGCCGGTCAGTGGTAGAGAAATCGCAGCTTAGTTAGTATAGTATTTGAAAATGAGATGCAGCGTGGGTAGCGAGGGTGGCGAGGTGGCTAGGGTGGTTTTGGGGGACTAGGGGGTTCGAAACCCGAATTACCGGGGCGTGTGTAATGATTTTCCCGGGTGGAATTATGGACGGTATCGGAGACGAATCGGAGACTGCCCTGGCGTATGTATTTTTTTTAATGGTCTTATACTGTGATTAGGGATGTGCAGTCATGTCGATATTTTTGAGTCAAGTGAGCAATTTTTTGTTTCATTATTGAAGAGTTTAGGGGCCAATTTAGATACAAAATAACTAAACTTCATAGTGTTTATCATTTTAATAACATAATATAGGTATGAAATATTCATTGTCTAGTATATCTTTCTTTACACACCTTATAGACAGACAAAACAAATTGTAAGCTTGTTAAATTAAATATAATAAAATTATAAAGTATCCTTTTATATGATGTCATATAATTATAAAATTGCATCTGAAATTAAAACACTAATACCCATTTCCGTTTACAGACAACCCTATTAACTTTCCTATAAAAAAATAGTACACCACGAAATTTAAAACCGTTATATCTGAACGTAGTACATAATAGTAATCTCATGTTAAGCGCTGGGTGACCGTCTCACCGGCCTCACGCCGCTCCTACGTGCATCCGATTGGTCGTGGAGATTGCTACGAGACTATTACATCTTAGTTTATCTGCTATGTTATTTATGGAGAAGGATTTTGGATTTTTAATGGCATCCAAACTAAATGTGTAGACCAAATCTCAGCGTAATCGACGTTGACTTTCAAAAGGCATTTGACACTCTAGAACATGCTTTTCTTACCAGTCTACTAAACCCTATAAAATCTCATACAGTAATTGGCCGACGGACTTCATCAAACACAACTTTCTTTGCATCTCAAAACGGACATAATAAGTATAACTATCTATATATACTCGGATATCGTAATAATTTATTGATAAATACAAGGGTAGCTTACGTTATTGTTGTGATAGTAAAAGTGTCGGAACAATAACGGTCCAATTAATACGCGCAATTAATTAACCTTATCGCTGTACAAAACAATTGATTTACCGCGGAAAATTACTGCAATCAATGCACTACCACTATTCAATTCTATTTATAAAATTAACTCGAATGTGGAAAACTAAATTTAAAGAAATATTAAATTGACAACCCTGTATGATACTGAATTGTGATAAAAAAATAATTCACGCGTTTTAGTAATAAAAAAATTACACCTCTTTTTAAAGAGACAAATAGCCCTATCATAATACATATGTTGATGGTTTATATTGGGATGAAATTCCATGAATTCAGTTACCGAGAAATTAGTGACGCACAGTATTGGTACCGTACGTGCAAATTCTAAAGTTATTATTTATTCATTAAGTATGTAAACTATATATAGAAAATCTTTTAAAGACTTTTATTATATG